>OX415251.1:69471537-72181537 GCA_948329865.1 Linaria vulgaris
GAACATGTATTCTTACATGTGATATTGATAAATATGTTGTGGAATTAGTGAAAATAACATGAATGCTTTTATTGAGATTTTCTTGTTTCCCTGCTTTGGCGTTTCTTTTACTTTTCAGTTACTATGCACACATGCTAACATACTGAGATTTTATCTCATTAATTATATTTTGGAAGTTTTGACTTTTTAGTCATTTATGGTAACCGAATTTTAAAACTAGTTCTCTATAGTACCTTGAGCTCTTTTTGTCCTAAAGTAACCAGAGTTGGTACCCCTTACATATATATTTCTACATGTGGTATTTCTAAACATGTATATTTACACATGACATTTCTGAATATATGTATACTTCCACATGTGATATATTTGAACATGTTATATTTCTACATGTAGTATTTTTGAACATGTATTTTTACATGTGTATTTACGAACATGTATTTTTACATGGTATATCTGAACATGTATTTTTACTTGTGGTATTTTGGAACATGTATTTTTACATGTGACATTTCTGAAAATGTATTCTTACATTTGATATTGATGAATATGTTGTGGAATTAGTGAAAATAACATGAATGCTTTTATTGAGATTTTCTTGTTTCCCTGCTTTGGCGTTTCTTTTACTTTTCAGTCACTATGCACACACGCTAACATACTGAGATTTTATCTCATTAATTATATTTTGGGAGTTTTGGCTTTTTAGTCATTTATGGTAACCGAATTTTAAAATTAATTCTCTATAGTACCTTGAGCTCTTTTTGGTCCTAAAGTAACCAGAGCTTCGTTTTTGGCCCTCGAGTGACGGAATATTAGTTTTTTCCTCAGAATATTCGATTCCCCCCACCTCATTGTGCATGTGACATGCACGTGACTCTTAATTTCCCCCATATCTTTTACGTGGTTACAGTTACACCCCGATTGGATTTTTAAATAAACACATTTCACATTAAAAACAATCTTGAAATGATATTATCTTTTTTACATTAAAAATTTTCTTAATTACATCTCCGAAAAGAAAAAAACTTAATAATTTCTTATTTTGAATGTACTAAAAAAATTTAAGAATAAGATTTCTATTGTTTTTAATGTGAATTGTTTTATTTTTATTAATAAGAAACCAAAAAACAAACCTAAATAAGTTGATTCTGCCCTCCATCACCACCACCAACAACCACAAACAAGTGCTTGATTCTGCCCTATTTGGTGTTCGATGGCGTGGTGGATTAGAGAACGTCGGAGAACACAGGATAACACATGGTGATGGGTCGGGTGGAAAAAGAGAGACGATGATAATCGATTAAAATCTGATGTTCAGTTCTATTGTATGGCTGGTGATGCATGGGTACATTGTTGGAATGCTATTTGCTTCTCTCATTGTTGTTATTTTTACTTATTTTTGGGATTTGAATCCGGTAGACCAAACCGGAAAAAAAAATCAGTGGCGGTAATAGCCGCGAGATCTAGAGCGGTTCGGGTAATGCCAAACTCAAATCAAAAAATGATATCCAACTTGGACCTGATTGGGGGTGGGCAGGTGAAGGGATGGGCTGCCTACTGAGGAAGATGATGAACAGTATGTTCATGTCCTAGGCCCTTAATTAATAAAAAATAAAATTTTGGTAAACTTAACCCTTACTAATTCTTATTATTAGAATAATGAATAATAAAAGTAAAATATCTTTAATTAAGAAAATTTATATCGTTTCAAAAGTGTTTTTGATTTCTAAGGAAATTATTAAAATTGTTTAAGAAAATATATATATTATTTCAAGATTTTGTGTAAGGTAACTTCTAGCGACAAATTGAGTTTATTAAATATTAAGATAAAATTAAAAAGTACACATTAAAATCGACAAAATTGTAGAATGAAACTAATAATATGTTTATTTAAGAAAATATATCCCATTTGGATATTATTTATATTTTTTTTAAGTTACTTGTAAGATTGTTTAAGAATATATATATATATATATATATATATGTGTGTGTGTGTGTGTGTGTGTGTGTGTGTGTGTGTGTGTGTGTAATTTCAATAATTTTATTTTATTTTGTAAGGTACTTTTATCATGAAATGGGGTTTAATAAATACTATGATAAAATTATAATATACAATCGTAAATCGCCAAAAACAAAAGACTGCAAATATTTCAGCTATTATGAAGTGTCATTTTTTTAAAAAAACAAAATTGTAGATATAATTAATCTGATATTTTTGGGGTGTAAGTGAAATTACATAAAGTTTTTGGTTAAAGTCTAGTCAGATTAATTGAGCAAACTCGCATCGGAGGAACAAAAATGAAACTTTGATTACCATAGATGATGAAAAATGGCATGTGACACTTTAAAAGACTAAATTTGAAAGGTAGTTATTATAGGACTACAAGTCATAAAATCTCTTATATTTCTACTCCTTCTAGCTTAGGTAATTAAGTTTTTGAACCATTGGCAGAGGAGACCCTAGAAGCTTAGAGCAATTTATTTGTCTTGTTTTTGTTTTTTCTCTTTTTTCGTTTACAAGGACTCGCGTTGTTATTTAGGTTCTAATGTTAGCTTTTGAGACTTTTATTTAGTTCTATGAGTTGGTTTTGTTATTGAAATGATGATCATTTGAGTAATTATAAATGCTTCGTACATTGTTTTTCCTATGTTGCGAGTCGGACTTTTATTTTGAATTTTTGCGCTCTTAATATGGAGTTATCAGCTGTGGTAAATGTCTCTTGGGCTGGATAGTTTACCTGGTTCTAGCGGGTCAGGCACGAGACGTGATGGCAATGGGTCGCCTAGTGGTGGGTTCACCAACGATAATGTCGTTTGAGTTTGAGGAGATCATGGTTGAATCCTGGAAATTTTCCTCCGTATCCTCCAAAACAGAGAAAGATAGTTTCTTCATAACGGCTTTACCTATATTAAGGAAAGAAGATCCTTGATTACGAAAAATTGCTAGATTTGGGGCGACTAAAAGGGCAGCCCGGTGCACTAAAGCATCCCCGCAATGCGAGGGTCCGGGGAGGGGTCCCACCGCAATGGTGTATAAGGGGCAAGCCTTCCCTTGTCAAATTTGACAAGAGTCTGCTCCTAGGACTTGAACCCGTGAGATAACCAACATCCATGGTTCGTATCCCGTGTCCGATGGGATTGATGATATGGCACCAGTGTTAGCTGAAGTCTAGGCCGTAGACTTGATGATGATGCTTTATTACTGCCTCGTTGGCGACTTTTTCAATAATGACAAGAAAATGTGGCATGGCTCGTGGAGGTGCCCTAAAACGCAACATCGGTAACATATCATGAGAAAACATGTATATTCAAAGTTAAATTCCAAATTTCTGATCATGTATTTGGGTAACAATGGTTTCTTGAGATCCACGTACATGGCTATTCGAGCAAAACGTCCTTTGGATGCCATTTTGGTGTGATTATCAACGTTGACAAAATTTCCAATCATGTTCTTGATCTCTTTCGAGGAGATAAGGCTACGTGAAGGAGTGAGAAATCTTTGCAAGATGGACCAAACCATCGTGTTCGTTATCGGAGCATCAGATGCCTAAGATAGCGTTGATAGAGTACCCAATGTTCTGAATTGTTTATTATCTTAGTGAATGTTTTGCATGTTACCCCATAACTTATTACGTTACACCTCGTCCTCCAACCTATTGAAAGATGTGTGACATAGCTCTTAAAGTCAAATTTCAGGGAGCATAATGCAGACACTTGCTCAAAATACGCTGAAAATCTAAGGTTGATCAACGAAATAGAGGGCAAGTCGCATATTTTATAATAGGTTGGAGAAAGTTGTAAAAACTATAGGTTGAGCGACAACATGTAAAATACCACATAAATTGTGCAGTTTATTGTTTTGCCCTTTTTTGTCTTTTTAATAGGTTCGGAGGCACTTTGAGAAACACTCTATAATTCAAGGAGTTTCTCATGGGATTTACGTTTAGGAATAACAATAACGTCTAAATATTTTATTCTCATGAAACTTTTTGAAAGTTACAAGCCCCATAGTCTATAAGATAGAAAAGAATAAAAAGAAGCAAAGAACGCCAAAAGGAAAAATAATCAATGATTGAAACCCCTGCAACCCTGCGTAGCTTTATTTAAATCGGTTTATAATTTTGCAGCATCCAGGGATAAGAAGGGAGGCAGTGGAGTTGGAGCACTAATGGCTACTGCAGGAAGGCACATTGTTTTTGCTTCATTAATTCTGTGAATTTCGGCAACATTTGCTTCAATGTCTTCAATTATCATTCCATTTGTATTGTTTTCAGTTCCACTTCCATTCTTTACTGGTTCAGGGATTTCTTCTGCTTCCTTGTCTTTGGATTCTTTGTGTTTGCCCCACAAAACTGAGTACAATCCAATCACAATCAGTACCGCTCCAAGTACCCTGAATAATCATGAAAAAAAGAAACATTAATTTTCTTATTATTTAAAAAGAATTATATGCACTTAGTTATTTGTAAGATTGTATAAATAATAAAGGGAATTAGGAAAAGTACCCCCCAACATATATTTTTTCTGCCAAGATGGAAGATCCCATGATGGCGACAATGATCATCATCAATGGACTGAAAGCTGTGACAAAGACAGGTCCTGTTTTTTTCATGACAAGTCCTTGAACATAATATGCAATGCTTGATGCAACAACACCCTGCAGTGGAACAAATAAATTGTATCACTATATGCTATATATAGCTCAATAAAATTGCACAATAATATGATCTCATGTTGATTTTGCATTAGAAAAAAATTGAATTAATCGCACCACCTCATTTTTCAGCTAGCAACTGTAATAAATAGTTACTCGATCAAGGTAGAAAATTAAAGCGGCTTACAGCATAGGCGGCTGCTAATAAGTTCATGTCCCATCCAATGGCCCAAGCATGAGGTCTGTGTTCCATCACAAGGGTGACAACAATAGATTGGAGTGTTCCCATGAAGCACACAAGTGCTGTCAGTGAAAGAGGGGCTGTGTATTTCTTCATAGTAAATGCCTGTTTTTTTGTATGAAAATAAATAATTACATTATATTTCATAATACTAGAAGAAGTAAATTTCATTGAATAATTAATGCCAGTAAAAAAAGACCTGAAGAATGAAGAAGGAAGCCCATGCAAAAGTGGCAATGATGAGAAGAATTGATCCCATAACCCAATTGGTATCGTCGGTGTCTTGAACATTGGATGTTGTCGTGCTAGGATGTGCGTTCTTAGACCACACAAAGTTGATCACATCACCTTTGTACAATGTCATAAGCATAGCTCCAGCCACTGTTACGGCTGTACCCGCCACTTTGGCTTGGCACCTCAACTTCTTCATGTCCAATATTTCCATCCTACATATATAAAAACAACATCAATAATATGTTAAGTGTTCTTTCCCTTTGGGTAGGGTATAATTGGAGACAAAGGAAACTTGGTTGTATGTTATTACCTGCATAGGACTGCCATAATAAATGTCATTGCAGGGAGCATGTTACTCATGGCGCAAGAAAATGTTGGAGAAGTGAACTTGAGTCCGACATAATATAAGTTTTGATCAATCACTGGCCTGTTAAATTCATTTCCAAGATAAAACAGAGAACAGCTTAGTTAAGTTTACATGTACTGTTGTATACAATTCATGATTGACGTAATTAAACTAATATATAATGCCACGATATATACTAACCCAAGAAGTCCCAACGCAAAAAGTTGCATGAAAATGGTAAATGAAATATGTGGCCTCACTTTCCTGTTTTGTAAAACAGGGAAAATGATTAATCATGAGTTGAAAGTGTGTAAGGCATTAAGTTGAACAAAGCCGAATCATGTGATAGAGGTTTCTTTGTACCTTTCCAGTATTAAAGCAAAGGGAGCAATGGCTGCAGTGGCAAATGCATGCCTATAGACCACAAGCACATAATGGCTCATTCCACTATTTAATGAAACTTTTGTAAGAATGTTCATTCCAGCATAACCAAATTGTAAGCATATCATGGCTATGTAAGGTTTACCCTTCTCATAAAAATTTCCAAGGGATCCTAATTTTCCTTCCATCTTTACTTTTATGAGAATAATTATAATACTTTAGAAGTTGTACTAGTTAGCTAGAGAAGAAAACACTCGAATAAAATGTGTTTGTCCTGTAGAATAATGGAGCTTGTTACTTCAATATTTATAGCCAACGTGCTTGGCTTGTGTTATATCCATTGATGGGTGATGAAATAATACATGACGCAATTGGACTTGATTATGTCCAGTGCGCAAACAAATTTCATCCATGTGATTAGAGAACTACCTAAACAAAACTGTTGAGTGGAAGCTTATACCATTAAAATACCTCTTTTAGGTTGTGTTTGGTTGCGCTAGGAGATAATGGCCTAACTCGTTTTTTATGTAATTAATTGAGTTTTATGAATTTTAGACTTACAAATATTTGGTAGGCTCAGGAATATACCTCTGTAAGGTCATAGTGGATTGTGAAACGTGGATAATTGTTTTGCCTTAACTTGGCTATTTATTTTCTCAGGATAAACTTACGGTTATCATTATTATACTATTTTATTTAAAAAAGTTGCGTTATCTATTGCATAGCAGAATATTATTTGTCCAACAATTCTGATGCAATAGAGAATTGCTACAAAAAAGAATCTATTAATCTAGTTCAATTAATATTTGATACCATAAAATGTCGGGTCTTATGTCGGATCCATAATTCGGTATATACGCTGCGCGGTTCTTTCGATGATAAAAAAATTCAGTTTAAAAACTATGATTTGTTTTAAGATTTTTATGGAAAATGAAATTGAATTTGATATCTATACTATTATATAAAGAAAGGCAAACTGTGACACCAAACTTTTGATTTCCGATTTTAGCCTTATAATTTTATTGTTAGCACAATAGTTTAATTATTGAGTTCCTAATTTAGCTTTATAATTTAAGTAGAATCAATAACTATAGTAATTATTGTGATTGAATATTTAGTTTCCCAAAATTTAAAATTTTCTATATAAAGTCTCTATCCTTATTTATTTAATCTTCACTTATTCAAATTATTCTTTTACCATATAAATTAAAATAAATTCTTAATCACGCGGGGACCGCGTGCCAGCGTTTCTAGTTTGCTTTATAAAATTACTCGTTATCATCGATTAGCTTTCGTCAAGAGAATCTTCTCTTCATCAGTTTCGTAAGTTAATTGGATTTGATGATAAATAAACGCAGTATATTTTGATTGGCAAGTTATCGATCAGGCAGAACATTTAAACTAAACTGGCAGAAAGGTTGATGAAAGATGTGTTTCGTAGATGGCTCAATCGTATTTTTATTTCATGACATTCGTCCAATGTCCACTTTAAAAACTTTTAACTTTATTTTCTTTGATAGGAAAAAAAGTTTACTTTGCTTATGTTTATTTTTACTTTTTTTTAGGATTCGATCTGAAAGTAAGTTCATATTCTGGCCAAGAGTTAACAAATGGATTGAGTTAAAAGTTTAAACACATTGGTGATACAAGAATAGAGCATATAGTAATCCACTAATCTCTAGTTTCATTATCATTATCATTATCATAGAATAAGGTAAATTAAAAAGAACCTAACGTAAAAAGAGAAAATTAAATGCCTTGTTTCGAAGTTCTCCCATCCCACCATCCCAAGAGGGGTTTTAAGGATCCTGGGGGACTATCACTGCACCCCCCTTCCAGGATGATGACAAGTGGCAAAGGCCACTTTTGACATTTTCTTGGTTCATCCTTAAGTTTCCAAAAATTTTAAATTTAGCCCAATAGTTTGGTATTTGTTTCATTTTTAAGACCGCTGTCAAATTGGTATCAGAGCCTAGGTTTATTTATTTATTGTGGGAATTTATTTATTATCTTAACATCTAACCACTTTATAAGAGGAGTTTTTACAAAACATGAGCAATCCAGTAATGGATGATATTTGGAACCCCCCAGTACAGTTCTCTTCTAGAGGACGCAAATGCACAAGTATTAAGTATTTTATCTATACTTTAACAAGTTGCCTTAATATGCATGAAACGCATATTGAGCACCACGAGGTTCTATGTTGCGACTTAGAACAACATACATGTCCTAGGAATAAAGCTAGACTTAAAAGGGTCAAGCAAATAAAAGATAGCCTTAGAAAGGCCAACAAGCAGAGTTCGATACTAAGCTTATAATGCCTGGTATCACTCTTGAACACGAGCTTGAGCTTTTAATGAAAAAGCTTGAAGACCTGGCCAGACAAAGACCGATTAACATTCACAGCGTCAGAGCCAAATACGCGGCGGTTAATGGTCTTATGGCGAAGATCGGAAGGATTAAGAGATTAATCATCGAAAGAGACGATAGATGAGCAATTTGATGTTGCCAAGCTTCAACGAGATTGAGAACGATAGCACCAAATTATCCCAAGATCTCAGAGAAATCCAGAAGACAGTCCAATCATATGGTAACCGATTATACCATATACCCGAGCAGCTTCAAGAACTCCAAGACAAATTTGAAAAAATGTCTAAACGTCAAAGAGAGGTCTTGGAAGGCTTGTTGGATGTCCAGCAAAGAATGAGGAATTTGGAGTCACAACCCAACTCTTCAGGAAGGAAGCGAGGAGGATGTTTACCACCATCTTATGGAACATAGCCACTTCTACACCAGAAAGGCAAAACTGTAGAAGTAAAACGAGAACTCACCGAGGGAGAAAAGATGAGGGCCCTACTAAGAGGAGAATCAGTTCCTCAGAAGAAGCCATGACCGACCGCATTCATCTCCACGAAGTCAACTTCGGAAATTTGCAGGATCTAAACGACCTTGCAGATTCGTTCGCCGGACTAAATCTGGTGAACCTCAAGACTCAGCAGGTAACCCAATATGCCGAGTCCTCCAGCCACGCTCCACCGGCGCTACCGGAAAACAGCGGAGTTAGCAATCCCCCTCAGCAAGATGAGCACATGCCACATCAGGGAGATTTCGTTCCAGGAGGAAATCTACACCCAGGTTTCGTAAGGCCGGGCAGAACCAGATCTCGAAGGAGGCCAGACATAAGGGAAACACCATATGTCAAGTCCCAGCTTGACCCTATACACCCGTATGGGTTAATGCTCAATCTGGACACCCTTGATTTCAAAAACAGAGAGCTTATAAGTGACAATTGGGCCTCAGCAATGAGGATTGCAGCTGGGACCCTTGATCTCAACAAAGAAGCCTTCATATTACTTCTAAATATGAGTTTAGAAGGGTCAGTCAAGATCGCATGGGAACAAACAGACCAGGGAACCAAAGAATAAGTTGCGGCAGGAGAGTCTATGAAAAATATCGTAAACAAAATGGCCAAAGTATTTAAGATACTTTTCATCGGAGTTGGTTACTTCGAAGACTCAGAAGGAAACTTTGGAGGAGGCCGAGAGCAGGCAAAGAGATATGAAAGAGCATTGTATAGTCTTGAGTTACACGACATATGTAACATAGACTTATACATTAAACTCTTCACCGAGTATAAATGGAAGTCGAAGGTTAGCGATGCTACAGCCATCCCACTGTTCTTCGCCAAAATTCCAAGTCCATGGAGGGAGATGCTGATAAAAGAATACGAGTTGCCCCAAGGAATCGATACCGTGGCAAGGCGAATGTCTTTTCTCAAAAGCAAACTTGCCGAATGGTGCCATAAGGCAGCCGAGCTTAAGAATTACAAGAGGCTGTGAAGAGTCAACAAAATTGTTACTCTTTGTTGCGAAAACAACGACATCCCAATAGTTGTCGGAGAAGCCAGAGGGCATAAGAAAAGAACGAAATACCCATATGCTAGAGAAGAAAGGCGAGGCAAAGAGAGATCTTCATGGAAACCCAGAAGATTTTGGTCCAAATAAAAGGCCCGAAGTTACAAATCAGGGCATCGCTTGGGGCCAAGCAGAGGACGTCCAGCCACAGGACGAGATAGATCCAACAAGATCTCCACTAAGAGAACTTTCAGAAGGGTACACACCAGAGCCAATGAAAGTTTTAAAGATTGCAATTGTTGGACATGTGGGGCTCGAGGCCACATCTCCACATGAAAATGGTAAATGAAATATGTGGCCTCACTTTCCTGTTTTGTAAAACAGGGAAAATGATTAATCATGAGTTGAAAGTGTGTAAGGCATTAAGTTGAACAAAGCCGAATCATGTGATAGAGGTTTCTTTGTACCTTTCCAGTATTAAAGCAAAGGGAGCAATGGCTGCAGTGGCAAATGCATGCCTATAGACCACAAGCACATAATGGCTCATTCCACTATTTAATGAAACTTTTGTAAGAATGTTCATTCCAGCATAACCAAATTGCAAGAATATCATGGCTAATTTTCCTTCCATTTTTGCTTTTCTTTTTATGAGAATACTGAAGTTGTAAGTAAGTACAAGCTAGTTAGAGAGGAAAACACTCTTAGAAAATGTGTTTGCCTGAGGAATAATGAAGCTTGTTGCATCAATATTTATAGCCACACTTCTTAATTAGTTCGTAATGAGGTTGGGGGGCTTCTAAGGAAATATAACTTCACTAGCTTTTAGCTTATTGAATATTCTGATTTTGTTATAATCCATTAAGGGGTGATGAATTGAATCCCACATGACCCACGTTGGAATAACAATTTTTAGTGGGTTCCATCTTAATCAAATTTCATCCAAGTGATCCACCACAGCAAAGGTTTGTTAGTGGAAGCTTATAATGCCACTAAAAATATTAGCTTTCATTCTCAAAAATTATTTATTTCTCCTAATTAGTTGTGTAAGCTAGTAACTATTCAATTTGTTAATGAATAATTAAACAGGTAGAAAGCTAGATGGATGATGCACCTATTCTGCTTCTATTCTCCGATTCCTTTATAGGGTAGATAGCACTTAGCATGCAGATCATTTGATAGCTTAGTGCTATTTTAAGACCGAATGCCCACTTTTAAAAGCCTGACGAACACTGCACTTGCATATTTTTAACAAAATTATCACCTTTATTCTGATGAGTGTTGAGATTTCAGAGCATGATGTTATTCATGCATTAACGTATCGAATGTCGATTATTGATTAATGAAACAGCACGGTGGTAATATTTGTGACATGTGATGGAATCCTTGCCTACCATTACGAGGGCACATAATTCTGTTGCCCATAGGCCACACCCAAGATTCTCAAAGAAAGTTCTAGTAATATATAATCTTATCAGAAATTAAGAAATGTAATACAATGATGATACAAGAATGGCCACTTATGAAATATACACGGAACATATGAAGTATCCCGCTCGATTTCGTTCATTTCACAGACTAATTTTCTTTGCTCATAAGCCTATGTGTATTTATGATATCTTGTTTTATCATAGGATGCCATATTCGTTAGGAACCTAGATAATGGGAGCTGATTCAACGAAATGAATCGACAAGCGGGAAAGATACTGATGAATAGATGCCTTTCAAATTTATTTTGTAAGTATAGTCTACTATTTTGGTCTTGTTTCGTTCAGGTTATAAAACACCGTAAACTGCTACAATGGGCCGGATAAATGCCAAAATAATGCTAATAAAATGTAAATCGGACTAGCTTGGTCCGGAACACCTATTACAAGCCGACTAGGTAATACATGTAAAATTACAATATCTTTAAAGTATATCGAATTACAGAGATTCGATCTAAGGAGTATCAAAACTGGCTA
Organism: Linaria vulgaris; assembly: GCA_948329865.1. Taxonomy (NCBI): domain Eukaryota; kingdom Viridiplantae; phylum Streptophyta; class Magnoliopsida; order Lamiales; family Plantaginaceae; genus Linaria; species Linaria vulgaris. The sequence continues at coordinate 69,483,206 of OX415251.1, forward strand.
CTTCGATATACGGAATGTCGAATTTGCCTATATCGAATTTGGATGCTTTGATATAGGAATGATTGAGGTTGTTGAGTATCGAATTAGGTCGCTTCGATCGAATGCTATGTATCGAATTCGGGAGCTTCGATCGAATGCAGTATATCGAATGCAAGAGCTTCGATATTGAGCAGGTGAAAACAAGTCTTTAAAATGCCTTGAGAATGTTAGAGGACAAGGTATTTATAGACCCCGTCCCATGGGCCCCAGTGGTAGCTTGTAAATGAGTATCGAATCAGGCTAGTTTGATCTATCCCCTTAGATCGAATTATGCGCATTCGATACTCGCCTAACATCGAATTCATCCTATTCGATGTACAATTTTATAGGCCATTCTTCGTGGACCGGCCCAATATTTATATTAGCCTTTCCTAAAATTTCCCTATCATATAGTCCCCCTAGTTTGGGAGGCGGTCTCGACCAGAGAACGGGTGCCAAACTTATAAAACTCTACCTCGATTACGTCGCCGCAAGCCATTCGGTCTTGATAATATTGAAAATCATGCCCCCGATTTGGAGCCAGGATATGGAGAACGTGGGTCCCAAATATATTTGCTTTGGATCTATTGAGTTCGACCTTTAACCATATTGAAATCGTCTCGTTCGGTTTTGCAGTGATATTTCACATGTATGCATTAAAGATATTTAAATGTATATACTAGTTTTTAGGTTGAATTTATCGATCGAATGGGTTGGATTCGATTTTATGTTCTATATCAAAAGGCGGGGATTTGATCTTCATTTCGCTTTTTTTTTCGGCGTTGATCGGATTGTCGCCGATCGATGCTGCAAGCAATGTCGAATGGTTCGATTCGATACTCGTTTTGATTTGCCTAGTGGGATTTTCTCCATTTTATATAAAGGGGGAAGGGGGTGCGAAGAGCTCATTCTTCCATCTGCAGAGTTCAGGATTATAAGTGAGTAACATCGAACGAGCACGGTTCGATACTCCCAGTATCGAATGTGATTAATTGGATGTTGGGAGTATCGAACGAAGATCATTCAATCTAATGCCTTAGAATTGTTTTTGCATTTTTTGTTTGAAAATATAATTTCTTGCTTCTAATTTCGTCTTCTCTTTTTCTTTCTTGGCAGTTTTCTTCGCAACCAATTGGTGAATTTGTAGCTATAATCAAGGTGGTTGATTATTTGCTAAATTCTGCGTCTCGTTATTTGCTTAGTTAATGGTGCTTTAACATATCGCGAAGTTGTTGTAAGTATCGAGAGTGACGAATACGCGCAATCAGCTCTTTTTTTTTTGTTCAGTTTGTGTCGATCGAGATTGTGAGTTCTGAATCTACGTCAGGGTGTGAGTCTAGTAGTGGCTCAAGCTCTGGTTCTGTCAACTACGTAGTGGGTCGTACAGGCGCCCTCGCGGGTTCGAATTTACCCAGAGGAGATGATAATGAGGTAGTTGACATTGATTCTGTTGATTCGGCTGGGGGTGATCATCTTGACGAGAGTGATGATCAACCGTCCTCTCAAGTTGGGGACGACGATTTGATGTCTCTCTCTATCGAGGATAATCGTGTCACCAGTGAAGCAGGCGATGAAAATGAGATCGTCAATAAGGAGATTGATGACTATGTGGAGGTCCCGGGGATGGCGTACAATGCTTATTTGTTACGGCTGCAACATAGTCGCCCCTTCATGTGCGAAATGTACAATATATCGAATAATTATAAGTTGGTTATTCCCAGTCCAGACGAGCGCATGGATACTGCTCCCCCTGGCCATCTAACCGTACTTGTGGGTCAATTGGCTAATGGGTCTATCGGGCTTGTGCCGAGCCAGCTCACACCGAACTCGTTCGGGCATATCGTTGGTTTCATTACCGTGATGGAAGGCTTAAGCCATTCGTGCAGTCCCAATGAGTTTTGGACGATTTTCGAGGTTCCCAAGGGGGAGGTAGGCTTTTACCATGTTAAATCATTGAGACATCATAAATTTCTGAGAGGCGAGGCCTCTAGTTACGGGAAGGACTGGAAAAGACGATACTTCTATATCGATGAGAGCTATTGGGATGAATTCGCTATGTATCATCGGAATTGGGTAGATGTGAGAAAAGTTGCAATTCCTCGGGGTATAGGTCCTCTTATGTGGGATTGTAATTTTGTCGCAAACTTAGTTCGTGACCACCAGTTTAACCTTAAAAAATTTGTAGAAAATCGTGTGTTGTCCATAGTTGGGCTGTCTCCAGTTCGGTATAACAGGAGATTCTCGCTCGGTATAGATTCTGTGTCATTACTTGATGATGTTGTCCTACTTTCAATTTTATGACGACATTAACATTCATTTTATTTTATTTGTCTCAGGCGAATTCATTATAAAACGTCACGCTCGCATGAGTCGAGTTTTTGCCGCAGAGAACGAAGGTTCTCAAACTACTACCATTGTTCGAGTGCCACCCCCTAGGAAGAGGAAGAATAAAGGAAAGAAAACCACATGGGAGGCTTCCGCATCTGCCCGGGACAACGCGCCGCGTGACCTTTTCGAGGATATTATGGGCGAGGGTCGTGCTAGTACTCCTTCCCCCGTGGAATTCAGTCAAGCGAGAGGATTTGATGGCGTTGTTGTGGATCAGAGCGAGAATGCCGAACATGTTAAGGTTTCAGCATCTGCTATACAAAGAATGGTTCCCCAGACTCGTTCTCAAACGAGGAGTGATATCCCCTTTGTGCCGCGCACGGTTGGTCCGACAATTGCTGGCGGTTTGGATCCCGTAGATGGAGCAAGTGTTAGGGATGAGTTGAGCCTTTGTCCGCAGGCCTTTGTTGCAGATTACGAGCTTTCGGGGGAGGATGCAATCAACGCTCTAAAAACCCTTCTCCCGCATCTTGTAGTTCCCTACGCATCTTCCGCCGAAGAAAGGAAAATGGTGGAGCGGAACGCACTCCGCATGGTCTACTTAGTAAGGGTATTATTCTATCGAACATAATATTTGCTTTATGATTCGTTACTGAGCCAGTGTCTGTCTTTCTTTATAATATTTGCTCTATTTACTAAGGCTATTATAGGGTGAGCTGGCAGGAGCGCTTGAAGGCTGAATTCCGGGATAGTAATCATGATGCTCTGAGAGTGGCATTGAAAGAGAAGGACAAGGCTATGCAGCAGGATAGGGATTACGCCACCCGGTCTGCCAAGGACAGGGATGCGGTGAAGCTCACAGGGGAGACCGTTGATCGGCTCGAGCTGCCGTTCTCCAACTTTTCGTCCAGTAAGGCTATGCTGGAGAACCGGGTTACTGAGCTCGAGAAGGACCTTACCGCCGGGATGGAGAAGAGCGTACACGCTGAGGAGGTTGGATATGCCCGAGGTCTTAGCCACGTAATGTCTTTTATACGACATTTTAATGTATATTTTTCTATTCTTCCTTGTTAATTTGGTTTTGTTGCTTGGCTAGGTTCCCACTACTCAACCAGAGTACCTTCCAAGAACTCAGCGCCCGACGAGGGGCTTGTGATGTGAAGAAAGCCCAAGTGCTTACTATTCAGCAGATCCACACCACTCGCTATCTTCATGGCAGTTTTAACGCGCAGTGGTTGGACCTGTCATTGTGGCCTAATAGAGAACGCTTTCGGCAGTCGAGGATGATCAACATGTCGTTGCGGATGAATCTGGGAGTCTGCTTGAAAGCGAGAGCATTGTCTTCTGGGGAATGTCTCTGCCACCTCCAATACATTTCATTTATCCCCCTTCTGACGATGAAGATGACGTCGATGCCTAAAGGTTTCGGTCTTAATTTTTTGTTTCTATGAACAATGCTTTAATTTGGACGAATTATCAAAAATGCCCGATAAGTTTGGCCATTATCTTTAAATGCCCGATTTTCCCAGACCTACCAAAAATGCCCGTTAAATTCCAAAAACTCTAACAAAAATGGCCGATTTAAAATATTCGGACATTTTATCCGACGTGTCATCCGAATCAAAAAGGCGCACTGCTGAATCAAAGAAACGCGCCCAACCTCTAGGATTTTTGGTCCAAAAAAAGTTTTTTAAAATTTGTTACTGTTCACGGTTATTGTTCACGGTTACTGCTCACGGTCACTGTTCACGGTTACTGTTCATCGTTGTTGTTCACCCGTTACTGTTCGCCCCGCTACTGTTCGCCCGTTACTGTTCATCCCCGCCTTCCCATTTCAGCTCACCGTCGTCACTGTTCACCGCATTCCGATTTCCAATCTCCGACGTCGCCACCGACTCGCGAGACGCCGGGGGGAGGGGCGCGCCGTTGCAGTGGTGACGGCGTCAATCGACGCCGCCACCGCTGCAACGGCGAGTTGCAGCGGGGTGGGGGGTGGTCGCGAGACGCCGAGGGGTGGTGTGGTGGGGGGGTTGCGGGTGGGGTTGCAACTCACCGTTGCAGCACCACGGCGTCAATCAACGCCGCCACTGCTGCAACGGGGAGTTGCAGCGGTGTGGTGGGGGGGGGGTTGCGGGGAAGATGATGATGATTTTTTAATTTTTTTTTTAATTTTTCTTATTTGTTAAAATGCTATTATTATATATATATATATATATATATATATATATATGTGTGTGTGTTTATATCTTTATTATTGTTAAGGAGAAACGTTTTTTCAGTCAGTGAACAGTGAACGCGTTTTTTTGATTCAGCAGCGCGACTTATTGATTCGGATGCCACGTCGGATAAAATGTCCGAATTTTTCAAATCGGGTATTTTTGTTAGAAAAGTTAGAACTTACCGGGCATTTTTGGCAAGTCTGGGAAAATCGAGCATTTAAGGTTAATGCCAAACTTATCGGGCATTTTTGATAATTCGTCCCTTTAATTTGGTTTGCCGCTGCATCGCCTATTTATTTCTAACAATTTGATTACTTGAACTCCACTCGTACTTTTCTCGTTTAATCTTGCGATACTTTGTTCGCTTGCTTGGTTGTATTTTCTTTTGCCTTTTCTTTCAAATGCTATTTTTGCAATTTACTTTTTATTTTAACAATTCATATGCCGTATTACATCTGTGGTGAATCATACGTTTTTCGTTCATACCTACCGCATTGATCGGTTGTTATGTCTTCCCAATCATTTTGTGGGATATCCCATAGGCTCTTGTCTTTCAAGAAAAGTTCCCGTCGTCGCTTTGTTTGGTAGTTTTACGGTTATCACTTGTCGTTTCAGACATAGTGTCCACCCACTGTATTTTCTTCCAGGGATTTACGGTTTACGCTTGTCATTTTAGACAGAGTGTTCGTCCCTTGCATTTGTCTTTAGGGGTCTGCGATCAGCACTTGTCATTTTAGACATAGTGTTCATCCCGTTTTTCATCTCTCGAGATTTACGATTAGCACTTGTCATTTTAAACATAGTGTTCGCACGGTTCTTCGTCTTTCGGGATTTACGATTAGCACTTGTCATTATCAACATAGTGTTTGTCCCTCGTCTTCGTCTTTAGAGATTTGCGATTAGCACTTATCATTTTAAATAGAGTGTCCGTCCCATTTCTTCGTCTCGAACCTCCTCGAGTCCTGCACTTTATCAGTGTCAAGTATTTTACTGCGTGATACGGTATTCCACATTTTTAGCGCTTGTTAATACAATAATACAACAAATCGAATGAAAAGTGTCTCGCGTGGAGATATAATCATATTAAAAAATAGGTCAGAACTTGACTTTAAAGCTCAGTCCCCTATGTTTCCTGAGGGTGTCTTTAGGACTCAAGTCTTTGGTGTCCCTGTTTTAGGTTTGTACACATCTGCCCCTCGTACTCATCAAGGTAGATGGGACGAATAAAAGTTGTTCAAAATGTGCGGAAAACTAAAGACTTGCAAAAATGAGAAAAGTGTGATTCAATCAATCTGCTCCATTTCCATGGATCCCAGAGCTTCCATTGCTTCTTGCTCCTCATGTGGACGCAATCGGAGCGATGCCACATAACATTTCCAACTGTCTATGTGATCAGCTATGACTTCACCAGTTCCTACAGGAGTTTGAAACTTTACCATTTGATGGTTGGTTGAAGGCAATGCCCGGAATGCGTTCAGCGCTGGCCTTCCTAGGACGGCGTGGTATGGGAATTGCATGTCAATCACGGCATAATCTGCCAGCAGTGTTCTTCTTTGGGGTGTGGTTCCCAGTGAAGTCGGGAGTGAAACCATTCCACGGAGTACTATCTTTGGGCCTCCGAAACCATGAAGCGAGGTTCTGACCGGTTGTAATCTCTCGTCATCCAACCACATTTTCTCCCATGTTGACCTCTTTAGCACATTCATGGAACTGCCTTGGTCCACCACCACTTTCGTCACACCGAAATTGTCTATGTCCACTGTTATTACTAACGGAGAGTTCAAATTTCCTGTCTGAATGGCTTGGGAACTTAGCTTGCACATATCTGTTGTTGAGAAAGTAACCTCCTCATGCGGCATCTCTTTGATTCTCAAAAGGTCAACAAAACCAACAAAACGATCTGATTCAACAAGCCTGGAGATATTCTTCCTGCCATTCGCTGAATCCGCCCCAACTGGCCCACCAGAAATAATATTTATTATTCCTCTCCTGATGTTGCTGTCTACAATTTTGGGATAATCCAACACATGTGGATTATCGACCACTTTCTGCTTGTCCTTTTTTGGCGAGCGAGATCTATTCGTGTCACCATTGTCTTCCTGCTTCTTCATCATTCTAACATACTCCACGAGTTTGCCATCCTTGATCAGTCGTTCGATCTCGTCCTTCAAATCTTTGCAATCCTCAGTTTCATGGCCATTCTGTTTGTGGTATTTACAGTAATGGGTTGACAACCTAGTTGCCTTGGAGTCTCTCATTTGTATGGCTCCTACAGCCAACCTTTACTCTTTGTCATCCCGAACACTGTCATGATGCTAGAATTCAGAGGCGTGTATCGCCTTGGCGATGTATCCCTATACATGTTGTTCTTGTTCATGTTGCGGTTCTGGTCCTCTCTTCCTCTATCCTTCTCTCTTGGGGTGCAACAACCACTGCCTTGGTGGCAATCATCTCCTCTCGGTGCACGACTTGATGAGAGATTTTGTTTATCTCTTCAATAGTCTTGGGCTGCAACTTGAGCAAATCCTAGCTAAAAGCCACATTATTGGTTGCACGGAAGATTATGCTCATGATCATTTCCCCTTTGGGGCATTCTATCCTTAACAATTCTGCGTTGAAGCGGCTCATGAAGTCCTTCGAAGTTTCTTTTGTGTCTTTCTTGGTGGAGTATAAATGGGAATGGTCCAGCACCAATCTTTAGTGACTTGAGAATTGATCTCCGAACATTCTTCTTAATTGCTTGTAGGTTTTAATCAATCCTGGAGCAATTCGGGTGAACCAATCGAGCGTTACCCCAATCAAGGTAGTGGCAAATATTATAGCATGTGTGTTTTCCTTGAAACCATACAGAGTTAGCGGTGTGTCCAGCTGGAAGAGATGATCGTGAGGATCCATTTTTTCGTCATAAGATTTCAAATCGGGTATTTTCTCCCCATGCCCCAGAATTTCTGCCTCTATTTCCTCACAAAACGGGGTGCTCCGGAGAGCACTTCCCAAGCGCACCATTTTTCTTTCAACTACTGCTCTTTCCCTCCCCGAGCATTTCTAATTTCCTTAATACTTCGGCTTGTTCCCTTCTGGAGTCATATCTTTGACGTTCCCCGCGTCACCTTTCGTTGTTATCCTCTTGCCTTCTCGGTTTGTCGTGTCGGCTTTCTTCTCTTCTCCGTGTATTGTGGTTCCTCTTTGATTGCACCTCCATTAAGTTAGGTATTCCCCTTGATTATCTGCGTGGGCATTCTCTTTGTTACGCCCATGTAGGCCTTTGGCAACAGATCCCTTCTCCCGCAGGACCTTCGCGTGACCCGCGGGTGGCGGCGTTTGCATTTGGGGTGCAACAGGCAGTGCTGCAGCCACCGCAGATCGGACCACTGCCATCATTTCGTCTCTCAAATTACTTGGAAGCGAAGCTGTCATAGCTATCGCCCTTGTGTCTGGTGCATGTCGGTCCTCTCCTAGTGGTCCAGGCATCTCCCGCTTTGCGGGAGTTGGTACCCCAACGGGTAATGTTGTTGGTCCCTCAGCTACTAGATAGTCTGACTCGTCGTTGCTCGTTCAATTTCAGCATTGTTGCTTTCCAATGCTCTACTTCGTGATTTGGTAACTCTAGATGTCATGGCTAATAACTGGGAAATGTGGTGTTCCCACAGACGGCGCTAATATTTTTGTCTTATTTCGTCCGGGTTATAAGAACAAGTAAACTGTTACAATGGGCCTGATAAATGCCAAAATAATGCTAATGAAGATGTAAATCAAATTAGCTTGGTCCGGAACACCTATTACAAGCTGACTAGGCAATACATGTAAAATTACAATATCTTTAAAGTATATCGAATTACAGAGATTCGATTTAAGGAGTATCAAAACTGGCAACTCTGATATAGGGAATGTCGAATTGTCCTATATCGAATCTGGATGCTTCGATATATGAATGATTGAGGTTGTTGAGTATCAAATTAGGTCTCTTCGATCGAATGCTACTTATCGAATCCGGGAGCTTCGATCCAATGCAGTATATTGAATGCAAGAGCTTCGATATTGAGAAGGTGAGAAGAAGTCTTCAAATTCTCCTGAGAATGTCAGAGGACAGGGTATTTATAGGCCTCGTCCCGCGGGCCCCAGTGGTAGCCGGTAAATGAGTATCGAATCAAGCTAGTTTGATCTATCCCCTTAGATCAAATTAAGTGCATTCGATACTCGCCTAACATCGAATTCATCATATTCGATGTACAATTTTATGGGCCTTTCTTCGTAGGCCGGCCCAATATTTATTTTGGCCTTTCCCAAAATACCCCCATCATCTACAAAAAAAATCATGCTTTTTAAGATAAATTGTGCCAAAAGTTCAATGTATTTTTGAGAATTAATATTCGCCTATGGTTGATGTCTAGTAAAGTTTGTCGGACAGATCAGCAGAGAAAGGTTCTACAGACGTGGATCGTCTGTACAACACTTTAGCGGAATGAGAAAGCTAGGAAAAAAGACGAAGCGATTTAACTTCACGCACTAACTAATACAGGGCAATGATTTCCCTGTGACTGCTGATCTTCTTTTGTTAATCGAGATTATAATCTGCGCTAACAGCAGAAAATTTAAAGAAAAAAATGTTTTGCTGGAGGCTCTTTGTTCTGTTATTTCATTCACAATCGTCTTGAAATAGTCATAGACTTCCCTTTAATTCCATATCAGTCAGATGACTAAATCTCAAAATTTCGCTCCATTGTCTCTATTTTATCAACAACTTTTGGAAAATTCAAGTTTGTTGTTCAAGAGCTGAAATGCCAGATCAATTGGTTGTCTCAGTAAGGCTTACTAATAGTGCCATTGTTAAGCTAAATGCTTGAACGATATTTTCAAATATTTTTGGATGTTGAAGAGAAAGTTGTCATGTTGTTTAGAGAAAGCGAAATCGCCTTGCTAAACGTCTCGTTTATTGAATAGTCTCAATGAAAAGTCATCAGGCCAGATTTCACCTTGCTAAATGAAAGTAATTCCTATATCAAACGAGAATTGGGCTCTCTGTTTTCATTTCGCCATTTCCAGTTCCTTCAGTTCACAAGGGATGACTTCTTGCTGTTTTGGCACTACCTGTGAGAGTCAAGTTCAGCTGGAAAGTCCAGCCTGCTAAGAATTTCTTCAGCTAAATGAAATTATGAAGGGATAAAAGCATCAAGCCCCCTGAACTATGCACGTTTTTGCGACTTGTCCCCTGAACTAAATTAATAAGCGTTTTGCCCCCTGAACTATGCTCGTCTGTTCTATTTGCCCCCTCGCCTGATTCAGCCGAATATTCCTCGGAATATTCCATTCTCGTGCGACTCACATGAGGGTCAGAAGGGCATTTTCGGTACATATTATGGAGTGTTAAGTTCATGCATATTCCCCTTTGAACTATTCTTATGTTAGCGACATGCCCCTTAAACTATGGAAATGTGCCCCCTGAACTATTACGTTGCGATTTGCCCCTTGAACTATTGTGTTGCGATTTGCCCCCGGAGTTAATTTGGCACCTAAATTTACCCTTTATTCCACATTTTGGAGGATCTTTTTTATGCCTTTTTAGTGTGTGTTTTTGCAAACATATTATTGAGCCAATTGCATTCATAACCATTCAGATTGATTACACCAAAATTACACCATTTAGACATATTAACCATTCAGACACATATTACACCACTCTAACATATTGCACATAACCTGAAAAGAAAATTGTCCTTAAAATGAAAAAAATTGTCCTTAAAATGAAAAAACTTGTCCTAGACATGAAAAAACTTAATCAGGTCTTCATTGCTTGGACTTTAAGAGTTCTATTTCCCTCATAAGTTTGGAGATTTCCTGACTTTCGAAGTGAATCGGATTCTGTATTAGCTAACTCGACCTTCAACTTCTCGTTTGACAATTGCAACTCCTCTGCTCTGTTTACGAGCACCGTTATCTTTTTGTTAGCGTGCTCGACTTCATCGCGTTTCTTATTCAGTTGTCGGGTAAAGTCATCCTCCAATTTCTTATATTGGTTCCAAACAAAACTCTTCTGATCCAACAGAGCAGAAATCTAGAAGCGACTTCTTGCTGGAACCTGCTACTTTACTACTACCATCCTCTTGAATGAAAATTAACCGAAAAACTCATTCAAAACAAATTAAACGAAAAACTCATTCAAAACAGAGTTTCATTATAACTGGAAAAACAATAACACACACAAAACAAATAGCACAACATACTTTATTTTCCGAGTTTTGCTCAATGAGATAATTAAAGCCTTCTCTAAAGTCACCCAATTCGTCTTTAACATTCTCTGCATTAACAGATATCAAAACTTAAAAACAAAAAAAAATAAAAAAAAAATCCGCCAAATAAAAAAAAATAGAACAAACCATATCTACTCTTGTAAACAGCAGCATCTCTCTCCTGCAAACCTAACCATAGTTTCACTTTCGTCGACTCCACTTTCTGCTCCATTCTCATCTGAAGCGAAAGAAGAAAAACGAAACCCCCAATTATCCACAGTTCAGGAAAAAAAACCCTAATTTTAAAATTGAAATTAGTGATTACCTGATAAATAACCTTGTTAAGAGATCTGATTTTTTCTTCAAGAAGCTCCCTGTCTTTGTTAAGATTCTGCGACAGCTGTAGCAGTGCATTGAATACTTTATTCCAATTCTTCTCACGGTCAGACAAATTGCTCGTTGATTTTCGTTTCGCCATAGCACAGATTGCAGCAAAGGAAGAACAGTAATTTCCAAGCCATTTCTGCGATTTTGAAATATGTCGATCGATTTTGCCCAATATCCTATAAACGGATGCCGTGAATGTGTGCGCAATTGGTCGCGAATGTGAGAGCAGTTAGCCGCGAACTGATTATTCGAAGTTTTTGTGCGTCGATTTCGTGTTGATTGCGTATAATGTGGACGAATTGAAGTGATTTGGGTGAAGAACCCTAATTTGTTGGCTATGTTTTTTGTCTAAGTGTGAAGAGTAAACACAGACGTTTCGATTACCCCCTGAACTTAGTAGTTTATAAAAAAAAAAATTAATTCGTGGGAAACTCAGCAAAATGGAACTGACGAAATTACCCCGCAGGCCCTCACGTGTTACGCACGTGTTGGGAATATTCCGTTAGGGCGGAAACCGGCGAGGGGGCAAATCGAACAGACGAGCATAGTTCGGGGGCAAAACGCTTATTAATTTAGTTCAGGGAGCAAGTCGCAAAAACGTGCATAGTTCAGGGGGCGTGATGCTTTTATCCCTATTATGAATTACATTCTATTAATACCGACAGCAAACGTTTGGTCACAAGTAATACCTTAAGGGGCTGTTTGGTTGCAGAGACAGTTATATATGTAGATTAACTATTACTCAGTTAAAATAGTCTTTTATTTCATATGCGTAACAGTAACCGTGTTTGGTTGGATAGTTGAATAAAGTTACTCTTTTATATTGATTTATAAAACGTGTTTGGTTCATGTTATGTCCCCATTTTATTGCAGGTATTGCAGGTAGTTACCTTATTGCCCCCATTTTATTAAGAAAATATACACCAAAAATATTTTAATTACATTTTTTAATTACATTTTTTTAATTACATTTTTTTAATTACATTTTTTTAATTACATTTTAATTACATTTTTTAATTACGTTTTTAGTTACATTTTTTTAATTATATTTTTTAATTACATTTTTTTAATTACATTTTTTTATTAAATTTTTCAATTACATTTTTTAATTACATTTTTTAATTACATTTTTTTAATTACGTTTTTTAATTACATTTTTTTAATTATATTTTTTAATTACATTTTTTAATTACATTTTTTAATTATATTTTTTTAATTACATTTTTTAATTACATTTTTTAATTACATTTTTTAATTACATTTTTTAATTACGTTTTTTTAATTACGTTTTTTAATTACATTTTTTTAATTATATTTTTTAATTACATTTTTTAATTACATATTTTTAATTAGGTTTTTTAATTACATTTTTTAATTACATTTTTTAATTACATTTTTTTAATTACATTTTTTAATTACATTTTTTAATTACATTTTTTATTACATTTTTTTAAATTACATTTTTTAATTAAATTATTGCATAAAAAGATTATAATTAAAGAAACAGGGGTAAATAAGTCATTTCGTCGGGTGAGGTGAATGACTAAAAAGTGAGATAAAATAATAACAGGGGGGGAGTAGATATTATTTAAGTTGAGAAAGTGAGATAAAGAGCGGGCCTCAGCTATTAAATCAAAAAGCCCATTTGCATAATCATTCAAACCAAACAAGTTTTTAAGTTATTAAACCTCCTCATCTCACCTCATCACAGCAACCAAACAGTACCTAAGTATGCAAGCAACATGTGGTTAAAGGCTCTTCATCCCAGTTAAAATCTCCACAGGCAGTAAGTACAGTTGAGAGGACATAATCATCAACATCAATACCCTCAGCTTTTACTCGATACATGAGCTGCAAAACCCATTTTTCACACATGCAACAAACATTGCTTTCCAGGATACTAAATTCCTTTTAATGCGTGCTATCAAAGACTCGAACTGCCTCTAAAAGATGTCCACATTTGGAATACATACGAACCAAAGAACTCCTCACGAATACATTTGATAATGCAGGTGTCTTAGTTATGAATGAATGAACGGAACAACCTACCTTGCTTAATGTTTTCTACTTGAGCACACGCTTTCACGGCGGATGAGTAAGTAAACGGGTCGGGTTCAGTCACCCACCATTTCCTTTAAGTACTGAAGGGCTTCATACTCATGACCTATGTGACCCCAGTGAGAAATCATTGCAGTCCATGAAACTACATCTCTATCAGGCAGGTATTAAAGAACATTAGACGCAGAAGCATACTCCCCATATTTACAGTAAAACCACACTAGCGCAATTCCTTTGAAAACATTGCTTGGAGAAAAATTCTTAAAGATTTGTGCATACACTGTTTTTTCGGCTGATAATCCCCTGAGTAAGCCACAAGCTCTGAGGATGCATACCTTTGTTAAGTTGCTCACCATTAAGTTGCACGAAAGTACTCTGAATCTTTTCACATTCCAAAGAGTTTTATGGCCTCTACTCCAAGCCCATTACGAGCATATCTAGCTATATTTGATGTCCAAGTGGCTGAATTTCTCCTTTTCATTCCATCAAAAACTTTCCTGGAGGCCTTAACTTCTCCACACATTGCATACATATCAACCAATGAAGTCCCTATATAGACATCCATATCATAAGTCTTCTTAACAAAGGTGCCGTGCAACTGTTCCCCATGTCTTAAATATTTTTCTTCACCACTAGAGTTAAACTTGTTCCGGTCGACCTTATCACAAAATGTTCTCCCCAGCAAGATAAAGGACTCCTTCCCCAATCTATGTTGGGAACAAGCAGGTGACCATGGTTGTCAAACTAATCATATACCGTTTATCCATTCGGTCAAACATATGAAAGGCAGAATCCAAACCGCTAAACTGAGCATAAAAATGCAAAATAGCATAAGCCAGTACAAAACGAACAACTCCACTTCTTATAACACACGCATGTAATTGCCTTCCATGCTCAAAATCATGTGTTCTGCTAAACAAATTCAGCACAATCACATACTGTTGGCGGTGCAGATGCAGGCACTACAACAAATCATAGCAATAGCATAGAAAATCTTGCATCCGAATTTTTATTTTCGGATGCAAGATAGTTTGAATCGAAAAATTGCGATTCAATTATATTGCATCGCAATATTAGGATGCAACAGCAGGCTTTGCATCCGAAAAATCGGATGCAAAGTTAGGCTCGGAAAGGCTGTATCCGAAAATTCGGATGCAGCCTTTGCATCTGATGATTCGGATGCAGCCACGTAGGCTGCATCCGAATTTTCGGATGCAAGTGACCCTGCATCCAAAAATTCGGATGCAAGGGACCCTGCATCGGATAAAATCCAATGCAGAGATATAAAATATCTCTGCATCGGAATTATCCGATGCAGGATTAAAAAAAAATAAAAAAAATAAAAAAAAGTGTTTTAATATTTTTGCATCGGATAAAATCGATGCAAAAATATTAAAACCTACTGCCCACCCCGTCGCGCGCGTACACACACACACACACGTCGCCGCACCACCGTGACCACAGTTGACCGCCACCGTCGCCGGAAATTACCCAAAAACACCGGTAAGCAATTCTACTCTTCTCAAGGATCAATTTGACGGAACTTATAGTATTTTTCATCAATTATTTATATTTGTGCAATTTTGAAATTGTTATTATAATTTTGATTTTTGTTGTTATTTGTTAATGTGAATATGATTATTATGTTGTTATGTGCAATGTTAAAATAGTTTTGTACTTAATTGCGATTTTAATATAATTAGGGCTTAATTGTTTAATTAATTGTGATTTTAGGGTTTAATTGAAATTTTAGGGCGTAATTGGGATTTTAGGGTGTAATTGCAATTTTAGGGCTTAATTGTTTAATTAATTGTGAATTTAGGGCTTAATTTGTAGTTTAACAAAAGGTTAGGGGTATAACTTGTAGTTAACAAAACTTGAGGGTAGATAATGTAGTTTTTAGAAAGTTATAGTCCCAATTTGAAGTTTAAAATCTTTGTGGTAATTAATTAGAAGGTTTGGGCTTGTTTGCAAATATGTATAGTATTTGGTTATTGAACTTTAGGGGTTACTTTGTAATTTAGAAAATATTTGTTGAAACAAAATTAGGAATTAGATTATTAATTCGAAGTTTTTGGGGTTTTTTGGGGAATGAGTTGAAGTTTAAAATTTTTGTGGTGTTGAATGTATTTAATAGAGTATATTTTAGGAATAAGGTAATTAATTAGAAGGTTTGGGCTTGTTTGCAAATATGTAGAGTATTTGGTTATTGAACTTTAGAGGTTAATTTGTAATTTAGAAAATATTTGTTGAAACAAAATTAGGAATTAGATTATTAATTCGAAGTTTAAAATTTTTTGTGTGTTGAATGTATTTAATACAGTATATTTTAGGAATAAGAAGGTTTGGGCTTGTTTGCAAATATGTAATTTACTAAAGTTTAAGGAGGATTATATTGATATTTTTGTCGGATAATTTAGATGGCAGATAGAGGTCGGGGATCATCTAGTGGTGGAGAAGGCCGTAAGGGGAGGCGTCCGGGGAAGGAACCTGCATCTACTAGTCAGCAGCCACGTAGACCCCCGGTCCACCCGTTTAACCCACTTGATGATGATGATGATATGCCGGTTCACCCTACGCACTATGACCCGTATGGGTTTATTGCTGACTTCGAGATAGAGCCTCTTCCACCGATCAGCACTACCACCACCGAGTCGCCACATGCCTTAGGTTCCGACATGCCGACATCGTCTATTGCTTCAGACAGGCTGACATCGGAACGAGGGCCCGCCGATGTAGGACCATCACATTCCCGATGACGATGAGCCGAGAAATCTTCGAGGGCAGGGCAGAGGGGCACCTATACCAAGTGACCGCGATCATAGGCAGTGGATCACATTTTTTCCATATACTGGAGCGTTGAGGGACCAATCGGCCATTAGTGCGTCGATTTCTGCTACTTTGAAGAAGTTGTGTCAGGGCCCATGGTTTCGATTCAAGGATTTCCTGAACCTTATAGGAAAAGCACATGGAATGAATTTGAAGTAAGTTTTTTTAATGAAATTATTATTAGATATTAAAAATAGTTAATTATAATACATAATTTTTTTCATTTATTGTTGTTTATTTTTCATATGTTTTTGTTTTTAATTATTTATATTATTTTAAATTCGCAGAGCCAATATCAGTGGGATGAAGCCGACGAGTATAGAGTTGGGAATGTTTGGAAGACAATTGGCAACAATCGTTACAGCGAATGCTTGAACTCACTGAAGAGAATAATGTTGGCGATAAGGGACAACGACGAAGATCATAATAGACATGATATATGGATTCCAGAAAATCATGAGCAAGATTTCTATGATTACTTGGATGGGCCTGCACACAAGAATAGGAGCGAGAGAGCCAAGATCAACCGGAAGAAGGCGCCATTGAGGAACTGGTTTGGTGGGAGGCATTCGGGCCAAGAAATGGCCGAAAAAGTAGTATATTGTTTTTTGGTAATTGGTTCTTAAAATACATATTAGGGTGTGGTATTAAAATTTGTAGTATTAATTTTTAATTATTTTGTGAAACAGGCTGAAGATGAGGGTGTTACGATTAAAGAATTGCTGATAGCGAATATATACAAGCTTTGCCGAGTGAAAGAAACAAAAGATAGCGAAGGAGTTTTAACGGAAGAGTGGGTATCAGATGAAGCTCACCAGGCTTGGGTAAATAATCTATTATTACTATAAATATAATTTAAGAGTAATAAATTCCACAGTTTACTTATTGAATTTTTGGAATTTGTCATTTTTTTTGCAGCTTAAATATCTGCAAGAGCTCCAGAGGAAACATGGGCCAGACAGGAGCAAATGGCCTCCGTGGGACTTCGACACCTGGTTCAAGGCTCAACCAATGAAGAAAAATCAGGTAAAAACATTTTCTACCACAGCAGTTGGTCCGGTTATGGGGCTACAAACTCATTCGCATTTCAGAGGTGATGCCTCTAGTAGTGCTCGTGCTTATGCGGATAGAGAGGCAGCGCACATCGCACGTTATGCAGCGATGAGGGATGAGCAGCGTCGAGCCTATGCGGCGTATCAGTCGGGGCTGAGGCAACAGTACGAGTGGTCGTTACGACAGTGGGAGCACAACAAGCTACTCACGGATAGTCTGAGAAACATGTCGAGGCAAAACGGACAGGAGCCCCTAGATTTGCCGTACCCGGATAGACCACCGCCACCCGAGGGCCTAGACTATCCCTTTCCTGGTAATGATAGACCGGTCACTCGCTCTCATGTAGTTATGCATAGTAGTTCGCCTACACAGCGCCACCATCCACCGCACCCCGCTTGGTGAGGGAGTCCTACTCAGCGTTCGCAGCCTCACATTTCTCTGACCCCACGTCGTACGCATCCACCTCCTCAGGCTAGTACACATTATACACATCACTCGAGATCCTTCTCGCCGCATCATGATGACTACGACCCATACCCTGAGGGCGGTATGTACTACCCAGACACGTCACGTATCATTCGTCGAGAGCGGAGCCTGAGCATACAACATATCAGCGGACACACCATGAGTCGTCTCACCAGTACCCGCCCCATCGTACGACATATCAGCGACCACACCAGGGTCGATGGGATGCGATGTACCATGAGATGAGTAGGCCGAGGACTCATGAGCGAGAGAAGCCGCAGTACCATGAGATGAGTAGGTCGAGGACTCATGAGCGATGGGAGGTGCAGTATCAGGAGGTGTGTAAACCGCGGTCTCAGGGTCGAGGAGATGTGCAGTATCAGGATGTGGATAGGCCGATGTCTCAGGGTCGAGGAGATGTGCAGTATCAGGATGTGGATAGGTCGAGGTCTCAGGGTCGAGGGGATGCAGCATTACAGCAGCCGACGCAGCATCAGCTTGATGGGGAGTTTGGCATTTTGGATCCAGAATCAGTAGCCCACTTTCGGACGTTGGTAGATCAGCTTACTGATGAGATTCAGCATTCTAGCCCCTAGCCTAGTATCCCACCTCATGCCGATTAGATATTGTGGATCTTATGTGTTATGTTTGTTATTGTAATTTTTATTCCAAGTATGTTATTTTTATTGGGACTGTTGTTATTGTGACTATTGTTATTGGTACTATTGTTATTCCAAGTATTTTCGTTTTAAGTTGTTATTAAATCAAAAAATTAAACAAATCATAAAATTAAGACATAGTCGAACAATACAATGAAACCATACATGAGACGTTCAATATTGAAATACAAGTACATATTAGAACTAAACATAATCTGGGTCGCTACTGTCAGTATCGTCTACCACCTCCTCTTCTCCCTCGTCATCATCCCCCTCCTCTTCATCATCCTCATCAACCTCCTCGTCATCGTCATCCTCGCCACTGCTCACTGCCACTGGTTCCTCCTTAATTGTCACTGGTATAGATTGGCCATCCACTGTTAACTCTGTCACGTTAAATGATGTAAAGTCAACGAACAATATTGACATAGGAACATTTTCTTCTTGGAATACCGTTTCAGGTAGACCTTGAACTCCTGGAGCTTATGTCGCTTTATCAGTCATAGAACTCATGTCAACCACGTGTCTCGCTGGAGTGTGAATCACTACCCACCATCCCCTTCTTTGTCTGTTCTTTTGACATGCATATGGAGTATAGTACACTTGTTGCGCTTGACTTGCTAGAATGAATGGTTCGATCTCCCCAGACGGGAGACGACGAGTGGGATCAAGCTCGATCAAACGGTATGACGGGTGGACTCGCAAACCACGAGAGATGGTATCATACCATATGCATTTGAAAAGGAAGATAGATTCCCGGTCTTGGTATTCTAGCTCTAGGACTTCGGTCAGAGTCCCGTAAAAATACGTGTCTTCCTGCTCGTCACTGCACCATTTCACGCATACCCCACTGTTGGTCGTATTTTTCCCAACGGCGTATCGATCTGTGTGAAAACGAAGACCATTTACCACATAGCCATTTTCCCAACTGATCACATGATTCTTTGGTCCAAGTGCTAGGTTTAGCAAACGCAGATCATAATCATGGCGATTGTTGAATACCATGTCTTTGAACCATTGTACAAATTGATCGTTCCGTCTTTGATGGATTGCATCATCGACTAACCCAACGGACATCTCCTCATCGAAAACACTGATATAACACAATTTGAAAAACAATTAATGTATTTATTTTAGTACGAGAACTTAATAAACATTTATATATTATTTATCACTAATCGTATCTAGGGTTCAACCTCCGGGCAATTTAAAAAGATATACAACTCGGCAGCCATTAGCTCGGCTGCGCTTAACCGCCGTATGCGAGACGCTTGTCCTACTGGCGAACCGACCTTTCGAAAGACGGATAGTCGTTGAGAATCATTAGGATCAACTCTTGTCTCGATTCTGCCTAGGCGGACCAGACGTGTATCGAAATCATGCTCAAAATAATGATCGCAGAAATTGGTCATCTCGAACGTCAGGTACGCTTCAGCAATATATCCCTCGATCTTCGCCTTGTTACCGACACTACCCTTCAAATCGAACATACGCCTGAAAATATAAACCAAAAATTAGATATGAATGATATGAGCATCAATGTAAATAACTGTAAATTCAGTTGTTGAATACTTCTCGAAGGGATACATCCATCGATAGTGCACCGGTCCTCCCATTTTTGCCTCCCACGGAAGATGAATAGCTAGATGCTCCATCGAGTCAAAAAATGCTGGTGGAAATATCAGCTCCAGTTTACACATTGTTTCAACAATTGCAACCTCTAGGCGAGCCATATCAGTTTTGCGAATGGTAGTTACGCACAATGCCCTAAAAAAGTTGTTGACCTCTACTAGCGCACCCCATACATCATCTGGTAAGAAGTCTCTGAAAGCAATAGGAATTAGTCTTTGCGTAAACACATGACAGTCGTGACTTTTCATTCCTGACACTTTTAGATTATGCATCTAAACACATCGGCCAATATCAGAAGCATAACCGTCAGGAAACTTCAAACTGCACAACCATTCGCACACTTGCCTCTTTTGATCCTTTGTTAGACAATATATTGCATGAGGTTTATGAGTGCGTCCATCCGACCCCTTCACTAAAAACAATTCACTTCGGTTGGTATACTCTCGCAAATCCAGACGCGCATTCATGTTGTCCTTTGTCTTTTCTGGGTCATCCATGACCGTATTCTTTATGTTGTCGAAGAAGTTCTTCTCGCAATGCATCACGTCAAGGTTATGACGTATAAAGTTTGTTGACCAGTAAGGGAGCTCCGAAAATATACTCCTACGACACCAGTTGTGTTTCGTTCCAGCCCATTGGAAGGTCCCCCTTCCTTCTCCGAAACCGACATTAGGGAGGCGATCAACATGACGTTTCATTTCCGCCCATGTCCTCCTACGCAAAGGTGGGTCAGTCTCTACGTGGTCCTTGTAGAAATCGGTATCATTCTGCCTCAATTCGTGATCTAACAGAAGGAATCTGCGATGACAATCGAAGAAGCTTGTCTTCCTACCCTTCTTAAGCTGGAATGCTTTCGTGTACTCCATACAATAAGGACACGACAGCTTTCCGTGCGTACTCCATCCAGACAACATCCCATATGCTGGGAAATCACTAATAGTCCACATAACAGCAGCGCGTAACTGAAAATTTTGTTGTCTAGAGCTATCCCACGTCTGTACGCCGACTTGCCACAAAGAGACTAGCTCATCAATCAAGGGGCGCAGGAAAACATCTAGGTTCTTGCCAGGGCTATTAGGGCCAGGAATGATAAGGCTTAAAAATATGTACTCTTGTCTCATGCACATATCTGGTGGGAGATTGTACGGTGTTACAAAGACAGCCCAACAAGAATAAGGACCCTAAGAGCTGCCGAAAGGGGCGAATCCATCTGTGCACAATCCTAGCCTTACATTTCTATCCTCAGCGGCAAAATCAGGATGATGATTATCAAAGTATTTCCAAGCATGGCCGGATGCCGGATGTATCATGTGATCCCTGTTCTCACGACAATTGGTATGCCACGTCATGTGCTTAGCAATTGACCGAGACATGTACAACCGCTGGAGTCTCGGAGTTAGCGGAAAGTACCACAACTTCTTACGAGCGATTGGTTTGTATCTATTTCTTGGATTTCGAAAGGGTTTGAAACGAGGTTCCTCACAAACGGGACACGCCGTATGTTCGATGGACACGAACTCCTCGTAGAACAAGAAACAGTTATTTATGCACGCATCATAAGTTTTTGAACTTAGATCCAAACCTTTCATAAGTTTTTTCATTTGGTAAACAGATTCAGGTACTTTATCCCGGTATTCATGAGGGAGCAAGTTGTGAATTATTCTTATTGTGTTGTTACAAGATACATTACTAAGCTTTTGTGATACCTTGTTTGACATAAACTGAGAAACCCATCTTAGTACAGTGGTCGGGCTCCCTATGAATACTGGTTCTTCTGCATCACTTAGCATTTTAAAGAAAGCCTTTGCCACACTATTGGGCTCCTCGATTGCACTTGCCATATTAGAAGTGACGTTAAGAAATTGACCGCCAAATGCGTCATCGACCATATTCCTCATTAGGTCATCTCCTTGACCCCTATGACTATGTGATGATGACCCTATTTCAATGTTTGAGTGTATATTACCCCCCGAGGTGTCACCTAACTCACCGTGATAAGCCCATATCATATAGTGTGGTACGAACCCCCACTTATACAAGTGCATATAAATAGTATTCCTATTTAAATATTTGGCGTTGGTGCATTTTCTACATGGGCAACGAGCTCGACCACGATTCAAATTACTACTATGCGAGAATGCGTAATCGAGAAAGTTCGACACACCAACCTCAAAATGATAATTCAACTGTTCGTTTTCGTCTAGCCTCTCGTACATCCAACGTCGATCGGACCACCAATTACTCATCCTTCGTATTATTTACTGACAAAATAACGTTAAACGAGATTAATAAACAATTATTTATTAAAACATAAATATTGAATTAATGCATAGTGAACAAACCTTCAAACGTAGGCTAGCTTAATTGAGCTTCAGGGAGCATACGGAGGAGAAAATTTATTATAATTTGTGAGAGATTCAAATAAATATTGAGAGATTGAAGAAGAATTTGTGAATGATTCAAATGGATGGACGTGAGTGCTTAAATAGAGTGAGCAATGGGGTAGAGTTCATAGGTGCATGGGAATTTTTCAATGCATAATTACTTGCATGGGAAAATTTCCATGCATTGATAGGTGATGAATCCCAAAATTGCGATGCAAGAGATATTGGCATGGAAAAATTTCCATGCAATGAACAATTGCATGGAAATTATAGCAATTGCATCAAAAAATTCCCATGCAACGATTGACTATGAATCCCAAAATTGCGATGCAAGAGATATTGGCATGGAAAATTTTCCATGCATAGAACAATTGCATGGAAATTATAGCAATTGCATCGAAAAATTCCCATGCAAGAGAGCACAACATGGTAATATTCTCATGCATTAAGCAATCGCATGGAAATTATAGCAATTGCATGGAAATATTTCCATGCCAAAAAATACAACAAAATGAATTACACAATTCGGGTTGAAAATATAATTATTCTAAATTTGGAAATCAACTCAAATTTAACTTTTTCTTCCACCAACGTCTTCTAAACCATAAGTAGGAGTGTTCTTTAAAATATAGTAAAAAACAGAATAACGAAAGACGCAAACAAACATTTTGGGTTGAAAATATAATTATTCTAAATTTGGAAATCAACTCAAATTTAACTTTTTCTTCCACCAACGTCTTCTAAACCATAAGTAAGAGTGTTCTTTAAAATATAGTAAAAAACGGAATAACGAAAGACGCAAACAAACATTTTGGGTTGTAAATGTAATTATTCAAAAGTTGGAAAACAACTCAAATTTAACTTTTTCTTCCACCAACATCTTTTAAACCATAAGTAGGAGTGTTCTTTCAAATATCGTAAAAAACGGAGTAACGAAAGACGCAAACAAACATTTCAGGTTGTAAATGTAATTATTCAAAAGTTGGAAAACAACTCAAATTTAACTTTTTCTTCCACCAACATCTTTTAAACCATAAGTAGGAGTGTTCTTTCAAATATCGTAAAAAGCGGAGTAACGAAAGACACAAAAGAAACATTTCGGGGTGAACATGTAATTAGTAAAAAGTTGCAAAACAACTCGAAATCCACTTTTTCTTTCACCAACATTTTCTAAACAGTAATTAGAAGTGTTATTCCAAATCTCGTCAAAAATGGAGTAACGAAAGACGCAAATAAACAATATAACACTATATGATCTTCAACTCTAAACCCTAAACCCTAAACCCTAAACCCTATATAAGTATACTCTATCATACTAAAATTGTATTTTCACATGTAGAGAGTGTCAATCAAGTCCTCTCGTCGATTGTTTTTTACCATATGCTATGTTATTAAAAATATAAGTGGTCTTCAAAATTTTGTCAAAATCGGAGTATGGAAAGACGTTTAAAAAATATTTTGGGTAGAATATCTAATTATGCAAAAGATAAAAAACGACATCAACCTCCATTTTTTTTAACCAATATTTTAATAAAACTTATGAGGCATATTTACATTTAAAATTTGTCAAAAATGCGGAACGAACAATGTTTAAAATACTTTTGGGGTCGAAAATGTAAATATAAATTTAATAAGTATGGGTATTTTTATAAATAGTAATAGTTCACGCATAGGAAAGTTGCCATGCAATATGTATTTGCATAGAAAATTTCCTATGCAATAGATGCTGCATTGGAATATTCTCATGCATTATCTTTCGCATGGGAATTTTCCTATGCAGTGTCCTTTGCATGAGAATTTTCCAATGCAAAGAAATTATGTAGTATCCTTTGCATGGGAATTTTCCCATGCAAAGAATTTCCTGCATCCGAATTTTCGGATGCTAAATTGCAACCTTCCCTCTATAAATACCCCACCCCTCTTTCACTTCTCATTCATTCAATTCTCTCTTCTTTCTCTCTCTACTTCTAATTCATCCCCTTTTCTCTTCTTTCTCTCTCTACTTCTCATTTCTCTAAATTTATAATAAAAATATATATACCATAATTATAAATATAAATAGAAATACGAGAAACATAAATATAAATATATATACAAAAAATATAAGTATATATACGAAAAATATAAATATATATACGAAAAATATAAATATTAATACAACAAATTTTTATTATTAATACAAGTTTTAAAAACAATTTTTTTTTAAAAATATTAAGTATACGTATAGATATTACATTAAAATTTAAAAGAATATACTTAAAATACTTATTTATATTAATCGAAACAAAAATATTTAAAAAGTGGCGAATAAATTTCCGCCACTTTTTTTTTAAAAAAAAAATTCATAAACTTTGCATCGGAAATTTTCGATGCAAAGATTTAATCAATTGCATCGGAAATTTTCGATGCAAAGATATATTAAATCTTTGCATCGGAAATTTCGGATGCAACACCTTTTTACCGAACCTCCCTGCGCCCGCCACGTAACACTTCCGGTGTTGTGTTATGCATCGAAAATTTCCGATGCAGCCTTTTTCTGCATGTGAGTTTTTCGATGCAGGGCTTTTTTGCATCCGATTTTTTCGATGCAGAACCTTTTGCATGCGAAACTTTCTATGCAGCTCTGCATGGAAAAATTTCTATGCAGCCACCTATTGCATCGGAATTTTCCGATGCAATTCTCTTGCCGGGACACCAAAAGCATGGGATTTTCGCATTGGATTTTTTCCATGCAATTGATCAATTGCATGGAAAATGTACCCAATTGCATGGAATTTTTTCCATACAATTGCTGCGTTTTGTTGTAGTGAGGTATATGCAATTAATATGCATGTGGAGAGAATGGGCAAAGCTAATCGGTGCATGTGGAGGGATTATTCACAGATCAAGTTGAATAAACTATTATTCATGCCATGCAGCATCTAACTAATCCAACGCGGCTTGTTTAATGTTCTATCCATAAACCTTGGCTATAAAAGGGAGGTTCATCCGGCATTTCAAATCTTCCCAAAACAATTCTTTCTTTATCTTATATAATTAAGCCATAATTAATATATAAAGAGTGGTTAAGAGTTTTGCTAGTGAGAGGCAAAAATAGAGAGTTTGTGCGACTTTACTACGGTAAAAGTCTGAGAGTTGTAAATCATATTTTACGCTCATATTGAAGTTCTTCTACCTTGGCCATGGTTTTTCACCCTAGAGTAATTTGGGGTTTTCCACGTACAATTTGTGAGTCGTTAATTTTTCGTCTTTCAATTATTGTCGTGTTTTACGCTCTATCCGAATGGTCCACTTTACAGCAAGTGGTATCAGAGCCTCGGTTCATATCCGGGGTCTCGGTGATATTTGTGGGTGTCGTGCTGGAATTATTTTCAGCAACGGTGGTACGTGATAGAAGCAATAACGGCGCAATTCGAGATCGAGAAATTCAACGAGAGTAACTTCTCGTTATGAAAGCTGAAGATTAAAGTCATCTTGCGAAAAGATAGGTGTCTAGCTGCAATCGGCGATAGGCCGATGTAGCTTACATATGATACTAAGTGGAACGAGATGGACGGCAACGCTATTGCAAATATTCACCTGCCGTTAGGTGATGGCGTGTTGACAAGCGTTGAGGAGAAGAGGACAACTAAGGAGATATGGGATCATCTCAACAAGCTGTATGAGGCGAAATCCCTACACAACAAATTTTTTCTTAAACATAAATTGTACACACAAAGGATGGCAGAATCTACCCCGGTAACTGAGCACCTCAATGTTTTGAATACTCTATTTTCTTAACTGGCATTGTTGAGTCATAAAATTGAAGTGGTTGAACGTGCTGAAATTCTGCTACAAACTCTGCGGGATTCGTATGACCAACTTGTCATCAACTTAACAAATAATGTAATCATGGATTATTTGGTCTTCGATGAAGTTGCAGCAGTCATTCTAGAGGAAGAGAGTCGGCACAAGAACAGAGAAGATAGGGAGGCAAGTTCGCAACAAGCAGGTGCCTTGTCGATGACGAGAGGGAGAACGACGGAGCACGGTGCAAGTGGGAGTAAGAAACATTGGAGATCCAAGTCAAGGACCAAGAGCAGTTGTTGGCACTGTGGCAAAAGGGGTCACTTGGAGAAGGATTGTTTGAATCTTAAGGATTCGAACAAGAAGCGTTCTGATCCTCAGGGGAACGTTTCTAGAACTTCAGATGGTGGAGATGTATTATGATGTGAAGCAGCAACAACTATTCGAGGTACGGGTGGCTTCGATGATGTATGGCTTATTGATTTAGGAGCCAGTTTTCATATGACTCCCCGGAGGGAGTAGTTTCATTAGTAAACAACGATCACTGTAGGATCTGTGTATAGTTGTAAAAATGAACTTTTGAAAGTTGTTGTCATCATTATGATCAAGTTGAAGATGCATGATGGGATTATTCGGACCATTCGAGATGTCCGACACGTGGAGGGATTATCCAGGAATTTGTTGTCTTATGGACAACTGGATGATCTTGGTTGTGAGATTGGGTCGCGGGACAAGATCATGAAAGTTAAAAGGGTTGCTCTTGTACGTATGAAGGCAGACAAAATTGTCGGAAACGTATACATGGTACAGGGGAAGACTCTACAAGTGGGAGAAGTGTTAGTCGTTTCATCTGAGACAACTGAGAAATCGTCATTGATTTGGCATCAGAGACTCGGGCATATGTCGGAACAAGACATGAAGGTTCTTGCAGAGGAGATACTACTTTGGGGCCTAACAAATATATCTTTATCTTTTTGTGAGCATTATGTTGTTGGAAATCAACATCGTATAAGTTTTCGTAGTTTAGATTCTAGAAGTAAAGTCATTTTAGAATTGATTCACTGTGACGTGTGGCAAGCACCAGTATTATCCCTGTGAGGTGCAAAGTATTTTGCGTCTTTTATAGATGACTATTCCAGGAGATGTTGGGTGTATATGATCAAGAGTAAGGCAGAGGTGTTCATGGTATATAAGACGTACAAAGCGCAGATGGAACTTGAATCTAGGAAAAAGATCAAGTGCCCGAGATCTGATAATGTAGGTGAATACACTGGCAATAAGTTCGAATACTTTGGTAAAGATGTTGGGACTAAGAGGCAGTTTATGTACACTCCGCAGCAGAATACAGTGGCAGGGCGGATGAACATGACCTTGTTGGATAAAACAAGAGCCATGATGCAGGCTGCATGCTTAGAAAAGTAGTTACGGGCAGAAGCAGTCAATACCGCATGTTATGTGGTGAACCAATCTCCATCAATAGCACTGGGGTTGAAAACACCGATGGAGGTGTGGACTGGTAAACCAGTTGATTATTCTAATCTCCATGTATTTGGGAGTCCCGCTTATGTTATGTTCAATACTCAAGAGAAAATGAAGCTGGACCCAAAACCCAGGAAGTGTTTGTTTTTAATGTATGCTAAAGGAGTGAAGGGGTATCGCTAGTGGGACCCCACTACCCACAAGATCGTTGTAAGCAGGGATATTATCTTCACAGAAGATAAGAAAAGAAATGATAGCAGTACAGAGGAAGATCCAGAAACTACGACAGTGGTAGTCGAGAAGGATGCTGAGCAAGACGGTCCTGCTGAACCAGAGCATGAACCTGAGGAGACAACAGAGTCAGAAGTCTTGGGGATACGTTGGTCGACACGTGTCAGGAGAGCACCAGGCTGGCACTCAGACTTTTCTATTGAGAACAATGTTGCGTACTGTCTTTTAACTGAGGATGGGGAGTAATGAGTAGTTCATATGCAGCTCAGTGGATGGTAGCAATGCAGGAGGAAATTGAAGCACTCTGTAAGAATAAGACATGGGAACTTATGTCTCTACCACAAGGGAGGAAACCCATTGGCAACAAATGGTTGTACAAAATCAAACGCAACAGTGATGACCAAGTGGAGAGGTATCATGTACGATTGGTGGTGAAAGGATATGCTCAGAAGGAGGGGATTGATTTCAATGAAATATTTTCCCCGGTGGTCCGAATGACAACTGTGCGGATGGTTCTGGCAATGTGTGCTACATTTGATTTACATCTTGAATAGTGAGATGTAAAGACGGCTTTTATTCATGGTGATCTTGAAAAAGATATTTATATGCTCAAACCGAAAGGATTTATAGAAAAAGGAAAAGAGAACTTGGTTTGCAGGTTGGCCAAATCCTTGTACGGTCGCAAACAAGTACCGAGGTGTTGGTACAAAAGATTTGATTCATTCATAATGAGCCTAGAATACAACAGACTCAATGCAGATCCTTGTGCATATTTCAAGAGATCTGGTGATAACTTTGTTATTTTGATGTTGTATGTGGATGACATGTTGGTTTCAGGCCCCAACAAAGCTCGTATTGAAGAACTGAAGGCTGAACTGGCTACGGGATTTGAAATAAAGGACTTAGGACCAGCAAACAAGATTCTAGGGATGCAAATCCACTGAGACAGAAATAGGAGGAAGAATTGGCTTTCTCAGAGGAACTATCTGTTGAAGATTTTGCGATGGTTCAGTATGCAAAATTGTAAGCCAATCTCTACCACTCTTCCTATTAATTTCAAGTTATCCTCAAGTATGTGTCCTAGCATTGAAGAAGAGAGGAGTGAGATGTCTCGAGTACCGTATGCATCAGCAGCGGGAAGTCTAATGTTTGCTATTATCTGTACTAGACCAATCATTGCACATGCAGTGGGACTGGTTACTCGATACATGGTGGATCCTGGTAGAGATCATTGGAGTACAATAAAGAGAGTTCTGAGACACATTCAAGGAACCTCAGACGTTGCATTATGTTACGGAGGATCGGGTTTTACAGTCAGGGGCTATGTTGATTTTGATTATGCAGGTGACCATGACAAGGATATTTGTTTACTCTTGCTGAGGTGCAGTAAGTTGGATTTCAAAGCTACAGTCAGTTGTTGTGATGACAACAACGGAGGTTGAGTACGTGGCAGCTACGCAGGCCATTAAAGAGGCTATTTGGTTGAAAATGGTTGTGGAGGAACTCGGGCACAAACTACAAAACATTTCTCTATTTTGTGACAGTCAGAGTGCGTTGCATCTAGCAAGGAATCCAACGTTTCATTCCAAGACAAAGCATATTTGGGTGCAGTATCACTTTGTTCGTGAGAAAGTCGAGAAGGGTACTGTGCATATGTAGAAGGTTTACACAAGAGACAACATAGCTGATTTTCTGACGAAAGTGTTAATGCTGACAAGTTTGTTCAGTGTTGGTCCTCGTGTGGTCTGGTGGAAACCTAAGCTACATGAAATGGCAAGATAGAAAGAATGATGTGAAGATCTGATTAGTCCTAAATCAAATCATCAAGTGGGAGAATGTTGGCGGTGCAAATGCATGTATATGCAATTAATATGCATGTGGAGAGAATGGCAAAGCTAATCGGTGCATGTGGAGGGAATGTTCACAGATCAAGTTGAATAAACTATTATTCATGTCATGCAGCTTCCAACTAATTCGACACGGCTTGTTTAATGTTCTGTCCATGAACACTGGTTATAAAAGGGAGGTTCATCCGGCATTTCAAATCATCCTAAAACAATTCTTTCTTTCTCTTATATAATTAAGCAATAATTAATATATGAAGAGTGGTTAAGAGTGTTGTTAGTGTGGGGTGAAAATAGAGAGTTTGTGCGACTTTACTACGGTAAAAGTCTGAGAGTTGTAATTCATATTTTACACTCATATTGAAGTTCTTCTACCTTGCCCGTGGTTTTTCACCCTAAAGTAATTTGGGGTTTTCCACGTAAAATATATGAGTTGTTTATTTTTTTCATTTCTCAATTATTGTTGTATTTTATGCTCTATCCGAATGGTTCACTTTACAACATATACGTCTGTGCGTTCCGTGGTATTCACTGTATACAAAGTCACTGAACAACCTCAATGCTTCTTCTCCTGAAGCAAATCTCTGATACCCATTAAGCATCAAACTCATTATCCTACAACAAAACGACTTTCATTTACTGCAAAAACGACTTTTGTGTTGTTATTTTCAGTAGTGGAATAGGGTTGGAGATATTATTTTTTAGCAAACATTATACACTAACAAGTTGAGGCAAAAAACAATTTCCTCCCATATCTATGATGTTGGATGCGGCCCGTATTTATATTCTTAATGCTATAAATTATTTTGTATTTGTGAATGTCTCTGAGCTGGGAATATCAGGAGAACTAAAACGAAAGTTTAATTTGGGGTAGTTGTTACTTGCGTTTCCATCTTTCATAACTCAATAATTAACTCAAATGAACATTCTATAAATGTTCAGCAAATATTGGGGTTTTTAAATATTTTGATTAATTGATTTAGATATTCAAGTTGAATCTTCCAATGATAAAATTAAAATTGACATAACATAATAGGACTACCGTCCTAACTAAGATATGTGCGACCCAACAGGGCGGGTGAGCAAGCGAATTATGCAGGTTTGGTTGAACAAATAAACGAACAACACTACTCTCAAACATGTCTTACGTGTAGTAAATTTCTCATGTAGTGTCCTAATTCGAGAAAGGACGGATCTCTTAAATTAAGATGAGATGAGAGATTTAAACTAAAATACTTTGAATTTTCTTCTTACCCTCACATTACGTACAAACACGCACATCTATAAATACATAAAATAAGATAAACCTCCCACTAACACACTACTCCACAATCTTATCCCGCTACATATTTGATATTATCTAATACATAAAATCTGATAATTAATAATTAATAATATTATAATAATTCTAATATATTAGACCCGTAACAATCTTTCCTCCTTGAAAATGGCCTTGTCCTCAAGGCTATTGTCATTCTTCAGTTTTCCTCGCCATCAGTGAAACTATCTCATTTTTCTTCCTCTTTTTCAATTAAGTCGTGTTGGTTGTAGTCTCTTTTGATGAAAATGAAAGCCCAACGCTTCAGATTTGAGCAGATTGCTTGTACAATGGCATCTTGTCTTGTCGTCGTGCATTGGCTGGCGTGGTGAAAACAAACTTTTCGGGTTGTAGATTGAAGTTTGGATGTATGTGATCATACACTTGATTTTGTTCTTAGAAACGGTTTGAGGTTTGGATTGTGGCGGTAATGGCAATGATGGTGGTGGTGGCAGATTTTGTGAACGTGCACGCAAACCTCTTCAAGCTTTGATAATAAGCAGGAAATACAATCGAATCGGCGAGACAATTCTTCGTTGAGGATTCTCGTTGCTTCTAAACTTTCTGCCATTCTCAAGAACGAACCATCCATGCTTTTTTTGCATTTTGCAGAACGATTTCATGCAATTGTGCATTTTGGAGAGCAAAACATCCATGTTTTTTTATTTTCTTTTTAGAGATAGAGTTGTCTCTGTGAAAGCACCAATGATAGAATTCTAATTCGAGAAAGAACGGATCTCCTAAGAAATTAAGATGAGAAGAGAGATTTAAACTAAAATATTTTATTTTTTTCGTACCCTCACATTACGTATAAAGTATAAACACATCTATAAATACATAAAATAAGATAAACCTTCTACTAACACGCTACTCCACAATCTTATCCCACTACATATTTAATATTATCTAAAACATAAATTCTGATAATTAATAATTAAGAATATTATATAAAAACTCTAATATATTAGACCCGTAACAGGAACTCCCACTAGTTTACTTGTAATGTACTTATAATTCACACTTTACAAGTGGATTTTTGCTTAGAGCACTAACTTTATGTTGGATTGAGTTTCAATATGTAGTTGAATTTGGTCTCCCAGCTAATATAATGCAATTAAACTGACCATTACGATACATTTTTGCATCTTGAAATTCTTTAGCATAATTTTCTGCATTCTCAGATGCAGAAATTGTTTCTCACTGCTTTCTATATTAAACTATCTTTAATTTCATCGAAGCTAGTACTTCCATGAACTTTAGAATAAGATATCGCATTGTATGAAAAATTGAGCAAGATGTTGGTTTACACGATCGTTTACAAAGCCCTTTTAATTCAGTAATACTGAAAACTATCTGATATTACTCTTATAAGAAAAAATACAAAATACGTCATATAAGAACAATAGTACAAATATTGAAGCGATGTACTATTTGTAATTGAAAATAAAAAGACTACAAAGAGTGGACTCTGAATCATATGTTAGCATTTGTCAACACAGATTGATTTATTGAAAGTGGACGTTTGGAAAACACCACTGTATTCTGAAGTAGCAAAAATGAATTTCTAAAGTATTACTTCAACTTCCCGTCATTTGTCTTCTATACTATTATCTAAAAATTGTTTTATAGACTTGAAGCCTCTAGGGCTAACACGGGTGGTTGTGGAAATGGATGACTAATGGCTACTGAATGGTTTTTGTTTCATTGATTCTGTGAATCTCAGCAACATTTGCTTCAATATCTTCAATTAGCATTCCATTTTTATTTGCATCCTTTATTGGTTCAGGGATTTCTTCTGCTTCCTTGTCTTTTGATTCTTTGTATTTGCCCCACAAAACTGAGTATAATCCAATCACAATCAATACCGCTCCAAGTACCCTGAAGAAACATAGAAAAAGAACACATTTGTTTTTTTATTGTCTGAAAATAATCATGAACGTTCAGTTATTTGTATTTCTGTATCTATACATAAAAGAACAGGAATTAGGAAACTTACCCTCCAACATATATTTTTTCCGCCAAGATAAAGGATCCCATGATGGCCACAATGATCATCATCAATGGGCTGAAAGCAGTAACAAAGACAGGTCCTGTTTTTTGCATCACTAGTCCTTGCACATAATATGCAATGCTTGATGAAACAATACCCTGCAATTAATTAATGATACAAATGAATCAATAATGATCATAGTACTATTTGTTATATATATTGCTTAGAAAAATACTCGAACTGACTGCACCACGTCATAAGACAACAACTTACAGCATAGGCAGCTGATAGAAGGTTCATGTCCAATCCAATGTCCCAAGCATGTGGTTTGTGCTCCATCACAAAGGTGACAACAATAGATTGAAGTGTTCCCATGAAGCACACAAGTGCTGTCAGTGAAAGAGGGGCTGTGTATTTCTTCATAGTAAAGGCCTGTATTTTTGTATGAAAATAAATAAGTACATTATATTTCATAATACCAGAAGAAGAAGTTAATTTCAATGAATAATTAATGCCACTAAAAAAAGACCTGAAGAATGAAGAAGGAAGCCCATGCGAAAGTGGCAATGATGAGAAGAATTGAGCCCATAACCCAATTGGTATCGTCGGTGTCTTGAACATTGGATGTTGTCGTGCTAGGATGTGCGTTCTTAGACCACACAAAGTTGATCACATCACCTTTGTACAATGTCATAAGCATAGCTCCAGCCACTGTAACGGCTGTACCCGCCACTTTGGCTTGACACCTCAACTTCTTCATGTCCAATATTTCCATCCTACATATATAAAAACACCTCAATAATATGTTAAGTGTTCTTTTCTGTTGGGTTGGGTAATAATTGGCAAATATATAGGTCAATTACCTGCATAAGACTGCCATAATAAATGTCATTGCAGGAAGCATGTTACTCATGGCGCATGAAAATGTTGGAGAAGTGAATTTTAGTCCAACATAGTATAAGTTTTGATCAATCACTGGCCTGTCAATTCATTTCCAAATTAAAGTTAGGTGAGTTTATACTTGATGATTAAGGGAATTAGTCTAATAATGCCATGATAGATGAATCAATGAACTAACCCGAGAAGCCCCAATACAAATAGTTGCATGAAAATGGTAAATGAAATATGTGGTCTCACTTTCCTGTTAAACAAGGGAAAATAATAATCATGAGTTGAAAGTATGTGAAGCATTTAAGTTAAGAGAAAATTGAATGTGATAGAGGTTTCTATGTACCTTTCCAGTATTAAAGCAAAGGGAGCAATGGCTGCAGTGGCAAATGCATGCCTATAGACCACAAGCACATAATGGCTCATTCCACTATTTAATGAAACTTTTGTAAGAATGTTCATTCCAGCATAACCAAATTGCAAGAATATCATGGCTAAGTAAGGTTTACCCTTCTCATAAAAGTTCCCAAGGCATCCTAATTTTCCTTCCATTTTTGCTTTTCTTTTTATGAGAACACTGATCGAAGTTCTAAATAAGTATAAGTTATTTAGAAAGGAGGAAAACACTCTTAGAAAATGTGTTTTGCCTGAGGAATAATGAAGCTGTTGCATCAATATTTATAGCCACGCACCTTGTTCTAAATTACCAAGAAATTTCACTAGCTTTTAGCTGCATCGATCAATGGAAGGGTGACGTATCGAATAACGTTTGATGCAAATTGGAATTAGTTGTGTTGAGTGGATTCCATCTCAAAACAAAATTCCATATATCCAAGTGATGATGTAAGTACCAGAACAAAGGTGCACTAGTGGAAGCTGATTTTGTGAAAAGTAAGCCTCTATTATAGTTAAAGGTGTGGATTTGTGGTGGATTGTGAAACGTACATAAATCATTGCCTCAACATATAGCACTATCAGAAACTATACATATACGCTAATAATGTTATTATTCTAAGATGTTCTGTTATCCAAATGCATAGCAAAAAATATGATGTGTACACAATCCTAATACATAACAGAACTGTGGCAAGAAAATCTAGCTAATTAATCGTTATTAATTCCATGAAATCTCCCGTAAATATCTGTATTGTCATGCATTAGTTATTCTTTAACCTTTTCCTGACCAACGATTGCAGTATTGAAATTAAACTATTAAAGGCTTACATTACAAAATTAATTATCTGTTATTTTACCGTTCTTGCTAAAAACTTGGTATTTCCTAATTCCTAGTCAGTTGTATAAGTAACTAAATGAATTTGATAAGGAATAAACAGGTAAAAAGCTTGATGGATGATGCACCTACATATTCTGCTTCTATTCTCCGATTCCTTTATAAGGTAGACTATATAGCACTTTGCATGTAGATCATTTGATAACCTAAAGCTATTTTATGACAGAATGACCACTTTAAAAAGTTTCAGGAGCATTGCATTTCAAATTTTTAATGATATATTTCGAATTCTATGATGCTAAATTTCTAAGATTCATTAACTTATCGAATATTCGTTCTATTAATACGGTCACCTAAGTTTTGTGACATGTGACTGGTATCTCGCGTCCCGTGCAAAATTTAGTTACTTGGAAGGTTACGTTACAGGATACATATATAATTTATAATATAATGCCGATATACATGCTCATAATTCTAAAAGAAAGTTCTACTAATCTTATCTGAAAATTTAAGATATTTGCTATAACGCAATGATGATACATTTCCAACATATACAAGGAATATATGAAGTATTTCACTTGATTCAATTTTTGCTTTTAAAACAAGACTATACAATGTCAGGTTTTATCAGCGGATGCCTTATTCCTAGGAAGTTAGATGACAGGAGCTGATTCTACGACAGCAATCGACAAAGTGGGGAAGATACCGAGACCACTAGCTAGGAATTTTTAGTCCTGTACTAACTATAGACTCGACGAATTTAATTTGTAAGTGTACTCAGATTTATTTGTTGTGCAATAATGTGCATAGCCTACAGGTTTCCGTGGATATATATCGAATTATCCATATCTGATCATGTTCCCGAATCTTTAGCAGGTATGTACTTGTGCAAGAATCGAGAAAAACTATAAAATGCTAATTAAATTAAAGTTAAATAAATTTGTCGATCAGAATTAATATTTGTCTATATGATAGGTTGCAAACTAGTAAAGTTTTTGTTTGGTAAACACACGAGCGGATTAAAAGTTTTAAAGACGTGGATTGCCATATGCCCACTAAAAAAAAGTTGTTTATTTTGACAAACTCTTGTGACTAAAATTAAATTCGACACATCAGTAAATTCTATTGCGATGAAAATAGAAGTCGTGGTATTGGTGAAAAGTATTGTGAAAAAAGACAAATTTGTGGTATAAAACAGACGCTTTTGGTGGCCAAATATGTTTTCGTCACAACAATTCAACTTTATTATGTCGAAAGTTAAAGCATCGTCGCAAGAGTGCACGTGGGAAATTTTAAAAACTTGGTCAAGTTTTAATGTGACATATATGTAGCGACAAAATTAATGTTGTCACATCGCTCCTACTGTATTGACGAAACTGAATTTCGTCACATATCAATTGTTGGTGAGACGAAAATCTTCGTCACAAGTACGAAAATAAAGGGGGGAGGGGGAGGGGGAGTTTTCCTCTCTTACTTTATGTTCACTCCATCTTTTTTATATTTGCTTCTAAATTATTATTTTAATTTTTGTGACAACTTATAAATCGTCACTATGGCTCCCTATTGTAGTGACGAAAGTCAGTTTCACCACAATGCCATGTATTGCTGTTAACAAAAATATTTCGTCACAGTTTCAAAAAATAAGTGGGATTTTCACACCATCTTTTTTATGTTCCCTCCGTCTTTTTTAAGTTTGGCTTTAAATTTAATACTTTAATTTTCGTGACAAAACGTAAAATTGTATTGTGACGAAAATAAAAGTTGAGGCATTAGTGAAAGGTATTGTGACGAAAAAAAATTCGACAAATTAAAACAAATGCTTTTATGGTGAAATCTGTTTTCATCACAACAACACATAAAAATAAATCATTATTTTTAACATTAGTTATTCTGCTGCACCAAATTCATAGCAGCAGAAAATATTGGTTTCTCTATTGTTGAAGATCAATTTCTCTATTGGTTTCTCTATTGTTTATATCAAATATTGCTATAATGAAACAATTTCTCATTTTCATGTTTTTTCGATAAAAAAAGTATTGCTATAATGAAACTTGTCATTTCTCGTTCATGATATGTGGACCAAAAATTAAGAATCTTAGCAAGCTAATAAGTTAACGAGAGAAATTCAAAAAAAGAAAAAGAAAAATCCATGCATCTAGTGGAAGCCTCTAGTTGTTATCTTGTATGTCAAGGTCAATTAATAGGAGCCCAATAGATGACAACTGATCATTGAATGACATATACCATCAACATCGTTTACACAAAATGAAAATCAACACATCCCAATTGAAGCGAAAACATGTTCGATTTAGCTACTATGTCTCGCATTGCTCCATCAATTGCTATCTTCGGATCAAATGATAGCTTGGAAGAGCAAGGGAGCCCTACTACTCCTACACAAGCATCCCCAAATAGTTCTACTCTAATTATTAATTCTTGTCTTGTGAGCTGGGAATGTATCATTCATTGTTATATAACTTTGTCTTTTGCATTTCATGTTAAGATTCTAACGCCACAAGAAATAGGCGTTGAGTAACAATGGGTATTCATTTACGAAAGACAGTAAATCATGTACTTTTTTTACCTTAATTATTGTTTTCTAAAAGAACTTAAAGTATGATGGAAACTTTTTCAGTTAGGGAAGATAAAAATCAGATTCAATCCTGGTGAAAAGAAACCTGCTCAACATGAAAAAGAGTTTGATTAGAATCTTTCTCTCGTTGAGACGGTTCCGATGGTGGTGACGATGTTGCAAAATTCAAAGTCATTACAGGAGAAATTTAATTTAAGTGTATTGAAACTTATATAAATATTTTCGTGTTACAACTTTTGAATTTAACAACACCGTCACCACCATCAGTAGTCTCGACGAGGGGAAGATTCAAGTCAAGCTCTAAATAATTTTTCTGACCATTTCTGGTCGGAAAATCACCAAAAAGTGAAAAATGGGATAGTTCGCACAGACTACCAAAGTTCAGACCTAACGGGTGTAAAAACAAAAATCTGGTCGTGTTTGCATAAAGTGCCCATTGTTTGGGGGTTTGGTGGAATAATCCCATTAAAGAAATGGAAAAGCTTCTTTGGTTTAAAGAATGGATTACATAGGGGTTGGTGGTATTGATGAGTGCAAGTAAGAGAATACTTAGTTTGATGATATGGATGCTTTAAAACTAGAGGAGTATGTGAATGGGGATTGGGTTGTGGGTGTTTTCACTGACAGTGTTGTAGGGTTAAATGACGATGATAGCAAGGTTCTTGATTTAGAAGTAGATTATAATGAGGGCGAATGTAGTGGTGCTAGAGTAGTAGGAGGGCTTGTGGATAATAATGGAGAGGGGAAACCTGGTTCGAGATGCACCCGAGGGGATTATGATGTTACAATATTTGATAGAAAGGGTGCAGAGGGCGGTGATGCACAATTAGTGGAGAGTGATACTCATAAATCTTAGAAGCTGATAGATAGTGATAATGATGTCACATATAATAAGGGCAGATATGAGGGGCAAGGTGATACTGAAACTCACTGGGGAGAGACAGAAGAAACAAAATAGTTTATGAGTGGTTACATACATTACCAAGATTCTTCTCAAACTACTAGAACTCAATAGTTGGTATATAACGAGTATCCAGTCTTCAATCCCTGGTTGGACATGACAAACCCAAGGTTTGAGAAAGGCCTTTTTTAAAAATGGAAAAACATTTCGGGCAGCTATAAGAGAGTTTGCAATCAAATTGGGAAGAGACACTAAATTTGTGCAGAATGACATGGTCAGGTTCGGAGTAAAATGCAAGGGCATCTATATGCATCTAAGGTAGGGAGTTGTGGTACACTCCAAGTCTAAACTTAGCATGAAACTCACATATGCCCCCAAGGATGGAGAAAGTTACACAAGTCACATCTACTTGGCTTGCAAAAAGTATAAGGAGATGATTCAGAACAACCTCAAATAGCATGTTGCTAGAATGCAGTTATGTTTCAAATGGACAAGAAGTTTAAATTCTCAAGATTCCAAATTTATAAGGCTAGAGCATTGAGCACATGTCGTTTGGGATGGAGAAGAAGAAGTATGCACTATTGTGGAGATTTGCACCAGAAGAAGAAAAAATGAATGATAGCGCAAACACATTGAGGATCAAGACATTAAATGTTGGAGTTCTTTAAGGAAATGTTTCTTAAGAGGGTGTAGGTTAGTGATTTGTCTGGATGGGTGTCATCTTAAAAGTTTTGTGGTGGCATTTTGCTAACTGTTGTGGCAATAGATGATAACAATGGCATGAATCTATTGGCCTATGTTGTTTTATGAAGGAGAAGAGGGTCAGTTGGTTGTGGTTCTTTCCGCTATTGGTTTCTGATCTAGATACTACATTTGATGAAAGTGAGAGGTGGGTGGCAATGTATGACAAGCAATAAGGTGTAATAGATGTTTTTGATATTATGATGCTTAGTTGTGCACATAGGTTCTATGTGGTGCATATGTACAATAACTTCAGGCAACTATACAGAGAGGCTTGTCATTGAAGTGCTTGGTTTGGAGGGCTCACGAAGCATCAAAGATATGAGCTTTTCAGGATGCAATGGAAAATATTAGGAAAAGGAATGTGGTGGCTTTCAAATGGCTTAAAAAGAGACCAGCATGGTGGTCTAGAGCATACTTTAGAACAAGTGCTTACGATGATGTGTTGTTGAACAACATATGTTAAAGCTTCAATGCATTGATTTTGGAAGCAAGATCGAAGACCATAATTGATATGCTAGAGCACATTAGGTTGATCATATGGAAAAAGGTGTACATGAAGAGAGATGTGGCTAAGACGTGAAGTGGGAAGTTGTGCCCGAACATTCAAAAGATTAATGATGACAATCATTTCAAGAGTATGGCATGTAAGCCATACTAGAATGTGTGAAGCTGAGTTTGAGATGACCTCTCCATAAAGAATGTCACATTGAATGTGGCCACTAAGTAGTGTTCTTGCAGGAAATGACAATTGGCAGGAATTCCATGTAGTCATGGAATGAGTGCACTGTATTTCCAAGAGAAGACCCCCAAAGATCATGTCGAAGAGTGTTATCTAAATTTCACTTACTTCAAGACATACATGCACTGCATGCATATTCTTAATGCTCTAGAGGAGTGTCCATACAGCAACCTGACTCCATGTTTGCCTCCCCTTCTTGAGGAGTAGCCTGGTAGGCCAAAGAAGCAAAATAGGGTGTAATCACCCGAAGAAATGGAAGAAATAAAATAAAAGACGCAAATAGTCCAACCCATAAATTATCTAGAAATATGATGGTCATTAGGTGGAAATTCTGCAAACGACCAAGGCACAATGTGAGAACTTGTGTCAAAAGGACGACATTAAAACTGTGTTGATGTGCCTCCAAAAAATCCTTAAAAAAAACCATAAGTATGATATTTACTTAAGTTTTTAACTTAGTACTCCATAATTGTTTTAATGTTGTTGCTTAGCCATACGCTAGCTATTGTTTATGACACGATACAATCAATGTAGCATCTCAAAACCTTAGCCAACATGTTGGTGAACAACAGGTAACTTGAATTGATATTGGGGGTTGTTTAATATTTATAACATTGTGAATTATACATGCTTGATAGTTTCTTTGGTTTAAGTAAATATTTATATCCATGTGTGCTTCAGTGGTAAACAAACTCGAGAAAACATGAATGGGGTTGAACTGAACAAAAGAAAACGCTTATGTTAAAAAGTCTCACAAAAATTAATAGTTTATGGGGCAAAAGTACAGAAAACATACTTATCTAGGGGCAAAAAATTTCAATTTTAATAGTTAAAGGGGGCAAACATATAAGGAACATATTTACTGGGGTGAGTCTATGGGAATCTAATAGTTAAAAGGTACAAACCGCACATCTAATAATTTAGGCGATAAAAATAATAGTTGAGGGGACACACACTCACAATGTCCATAGTTAAGAGCGGATAAGTAAAACACAAAATTTTGACTCACAAATTTCAGACGAAAATTTCCTTTCTGGGAACATGTGCATGGAGCTTCCAACCAAAGTTTTTGTTGGAATGCGGTGTAAACCCCACAAATTCGATAATTGAGGGAGTATTTTTTCTAAAAACAAGTTTTTAGGGATATTTGAAAAATCGGCTCATAGTATAGGGTGTGTGGTGTAATTATTCATTTAATTAAAATATAACTAACTCAAGCTAACGAGCAGCATGCATACATAGAGAAACATGTAAATGGTGAGTATTTTTAACTTTAAAAAGTACTTGTGTGATTTTAGCTTGTAAAATACTCCAGAATACTAGAATTGGA
This sequence comes from Linaria vulgaris, assembly GCA_948329865.1. Taxonomy (NCBI): domain Eukaryota; kingdom Viridiplantae; phylum Streptophyta; class Magnoliopsida; order Lamiales; family Plantaginaceae; genus Linaria; species Linaria vulgaris. The sequence goes on from OX415251.1 coordinate 69,524,539, forward strand.
TATTAAGCTAATTTATTTATGTTTTTTGAAAAATGAATTTGTAAACACCCAAGAGAAAAATAACAAGTTGAATAAAGCACAAAAATCTAGAGAACGTTCATTTTCTTGCTTTGTTTACAAGCTGGAGCGGAGGGAGGGGGTGCAGTGGGGGCAATTGCACCCCATAGTTACTTATTTAACAATGCTAATTAAGTAATATATATATATATATATATATATATAAACAAAGAAATAACATTCGTACCGAATGGTATAACTACATGGAACAAAGCAGTCGGAATATTCTATTTTTTACTTATTTCTTCGGGAAATATGGTAACGACAAATTGATGGTTATCCAAAAGATAAGTCGTAAATGGACAAAATCTGATGGTTCACAAATTTCTCTTGAATATCCTCCTCTCAAGGAATCTGGGGAATCTGGGGTTATGGTCAAAGATCATATTATAACATGTCGTCGTGTTTTTACTGCTCCCATTGATGCCAAAGAACCAGGCTACCATCTCATCCGCCAAAACAATTTCACTAATATGTCCTTACATATTGTCAAGAAACAATTGGAGCGAATAGAAAGCAAAATTGATAGTAGACAAGAAGAACCACATCCAAATGTTAAACCCATTCACGAGTCAACATCTTCCACAACTAAAAATGACATTTTAAAATTTCCTTTTAAAATAAATGATCATAAACCAAAACTTCAGAATAATGAACTTTTTGAAAGAATTCATACTAGACTTGAGGACTTAAGTATTGATAAAATCAATACCTTAAGTCATTCGAGTTATTATTCTGATAGTGAGTATGAGACATTCGATGTTAATGTCTTAAATCCTATCACTAAAGAAGAAGGTATCTCCAAAAAAATCTATCCAAGACCTACGCCACCCGATGTCCAATTTGAAGAAACTCACCAACAAAAAACCTTTAATGGTTCCGCTATTTACGAGTGGAACATTGATGGTTTGGCAGAATATCAAATCCTTAATTTATGCAAACAAATGGCTATTGCTGCTAATATTCATAAAGAAGCATCTAAGACTTCTGAAATTGATGCAACTTAAAACCCAATATTAGGTTTTAATGGCCAATTAAAAGGATGGTGGGATAATGCATTAAGCATTGAAACAAAAGAGAAGATACTCCAAAGTATAAGAAAGGATAATGAGGGAAATCCTGTTTTTGATATACAAAACAATACCATCCCTAACGCGGTCTCTTGTCTTATTTACACTATTGTTGTTAACTTTGTTGAAAACCCCCAAATTTACCAAGAAAGAATACTGAGATACCACAAAATCTGAAGTGACGCCATTTACAAGATTTTAGATGGTACAAAGATGTTTTTCTAACTAAAGTCTTTGAAAGAGGCAATCCCAATAACTACTATTGGAAAGAAAAATTTATTTCTGGTTTACCTAAGCTCTTTGGCGAGAAAGTCTGTGATAAAATAAAAACTACGCAACAAGATATTTTCGATTTATCAAATGGAGAAATTATTAATCATGTTAATATTACAACTCTTCAATTATGCAATTATTTGAAACTTAAGTCACAATTGAAGACTCAGAATAATATTAACAGAAAGGAGCTTGTGAACTGGTGTGAACAATTTGGTTTTGAAAAGTTCAAACCACCAGTTAGTCAAAAGTTTCACAAAAACCATCAGCACAAGAACCATCACCACACATACAGACGACCAAATTTCAGAAATAAAAATTACTCGTTTAGAAAGCTTTTTAAAAAGAATAATATCTATCAGAAAACCCCTATAGACAAAATTATTTGTCATAGGTGCAAGAAACCTGGGCACTATGCAAATACTTGCAGGATCAGGAACAAGGTTTTTTCTTTAGAGATAGAAGAAGATTTAAAAGAAACTTTAATAAATCTCATCGGACAAATAAATCCTGAAAAAGAAAGTGATGAAGGTCAATTTTCAGATAATGAAATTGGCTTAAACCAGGTACGAACTGATTATGAAGCCTCTTCTGATTCCTCAGAAGATGAAATTCAGAGTTGTATTTGTAAACTAGGTATGATGGTTTGCAATTGTGATGAGAAAATAAATGTTCTAACTAAAGATAATCAATTTGAATTAATATTTGAAATGCTTGAAAAAGTTAAAGATCCTGATACTCAAAGTTTATACTTAAATAAGCAAAATGATATTATAACAAACAAAGAAGAAACATCCCAATCTATTAAAACTCATAAGACGGAATTTAAAGATATTATAAAGTCTTTTAATTCTTCTAAAAATAGTAAACTTACTATTAATGACCTACAAAGTGAGATAAGTGAGCTAAAAAGAGAAATAAAATAGATTAAGATAGATCAAGATAAAATCCAACAAGATCTTTTAATCATAAGAATTAAAGATCAAATAAATTAAGAAGCTAACCAAGATGGTGAAGATAACGAAGAAGAAAATTCATTTGTCAATGTTATTGGTCGAGTATCATTTCAAAAATAGCTCGTTCAAGTCACGATTGTTATTGAAGACTTTAAGTTACATACCATTGCTCTTATGGATTATGTGGCAGGTATGAATTGCATTAAAGAATGACTTGTTCCAACTAAATATTTTGAGAAAACAAAAGAAAGATTGTCCGCCGCTAATCACACTTGATTACAAATAAATTACAAAATATCTAATACTCATATTTGCAATGATGGCGTATGCTTCAAAACTTTTTTCGTCCTTGTTAAAGACCTTAATGCTGATGTTATCCTGGGTAGCCCCTTCATCCAAATGCTTTATCCTATTAAAGTAGATATTCCGGGTATCAAAACCACTGTCCTCGGCAAGAAAGTTCTTTTTAAATTTCTATTCTCTATCTCCCACAGAGATGTTAATGCCTTGCAAACTACATGAATTTACAAGAATAATCCAGAAAACAAACAAAAACAAATATTTTTCCTCAAAAGAGTAGTTAATAACCTGCAAACTGCTGGAATTTACAGAAGTAATATGGCAAACAAACAAAAATATATAATTTTCCTCAAGGAAGAAGTCAGTTACAAATGAATACAAGAACAAATGCAGGCTAGAACTTTCCAACATAAGGGCTCGTTTGGTTATTGGGTTGGGATTGTGTCATTTAGAGTATGGATGTTATTAAGATCCATATTAGTACTCTGAATAACAGGTTTGGTTGTTCATAAAAGTACCCATATTAAAAAGTGGTGATTGAAACAATACCACCTTTGGTAGTACATGTACCAGCTTGACTAAGCCATTTTGATGCTACAATTACCCATTTGTCCTTAAATTTAATGCACTTAAGTCATATAAATACCATCTTTCTAATTGAAATCGGTTGGGAATTTTCCCCAAATTGACTTCTTCAAGATCCATCACAGGCATTGACTTCTTCCACTATAAAATCAATATTTTGCCAGAATAAAACTTTGAGGAATTTACTTCACTAGCGAATATTGAATTTAGTGCATGGAAAGTTAAGAACTGCAATCCTATCGCCAAACCATTTTGATTCTGCAAATGATACTTAGTTCATCCAGTTTTGGTCCATTTCCGATTATGTAGCAGATCTTCAAACATCTAATTTTTATGTTTGTCTGAAGAGATTACAACAATACATTTTATAAAGAAGATAAAAATAAACACCTTCCCGGTCTTTACAATTAACTGATATCAATAGTCTCTCTTGAAGGGTGCTGCAATTGGTTCTCACAGAGGATTGTCGAATGTATAAAATTGATGGTATGAACAGCCATGAAATCCCACAGTTTGTGACTATAAGCTGCCAGTTAATGATATCTTATCTTGTTAATGATATCTTATCTTCTGAAATCATCGCAATTGCCTCAAGGTATTTGTGTAGATCTTTTGAGTGCCAATAATTTTGGACCGATTACTATAATTATTCTAGTTAGAAGGTCAAGTTAAATCATTGCAACATGAATAAATACCAAATACAAATGCAATGACTCGGTATGATAATTCAAGCAATGGAAGATTCTTTGCAAGCAAAATGCATCCAAAATCTCTTACACACTGATGTACTAAATGGAATCATGATAGTCTGCTAAATTCAACATTACCATTCACCATTCACAAAAGACTTGCATAAACATGCATCAGGCTAGAATATTCAGCTTTACCAACAGACAACGAGTCTTTAAAAGTTTGTTCAACGAGTCTAAACATAAAGAAACTTGGCAGCAATCAAAAGTTGCCCTTACTCTTGCTGTTCTTCTGTTACTTAGCAAAAGCATTGAGGACCTTCAGTAACATTTGTTGCACTTTTGTTAGTTCTTCTTCTTTCTCTTTGCAGCTTTTTTATCAGCAGCAACAACTGGAGATAAGCACTGCGGTGATAAACTTACTTCAGCTTCAGTAGGTTTTCCCAGATTCGCGACGAAAGCACCCATCATCTTCTCATACTGTTCTAGTAAATGAATGGTCAAAGGTTAGAATACTAAATGGAAAATTGTCAAAACACAAGTTGCATGCATATGCGGAGATGATGCACAAGCACAAAAGTTAAGAAGCATGACCCAAATTTGGGTGAATCTGTGCAGCGGTAATGCATATAACATATCAGGAGCGTTTTTTCGTTGTTAGGTATTTCAATTTTCAACTATATGCTTGCATATCAAATGCCGCAATAGTAGGCAAGTAGTGGGAGCTCAACATATAAAAGGAAAGGATCGAAGTAGAGAGAGCTAATCAGGGAAGTACATTTTGCTCTTCATAATTTTTTGAAAGAAATAAATAGTTAAGAAGAAAATCAAACTTAAATTGATGTAACGGAGTATAATTTCCGCTTCAACTTTTCCATGAGCAAAGTCCAACTTCCTGACTAGTTCAAAATTATTGTCCATGATTTCCTACATCTAGTCAAGAAATAAAAGGTTTTAGATAAGACCAAAACTAAAATTATTTAGTGAACGAAGACAAGTGTTAATAAGCGATATCACCTTCTTCTGTGACTCAATGTACAAGCTTTTGTAGCTTAATTCACAACACTGTTCCTCATCTTGGCTTTCCGTGGCCTGGTTAATAATTTGTTGAGAACATAGTATTTATTAGCATAGATTAAAAAAAGAATAGCAAAGCAATGATAATCTGAACTGTGGAATCTTACCAAAGACTTCAATTCATCAACTGTTTGAGCTATACCAAGAATGTTTTCTTCAACTTCATCCACGGGAAGCACAATGTTAAGTTCCTGAGTCTTTGGCGCCTCTTGTTCCAAGATATTTTCAATCACAGCTGGTGAAGGGTTACCTTGATGACTTTCTTCGGCTTCTTTACTTTCACTCTCAATGACACTTACATGCTCCACAACGCGTTTAACCTTTGGGCTCCCAAGAGTGTATGACATTGATTTTTTAGCAAGAGTAGACCGTCTGGTTTCTACAATCGCAGGCGTCAAAGTTTTCTCCTTAGTTGGTAAGATGATAGAATCCCGATGCACTGACTTTCCAACACTAGTAGCTTGTTTAACATTTGCTTTGCCGTTAGCAGGAGCACGCACTTCGTCCTCCCCGGCCATCTGAGGACGCGCATCAGCGGTGTTCACCTGTAGCAAAAGAGTTGAAGGGTGTGAGGATAGTGTGGAGTTCATCTGGTCTACCTCATATCAATAACGAAATGAATACAAATTCTATGCTGACATCTCCAAACAAGTGAGGCTCCCTTCCCTTGATATCAGTTAGAAGACACCATTTGAATGGCTTCTAAATATATTCTTTCACAGCCCCGCCTGGAATGAACTGCTGTGCATAGAACTTTGAATGTCAACTTGTAAGGGAATTTGGCATCCTTACATGGTAACAACATCTCGTTTAGAAGTTCAAAATGAACGAAAAGTGGATGCAATTTTTGCAGGAACAGCAAAAGAAAACCTCCCAAAAATATTTACGTAAAAGTAAAAACAGCTAACAAGATGGAATTGAGAGCTCATAATATCTGGTTGGTACAAGAAAGATCCAAATATACAATAAGCTCTCTTAAAGAAATCTTCCCAGCCCTTCTTTTTTACTTGCATTCACCAACTGATTAGACAACATAAATTGCAAAATCTCACATAATCACTCTCACTTATGAGCACTCAAATCTTTTATTTTATAAATAAATACTTGTCCATACATCTATAAGAGCTTAATGAGAAAACGGGATACAAATAACACGTAATCTTGAAGCCCAAATCCTTACAGAGCTCATTTAACTCACTCTTTGTACACCAAGAGAGGGTAGAAATAGCAAATGCATGTACAGACAAAACCTAATAAAAAACCAAGCAAATGAGTCTCAAACACTGAAGTATGGTTCTTTTTGAGAAAGAAAAGTTGTGGGTTAGTCATATCTTATTAAAAGAAAATGAAACAAACAGAGCTAATTATGCGCTCATATATTGATACCCGAGAGCTAATTACTACCATTTTCTCCGGTAAGAAGTAGATACGGTGACCAATTCAAGCTTTGAAATCAAAATTTACCTGGGTTTCGAAGATTCGAAGATTCAGAGGGTATTGACGAACGAATTTGCAACAAGGGTTTACTGTTGCTCCAACTTTTGCGTTTCTTTGCGGGGAGAGAGTTTGGTGAGAGAGGAGCAGCTATCTGATTTGGGGAAAGTAACGTTATTTTTTGGGGTAGGTTAGTAAATTCGTGTGGTCATTTTAAATCACTATAGAAGTCATTTTTCCAAAACGACTCTGGAATTCGGATTAAAAATGACCTCTAAGCCCGGGTCAACAAGATTGAGTATGGATGACCCAGGATTGAGTATGTAGTACCAAAGCAACTACTAACATTATTCAATCCATATTAAATGCCCTTAATATGACCTATTTGGCCCAACCAAACTAGCCCTAAAGTTATTGGTTTCCAGAATAGCATGGAAAAACAAATATGTTCAGAATTACCTAATGCCTTTCGGGATCGGAGGAAATATTCTGTAACGCTTCCTTATGAAAAATAATTTTGATGAGAAAATTATTCCCACTAAGGCAAGGCCTATCCAAATGAATCAAGAGACCCTAGAACATTGTAAAAGGAAATCAAAGATTTATTAGACAATAAAATTGTTCGGCCTAGTAAATCTCCATGATCATTCTCTACCTTTTATGTACAGAAAAATGCAGAGTTAGAACGAGGAACTCCTAGACTTGTCATAAACTACAAACCTCTAAACAAGGTTTTACAATGGATAAGATACCATATTCCCAATAAATGTGACTTATTAAAGATATTTTACGATGCTAAGGTCTTTTCCAAATTTGACATTAAATCAGGATTTTGGCAAATACAAATTGATGAAAAAGACAAATATAAAACGGCCTTCACAGTTCCTTTTGGACAATATGAGTGGAATGTAATGTCATTTGGATTAAAAAATGCTTCTTCCGAATTTCAAAAAATTATGAATGATATATTTACACCCTATACAAAATTTTCAATAGTTTATATTGATGATGTTCTTCTCTTTAGTCAAACTATTGACCAACATTGGAAACACCTAAACATATTTCTAAAAATAATAAAGGAAAATGGCTTAGTTATTTTTGCTAAAATGATTAAGTTATTGCAAACAAATATCCGCTTTTTAGGGCATCAAATTAGTGAAGGAACAATAGTTCCTGTCCAGCGATCTCACGAATTTGGAGACAAATTTCCAGATGAAATTAGAGGTAAAAACCAATTACAACGATTCTAAGGAGCTTTGAACTATATCGGAGATTTTTACCCAAATTTAAGACAAATGTGTAAACCCTTATTTGATAGATTGAAAAAAGATCCACCATTCTGGAGTAATAAATATACTCAAATTGTTAGAGAGACTAAATCCAAGGTAAAAACACTACCGTGTTTACCTATTTGTCACTCAAATACACCTAAAATAGTTCAGACAGATGCGTCTGAATCAGGTTATGGTGGTATTCTTAAACAGATAATTAATAACCAAGAAAAAAATCATTCGATATCATTCTGGAGCCTGGACCGAAGCACAAAAAAATCACTCCACTATAAAAAAGGAAATTCTTTCTATGGTACTTTGTATTTCGAAGTTTCAACATGATTTATTAACACAAGATGTTCAAAACCTAGCATCAAAACAAATATTTGCTAGATGGCAACAATACTTTCTGTTTTTGATTTTGATATTGAAAATATTAAAGGAACTGACAATTGTATTGCATATTTTCTTACCAGGGAATTTTTGCGAGGATGTCCGAACGAAAATAAGTAGTTCCATTTTCAAAATACAGTTCACCCTCAAAATCCAATTCACCAGGAAGCCTTTATGGAACAAAACAAATTACAGACCCACAACAATTTCTCTCCCAAACTACCCATACAAAACCAATTTCCGCAAAATCCTTACAAAGAACTCCACAAAAAACACCTATGACCACATTTTTCAAGCCACAAAAAGCTTTTGATATATGCAACAGATTTTCACCTCTATCACAAAAAATCGCAGTAACCCATTTTTCCTCACAAACAAAAGCCTCTCTACCAACATACAAACAAACCGTCTTACATACACAAACCCAATTGTCCCCCGAAGACTGTCCTTACGAACAAATAAATTGGGTCTATTTCGATTGCATTATCGAAGATGAATGGAGACCCCAAAAACTCCCACAAACACAAAGTGAAAAGGCAGAATTGTTATCCGACCTACTCTTTGACAATGAGTATTTCAGGATCTATGGAGATCCTACAAAAACCCAACAATTTTACGAGCATATTCTTGTTGTCACAAAATTCATTCATATAGAAAACAAATTACGAAAAGGACACCCTTCTACTTCGACAGCCATTGGATATAAAAAAAATTCATTAACAAAATTATTGGCCCTGCAGAATGGGGTAACCCTTACAACACAAACACCTACAAAGGATCAGGAGTTTCTTTTACATATTTCGATTGCATTGAAGCCTAGACAAAATTTCTATTTTTCCAAAACGAAGTTCATGCCATTTCAACGTTCTTCCTTTTAGGAAAAATTTTAGCTGAAAATACAAAATTCTCAAATTGGTTTCTACATTGGTGGAAAAACTTTGGCCCAATGACGAAGATCTTCCCTCTGGAAGTTATTGAATCATTCGAGTATTTTCAGAAAAATTACCGCAATACTTGTCTAGATTACAAATGTTCCATATTACTCAGGTTCTATTTAAAATTTTAGTTAACTTGGATTCTAAAAATAGAACAAAGACTACAAAATTCTCCATTTGGACTGAGCCGCCTAGTAAAAGTTGCACAAGTGAAATGGTTGAACAAGATGAACAGAAAAATTCCAAATTCGGGAGATAAAGAAGTGGTTTCTACATAACAAATGTTTCGACAAAACTACATGCCAAATATCTCCCGCAGCAGTGGAAAAACATGAAGAGTTCTTGGTAATGAAACAAAGTTTGCAAACATAAATAGCTGCTGCCACCTCTTTGGAAGAGGTCAAAAAATTACTACAAATTGCAAGTGATGATGAGGGATCATCGACCTCAGTTCATCTAGATGATGACAATGAAGATGATTACTACGGGAAATTTTTCCCAGTTCTTCACAAATAATTTACAATGTAATTTCTAGTTTACAAAATTCTCGAAGTCAAAAACTACTTTCATTTTTACAGCTTTCAGTGTGAGTTCAAATAGTTGGAAAAAATAGTGAGTGTTTTATTACAATGTTTGTTCATTGTGTAATCAATATTGTACAATATTTGGGATATCAATAAATCATTCCAAGTTATAAAGTTCATCAAGTAAGTTTTCTATATTTTCCTTATTTATTATATATGACCAATTTTATGGATCTTTTAGTTCCATACGTTTTCATTCAACAAAATAACGTAACAAAATTTTATTATACTCTGACCAAATGGTACCCGAGCAAATATATATAATCAGGCTTTAGCCCCCCCCCCCCCCCCCCCCCCCCCGCACCACCCCCTCCCCCTTTTGACCATGAGTCAACAAAAAATGGTTCACCACTCAGAGCGCTATTACATACTTAATGGGTAATACTTAAGTTATGGTTGGACCCACTAACTTATAAATTGCAAACTCTCAATTTCAAAACCAAAGACTGCAACACTCAAATCCAGGCTAAATCTGAATAGTGTCCATTATAAAATTAAAATGTTATATAATTCATCCCACAATCCATAATTAATAAAACTAATAATCTTTAAATTTATTTATTTATACGGAAATTCCAGTCTTAAAATTATTTTATATGATATCATTGGATTGATCTATAGAATTTAAATAGAATTTATCAATTTTGTTTTAAAAAAATAAACACAAGGTCAGAAAAGAACGTCGATAAGTTTAATTAATATTAATAAAAGGATAAAAAGTGATTTTCTAATCGAAAAATCTATACTAATAAATTATAATTAAAAAAATTGTGCGTTATGTCAATTGTGTACATAAAAGAGGTAAGGATATCAATATATGTATATAAGTCAACAAAACTAGTAATTAACATATTTGTCGTGAGACATAAGCTCAATAGCACAAAAATGTGCGTCTTTGGTAAAGTGTGTGCCTTGTGACGGGATAAAGCCCCAAAAATCTGCTTTGGAGCATCTACCCGAGCAAACTCTTAGCCGTATTTTTTAACAATACTAATATAGATTCTCATTAAGCATAATCTCCCCTAACCCCCCCCCCCCCCCCCCCCCCCTTCAAAAATCTTGGCTCCACGCCTGCTTACAAGAGAAATAGGGAAAGGAGAAATGACAATGGAAAAACCATTTTTCAACTGTTTTAATACATTATGATTTTCCAGAAGATATACAAAATATTTAAAAAATAGAGAAAATCAAATATAACATGGAGAGAGAAAAACTCCAATGTTGTTGACTTTCAATCAATCATGCATATTACAACTTAAATAAGATGTAAAACAGATGCATAATTCCTATCTTAGTTTATAATATGAAATCCTGCCAACAATATCTCCCTCCAGCCGCAACCATATTTTACTCTCCTTATTTCTTCTCTTTTCAAAAGAGAAACACAATTTGCCATTCGCCCAGGATCATTCCTTCGACAACTTTATATGTAAGGCGAACACTGCCCCTTGCTCAAAACTTCTCTTTTTCGAAATCCATGAAGAAAGGCAAACAAACTTGGAGATGTTCCGCATTTTCGTATACTCGGTACTTTATCAAATGACCCTGAAGAAAAGGCAAACGAACATGGAGATATACCGCACATCTGTATACCTAATCTTTCTTAGAATTTCCTGAATAAAGGCAACGATCATGAAAATATATCTTATTTTCGTATACCTGATCTTTCTTTCGAATGACCCTGAAGAAATGAAAACAAGCATAGAGATATACATTATCTCCGTATACACCCTCTTTCTTCGAATAACCCTGAAGAAAGGCAAAAACAACACCTACCTCTTTCTCTGAAAACTCATAGAGAAAGAAAACACAATCGTGGAGATATAGTTAATCTCTGTACACCATCATTCTCTTTTCTCGACCCAACAAAAAAGGAATGAAAATCACCATCGAGAATTTAATTTGTACTCCTTCGTTATCTTTCTCCAACGTCAGAACGGAGAAAGGTATACCCTTTTCTTACTAACTATGCCACATTACCAAAGCTAGTGGCCATCGCATCACCACTTTCCAACGTTGTTTTCAGAAAAATTTTTGCTTTCACTGCTATTTCGAAGCAGAATCTGGGCAAATAGAGCGCACAGTTGAATCCGGAACGGTCGAAAACCTTGAGAACCTTTCTGACCTTGTCAAAAATCAACAAAAAATGAGTTGAACCGGGCCGGAATAATTAGTAATTAACTTGTCCACACATATTGATTTGACATTACTTATTATATTACTAATTAGTGGACGTTTGGAAAACACCATTGAAATTCTGAAGTAGCAAATAAAGTTGTTCTCATTAGATTTTCTAAAAAGGTTACAAGCCTCGTACACTCAACAAACAAAAAACAAAATCCAAAAAGTAAAAAAAAGGAAGCTAAAAGGACCACAAATCCATGCTTCAACTTCCCTTCGTTTCTCTCTTTATCTCTATTAAGCTTTATCTGAACCTGTTTATAGTTTTGGAGCCTCCAGGGCTAACATGAGAGGCTGTCCAATTGGTGCACTAATGGCTACTGAAATGGTTTTCGCTTCATTAATTCTGTGAATTTCAGCAACATTTGCTTCAATATCTTCAATTAGCATTCCATTTTTATTTGCATCCTTTATTGGTTCAGGGATTTCTTCTGCTTCCTTGTCTTTTGATTCTTTGTATTTGCCCCACAAAACTGAGTATAATCCAATCACAATCAATACCGCTCCAAGTACCCTGAATTAAAGATGAAAAATAAACAAGTTTTATTGGCTAGAAATATTTAAATGCATTTGATTACTTGTAACATAAGTGTATATATATATATAAAAAAAAAAAAAAAAAGGGGGGAACTAGAAAATTACCCTCCAACATATATTTTTTCTGCCAAGATGAAAGATCCCATGATGGCCACAATGATCATCATCAATGGACTGAAAGCAGTAACAAAGACAGGTCCTGTTTTTTGCATGACAATTCCTTGCACATAATATGCAATGCTTGATGAAACAATACCCTGCAATTAATTAATGGCACAAACGAATCAACAATGATCATAGTACTATTTACTATATATATATATATATATATTGCAAAGAAAATACTCGAACTGACTGCACCGCGTCACAATACAACAACTTACGGCATAGGCAGCTGCTAGTAGGTTCATGTCCCATCCAATGGCCCAGGCATGTGGTTTGTGCTCCATCACAAATGTGACAACAATTGATTGAAGTGTTCCCATGAAGCACACAAGTGCTGTGAGCGAAAGAGGAGCTGTGTATTTCTTCATTGTAACTGCCTGTTTTTTAAATGAAAGAAATAATAATTAAATTATGTTTCTTAATAATTGAAGAAGTTGGCTTTATTGAATAATTAATGATTTTAAGAACAGACCTGAAGAATGAAGAAGGAAGCCCATGCAAAAGTGGCAACGATGAGAAGAATTGAGCCCATAACCCAATTGGTATCGTCGGTGTCTTGAACATTGGATGTTGTCCTGCTAGGATGTGCGTTCTTAGACCACACAAAGTTGATCACATCACCTTTGTACAATGTCATAAGCATAGCTCCAGCCACTGTAACGGCTGTACCCGCCACTTTGGCTTGACACCTCAACTTCTTCATGTCCAATATTTCCATCCTACATATATAAAAACAACATCAATAATATGTTAAGTGTTCTTTCCTTTTGGGTCGGGTATAATTGGAGAAAAAGGAAACTTGGTTGTATGTTATTACCTGCATAGGACTGCCATAATAAATGTCATTGCAGGGAGCATGTTGCTCATGGCGCATGAAAATGTCGGAGAAGTGAACTTGAGTCCCATATAGTATAAGTTTTGATCAATCACTGGCCTGTCAATTCATTTCCAGATTAAAGTTAGGTGAGTTTACACTTCATAATTGAAGGAATTAGTCTAATAATGCCATGGTAGATGAATCCAAAAACTAACCCAAGAAGGCCCAATACAAATAGCTGCATGAAAATGGTAAATGAAATATGTGGCCTCACTTTCCTGTAACAGATGAAAAATCACATGAGTTTGAAAGTATGTAAAGAAATTAATAAGTTAAGAGAAAACTGAATGCGACAGAGTTTCTATGTACCTTTCAAGTATAAGAGCAAAGGGGGCAATAGCTGCAGTAGCAAAAGCATGCCTATAGACCACAAGCACATAATGGCTCATTCCACTATTTAGGGAAACTTTTGTGACAATGTTCATTCCAGCATAGCCAAATTGCAAACATATCATGGCTATGTAAGGTTTACCATTCTCGTAAAAATTTCCAAGGCATCCTAATTTTCCTTCCATATTTTATTTCTGTTTATGAGAATGATCAGCTAAAGTTATAATACTAAAGTTGCACACTTGTACAAGATAGTTAGAGAGGAAAACACTCTAAGAAAATGTGTTTGTCCTGAGGAATAATGAAACTTGTTGCGCAGTATTTATAGCCACCTTGCTTAGCTTGTAGTGGGGTGTGGGAGGGGGTGGGGGGAGGGGGGTCTCAAGAAATTTCACTAGCTTTAATTAGCTACATTGATCTATTGAATATTCTGATTTGTTCTATCCATTAACAAATTGGAATTGATTAATATTGGTGAGTGGAATCCATCTCAAAACAAATTTCATCCAAGTGATCATGAGAGAGCAACCTGAACTAAGGTTTGTTAGTGGAAGCTTATGCCATCACAAACATATCTTTCATGCTGAAAATAATTAATTGAATTTGATAATAAATTAAATAAATAGGTAAAAAGTTTAATGGAAGATGCACAAATTCTGCTTCTATTCTCCGAATCCTTTCTAGTGTAGAAAGCACTTTGCTCATTTGATAGCTTATAATGTAATTGTATGACAGAACCCCCACTTTAAAAAGTTTGCGCAACATCGCACTTCACATTTTTTTACAAAATCAACAACTTTATTCTGTTGTGCGTTGAAATTACAGAGTTGATGCGATTAATGCGTTAACGTATCGAATATCGGTTCTTGATTATGAAACAGCATGGTGGGCGAAATATTTGTGACATGTGATTGGAATCATTTGCCACCATGTAATTTTTATTTACATGGGTACATAATTCTGATGCCAATATCCTCAAGATTCTGAAAACAAGTTCTAGTAATATGTATAATCGTATCAGGAAACTTAAGAAATAATGCATTGATGCTATGAGAATAGAAGCATGTAACAGAGTAAGATCCTTCATTTTCCAAATGGAATTACCACTTCTAAAATATACAGGTGACTGTATGAAATATTTTCACTAGATTTGATTCCTTTCTCAGATCAATTCTGTTTTTCTAATAAGACTATAGGGGTGTTTGCAAGAGCTTTTAAAAGGAGCTTATTGACTTTAAGTCACTGAAAAGCATTTATTTAGCGTTTGCAATTCATGCTTTTGCTTATCCTTCTCTTAAAAAAAGTAAAAAATAAGCAGAAGCTCAGAAGCATGTCATGAGGTGCTTCCATAAACTGCTTCTACTTATATATTCTTTAAATTTCTCTTAATATCCTATTTAAGCCAAGAGATCTCATGATTTCTCTCTTTCCTCATTTACGTGATATGCTCTATAATTTTAAATTGTGGTGTTTTAATTGATAATAAAAATAATTAAAGAAAAAGTAATAATGAAAAAGAATAGAAAGAAATTCTTAAATTTTTTTTTACTTAACAACAACATATTTATATTAACATTTTTCACATAAAGTTATACTTTCTACAAATAAATTGTTAAATGTAGTGTAATAAACGTATTAATTCAATTGCATTAAAATTTAAATTATTTTATTTTAAACATAACCATAATTGGGTATATGTGTGAGTGAAACATTAATATTATGTATACTTTAAATATAGGTAAATAAATCTTATTGCATATTAATCAATATTCAAAAGCTATTTTTCACTAACTATTGCAAACACCACAAAATAAACTGCTTCTACTTATATATTCTTTAAATTTCTCTTAATATCCTATTTAAGCCAAGAGATCTCATGATTTCTCTCTTTCCTCATTTACGTGATATGCTCTATAATTTTAAATTGTGGTGTTTTAATTGATAATAAAAATAATTAAAGAAAAAGTAATAATGAAAAAGAATAGAAAGAAATTCTTAAATTTTTTTTTACTTAACAACAACATATTTATATTAACATTTTTCACATAAAGTTATACTTTCTACAAATAAATTGTTAAATGTAGTGTAATAAACGTATTAATTCAATTGCATTAAAATTTAAATTATTTTATTTTAAACATAACCATAATTGGGTATATGTGTGAGTGAAACATTAATATTATGTATACTTTAAATATAGGTAAATAAATCTTATTGCATATTAATCAATATTCAAAAGCTATTTTTCACTAACTATTGCAAACACCACAAAATAATTTTAACTGCTTTAAGTAACTTTTAAAAACACATTTGCAAACACTCGGTGCTTTAAGTCAAACGCGGCTTTAAGTAACTTTAAATAAAAGTTATGAAGAAGTAGCTTTCATAAGCTCTTGCAAACACCCCCTATGTATGTGATATTGTGATGTCATGTTTTGTCAGAGGATGCTACATTCCTTGGTATCTGGATGACGGGAGCTGATTCTACGACAAGTTCGACAAGCGGGAAAGATACAGATAATGAGGAATTTGTAGTTCCTTACTACTATACCCGATGTATTAAGTCTGTAAGCATCAAGCTTTAAGAACGTCTTCCAGATTTATTCGCGGTGCATAGTCTACTCAGGTTGTCTCCACTGAATTATTGCTGGATATTTTATCAGGTTATCAATATCTGATCATTTCTTTAGCAGGCAGCACTATATTTTTTATGTACTAATTTTGTGATTAAAAAATCAGAACTTCAACAAAAACAGTACAAATGCCTGAAGTTAAATTTATTTGTCAATCAGAATGGCTCATTTATGATAGGTTGCTTCAAGCAAATTATTTTGGAACAGGCCAGCAGAGAAAGGTTTTACTGACATGATCACTTGCCTTAGGGGTGAAAAGCAACCCGTGTGTACAAGACTTTACGAGAAAGAAAAAAAAGGCCGCTGTTTGCCTGTGCTGCTTTCATTCTATGCTTAATTGAACTAAAGTTTCAACAAGCAGTTACCACTAATCAGTTTATAGTAAATAATTGATGATGGTTGCATTCAAAATTCAATTGTTCGTGAAAGCACAAAATAAAATAGTTGTGATTTGGTCGAGAAAGTATCAAAAGAACCACTTTCAGCTTGCCAATTTATTCGGCGGTGATTTAGCTAGTTTCTTCTTTCGTTTACAAGTTAGTTATGTTTTTACAAAATTTCCTTATTAGTTGCTTTTTTTAGCAAATAACTTCTTGTGAGATATACACTACAAGATTTTTCGCCCTTTCCCGACCGGAAAATCCCGAACGGAATTCGGTCGGGAGCATTCCCGACTGCAATGCGGTCGGAAAAACTTTTCCCGACCGCATTGCGGTCGGGACGATCTAAAAAAACAGTCCCGACCGCAATGCGGTCGGGAAATATTAATCCCGACCGCATTGCGGTCGGGACAACTCTGGGCGGGAAATTTCTCGCCCAGAATGTCGCCCTAATCTCGGCCCAGCTGGGCCGCGCAGCTGGGCCGAGACTTCCCGACCGCCATGAGCCCTTTGGCGACCGCAGTTCCGTCGGCACTGCAAAATCGGTAATTTTTTTCGATTTTTCTTGTTTTTTAAGTTATATTTAATGTTTTAATATATATTTTTTATTTTAATTGTTAGATATTGTAGAAATTGTTAGGATTTAATTAAGAAATGCTTTTAGGAATTGTTAGGCTTTGGAAAAATATTAGATTTTTATGCCTTTAGGAATTGTTAGGCTTTGGAAAATATTAGATTTTTATGCCTTTAGGAATCGTTAGGCTTTAGGAAATAGTATAGTTTTAATTAGGAAATGTCTTTAGGAATTGTTAGGCTTTGGGAAATGTTAGACTTTTATGCCTTTAGGAATTGTTAGATTTTAGGAAATGTTATAGTTGTATGATTTTAGTAATTATTTATGCCTTTAGGGAATGTTATAATTTTATGATTTTAGTAATTATTTATACCTTTAGGAATTGTTAGGCTTTACGAATGTTACAGTTTAGGAATTATTTATGACTTTAGGAAAACTATATATGATTTCTATATGTGTTAATTTATTTATTTGGACGTTAATTATGGAGTTATTTATGTTAGATTTAATGTTTTAATATTAATTATTAATGTTATATTTAATGTTTTAATATGAATTATTAGATATTGTAGAAATTGTTAGGATTTAATTTGTAAATTCCTTTAGAAATTATTGGGCTTTGTGAAATATTTATACCTTTAGGAATAACTTAGTATTGATTAAACTTAGGTCATCTCTACAATTAGAAAAATTCCAACTTAGATGTTTTTACTTAGTTCGTAGCACTCCTCTTCGACGACATGTCGTCCGGTGATAGCGCTCGTGGCCAGCCCTCGAAGAGAGGGCGTAGTGGTCCATCGAGCACTCCATCGAGTACTCCACCTATCGGATCGAGCGGCGGTACTCCACCAGATCTAGTAATACCATTTCGACTAGATGATGATCACGTAGCATCGACACCATCGTCATCATCTAGGCCATCGTCTTCATCAAGGCCACCGTCATCATCGAGGCCTACGGCACCTAGGCCACGTTCTACAGAGTCTACACCGGCGGGTCCTAGTACTTCTTCACCTGCAGACGTTTCTGGTGCAGGACCATCTTCAGCGACGAAGCAGAGACCGGGCCGAGGTGTATCGAGAGGGCCGCAGGTTCCGGCTGACCGTACAGCCCGTCGTAGGATCCAGCTGGATGAGCACGACGTATTTATGGATGGGAGAAAGATATCGACGGCGATTACCTCGATCATTAGGGAGTTTATGAAGACGTGTGTTCCTTCATACACCGAGGTCGATCCGACAGTCCAGGGACAGATGTGGGCTAAGTTTAAGGTGAGATTTAGAAAGTTTACTAAATATATATAAATAGTAAGATTTTTATTTAACGAAACCTTAATTAAAAACCTTATTTAATTGTAGAGCATATACTACATTCATCCGGATGACATGCTTCGTGCACATTTCGCATACGATGCGAAGGCTAAGAAGTGTTACAAGGAAATCGTGCACAATGCAAAGAAGAACTATTACGACAGGCTCGATGATCCGAAGTGGGCGTCGCGTCCGAAGAACAGTTGGATGAGCGACAAGTTAGAGAGGATGTTCGTGACGCATTGGGAGTCAGAGGATCATGCGAAGAAATCCACGACAGGCCAGAAGAACAGGCGATCGGGAGAGGCACCAGACCCTGATCGTCCTGCACGAGCTACTCATGCTAGTGGGTCCCAGAGCTACACGGAGATTCGACGTAGGATGGTATGTCTTATTAAATTGAGTTTCTATACGAATAATATTATTGTATTAAATTTAAATATCTAAAATAACAAATGTATATCAATATGCAGGCTGCTTCTAGACCTCCAGGGGCCCATCCACCTCGGCACGATGAGGCATATCGTTATCAGCACACACATGTGCCCAGTGGTCTGCCAGAGGGAGCTCCACGTCGCCGCGTTTGGGTTCACCCCAAGTATAGGGCTATCTACGTAAGTATTTAACTTGTATAGCATTCTTTGATTACTGTATTAATATATGTGTTCCTTAATTACGTACTAACAATTATGACAAAATTAACAGGAGGAGTACATGGGCCTTATGACCGAGAGGTACGAGGCGGATCGTTCTACGTGGCCACCACTAGATCAAGAGCTGTGGAGTCAGGCGATAGGAGGATTGAAGAAGGGGAAGGCTGCGGGTCTCACTTCGGATGCACGTCACGATCGGTTTGGTTTCTCGACGAAGAAGCACCCAGACACGACACATGATTATGCGAGGGCGTTGGAGAGGG
This sequence comes from Linaria vulgaris, assembly GCA_948329865.1. NCBI lineage: Eukaryota > Viridiplantae > Streptophyta > Magnoliopsida > Lamiales > Plantaginaceae > Linaria > Linaria vulgaris. The sequence goes on from OX415251.1 coordinate 69,544,066, forward strand.
AGAACCGTCGTATTAGGACTGTTACTGATGCGAGGATTGACGCGCTTGCTACTCAGGTAGATTTCTTGACCCAACACATCACCCAGACTAGCGGTACTCCTCCATCTCGACCCATGCCTACAGGGGGACTCATGCGTGAATCTCGTCGAGCCGGTCAGCGTTCCTCGCCACCCCCTCCTGATCCTTTTGCGCATGGTGCTCCAGATTGCCCGCTGTATGATGATGAGTACGAGGATGACCCCTATGAAGACCCCGAGGATGACACTCTCGGTGGTGATGCAGCCGATCTTGCCGGTGATGGTGATGATGGTGCTGGACCCTCCACAACTCCTGATACATTTGGATTTCATGACGGGGACTATGAGTAGTAGTAGTTTTATTTATTTTAGGGATATTTTAGTATTGAAAACTGTGTTACTTGTTTGTATTTATGTAATTTGTTTGATGCATGCACCAATTATGTAATGTTAAACTAGTTTCGTATTTATTCTGTAATTATGTTGTGTATTATTTGTTCGTTTGATGCGGAGTAGTAGTATTATTTGTTCGTTTAATCTAAGTATTGAAAATTGTGTTAGTTGTGCATTATTTGTTCGTTTAATCTAAGTATTGGTAATTATGCCTATAATATGAAATTATACAACGTGAATCAATTTTTTCCCAAGGGCTGACTAATACTCCCGACCGCAGTGCGGTCGGGCATAATACTAACATTCCCGACCGCAGTGCGGTCGGAAATAGTTGTTATTCCCGACCGCAACGCGGTCGGGAATAATACTAATCGTTGTTATTCCCGACCGCGTGGCGGTCGGGACTATTAGGGTTTAGGGTTTAGGGTTTAGGCTTATTGTCGACCGGTACTCGGTCGGGAATAATATTCATATTCTTAATTTCACATTTTCGCTCTCAATTTTAGGTAAATCGTTCATTTAATGATCGAGTAAATCAGTATTAGTTATATATTACTAAAAATCTCAAAAAAAATTAAATTTAGTTGCACGTTGATGAATCGTTTGAAGCGTCGATTCATATTGTCACTTATAAATAGATTAGTATATGTAGTTGCTAATAATGTAACTACTTACGATTATGTTAAACAAATGTTAACATATAAATATATATATATATATATATATATATATATATCTCACAATTAGCCTCTCTATATTAACGTTCGTAACAAATGTTAATTGACAATTGTGAACTCCTATATACTACGTATGATTATTATAGGTATAACTCCAAACTAACTTAACTTATACTTCGATAAACTATACTAATTTAATAATTAAAAGTACATTAAACAAACTAACTAATAGTGCAATTCATGAATTTAATGAGATTCTATAGTTATACTTAACAAACACATCAAGATTTTCCAAAAGATCGAAAAAAGGTAAAATTTACTATTTTTCCCGACCGCGTATCGGTCGGCAATTGCCATTATTGCCGACCGCACGGCGGTCGTAACTAAAATTTAAAGGTATTCCCGACCGGACTCCGGTCGGGACTAATATTTAAAGGCATTTCCGACCGCCGTGCGGTCGGTATGTCGCGAGTTTCTGGGCTGCAAAGTATTGCCGACCGAATTTCGGTCGGCATTTTTTGAAAAATTGGCGGGTTTTTGAAATTTTTGAAAAAATTCAACATTCCCGACCGAATATCGGTCGGGAATAATCGAAAAAAATGGCGGGACTTGGTGGGAAATTCAAATTTGACGAAAATTCAAAATTTTTCAACTTTTTCTATAAATACACTTCATTATTCTCCTCATTTTTCCATCTCCACACACTTTGTTCCTCTTCAAAAAAAAATTCAAACACTTTTTTCATATTCATACACTTTTTCAAAACCTTCTTTCTTTCAACTTCAAAATTAAAAATTTTCACTTCTTTATTCAAATTTTCAATAATCAAAAACTTAAATTTTTTTTTTGTGTTTTAGACTAAGCAATGAATCAAGAATTTAATTATTGCAAACACAAAAACTAAATAATGTTTTTCAAATATTGCAAAATATTAAAAAATTAATATTCCGGTAATTTATTACCGGAATATTATTTTTTTTGTTCTGATGATTATTATTCCCGACCGATATTCGGTCGGGAATAAGATGAATATTTGCCCCGACCGCGAATCGGTCGGGATTGATTTGAATATTATTTCCGACCGGACTCCGGTCGGGAATAACATGAATTTTAATACCGACCGATTCGCGGTCGGAAAAAGTCCCGACCGCTATCCGGTCGGGATAAAAATTCATATGATCCCGACCGCATAGCGGTCGGGAATAATATTCATCAATTTTCCGACCGATATGCGGTCGGGAATAATTCCGACCGTTGTGCGGTCGGAATAATCGGTCGGTAAATTCCCGACTATAATTCGGTCGGGAAACGCGGTCGGGAATGGTCCGTGCCGACCGCAAGGCGGTCGGAAAACTTTTTCCGACCGAAGCTACGGCGACCGCTTCGTCCCGACCGAATAGCGGTCGGGAATGACCCTTTCCCGACCGCAAATGGGTCATTCCCGACCGGCTTTGCGGTCGGGAATGACCCGATTTTTTTGTAGTGATAAAATTAGCCAAAAAAAACTTAGTATACTGAATTAATTCGTATATATGTACTAAAAATGGTAACTAGACTTGATCTTTATTAGATCAGTAAAACCTTAACTCGGGTATCGTTGCTATTCTTTCTCTTTTTCGTCATTTTTCAATTTTTTGTCTATCTTCCTTTCGCAAAAAAACAAAAAAAAAAAAAAATAGCCCCTATGAAGTTCAATTCTTGAATACGCCAATGTAATAATGTAATGTTTATTTAAAAAAAAAAAACTGATAGCACGAGGAGCTAGCTTATTCCTATTGTATAGAAAGAACATTATCCTAACAAACGTTCCATAATTTGTAAAGCCCTTATAAGCCAAGAAATGAATCATTCTTACAATCATCATGTCTTAGGAAGTGACTTCACTCGTCACCTAGGCCCCTAACCTAATATATTTATTCTCTCCAAATTAAAATTTCATAGATTCTTTTAATATTGTGTCACGTTAAGTGATAAGAATGTAGAAAACAAAGCATGGTGGCATCAAGGCCAAATCTTTTGCCATTTTGTTGGGAGCAGGGCAAAGTGGAGCTAGCACAAGAATATGGGCATCTATTCACCCCCATCAAATCATATCGTGTCATGCAACCTATCCCGACAATATTGGTTCATAGCAATAGGAACCATGGTCTAGTCATTTTTCTCATAAGGCAAAGTTCTTATATATGCTACGTCTCATAAATTTTGTGGTCAGGAATTCTTATGGGATTATTACTACACCGACGTCGTCACGTTAATTAGAGTAACCTCATATAATGCTTGAATAAGTACTTTAAGTAAGACGCCTAATGCTTCAAAAACATATAAAAATCTGGTTTCTTCAAAAAAAAAAAAAGCCAAATTATTTTTTCTGCACCCCAACTTTTTTTTAAAACTTAAATGCCCTTTTTGGTTCGGGCCTAGTAAATATGCTCAATATATTTGAATTTTTCTAACAAAAATGCCCAAAATATCTTATTCGGGCTAAATTGCTTACATGGCGGTACGGTCAACAAGTTGCTCTGTCTAGTCAAGAAAACGCTGTGCCACCTCGTATTACTCCTTGTTCGAAAAACGTTTTCAATTCACTTCAACGGCTATGAGAAGTTTAGTGCAGGGCAAGGAGATATCGTTTCAATTTTTAGGAAGAGTTCAGGAATTTTTTTAAAATAACACTCGATCCCAAATTCAGGTTATACGAAGATACACGGCAATTCTTTAGTCTTAACAAAGCCTCTGAAATTAAACGAACAACAAGATTACTTATATTTTGGTCTTATTTCGTCTAGGTTACAATACACCGAGAAATCGATACAGTGGGGCCTGACTTAACCAAAATAATGCTATCCTATTACAATGAACGGACTAGCTTGGTCCGGAACACCCATTACACATAAGGGAATATAAGGTTACATGAAATTATCCCTAAATGGCCAAGTTGAGGGAACAGTCGAACGTGAGAGATTTGATACTCTTTGATTATTGTATTGCGAGCATTAGATACTTGTGATCTAAGACTGAACTTGGGAACTTGTCAAGCTGCCTACGTATCCCATTAAGGGAATCAAGCCGAACGTAGTTCAATTGTCTCTTTTGAGCTGCCTCTCTATGGTCGCCCCCCATATGGCTGCTTGGTTTATTTGGTTCAGCATTGGAGCGACTACACGGTTTCGATCATATCTTTTTGTAGAATGATTGAAACCTCGATCCGCTTCTTGATTCGGAGCCCTGACTCTCGTGGCTTTCTGGGTATATGCATTGAATTGGTTTGGTTCGATGCGTGCGCATCGAATTTGATCCCTCAATATCGAACAGGGTGAATTCGATGCATTGTGCGCGACTTCACGGTTTCGCCCATATCTCTTTAACAGATGATCGAAACCTCATTCCGCTTCTTGATTCGGGACCTTGACTCTCGTGGCTTTCTGGGAATATGCAATGAATTGGTTTGGTTCGATGCGTGTGCATCGAATTTGATCCCTCAATGTTGAACCGGGTGAATTCGATGCGTTGTGCGCGACTTCACGGTTTTGATCATATCTCCCTAACTGATGATCGAAACCTCATTCCGCTTCTTGATTCGGAACTCTGAATCTCGTGGCTTTCTAGGCATGTGCATCAAATTGTCTTGGTTCGATGCATGCACATCGAATTCGATCCCTCAATGTCGAACACATGGTATTTGATGCGTTTTGCGCGATTTCACGGTTTTGATCATATCTCCATAACAAATGATCGAAACCTCATTTCGCTTCTTGATTCGGAACCTTAACTCTCGTGGCTTTCTGGGCATGTAAGGCTTCGATCTTGGGACGCATCGAATTGGCTTGATTTGATGCATCCATTTCGAACAAGGTGAATTCGAGGCATGATAGATTGCGCATCGAATCTACTTGGTTCGATGCGCGTGTCGAATCGACTTGGATTCGATGCGTGGCATCTCCGAGGGTCCTCCCTCCTTGTGAGGAGTGAGGGGGTATATAGGCATGATTAGAGGGGCTTAAAGGTCATTTTAGGACCGCATCGAATTGTACAAATTCGATGCGCTCAAAACACATCGAATTGTGCAAATTCGATGTGCTCTGCGCATCTTTACTATTTTGGCCATAACTTTCTCTCTGGACCTCAAAATTGCATTTCGCTTGTTGCGTTGTGACCTAGACTCATGTGGCTTTCCAATGACATATTACTCAATGTCTAATTAGCTATATAGATATTTTGGTGAATCAAATACGGCTAGGGTAGCTTTACCTTTAAACCTTCCCGACACTCATTGGTCAGTTTCGCACCACCATGACTTCTCTTTGACATGACACATTATACCATATCAACTTAGAATAAGCTTAGAAAGTTTGTTACATCGCAGTAGAATGCTTTAATGTGAAAAGACAGTACAACGCATGTTTTCTTATGCCAAAATCTTAATGATATGTTAGCAACACTTCCGAAAATACTTCTTCCCATCGCATATGTACCTTCAGCACGATCTAGTCACGAGTTTCACCTTTGAGCGAGTGAACGAGTTGTCCATTTCGTATACACTCATATATATATATATATATATATATACATACATACATACATATATACATATATATATATAAATGATTGATTACGTTTAATATATTTTTCAACTTTACATACGTTTTATGTTTGGATAGATTATATTTGATTCATACAAGATAATTACAGGTTTTTTTCAGGTTTCTTAGTTTCTTTCTTAATGTTATACTAGAAACTTTGACAAGTCGTCCATGCATATCTATATTTAACAATTTATTTTAAATATAATATAATTAATTTATATGGTAAAAATTATAATTTGAATATGAATAAAAAAACAAAATGTCTTACCCTTTTCATGTAAGAGAGTTAACGAATAACTTTTTCCGTTAATATGATGGTTTAAATTATAATAAAGTTAAAAGAAGCTACAATTATATCTCAATAAATAACAAAATTCAATAATGTGTCAAAGGTAATAAGGAACTAAAGAAATTGGTGTCAACATGACTTTATTTATATAATAGTATTGATGTATGGTTTTTTTTAAATTAACCAATTAATTGTATAATAAGTAGAATATATGGAATACACTTGGATCTTCGTAGCGTTTATGTAAAGCAAAATCTATGAATATTACCTTTTATATCTTTATATTGGGTTATATATTTCTTTTTAATTAATTTTGATAGATGTCTTTGCTTGGTGGCGAGCCTTGACGCACCGGTAAGGTGTTGTTGTGTGTTTGAGAGGTCACCGGTTCAAGTCGTGGGAGTGGCCTCTTGTCAAATTTGACAGGGGAAAGGCTTGCCCTCTATACACCCTAGCGGTGAGACCCTTGTCCGAACCCTCGCATTGCGGCGATGCTTTCGTGCACCGGGTTGTCCCTTTTTTTTTTATGGATGTCTTTGCTTTATTTTTTGGACGAATTATTAAAAATGCCCGCTAACTTTCACAAAAAAGTTAAAATGCCCGTTTTTTTCGGGCCTGTCAAAAATGGCCGGTATATTTATATAATCTTGCAAAAATGCCCGATGGGCTTATTCTTGCAAAAATGCCCGGTATCTTTCATATAATCTTGGTATATGAAAGATACCGGACATTTTTGACAGGCACTGTACTGCCACGTAGGCACATTTAGCCCGAATAAGGCCATCGGGCATTTTTGCAAGATTTTATGAAAGATACCGGGCATTTTTGACAGGCCCGAAAAAAACGGGCATTTTAACTTTTTTGTGAAAGTTAGCGGGCATTTTTAATAATTCCTCCTTATTTTTTTAAGTTTTCAAAATATGGTTTCTATTTTATACCTATACGTATAAATTAAGATATTCAAGGCCAAATTTGTTTGTCTTAATTTAAATCAGAAACGCTCCATCTTTGAGTGAATGCGTTTGAAAATATTTCTTGTGACTGTAATATAGACTTATAAATGTTCTTAATACCAGAATATTCGATAATGAGACAAAACCAAAGTAGGTAAACTGCACACTGGGCTGAAGGGCCAAAGATATTGAGTGAGAGCAAGATGAGTTGGTTGGCGGGGTGGGGGTGGGGTATACGCCAGTTGCCTCAAAGGGATTTTCAGTTTTGGATCTTTTGTGCCTAGGTTGAAACAACGTAACTAACGACTGTTTCACTTTGTTTTTGTCTGTCCTAAAATCTTTTAATAATTATTGAGCATAGCATGTACGTGAGAATCCACTAAGCAATTATTGGGGTTCAATTCAATTGGGAGACAACTGTGGGATTAGAGTCTGCTGATTTTCAAAAATAGGCACCTGGTCGATATAACATTTTGTTTGATAGCTTATATGGGATGGGGTGGGTTGTAATTGGGGAAGGTACCTAGTGGCTCTTCAGGTGGTAAAAAGACCAAGACATGAACAAACATACGTTTTTCTTTCTTAGTTAAATGAATAATGGAAATCGTGTGATGAGTCACAAATCTTTTTCTTAGGAGAATTTTAGGTTGAAATTTCACTTAGTTGGGTACTTGGCCGGCTTGATGCATTATTCTTTATGTAGCTTGATATCTTAGTTCATGTATACATGAATTAGACCTTACAGCTTTAAGGATGAGTTTCATTTACAAGTTTACCGCTCCTAAAGATTCTGTCTATTAAAACGACATCTTCAATAATTAAGAAGATATGACTGTAAATTGTCTTTTGTGAACAAAATGAGTGTGCGGCGCGGGTTAAAGACGACTTATCATTTCTTGTTATATATGGTTCCTATAACCCACTGCAAAAGAATGATAGAGTACTAGCTAGTTACCCCTTGTGCTTTATTAAGAAATAAATAGGTGAATTGACCACCTTTAATATATGTTTATACATATCAAAATACCTCTTCCATACGCGAAGTTATTAGCAGCAGTTGCATGAAGCCGGTGTTTTTCTAATTTAATTATTAGTGTAAATGCACATGTAGAAAGAGGTGTTGGAAAGTTCCAGAAACTAGGAAAATAATATTGTCTTAGTCATTTTGTTGTACCACGTTGCATGAAATTATTTTTACTTTCATATGCAAATGTTAGAAATGGTGCGCAACTTTTTAATCACATGTGGGTAACATTCTCCCTAATGATGTGCATATTTAACATAACACAAGAATACTTTTCAGTGAGTTGCTAACAGCTGCGCACTGCATGCATGAGAATCAGCCAAAGTGAATAAAACAACTTGTGCTCGATCCGTATATATATAGAACCAGCGCTAAGTAAGCTGCAATCGAAGAAGCTTTACTTGTTATTTAAGGAAACACAAAAAAGAATTTTCTTTCGGCTTTCTAAATTCTAACTATGGTTGGCAGCTAGCTACATACAACCCGTGTGTTATGTTTCTCCAATAATGTGCCTATTTCAACACAAAATGTCGGGTAAAATGTCATCAACTTTAATTTGTCTCTAATAATTCTAATATTAGGAAGATTTAAGCATTCAACACTAAACAAGTTTTAAGGAATGTTCACGTAGTTAATAGCTCTAACCCCGATTGGTTAACACTTCTGTTGATTGTGGCGAATTCAGATATTCTAAATTCTCACGATCCATCACAGCAAGCTACCAAATGTAGGTTTGTCTCAAGTTGATCACTTTTCCATATGATAGTAATGCCCCCGGAAACGCGTTTTAAACTATTGGATATGTGAACCTTTTTCTGTTCTTTTGTTTTTCTTCAGTGGGACACAAAAACGTCATAAGTGCTAGGAATATACAATGTAAAGATATTTTTACCTGATTTGACAACATCAAAACCTGATGACAACCCTTAAACCAGCCTTTAATCAATATGATATTTCAGAAACAATTGAAAAGGAGCAACATTGAAGTAAAAAAAACTTGTAAATATGAAATGAAACCTATCTAATACGACAACTCTTCCGTGGTTTAAGCACTTGCAAGAACCTCATATGTTGTTTATTTGATTTTTGAAACCCCGTCGTGATTTAAAAACGTTGCACACTCTCACCTCCATCAAACACGAATCCTGTTTTACTATTTTAGAGAACATATATTTGTTTCATAACCATAAAGAAATCTACGTTAATAGTCCTAAGGGTATTTTTAACCTATTAAAGAGACAGGAAAAACACGAGAAATGCAAGCTTGGAATAGAGCGAGTGAAGCCACTCTGTGACATAATTGGATGGAGATGAGGTCTGTACATTAAACTTAAGAGAACTTAGTGTAGAGCATCAATAACCACAGAGTTTTCAAACAAGTTAACACACCTACATCATTTCGTGCACGTTTTTCCTAAAGCAGATGTCGTTTCAGAATTTGCCCTATCAAAATAACTGCGTCTTATGATATATAATAGTCAACAACATCACAACTCGGTATTTCTGTAATGAACATTACATTTTCATACAAGATTTCTGTTTTGCGTTTTTTGCATTCAGAACACCATATAGCAAGTACTATATTTATTTGCATAGCAACAAATTAAATTTGGAGCAAATAACTCCTTACTATATATTGTCTATTAATATGTAAATGGAAACTCCAAAATGGTTAGATATGTATCTCAATCCAACATATGAGGCGAAAATATAACAGAATCCAAAAAAAAAATGCAATGGTACTCTGTGCATGGTTAAGCATCTGAATTGATACCTGGGAAAATAAACTCCATAAAAGTGATGCAAGAGAACAAATTACCCCCAATCCATTTTCTGCTGTGAAATCCACTTTAATGTCAGAGATACATTAAAATGCAAATTTAAGAATAGAGCACCCCTTTCATAAATGGGATTAAACTAATATCAAAAACACAAGCTATTCACTACGATACCTACACCGTTGAAGAACCTTTATGGGAAAAACAAAAAAAGAATCATCAAATTATTCAAAAGAAGAGAGTTTCTAACCTCTCAGTTGAAATCCCTGAGTCGTTTTTTGAGCATGTCCATCGACTTTTTTCTTGCACTTTGCTTCGATGCTCTATTTGAAAGGCCAGAAAAGATCCCATCAGCCGAATCTTTGTACTTATCACATATAGTAGCAACCTTCTTATAGTCAAGAGTGTTGTAATTTTTCACTCTTATAACTGGATTCATAAAGTTCTCCGGCTGACTACTCATGAGAAGGTTTATCAATTGTCTAGATTCTATCAAACAATTCCTGAAGCTTCCATCTTTATAAATCTCATTAAGTCCAGTCGAGTGAAATCTTTCATCTGCAAAAGACTCCAATGCCCTTAAGTCGTTGTGGATGGTCGTGACTGCATTGACGTTAAATCTCTTCACACTATCACTAAGAAAAGCTGCCACTATAGAGTTTGATATATGCTCCAAAGCACCACTACCAACTTTATACAAAGCATCCAAAGGTAAAATTTGTTGAGCAGTGGACATAACAGTATCAAGATATATGACAACCTCGTTTATGTAGTCGTTTGCATGCTGCGGTGCATCTTCGGGAATCCAGTTCACGTTTGTGGTAAGTGACATAAACTCGTCTAATTTGGTGTTTACTAAAGAGAGTAAACCAATATAAGCAGCATCCCTTGAGGTTTTAAGGACAATCTTAGCCATTAGACCGCCTTGTGGCCTGTCGATTGATCTGACAGACACTCCACATTGTTGGGCAGCATGTTGGAGGAAATAATCGCACGCTTTCTCAAGAAAAGCTATGTTGGCAGCTATCTGCATTGCCTGGGACACACCACTGGTATTGCCCTGAATTTTGTCTAGAATAATTTCATTTAGGACATCAATCAAGAGTTTGTCCAGATACTTCTTGACAAAGTCGAAATAGTTGATTTGCACGCCGTAAGACAGGTAATTGATGGAATCTTTGATAAATGAACGGACAATGCGACAACAGTCTGGCACCATGGAAGAGAAAGGAGCAATATACGGAAACGCCGGCATTATATCTGAGGTTTGAAGATGAAATAAGAGAACATTTGATTGGTAGTCCAACTCCTTTTTCATCATCATCTGCTCACAAGAGTCGCGGGCAAGGACATCAGTAATTTGCTGTCGACACTCTGCCAATAGAAGCTCGTGATACTTTTCACGGCTGCTGTTTAATGTATCGAGAACTGCAGCAACTTCATAACCAAACTGTCTGAGAGTAGCGCCAAATAGAGTGACGTAATCCTTGACAAGGAGAAGATGGTTTGCCGTATCCATAAGAGAAAACTGTTCCTCCAATATCATGGTTACTTTACTTACGGCTATTTCCCACATTGTATCAAGCTCCGTTGGTGAAAGAAGCCCACCAGCGGTCCTCAATACCCTATCTTCAACAATAAAATAACCAGCAATATGAGCCAAAAATGTTTGATGGGATTCCAGGAATGGTTGTGCTGACGAGATTTGTAAGTCTGATTTCAGTTGCAAAGATCGATTCTTACAATAATAGTCACAAAACTGTTGTTGGATCCCAAGACAATTGTGAATATGATAAGCCCGATAAAGGGGCGTCAAATCAAACTCTAGAACAGAATTCTGATCAATTTCTTCAACATCCAAACTGTAGGTGAAATCTTCCAAACCCAAGAAATTCTGTTCCTCTGCTTTTCTTTGACGAGCCAACATGTCCTCTTCCCTCTGACGAGCAGATGCGGCATAACCAATGGCCGTTTGCCCAATATCCTTGGCCGCACTACGAATATGAACCAACCATTCATTAACTTCACTGCAAGTCTTTTTTTCAATATGAGATTTCAGCATTGGTATCCTCTTCTCTATGAGCATCTTGAGGGTCTTAACAGGTATGTTGGGCAAATAAATTTTCTCAATCATATCAATAGCTTTCAAAGCGGGATAAAAGCGAGTCTGAGAGACGTGGGCATTACATTTGACACAGAGATCCAACACTTGAACACAAATCTTGGACATCTTAATAGCTTGGGTAACATTTTTCTTAGTGGAATAAGATTCAAGAAGCTCTTCAAGTTTCATAAGTAGGACGTTACCAACCTCCTGTAAGCGGAAGTTATCACTAGCAAGCTCGCCTTTGAGCTCTTCGGCGTCAACTAAGACACCACGAAGCTCGTCAACCGCAAGAATGAACTCTTCGTAGTGAAGCTTGCAGAGCTCCTCGATTTCTACTTCTTTCTTTTTAACGACGATTCTAAGTTGCTGCAAAAGTGCCTCGGGCTTTCCGGTTTCAAAAGAAAGTGTGACCATTGGTCCGAGATCCTCACCGTTGCTGATCATAGTGGCGAGAACAGAGTCCTCGCCGGTGTCGCCATTTTCGGTGGCGGTTCTTCTCTTAGTTTTGTGACTCATATTTGAGAATGAATGAATGAAGAATGAATTCAAAACTAGTGGAATCTGGTGAACATTAAAACAAAAATCAATATGGGAAACAAACAAATACAATAAAGGAAGAGACTTTATGTATTTATTTATGGTAAGAAAGTAAAAATCCATTAAACATGATTCAAGTAGCATTATATATATATATATATATATATATATATATATCTATGTGATCCGATAATAATTGAAATGAAGAAATCCATGAGTTGGACACACAAGAAAAGAGAATCAATAATGCGGATTTACCTGAAATGAAGATTCGTCGTATTTAGTGCTGCTGATCAGAATTTTTATATTTCTTCTGTAACGTAAGGTCAGGTGTTTTGGGTTTTTGTTCGAGAATTTTGTTCGGAGTTTTTAATGTTTTGATTTGATGACATGAAATTGATGAATATTATTGCTCAAATGGGTCTTCATTGTAGTTGTATCTGTTGCCAAGCAAGATCAAGATGAGACGGCAGCGGCAATTTATCTAATATTAAATAATAATAATATTAACATTTCGGATTTGGGAAAGAGCCCAACAAACATTCTCACTTGGAACTGCAATGCACACACCTGATCCACCACAACAAAATAATAAATATTGAAATTAATTAAGTATGGACTTTCCAAGTGAAGCTTGTTGTCGCTAAGCTCCTGTTAATTAATTTAACTTTCGTATGTTCAAAAAATAAAAAGTTAAGGGACGTACATTCGCATCTTACCTAACTATAAGGTTAGCATCCGTAAGCTCCAAATGACGACACGTATCGATTGGACCGCACCCTCTTCAGCATTTGTAGAAGTGGAAAAGTAATGTACCAAACTACCCTTCTTCCTTGTTTTAACTTTCAAGAGTCCTTCTTATATAGATTTTAAAATTAACCCCAATATTTTGAAATATACCAATTTTTTGTTTACTGTGAATAAAAATAGTCCATTACGACTATATCAGACCCATCATGCTTCCGTACAAAATCAATATCACAATACAAATAGTACCTCGCTTTGACCGATCTGTCGTTGGGTATTCTACCAGTTTTTACAAAGACTACATGTCTCCAACCACCTGATCGCAATCGATGGTTCTGAAAATGGCTCCTTTAATCGACAGACAGCACAACCATGTTTCCTTTCCTACTCCGGATGTAAGAAGTATAATTCGCAATATATGATTAAGACAAAGACGTGTTCGCAAGTTTAAAACAAAGCCAAGATTTTATTTATAAGTGGAAACTTATTTGTTACATTACCACCGTAACTCCTTTGGAGGGGAGTTTACCTGTTTAGCTACACATAGTAGCTTTGTCTCCTACACACATACACTCGAAACTTTACAACATAACTTAATAATATAGACACTCACCTATTACAAACTATTAAGACTTCTTTTATTATAAAACAATGGGGAATGCTCGATGCTCTTTGCTTTCTTTGGCTCGTCAATATATAGGTGAAGCCTCGGATTTCAAATGTGGACGTCAACTACATTGGATAGTGGAATCCTCATTGCTTACGTTTCCTTCCGCAAAAGCTCGTAGTCCCTCTATTATTAATCTGATTTTAGTGGAGGTGGTCCTACTCTTTATCGCATGGCACATTTTGCTTTGCCAGCAAAATTTGTCCACTTTTCAGCATGAGAAATCTTTCCCAGTCTTGAGGGGCCCTCTCCGTTTTCCCATTTATCTCTTTTCACTAGGATCCCCTTTCCAAAAAGTGGCTCTTTCTGATCGGGACATTTTGGACAGATACGCTCCTTCCATCGGTTGCGGCATGTATCATATTGCAGAGTTTTCGACTGGTTTCTGCCGTTGTAGGGATCTCGTTTTTCCACATCATTTACCTCTAGTTTTCAAAGATTATTTCTACAAACCGTGTGGTACTACTCGTCATGCTATTCGGCATAAATGATATGTTCTCTGATTTTTGAAAGATCTTGAACGAATACTTGACTTTGTCCATCTCGCTGAGACAGGCCCAGAGTCCCCACGCTCTTCTGGTAGAAATATCATCCTCGGAAATTGGGAAGACTAAGAATTGCTCTTCTGGTGGTGGCTTAATGTAATCTATAGCCTTCATGTTGGGTCTCTGCAGATTGATAAAATGGAAGCTCTGATAGAAGCCCTTTCCTGTCATTTTTGGAGCTACTGATATAAACTTTAGTTCAAAAACATCTTCTCTTTCTAACGTATGATTGTTTTTCCAAGTTTCATACACTCCCTCGTGAATCCATTATGGAAATTTAGAAATTTCTAGAAATCTTGGCGATGTGGTAAACACTGAAGTTATGCAACCAAAGTCGAACTATTCTCGTACACTCTCAGACTTTGAACCTGGTAGTATCCAAATTCTCGGGTATTTCCCTGACCAATCAGCCACGGATTTTCTTAGGACAAGTCCCATTCTCGTGTATAGCATGTCATATGTCCTCCGATATTCAATCAAAGGCGCTCTGCTCGTTTTTAACAGTATTAGAAGTCCATGTTCTGGGCCTAAGATTAATCTCTTCCTCTTTAATTTTTGAGGTATCTTTTGATTCTTTAGGTGTTTCTCTTTTTGAATTTACCTCTTCATCGGTGTTTTCTTCAAAATGGTCACCAACCGGACCTGTGTTGTTAGAACTCGAATTTCCATCATCGAGCGTTATCGCTTGTAGATAGGATTTTACCTTCGATGTGGAGGCATCTCGTAATATTGGGTTCATAATACTTTCCCAAAGACTCGTACTTGTAAGTTTTTAACGCATGTATCGGTGAAATCATCACACGTAAACCGTATACATCATGATAAACTATCGAGGTTCAATAGAGATAAGATAGCGGAAGCATACCGGATTCCATAGCGATTGATTGATTGATGAATTGCGTGGTTACTCTTCCAAATCAGCACAAGCCCCAATGGAGAGTTCATTAAATTCTCTCTTGCTCTATCTATTAACGGGATATAGAAAAGAATGTGACTTGTGTGACTTAGGGACCAAGACCACCTTTATATACTAAGACATAATGCCCTAGCTTTGTAACATGGACTTCAGCCCATCATTGTAAGTCCAAGCTACTACAGTCTCTACACATTTAAGGCCCACACACTTTAAGATACATTAAGCCCAAATTAACCGTAACCTTATATCACTTTTAGTTGGGCTATAATTTACGATGTACTGTATTTCACAATTATTTGCATATAAGTCCAACGTTGGATTAACGATCCAACATTATTGGATTTATGATCCAACAATCTCCCACTTGGATTATATGCATAGCCTTATAATTATGATTTTCAACTTTACTATCATCACTGAATGTATCTATAACCAATCACGTCCACCTATCATACCAACATAGGATTGAAGGGGTTTTTGTCTCTATGAATCATGACTCGACCCAACAACAGTCACATATGCCAATACAATTGAACGACATGGATCATGATGTGGATGTGTAGCATGGAAACTTCATGTAACGTGATCTTAACATGTTTGTTTCCAACTGGTCCACCCTTAACTTTAGTGAGATCAAACTATACCAAAATCATAGTATAAGCAACGAAATAACTTTATTTCTACAGAAAGTAACTTCAAAAATCCTTAAACTGTAACAACTGAAAAAAATGCCTGTGATAAGAAAACCAACTAAATTACAAACTCCCACTAAAACCAAATATCCTCTACCCATATAACACCCATACGAGCAGTGTGCTCATGAAACAATTTGGGTGGTAGTCCCTTAGTTAGTGGATCCGCAACCATGGAGTTTGTGCGAATGTGCTCGATAGACAACTCATTACTCCGAACTATTTCTTTAACAACGAGAAGCTTGATGTCTATCTGCTTTGACTTTATCGAGCTCTTGTTGTTGTTGGAATATAGAACCACAGATTTATTGTCACAAAGTAATTTAAGAGGTCTTGCAACACTCTCCACTATTTGCAGTCCGGTGACAAAGTTTCGCAACCATACTCCATGATTGGATGCTTCGTAGCATGCAACGAATTCTGCTGCAATGGTAGAAGATGTTATAAGAGACTGCCTAGCACTCTTCCAAGCGACAGCTCATCCGGCTAGCATATAGATGTAGCCTGATGTAGACTTCATACTATCTTGGCATCCAGCAAAATCGAAGTTGGTATACCCAACGATCAAGCTGATCGGATTTCCTATATGTAAGCATGTAACCTTTTGTTCTATGTAAATATCTCAACCCGTTTGATTGTTGTCCAATGCTCGATTCCTGGATTGCTTAAATATCTGCCTAACATTCCAGTAATGTACGCAATATCCGGATGCGTACAAACTTGAACATACATTAGACTCCCAACTGCTGAGGCATATGGGATCTTCTCCATTTCCTTTTGCTCGAACTCATTTTTAGGACAATGACTGAGGCTAAACTTATCTCCCTTAGCTACACGGATATTTTCTGGTTTGCATCCTTGCATGCCATACCTTTTGAGAACTTTTTCAATATAGGCCTTTTGTGATTATCTAAGAATACCCTGAGAACGATCTATATGTATTTGGATTCCCAATACAAAAGACGCTTCACCAAGATCTTTCATCTCAAAGTTTCTATCTAGAAATTTCTTGGCTTCATGCAATAAGCCTATATTGTTGCTGGCAAGCAAGATGTCATTGACATACAAAACCAGAAAGATATGTTTACTCCCACATAACTTATGGTATATGCGCCCATCGACTAGATTCATCTCAAAAGCAAACGAGATAATCACTTGATGAAATTTAAAATACCATTGCCGAGATGCTTGCTTGAGGCCATAGATGGATTTCTTGAGTTTGCATGCCATATTGTCTGTATCTTGCAACACAAAGTTTTCTGGTTGCACCATATAAATCGTTTCCTTAATGTTACCATTGAGAAATGTTGTCTTTACGTCCATCTGATGTAGCTCAAGATCAAAATGCGCTACTAGTGCCAATATAATTCTGAAAGAGTCTTTCATTGAAACTAGAGAGAATGTCTCTTTATAATCGATGCCTTCCTTTTGTGTAAAGCCATTTGCGACAAGACGAGTCTTATACCTCTCCACATTGCTTTTCGAATCCCTTTTGGTCTTAAATATCCATTTCCAACCAATAGGTTTTGCACCTTTGGGCAATGGGACGGGATCCCATACGTCATTATCTTTCATTGACTTAATTTCTTCATTTCATGGCATCGGTCCACTTATGAGAGTTAGAACTTCCCATGGCTTGACGGTCGTTGATAAGATCATCATCCATCACTCCAATGTCTACCTCATGTTCTCGAAGAAGTACAACATAATAAGCTAGCATTGCATTTCTTCTCTCTCTAGTGGATCTTCTTAATGGCATTGGTTCTTGTGGTGCTTCAGTTTGTTCTTCTATAATGTTTTGCGGGGTAGTTTCTTCAACATTGTCTTGATCTATTGTGTCATCAACTGGATCAGGGACAAGTCCCTGGTCTATGTTAATGACACCCACGGGAATATTGACATATTCCTCTTCAAAAGCAATGTTTATGGTTGTATCTCACCCCGCAAACTCAGCATCCTCAAGAAACCTAGCATTTCATGTCTCGAAAATTGATATGTTTGTGGGATCATAAAACTTATACGTATAGGACCTTTCAGAGTACCCGATAAAGTAACAACTAATTGTTCGTGCATCCAGTTTCTTCTCATTTGCCTCAGCTGGACATCCATATATGTGAAAGTGCTTAAGACTGGGCTTTTTGCCTGTCCAAAGTTCAAAAGGGGTTTTGATTGTTGCTTTAGTTGGTACCCTGTTAAGGATATATGCTGCAGCCTTAAGTGTTTCGCCCCAGAGTCTTTCTGGTAAGGTAGAATGAGTAATCCTACTCCTTACCATGTCCTTAAGGGTTCTATTTCGTCTTTCCGCAACACCATTCATAGTGGGTGAACCCAGCAGAGTATACTGTGGGACGATACCGCATTCCTGTAGGTACTTAGCAAAAGGTCCTGGACGATGTTCACCTGAACTGTCATATCTGCCATAATATTCACCTCCACGATCAGATCTAACACTTTTAATTCTTTTGTTGAGTTGATTCTCAACTTCGGCTTTAAAACTTTTGAACTCATCCAATGATTGTGCCTTTTCATGAATGAGATATAAGTAGCCATATCTAGAATAGTCGTCTATGAACGTAATAAAATATTTTTGACCATTCCATGCAGAAGTAGGAAATAGTCCACAAATGTCTGTATGAATAAGTTCTAAGACGCCGGTTGTCCTACTGGCTTCAAATGTCCTTTTATTAGTTTGCTTTCCCTTTATACAATTAACACAAATATTAAAGTTTGTGCAATCTAAGGGGTTGATAATTTTGTCTGACACAAGTCTCTTTATCCTCTTTTTTTAGATGTGACCTAATCTCTTATGCCATACGTAGCTGAATTCTCACAAGTTAATTTCCTTTTAGTACATCGAGATTTTGATAACAGAGATTCATTAGTTGAAGCAATTGTCTCAATTAAATAAAGATTATCATAACAAGATAAAGAACTAGAACCAACCAATTTTGAATCATGAAACAAACTAAATAATCCATTCCCAAATGAACAAGAATAACCGGATTTGTACAAAATAGAAACATAAATCAAATTCTGTCATAACGACAGTACAATAAAAGTCTCATTAAGATCCAAATAAGAACTGTTCTTTAACAATAATCTAAATTTCCCTATTTCTTCAACTTCAACTGTCTTGCCATTGCCCACGTAGATGTATCTTTCACCATCATTTGGCTTTCGGCTATAAAGACATCCTTGCATAGACGCACTGATGTGAGTTGTTGCACCAGAATCTATCCACCACGCGTGTCTAGGGACTGAAAGTAAATTAACCTCAGAGAAAACTAAATATAGAAGCGTGCCTTTCTTGGCAAGCCAAGCATGGTAATGGGTGCATTGCTTCTTTTGATGCCCTTCACCCTTGCAGAAGAAATAAGCCTTACTCTCTGAATCATTTGATTTTTGTTGTGAATCATAGAGTTTCTTTATTTGTTTCACCTGTGGGGCTGTGCATGCAGCTTCCTTACCCTTTTGTCCTTTGTACTTAGAGGTTGATGCAACATGGGCACTTTCTGTCTTATCTTGCTTAAGCCTTTCCTCTTCCTGAACACAGTGTGAGATGAGCTCATTTAGAGACCAAGTATCTTTTTGACAACTATAGCTCACCTTAAACTGGCTAAACTAGACAGGAAGAGCTATCAAAACCACATGGACTAGCAAGCCCTCAGAGAGGTCAAGCTTAAGTGCCCTTAACTTAGCAGCAAGATGAGACATCTTTAGGATGTACTCCTTGATGTTGCCTTTGCCTTTATACCTCATTGAGGTCAAGCCTGTCAAGAGTGTACCAATTTCAGCATTTTCATTCTTGACAATATTTTTCTCAATATCCTCTAAGAACTCTTTTGCTGTAGTAATATCCTGAGACATAGTGCCGCTAAAGGCTTCTGGAATGGCTTTCTTCATGATCATCACACACATGCGATTCGATTTATCCCACCTCTCTTTATCCTTTTTCTCATCAGAGGTACTCTTATCTGTAAAAGCGACGATAGATTTTTCCCTTATTGCATAGTCGAGATCCATGACACCGAGAACAATGAGTAAGTTCTCTTTCCATGATTTGAAGTTAGAGCCATTTAGCATAGGAATGGAATTAATGTTGGCAGTGATATTAGCAGGGGCATTAACTGAACAAAAACCAATAGACAACAAACAAGCTCACATAAGACTTTAAGCAAAATAAATTCAAACAAGGGTAAATTCCATCTCAAGATATCGAAACTCCATCAACATTCTATCTTTGACCGAACATTAACTTGTAAGTGATATCTTGAAGCAATAAATAGACTTTGATAATAAATGTCGAACACAACTCTACTTTTTGCCGATATTATGTTCACATGCAAAACCGCAAAATCATCACAAGCTTACTACGGCAAATACGCATGAAATTCTGATAAACATCGATCTTCCTTTTGGCCGATGGACATTTACATAAGTTACATACATAAAACCATTTATACTTTGAAGTAAAGTCAATTTCAACAAGAGAGGTTACTTTTGCAACATGTTATTTTCATCAACTAATTTCAAAGTACATACAATATCCCAACATGTGAATTTAATTTACACACATAAATCAAACCTTTCAATGTTTTTTTTTTATTTTTTTTGTAGTCAGTGCCGAAGTCAACGGTCAAAGGCTGACCGAAGTTGACTTTGACCCAATCGGGTATGGGTCAGGTCGAACCCGACCCGGATTCTACATCACCCGTAAACTTCATCTGCACTTGGTTTTTTTTTTAATAAACAAAACTTTAAATTGAAAAAGATTGGGTGTGGGTCAAAAAAAGCCTTTCAACTTTATACTTTATACAGTGGGCCATGAGAGCCCACATATATTTTTTTTGACATTGGGCCCAACAACCCAATATTTGATTTAAAAAAATAGTTAAAAAAAAACAATTGGGCCCAGTTTCTGGGCCCGTGTACTGAACTGCAGAACCAAGTAGGGTTCTGCAGCCGTCAAGTAGCGGGAAACCAGTCCCGCTGCTTTACTTTCCCATGCGGCGGCAACGATGACCTGACGCCGGTGGTCGGAGATACCTGCCATATTAACAATCTTGCTTTCTCAGGTTTACTTTTAATTTTATTTTTCAAGAAAGCTTTGACACTCGTGTTATCAATTTTCAACGTGAATTTCTTAGCAAGTAGGAATAACGGCCATTTTTTAAAAGCCTTTCGAACAGCAAAAATTTCTTCTCGTTGATATGCTATCTTGTTGCTTCATTGTCAGCAAAGAGTGCACTGCAATATCTGCATGGGACTTCTCCTTTTGGTTCAACCTTCGTTAGAATTGCCGCCCACCAATGATCGCTTGTATCTGTATAGAGTACCAGATCATCTTCGTCATTAGGTATTACCAATTTGGAAAGGTCCTGACAGATGGCTTTAAGCCGTTGCACCGTTCCCTTATGCTCTTCCATCCATCGGAACTCTACATCTTTCTTAAGCAATGTACTAAAAACTTTCTTGTAACTTGTCAGGTTGTTAATAAACATTCCAGCAAAATTAACCAACCCCATAAAACTCTAGAGTTGTTTAGCAGTTTTGAGATTATCAAGAAAATCGCGTACCTTTTCAACCAAATGGTTTTGAAGGATGATACATGATTCACCAGTTTCTATTCCAAAGAATTCAATCTTCCTTGTTATGATTGTCGCCTTGTTTTCAGATAGCACCAATCCTTCAATGTGACAAACATCTGAGAATATGTCCAAATGTCTAATATGCACTTTGATGTTCCTTAAGGCGATGAGGATGTCATTGACATACAAACACATGAATCTGAAATAATCCTTAAAGAGATTATCCATTTTTCTCTGATATATATTGGGTGCATTAGCCAATCCCATCAGCATAACATTTCAAATATAGTGTCCTTGCGGTGTGGAGAAAGTCGTATATTTCCTGCTTTCTTCTTCCATCTTGACTTGATAAAACCCGCATTTACAATCGAACTTTGAGAAGACCTTTGCATTTTGGACACAGTTGATCAAGTGTTCTCTGCTTAGGATATATTATCCGTCGAATTCCAAGATTTTGTTGATCCCTTGGTAGTTGATCACCAATGTTGGCTTTCTTCTTTTAATTTGTCCATAGTTCCTGACTAAGAATTCGGGACTGCTGTATGGAGAGACTCCTGGTGAGATTAGCTTAAGGTAAAAATGCTCCTTAACAATCAATTGCATATCCTTACGGTCGTTCTAATTCATTAGGATGGGCTTGTATCTAACAAACTCATTTTTATTTCCCTTTCTTTTTTTTTTTGATTTTTAAGGACGCTTTGAGTTCGTTCTTGTTCCACCATGCCAAAGGATCTTCGTTGAAGTTTCTTCGGATCTTGGTTTTGACATCTTCTAGCGAGATCTGTCCTTCGTTAGTGATGTCCAAGTGAGGACTTGGTTGTAAGCTGGCCTTTAGGATCTTGATTGTTTTGTTTTTGATCATTTCATCTTTTTGGCCACCAAGGCTGTCAATCCTAAGTTGAAGGATTGCCTTACTATATTTCCTCTGATCGCTCATCTTTGGGTACCAAGTTTCCCTTTATCACCACGCTTACTGTTAAATTGAATTGGCAATTGTCTGTGAAACGCCTGTTTCAACCTTTGCACCAAGATCTTATGATCACAGAGTATTGTGAATATAAGGCCTCTTATCTCATTGTCCTGGTAATACGTTTAAACGTTTGCAGGAAATTGTTGTCGAGTAAAATATTGGCTCTAACGTCGTGAAAATAGATTGGTGGCGTCTTTACCTTATATCATGGGGTACCCCCCCGCTCTGGCAATCAATTTTTCTTCTTGTTTTATTCCTCTTCTGAAGTGAATAATCATTTTCGAGAAATATCTTCCGGTAACTGTTGGTAAATTTTCTCCTATATTTTTGGGGAAAACCCTTGGTTTGGCTGTGCAAATACCAGCTCATGGGTTGATATACGCCGCGAAG
Organism: Linaria vulgaris; assembly: GCA_948329865.1. Lineage (NCBI taxonomy): Eukaryota > Viridiplantae > Streptophyta > Magnoliopsida > Lamiales > Plantaginaceae > Linaria > Linaria vulgaris. Next base: position 69,566,939 of record OX415251.1, read on the forward strand.
TATTCAGCTCGAAACTTCTCGTACAACATCCTAACTGAGATGTATATTGAGAATGGACTAGTGGTCATCAGAATTTGTATCTTTTCCCACCCACTGTGAATTCTATTCCGTCTGGTAATCTTTCCCAAGGTTTGTGATCTCAAGAAATACTATCCTAAGAATTAATTGCCTTGGGATTTTTCCTGCTCGCCCGCTGATGATGAAATCCATTCCATCTAATTTTCGGTTTCCTTGATATCTCCCAACTAAGGGCTGCTTCAGATAATATAAGGCGTCACACGGAAGGGTATTATCCTTCTGAGTGATGTCAAAAATTACCTCGACCTAGCACCAGCCTCCTAGACATTAGAATCCTCCTTTAGTTGTAAACCTTCCTAGTTTGATTACAGCTTCAACAATTGGTTTCTTTCCCATGTTAAGTTGTGCATCCTATTTTCATGGAAAGAAACTCTCATGGGTTCGAACCTTTGACTAGCGTTCTTGTTGAATACTGGTTGATCTCGTATGATCATATCCATCTCATGGATGTGTGGTAGATTAGAAATCTCTGGTTTGATTGCATGGGAAACTTTATCAAAGATTTCGGGTATCTCCACAAACTCTTTCCTTCGGAAAAGGTTAGAATGATGAGTATTGGAGAGGGCATAGGAAATATTGTAGGTGATAGGGTATGGCCTATTTCCTTCCTTCATTAACTCCTTGTTTTTGAAATCCTAATGGAGGGTAGGAACCCTGTTGAAATCTCGATCCGCTAGATTATAGGCAATCTTTGGATATACGAATGTTGCCACTTTTCCAACAAATAGATTCCCTGATATTCCTCCAAGACAGGCGTTTCGTAGGTTTTGAATTCTTTCATCAAATATGCTATATCAATTAGCGAATTGATTCCTTCTTTTAATGTTGGCTTGATCAAGATTCTTATGGCTCCGATATGGATCCATGACATATTCTGAGCGACCTCTTTATTAAGTCGGCTTAGTTCCTCTCTTATCTCATTCATAGGAACCAGTTGCATTTCCATCACATTACTTGTTAGTTCCATTGGGATCGCTATCTAAAACTTAAGATTGAAAACAAAATCTTCATTTCTCTTGCCATAACCTTATAGATGATGTGATGTTTTTGTTGTCTAAGGCTTAGCTGGGCTAAGGCCTCTTCATTTTTTCGATAGTAAAACCATCATAATTTTGAAGCTTTGGATCTTCTCGCATAATTCTCATTAATCCTTTGTGAGATATGCTCGTTTGTGAGAAGCATCCTGACAGATCTTCTTATACTTCCTGGAAGAAGACCTCCTCGTCTTCAGTTTGGTTATGATTCAGATTACGAAGACTCATCTTGGCCGTCATCTTCTTCATATATACTTTCATCTGAAGGGATATCCTCAAACTGGCACACTTGAACGAGGTCTTGAAAATAGATAGCTTCTTCGAATTCTGGTGTAGCCTTGAACTGTCTAACTCCTCTTCTTTAGTTATCTGGATAGTCTGTTGAAATGTATCCCTTGGCACCTCATGTCCAACAGTTACAATCCTTGAAACTCTCATTGACACATGTATGTGCTCTTCTGAAAGTCCTCCGCATTGGTGATCTGCTTGTACTTTTTGGACTGGAAGACGTTTTCCCATGGCTAGGTCTTGGTCTCTGTCCTGATTTGTAATTTCGACCCTTTTATTTTGACCAAAATTTCCTTGGTCTACATGAAGACCTCCTGGTGAACATGTTTCCTCTTTGTTCCTAGGGATGATCCATATGCTTCTTTCTCTTGTGTCTTTCGGGTGCTCTTATGGTCGTTGGGACGTCATTGTCATCACAGTAAAGACAGATTGATTTGTTGATTCCTCTCAGTCTCTTGTAATTCTTCTAGAATTTTGCCTTCTGGCACCACTCGCTCAGCTTTACCTTGAGAAATGACATCATCCGGGCTATTGTATCCACCCCGACAGGTGTATTCTCGTAGTAGCATATCTCTCCATGGACTTGGTATCTTGGCAAAGAACAATGGGATCGCCGTTCTTCACTAATTCAGCTCTTGAAATTGTGATGTATAAATCGACGTTACATATATCATGTAACTCCAAGTTATACAATGCTTAATCATATCTTTTGGCCCTTTCTTAGTCACCTCCATCGGTTTGGGGATCAATAAAATATCCTTCTCCGATGAAGTAGATTTTGAAAGTCTGGCCATCATGTCAACAATGTCTTTGAAGGCATCGCCGGATAGAACATCGTCTCTAACTTCTGGAGTGGCATGTTCCCATCTGAGTTTGACTAATCTCTCGAGGCTCATTTGTAACATCATTATGAACCCCTACTTGTTGAGTTTCAGCGTTGCTGCTGCAATTCTCGTGGCCAATGCCCATTCATCAACCAGTGTTTCTCACTTTTTCAAATCTAGTATGTCCAGATTTAGCATGAGCCCATAGGATGAATTGGATCAAGTTAGAATCTTCCATATGGTGTCCCATGAACATCTGGTCTCCGTGGTCTTGATCTGGTTGGCACCGCCAAAAACATTGATCCTACCACAAAATCGTTCTAATGTGGCATGGGTTCATCTCGAATTGGATTATGAGATCCAAAACTCTTGGTTACTGTTGACCGCACATGGGGAGGGTTTTGTGTTGGCACAGTGGCATCCTCTAAGGCATGGACATTAACGAGTTTTGAACCCGGGAATGATTCTGCAAAATCGAAAAGATCTTGCAGGTCTCTGAAGTTGATATCGTCTAGCTTCATTCTCGAAATGATCTTAAGGAGTACTGGGTTTCCCGCGTATCAAGGCCTCTAACATCTCGTTTCTTGTCAATTCTTTTTTTCACCTCAACCGCTTTACCCTTCTAGTGTAGCAAGGGCTCACTTTCGAAAGATGGTGGTAACCATCCTCCTTTCCTGCTTTCTGATGATCTTGGAAGGGATTCCAAGTTCTTCATTTGTCGTTGGATATCTTGAAGACTCTCAAAGAACTCCTTCTGACGTTTGGACATGGTGTCCAGTTTAGTCTGGATTTCTTGAAGGTACTCGGTCACATGGTATTGATGGTTACTATATGATTGGACCATCTTCTGAATTTATCTAAGGTCTTGAGACAACTTAGAGTCATCGGTCTTGAAAGTGCAAGATATTCTGGAATCAATGCTATGTGATGTTGGAACAACATTGAGGATAACATTGAAACCAGAGAACCTGCATGCAATATGTGCTTTAACTGCTTTATTTTGGTTTTGCCTTTATTCACTTACTAACTTAGTTCCACGGGTTGTAGTTGGTATTTTTATGTGCTTCAGGTCCAGAGACTTCAATGATGGATTTATTTCCTTAAAGATTCAAAGATAAGCTACCAACGAAGAACTTTCCTTAATTTTGAAGACGCGTACATGCTGAAAAAAAAAAGGAAAGAACAAGAGTGAATTAGGATTGAAGATTTCCAGAGGAGAATCCTTTCAATTGAAGAGTTCTATAAAGGGAAGGAAACTTCCCTTAGAAGAATTCAAGTTAAAGAAAGAAACATTTCCTAATTCAAGAAGGAAAATTGTATGCACTGCAATGGAATAAGCAAGACGCGTGATTTGCAAGAAAGAAAGAAGATTACTTGCAGTAGAATTCTTTTCATAGAAGACTACAAGGTGCATTAGGATTATTTCCTAAGAAGACTACAAGATGGAAAAGTATTATTTCACTAGAAGACTTTTAATCAAATAAGGAAACTTTTTCATTGAAGACTTCCAGTTGGACAAGGAAACCTTTCCAAATTGAAGAAGACTTGCCATGAACGAAATTAGAGTCATACAAGGAGATCTAATAGCAATCAAAAACATGCACAATATATCTTGGACATCAACGAAGACTACATTATAAATAAGCATGTTGAGCATCAAGAAAAAGACACGAAGACAAGAACGAAAATCTCCCGTGAGGAAATTATTAGAGTCGAGTGTCTTTGTCTTGTTTTTCGAAGGTTTGAGATTTAACTAGTTGAGTCTAAAAGTCCTGTTTAGATTTAAGGAGTTGATCTTTGTTTGCTCGGTTGAGTTCAAACAACTTGAGTGTGAGAGGCTTGAGAGTTGAGAGAACGACTTTTGTCAAAATTATTATTTCGATAGTGGTTATTTCGCCTAAGTCTTGAAAGATTATAAACCCTTATAAGCTTCTTAAAACTATCTACTTGTGTTCTTTACTTTCCCGTTGCGTTATATTCTCTATCAAGTAGATTGGTCCTATCGTTAACTGTTGTTAACGAATATTAAGATAACATCGAATCCTGTGGTATCATAACATTGGAAAAAGAGTATCGAGTCCCGATCCAACAATCTCAGTTGGCGTCATAGACAATCATCGATTTCATTGGTATTGAATTTGATATTAAAGGATTGACAACACGAATCCGAACAACAACAGATCACATGCCTTGGATGGATCCAACTATTCTTATTGAAAGATCGAATTCGTGTGCTCATTAAATCATTCGGCGGGCATGCTTGGAAGACGATGATTGAAGGGTATGTAGTTCCTATGTGTACTCGAGGTGAAGATCATGAGGAATTTAACCAAAATCAGAGTGGACTCAAACTAAGATAAGTGACACTTTCCTCAATGAAAAAAAGCCCTTAAAACCATATTTCTTGGTTACTTGTTACATGTTTAGATTAATTAAAGATTGTTCAACTGTTAAGCATGCTTGGGATATGTTGCAAAATCATTGTGAAGATGATTTAAGCACTCAAAAGACTAAGCTACGCATGTTTTTGAGCAAATTTAATAATTTGACAATGGAGGACGATGAAAGCATTACTTCTTATTTTGAAAAGCTCATGGATCTTACTAAAGAAATTCGAAACTTAGGTGATCCCCTGTCTAATAATCAACTGGTGTACAAAGCTGTAAGAACTATTTCTAAGAAATTTGAGGTGACTACTTTACAAGAAGCAAGGAATATGGACACTTTAGACTTTCATACTCTACTTAACAAATTAAAAGAATTTGAGATTAAGATGAAACTTGAAACTGGTGAAAAAGTAGATGATGAAGATGAGATTCAAGCTTACAGTGAAACTGTGATTGAAAAGTTTAATAAGCTTAGTCTAAGAGATGAAAATATTCCTGCTGCAAGTATAATAAAAATAGTTACAGAGTCATTTTATGGGACCAGAATAAAAATACAGTTCAAACAACGCGCCTCACGCGCCTGCAACACACAGTCAATGTGCGATTTGCGTGCGTTTTTGGGCGATTTGAGAAGCAAATTCCTTCGCCAGAAATGGCGAAGAAGAGAGCACAGGGTATGATAGAAGACTACGAGGAGGAGGACGAGTGGTTTGAGGAGGAGAACGGCGAAAGGAATGTGGAGGAGCAGATCAACGGATTCCGATCTAGGGTTCAGGCCGGCGGCGACTCTGCGGAGAACGAACATGGGACAAAAGATTTGGGGGCGGAAAGGCAACGGGATTTCAGGGGCAGTGATGCAAATCGCGAAAGGGAACAGACTGACGGAGTCCGACCTAGGGTTCAGGCCGGCGGCGGGTTTGAGGAGGATGAACAGGGGACGGATGTAGGGATGACAGAGGTGGGGGCGAAACAACACCAAGAATTGAGGGACAGACCTTCGGATGGTGAAAGGGGAAATGATGTGGGTGTGATGCCTCAAAAATTGACAAAGAGGTGGAATGAACTCTTTGCAGGCAATAGAAGACCTGAAAATGGAAGTAAGGTTCAATATACAAAACCTATAAATAGGGAAACTTTGGAATTCACAAATGATGATGTTCAAGAAAATAGGGATTATTGGGAACATGCTCTGTTGGGCACAGTTTCGGGGCTAACCATCCCTTATGAAGCCATGAAGGGTTATGTAGCAGCTGGATGGCCACACCAACCAACAATACATGTAGAAGAGAGAGGATCCTTTGTTTTCAGATTTGATACACATGAGCAGATGATGGAGGTGCATGGGGGTGGGCCTTGGATGGTGAAAGGAAGCTATTTGTTGATGCTTAAGCAATGGGAACCGGGCATGAAACTTGACCCTACAACATTGAAGGACTACCCCACATGGGTCCAAATGTCAGGACTGGACCTTCAGTTCTGGTCACCAAAGATGCTAGGAAAGATTGCTAGCCTTCTTGGAAAACCTTGCTACACTGACAAGATGACAACTAATAAGAGTAGACTAGCTTATGCAAGAGTCATGGTTGAACTACAATCTGGGGAAAAGCTAGTAGAGAAAATTCAACTTAAAGGCCCTATGGGAGAGGTATATGAGCAGAAAGTGATTTATGAGGGGAGACCACTCCAATGCTTCAAGTGCTATAGGTTTGGCCATGCTGCTAGGAATTGTAACCCCAAAAAGGAATGGATCTTAAAACATACTGATCAGGAAGGAAATGAGCTCGAGGAACAGCCAAGCCTAGCAGAAGAAAATCAGCAGGGGAAAAAGATATACAAACCAGAGAAACCAAAGGAGATAGAAGTACAACAGAGAGCAAATACTCCAATAGTGCAACAAAAGGAAGTTAAGGTCAAGACTCCTGAGATACAGATTGAAGGAAGGAAACAGGATAAAGAGGAAGGCATAAAAGACACCTACATCAGAAGTGATTCAATAGGAAATGCCAAGGAAGATAGGGGGATAGAAAATGAAAAAACAAGGAAAAAAGTAACTGATACGGGAAAGGAGACAGGCAAGGATACTTCCACGGAGGCTTGGAACAAGGTAACAACCAAAAGATCAAAGAGAATAGAGAAATATCAAGTAGAAAGGATTGGGAATCAAACCCAAGGAGAAAGAGGGGGTGCAGCCAGAAGGGCCAAAAGCCCTAATGGATAGTCTCAACTTCTGTGGATGGAACTTGAGGGGGATGAATGACCCCTCAAGCAAGAGGCTTGGAAGCAAGCCATGAGGAATAATAGATGCTCTTTTGGAGCAATTCTTGAAACCAGACTAAGGAAAGAAGCATATGAGAAAGTTGCAAAGAGATTTGAAGATAATTGGAAGATTGTGAGCAACAGTGACATGAACAAGAATTGCAGGATTATGGTGGTTTGGGAAGAGGATAAAGTAGACATCAAAGTGGAGAAGAAAACAGATCAACTCATTCACTGCAAGATTCAAACAATGGATAAAAATGTGAGTTCGACTGCACCTTCATTTATGCCCATAATAGTATAGAAGAGAGAAAGATCTTTGGAGGGAGTTGGAATCCATGAGTCAAAGCATACATACACCTTGGATTCTGGTGGGGGATTGGAATGTGGTCTTGAGTCCTGATGAGAAATGGAATGAGGAAAGAGGAGAGGGTCCAGTAGGGGATGAACTTAAACAGTTTATAGAGATAGCCAAACTGGAAGACCATCAGTATTGTGGCCCTAAATTCACATGGAGCAATGGACACACTTTCTGTAAACTGGATAGAGTGTTGATCAACCAAGCCTGGAATCAAGCAAACTATGAATGTAGTGTGGCTTTTTCTCCCCCCTGGGGTGTCAGACCATGCTATGGCTTACATCAGAATGTTCAAAGAGAATCTCAAAAGGAACATCCCTTTCAGATTCAAAAACCTGTGGACCAAAGATAAAGATTACCTTGGGTTAGTAAAGAAGGCATGGAGCAGTAATGAAATTGGGTGTCAGATGTATCAGTTGGTTAGAAAGATCCAGAAGGTAAAGGAGGAAATGAAACAGCTGAATTCAATAAAGTTCCAGAACCTGGAGCAACAAGTAGAGAACTGCCTTAAGGACCTTGAGATCAAGCAAGACTCCATTCTCCATAACCCTACCAACAGAGAAATGAAAGAGGAGATAAAAGAGCTGAGACTTCAGTATGAGGAAAAGAAAAGGGATTTGATGAACCAAGTGTCCCAAGCTGCTAAACTGGAGTGGATCAAAGAGGGAGATAGCTGCTCCAGACTCTTCTTCAATAGCGTCAAAGCTAAGAGGAAAACGAATAGCATTCTGGCCTTACAAGACAATGAGGGTAATCTTCTAACAGATAAATCAAGTATTGTATCTCACATTTTAAACTTTTATGCAGGTTTGCTGGGGGCTACATACAAAGTCACAGAATTAGACAACAGTGTCTTTCAAGAAGGAAACACAGCAAATGAGGAGATGAACCTAGAACTGACAAGGCCATGGACAAAGGAAGAGATAAAGAAAACAACTTTTCAAATGAGTGATCTAAAGAGTCCTGGTCCAGATGGAATGAACTCAGGCTTCTACAAATCTAGTTGGAGTGTCACAGGGGAGCTAATTTGTAAAGCTGTTCAGGAAGTTCAACAAACAGGGAAGTTATTAAAGCAACTTAATACAACTGCTGTTTGTCTTATTCCCAAAACACCGCACCCTACAAAGATCACTGAATTTAGACCTATTGCATGTTGCAATGTGATCTATAAGATTATTACCAAAGTTATGGCAAATAGATTGAAAAGCATGATGCCTAATCTTATTTTACCCAGTCAATCTGCTTTTGTTCATGGCAGGGACATTTACCAAAATATTTTTCTCGCTCAAGAACTAGTGAGAGGGTATGGGAGAAAGAACATATCTCCTAGGGGTATGCTCAAAATAGACATTCAAAAAGCATATGATACAGTGAACTGGGAGTTTCTTGAAAAAGTGCTAAGAGGCTACAACTTTGAGGAGAAATTTGTAAAGCTGATCATGTTATGTGTTACATGTCCTAGATACTCCTTTTGTGTGAATGGCAGTCTTGAAGGGAACATGGAAGGGAAACAAGGTCTTAGGCAAAGAGACCCTCTGTCTCCTTACCTGTTTGTTTTTTGCATGGACTTTTTGGCTAGGCTCATTAAGAACAGGACTGAGAATAACAAAGAGTTTAAGTATCACCCGAAATGCAGTAGAATTAAACTGTGTCACGTGACTTTTGCTGATGACTTGTTGCTTTTCTGCAGGGGGGACAGAGAATCTATGAGCATTCTTAAACAAACAATGGATGAATTCTCTGCAATGTCAGGACTGAAAGTGAGTGCAGGAAAGAGTAATATCTTCACAGCTGGGATGACTACAGAAGGAAAGGCGCAGATTCAAGAAATATGGGGATTTAGGGAAGGCACTTTTCCTATCAGATACCTGGGAGTCCCTCTTAGCCCCAAAAACCTAAAGATAGAAGATTATGATGCCCTAATAAGAAAGTTGGTGGAAAGAATACAAAGCTGGCAGGCTAGGAAATTAAGCTATGCTGGTAGGCTGTAACTGGTGAAAGCAGTACTACTTAGCATTCAGAATTTTTGGAGTCACATTTTTGTTATTCCTATTGGAGTGATTCAGAAGATTGAAAGGGTGTGTAGGAATTACCTTTGGGTAGGGAAAGAAGAAGGAAAAAAGAGTGTAGTTGCATGGAAAAAAGTATGCCAAGAGTATAAGAATGGGGGCTTACAGATCAAAGAAGTACTGGGCTGGAATAAGACCATCCAAGAAATGTAGATGCTGAGACTGACAAATGCAGAGACACAGAACACAATGTGGCAAGAATGGGTTAGAAACTACAAACTGAAGAATCAAACAATATGGGAAGTCCAACCGAAACCTGCTGATTCACCATGGTGGAAACACCTATTGGCACTCAGGGACAGAGTGAAGGATTTGCTCCCACAGGCAAGACAAGGAACAGGTGATTTCTGTCCAGGGTCTAGAAAAGGCATTGGGAGAATGTACTCATGCTTTGTCCAAACCAACCTTGAGGTAAGTTGGTGGAGACAGGTATGGAACACAATCTCACCCCCCAAATCAAATTTTATTCATTGGATGGCTGTGCAACATAGGCTTGCCACAAAGGATAAAATAGGCAAATTTGTTCAGCTAAATGACACTAACTGTGTTATGTGTGATGGTCATTATGAAACACATAACCATCTTTTTTTTCAAATGCAACTGGTCTTATTATGTCTTGAATAAAATGATGAAAAGCACAGGTGTGAGGAATTGCCATAATGACATGGAGGGGTGGATTAGACTCTTTGAGCAATCTGGGGCTAAAGAATCTATCACTTACAAGATAAGAGCAGCAGTACTTGGAGAAATAGTGGCAACTGTGTGGAAGGCCAGAAACAAAAAGATTTTTGAAGGAAAAATAACAAAGGAGGACCAAGCTTGTAAAGATATAGCATACACCATGACTACTAGACTGCAAGGTAGAGGTAAAAAGACAAATAGAGTCTCAAGAGTTGTATGCATAAAATTTGACCAACTATGATTACATGTTTTTCTGGAATATGCTACTTATATGGCCTGCAAGGGCAAATAGTTCTTTTATATGCTTGGCAGGATACAAAAGATACCACAGGAGCAGGACATCATCAGTTGAATCACAGGTCCATTTCTAACCTAAAGTTTCTCTTATCCCCCAAAAGGAGAAGGACTGTGTGTGGGAAAGCAAACCATCAAGACAGGCAAAACATCACTACACTGAGACAGCCTAGAGATATTGGTTACAGTTTGCACTGGAGCCAAGTAGAAGTGGGCTGACTCAGCTCTGATGAAGACACTACAGGAGTTTTGAAGTGTTTGTAGTATGTTGGGCTTTATAGTTTAGTCATAGACATAGTCTAGAGCAAATATATTCCCAAGCCGATGGTTATACCAGTCTTTGTATTTGAGCTTTCATATGGGGCTTGCCCCTTTCTTCTTGTAAAACTCTGAGTTGGGTTCTATATCATTTTAACTTTCTGCGAAAAAAAAAAATATTCCTGCTGATTTAAAGAAAGATTTCTCTGAAAAGATGACCACATATTCCTTTAAATCTACTTTTCATGATGATGCACATCCCACACAGATTCAATGCTATAAATGTAAAGGTTGGGGCCATTTTGCTTATGAATGTGTTAACAACCTTAGAACAAAAGGGAATTCTAACTGGATTTGTGTAGATGATAATGATGAGACAGGTTTTGAAGAATGTGTTGATGGGCAGGTGCCAGCAAGTGAAGAAATTCAGACATCAGTGTTGGCTACAAATGTGGAGTGGACTGACAGTGTTAGGACAGAGTGTCAAGACAACATTGAAACTTAGTGTTTGCTCAACACCCAGACAACTTAATGTTATGACAACATCCAAAAGACAACACCAGTCCATGAGATTTTCTTTGGCGATTGGGATGAAACCATTTGTTTAGACAACTCTGAATGTTTGATTTCTAATTATAATGAGTTTGATGATGATTCTGACTTTGAGTTTTTGCATGATTTTATAGGTTTGGAAGATGATTACTTCTTTGAAGATGAACCAATTCAAGACGAATTTCTTGAAGAACCAAAGATCATCTACCAACACCTACTCAAGGAGAAGAAAAAGTTGAGTGGAATTGAAAAAGCCATGGAAGATAATGAAAGCTTGAAGGCTACAATCACTCAAGCTGAGGTTAACTTTGGGTAGGAAAGATGATGAAGTTTTATTCTTTGGCAATGATGATAATTCTGGTTTAAGATTCCAAAGTCAAGCTACTCACTCCGCTACTTCTGTTGAATCCAGTATCCCTGGTTTTGAAAAAGGAAAGGTATTTTCTGGGAAATCTAAGAAAACGACCTATATTTGTCAACATTGTTTTCAACTGGACACCTTAAAGCTTATTGTTATAAATATAAAAGGTCTCTTAAAAAGAAAACAATTGAGTGGGATAGAGATCTAGGCTATACCGATACTGATGTTAAGCCAACACTCGAATCTGATGTCGTCTCAACATTCGGTTCCAACATTGCTGAACAAAATTGTGAGATGAGGAACACTAGACTTTGGGTGCCTAAAATTAATATTGTTTGCAATTTTGTTTTTCTCCTTTGCATACTAACCCTGCAGGTAAGTTGTACTCTGATGGTGGATGCTTGAGGCATATGGCTGGATTTAAATCTGATTTGAAGGATTGCGCACCACTAACCACTAGAACTTTCACCTATGAAGATGGAAGTAAAGAAAGAATTATTGGCAAATAATTGATGAATATTGATGGATTCACACCCTTGAAGGATAAGATGTTGCTGGATGGATTATGTGAAAACCATATAAGCATCAGTCAATTGTGTGATGATGACTTATTGGTAAGGTATGATAAAGATTCTTGTGATGTATCTAATTGTGCAAGTTTGTGTGCTTTGACAGGTAAAAGGTTTGAAGACAACTACTTGGTGAAGGATCAAGTAACTTTCTTTCAAACAAATGTGGACTATTCAGTTGCCAAGAACAAGAGACTTGGACACATACCCATCAAGAATCTACAAAGTGCTAAACCTGAAATCGTGAGAGGTACTCCAAATCTCTCGGGCACTAGTAAGTTGGTCTGTGAGGATTTCTTGAAAGGTAAGGTGACCAAAGCTTCTCATAATCCAATACATGTGAATGAACAGGTTTCAAGTACCTCTAATTGTTTTCATCTACTTCATATGGTTCTCTTAGGTCTTATTGAAATAAATAAAGTTGGGGGTAAACAATATGATTGTGTGATTATGAATGATTTTTCTGGATATAATTTGATCAAATCTTCCAAAGAAAATCAGAAGCTCTTTATACCTTTAGAACACTGCATGCTAGTATTGATAACTTACATGGTGCTTATGTTGGTAATCTTTGGTCATATCATGATATAGAATTAGAAAATAGGTCATTCTTAGACTTATGTGTGTTTAATAAAAATATTCATAAGTTCTCTATAAACATGACTCCTTATGAGATGATGAAAAAGAAAAACCCTGATTTTGCTCATTTTCATGATTTTGGATATGTTTGCTATACTTTAAATGATAGAAATTTTTTAAGCAAACCTCATCTAAAAAGTGAAAATTGTATCTTTGATGGCTATTCTTTGAATAATGCTGCTATTAAAATATTTGATCTAAGATTGAATATTGTTCAAGAATATGAAAATGTGGTGTTTGGTGATTTTACTAGTGATGTAGGTACTGAAGAACTTTATGTTTCTAATGTTACCCCAACACTGGAAACAGATGCAGGTATTGAAGAACTTTCTTCTCTGATGTTACCCCAACATTGGAAACAAACAGTGTTATTCCATCACCACCTACAAATCCAAAACCTGAACCTAAACTAGAAGATGATGTTGACACAACATCCGAGCAGTCAATCTTATACGATAAAAAGGTTCAAGTTCAAGATGTTTGGATGGACACAACTGATCGGATTCAAATGAATCATCCAACATCGCATGTTATTGGTCAAATCACTAATGACATCAAGACGCGCAACAAGAAAAGAGTAAAATATAGAGATATGATAATGTTGAGTGTTTGCATGTCTCCCACATGTTCTGATTATTGTTTAGCTCAAATATTTGCTGAGGACATTGCCTTTGTTTATGCTAACAAGTCTACTTTAGACAAGTTTGCCGAGGCTTTGGCAGGTACATTACATATGAGCATGATTGGTGAACATGATTTCTTTTTGGTGGAAAAGGTGACATAAGCTTGCTATATCAATCCATCACTCGCCCATATATTATGATCTCGGCTTGTGTCTGTGTTTTTGCTAGGTATTACACTAAACCTAAAGATTTTCACTTAATTGACGTGAAGCGAATATTGAATTATATATCTGGTAATGTTGACTTACGCATTTGGTATACACATGATGCAAATACAAACCTTGTTGGTTTTGATTCTGATTGGGCTGGAGATTTCGCTGATAGGAAATCTTCATGTGGGGGTTGTTTTTATTTTGGAAATAATTTTTTTTCATGTTAAAGCAAGAAACATAATTGTGTGTCATTATCAACTGTTGAAAATATTGCAATTTGTAGCTATGTTACCCTATTCATATGGCTTAAACACATTTTGCATGATTTAGGATAAAGAGTGACACAGTGTTGTTGTTTTGTGATAACCTAAGTGTCATTAGCGTATCAAGAAATATAGTGCATCATTCTAGAACAAAGCATACATTTTTTATGCATCATTTCTTGATATATCTGGTAGATGACAAGATGATTCACAATGAACACATAGAGACCAATACTCAATTAGCTTATATGTTTAAGAAACCCGTAGATAGCGAGAGGTTCTTCAATTTAAGGAATGCTCTTGACATGAATGTTATGTGAACATTGTTGCATTCCGGTGTTGCCATAAAACCACTGGCTAACACCGTAGTCTGTTTGTGGTGTAAAGGACTGCATTAGATTTTTTCTGTTTGATTTCTATTTTTGTTCTTGGTTGTCTTCATGAATGTTTGAAATTTTTGGTTTATGTGATTGAACTCTGTGATGAACAACTCTTTGTAGTTATCAGTTTCACATCTTTGTTTTGAAAAAGTAATAAACTCTTCTGTTTGTCTGAGGTTGTTGTTAAACTAATATATGGAGAAGTAAGGATACACAAAGCTCACTACTTTGATGTCTATTCAGTTGTGTCTTATTCATATGAAAGGTTTACATTATATGTGGAGAAGCTGGGGACATGATGTTGACACCTTTAGTGTTATTCAGTTATGCTTTATTCAGTTATGCTTATTCACATGTTTCTGTTTGTTTTAGCCAAGGAACACATGATGGTGATCCTTTCTACTAGGGTGTTTTTGGGGTTTCGATTTCCTACACTTAGTAGCACTGATCATTTGGTGAATTCTCTTGAATGCAGGTTGGTAAACAAGTATGCATAAGGAATTGGGGTGTTGGGGATGCATGATAAATAAATTACCAACACTCAAGGTCTTTGTACTTGTCTAACTTGCTGATGTTAATGTTATCACTCGGGTGTATGGAGTCATGTGCTGCCCTCATTCAGTAGTGACATTATCTTTTTTTAAGAAACCTTAAGTTTTTGTTCAGATGTGTTATGAAAATAATAAAGATTTGATGTGATGTGATATGTTGTTGGTTTGAAAAGTTTTTCACAAGTGTTTACCATCTTAAAATGTTGTTATAACATTCTGCATTCTACATTCACTTAGGCATGCATTCATTCATTCTTTCCTTGTTATGTCTATGTTGGTTTGGGCTTAAGGGGGAGAAATAGTTATGTTCTCATGTGAAGGCATATATTTTGGGTGATTCAGTTGCGGTGACACACTACATTGTCTCTTGTTATGATTTAGAAATGGATTAACTCCTTTAATTTACTTCATACCCAAAATGTTGGATTTTCAATTAACTAACTCTCCTTTCCATGTCTAGGTCTCATATATCTGTGGTACTAACTTGCTAATATATCTTAAGTTTCAGATATGTGTTTTCAAATCTAGCTCATGCTTTTAATTGAAAATATCTTGACGGAAAGGTCAATACCTCCACATTCAAAAGAACCAATGTTGATTCAGAATATTAATGTTGTGCAAACATTAGTCTGTAAGCATGTTGTACTCAACATCCAGGTTTAGCATTATGACTTATAAGTTTTTCGTGAACTGCTCTGGTCATGTGTGAAGTAAACTCGGTGTCACGTGTTGTTTCAATAGGCAGGAATTATGCATGCTTTATTTTAAGTAATCGCTATTACTTCTTTCACTTGTGATTTTGATGTTCTACTCCCTTTGTGCCTTATTCTCTCAAATACTAAGAGTTCTAACTTGCAATTTTTTTTAAATTTCTTGACATCTATTTCTTATCTTGATTGTGGCCCTTGATGTGGAAAATCAAGGAGATAACCCCACCCCTGCTCCTGAGTTCTTTCTCATAGGTAAAACACTCGTTCCATACATAGTTGATGAGACAAAACAAGTTAAAAACTGAGAAACATGGTGTTGTTTTTGTTGGTACTTCAAACACAGTTGAGGAGACAGTGTTTGAGGATTTTTTTGTCGAGAAGAATGATTTGATTGAGAGGGAGAACACTTTAGTCGCTGAGAGACTAGAGTGGGTGACAATGGTGGTTTCGTCATTGGTTCTAATAGAGAAAAAGAGGTTGATGATGTAGTTGGTTAATTGCAATAAAATGAGGAGAAAGAGAAAGAGAAAGAGGACAAAGAGGTTGAGAATGAAGAGAAAGTAGTGAAGAAGAGAAAGACGGTTCTAAGAAAAATAATGAGAAAACTAAGAACGGTGATGATGAAACCGTTGAGATTAAAATGATAAAGAAGAAGGTTTTGAGAAGTCTCAACATCAGAGGTAACACCTGGGATAATATTGCAATTGAGGATGACTTTGGTTTTCCATTTGGGGAGATAAGACTGTGGCTATGAAAGATTTTAAGAAACAGTGGATGATAGAGTTTCTAGAAAACAAAATGAAAATAGCTGCTACAAAAGAGCTATAGGAACTTTATCCTATGAAGTGATTCATCAAGGTTTTGCTTTCCTCACAAAAAGGAGGAGATTTAAGCCATTTTAGTTTCATGTTTATTCTATTGCTTTTGCAAGTCTAAAGTATCTTATGTTTTCTTAGTTATACTTATTATTGTGATGTGTAACTTGTTGTGTTTTCTTATTAGTATCTTAAAGCTATTTGTTTAATAGTGTCATATTAAGAGGGAGTAGCTTAAGATATTAATGATGTTGCGTTGCTGGAGAACTGTGCATGATATGAATTGTGAACATGTTTGGTTTTGTGAAGAAATGAAAAAAGGGGGAGACTGAAAGTGCTAGGAACTCTGGAATCAATGTTATACGATGTTAGGACAACATTGATGATAACATTGAAACTAGAGAACCTGCATGCAATATGTGCTTTAACTACTTTATTTTGGTTTGCCTTTATTCACTTACTAACTTAGTTTCACGAGTTGTAGTTAGTATTTTTATGTGTTCCAGGTCTAAAGACTTCAAGGATGGATTTATTTCCTTAAAGATTCAAAGATAAGTTTCCAACGAAGAACTTTCCCTAGTTGAAGATGCGTGCAAGCTGAAAAGAAAAGAAAGAACAAGAGCAAAATAAGAATGAAGATTTCCAGAGGAGAATCCTTTCAATTGAAGGCTTCTATAAAGAGAAGGAAACTTCCCTTAGAAGAATTCAAGTTCAAGAAAGAAACCTTTCCTAATTCAACAACAAGGCGCGTGATTTGCAAGGGGGAAAGAAGATTACTTGTAGTAGAATTCTTTCCATAGTAGACTACAAGGTGTAGTCAGATTCTTTCTATAGAAGACTACAAGTTGTAGTAAGATTCTTCCCTAAGAAGACTACAAGATGGAAAATGATTATTTCCTTAGAAGACTTTCTGTCAAAGAAGGAACCCTTTTCATTGAAGACTTCCAGTTGGACAAGGAAACCTTTCCATAGTGAAGAAGACTTGCCATGAACGAAATTAGAGTCATACAATGAGATCTAATAGTAATCAAAAATGTGCACAACATGTCTTGGACATCAAGGAAGACTACATTATAAATAGGCATGTTGGGCATCAAGAAAAAGACACGAAGACAAGAGCGCAAATCTAATGTGAGGAAATTATTAGAGTCGAGTGTATTTGTCTTGTTTCTCCGAGGTTTGAGATTAATGAGTTGAGTCTAAAAGTTATGTTTAGATTTAAGGAGTTGATCTTTGTTTGTTCGGTTGAGTTCAAACAACTTGAGAGTGAGAGCTTGAGAGTTCAGAGAACGGCTTTTGTTAAAATCATTATTTTGATAGTGGTTATTTCGCCTAAGGCTCGAAAAATTATAAACCCTTATACGCTTCTTAAAATTATCTACTTGTGTTATTTACGTTTTCGCTGCATTATATTCTATGTCAAGTAGATTGGTCCTAACGTTAACTGTTGTTAACGGTTGTTAAGATAACATTGAATCAAGTGGTATCATAACATTGAAAAAAAGAGTATCAAGTCCCAATCCAACAATTTCAGGTCTCAAGCTCATGACACTTTGGTAGGGTCAAATTACTCATCTTGTGCGACAATTTCAACTATCACTATAATTGTTTCATGTTTTCCAATTTGCTCGAAAAACTCCATGTTGAGAATGTATCTCGAAATTTCGTTCTGCTCTCATGAGGTGGTTAGGTGTTAACATGATAAATAAATTTCCACATTAATAAATATACCTAAGCTCTGATAGCATTTATTCATAACATCAAAATAGGCCATTTCAGTTCCATAGGGTATATTTTAATATCTTCATAATTGAAGGCCTTGAAGGTAAAATAAAGGTAGACGGTATTTTGGTTCATTATTAATTCAAGAATCAACAAATATTAAAAGAAATCAAATTTTAGGACCGCTGGACTCTAACCTTAAGGTTAGCTAAGATATTCCCCATTCTTTGTGTGTCTAATCTTTAGTTTCGTAACCGACAGGCTTGATGCTAATTTATCTATTGTAATCTGATGAAAATAGTCTACCTTGGGTTTTTCTCCGAGGGCGATGATATAGACCGAATAAATCTTCTAAATACAAAGCAAAAACTAATGAAATCTCTACCTTAACCTTCCCAAAATCAAAAGAGAGAAATAATTCTGAAATTTTTAATCTGCCATCTATAAAATAAGAAGGATACATATCATGATTCCAGGAGTGATTTACACAAGGAAAATTCACTCATAGGAACTCTAATTTACATATATATATATATATATATATATATATATATATATATTATCCTTGTTTACCAGCCACGTAATTTTTTTCAACATCAATATATTTCAAATAAATGAAAATCATTAAAATATTATCTCCATTACTAATATATATTTTCTAATTTTTATGAGGACTTAACTTTTTCCATATTGATCTATATATAAATTAATAATAAACGTTACAATGATATTATGATATATTTATAAAGTTCTTTTGCATATTTAATTAGAAATAATTTGGCGTTTAACTTATAAAAGTTATATCAGTTTAATACATGAAAAATCATGTGAGAAGAGCTCTTGAAATTGTTATCCAAATATTTCATAAAATTATACACAAAAGAATAATTATATGGAAGAGTTAGGGACTTTTTCTTCAAACAAATAATACAATAATGTAAATAGTTTAGCTATCTGTTTAAAATTATTTTATTCTATTTATATACAAATACATGTATGTAATAATGTAAATATTTCATAATTACCTTAAAAGCTCCTAACAAAATGATTATAATATATGAATTTCATTTTATTATTTCTTTTGGCGTGAATTTTATTTGCCGTAACTCGTAAGGTATTAGCGTAGAAATGACCATAATTCTAGGAAATAATGAGATTGAAAAATCCTCCTTCCTTTGGTAGTACATCGAGTTATACAAAAAGAAGATAGAACAAGATAGGTTTATCATTTCCTAGAATTATATGGGAAGAATCTCCCTTACTTGTGGTGTCTAAATTAGATACTAATTTTATGCTTCAATTCTTTTAATTTTGAGAAAGGGTATAGGAGGAACTTAATTAATTTTGTTATGTTTTTAGGAGATTTGCTCTGTCTATATCATTTTCTCTCCTCGGATCCTTTAAGTTTGATCATTTTATATAGTGCTTTGTAATGTTATTCTAATTGCAATTCTTACAACCGCCATTCAATTTTACAGGTTAAAAAGTGAATTTTGAAACTTCAGAGGTCTTGTTTTAACTTGATCAATATGTTCTGACTTGACTACCATTATGGTTCAATCTAACTAGTAATCATCGATTCATAGTCTAGGAGTTTGTTTAAGCACTTTAAAGTTTTTGTTCAATAAAAGTACATCTCCTATGCATGAGGTTTTTATGTTCCCTTAGCAAGCACCTTGATAGGGGTACTTCTGTAATTGGGTTGGCCCATATACGAGGCCCACAGACATCCACATCGGGGATGAAGCCCGGTATACTCTCGCATATCAAATATAACATTCGATATAGTACATGGCAAAAATCTATAAATACACCCCCCCTCGGCATACCAAGACGGCCACACATTTATTGCTTAATCACCCTGCTGATATCGAATACCCATATTCAATATCCTCCCCGACATATTCCCGATATCAAACCCAACATAGCTGGCAAGATCACATATGACGTAACTATTCGATACCGCCATCGACCTCATTTCTGACGTGTCCTCGACTTCATCCCAGAGGTGTCCTCAACGTCATCCTCGACGTAACCTTCGACGTAACCTTCGACATCAGTCGTGGGACTCGATCGAACTTTCTATCTCCAGTATATGGGTTCCGAACTAAAATCGTCCTAAAGCTAGCATTAGTGATATGAGGCATAATTTGTAATAGAATCGTAGCACTACACTTATAATATCTCACCTCGTCATATATATGTGATCTATTGTTAAATTAGTGACGACGAATGTGGGAACACCAGTTCTCGGAATTAGAAAGCCGCAGAGTAATCAGAGGATGAAGAGACCTCAGAAGGTAAATAAGTCAGGGCAGAAGAAGAGAAAGACAATATCGGGGCTAAAGAAGATGGAAGCTAACGCATCCGCTGAGCTATCCAAGAGAGAGAGAATGATTGTGCCATTTCAAAGCGAACTGAAAATAGAAATCGTAGGAGAGCTTGTTGCTATTAGTGTCGACCCCGAGCAGTCAAACTGCACTGTGCAGATCGCATCGGCAATGTCGCTAGATATTAGGACCGATTTGATAGAGTGCCTGAGAAGGAACGTTGACATCTTCACATGTTCTAACTCATACTTGAAAGGAATTGACCCCAAAATCAGTGTACCACAGTTTAATGTTGACCCTCGCGCTAAACATGTGAGGCAAAAGAAAAGAAACTTTAGTAAGGAAAAGAATGTGGCAACACATAAATAAATAGTTGAAAATCTCAAGGCAGGTCATATATATGAGATACGTTATTCTGAATGGCTCAGCAACAATGTATTGGTATTAAAAAAGAAGCTGAATGGAGAATGTGCGTGGACTACACCGATTTAAACAAACATTGTCCCAATGATCCTTTTCCCTTGCCAATGATAGATCTCCTTGTGGACTCGACGGCAGGATGCGTTTTGTTCAGCTATATGGACGCGAAGAGTGGATTCCACCATATTTTCATGGCAACAGAGGACCAACCAAAAATAGCTTTTGTTACAGATATTGCGTAAACTTCTATCGAGTGATGCCCTTAGGATTGAGAAATACAAGTGCTACCTTCCAAAGGCTAGTGGCCAAGATTTTTTATGACCTGATCGGGAAATCCATGGAGGTCTACATGAATGACATGTTGATCAAGAGTTTGAAGGCTCAGGATCACGTGAAGCATTTAGAGCAATCCTTTGGAATTATGAGACACTATGGAATGAAGCTCAATCCAAAGAAATCTACGCTTGGCATTGCGGAAGGAAAATTCTTGGGTTATATAGTTAATGAAAGGGGAATCGAAGCTAACCCCAACAAGATTCAAGAGGTAATGATCTTGCCCTCACCATGGTCAGTTCGATACGTACAATGTTTATTCAGGCACATAAAGAAATTAGGACGGTTTATTGCAACCTCGGTCGGGAAGAGCCTACCTTTGTTCACAGTGTTGAAGAAGGCCATAGATTTCCAATGGACGGATAATTGTGAAAGGGCTTTACAGCAATTGAAGAGCTATCTGAGGAACCCGTCGTTGTTGCCTAAACCCGATGCAGGAGAGATGCTTTATTTATACCTTGCGGTCTCGACCAACTTTAGTAGAACAATATTGGTTAGAAACGTGGGAGGCAAACAACCGCCTATTCATTATGTCACCGGCGTGCTCCATGGCGCAGAGAGGAACTATCTGCAAATTGAGCTATTCGTCTTAGCAATAGTAATGACAGCCCATAAATTGAAGTCGTATTTCCAGTCACACCTTATAACTGTTATCACATATAACCCACTTCGGCAAATAATGGCAAGCCCCGAGACCTCCGGGCGCTTGGTTAAATGGGCGATAGGGTTAAGCGAATTTGGAATAGAATATCGCCCCCAGACTGCCATCAAAGCACATGTCTTAGCAGATTTTATGGCAGAAGCCTTAGGGAACTTCGTGGATCACTCTTGCCACCACATCTTTATTATAACACAAGACCAAAACCTAGTGCCTGGCATTCAACATGGTTATTACACGTGGACGGATCCTCAACCGCCAATGGCGGTGGCGCATGGACCTACCTAGTATAACCAGGCCGCAGAGAGTACGATTTCACCATAAGCTTGAACTTCCCGATTACGAACAATGAGGCTGAGTATGAGGCAATTCTCGTGGGGGTAAGGATGGCAAAGACTTTAAGTTCATACCACCTATAGGTGTTTACAGATTCTTAGCTGGTGGCAAACCATTTTTTGGGATTCTTTGAAGAAAAGCAAGAGACGATGGTCTTATATCTAGCAAAGCTAAAGGCATTGGCCTCAGAGTTCACTACATTCAACTTGACTCGGATCCCTCGATCCTAGAACACTAAAGCAGATGCATTGTCAAAATTCGCGCGCTCATCAGAGAATGTTTTTTAGAAACGCGTTACCCTATTGGCCACCTTGAGGCCAACAATAGGTTTTACAAAAACTAGCAAGGTATGGGCTGACGTAGAATTCATTTTTGAGAGTTTACTGGCAAGGTACTAGCAATAGGTTTTACAAAAACTAGCAAGGTACTAGCAATAGGTTTTACAAAAACTAGCAAGGTACTAGCAATAGGTTTTACAAAAACTAGCAAGGTTTACGCCAAGAAAATTTATTTATTCACAATAATTTCTCCTCATCTATAAATACCCCCACACTTTACACCCAAAACACATTCATTCATCAACGAACACTTCTCTCTCTAAACTGCTCCCTACACTTCTCTCTACAAATTCTTTCTTCACATATATACATCTACTTTTTATCTTCGTTTTGCAATATTAAGAGTTTCTTTTCCTATTGGGCTTTTATTTTTTTACATTTATACTATAGTAATTTTTTTCCTTATATTTATATTTTTGGACTACAAGATTAATTTGTGTTGTATTTGTATTATATATAATCATTTGTATTCATATTTAGATTTCGTGCTTAAATTATATATATAAATTTGTTTATTAAATGGATTTTAGTGTTTTTTAAATCTATTTTAAATGTAATATATATATATCTCGTTTTTTTTGTAATTTAAGATAGATTAATAAATTATGCTTTTATTTATATTGAAATTTTTTATTTTTTCTGAAATTTTTCACAATATACATATAAATGTTTAAATCGCAACAATTATTTTTACAAATTATATAGGTCTTTCCAACGAGTCACAACCGTTGGAAAAGAGCATTTCTAACGGGTCATAACCATCGTAATAGAGTATTTCCAACGGGTCACAACCGTTGGAATAGAGCATTTCCAACGGGCCACAATCGTCGAAATAGAGCATTTCCAACGGGTTATAACCGTCGGAAAACCTATTACGCATTAACAAATTAGGTTTAGAAGTTTTTTTTTAAAATGGTTTGCTCTTGTCACTATATATGGTTTTGCAATGGTACAAACCGTCACAAAATAGGTATTTCCAACGGTATGAACCGTCACAAAAGAGTTATTTCCAATGGTATGAACCGATCACCAAAGAGTTATTTCTAACGGTATAAACCCGTCACAAAGAGTTATTTCCAACGGTATGCACCTGTCACAAAAGAGGTATTTCTAATGGCACGAAACTGTCACAAATCGAACCTTTTGCGACGGTACAAAACCGTTGCTAATAGAACTTTTTGTGACGGTTTTATACCGTTAACCGTTGGTAATATTCTTTTCCAACGGTAAGAACCGTTGGAAATGGTCTTTTGCTACGGGGTTATTTGTGATTGGCTTTTGTGACCGTATGGCCATTGGAAAAAGGCTTTTCTAATGGCTTTTGGGGTCTTTTACAACGGCTAGAAATTGTTGAAAAAGTCCCAATTTGTTGTAGTGATTAGATAGATAAATCGAGTGGTGATAGATTGGCAAATTTTATATTTAGTAACGAGGAAAGGGACCTATTTTTCTCAGCGAGTACATTATGGATGTTTTGAACTTTGACATGGTGAACGAACCTTTGTTTTCATTTATTTACCAAAAAAGAAAAGGAATATCTACAATAGAAAATTGGTTTGTAAGAAGAATTTGTAATGCAAAATTTTGATTTAGAAGCA
Source organism: Linaria vulgaris (assembly GCA_948329865.1). NCBI lineage: Eukaryota > Viridiplantae > Streptophyta > Magnoliopsida > Lamiales > Plantaginaceae > Linaria > Linaria vulgaris. The sequence continues at coordinate 69,590,876 of OX415251.1, forward strand.
TTATTACCTCACGTTATGATAAAAGAAGAATCACAAATAAAGCACTAATTATTAATTTTATATATAGATCGAGTTGGATTAGATGCATACAACAAAATTGAATACAAGAGGCGCATGGGAGAGGAAAGTCCAACACATTGAGGTCGAGACGGATTCGGAAGAGGTGCTTAATAACATCAAGGACATTAGAGTCCGCGACCACGAGCTTCAACATAAGATTGATGAGTGTCGTGCACTTTTGCATAAGCCTTGGAATATTAATTAAATTCCGTTGGATAAAGAGGGATGCAAATAAAGTTGCAGATGCCATGGCGAAGGCCCCGATATCGTTAGAGGAAGGAGTTAGATTTATCACAACCCCTCCCCCTAGTATTTCAGCTATTTTGTATGCGGATATTGCTACCCAAAAAAAAAGAATGGAGTATACAAATCGATCTTAACAATAAGGGAGATGATACATACAAAACACAATCCCTCTATATAGAATAATTTTGTATTATTTATTACTTTATCATTTTAAATTGTGCAGACAATCATATTCTTTTTTAGTAGCGCGCACCACATAATTTGCATAATTTGTAGAAACTCAATTAAGAGAATAGTTTTTATTATACACATGTACTATGTAATTTAAACAAAGTAATAAAAAAATTGTGATGCGCAATTTATAAAGAATTACAGAAAGCAACAAGAAAAAATTATGACATAACAGTAAGAAAAGAATTCATAAACGGTTTATTCTTTTTCCTGTTAAACTAGGGCAATTTATTATTTTTGCCCTTTAATTTATAAAAACTTCAAGTTTTGCTCTTTTTTACCGGGTATTGTTTTTGCTTGTTAACTTAATTTTTTGTTTTAAATTTGCCCGGTGGGCTTCGCTGAGGGCTGAATCGAAGCCCAGACGACGTGGCAACCCACGTGGCGTACAGTCAAACGGCCACGTGGTGCCACGTCATAATTTTTTTTTTTTTTATAACTGCATGGGCTTGTAATAAAGTTCTTTTTTTATTTTATAATTGTACAAGGGCCCCACCAACCCAATTACAGATCGTCTTCTCCCTCCCCCTACCCCAGTGGCCACACCACACCCGCTGACGCTGCCACCCAACAAACCAAACACCATCAACACCACCACCCTCTCCAAACACAAACCAAACACCACCCTCATTTCCGCCCTCACCCCCAAAACCACCACCACTTGAAAATAAAATTAATCGGCGGCGGCGGTGCGCGACTTAGGAGCAGGGACCTTTGGCTTTGGTAGCCTTTCTTTCTTTCACTCGTGGCTCCGACTGCACCTTGGTGGAGAGGACAACATCTTCAATGATGGATTGAGTAGAGATTGGGAATTTGGGAATCCAGGAATTCGGAAATGATGGTGTTTTTTTGTTGCGGTGTGAGGGAGGGGTGGAGAGGGCAGCGACGAGTAGGGCGGAGGATGGTGGTGGTGTTGGTGGTGTTTGATTTGTTGGGTGGCGACAGGAGTTGGGGTGGTGCGGCTGATGGGGGTTGGGGGTGGGGGGGCCACAACAGAGAAGACGATCTGGATTATGGGGCTCAAACTTCAGTGGCGGTGACGGTGGTGTTCGGTGGAGGGAGAGGGTGGTGGTGGTGGTGGAGAAAAAGATTGTGGTGGTGTTCGGTGATGGATCTGATGAAGATGGTGGTGGTGGTGGCGGTGACAGCGGCGGCGGGGTAAGGGGAGTGTTGGTGGTGATGAAGATTATGATTTATTTATTTATTTAAGATAAACCTGAAATTTCTTTGTTATTCTATATCTTATTTTTAATTTTTACTAGTAAATAGAAATATTTTTTTAGTTTTTACTTGTAAATATAAATTTAGTAAATATTTTAAATAAACTTTTTTTAATAAACTGGAATTGATACTATTTTTTTATGATATAGAATAATATATAATAAAATTTGATATAATTCAGCATATTAATTAATTTTAAATTTTTACTAGTAAGAAAAAAACATTTTTAATGTTTACTAGTAAACATAAAAATTTGTTTAGTTTTTATTAGTAAATATTTATTTACTAAACATTTTAAATAAACCTTTTTTAAAAAACTTGAATTGATACTATTTTTGATTTAGAATAATATATAATAAAATTAAATATAATTTTGAATATTAGTTTATTTTTAATTTTTACAAGTTGAGTAAATAAAAAATAATTGTTGACGTGGCTCCACGTGGCCGTCGTCTGTACACCACGTGGATGCCACGTCGACTGGGCTTCGACTCAGCCCAGATCGAAGCCCACACGGCAAAATTGAAACAAAAAAAATTAAGTTAACGGGCAAAAAAAAGCCCGGTAAAAAAAATAGCAAAACTTGAAGTTTATATAAATTAAAGGGCAAAAATGATAAATCGCCCGTTAAATTATTACACTTATTTACCCCTTTTTATAATTATTTGTGCTTCATGTGGCTTTCAGCTAGATTCTTGAATTCTTGAATATGTATTTCATTTTTTTCTTATGTTCGCGGAGTTTTGTGTTTTTATCGTTATCGTGTATAGTTGGAAAGAGATTTGGTTTTTTTTTTTCATTTGCATAAAACGAATTAAGATATGCATTTACATGCGAAAGAAAAAATCAAATACAAAATTTGGCTAAGATCATACTATGTTTATTCGAAAAAGGTTAGCTGTATCATTAAATTATGAAAACAAAAAAGATCTTTTAATTTTTTTTTCTTTTGCAAGAATTAAATAGATTGATTTTAAACTTTAAATAGATTGCAGTACAACAATTTTTGTATATAGGAAGCGAGGAATGGCGTCTTATATCCTCGTAATCGCCTCTTATATAAATAATAGGAGGCAATTAAGTGCCAGCCACCGTTTGCGTCTTATATGAACACCTTTTTACCATATAAGAGGCGATTATTTGCCATCAGAACGCTGAAGGCGCGTGGGAGTGGATAAATTGCCTCCTATATTTCGGGATGGGAGGCGATTACTCCACTGCAGTTTACGTGGGGTACGTCTATTTAATATATTATATTGCAGTGGGAGGCGATCTATCGCCTCTTATAATTAACTTATCATTTAAATATAATGTAAAAATGTGAGAACAGTGGGAGGCGATTATTCGCCTCCTATATTTAATTTATCATTTAAATATAGTTTCGGCTTCTAATTATTGTAAAAATATAAGAATAGTTGGAGGTGATTATTCGCCTCCTACCATTTACAGAATTGTGAAAAAAAATAGCGGCAAAATTTTGCACCTAAATTTTTTCACAAATTTTCATTTGAAATAATAGCTCCTAATTTGGTTATTTTTGAAATTAAAAATTAAAATTGAAACACAACATGATTTAATTCATCAACATTAATATACACAAAAAATTATTACTAACATTACAAAATGATGAGATTCATATAATATCATTATATTATTTAGCTACATTTGGTAAATACTATGACATGTAAATAGAATAATACAAACATAATTAACTTGCAACATATATCACTACATTCCAATACATTACATAATAAATCCAAAAAAAACTATTTGTTGTGTTCATGAATAAAACTAGCTAGCAAAAAAAAAATGAATATGAACACCATCTTCATCTTGCATTAATACTCCTTGTATTCTTCCTTGTATCTTTGGTAATAACTTCATCTTGTGAATGTTGGTGAAGATTGAATATGAACACCAAGAAGAATGTTGCAAATAGTTGTTGGATTTTTTTTGTTGTTGATGTCATGTGGGAAGGACCGAATATGTAGTTTTTTTTTCCAGGTGTAGAAGGCGATTTTTCGCCTCCCATATGTTAGCACATGGTTAAATTTAAACGGTTCATATGTGCTGATTGAGAAAATCTAACGGTCCAGACCTGCCAAAATACCTATCACGCGGATCGTTGTTTTGTTGGTCGGAGGCGAAATTTCGCCTCCCATATTTTAAAAAAAAAAAGCCAAAATAATAACATTCACTTTAGAAATGAATTAATCCCCTTCTATCAAAAACAACAAAATTATTGCACGGGAATCTCTCCCTTCACCCTCTATTCACCATCTTCAGATTTCATTTTCCTCAATTGTTGACTTGTTGTTGCACATCTCAAAAAAAAGAAGAAAAACAAAATCATAACTTGCCCCTTATTTTGTAACAAAACATCAGAATTGTATATGTATCATTAGATCTGAAAAAGTCAAACGTTAAGAAGTATGTAATTTTTTTTCTAAGTTTTTAATTACGAGTTCATTAATACATTACATATATTGTTTTATTATTGACTTAGTTTAATATTGTGGTAAATATTGTTCGTAAGGTTTAATTAGGGTAGATTTTTTGTAATTGTAATATTTATTGTTAGTATTAGTAATATTAATGACTTGTCATGTAATGTTTATTGTTAGACAATAAAATCGATTTTTGATTGTTGGTGTAGATCTAAAATGTATAACAACAAAGATCGGAGTTGGATGTACGATAGATTGACGGATGGTTATGTCAACCAGGGCTTTATTGATGGTGTTGATAGGTTTATAGAATATGCATCTTCTCAGACTAACTTACTCAATCGGCGGGGCAAAAGTTAAGTGCCCAGGTCGAAAATGTTGTAACACTGAGTATCATACAACGGACAGAATTATGTATGACCTTTATGAGCGGGATTTTCTTCCAGATTATTATGTTTGGGTAGCGCACGGTGAGTCATTTGGTAACACATTCGGGGCGTCGAGTTCTTATAATCCAGTGGAGTCACCTCCTCATGAAAATTTTGGTGGTTGTTATAGGAAAATGGTCGACGATATGTTTGGTGGTCGTTATGAGAATATTCAGTCTAATCAAGAGGCAGATGAGGTGCCAACCTGCGAAGCAAGAGACTTCTATGAATTATTGCGACAATCAGAGACGTGAATAAGTACAGGCGACTGTGAAACGATTTTGGAATTCCTTGCTCATGTAAAATAATATTCGGCCAAAAATAGAAACTCATCAGTCATCATCATCGTTTGTTCCTCGCTCTCTCTCTCTCTCTTACAGCCTCACTCACGCACGAATTGACGCACCAAGAATTTGATTTCATTCGATTCAATTCGATTTCATTCGAATTGACGCACCAAAGATTGACAACATTGCAAAATTAAGTTCAATTCTTGTTTCTTCCTCTCACTCTCTCCAGAACTCAAACGTAATCGCCGTGGGTCATCATGAAATTTGGGGCTTTTGGTAAATTAGATTTCAATGGTATTTTTCGTTCAATTTCGACTTAAGGTAAGCTTAATTCATTCAATTTTCGTTCAATTCGTTCAATTTTTGTTAAATTTGGACTTCCCCTAATTCACTCCGTTCTTCAAATTAGGTCAAAAGTAACATTGCCTTTGAGGGCGAAGCTATAATGGCGTTTGAGGGCTGAATTTGGTTTGCAAAGAACACTTCAATTGGCTCTCTTTTTTCGATCGACATGTCTTATTATTATGAGTTTTTGGGGTTATGATTTTGTTTTGTTTTGGAGCCGTTGTGTTTTTCGATTGTATTTTGTTGGATACATGTGAATGTATAATATACTTTTGTGGTAGATATATCAAGTAGAACTGATTTTGAAAAGCTCTACCCCAAATTCAATAGTATTAGGACATATTAGAAATTTTAGATTTTATGTGTTTATGTTTTTTGTGTTAAAAGTGTCTGATTTTGTTTGTGTAATGAATTGTAGATGGCTGATAGTGGTTCTTCTGATCAAGGAGGCCGCAGGCTAGTTCTGATGTTGAGGCGGGAGGAACGGGTTGGTGGTTCAGGGGATGGAGGATCCAAAAGGCAGTGTGCAAGTGGCCTACAGTCAGCACCACTGATGATGTATCCGCCAATGGACAACGCCCCCCAGGCTTCGTCTTTTATGGCTCACATGACTTCTCTACAGTGCAGGCAACCTTTGCCGTTCACATGACCCTACACCCAACCACAAGTTGGGTTTATGCAGCCACTGATGGGGCCACTTTCGATTAGAGCCTCCACCTCCACCTCCTCTCAGTCACATATGGCGCCACCCTCGATCAGAGCCTCCACCTCCACCTCCATCGGGCCACAGGGTGTGTATACGCAGGCACGGTTGGCGCAGATGACCGGCCTACACGAGGACACATTCAATGGGACACATTCTGGCAGTTGGTCGATGCCTCAGTACGGGACGACACATTCCTCACCGTAACATACATCGACGGGGATTGGTGGCTCGAGCTAGTGTGGTGGGTCGGAATCTGTGCCCATTCAGCCTGTTCAGCCACACCAACATGGCTTTATGTCAGCTGACGAGTTGTATGAAGTCGCTTTGGCTCAGCCAGTGATTTACTACAAACCAGTGCCGTCGTCTAGGGCATCGCGGGAAAGCACAAGGGTTTTAGAGCATGAGGATGAGGATGATGTTGAGGGAGGTGAACGGCGGTTGTCCAAGATGATCGAGAGTATGAGTTGGAAGGGGAGTTGGCTATTTTGGGCACATTGGATCCAAAATGTACAGGCTACAGAGGGTCGGCAAAATGACGGGCTGAGCGAGAGGTCGAGTCGTTGAGGCCGCAATTAATCCTCGCATTTGATGGGGGTTTCATTGGTGCATCAGCCACTGTCACAAATATTTTAAAGAAGGTGATGAGGAAAGCGCACACGGGATACCCTGATTTTTGCAAGGACGAAAGGGATAACGGCTAGAAAATGTTTCAGGTATTTTTAGAGAGCTTTTACTAACTCCTTAAATGTGTTGGCAGTTTAATATTGACAGAACTTTAGTATAAATAAGTTGACAATAGTTTAAATATAAATAAATTGACTGTAGTTTAATATTTTGTTAGTTATATTTGTTCTATTTTGTTGTTCGGTGTGTGAGTAGTTAAAGTTAAATATTAGGTGATTAAACAACAAGGTGATGATCTGATTTAGCCAAAAAATTGAGTTATTTTAATTAATATACCACAAGTATGATTGAACCTTATATTTATATTTTTTCTGTGATCAGGATAATCTATTGAACTTTAGTGTGTTTTTTTTTTTTCGCTGATCCGGCTAATTTATTATATTTTTGTGTTAATTTCAATATTTATTATGTCCCTTGTAGAGATGTTATCGGTGGGACAAGAAGCATTATCTGATCGTTGAAGCGACGTATCACAAGACGGCCCAAGCCAATTTTTCACGCATGATCACAAATTGCAAGTAATGTGGGTTGGCGTTCAGGAAAGACCAAAGCCATTCGGAGAATCACAAAACCTGGGCAACTGCGGAGTGGCTAGAATCCTACATAAAGTACTGGAACACAAAAAATCAAAAGATATAGCTAAATCTTCGAAGGACAATCAAGTCAAGAGGGAAGGAGCTCCCTATATCGGCGGGTGTAAGAGTGCAGCAGCCTATAGACACGAAATGGTACGTGCAGTTAGACTTTATTAATTAGTATGTTTTATTATAGTAATATTGTAAGTTCTGTAGACGTATGTTGATTTTTAATCTTAATTTTCAGGAGGAAGCAAGAGGGATACACCCCGAAAATCCCTATTCAAGAGGTTTGGCTGAAAACATATTCCAAGGTTGTTGGCACTGTAGTGAAGTGCGGTAGTGAATCGGCGCACGATGTTTATGTAAGTGATTATTAAAACTATCTCAAATAGAATGTTTATTAGTATATTATATTAGTATTAATAAAGAACAGTATGTTTGAATGATTTGGCTAGATTATTATGTTGCATTGATCTGATTTCTTGTATTTCATGTATTTACGAGAAATTAGTATAGTATTATGATGCATTTTATGTGAATAGTGTGTTGCATTTGATCTCTAACAGTTATTAACTTTTCTTTTTATGTTGGACAATTGAGGTATATACGTGAGTCTATTAATAGATCACACAACGCGCTAATATGACCAGGTGGCAACCATTGAATAAAGCTGCCTGGTTGCGTGCTGTGAATGGTGCCAAGAAGAATTTTGTTCCAGGCCTTTCAAAGTGTGGTGACCCAGAGTTCGTCGGCTTTGAGACAAGGGGGGAATTTTGTTCCAGACCATATTGAATTATGTTCCAGGCCTTTCAAAGAATCGGCAGGTACGAAGACTTGCTTGAAAAGCAAACCGAAGCTATAGCATGCTTGATTGAAGTGAATATGGCAAAGGATGAACAAATTGCCAAATAAGTGAAGGAGCACCATTCCTTGAAGCAAGTGGTGAAGGCCATATTCGTGATGCAAGGTCTAGCGATTCCTCCCGAGAGTGCTGGTCTATTCGCTGAACCTGAAGCCGCACCGCCATCAGCTGAACATGAAGCCACTGCTAGAGCATTGCCCGTTGAACCATCAACGACAGGATCATCCGGTATGGGACAATCACCTATCGGGTCTGCTCCGATGACCGTACCCTACTATCCGGACATGTCAGCCGTTGATCTCCAGTGAACTTGTATTCCTTTTAGAACTCGTTAACTTTTGAAGAATGTTTCACTTTTATGTATTGTCATGTATTTAAGTTGTTGGTTTTGGAATTTACCTTATTTTGGTAATTGGTTTGATCTCGTGGTTAGTATCTTGTTATATGCAAGATATTTATGTTTTGGTAGAATTGTTGAATGAATTCTGGAGTTTAGTTGGTATTGTTGTTAAAATGAATTTTGGTGTTTTGGAGTAGGAATATTAGAGGTTGGTATTTTTTGTTTGCTATTAGAGTGTACATGCAGCATGTTGATTTTGGAGTCAGTTATTTTGGTGTTTCTTGGCGCCTGCCTAGTTAATACAATTTTGTTTTTTTTAAAAAAAAATTTCTAAGAACAGAAGGCAATTCGCCTCCAAAAAATTTGTCATTTTTTTTAAACTTTTTTTTTTTAAAAAAGAAGGCAAGTATTCGCCTCCCACCAATTTTTAATTTAAATTATTTGTTTTCAATACACTTGCCATTTTCCTTTTTTAAGGTTTTGCGGACTTGTGGGAGGCAAAAATTCGCCTCCCACCACGTGGCCGCTTCTGATTGGAAGCTTCTTGCCCATTTGACTAGGCTATCAGCTTAAGAGATGTAGGAGGCGAATATGGGCCTCCTGAATTGTAGAAGACATGTAATCGCCTCCTATATTGCATTCTACTGTAGGAGGCCTAAAATCGTCTTCCATATCCAGCAGCTATATTGAAGCATTGTTGTAGTGCTGATACTGGTGTATATATATATATATATTATTTTTGCCCATAAAAAAATAGCGAGAATGATATCACAAAAAGAGAAAACTATGCTTAAGTATAATTCATTAGTAAAATTAAAAAGTTAATCTACCGATGGCTGGAAAATCACCATTATAGAATTGAAATAATTATTATCCACATACATGGAGAGATATCAATAATAAATGTAAGAGAATATGTTTCATTATTGGTTGATTCTAATGGGAGAAATCAAAGGAATTAGAAAGGGGAATACATATTAGCTAGGTTGTTGATTTGAGGAGGATAAAGTGGGGAATATTAAAAAAACATTAATGGTAGAGAAGATTGAGCGAGGTAGTATTAAATTAAATATATATAAAGAAATTAATTACGGACGGTATCTATCTATATATATATATATACTAGAAATTTAACACAAATTATTAATTTTAAATCTGAAATATAAGTGAAGATGCGTGGAAATTCCTATTTTTTAGGATATGTGTAACTAAGCAAAGTAAGTAAAATTTATATATACTATTATATAAAGAAAGGCAAACTGTGACACCAAACTTTTGATTTCCTGTTTTAGCCTTATAATTTTATTGTTAGCACAATAGTTTAATTATTGAGTTCCTAATTTAGCCTTATAATTTAAGTAGAATCAATAACTATAGTAATTATTGGAGCAAATTACTTTTTCTGCCCTTTAATTTTGGCTATATTTGCCTTTTGCCCTCTAATTTTTCGGGCTCCACTTTTGCCCTTTAACTCTTATTTTTTTGACCAAAAATGCCCTATGGGCTTTTTCATAAGCTTTTTACCAAAAATACCCTTTAATTTATTTGTTTTAATTAAATTTAGTTTAAAAACAAAATTTAAAATAGTTTAATTTAATTTTCTGATAAATGAATTTAAAAAAAAAAACAAAAAAAAAAAATCTCCCCACCCCATCCCCCTCCTTCCATGTTGCCCCCACCCCCCCCCCCCCCTCTCCTTCCCCCGTCCCCGTTGCCCCCCTCCTTCCTTCCCCGTCGCCCCACCCCCACCCCGCTGCAAATCGCGGTGAGGGGTGGGGTTGGGGGCTACGGGGAAGGGGGGGGGGGAGGGGGGCGAACGGGGAAGAGGGGTGGGGGGCGACGGGGAAGAGGGGAAGAGGGGGTGAGGTGGGTGGGGGCGACAGGGAAGGAGGGGGGGGGGGTGGGGAGATTTTTAATTTTTTTTTGTTTTTTTTTTAATTTTCATTTATCAGAAAATTAAATTAAATATAATTAAACTATTTTAAATTTGTTTTCAAAACTAAATTTAATTAAAACAAATAAATTAAAGGGTATTTTTGATAAAAAAAAAAAAAAAAAAAACCTATGGAAAAGCCCATAGGGCATTTTTGGTCAAAAAAATAGGAGTTAAAAGGCAAAAGTGGAGCCCGAAAAGTTAAAGGGCAAAAGGCAAATATAGCCAAAATTAAAGGGCAAAAAAAATAATTTGCTCTAATTATTGTGATTGAATATTTAGTTTCCTAAAATTTAAAACTTTCTATATAAAGTCTCTATCCTTATTTATTTAATCTTTACTTATTCAAATTATTCTTTTACCATATAAATTAAAATAAATTCTTAATCACGCGGGGACCGCGTGTCAGCGTTTCTAGTGATATTATAAACCATGCTATTCTTCTCTTTGAGGAGTGAGAAATTAGGGTATTTTAGAAAACATAAAAATTAGTATCTCAACTGTCGTTTTGTGAGTGGGAGGGTTTTGCTTTTAATATAGCAATAGATATAGATATATATATATATATATATAAGGGGGGTTTAGTTTAACAACAAATAATTTGGTAGGGTAAAGAAAGGTTACTTTTTTTCTCTTGTTTATCAAATATAAAATTACCAGTCATAATCTTACCGCCGGGTACGTACGGGGCAGCGGCGGCCTAGGGCAATGAAGAACAATATTAACGAGGTGTTGGATGACGATGAGAATAGTAGTAATAGCGCAAAAGTTAGGTACGATGAAATGGTGGACGACATGATAAGGATACACGATGAGAAATTGCAAGAGGCAGGTGAAGTAGCAAGGTTAACATTGCAAAAAATGGATTCAATTCTTCTAACCCCCCCAAACCCGACCACCACCACCACCACGACGTCCAAGTCCTTCGAAGAAGAACATTTTGAGATTTCTGGTGAGCTCCAGCAACTAAAAGTAAGCTTTTCAACCCTATTCTAATCCATGCATGCAAATTCATCATGGGTTGTTGTTGTTGTTTATTTCAAAGAAATATATAGAGGCACGCATGTCAGTCATACGTACATATCTGTTGTTGATTAAATTAATGGTGGTAATGATATATATATACACACTCATGCAAATTTTGTCACTCCAAATGGTGGTAATGATAAAACAGTACCTTCTATTCCTCTAAATGCTATGCTGCTATCCACCTGAAGATGACAATTTTACAAAGGAATATTGCTTTCCTCTATATATTCTGTGTATAATTTTGTACCAAGATAGTAGTTTATTATACGGCATATATCGGAGAGAGAGATGAAGAAGCTTGCTTTAAATTGTGTTTTTATGCTCCACTACTGGCTGCTACAAAACTTTTTAACCGCCTACATTCAAAGATACAATGAATATAGTTTCCCAGGAATCTAGAGCTTGTCATACTGTTATAATAACAACTTTGGAATACGTAATTTTCATTTATCACGGTAACTCTAGCTGTTTTCTTTCAACTTTACCTGCAACTTGCACTGTGAGTTGCAAATTCTTGTTGCTACTGTATAGTGTATGAGAATGAATAGAAAAAGGGATTGATTGATTCTCATTGCCCACCATTTATCAAGAAAATCAGTTTTAAGTGTATTATTTAGAAACAAAATATCAACTACATAGTGTTGGCAAGAGTGAATTATGTCTCCCCTCTACTACCTTAAGGTTTTAGATGAGGTAGTAATTCAATAATATTTACATACTACAATTAATCAACTTGTTGACACATTGTTGTCTATTGCTGGTTTTACCTGAGAAATGCAACAATGCAAAAAGTAATTTCATCGTTTTATAGTTAATGACAAATTTTCTGGATTGCTGTACATAGTTCCTGACTGGTCTGATGCTGGACTAAGTGTCTTGTGATTCACTGTTTATTCTTTCAGAGGCAACTGGAAAATCTTGTTGCTCAGAGAGCAGGTCTTGAAGACATGCTGAAAGAGATGAAGAGGAAGGTGATATATATGACAGCTGTTTATTGATTAACTAGTTATATCATGCTGTGGGTTAACTTTATTCGTTCACCCCCTGCCTGGTGTTCAAATCTACCAACTTAATAAGCAAAAGGTCATGAGCAAATATATCTAAAACTATGAGTCATCAAATACCTTCTGTGTTAAGGTGGCCAACTTGTACACCAAGATCTTTGCGATTATTAGCTTTTTCTACTGTACTGTTAATACCCGCAGCGTTGTTCTGGAAGATTTTGGCAGTTGGAAGCAGCTAGATTTAAGTTATTCACGGATGTGATCTATCATGTTTATGAAATTTAAGCGCATAGTGTTCTTTTAAAACTGATTTTGTGTAATTTTTTGGCTCGATCTTTATAATTTCTGTAACAGAACACCACCGTGGTAATTCTCCTCTTCCTTTCATTAAATGAAGGACAAGGTGCAATATTTTATGAGGGAAGTCACAAGAGGGTGACTTGACCAGAAAACAGGCATTAGTTTAAAGGCTCATGTTGCTTCTGATAAAGATTGATGGATTTTAATATTTACATAGATATTGCAAAAACTGATTTCACTCAAGTGTGTAATAGTTCTTCAATGATATGCGTCTAGATTTATCTCAACTGTTGTGACACTACCTTGTATTTCTCGTTGATTGTTTCCTTGGTCCTGTGCTTTTACTTTTTTTTAAGATCATTTTTGGATATTAGCTTGAATTGTTGTGCTTTTGTTATGTGCTATAGGATGATATACTACCCAAGTTGATGACTTACGAGGGTTCACTTGAAGATCTTTTCAGAAATGAAATATCAAAATATGATCATATTTGTGAAGACATCGCTCAAAACCTTGATGCCCAAGAACAGCTCTTGATGCATATACAGGTCTGACTTTTGTTCATTGTTTCAGATACGTTCCTTCACCATATTTTTCTACTGAAGAGAACTAGGATTAGCTTGCGCTTAATGATATCGGTTTGGGGTCTATATTTTATTGCTCGGGTAACTATTCTGTTCAAGTTAACTACCGGGTTCTTTGCGTTAGCCCTGTGTTCAAATTCATGAATGGCATTGCTTGATTCTTAGGCAATCAGTATTTATGTTTTGATTAATTAGTAATTTTGTTTGATTTTCATTCTATTAACATTCTACACCGTTTCTAAACATTTCTGAGATTATGTGCATTAAAATGGAGAAGCAATATATCTAAACAATGAATTTTTGTTTTGAGATCCAGAAACTTGGGCCAGTTTGCTTCTGCTCTCTATCCTGTCTTCTCCAGTTTTTCAGGCCCTAATATCATTCGTGTTCTGTCTCAAAACACAGAAATGGACCCTAGGTGTAGTGAGAGTTTTTTTAGATAAGGAACACAAAGACATATACCAACATGTTTTCCTTACTTTCAACCGTACGTCGCACCGGAAATTCTTTCTCCATGTTGTTTCTTAACAGAATTCTAGGACTTTTTAGTCGCTCATGCATACAGGCATTGTATTCGTTTGTGCATAATCTGGGCAAAGAAAGTTTAATCATCCAGGATATGCCTTCTCTAAGAACTTGCCTTGCTTCGGAAGCTGTAATGTGACACTGATATAAACATTTAAGCAGTCACCAAGTAACATTGTTTTGTATCTTGACAGGCCCAAAATGATGATTTCCCTGCCATCTTCAATCTTGAACATCATAATGGTATTTGCAATTTACTTGGTGTCCAGCTGTATGATACATGAAAGTTATATGTTAGAATAGGTTAGGCGTTGCCAATTCACCACGATTTTGCTGATTTACATGCAATCACCTTCATGATCATTGTTTTTTTATGGTGTGTTGAGTTGTTCTTAAGGAGTTATGACTGGTTAAATGCATGCTGAGCTCAATTTTCAGTTCGTGCTCATTTTTGGTACTTATGGTAACGCAGCATGATTTACTCAAACTGATTATAAGCAAATACAAACTTCACACTGATACACTTACAAACAAATATTCTTCTGGCCTGAGATGAGTTTTGCTTTTTGTGCTGCTCACTCACGATGTTTTGTACTTGACTACCATTGCTTTTATTCATTACTACTTTTTACATACATTTACTTGCTAGTAATTCGTCAGCATCTCGTCGGGAAAAGCTATAAACAGACTGAGGCGCAATTCCGAACTTCCAAGAAGTGCAAATAATATAGGGTGAACATAAAAATTTCAAATAAAAGTAGAATATGATGAAAATATCTCTTGGAACAAACGATAGCATTTAACCAAAACCTTAAGCTAAAGATAATTATCGAGAAACAATGTTTAAAAAATGCACTTAAAAAAAAAAAAAAAATCTTTGCTTTGAAATAAGTTTATGAAATGTAATATGTAGGGGTAGTCTTCATCTTTGTTTTTTTTTTGTTTTCCTAAAGAAAGAAACATAATCTGTGCATTAGCCGCATGTTATAAGTATCTATAATTAATGATTTTAATTCATTTTCTTGAAAAACCACCCGGGCTACAGCCCCAAACAGCCTTCTACCTGGCTCTGCCCCCGGTAGTAGATCAGAATATTTGGAAGAATGGAAGAGGCAGGTGGGATTGGCCGTGCCTCTAATAGTAGTAAGCATGTTGCAGTACAGCTTGCAAGTCATTTCTGTGATGTTCGTCGGTCACCTTGGTGAACTTCCTCTCGCCGCTGCATCCATGGCTAATTCTTTTGCTTCAGTCACTGCCTTTAGTGTTTTGGTACTAGCCTTTTTCTCTAACTGTCGTATTCTTTTCAGTAGAAACAGTACAATATGCAAAGTACTTGATCAATACAAAATAAAACTGATGATATACAATAAGAAACTCAACAAATTTTCAAATTTTGAAGCTAGGAATGGGCAGCACCCTAGAAACACTATGCGGTCAAGCCTATGGAGCCAAGAAATACCACATGATCGGTATCTACACACAAAGAGCCATCTTAATTCTACTCTCCTTAAGCATTGTCTTAGCATTTATATGGTTCTATACCGAATCCATTCTTGTAACTCTTCGACAAGACAAAGAAATCTCAGCTGGTGCAGGGCAGTTCAACCGTTGGATGATCCCGGCCGTTTTCGCCTACGGAGTTCTCCAATGCCTCACTCGATTTTTGCAGGCACAAAATATTGTACTTCCCATGATGATAACCTCGGGGATCACTGCTTTATTCCATATTTTTTTGTGTTGGTTTTTGGTGTTCAGAAGGGGACTTGGAATTAAAGGGGCCGCTTTGGCAAATGCTGTTTCGTATTGGATTAATGTGATTTTATTGGCACTGTACATTAAGTTCTCCTCAGCTTGCTCTAGGACTTTCACAGGCTTTTCGAGAGAAGCTCTCCGTGGTCTACCCCGTTTTTTGAAGCTCGCAATTCCTTCGGCGATAATGATTTGGTAATGTTTAAATCTGAATTTTGTTCTGGTTTATGTTTTGGGCAGTTCAATCTTTTGTATCAGATGTATGAATGCTACTTTTTGTGTCACCGTTATATTTTTGGCACATGTAACGAGTTCATGTATGGTGGAGAATTGGAGATTATATTTCCTTTAAATTCTACTTTTTTCTTGCAAACATCTAATGCTGAAATTTCACTACACTTTCATAATACAAAAGGTGGAACATTGTTTTTGAACAAAAGATTTGAACTGCCTTTTTGGTACAGTTCCTTTTTCATGTTACGACCATGGATTCACGATAAATTAATGAATGGTTGTGGATTTATGATCCTGACAGCTTAGAGTTTTGGTCATTCGAGATGGTGGTTCTTTTAGCTGGTCTTCTCCCTAACCCAAAGTTGGAAACATCAGTATTATCCATATGGTTTGTAATTCATTAACTATCTTAATCTACGCGTACATTAATATCACAAATAGTAATGAATAATGCAGTTGCTTAAATTTCATATATCTCTACAGCCTTAACACATGTTGGATGGTTTATACGATCTCAGTTGGTCTTGGTGCTGCAGTGAGGTTAGTGATACTAATCTACTGTTTCGTTTCATGCGTGCACCAAAGAAAGGGTGACATACGATGAGCAAACAAGACAAAATAAAATTACTTTTTGCAGATTCTACACTAAATTGTTATTATGTTTCAAAGTGTGTGTCTGATTAAAGTTGTTGCTTGTATTGACCTTAGCACGAGAGTTTCAAATGAGTTAGGTGCCGGACGCCAACGAAAAGCACGCCTAGCCGTAATTGTAGCAGCAGTGATTGCCGCTTCAGAGGGTATAATTGTCGCGACAGCTACAGTTCTCGTTCGAAATGTTTGGGGAAAACTATATAGTAATGAAGCACAAGTTATTAGATATGTTGCCAGAATCCTGCCCCTTTTGGCAGTGTCAAATTTTCTGGATGGTTTTCAGTGTGTGCTATCAGGTAAAGTATACAAGTAACTGCTACAGCTAAGACGATATTTCGTACAAATATTTTGCTATTTCAGTACATTGTTTTTGGATTAATTAAAGAATTGTGTCCATGTATGATGATATATACAGGAGCTGCTAGAGGATGTGGGTGGCAAAATTTGTGTGTGGTGATCAATCTTGGAGCTTACTATATTGTGGGAATCCCCTCTGCTTTGCTGCTTGCTTTCTTCTTTCACATTGGAGGCATGGTGTGTCACTCTCCCCTTGTGTGTCTCAAATATGTTATATCTATTTCCTGAGGGATTTTGTAGCTAGCTCCTTTTTAAAGGGTGTCTCTATAAATATTTAAACAGTAGGGGGAGTTTCTGTAATTAGACGAACCACAATAATATAAGCGTAATTATCTCAATTTTGCAATTTAAGTATTTAACCATGTTTCTGATGGGGATCTTCAAAATGTAATGCCAGGGCCTTTGGACTGGGATTATCTGTGGACTTAGTGTTCAAGCTGTGGCACTAGTCATAGTAAATCTGTACACCAATTGGGACAATGAGGTGAGTCATTCTGTCATACAAACTTGTACGTACGTACAGCTTCAACTCTGTGTACTATGGTGATATGTTTTTATCCTCGGGTAATTTAATTAATACTTCTCTGTCGATTATCCCCTTGCTTCGGTTGAAATTCTTAATTGGCTACCTAATAATTAGTGCAGTTAGTAAATTAATTTTCTTGTGATGATCTAGGCGAGGAAGGTTGCTGGTCGACTTATAGCATAAATTTGGAATGCTAGTCCAGTTTATAAGTTCAGCTGGATGCATCAAGACAAATGCTCAACGCCCTGTAACAAATTAGCAGAGGATATTTTAACATTCTTTTGTTTTGATTTATATGAATTCTCCAGAGTTTCTGGATCAATGTAACTTTAACAGTCCTTCAACAAGTCTTTTATTTTTATATATTTCTCTTTGTCAAAAGTTTGATTTTGTCTCATATTTCTTTTATGTATGAAATTTGTTACAAATTGGTAGTTGTCGTGAGCATGTGACGAGAATGCAAGAAGCACTTTCGCCATTTGATTTTTAAAATAAACAATTTAAGCGTACAGTCCCTTAGGTGTGGTATTTAGTATTCTTCAGTAATTCAAGAATATGCTGCAACACTGTTATCCTTTCAAATACATTTGAAATATTTAGCTACTTCATAAACTGAAATTGCCAAACCATTATCATTTACACATCGGACTTGCTACTCGTGCATCCTTAAATTTTAGAAGTATTTAGGTGCTAATTTCTAACCAGCAAAGTGCACTAACTAAAATGGTGTTTGCAAACTCTTTTTCAAAAAGTTGAAACTCATAATTGATGTGAACTTATATGGATGTACACCAGTATTAGATGTGAATGTTTTCTTGTACACTAATGCTATTTTGTTATTAATAAAACTCAAATATTGTTATGTCATCTTGCTTCTCTTGATTGCTTTTGTGGGTTTCAATTTGATTGTGCAGACTCTGATGGAGTATTAGTATGTGAAACTGGTTACACGACTACTTTTAGCAGTGACTGCCGCCAGAGGGAATGAATAGCAGTAAGCGCTAATTCCCTGACCTAAGCATTAGTTATTGCAATCAAAGCTCTTATTGTATTTTTTTTAGCAAATGGCGAACTTGTACTGCTTCTCCTTAATAATCAACTACAAGAACATTAAAGCGACAATGACCGTTAGTAGTTGTAGAACATAAGCACCTTATTGCGATTTGCGAGTAGAGTCTCTCCAGGTTTAGTGCAAAAATAAATTAATCAAATTAATATTTTATTGATGATTTTCCTTGGTGTTCTTTTAAGTATACAGTTACTAAACATCCAATTGGAACTTTGGAAGTCACATCCTTCTAGAAGCGGAAACTAAAAATTAAATGTGAAGGAACATCATTAACGGTCGAGTATAGAAGGATTAACAAGGTATATGATGCATTAAACACCAGAAGTTTGAATATTCAGACCTTGCAAGCAATTTCAGGATAAATGAACCGCTGGAAATTGAACTACTTTTTACGTAACAAAACATTTCTCCAGTTTAGTACTATTTATTAGCAGGTCTGTATAATTTCTTTTCACATTTACCAGCTAGAGAAACAAGTTATTTGAAAGATCATCATGACTTCTCTCTTTGCCACCTGAAGTTTCAAGGACATTCGTCCATTTTGACATTGTATACCTCGCCACAAGAGCACTTCACCGTGTGAGAGATTTCCTGAACAGAAAAAGAGTGATTTTCCTTAATTCAATATGACGACAATTAAGCATGGCAAATGTAAAATTCAACTACGTGTGCTTGGCAAATAGGTGAGTTGAAAACTAATGCTGAAAACTACACACAAATATATAAATGTCTTATATCTTTACACGGCAGAGTTGAGTGCTCACCTTCAATTGCATTATCTGGAGTTGCAAAGATTGAACATACTCAGTTTCTTCGGCTCTGTCAGATAAGAGGGCTTGGAGTTCCTCTTTTAAGCTCCTTTCATCCATTTCCCTCAGTTCAGGCTGCAACAACTCAGACATTGTGATTGGATATTTTTGTTATATA
Organism: Linaria vulgaris; assembly: GCA_948329865.1. Lineage (NCBI taxonomy): Eukaryota > Viridiplantae > Streptophyta > Magnoliopsida > Lamiales > Plantaginaceae > Linaria > Linaria vulgaris. The sequence goes on from OX415251.1 coordinate 69,610,202, forward strand.
CATGTTCTAAACAAATCACAAACTAAGTCCAGATAAAATAAAAAATACCAAATACAAATGTTGAAAATAGAAATAGATTTTGGATATGATAATTTACCCTAAAGCTGGTGATTTTGGTTTTCACTTCTTCAACAGAATGCCTCAGCTGGAATACAAAATAGTCATTAAGTACACAATGATCAAAAACCAGGCCAAGAAACAGAACTTAGTGTTAATAATTATATCAGTCATTAGCAAAATGGGGGCTTTTGGAAAATTTCAGCAAAAGAAAAATATACAGTTTGAAAGTGAAAACTGGACCAAGCGAATCAGAAGAGCATGCCTAAATATGCATTGCATCTGTACCTAGAATTCACGTAGATGTACGTGAACTGATAGATGGTATCAATAAAATGCATCTAACAGTATCATGCTTTCTTCTTATCTATAATTCTGATATTCAAGCTTTCATCAAATAGAAATTATCAACATATGCAGTTACATGTCCCAGTTGCATACTATACCTTATTGTTTTCCAACCAAAGATTCTCTTTTAGCTGTGTCATCTGATCAAACTTAGCTTTTGCTGAATGAAATTTTATCATCACGCTTTCACCCACGTCTTCCTGAAAGCCTGAAAGGCTAAGCTGTTTAAGTACTGGAAAACCTTTCATCAAAAGAGATGTTAAAGTATTTTACATCAAGAGGATGAAGACATCACAATATCAGAAACATCTCAAACCAGTAGAACTTGCAATTTGTATAACAAAACTATAGTAACCTTGTCAACAATTTGAAGCAATGTATCATTAATTTTAGAATTGTTTACATGCCTTAGAACCAACTGAAATTTCCTTCAGATCTAACGAGCCATGGATCAGGTCACAGACTCACAGGGGACATCTTTTCACCAGAGGGACGCTTGGACATGAGAAATTCTAAATAATCTCAAACCAGATGCCAAATCACTTCACAAAGGAAGGCAAGAGTGTGTATCCTATCATTAGATAACTCAATTCCAGCATCCATTTTATCATGTGAAACTTAGATAATGATAATGGCTGGTAATGCTCAAAATATAGTGTGTTCATATGGTTTGGTTACTGGTTAGAGAACGTTTAATCGTCTCTCTAGTACCAGAAATTTTGTTTTCTCATTATAATGACAGGAGTTGAAAAGAGATATTATTATATAAAGGAAACGTATGCGTCTTAATCTGGTACCTTCAGTTCCACCTGTGTTCTCGCATACCTGCACTATTTGGGAAGAGAGTTAGAAATATCACCTGGTGTAAAAAATAAAGTGACTCAAGACAGAAGAATCTAACATAGCTGCAGTTTCTCCATTTTCATTTCATTTACTCAATGTATTACCAACACATGAAACGTATACGGTCTAACAAAGGCTCAAATGCATATAAGTAAATGCACACACTTGTACTTCCAGTTAACAGTCTTACAATATCTACAGATCAAATCACCCAGGACTTGTTCTTATTAGATACTAAACTTCTTTTCAACAATATACAAGCACATGAATGACTTAATTGATCAACATAATGCAATACAACTAGCAGGATGTCAAGGATAGGGATGGGATAAGGTGAGAGTAAGACCTAAACTTCTACTCTGATTTAGAGTGGCATAGTTCAGTTTCGTAATAAATGGCCTTAAATGATAGCAGATTGTTAATTACATGCACTGCAGAGACTAAGTAACTTTGACACCTAGAAGTTGGTCAACAAAGAAGTAATTAATATCATCAAAATCCACCTTATAGCTTATCTTCAAATAAAAAGTGCAATAAATCCAAGCTTTGCACATTCATACATCTTATACTTATCTACATTTATCTTAGTTTTGTGGAAAAACACCACTAGATAAGTGCAATACGTCCAAAAAGATAATGTAAATCCTTATTACCCTTTATTAATAAGAGAAAAACCATGACCAAACAGCGAAAAATATGAAAACATTACCAGTCCTTCTCCAAAATGTGAGCTGAGCTCCACAGACTTGACCCTCTCCTACATACCTCAATTGCGTTAATAGCCAAAAGTCCAAAACTGCGGAGTTCCAGATAACGATGGTAGCAGAAAAGACACTAAACCTGTTGATCTTTTAGCTCTCCACAGATATCCTCAGTAATCTTTGCATAATATGCTCTGTTTTTACAGAATTCAAATGTGAGGTTATGTATCATATCACTGCCTTTTTTGACAAATGCAATGCGAGTTACCTTTTCTCCACAAGTTTGTCTGACAGGCATACTCTTTCTTGTTGCATAAGCTTCAATGTCTGCATGAAGAGAAAACAAAGAAATGACCGCATATCAGAAAATAAAAGATCAGCAGGCTCTCCTCTCCCTCCGATAAGAGAAACACGATAGAGAAATAACGTGTAGAACAAATGTATCATTTGATTTCAATACTACATCAGACAGAGTAGTAAACAGAATTATTTATGTTGGAATCGGATATCTGAATAACAGTAGCTAGGAACCTCAGTATCTTGTTACCTGAGTGAGGGTGGAAGAATCTGATCGGATAGAGACGGTTTTCCTCTGGTTTTCCAAAATCTGCGAACAGATTAGTCCTTTCGCTTTTGCCATCTGATCGGTTTCCTCCTTGACCTGCCTAGTTTCATTCCTGACTGCGAAGTTATTGAAGGCGAATAAATACAGAAATTCAGACATTTCCAAACATCATAGAAATGAATAAAGAGTATTAACGAGATATCGTGGAAGTGAAAACCTGAAGTGAGATCGTTTTGGAGAGTTTGAATGGTGGTGCAGAGCATATGCTGCTCAACTGACATCTTCGCTGCCTGATCAGCGACATCTGCGACAGAACAGTTGCCCTCAATTTCATTTAGGTAATAACTAACAAGCAGTAATTTGTCCTCAATTCATTTTTCTTCTTCATCATAACAAAAATCAACCTACAGAGTTCAATTTCACTATTTCAACGTATTTCAAAAACGACATCGTTTTGATGAGAGAGAGAGAGAGAGAGAGAGAGAGAGAGAGAAGGAGAATGAATACCGTTGATCTGAGAGCGGAGAGTCTTCATATACTGAAACAGCTCCTCCATTGTTGTCGCCAACAGTCACTGTGTGTGTGTGTGTGAGAGAGAGAGAGAGAGAGAGAGAGAGAGAGTTTGTTATTGTTGTGCGTGTGCGTGTGCGTGAGCGTGACTGTGTTCGTGTGTGTGTGTGTGTGTTTAATACTTTAATTGGATTTGATTATGGAGGGAAACAGCAATAATCCCGCGAGCTCAGAATTTATAATTATTAGGTCTCAGCCGCTTTTGTTAATAATATTTTGTAACATTCAAATTAGAAAGAAAAAAAATACCAGAAAGAACAATTTGAATTTTGTTTGAGATATTAAATGATATTTGTAATACTAAAAGTTTCATATTATGTACTTTCAAGTCTAGTTAGTAATACTAATCCCCATCTTGTTTTAGGCAAATTGGCTGAAGAAGAACTTAACTTTCGCTAGCGCGATAAGTAAAGAGATAAATGGGGTAGCGTGGAATATTATTTTCGCTGCCAGCATATGGAGCATTTGGAAAGCGCAAAATAGCTGTGTTCTTCAAGGGAAAAATACCACGCCTTATGGCGTGATTTGCCAAATCAAGCAACTTTGTTGGGATCATTTAGCGGTGCGAAAGCCCAGAAATCCGAGAGAAGAATCGAAGTGGGGACTGCCAAGAGAGGGATGGTGCAAACTGAATTTAGATGGCAGTGTGGTCACAAGAAATAATCGAGGATGCTCGGTCGGGGTGCTACGGAACGAGAAGGGAGAATGGATGTGGGGATTCACGAAGGAGATTAGTTGTCCGACAGTGCTTGAAGCGGAGTTGATAGCGATCCGAGAGGGTCTCAGCATTGCTTGGAAAAAGAGGATACAAAAAATTGAGGTGGAAACGAATTCCTTGGAAGCGTTTAAAGTAATCACTGATGAGTCCATTCGAACCCATGAGCTATATGAGATAATCAAAGAATACCGCACACTCCTACACAAACCGTGGGATCACAAATTTCGTTGGATCGAAAGAGAGGCGAACAAAGTCGCAGATGCTATGACACAAACGTCACGAGAGTCGGAGGGTGAACTTAGTGTGTCACTAATCCCCTCCCCCGGTATGCGGATTTAGCCTAAGGGCTTTTAACTCTACTTGGTTACCAAAAAAGAATAAAAAAATATTCCCCATCTTGTTTTTAGTAGAGAATTACTAAATATTGCACTTTTAATAATTTCTCGATAACATCTTATTTGATATATCTCATCATACAACTATCCACGTCACTTTTTTTCTTACGAATAATTTTTATCCACTTAACAAAATCATCTCATCATTGATGCAAATACAAAGTGTACACTTCATGCAACACATTTAGATATGTTAAAAGCTCGAATTTCCCATACCTTAGTTCAAAGTCAAGTCATTTCTCTATAAATTTCAAAGTATCAATTTTATGCAAATTCAGACACTTTTCAAAAGTAACTAACAGATATATGCAAGTTATTATAAGGTCTAATAATAATAGCTGTTCTACCAATAACTACTTACAAAACTCAAAAATATACTTAAGCCCTTAGTTTTTCATTCCATCCTCATAGGTGAGGAGGAGTAGCAGACCCCATGAAAGGGAGGATGCAAGAGTAGGTAACATATTTGACACTGTCGATTAATACAACAACAAATATGCGTGAGATGGACTTTGATCCCGTCACACCATCAATATCAGCATCGCCCGCCTCTTTAGGGTCAACAAGCACAGAAACCACCATCGGCGATGAAGTATTATTTCCAGTCAGCTTCTCTTTTCCTGAGTTTCTTTCTGCATTTTCCGCAGAAATATTATGAGAGGATTCAGGAAGTGGGCTAGGAAGACCACGGAGGATTCTTCTATTTACTTTTCTAACAAGAGTTGAATTCTGACTCCCATCTCCAGATATATTTCTTGAAGTGGGCACAGGAACTATCGCCGATGATACATCAAACTCGAAAACTTTGGTGCACATGCCGGATGTTAATAATGGCCCTGAACACAAGATAAGGGAAAACTGTTAAGACTTTTAACGTGGTAAGAGAACACAGAAACAAGTGACCAAGATCAAGATAAAAGCCCTTCTAAGAACTTAACAAACTTAAAGTTAGGCAAGATGTCTGTATAGCGGTGTACAATTCGATAACCTTTGCTGAAAATAAAGGATAATTACATTTTACACTTTAGGTTTAGTCTTAACTACCAAAACTTTCTTTACCGCTTGAGTAAATTACAGAAACACCAATTAAAACTTGGATGAAAAAAAATCACATAAAAGGTTTAAATAATCAAAGAGACCCCTTGAAAACTAGAGAACCCTACAAATTGTTTTCCCATGTCTTTAAAGCTTGGGAAGGTGCAACTGTAGATTTTCCAACATCATGGGGAGTTACTGTATAAAAACCCGAAAATAGATGTAACTTATCATAATAATATATTCTATCACCAATTACCATTCAAGTCCAGTTTAACAACATACCAGTACAATTTCAGATTTTAGTGGTCCAATGAGGAATGAGGACTGAATTATTTGTAGAACCACAAATTGCACTTCTTATTTGAGGATATGCACGTATAACCCCAAAAAAACAAATTTTGCCTAAGTTAATCACAAGGTAATGCGATAATTACTAAAGTCAGCAAATCTTATGCCTCCACGTATGCAGTACACCTTAAATCTCCATTGACAAATAGATTGACAGTAGGCGAAAGGGGTGGGGGCTTTATTAAAGCTCTATATTCCACAGATAAGAGTTGCAAACACAAAAACCTGAACATAAAATAAAGATGTGAAAACTGACCCAACTACAATTGTCCAACATGCTACCTTCAAAATCACATTCTTTTACTCACGTGCTGCTATTCTTGCAATAAAATTAACAATCACCCTCTAAGTAACTATTCAACGAGTTCAACGTTTCGATTCAAATACAAACCTCATGCATTATACATTATAATAACAGGAAACATCAGATGGAAAAAAAGACAATATTACCAGTCAAGCCTTCATGAAACCATTGCTGAACCTTTCCATCAGTTTCCAATGACTTCAAACTATCCTCATCAGCTGAACCAGACCCAAGAGCCCTCAGTGAAGGGTGCCTAGCAACATTCCTTGCCAGCCCCGCAACCCGAATAGCAGGGGCCAAATCTCCAGGAACAGCTAGACCAGTCTCACCACATTCCTTACCATGAGCCGACATGGCTTTCTCACTTGCCAAAACTGAATGGATGACTAAATTTCCATCTATCTTAACAAGTTTATTATTCTTGGTAACATACAATGACGCAGCAAGAGGTTCGCTACCGTTGCCCGACCTAAAAACTTCGTCAACGCTTGGCTTTCCTCTACTATCATGAATGCTCTGACCACAATGTACATTATTGTTACCACTAAGTTCCTTCAGATCACCATATTCCTCTCCACAATTGGTTCCATTGACCATCAACACCCTCCCATGATGCCTCTCAGTAAACCCACCGCTGAATGCCTCCTTAACTCCTCCATACCTCACGTTGACCATTGGAACCAATCCTCCAAACAACATAATGAAAAACAATAAACCCAGAAAACTGACACCTGCGACTTTCTTGGTCTTCCGCCCCTCATTCTTCTTACTCTCCACCTTCTTATTTACCTTGGGTGCCTCTGTTGGTTTCTGCCTTTTCAACCTTGGTATCGGGACCAGCGGCACTTGAGACCCTTGTGGCTTGACCATATATGGCATCCATGGATACATCATGGCTGGATGAGGGTACATACCAGGAGGCGGTGTAGCCATTGGGAGTGGTGGGATCGCACCACCGCCGCTGCCCATTTGCTGGCGAAGCGTGGCATTTTCTGCCATAAAGTAGGAAATCTTGACATTCAAGTCTTGAATCATAGAATCCATGGCCTTCACCTTATCCTCCAACACCTCGACGTACTGTTTCTTCCTCTGTCTCGACAACTGGGCACTCTCCCTATTCCTTATCAATCTGGCCTTTCTTTTCTCCTCCTCACTCAAACCAACTTCATCATGACTATTGTTATCATTATTCTCGGTGTTACAGTCGTTCTTATTACTTCTCGACCCAGTACTATTATTCATCACCATATCTTCTTCATCCCCCTTTTTCCTTTTCAACAAGGAACTATTGACATTATTCATTTTAGCCGAATCCTCTAACATACTCTTCTGGACAAAATCACCAACCTTAATCGAAACGTTGTCTAAATTAGGCGAAGAACTAGTCACCGGTATGTTGGCGCAATAATTTGAATCATCGGATACATCAGACCTGCAATTACCTGAACCCTGAGATATAGGTGAAGGCCAATTCAAGCCCTTGGCATCACCACCACTGGATTCATCAGAGCTTCCACGGTGCCATCCATTCGACTCGGTCGACGAGGCGTTGAGAGGGCCCGACAATTGATCAACATCAGAGGAGAATTTGGGGTCGAATTGAGGTAGCTGAGTGGGGTTTAGGATGTCGTCAGGGAGGCAGAGATTTTCTAGGTCAAAATCGAAATCGAAATCATCGAGAGACACGTCGTTGTTTTGATCGAGATATTCGGAGAAATAGCTGGCGTCGAAGGGTGGAATCGCGAGCTCGGACGGCGGCGGATCGACCGTCGAATCAGCCATTGAGGAATCTGCGCGTTCGCAAAATTTGCTATTGTAACGCCGAAACGACACCGTTCAAGGTGGTTGAGTTTTATTCAGAATTTAGGGGAGATGTCGTAGGAATCGCATTCATCGGAATAGCCGAATAGGTCTTGGTCCGTATAGGCGTAAACGTGTTGCAGAAGATATAGGTATTCTTTTTTTTTTCTTTCTTTTTTTCTGTTTATGTATAACAAAAAATAAGAAAAATAACAGCATACGCGTCAACGTGTGTGTAATTGGAATTGCACTCAATTTCTGCAAATTATTATTTCAGTTATTAAAAATGTAATTTTCAATATTTAGATACTTTTTTATTCTACTAAAGACGAAAAAAGTGCCCTTAGGCTATATCATTCGAAACAAATGAAGCGAATTCACGGGGGACGAAACGCAAAAAGCAGCATGGCGATTGTGCAATAGCATCGAGTCGACAACTCTATTCTTTCCTCGAGGGATCCACACACTCTTATTCCCATGGTTTATGAAGAAGAGCTCTACACTCTTCAATCTCTCAAGATTCGGGTGTGAATACGTGCTATCAGTAATTGCATGAACAGCTTCTTTCGAATCTGTCTCAACAATAATCTTCGGAACCCGACGTTCCCATGCTAACGCAAGTCCTCTTTGAACCACGACAATTTTTGCTTCCAACACAGTCGGGCATTCAATCCGAGCTTTGAAATCCCAAATCCAGACCCCTTTCTCATCTCTCTAAACTCCACCAATCGACCCGGTGTTAAAGTTTTTCTTGACTATGCCATCAGTATTTAGTTTAACCCATCCCACGTTCGGCTTTTCCCATCCCGACTTCTCTATGCGTTTCACCTTGCCCTTAACACTCACCATCTCCAGGCTAAGCTGTTTTATTTGTCCCACAATGGAATGTATATTTTTAGTATTTCTTTGAAAATTTTCCCATTCTTAGTTCCAAATAATCTATATACTTGCTGCAAAAATCACATTCTAAGGAGTATTCGGTAAAAGTTTGCGAACTTTACAACTAGAAGACATGTTCATTTTCAACCATGAACTATCTTCTAGATTATTAAAAAGACGCAGCTCATTGCCCTCAAGTAGGGTACGACAAACTCTAATCGCCATCAAATAATATCTCAAAATATGTAAGGTCGACTCTTGAGGAAATTTACATACCTCGCAAGATGCATTGTCCGTGATCTTCCTAACCTTGCGGAGTTGGTTTGTCGCAAGTCGGTTCTGAAATACCCACCAAATAAAATACCGGATTTTATTGCTACACGGTGTTTTTCATATCCACGGTATCTTTGGCAAAGTAGAAATCCTCCCAACATGGCTTCGGAATCTAGCTTTGTATGCGCTCTTACAAGAAAAAATTCCATAGGCGATTTCCCCCAAATAATGCGGTCTTCATTCTCATTGAGTATCGGAGGTTTCACGTCAAGAAGGCACATCCAGTTGACATCCAAATTCGTCTTTAATTTCTCAAGACACCAATTACCTTCATCATCGATTAAATCTCTCAACGCAACTTTAAAATCTGCCTCGTCAGTATTGTTCACAAGCTCGCATAACCATCCGTTTCTCCTCCAATTATCGAACCAGAAAAGAATATTTTATCCTCTCCCAATTTTCCATCTAATCCATGGCCTTATCAGCTGCATACAATGAATGAATCATTTCCAAGTAACGCTATCACTAGCCCTCACTTTATATTCCATCAGCCGCTTGTCTTTCAAATATTTTGCCTTAACAATCTCACCCCATAAACCTTGATCCTCTATAAGTATTTCTAGCAGTGTTTCGGAAGGAGAGCTTGATTATCACGCCTCCCTAATCTGATATATAGTCCCTCTTCATTCTTCTCTCTCGTAACTTTTTGCCATCCTACCAAGTGAAGTTTCTTTCTATTCGGATCACTAGACTAAAGGAAATCTCTGTTAGCTCTGTCTAATCTCTTACACACGTTATCCGAGAGCCGACATGATTGCATGACGTGTATTGGAACTGCCGTTGAGACGGATTGTACAAGCATCGAGTGTCCCACAAGAGAAGGCATTTGTTCTTTCTAACCCCAAAAACGTGATTGGATTTATCAAAAATCCCTATAAAATGATCTTTATTCATATGACCATGGAATAATCAGGCTCCAAGATATTTCCAAAGATTTAAAGTTTGAGAAAATCCAACCAAGGCGCATATCCAATTTTGAGAAAAAGATCTTTGATTTCAGGGCGGTAAGAGATAATCTGAACGAGGCACAAAATCTTCGAGAGTTTCTTTGATGCATCCAGTCGTTTTGAGGGTCGCCTTCCTCATTAGAATTAAATTGTTGGCAAAAAAATAGACAAGAGAGTCTCGGACCTCCCCAGTAAGGTATAATAGGTTCCCATTTTTTCTCGCCCACCACTTCAAGAATAAGGTATGCTAACCTTTTAATGCAAATCACAAATAGGTAAGGAGATACCGGATCTTCTGGCGCAGACTGCACCCATGTTTGAAGGACTCTAATGGTGTACCGTCCCAAAGGATATGCGTCGATGCGTTGGTGACACAAATTATGAAGTTAATGATGTTTTGTGGAAACTTGAAGGCATTGAGCGTGTCTTCAAGGAAACTCCAACTAATCTTATTGTAGGCTTTTTCAAGATCTAGCTTAAGTATCATACATCCAATTTTGTTGTTCTTTTTATTTCTAAGAGAATGAAGTACCTCTTGAATCACCATGATGTTAGAGTGGGTGTCGCGCCCTTTGATGAAGCTAGACTGAGCCGGTGCAATTAAATTTGGCATCATCTCTTTGAGTCATAACATAATACACTTAGTCAAAAATTTATACGTTACGTTACATAAGGAAATCGGCCTAAATTGAGAGATATTTGTGGGGCTCGTCGTCTTCGAAATTAAGCACAAAAATACCTCACAAACAGCCGAGTCGAAGATACCATTCGCAAACGCATTCTTGGCAAATTCAAAAAGAGAGTCTCATATCCATGCCAGAAGGTTTGATAAACCTTAGCTTGTAGACCATCATGTCCCAGAGTTTTAGACGGGTGTGTCGCCCAAACCGTGTTTTTTAATTCGTCTCTCGTCACTTCCCTGCTCAGGTTTTCATAAAGTTACAAATCATATATATATATATATATATATATATATATATATATATGTAGGTTAACATCTACACTTTGATGGTCCCGAGGTACTACATCCGTTCATCCAGGGAGATCAAGACTAGTTGCACAACATAAAAACTAATCAATCTAGACACATGAATATCTCAAGCACAGATCGATCAAAGAAAATAAAAATATTCATAAATTAGAGTTACTCTCCTACTCTAAACAACAAGTATGTTAGATTCTCATAGTCATGAGTTCAACAATCAATAAATAATTAAACAACATAAACAAAGTAAAGAGATAGGGAAAGTCTCTCAGATTAGGTGGAACGTTGACGCTTTGGCTATCTTCTCAACTCTTACGTGCTATCGTCTTCTCCACGAACTATTACTCTAGAATATGAAATCAAAACTAGTCAGAACTTCACTAGTGTTTCTCTCACAGGTTTTCTTTCTGAATAACTATGAAAAACAAGTGTAAAGAGTTGTAAGCTGGTGTTGTAAGCATTGTGTTCTAGGTGTTGACCGTTCTCCCTTACTTAGGAAAGTCTTGTTGCTCCGGTTTTGTAAATAGTCACAACTTAAATTGTAGATTAGGATGGTGTTGCCCTAGAGATGGGCGACTTGGCATGACGCACGGCTACGTCACGTAGCTACCCGCGATGCTCGAATAGCTTTCTCTGTTGTAGCGCAACTCTTTGGTTGTTCCTTGCAATGTGTTGATGCTTCCGTGGCTCGCAATACCTACTGCCCATATGGCACTGTCTCGTAGCTCCCTTCACGTAGCTCTGCCCCATCCTAGAATGGGCAAACTTCTCGACTTCTTTGCTTGATGCGATTCATGGTTTTGCCTTGACTTGCGCAGTGCTATGGCACCCGAAGTTGTGTCATGATGCCATCTTTACAACTCTTTTCAAAAACATCCAATTTAGGCTACTTAAATGTCGTTTTTCTTTGACTCAACAAAATCTTAAGAAAACATGAAATAATAATAGAACCAATAAATGTGCACCGAGAATCATACAAAGCATAAGAAAATAAGTACTTAAATCACTCTAAATAAACGTTCATCATCCATCTAGTAGTCAGGAGTTAGTTGTGACCCGAGTGCTGGATCGACATGTACTCGAGCATGTCTCATGACTTTTTGCAGGGTCGCTCCTCATTGGGAGGTATAAGGTAGAATATCAAATTCAAAATGATCTATTATCTTGTTAAGCTAAATTCATTAACATATTCTATGAAAATTCTAGCCTTATTCTTGCAACTGGTTATCTGGTTAAACCGTTTTACTGATATAATCACACCTTGAAAGGTATTCAGTAAACCGCAGTCACTTCTTGCATTGCGAGTTATTTTACATGAACCTCACCAAGTCATTAAAGAAGTTTTTCTCGTTTCTTCTGTATGTTCCTTCATCGTGATAATATCGACATGGAAAGCATGAATTAAGTGAATAATTTTCCGAGCTTGCATTTTGGAATATTCATAGAACCGTTAAATTTTTTTTATCACTAACGCATGACCATTTAAGTTGCCGCATTACTTGTATTCCCAAGACTTTTGTTGTATATACCAAAAGTTATTTTATCATAACGTGTATGGTTTTGGTCTTTGACATCTAGACCCCTTCCTAAGAGTTGTATTTCAACCTGAGTTGGGTAAAGCGATTGGACATTATCGAACCAACTCGAATCAGAGTACAGAGGTGGTGTGCCAACTTTTGAGATTACATGGTGATGTTTGACCAACTTTTTTTTCACAGCGAGGGAGTTAATCAATCTTGCATAATACAAGAGTAATTTGCCAAAAATGGGTCATCAAAAGGATGCAATATGATTTTCAATCTGCCACATTCGATACAAAAGAAACTTAGGATTGACATTCTTAAAGGAGATTTATGAGAAGATTGTATACCCCATAATCAAAACATTGGTAAATAAGAAGCAACAAGTCTAATCACATAATATAAGTAGAACTTATTTGCTAATTTCCTTAATTTGTTTTTCCTCCGATATCTTTATAAACTCACTTCCCTTCAAATTAACAAATAAATATTAAGGGAAAATTACTCAAGCTACCCTTGGGGTATGGGCAACTTTAAACACCATCCTCATGTTTGAGAAATTACACCAACACCCCTTATGTCTGATTATTACACATAAAACTTATGATATTTTATTGAATAAAAATCCCTACTTCGCATTTATATTGTACAAGAAACAAAAAATAAATCGAATTGCTTAGATGAAGAAATTAAACCTTATTTATTTTGTTTAAATAAGATAAAGAAAAATAAAAAAAGAAAGAATATCTTGAAAGTTCAAACAAATTATCTGCAGATTTAATTTATTACATGAAGGATGTTTGTGTAATTTCTCAAATATAAGAAATCGTTTATATAATTAGCCTATACCTTAAGAGCTATTATGCACTGACACGGACACGACAGGACACAAATACGGCAACACGAATTCTTAAAAAATCTGACACGGTCAGGACACAACATAGTTTTATATTAAAATATATTAGATATTACTAAAATATATAAGATTAATATCTCTAAAGCCCAGTAAAAATTCATAACATATTTAAATCCTAATAAAGTTACCACTTACCATTCATCACCTATCAACCAAAACGAAATATAAACAAGGCGCTCACTTAAATTCACGTACGGGTTTCAAAAACGAATATAAACCAAAATGAATAACAATCCAAAGTTATAAAATACTAAAAAATTTAAAATACTGCTCGACTTAAATAATGCATCAATTGAAAATGATTCATGGTTATGTGTTTTACTTAGTTATATAAGTTTCCGTAATTTGTTTTTTCATCTTTTTATCATTTAATTATCAATTTAGAAACTCTTTATTTTAAATAAGTTTATTATTTTATCTCGAACATGTCTAAAATATGTTGGAGAATACATTCTTAAGTGTCGGACATGTGTCAGAATTAGTTTTTATTAAGACACGCCACACGTGGCGTATCTGACACGTGTCGGGAGAGTGTCGGGCGAGTGTTGGTGTCGAATGCATATCATCAGACACAGGACACGACTGATGTTTTGAAGTGTCGGTGCAACAAAACTTAGGAGTAGTTTGTGTAATTCACCTAAAATCAATCACATTAATCAATGCACAACTAAGGAATTTCTTATGAGAAGTCAAAAACTTTTTATTCCTATATCCGAAATCCATAACGGATAATATATAAACATAAAATATAATAGTCTTGATATCTTAGAAATTTTTGTGATGGGAATGAATTTGATTTATGTTGTGAATGACTTGTTATTTTTAAGATAGAACACAAACTAAGATCATCTACCGTATGATCATTCGTCTTCGGCTGAAGTTTTTGTTTTTCTGCATGATGGTTTTTATATACTGAGCTACCACAAGAATGGACTCAGGACTTTTATTTTCTTACCCTGAACGTACTACATGAAAACAACATTACTGTACGTTGTAACGATAATATAGTATTTTCTCTAAAGGATGATTTTTGTTTTTTCTTGTTGGCTTAAACGTTTAGGTGTTCCATGGTAATTTAGAACCTATTAAAACAAAAATAAGAAAAATATTAGCATTACATGTATTATATATGGTAACACGAAGTTTTTGATTAATTTCACGGAGTAAAATGCAAAAAACTATCCTGTGTTATTTCTAATTGGCAAAAAAACCCCTGTGTTATTTTTATTGGTAGAAACCCCCCTGTGTTATTCATAAATTAGCAAAAACCCCCTTCATGACATATTTTATAATGACAATACCAATAATTAAGGATTTATAAGTATTACAATTTTATAATAAACATATACTTGTTGCAATAAATATTATGCATCGTGTTATAAATTTTTTAGATTTTTTTAAAATTGTAAAAAAACATAATAAAATTAGTCGGTACCGTAATTATATTTTTACAGATCTAAAAACTAAGGTTTTCTTCAAAATTAATAAACAAAAATATGCATACAATTTAATTTGAACATTATTAGTTCCATATGTATCAAAGACATACAATAAAAATCATATTTTGAGATCAATCTCAGTATGTGCGAATTAATTCAGTGTAGTAGGGTTTTTTTGCTAATTTTGAAATAACAAAGGAGGGTTTTTGCTAATAAAAATAACACAGGAGTTTGTTTGCCAATTAGAGATAACACAGGGTAGGTTTTTGCATTTTACTCTAATTTCACGGTATACAAATAAAAACTGTGAATTAACTATATACATAATAAGAATTACTTCTAAATCTCGGATATATCGCTTTGGCAGCAATAAGATTAGTACTCATATTTTTTTTTTTAGAATAATAAGACTATTACTTCTAAATCCTTTTTGACTGCCACAGAGTTCTACTTATACAAGATTCCTTTCCTCCATAAACTCTATAAAACACCCAGATAATATTCCTTTTAATAATCAAAGGTTTAGATTTTCTCGAATGAATCCCAGAAAGTTACCTTCCCATGGCAACAGAGAAATAAGTTCTTCCCCGTGATATCTTACAAACCATCCTCCTCTTACAGCCTGTCAAATATCTGCAGAGGTTTAAAGCCGTAGGCAAATCATGGAACGCCATCATTGTTAGAAATATAGCACCATAATTGAGATAAACGAACAGAGATATCGATTGACGAAAAATTAAACAACGAAAATAACAATGATACGAAATTACCGTTACCAAACAAACCTCAATCGGAATTGGATGAACGAAGAAACGAGAAGTCGAGAACCTTTCGGTTTCCTTAAAACAAATTCGCCCTCTCTACGTGCTTGAGAAAACGTGAGCGACTGTCTCCCAGGATACAACGACTACGAGCAGAATTGCGTGCACAAGCAAGGACTGCTCCGGCGAATTCGAACTGTAACTTTCCTCTACCACCGCACAATGAAAAAATATTTTTGGTTGCGCATAAAAGTTTTTTCGTGTATGCAATGTATTTTTTTTCGATGATAAAACCTATGGGGAGCGACCCATTTTATAGACTAGGTTGGAGAGAAAGTTGGAAGACTTAGCCATCAAGAAATGTGGTTAAGATAATTACGAATCACGTAATTAAGATAATTACAGATCTCGCAAAGATTTCGGATGAATGTAGACACATTTCAGTTAAAACTGATAGGTAAATCTTATGGAAAGATTTTCCTAAGATAATTATTATCTCTTTGATGCTTATTATTTTCCGCATATAAAGTATAGCAGAAAATTACATAATTCTATTTACGTAAAACAGAAATATTAAATATTGACGTACAATATTTTAGACTTTAATTAGTCAACGTTGAGCATCAATTTCTCATTCACCCATGTACCAAACTCGACCTAAAGTCGATTGTACAAAAACTCAGTTCCTTGAACCAATTTTCCAACAATCATCTCAGATTACGACTTCGCCAAACAACATCGTCAACTATCAGAGAGTTCCAAAAGTGCTCACAATGCAATATCTTGATGTGGAATGGCAAAGAGGTTTATTTGGCTGAATTTGAAGACGACAACTTTAAAGGTGAAATAATATGTGAAAGACCTTACAACGCCAAAAATCTCTTGTGCTCCGGCAGCGGTCTAGCACTCTTAAGCACCACCTCTTCCTCCTACATGTTGTTGTAAAATCCGTGCAGTAGGCAAAATACCAAGATTTTATGCGATTACACATATGACCTTCAATCCACAAGCTTTGGAATTTGTCGCGGTTCATCCTTGGATGATTACAAGATAATAGTTAAATCTTGTATCTGCTACGCTGTTTATTCCTGTAAAAATGCATCCTGGAGTAAGAGGAAGGGATATCCTTTCACAAACTATAGAGTGGGCAGAAGAGATGGGCTCTTTGTAGGTGGCTTTTCCTTTTAGTTTGCAACAGACTCTCAGATTCTCTATATTGATCCTAGAGATGAAAAATTCAAGAAGTTGGAGAGGCCTAGAGTCGCAGAAGACAAGGACAAAGAGCGTCTCGAGATGACTATTTTGAGGGGCTGCTTGTGTTTATATGACAATACCAATTCTGCGACTCGTGAAAGACCTCGACTCAGGATTTGGATACTGAGAGATAACAATGTTGATTCTTATTCTTGGTTAGAGTTAGTGATCAACAACAATGTCGTTGATGGACTTTCACCAAGGGATGTGATTACTCCACTATTTTTCAGAGATGAGAATGAGCTAGTGATCCATTCAGGAGATATGGATGTAGGAATCGGCGTATACGACTATGCGGAAAACAAGTACGGAAGAAGTACGATGCCCCCAATCTTTGATTTGCACAAAGTATTCGTACGTGGAAAACAAGTATGAGAAGTTTGACGTACCCCAATCTTTGATTTGCAGCATAGAATTCCCGCTTAACGCTGTTCCATGTTTGAGTACTTTGTTTTTCCCGATGAGTACTGAATGTAAGAAGAACAAGCTAGGGGATGTAGTTTAACTAGCTATATTAATGCTTCAAACAAGCTAGGAGATGTAGTTTAACTGGTTGATGGGGGTATTTTAGGAATGACCCAATACTAATATTGGGCCCACCCAAAGAGAAATGCCCACTGAAATAGTACATCGAACATGAGAGATTCGACACTGGACGAGCATCGAACGGATGCGATTCGATCTAAGGTGTTGATCGAATCATCCCAATTCGATGCACTTTTCTTAACTACAACTGAGACCCGCGGGACGGGGGTTATAAATGCCCCGTCCCCAGACATTCTCAAGACGGATTCAAGACTAACTCCAACCTACTCAAGATCGAATCAATTGCATTCGATATTGCACTCGATCAAAGCCCTTGCATTCGATACTCAACCTTGTACCGAAGCAGCCCAATTCGAGACACAACATCTAGATACATACTTATATCGAGGGACCTGAATTCGATAGACTCTAAGATCGAAGGACCACGATTCGATACTGAACCATTCAAGCTCACTCAG
This sequence comes from Linaria vulgaris, assembly GCA_948329865.1. NCBI lineage: Eukaryota > Viridiplantae > Streptophyta > Magnoliopsida > Lamiales > Plantaginaceae > Linaria > Linaria vulgaris. Next base: position 69,627,927 of record OX415251.1, read on the forward strand.
TATCGAACACACCTGATTCGATACTGCCTAGATCGGATTCGCATAATTCGATACACTATCAACACTTTGTAATTTACTTGTTTTGCCTAGTTAACTTGTATTATGTGTTTCGGACCAAGCTAGTCCGAATTCTAATTGATTAGCATTATTTTGACAATCGATAAGCCCTTTGTAACGTTTTACAGTGTTTTGTCACCCGAACGAAATAAGACCAAAATATTGTCTATATTAATGCTTATGGTTAGAATATAATCAGTTAAAGCGTCCATGTTTATCGAGTTTGAGAAATCTGCGCATTCGGAAAATTTGCTGTTGTAACGACGAAACGACACCGTTTGGGATGGATTAATTTTCTTCAGAATTTAAGGAAGATAGTCAGAATTTAGGCATAAACGTGTTGCAGAAGTGTTTGAAATCCAACGTCGTACAAAGGTAAATAAAGCTTATAAGTAGGTATAGACTGAATTCATAAATTGTATTGATCATCTGGATAACTCATGATAAGTAATATTATATAGGCAATACAAGTAACTCATAAATATTACACACTAAAACTAACAAAAGTACACTTTAAACGCTAAGAAGCTAAACATTTATATATAATAATTTAGCTTACACATTAAGCGAGAAATGATTGCACGATTTTCTTATAATACAATATCTCCAGTGGCTTATGTCTTATTCTAATTCATAGAATCAGATGTGGTGGCATGGTGCCAATGAAAATGTCTTGATGAGCATCTACATACATGCATACATACACAAACTATAACTAAATAATTGCAACTTTAATTAAGTATGATACGCATTTCATAGAAATTAAAGTTCTTTTTATCAAATTTTGTGAAACAAATGATTAATATAGATTTACTGGAGCTACTTTCTCATGTGTTTCATGTAATTAATTAGATGACATGCTTTCCAGATATGTTTGGAAATTTCAGTGTACAAAATATAACAGAACATTTATGTAAGTAAGTTCTGCTTTATTCAGAACGTTGTAGGTCACGCAAATATAACAACATCTCAATTGCAACAAAACAACAAATCAAATGCAGGTGGTAGTGGTAGTAAAACCATATTTAGGCACTAAATAACTAATGAAACTTCGTGCCAAGAGTTAAAACTTTTAAGAGAAACAAAAGGTGATAGTAAAGCCAGGGGGGGGGGGGGGGATTCTGTTGCTCCCTCATCTTCATAGTATCTAAGCTATATAGAGGAAAATTGGTAAAACCACAATCGACAAGAGAGACGGCTGGATTGGGGAATGCGCATGGAGTTAAAATGCTTAGAAACCGAAGTATACAGAATTAAGAAAAGGTGAAGAATTAAGATTTTACTAAAGGCATGTGAATGAGACAAATTGATAGTAGACTTCCACTTCAAACATCAACAAAATTTAAAAAGTTAAGAGCATTAATCTATAGAAATCGAAGATAGCCAGCAATAAACCTGATGGGGGTATTTTCGGAAAGGCCCAATATAAATATTGGGTCGGCTCACAAAGAAAGACCCATAAAATTGTAGATCAAACAGGAGGAATTCGACTTTAAACGAATATCGAATGCGCATGATTCGATCTAAGAGATAGATCTAATCGCACGATTCGATATTCATTCCCTAACTACCAGTGAGGCCCACGGGACGGGGTCTATAAATACCCCGTCCTCTGACATAATCTGTACGCATTCAAGACTATCTCGCTACTACTCAATATCGAAGCGTCCTGATTCGATACACATCTATTCGATCTTCATTCGATCGAAGCTTCCCGATTCAATACACAATAGTATAACCATCACTATCTCGATGCTTCCTAATTCGATATAGACCAATTCGAGATACATAGTATCGAAGCTATCTGATTCGACATTCACCTGATTCGACACACATTACCTCGAACTTGAACAATTCGACATTCAAACGATCGAACCCCAGTAATTCGATCTACCTCGCATTTATTATATTTCTACTTGTATTGCCTAGTCAGCTTGTAATAGGTGTTCCAGATCAAGCTAGTCAGATTGATATTAGATTAGCATTATTTTGGCATCTATCAGGCCCCATAGTAACAGTTACAGGTGTATTGTAACCCGGACGAAATAAGACCAAAATATTGGCGCCGTCTGTGGGAACACCACATTTCCCAGTTCATTAGACATGGCATCTAGAATGACCAGATCATGGAGTAGACCAGGGGAGAGTAACAATGCAGAAACAGAACGAGCAACTGTGAATCAGACGATCCCAACAGAAGAAGGACTATCAACATTACCCGTTGCGGTTCATACGCCCGCGAGGCGGGACTTGCCTGGACCATTAGGAGAAGATTGGCCTACGCTGGATGCAGGCGCAGCAAGGGGGACAACTACAACAGAATCGCGGCCAAGTGCTCCCAGGTATGAAATTTTGGCAATGGTCCGATTAGGAGTGGCTGCAGCACTCCCCGCACCACCAACGATCTGTGGCCAGGGGTCCACGTGTAGGAAACAGAGACAAAGCCCAGGTGGATGACCGTAGGGGAAGACCTAACTCGGTCGAGGTACAGTCCAAGAGGCACCACGACGCAAGAGGAAGAGAGGAAAGCCGACATGATAACCTGAGAAGACGAGAGGAGAACAATATGAGGAGATGCGAAGAGAGTCGTGGCAACGACTCTAGAAGGGAACAAGTTAAAGTAACGAGGAAGTTAGAAAGACTCGGGAGAGAAAAAACAATCATAGAGAACGGAATAGAGCGAATGTGAAGTGCTCTTCGGAGTACCCCGTTGTGTGAAGAGATAGAGGCGGGAATTTTGGGACATGGTGAAAAAAATACCCGAGCTGAAACCTTACGATGGAAAGACAGATCCCCGCGATTATGTTTTCTGACTGGTCACAACGCTAACACTGTACGGGTTTAAGGCGAACGTGCAGGCCAGAATATTTGCCACTACCTTGGTTGGGGTAGCACTATATTGGTTCACCCGAATTGCTCCGGGATCAATTAAAACTTATAAGAAGCTGAGAAAGATGTTTTAGAATCAATTCTCGAGTCAGTCAAGGTTGGTACTGGACCACTCCCATATGTACTCCATCACTTAAGGTGCAAGAGTAACCTTGAAGGACTTCATGAGCCGCTTCAACGCGGAATTGCTGAGGATAGGCTGCCCCAACGGAGAGATGATCATGAGCATAATCTTCCGTACAACCAACAACGTGGCCTTCAGCGAGGATCTGCTCAAGTTGCAGCCTAAGACGATTAAGGAGATAAACAAAACCGCTCAGCAAGTGGTGCACCGCGAGGATATGATGGCCACCAAGGCAATTGTTGTTGCACCCCCAAAAGAAAAAGAGAGGAGCATAATCGCAACAGGAACAGAAATAACATGTACAGAGATACGTCGCCGAGATGGTATACGCCATTAAATGTTAATATCATGACAATATTTAGGACAACAAAAAGGAAAGGTTGGTTGAAGGAGCCAAGACAAATGAGAGACTCCAAGGCAACGAGGTTGTCGACCCATTACTGTAAATACCACAAACAGAATGGCCATGAGACCGAGGATTGCAAGGATCTAAAAGACGAGATCAAACGGTTGATCAAGGATGGCAAACTCGTGGGGTATGTCAGAAATTTGTAGGAGCAGGAGGACAATACAGATAGAGATAGATCTCGTTCTCCGAGAAAAGACAAGCGGAAGGTGATCGACATGCCACAGGTGCTGGATTCTCCCCAGATAGTTGACAATAACATCAGGAAAGGAATCATACATATGATTTCAGGAGGTTCGGTCGGAGCAGATTCTGCAAAGGGTAAAAAAATGATCACAAGGGATATCGAATCGAATCGCTTTGTCGGCTTCGTGGATCTTTTGAGAATTGAGGAGATGCCACGGGAAGATATCACTTTCTCAACGGAAAATATGCGCAAGTTGAGCGCTCAAGCCATTCAGGCAAGAAAATTGAACTATTTTTTGGTAATAACGGTGGATATAGTCAATTTCGGGGTGATGAAAGTGCTGATGGACCAGGGCAGCTCCGTAAATGTACTGATGAGGTCAACATGGGAAGCAATGGGTTTGGGAGACCAAAGATTAGAGTCGGTCAGAACCTCGTTTCACAGTTTTGGTGGCCCAGAAATAGTGCCCAACGGTATGGTTACACTCCCCACTTCGTTGGGAACTGTGCCTCAAAGGAGAACACTGTTGGCAGATTATGCAGTGGTTGGAATGCTCTTCCCGTACAACGCCATTTTGGGAAGGCCAGCGTTAAACACTTTTCGAGCATTGCTGTCAACCTACAATCAAATGGTAAACTCCTACAGGAACGGGCGAGGTTATAGTGTATCACAAAGACAGTTGGCAATGTTATGTGGCATCGCTCAGATTGCGGTTGCAAGAAGAACAAGAAGCACTGAATGCCCTAAGACCCATGGAGATGTAGCAGATTGATTTAATCGCTCTTTAACTCATTTTTTGAAAGTCTTTAGTTTTCTGCACATTTTGAACAACTTTTATTCGTCCCCTCTGCTTTGATAAGTATGATGGGCTGCTATGTACTAACCTAAAATAGGGACACCGAAGACTTGAGTCCCGAGGACACCCTCGGAAAACATAGACAACAGAGCTGAAAAGTTAAGCTTAGACCTATTCCTAATATGATTATATCTCCACGCGAGATACTTTTGATCTGATTTGTTGGAATACTGTCATAACGAATGCAGAAAATGCAGAATCCTGCATAGCAAGGTTGAATACATAACATTGATGAATTGCAGGACCAAAGGAGGCTCCAAGACGAAGAAAAGACACGGACACTCTGTCTTAAACGACAAGTTCTAACCACAAATCCGCTAAGACGAAGAAAAGGGACGGACGCTCTGTCTAAAATGACAAGTGTTAAACGCAAATCCCTCAAAACGAATAAATTGGACGGACACTCTGTCTAAAATGACAAGTGCTAACCGCAAATCCCTCAAAGACGAAGAAAAAGGACGGACACTCTGCCTAAAACGACAAGTGCTAACCGCAAATCCCTCAAAGACGAAGAAAAGGGACAGACACTTTATCTAAAATGACAAGTGCTAACCGTAAATCCCTAAAGACGGAGAAAAGGGACGGACACTCTGTCTAAAATGACTAGTGCTAACCGTAAATCCCTAGAGACAAAGAAACGGGACGGACACTCTGTCTAAAATGACAAGTGTTAACTGTAAATCCCTAAAGACGAGGAAATTGGGCGAACACTCAGCCTAAGACCACAAGTGTCAACAAAAAATCCCACGGCAATGATTAGTAAACGATAACCAACGCCCCGATGCGGCGAGAAGGCATTAGAAACATATGTTAAAGCCATTCTATAGTACTATGCGACATATAAATCTATACGCAAAATTCGAAGGGGGGTTTGATCGACGACAATTACTTGTTCTAAGTAGGAAGGTTTGTTTTCATATGCATGCATTTCATAGCCCCAACGAAGTGTCAAAATAAAAAGTAAATTGCAAAAATCTCATTTGAAAGGAAAGACAATCTAAAGATGCAAGTAGATAGGCGATTAAAACATCACGAAAATTAAACACAAAATATACGAAAAATAAATTCAAACGGACAGCGCCAAACCAAATTAGACAAATTGTTCATAAAAGCAGAAAAATTAAACAAAGGCTTTCAGCCTACGGCATCATCTTCATCCTCAGAGGAGGGGTAAGTGGCAAGTATTGGCGGAGGCGGAGACGTTCCCCGATATACGAGAGTCTCGTTTTCAAGAAGGCTCGCAAACTCGTCCCCAACGGCAGGCGGATCCTCGACGGGCAAAGGCAGAGGTTCCCTATTGGGACCAAATAACAAGTCCAACCACTGCGGATTGAACCCGCCATGCAGGTAGCAAGTGTTGTGGATCTGCTGCACTGTAAGCACTTGGGCTCTCTTCGCATCTCGGGCCCCTCATCGAGCACTGATTTCTTGGAAGGTGTTGCTCCGAAAAAACTACTCAGCAATCTCCACCCTTTGTTGCGCAGTAGGAATCTAATCGAGCAACAAAACAAGATTAACAAGAAAGAATAGAAAAAATATATTTAAAAATCAAAGAAAAGAGCCAAGTACCTCGCTCATACCTGGGGCATATCCAACCTCTTCGGCCTCTGCAGTCCTCTCCTTCTCCACGATAAGCTCCTTCTCAAGCTCTGCGACTCACTTTTCCAGCGCAGTCTTACTAGTCTGCATGTTGGTGACCTGCAACTCGAGCCGGTCAATGGCCTCTTGCGCGAGTTTCGCCGCTTCCCTGTCTCCACTAGGCCGGGTAGCATAATTCCTCATTTGCTGCAAGGCCTTCTCTTTTTCTGACAGCGCAGCCCTCAGTGCATCAGGATCACTATCCTGGAATTCAGCCCTCAAGCGGTCTAGCCCGCTCATCCTATCCTTGTGGGCCTTCTTCACCCCTTCAATCATCGCATCCACAACTCATCTAGTCTAGACAAGAAACAACAAAAAATTGAGTAACAATGCATAAAACAAATATTATACCAGACTGCATGATCACATTACAGTGCTGATCATATGGAGTGCTTACCGCTCTACTTTCTTCCTTTTCTCGACAGATCCCGCGAAGGGGACTGCGAGACTCTGGAAAATCACCTTCAGAGCATTGATCGCCTCTTCCTTAGAATGGTGAAAATCTGCGACGCGGGCCTGCGAACCCTGGCTGTTCTCAGCCCTAACACTTGCCCCAGTAGCAGGAACCGAACCACCAGCAGGCACAAGACTGGATGTACGTAGGACAGGGGGACAACACCTCCTGTTTGAGAACGAGTCTGAGGTGTTTTCCCTCTTTTAGCTGGCGCGACCATCTCAATCCGTTTAACAGTCTCGCTCTTGTCCATAGCAGGTCCATCAAAACCTCCCGCCTGACTGAACTAAGCGGGGGGAGGTGAATTTTTACGACCCCCACCCAAAAGATCCTCAAAGGGATCATGCGGTGCGTCGGCGCGGGCAGATGTAGAAGCTTCGCATGTAGGTTTCTTGCCTTTGGAGTTCCTCTTCCTTGGGGGTGGCACGGGAATAGGAGCAGTTATTTGGGAACCCTCATCATCTGCGGCCAATACTCGACTAATGTGGGCGTGATGGTTCATGATGAATTGACCTGAGAAAGAGAGAAAAAGAACAGTATTACCATAACAAATTGAACGAAAGAGAACAACATTAATTAAGAACGCATAATTTGTACCAAGAGTGAATCTCCCAGTATATCGAACTGGAGACAACCCAGCTAATGACAGCACGCGATTTTCAACAAGTTTTCTAAGATTAAATTGGTGGTTATGTACCAGGTTTGCCCTAAAATTTTCACCCCACCTGGGAAAACCTACCCTCTGGGGAATCGCAACTTTCGGAACATCTACCCAGTCCCGATGATACACGTAGAACTCATCCGCATAGCTTTCCTCGATATAGAAGTATCGTTTCTTCCAATCTTTCCCGTAACCGGAGAATTCACCTCTCAAAAAATTATGGTGCCTCAATGCTTTTATGTGGTAGAAGCCTACCTCCCTTTTGCACACCATGAACAGCATCCAAAACTCGTTGGGCTCGCATGACTGGCCTAAGCCTTTCATGACGGTGATGAAACCAACTATATGCCCAAACGATTTTGGCGTCAGCTGGCTCGGCACGAGTTCGATAGGCCTTAAAATACGTCTGACTTTGACAGTCACGAGAAACCGTAACCCATTAGCAAATTGCCCCACAAACGTGGTGAGGTGACCAGGGGGAGCAGTATGCATACGCTGGTCCGGACTGGGAATCACTAACTTATAATTATTCCTTATGCTATACGTTTCGCACAGGAAGGGGCGACTATGCTGCAAACGTGACACATAAGCAGTGTATGCCATCCCCGAGACCTTTTCATAGTCATCAAACTCCATGTTGATGACCCCATTTTCCTTGCTTGCTTCACTATCAACATGATTATCCTCTACGGAATGAGGGGGTAAATCATCTCCCCTAACATGCGGCGCCGGCTGATCATCATCCTTATCAAGATTGTCATCCCTGGACCAGTCAATCGAATCTATGTCAACGGCCTCAAAACCATCTCCTTCGGCTAAATTCGAACCTGCAGGACCGCCTCCAGAACCCACTACTGAGTTGACAGAATCGGAGCGTGACGCGCTACTAGACTCACTCCCTGAAGAAGACTCTGAACTAACCATCTCGATCGACACAAATTGAAATAAATGAAAAAGAAAAGAAAAGAGCTGACTAAGCACATACGTCACTCCTGATATTTACAACAACTACGCGATACGCTAAAAGAACAATAAGCTAATACAAATAACGAGACGCAAAATTAACCAAATAATCAACTACCTGGATTAAAGCTGCAAAACCACCAAATTGATTGCGAAGAACACTGCACAAAAAAGAAAAGAGAAAACAAAGTTAGAAACAAAAAATTACATTTTCAAGAAAATTGTAAAAGAAAATTCTAAGGCATTAGATCGAATGACCTATCGTTCGATACACCCTACATCAAATCAAGTACATTCGATGCTGGGAGTATCGAACCGTGCCCGTTCGATATTACTCACATGTGAGCCGAATTTCTGCGAAGGGAAAAATGAGGTCCTCTGCCCCTCTTCCCCTATATATAGAGTGAGAAAAAGCCCATTTGGCCCATCTAAGCGAATGTCGAATCCGGCCATTCGATACAGCTCGCAAGATCGAACGATGCCAATTCGATCGACGCCAGAAAAAAGGCAAAATATCGATCGAATCTCTGCATTGGACCTAAAATCGAATCTGACCCATTCGATCTATGAAAATAACCTAAAAGAGTTTAAATTAATATATGTATTATGCATATATGTAAGAGATAACTGCAAAATCAAACCTACAACATTCGATATGGCTTAAAAGCCGAATTCTGGTTTGCATTCATAAAATCAGAACAAGAGATCAAAAGCCAATATTTGGGACCCACATTCTCCGAATCCTGGCTCCAAATCGGGGGCATAATCTTAAACAGTGACACAACCAACTAGGGATGTTATGGGCCGGGGACCCGCCGGGTCGGGACCCCGGCCCACGGGTTTCTGCCGGGGCGGGAGCTGAATGACAACTCCCGTTCCTCCCGCCGGGAACACTGTTCCCGGTGGAACGGGATTCCCGCCGGGACGGGAGGGATCCCGTGACCCGGCGGTCAGCTTGTGAGTTTGGGGCTGGAAATTCCAGTCCCTTTTTTTTTGTTTTCTATACTTAATAATTACCTTTTAATTTGACAAATTATCTTTTAATTTTAATAATTTCTGTTGGTGTTGTTGTTGGAGTGGAGGGGGAGCGTCGGACCGAGGTGTTTGCTGGTGCGGCGGCGTGGAGGTGCGGCGGTGTTTGTGTGTTGGTCGTGAGTGTTTTTGCTTGTGAGGTGAGGACTTTGAGGACCGTGAGTTTAATGAAAAAAGAAATTGTCCGTGAGTGTTTTTGCTTGTGAGGTGAGGACTTTGAGGACCGTGAGTTTAATGAAAAAAGAAAGACTAGAAAAAAAAATAGAAAATAGGTACTGTATGGCCGGCAGTTCACAAATGAATAATTTATTGAGTACTAATTCAGCAGTCAGCACTCAATGAATAATTTATTGAGTATCATCAATATCATCACAATAATGAATAATTTATTGAGTGCCCATCATTATTAATGAATAATTTATTGAGTGCCCACCCATTTACTATGTAAAAATCTTGAGTGCCCATCATTATTAATGAATAATTTATTGAAAAGACAAAAAGAAGAAGTGAATGGGGTTACTAAACTAATTAGCACTTACATCGAGGTGGAAGATGGGCTTTGGAGAGATTGACTAAACTTGGAATGGAGGGGGAGCATCGGTGTGTGTTACGTACTGTGTGTCTGAATCTGTGCGTGACTGAGTGTAAGAAAAAAAATGAAGAGATGAAAGGAAAAAATATATATAACATGTTACTACTTCACGGGATCCCGCGGGAGGTGACGGGATCCGGTTCGGATCCCGTTACCTACCGGTGGGAACCAGGCCGAGAGCAAATTACCGGTCTGGTTGGGAGGAAACAGACCAAGTTTTTCCCGGTCCGGGAAAAACCCGGTGGGCCGGGCGGGAATCCAAACTCCCGACCCAAACACCCTTACAACCGACCAATACTTGGCATTGTAGTCATAGTTTAATTTCAGAGTTTGGCACCCGCTCTCTGGCCGAGACCGACTCCCAACTGGGGGGACTATATGATGGGGGTATTTTAGGAAAGGCACAATATAAATATTGGGTCGTCCTACAAAGAAATACCCATAAAATTATAGATCAAACATGAGGAATTCGACTTTAAACGAATATCGAATGCGCAGGATTCGATCTAAGAGATAGATCGAATCGGCACGATTCGATATTCATTCCCCAACTACTACTGGGGCCCACGAGACAGGGTCTATAAATACCATGTCCTCTGACATAATCTGTATGCATTCAAGACTATCTCGCTACTACTCAATATCGAAGCGTCCTGATTCGATACACATCTATTCGATCTTCATTCGATCGAAGCTTCCCGATTCGATACACAATAGTACAACCATCACTATATCGAAGCTTCCTAATTCGATATAGACCAATTCGAGATACATAGTATCGAAGCTTCCTAATTCGATATAGACCAATTCGTGATACATAGTATCAAAGCTATCCGATTCGACATTCACCTTATTCGACAACACATTACCTCAAACTAGAAATCGATCGAACCTTAGTGATTCGATCTACATCGCATTTATTGTATTTCTACTTGTATTGCCTAGTCAGCTTGTAATAGGTGTTGCAGACCAAGCTAGTCTGATTGATATTAGATTAGCATTATTTGGCATCTATCACGCCCCATTGTAACAGTTACATGTATATTGTAACCCAGACGAAATAAGACCAAAATAAAACCTACTGTAAGCAACGTGCTTTCATACTAATACAGCAGGCAACAATGGCTGATGAGATATTTTAAATAATTTAATTTTATTCTGTGTACCTGAAAAATAAGCGTATTTATTAATTTGCTTAAAACAAAAACTAGATTATAACCACAGACGACCAAAAATAAGTGCAAAATAAAGCTTCATTCTTCTTCACCAAGCTTCACCTCTGTTCCTCCATATTCATGGAGCAAAACACTATCTCCTTCCTTCACCATCACAGGAATAAGCTTCCCTTCCCTGCCACGTGAGCTCATGGCAGGACCAACAGCAACAACTTTTCCAGAGTTTAACTGAATCATAAAACAGCAATCATATTTCTGAACTACAAACACTGAAAGTGTAAGATATTCTGTTATCAATGTTGGATGGATGTTGTGCCAACATCCAGAGGACAACATTGAAACCCGAGAACAGTCTTAACCTAAAACATGTTTCTGAACATGAGTAAAGTGTTCTGGATTAAATCTTGGATGGATGTTGAGCCAACATTCATAGGACAACATTGAAACTAGAAACTATTCTGTCAATCTGTCTTTAACTGCTTTAGTTTAGTTTTGCCTTTATTCATCTATTAATCAAGTTCCACGATTTTAGTTGTCTTTGTTTATGTCCAAGAACATCTCTTAATCATAAGTAAGAGCATTACAAGTTTCCTAAGTTGAAGTTTCCATAATTCAAGAGGAGGAGATCGGTCAAGTCAACACGGTTTCAAAGATGGAAAGTTTGGAGTTCAAGTGCAACTAGGAATCTTCCCAAGATCAACTCTGAACTGAAGAAGGAGTATTTCCTTATTAGAACTCAATCTAATAAAGGGAACTATTATTCAAGAAGGAGATCAAGTTCAAGAAGGAAAGTAGAGTTCAACAGGGAAACAACATAAGTTACCAAAAATGTGTACAACACACCTTGGAGATCAAGTTTGAAGAAACCTATATATAGGGTGTGAAGTACATCAATATGCATAGAGAAACAATAGAGCTTATAAATCTGTAGAGATTATATTTTAAGCGTTGTTGCTATGTTTCTTGCTTTGCAAAGTTTGTGAGTTTTCGAGTTAAGTCTAGGATTAGATTTAAGGAGAAAATTCTTGTCTGCTTTGTTGAGTCCAATCTACAAAAGAGCGAGAGTGATTTTGTGGTGAGGAACATCTTTGATAAAAACTGCGTGGTTATTTTGCCGTAAGGCTAGATGGTTGATTATTTATAATAAACCATTGAAAATTTATCTTCTTGTGTTCTTTAATTCCGCTGCACATTTTACTCTATCAAGAAGATTGTTTGAGATCGAGTTAAGGCAACACCAGATTAACTTGAGCTCTGAAACTTTGGAAAAGTTGTATCAATCCCGATCCAACAATTTCAATTGGCGTCAGAGCCAAGCACCAATTTCACTGGTGTTTGGAGGTGATACAACGCGATGGACAACATCAATCCCAATTCTGGTAGACTCACAGTCTTAGAAGGATCCATCAATTATGCCTACTGGAAGACCAGGCTAAGAGTTCACATCAAATCCATTGACATGAAACCATGGGATGCCGTTCTTGATGGATATTTTGTCCCAAAGATTGAGAACGACAGAGACGCAGATATTGTACCAAAACCGAAGCCACAATGGACAGCAAACGAGGTAACACTGTACAACTACAATGAGAAAGCTCTTAATTCTATTTTTAGTTATGTTACCAATCAGATGTTTAAGTTAATTCAGAACTGCACCACGGCTAAATCAGCTTGGGATATCCTTGAACTTCATTGTGAAGGAGATATGGCAGTTAGACACTCTAAACATAGACAATTGCTTAAAGATTTTGAAAAACTTGAGATGGGTGATGATGAAAGTATAGATAGTTATTTTGAGAAAATCCTTGACATTACAAATCAATGTGAAAATCTAGAATTTCCTGTTTCTAATCAAACTATGGTTTATAAAGCTTTTAGAACATTGTCACCTAGATTTTCTCTCAAGAGAATTGCCATGGGAGAGACAAGAGATATTGCCAACATGGAATTTCAATCCTTGTTAAACACTCTTAGAGAATTTGAGCTAGAGTTTCTTGCTGGGACTACCAAACAACAAGCTATTGCTTTGTTAGGAACAAATTATCATGAGGGTGAAGATGAGGATGTAATTATTTCTTCTAACTATGGAAATATTAGCAAGAAACTCAGTAGGTTGAACTTTAAAGATAAATCTAAAGAGAAACAACCTAGCATTACATCCACTGGTTATAGAAAATTGCCTCCCAAATTTGTTAAATATATGGCAACAAAATCTAGTCCTGAAGAAATTGAAAAGCTGAAAACTACTCAATGTTATGAATGTAAAGGTTATGGTCATATTGTTGTTGAATGTGCTAACACCCTCCGCAAGAAGGGAAAGTCTCATTGGGTTTGTGTAGATGATTTCCATGAAGAGGATTTTAACTCTGGATCAAGTGCTGATACTGAAGAAAACTTTGAAGAGATTCATACAGCTGCGCTATTTACTCATGTCAACTGGAAAGAAGAAGATCTCCATAACTTCCACGGGTCCCAATGTTGCTCCAACATCCAGGACTCAACATCAGAACATGAGACTTTCTTTGGGAATTGGACTGAATATGATATCCATATTGATCTCAATTCGTTGTCTGATAATGATGAATCTAACTTTGAATGTTTCCATGGCTCAGTTGATCTAGATGAAGAGTATTACTTTGAAGGAGAAATGTCCCAGGAGGAGATCATTGAAGACTTGAAGTCTACTTTTCATAATCTTCTGAAAGAAAATCAGAAACTCACCAAGAAGAATGAAGCTCAGAGGCTGGAGATTGATGGACTGAAGAAATTGATGAGGAGGTATGAAAGAGACCTTGACAAGACAGAAGCTGAACTTAAAGAGGTAAAAGGAAAGCTTGAAAAAGATAATCAGATCATTGCTAAATGGAACTCAGGAACATCTAAACTTGATGAGGTACTGAGTATGGGTAATCAAGGAACAAATGGTCTTGGATATATTGAGAAACCTACCTCTAAAGTTGTTATTCCTGTTTTCATTAAAGAAGGTTTTGTTTAGGAATCCAAAGACTTGAGTTGTGCTAATCCCAACAAAAGTAAACCTATTTATATCTGTCAATTTTGTTTTCAACCAGGTCACATAAAACCTTATTGCAAGAAATATTTGAAAGAAAATGTGAAGAAAACATAAACTGTCTCTAATGTTGAGTTGGTCAGTGGTACAGATGTTATCCCAACATTAGGAACATGACAGAAAAGTAGAACTTGGATTGAAAAGTTAAAGACTCCTAATATAAAACTTGTATGCAATGTTGTCTTTTCTGCTGTGTACTCTAACCTTGCAGGTAAGTGGTACTTTGACAGTGGATGTTCAAGACACATGACAGGAGACAATGAAAATCTTAAACAACTGATTCAGGTCAAAGTTGGAACTGTCACCTATGGAGGAGGCACCAAGGGAAGAATCATTGGAAAGGGAGTACTAGATGTTGAAGGATTTCCACCCCTCAAAGATGTTCTGCTAGTTGAAGGATTGAAAGCAAATATAATAAGCATTAGTCAATTTTGTGATGATAACTTTCTTGTTACATTTGATAAAAGTTCTTGTGATGTATTTAATAGTGATAATGTCCTTGTTACGACAGGTACTCGGTCTAAAGATAATTGCTACCTTGCTCAGGAAGAAGCAGATTGCTTTCATGCTAAAGTTGATGATGATGTTCTGTGGCATAGGAAGCTAGGACATGTTCACTATAGGAACCTTAAAAAGTTACAGAAAGTTGATGCTGTAAGAGGCTTACCAAAGATATCCAGCCCATGTAAGGTTGTACGTGGGGACTGCCTGAAGGGTAAGCAAACCAAAGCTATTCATACACCTATCCAGGTACAAAGTACAATCCCCAGGACTGGTACTGATGAAGTTACTGTCTATGATGTTGCCCCAACATTGGAAACAGAGACTGTCCCAACATCAGAAGCAGAAGCTGAAGACACTGAAATTGCGACTGGTTCTAATGTTGAGCTGACACCTGCTGCTGTTAGGCCAACATCTCCACAATCAAATTCAGAGGATGACATTGTTGATGAACCTAGGATAGATCCCTCTACTATGATTCAAAAGGATCATCCAGCTTCACAAGTGATAGGTGAAATCACTGGACGCGTGAAGACTCGCAACAAAGACAGGGTAAACTATAAAAATATGGTAAGGTTGTGTGTCTGCATGGCTTCCACTTGCATTGTAAGTAATGCTTCCTGCTTTGTCTTGAATATTGAACCTAAGAATGTGACTGAAGCTCTTAAGGATAGTAAATGGATAAATGCTATGAAAGATGAACTGTTGCAATTCACCAAAAATCATGTTTAGAATCTAGTACCTAGACCTTCTAATGTGAATGTTATAAGGACTAAGTGGATTTTTAAGAACAAAACTAATGAAGATGGTGTAATTGTTAGAAACAAAGCTAGGCTTGTTGCACAAGGTTATACTCAGGTAGAAGGGATTGCCTTTGATGAGACATTTGCTCCAATAGCTAGGATAGAATCTATTAGATTACTTCTTGCTATTGCATGTTGTCTTAAGATTAAGCTCTACCAGATGGATGTAAAAGGTGCTTTCCTTAATGGTTTGATAGACAAAGAAGTATATGTTGAACAACCTGAAGGTTTTGCTGACCCTAAACATCCTAATTATGTGTATAAACTTGAGAAAGCTTAGTATGGTTTAAAATAGGCATCTGAGCTTGGTATGAAAGACTAACTCAATTTTTGTTAAGTCTTGGGTTCAATAGAGGAGATGGAGACAGAACCTTGTTTATTCTAAGAAAGAGTTCTGATGTTTGTATTGCTCAGATCTATGTGGATGATATTGTATTTGGTTCTACTAACAAGTCTACTCTAGACAAGTTTGTTGAGTCAATGACAAGGACATTTGAGATGAGCATGATTGGAGAGATGAACTGCTTTCTGGGATTGCAAGTGAAGCAACTGGAGAATGGTATGTTCTTAAACCAGGAGAAGTATGCAAGGAACCTAGTAAAGAGATTTGAGCTACATGAGTCAAAACCTTGCAAAACTCCCATGTCTTCTTCTATGAAGATTACTAAGGATGGCACTGGAGACAATGTTGACCCAACATTGTACAGATCTATGATTGGTAGTCTTCTATATCTCTCTGTCTCTAGACCATACATTATGTTTTCTGTTTGTGTTTGTGTTAGGTACCAAGCTGATCCAAAGCAATCTCACTTGATTGCTGTGAAGAGAATATTAAGATATATATCTGGAACTTCATCATTGGGCATATGGTATTCTTTTGATACAAATACAAATCTTGTTGGTTTTAGCGATTCTGATTGGGCAGGTGATGTAGATGACAGAAAATCCACAAGTGGGGGTTGTTTCTATTTGGGAAACAATCTAGTTTCATGGTATAGTAGGAAACAAAACTGTGTGTCATTATCTACAGCTGAATCTGAATATGTAGCTGCTGGTAGTTGTGTTACCCAGCTTGTATGGCTTAAACACATGTTGCTGGACTATGGGTTAGATAGTGATACCCTCATCATGTTTTGTGACAATCTTAGTACCATTAGTATCTCAAGGAATCCTGTTCAGCATTCTAGGACTAAGCATATAGATATAAGACATCATTACTTGAGAGACATGGTTGAAGATAAAGTGATTAACATTGAGCATATTGAGACAAATAATGAGCTTGCTGATATGTTTACTAAACCTTTAGATAGTGAGAGATTCTTCAATTTGAGGAAATCTCTTGGCCTGTGCAATATGTGAGAATGTTTGGATCCCAATGTTGACATAACACCACTGTCTAGCACTAGTTAATGTTTGTGGTGTAGTATGTAACTTTTTGTTTTTTTGTTTCTTTTCTTTTCTTTTCTTTTTTGAGTCACATTGATCTTTGTTTTGGCATATTTGATTGTGCGGTTGATCACTGTGTTTTACTAAACTTTCTAGCTTGCAGATTCACATCTATGTTTTGAAAAGTATAAATCTCTAAAGTGTGTCTGAGGTTGTGTTAACCTAACATATGGAGAAGCTGGGGTACACAAAGTTCACTACTTTGATGTTTATTCAGTTGTGTCTTATTCATATGAAAAGGTTTTATAGGACATGTGGAGAAGCTGGGGTTCATGATGTTGACAACTTCAATGATTTTCAGTTGTGCTTATTTGCATGTCTCTGTTTATTTTTGGCCAAGGGGTACATAAAAGTTGTTCTTTCTACTAGGGTGTTCGGGGTTTCGATTGCCTTCACTTGGTAGCATTGATCACTTAGTGCTCTCTTGTATGCAGGTTGGTAAACAAGTATGCATAAGGAATTGGGGTATTGGGGTGCATGATAAATGTGTTGCCAGTATTCAAGGCCTTTGTACTTGCCTAACTTGCTGCTGATAATGTTGTTACTAGGGTGTGTGGAGTCTAGTGCTGCCCTCATTCAGTAATATCATTATCCTTTTTTAATCAACCCTCAGTTTTTGTTCTAAAGAGATAATGAAAATAGTGAAGATTTGATGTGATGTGATCTGTTGCTGGTTTGAAAAGTGATTTGCTGTGTATACCATCGGTCAATGTTGTCATAACATTGTTGCATTCATGTTAGAACTGCATTGTTTTTCATCTTTGATTAGTGTGTTTGACTAGGTCTGGGCTTAGGGGAAGTATATAGTCCCTTTCATGTGTTGAGGCATACTCTTTGGGTGACATACTGCCAGTGACACACTATCTGTGACTTTCTATGCTGAGCAAGTGGATTAATTCTCTAATTCATGACTGCTTATCTCTGTGTGTTTTATGTTTGATATATTGCTTATTCATGATTTTGATCTAAATCTTAATATTTTGGATACTCACTTGCTACTTTGGTGAAGTGTCAGATATAAGTTTGGATATATCTCACGCTCTCACATGAAATTGCCTTGAAGAAGCCCAGAACCTCAAATTTTTGGTTTAAAAATTTCTGGTTTGAATGTTACTCTACTCTCTGATCTGAATGTTATTCCAACATTGCCACACTGTCTGCCCAACATTGAAGACAGTAACTTATAAGTTTGTTTAAAATTTTAAAAACTGAGTTTTTATTGTTTTATTTTGAACTGCTCTGGTTACTTGTTGTTTTAAATGACACATGGTGAAATTCTTACGCGAGAGTAGTGAGAAAATTTTATTGATCACATTTTACAATCCCACCAGCATTCATCCCTTCTCTCTCCACTCGGCACGACTTAAATAAACAATTTGCCCTAATTTCTTTTCCACTTGTACAACTTGTTTACTCTATGCAAATAGTGATCTAAAATCTCTCATATTTTTCTCTCAATTCTCAAAACTAACATGGCGAGCAAGACTCCTTTAGACACTCTTGCAGATATGGCCTTGAATGTTGAGCAAACAACAACACGCACCAGGGCTGCTGCGCGTGAGGATCAAGAACGGCATGCTGCTCAAGTTGCTGCAAAACGACCAACGATTCCTTATCAACGACGGTCAAAGCGAGCTAAGAATGTGGAATATGAGTCGAATGTTGGCGTAACATCAGAAGCCCATACTCCTCAAACAAATGAATCTGAATCTGAGGTAAATGTGGCTAACCCTAAACCCCAAGTGAATATTCTTAATGATGTGATTGAGAGGGAGGGATCTGGTTCTGGTAGAAAGAGAACACCAATTGGGTCTATGTCAATGAGTAAAATAGCCTTACAAAGAGCTGAGGCTAGAAGAGCTCAAAGAGAGAGACTTGAGAAGAAAAAGGCTGATGTTAAGGCTAAGGCTGAGGCTGAGAGAGTGAGGAAAGGGAAACAGGTTGTAGATGAGGAAGTTGATGTACAAGAAGAGGAGGAGAAAGAAGAAGAAGAGGAAGAGGAAGAGGAAACTGCTGCTGAAGAGTTTGAAGCTAATGATGATGATGATGATGATGAAGAGTACTATGACACTCTTGTGTTATCCTATCATAGTAGGGAAGCTAGGTCTAGATACTATCTTAATAAGGAGATAGAGGACAAGGCTTATGAGTTTAGAAAGAGGGATTTTCACAAAGAGATGGTCATGGACATGGACAACTTTAAAAGAAACAGAGTTTTTGAATTGTTAAAAGCAATAGGGGTTCAGAATTCAATGAAGAAGCATGGTGATTATGCACTTGAGCTTGTACAAGAATTCTACTTAAATCTCTCAAAGCATATCACTTGTGAGTTGTCTTCCAAATATGGTAAAGCATGGGTAAGAGGACAAGTGTTTGACATTAGTCCTAAGAAGATAAATGAGATTTGGGGACTGCCACATGTTGAGGAATCTTAAGATCCTAAGCCAGATGAGGTGATTGAGGATATCACAGGTGGTCTAGAGAGAACCTGGGTTGAACAATTACCAACAACAAAGCTCACTGCCCTAAGTGTTGTTCTGCACAAATGTGCATATTATAATTGGCTGCCTACAAAAAATTCTACTGTTTTGACTAAGGAGTCAGCTTACTTGGTCTACAAACTGAAGAATGGGCTTTCTGTGAATATTGGGGTGAGAATTTTAAAGGCTATGGAAGATGCTGGTGGAAGGAAGCAAGGGATTCTACCATTTCCTTCTTTGATCACAACTCTGCTACTTAAACAGAAGATGAACAAGAAAGAGTTTGGAGGAATGTCAGAGAACAAGGCTAGGTTCACCATCACTCAATCCTACTTGTCTAGCACAAGATTGAAGGACTTGCCTTGGAATCCTGAAGATGGAGTTGCACCTGGAGAGGAAAAGGAGGCTCAACAATTTGTTGGAGCTTCAGTGCCTTAATCTGATGAGGAAGAAACCAGGGTAACAACAAAATCTTTTGTTGATCAGCAGTTGACTTGGTATAGAAGTGCTTATGCCAATCTTCATAGAGAAATTGCTTTCAAGCAAAAACAAATGCAGGAGCTGGATGTCTTGATTAAGAACATGGAGGAGCTTTCTTCACAAAAAAGGGGAGAATGATCTAGTTTTTAATTTTTGATTTCTAGTTTTTATGTTTTTGTTGTGATATGTTTTTTAACTGTTTCTATTTTGCTGCTAGTTCTTTTTCTTTGTTTTGGTTTGTAATGATAATGCTACTTAGCTTTAACTGCCCTTTATGATTTTGCTTATGAAGATAGTTTATATCTGATGTTTCTACTGATAAACTTATGTGCAGGTACATTCTGGTCTTAATGTTGAGACAACATTGATGAGTTAAATGTCTGAACAACTTTGCTGAGTTGTGGTGATGAATTTAATGAATAATCTTTGTTATGCCCAGTTAATGCTTGATTGTTTGCATTAAGGGGGAGCAGTTTTAGTAGGTTTAGATTATTATGCTTAATTGATATTTGGACATATGATATGTTATGTGAACAGGTTGATTGGTTTTGTGAAGAAAGGCAAAAAGGGGGAGATTGAAAGTGTAAGATGTTCTGTTATCAATGTTGGATGGACGTTGTGCCAACATCCAGAGGACAACATTGAAACCCGAGAACAGTCTTAATCTAAAACATATTTTTGAACATAAGTAAAGTGTTCTAGATTAAATCTTGGATGGATGTTGATCCAACATTCATAGGACAACATTGAAACCAGAAACTATTCTGTCAATTTGTCTTTAACTGCTTTAGTTTAGTTTTGCCTTTATTCACCTATTAATCAAGTTCCACGATTTTAGTTGTCTTTGTTTATGTCCAGGAACATCTCCTAATCATAATGAAGAGCATTACAAGTTTCCTAAGTTGAAGTTTCCATAATTCAAGAGGAGGAGATCGGTCAAGTCAACACGGTTTCAAAGATGGAAAGTTTTGGAGTTCAAGTGCAACTAGGAATCTTTCCAAGATCAACTCTGAATTGAAGAAGGAGTATTTCCTTATTAGAACTCAATCTAATAAAGGGAACTATTATTCAAGAAGGAGATCGAGTTCAAGAAGGAAAGTAGAGTTCAACAGGGAAACAACATAAGTTACCAAAACTGTGTACAACACACCTTGGAGATCAAGTTTGAAGAAACCTATATATAGGGTGTGAAGTACATCAAGATACATAGAGAAACAATAGAGCTTATAAATCTGTAGAGATTATATCTTAAGCGTTGCTGCTATGTTTCTTGCTTTGCAAAGTTTGTGAGTTTTCGAGTTAAGTCTAGGATTAGATTTAAGGAGAAAATTATTGTCTGCTTTGTTGAGTCCAATCTACAAAAGAGCGAGAGTGATTTTGTGGTGAGGAACATCTTTGATAAAACCTGCGTGGTTATTTTGCCGTAAGGCTAGATGGTTGATTATTTATAATAAACCATTGAAAATTTATCTTCTTGTGTTCTTTAATTCCGCTGCACATTTTACTCTATCAAGAAGATTGTTTGAGATCAAGTTAAGGCAACGCCAGCTTAACTTGAACTCTGAAACTTTGGAAAAGTTGTATCAATCCCGATCCAACAATTTCAAACACAATCGCGAAATAAAAATTAGTAAAAATCACAATGGCCTGCATGTTTCAATAAAATTTATAAACCACAAGCTTTTCTTCATAACGATACTCTTCTTATATATGTATATGCATAGAAATTATTTATTTATAAGATAAATAACCAAAAGCGTAAGGAATCCATAATGCAAACTTCATTACAGCATCACAATGAGGATACTCACAAGTTCATAAATGCACGTAAATCGCTAATGTTAATCTCTCGTTGCTCTTTAACACCTTTTTTACCAAGAGCTTTTGTTATGAATGAAGTTAGCTGATAATGTATTTTTGGTATTTTCAGGTTTAATTGATAAAGATGGGGAACGAGAGGAAGAAGAAGAAGATCTCAGAGAATATTTGATGTAACAAAAAAGAGAGATAAAATGTATTTCATTCTAAGCATGCCTTACAAATGAGCTCAGCCCCACTATTTGTAACAGCTACTGACATGCTGATATAATGCTGACATCATAAAAATAAGGAAAATGAAATACAGAAATGAGAAATGCGAAAAAAGGAAAATACAAGATTGCCCTTCCTATCTTCAGCCAATATTTTAGTCTCGCGACTCTTTAACTCAAATGCGACTTCAGTTCCAGCTAAGCCCACTTCCCCTGTTGCCACTTAGAATCAGCTCATCATCACTCTTCACGCTGCAAACCCTAGATCCAGTATCCCTCTCACGACATTACTCCCCCTTCAGATAAGCTTGACCTCAAGCTTGGAACTCAGGGTAGTGTCGTCCGACGTCCTTCCATTCCATCCACGTGGCCTCTTCGTCCGATAAACCCTTCTATTTTATTAACCATTGGATATGTGTTGTGTTGTAGCGCTTAATGATGCACCGAGCTAGTACTTTTTCTGGTTCTAACTCTGGGTTATTGTCGTAGCACATGTCTGGAATTGAGGGAACAGTGGAGTCCAGTGCGCCGATGCGTTTCTTAAGGACAGAGACATGAAACACGGGATGCACACGAGCCGCAGCAGGTAAGTTCAGGCGATACGCCACTTCTCCTACCTTCTCTGTTATTTCGAAAGGGCCAGCATACTTGGGCCCTAGTTTCCATGTGTGGCTCTGTTTAAGTGTGTGTTGCATGTAGGGTTTGAGCTTAAGGTAGACCAACTCCCCTACTGTGAATACTCTTTCACTTCTTCCTTTGTCTGCATTAGCTTTCATTCTCATTTGTGCTCTGCTAAGTTGTTCTTTAAGCTGTGGTATAGTGTGTTGTCTGTTGAGAATAAATTCCTCCACTCTCTCTACATTGAATTCCTTGTATGGACCTATGCCAATCTGAGGGGGTTGGTATCCATACAGGGCTTCAAACGGACTGGTGCCCAAGGCAGTGTGGTGTGTAGTGTGTAGTGTCATACCACCATTCTTCCATAGGGAGCCATTTAGTCCACTCCTTAGGCTAGCTCCATGTCATACACCTTAAATCAGACACCTTAAATTCTGCTTTACTCCCAAAGTGGACCATAGCTCCTTCCAAAAGGAGCTAACAAATATTTTGTCCCTGTTAGAGGTGATACTCTGAGGAAGGCCATGCAATCTGTATATATTGTCTAGGAATAAAGTAGCTAGGTGTGATGCCTTGTAGGGGTGAGACAAAGGTATGAAGTGAGCAACCTTAGTAAACCTATCAACAATAACCCATATTGTTTCTTTCCCCCCCAGCCTTAGGTAATTTCTCAATAAAATCCATACAGATGTGTTGCCAAGCCCCATCAGGTAGGACTAGTGGAACCAACAACCCAGGTGATTTAACATTCTCATGCTTGCATAACTGGCACACCCCGCACTTAGGCACAAACTCTTGAATAAATTGCCTAATTCCAGACCATAGGAAAGTAGATTGAACCCTCTGGTAGGTTCCCAGTGCACCAGAGTGCCCTCCAATGCTGTTGTTATGCATTAAACTCACTACCTGCTCCCTCGAGCCTGTGTTACTCCCCACATATAGCCTACCTTTATACCTCAATACATGATCCTTGTAAGAGTAGTAAGACACATTATAAGGCATCAGCACTTGTTCAGCAATGAAATTTTGAGCATTAGGATCATCAGTGTAACTGTCTTGTAGCTCCCCCATCCACTGTGGTACAACAATACTAATACTGTTGCAACTCCCCTCATTTTCTGCTAATCTTGACAGGGCATCAGCTGCCCCATTGTCCTTTCCCTTCTTGTATTCAATTTTATAATCATACCCTAGAAGTTTAGTCATGTACTTCTGCTAAAGAGGGGTGGTTATTTTTTGATTCAACAAATATTTCAAACTTTGTTGGTCTATTTTTATAGTGAACTGGCCTTGAATAAGATAAGGTCTTCATTTCTCCACTGCCATGATAATGGCCAGGAACTCCTTCTCATAAACTGAGAGTCCCAAGTTCTTTGGACCTAATCCCTTGCTAATAAAATCAATGGGGTGTCCCTCCTGACTTAGCACAGCTCCCAAGTCTTGATAGCATGCATCTGTCTCCACACATAAAGGATTTTGAAAATTAGGCAGTTGGAGCACAAGTGCCTCCACCATAGCCTGTTTCAACTTAATGAAAGCCTCATCCCCTCTCTCAGTCCAGCTGAATCCCCATTTCTTTATCATTTCATTCAAAAGTTTTGCAATGATACCATAGTTCCTAACAAACTTCATGTAGTGGCCTGTTAAACCTAAGACCCCCCCCCCCCTCAATGCTTTAATGTTCTTAGGTTTAGGCCAGTCAACCATACAATGTGTCTTAGTGGGATTTGCCCATACCTTTCCCCCTCCAATCACATGGCCCAAGTACTCAATAGTAGCTTGGCCAAAAGTGCATGTGGACGTTTTGGCCAGTAACTGATTCTTCCTCAATTTCTCAAAAACCAGCTGCAAATGCTCCATGTGTTCCTCCATGTTATTACTAAAGACTAGTATGTCATCAAAGAAAACCAACATTGTCTTCCTCAGTTCAGTCTTAAATACTTCATTCATAATAGCTTGGAAGGTTGTTGGTGGGGCATTGGTTAAGCCAAAGGGCATAACCTTGAATTCATAGTGTCCTGGGGAGGTCACAAAAGCAGTTTTGGGGATAGCTTCTTTCTCCATTCTGATTTGATGGTACCCAGCCCTTAGGTCAATCTTTGAAAACACCTTAGAATGAGTGAGTTCATCTAGAAGGTCCTCAAATAGTGGAATAGGAAACATGTCTTTAACTATTAGTGCATTAAGCTGCCTATAATCAACACAGAACCTCGATCTACTGTCCTTCTTCTTGACTAGTGAGGACTGGAGATGCAAAAGGGTTGTTACTGGTCTGAATCAGCCCAGCTTCAAGCATTTCCTTCACTAATTTTTCGATTTATTCTCTTTGAATGTAAGGGTATCTATAGGGCTTTTGTTTAAAGGGTTTAGCCCCAGGTATCAAAGTGATAATGTGGTCCTTCCCTCTCTTAGGTGGTAAAGCTCTTGTTCCTCAAAAATTCCTTGTACCCCATGATAAGCTCCTGTAACTCATTAGGTACCACTACTGCTTTCTTCTCTGTTGTAGGTCTGATCATAAGTAAGCACCCCAACATAGTGTGCCCTCCTCCTTGTACCAATTTTTCAACTTGCTTACGTCCCATCATCTCCACTCTTATCTTAGGTTTGTTACCTTGCAACACATTCCATTCACCATCCATAAGATAGTATAGTCTCTGATTGGCAAAATCAAAAGCAGGAAGCCCTAGTTTACTCAACCAGTGCACTCCCAGAACCATATCACAACCTCCAATCTTAGTGATACTGACAGTAGCCGGGTAGTGGTTACCCCCCATACTCCATCCAAAATCTGGGTAGTTATGGTAACAATCAAGTTGCCCTCCACCTGCTACAGTAACCATCATAGGTTTAGTCTGCTCCAACTTGCACTTAAGTTGCTTAGCAGTGTTATAATCCATGAAGTTGTGAGTGCTTCCAGTGTCCAAGAGTATACTGATCTCTTATCCCTTCACTTGAGCTAAAAGTCTGATAGTTTTAGCTGACTTCTCCCCCCTCAAAGCGTGCACTGAGATCTTGTAGGTCTCAGCCCCCTCCTCTCCTTCAGACTCACTCTCTGTCCCCTCATCTCCTCTTGTCCCCAGTATCACAAACAACTTTTTGCACTTATGCCCAACATGGTAAGGTTCATCACAATTAAAAAACAATTTGTTCTTCCTCCTCATTTCCATCTCCTCTGGACTCAATCTCTTGATTGTGGGGTATTTTTCAGCTCCTGCACTCACTCTACTGGGGTCAGGGATTCCAAATGGAACCTTTCCTTTAAAATCAGTAGTTGTGGGTTTAAGAGCCTGTCTATGCAATTTCATGACCTCCAAATTTGCCTCCTATTTTCTAGCCATATAGATGGCTTGATTAAGTGTAATAAGAGCCAACATCTCTACCATGTGGTTAATTGATCCTTCAACTCACTGATGAAAGTTTTAACAAAATAATCCTCATCTAACTGCATATGCCTGCTACTCATAAAAGTCTTAAGTTCTTCACATTTTTCGATGTACTCATCCATTGTCCCCATCTGCTTCAATTTATTAAATTTCCCAATTAAATTTTCACCTCTAGCATGAGTGAACCTTTCACTCACAAGCTCCAAAAATTGTGGCCACCCAATAGCTTTACGCCCCTCAATATTACTGAGGTACCAATGGTCTGCAATACCACCCATATGTATTCCTGCTGTTATAGCCTTCTGATAATCAGACATGTTATTCAACATAAAGTACCGCTGACATTTTCGAGCCCAACCCTCGAACCAGTCCCATCAAACCTAGAGAAATCATACCTCGGTCGAGTCATAATGACATTGTTACGAGGAGGTAATATCCCTCCTCCTCCTGAGTTTCGACCCACAGTGAGAGGTGATTGCATGGGTGAGGAGGTCAGTTTTGTAGACTCACCCGATGCGGCTGCAGTACTCTTATTTGCTTGCCTCGATTGCAAAAGTTGGTTCATCATGTCTGTCATATTACTCATTTTGTTCTGGAGGTCTACAACCCCATCTTTGAGCTCTTGTTGTCCTAGTTCCAGTCCTTCGATTCGTTGTGTGTTGTTTATTTTAGCCATGATTTTGATATCAGAGTGTGCGCACATGATTTTTAGCTCTGAGGCCAATTGTTATGAATGAAGTTAGTTGATAATGTATTTTTGGTATTTTAAAGTTTAATTGATAAAGATGAGGAACGAGAGGAAGAAGAAGAAGATCTAAGCGAATATTTGATGTAACAGAAAAGAGAGATAAAATATATTTCATTCCAAGCATGCCTTACAAATGAGCTCAGCCCCACTATTTGTAACAGCTACTGACACGCTGATGTAATGGTGACATCATAAAAATAAGGAAAATGAAATACAGAAATGAGAAATGCGAAAAAGGAAAATACAAGATTGCCCTTCCTAACTTCAGCCAATATTTTAGTCTCGCGACTTTTTAACTCAAATGCGACTTCAGTTCCAGCTAAGCCCACTTCCCCTGTTGCCACTTAGAATCAGCTCATCATCACTCTTCACGCTACAAACCCTAGATCCAGTATCCCTCTCATGACATTCCTTTCAGTGCTTTTTTCTTTTTGTGGAGCTGCAAAATTCTCTCGTCGATAGTGTTTTTAGCTATTAACCTGGCAACGTTCACTTTTTCTTTTTGCCTAATGCGATGGACAGGGTCCATCGCCTGTTCTCCACAGCTGAATTCCACCATGGTTCCATCAAATATACCCTAGCAGCCGCTGTTAGATTGATCCCAGTGCACGAAGCCCTTAGGCTTGCGAGTAATATTGTAGGCAAATCTTGGGTTGAGGCTTCGAATTCTTCAACAATGTTTCCCCTTCATTTCGCACTTAAGGATCCATATAACCTAAGTATTTAAAGCCTGCTTCGGTTAGTAGTTTTTCGAGGAGAACCAAAAGTTTGTGAAATTGTGAGAAGATAACAGATTTTGTTTAGGGTTTTATCTTTCTACTTTCAATTAGTGACTTTAATATTGCCGTCACTTTGAAGGATGAACCAGAAGTCGAGCTTGTCTCTGTAGTGTCCGAAGGGGCTCGAAACAGGTCAGATTTCGAAAGTCGGTGATGGCACGGGACAATACAGTGTCGTCTGTTTAATGTTCTTCCAAATGCACGAACCATAGAAGACGCGACGACTTCTGTAGGTGGCTCTTGGCAGATTGGGCAATCAAAATCCTCTCCATTTTGGAGCACCAAAAGCATTTTTGCCAACAATATGGGGTTGTTCTTCACATCTGCTTGATTTTAGCTAAGCTTTGTTAATAAAAAGAATCATTCTGAAAACCAGTAGAGTTTGTTTTAGAACACCTTGTGTGTTTTTAGTAGTCGATATCTAACAAAAAAATAAATGGGATTGAAGTCATATTTGAGCCATAACAGAAACACACACAAGATTTAAAAATATAAACTTAAAATTTGACTTGCCTTAAATTTCACTATGTGGAAGTAACTCTTGGAGATTTGAGGGGTAAAGACCTATATGCGTGCATATTTGACGAAGTTCGACTAGTATGTTGAGTACGGTGGAACAGTTTACCACCATTCTTCGATATGATATGTAGCCTTTGACAATCTTTCGGGCTTCTTCTTCCATTTGATCGTAACACGTTCTTCTCCCGAAAGGGTCACGTAGCAGGTCTCTATGGTTTTAGATGGCAAACCTATCAAAACATTGTCTTTGGTTCTTCTCAAAGACAAAGTTGCCATGAGAACCTAAGTCACGAGGAAAATGGGAAGTTGCCATAAACAGAACCATTGAAATTTCCACTGAAGTATGGAATCAGTAAGTGTATATGAAAAATGCAAATATGATTTTAGTGAAAAATACAACTCATTTCATTACTTAATTCATATAATACAGTTTCCCAACTGGATTATTTAAAACAACAACCTTCGCTATTGTGCAAGCATAAGTGTGCCAATATCTGTGTGCAAGCAAATAGATGTAAACTTGCTACTTGAAAGTGCAAAGTGTTTGGTCAATGTTAGATCAACATTGTAGCCGCAATATTAGGATAACATTGAACATTAGAACACTGCAAATTCGGGATTATTGCTATAATTCTGTTTTGCCTTTATTCACTTACTAACTTAGTTCCACGAGTTGTAGTTGGTATTTGTATGTGCTTCAGGTCTAGAAGTCTACTCCAGGTCTAGAGACTTCAAGGAAGGATCTATTTCCTTAAGGAGAAGTTGTCATTCAAAGAGAAGTTTCCAAAGAAGAACTTTCCATAATTAAATAAGGAAAGATGTGTGCGGTGCAATGGAAAGATCAAGGCGTGTGAATTGCAAGAAGGAAATAAGATTACTTGTACTAGGATTCTTTCCATAGGAGATTACAAGATGGAGAAGGGTTCTTTCCTTAGAAGACTTCTAGTCAAATAAGGAAACCTTTCCATTGAAGACTTCTAGTTAAAGAAGGAAACGTTTCCGCTGACTTCAAGTTGGACAAAGAAACCTTTCCATATTGAAGGAGACTTGCCATGAACAAAATAAAAAACTTGCAAGGAGATCTAATAGCTTCCAAAAACGTGCACAGCATGTCTTGGCCATCAAGGAAGACTACACTATAAATAGGCATGTTGGGCATCAAAAAAAAGACACGAAGACAAGAGTGAAAATATCATGTGAGAAAATTATTGAGTCGAGTGTCTTTGTCTTGTTTTTCCAAGTTTGTGTTTAGCAAATTAAGTCTAATTTTTAGAGTTAATGAGCTTTCCTTGTAAAAAGTTACATCCTTAGTTGCTTGGTTGAGTTCGATCAATTCGAGAGTGAGAAGCTTGAGAGTTGTGAGAAACATCTTTGTTAAACCTTTATGCTATTTCGCCTACAGCTCGGAAGATCATATTAATATATGGGATAATTCTATCAAACCCCCCAAACTATGGGGTCATTTACCGCACAGGGTCAGAACTTTAGTTTTAGCGGTAGTGCCCCCTGAACTTTGGTCGTTTGTGCGTGTTGGTTTTAGTGCGTGTTCCGGTCACATTTTACCGGAATATTCTTAGAATATTCCCTCACGTGCATGTCTCACGTGACCCTTAAGGGGTAAAATAGACCCGTCACTTAAAATAATTAAAAACTAATAAAAAAGAAACCTAAAAACTATTAAACCCTTTCTTCTTCCCCTTGCAGCCACGAGAGAGAAAAGAAAAGATGCAGATCTTCGTGGGATAACGGGTAAGACGGTCACCCTTGAGGTTGAATCCTCCGACACGATCGACAATGTGAAGGAGAAGATTCAGGACAAGCAAGGTATCCCCCCGACCAGCAGCGTTTGATTTTCGCCGGAAAATAGCTCGAGGATGGCCGCACCTTAGCCGATTACAACATTCAGAAGGAATCGACTCTCCACTTGGTTCTCCGACTCCGTGTTCTCCAGTTCTACAAGGTTGATGATTCCGGGAAAGTGCAGAGGTTGAGGAAGGAGTGTCCGAATGCCGAGTGCGGTGCCGTTTCTGCACCACCTCTCCGCCGCGAACTCGCGACTCCACGACTCCACCGCTGCACCACCTCTCCGCCGCGCAACCACGTCATCGACCAGAACAGGGTGGGTATCATTTTATTCTGTAACCGAAATCATGTAGTTGATCTGAATTTATGTTAGTAGCCTACAATGCGACGCCGTATCCGTGCTGTACTTGTATTCTGAGGTTATCAAAGCATTTATCAGAATTTCAGACCTTATCCTTTTGTTAAATTAAAGCTGGGAATTTTTTTTGATCCATATATTCTTAGCAATTGTTAAAATCTTGATGCCTGCAATTCAAGGTACAGATATTGCAGTGCTTTTTGAGGAATATATTTACAGGAAAAAAAAAACGATATAATGCTTTGCCAACTGTATTAACTGAATAGGGGTGGAGTTGGTGTATCAAATGTCAGATTGAGTAGGAAAAAGTAACATCCTTTGATCTGCTACTAACTAATAAATTATCAAGTCTTGAATACCTGCTAAAACTTATTAAATTTAGTATTCAGTTTGCTGCTACATATTTTTAATATTGCGCAGTGGCCTGTTATTTCTTGTGTTTCAGTAAACATACTCTTACATTTGTCATTTGTTTTCTTTTTATGTCCACTAGTGTTTATGAGAGCAATATAAGACACAAGTGTGTAAAAACTAGATAGTACTTACTATTTTAGGCTTTAAATTTCTTTTCCAATGTTCACCACATATGATTGCCACATAACTCGTTCAAGATCCTGCAATATCTCTTCTTTTGTTGCACTATATTCTAATGTACAACATGGTTCCCTCAACAATGGTTTTGACTTGAAACGTTTTTGAATCTGTTATACTTTTGCATTAGATTTGTGAATATTTCAAATTGAAATGTTATTGTAATAACTGATGGCTCAGAATCTTAATCCTTTCTTGTATATGTTTATTGATATTCTAGCATACTTGCCGGTGAAATCACTTGTGAGATTTATGTGTGTGTCTAGACATTTCTGCTCTACGCTCAAAAGTCCCTTCTTTATCGAGAAACACTTCTTGAAACGAAGGAAGAGAAACAGAGTGCTGCTCATGAGGCGTTCACTAGAAAGTGACGATACATTGTCTTTCCACAATCCCGGCTCTCAAAAACTAGCGGAGGAGGTGTGGCCAAAGTTGTACATTCCCTTCTTGAAAGATATACGATTTAAATACAACAAACCATATTTCACTACAGGTGTTCAAGTGTTGGGGCCCTGCAGCGGGCTTATCGGCATCTTTTGTGTTGAGTATGTAATATTATGCAACCCAGCATTGCGAAAATTCAAGAAGCTATATTGCCCTTTCTGCTGTCCAAAGGGTTTTATCACTTACATTCTTACTGTTGGAATTGGTTCTTCTTGCATTGATTGTACCAAGGTACTTCTCATACGAAGAATCGAGCCAGACCGGAGATATGGTTACGAAAATCCTGAGAAAATAGTTCACTTGTACAACTCACACACTAACTCATGGAGACATTTTGAAGGCGATGCCTTACCAGTTAAAGATATTTATCAGCGTCCTAGTTATGGTTTCTTCTCCAATGGTGCTTGTCATTGGATTGCGCACTCTAATAATGAACACAAGCCCGATACTATTCTTACTTTCGAGACAAGTAAAGAGGTATTCGGCCTTCAAAAGGCACTTCACAATAGAGTGAGCAGGATTTTGAAGGGCAATCAGCCCTTATGAGCATCTATTTTGGGAGGGATAACAATGTTTTGCATTTTGTTATGAACAATTCTTATTTTTCTTGTAATGTAGGAGTATGAACAATTGATGTTATGGCTTGAGATGTTTTGTTATTTTGATGTTGAATTTTTGATGTTCTAATGGTGTATAATTGGTGTATTTAGTCATCATTTTTTATGGTATATGATGTTTTTTTAGTGTATATAAATGACCAAACTAATAAAATTCAGGGCCTAAATTAGAAATGGAAAATATAGTTAAGGGGGCGTTTCAGAAAATTAAAATATAGTTAAAGGGTATAACTTCAAAAGAAACAATAGTTCAGGGGGCAAATCGCACACTTCATAGTTCAGGGGGCAAAACGCACACTTAGTATAGTTTGGGGTGCGACAAAGTTTAAAAGAATTTTTTTGGACAAAAATGCCCTTAAACTATAACATGTGCTGTGCACGTGACTTACTGTTCCGGTAAAAATATGTTCGGAAAACGCACAAAAGTAAATCGCACAAACGACCAAAGTTCAGGGGGCACTGCCGCTAAAACTAAAGTTCTGACCCTGTGCGGTAAATGACCCCATAGTTTGGGGGGTTTGATAGAATTATCCCTTAATATATTATCTTCTTAAAATTACATCTACTTATGTTCTTTACTTATCCGCCACGTTATATTCTCTGTCAAGTAGATTTGTGGCAATGGTAACTGCTGTTAAACGAATATTAAGATAACATCGGAGAGTCCAATGTTAGCATAACATTGGAAGAGCAGATCATTATTAGACTAACATCAAGTTTAACATTGTGAGAAAAGTATCAAGTCCCGATTCACAATTTCAATTGGTATCAGGGCCAAGCACCTATTTCACTGGTGTTTGGATTTCATATTAAAGGATGGACAACACGAATCCGAACAACAAAAGATTGCTTGTATTGGATTGATCCAACTATTCTTATTGGAAGACTAGAATTCGTGCGCTCATTAATTCATTCAGTTGGCGAGCTTGGAAGACGGTGATCGAAGGGTATGTTGTTCCTATTTGTATTCCAGGTGAAGATCATAAGGTCTTTCTGAAGCCAAAATCATAGTGGACTCAAACTGAGCTAAGTAACGCTTTCTTCAATGAAAAATCCCTAAATACGATATTTAGTTTTGTTGATTGTCACATGTTTAAGTTAATTAAAATTTATTCAATTGCAAAGCAAGCTTGGGATATCTTACAAAATCATTGTGAAGGTGATGTATGCACTAAAAAGACTAAGCTACGCATGTTCTTGAGCAAATTTGATAATTTAACAATGGGGGAAGACGAAAGTATTAATGCTTATTTTGAGAAACTCATGGATCTTGCTAATGAAATTCAAGACTTAGGTGATTCCCTGTCTAATAAGCAATTGTCGTACAAAGCTGTGAGAACTCTTTCTAAGAAATTTGAGGTGATTGCTATGCAAGAAACTAGGAATATGGACACTTTAGACTTTCATACTCTATTTTACACACTGAAAGGATTTGAAATAAATCTTGAAAAAGTAGATGATGAAGAATAAATTTAAGCTTATAATGAAACTGCGATTGAAAAGTTTAATAAGCTTAGTCTAATTGATACAAATATTCTTGCTGGTTTAAAGAAAGATTTCTCTGAAAAGATGACCAAATATTCTTGTAAACCTACTTCTCATGATGTTACACATCTCAAACAGATTCAATACTATTATTGTAAAGGTTGGGGCCATTTTACTTATAAATGTGCTAACAACCTGAGAACAAAATGGAATTCTAACTGGGTTTGTGTAGATGATAATGATGAGACATGTTTTGAAGAATATGCTGATGGACAGGTGCCAGCAATTGAAGAAATTCAGACAACAATGTTGACTACAAATGTGGACTAGACTGACAGTGTTAAGATGGAGTGTCAAGCCAACATTGAAACTCAGCGTTCGCTCAAAATCCAGACAGCTCGATGTTATGTCAACATCCAGAAGATAACACCAGTCCAAGAGATTTTTGTTGATGATTGGAATGAAACCATTTGTTTAGACAACATTGAATGTTTGATTTCTGATAATGATGAGTTTGATGAAGATTCTGACTTTGAGTATTTGCATGATTCTATAGGTTTGGAAGATGATAATGTCCTTGAAGGTAGATTGATTTAAGAAGAGATTCTTGATGAACTGAAGATCATCTACCAAGACCTGCTCAAAGAAAAGAACAAGTTGAGTGGAATTGAGAAGGCTACGGTAGAGAATGAAAGCTTGAAGGCTAGAATCACTCAACTTAAGGTTTGTTTGGACACAAAAGATGATGAAATAGAAAAGGGCAATGATGGTAATTATGGTTTAGGATATCAAAGTCAAGTTACTCACTCCACTACTTCTGTTGAATCCAATATTCCTGGTTTTGAAAAGGCAAAGGTACTTTCTAGAGAATCTAAGAAAATGTCTTATATTTGTCAATATTTTTTTCAATTTGGACATCTTAAACCGTATTGTTATAAATATAGAAAGTCTCTTAAAGAGAAAATAGTTGAACGGAATAGGGATTCATGCAATGCTGATGTTGGTGTTATGCCAACACTGGAATCTCAACATTCCAATGTTGATACTAGTTATTCCAGTGTTATCCTAACATTTGGTTCCAATATTGCTGAACTAAATAGTGAGATGAGATACACTAGACTTTGGGTGCCTAAAACTTTGCTTGTTTTCAATATTATCTTTCCTACTGTGCATACTAACCTTGCAGGTAAGTGGTACTCTGATAGTGGATGGTTGAGGCATATGAATGGCTACAAATATGATTTCATACGATTATGCATGATGTTAAGTCAACACTGGATAACTGTTGTTGCATCAACATTGATAATAGATTGTATTGCCTTAACACTGCTCAAGACACATGACTGGAAAGAAAGAAAATCTGATTTGAAGGAGTGTGCACCACTAACCACTAGAACTTTCACATATGAAGATGGAAGTAAAGGAAGAATCATTGGCAAATAAGTGTTGAATATTGATGGATTCTCACCCTTCAAGGATAAGATGTTGCTGGATGGATTATGTGAAAACCATATAAGCATCAGTCAATTGTGTGATGATGACTTATTGGTGAGGTATGATAAAGATTCTTGTGATGTATCTGATTGTGCAAATGTGTGTGCTTTGACAGGTAATAGGTTTGAAGACAACTACTTGGTAAGGGATCAAGTGACCTAGTTTCAAACAAAGGTGGACTATTCAGTTGCCAAGAACAAGAGACTTGGACACATGCACAACAAGAATCTGGGCAAAATGATGAGACTTGAAACCGTGAGAGGCATTCCCAGTCTCATGAGTTCTAGTAAGATGATCTGTTATGATTGCTCGAAAGGTAAGGTGGCCAAAGCTTCTCATAATCCAATCCAAGTGGATGAACATGTTACAAGTACCTCTAATTGTTTTCATCTACTTTATATGGATCTCTTAGGTCTTACTTAAGTAAATAGAGTTGGGGGTAAGCAATATGATTGTGTGATTATGAATGATTTTTCTGGATATATTGTGATCAAATCTTTTAGAGAAAAATCAGAAGCCCTTTATACCTTTAGAACATTGCATGCTAGTATTAATAACTTGCATGGTGATTCTGTTGGTAATCTTTAGTCAAATCATGATAGAGAATTTGAAAATATGACATTCTCTGGCTTATGGGTGCTTAATGAAAATATTATCTATACCCATGACTCCTTATGAGATGGTGAAAAGAAGAAACCTGATGTTACTCGTTTTCATGACTTTGGATGTGTTTGTTATACTTTAAATGATAAAGCTTTTGTGAGCAAATATGATCCAAAAAGTGAAGAATGTATCTTTGATGTCTATTCTTTGAACAATACTGTTATTAGAATGTTTGATCCAAGATTAATTATTGTTCAAGAATCTGTAAATGTGGTTTTTAATGATTTGCCAAGTGTTGCATGTGAGTTAGAGGCTCCGGTGCCAAGTCTACTGGATTCTGATGTTACTCCAACATTGACCCCAGACAATGTTATTCCAACATCACCTGCAGTTCCAGAACATGAACATGAACATGAACTAGAAGCTTATGTTATGCCAACATCGACGAGTTCTGATGCTAACACAACGTTCGCGCAGTCAAACTTATACAATGCGAAAGTTTAAGTTCAAGATATTTGGAGGGATACAACTGATAGGATTCAGAAAAATCATCCTACATCTCATGTTATGGTTCAAGTCATTAATGACATCAAAACACACAACAAGAAAATGGTAAATTATAGAGATATGATAATATTGAGTGTTTGCATGCCTGCCACATATTCTGATATTTGCTGAGCTCAAATATTTGCTGATGACATTGTCTTTGTTTATACTAACAAGTCTACTTTAGACAAATTTGTTGAGGCTTTGACAGGTACATTAGTGATGAGCGTGATTGGTGAACTGGATTTCTTCTTGGTTTTGAAAGTAAAGCAAAAGGAGGATGGGATGAGCATGATTGGTCTGGAGGAGTCGAAATTGAGCAAGACTCAAATGTCCTTTACTTTGGTAATTGGAAAAGGAGACACGGGCTTGCTATATCTATCCATCACTCGCCCACATATTATGAACTCGGTTTGTGTCTGTGTTTGTGCCAGGTATTACGCTGAACCTAAAGCTTTTCACTTAATTGTTGTGAAGCGAATACTGAATTATATATCTGGTACTGTAGACTTGAGCATTTGGTATACACATGATACAAATACAAACCTTGTTGGTTTTGATGATTCTGAATGGGCTCGAGATTTAGCTGATAGAAAATCTACATGTGGGGGTTGTTTTTATTTGGGAAATAATCCATTTTCATGTTATAGCAAGAAACATAAATGTGTGTCATTATCAACTGTTGAATTTGCAGCTTGCAGATGTGTTGCCCGATTTATATGCATTAAACACATGTTGCATGATTATGGGATAAAGAGTGACACATTGTTAATGTTTTGGGATAATCTTAGTGTCATTAGCATATCAAGAAATCTGGTGCATCATTCTAGAACAAAGCATATATTTTTTATGCATCATTTCTTGAGAAAACTTAGAGACCAACAATCAGTTACCTGATTTGTTTAATATGACATTAGATAGCGAAAGGTTCTTCCATTTAAGGACTCTTGTCTTGAATGTTATGTGATCCAGTGTTGCATTCCGGTGTTGCCATAACACCACTAGCGAACACCGTAGTCTGTTTGTGGTGTGTAGGATTGCATTAGATTTTTTCTGTTTGATTTCTGATTATATTTTGTTTATCTTCATGAATGTTTGTCACTATTGCTTTTTGTGGTTAATCTGTATAAGTAGCTATTACTAGTGGACAGGTTCATATCAAAAGTTTTGTAATGTAAAACTCTATTGTTGGTATGTGGACGTTGGCTTAACATTAGGAGAAGCTGGGATGCACAGAGTTCACTACTTTGGTGTTATTCAGTTGTGACTTATCCATGTTTAGGTCTAGCAGGACATGAAGAGAAGTTGGGGTACATGATGTTGATAGCTTCAGTGTTATTCAATTGTGCTTATGTTCATGTTTCTGTTAATTGGCCAAGGGAATGCATGATGGTGATCCTTTCTACTAGGATGTAGTTTCAACTACCTTACATTCAGTAGCACTGATCACTTGGTGTTTCTCTTGAAAGCAATGTAGTAAACAAGTATACATGAGGATTTTGGGTGTTGGGTATATGATAAATATATTACCTTCATTCAAGTCCTTTGTACTTGCCTAACATGTTTCTGATAATACCATTGATGGGGTGTGTGTAGTCTTGTGCTGCCCTCATTCATTGATGTCATTATCCTTTTAAACATTCTTCAGTTTTGGTCAAAAAGAGTTAATGATAATTGATAAAGATTTGAGTTGATATGATCTATTCCGAGTTTATAAAGCTGTTACTCCATGGTTACCATCTTCCAATGTTGATTTAACATTCTGCATTTCATTTAGGCTTGCATTCATTCTTTCTTTCTTGATGTGTCTGTGTCGGTTTGAGCTTAAGGGAGAGAAATAGTTATGTTCTCATGTGAAGACATATATTTTGGGTGATTCAGTTGCGGTGACACATTAAGTTGTCTCTAGTTATGACTTGGAAGTAGATTAACTCCTTCAATTTACTTCATACCCAAAATGTTGGATTTTCTGTTAACTAACTCTCATTTCCATGTACAAGTCTGATATATATGTGGTACTAATTTGCTAATATGTCTTAAGTTTCAGATATGTGTTTTCAGATCTAGCACATGCTTTAAATTGAAAATATCTTGAGGGTAAGCTCAATACATCCACATTCACAAGAACCAATGTTGATTCAGAACATGTGTCAATGTTGAGCCAACATCAGTCTGTAAGCATGTTGTCTCAACATCCAGGTTCAATATTATGACTTATAAGTTTTTTGTGAACTACTATGGTCATGTGTGAAGTAATTTGGTGTCACTTGTTGTCTCAACAGGCGGTGATTATGCATGATTTATTTTAAGAAATTTCCCATTACTTCTTTTCACTTGTGATTTTGAACTTCTAATTTCTTTGTGCCCAATTCTATGAAATACTAAGAATTTTCACTTGCAATTGTTTTTGAAATCATTGGCATGTATCTCTGATCTTGATTATGTGTCCCTTGGTATGGAGAATCAAGGATATAACCCCACCCCTGATCATGTAGTTCTTTCTCGTAGGTACAACACTCGTTCCGAACATTGTTGTTGAGACAAAATAAGTTAAAAACTGAGGAACAAGGTGTTTTTTTGTTGGTCCTTCAAACACAGTTGAAGAGACATTGCTTGAGGAATATTTTGCAGAGAAATGTGATTTGATTGAGGGGGAGAACATGTTAGTTGCTAGAGAGACTGATATGGGTGATAATGGTGGTTTTATCGCTGCTTTATGTAAACTCTTGTGCAGGTACATTCTAGTCTCAATGTTAAGACAACATTGTTAAACGTCAATGTTAGAAAAACTTTCTGGATTCGATGTTAATTTACCATTGTGAAAGTCGGATGTTATGACAACATTGATAGATGTCAATGTTATGCCAACATTGAGTTGGACTGGTTTGCATTAAGGGGGAGCAGTGTTTTGCTGTTGGTACTTATAGAAAAAGAGATGTTGATGCTGTTGGGTAATTGCAAGGTGATGAGGAGGATGAGAAATAAAAGGAGGAGAAATGTTGAGAATGAAGATGAAGTGGTAAAGAAGAAAAAGAGTCTGAGCCAGATGTTATGATAACATCGTCTAAGAACAATCTTGACTCAACTTTAGAGGTAACACTGAGGTAATATCTACAATTGAGGCTTTCTTTAATTTCATGTTGAGAGATAAGACTGTGGCTATGGAGGATTTTAAGAAACAGTGGATGATCGAGTTCTTAGAAAGAGAATGGAAATAGTTGCTAAAGAAAGAGCTATAGAACTTTATCTTATGAAGTGATTCGTCAAGATTTTGCTTTCCTCACAAAAAGGGGGAGAAATAAGTTTTATCTTCATGTTTATTCTACTGGTTCTACAATTCTTATATAGTTAATGTTTTCTTAGTTATATTTATAATTGTGATGTTTAACTCGTTGTGTATTCTTATTAGTATCTTAATGCTACTTGGTTAAGTGTCATATTAAGGGGGAGTAACTTAAGATATTAATGATGTTGTATTACTAAAGTACTGTGCATAATATGAATTGTGAATAGGCTTGGTTTTGTGAAGAAAGGCAAAAAGGGGGAGACTGAAAGTACAAACTGTTTGGTCAATGTTAGATCAACATTGTAGCTGCGATGTTAGGATAACGTTGAACACTGGAACACTGTACATTCGGGAATATTGCTATAATTGTGTTTTGCCTTTATTCACTTACTAACTTAGTTCCACGAGTTGTAGTTGGTATTTGTATGTGCTCCAAGTTTAGAAGTCTCCTCTAGGTCTAGAGACTTCAAGGAATGATCTATTTCCTTAAAGAGAAGTTGACATTCAAAGAGAAGTTTTCAAAGAAGAACTTTCCATAATTAAATAAGAAAAGATGTGTGCGGCGCAATGGAAAGATCAAGGCGTGTGAATTGGAAGAAGGAAAGAAGATTACTTGTAGTAGGATTGTTTCCATAGAAGATTACAAGATGGAGAAGGATTCTTTCCTTATAAGACTTCTAGTCAAAGAAGGAAACATTTCCATAGAAGACTTCTAGTTAAAGAAGGAAACCATTCCATTGACTTCAAGTTGGACAAGGAAAGCTTTCCCTATTGAAGGAGACTTGCCATGAACAAAATTAGAGACATACAAGGAGATCTAATAGCTACCAAAAACGTGCACAACATGTCTTGGCCATCAAGGAAGACTACACTATAATAGACATGTTGGGCATCAAGAAAAAGACACGAAGACAAGAGCGAAAATATCCCGTGAGGAAATTATTGAGTCGAGTGTCTTTGCCTTGTTTTTTGAAGTTTATGTTTAGCAAATTAAGTCTAGGTTTTAGAGTTAAGGAGCTTTACTTGTAAGGAGTTACATCCTTAGTTGCTTGGTTGAGTTCGATCAATTCGAGAGTGAGGAGCTTCAGAGTTGTGAGAAACATCTTTGTTAAACCCTTGTGGTATTTCGCCTACAGCTCGGAAAATCATATTAATATATTATCTTCTTAAAATTACATCTACTTGTGTTTTTTACTTATCCGCTGTGTTATATTCTCTGTCAAGTAGATTTGTGCCAGCGTTAACTATTGGTAAACGGATGTTAAGATAACATCGAAGAGTCCAGTGTTAGCATAACATTGAAAGAGCAAATTAGGGTTAGACTAACATCAAGTTTAACATTGCGAGAAAAGTATCAAGTCCCGATCCATAATTTCACTACTGAATGCATGTGAAAAGCATCGAAAAACAAATCGAGATGAATAAAAAACAAGGAAGTCACACAAGCAAATAGATGTGTGCTTGTTACTCAATGCATGTGAAAAGCATCGAAAAACAAATCGGGGTGAATAAAAAACAAGGAAGCAAACTGATAGAACCTTTCACCACATAAACTAGGGAACTGGCGCTCCCATATATTGAAGATGGAAACATGTTTTAACTGGGCAGAACATAATAGTCGACAAGGACAGAAAAATAAAAAATATAGGAAATTAGTACTAAAAACGTCGTAAAATATACTAACATGTAGTCGAGAAATACCCTTGTCATCTCCTTGAGAGAGTGGGTGTTGTGTCAAATTATTCCAATGTTTTCTAAATGAAAATTGTTCAAGTTTCAGAAAAGTCATTAACGAAAACAAATCACAAGAACCGTTCAGTATTGGTGTGTCGTTTACAGCCCATCGGCGTTTAGTATTTAACCTAAGAACTACACGACTGTAACAAGCACCGACATTCTTTATGGTATGAGCTGCATCCAGTATAACAAGCATCCACTTAATCTTTGTTATCGGAGTGCGTTGTGCTTTACTGGCTAGTGTACTATAGGTAGTCAGTACTATATCATTTTTTAGTAGATCTTCAGGATCTTTAAACCATCTTTGTCCAGAGTACTCATGCACCTGGAAACAGCCTTTCCTTGTATGCTCCTCCAACTGCGCTAACCACGTTGAAAATGCCAAAGGTGTACATAGAGGCGGAACCAGGAATTTTTTTTACCTCGGGCTACTAAAAACTTACGTAATTAAATAATTACGTTTGCATTTTCGGCCCTTTTGCTGCT
Organism: Linaria vulgaris; assembly: GCA_948329865.1. NCBI lineage: Eukaryota > Viridiplantae > Streptophyta > Magnoliopsida > Lamiales > Plantaginaceae > Linaria > Linaria vulgaris. The sequence continues at coordinate 69,669,268 of OX415251.1, forward strand.
TCTTTCCGTCATTAACTTGTTGGCAAATGATGGGACACTTTGTACTTGTTCTTCATTTACGTTTCTGTTATATGGTACACAAATGAAGAAATCCACTTATCGTAAGCAACCAACGACAACAACGTTAACGTTTTGCCCAATCCCATCTCATCGGCAAAGATCCCACTTCTTAAAGGTTCGAGTTTTGGTTCAGTAGTTAGTTAATCCATAGACATACACACCACCCATATATGTCCAAAATGGAGGAAGATCACCTGAAGTCTCCCTACGAACCAGCCACCCCAATGTTGCCTTTTGATGTGGGGAAAGTTGTGACTTGATCATGGTTTTAGGTGGCTCTAATGCTTCTATTGCCCCCTCACTACATAATTTCCATCATGCCTGTAACGTTACACCATAATGATAAACCGGAAAATATAAGTCATTTCCATCATTTTATTTATCAAATAAACAAACACACGGTGAGATATTCAAATCGGCTCATATATATATATATATATATATATATATATATATATAAGTGGGAAGGCCTCGAGGACGGTTTAGATTAATCTGATCCAACTATTGTTCTATTTCTAATAATAAAATAGTTGTGGTCAATGGTAGGCTGATATTAGAGACGTCATTACTAGTATGGTCTAGACTACAATATTTACGCTATAGGATCTCAAGTGATAAACAAAAGAATTTACAATTTATAGTCTAAAATAGATCTTGCGAGTCCGATATTTACATGATAGGCCCTTCCTTTTTGTCATTTTGGTAGACTTAGCCTTTTGATGTTCTATTGCTATTGGTTTAGGGAGATTTGAACCTTGTTCCAGTAAACTCAATAACATAGAATTGTTGGCAAAGTGGTTGGCTATGTATAAAGGATTTAGATCGTGTGTGGTTCACCTTCTCTTTCATTAGTTTGACCATTCTAATTGCATGATAAACCAAATAGGGATGTAATAGAACTACTTCATTTCGGTTCTCTACCTTTAACTCTGAAAAGGAATATTGTAGAACGCTGTCGTTGGATAGCCCTATGTACAATCATTTAGCTCTAGTTTTAAAATTCTCCAAACTCGTGAAATCGTACATAAAATTCTATACAATATATTATGACACCAAATATTACAAAAGATGTAACAAAAAAAAACTCCAAAATCTGTTTTTAAAAAAATAATGAATATCACAAAAAAACACATTTTTTTATAGATTTCTTAAATAACCCGTAAATTAAATTACAAAAACTGTAAAAAAAAAAAAAAAAAAAAAAAAAAAAAACCTTCAAAATCTAAAAAAAAACATTATAAAATTCACAAAGAACATAGTTTTTTTTATAAATTACTCAAATAACCTAAAATCTCTATAAATTGCATTATAACCTCTAAAATACACAAAAGTTGAAAAATACCCTTAAACTATAATTAATGGGTCATGATTTTGATTTGGCTCGTGTGATCAACATAATTAGGCAAATACTAAACGCTTGATTGCTAGCATGTGTGTTGGAGAATTTTAATGAATTGGTTGAGTCCAATTTTATTTTTTGGCTTAATTGAGTGAGCCCAAGTGGTTAAGTGTGAATATGCATTGCCTTATGCAAGTGTAAGGGATTTTGTCCCACATTGAAAAATGCCCTACATGTTGTATTGGGTATATTGAGAAATCAATACTTGATAGTGCAGTGAACTATAAGATATGGACTCCTCGCGCAGTTGTCGTTATCTGTCCGTCTCGACTCGACTCGCCTCGTCGTGCGTGTCCCTGCCGGGAAGACAGTAATATCTTTCTGGAGAAGTTTTATTTAATTTAATTAAATAAAATAATTCAAATTATGAATATTTGAATTCAAGATTAATGACACTTATTGGTGACAGATTTAATTCGGGAATTAAATCAGACGCTTTGAATTAAGTCAAAACGTTTTGAATGCTGAAATCAATTTCTCCTTGATTGCATTTGGTTGTTACACTTTTATTTTCCTTTTTAAACGGACCTCTGCGCAGAGGAAGAATAATCCTAAGAACAAAAAACTTTCTGCATATACATAGCATCAAAACATTTTTCGAGTTCTGCAAACTACTCTTAATGTCCGATTTGAGAAGGTAGTATTATCCTTCACTTACTACCTTGTTGTGTGAGGACGTTGTACCTTGGGAGGTCGTTTTCCACCGAGGGTTTGAAGGGTAGCCGGAAAAATTGATCTTAAGGTACGGGGAGAGGGCTAAACTTTCGACTCATCCGGTTTCTTCATCGCAATTTTCATTCCGTAGCTGAGAGTTTTATTTATATTCTGCACTGTATTTTTATTTATTGCATATGCTATATTTATATTTGTTCTTATTATTTTGGAAATAAACATGTTATCTTATGTTTAGATTAATTGTTATTTATGTATACGTTTGCAACGCAACGCCAACAGTGTATATATATATATATATATATATATATATATATATATATATATGCTAGTTAAATGGTATATGTACACATTTTTATTAATATTTTAATTAGTATTATTAGATGGCTAGTTACTAAGATTAAAACCCCATAAATTTTTTTCAGGTATTATTTTTATATAAAGCAATAATAAATCATAAATTATTCTACTGTAGTTGACTGTATTTGTGTGAATAATCATAAATTATTAAATTTCACCACGCACGACACCACTTCTTCTCATGGTTCTAATTCTACTGCTGCACCCCCGTCCTTGCCTCCCCACCACCCGCGCCCAATAGCAAATAACAGGAAACTTTACGGGCGAAAGTAAAAGAGGTAAAAAACATAATGATTGTTTTGCAATTTACCATGGAGCCGAAAAGCAAACAATAAGAAAATTGGGCATGTACAAATTTTTATCAATGTTTTCATTAGTATTATTCGATGGCTAATTAATAAGATTAAAACCCAAAAAGATGTTTTCAATGTATTATTTTTATATGAAGCAATAATAAATCATAGATTATTCTACTATGATTGACCGCATTTATGTGAATAATCATAAATTATTAAACCTCACCACGCACGACACGACTTATTCCCATGGTTCCGATTCTACCGCTGCACCCCCGCCATGGTCGCCCCACCACTCGTCTTTTCGCTTAAATCCCACTACGACGCCCAGCTTCCTCTGCCCTAGTGGTCGAATCAATTTTCTTCTATCACATCGCAACCAAGCTCCCACCACCACATCATAGGCCATCGGCGACGCGCAAAACCACCACTACATTCGGTCCCTCCTATTGCGCATATCATGTTAGTTATCATCACCATCACATCCTACGCCTCCGACGAGGACCACCATCACATTCTAAACCACAAAGTTTACAATTGCGGCCACCCTTTTCTTGGTGTTTGAGTTTCAGTATATTGAAAAGTAATTACATTAAATAACATGAGCAAAATAGGGGCATACCAAATTACATGACTAAAATTGTAGCAATTTATAGATATAGTACATATAGATAGACATAATATAACATAACATAGTAATTAATTGAAGCTACAAGGGCAAAAATGAAGAAAGATGGACGACGAAATGATCTAAATAACAAAAACTTTGGTACAAAAATCAAAAAATTTAAAACTTGTAAGGACTGTGTTACGATTTACTATGGGGCCCAATAGCAAATAACAACAAACTTTAGGGGCAAAAGTAAAAGAGATAAAAACTTTAATGATTGTCATGCAATTTATCATAAACCCAAAAGCAAACAATAAGAAACTTTACGGGCACAAGTGAAAGTGTTCAAATGCGCAAGAGTTTTTCTAAAATCAGCAAGTCAAATAACAAAAACCTTTGTGGGCAAAAATAAAAAAATCAAAAATTCGAAGGAATGTGTTACAATTTACCATGGGGCCTAAAAGTAAATAATTAAAATATTTGGGGGCGAAAATAAAAAAATTCAAAACCACAGAGACTATTTTACAATAAATCAAGTGAGAACACTTTCATCCTTTATATATATATATATATATATATATATATATATATATATATATATATATATATATATCAAACTTAATACTGTAAAAAATAACACTATAAATATGGTGTGACCATTTCAAAGTGAACTTCTGCATGTCCACCTTTGCCAGAGAACTTTGCATAAAGTGGACTCATCAAATAAATAACTTCAACGTGTCCACTTTTGCAACAGGACATTCATGGACATATTAAACAGGTTACAAAGATATACTAAATCTGCCTTAAATTAACAACGATAAAATCACATAACCAAACATCAACAGAATCAACCATCCACATTTAACCTCAAAGACCGTGGTTTATTCTAATAGTCAAACATATTAACTAAAATCTATGTTAGTGCTACAGCCAAACTAACAGTAAACCCATAAAAGAAACTCTAATCTCCAATTTTTAATCCTCACTTCTTTGAATGTGAATCGGGTGATGCGCTTCCAGTTTGTAGATCCGAAATCTCAAAATCTAAAAGCTCATCTTTGACTTCTCATCCTCATTGTTAACCACAAAAAGTAAAAAATACATATTATGCCAAAAAAATTAAGATTTAAAATAACAAAAACAAAGTATTAGAGAGTGAAATTTCACTCAAACCTTCAAGCTAGTCACGTGCACATACAAGTGCTTCTGCATTTAGTGGCAACAATGTATTACAAAAATTTTCAAATATTCTACCATCGTGACTAAAAGTAGATTCTGAGACTACAGTGGTAATTGAAATGCTAAGGATATCTCGCGCCATCAAACTCAACTTGGGGTACTTTGTCATGTTTGACATCCAATATTGTAACAAACTGAGTTTTTCGTGTTCACTCCTATCTAAAAGAGGCTCTGCTAGGTACAGTTCCAACTGAGCTCGACTGGTAACGACATCTTATTAACTCAAAGAAGCATCAAATTCCTACAAAAAAAGTTTATTAAGATATATTAACAAATAAAAGAAAATATCAATAATTGAAAAAAGATAATTACTTACATTCATTAGCCCACGACCACTTCCACGATCCTAGCAATGGATCTACATGATGAAGTCGAAGTTGATGATTGCAAATATTCCTCAAAAAAGGCTTGCATCTTCTCTTTTAAACTTTTCAGGTTATTAGAAGTAGTGTCGAGATTCACTTTTTCATACGCAAAATTCACAAGCCTTAATTTGTAGCGAGAGTCAAGGATGACAGCAAATACCAAAATTGTCACACACCGAAAAAAAATAACGTTTTCAATTAATTTTAGTTTAATTTTCACTTTAGTCCTTTAACTTACACAAATTAGGATTTTGACACCAATTAGTTTTAAAATTTATGAATTTAGTTCTAAATGTTTATGATTAGCTTATGATAGCCTTTACACAATTTATGTGTTCTTAAATTAGGTTCATAAACCCTAAATAATTATGATTATTTTGAAATTAGCTTAAAACATATTAATTACATAGTTATCTCTTTAATTATGTATATATATATATATATATATCTTTATATAATAACTATAATTGCATAATAGTTAATCAATTACAAGTTGTGAATTATTTAAGATGAATATATGATCTGAATTTGATATTATAAGGTGTATAAAGTAAAATAAATAAAAAATAATAAAAAAAAATGATAAGGAGACAACTATACAAGCTGCCAACTTGTTATTATAATTGCACATGAACCTATCAGCATCTGTCAGACTCTAGATCTGACTTTAAACAATTTTAGTTATCATATTAATCATGTGAATGCATCGTTTTTCTTCATTATATTCAACCATTTTGAGTCTAGTTTCATAAAAAAAATGGCTTCAGAATTTTCCCCATCGTCCTTCTACCCATAAAAGACCAAAACTTTTCATTGTGCAGAAAAATGGCTTTCGAATCCGAGCACTAAAAACACCATAACTCATACAAATCAAGTCCAAAAATTCTGAAATTTTAGATCCCGATTCCCCTTAAAGTTAGGCATCTTTCATATTCAGACACCATTTCTAAAAGAGAAATTTTTGAAGGCCTAAGGCAAGCAACAGTCATTCTTTAAAAAATATTTAACTATGATATTCATTTGTTTACAAAGGTCAATTTAGTATAAGAATCTATGCATGTCACTATTTTAGTTATTTATTTTAGAATACTATGTAATATTTCACCAATCTCTTTATATGATGCTTAATATCAAGAGTTGAAATGTGAATTCATGATAGATCTACTATATTGAAGGTTATTTAAGCAAATCACTCATTAGGTCATAGTTTAGACGACAAAGATAGTAGTAGCCGAGTATGTTTTATTTTTACTAAGGATGATGCATGTTTTTAAGTGATCTTTAGTTAACTTTCTTATTAATCCTTTGTATGAATCTTTGATATATATTAGGACACGATTCTCTCACATTTTAACTTGTTAGTATTAAAGGGTAACCTAATTACTAGTTAGAACAACTTGTGAAAAACATAAACTTAATAGCTAATTGTATAACTATTAACACTTTATAAACCTATTTAGGGATTGATGAAGTTAATGAGGACAACTAGAGGCAATTGTGTGGAAGGTGAGGTTTGATTTTGATTATTCCATCCCCGTTTGGCACCCGGCCCAGAGGAACTTGGACAGAAAAATCGTGATTTTTGTTCCCGAATCACGAGCCACTTCTTTCATCCTTTATATTGCCTTTAGCTTTATGTTTCATTTACTTATTCTCTTTGGCGATTCAGTTTCTTTTATCTATTGTTACTTCATGTTCAAATGCTAAATCTATGACCTGTCAATTTATAATTGTATTACCTGATCAAATGTGATAAACTATATATTAATTCTTGGACTGTGCAAACGAGCAACGGATATTATCTGAATTACTAGCTCATATGATATTATGTTTCACCCATTGGGACGCCTTTGGGAAGTTGGGCCCGGGATTGTGTTAATTTACTGCTGGGCAGCAAGGGCTGTCAGTTTAAGTATTTTTGTATAATACCCATCGATCTAGGCGCTGCGTATAGTCAGGAGTTGATTATATCCCGCGTGCTAGATAGACGTGCACTCGAGCATTGTATCTTCGTTTTATTGCGAGGTTACTCCTCGTTGGGAGGTATAAGGTAGTATATTCGTTGATATAAGGTTGAATCTAGTTGTTATGTGCACATGTTCATTTTCATTACTTCATGTTCATATATTATTAACGCTCAATAGTTATTTCTTACCATTCTTTACCGTTCAATTTATTTTTGGATTTTACTTATTCTTGTTTAATTTACCGTCTAAACCTATAAATCTCACTAAGTCATTAAAGACTTATTTCTCTCTTTTTTTGTCTGTTCATTCCTCATAATAAAAGGCGACTTACGTGTGGCTGGTGTGAGCGGTTTTTCAAATCAAGAAATTATTTTCCTAAATGTGATTTTGAGTATGCATTTCAATAATCATAAATATTTTAAATAACTAAGTATTGTTACTTTTATTCAACTATGACGTTGTTATTTGTATTTTATCAAGACGTCCGTTGTGATATGTAATAAATTGATTTTCTTTGTGTATGGTATGATACTGACCGTGAGACCTTTCCTTTAGACTAAATTAATATCGAGTTTATTTATGTGTTGTTTAAACATGGGACGAGTTTGATATTAACTAAATCTGGAGGTGCGGTCCTCACGAAAATACTGCTATACTCATCCCAATACTCGTCAAAATTCTCTTTCATTTTCGTAGCCATTCCCTTGGCAACCGGATCTCCACTTCCCAAATTCTATTTTTATCTCTAGATGAGTTGTCAAAACATGTTCAAAATAAATATTTATGTAGGGTAGTGAGTACCAAGAAAATAGTTATGTCATTTTATAGAAGAGTTGCAAGAATTCGGTAATTTTCTCCACCATTTCCCATTCCTCGAAAGATAGACAACACTTGTAAGCATTATCAAAAATACTGATATGTGTAAGCGCATCCTTGTACAAGTGGCCTTAATTAGCATCAAATAGGTGGAATTCCATCTAATTGGTATATCTTGTGTCAACTTTTTGGTTTCCTTTATATTCAACCGCCTCACACAATCTCTAAATTTCATAGCTCGCATTTTTGAGCTCCTCATATACTTGACGCTTTCTCTTACTTTCACAATTGCTTCACCAATAGCTTCCAAACCCATTTGTACGATCAAATTCAAAATATGCGCACCACAACGTATGTGTAAAAGCTCGTCATTAAATAATATATAATTTGTCATATGAAGATGATTTGTCAACTCATCAGTCACATTGTCGTTTTACTTGGTATTATCTAAAGTCAATGTCAATACCCTTTTCTCTAATCCCCACGCCTATAAAAAGCTGATTAATTTCTCACAAACCTTAACCCCGGTATGTGGAGGATCAACGTGACCAAAAACTAACACTTTACTCTGTAGTACCCCAACCATTATCCACAAAATGTGTTGTGCTGTCATATAACCATTACATGCAATTGAAGTCCATAAATCTGATGTCAAGCATATCCTATTGCCAATTGGTTCTAGAACCTTTTTTTCAGTTTTTCTTTTCTATCTCATATATCTTAAGAATATCCGCCTTTGCTATGTTTCTAGAATAACGAACAACCTGAGGATTTAAGTAAATAAATGCCTCTCTAACGCCATCGTACTCGAAAAACTTAAATGGTAGATTATGCATGATCATCGCTTTAGCTATTATACCTCTGAAAGTGTCTTGATTGAACTCTCTGTTTACTACAACCCGATCACGACCGGGACAAAACTTCTCTGAATGGAATTTCATATTTGAAGTTCCACCTTGGGCATATAATTTTCCACATGACTTACAATTAGCCATTTTTCCCATTTATCTTAACTTTATTGAAAAAATCCCAAACGACAGAAGTAGTTTTCTTAGACCTCGATTGCCTAGCACCGAACTAGATTCTATATCATCATCAATCATAATATCATTAAATATATATATATATATATATATATATATATATATAAAGCTAATCAAATACACCAATTAACAAGAATCATGAATTATTCCACAGAAGAAGAAAAATAAAAGGACAAAGGAGTAGATTTTTCACAAATCAACAACTAATCATATATCCAGAAAGAAATTATAACAATTACACAAACAACAAGTAAACCCCTACAATCCCACAAATCAAAAATGCTTTCAAAAATCAAGATGCCCATCATAATTTCCAAGAAACAATTGCAAAATGGACCATACCTAGAATCTACAAATCCAAAACTAAGCTCCAGTCAGCTAAAATGAACCCAAATCCACAAATGTTAACTCCAAATCACACATTTATACATTTATACTACAATAGGTATGTAATCGAACAAGAACATACACATGTAAAAAAATTCGAAAATTATATGGGATTTAGAGCTTCCATGGCGATGAGGTCGATTTTCTTTCTTAAAATTTTAAGGGTTTTATTCTAAATGGTTTGGGGGCGGCTTCAACTTTATTTGCCAGTTCATTTTGTTAAAATTTGTCCCAACGAAAAAGGTTACAAACCTCAAAAAGAGGTCGCGGTTTCAATTCTAGTATCGAGCATGGATGTTATTTTCTTAGCTGGGCCTCAAATTAGCGGATTGGGCTGATTTGAACATGAATCTACTTTCGGTCCATTTCAGATTGAGATGATATTTATCTCAACCTTATGTGGATCTCAACTCAAAATAGACTCACTAGATTTGGTTGAGTTGAGATTTATCTCAACCTTATGTGGATCTTATATGAATCTGGTTCAAATCTGGATAATCCACATATCTAGATCCATATTGCCAATGTCATCCCTAGTCTATCATTTCAGTGTGTCTTTAGCTCGAAGAATGTAGCCTAGCCATTTTAGTGTGTCTTATTGAAGAATGTAGCCTAGTCATTTTCGGATATAGATGGTCCAATATTAATTCTAAATTGCTAAGCCCAAGTGTTACTCCTTACCACTTAACCCAACGTAACTTTAGGCATCGCCATTTCGTATAAATTCAATATATTTCAATGCTCGTCTCCTTAAAACAACCAGCCAATACTTTATTTCCACCAAATGCAAGCTCACTTCTAGAGGCGTTGTTGACTTGATGTTTACTTTCTTGGTCCACGATGAGGCTGGTAAGAGCATAGTTGTATTTGAGTCGGCATTTGTTTTTGTGATATTTAAGTATGGTAACTTTGTATTGACGTTGTTGTATATGGTTCTAAAAACTATGTACCACATTTGATTGTAATATTTATGACTTAACTTTTGTCGCAATTGTGTGCGTTTGTTAGCATCCTGTTCATGAACTGCTCAACATTGAGTTCGATTTGTTGTACTAATCAAATTATGGGTCACTCCATGCTCAACTACTTCTATTGCTTCTAGTCGACCATATCCGGATCCAGTTTTGCTGTTATTTATGTTGGTACTTCTTCCATGTTTATCGAGATATTGGATGTGGGAAGGAATCAATTGCTCTCGATCAGAGCACCAAATGACATAACAATGATTATGATTATTAATTTTCTTTCACAAAAATCTAAATCCCGCATCTTTCTAGTAAGAACAAAAGAAATTTCAAAAATAAAAATAGCATAAAATAAACCTCACACCATCTTTGTGAACCAGGGTTTTCAGAACCTGATCGGACGTCGATCCGGTAACCTCACTGATTACTGGTTTTACTGGTTCGAACCGGTCGAACCACTGTCCCACCGGTATGACAAAACATATTATAAAAATCATAAATATATATTGCTACATAATTTTGTTAGTATCAATTTTAGGAAACCTAGAAGTTATAAATTTATTTCTTAACTCTTAATTGATATGTTTCTAATCATAAAACTCATAATTTAATTTATTTAGTTAATTTGTTATTTAAAAATAAATAAAATAAAATTAGAGTATTTTATTAACATATAATAATTAAAAGATTAAGCTAGGCATGTAATGGTTTAAGTTTAAACAAATATGCATAATATTTCATGAATTCTAATTATTAAAGTGTTCGAAAAAAAATAATACTAGTCTAAGAACATCTAGTATATAAAAAAAATGACATAACAAATATGCTTTATAATATAATACTACTAAGTGATAAAAATAATAGCATAATATATTTGTTTTATATGAGAAAAGTATATTCTAGCTATTTATTATATATATTAATAAGTGTGAAGACTACCAATTTTATTGTAGATCAATTGGTTAAAGCATCTAATATTTACTTAGAGGTCTAGGGTTCAACTTCACTCCCATGAAAAAATTAATTTTTTTTAAAGAAATATACAAATCGGTTCAACCATTACCAAACTGGGTCACCGATTTGCGGTTCTTGATCGGTTCTCAAAATAACCAGTTTTGGAACTCAACCGGACCGGCCAAGCTACCGGTCACCAGTTAAACCGGTTCGACCGTCGGGTCCGAACCAGTTTTAATAACACTGCTTGGGGAGAAAATTACTTTTCATACCCTAACTTGGCCCTTTTTCATTTTTGGTATCATAAGTTGGCAGTTATCAGATTTGGTACCCCAAGTTGGCTACTTTGATTAATTTCAATACCATAACTTTAACCCGCCCAAATCACCGCCTAAATCACTTACGTGGCTCGCCGTGGACTGTTCACTAATGCCACGTTGCTGCCAGCTCGGATTTTTTTACAAGTTGGCAACTTAAAATATATATATATATATATATATATATATATATATGTGTAAAGTTTACGAGCATCATCCCGCCATTTCTAACGTTTCTCTCACTCTCTCCGCCTTTTTCTCAAAATACCTAACCACCAAAACTGTGACGATCACAAGCTTTCCACACCAATAACGATGGTGAACCGGCGACCAAAGCTAAGGGCACGCCATCCCGCTAATGATGACGACCCGCCCCCATTTTACGGTTAGTACTCTCAATTTCTTCATCAATCGCTTGTAATGAGCTTCGTTTTTGAAGTTTAGGTGGTTGCTGGTGCGATTAGCCGTACATACATGACTGTTAATTGTGTAGTTGTTGGGTTTTTCTGATTTCCCCAATTTTTCCCCAAAACGCGAACCCTAATTTGACGATTTCCCCTAAATCCCTAGTTCTAAACGAGTGTTTTTTGTTCTGTTTGTGTTATGAGTTAAAATCCCTAATTGTACGCCCAATTCTGATTTTCCCCAATTATTCAGAATCATAAACCCTAAAACCCTAATTGTACGCCCAATTCTGGTTTTCCCCAATTATTCAGAATCATAAACCCTAAAACCCTAATTCTCAAGATTTAGGGTCTAATTTTCAAAAATCAGAAACCCTAAAAGCCTAGTTCCCAAAATTTAGACCCTTACTTTCGAAATATTTATGACTAATATCCCAACCTTTCCAATGTGCAGGTTCTGATCAACTCTTAATATTTAAGGTTCAATTATAGTGGCAGCTTTGGGTTTAACCCCTTGATTGAGTATGAGGATGGGTCTAGGATAACATTGGACTACCTTGGGCCTGATGATTTATCACTGGATAGGATTTTGGCAGTTTGTAGTGAGCTGGGTTTCTTTGGGTTGAGGGGTTTCTACTTAAAACAGAGTGTTAGTTTTGTGCTTGTGAAAGATGATAGGGAACTTACTGCTATGTTTCTATCCAAACAAGCTGATAGGTGCATGGATGTTTATCTTACTTGTGAGGGAAGGGTTGATAAACATCAACATACCATGTTTGAGGGAGATGAATTCTTGCAGCCTGAGGTTGAAGTTAATAATGTCACTGTTATTGAAGAAGAAGATGCAGAAGAGATTGAGTTGGATGACTTCAGTGATGGTTCTTATGGGATGGACAGTGACATTGAACATGCGCCTCAGATAAACCGCAGGGTGGTTGATAATATGTTTGAGAGTCAAGGTGGAACTGAAAATGCTGCACCTGGAGAACCTAGTGCTAACAGAAGACCAAAGATGAAAAAAAAGACCAAGAAGAGAGGGAAAAGGCAAGTTTTAGATGATGACTTTGAAGATGACACAGAATTTGACACTGGAGAGTGTGACATAAATGCAGAGGATGATTACCTACTTAGTGATGATTCTGATGAGGATCATGATCTTAGTGGATATGGGGTAATCTTTGATGAAAAAGATATGATGAACCCAACATTGAAACTGGGCATGAAGTTTACTTCAAAGAAGATCCTTAATGACAAAAGAAGGATGTATATTAAATGTCAAGGTATGAGGTGCAGATGGAGGATAAATGCAGTAAAGGTGGCTGGTGAGGTTGGTACCTTTAAAATCTGTTACTTCAGGAAGAAACACAGGTGTCCCCAGAATTCTAGAAGTAAAAACTTAACATCTAAATGGGGTGGGGAGAGGTACATGCAACAGTTTCAAAGTGACCCAAAGAGGAGTGTTAAGGGGTTTCATTTGGATGTCAAAATAGACTTAAACAACAACTGGTCTACTCAATAGGCATACAGGGCTAAGAAACATTCACTCATGCTACTTAATGGCAATTCAGTGGAATAGTATGGAGCTTTTTGGGATTTCAAAGGGGAAATTGAGAGAACAAATCCAGACAATACTGTTATCATTGTGTTGATCATTCAAATAATGAAAACAGATTTGAGAGACTGTACATTTGTTTGGGGGCACTTAAGAATGGGTTTCTTGCAGGTTGCAAGAAGCTTATAGAGGTTGATGGGGCACATTTAAAAGGTCCCCACAAGGGTGTATTACTGAATGTTGTTGGGATAGATCCCAACAACAATATATACCCAATAGCATGGGCTATTGTTGAGAAGGAGAATAGAGACAACTGGATTTGGTTTCTACATGTGCTAAAGCTTGATATTGGCATTGAAAGTAACAAAGAATGGACCTTTATGTCTGATAAACAGAAAGGCTTGCTACAGGCCTTTGAGCTAGTGTTTCCAGGGGCTAATCACAGGTTCTGTGTGAGGCATCTTCATGGGAACTTCAAGAAAGCAGGGTTCACATGTAATGCATTGAAAGATGCATTATGGAAAGCTGCAAGGGCCACTACTGAAAATGAGTTCAAGTTTAGGGTAGCTTCTTTAGAGAAACTGAACCCTAAAGCCAAGAAGTGGCTTGAAGACAAGCCTCCTGAACATTGGAGTAGAGCACACTTCAACCCAGAAATCAAATGTGACATGCTTATGAACAATGGTTGTGAATCATTCAATTCAGTGATTCTAGATGCAAGAGATATGCCAATCTTGTCCATGCTGGAGTGGCTAATACAATATGTAATGACTAGGCACCAAAAAAATAGAGACATAGCAAAAGACAAGTGGAAGAGGATATGGTGTCCTAAAATCAGGCTGATTATGGATGAGGTCATTGGTACTCATGGTAATCATTGTTACCCAACAAAATCTGATGATGACAACTACAAGATTACTTGCTGGGACAACAGTGTATGGGTAGTTAATCTTGCAAACAAGAAATGTGGTTGCAGGAAGTGGGACATAAGTGGAATCCCTTGCATTCATGCTGTGAATGCAATATCTACACAAGGTATGGATCCTCTTGATTTTATTAACCCCTGCTTTAGTGTTGAAACTTATGTGGCTGCTTACCATAGTCCTATAATGCCTATGAATGGAAGGAAAGAATGGAAGCAAACTGGATTTGCTGCTCCCACCCCACCTAATGAAGGAAGGGTTGTTGGGAGGCCAGATAGTGTGAGGAGGAAAGAGCCAGATGAGCCAATTGTCAAGAAAAAGAGAAAATGCAGAGGGAAACCATGTAAACCATTGGCGCACAAGCCTGATCAGCTCAAAAGACAGCAGAACACAGTACAGTGTGGTTACTGTAAAGTGTACGGTCACAATGTCAGGGGATGTTTAAAAAGAAAGACTGAAGAGGAACAAGCAATGGAAGAAGTTGTTACTGCTGCTGCTGCTAAATTGGGACAACCAGCTGCAGAAGGGGGTGAAACAACAGCAGTTGAGAATGAACAACCAGTTGCAGAAGGGGGTGAAACATCAAATGTTGAGATTGAACAACCAGCTGCAGAAAGGGGTGAAACAACAGCAGTTGATTTGGGACAACCAGCTGCAAAAGGCAGTGAAACAGTAGCAGTGAAACAAGCAATGGAAGAAGGCAGTGAAACAGTAGCAGTTGAGAATGAACAACCAGCTGCCAAAGGTGGTGAAACACCAGAAGTAGAGAATGAAAAACGTGCTGCAAAATTGGGTGAAACAACAGCAGCTGAGAATGAAGGAGTAAACTTTGAGGCTGAATGGGGCAGTGACTTTGATTTTGTGGCTGAGATGGAAAGGGTTGAGAGAATGACTCAACAATCTAAAGTAAATTTAGGAGATTCTCAACCTGCAATTGAAGACTCACAACTAGTTATTGTTAATGTCACAGTTGAGGGAATGTCAAAATTGCCAGTGAGGAGGAACATTAAAGATAGTTCAACTGTAAGTCATTTTCACTTCTATGTCAGTCCATTATTTTTACCTTGCATGACTAATATTTATGTTAAAATATGTTTCCCTGTCTTAGGACAATGCCAAAAAAAAGGAGAAAGAATCAATATGACAAACCTGAAGGTGAAGTTCCAGCAGTGAATATTGGTGATGTTCCAGCAGAGCCAAATGAGCCTCTTGATGTTCCAGCAGTGAATATTGGGCCAACTGAAGTGGATCAGCTAAGATCAGTTTGGAAGGGTATTGCAACAGACCAACTTCTACCACCAAAGCCAAACAAGGACAAGAGATCCAAAAAAACTGTTGAATCAAGCTCAACTGCAAAGGTTCTGCCACCACCTTCTAATTCAGAACAATTGCAAGCTCTTGGAATGCTTCTAACATCAAATGTTAGTGTGATGCATGTCAAAGGGCTGAAGATGATGTTCCAGGCTGGACAGAAGCCAAAGTGATCTTCTAAGACATCAAAGACAAAGACATGCTTGAAGGGGATTTTTTTGAGTAGTTACAATGGATGACAAATTAGTATGACCTAATTATTTATTTTAGCTACTAGATTCATGGTGTTTTGTATTCCTCTGCCATGTATTTTGATTATTTTGGCAGGTGTTGAACTTGCAAACTGGGTTATGGTGGGTAGTTTTGAAAGTTGGTAATTATTATGACATATTTGGCTTAGGCTGATTGTATTCTTTTTGGTACTTTTAAGATGTATGGCTGATTGTATTCTCTTTGGTACATATTTTGGCTTTGGCTGATTGCTTTTATTTTTATGTGTGGTAATTTAGAGCCTGATTTAAAAAGCATTGAAGTGAAAACTATCATACATCAAAGCAAAGCAAAAAAATATGTAAATGAAACCAAATACACTAACATAATTTAAAACATCATATTGTTTCCTTCAATGTTGATACTTCATTACATAGAAAAAGAAAATAGCAATGAGTTCAGAAAAACAAAATAGCATTGACTTCTGATTGTATCCATTTCATCATCGAAAATAACCCAAAGAGTATCAGCTTCATCATCAGAAGTTATCAGCAACAGAGACCTTTTCATCAGCTTCAGGAATGATAATCGGGTCAATGTCTCCAGTGAAGTACTCTTCTGGGAATAAGGCACAATGGCGCTCCAAATACAGCTCTTTGAGCAGATCACTATTTTTTAGTCCAAACTCACGAAAGTGCTTATTTATTGGAGCCTCCTCCAAATGTTGATGTACTTGTCAGTCATACTAAAATAGCACACTACTCTTGTTAAATAGCATACTAAAATGATAATTACCCTTTCAGGCCTCATGTCATACTCAGGACCAACATAAATGGCCAAGTCCAACTCACAGAACACATGGGGCAATGCAGTGAACCGACAAAAACAGTGCCATTTGATCCTCGGTTGCATGAGTGTAATCTTCAGTTGTTCAAAAGTGTAGTTCTTTCTTAAAGTCAAAGAAATTCACCACTAACCACAGTAAGAGCTCTAGTTAACTCCCTAAGGTAGCAAATCCTATGCTTTTCCCCATATTTCAGCAGAGCCTCCAAGAATATGCGCTCACCTCGCACAGAGAAGTGCAACCCCAAGAATTCCCTAAGCGTGATTGCCATTCTTTAGACAGAAATATCAAAACAAAGATTAAAAGGTCATCAAAACTTAATTTAGATAAACAAACACACATTATCATAACATAAACTCCAAAATAATATTAGATGAAGGTCTTACAGGCAAAGAGTAACATCAAATGTTTAAGAGTTACACGATAATAAGTCTTACATGTGAATTTCAACTCAAATAAACTACGTATTACATTACAAGATCACTTCTTGTAAGAGATAGCAACAATAACAGCAACAAATATTACAGAAATGAATAGCAACAGAAACCAAGCAAACAAACAACAAAAGAGGGCCGTCTTAGTTGGGTCAACTGTCTTCAAGGTATCAATCATAGTAGAGGTGGTCATAAAGCCTATTTTTTTCATCTATCATAGGAGGCCTGGTAGAGCCATGACTGAGGACACTTTTATGAGACTCCATACAAGATGATTCAGCATTCTCATTGGCCCTTTTCTTGAGTATGTTTGAGGGGTCAGAGGATTGGGTGTTGTTGTTGGAGTAATTGGGAAAATCTATGATATGATATCGGGAATATCTTGCCTCATGAACTGAATCTGCCCATATTATGAAATCTTTATGGCACACATTTCCTGGGCATATATAAAGATATCTACCAGCATTCTGAGCTAAATCACTTGCCCTAAAATAACACATCGTCCCTCGACCACACACGCGTGGAAGATCATAAGGGTGATTCATCTACAATCAACACAATTCAACAGTTGTAATTAAAACCAAACCTATTTCTAACAAAACTACCAAAATAAGCACCATTAAAAATCATTACATACACCTAATCAAGATTAATTATTAACAAACAGGAAAAAGCATCAACTGTAGTCAAAGGAATTCAAAAACCCTAAATCCAGAAGCCTCCGATCTGAGTATAATCGACAGTATACCGAGACTTATCCCCTAACCCACTAATTTACAAAGTTAATGAACACATTACAAACCCAAAATTAAAAGAAATTTTAGTTCACAAAGTCGATACATGCTTAAGAAAATGAACTTTTTTTTGGATAATAAATGCACGCAAATCTGGGAAAATGGTTAAAGATCTTACCTTGCAAAGAGGGAGGAGCCAATTTGGAGCGAATTTGGAGGTGAATCGGAGGAGACGAGCGACGATTTGTGGGATTTGTGTTGTGTCCGTTCGTGCGTGAAATAGCTTAATATTTGGGGAGATATCTGGCCAATTTTTGTTTTTTAAGTTGCCAACTTGTAAAAAAATCCGAACTGGCAGCAACGTGGCATCAGTGAACAGTCCACGGCGAGCCACGTAAGTGATTTAGGCGGCGATTTGGGCGGGTTAAAGTTATGGTATTGAAATTAATCGAAGTAGCCAACTTGGGGTACCAAATCTGATGACTGCCAACTTATGGTACCAAAAATGGAAAAGGGACAAGTTAGGGTATGAAAAGTGATTTTTTCCCTGATAGGAAATTACTTCTTTTTGAAGTTTTCGAAATAATTTGGATAAGATACTGGTTAAAACTAAAAAGAACTTATCAATAAAATCTCCATTTACCCGCGATTTGAGGTATTTCTTCCCACGTGTGAGCATAATCCAAATCTATCCAGCTGCTATTAGTCTAAACTAACTAGCGATGTTCATAAATCTACTCACTCGACCGACTGCTTAAATTTGACCCGCTCAAACTGCTACCCGCATGATTTTATTATCTCACGGTTAGAAAAGATAGAAAGCCTCCCTTAAACGAGTGTGTTGCGGGTTGAGTCGTAAACATGTCGACCGACTAGCATATGAAAGAAAAAAAAATAAAAATCTTTGTTCATTTCACTAAACACTACAACAAAAAGAATAATAATTGCATACTGGTCAAATAGAGATCCTACACAACACTATAGTTCATTTATAACGTGAAAAGTTAATAGTTTGATAGGGAAGACTTTACATACATATAATTGAAACTCAATATTCATGGTGCATAAATTAACTTGAAAATAGTATAAGCATATGAAAGTTAAAAAAGAAAAATATAGGATTCTTTACTACAAGAAGAATATAGGACTATTGCACTATGTAACTTGTGTTCTTAAAATATGACACAATATTTTATTTTATAATTAGAAGTATAACATAACCGCTAATCCGCCCGCATGGATCTAAAAAATAAATTCATCATTTGAAAAAAAAAATTGATAACATCTTATGATATTATTTACCCGACCACGAACACCCCTAACTCCAACCTATTTCAAAATAGCCAATCATTCAAATTGATTAAATTACTCATGTCATGCCCAATATATTGGAGCGTATTGACCACACTATTAGGTCTAATTTGAGCTCGCTTATTGTCGTCCACTAGGCTTCGCTATTTATATTAGTTATTAAATACACTAGATGTTTGTCGTTTGATGCATCACAAAGACACTTAAGTATGCCTATAAAATTCATCAATTTTGTGCCAATACATATCACAAAGCAGCAAAAACAAGGCCTATAAACAAATAAGAAATTGAATAACATAATTAAAAAAATTTAAAACTAAATAATAAACATAAGCTTTTTTATTTTGTTTCTTTAATTAAACATAATATTTGTGTGAGTCTTTATTTTAACTCAAAGCCACAATAGCAAAGGAGACACCTTGTTTTTTTTCTCGTGAATAAAATTGTCAATTAATAATTGCATTGCACGAACACGGATACGTGGACACGACAAGATACGGATAGGGGGATACGGATTTTTTCAAATCACATATTAAGATACGTCAAGGATACGTCGAATATTTAATATTAAAAAACTATATACATGTATATATTATTTAAGTAAATATGTTAAATAATGAATATTAAACACTTATAAAACTCAAAAAATAATAAACATATAGCAATATACAAAGATTCACTATTCCACAAACTCAAATATTAATGGATAAATATGTTCAACACGAATATTACAAAATTTCATAATATAACAAATAAGATTAATATTGCAATAGCTTATTTATTGTCAAACAACATCATCAACAAACAAAATCGAGTTGATAAATGAGTTGAGTTAAATTATAAAATTGCATTTTGGTGTTTGTAGTATAAATTAATTACTTTTTTCGCCTCTAAAGTTTTCAAAAATAATAAAATAACCTATTTTAATGAGGACACGTATCGGATACGCCTTAGAATAGTATCCGATACGTATCCCATTTATAAAAAAAAATTAATATTTAAATAGGATACGTCACGTGGCGTATCTGACACGTATCCTTGTCCGATACGTATCCGATACGGGATACAGAGCCATTTTCGGAGTATCCGTGCAACATAGATTAATAATGATCATCAATACAGGGGTTTCTGTTTGCCAATTACAATTACTGCTGAGGGGCTTAATAACGTCCTAAATTACACAAATAACACAAACAACACCCCCTCCCCGCCGCCGGAACACTCCGCCCAATGTCGAGCTACTTGTAGAGGAAATATGCGGATTATCTGCACACAAAATGGGAAAAGACGATTCTATGGGACATGATTGATCTGTACCGGCAGCCCAAATCCTTCACTCTGCTAGTCACCATTTACATTTGTGCCTTCTACACCGGAGTTGTCGCCGCCGCTATCACCGAGCAACGCTACAAGGTCAAATTCTTATTATCTCTCTCTTTTAAATTAACTTCACAGATTATTTCAATAATTCCCAAATAAGAATCTACGGATTGTACAAAAGCCTTTTGTATTTTAGTTACTTAATTAGAAATTTAGAAGCCTTATATATAATTGCATAACTCACTAAGCTGAATTATGTTATTTCTCAATATGTTACTTAGCTTTCAGTGTAGATGGCAATGTAATATGCTATTAGAGACTAAGAGTGAGCGAGTGTATGGTAACTGCAATAATGCATGACACGACTGACGCGCTAGTCGCGTCGCAGTGCCTTGTTTACTGATAGGTTGGTTGCTTGAGTTTTTGGGAGTAGACGCCAATTTAATATGGTATTACTGCTTATCAAGAATATGTTGGTCTTGGACCTGGCCACGAGATATGAGACACCTACGCTACAATTTTGATCATGGCCTGAGAACTTACGACTTATAAGACATCATAGGTTTGAATTGCACCGCCATTCTGTTACAAAGCATAACAAAAAGATTTACAGCCTACACATTAGAGGCCTTGTTGGAGAATCTGTTTAGTATGCGCCGACAATTCGATAGTAGGAGAGTTGTTGGTGATTGTGTGTTGTTTTTTGCCTAGCTCAATGCTATATCTGAGCACTAATGACAAAAAGAAGGTGCTTTGTCATTAGAAATGGGCCTTATTGTTGTTACTAGCTTCTTCGTATTGATGGTGGATTATCTCTTGTTCTCCCTTTTTTGGTTTGCAGGAGAAGTTTTGGGAAGATCAGCCTGGGGAAATGGTTCCCATTATGAAACCAATGTTTTATGGAGGCCCTTGGAGGGTAATGAGAGGTGAAGTCCCTGTTTACAACAAGGAATAAACGGTTGTTATAATTGCTTGGCTTTTGGTGGTTCTTGTTTGTATTTAGAGGGAGGTACTTGTGTATTGAGAAGCTTGACATGAAGATCAAATATCCATATTATCAAAACTACAAGGCACACAGTTTCTCTTGTTTATGCTTAACAAGTTACTACTGGATTGTACTGTTGTTGTATGTGAAAAATTGAAGAACTCAAGAGTTGTTGGTTATAAAATAAAACCAGGTTTTGATCTTGAAATTCAAGTTTATTGTTGTGTTTCTTTTTTCCAATTTGCTCACCTTGTGGGAATATTTTGGTACCTTAGATTCTTGTGCGGAGCTGCGGTAGTTGATTATTGAGTTGTAACTTCAAAGTTGAAACAGATGATTTTATTAAAAGGCCATATATAACAATATGATGTGAAGAGCAACAGTGGAAATGGTTTTATTCAAAGGCTTATACCTCTTGTTCTGGGCTGTGTTTTGATCAAATAGAAAGCATGGATGTTAATCAATATAAAATATATAAGGAGGGGGAAATGAATATGTAGTAGCATAATTTCCCAGACATGAAATGAGAAAAATGTCTAAATATGATACTTTAATCTCAGTGCATGTTTTTGTAAATATTCAAAACTTAAAAAAGAGTTTTTGAAAGGCCAAGCAAAAGAGTATGTTAAGGTACTTATTCTTTTTAGAGAATTATGTTCTGAAACGTGTGTATAGTAATTGCATTATTAAGAAATATTTCTAATAATAAATATTTGCGTTTAAATTATAATATCGTGTATAAATAATCATTACAGATCAAATCAGCAATCCTCTGCTGTGCTTAAGAGCATAACCATATCAACAGAGGATTGCGGATTTGATCTGTAATGGTTATTTATGCAAGATATTATAATTTAAACGCAAATATTTATTAGTATAAATATTTTTTAATAATGCAATCACTATACACAAGTTTCAGAACATAATTCTCTAAAAAATAATAAGTACATTAACATACATTTTTGCTTGGTCTTTCAAAAACCCTCTTTTAAGTTTTGAATATTTACAAAAACATGCACTGAGATTAAAGTATCATACTTAGACCTTTTCTTATTTCATGTCTATGAAATTATGCTACTACAGATTCATTTCCACCTCCTTATATATTTTATAATGATTAACAGCCATGCTTTTTATTTGATCAAAACACGGCCAAGAACAAGAGGTATAAAGCCTTTGAATAAAACAATTTCCACTGTTGCTTATCACATCATATTGTTAGATATAGCCTTTTAATAAAATCATTTGTTTCAACTTTGAAGTTACAATTCAATAATCAACTACTGCGGCTCCGCACAAGAATCTGAGGTACCCAAATATTCCAACAAGATGAGCAAATTGGAAAAAAAGAAACACAACAATAAACTTGAATTTCAAGATCAAAACCTGGTTTTATTTTATAACCAACAACTCTTGAGTTCTTCAATTGTTCACATACAGCAACAGTACAATCCAGTAGTAACTTGTTAAGCATAAACAAGAGAAATTGTGTGCCTTGTAGTTTTGATAATATGGATATCTGATCTTCATGTCAAGCTTCTCAATACACAAGTGTCTCCCTCTAAATACAAACAAGAACCACCAAAAGCTAAGCAATTATAACAACCGTTTATTCCTTGTTGTAAACAGGGACTTCACCTCTCATTACCCTCCAAGGGCCTCCATAAAACATTGGTTTCATAATGGGAACCATTTCCCCAGGCTGATCTTCCCAAAACTTCTCCTGCAAACCAAAAAATGGAGAACAAGAGATAATCCACCATCAATACGAAGAAGCTGGTAACAACAATAAGCCCCATTTCTAATGACAAAGCACCTTCTTTTTGTCATTAGTGCTCAGATATAGCATTGAGCTAGGCAAAAAACAACACACAATCACCAACAACTCTCCTACTATCGAATTGTCAGCGCATACTAAACAGATTCTCCAACAAGGCCTCTAATGTGTAGGCTGTAAATCTTTTTGTTATGATTTGTAACAGAATAGCGGTGAAATTCAAACCTATGATGTCTTATAAGTCGTAAATTCTCAGACCATTATCAAAATTGTAGCGTAGGTGTCTCATATCTCGTGGCCAGGTCCAAGACCAACATATTCTTGATAAGCAGTAATACCATATTAAATTGGCGTCTACTCCCAAAAACTCAAGCAACCAACCTATCAGTAAACAAGGCACTGCGACGCGACTAGCGCGTCAATCACGTCATGCATTATTACAATTACCATACACTCGCTCACTCTTAGTCTCTAATAGCATTACATTGCCATCTACACTGAAAGCTAAGTAACATATTGAGAAATGACATAATTCAGCTTAGTTAGTTATGCAATTATAATTAGGGCTTCTAAATTTCTAATTAAGTAACAAAAATACAAAAGACCTTTGTACAATCCGTAGATTCTTATTTGAGAATTATTGAAATAATTTGTGAAGTTAATTTAAAAGAGAGATAATAAGAATTTGACCTTGTAGCGTTGTTCGGTGATAGCGGCGGCGACAACTCCGGTGTAGAAGGCACAAATGTAAATGGTGACTAGCGGAGTGAAGGATTTGGGCCGCCGATACGGATCAATCATGTCCCATAGAATCGTCTTTTCCCATTTTGTATGCAGATAATCCGCGTATTTCCTCCACAAATAGCTCGACATTGGGCAGAGTGTTCCGACGGCGGGCGGGGGGGTGTTGTTTGTGCTATTTGTGTAATTTAGGACGCTATTTTAAGCCCCTCAGCAGTAATTGTAATTGGCAAATAGAAACCCCTGTATTGATGATCATTATTAATTGACAATTTTATTCACGAAAAAAAAAAAAAGTTTCTCATTTGCTATTGTGGTTTTGAGTTAAAATAAAGACTCACACAAATATTATGTTTAATTAAAGAAACAAAATAAAAAAAAAATATGTTTATTATTTATTTTTAAAGTTTTTTAATTATGTTATTCAATTCCAAAACAATTTCTATCCATTCTAAAACTTGTCTTACAATTTGTGTCACCCGTATTAATTAATTTGTCTAGGTGACGCACTTGATCTCCCATTCGTGCAATAATACTATATCTAACGGGTTCAGTACGCCTACGTATAAGTCTTTGTGTGTTACGTCTACGACGCAAAATGATCCCGAAAAATATAACCAACGTCGCTCTTATAATCAAGTGATAAAGCATTACTACATGAAGAAACTCATCAAGCGGATCCATAACCAACAACCTGACGCGGATGAACATACGGCTTAGAAAACACATTAAATATTGGTCACAGCTATATTTATGGTTTTGGTAGAAGAGAGGAAGCACAACAACAAGTTAACTCAACTAAAAGACAGGTTGCCTTACAAAAGTAGAAGTTAAAAAGATTAATGAAAGTGGCAAAAAGAATTACACTGCAGTCTAAAATATTTTCCATCGAATCACAACACAATATATACACACAGGAGCACAAAGTTACCTTACTTCTTATTTCAGAGATCATAATAACATATACCCAAATTATTCTTATTTCAGAGATCATAATAACATATACCCAAATTACCTACAAGTCAAAAGATATTCACTTGGGAGATGTTACAATTAACAATCTAAAATACACTCTAGGCACAAGTACAGGAAAAAAAAAAACACGTAATTTCCAACTAATAAAGAGTTTCACTGACATAACAATGATTCAGTTACCACAAATTGAGTAAAAATAATTACAACAAAGTACAAGTCCATTATAAGTCAAAGGTAAATGTAAAAAGATTGGAGTAAATGACAGACACCATATAACGAAGCGGATGAAATAGCTTGTAAAATCGAAAACTAAGTTGGGAGTTCTTCGATTACTTACGTTAATCGAGTTTGTGATGTTGCTTCAAAACCCTCGTCGATTTGGGCGAACGAATTCGCTGCAAATTGAGGTGAAATACAGTCCATAAGCCGAGATTTCACAAAATTCGCAAGGGTTTGGGAGAGAAATCGAAACCTTACCTCAATATAGATCGTGTTCTTCGTTCAAGAGGTGAATCGCGCAGCCACTACCACCGGATTTGGAGTAAGTCCCGCTCCCACGTGAAGTCAGATCTGAGCAGAGCTGATGCGTGTGATGAGATGGGGATCATGAGGGAAATAAAAGTAAGTTAGTGCTGTCTGTTGCTGTCGGTTCTCTCTTTTTACTTTAGCTAAAAATATACTCAAGGACTGTGGTTGCACTATAGAAGTCGTTCGTCGTGGCGGTGGCGGTGGCGGTGGTCGGAGAAGCGGGGCTGGTGGCACCGTGGCGGGCAGGCGGCAGAGAGTGAGAGAGGTATCTATGGATGGTGGCTTTTTTTTTTTGGAGAAAGAAGAGAGGAGAAGCGGTGCTGTGGAGTGTGGATGGTGGCTGAAAAAGAAGCCCTAAATGAAGGGGTATTTTTTTTCTTTTTCATTTTATACTAAATAGCAGGCGGGTTGGGCGGGTGGACTGGGTAATCCGCGACCCGCTCGCGTGGGCGGGTTACCAGATTTTTAAACTTTTTTTCTTGCAAAAAATCATTAAACCGCGGGTTTGCGGGTTGAGCGGGTCGGGTAGCGGGCGGTACAACTTGGTAAATAACAATACCCACAAGGATACTTTGGTCTAATAAATTAAAAAGAGGGAATATTTAGGTCCATGAAAGTTATTCTTATTAGGCTTAATTGAAAGTATTAATAATTGGGAGGGGGTACCCAATTATTAATACCCCAATAAGACTGCCACGTAGGACAACCCGATTATTAATAATGCGAAGCAAACGACCTTATAACTACGTCTATTAATATAATTTAGTTTGATTGGGCAAAGCAAACGAATCCTAACAGAATTAACATTTAACAAACATATATATGCTGCAGTTCAAACTTCCGAATACGTTAGTTAGTTTAATTCTGTACATAATTAACAAACATATTTATGCTTCACTTCAAACTTCAGGATTGAAATTGTATTTCAGTTTAGAGAAGATATTCGAGCATGTCTTTTTTTTTTTTTTTGGTAGTCACGCTGTTGTAGAAATCTGTGAAGCCAAAGGTTTTGTGAGTTCTGATGTTTTGAATCAACCTTCAATTATTTTTGTCATGAAACCTTTGGGAACTTTTATTCTGTAAATAATGGCGTAATTTCTAGATTCTAAAAGCCAACTATCTTCACGGGCTGGAGCAAAGAACTCTTACGGTCTTACCCTCAACATTCTGCCTAAAGCATCACATATCACCATATCACATATAATTCAAAAGCCATAATACAATATACATCAGCAGGCTTCATTAGTAAACGTGAAACAATATATACATATATACCACTTGTCAACAATAATAGGCGATCGAACAAGTGAAGATTTCTGCAACGTATAGAATGACCAAAGGTACTGCAAACTAAAACACTAACTTAACTAACAAATGATTCTCAAACAGTGAACGAATGCAATCACCCAAAGAGTTCGACCTATGTCAAACTAATTAGTGCATATCAGTGTATTCACATGTACAAAATGTTAAGCACACATGTTTAATCAAAATAACTCAAATTAGTTTCAGTTGAAGAATATACACTACCCTCATTCGGTGACATGCAAACTTTCATCAAAACGAGGCTACTCACAAGTTCATCAATGCACGTAGATCGCTTATGTTGATCTCTCTTTGATCTTTAGCACCCTTCTTACCAAAAGCTTTCCTAGCTAGTACCTTCTTATTTTCTTGAAATTGCAATATCCTCTCGTCAATAGTATTTCTAGCAATCAACCTCACAATTGTCACCTCTTCCTTTTGTCCAATCCGGTGGACCCTATCCATTGCTTGTTCTTCCACTGCTGGATTCCACCACGGCTCCATTAAGTATACCCTCGAAGCAGCCGTAAGGTTAATCCCGACACATGAAGCCTTTAGACTCGCAAGTAAGATTGTAGGTCCATCTCGGGTTGAGGCTCCAAATTCTTTAATTATATCCGCCCTTCTTTTTGCACTCAAAGATCCATCTAATCGGAGTACTTTGAAACCGGCTTCTTTTAGTGGGCTTTCAAGGAGAAGCAACAACTTTCGGAATTGGGAAAATATGACGGATTTTGTAAACGGACTTATTTCTCTAGTTTCAACTAGTAGTTTTAAGAGGGTCGTCACTTTGGACGATGAACCGAAAGTTGAGCCTCCAGTGGTTGTCTCGGAAGCCTCCGAAGGGGCTCGAAAAAGGTCCGATTCGGAAAGTTGGTGACGGCACATGGGGCAACATGGTTTCATTTTTTTTATGGTCTTCAGAATGCACGACCGACAGAAGATATGGGCGCAACATGTTATGATGACATCTGTAGGTGGAGATATGCAAATTGGACAATCAAAATCTTCTCCATCTTGTAGCACTAGAAGCAATTTTTCCAATAATGCCGGGTTGTTCTTCACATCTGCGTGAGTTTTTTTGAATTTTGTTAATAAAAGAAAGCATTGTTACTACAATGAAGTCAGGCTAAAGAATTAAAGACTACAGAATAGAACACAAAAACCAAAAAAAAAAAAAAAACTTACCTTCAATTTCGCTATGTGGAATTAACTCTTTGAGATTCGAGGGGCAAAGGGCCATATGCGTGCAAATTTGACGAAGTCGTACAAGGATGCTAAGTACCGTGGAATAGCTTACCACCATCCTTTCATTGGATATGTAGCTTTTGACAATATTCTGAGCTTCTCCTTCCATTTGATCATAAAGCTCACGCTCTTCTCCAAAAAGGTTCACGTAACACGTCTCTACGGTTTTAGATGGCAAACCAACCAAACCTTTGTCTTTGGTTCTTCTCAAAGATAAAGATGCCATGAGAACCTGAATCATTGTAAAAAGGGAAGTTATCACTTCCTTATATACTGATTAACAACTCATTTTGTAAAAGAATAGAACTGGAAAATACAACAACTTGCAACAATGCTTCCAAAACTGACTGGAGAGGTAAGTGATATTTAAGCAAACAAAGGGTGCATCTTTATCCAAAAAGCTTGCTACCGTACTCAATAATTTTTCTCATTTAAAGAAATAGAGTCGAAAATAATAATAAACTGAACCTGCCATTCTAGTTTGTAAGCTTAGTTTGAGATTCATTTGTATAATTTTTGATAGCCTTGATTAAAAAAAAAAATGATGCATCTCGCATAAATAGAACTATAAAAGTTTCGAGTTAAGTATGAAATCATCAATAAGAGAAAATGCAAATATGGTTTTACCGACCAATACTCCATATTATATAAACTCCCAACTGCGTGTGCACGCTGAAGGATGCTTACATCAGGCAAATAGACGTGTGTGCGCATTTGAATGCATGCGAAAAGCAATGCAACAAGGATGCTTACATCAGGCAAATAGACGTGTGTGCGCATTTGAATGCATTTGAAAAGCAATACTAAACAAATATTGAAGAATAAAAAACAAGGTACAAACACGTCCTATTCAGACTTCTTAGGTAACAACTAGCCACATTATTATAACAAAAAGAAAACCAACGAAAGAACCCAAGACGCATATTTTTAGCATATGCCTCGATCGAATGCATCTTAAATAGGAGTATCCGGACATCATTTAACATAAACTAGAGAAATTGGGCTCCAAGTAAAGAGTGCAGGTATTGAAGATGAAACATATTTTAACATGTCAAAACATAATAATCGGCAAGGACAAAAAAATAAAAAATATACAAAATTAGTACAAAAAACAGCCTAAAATTTACTAACCTGCAGCCGAGAAATACCTTTGTCGTCTCCTTGAGAGAGTGGATGTTGTATCAAATTATTCCAAAGGCTTTTAATTGAAAATGGTTCAAACTTCAAAAAGGCCATTAAAGAAAACAAATCAAACGAATTGTTCTGTATGGGTGTGCCTGTAACAGCCCATCGGCGCTTAGCATTCAAATTAATAACTACACGGCTATAGTTAGCATTGACATTCTTAATCACATGTGCTTCGTCCAAAATAATTCGCCTCCACTCGATCTTCTTCATAGGACTGTATTGTTCTTCACAAGCTAGTGTGTTGTATGTTGTTAGTACAATATCATACTTTTGTAGCTCTTCAGCATCCCTAGTCCGTTCTCCTCCATAGTAGATATACACCTTGAAACAACCTGGTCTCGTGTGCTCCTCCAACTGTGCTACCCAAGCTGAAAATACAGAAGGTGGGCAAACAATCAACGTAGTCCTGGACTCCAAAGACTGAGAGGGGCTAGACGTTTCAATTTTTTTCTTCTTGTTTGAAATATCAGCCTTTTTGGTAAGTCTTCCCCTCTTTTTCTTGTTTCCAAACGATGCGTCAGTTTCTCCTCCTTGTTCTTCACTGATGCTATTAGCACTAGAAGAAGTCCATTTATCAAAGGCAATCAACGACAAGAGTGTTAAAGTTTTTCCCAACCCCATATCATCAGCGAATATGCCACCTCTTATAGGGTCAGGTCTATGCGGGGTTTGGTAATTAGTTAACTTGTTGACATAGACCCCATCTTTGGATTTCCAAAATGGAGGCAGTTCAGACGAGGTCTCCCTACTAACCAACCATCCCAATCCTTCCTTTTGATGTGAGAAAAGCTCCGACTTAATCATGGTTTTTTGTGGCTCCAGTGGTTGTACAGCCCCTTGATTACATACTTTCAAATCAAGGATTTTGAATATCTCATCGACACTCTTCTCAACCAACACACCCCTAGTCTCCTTAACTGCCATTGCCTGTGATAATGTGAAAGTTGAGTTGGTTTCTGAAATTAATTGCAGTCCGCCTCGTTCAATTGCCGATTTAACTCTATGAAAGTCCTCAAACCTAGCAAATATGTGAACTTGACAAGGAACTTTGAACTTGTTATTCCTTCCAGCTGCTTTAGGCACAATTCCTTTTTACATAACAAAGAAACTGAATGTTATTAGGCCTCAGACACAACCAACTCAATGCAAATAATATTAACACGGTGTAAGTAAGTAAGTTGTCGAATAATCGAATAATAAAAAGCTAATGTTAGTAGTATATTATTACCTTCAATGATAATGAGGCGATCATCTAACAAAGGCGAGAAAACAGCGGCCGCCGTGCGCTCGATGTGTCCGACGTGGATAGAACGGGTGTTGAGGACCTTAATAGCGTTGGAATCGTAGGGGTTCAAGTCGTCGCGAACGAGAGCCACCATTTCGCGACCGCTAATTGTGCCAGGATAATGACGAATACCGACAACGTTGACTATAACGAAACCTACCAAAAAGGTTTCGGAGGAGGAAGAAGGCCAATCGTCCAAACTCATGAAGGTTTCAACTGGGTCTTGTTCATGAGAGCCTGATGCTCCTATATTCTCCGCCGCCATTTCTATTTCTGCCCAGTTCAGTGTGTGCGTGAGTGTGTGGGTGTGTGTGTGA
Source organism: Linaria vulgaris (assembly GCA_948329865.1). Classification (NCBI taxonomy): domain Eukaryota; kingdom Viridiplantae; phylum Streptophyta; class Magnoliopsida; order Lamiales; family Plantaginaceae; genus Linaria; species Linaria vulgaris. The sequence continues at coordinate 69,700,113 of OX415251.1, forward strand.
AAACTGAGGGGTGGATTTTAAAATTGGGGGGTTTTGTTTTGTTTTGTGGCGGTGGTGGTATTCACTGTAAAAGGAAAGGTTAAGTAAAGGAGAAAGGTTATTTCAAAAGGGGGAAAGGCGGGTTTAGAGAGAGAAAATCTAGGGGTGGCAAACGATTCGCTCAATCCAAATCCAGATCCGATCCAATAGGTCCATTTACACTGTTTTTTTGATCCAATATTGGATCCACTACTGATCCATTTTTGGATCCAACAATAGACCCACCACTAATCCATTTTGGATCCAACAGTGGACCAAGCAATTTGGAAGCTTTTTTCCAATGTATTTGGAAGCTTTTTTACTTTAAGATACGTTTTCTTCTTCCAAACGTTGGAATTTGGCAAAAATACGTTTTGCTTAAATGGTCGTTTTCACTTGAAAAAGTGGTATCACTTGTCGAAAACGGGCTCCGTTGACAAAAAAACCCGATAAAAATAGAAAAATGGCGTTTTCACCATCCAAACGTTGGAATTTGGCAAAAATCACGTCGTCGTAAGACTTTAGTCTTACGATTTGCTTAAATGGTCATTTTCGCTTGAAAAAGTGGTATCACTTGTCGAAAACGTGTTCCGTTGACAAAAAAATTCCGATAAAAATAGAAAAATGACGTTTTCACCATCCAAACTTTAGAATTTGGCAAAAATCACGTCGTCGTAAGACTTTAGTCTTACGTTTTGCTTAAATGGTCGTTTTCGCTTGAAAAAGTGGTATCATTTGTCGAAAACGGACTCCGTTGACAAAAAAAGTCCCGATAAAAATAGAAAAACGATGTTTTCACCCTCCAAACGTTGGAATTTGGCAAAAATCACGCCGTCGTAAGACTTTAGTCTTACGTTTTGCTTAAATGGTCGTTTTCGCTTGAAAAAGTGGTATCATTTGTCGAAAACGGACTCCGTTGACAAAAAAAGTCCCGATAAAAATAGAAAAACGATGTTTTCACCCTCCAAACGTTAGAATTTGGCAAAAATCACGTCGTCGTAAGACTTATAGTCTTACGTTTTGGTCAAATGGTCGTTTCCGCTTGAAAAAGTGGTATCACTTGTCGAAAAAGGACTCCGTTGACAAAAAAAGTCCCGATAAAAATAGAAAAACGATGTTTTCACCCTCCAAACGTTGGAATTTGGCAAAAATCACGCCGTCGTAAGACTTTTAGTCTTACGTTTTGTTTAAATGGTCGTTTTCGCTTGAAAAAGTGGTATCATTTGTCGAAAACGGACTCCGTTGACAAAAAAAGTCCCGATAAAAATAGAAAAACGATGTTTTCACCCTCCAAACGTTAGAATTTGGCAAAAATCACGCCGTCGTAAGACTTTTAGTCTTACGTTTTGTTTAAATGGTCGTTGACCAAAACGTAAGACTACAAGTCTTACGACGGCGTGATCACTTGTCGAAAAAGGACTCCGTTGACAAAAAAAGTCCCGATAAAAATAGAAAAACGATGTTTTCACCCTCCAAACGTTGGAATTTGGCCAAAATCACGTAGGCGTAAGACTTTAGTCTTATGTTATGCTTCGATTACCATTTTTATTCGAAAAAGTAGTATCACTTGTCGAAAACGAGTTTCTAAAATATTTTTTGTGAATTTTACATTCTTTGGATATAAGTTGTTGGTAAATGGATCCAAGATTGGATCCAACTGGATCTAAAATGGATCGGCAAAAAGATCCAATTGGATCCACTTGGATCCATAGTGTGAGCTGTGAACTATTTAGATCCAATGGATCCGGATCGGTTTTGGATCCAGTCGGATCCTTATTGGATCGGACCTTATGGACTTGGATCGGATCTTAGTGACTTATTGGACTTGGATTTATTTTGCCACCCCTAAGAAAATCGATGTACAAGGACAATAGGACATGATATACCTAACCTTAAATTTCGGTAATTTTTTAATTTTTGAAGGGGTAATTCTGTCACTACACTGTAGCTAACGGCTCTTTAACGGCTCTCAGCGGGTTTTATATTTCTCCAAATTGGCCCCAAATTTCAAACTGCGAATCCCTAATTTTAGAACCCTAATTTACGAAAAATCGATCGATTTCAAATGGAAAATCCTTAATTTTGCCGTTGTGGGCTGAAGGCGTCGACTGAAACATCGTGGACTAACCTCAACCCAGGACGTAGGTTCTCCCAATGCCCCAAACTTTGGGTAAGTCGCGATTTTGAAAATTTTGGGAGTTTTTAATTTTTTACCTTAGTTTTTGATTTTGTCGCGTTATTTTTTGTTTTTGGCAGAGAATTGAACGTTGCAACTATTGGGTTTGGATTGATCCACCAATGTGTGATCGAGCTAGGCAAATTATCCCCGGTTTGCTTCAAAAAGTGAATGTGCTTGAAGAAGAAATTGTTAGGAACAAGAAGAGGGAGAAGACGTTGAAATTTGCTTTTATTGTTGTCTGTATGTCTTATGGTCACTGATTTAGTCTAGCATTGCAACATATGGCTGATTTCTTCATATCACGTGTTGAAGGCACTATGTAGTCACGGGTCTAATGTATTGTGTTTGTCATGTTTTGTTTATCCTTTGTTGTTGTTGTTTCTTTGTGTCTTTTAACTGACCAATGCATGTAACTGTGTTTGTTGCCTTTTGAATGGAATTTGTCTTTTAGTAATTGGTAATTTTCTTGTGTTGGAAAGGGTCTTGAATTGTTTCGAAATTTGAAGCCCATATGAAGGGTCACCATGTTGGGCTATAAAAACCCCAAATCTTAATCACCCCTTTCATCAAGAATATTTTACTTTCTATATTTCACAATTCTCTTCCCTGTGTAAAAGTTCCCGAGAAAAGCAATGGAGATCCCTAACAACAACGATGTGTCCTTGTTGTATCATGATGGGAATTTTAATCAACACTTTGAGACGCAGCTTTTGACAAAGTTGGTGGAGTATAGTAGGAGGCACCGATTGAGTCATGTTCCTTCGCTGGAAAGAGGGTTAAGGATTATCAAACCCGAGTTGGATCGGATGCGTTGGGATGGAGGAGAGTGGGATATGGACGTTATCTACGAAAAGATCTATGATTTGAGGCAGAAATTTTACTCGTTCATTGGGTTCCTTGGGAAGTCGGGGGTTCGTGCACATGCGCCCGATTTTAAGGTTACCATATCGGCTCCTTATCATGTCATACCTCGCCAAGTATATCTATGTAATTGTGTTCTTTTTATTGCCTTAATTTACTTATCTACATTGCTGACTTTGATTAAATACTTTGTTTTGTAGGAGACTGATGAGGAGAAGTATTTTCGCCTTTACGGATGTGAGAACGCGGCGTTGCTCCATGACCTGTTTGTGATGAAGTGGATGGGATGGTTGCCACCAGTGAAATGCCACTGTTGCAATTGGGATGAGGAAGAATGATTCAAGAGTTTTAGTGTGCTTGGTTATTTTCTGTTATGTTGATGTTATTTTCTGGTTCGTTTAGTGTGCAATTGGTTATTTTGTGTTTTTGTTGTGAGTTAGCAGTCATATATACGTGTGGTTTTGTTAGGATTTTATGAATACTTATGTTTTTTTGGTCATATGGTATTGTTATGTGTTGCTGTTATGAATAATTTTGTTTTGGTTATTTATGAGTTTTTGTTATCGAACAGGCACACCACTCTCCTAAATCCTTTAAAAACATTGAATAATGGAAGCATTGGTAGTTGAGTATTTGAAAAGACACGGGTAAACGAAGAGTCACCAATTACATAGTGATTAGTTCTCTTCTATATAATTGAACTTTTAATAGAATATTTACCACATAAACCAAAAAATTCCAAAATCTATAGGATGAACGCTCATAATGAAATGGTGGCAGCTGATGAGAATAATGCATGGGGTTATGATACTTTCTTCAATACTCTTCGAGGCCATTGCGTGATTTCAGCAGTAGAGACCTGGGAGAGACAACTATTGGTGACGACGATTCCTGCTACTACTTGGGAAGTAAAAATTGGAGTCAAAAGATTGAATCGGGATGATGGCAATCACAAATGGTGGCATCATATCTATCGCACTCAATGGGGAATAACGCGACAGCGTGTCTTAGCACTGGAAATTGGGCAACAATTGTTATCGGCTTTGTTTGGTTTACAAATAAGCAATCCCGTTTACCCGGAACACGTCTTTCATTCTTCCTTTAAGGTCGTTTCATGGAATTGTCATGGAGCAGGTCTAGTTCAATATTTACGAAAAGACTTTCGTAAGTATGTTAAGGTTCATAATCCAAGTGTGGTATTCATTTTGGAAACTCGTGTAACCGAAGAAGAATGTTGGGACATTGTTTCTTTCTTGGGTTTCAATCGCTATGAGGTTGCGTCTACGAGTGATATGTATGGCGGCATTTGGATGTTGTGGAACGATTTCGACGTTGATGTTGAAGTCCACTATATTTGGAAATATGCTCTACACCAATGTTCAGGTGGTCTTTCAACCAACCAAGCATGTGCCCTAGGGTCCTGCTCCCTCAACTCACCCATGTGTCTTTCATAATCAACTTTCCTTGTTGAAGAAGCAGCATTCCACAGAATGTGTTTCAGTGTCAAACCCTTGTGTATAAGCCTCATATTTGCCTATAAATGTAGAACACAGAATCTATGCTCACAATTAGTTAATAATTGTTCAACAGCATCAAGAAGACCCTTCTGCTTGTCACTCATTATGGTCCAATGGGAGCTATTCTGAATATTTAAATCTTCAATCAGAATTTGAATAAACCATCTCCATGTCTTAGTCTTTTCTTTTTCAACTACTGCATAAGCAAATGGATATGTGCAATTGTTTGCATCAACACCAACAGCAGAGAGTAGGATTCCACCATTTTTGGTCTTTAGATGAGTGCCATCCAAGCATATAATAGGTCTGCAACCATCCAGCAAGCCATTTTTTAAAGCCCCCCAGCAGATGTACATCCTTTTAAATTTACAGATATCACCAAACAGCTTGCACTTGATTTTGACTGTTGTTCCTGGATTGGTTCTTGGAATTAAAATTCTTGTTTCTGTGATTGTAGGGGTAAGGCCACATAAATATAGAATTCAATGAAACATCTACTTTTGATTCTTGTAATCCAACACAGATTTCTTAAAGTAACCCAGGAGGCATTATTATGCTGGAAAAAATGGTCAGAATTGAACATGGAATTATCCAAAAAAAAAGAGAGTGAATTCTCAAAATAATACACTCTACAAAATTTGTTGTCATAATAACACACTTGATTTTGAGTGTTTTCATCTGCTGACTGGTAAGACACTCCACATCAGACTGATTCAAAGTTGTATTAGAATCAGCTTTGTCCTTTATACACCTGCACTTCAAACAACGCGACGAGAGGGGGTTGGGTATTTAATGATTTTGGACTGAACCTGAAAATGTGGCAAGCTGCCTACATATTCCTTTGAGGGAATCAAGGCGAACGTAGTTCATTTATCTCTTTTGAATAGCCTCTAAATGGTAGGACCATGATCGGTGCTTGGTTCACTTGCTTCTGCATTGCGCAACTTCTCGATTTCGGCCATATCTTCCCATTGGTTGGTCGAAATCTCGATCCGCTTCTTGATATGTAACCCTGACTTAAGTATCTTTCAGGCCATATGTGGATTATATCGAATTTATTATCGAAGCTGTCCTTAGTAGCGAAACTTTCCTTAGTATCGAATTACGTCTTGAATTCGAGACTAACTTGGCGGCTTCACGGTTTCAACCAAATCTCCTTAGTGGTTGGTCGAAATGTCAATCCGCTTTTTGATATGGAACCCTAACTCACGTAGCTTCAGGCTATATACGTCTCATATCAAATCTTGTTCGATACAACAATACATCGAATTTAGTATCGAATTTTCCTTCTCTCAAATTGAAATTTCGAGACTAACTTGGATTCGACCTAAGAGCTCTCTGATCATCCTCCTGAGCTTGTGAGGAGTGAGGGGGTATTATATAGGCATCCGTAGAGGGGCTTAAGTGTAAATTTTGGGCTTAGTATCGAATTTATAAGTCGATATAGGCACCAAATATCCGATACTCCCGCTGTTGCGCCAGATCTGCGAGGCTCTACCATTTTGAGCATAACTTTCTCTTTGGACCTCCGTATTTCATTCCGCTTGTTGCGCTATAACGTAGACACGTGTAGCTTTCCAAGGACATATAATTCAATGTATAATTAGTTACATATAACATTTTAGTCTTCTTAACACTTATCGGTCATTCCATGCCATTGTGGCGTCATCGTCACATGACACGTAATGCTACCATGTTATGTCACACCAACACTCTTAAAACTATTTGTCAAATTAACACTCTCTTGCCACATATGCACAAAACTAATTGCCAAAATAATACTCTTCCTAAAACAATTGCCAAAATAGCATGATATTGACATATGCAATGCCATGAGTACTTATATATTAAAAAAATTATTTTTTTCAATTAAGAAGCATATTGTTTTATTATATAATTGTAGCATATCTTTTCTATCAAAGAAAAAAAGTTTAGCATATTTTGTTAATAAACTATATAGCAAAGACAGAATAAACTCTCTTTAAAAAAAAACTCTTAGTTATACAAGTACAATGTAAATATATATATGCAAATTTAAATCATAATTTATGCACTTCCAATTAAGAAATGTAATGAAATATTTGTATACATATCCTACAATTGATTTATAGTAAACCTCATATTGTTGTTTTTTGCAAAACAAAGATATACTAAATTAAGAACCTAATTCAAAAAAAAAAAAAACTAAAAAGAAGCCAAATTGACTCGGGAGATTAAATTAGCAACTATTGTTATAAATTAAATGACTCAATTTTTGAAAGAAGAGAATTTTAATTGTTTTTTTTCTTTTTTCGTACATTTAGAGATGATTGACTCGAAGATTAAGTGGTTTCCAACTTTACAATCTGGCTTGGCTTTTATTATAACCTCCAATTTTTTTATTATTTTTCGCAGTTAAGTTCTTAATTAAGTATATCTTTGTTTTGCCAAAAAAAAACAATATAAATATAAGGTAAATCAATTATAAGGTATGTATACAAAATATTTCAGGACTTTTTCTTTAATTGAAAATGCATAAATGATGAGTTAGATGTGCATATATCATACTTGTAAGCCAAACATAATTTTTTTTTTTTAAAAAAAAAAACCATCTTTACTATAATGTATTAACAAAACATGCCAATTTTGGTTTTTGATAAAAAAAAAAATTGCTACAATTTTGGTTGAGTCAAACTCACAGAACACATGGGGCAATGTAGTGAACCGACAAAAACAGTGCCATTTGATCCTCAGTTGCATGAGTGTACTCTTCAGTTGTTCAAAAGTGTAGTTATTTCTTAAAGTCAAATAAATTTCACCACTAACCACAGTAAGAGCTCTAGTTAACTCCCTAAGGTAGCAAATCATATGCTTTACCCCATATTTCAGCAGAGCCTCCAAGAATATGCGCTCACCTCGCACAGAGAAGTGCAAACCCAAGAATTCCCTAAGCGTGATTGCCATTCTTTAGACAGAAATATCAAAACAAAGGTTAAAAGGTCATCAAAACTAAATTTAGATAAACAAACACACATTATCATAACATAAACTCCAAAATAATATTAGATGAAGGTCTTACAGGCAAAGAGTAACATCAAATGTTTAAGAGTTACAAGATAATAAGTCTTACATGTGAATTTCATCTCAAATAAACTACGTATTACATTACAAGATCACTTCTTGTAAGAGATAGCAACAATAACAGCAACAAATATTACAGAAATGAATAGCAACAGAAACCAAGCAAACAAACAACAAAAGAGGGCCATCTTAGTTGGGTCAACTGTCTTCAAGGTATCAATCATAGTAGAGGTGGTCATAAAGCCTATTTTTTTCATCTATCGTAGGAGGCCTGGTAGAGCCATGACTGAGGACACTTTTATGACACTCCATACAAGATGATTCAGCATTCTCATTGGCCCTTTTCTTGAGTATGTTTGAGGGGTCAGAGGATTGGGTGTTGTTGTTGGAGTAATTGGGAAAAATTATGCTATGATACCGGGAATATCTTGCCTCGTGAACTGAATCTGCCCATATTATGAAATCTTTATGGCACACATTTCATGGGCATATATAAAGATATCTACCAGCATTCTGAGCTAAATCACTTGCCCTAAAATAACGCATTGTCCCTCGACCACACACGCATGGAAGATCATAAGGGTGATTCATCTACAATCAACACAATTCAACAGGTGTAATTAAAACCAAACCTATTTCTAACAAAACTACCAAAATAAGCACAATTAAAAATCATTACATACACCTAATCAAGATTAATTATTAACAAACAGGAAAAAGCATCAACTGTAGTCAAAGGAATTCAAAAACCCTAAATCCAGAAGTCTCCGATCTGAGTATAATCGACGGTATACCGAGACTTATCCCTTAACCCACTAATTTACAAAGTTAATGAACACATTACAAACCCAAGATTAAAAGAAATTTTAGTTAACAAAGTCGATACATACTTAAGAAAACGATTTTTTTTTGGATAATAAATGCACGCAAATCAGGGAAAATGGTTAAAGATCTTACCTTGCAAAGAGGGAGGAGCCAATTTGGAGCGGATTTGGAGGTGAATCGGAGGAGACGAGCGACGATTTGTGGGATTTGTGTTGTGTCCGTTCGTGCGTGAAATAGCTTAATATTTGGGGAGATATCTGGCCAATTTTTATTTTTTTAGGCTACCAACGTGTAAAAAAATCCGAACTGGCAGCAACGTGGCATCAGTGAACAGTCCACGGCGAGCCACGTAAGTGATTTAGGCAGCGATTTGGGCGGTTAAAGTTATGGTATTGAAATTAATCAAAGTAGCCAACTTGGGGTACCAAATCTGATGACTGCCAACTTATGGTACCAAAAATGGAAAATGGCCAAATTAGGGTATGAAAAGTGATTTTTTTCCTGATAGGAAAATACTTCTTTTTGAAGTTTTCAAAATAATTTGGATAAGATACTGGTTAAAACTAAAAAAAACTTATCAATAAAATCTCCATTTACCCGCAATTTGAGGTATTTCTTCCCACGTGTGAGCATAATCCAAACCTATCCAGCTGCTATTAGTCTAAACTAACGAGCGGTGTTCATAAATCTACTCACTCGACCGACTGCTTAAATTTGAACCGCTCAAACTGCTACCCACGTGATTTTATTATCTCACAGTTAGAAAAGATATAAAGTCTGCCTTAAACGAGTGTGTTGCGGGTTGAGTCGTAAACATGTCGACCGACCCGCATATGAAAGAAAAAAAAAATTTTTGTTCATTTCACTAAACAATACAACAAAAAGAATAATAATTGCATATTGGTCAAATAGAGATCCTACACAACACTATAGTTCATTTATAACGTGAAAAGTTAATAGTTTGATAGAGAAGACTTTACATACATATAATTGAAACTCAATATTCATGGTGCATAAATTAACTTGAAAATAATATAAGCATATGAAAGTTAAAACAGAAAAATATAGGATTCTTTACTACAAGAAAAATATAGGACTATGTAACTTGTGTTCTTAAAATACGACACAATATTTTATAATTAGAAGTATAACATAACCGCTAATCCGCCCGCATGGTTCTAAAAAATAAATTCATCATTTGAAAAAAAAATTGATAACCCAGAAGAGTTGAGTATAACATATTTTCTTATGATATAATTTACCCAACCACGAACACCCCTAACTCCAAACTATTTCAAAATATCCAATTATTCAAATTGATTAAATTACTCATGACATGCCCAATATATTGGAGCGTATTGACCACACAATTAGGCCTAATTTATTCATCAAAAAAAAATTAGGCCTAATTTGTTCTCGCTTATTGTCGTCCACTGGGCTTCGCTATTTATATTAGTTATTAAATAATAAATATACTGGATGTTTGTCGTTTGATGCATCACAAAGACACTTAACTATGCCTATAAAATTCATCAATTTTGTGCCAATACATATCACAAAGCAGCAAAAACAAGACCTATATACAAAGAATAACATAATTAAAAAATAAATAATAAACAGATTTTTTTTATTTTGTTTTTTTAATTAAACATAATATTTGTGTGAGTCTTTATTTTAACGCAAAACCATAATAGCAAAGGAGACACTTTGTTTTTTTTTTTTTCGTGAATAAAATTGTCAATTAATAATGATCATCAATACAGGGGTTTCTGTTTGTCAATTACAATTACTGCTGAGGGGCTTAATAGCGTCCTAAATTACACAAATAACACTAACATCACCGGAACACTCTGCCCAATGTCGAGCTACTTGTGGAGGAAATACGCGGATTATCTGCACACAAAATGGGAAAAGACGATTCTATGGGACATGATTGATCCGTACCGGCGGCCCAAATCATTCACTCCGCTAGTCACCATTTACATTTGTGCCTTCTACACCGGAGTTGTCGCCGCCGCTATCACCGAACAACGCTACAAGGTCAAATTCTTATTATCTCTCTCTTTTAAATTAACTTCACAAATTATTTCAATAATCACCAAATAAGAATCTACGGATTGTACAAATGCCTTTTGTATTTTTGTTACTTAATTAGAAATTTAGAAGCCCTAATTATAATTGCATAACTCACTAAGCCGAATTATGTCATTTCTCAATATGTTAATTAGCTTTCAGTGTAGATGGCAATGTAATATGCTATTAGAGACTATGAGTGAGTGAGTGTATGGTAATTGTAAAAATGCATGACGCGACTGACGCGCTAGTCGCGTCTAGTGCAGTGCCTTGTTTACTGATAGGTTGGTTACTTGAGTTTTTGGGAGTAGACACCAATTTAATATGGTATTTCTGCTTATCAAGAATATGTTGGTCCTGGACCTGGCCACGAGATATGAGACACCTACGCTACAATTTTGATCATGGTCAGAGAACTTACGACTTATAAGACATCCTAGGTTTGAATTTCACCGCCATTCTGTTACAAAGCATAACAAAAAGATTTACAGCCTACACATTAGAGGCCTTGTTGGAGAATCTGTTTAGTATGCGCCGGCAATTCGATAGTAGGAAAGTTGTTGGTGATTGTGTATTCTTTTTTGCCTAGCTCAATGCTATATTTGAGCACTAATGACAAGGCACATAGTTTCTTTTGTTTATGCTTAACAAGTTACTACTGGAATGTACTGTTGTTGTATGTGAAAAATTGAAGAACTCAAGAGTTGTTGGTTATAAAATAAAACCTATCAGTAAACAAGGCACTGCGACGCGACTAGCGCGTCAATCGCGTCATGCATTATTACAATTACCATACACTCGCTCACTCTTAGTCTCTAATAGCATTACATTGCCATCTACACTGAAAGCTAAGTAACATATTGAGAAATGACATAATTCAGCTTAGTTAGTTATGCAATTATAATTAGGGCTTCTAAATTTCTAATTAAGTAACAAAAATACAAAAGACCTTTGTACAATCCGTAGATTCTTATTTGAGAATTATTGAGATAATTTGTGAAGTTAATTTAAAAGAGAGATAATAAGAATTTGACCTTGTAGCGTTGTTCGGTGATAGCGGCGGCGACAACTCCGGTGTAGAAGGCACAAATGTAAATGGTGACTAGCGGAGTGAAGGATTTGGGCCGCCGATACGGATCAATCATGTCCCATAGAATCGTCTTTTCCCATTTTGTATGCAGATAATCCGCGTATTTCCTCCACAAATAGCTCGACATTGGGCAGAGTGTTCCGACGGCGGGCGGGGGGGTGTTGTTTGTGCTATTTGTGTAATTTAGGACGCTATTTTAAGCCCCTCAGCAGTAATTGTAATTGGCAAATAGAAACCCCTGTATTGATGATCATTATTAATTGACAATTTTATTCACGAAAAAAAAAAAAGTTTCTCATTTGCTATTGTGGTTTTGAGTTAAAATAAAGACTCACACAAATATTATGTTTAATTAAAGAAACAAAATAAAAAAAATATGTTTATTATTTATTTTTAAAGTTTTTTAATTATGTTATTCAATTCCAAAACAATTTCTATCCATTCTAAAACTTGTCTTACAATTTGTGTCACCCGTATTAATTAATTTGTCTAGGTGACGCACTTGATCTCCCATTCGTGCAATAATACTATATCTAACGGGTTCAGTACGCCTACGTATAAGTCTTTGTGTGTTACGTCTACGACGCAAAATGATCCCGAAAAATATAACCAACGTCGCTCTTATAATCAAGTGATAAAGCATTACTACATGAAGAAACTCATCAAGCGGATCCATAACCAACAACCTGACGCGGATGAACATACGGCTTAGAAAACACATTAAATATTGGTCACAGCTATATTTATGGTTTTGGTAGAAGAGAGGAAGCACAACAACAAGTTAACTCAACTAAAAGACAGGTTGCCTTACAAAAGTAGAAGTTAAAAAGATTAATGAAAGTGGCAAAAAGAATTACACTGCAGTCTAAAATATTTTCCATCGAATCACAACACAATATATACACACAGGAGCACAAAGTTACCTTACTTCTTATTTCAGAGATCATAATAACATATACCCAAATTATTCTTATTTCAGAGATCATAATAACATATACCCAAATTACCTACAAGTCAAAAGATATTCACTTGGGAGATGTTACAATTAACAATCTAAAATACACTCTAGGCACAAGTACAGGAAAAAAAAAAACACGTAATTTCCAACTAATAAAGAGTTTCACTGACATAACAATGATTCAGTTACCACAAATTGAGTAAAAATAATTACAACAAAGTACAAGTCCATTATAAGTCAAAGGTAAATGTAAAAAGATTGGAGTAAATGACAGACACCATATAACGAAGCGGATGAAATAGCTTGTAAAATCGAAAACTAAGTTGGGAGTTCTTCGATTACTTACGTTAATCGAGTTTGTGATGTTGCTTCAAAACCCTCGTCGATTTGGGCGAACGAATTCGCTGCAAATTGAGGTGAAATACAGTCCATAAGCCGAGATTTCACAAAATTCGCAAGGGTTTGGGAGAGAAATCGAAACCTTACCTCAATATAGATCGTGTTCTTCGTTCAAGAGGTGAATCGCGCAGCCACTACCACCGGATTTGGAGTAAGTCCCGCTCCCACGTGAAGTCAGATCTGAGCAGAGCTGATGCGTGTGATGAGATGGGGATCATGAGGGAAATAAAAGTAAGTTAGTGCTGTCTGTTGCTGTCGGTTCTCTCTTTTTACTTTAGCTAAAAATATACTCAAGGACTGTGGTTGCACTATAGAAGTCGTTCGTCGTGGCGGTGGCGGTGGCGGTGGTCGGAGAAGCGGGGCTGGTGGCACCGTGGCGGGCAGGCGGCAGAGAGTGAGAGAGGTATCTATGGATGGTGGCTTTTTTTTTTTGGAGAAAGAAGAGAGGAGAAGCGGTGCTGTGGAGTGTGGATGGTGGCTGAAAAAGAAGCCCTAAATGAAGGGGTATTTTTTTTCTTTTTCATTTTATACTAAATAGCAGGCGGGTTGGGCGGGTGGACTGGGTAATCCGCGACCCGCTCGCGTGGGCGGGTTACCAGATTTTTAAACTTTTTTTCTTGCAAAAAATCATTAAACCGCGGGTTTGCGGGTTGAGCGGGTCGGGTAGCGGGCGGTACAACTTGGTAAATAACAATACCCACAAGGATACTTTGGTCTAATAAATTAAAAAGAGGGAATATTTAGGTCCATGAAAGTTATTCTTATTAGGCTTAATTGAAAGTATTAATAATTGGGAGGGGGTACCCAATTATTAATACCCCAATAAGACTGCCACGTAGGACAACCCGATTATTAATAATGCGAAGCAAACGACCTTATAACTACGTCTATTAATATAATTTAGTTTGATTGGGCAAAGCAAACGAATCCTAACAGAATTAACATTTAACAAACATATATATGCTGCAGTTCAAACTTCCGAATACGTTAGTTAGTTTAATTCTGTACATAATTAACAAACATATTTATGCTTCACTTCAAACTTCAGGATTGAAATTGTATTTCAGTTTAGAGAAGATATTCGAGCATGTCTTTTTTTTTTTTTTTGGTAGTCACGCTGTTGTAGAAATCTGTGAAGCCAAAGGTTTTGTGAGTTCTGATGTTTTGAATCAACCTTCAATTATTTTTGTCATGAAACCTTTGGGAACTTTTATTCTGTAAATAATGGCGTAATTTCTAGATTCTAAAAGCCAACTATCTTCACGGGCTGGAGCAAAGAACTCTTACGGTCTTACCCTCAACATTCTGCCTAAAGCATCACATATCACCATATCACATATAATTCAAAAGCCATAATACAATATACATCAGCAGGCTTCATTAGTAAACGTGAAACAATATATACATATATACCACTTGTCAACAATAATAGGCGATCGAACAAGTGAAGATTTCTGCAACGTATAGAATGACCAAAGGTACTGCAAACTAAAACACTAACTTAACTAACAAATGATTCTCAAACAGTGAACGAATGCAATCACCCAAAGAGTTCGACCTATGTCAAACTAATTAGTGCATATCAGTGTATTCACATGTACAAAATGTTAAGCACACATGTTTAATCAAAATAACTCAAATTAGTTTCAGTTGAAGAATATACACTACCCTCATTCGGTGACATGCAAACTTTCATCAAAACGAGGCTACTCACAAGTTCATCAATGCACGTAGATCGCTTATGTTGATCTCTCTTTGATCTTTAGCACCCTTCTTACCAAAAGCTTTCCTAGCTAGTACCTTCTTATTTTCTTGAAATTGCAATATCCTCTCGTCAATAGTATTTCTAGCAATCAACCTCACAATTGTCACCTCTTCCTTTTGTCCAATCCGGTGGACCCTATCCATTGCTTGTTCTTCCACTGCTGGATTCCACCACGGCTCCATTAAGTATACCCTCGAAGCAGCCGTAAGGTTAATCCCGACACATGAAGCCTTTAGACTCGCAAGTAAGATTGTAGGTCTATCTCGGGTTGAGGCTCCAAATTCTTTAATTATATTCGCCCTTCTTTTTGCACTCAAAGATCCATCTAATCGGAGTACTTTGAAACCGGCTTCTTTTAGTGGGCTTTCAAGGAGAAGCAACAACTTTCGGAATTGGGAAAATATGACGGATTTTGTAAACGGACTTATTTCTCTAGTTTCAACTAGTAGTTTTAAGAGGGTCGTCACTTTGGACGATGAACCGAAAGTTGAGCCTCCAGTGGTTGTCTTGGAAGCCTCCGAAGGGGCTCGAAAAAGGTCCAATTCAGAAAGTTGGTGACGGCACATGGGGCAACATGGTTTCATTTTTTTTATGGTCTTCAGAATGCACGACCGACAGAAGATATGGGCGCAACATGTTATGATGACATCTGTAGGTGGAGATATGCAAATTGGACAATCAAAATCTTCTCCATCTTGTAGCACCAGAAGCAATTTTTCCAATAATGCCGGGTTGTTCTTCACATCTGCGTGAGTTTTTTTGAATTTTGTTAATAAAATAAAAGTAGGAGAAAGCATTGTTACTACAATGAAGTCAGGCTAAAGAATTAAAGACTACAGAATAGAACACAAAAACCAAAAAAAAAAAAAAAAACTTACCTTCAATTTCGCTATGTGGAAGTAACTCTTTGAGATTCGAGGGGCAAAGGGCCATATGCGTGCAAATTTGACGAAGTCGTACAAGGATGCTAAGTACCGTGGAATAGTTTACCACCATCCTTTCATTGGATATGTAGCTTTTGACAATATTCTGAGCTTCTCCTTCCATTTGATCATAAAGCTCACGCTCTTCTCCAGAAAGGTTCACGTAACACGTCTCTACGGTTTTAGATGGCAAACCAACCAAACCTTTGTCTTTGGTTCTTCTCAAAGATAAAGATGCCATGAGAACCTGAATCATTGTAAAAAGGGAAGTTGTCACATCCTATCACTTCCTTATATACTGATTAACAACTCATTTTGTAAAAGAATAGAACTGGAAAATACAACAACTTGCAACAATGCTTCCAAAAGTGACTGGAGTGGTAAGTGATATTTGAGCAAACAAAGGGTGCATCTTTATCCAAAACGCTTTCTACCATACTCAGCAATTTTTCCCATTTAAAGAAATAGAGTCGAAAATAATAATAAACTGAACCTGCCATTCTAGTTTGTAAGCTTAGTTTGAGATTATTTGTATAATTTTTGATAGCCTTGATTAAAAAAAAAAAAATGGTGCATCTCGCATAAATAGAACTATAAAAGTTTCGAGTTAAGTATGAAATCATCAATAAGAGAAATGCAAATACGGTTTTACCGACCAATACTCCATATTATATAAACTCCCAACTGCGTGTGCACACTGAAGGATGCTTACATCAGGCAAATAGACGTGTGTGCGCATTTGAATGCATGCGAAAAGCAATGCAACAAGGATGCTTACATCAGGCAAATAGACGTGTGTGCGCATTTGAATGCATGTGAAAAGCAATGCAAAACAAATATTGAAGAATAAAAAACAAGGTACAAACACGTCATATTCAGACTTCTTAGGTAACAACTAGCCACATTATTATAACAAAAAGAAAACCAATGAAAGAACCCAAGACGCATATTTTTAGCATATGCCTCGATCGAATGCATCTTAAATAGGAGTACCCGGACATCATTTAACATAAACTAGAGAAATAGGGCTCCAAGTAAAGAGTGCAGGTATTGAAGATGAAACATATTTTAACATGTCAAAACATAATAATCGGCAAGGACAAAAAAATAAAAAAAAAATATACAAAATTAGTACAAAAAAACAGCCTAAAATTTACTAACCTGCAGCCGAGAAATACCTTTGTCATCTCCTTGAGAGAGTGGATGTTGTATCAAATTGTTCCAAAGGCTTTTAATTGAAAATGGTTCAAACTTCAAAAAGGCCATTAAAGAAAACAAATCAAACGAATTGTTCTGTATGGGTGTGCCTGTAACAGCCCATCGGCGCTTAGCATTCAAATTAATAACTACACGGCTATAGTTAGCATTGACATTCTTAATCACATGTGCTTCGTCCAAAATAATTCGCCTCCACTCGATCTTCTTCATAGGACTGTATTGTTCTTCACAAGCTAGTGTGTTGTATGTTGTTAGTACAATATCATACTTTTGTAGCTCTTCGGCATCCCTAGTCCGTTCTCCTCCATAGTAGATATACACCTTGAAACAACCTAGTCTCGTGTGCTCCTCCAACTGTGCTACCCAAGCTGAAAATACAGAAGGTGGGCAAACAATCAACGTAGTCCTGGACTCCAAAGACTGAGAGGGGCTAGACGTTTCAATTTTTTTCTTCTTGTTTGAAATATCAGGCTTTTTGGTAACTCTTCCCCTCTTTTTCTTGTTTCCAAACGATGCGTCAGTTTCTCCTCCTTGTTCTTCACTGATGCTATTAGCACTAGAAGAAGTCCATTTATCAAAGGCAATCAACGACAAGAGTGTTAAAGTTTTTCCCAACCCCATATCATCAGCGAATATGCCACCTCTTATAGGGTCAGGTCTATGCGGGGTTTGGTAATTAGTTAACTCGTTGACATAGACCCCATCTTTGGATTTCCAAAATGGAGGCAGTTCAGACGAGGTCTCCCTACTAACCAACCATCCCAATCCTTCCTTTTGATGTGAGAAAAGCTCCGACTTAATCATGGTTTTTGGTGGCTCCAGTGGTTGTACAGCCCCTTGATTACATACTTTCAAGTCAAGGATTTTGAATATCTCATCGACACTCTTCTCAACCAACACACCCCTAGTCTCCTTAACTGCCATTGCCTGTGATAATGTGAAAGTTGAGTTGGTTTCTGAAATTAATTGCAATCCGCCTCGTTCAATTGTCGATTTAACTCTATGAAAGTCCTCAAATCTAGCAAATATGTGAACTTGACAAGGAACTTTGAACTTGTTATTCCTTCCAGCTGCTTTAGGCACAATTCCTTTTTTACATAACAAAGAAACTGAATGTTATTAGGCCTCACAAGTCACAACCAACTCCAATGCAAATAATATTAACACGGTGTAAGTAAGTAAGTTGTCGAATCGAATCGAATAGAATCGAATAATAAAAAGGTAATGAAACAACGTATTTATTTATTTATATTTTATTAGTAGTATATTTATTACCTTCAATGATAATGAGGCGATCATCTAACAACGGCGAGAAAACAGCGGCCGCCGTGCGCTCGATGTGTCCGACGTGGATAGAACGGGTGTTGAGGACCTTAATAGCGTTGGAATCGTAGGGGTTCAAGTCGTCGCGAACGAGAGCCACCATTTCGCGACCGCTGATTGTGCCAGGATAATGACGAATACCGACAACGTTGACTATAACGAAACCTACCAAACAGGTTTCGGAGGAGGAAGAAGGCCAATCGTCCAAACTCATGAAGGTTTCAACTGGGTCTTGTTCATGAGAGCCTGATGCTGCTATATTCTCCGCCGCCATTTCTATTTCTACTCAGTTCAGTGTGTGTGAAAATTGAGAGGCGGATTTTAAAATTGGGGGGTTTTGTTTTGTGGCGGTGGTGGTATTCACTGTAAAAGGAAAGGTTATTTTGAAAGGGGGAAAGGCGGGTTTAGAGAGAGAAAATCATGACGCTATCTCAATTCTCCAAATCAGCACACGTGTGAACAATTGGATTTTAGATTCTTTTGTTTTATTTTATTTTATTTTATTTTGGCTTCTTTCTCTTACATTGATGATATTGATATAATAACTTAATTAGAAGTTAGAACAGACGTTTTCTTTAATATTTTAAAGTTTACAAGTTTAAAATAGATTCATGTACGATAAGTGCTCGGCTTAATGATTTTATATATCTATTAATAATATAAGCAAAGTCATCTCTCGGTAGTTTGTGACACCAAGTCCAAAACTACCCACTCTCTCACTTGCTAAATTTAAAAGAAAATAAAACACATAGGATAAATTTGAAATTTTAAAAAAAAATAACGGATAAGACATCTATATCTATTAATAATATAAGCAAAGCGGTACTCCTTTCACATTGTAGACCAAACTCCAAAACCACCAAGTTTTCAAATCCGGTAAAACAAAACAGAAAAAAAAGGATAAGCTTAAAATTTAAAATACTTGGATAACCACCGCGGCTAAAAAGAGGGAAAATAGAAGATAACAACAAATTTCAAATCTCAGCAATGGGATAACCACCTATTTTTTTCTATCAAATTATAAATGATTTCTAAAATCTCATAATTTAATTATTATCTAAAAAGCACACGAGCTCCCACTAATATTCCTCCTAAAAAGATTTTGGCGATTTTTAATTGAGTAAATTGAAGTTTTAATTTTTCAAAAACCTGAAATTCAAAAAGTAACTGCAATAGACCACATTCTAAGCAACCTCCACACCGTTATTTTCATTGAACTTATTTTCTCTTTCTTAAATGTCTCATGTTCTAAATTTCAGTTCTTTTGGTTCCCACATTTTCGTGTTATTAGATTTTACAAAATGTTTTCGAGCACTTTTTTCTCTAATCTTTTTTCTTACCTTTGTTACAACAGATTGTCACTGGTATGCATTTGGCTGTCTCAAAATTTCCCAATAGAAAGATAATGCATTTGTGGTATTTAAATAGTTTACTTTTGTCATTCTGCATATTTAGATGAATTTGCATTTGATTGATAAAGTCTTTCATTTTCTTAAGCTATTGTTGATCCACTAAATGATTTAAATGATTCCGGCGCTGAGAGAAGAGAGCAGTGGAAGACAATAAATAATGTTCACAGGTAATGTTTTCATTAGAATTATTCTACCATGGGTTAACATTTATAGAGTTAGCAAACTTAATTTTCAGCTTATATAGAATGAGTTGTACGATAACATGCATCTAATAATTTTCAAAGGATGAACTTGAACTTATCTATATTTTCTAATGACTTAAATGACTTGTTTTATTTACAATTAATCGGATTGTCTTTCAAGCAACATGAATTTAATTTGTTATCTTTTATATGATATACGGTTATTTTTTTCTCTGACTATTATCTTTTTGTGCTTATTGTGTCTAATTATATATGCAGATGGCTCTTGGGAGGAAAAAGTGGAAATACCAAAAAAAGGTGCGTTCATTGGTATATGTAAAATATAATCATATTAGTAGATAAGTACAAAACATCCATTTAAAAAAAAGATAAGCACAAAATATATTTTAGAATCATGTTTCGATTGTTAAATTTTGAAATAACGGTCCCTTTCTTATAACCTTTTTCACTTCTTCTTCTTCCTAACAGTTTTTACTTTCGGATCATAAATTATTTAAAATCAGAAACATACAATTTACCCCTTTAATTTGTTTAATATTGTATGTAACACCCGTTCTTATTCACAATTTTATCACTGTTTAAAACTTTTCTCTTTCTGAATCGATTTTCTTTTTTTGCAGTGTAGATATAGACCATGTGTGATGCCATTTTTCGTGGTGAGCAACGGAAATTGTTCATTAGTCATTCATAAAAAGAGAGATGGCAAAGATTACTCATATAAAAATAACATTTTAGATTTGTGGTATCACTAAACTTTTATTTGTTCTTTATTTTCTTTGTATTACTACATTTGTTAGCTAAATTGTTCATTTATTTTTTTGATCGAACTTCTAGCTTGATCTTTAATCTTCTGGTATTAATATATTTGTTTGCTATTTCAATGGACTTTCTATCTTCAAAGCTTTTATAGTTTTGTTTTATTGTACTCTTAAAAAAGAGAGCGTTCTATATTACTATTAATAGCCTTAGTGCGTATAATTTAAATTTTACACACTTTAAGTTCTTGAGGCTAAATGTTCTCCCGCACACATTTAAAAGAAATATTCGTTTTTTAGCACACGGCTACTAGATAGATTTTAAATTATTATCACATAAATTATTGTAAAAGTGCGCCTTAAAACTAAAATACTGTTTATACTTAAAGAAATTTGCACGCGGTCTCCGCGTGCGCTTTTTTGCTAGTATTATTATAAATATAAATATATGTTGTGTGCATGCATATATGAATGGTTGGCAGGTAGATGGCATTAAATGAAAAATCTGATTTTGGTTCTTGGAATTAAAATTCTTGGTTCTGTGTAATTGGATTGTAGGGGTAAGGCCACATAAATGGAATTCAATGAAAAATCTACTTTTGATTCTTGTAATCCAACACAGATTTCTTAAAGTAACCCAGGAGGCATTATTATGCTGGAAAAATGGTCAGAATTGAACATGGAATTATCCAAAAAAAAGAGTGAATTCTCGTAATAATACACTCTACAAAATTTGTTGTCACACTTGATTTTGAGTGTTTTCATATGCTGACTCATAAGACACTCCACATCAGACTGATTCAAAGTTGTATTAGAATCAGCTTTGTCATTTATACACCTGCACTTCAAACAACGCGACGAGAGGGGGTGGGGTATTTAATGATTTTGGACTGAACCTGGAAATGTGGCAACCCGCCTACATATCTCTTTGAGGGAATCAAGACGAACGTAGTTCATTTATCTCTTTTGAATAGCCTTTAAATGGTAAGACCATGGTCGGTGTTTGGTTCACTTGCTTCTGCATTGTGCAACTTCTCGGTTTCGGCCATATCTTCCCATTGGTTGGTCGAAATCTCGATCCGCTTCTTGATATGTAACCCTGACTTAAGTATATTTCAGGCCATATGTGGATTATATCGAATTTATTATCGAAGCTGTCCTTATTAGCGAAACTTTCCTTAGTATCGAATTATGTCTTGAATTTGAGACTAACTTGGCGGCTTCACGGTTTCAACCAAATCTCCTTAGTGGTTGGTCGAAACGTCAATTCGCTTCTTGATATGGAACCCGAACTCACGTAGCTTCAGGCTATATACGTCTTATATCAAATCTTGTTCAATACAACAATACATCGAATTTAGTATCGAATTTTCCTTCTCTCAAATTGGAATTTCGAGACTGACTTGGATTCGACCTAAGAGCTCTCTGATCATCCTCCCGATCTTGTGAGGAGTGAGGGGGTATTATATAGGCATCCGTAGAGGGGCTTAAGTGTAATTTTTGGGCTTAGTATCGAATTTATAAGTCGATATAGGCACCAAAAATCCGATACTCCAGCTGTTGCACCAGATCTGAACGGCTCTACCATTTTGAGCATAACTTTCTCTTTGGACCTCCGTATTGCATTCCGATTGTTGCGTTGTAACATAGACATGTGTAGCTTTCCAACGACATATGACTCAATGTATAGTTAGTTACATATAACAATTTAGTCTTCTTAACACTTATCGATCATTCCATGCCATTGTGGCTTCTTCGTCACATGACACGTAATGCTACCATGTTATGTCACACCAACACTCTTAAAACAATTTGTCAAATTAACACTCTCTTGCCAAATATGCACAAAACTAATTGCCAAAATAACACTCTTCCTAAAACAATTGCCAAAACAGCATGCTATTGACATATGTAATGCCATGAGTACTTATATATTGAAAAAATTATTTTGTTCAATTAAAAAGCATATTTTTTTATCATATAATTGTAGCATATCTTTTCTATCAAAGAAAAAAAAAGTTTAGCATATTTTGTTAATAAACTATATAGCAAAGACAGAATAAACTCTCTTTTAAAAAAAAAACTCTTAGTTATACAAGTATAATGTAATATATATGCAAATTTAAATCATAATTTATGCACTTCCAATTAAGAAATGTAATGAAATATTTGTATACATATCCTACAATTGATTTATAGTAAATCTCATATTGTTGTTTTTTGCAAAACAAAGATATACTAAATTAAGAACCTAATTGCAAAAACAAAACTAAAAAAAAGCCTAATTGACTCGGGAGATTAAATTAGCAACTATTGTTATAAATTAAATGACTCAATTTTTCAAAGAAGAGAATTTTAATTGTTTTTTTTCGTACATTTAGAGATGATTGACTCGAAGATTAAGGTGGTGTTTGCAAGAGCTTATAGAAGCTCCTTTTTTTAGGCTTTTACTTAAAGTTACTTAAAGCTCCTTTTGACTTAAAGCAATGAGTGTTTGCAAACCTTATTTAAAAAGCAGCTTAAAGCACTTAAAATTAATTTTGTGGTGTTTGCAATAATAAGTAAGAAGCAGCTTTTAAAATGCAATAAGACTTAAGTACCCTTATTTATAAAGTATATATTCTTTTTAATATGCTCATAATTTAGACATACGTTCTGTTAAATATATTTAAAAATATAATAGGAAATTATTTCGATATAGTTTAATCATTGTTTGATTATTACATCAAAATGCATACTTATTTGTATAATTTACGCCAATTAAGTACTTTACCTTCTAATGAATTAACATTATACAATTTTGCATTGACCATTAATACTTCAACTTGTTAAAATTATAATATTATGGAAAATAATAATCGTAGACATAAATGTTAATAGAATATTGTCCAAGTTAAGTGACTTGGAAAGGAATTGTGAATATATACTAAGAATCAAAAGTCATAAACTTGAATGAGACATTATTCAAAATTATTCGTTACCTCAAATGTAAATAAAATTTTAATACGTAAAGATGAAGAATTGAAGACTTTGATGATGAATTGCAAAGAATAAGAACTAATAGGTTTTACAACTATATATAATTAGCAATCGCATTGAACATGGAAGAAAAAATATTATAACCTATTTTTTACGTTGAACATGGAAGAGAAAAGATGATAGAATATTTGTTTTCCTTAAATGTGGGGGTATGGACGGCACTTTGAGGAAATTTAGGAGAGAGAAATATTTTTTAAATGTAATAATTAAAGGAGCTTTTAAAAGCACTCTCTACCCAGCTTGTGGGCTTGTGCTTTTTTTTAGCGTATTTTTAGACAAGGAGAAGCAAAAGCCCTATATTCATTATTCAAACACTAATTTATGGCTTTTCTATTGACAAAAGCCCACAAGCTCCTTTTATAAGCATTTGCAAACACTCCCTAAGTGGTTTCCAACTTTACAATCTGGCTTGGCTTTTATTTTAACCTCCAATTTTTTATAATTTTTCGCAGTTAAGTTTTTAATTAAGTATATCTTTGTTTTGCCAAAAAAAAAACAATATAAATATAAGGTAAATCAATTATAAGGTATGTATACAAAATATTTCAGGACTTTTTCTTTAATTGAAAATGCATAAATGATGAGTTAGATGTGCATATATCATACTTGTATGCCAAACAGAAATTTTAAAAAAAAAAATCACCTTTACTATAGTTTATTAACAAAACATGCTACAATTTTGTTTTTTGATAAAAAAAATATGCTATAATTATAATGATAGAATAGTATGCTAATGATAAAATAGTATGTTTTACTTAATTGAACAAAATAAAAAATTAAATAAATTTTGTACACACATGTGTCAAGATAATGTTATTTTGATAAATTATTTTAGGAAGAGTGTTATTTTGACAATTAGTTTTGTGCACATGTGGCAATAGAGTGTTATTATGACAAATAATTTTGAGAGTATGTTATTTTGACAATAAGTTTTGTAGAGTGTTTTCTTTTGACAATTCACTCCACAAAATAAGCTCCACTTACGTTTTACCATTGCCCCTCTCAAAAACATTTATTTTAATAATATTCAAATTTTTATTAATTATTCCCACTAAAATTGAATGATTACTACTTTGTCCTCACTTTTACCTCTTCACATTCCAAAGCCGCAAAGCTAAACACATAGCAACAAACCATTCTCCTACTCCCGTACCAAGTGTGTACAAACTAAAATCCAACTCTTCAACTAAAAAATGTCTACACCAATTCAACGATGAGTTCTCACAAAGCAAGTCAAGAAGCGATTAAAGAAAATATAAGAAGTTAGAGTTTAGCTTCGTCTCAAATTCTGGCATTTTGGATCGGCCAAACTGTACTAAGGAGATAAAGCTTGCAAAAGCGTGATGTAATTTTAGAAGGAGAAAACTGAAAAGATAAGTTAATGGTCAAGTGTAATATGATGAAGATCTAAGGGCAATTTGGTCATAAATTCATAAAGGTAAGGGAATAACTTAAACTTTTGAGTTGTATGTGAAAGATAAGTATTGTCGCATATGATTAATCTTGTGTATTGCTACTAATAAATTTACCTAGCAAATAACTCACTAACTACAATTATTAATTTTGGTGGATTTGTTGGACAAAGCAAATGTGTCTGCACAGCATAATCCACTCTCCCTTGACATATGTCTCCCTTGACATATGTCTTATTCTAGATTCATAGAACCAGATGCAATACAAATGGAAAAAGCCACTACTTAGTTTGTTTTCGTATATTAATACCTAAGCGTATCACAATAATTCATGGTGAATGAAATTTTTTGAACAAAAAAAAAATTATTAGGGAAAAATGTATTGTTGTTTATAGGGGTGGGCATTTGACACTGGTATCCAATCCCAAGCCCATCCCATTTGAGTATTTTCCATTGGGAATGGGAAAAGCGGGAATGTTGCCGGTACCACACATAATTTGCGGGAATGAGAATGGGAATGGGGGGATATTAGATGCTAGGGACGAAAGTTGTGCTCTCGTCCCATTCAGATGCTGACACGTGTACAAAGGTTTTGTCTGTTTGTACACGTGTCAGCATCTGAATGGGACGAGAGCACAACTCTCGTCCTTAGCATCTAATTTCACGGGAATGGGTAGTACTCGATAATTTCCGGCCCCCATATGGGTACCCGCACATTTGTACATGACATATTTATATGTTATATATATTGATATACTAATAATATATTATAGGGAGAATTACACAAAGTACCCCTCAACTATGGGTAAATTACACAAAGTACTCCTCCTCTTTGAGAAATTACACAAACTACCCTTATGACCGATTTTTCGTAATTTTTTTATTTCAAATTATTGAATGTAAATTCATGCTCATATTGCAAAAAAAAAAAACAAAAAATAAGTCAAAGTTATTGCATTAAACCTCATTTATCTCGTTTAAAAAGACAAAAAATATTGATAACAAATAACTTCTTCTAAGAAAAAATAAATTATCTGCGAATTTTAGTCTCATCTATGATTTGAATTTGAAAGGTTGTCTTAATTATTTTAATTTTTTTGACCATAAGGGTAGTTTGTGTAATTTTCCAAAGAGGATAGGTACTTTGTGTAATTTACCCATAGTTGAGGGGTACTTTGTGTAATTCTCCCTATATTATATACAAAATTCATAATAGTAGCATGCTATCATATATATATATATATATATATATATCAAAATTATATAGCTATATATATATATATATCAAAATTATATAGCTATATTAAATAGTTGAACTAACTAAAAGGAAATATATACTCAATAGTTTGATTTTGTTGATGAATGGCGTGGTTGAATTTGAATATTTGATTACCGAATGAATTAGATGTTTGACTTTTTGTTTGTTACTATTGTATCTTTTGCAAATTAGTGGAAATTGAATATATAATTATCATTGCGGAGTATTTTTTTGGTTTGCTTCTCAATCTTTCTAAGCTGAAGATACTTGTAAAATAAGGATTGGGTACCCCACTACCCATTCCTCACCCGCGTGGGTACACACTTGCGGGTTCCCGCATAGTGCAGGAATGAGAATGGATAGCGGAGTCTCATTTTCCACAAGCGCGGGTACCCATGTGTGGGTACCCATCCATGCCCACCCCTAGTTGTTTATCAATCCATTATGTGAGATGTTAACATAATTTACGAAACTATAACTAAGTTATACGCATTTCACACAACGTCCTTTTCATTAAATTTAGTGAAACAAATAATTGATATTGATTAAGGGGAAAAATGACAAACTAGCCCCAACGTTTTGTCATTTTATCGAAACTATACCCACCGTTTCAAAAATGGCAAAACCATACCTGACCTTTGCATTTTGGAAAAAAACTAACCCCAACCTATACTTTCGGCCATTTTAAAATTTCTGAGGGGCAAATCTGTCACTCCATTGTAGATAATGGCTACTAACAACTTTTAAATCCCCAAAATTGAAAACCCAAATCCTTAATTCACCAACCCTAATTCACTAAAATTCGATCGATTTCAAATGAAAAATTCTCAATTATGTCGTTGTGGGTTGAAGGCGTCGACTGAAACATCATGGACTAACCTCAACCCAGGGCGCAGGTTCTCACAATGTCCTTAAGTTTGGGTATGTCACGTTTTTTTAAAAAAAAATTGGTTGTTTTTCAAAAAAAAAAGATTGTTTTTGATTTTGTCGCGTTTATTTATTTGATTGAGAATTGAACGTTGCAACTATTGGGTTTGGATTGATTCACTCATGTGTGAGCGATCGAGGCAAATTATCCCCGGTTTGCTTCGAAGGGTGAATGGGCTTGAAGAAGAACTTGTTAGGAACAAGAAAAGGGAGAAAATGATAAAGTTTGCATTGTTTGTTGTCTGTATGTATGTCATATGGTTACTGTTTTAGTCAATGATTCCAACTAGTGGATAGGTTTGTTTTGATCACATCACATGTTGAAGGCACTATTTACTCACGGGTTTAATCTTTATTTTGGCACGATTTTAGTCACTGAATTGTCATGTCTAGTGTTGTGTTTGTTTGTGCTTTTGTTGTTGTCTGTTTATGTCTTGAAAAGATTGACCAATGCATGTAATGTTTGGTTTCAAAGCATTATGTTAGTTGCCATTTGAATTGATTGTGGCTTTTAGTTAATTGGTAAGTGATTGCTTTGATCAAAGCCTTAATTAGACCAAAGGGCGAGGTCCATATGAAGGGTCGCCTGTTGGGCTATAAAAAGGGCCATATCTATTGCAAGTCTTCCATAAAAAATATTCCACTCTCTCTATTTAAATATTTTCTTCCGTGTCTTAAAGTAGCCGAGAATAACAATGGATATTCCTAATGAAAATGATGTGTCCTTGTTGTATCATGATGGCAACTTTAATCAACACTTTGAGACTCAATTGTTGACAAAGTTGGTGGAGTATAGTAGAAGGCACCGATTGAGTCATGTGCCTTTGCTTGAAAGGGGATTAAGTATTATCAAGCCAGAGTTGGATGCGATGTGTTGGGAGGGAGGTGAGTGAGATATGAGGGTTTATATACATTAAGCTCTATGCACTGAGGCATAAATTTTACTCATTCATGGCGTTCTTGTCTAAGCCTGGAGTCCGTGGTCATGCGCCCGATTTTAGGGTTACCATATCGGCTCCTTATCATGCCATACCTCACTAAGTATTGCCTTGTAAACTTGTTCCTTTGTTGCCTTTATTTTGTTACCAATATTTGCTGATTTTGATACACTTATATGTTTTGTAGGAGACTGATGAGGTTCCTTTGTTGCCTTTTTTTTTGTTTCTAGGTATTATGTGTTCTTGATGTGAGGTTTGAGTCCGAGTGGTTGTTATGTTTCGTTTCCTTGTTATGTTTTTAAGAATGTTCTAATTAACTCAGT
Organism: Linaria vulgaris; assembly: GCA_948329865.1. Classification (NCBI taxonomy): domain Eukaryota; kingdom Viridiplantae; phylum Streptophyta; class Magnoliopsida; order Lamiales; family Plantaginaceae; genus Linaria; species Linaria vulgaris. Next base: position 69,728,589 of record OX415251.1, read on the forward strand.
TATTATTTTTAGTTTGATCGAGTTTGTGTTGGAATAAATATCGTGTTATATTTATTTCTCTAATTGTGTTGTAATGAGATTGGACTAATTAGTGTTACTTGTATTTCAGCCTAAAACATCTAAAAGCAACCGAACAGTCGTACACATAACCAACACACATTGATGAGTGAATCAGATGCTAGTTGAGTATATGAAAAGACACTAACGAGTATATGAATAGTCATTAATTACTACGGACTCTTATAAATAAGTGAACTTCTTAATCTGTCATCATCACCACAGATTAAAAAGTATTTCAAAATGAATGCTCATAATGAAATGGTTGCAGCTAATGAGAATGATGCATATGGCTATGATACTTTCTTCAACCGTTTACGGGGTCCCTGTTTGATTTCCGTAATAGAGATGTGGGAGAGGATGCTATTGGTGACAACGATAGAAGGTTCTACTTGGGAGTTTAGAATGGGGGTGCGTCGACTGAATCAAGATGATGGCAATCACAGATGGTACCATCGTGTCTATCTCACTCAATGGGAAATAATGCGCCAGCGAGTCTTAACACTAGATATGTTGCAGCAATTGCTTTTGTCGTTGTTTGGTTTAGCGATTGGCAATCATGTGCATCCAGAATACATTTATACTTCCTCCATGAAGGTTGTTTCATGGAATTGTCATAGAGCAAGTCTTATTGATTATTTTCGAAAGGACTTTCATAAGTATGTTAGGATTCATCAACCAAGCGTGGTGTTCGTTCTTGAAACTCGTGTAACCGAAGACGAAGCTTGGGATATTGTTCCTTACTTGGGTTTCAGTCGTTATGAGATTGCGCCAACGAATGACATGTTTGGAGGGATTTGGATGTTATGGAACGATTTCATCGTTGACGTTGAAATTCATCATACGGATTTTGAAGAAATATTTGCTACTTTTAGACTTGTGAATCCGAGTAGAAACCAGCGAGCAACGGTATATGAAAAGCCTAAGAAAACTGCAAAGATCCTAGTTAATGATTGTACTATCGAGGGTAATATGGTAGTTCTGTAATCGATAATGTATTTAGTTGCTAAAGTCATGAAGCAACTGTCTTGTAGTCAATTAAGATATGAAATGATCAAGTCCTGTTTTGGAACCTGTGTTTGCGCCTACAAATGAGACAACAATAACTAGTCAAGTATCTAATGTACAATAACATCACTGTTCTCCAAGTCAATAATATATACCACTACTGGTCCACAGTTCTTCAATATCAAGCTTGGCAAATCTCTAACACTCTCCTCTCTGCCATTTAACTCTGGCTGATCATTTATGTCAGTAGCACCAGATGCATTACCAGCATCATCCATCTCTCTGTAAGTGTTGTCAATACTTTCACTAAACGCGTTAGTCTTTGCTCTTCTTCTTCTTCTTCATCATGGGAGCTTTTTGCCTTTGCCCTTCTCAGTAGCTTCATCAACCTTAGCAGATTCAACACCATCACCAGACTCTACTTGACTTGCAACTCTTTCCAGTTCTACTTCAAAACCATCAGGATCTTCTTCACTTGCAAAATTAGAACAACCTTTATCATCACCAACATAGTCAAGTGGTTCACTGATGGGAGGGAGATGATCTATTTCTTCAACATAGACATCATCAGCTACCTCAGCTACCTCATCATCTGACTCAGAGGCAGCAATGGCTGAATTTGGTTTAAGTAGGTAAACCTCAACAATCCTCTTTTGAGTACCAAATAAGCATCACTGTCATTAGTGATGCAGGCCAAATGTAGTGATCATCAGGATCATCTTTGTAAAAATTCATCCAATTATCACCCAAACCTAACTCAACATCCATATTGATCAACTCAATTCTGGACATCGTATCCGCAGTGCAGTAGTCAAGAAAGCTTATTTGTCCCTCTAAGTAGGTAAGTTCTCCCAAAAAACATCATCTTACCCGAATGATGTATCATTATAGTAAAAAACTCCTTGTCACTACCTACATATACACAACAATACCATCAAAACCGTAATCTTAAATTAAAATCTAGTATTAGTTTAATGAACATTGTTAACAAAAACCATAAGTCATGCAATAGAACAACCAACTAAACATCAACTGCACTTTTCAATTAACTGCGAGACAACTAACTCTAGTGCTTAATAAACAACTACATTTTCATTAGGGAAGAATAAAACGACGTTCATAAGAATACACACTCACCATAGTCGGGAAACAACGATGACGGAGGAATTACTGTGTTGTCGTCTCGTATTTTCCACGCCATCGACTGCTCGTTCTCGGAGATGACGAGTTTAACCAGAATCGTTACGAAATTTGAGTTCAATTGGGAGAATTATGGGGTTTAGATCAAATTTTGATTTTAGGGTTTTGAGAAATCCTCAATTTGGAGCGGGAGAAATGAATGTGATCAGACCAATTCCCACCTAAATACCCATCTAAGACGAAATGACTATATTGCCCTCAATGGAATCAGAGTAATGACATAATAACGTCGACATATGACATTTTTAGGCCGAAAGTATAGGTTAGAGTTAGTTTTTTTCAAAATGCAAAGGTCAAATATAGTTTGCCATTTTTGAAACGTTGGGTATAGTTTCGGTAAAACAACGAAACGTTGGGGCTAATTTGTCTTTTTTTCTCTTGATTAGGTGGAGCTACTTTCCCATGCTTGCCATTATGTTTTGAGAGTTCAATGTATATAGGCTATAGCATCAATCTTTTATTAGTATTTACTAATTTTAAAATAGATCAAGTAGGGTAAAGGTATGCAATAAACAAAAAGAAAAAAAAAAGAAAAAAATAGCTACTGTGATATTGTACAGTAATCATATAGTTGCACATAACATTTTTTTGCTGTGTTTCAGAGACTGGATTCTGCTAATACAAATCAAATGGATTCTGCTAACAAATCAAAACACATGGTTAATTATCAATTAACTTAATACAAATCATTGTCAGAGTTTTCTTGCAAATTAATCTAATAGAAGGAATATTTTGGCCAATTACACCAAACACGAGTGGGTTCTGCATCTTACTCTTTATTACTCAACGGAAGTCTACAAACTACAATTGACTAAAGATTTTACATGAAATGTTTAACCTCAACTTTATTACTTGAACCATCATGAATTAGCCCTAGAACAAGTTTAGAAACTCATGGGCATAATATAATGACTCTATACCATCCAACAAATCACACTATACCATCCAACAGGAATATATTTCCTTAACCAGATAAAGCAATTAATATATATATATATATGGAGAGTACATTCACTTCTAGCAGAGATTTGAGTTTACTTTCACATTAGTTAATAGGCATGCTAAACTACTTGCAGCACCAAACCACAACACGAACAGTCTGGTAAGAGATCCCGAAAGAACAGATATAGAAATATGCAAGTTTAGCTCAAAAACATCCAACTCAAAGAATGTTTTCCACGATAACAATCCGTAGTACCTAAACATCAAGGAACTCTACTAAGGCACATCCGACAGCTTACTAATACATGGCTTAAGTTAAAGTTTGCAGTAAACAAATTATTCATTGACATGGTAAGAATGTTTTGCCAATAACCTAGTCGTGCAAGGTTCCAAGAATGTCATCATCTCGGTACAAATGAAACCTGGAACAGTAGTAATCGCGTTAGCGTAAAAAGAACACACGGCTAACAAGTTCAAATAACAACAGAAGAACATAAAAGCTAAAACTGATGTAAGTATGTTCTGTTTGATTCACAACATATCACTATGATAGTAGGTCAGGTAAATATGAAATCTGAATTGCAACAAAATAAACTATCAAATGCAGGTGGTAAGCATTAAAAAAAAGTTAAGCATAGTGAGGAACTAAAAAACTAGTGAAACCTTGTGCCAAGAGAAGAAAAATTCAAAGGACACCAGAGGTGATAGTAAAGTAAGAGGGAGTCAGGGAGGGGATATTTAAGTTGCCTCTTCTTCAGAATATCTAAGTTATAGAGAGGTTGGGGAATGTTCATGGAATTAAATTGCCCAGAAGCCGAAGTATACGGAATTAAGAAAATGTGAAGAGTCAGGATTTCACTAAAAGCCTATATGAATTCCACAAATTTCGAATTGTATGTAAGAAAAAATTGATATTAGACTTCTACATACATTTAAAAAAGTTTTAGAACAGTATTCTATTAACTTTGAAAAAAAACATCAATAAAACATAGTGCAAGTCATATGTTTCGAACTAATATAGTAGGCGCACAATGGCTGGTGAGATGTTTAAAACGATGAAAATCTATTCCTATATACCTTAAAAATAAGCTGATAAACTCATTTGTTTAAACCAAGAACTAGACTTTAACCACATACGACCAAAAACAAGATACAAGAATCAGGTATCAGAAAAGAACAGACACGAAACGTTCAATCCTTACTCTTTTTCACCAAGCTTCACTTCGGTTCCTCCATACTCAGGGAGCAAAACATTATCTCCTTCCTTGACACTCACAGGAATGAGCTTTCCTTCCCTGTCACGAGAGCCAGGACCAACGGCAACAACTTTTCCAGAGTTTAACTGAATCATCAAGAAGCAATTATATATCAGAACCACAAAACAAAATAATTAAAACAGATTAAGGTCAGACCAGCTAGTATGAGTCATAGATGCGAGTCAGTATCTGTAAGTTACAGAGAATTCACAATTCTACCGAAAACCAAATAACGAAAAGAGAGAGCATTTCATCCTTTATCTATTTCCGTCCTATAAATACATTACCAGTTTCACTCCAGCTACATTTTTGATCAAACAAGAAGAGGCATACACAGGAGACAATAGCGGCATTTATCTCGCGCAAAATAAATATCAGTATTAACCACTCTCATGGCATGTTTCAATAGAATAACAATCCATAAGCTTGCCTAAATAAAGATAGTCTACCTTGTATAAATCTGCATTGAAGATAAATTAATCAATAAGAATTTAGCAAACCTGAAATCGTTACGCTTAAAGATCAGCTAATAAACAGAATACTGGAAGGTTAAGGTAAACAAATGAACAAAATAACAATTAGATTAGTTAGGAAGCTGGAACTTAATTAAGAGAACCTAAGTAACTCAATTCAAGATCTATATATATTCTAACTTACAAGAGCGTAAAAGAATCAGCCGTTGAGGTGATACATAGCACAAGTAAAATGAAAGAGTAAAAAGAAAATGGACATAAAAATAAATAATGGTTTAATCAATCAATAAACAACATCCATATTCCAACGGCGGTGCAAAATGGTAAATCTGACCTTAGATGTTTTCTCAGGGAGGAGAATTCCAGCACTGGTTTTTGACGGCGGAATGATTTTTTCTACTAAAACGCGGTTGAGAAGTGGCATTAAACGCTTCGCCATTGTTTCGTTGCAGAGAGCACAGAGCTGTGTATTACAAATACTTTCTAGGGTTTTGACTATTGAGGGTTTAAGAATTAAGTAAAGGGCATCTTGCATTCGGTAAATGACCGAATTGTCCTTTTATTTGGGTTTTTTTTTCCTTCCTTTTTTTTGATAAATTTAATTTGGGTTTTTGTATTTTAAAAATTAATAATTACTACTATAGTAGCAAAAACTAATCAGCAATAGGTGAATGTTAGGTCGAATCAAAAAAATTTGGGTAAAGCTGCATCCAAGCATGGGCAAGGTAAACCGCCAACCGTCTTGTGGTAAAAGGAAAGTCTGCGTAGTGACGTGGACAAATTGACTCTTTGAGGAGGAAAGTGAACTCAACAACAACAAGAAGAGAAACACGCACAATCGAGAACGATAAAATAACAATTAGCACACAACACACAATTTGTTTACCTAGTTCATCAACGCACTACCCCTAGGGGAGATCCAAGCCAGGATCTCCATTATGATGATGATGAGTGATTACAAATAAGATTCAACATAAGTCTCTCACAGATTAAGGACAATATCTCACAATGTTTCTCAATCTTACAAGTGTATTCTCTCTTATGTTAATCTTTCCCTCGCATCTCTCATGGTGGCCACAAGGCCACACATCGTAGGGTACATGATTGCACATTGCCTCACTTTGCCTCTATTGGTTTTGCGCCATAAGAGTCCTTTAAATAGTTGTTGAAACACGTCATAGGGCAACAAACGAAGATGGGCTGAAACTGAGCTAAAACGAAGCAACGCGACATGTGCTGTATCGCGGCATGTAGCGCAGCTACCTGCACGAGCAACTCAACTTTTCGGCGATGTAGCGCCACTCCCTGGATGACCTGCGCGACCAGTGCAACTTCATGGATGACCTGCGCGACCAGTGCAACTTCATGGATGACCTACGCGACCAATCTTGTATCACCCCTCCTATAGCGTAACTCCCCCATGCTCTTCGTTTTCATTGTTCAACACTATGTCTTCAAATATCAGGCTCTACAATCCTAACAATCCCCCACTTTGAGACTGGACTCACCATACTGAACCCACAATCAAATACCTCCAATGCATTACATCAAACATTGGCAACGCCAATCCTCGAACTTCTTCAAAACCCAAGGTTCGTTGAAGTACGCACAAGTTCAACCCCATTAAGGCAACAACCTCAGTCAACAAGTCTTCAAACTGCCACTAGCATGAATACTCGCTCTTGTGACAATGTCCACATCGCCACAATACCCGTTGAAACCACGCATAACTTCAACTCAGTCAGCAACCTCAGTCAGCAAATCATCAAACGCCCGCTAGCTTGAATCCTTGCTCATGCAGTAACATCGGGTTTTTATCAAACTTAGCCCACTAAATTGATTTTTTTTTTTATTTTATACCCATTTTTTTTGGCACTCTCCTAACTCAACCACTATGTTGGCACTGGCGTCGATGTTCACCCACTATTGACACATATCGTCGAATTTTTCCACGTGGACAACACGTGGAGCCATGCGGCTTAGTTTTTCATACGCGACACTTTTTTTCCACTTTTCCATGTATTATTTAATATATTTTTTAGATTTTTGCTTTTAAATTTAATTAATTAAAAAATAATAAAACAAGTAGGATACTAACATTACGGGGAGAGAGAAACAATATCAAGAAACAAAATCGCAAACTCATTTTCTTTCTTTCTCTCTTCCCGCCATATCCTCGCCCAATTCACCCCACCAACATGAACAATAACCTCCCAAATTTACACATCTACATTTTATTTTCACTTTAGAGCGGTAAAATAAACCGCAAATTTAAGGCTTCCAATTAATGGTGTTCATTTTGAACCAACCTCACATAATGCGGGTGCATTTCGAACCAAGCTCACATAATGTTCATTTTGAACCAAGCATGGTTTCCCATCAGAACTTCTTCAAACTCCCTCAACTCGTTTAGTTTTTGAACATACTCTTATTGTTGTATACATGAACAGTTGCACCATAATCAAGCCACCAATCAGGAGATACGACAACAAATGTCATATGCAACTCTGTTATCATAGCAACAAACTCTTGTCCATCAGCCTCAACCATGTTTGCTCGGTTGTTGTTGCCCGAACCAGAATTTCCATTTGCATTGGGATTCACTTGATTGTTCTTGAATCTGCACTCTTTTATATAATGCCCCTTTTTACCACAGTGATAACAGTGACTATTTTTCTTCACATTCATTTTTTTGAAATTCTTTTTTATGTGGTGCAATGTTGTTTTGAACAGCCTGAACCGTGCCAAAGGAAGTACCAGTATTTGGAACACTTTCAGAAATATGGTTCACTTTAGAACCCATAAAAGACTCATATCTTGTACGATTCTCACTTTAAATTTGCAAATGAGTGTCGAATTTTTCAATAGTATAATTTTAAGAAGAATGAAGTACTTTCTTTCTAAAATCGTGACAAGTGGGTGGAAGTTTTGATAATATTGCCCCCACTTGGATGGCATCAGGCACATTAATCTGCAACTTACTCAATTGTGAAACTAGAATCTCCAAGTCATGAACATGATCCATAATTGGCATATTTTCAGTAAATTTAAATTCGAAATACTTCAATGCCAAAAATATGTCCGCACCTTCTTTCATGTGTTTATATTTTGATTTGAGTTCAGACCATACCTTTTTTGTGTTTTGTAATTGCGATAGACATCATACAACATGTTGGTGAGGGAATTCAGAATGTAACCCTTGCTCAGCATCTCATCCTTCTCACGATTCTCATTGTCTGTTTTTGCTTTCTTTTTCACTTCATCAGTAGCATCTGCAGTCGGTTCTGCAACTACTTCAAGTTTCGGATTCAAAAGGTAGTACAGATTCAGAGACAGCAAAATCCATGACCTGCGGACCTGCCATCTGGTGTAGTTTGTTCCATCGAAATGATCGAGTTTGTTGGATTCTTTCTCTTGAAATTGGAATATCATGGTGGGATTCATGTATGTTTCCATTGCTAGATATTGCCTTTAGATTGTTAGAAATATTGCAACAGAAACAGAAAATTATAAGTGTTTGCCTTGAGTCGTGAATAATCACTGTCCTAAAGGTAATATTTCCCGCACTATATTTTATAAGAAAGAAATCAGCCTACAGGATAAACAAGGCTTAAGAATTCGCTTTTGAGACAAATGCAGAAAAATTGGATTATAAATTCGTCCAATCACTTCCTTTTATAGTCCACAAGACATTCTTTCTAACAGATGCAACTTTTTGAAAATGGTGGAAAATATTCAAACGAGTGCAACACTACAGAAAGTTGCAACTACAACTTTTCGTTTAAATGGCAAATACGTTTTTAGATTTAAATAATATAATTAATTAATTTGAAATCCAAAAAATAATATTAATTCAAATTAATTAACTAATATTAACATTAATCTGAATTAATTAACAAAGCCCCAAGTGCCCAATCTTGACTTTTAAACAAGGGTTAAATGCAAAGCCCAAAGACTGAAACCCTACCCAAAAATTAAACACGTGAATTAAACATTCAAGTGGACATTTACTAATAAGCACTTCTATTTGGTTGCCTTTTTCCATGTGAGATACTACAACACATTAGAATTGCACACAAAATATCTAACAACTTTAGGTATTGTGAGTATCGCCATTGAATTAGAGTATGACCGAGAAGATGGTTGGCTCATGAATATTTATGAAGGAGGTGGAACAGTTTGCTTGTTACGCAGGCCTGAAGAAAACTGTGATTAAGGGCAACTAATACAATTTATAGCCACATGGGGTCAAGACTTAGATGGCAAAGCCGCGGAGGTGGTGATGGCACCTTGTTAGAGATGTCATATAAAAAAACAACGTACAAGGTTGAGTTCACGCAAAATTTAGTGTTTATTCATAAACCATCAAACTTAATGCCCGTTGTAGTTTAGAAGAACATTTAGAGATTCTAAACAATATAATACAAACTGTACATTTTATTGCATAAACACTCTCTAGAATTTCTTGACAAGACGTGCTTAATAATCAAGTGGTGATCATATTTAAAATTCATTGTGATATCGTAATTGATACAAGACATTTTCACTGTCTAATTTAGCTAGTTAATTGTACGCTTTATGTTAGACTGATTAATTTTTTTTAAAGTTCATATCAACTTGGTCCTTTAGCACACTTGCACTTCAAAATATATTTGTGAATTATGGTGGAGCTGACCAAATATTTAACCTCTAATTCCTAAATCAACAATTTGTCTTGATAAAGGTTGAACTCGAGGGTAGAAATGATCGAAGATATAAATAATTCAATATGCTTTGATCTTTTATAAAGGTCGAGTTCGAGGAAGCTACAACTCTGATTGAGGGTCGAACTTAAGGAAGCTCGAATTCTTGTTGAGGTTGAGATAAGTCAAGGCAGAATAGGTTGAACACACGCTGAAAGCCGACTTTGATTTTCTAATCTCGAGTTCTACTGGTTTACTTGAATGATCAAAATAATTTATATTTTCTGGTGGGATTAAAGTTTAGCTCAGATATTCATTCGCAACTTTTAGTTCACATTCATAATTAAAAGATTACCATTTTGGAGGCCGAACCATGAAGGTCAAATTATATCGCCTACTTGACAGCCGATTTGGCTTAGGGTCGAATCGACCTCGAGGTTAGATTTGACCTTCCACCTTGCGTTTTTTCAATTATATTTCTTAACAAACGACACTGTTGTGTGTTGACGCACTATGACAAACAATGTCTCGTCACTGATGATATCAGCAACATTCATCCTTACACTCAGTGACAACTATTTTTAAGAGAAGTTAGTTTATTTTTAAAACTCATGACACTTCGCACTACAAGAAAATAGCCTGTTTCCCGACCGGAATTCCGGTCAAAAAACCCTTTTCCGGTCGATAATGTGAAATTCGGTCGGAAAATACCGGTCAAAATTGCTTCGGTCGAAAAACTTTTACCGACCGCACTCTGGTCGGAACTCACTTTTTCTGTCGGCCTCCGGTCGAAAAGTTTTTCGATCGTAATGCGGTCGAATTCTCTTCCGACCAGAGTCCGGTAGCAAACTTTTCGACCGGAGTTCGGTCGGTATACTATATTTTTCGACCGGAACCCGGTCGAAAAATTTGCTACCGGACTCCGGTCGGAAAATACTCTTTCGACCGCACTCCTGTAGCAAAATTATCGACCGAACTCCGGTCGTAAAGTTTCTTTCAAACTTTACCGACCAGAGTTCGGTCAGAAATAATATTCAAGGTATTTCCGACCGGAATGCGGTCGAAAATAATATTTAACAGAATAAAAAAATAATATATCGGTAATATTTTTTTTTTTTTTGCTTTTTTGAAAAATTTTGATTTATTGCACCCATCTAAAACATAAAAATGGATTGTTAGTCAAAATATTGTTGAATTAATGGAAGATATGTTAGAACAAGTGTTTGAAAAAAAAATTGAAGAAAAAAGTGTTTATTTTAAAGATGAAAGGAAGGAAAAAGTGTTCATTTAAAGATGAAATGAAAAGAAAAGTGTTTATATTGAAATATTTTGGTGAAATATTTGTGTTTGGAGAATATATAAAGATGAAAAAAGTGTTTAAGTTGAAATAAGTTGGTGAAATATTTATTTTTGGAGAGTACTTAAAGATGAAAAGAGTATTTAGATGAAAATGGTGTGAAAAATGAAGTGTATATATAGAACTTGGAGAAAATGTTTGAATTTTCGGAAAATTTGAATTTCTCACCTAAGCCCGCCTACATTAATTTTCGAGTTTTTCCGATCGAATTCCAGTCGGTAAAAGTTTGAAATTTGAAAATTTCAGAAATGCTCCAATTTTTTCAGATTTTCCGACCGGGATCCGGTCAAAATTATTTTCTGCCCAATTTTCCGACCGGAATCCGGTCGGAATTGCTTATGAATATTATTTCCGACCGGAATCTGGTCGGAAATACTCTAAATATTTGATTTTTGGCTTGATTTTAGAAAAACATTGATGTGTTTATAAGTTTAACTATAGAATTTCACTAAAAATATATGAATTGAACTAGTTAGTTTAATGTTCTTTTGAACTAATATTTAGTTAATATTGATTAACATAGTAAGTTTACTATTAAACTTGTTTTAAGTTCTACATATATTAATCATATATAGTAAAGAGTACTCTCTCATTTGCGATTAGTATTCGTTACAAAAATTTGTATAGAGAAGGCAATTGTGATATATATATATATATATATATATATATATGTTTAGATGTTACATGAAATTAACATAATCATAAGTAGTTATTATCGACATATACCAATCTATTTACAAGAGACATTATGAAATGACGCTTCAAATGATTTGACTTACGTGCAAATTTTTTTTTTTACTTATATATAACTAATGTTGTTGTAATTGATCATTAAACCAACGATTTATCTAAAATTGGAGAGCAAATTTGTTAATTTAAAAATAAGAATATTATTACTGACTGGATTCCAGTCGGAAATACAGGCATTACCGACCGCAGTCCAGTCGGAAATAACCCATTACCCATAACCCTGAAACCTAAACCCTAAACGCTAACATTACCGACTAGAATCTGGTCGGAAAAGTGTGCAGATGCCCCTATAAATACCCACTCCATTCCATATGTAAAATCATTCCATTCTTCCTTATTTGTAAGATATTCACGATTTTTCCTTGTTATAACAATTTTGTGTTTGTTTTCTCAATAATTTCTTATTAAAACGATCACTCTTAGTTTTTTTATATGTTTGTTTGTGTATTATTAGATATTGCGGTAAATGCAACGAGGGGCTTGTGTGTACAAACAATACTTGATCTAAGTATTTTCTAAGCTACAACAAGTAAGTATTGACTTGACTTCTATGTTTGAGGAATTTAATATAGATGATATAGATATTGATTGGTAGAATTAATTGTAACAATTTATTTTTAATTTTCTTAGATTAGAAATGGATTATCTTGCCGATAGATCTTGGATGTATGATAGGATAGATAGTAGTACTGGTTATTTGAATCAACATTACGTGGTTGGGGTTCGTTCATTCATAGAATATACCTCACAACAGAGAGATTACTTAGATCTAAGAAATCGTATTAGGCGCCCTTGCCAGAAATACAACAATTTGAAGATCGACACCCAAATGTATCATCTCTGGAGGCTCTACCACCCTCATCATCATCACCACCAAGATTGGCAGCATCACCATCAAGAGTGTCATCCAGATCGCCATCCTCATAGTCATCCGCGTACTCAGGCTCATACCTCATATCATTCGAAGCAGAAGGGGCAAATGGATCACGAGGGGGGCGATCGTAGGAGCTGGGGTATCGGTACGGTACCCTGGCATGCTCGACGAGCCTGAGACATGAATCCAGTAGGAAGGGGTTGAGAAGGAGGAGTACCTGTCGCGTCGGTGATGTGTTAGGTCAAGTGCTCGATGTGATCCATAAGCACGTCAACCCTCCGATCAGCAGCAGTCCTAAGACGATGATTCTCCCCTTCCAAGCTCCTTGCATAGGCTTGTGTCAAGTCTGGCACCTTCTTCGTCTGAAAACCAATCTGATCGTGACGTGCATCCGAAGGCAGGCCCGCAACCTTCCCCTTCTTCACTCCTCCAGACGCCCTACTCCACAACTCCTGATCCATGAAAGGCCATTTAGTACGATCCGCCTCGTACCTCTCGATCATCAAGCCTATGTATGCCTCCTGTTCATTTTGATATAATAGTTAGTACATAATTAATAATACATATGTTAATATAGTAATCAAAAAAAATACTTTACAAGTTAAATACTTACGTAAATAGCCCTATACACGGGGTCTAGCCAAACGCGACGACGTGGAACTCCCTCTGGCAGATCGTCAAGAACATGTGTATGCTGATAACGATACATCTCATCGTGCCGACGCGTCTGCATAGAATGACATAAAATTTTTGTTAAACTATTTAAATTTAAAACAAAAGTTCTTCGTATAGAATCGAATTTAATAAGACATACCATCCTACGCTGGATCTTTGTGTAGCTAATGGACCCACTAGCATGAGTCCCCCGGTCGCTGCTGCGTCGCTGTAGAGGGTCCTGCACCGGCGACGTCTGTCAGGGAAGTACTGGGACCCAATGATGTAGACTCAGTAGATGGTGGCCTAGGTGGCCGACGCCTCGATCCAGATGATGTAGGTGGCGTCGATGTTGCGTGATCATCATCTAGTCGATGTGGTACTACTCGATCTGGTGGAGTACCGCCACTCGATCCAGTAGTACGCCTAGGTGGATGGGAAGTAGCAGGGGCCTCGGCAGGATCGGTAGCAGGGGCCTCGATAGGAGCGGGTGGTGTAGTCCCAGAATGAACAAAATGAAGACGATGACCTAAACTCGGTGGACCACTACGCCCTTCGGCATTCGGTGGACCACTACGCCCTCTCTTCGAGGACTGGCCATGGCCGGTATCACAAGACGAGCGTGGAGGATCGCCCGAAATGTCTTCGACTGAGTGCTACGTACTAAGTAAAAGCATCTAAGTTAGAATATTTCTAATTATAAAGATGACCTAAATTTAATCATGACTAAGTTATATAGTTTTCCTAAAGGCATGAACTATGTAATAAAAACTATTAGTTCTAAGATATCTAACAACAATTCATAAAAGGTAACGCCATAATAACTAAATTAACACATATAAAAATAATATAAAATAAAACAATGCTAAGATAAATAATATTACCTAAAAAAGGCATATAGATATTTCGAGAGTAGCTAATAACATAAACTTCAAGTAGATATTTCTAAAAATATAATAATTTCTACTTTATAGTAGTTCCTTAATTCTAATTTATAAATCGATTTCCTAAAAGGCATAAACAATGTTGAAAGTCTAACAATAATACAATATCAAATAATCCCTAAAGACATAAATGAAGTTTAAAGCCTAACAATTCATAAAGAAAATACATAATATCTAAAGTCTAATTGCATAACATTTCTTAAAGGCATAAATAATTACTAAACTCTAACATTTCCTAAAGGCATTTCCTAATTAAAGCCTAACAATTTCTACAATATCTAACAATTAAACATATAAAATAAATATTAAAACAATAAATATAACACAAAAAACGAGAAAAGACAAAAAACTTACCGGATCCGGAGTTTCCGGTCGGGAAACAGTGTATTTTCTTGTAGTGTCGGTAACCACATCAAAATTAAAAGGGTGTAGTTGTAATTATGTCCCTTTTCTATAACATGATAATGTATTAATATTGTTGTAACGAAAATCAAACGTCTCCTATGCATTTCCTTAAATGGTGAGAGAAGTGTATCAAACACGGAACACTTGTCGAGTAAAATATTTTTGACCAAGCTAGGGGTTATGTGGCTTTCAGTAGATTTGTTTCCAACTTTTAGACATTAACTTTCATGCACTGTTTCTTTTAGTATGAGAAAAATAACTGAGAGACAACATCATTTCTATCAAGAAAGCAACAATTTTAATATTCGCTTTCCATCTTATGTGGCCCCTATTATATTAATTAAACCTTATTTATAAAGGTCTATTTTCAAATGATGATATGTCCACACCGGAAGACGCAACAGTAAAAGCATGCAAAAACACTTGAGGAACTTCGGAAAAATATACTACGGTTTTTGAAGAATTCGGTGCATAAGCACTCTAATAATATGTGTGCTTAACTAAGATTTGACATGAGCGCGTGGTATCATTTATCAATAGAGGACTCTCAATAGCTTTATTAGCAATTGAATCAAGAGAAAGAAACACAAAATTAATGTAGAATGTAATCTTTTTATTCATAGGCATCAAGTAACTTTTTATATAGGTTATTATTTTTTAGGTATGTCTATATATATGTGGGGACTGTGAGACAAATGCATATATGTGTGTCAGTGTGTGTGTTTTATATTAACATATAAGTCATAGTTTTGATGTAGAACATGGAGCAGGACCTCTTCTTTCTCAGGACATTTGCTTTTATCATTGCGTGCCATAATTAATAATGGTTTACACTTTGCTCTTCTAACATTTCTGACCAACTGATTATAGCGGTAATTACTTAGACATGGGAATTAACTTACCCCCTACGTACCACCACCAAACAAAGAAGTATTGAAAAAAGAGCTGCTCATATTATTTAATTTGAATAATCACAAATGAATTGCTTAGGAATTCTGGGCTTCCCCTCGTGTTCCAAAAAACTATTCTCACCGTAACTTAAGTCGTACTTAAATTTCCTTTACAAAGTTATAAAATGATTATATTATTAATAACATTATCATTGATATATGTACTTATTTAGAACCGCCAAGGCTGACTTAATTAGTCAAAGAGTAAAAATTCTTCAATTTTACTTCATAATAGTTTGTCGGAAGCGGAAGAAATTGGACACAGTGATTGTACGCTTATTATATATTTATGCCTCTCACACCGTGTTTTCTTTAGAGTGATTTGCGAGTTTTGCAAGCTACTATGGCAGCCAGTTTTTAACGCTATTAAGAGGGAGGCCGGGGGGGGGGGGGGGGGGAGGGAATTGATGCATTTTACACGTATCAGTACATGATATATGCAACCTGAATACCATTATTTGGTACATATGGTACATAGTAAAAAGGTAAATAGTAAGACAAAAAGAAATGTCAATTAGGCACTCTTGACAAGCAAAGAAAAAACCAAAGAAATGATTGATCTCACTTCACGTGCCTCATAGTTTTTGGTATGTCTCTTAATAAATGAGCTGGGTAGCCTTTTCACAGCTAGCAAGCAACCCCTAACCCCCCCACCCTGCACACACCCTTTTTCTTTTCGTTGTGAAAGTGTTTTATTGTGGGATTCTGGAGAGCAAAATCCAGTTCTGAAATCAGAAACACAAAAAAGTTGTCAACTAAACAACTCCACCCAAAATTTGTTAGAATATATAACAGCACCAATTTCCATGCATTTGTGTCTCTCCCCACCATTTTGACTCATAACTTGTCTCTTCCAATTCCAAGAACCAACTTTATTGAAAAGAAAAAAAAATCAATTTCCAAGATTTAACCCTATAGTTAAACAAAGTAAAAGGAGAGAGAGAGAAAGAAACTGTTTTTTGGGAATTCCATGGGAAATGTAAGAGACTTCTTTGGCTTTTGCTGCCTTCTTGTACTGATATTTTTACTGTTGGAGGAGAGTCCATGTTATGCTGGATCCACCACAGGTAAAAAGGCTTCTCATTCTTCTTCTAGTTCAAGTTCAAACAATGTTGCAGTCAAAATCTATAGTAATAAAAAGGAGGGCTCAAGAGGAGTTAATGTTGCATCACATGACACGTTTGGTGCTGAGAAGAGAAGAGTATACACAGGTGCAAATCCTCTGCACAACAGATAAATTATAAGTACTAGCTAGTTACAAGAAAATAAATTTAGGATGAAAAATCAGCCTTGATTTTTTCTCTTCTTCAAGACACTGATTTTTGTTTATTTTTTATATATGGTGGTTTTACTTGACCGTTTATTTCCATTTTTTTTTGTTTTTGCTGCATTTCTACTGCCTTAAGATACAGGGGATGTGTCTCAGGAGACCATGTATATGATAATACTTTTTTGTTGAGCCATTTAATTTTGTATGAGTGAAGGTAACACATATGAGATGAATAATTATTGTACATTTTTTGCTTAGTTTGTGTTCTGGTGTTTTAATTTCAAGAAGCATCATTCACATTTTTCTATTTCTGATTTAGTAATCTTATTCTCCCTATTTGGACTCTGATTGGTTAATTTCTATATTTTTATTCAGATCTTTACAGACAAACCATTTGAATTTCTTCTTGATATGGAAATGTAGCTCGAATATAATAATGTTTAATCTTTATCTAGTAATTAACTTTTTGGTAACTACTTGAGTAATTCATTATTTGTTTATTTATTATTATGATCGGCTAATATATAACTTTAATTTTCTAGTGAACTATACGCGTTGAGCATAACACTCCAATTTCCTTAAACCCATGCATTTTTTTTTTCTAAATATTTTTTTGATGAGTACATGCATTGTATTTCTGATCATACATTCAAAAGTAAAACGTATAATAAGGGTGCAAGACGCGTGTGTGGCCGGCCAATTCACGGGTGCAAGTACATAAAATAAAATGCAGAAAATATATCAGACACCTGTTTACTTGATAACCATGCGTCGCTATATATTCATGTATATATATATGTTAACAAATTGATGAGGAAACAAAACAACTGCACTCATGCATAATCTGAAATCTTCAGTGACTTTTTTTCTTCCAAATAATTGTGACCTACCACCTCAATACCTCATGAGTCCCTTTCGG
Organism: Linaria vulgaris; assembly: GCA_948329865.1. Lineage (NCBI taxonomy): Eukaryota > Viridiplantae > Streptophyta > Magnoliopsida > Lamiales > Plantaginaceae > Linaria > Linaria vulgaris. Next base: position 69,746,330 of record OX415251.1, read on the forward strand.
CTAACTATTACTTATCAGTGTGCTACTAAGGGTAACAATACTGACGTTCAATGTTCACCACTCAAGGCGGTTTTTGTTTCTCATTATTACTCCATTTTCTTCTATGAACAAACATTTATAACCATAATAAGAGAGGTTCATACGAAGTTTGTAATACGAAACCCCCTATCACAAAAGCAAGAGTTGGTATCGGACTAATTTGACCAAAAAACCCCGTTTTAATTTGCATCCTCTATATTACGGTTAATAAGTTTAAAACACCATTTAGGCCACAAGTCCACAACTCACAAACACCAAAATTTCTTCATGTGAGAAATAAGTGACATGAATATTTCAAGGGGTGATATTTATTTTTTAATTTATTCAAGTGTTAAATTATTTAGATTTGGAATATATGAGTTACTTGTGTTCTTCTTATATGCAAGAGTTGCGTATTTACATGGTGAACTATTTTCTTCCTAAAGTATACATTTTTTTTTTGTACGTTTTCAAGGTTGACACCACTGTCTGCTGAATTAATGTGAATCTCGTCGCAATTATACTATGTAAATAATGTCTTACAAATGATCACAATATTCGAGGAGAAAATTCTGAATTTCTACTTCTCCAATTACAAAAAACATTGAAACATTGTCTTCAGCTATTATTCTTCATGAAATCATCCGATAGGAATTTATAATACAATTACTTAGGGCAAATCCATGTAACAAAGTGAAGATTCGTAAGATGTTGAATTAGTGCTTAATATCTTGTAAGTGGCGAAGTAAGATGTTTTCCACCGGTATGTTCCTGTTTAAATGGAGTTCCGATTGATTATATATATAGTTGTTGTAAACTTGTAATAATGGAGATTAAAGTCTCGCTTTAGTCGACTTTGTTAATTAAGTAGTATAAATGTTGCTATATCTCAAGATATTTTTGACATGATTCAGAAAAGAAAAAATAATTATTGTTATGTACTTGTGCATATATACTCCTAAATTTGTGTTTGGATATAATAAAAAATGTAAAGTTTACGGTGCTTTCATTTAAAAAGTTTTGTCCATGGTGAGACGTGAGAACTTATTAGTTATTACTATTGAAAAAGAATCGATGGTCAAATTATATGTATACTACTACTTTTTTTTTTTTTTTTGATGAATAAATGGAAAGACATGTGCCCTTAGGCTACATCAAGAGAAATCAAAGAGACAAGTTCGGGTGGCGGGGTATGTATCACACAAATTCCTCCATCCATATTAAGGCCTTGTTTCCAAATAATATCTCCCAAGAGATTTTAAAATTTCTCATCAAAATACAAAAATTATGTGTCAAAAGTCAATAAACCGTGTCGATCTTGTTCTTTTATTTCTGAAAAACAAAATCTTGTTCTAAAAACCAAAAAAAAAAAAATATATTTACTGCAAATCACTGACAAAAAATTAGTCAGCTAAGCTCAACTAATCTAAATACCCAAACAAATAAAAGCAGTTGAATTCGGCTTTTGATTCAACTTGAAAGGACCCGACCGTTGTTCGGTTGTTGGGTGCAACCGTGCAATTAATAGCCAGGAGTTAACTCATACAGCATTTTGCAGAGCCATCAACCACCAAACGTGATTAAATCTGTTTCCGTTTCATGCGAAAAAATAGTCATAGTATATTGCAATTTGCAACAACTGTATGTCATAATTGAACAAGCAGAAGAAACTATGTCAAACAATCTTTGTCTACCTACAACACTCAATCCTAATAATATTACACAACATTCTTATTTCTTATAAGAATGATAATTTCCATAAGTGGGGGCTAACATAGGGATCCAAACATTTGACTGATAAATAAAATAGCCAGTTAATACTTAATACCCAACTCCAAATGAGACTATTGGGCATCATGGACATCCAAACGTGTCGTTAAAATAAAGCTACAACATAAGGTGCATAACCAAGAAGAATAGATCTAAAGATTTATACAAGCAGAGATGTGGTAGACAACTTCGACAATCTCTCGCACGAAGTACACAACCAAGCTCTATTGATTGCTATGTAGGCGACTAATACATTTGAGACACGTTTGAAAGTATATATTAGCTCATATTAAGCTCGTTTGGTTTGTTTTTCACTATTGAATCCATTTAGTACAACTCCATACTATAATCCATTTAAGTACAGTAAAAACTAGATTTGGTTGCTCGTATATGTGTCCCCCGTCTACAGTGAATTTCACCAACATTTCACCTTTGGTTACAATTATTCTGACCCATTTTAACTTAAAATTGTGAAATAAGACTATTATGCCCCTGAAATTTTGTTCCAAAACAGATTGCACTCGCTGCTATGTTGAGTTTATTTTACTACTCCTCTTTTAACATATGTTTTCTTATACCATTGGATCACATTAAAAAAATTATATTTCGTGACTCACTATAAATAAATTTGAATTCCTAAATGGCGTTCAAATTTTGGTGGTAGACTACTGAACATGCATGAAAATAACATCAATTTAATTTGTATAGTACTAAAAAAATCCACCTTAAAATGAAAACCATCAAAGTAACCATCTTTCAACCAAACGCCCTAGCTTGACCCAACTGATTTAAAAGAAAACATCACCAATCCAAAATAATTAGTAGAAATAAATTTCAACTATTATGAACAAACACATCTGTGCAAAACACCAATTATACGAAGGTATCATACGCTTCCATAATACAAAAGTACAAAATCAAATTTGATCAAAAAGAGGAAATGCCTTGATCAGTGAGAGTTACTGTAGTTTACTTTTAATCGTAAAACCATATTTTAAGCATCTTACCTACACAAGTGAAATAATATTTAAAAATAGAGAGCGCCTATATTTTTGCTAACATTTTCGATAGGAAAACTAATTCCCACAAATCACGCACTTCCGTTACTGGTCAAAATAGTGTAGCAGAAAAACAGATAGCGAACACAGATTAATGGACAATTAAAAACTTACACAAACACAAATGGCAGGATGTTCGTTATGACAAAACAGACGATCGTATTATCAATCATCTATAAATATGAGAACTAATTCTCATAATTACCAAAATAAGCGATCCTCGCCATGCAAAAGTGCACAATAATCACTATCATCCTCATTCAGTCAAAATGCTCCTAACAAATTCCTTCTTCCCCTCCTCGTCCATGCTGAAAAACAGAGCAACGTGCATTTGGGAAGACACGGTTTTTTTATCCGCCCTAACCCTAGCGCTCATTGTGAACTCGCTTAATTCTTGTAATGCCGAGAAAATCAAAGTCACCGCTGGATCAACGCCTTTTAGAGTACGAATTGCGCTAGACAGTTCTCGCCTATAGCGTTTTTAGTCATGACCAAATCTCCGTGTTAACTGTGGATATGGAGTAGTCCACCGAATCTAAAGCAATTGCATTGTTGCCACTTCGACCAAACAGCTTTGCAAGTGCACGGTAATCCCTACCCCACACAACCATTTTTGAAATGACGTGGGATCTCCCCGAACATCGCTATGAGGAACTTGGGCGACAATTCTCTTTGCCACTTGGGTATTAAACCCCGGATGCCACCCATTACCGGACTGCCATCCTTCAATGATTAGTTCTTTCACGGCATCCACTAACGCATCTTCCTCGGGTTTGGTCCAATACTTACGTTTACCCCCGATGACCTCCGTTGTGTCACTATTATTGCGCATGCTACTTGCGGATGAATCCATAAGAAAGTCTACAGAAAAGACAATTTAATGACCACGTTCAACAAACAATATATGTGGTAGCATCATAATAACAGAATGGTGCAACAAGAAAATATAAGAATACAATGTTTCAAGCACACTCCACAAATTAACAGATAGCGTAGGACAATCGTTATATTTAATTGAAATAGAATGGTAATATATCAATGACTCAAGTCACAAATAAATACAGAATTGTGCTACTTGTATAAAACAATATAGGCACAAACAAAATTCATATCAAGCAACAAGATGGATGCACTGATTAAGATTTCCACCAAATAATAGCATGATTATTTAACATGAAATAACCAATAATTGCTCCACTAGTGCAAGTAATAACATGCTATGTATTCAAGTATGTGGCCAATTAGAGGATAGATTGAGACAGAGTTACATGTTTCAAAATATTAACATGGGCATGTACAACAATGGGAGAGTATATGATATTCAATGCAGGGTTAATTTAATGATTAAACAAAAGATCTGAATTAGCACTTCAAACCTGCAACAATATGATGAATCCCAAATTAGTTCGAAATAATCCTTCTGTCAATTTCCATCTCCGGCGGCAAGGTATCAAAGTTTATTCGTTAGCGGGATTGGAGGTGATGAACAAAGACATAAACGTGTGAGTATATAACAAATTACAGTCAAATTAGGCAATAATAGCAAATGGTAAATGTGATGATTTGAAGTGATTACCTCAGTTACACTTCCACAATTATGTGTACTATTCCGGCACAATCGGTTCTAGGGTTTATGTGGCTAGCTCGATTTGGGGAGAAAAATAAAATGAGACTAAGAAGCAATAATGAGTAAGGGGAGCAGGGTATGAAAGGCAGTTTACACATAATTTCAGGGACAATAATGACTTTTCGCATTGGTCAATTTTCTCATGTTCAACCCATATTCCCAAAACGATGGGGGGGGGGGGGGGGGTGGCCTTACTATTTTGGCTGATCAATACCGGGTCAGTCATTTTACGCGGGATTAGCAATGGACAACCAAACATGAAAAATGAACTATTGAATCCATATAAAAACTGCTATAAGGTCATTTAATGTCCTACCAAACGACCCCAATAATGTAGCTCCGTCTATTTTCTGTTGTCGAGTTCCAGATCTGAAACACCGAAAGCGCAAAACTGCAACCATGCTTTCACATAGAAGAAACAACAAATAAAAAAGGGATAAAAAGCATTTTGCACCCCTAAAATGACACATTTTGACACTTTGCACCCTTAAATTGAAATGACGCCACTTTGCACCCTTAAAATGAGTTTTTTTTGACACTTTGCACCCTCTAAGTGTGTGTAGGTGTTTTCTTAAGGGCACAAATGTATTTTCCATATTTTAATACAATAAAAGTAAAAAAAAAAAACTTAGAAAATCGAAAACGTGTAACTCTTAACTAAGAAAGCCAAATTCATCAAAAAAAAAAAGAGTAAGAAAACCAAATTAACAAAATCAAAACGGTCTTCCTCAAAAAATTTAAAATAAGAAGCTTTGTCAAACCACCAACCCCACCATCGGAGGTAGCTCCGTCGTGCACCACCACCGCCGGAATCTGCTACATCGTGCGCCATCACCTCCAAACGCCCCTGCCACATCACCATCGCTGCTGTGTCACCACCAGTGGCGTATCCAGGAATCTTATATGGGGGGGGGGGCTAAAATTTTTTTTTTGAAGAACAGTAGGAAAGAAATAAGAGGAAAAAAATTTGAAATATTAAGTAAAGAAAAAAATATTGTTTTGAACCGATTTTTTGGAGTTTTAAGAGAAGATGAATGCGTACAAAAAAATTTTTGGATCAACTTTTAGTTTTTAACCGAAAAATTCACTAATAAATATGTACAATAACAACAACGATGACCAAACAAACATTTTTTTATCCAATATATATTTATCAAGGTAAATATTATTGACTATGTTATAAACTTTTTAAATATATTTGAACGAGATAAAAGCAAAGGAAAATCTATTACGCTTTGTATATATGTTTTTACATATTTTAAAGCTAATCTTTCACAAATATGATAAAATTAAAGGTATTCATATATTTAATTTGAACAACATTGATTCTTTGCGTATCGAAAAAATATGTTAAACAAGTACGAATTAATTAAATGTAGAATAAATTGTTTGCTATTAACACCACGAATTTTTTTTTGCAAATTAAAATAACAAATAAGTTATTTTCTTACTAAATATAACAAAAGGGGAGTTTTTGCAATTTACTATTTGATTGGGCTTTCAAATGTAAATATCATAGATCTTCTTATTTTCTCTTTCCCTAATACTATATATATATATATATATATATATATTGCATTTTTTTTTTCAAAAAAAATGGGGGGGCTACAGCCCCCCCTAGACCCTACATAAATACGCCCCTGGTCACCACCATCGCAAGCCACGTCTGATCCTTCATCACCACCATGTTGTTTGTGAGCTTAGTGTCAAATTAAGCAAAGTTACTGTAACTTTTTGTATTAATAAAAAATTGCTGTAACTGGAAGACAATTCATTTTTGTCGTGTATTTACAAAACATGATCAAAAACTTAACTGAAACAAGGTTTAGACATAATACATCAATCACCCTAAAGAAATTATAAGGTTTGTAAACAATTACCTAGAATGTTTTCAAATTTTGGGAATTTAGGGCTTTTTCAAGCAAATAGAGGTGATGGAGAAGGAGGAGGTGGATGGTGTCGCAGAGGTGGCGGAGATGGTAGTTCGCGACGGAAGAGGCAGTGGTGGTGATGCGGCAATGTTGCGGGTTGCGCGAAAGAGGCAGTGGCAGTGTTGCGAGTTCGCTACGGAGGAGGCAATGGCGTACGGTGGCGGCGGTGGCGCCCGGCGGAGCTACCTACGGTGGTGGTGGTTTGACATACTTTTACTTTTTTTTTTTTGTATTTTGTCTTTCTCCCAAATCTTATAAGGGTTACACGTTTTCGATTTTCTGAGTTTTATTTTTTATCTTTTATTAAAATATGAAAAATACAATTTTGCCCTTGTAAAAACACCTACCCACACTTAGGGGTGCAAATTATCAAAAAACCCATTTTAAGGGTGCAAAATAGTGTCATTTCAATTTAAGGGTGCAAAGTGTCAAAATGAGTCATTTTAGGGGTAAAAAATGATTTTTACCCAATAAAAAAGCAATGAAACATCCGTCCAACAATCACTTACACCATCTTTATAGGGTTATGTAATATGACCAAACATGAGCCACTTCGAGTTTAGCACATGAATTTGTCTTTTGGGCGTCTTGGACTCCCAGGTGAATAAGGTCGTCCCCAGTTACCTACAACGTTTACGTTGTTTTGTATGACTTCCACGTTTTCGTTGGCCATCTTCACGCTCTCTTTGTTTTTCTTTAAAGGGTAGCATTGGTGTGTCTATGACTCTACTTCGTTTAACATGGCTGAATCAATAGGAAAACACCCATGGTATCTCCAAAATTTGAGTCCGAGGTCGATTCGTTCTTTGATGTCTTCCTTTACGAAAACCAACACACGTCCAAAGGTTCTTACATGGTCCAGCAAATAGTTTTGTGCTTGCCAGCGTCCTCACAGATTTCAGCATCCGAACTGTAACACCTCGTGAAATACTTCACAAAGTAAATTTCATTTGATTAAATATAAAAAGCTCCGTAATTTATAGGTTCTAACTTTTAAAGGCTTATGACTATGTAAGCCTTTTTTTTCTGTTTAGTTTACATCTAATCATAGCAGAAATATCTTCAACTTTTCACTCATTTACAAACTCTAATTTATTTGCAAAACGTATATAAGGCACAATAAGAAAAATTCAAGGGTCCATAAATATTAATTATTGGTACAAGTAATCACTATTCCATCCCTTTGCACACAACACATGACGTTGATGAAATTTTGTAAGCTTCTCAAGCAAAGAAACTATATAAGCAAGTTCCCATTTTTCGTGGCGGCAACGCCTAACGCTTAAGCTCCATCCTCCATCATCGACACTTTCAGTTCTGACAACACTTTCTCCATGATTGTCTTCAATGCAGGACCACTTGCATTACACTTGTCATCATTAAAGCACGACCTTCCTTCTTCAGCAGCTTTGCACAGCTGAGGATCCAAAGGAACTTTCCCCAAAAACGGCACGTCCATATCCCTGCACATTTTAGCACCACCACCGCCGCTACTATCAAAAACTTCACTACAAGCAACCAAATTCAGCAGTTCAGGATCTTTCTCTCGCAACAACGCAATGATCGACTCGGTCACGTCCTTTTGTTCACCACCCTTCGCCACAGTCATGAACTTCAAATCCGATAACTGTTGGCGCAAACCACTCATATTCTCGACGACTCCCAGAATGGGTAACCCAACTTTTTTGCAAAAGCTCACTTCTTTTCTTACATCTATCAAGGCGACCTGTTGTGGGGTTGTAACTATGATCGCCCCGTCTATTCCAGTTGCTTGCAGAAACTGAACGATCGAGATGTGCTCATCTGAGGTTCCGGGGTGGTGCATCAACCACTAGGAAATCGAGTTCTCCCCAATAAACGTCTTTTAGAAACTGTTTGATGATTCCATTTTTTCGGGGTCCACGCCAAATAACGGCGTCATCGGGGGGTTGGGAAGCATGAACCCAATCGACATGACACCAAGATTTGATTCGACATAAACAGGAGACCAACCGAGGTTGCTTTGGTGAATCTCTTGTCCTTCAAGACCAAGCATTTTCGGAATGCTTGGACCACATATGTCGATATCGAGAAGACCGACTTGGAAATCCATAGCAGCCAGTGCGAAAGAAAGTTGGGCGGAGAATGTACTCTTGCCAACACCCCCTTTGCCAGATAATACCAGTATTTTGTGCTTCACTGTTGCCATTCTTTCAGCGATAGAGACCAAGTCTGGAAAATTAATAAAGCAATTGTAGGAAATATGAGTTACTTAGCACAAAACAGATCATGTATTTTAGGAACAGAACTAAATTACTGGCATTGGAAGATACATGGTAAGTTGCAAGATGATCTTTTTCCGGAATTAGAACTAAGGTTGAGGTACTATCCCAAAGATGTGATAGTCCCTTTCATAAAATGAAATTCTCGTCAAGATAGCCACCGAAATCAAGTGGATTCATAAAGAGTTAGCTGACGAAATTAGCTTCTGATGGTTTCATTATGTTTAACAACAATACCTCTGGTACACTTTCAATATGTAATCACTCCGACAATTAAAAAAAACAAAATTTCTGGAAATATACGATCATGCAAGCATTCGTCTCAACAACACTACTTCTGATACACCTCCGATATGGAATCACAACATAGTCAAATAAACAAGATTTCTGGAAATATACAAAAAACAAATGAATATAATCAATATGAAAATCCTTCCACTAGATCTTTTTATACAGCTAGCTTTTTCATGTATTTTTTGTTTTGTTTTGTGTTTAGTAAGTAGAATGGTTTGTATCATCGCATGAATAAAGTTTGGCATTTAAGTTTTGTTTCGACATAATGATTTTACAAAAATACTTTGCTTACGAAATACGTTTGACAATAAGTTTAAGGGAAGATGGGCCTTTTGAAGGGTAACTCCTCGAACTAGGTCTGTATACATAGATTTTTTGTTTTTGGAAGGGAAAAGAACCCTCAGTATTGGTAGTTGACTGGAGGTTTTTTTTCTTTTCTTGATAAGATATGATCACTTGGGTAAACAGAGGGTCGGTATTTATGAAGAAAGGAATTAGGGGGTGGGTGATTAATATATATATATTTTTAGGAAAGGAGTGACTTTTTTTGGAAATGCGGTTACGACCGGTGGGTAGAGTAAAAAAATTCTATCTTCCTCTCTTTCTTTTTACGAGACTTATTTTTAGCTTAGGGCGTCTCTACGGGAATCATATATTTAACCTTACAGATAGATATATTTTAAAGATGTATTTTTCTCGAGAATGTTGTTCTTACTGTGGTTGGGAAACCTTAAGGGAAGTCACGAGTCTCCCTGGGATATGTGATGTCCCGTAGTTGTGTGGGAGCTGAGGCGGTAACCTTTCCTTCTATTGTTTTTTTTTGCATGTGGTGGGTTTAGTTTGGGCGTAATGGGGTACCCTCAAACCGTCTCCAGGTTCGCGAGACCCCTTCGTAAGGTGGCGTTCACGGGGATCGCTTTTCTCCTCGAACTAGTTTCGAGATCAAGTGGTCCCTTGTGGTGGATGACTTCCATTAGAGTCATGAATCTCCTTTGGAACTATGCATATGATGATATGATGTGATAGATTTACAAAATGTGCAAGTGAAGAGGATTTTTACGAGGGTGGTGGGGATGTCGGAGGGGAAAAAGGAAGGTCCTGATCTTCTCGGGATTCTTTCGACGAGGAAGGTCCTTCAACGAGGGGTTGGATTGTGCTATGGGTCCGAATCGGGTTTCTTGAGCGTCTAGCGCGTCTTTGGCCATGAATTTTTGGACCTTTGCTTCTAACCTCTATCATTCATTTCTTTCGCGAGGTGCACTCTTCTTTGAGTGAGTCTTTCTCGAGGAAGGTCTTTCTTTCCGTGAATTTGACCAGATGGATTTGTGAGGGACACGTGGCTGGGGGACATTCACCATGTTGGCAGTGTAATCTTGGAGTTATCCTGCTTAGTCTAATGTCACGTGTATATAAGATAGACATGTCATAATTTCTCTCATTTAAACGAATTTATATTGGTTTGTCTGCTCATCCACGCTGACTTCCGTTATGTCTCCACGACTAGCCATGTCCAATCGAGGGTTGCGGTAGTTTCTTCAAGCAAGTATAAATGCAGAGCAAGGAGGTACCTTTGGTGGGTTGCATATAAATCCCACGTGGATTCATTTGCTCTAACTAACATTCCCATTTCCTTCTTTCTTTTGAACATACTTGTATATCTACCATTCTCCAAAGTGCATGATAGTGAGTAAGGCTGCTTTACTTCCCTTCCCTTGGTGAAACGGTGTTTATGGTGTGTTCTCCTTCCCCTGTGAAGGCGAATCACGATTTGGTTAGGCATTCAGTACCAGGGCGGGGGGAAGCAGTGCCGATGATGTCGAATTTTGGTGTAGCTTCGAGGACTCGTTGTCAACGTGTAGCTCGTCTTGCAGCCATGGCTAGGCTGCATCTTAACTGTTTAAATTCTGGCAATCGGGGGTGGCCATGGAGCCGGAGCGCGGGTTCAAACGAAGGTGCTTCTTCATCTCGGGCGTCCCGTCATGAGGTGGATGAAGTAAGGGCAGCATTTTTACAAAGCGAACCTTATAATCCTCTTGTTTCTAGAGTTGAACTTCGAACGGGTTATTTTGAACCTAACTTATCGTGGGGGTGGGAAAAATTGGGAGTACATCCAGCACCTTATCGGAGGAGTATGTGTGCAGGTTATTCGAGGGGGTGTCCTTGGACATTTCCAAGTTTGACATGGCTATTCCGACAGCAGGTCAAAGGGCTTATAATCCTTCTATTGGGTTCCTAACGGTGTATGCTGGTCAGATTTGGCATGGTCTTCGTTGGTTCTTTTACCCATTTGTAAGGAATTTAATGCAATTTTTGCAGGTTTGTCCTAGTCAACTACTTCATTCATCCTTCATGTACATAGTAGGGTTCGTGTTATAATGCGGGTTATTGGATATCACCTTTCCTCCTTTTAGTTTGCGGCGGCTTTCCATCCTCTCTTTTTTTTTTTTGTTTCGAGCCAGTGGGATCTTTCTTCTTTCTGAAAGTTATGAGTTTTGCAGACGAAGGTGGTGCTTGGCAGGAGGAGTTTTTTTACTTGGCACCCGTAACGTGTCTATCACGGAGTGGGAGTTACGAATGCGGTGGGGACTAGGTGTGACGAGGCTACCTTCTTCCTCAGAGGGACAAATGAAACAGGATTTGGAATAGAGGGGTTTATACGCAGGTCGCTATGGTACGCTTTTTATGTTCAATTTCCCGATAGCTATGATAATGACTGGGTTACAGCAGGTTGCCGAGGTGTTGCAGTTCCCTGAGGGTCCTCTCCATACGAGTCCCTTATTCAGTAAGCGCTTTTCCAACTCTTTTCCCCCGTCTTTTTTATATTTTTTAACCTTGCTTTCGGGGCGTGACTTACTACTAACAAGGGTGAGCGGGTTGCAGGGGCAGAGATGGACATTCATGTGCGAAGAATTTATTCGATAACTCCCTTAATCTATCTGCATCATTCGGCTGAATGGGGATCACCTGAGTAGCTATCAAAGGGGTTAGATTCAATTACATCTCTCTTTGCCTCTCCTACTACGACGATTGGGGTGCCTCCGTGATTCTCGCTGGGTTTAGGTAGGGTTTTCTTGATTTGGAAGGTCACTTATCTTGCGAATCAGGCAAGGGATTTAGTCGTACTCTTCACCCTTATGTTGTTCGAATAGGAGAGTTAGGGCAGTCCTCTCAGTTGGGCATGGCAGATGGTCTTTCTCTTTTTACGGGTCTACAAGGGAGTATAGAATATTGTTGTTCATATTTGTGTGGATTGCGCAACGACCGCGATAAGGAGTTTCTTCTTCCTTTCAACTTTTCGGCCTTACATGAGGTCTTCAGCAAGAATGTTTGCGAGGTACGTAATTTTCTTCCTTTTGTGTCATGTTTCTTTGTACGTATTTCTGTGGGGTTTGCCTTACTTATCCCAAGTCTTTGTTGGTCGTGGCCTTTGGTGGATGAACATTTATCACTTTTGGTAGAGGCTATAGGTGAGCATTTCTGGATCACCCCTTTCAAAGTGTCAGCCCTACGAATATGCTGCCAGGAGCTTGAATTAGTATTAGGAGAAGCTCGGGAACAACTAGAGCAGAAGGACGCGGAGATTGAGACTCTTCGGGCCATGAATAAACAAAAAATTCCAATGGGAGCAGGGAGATGTTGGAATGGAATCTAAAGGTAGTGAATGATTGATGGGAGTAGGCAGAAGAATGGCTGAAAAGTCTACTTTTTTGTCTAGGTCAAACGGGCGAGATGCTTCGTACAGCAAGGGCTGAATGGGACGAGCGTAAGCGCCTTTTGATGGGCTTGGGTCGTCTTTTCGTGGAAAAGTTGGCCAAGGCCCAAGCTCGAGCTGTGTTGGGGGCATCATGTGCAACACTTCCAGGTGGCTCCTTTAGTGAAGAGGCGTGACAATCCATGTTGGTTGGCTATAGCATTTGTCGTGACATAGTTCAGTCAATGCCCGGGTTTCCTCCGGACTTGGAGATCTCTGAGTTAGTAGTGGATCTTTCTTCAGATGGTCCTTCTGCGTCCGTTTATTTACCAGTGGAATGGGCGAGGGATTCTAGTTCGTATGGCTCAGGAGCGATAGGTGCATCGGCGTCAAATCTTATCTCCCTGATAGTTTCCCTAGCGGAGGTATCCGATGATGTGCGGCGAGCGGTCGTAAAGGATGGGAAGCGTCCCGTTCTAGACTAGGGCGCTACTTCGGTTGGTTCGAATAATTTTGAAGGGTTCTTACCGTCCTTCTTTGTATAGTACTGACATGAACTTTTGTACAGGGTAAGGGGGTTTTGTAATACAGGTTTTTATTTTTGAAGAGGGACAGGAAGAACGTGAAGTTTTTGTAAGATATATCTTTAAGAATCTGGTATGTATAACTTAGTTAGTGTATATAACCCTTTCTTATTCGTAATTTTGGTTGATCCTTATCCCTTTATTTCCTTTTCACGGTTACTAGGGCGATTTTACCGTAATGAAGGTGCCTCGAACTCAGGGCAACTCTATCGTTCCTTTCTTCTTTTATCTATATATACATATATACTTTTTATGCGAGAAAATGCTTACTGATTTTGATCTTAGCTATTTTTCCGGCAGTTTTGTCCTGCACAGTGATTCTTCATCTAGGGTCAGCTTCCTCGTGATCTGGAAATGGGAGGTCTTTGCCTAGTTTATTTATACTTTACAGAGTGGGGGTGAAGGACGTGGCGTACATACGAATGGCCAAATTTTAAAAATAAAGCCATGATCTTCCTTTCGTACTTCCGGGGGTTTTCTAGTTCCTTTATTCCATTGATTTTTTTCTAAGGGATAAGAAGACCTATTTCTCACATATGGTGTCATTTGATGATAGATAAAATAATAACATTTGAGTGGGCCGGTTTTTCCCCGATTCAAGGACTGGTAAAGAAGATAGAAAGGAAAATTTTAATATTGCTTTTTTCTAAGGGACTCAAACTTTTTTTTCTCCTTCTTTTCCAAATGAAAGAGGGAGCTATATATAGATTATTGGGAGCTGTTTACAACTAGAATTCCTCGAATGGGGCGGTGTATATCTGACCGAACAGAAGTTTGTCAGGTGCCGTGTCTTTTGATAAGGATTTCAAGGAGCTTTGTGTCAGCTTTGTCTCTGCTTCGTGCTGATCTTGACGTAGAATAAGTATTTCGAAGAGTTCCATGTCAACTTCGTCACTACTTCGTGTTAATCTTGAAATAGGATAAGGATTTCTAGGAGCTCATTTCCGAGTATTACCATTATGATAATTGCCCCTTTTGCAGTTACCTAACTTTAGGAAGGCTTTTATCGTAGAGATAGATGCCTGCTCCGATGGCCGGGGAGCTAACCTTAGCTAGAACAAACACCTCATTGCTTACATTCGTAAATCATTGGGCCCAAGAACCTTAGTCTTTCTATTTATGAGAAAGAGTTCTTGGCCATATTACTAACATTAGCAAAGTGGAGACCATACCTGATCCAAGTACAGTTTTCATCAGGACACATAAGCACAGTTTGAAGTATCTTCTTGAGTAGAAGATATCAACCCCTTTGTAGCAGAGGTTCATGACCAAATTGTTGGGGTACAACTACAAGATTGATAATAAGAGTGGAGGTGACAATAGAGTTGTTGATGCTCTGTCTAAAAGGGAGGAGAAATGAGGGGAATGTGTAACTATTGTTGTTGTGCAACCTGGATGGGTTAATGAGCTACAAGAGGTTTATGAAGGGGATCATATGGCTACTAAGACTATAGCTGAATTCCTATTGTATTCTTATGATGTATCTTACTTCTCTTTGAAGATATGTTACTCAAATACAATGGCAAACTCTATGTCGGTGTTACGGGGGGTATGAGGCAGAAGGCCATTGAAATGTTACATGCCAGCAGTGTAGAGGGCATTCTGGAATGCTAGCTACTTATCAGAGAGTTAGGTTGATGTTCCTGTATCCAGTCTTGAAGGAAGATGTTAAGGAGTTTGTGGCAGAATGTGATATATGTCAACAATGCAAACACGAGTTGGGGAGGTACCCTAGTCTACTTTAACCCCTACCTACACCTGAGAGAGATTGACAGCACCTAACTATGGATTTCATAGAACAACTGCCTAAGTTTGGGGGTTATGACACAATATGGCTAAATATTCCCATTTCCTACTATCACACCCTTTCAGTGCATCAAGCCTAGCTAGCTAGCTACCTTTTCCTCGAATTCTATACACAAATTGCATAGACTACCACAGAGCATAATTGCAGACAGAGATAAAGTGTTTTTGAGAGGGTTTTGGAGGGAGCTACTCACTACCCCAGGGGGTTCAGCAACATATGAGTACTGCCTACCATCCACAAACAGATGGTCCGATTGGTCAACGTAGTCAAGTAGTCAAACCTCCTTCACACCGACATATGCGATGTAGTACAATATATTCATTATCATAATTTCAAATATTACCTTCAAAATTTATTTTTCAACTCCTAATTCATAATAAATAAACACAACTCTACTCCCACAATCACATCACAAATTTACAATATCAAACCAATAATCATCAAATCACCAAAATATATCCTTGTAAACATCCAAAACTTGAATCCAAAATCATTAAATCCAACCAACAATATCCAAATCCGAACTAAGTACTAATAACATTGCAATATCATTACAATAATGTCATAATACGTAAAAATATCTCAAAAGGTGCACCCTCAATAAGCTTAATCCAGCAATATCACTTACAACTGAAATCACTCAATCATCATCATCATGAATGTATGTCCACATATCCCTATTTGCATCTTCAGTGCCTAGACAAAGTAGCATAAACATATATAAGTGAATTATTTAAAGTATTAAAACCTAAAAGAATAAAATGTGTATTATAAAAGTATAATTACCTATTGATGGTTGAGAACTAGATTCACCTTCAGCATTTCTTTGTCCTTCTCCAAGCATTTCTTCTAACTCATTATAATCAAGTTCTTGTTCACCACTTGCATCTTCTTGAATAACCAAATGCTCCACCTTATCAATAGACTCATAGTCAATTGGATCATAGTACCTCTTTTTATGTTTCTTCAAAATTACAGCAACTTATAGAAGTTAGTAACATCGTCAAATATGAATAATAAATTAAATTAAATCTCATATGAAAGAAGAACACAAATATAAAAAACATATCGTTTCTCCAAACGCAAATTATAATGCACAAATACCAAATCATTTTAATCTTGTATGCTCCAACCTACTCCTCTTTTTGGTATGAATCCGCTCAAACACACTCCAATTACCCTCACATCCAGATGATGATGATGTTTGGCTTAACAATTTAACAACAATTTTTTTACAAATTTGGCGCATCACCACCAAAAATAGACCCCACCATACATCTTAAAAGAAAATCAAATTAGTACATAATTATTAAGATCAAAGATATAAAGCTCACCAATAATACAATATAAATGACAAGAATATCTGCGCGAGTATCTTTTAAATTCTTTTTTGCTAAGTCACGTCCAAAGGTTCATTCACGCTTTCCAAACATGGTCATTTTCCTCACCAATTTCTTCGATGTAGGACAAAGCTTCTCCACCACGTCATATACAGATTTCAAAATCGCAGTATTATTAGCAGGACTATTGTTATTGTACTGAAAAAGAAAAAGAGGATTCAACCAATAAGCTGTTGCGTGAAGATTTTTTCGTAACATTTTATCCCACCATGCATTGATTATATCCACATACACTTTATATTAATGTTCTTTCCCCTCCAAAACCTCATTTACCCCATTATTGCTCTTGACGCCCCTCATAAACAAAACCCAAAGAAGGCTTCTCATCTTAATCACAAATTCGCAACAATTTTATGATCGGAATCATGACTTTCACAATTTTCTCACAATCTTTCCAAGTCATGATCCAAAATAATTCTCCTAACTTCTACACCCCTGCCCTCGTTCAATAATTTCTTAGATACCGGATCAACCACCATTCTTGCCCGAAAAACCTTGTAGTTCACATAAACTCTGCAATAATAAAAATGTTGTGCCAAATCGAGTCGCACCAGGAACTATTATCTCAGTCCACCTAGATTGTTATTTTAACCATGCATAAGGCCATTTACGGTTATAAACAAAACTTGTTATTCTTGTAGCATTATGTGCTAAACTCTTAACTTTGGGAAGATCTAAAACATCCTTCAAGATTATGTTTATGCAGTGGGTATAACAAGGAGACCGAAAAATTGTTGGATACTTTTCTGAGAGCAATTTTCTGGTTTTTTTTTTATAGTTAGTTGCATTATCTGTCACCATATGCACTACATTCTCAACGCCAACCATCTCAACAATTTAAAAAAAAAAAAGATCGCATAAATTTTTAGAGCTTGACACTATAGCAGATGCATCAACAGACTTGGTGAATGATATACCTTTTGAACAATAGACCAAAAAATTAATCGATGACCTATGCCTCCTATCTATCCAACCATCAGCCATGATAGTGCAACCGCTAAGAACTCACAGACTTGTAAGAGCATCAATAAACAAACTTGCTTCAGCTTTAACCTCTTGAAGCGAATAAATTCTCAAAGCATGATAGCTAGGGCCCGAATACCCTGGACATATCGCTGATATTCTATTCATTACCTCTACAAAATGTGGAGAATTCACAGCATTTAACTGAATACATGCATCATACCACTACTTAACAACGGTCACCTCAACATTCTTAATCATTTCTTTACTTTGTAGTTTGAACTTTATACCAGGTTGAGAAGTATTTACCTTTCCTCGCCCTTTCAATTAACTCCATATACCACTTGTCTTTTGTTTCTTAGCATTAACATCTGTTTCTGTCGCATTTTGAGTTTCTTCTTCTTCATTTTAATCTAAAAGTGACATAGATGATCCTTTATCTTTCTTAGTCTTATCTAGCTCCATAATCAAATTGCACATCAGGAGGAACCGATAGACATTTCGAGATGTTACCTGGGACTCTAGCAAGGTGTTGCTTCATGCGATTAATGCCTCCACCACACATTATGTGACAGCAATGATTACATCGGAGATTCATTGCCTTTTTGTTAGTTGGCTCTAACAGAGTATAATGATTCCATGCTATATCAGTCCGACGTCGAGGATTTACGTTACTAACTAGTTGATCCGCTTCATTGCTTTGAGGTTGTTCTGGTGTACTTAAAGTATTGCTTGCCATCACCTATATCAATTTCAAATTTAATAAAGTAATAAACAAAAAAATGCAATTATAGCAACTAAATGTTAATAGTTAACCTATTTTGTAGCATGAAAACTAAAAGTAACAGAATTGAAACAAAAGAAGTCATGAATGATGAAACAACTTTTTTTCCTTTTTCTTTTAGCTTCATTTACTACTACAACTTTGTACCCTCCTCGAAAAGGATAAATCATGAAAGATGAAACAACTTTTTTACCACTCACTGATCACAAATATTTGAACCAATTCTTTTGAGCTTTTTTTTAAATGCTTTTTGTATTGTGTTTGAAGTAAGAAATAAGAACTACTAGGCCATGCATGGCTGCATGCAATAACAACATGAGAAACAAAGTACCAAACATGCATATTGAAGAACAAAAATCATTCCAAGTATGAAAATCAAAATCTGAAATCTATATTGTGTATTGTAGAACGAAACATGATACTAAGAATGAGAAGTTAGAATTTATAAGTTATATTTATAACAAATCAAAAACATGAATATAGTTAGGTATTTGAGAGACTTAGAAGTTAGAACTTAAAAACACCTTACTTGAATCCTTTGAGAGAGGAAGCGAACGCAGACGGCGCGGCGTGGTAGCGGGCGGCATGTGCTTTGACTTTTTAATTTTAGGATTTAATATTGGAGAATATGAGTTTCAGAAATCAGTTCAGCTTCGCGTACGTGAATTGTGCGATTACAAAGTCGAAAATAACAATTGTGGGCTCAAGTTTTTCTTTTATTTTTTTGTTGTAATTTTTTTTTCCCTAATAAGTGTAGCGGGCCGATCTGATTCATTCGCATGCCGGGTAGCGGTTCTAGGCTGATTTTTACCGACCCAGTCTAGTTCAAAGTAGGGACTGGTCTAAGTGGATTGGGTTGGCTGAGTGGTGGTACAATGTGAATTACCACTCAGCCTTGCAGATGACCCCATTTGAGGCCATATATGGCTACAAGCCTCCTCAAATGGGTATTGAACATGTGCAGGATTTCAAGATACTGGGGGTGGAAGAACTAATTAAGAACATGCAACTAATTACTATGCAATGGAAGCACAACCTAGCTACGACTCAATGCAGGCAAATGGAGAGTGGACAGACAATATGAGGTAGGAGACTAGATCTGACTTAAACTCAAACCCTATCAACAACTCAATGTTCGTAAAGGTCTTGTTTGGAAGCTGAGTGCATGGTTCGTCGGGCCTTACCAAGTGCTCGAATGAATTAGGGAGGTGGCTACCGCCTACTGTTGCCTGCAAACGCCAACGTACACCTGGTATTCCATGTCTTTGTGTTGAAGAAAAAGGTTGGAACTTCCGAACTCGTGTCATCGGACCTACCTTTAATGGATGAGGACAGGAAGCTGATTCAACAACCGGAGAAGGTTTTTCCCAAACAAATTGTGAAATAGGAAAATGTTGCGAAACCTCAATGGTTGATAGAATGGGTGCATCTCCTTGAACACGAGGCCTCGTGGGAGGATTGGGATTGGGTTCAAATTAATTTTCCTCACCTGGACGCTTGAGAACAAGCATTTGAAAAATGAGAGAGTAATGTTAAAGGTTGTAGCTTTGGCTAGGTTTGAGAGTGTGAATACCTGATTTTGCGGAGTGTTGTCGTTTGAGGCATTTAGAAGAGTTGAAGGGATAAGAGATCAAGACGACAACGCTTTTATAGTGTTTTTTTTTAATTAGCGCACTTTTACTTTACGTTTTTTAATTGTATTTTTTTTGTTGCTTTTCTATTCCATTAAATTAAATTGTCGGGTAGTGCGTCATGCTGACACTCGAGAAGGGTGTGTCCAACATGTTTTAGACATCTCTACGAAAAAATTATAAAATTTTAATATATACAATTAATGCATAATTTAGATTGAGTAGTATTATGTTCTCAAGTATTGTATAACTATTGATTGTTTCACTTTATTTTGTACTTGCACTTGACTCTGATACTCATAATTAAGTGAGCCGTTTAATTAAGGTATTTAAACTTCATTATGATTAATAAGAGTAGTGTTGAGATGCAAATTTATTTGATTTTAAGTATGTTAAGAGTTTTTACTTGGGTCTTAAAGATATTAATATTATAAGTTCTGAAAGTGAAAAAACATGGCAGCGTCGTGGCCTTATATATTTTTTTCAAAAATTCGTTCCGTCACATCGTAGATGATTTATCTTTAAAAGCTAAACACATGAAACAATCAACTTATCAAGAGAGGTTCAGAATCTCATGGGAATAATGAGCCCTACTAAATATTAAAACATGGGCTCATTTGACGCGCTTCAATTTCTTCAACACCAACTCTTAACTTTTTTTGAAATATGTCGAGCAACATGCTATGTTACATACAACTTACAACAAATAGAGGCAGTTTCAGTAACAAATTTATTTTTTATTAGTAAAATGTTTTTAATATCTCTTGACTTGTACTATTTTCTACTTATTCCAGTCAACTATTAAAATTAAAAAACTAGTAGTAAAATTATCGGAAAACTAAAAGTCCTACACTTTCTAATAATAAAATAATCATGGTCATTGATAGCCTAGTTTTATAGAAATATGTATTATTATGAAAGACTAAACTACAATATTTACACAAAATGTCTTCAAGTGACGAAAATGCGAGAGTCGGTCCCGAAATTTTAGGTGTTGGATTCATCTGCTCCTGTATGTGGAGCGCCGCGAACCGTGAGCTGTCATGCGACTCCTGCAGATGTCGGGTGTTAACTCTCCTGTTGGCATGTGTTCAGCGCGCGACTTGCTTGATCGCATGGGTCCATGTGCCCTGGGTTGGGCACATGTGTCCTTGCCCATGATATCCTCCACCACTAAATTAGGCAATGTCCCTTATGTACGTGACGCCCGGAATGCTCGATCGAGTTCAATCGAAGTGCTACCGGCAATCGAGGAGAGTTGAAATATCGAAGAAGAATTGTGGCTATATTAACATAAATAAGTTAATTCCAGCCCCGCCACGCAAAATACTTGAGACTGGCGTATCTGACACTCGAGAAGGGTGTGTCCAACATGTTTTAGACATCTCTACGAAAAAATTATAAAATTTTAATATATTCAATTAATGCATAATTTAGATTGAGTAGTATTATGTTCTCAAGTATTGTATAACTATTGATTGTTTCACTTTATTTTGTATTTGCACTTGCACTTGACTCAGATACTCATAATTAAGTGAGCCTTTTAATTAAGGTATTTAAATTTCATTATGATTAATAAGTAGTGTGTGATGAGATGCAAATTTATTTGATTTTAAGTATGTCAAGAGTTTTTACTTGGGTCTTAAAGATATTAATATTATAAGTTCTGAAAGTGAAAAAACATGGCAGTATCGTGGCCTTATAGATTTTTTTCAAAAATTCGTTCTGTCACATCGTAGATGATTTATCTTTAAAAGCTAAACACATGAAGCAATCAACTTATCAAGAGAGGTTCAGAATCTCATCGGAATAATGAGCCCTACTAAATATTAAAACATGGGCTCATTTGACGCGCATCAATTTCTTCAACACCAATTCTTAACTTTTTTTGAAATATGTCGAGCAACATGCTATGTTACATACAACTTACAACAAATAGAGGCAGTTTCAGTAACAAATTTATTTTTTATTAGTAAAATGTTTTTAATATCTCTTGACTTGTACTATTTTCTACTTATTCGAGTCAACTATTAAAATTAAAAGACTAGTAGTAAAATTATCGGAAACTATAAGTCCTACACTTTCTAATAATAAAATAATCAGAGTCATTAATAGCCTAATTTTATAGAAACAAATATTTACACAAAATGTCTTCAAGTGACGAAAATGCGAGAGGCGGTACCGAAATTTTAGGTGTTGTATTCATCTGCTCCTGTATGTGGAGCGCCGCTAACTGTGAGCTGTCATGCGGCTCCTACAGATGTCGGGAGTTATCTCTCCTTTTGGCATGTGTTCAGCGCGCGACTTGCTTGATCGCATGGGTGAATGTGCCCTGGGTTGGGCACATGTGTCCTTACCCATGATATCCTCCACCACTAAATTAGGAAATGTCCCTTATGTACGTGACGCCCGTAATGCTCGATCGAGTTCAATCGAAGTGCTACCGGCAATCGAGGAGAGTTGAAATATCGAAGAAGAATTGTGGTTATATTAACATAAACAAGTTAATTCCAGCCTCGCCACGCCAAATACTTGAGACTGGCGTATCTGACACTCGAGAAGGGTGTGTCCAACATGTTTTAGACATCTCTAGGAAAAAATTATAAAATTTCAATTAATGCATAATTTAGATTGAGAAGTATTATGTTCTCAAGTATTGTATAACTATTGATTGTTTCACTTTATTTTGTACTTGCACTTGACTCTGATACTCATAATTAAGTGAGCCTTTTAATTAAGGTATTTAAACTTCATTATGATTAATAAGTAGTGTGTGATGAGATGCAAATTTATTTGATTTTAAGTATGTCAAGAGTTTTTACTTGGGTCATAAAGATAATAATATTTTAAGTTCTGAAAGTAAAAAAACATGGCAGTGTCGTGGCCTCATATATTTTTTTCAAAAATTCATTTCGTCACATCGTAGATGATTTATCTTTAAAAGCTAAACACATGAAACAATCAACTTATCAAGAGAGGTTCAGAATCTCATGGGAATAATGAGCCCTACTAAATATTAAAACATGGGCTCATTTGACGCGCTTCAATTTCTTCAAAACCAACTCTTAAATTTTTTTTGAAATATGTCGAGCAACATGCTATGTTACATACAACTTACAACAAATAGAGGCAGTTTCAGTAACAAATTTATTTTTTATTAGTAAAATATTTTTAATATCTCTTGACTTGTACTATTTTCTACTTATTCCAGTCAACTATTAAAATTAAAAGACAAGTAGTAAAATTATAGGAAAACTAAGAGTCCTACACTTTCTAATAATAAAACTATCATGGTCATTGATAGCCTAATTTTATAGAAATATGTATTATTATGAAAGACTAAACTACAATATTTACACAAAATGTCTTCAAGTGACGAAAATGCGAGAGGCGATCCCGAAATTTTAGGTGTTGGATTCATCTGCTCTTGTATGTGGAGCGCAACGAACCGTGAGCTGTCTTGCGGCTCCTGCAGATGTCGGGCGTTATCTCTCCTGTTGGCATGTGTTCAGCGCGCGACTTGCTTGATCGCATGGGTGCATGTGCCCTGGGTTGGGCACATGTGTCCTTGCCCATGATATCCTCCACCACTAAATTAGGCAATGTCCCTTATGTAAGTGATGCCCGGAATGCTCAATCGAGTTCAATCGAAGTGCTACCGACAATCGAGGAGAGTTGAAATATCGAAGAAGAATTGTGGCTATATTAACATAAATAAGTTAATTCCAGCCCCGCCACACCAAATACTTGAGACTAGCGTATCTGACACTCAAGAAGGGTGTGTCCAACATGTTTTAGACATCTCTACGAAAAAATTATAAAATTTTAATATATTCAATTAATGCATAATTTAGATTGAGTAGTATTGTGTTCTCAAGTATTGTATAACTATTTATTGTTTCACTTTATTTTGTACTTGCACTTGACTCTGATACTCATAATTAAGTGAGCCTTTTAATTAAGGTATTTAAACTTCATTATGATTAATAAGTAGTGTGTGATGAGATGCAAATTTATTTGATTTTAAGTATGTCAAGAGTTTTTACTTGGGTCATAAAGATAATAATATTTTAAGTTCTGAAAGTAAAAAAACATGGCAGTGTCGTGGCCTCATATATTTTTTTCAAAAATTCATTCCGTCACATCGTAGATGATTTATCTTTAAAAGCTAAACACATGAAACAATCAACTTATCAAGAGAGGTTCAGAATCTCATGGGAATAATGAGCCCTACTAAATATTAAAACATGGGCTCATTTGACGCGCTTCAATTTCTTCAAAACCAACTCTTAAATTTTTTTTGAAATATGTCGAGCAACATGCTATGTTACATACAACTTACAACAAATAGAGGCAGTTTCAGTAACAAATTTATTTTTTATTAGTAAAATATTTTTAATATCTCTTGACTTGTACTATTTTCTACTTATTCCAGTCAACTATTAAAATTAAAAGACAAGTAGTAAAATTATAGGAAAACTAAGAGTCCTACACTTTCTAATAATAAAACTATCATGGTCATTGATAGCCTAATTTTATAGAAATATGTATTATTATGAAAGACTAAACTACAATATTTACACAAAATGTCTTCAAGTGACGAAAATGCGAGAGGCGATCCCGAAATTTTAGGTGTTGGATTCATCTGCTCTTGTATGTGGAGCGCAACGAACCGTGAGCTGTCTTGCGGCTCCTGCAGATGTCGGGCGTTATCTCTCCTGTTGGCATGTGTTCAGCGCGCGACTTGCTTGATCGCATGGGTGCATGTGCCCTGGGTTGGGCACATGTGTCCTTGCCCATGATATCCTCCACCGCTAAATTAGGCAATGTCCCTTATGTAAGTGATGCCCGGAATGCTCAATCGAGTTCAATCGAAGTGCTACCGACAATCGAGGAGAGTTGAAATATCGAAGAAGAATTGTGGCTATATTAACATAAATAAGTTAATTCCAGCCCCGCCACACCAAATACTTGAGACTAGCGTATCTGACACTCAAGAAGGGTGTGTCCAACATGTTTTAGACATCTCTACGAAAAAATTATAAAATTTTAATATATTCAATTAATGCATAATTTAGATTGAGTAGTATTGTGTTCTCAAGTATTGTATAACTATTTATTGTTTCACTTTATTTTGTACTTGCACTTGACTCTGATACTCATAATTAAGTGAGCCTTTTAATTAAGATATTTAATCTTCATTATGATTAATAAGTAGTGTGTGATGAGATGCAAATTTATTTGATTTTAAGTATGTCAAGAGTTTTTACTGGGTCTTAAAGATATTAATATTATAAGTTCTGAAAGTGAAAAAACATGACAGTGTCGTGGCCTTATAGATTTTTTTCAAAAATTTGTTCTGTCACATCGTAGATGATTTATCTTTAAAAGCTAAATACATGAAGCAATCAACTTATCAAGAGAGGTTCAGAATCTCATGGGAATAATGAGCCCTACTAAATATTAAAACATGTGCTCATTTGACGCGCATCAATTTCTTCAACACCAATTCTTAAATTTTTTTGAAATATGTCGAGCAACATGCTATGTTACATACAACTTACAACAAATAGAGGCAGTTTCAGTAACAAATTTATTTTTTATTAGTAAAATGTTTTTAATATCTCTTGACTTGTACTATTTTCTACTTATTCCAGTCAACTATTAAAATTAAAAGACTAGTAGTAAAATTATCGGAAAACTATGAGTCCTACACTTTCTAATAATAAAATAATCAGAGTCATTGATAGCCTAATTTTATAGAAATATGTATTATTATGAAAGACTAAACTACAATATTTACACAAAATGTCTTCAAGTGACGAAAATGCGAGAGGCGGTACCGAAATTTTAGGTGTTGTATTCATCTGCTCCTGTATGTGGAGCGCCGCTAACTGTGAGCTGTCATGCGGCTCCTACAGATGTCGGGAGTTATCTCTCCTTTTGGCATGTGTTCAGCGCGCGACTTGCTTGATCGCATGGGTGCATGTGCCCTGGGTTGGGCACATGTGTCCTTACCCATGATATCCTCCACCACTAAATTAGGAAATGTCCCTTATGTACGTGACGCCCGTAATGCTCGATCGAGTTCAATCGAAGTGCTACCGGCAATCGAGGAGAGTTGAAATATCGAAGAAGAATTGTGGCTATATTAACATAAACAAGTTAATTCCAGCCCCGCCACGCCAAATACTTGAGACTGGCGTATCTGACACTCGAGAAGGGTGTGTCCAACATGTTTTAGACATCTCTACGAAAAAATTATAAAATTTTAATATATTCAATTAATGCATAATTTAGACTGAGAAGTATTATGTTCTCAAGTATTGTATAACTATTGATTGTTTCACTTTATTTTGTACTTGCACTTGACTCTGATACTCATAATTAAGTGAGCCTTTTAATTAAGGTATTTAAACTTCATTATGATTAATAAGTAGTGTGTGATGAGATGCAAATTTATTTGATTTTAAGTATGTCAAGAGTTTTTACTTGGGTCATAAAGATATTAATATTTTAAGTTCTGAAAGTAAAAAAACATGGCAGTGTCGTGGCCTCATATATTTTTTTCAAAAATTCGTTCCGTCACATCGTAGATGATTTATCTTTAAAAGCTAAACACATGAAACAATCAACTTATCAAGAGAGGTTCAGAATCTCATGGGAATAATGAGCCCTACTAAATATTAAAACATGGGCTCATTTGACGCGCTTCAATTTCTTCAAAACCAACTCTTAACTTTTTTTTGAAATATGTCGAGCAACATGCTATGTTACATACAACTTACAACAAATAGAGGCAGTTTCAGTAACAAATTTATTTTTTATTAGTAAAATATTTTTAATATCTCTTGACTTGTACTATTTTCTACTTATTCCAGTCAACTATTAAAATTAAAAGACAAGTAGTAAAATTATCGGAAAACTAAGAGTCCTACACTTTCTAATAATAAAACTATCATGGTCATTGATAGCCTAATTTTATAGAAATATGTATTATTATGAAAGACTAAACTACAATATTTACCCAAAATGTCTTCAAGTGACGAAAATGCGAGAGGCGGTCCCGAAATTTTAGGTGTTGGATTCATCTGCTCTTGTATGTGGAGCGCAACGAACCGTGAGCTGTCTTGCGGCTCCTGCAGATGTCGGGCGTTATCTCTCCTGTTGCCATGTGTTCAGCGCGCGACTTGCTTGATCGCATGGGTGCATGTGCCCTGGGTTGGGCACATGTGTCCTTGCCCAAGATATCCTCCACCACTAAATTAGGCAATGTCCCTTATGTAAGTGATGCCCGGAATGCTCGATCGACTTCAATCGAAGTGCTACCGACAATCGAGGAGAGTTGAAATATCGAAGAAGAATTGTGGCTATATTAACATAAATAAGTTAATTCCAGCCCCGCTACACCAAATACTTGAGACTAGCGTATCTGACACTCAAGAAGGGTGTGTCCAACATGTTTTAGACATCTCTACGAAAAAATTATAAAATTTTAATATATTCAATTAATGCATAATTTAGATTGAGTAGTATTGTGTTCTCAAGTATTGTATAACTATTTATTGTTTCACTTTATTTTGTACTTGCACTTGACTCTGATACTCATAATTAAGTGAGCCTTTTAATTAAGGTATTTAAACTTCATTATGATTAATAAGTAGTGTGTGATGAGATGCAAATTTATTTGATTTTAAGTATGTCAAGAGTTTTTACTTGTGTCTTAAAGATATTAATATTATAAGTTCTGAAAGTGAAAAAACATGGCAGTGTCGTGGCCTTATAGATTTTTTTCAAAAATTCGTTCTGTCACATCGTAGATGATTTATCTTTAAAAGCTAAATACATGAAGCAATCAACTTATCAAGAGAGGTTCAGAATCTCATGGGAATAATGAGCCCTACTAAATATTAAAACATGTGCTCATTTGACGCGCATCAATTTCTTCAACACCAATTCTTAAATTTTTTTGAAATATGTCGAGCAACATGCTATGTTACATACAACTTACAACAAATAGAGGCAGTTTCAGTAACAAATCTATTTTTTATTAGTAAAATGTTTTTAATATCTCTTGACTTGTACTATTTTCTACTTATTCCAGTCAACTATTAAAATTAAAAGACTAGTAGTAAAATTATCGGAAAACTATGAGTCCTACACTTTCTAATAATAAAATAATCAGAGTCATTGATAGCCTAATTTTATAGAAATATGTATTATTATGAAAGACTAAACTACAATATTTACACAAAATGTCTTCAAGTGACGAAAATGCGAGAGGCGGTACCGAAATTTTAGGTGTTGTATTCATCTGCTCCTGTATGTGGAGCGCCGCTAACTGTGAGCTGTCATGCGGCTCCTACAGATGTCGGGAGTTATCTCTCCTTTTGGCATGTGTTCAGCGCGCGACTTGCTTGATCGCATGGGTGCATGTGCCCTGGGTTGGGCACATGTGTCCTTACCCATGATATCCTCCACCACTAAATTAGGAAATGTCCCTTATGTACGTGACGCCCGTAATGCTCGATCGAGTTCAATCGAAGTGCTACCAGCAATCGAGGAGAGTTGAAATATCAAAGAAGAATTGTGGCTATATTAACATAAACAAGTTAATTCCAGCCCCGCCACGCCAAATACTTGAGACTGGCGTATCTGACACTCGAGAAGGGTGTGTCCAACATGTTTTAGACATCTCTACGAAAAAATTATAAAATTTTAATATATTCAATTAATGCATAATTTAGATTGAGAAGTATTATGTTCTCAAGTATTGTATAACTATTGATTGTTTCACTTTATTTTGTACTTGCACTTGACTCTGATACTCATAATTAAGTGAGCCTTTTAATTAAGGTATTTAAACTTCATTATGATTAATAAGTAGTGTGTGATGAGATGCAAATTTATTTGATTTTAAGTATGTCAAGAGTTTTTACTTGGGTCATAAAGATATTAATATTTTAAGTTCTGAAAGTAAAAAAACATGGCAGTGTCGTGGCCTCATATATTTTTTTCAAAAATTCGTTCCGTCACATCGTAGATGATTTATCTTTAAAAGCTAAACACATGAAACAATCAACTTATCAAGAGAGGTTCAGAATCTCATGGGAATAATGAGCCCTACTAAATATTAAAACATGGGCTCATTTGACGCGCTTCAATTTCTTCAAAACCAACTCTTAACTTTTTTTTGAAATATGTCGAGCAACATGCTATGTTACATACAACTTACAACAAATAGAGGCAGTTTCAGTAACAAATTTATTTTTTATTAGTAAAATATTTTTAATATCTCTTGACTTGTACTATTTTCTACTTATTCCAGTCAACTATTAAAATTAAAAGACAAGTAGTAAAATTATCGGAAAACTAAGAGTCCTACACTTTCTAATAATAAAACTATCATGGTCATTGATAGCCTAATTTTATAGAAATATGTATTATTATGAAAGACTAAACTACAATATTTACCCAAAATGTCTTCAAGTGACGAAAATGCGAGAGGCGGTCCCGAAATTTTAGGTGTTGGATTCATCTGCTCTTGTATGTGGAGCGCAACGAACCGTGAGCTGTCTTGCGGCTCCTGCAGATGTCGGGCGTTATCTCTCCTGTTGCCATGTGTTCAGCGCGCGACTTGCTTGATCGCATGGGTGCATGTGCCCTGGGTTGGGCACATGTGTCCTTGCCCAAGATATCCTCCACCACTAAATTAGGCAATGTCCCTTATGTAAGTGATGCCCGGAATGCTCGATCGACTTCAATCGAAGTGCTACCGACAATCGAGGAGAGTTGAAATATCGAAGAAGAATTGTGGCTATATTAACATAAATAAGTTAATTCCAGCCCCGCCACACCAAATACTTGAGACTAGCGTATCTGACACTCAAGAAGGGTGTGTCCAACATGTTTTAGACATCTCTACGAAAAAATTATAAAATTTTAATATATTCAATTAATGCATAATTTAGATTGAGTAGTATTGTGTTCTCAAGTATTGTATAACTATTTATTGTTTCACTTTATTTTGTACTTGCACTTGACTCTGATACTCATAATTAAGTGAGCCTTTTAATTAAGGTATTTAAACTTCATTATGATTAATAAGTAGTGTGTGATGAGATGCAAATTTATTTGATTTTAAGTATGTCAAGAGTTTTTACTTGGGTCTTAAAGATATTAATATTATAAGTTCTGAAAGTGAAAAAACATGGCAGTGTCGTGGCCTTATAGATTTTTTTCAAAAATTCGTTCTGTCACATCGTAGATGATTTATCTTTAAAAGCTAAATACATGAAGCAATCAACTTATCAAGAGAGGTTCAGAATCTCATGGGAATAATGAGCCCTACTAAATATTAAAACATGTGCTCATTTGACGCGCATCAATTTCTTCAACACCAATTCTTAAATTTTTTTGAAATATGTCGAGCAACATGCTATGTTACATACAACTTACAACAAATAGAGGCAGTTTCAGTAACAAATTTATTTTTTATTAGTAAAATGTTTTTAATATCTCTTGACTTGTACTATTTTCTACTTATTCCAGTCAACTATTAAAATTAAAAGACTAGTAGTAAAATTATCGGAAAACTATGAGTCCTACACTTTCTAATAATAAAATAATCAGAGTCATTGATAGCCTAATTTTATAGAAATATGTATTATTATGAAAGACTAAACTACAATATTTACACAAAATGTCTTCAAGTGACGAAAATGCGAGAGGCGGTACCGAAATTTTAGGTGTTGTATTCATCTGCTCCTGTATGTGGAGCGCCGCTAACTGTGAGCTGTCATGCGGCTCCTACAGATGTCGGGAGTTATCTCTCCTTTTGGCATGTGTTCAGCGCGCGACTTGCTTGATCGCATGGGTGCATGTGCCCTGGGTTGGGCACATGTGTCCTTACCCATGATATCCTCCACCACTAAATTAGGAAATGTCCCTTATGTACGTGACGCCCGTAATGCTCGATCGAGTTCAATCGAAGTGCTACCGGCAATCGAGGAGAGTTGAAATATCGAAGAAGAATTGTGGCTATATTAACATAAACAAGTTAATTCCAGCCCCGCCACGCCAAATACTTGAGACTGGCGTATCTGACACTCGAGAAGGGTGTGTCCAACATGTTTTAGACATCTCTACGAAAAAATTATAAAATTTTAATATATTCAATTAATGCATAATTTAGATTGAGAAGTATTATGTTCTCAAGTATTGTATAACTATTGATTGTTTCACTTTATTTTGTACTTGCACTTGACTCTGATACTCATAATTAAGTGAGCCTTTTAATTAAGGTATTTAAACTTCATTATGATTAATAAGTAGTGTGTGATGAGATGCAAATTTATTTGATTTTAAGTATGTCAAGAGTTTTTACTTGGGGTCATAAAGATATTAATATTTTAAGTTCTGAAAGTAAAAAAACATGGCAGTGTCGTGGCCTCATATATTTTTTTCAAAAATTCGTTCCGTCACATCGTAGATGATTTATCTTTAAAAGCTAAACACATGAAACAATCAACTTATCAAGAGAGGTTCAGAATCTCATGGGAATAATGAGCCCTACTAAATATTAAAACATGGGCTCATTTGACGCGCTTCAATTTCTTCAAAACCAACTCTTAACTTTTTTTTGAAATATGTCGAGCAACATGCTATGTTACATACAACTTACAACAAATAGAGGCAGTTTCAGTAACAAATTTATTTTTTATTAGTAAAATATTTTTAATATCTCTTGACTTGTACTATTTTCTACTTATTCCAGTCAACTATTAAAATTAAAAGACAAGTAGTAAAATTATCGGAAAACTAAGAGTCCTACACTTTCTAATAATAAAACTATCATGGTCATTGATAGCCTAATTTTATAGAAATATGTATTATTATGAAAGACTAAACTACAATATTTACCCAAAATGTCTTCAAGTGACGAAAATGCGAGAGGCGGTCCCGAAATTTTAGGTGTTGGATTCATCTGCTCTTGTATGTGGAGCGCAACGAACCGTGAGCTGTCTTGCGGCTCCTGCAGATGTCGGGCGTTATCTCTCCTGTTGCCATGTGTTCAGCGCGCGACTTGCTTGATCGCATGGGTGCATGTGCCCTGGGTTGGGCACATGTGTCCTTGCCCAAGATATCCTCCACCACTAAATTAGGCAATGTCCCTTATGTAAGTGATGCCCGGAATGCTCGATCGACTTCAATCGAAGTGCTACCGACAATCGAGGAGAGTTGAAATATCGAAGAAGAATTGTGGCTATATTAACATAAATAAGTTAAATCCAGCCCCGCCACACCAAATACTTGAGACTAGCGTATCTGACACTCAAGAAGGGTGTGTCCAACATGTTTTAGACATCTCTACGAAAAAATTATAAAATTTTAATATATTCAATTAATGCATAATTTAGATTGAGTAGTATTGTGTTCTCAAGTATTGTATAACTATTTAGCGTTTCACTTTATTTTGTACTTGCACTTGACTCTGATACTCATAATTAAGTGAGCCTTTTAATTAAGGTATTTAAACTTCATTATGATTAATAAGTAGTGTGTGATGAGATGCAAATTTATTTGATTTTAAGTATGTCAAGAGTTTTTACTTGGGTCATAAAGATATTAATATTTTAAGTTCTGAAAGTAAAAAAACATGGCAGTGTCGTGGCCTCATATATTTTTTTCAAAAATTTGTTCCGTCACATCGTAGATGATTTATCTTTAAAAGCTAAACACATGAAACAATCAACTTATCACGAGAGGTTCAGAATCTCATGGGAATAATGAGCCCTACTAAATATTAAAACATGGGCTCATTTGACGCACTTCAATTTCTTCAAAACCAACTCTTAACTTTTTTTTGAAATATGTCGAGCAACATGCTATGTTACATACAACTTACAACAAATAGAGGCAGTTTCAGTAACAAATTTATTTTTTATTAGTAAAATATTTTTAATATCTCTTGACTTGTACTATTTTCTACTTATTCCAGTCAACTATTAAAATTAAAAGACAAGTAGTAAAATTATCGGAAAACTAAGAGTCCTACACTTTCTAATAATAAAACTATCATGGTCATTGATAGCCTAATTTTATAGAAATATGTATTATTATGAAAGACTAAACTACAATATTTACACAAAATGTCTTCAAGTGACGAAAATGCGAGAGGCGGTCCCGAAATTTTAGGTGTTGGATTCATCTGCTCTTGTATGTGGAGCGCAACGAACCGTGAGCTGTCTTGCGGCTCCTGCAGATGTCGGGCGTTATCTCTCCTGTTGCCATGTGTTCAGCGCGCGACTTGCTTGATCGCATGGGTGCATGTGCCCTGGGTTGGGCACATGTGTCCTTGCCCAAGATATCCTCCACCACTAAATTAGGCAATGTCCCTTATGTAAGTGATGCCCGGAATGCTCGATCGACTTCAATCGAAGGGCTACCGACAATCGAGGAGAGTTGAAATATCGAAGAAGAATTGTGGCTATATTAACATAAATAAGTTAATTCCAGCCCCGCCACACCAAATACTTGAGACTAGCGTATCTGACACTCAAGAAGGGTGTGTCCAACATGTTTTAGACATCTCTACGAAAAAATTATAAAATTTTAATATATTCAATTAATGCATAATTTAGATTGAGTAGTATTGTGTTCTCAAGTATTGTATAACTATTTATTGTTTCACTTTATTTTGTACTTGCACTTGACTCTGATACTCATAATTAAGTGAGCCTTTTAATTAAGGTATTTAAACTTCATTATGATTAATAAGTAGTGTGTGATGAGATGCAAATTTATTTGATTTTAAGTATGTCAAGAGTTTTTACTTGGGTCATAAAGATATTAATATTTTAAGTTCTGAAAGTAAAAAAACATGGCAGTGTCGTGGCCTCATATATTTTTTTCAAAAATTTGTTCCGTCACATCGTAGATGATTTATCTTTAAAAGCTAAACACATGAAACAATCAACTTATCACGAGAGGTTCAGAATCTCATGGGAATAATGAGCCCTACTAAATATTAAAACATGGGCTCATTTGACGCACTTCAATTTCTTCAAAACCAACTCTTAACTTTTTTTTGAAATATGTCGAGCAACATGCTATGTTACATACAACTTACAACAAATAGAGGCAGTTTCAGTAACAAATTTATTTTTTATTAGTAAAATATTTTTAATATCTCTTGACTTGTACTATTTTCTACTTATTCCAGTCAACTATTAAAATTAAAAGACAAGTAGTAAAATTATCGGAAAACTAAGAGTCCTACACTTTCTAATAATAAAACTATCATGGTCATTGATAGCCTAATTTTATAGAAATATGTATTATTATGAAAGACTAAACTACAATATTTACACAAAATGTCTTCAAGTGACGAAAATGCGAGAGGCGGTCCCGAAATTTTAGGTGTTGGATTCATCTGCTCTTGTATGTGGAGCGCAACGAACCGTGAGCTGTCTTGCGGCTCCTGCAGATGTCGGGCGTTATCTCTCCTGTTGCCATGTGTTCAGCGCGCGACTTGCTTGATCGCATGGGTGCATGTGCCCTGGGTTGGGCACATGTGTCCTTGCCCAAGATATCCTCCACCACTAAATTAGGCAATGTCCCTTATGTAAGTGATGCCCGGAATGCTCGATCGACTTCAATCGAAGGGCTACCGACAATCGAGGAGAGTTGAAATATCGAAGAAGAATTGTGGCTATATTAACATAAATAAGTTAATTCCAGCCCCGCCACACCAAATACTTGAGACTAGCGTATCTGACACTCAAGAAGGGTGTGTCCAACATGTTTTAGACATCTCTACGAAAAAATTATAAAATTTTAATATATTCAATTAATGCATAATTTAGATTGAGTAGTATTGTGTTCTCAAGTATTGTATAACTATTTATTGTTTCACTTTATTTTGTACTTGCACTTGACTCTGATACTCATAATTAAGTGAGCCTTTTAATTAAGGTATTTAAACTTCATTATGATTAATAAGTAGTGTGTGATGAGATGCAAATTTATTTGATTTTAAGTATGTCAAGAGTTTTTACTTGGGTCATAAAGATATTAATATTTTAAGTTCTGAAAGTAAAAAAAACATGGCAGTGTCGTGGCCTCATATATTTTTTTCAAAAATTTGTTCCGTCACATCGTAGATGATTTATCTTTAAAAGCTAAACACATGAAACAATCAACTTATCACGAGAGGTTCAGAATCTCATGGGAATAATGAGCCCTACTAAATATTAAAACATGGGCTCATTTGACGCACTTCAATTTCTTCAAAACCAACTCTTAACTTTTTTTTGAAATATGTCGAGCAACATGCTATGTTACATACAACTTACAACAAATAGAGGCAGTTTCAGTAACAAATTTATTTTTTATTAGTAAAATATTTTTAATATCTCTTGACTTGTACTATTTTCTACTTATTCCAGTCAACTATTAAAATTAAAAGACAAGTAGTAAAATTATCGGAAAACTAAGAGTCCTACACTTTCTAATAATAAAACTATCATGGTCATTGATAGCCTAATTTTATAGAAATATGTATTATTATGAAAGACTAAACTACAATATTTACACAAAATGTCTTCAAGTGACGAAAATGCGAGAGGCGGTCCCGAAATTTTAGGTGTTGGATTCATCTGCTCTTGTATGTGGAGCGCAACGAACCGTGAGCTGTCTTGCGGCTCCTGCAGATGTCGGGCGTTATCTCTCCTGTTGCCATGTGTTCAGCGCGCGACTTGCTTGATCGCATGGGTGCATGTGCCCTGGGTTGGGCACATGTGTCCTTGCCCAAGATATCCTCCACCACTAAATTAGGCAATGTCCCTTATGTAAGTGATGCCCGGAATGCTCGATCGACTTCAATCGAAGGGCTACCGACAATCGAGGAGAGTTGAAATATCGAAGAAGAATTGTGGCTATATTAACATAAATAAGTTAATTCCAGCCCCGCCACACCAAATACTTGAGACTAGCGTATCTGACACTCAAGAAGGGTGTGTCCAACATGTTTTAGACATCTCTACGAAAAAATTATAAAATTTTAATATATTCAATTAATGCATAATTTAGATTGAGTAGTATTGTGTTCTCAAGTATTGTATAACTATTTATTGTTTCACTTTATTTTGTACTTGCACTTGACTCTGATACTCATAATTAAGTGAGCCTTTTAATTAAGGTATTTAAACTTCATTATGATTAATAAGTAGTGTGTGATGAGATGCAAATTTATTTGATTTTAAGTATGTCAAGAGTTTTTACTTGGGTCTTAAAGATATTAATATTATAAGTTCTGAAAGTGAAAAAACATGGCAGTGTCGTGGCCTTATAGATTTTTTTCAAAAATTCGTTCTGTCACATCGTAGATGATTTATCTTTAAAAGCTAAATACATGAAGCAATCAACTTATCAAGAGAGGTTCAGAATCTCATGGGAATAATGAGCCCTACTAAATATTAAAACATGTGCTCATTTGACGCGCATCAATTTCTTCAACACCAATTCTTAAATTTTTTTGAAATATGTCGAGCAACATGCTATATTACATACAACTTACAACAAATAGAGGCAGTTTCAGTAACAAATTTATTTTTTATTAGTAAAATGTTTTTAATATCTCTTGACTTGTACTATTTTCTACTTATTCCAGTCAACTATTAAAATTAAAAGACTAGTAGTAAAATTATCGGAAAACTATGAGTCCTACACTTTCTAATAATAAAATAATCAGAGTCATTGATAGCCTAATTTTATAGAAATATGTATTATTATAAAAGACTAAACTACAATATTTACACAAAATGTCTTCAAGTGACGAAAATGCGAGAGGCGGTACCGAAATTTTAGGTGTTGTATTCATCTGCTCCTGTATGTGGAGCGCCGCTAACTGTGAGTTGTCATGCGGCTCCTACAGATTTCGGGAGTTATCTCTCCTTTTGGCATGTGTTCAGCGCGCGACTTGCTTGATCGCATGGGTGCATGTGCCCTGGGTTGGGCACATGTGTCCTTACCCATGATATCCTCCACCACTAAATTAGGAAATGTCCCTTATGTACGTGACGCCCGTAATTCTCTATCGAGTTCAATCGAAGTGCTACCGGCAATCGAGGAGAGTTGAAATATCGAAGAAGAATTGTGGCTATATTAACATAAACAAGTTAATTCCAGCCCCGCCACGCCAAATACTTGAGACTGGCGTATCTGACACTCGAGAAGGGTGTGTCCAACATGTTTTAGACATCTCTACGAAAAAATTATAAAATTTTAATATATTCAATTAATGCATAATTTAGATTGAGAAGTATTATGTTCTCAAGTATTGTATAACTATTGATTGTTTCACTTTATTTTGTACTTGCACTTGACTCTGATACTCATAATTAAGTGAGCCTTTTAATTAAGGTATTTAAACTTCATTATGATTAATAAGTAGTGTGTGATGAGATGCAAATTTATTTGATTTTAAGTATGTCAAGAGTTTTTACTTGGGTCATAAAGATATTAATATTTTAAGTTCTGAAAGTAAAAAAACATGGCAGTGTCGTGGCCTCATATATTTTTTTCAAAAATTTGTTCCGTCACATCGTAGATGATTTATCTTTAAAAGCTAAACACATGAAACAATCAACTTATCAAGAGAGGTTCAGAATCTCATGGGAATAATGAGCCCTACTAAATATTAAAACATGGGCTCATTTGACGCGCTTCAATTTCTTCAAAACCAACTCTTAACTTTTTTTTGAAATATGTCGAGCAACATGCTATGTTACATACAACTTACAACAAATAGAGGCAGTTTCAGTAACAAATTTATTTTTTATTAGTAAAATATTTTTAATATCTCTTGACTTGTACTATTTTCTACTTATTCCAGTCAACTATTAAAATTAAAAGACAAGTAGTAAAATTATCGGAAAACTAAGAGTCCTAAACTTTATAATAATAAAACTATCATGGTCATTGATAGCCTAATTTTATAGAAATATGTATTATTATGAAAGACTAAACTACAATATTTACACAAAATGTCTTCAAGTGACGAAAATGCGAGAGGCGGTCCCGAAATTTTAGGTGTTGGATTCATCTGCTCTTGTATGTGGAGCGCAACGAACCGTGAGCTGTCTTGCGGCTCCTGCAGATGTCGGGCGTTATCTCTCCTGTTGCCATGTGTTCAGCGCGCGACTTGCTTGATCGCATGGGTGCATGTGCCCTGGGTTGGGCACATGTGTCCTTGCCCAAGATATCCTCCACCACTAAATTAGGCAATGTCCCTTATGTAAGTGATGCCCGGAATGCTCGATCGACTTCAATCGAAGGGCTACCGACAATCGAGGAGAGTTGAAATATCGAAGAAGAATTGTGGCTATATTAACATAAATAAGTTAATTCCAGCCCCGCCACACCAAATACTTGAGACTAGCGTATCTGACACTCAAGAAGGGTGTGTCCAACATGTTTTAGACATCTCTACGAAAAAATTATAAAATTTTAATATATTCAATTAATGCATAATTTAGATTGAGTAGTATTGTGTTCTCAAGTATTGTATAACTATTTATTGTTTCACTTTATTTTGTACTTGCACTTGACTCTGATACTCATAATTAAGTGAGCCTTTTAATTAAGGTATTTAAACTTCATTATGATTAATAAGTAGTGTGTGATGAGATGCAAATTTATTTGATTTTAAGTATGTCAAGAGTTTTTACTTGGGTCTTAAAGATATTAATATTATAAGTTCTGAAAGTGAAAAAACATGGCAATGTCGTGGCCTTATAGATTTTTTTCAAAAATTCGTTCTGTCACATCGTAGATGATTTATCTTTAAAAGCTAAATACATGAAGCAATCAACTTATCAAGAGAGGTTCAGAATCTCATGGGAATAATGAGCCCTACTAAATATTAAAACATGTGCTCATTTGACGCGCATCAATTTCTTCAACACCAATTCTTAAATTTTTTTGAAATATGTCGAGCAACATGCTATGTTACATACAACTTACAACAAATAGAGGCAGTTTCAGTAACAAATTTATTTTTTATTAGTAAAATGTTTTTAATATCTCTTGACTTGTACTATTTTCTACTTATTCCAGTCAACTATTAAAATTAAAAGACTAGTAGTAAAATTATCGGAAAACTATGAGTCCTACACATTCTAATAATAAAATAATCAGAGTCATTGATAGCCTAATTTTATAGAAATATGTATTATTATAAAAGACTAAACTACAATATTTACACAAAATGTCTTCAAGTGACGAAAATGCGAGAGGCGGTACCGAAATTTTAGGTGTTGTATTCATCTGCTCCTGTATGTGGAGCGCCGCTAACTGTGAGTTGTCATGCGGCTCCTACAGATTTCGGGAGTTATCTCTCCTTTTGGCATGTGTTCAGCGCGCGACTTGCTTGATCGCATGGGTGCATGTGCCCTGGGTTGGGCACATGTGTCCTTACCCATGATATCCTCCACCACTAAATTAGGAAATGTCCCTTATGTACGTGACGCCCGTAATGCTCGATCGAGTTCAATCGAAGTGCTACCGGCAATCGAGGAGAGTTGAAATATCGAAGAAGAATTGTGGCTATATTAACATAAACAAGTTAATTCCAGCCCCGCCACGCCATATACTTGAGACTGGCGTATCTGACACTCGAGAAGGGTGTGTCCAACATGTTTTAGACATCTCTACGAAAAAATTATAAAATTTTAATATATTCAATTAATGCATAATTTAGATTGAGAAGTATTATGTTCTCAAGTATTGTATAACTATTGATTGTTTCACTTTATTTTGTACTTGCACTTGACTCTGATACTCATAATTAAGTGAGCCTTTTAATTAAGGTATTTAAACTTCATTATGATTAATAAGTAGTGTGTGATGAGATGCAAATTTATTTGATTTTAAGTATGTCAAGAGTTTTTACTTGGGTCATAAAGATATTAATATTTTAAGTTCTGAAAGTAAAAAAACATGGCAGTGTCGTGGCCTCATATATTTTTTTCAAAAATTTGTTCCGTCACATCGTAGATGATTTATCTTTAAAAGCTAAACACATGAAACAATCAACTTATCAAGAGAGGTTCAGAATCTCATGGGAATAATGAGCCCTACTAAATATTAAAACATGGGCTCATTTGACGCGCTTCAATTTCTTCAAAACCAACTCTTAACTTTTTTTTGAAATATGTCGAGCAACATGCTATGTTACATACAACTTACAACAAATAGAGGCAGTTTCAGTAACAAATTTATTTTTTATTAGTAAAATATTTTTAATATCTCTTGACTTGTACTATTTTCTACTTATTCCAGTCAACTATTAAAATTAAAAGACAAGTAGTAAAATTATCGGAAAACTTAGAGTCCTACACTTTCTAATAATAAAACTATCATGGTCATTGATAGCCTAATTTTATAGAAATATGTATTATTATGAAAGACTAAACTACAATATTTACACAAAATGTCTTCAAGTGACGAAAATGCGAGAGGCGGTCCCGAAATTTTAGGTGTTGGATTCATCTGCTCTTGTATGTGGAGCGCAACGAACCGTGAGCTGTCTTGCGGCTCCTGCAGATGTCGGGCGTTATCTCTGCTGTTGGCATGTGTTCAACGCGCGACTTGCTTGATCGCATGGGTGCATGTGCCCTGGGTTGGGCACATGTGTCCTTGCCCATGATATCCTCCACCACTAAATTAGGCAATGTCCCTTATGTAAGTGATGCCCGGAATGCTCGATCGAGTTCAATCTAAGTGCTACCGACAATCGAGGAGAGTTGAAATATCGAAGAAGAATTGTGGCTATATTAACATAAATAAGTTAATTCCAGCCCCGTCACACCAAATACTTGAGACTAGCGTATCTGATACTCAAGAAGGGTGTGTCCGACATGTTTTAGACATCTCTACGAAAAAATTATAAAATTTTAATATATTCAATTAATGCATAATTTAGATTGAGTAGTATTGTGTTCTCAAGTATTGTATAACTATTTATTGTTTCACTTTATTTTGTACTTGCACTTGACTCTGATACTCATAATTAAGTGAGCCTTTTAATTAAGGTATTTAAACTTCATTATGATTAATAAGTAGTGTGTGATGAGATGCAAATTTATTTGATTTTAAGTATGTCAAGAGTTTTTACTTGGGTCTTAAAGATATTAATATTATAAGTTCTGAAAGTGAAAAAACATGGCAGTGTCGTGGCCTTATAGATTTTTTTCAAAAATTCGTTCTGTCATATCGTAGATGATTTATCTTTAAAAGCTAAATACATGAAGCAATCAACTTATCAAGAGAGGTTCAGAATCTCATGGGAATAATGAGCCCTACTAAATATTAAAACATGTGCTCATTTGACGCGCATCAATTTCTTCAACACCAATTCTTAAATTTTTTTGAAATATGTCGAGCAACATGCTATGTTACATACAACTTACAACAAATAGAGGCAGTTTCAGTAACAAATTTATTTTTTATTAGTAAAATGTTTTTAATATCTCTTGACTTGTACTATTTTCTACTTATTCCAGTCAACTATTAAAATTAAAAGACTAGTAGTAAAATTATCGGAAAACTATGAGTCCTACACTTTCTAATAATAAAATAATCAGAGTCATTGATAGCCTAATTTTATAGAAATATGTATTATTATGAAAGACTAAACTACAATATTTACACAAAATGTCTTCAAGTGACGAAAATGCGAGAGGCGGTATCGAAATTTTAGGTGTTGTATTTATCTGCTCCTGTATGTGGAGCGCCGCTAACTGTGAGCTGTCATGCGGCTCCTACAGATGTCGGGAGTTATCTCTCCTTTTGGCATGTGTTCAGCGCGCGACTTGCTTGATCGCATGGGTGCATGTGCCCTGGGTTGGGCACATGTGTCCTTACCCATGATATCCTCCACCACTAAATTAGGAAATGTCCCTTATGTACGTGACGCCCGTAATGCTCGATCGAGTTCAATCGAAGTGCTACCGGCAATCGAGGAGAGTTGAAATATCGAAGAAGAATTGTGGCTATATTAACATAAACAAGTTAATTCCAGCCCCGCCACGCCAAATACTTGAGACTGGCGTATCTGACACTCGAGAAGGGTGTGTCCAACATGTTTTAGACATCTCTACGAAAAAATTATAAAATTTTAATATATTCAATTAATGCATAATTTAGATTGAGAAGTATTATGTTCTCAAGTATTGTATAACTATTGATTGTTTCACTTTATTTTGTACTTGCTCTTGACTCTGATACTCATAATTAAGTGAGCCTTTTAATTAAGGTATTTAAACTTCATTATGATTAATAAGTAGTGTGTGATGAGATGCAAATTTATTTGATTTTAAGTATGTCAAGAGTTTTTACTTGGGTCATAAAGATATTAATATTTTAAGTTCTGAAAGTAAAAAAACATGGCAGTGTCGTGGCCTCATATATTTTTTTCAAAAATTTGTTCCGTCACATCGTAGATGATTTATCTTTAAAAGCTAAACACATGAAACAATCAACTTATCAAGAGAGGTTCAGAATCTCATGGGAATAATGAGCCCTACTAAATATTAAAACATGGGCTCATTTGACGCGCTTCAATTTCTTCAAAACCAACTCTTAACTTTTTTTTGAAATATGTCGAGCAACATGCTATGTTACATACAACTTACAACAAATAGAGGCAGTTTCAGTAACAAATTTATTTTTTATTAGTAAAATATTTTTAATATCTCTTGACTTGTACTATTTTCTACTTATTCCAGTCAACTATTAAAATTAAAAGACAAGTAGTAAAATTATCGGAAAACTTAGAGTCCTACACTTTCTAATAATAAAACTATCATGGTCATTGATAGCCTAATTTTATAGAAATATGTATTATTATGAAAGACTAAACTACAATATTTACACAAAATGTCTTCAAGTGACGAAAATGCGAGAGGCGGTCCCGAAATTTTAGGTGTTGGATTCATCTGCTCTTGTATGTGGAGCGCAACGAACCGTGAGCTGTCTTGCGGCTCCTGCAGATGTCGGGCGTTATCTCTCCTGTTGGCATGTGTTCAGCGCGCGACTTGCTTGATCGCATGGGTGCATGTGCCCTGGGTTGGGCACATGTGTCCTTGCCCATGATATCCTCCACCACTAAATTAGGCAATGTCCCTTATGTAAGTGATGCCCGGAATGCTCGATCGAGTTCAACCTAAGTGCTACCGACAATCGAGGAGAGTTGAAATATCGAAGAAGAATTGTGGCTATATTAACATAAATAAGTTAATTCCAGCCCCGTCACACCAAATACTTGAGACTAGCGTATCTGATACTCAAGAAGGGTGTGTCCGACATGTTTTAGACATCTCTACGAAAAAATTATAAAATTTTAATATTTTCAATTAATGCATAATTTAGATTGAGTAGTATTGTGTTCTCAAGTATTGT
This sequence comes from Linaria vulgaris, assembly GCA_948329865.1. Taxonomy (NCBI): domain Eukaryota; kingdom Viridiplantae; phylum Streptophyta; class Magnoliopsida; order Lamiales; family Plantaginaceae; genus Linaria; species Linaria vulgaris. Next base: position 69,789,612 of record OX415251.1, read on the forward strand.
ATAACTATTTATTGTTTCACTTTATTTTGTACTTGCACTTGACTCTGATACTCATAATTAAGTGAGCCTTTTAATTAAGGTATTTAAACTTCATTATGATTAATAAGTAGTGTGTGATGAGATGCAAATTTATTTGATTTTAAGTATGTCAAGAGTTTTTACTTGGGTCTTAAAGATATTAATATTATAAGTTCTGAAAGTGAAAAAACATGGCAGTGTCGTGGCCTTATAGATTTTTTTCAAAAATTCGTTCTGTCATATCGTAGATGATTTATCTTTAAAAGCTAAATACATGAAGCAATCAACTTATCAAGAGAGGTTCAGAATCTCATGGGAATAATGAGCCCTACTAAATATTAAAACATGTGCTCATTTGACGCGCATCAATTTCTTCAACACCAATTCTTAAATTTTTTTGAAATATGTCGAGCAACATGCTATGTTACATACAACTTACAACAAATAGAGGCAGTTTCAGTAACAAATTTATTTTTTATTAGTAAAATGTTTTTAATATCTCTTGACTTGTACTATTTTCTACTTATTCTAGTCAACTATTAAAATTAAAAGACTAGTAGTAAAATTATCGGAAAACTATGAGTCCTACACTTTCTAATAATAAAATAATCAGAGTCATTGATAGCCTAATTTTATAGAAATATGTATTATTATGAAAGACTAAACTACAATATTTACACAAAATGTCTTCAAGTGACGAAAATGCGAGAGGCGGTATCGAAATTTTAGGTGTTGTATTTATCTGCTCCTGTATGTGGAGCGCCGCTAACTGTGAGCTGTCATGCGCCTCCTACAGATGTCGGGAGTTATCTCTCCTTTTGGCATGTGTTCAGCGCGCGACTTGCTTGATCGCATGGGTGCATGTGCCCTGGGTTGGGCACATGTGTCCTTACCCATGATATCCTCCACCACTAAATTAGGAAATGTCCCTTATGTACGTGACGCCCGTAATGCTCGATCGAGTTCAATCGAAGTGCTACCGGCAATCGAGGAGAGTTGAAATATCGAAGAAGAATTGTGGCTATATTAACATAAACAAGTTAATTCCAGCCCCGCCACGCCAAATACTTGAGACTGGCGTATCTGACACTCGAGAAGGGTGTGTCCAACATGTTTTAGACATCTCTACGAAAAAATTATAAAATTTTAATATATTCAATTAATGCATAATTTAGATTGAGAAGTATTATGTTCTCAAGTATTGTATAACTATTGATTGTTTCACTTTATTTTGTACTTGCTCTTGACTCTGATACTCATAATTAAGTGAGCCTTTTAATTAAGGTATTTAAACTTCATTATGATTAATAAGTAGTGTGTGATGAGATGCAAATTTATTTGATTTTAAGTATGTCAAGAGTTTTTACTTGGGTCATAAAGATATTAATATTTTAAGTTCTGAAAGTAAAAAAACATGGCAGTGTCGTGGCCTCATATATTTTTTTCAAAAATTTGTTCCGTCACATCGTAGATGATTTATCTTTAAAAGCTAAACACATGAAACAATCAACTTATCAAGAGAGGTTCAGAATCTCATGGGAATAATGAGCCCTACTAAATATTAAAACATGGGCTCATTTGACGCGCTTCAATTTCTTCAAAACCAACTCTTAACTTTTTTTTGAAATATGTCGAGCAACATGCTATGTTACATACAACTTACAACAAATAGAGGCAGTTTCAGTAACAAATTTATTTTTTATTAGTAAAATATTTTTAATATCTCTTGACTTGTACTATTTTCTACTTATTCCAGTCAACTATTAAAATTAAAAGACAAGTAGTAAAATTATCGGAAAACTTAGAGTCCTACACTTTCTAATAATAAAACTATCATGGTCATTGATAGCCTAATTTTATAGAAATATGTATTATTATGAAAGACTAAACTACAATATTTACACAAAATGTCTTCAAGTGACGAAAATGCGAGAGGCGGTCCCGAAATTTTAGGTGTTGGATTCATCTGCTCTTGTATGTGGAGCGCAACGAACCGTGAGCTGTCTTGCGGCTCCTGCAGATGTCGGGCGTTATCTCTCCTGTTGGCATGTGTTCAGCGCGCGACTTGCTTGATCGCATGGGTGCATGTGCCCTGGGTTGGGCACATGTGTCCTTGCCCATGATATCCTCCACCACTAAATTAGGCAATGTCCCTTATGTAAGTGATGCCCGGAATGCTCGATCGAGTTCAACCTAAGTGCTACCGACAATCGAGGAGAGTTGAAATATCGAAGAAGAATTGTGGCTATATTAACATAAATAAGTTAATTCCAGCCCCGTCACACCAAATACTTGAGACTAGCGTATCTGATACTCAAGAAGGGTGTGTCCGACATGTTTTAGACATCTCTACGAAAAAATTATAAAATTTTAATATATTCAATTAATGCATAATTTAGATTGAGTAGTATTGTGTTCTCAAGTATTGTATAACTATTTATTGTTTCACTTTATTTTGTACTTGCACTTGACTCTGATACTCATAATTAAGTGAGCCTTTTAATTAAGGTATTTAAACTTCATTATGATTAATAAGTAGTGTGTGATGAGATGCAAATTTATTTGATTTTAAGTATGTCAAGAGTTTTTACTTGGGTCTTAAAGATATTAATATTATAAGTTCTGAAAGTGAAAAAACATGGCAGTGTCGTGGCCTTATAGATTTTTTTCAAAAATTCGTTCTGTCATATCGTAGATGATTTATCTTTAAAAGCTAAATACATGAAGCAATCAACTTATCAAGAGAGGTTCAGAATCTCATGGGAATAATGAGCCCTACTAAATATTAAAACATGTGCTCATTTGACGCGCATCAATTTCTTCAACACCAATTCTTAAATTTTTTTGAAATATGTCGAGCAACATGCTATGTTACATACAACTTACAACAAATAGAGGCAGTTTCAGTAACAAATTTATTTTTTATTAGTAAAATGTTTTTAATATCTCTTGACTTGTACTATTTTCTACTTATTCCAGTCAACTATTAAAATTAAAAGACTAGTAGTAAAATTATCGGAAAACTATGAGTCCTACACTTTCTAATAATAAAATAATCAGAGTCATTGATAGCCTAATTTTATAGAAATATGTATTATTATGAAAGACTAAACTACAATATTTACACAAAATGTCTTCAAGTGACGAAAATGCGAGAGGCGGTATCGAAATTTTAGGTGTTGTATTTATCTGCTCCTGTATGTGGAGCGCCGCTAACTGTGAGCTGTCATGCGCCTCCTACAGATGTCGGGAGTTATCTCTCCTTTTGGCATGTGTTCAGCGCGCGACTTGCTTGATCGCATGGGTGCATGTGCCCTGGGTTGGGCACATGTGTCCTTACCCATGATATCCTCCACCACTAAATTAGGAAATGTCCCTTATGTACGTGACGCCCGTAATGCTCGATCGAGTTCAATCGAAGTGCTACCGGCAATCGAGGAGAGTTGAAATATCGAAGAAGAATTGTGGCTATATTAACATAAACAAGTTAATTCCAGCCCCGCCACGCCAAATACTTGAGACTGGCGTATCTGACACTCGAGAAGGGTGTGTCCAACATGTTTTAGACATCTCTACGAAAAAATTATAAAATTTTAATATATTCAATTAATACATAATTTAGATTGAGAAGTATTATGTTCTCAAGTATTGTATAACTATTGATTGTTTCACTTTATTTTGTACTTGCACTTGACTCTGATACTCATAATTAAGTGAGCCTTTTAATTAAGGTATTTAAACTTCATTATGATTAATAAGTAGTGTGTGATGAGATGCAAATTTATTTGATTTTAAGTATGTCAAGAGTTTTTACTTGGGTCATAAAGATATTAATATTTTAAGTTCTGAAAGTAAAAAAACATGGCAGTGTCGTGGCCTCATATATTTTTTTCAAAAATTCGTTCCGTCACATCGTAGATGATTTATCTTTAAAAGCTAAACACATGAAACAATCAACTTATCAAGAGAGGTTCAGAATCTCATGGGAATAATGAGCCCTACTAAATATTAAAACATGGGCTCATTTGACGCGCTTCAATTTCTTCAAAACCAACTCTTAACTTTTTTTTGAAATATGTCGAGCAACATGCTATGTTACATACAACTTACAACAAATAGAGGCAGTTTCAGTAACAAATTTATTTTTTATTAGTAAAATATTTTTAATATCTCTTGACTTGTACTATTTTCTACTTATTCCAGTCAACTATTAAAATTAAAAGACAAGTAGTAAAATTATCGGAAAACTTAGAGTCCTACACTTTCTAATAATAAAACTATCATGGTCATTGATAGCCTAATTTTATAGAAATATGTATTATTATGAAAGACTAAACTACAATATTTACACAAAATGTCTTCAAGTGACGAAAATGCGAGAGGCGGTCCCGAAATTTTAGGTGTTGGATTCATCTGCTCTTGTATGTGGAGCGCAACGAACCGTGAGCTGTCTTGCGGCTCCTGCAGATGTCGGGCGTTATCTCTCCTGTTGGCATGTGTTCAGCGCGCGACTTGCTTGATCGCATGGGTGCATGTGCCCTGGGTTGGGCACATGTGTCCTTGCCCATGATATCCTCCACCACTAAATTAGGCAATGTCCCTTATGTAAGTGATGCCCGGAATGCTCGATCGAGTTCAACCTAAGTGCTACCGACAATCGAGGAGAGTTGAAATATCGAAGAAGAATTGTGGCTATATTAACATAAATAAGTTAATTCCAGCCCCGTCACACCAAATACTTGAGACTAGCGTATCTGATACTCAAGAAGGGTGTGTCCGACATGTTTTAGACATCTCTACGAAAAAATTATAAAATTTTAATATATTCAATTAATGCATAATTTAGATTGAGTAGTATTGTGTTCTCAAGTATTGTATAACTATTTATTGTTTCACTTTATTTTGTACTTGCACTTGACTCTGATACTCATAATTAAGTGAGCCTTTTAATTAAGGTATTTAAACTTCATTATGATTAATAAGTAGTGTGTGATGAGATGCAAATTTATTTGATTTTAAGTATGTCAAGAGTTTTTACTTGGGTCTTAAAGATATTAATATTATAAGTTCTGAAAGTGAAAAAACATGGCAGTGTCGTGGCCTTATAGATTTTTTTCAAAAATTCGTTCTGTCATATCGTAGATGATTTATCTTTAAAAGCTAAATACATGAAGCAATCAACTTATCAAGAGAGGTTCAGAATCTCATGGGAATAATGAGCCCTACTAAATATTAAAACATGTGCTCATTTGACGCGCATCAATTTCTTCAACACCAATTCTTAAATTTTTTTGAAATATGTCGAGCAACATGCTATGTTACATACAACTTACAACAAATAGAGGCAGTTTCAGTAACAAATTTATTTTTTATTAGTAAAATGTTTTTAATATCTCTTGACTTGTACTATTTTCTACTTATTCCAGTCAACTATTAAAATTAAAAGACTAGTAGTAAAATTATCGGAAAACTATGAGTCCTACACTTTCTAATAATAAAATAATCAGAGTCATTGATAGCCTAATTTTATAGAAATATGTATTATTATGAAAGACTAAACTACAATATTTACACAAAATGTCTTCAAGTGACGAAAATGCGAGAGGCGGTATCGAAATTTTAGGTGTTGTATTTATCTGCTCCTGTATGTGGAGCGCCGCTAACTGTGAGCTGTCATGCGCCTCCTACAGATGTCGGGAGTTATCTCTCCTTTTGGCATGTGTTCAGCGCGCGACTTGCTTGATCGCATGGGTGCATGTGCCCTGGGTTGGGCACATGTGTCCTTACCCATGATATCCTCCACCACTAAATTAGGAAATGTCCCTTATGTACGTGACGCCCGTAATGCTCGATCGAGTTCAATCGAAGTGCTACCGGCAATCGAGGAGAGTTGAAATATCGAAGAAGAATTGTGGCTATATTAACATAAACAAGTTAATTCCAGCCCCGCCACGCCAAATACTTGAGACTGGCGTATCTGACACTCGAGAAGGGTGTGTCCAACATGTTTTAGACATCTCTACGAAAAAATTATAAAATTTTAATATATTCAATTAATACATAATTTAGATTGAGAAGTATTATGTTCTCAAGTATTGTATAACTATTGATTGTTTCACTTTATTTTGTACTTGCACTTGACTCTGATACTCATAATTAAGTGAGCCTTTTAATTAAGGTATTTAAACTTCATTATGATTAATAAGTAGTGTGTGATGAGATGCAAATTTATTTGATTTTAAGTATGTCAAGAGTTTTTACTTGGGTCATAAAGATATTAATATTTTAAGTTCTGAAAGTAAAAAAACATGGCAGTGTCGTGGCCTCATATATTTTTTTCAAAAATTCGTTCCGTCACATCGTAGATGATTTATCTTTAAAAGCTAAACACATGAAACAATCAACTTATCAAGAGAGGTTCAGAATCTCATGGGAATAATGAGCCCTACTAAATATTAAAACATGGGCTCATTTGACGCGCTTCAATTTCTTCAAAACCAACTCTTAACTTTTTTTTGAAATATGTCGAGCAACATGCTATGTTACATACAACTTACAACAAATAGAGGCAGTTTCAGTAACAAATTTATTTTTTATTAGTAAAATATTTTTAATATCTCTTGACTTGTACTATTTTCTACTTATTCCAGTCAACTATTAAAATTAAAAGACAAGTAGTAAAATTATCGGAAAACTTAGAGTCCTACACTTTCTAATAATAAAACTATCATGGTCATTGATAGCCTAATTTTATAGAAATATGTATTATTATGAAAGACTAAACTACAATATTTACACAAAATGTCTTCAAGTGACGAAAATGCGAGAGGCGGTCCCGAAATTTTAGGTGTTGGATTCATCTGCTCTTGTATGTGGAGCGCAACGAACCGTGAGCTGTCTTGCGGCTCCTGCAGATGTCGGGCGTTATCTCTCCTGTTGGCATGTGTTCAGCGCGCGACTTGCTTGATCGCATGGGTGCATGTGCCCTGGGTTGGGCACATGTGTCCTTGCCCATGATATCCTCCACCACTAAATTAGGCAATGTCCCTTATGTAAGTGATGCCCGGAATGCTCGATCGAGTTCAACCTAAGTGCTACCGACAATCGAGGAGAGTTGAAATATCGAAGAAGAATTGTGGCTATATTAACATAAATAAGTTAATTCCAGCCCCGTCACACCAAATACTTGAGACTAGCGTATCTGATACTCAAGAAGGGTGTGTCCGACATGTTTTAGACATCTCTACGAAAAAATTATAAAATTTTAATATATTCAATTAATGCATAATTTAGATTGAGTAGTATTGTGTTCTCAAGTATTGTATAACTATTTATTGTTTCACTTTATTTTGTACTTGCACTTGACTCTGATACTCATAATTAAGTGAGCCTTTTAATTAAGGTATTTAAACTTCATTATGATTAATAAGTAGTGTGTGATGAGATGCAAATTTATTTGATTTTAAGTATGTCAAGAGTTTTTACTTGGGTCTTAAAGATATTAATATTATAAGTTCTGAAAGTGAAAAAACATGGCAGTGTCGTGGCCTTATAGATTTTTTTCAAAAATTCGTTCTGTCATATCGTAGATGATTTATCTTTAAAAGCTAAATACATGAAGCAATCAACTTATCAAGAGAGGTTCAGAATCTCATGGGAATAATGAGCCCTACTAAATATTAAAACATGTGCTCATTTGACGCGCATCAATTTCTTCAACACCAATTCTTAAATTTTTTTGAAATATGTCGAGCAACATGCTATGTTACATACAACTTACAACAAATAGATGCAGTTTCAGTAACAAATTTATTTTTTATTAGTAAAATGTTTTTAATATCTCTTGACTTGTACTATTTTCTACTTATTCTAGTCAACTATTAAAATTAAAAGACTAGTAGTAAAATTATCGGAAAACTATGAGTCCTACACTTTCTAATAATAAAATAATCAGAGTCATTGATAGCCTAATTTTATAGAAATATGTATTATTATGAAAGACTAAACTACAATATTTACACAAAATGTCTTCAAGTGACGAAAATGCGAGAGGCGGTATCGAAATTTTAGGTGTTGTATTTATCTGCTCCTGTATGTGGAGCGCCGCTAACTGTGAGCTGTCATGCGCCTCCTACAGATGTCGGGAGTTATCTCTCCTTTTGGCATGTGTTCAGCGCGCGACTTGCTTGATCGCATGGGTGCATGTGCCCTGGGTTGGGCACATGTGTCCTTACCCATGATATCCTCCACCACTAAATTAGGAAATGTCCCTTATGTACGTGACGCCCGTAATGCTCGATCGAGTTCAATCGAAGTGCTACCGGCAATCGAGGAGAGTTGAAATATCGAAGAAGAATTGTGGCTATATTAACATAAACAAGTTAATTCCAGCCCCGCCACGCCAAATACTTGAGACTGGCGTATCTGACACTCGAGAAGGGTGTGTCCAACATGTTTTAGACATCTCTACGAAAAAATTATAAAATTTTAATATATTCAATTAATGCATAATTTAGATTGAGAAGTATTATGTTCTCAAGTATTGTATAACTATTGATTGTTTCACTTTATTTTGTACTTGCTCTTGACTCTGATACTCATAATTAAGTGAGCCTTTTAATTAAGGTATTTAAACTTCATTATGATTAATAAGTAGTGTGTGATGAGATGCAAATTTATTTGATTTTAAGTATGTCAAGAGTTTTTACTTGGGTCATAAAGATATTAATATTTTAAGTTCTGAAAGTAAAAAAACATGGCAGTGTCGTGGCCTCATATATTTTTTTCAAAAATTTGTTCCGTCACATCGTAGATGATTTATCTTTAAAAGCTAAACACATGAAACAATCAACTTATCAAGAGAGGTTCAGAATCTCATGGGAATAATGAGCCCTACTAAATATTAAAACATGGGCTCATTTGACGCGCTTCAATTTCTTCAAAACCAACTCTTAACTTTTTTTTGAAATATGTCGAGCAACATGCTATGTTACATACAACTTACAACAAATAGAGGCAGTTTCAGTAACAAATTTATTTTTTATTAGTAAAATATTTTTAATATCTCTTGACTTGTACTATTTTCTACTTATTCCAGTCAACTATTAAAATTAAAAGACAAGTAGTAAAATTATCGGAAAACTTAGAGTCCTACACTTTCTAATAATAAAACTATCATGGTCATTGATAGCCTAATTTTATAGAAATATGTATTATTATGAAAGACTAAACTACAATATTTACACAAAATGTCTTCAAGTGACGAAAATGCGAGAGGCGGTCCCGAAATTTTAGGTGTTGGATTCATCTGCTCTTGTATGTGGAGCGCAACGAACCGTGAGCTGTCTTGCGGCTCCTGCAGATGTCGGGCGTTATCTCTCCTGTTGGCATGTGTTCAGCGCGCGACTTGCTTGATCGCATGGGTGCATGTGCCCTGGGTTGGGCACATGTGTCCTTGCCCATGATATCCTCCACCACTAAATTAGGCAATGTCCCTTATGTAAGTGATGCCCGGAATGCTCGATCGAGTTCAACCTAAGTGCTACCGACAATCGAGGAGAGTTGAAATATCGAAGAAGAATTGTGGCTATATTAACATAAATAAGTTAATTCCAGCCCCGTCACACCAAATACTTGAGACTAGCGTATCTGATACTCAAGAAGGGTGTGTCCGACATGTTTTAGACATCTCTACGAAAAAATTATAAAATTTTAATATATTCAATTAATGCATAATTTAGATTGAGTAGTATTGTGTTCTCAAGTATTGTATAACTATTTATTGTTTCACTTTATTTTGTACTTGCACTTGACTCTGATACTCATAATTAAGTGAGCCTTTTAATTAAGGTATTTAAACTTCATTATGATTAATAAGTAGTGTGTGATGAGATGCAAATTTATTTGATTTTAAGTATGTCAAGAGTTTTTACTTGGGTCTTAAAGATATTAATATTATAAGTTCTGAAAGTGAAAAAACATGGCAGTGTCGTGGCCTTATAGATTTTTTTCAAAAATTCGTTCTGTCATATCGTAGATGATTTATCTTTAAAAGCTAAATACATGAAGCAATCAACTTATCAAGAGAGGTTCAGAATCTCATGGGAATAATGAGCCCTACTAAATATTAAAACATGTGCTCATTTGACGCGCATCAATTTCTTCAACACCAATTCTTAAATTTTTTTGAAATATGTCGAGCAACATGCTATGTTACATACAACTTACAACAAATAGAGGCAGTTTCAGTAACAAATTTATTTTTTATTAGTAAAATGTTTTTAATATCTCTTGACTTGTACTATTTTCTACTTATTCCAGTCAACTATTAAAATTAAAAGACTAGTAGTAAAATTATCGGAAAACTATGAGTCCTACACTTTCTAATAATAAAATAATCAGAGTCATTGATAGCCTAATTTTATAGAAATATGTATTATTATGAAAGACTAAACTACAATATTTACACAAAATGTCTTCAAGTGACGAAAATGCGAGAGGCGGTATCGAAATTTTAGGTGTTGTATTTATCTGCTCCTGTATGTGGAGCGCCGCTAACTGTGAGCTGTCATGCGCCTCCTACAGATGTCGGGAGTTATCTCTCCTTTTGGCATGTGTTCAGCGCGCGACTTGCTTGATCGCATGGGTGCATGTGCCCTGGGTTGGGCACATGTGTCCTTACCCATGATATCCTCCACCACTAAATTAGGAAATGTCCCTTATGTACGTGACGCCCGTAATGCTCGATCGAGTTCAATCGAAGTGCTACCGGCAATCGAGGAGAGTTGAAATATCGAAGAAGAATTGTGGCTATATTAACATAAACAAGTTAATTCCAGCCCCGCCACGCCAAATACTTGAGACTGGCGTATCTGACACTCGAGAAGGGTGTGTCCAACATGTTTTAGACATCTCTACGAAAAAATTATAAAATTTTAATATATTCAATTAATACATAATTTAGATTGAGAAGTATTATGTTCTCAAGTATTGTATAACTATTGATTGTTTCACTTTATTTTGTACTTGCACTTGACTCTGATACTCATAATTAAGTGAGCCTTTTAATTAAGGTATTTAAACTTCATTATGATTAATAAGTAGTGTGTGATGAGATGCAAATTTATTTGATTTTAAGTATGTCAAGAGTTTTTACTTGGGTCATAAAGATATTAATATTTTAAGTTCTGAAAGTAAAAAAACATGGCAGTGTCGTGGCCTCATATATTTTTTTCAAAAATTCGTTCCGTCACATCGTAGATGATTTATCTTTAAAAGCTAAACACATGAAACAATCAACTTATCAAGAGAGGTTCAGAATCTCATGGGAATAATGAGCCCTACTAAATATTAAAACATGGGCTCATTTGACGCGCTTCAATTTCTTCAAAACCAACTCTTAACTTTTTTTTGAAATATGTCGAGCAACATGCTATGTTACATACAACTTACAACAAATAGAGGCAGTTTCAGTAACAAATTTATTTTTTATTAGTAAAATATTTTTAATATCTCTTGACTTGTACTATTTTCTACTTATTCCAGTCAACTATTAAAATTAAAAGACAAGTAGTAAAATTATCGGAAACTAAGAGTCCTACACTTTCTAATAATAAAACTATCATGGTCATTGATAGCCTAATTTTATAGAAATATGTATTATTATGAAAGACTAAACTACAATATTTACACAAAATGTCTTCAAGTGACGAAAATGCGAGAGGCGGTCCCGAAATTTTAGGTGTTGGATTCATCTGCTCTTGTATGTGGAGCGCAACGAACCGTGAGCTGTCTTGCGGCTCCTGCAGATGTCAGGCGTTATCTCTCCTGTTGGCATGTGTTCAGCGCGCGACTTGCTTGATCGCATGGGTGCATGTGCCCTGGGTTGGGCACATGTGTCCTTGCCCATGATATCCTCCACCACTAAATTAGGCAATGTCCCTTATGTAAGTGATGCCCGGAATGCTCGATCGAGTTCAATCTAAGTGCTACCGACAATCGAGGAGAGTTGAAATATCGAAGAAGAATTGTGGCTATATTAACATAAATAAGTTAATTCCAGCCCCGCCACAACAAATACTTGAGACTAGCGTATCTGACACTCAAGAAGGGTGTGTCCAAAATGTTTTAGACATCTCTACGAAAAAATTATAAAATTTTAATATATTCAATTAATGCATAATTTAGATTGAGTAGTATTGTGTTCTCAAGTATTGTATAACTATTTATTGTTTCACTTTATTTTGTACTTGCACTTGACTCTGATACTCATAATTAAGTGAGCCTTTTAATTAAGGTATTTAAACTTCATTATGATTAATAAGTAGTGTGTGATGAGATGCAAATTTATTTGATTTTAAGTATGTCAAGAGTTTTTACTTGGGTCTTAAAGATATTAATATTATAAGTTCTGAAAGTGAAAAAACATGGCAGTGTCGTGGCCTTATAGATTTTTTTCAAAAATTCGTTCTGTCATATCGTAGATGATTTATCTTTAAAAGCTAAATACATGAAGCAATCAACTTATCAAGAGAGGTTCAGAATCTCATGGGAATAATGAGCCCTACTAAATATTAAAACATGTGCTCATTTGACGCGCATCAATTTCTTCAACACCAATTCTTAAATTTTTTTGAAATATGTCGAGCAACATGCTATGTTACATACAACTTACAACAAATAGAGGCAGTTTCAGTAACAAATTTATTTTTTATTAGTAAAATGTTTTTAATATCTCTTGACTTGTACTATTTTCTACTTATTCCAGTCAACTATTAAAATTAAAAGACTAGTAGTAAAATTATCGGAAAACTATGAGTCCTACACTTTCTAATAATAAAATAATCAGAGTCATTGATAGCCTAATTTTATAGAAATATGTATTATTATGAAAGACTAAACTACAATATTTACACAAAATGTCTTCAAGTGACGAAAATGCGAGAGGCGGTATCGAAATTTTAGGTGTTGTATTTATCTGCTCCTGTATGTGGAGCGCCGCTAACTGTGAGCTGTCATGAGCCTCCTACAGATGTCGGGAGTTATCTCTCCTTTTGGAATGTGTTCTGCGCGCGACTTGCTTGATCGCATGGGTGCATGTGCCCTGGGTTGGGCACATGTGTCCTTACCCATGATATCCTCCACCACTAAATTAGGAAATGTCCCTTATGTACGTGACGCCCGTAATGCTCGATCGAGTTCAATCGAAGTGCTACCGGCAATCGAGGAGAGTTGAAATATCGAAGAAGAATTGTGGCTATATTAACATAAACAAGTTAATTCCAGCCCCGCCACGCCAAATACTTGAGACTGGCGTATCTGACACTCGAGAAGGGTGTGTCCAACATGTTTTAGACATCTCTACGAAAAAATTATAAAATTTTAATATATTCAATTAATGCATAATTTAGATTGAGAAGTATTATGTTCTCAAGTATTGTATAACTATTGATTGTTTCACTTTATTTTGTACTTGCACTTGACTCTGATACTCATAATTAAGTGAGCCTTTTAATTAAGGTATTTAAACTTCATTATGATTAATAAGTAGTGTGTGATGAGATGCAAATTTATTTGATTTTAAGTATGTCAAGAGTTTTTACTTGGGTCATAAAGATATTAATATTTTAAGTTCTGAAAGTAAAAAAACATGGCAGTGTCGTGGCCTCATATATTTTTTTCAAAAATTCGTTCCGTCACATCGTAGATGATTTATCTTTAATAGCTAAACACATGAAACAATCAACTTATCAAGAGAGGTTCAGAATCTCATGGGAATAATGAGCCCTACTAAATATTAAAACATGGGCTCATTTGACGCGCTTCAATTTCTTCAAAACCAACTCTTAACTTTTTTTTGAAATATGTCGAGCAACATGCTATGTTACATACAACTTACAACAAATAGAGGCAGTTTCAGTAACAAATTTATTTTTTATTAGTAAAATATTTTTAATATCTCTTGACTTGTACTATTTTCTACTTATTCCAGTCAACTATTAAAATTAAAAGACAAGTAGTAAAATTATCGGAAACTAAGAGTCCTACACTTTCTAATAATAAAACTATCATGGTCATTGATAGCCTAATTTTATAGAAATATGTATTATTATGAAAGACTAAACTACAATATTTACACAAAATGTCTTCAAGTGACGAAAATGCGAGAGGCGGTCCCGAAATTTTAGGTGTTGGATTCATCTGCTCTTGTATGTGGAGCGCAACGAACCGTGAGCTGTCTTGCGGCTCCTGCAGATGTCGGGCGTTATCTCTCCTGTTGGCAAGTGTTCAGCGCGCGACTTGCTTGATCGCATGGGTGCATGTGCCCTGGGTTGGGCACATGTGTCCTTGCCCATGATATCCTCCACCACTAAATTAGGCAATGTCCCTTATGTAAGTGATGCCCGGAATGCTCGATCGAGTTCAATCTAAGTGCTACCGACAATCGAGGAGAGTTGAAATATCGAAGAAGAATTGTGGCTATATTAACATAAATAAGTTAATTCCAGCCCCGCCACACCAAATACTTGAGACTAGCGTATCTGACACTCAAGAAAGGTGTGTCCAACATGTTTTAGACATCTCAACGAAAAAATTATAAAATTTTAATATATTCAATTAATGCATAATTTAGATTGAGTAGTATTGTGTTCTCAAGTATTGTATAACTATTTATTGTTTCACTTTATTTTGTACTTGCACTTGACTCTGATACTCATAATTAAGTGAGCCTTTTAATTAAGGTATTTAAACTTCATTATGATTAATAAGTAGTGTGTGATGAGATGCAAATTTATTTGATTTTAAGTATGTCAAGAGTTTTTACTTGGGTCTTAAAGATATTAATATTATAAGTTCTGAAAGTGAAAAAACATGGCAGTGTCGTGGCCTTATAGATTTTTTTTCAAAAATTCGTTCTGTCACATCGTAGATGATTTATCTTTAAAAGCTAAATACATGAAGCAATCAACTTATCAAGAGAGGTTCAGAATCTCATGGGAATAATGAGCCCTACTAAATATTAAAACATGTGCTCATTTGACGGGCATCAATTTCTTCAACACCAATTCTTAAATTTTTTTGAAATATGTCGAGCAACATGCTATGTTACATACAACTTACAACAAATAGAGGCAATTTCAGTAACAAATTTATTTTTTATTAGTAAAATGTTTTTAATATCTCTTGACTTGTACTATTTTCTACTTATTCCAGTCAACTATTAAAATTAAAAGACAAGTAGTAAAATTATTGGAAAACTATGAGTCCTACACTTTCTAATAATAAAACTATCATGGTCATTGATAGCCTAATTTTATAGAAATATGTATTATTATGAAAGACTAAACTACAATATTTACACAAAATGCCTTCAAGTGACGAAAATGCGAGAGGCGGTCCCGAAATTTTAGGTGTTGGATTCATCTGCTCTTGTATGTGGAGCGCAACGAACCGTGAGCTGTCTTGCGGCTCCTGCAAATGTCGGGCGTCATCTCTCCTGTTGGCATGTGTTCAGCGCGCGACTTGCTTGATCGCATGGGTGCATGTGCCCTGGGTTGGGCACATGTGTCCTTGCCCAAGATATCCTCCACCACTAAATTAGGCAATGTCCCTTATGTAAGTGATGCCCGGAATGCTCGATCGAGTTCAATCGAAGTGCTACCGACAATCGAGGAGAGTTGAAATATCGAAGAAGAATTGTGGCTATATTAACATAAATAAGTTAATTCCAGCCCCCCCACACCAAATACTTGAGACTAGCGTATCTGACACTCAAGAAGGGTGTGTCCAACATGTTTTAGACATCTCTACGAAAAAATTATAAAATTTTAATATATTCAATTAATGCATAATTTAGATTGAGTAGTATTGTGTTCTCAAGTATTGTATAACTATTTATTGTTTCACTTTATTTTGTACTTGCACTTGACTCTGATACTCATAATTAAGTGAGCCTTTTAATTAAGGTATTTAAACTTCATTATGATTAATAAGTAGTGTGTGATGAGATGCAAATTTATTTGATTTTAAGTATGTCAAGAGTTTTTACTTGGGTCATAAAGATATTAATATTTTAAGTTCTGAAAGTAAAAAAACATGGCAGTGTCGTGGCCTCATATATTTTTTTCAAAAATTTGTTCCGTCACATCGTAGATGATTTATCTTTAAAAGCTAAACACATGAAACAATCAACTTATCAAGAGAGGTTCAGAATCTCATGGGAATAATGAGCCCTACTAAATATTAAAACATGGGCTCATTTGACGCGCTTCAATTTCTTCAAAACCAACTCTTAACCTTTTTTTGAAATATGTCGAGCAACATGCTATGTTACATACAACTTACAACAAATAGAGGCAGTTTCAGTAACAAATTTATTTTTTATTAGTAAAATATTTTTAATATCTCTTGACTTGTACTATTTTCTACTTATTCTAGTCAACTATTAAAATTAAAAGACAAGTAGTAAAATTATCGGAAAACTTAGAGTCCTACACTTTCTAATAATAAAACTATCATGGTCATTGATAGCCTAATTTTATAGAAATATGTATTATTATGAAAGACTAAACTACAATATTTACACAAAATGTCTTCAAGTGACGAAAATGCGAGAGGCGGTCCCGAAATTTTAGGTGTTGGATTCATCTGCTCTTGTATGTGGAGCGCAACGAACCGTGAGCTGTCTTGCGGCTCCTGCAGATGTCGGGCGTTATCTCTCCTGTTGGCATGTGTTCAGCGCGCGACTTGCTTGATCGCATGGGTGCATGTGCCCTGGGTTGGGCACATGTGTCCTTACCCATGATATCCTCCACCACTAAATTAGGAAATGTCCCTTATGTACGTGACGCCCGTAATGCTCGATCGAGTTCAATCGAAGTGCTACCGGCAATCGAGGAGAGTTGAAATATCGAAGAAGAATTGTGGCTATATTAACATAAACAAGTTAATTCCAGCCCCGCCACGCCAAATACTTGAGACTGGCGTATCTGACACTCGAGAAGGGTGTGTCCAACATGTTTTAGACATCTCTACGAAAAAATTATAAAATTTTAATATATTCAATTAATGCATAATTTAGATTGAGAAGTATTATGTTCTCAAGTATTGTATAACTATTGATTGTTTCACTTTATTTTGTACTTGCACTTGACTCTGATACTCATAATTAAGTGAGCCTTTTAATTAAGGTATTTAAACTTCATTATGATTAATAAGTAGTGTGTGATGAGATGCAAATTTATTTGATTTTAAGTATGTCAAGAGTTTTTACTTGGGTCATAAAGATATTAATATTTTAAGTTCTGAAAGTAAAAAAACATGGCAGTGTCGTGGCCTCATATATTTTTTTCAAAAATTTGTTCCGTCACATCGTAGATGATTTATCTTTAAAAGCTAAACACATGAAACAATCAACTTATCAAGAGAGGTTCAGAATCTCATGGGAATAATGAGCCCTACTAAATATTAAAACATGGGCTCATTTGACGCGCTTCAATTTCTTCAAAACCAACTCTTAACCTTTTTTTGAAATATGTCGAGCAACATGCTATGTTACATACAACTTACAACAAATAGAGGCAGTTTCAGTAACAAATTTATTTTTTATTAGTAAAATATTTTTAATATCTCTTGACTTGTACTATTTTCTACTTATTCCAGTCAACTATTAAAATTAAAAGACAAGTAGTAAAATTATCGGAAAACTAAGAGTCCTACACTTTCTAATAATAAAACTATCATGGTCATTGATAGCCTAATTTTATAGAAATATGTATTATTATGAAAGACTAAACTACAATATTTACACAAAATGTCTTCAAGTGACGAAAATGCGAGAGGCGGTCCCGAAATTTTAGGTGTTGGATTCATCTGCTCTTGTATGTGGAGCGCATCGAACCGTGAGCTGTCTTGCGGCTCCTGCAGATGTCGGGCGTTATCTCTTCTGTTGGCATGTGTTCAGCGCGCGGCTTGCTTGATCGCATGGGTGCATGTGCCCTGGGTTGGGCACATGTGTCCTTGCCCATGATATCCTCCACCACTAAATTAGGCAATGTCCCTTATGTAAGTGATGCCCGGAATGCTCGATGGAGTTCAATCTAAGTGCTACCGACAATCGAGGAGAGTTGAAATATCGAAGAAGAATTGTGGCTATATTAACATAAATAAGTTAATTCCAGCCCCGCCACAACAAATACTTGAGACTAGCGTATCTGACACTCAAGAAGGGTGTGTCCAAAATGTTTTAGACATCTCTACGAAAAAATTATAAAATTTTAATATATTCAATTAATGCATAATTTAGATTGAGTAGTATTGTGTTCTCAAGTATTGTATAACTATTTATTGTTTCACTTTATTTTGTACTTGCACTTGACTCTGATACTCATAATTAAGTGAGCCTTTTAATTAAGGTATTTAAACTTCATTATGATTAATAAGTAGTGTGTGATGAGATGCAAATTTATTTGATTTTAAGTATGTCAAGAGTTTTTACTTGGGTCTTAAAGATATTAATATTATAAGTTCTGAAAGTGAAAAAACATGGCAGTGTCGTGGCCTTATAGATTTTTTTCAACAATTCGTTCTGTCACATCGTAGATGATTTATCTTTAAAAGCTAAATACATGAAGCAATCAACTTATCAAGAGAGGTTCAGAATCTCATGGGAATAATGAGCCCTACTAAATATTAAAACATGTGCTCATTTGACGCGCATCAATTTCTTCAACACCAATTCTTAAATTTTTTTGAAATATGTCGAGCAACATGCTATGTTACATACAACTTACAACAAATAGAGGCAGTTTCAGTAACAAATTTATTTTTTATTAGTAAAATGTTTTTAATATCTCTTGACTTGTACTATTTTCTACTTATTCCAGTCAACTATTAAAATTAAAAGACTAGTAGTAAAATTATCGGGAAACTATGAGTCCTACACTTTCTAATAATAAAATAATCAGAGTCATTGATAGCCTAATTTTATAGAAATATGTATTATTATGAAAGACTAAACTACAATATTTACACAAAATGTCTTCAAGTGACGAAAATGCGAGAGGCGGTACCGAAATTTTAGGTGTTGTATTCATCTGCTCCTGTATGTGGAGCGCCGCTAACTGTGAGCTGTCATGCGGCTCCTACAGATGTCGGGAGTTATCTCTCCTTTTGGCATGTGTTCAGCGCGCGACTTGCTTGATCGCATGGGTGCATGTGCCCTGGGTTGGGCACATGTGTCCTTACCCATGATATCCTCCACCACTAAATTAGGAAATGTCCCTTATGTACGTGACGCCCGTAATGCTCTATCGAGTTCAATCGAAGTGTTACCGGCAATCGAGGAGAGTTGAAATATCGAAGAAGAATTGTGTCTATATTAACATAAACAAGTTAATTCCAGCCCCGCCACGCCAAATACTTGAGACTGGCGTATCTTACACTCGAGAAGGGTGTGTCCAACATGTTTTAGACATCTCTACGAAAAAATTATAAAATTTTAATATATTCAATTAATGCATAATTTAGATTGAGAAGTATTATGTTCTCAAGTATTGTATAACTATTGATTGTTTCACTTTATTTTGTACTTGCACTTGACTCTGATACTCATAATTAAGTGAGCCTTTTAATTAAGGTATTTAAACTTCATTATGATTAATAAGTAGTGTGTGATGAGATGCAAATTTATTTGATTTTAAGTATGTCAAGAGTTTTTACTTGGGTCATAAAGATATTAATATTTTAAGTTCTGAAAGTAAAAAAACATGGCAGTGTCGTGGCCTCATATATTTTTTTCAAAAATTCGTTCCGTCACATCGTAGATGATTTATCTTTAAAAGCTAAACACATGAAACAATCAACTTATCAAGAGAGGTTCAGAATCTCATGGGAATAATGAGCCCTACTAAATATTAAAACATGGGCTCATTTGACGCGCTTCAATTTCTTCAAAACCAACTCTTAACTTTTTTTTGAAATATGTCGAGCAACATGCTATGTTACATACAACTTACAACAAATAGAGGCAGTTTCAGTAACAAATTTATTTTTTATTAGTAAAATATTTTTAATATCTCTTGACTTGTACTATTTTCTACTTATTCCAGTCAACTATTAAAATTAAAAGACTAGTAGTAAAACTATCGGAAAACTAAGAGTCCTATACTTTCTAATAATAAAACTATCATGGTCATTGATAGCCTAATTTTATAGAAATATGTATTATTATGAAAGACTAAACTACAATATTTACACAAAATGTCTTCAAGTGACGAAAATGCGAGAGGCGGTCCCGAAATTTTAGGTATTGGATTCATCTGCTCTTGTATGTGGAGCGCAACGAACCGTGAGCTGTCTTGCGGCTCCTGCAGATGTCGGGCGTTATCTCTCCTGTTGGCATGTGTTCAGCGCGCGACTTGCTTGATCGCATGGGTGCATGTGCCCTTGGTTGGGCACATGTATCCTTGCCCATGATATCCTCCACCACTAAATTAGGCAATGTCCCTTATGTAAGTGATGCCCGGAATGCTCGATCGAGTTCAATCTAAGTGCTACCGACAATCGAGGAGAGTTAAAATATCGAAGAAGAATTGTGGCTATATTAACATAAATAAGTTAATTCCAGCCCCGCCACACCAAATACTTGAGACTAGCGTATCTGACACTCAAGAAGGGTGTGTCCAACATGTTTTAGACATCTCTACGAAAAAATTATAAAATTTTAATATATTCAATTAATGCATAATTTAGATTGAGTAGTATTGTGTTCTCAAGTATTGTATAACTATTTATTGTTTCACTTTATTTTGTACTTGCACTTGACTCTGATACTCATAATTAAGTGAGCCTTTTAATTAAGGTATTTAAACTTCATTATGATTAATAAGTAGTGTGTGATGAGATGCAAATTTATTTGATTTTAAGTATGTCAAGAGTTTTTACTTGGGTCTTAAAGATATTAATATTATAAGTTCTGAAAGTGAAAAAACATGGCAGTGTCGTGGCCTTATAGATTTTTTTCAAAAATTCGTTCTGTCACATCGTAGATGATTTATCTTTAAAAGCTAAATACATGAAGCAATCAACTTATCAAGAGAGATTCAGAATCTCATGGGAATAATGAGCCATACTAAATATTAAAACATGTGCTCATTTGACGCACATCAATTTCTTCAACACCAATTCTTAAATTTTTTTGAAATATGTCGAGCAACATGCTATGTTATATATAACTTACAACAAATAGAGGCAGTTTCAGTAACAAATATATTTTTTATTAGTAAAATGTTTTTAATATCTCTTGACTTGTACTATTTTCTACTTATTCCAGTCAACTATTAAAATTAAAAGACTAGTAGTAAAATTATCGGAAAACTATGAGTCCTACACTTTCTAATAATAAAATAATCAGAGTCATTGATAGCCTAATTTTATAGAAATATGTATTATTATGAAAGACTAAACTACAATATTTACACAAAATGTCTTCAAGTGACGAAAATGCGAGAGGCGGTACCGAAATTTTAGGTGTTGTATTCATCTGCTCCTGTATGTGGAGCGCCGCTAACTGTGAGCTGTCATGCGGCTCCTACAGATGTCGGGAGTTATCTCTCCTTTTGGCATGTGTTCAGCGCGCGACTTGCTTGATCGCATGGGTGCATGTGCCCTGGGTTGGGCACATGTGTCCTTGCCCATGATATCCTCCACCACTAAATTAGGAAATGTCCCTTATGTACGTGACGCCCGTAATGCTCGATCGAGTTCAATCGAAGTGCTACCGGCAATCGAGGAGAGTTGAAATATCGAAGAAGAATTGTGGCTATATTAACATAAACAAGTTAATTCCAGCCCCGCCACGCCAAATACTTGAGACTGGCGTATGTGACACTCGAGAAGGGTGTGTCCAACATGTTTTAGACATCTCTACGAAAAAATTATAAAATTTTAATATATTCAATTAATGCATAATTTAGATTGAGTAGTATTGTGTTCTCAAGTATTGTATAACTATTGATTGTTTCACTTTATTTTGTACTTGCACTTGACTCTGATACTCATAATTAAGTGAGCCTTTTAATTAAGGTATTTAAACTTCATTATGATTAATAAGTAGTGTGTGATGAGATGCAAATTTATTTGATTTTAAGTATGTCAAGAGTTTTTACTTGGGTCATAAAGATATTAATATTATAAGTTGTGAAAGTAAAAAAACATGGCAGTGTCGTGGCCTTATAGATATTTTTCAAAAATTCGTTCCGTCACATCGTAGATGATTTATCTTTAAAAGCTAAACACATGAAACAATCAACTTATCAAGAGTGGTTCAGAATCTCATGGGAATAATGAGCCCTACTAAATATTAAAACATGGGCTCATTTGACGCGCTTCAATTTCTTCAAAACCAACTCTTAACTTTTTTTTGAAATATGTCGAGCAACATGCTATTTTACATACAACTTACAACAAATAGAGGCAGTTTCAGTAACAAATTTATTTTTTATTAGTAAAATGTTTTTAATATCTCTTGACTTGTACTATTTTCTACTTATTCCAGTCAACTATTAAAATTAAAAGACTAGTAGTAAAACTATCGGAAAACTAAGAGTCCTATACTTTCTAATAATAAAACTATCATGGTCATTGATAGCCTAATTTTATAGAAATATGTATTATTATGAAAGACTAAACTACAATATTTACACAAAATGTCTTCAAGTGACGAAAATGCGAGAGGCGGTCCCGAAATTTTAGGTATTGGATTCATCTGCTCTTGTATGTGGAGCGCAACGAACCGTGAGCTGTCATGCGGCTCCTGCAGATGTCGGGCGTTATCTCTCCTGTTGGCATGTGTTCAGCGCGCGACTTGCTTGATCGCATGGGTGCATGTGCCCTGGGTTGGGCACATGTGTCCTTGCCCATGATATCCTCCACCACTAAATTAGGCAATGTCCCTTATGTACGTGACGCCCGGAATGCTCGATCGAGTTCAATCGAAGTGCTACCGGCAATCGAGGAGAGTTGAAATATCGAAGAAGAATTGTGGCTATATTAACATAAATAAGTTAATTCCAGCCCCGCCACGCCAAATACTTGAGACTAGCATATCTGACACTCAAGAAGGGTGTGTCCAACATGTTTTAGACATCTCTACGAAAAAATTATAAAATTTTAATATATTCAATTAATGCATAATTTAGATTGAGTAGTATTGTGTTCTCAAGTATTGTATAACTATTTATTGTTTCACATTATTTTGTACTTGCACTTGACTCTGATACTCATAATTAAGTGAGCCTTTTAATTAAGGTATTTAAACTTCATTATGATTAATAAGTAGTGTGTGATGAGATGCAAATTTATTTGATTTTAAGTATGTCAAGAGTTTTTACTTGGGTCTTAAAGATATTAATATTATAAGTTCTGAAAGTGAAAAAACATGGCAGTGTCGTGGCCTTATAGATTTTTTTCAAAAATTCGTTCTGTCACATCGTAGATGATTTATCTTTAAAAGCTAAATACATGAAGCAATCAACTTATCAAGAGAGATTCAGAATCTCATGGGAATAATGAGCCATACTAAATATTAAAACATGTGCTCATTTGACGCGCATCAATTTCTTCAACACCAATTCTTAAATTTTTTTGAAATATGTCGAGCAACATGCTATTTTACATACAACTTACAACAAATAGAGGCAGTTTCAGTAACAAATTTATTTTTTATTAGTAAAATGTTTTTAATATCTCTTGACTTGTACTATTTTCTACTTATTCCAGTCAACTATTAAAATTAAAAGACTAGTAGTAAAACTATCGGAAAACTAAGAGTCCTATACTTTCTAATAATAAAACTATCATGGTCATTGATAGCCTAATTTTATAGAAATATGTATTATTATGAAAGACTAAACTACAATATTTACACAAAATGTCTTCAAGTGACGAAAATGCGAGAGGCGGTCCCGAAATTTTAGGTATTGGATTCATCTGCTCTTGTATGTGGAGCGCAACGAACCGTGAGCTGTCATGCGGCTCCTGCAGATGTCGGGCGTTATCTCTCCTGTTGGCATGTGTTCAGCGCGCGACTTGCTTGATCGCATGGGTGCATGTGCCCTGGGTTGGGCACATGTGTCCTTGCCCATGATATCCTCCACCACTAAATTAGGCAATGTCCCTTATGTACGTGACGCCCGGAATGCTCGATCGAGTTCAATCGATGTGCTACCGGCAATCGAGGAGAGTTGAAATATCGAAGAAGAATTGTGGCTATATTAACATAAATAAGTTAATTCCAGCCCCGCCACGCCAAATACTTGAGACTAGCATATCTGACACTCAAGAAGGGTGTGTCCAACATGTTTTAGACATCTCTACGAAAAAATTATAAAATTTTAATATATTCAATTAATGCATAATTTAGATTGAGTAGTATTGTGTTCTCAAGTATTGTATAACTATTTATTGTTTCACATTATTTTGTACTTGCACTTGACTCTGATACTCATAATTAAGTGAGCCTTTTAATTAAGGTATTTAAACTTCATTATGATTAATAAGTAGTGTGTGATGAGATGCAAATTTATTTGATTTTAAGTATGTCAAGAGTTTTTACTTGGGTCTTAAAGATATTAATATTAT
This sequence comes from Linaria vulgaris, assembly GCA_948329865.1. Classification (NCBI taxonomy): domain Eukaryota; kingdom Viridiplantae; phylum Streptophyta; class Magnoliopsida; order Lamiales; family Plantaginaceae; genus Linaria; species Linaria vulgaris. Next base: position 69,814,269 of record OX415251.1, read on the forward strand.
AAGTTCTGAAAGTGAAAAAACATGGCAGTGTCGTGGCCTTATAGATTTTTTTCAAAAATTCGTTCTGTCACATCGTAGATGATTTATCTTTAAAAGCTAAATACATGAAGCAATCAACTTATCAAGAGAGATTCAGAATCTCATGGGAATAATGAGCCATACTAAATATTAAAACATGTGCTCATTTGACGCGCATCAATTTCTTCAACACCAATTCTTAAATTTTTTTGAAATATGTCGAGCAACATGCTATGTTATATATAACTTACAACAAATAGAGGCAGTTTCAGTAACAAATATATTTTTTATTAGTAAAATGTTTTTAATATCTCTTGACTTGTACTATTTTCTACTTATTCCAGTCAACTATTAAAATTAAAAGACTAGTAGTAAAATTATCGGAAAACTATGAGTCCTACACTTTCTAATAATAAAATAATCAGAGTCATTGATAGCCTAATTTTATAGAAATATGTATTATTATGAAAGACTAAACTACAATATTTACACAAAATGTCTTCAAGTGACGAAAATGCGAGAGGCGGTCCCGAAATTTTAGGTATTGGATTCATCTGCTCTTGTATGTGGAGCGCAACGAACCGTGAGCTGTCATGCGGCTCCTACAGATGTCGGGAGTTATCTCTCCTTTTGGCATGTGTTCAGCGCGCGACTTGCTTGATCGCATGGGTGCATGTGCCCTGGGTTGGGCACATGTGTCCTTGCCCATGATATCCTCCACCACTAAATTAGGAAATGTCCCTTATGTACGTGACGCCCGTAATGCTCGATCGAGTTCAATCGAAGTGCTACCGGCAATCGAGGAGAGTTGAAATATCGAAGAAGAATTGTGGCTATATTAACATAAACAAGTTAATTCCAGCCCCGCCACGCCAAATACTTGAGACTGGCGTATGTGACACTCGAGAAGGGTGTGTCCAACATGTTTTAGACATCTCTACGAAAAAATTATAAAATTTTAATATATTCAATTAATGCATAATTTAGATTGAGTAGTATTGTGTTCTCAAGTATTGTATAACTATTGATTGTTTCACTTTATTTTGTACTTGCACTTGACTCTGATACTCATAATTAAGTGAGCCTTTTAATTAAGGTATTTAAACTTCATTATGATTAATAAGTAGTGTGTGATGAGATGCAAATTTATTTGATTTTAAGTATGTCAAGAGTTTTTACTTGGGTCATAAAGATATTAATATTATAAGTTGTGAAAGTAAAAAAACATGGCAGTGTCGTGGCCTTATAGATATTTTTCAAAAATTCGTTCCGTCACATCGTAGATGATTTATCTTTAAAAGCTAAACACATGAAACAATCAACTTATCAAGAGTGGTTCAGAATCTCATGGGAATAATGAGCCCTACTAAATATTAAAACATGGGCTCATTTGACGCGCTTCAATTTCTTCAAAACCAACTCTTAACTTTTTTTTGAAATATGTCGAGCAACATGCTATTTTACATACAACTTACAACAAATAGAGGCAGTTTCAGTAACAAATTTTTTTTTTTTTAGTAAAATGTTTTTAATATCTCTTGACTTGTACTATTTTCTACTTATTCCAGTCAACTATTAAAATTAAAAGACTAGTAGTAAAACTATCGGAAAACTAAGAGTCCTATACTTTCTAATAATAAAACTATCATGGTCATTGATAGCCTAATTTTATAGAAATATGTATTATTATGAAAGACTAAACTACAATATTTACACAAAATGTCTTCAAGTGACGAAAATGCGAGAGGCGGTCCCGAAATTTTAGGTATTGGATTCATCTGCTCTTGTATGTGGAGCGCAACGAACCGTGAGCTGTCATGCGGCTCCTGCAGATGTCGGGCGTTATCTCTCCTGTTGGCATGTGTTCAGCGCGCGACTTGCTTGATCGCATGGGTGCATGTGCCCTGGGTTGGGCACATGTGTCCTTGCCCATGATATCCTCCACCACTAAATTAGGCAATGTCCCTTATGTACGTGACGCCCGGAATGCTCGATCGAGTTCAATCGAAGTGCTACCGGCAATCGAGGAGAGTTGAAATATCGAAGAAGAATTGTGGCTATATTAACATAAATAAGTTAATTCCAGCCCCGCCACGCCAAATACTTGAGACTAGCATATCTGACACTCAAGAAGGGTGTGTCCAACATGTTTTAGACATCTCTACGAAAAAATTATAAAATTTTAATATATTCAATTAATGCATAATTTAGATTGAGTAGTATTGTGTTCTCAAGTATTGTATAACTATTTATTGTTTCACATTATTTTGTACTTGCACTTGACTCTGATACTCATAATTAAGTGAGCCTTTTAATTAAGGTATTTAAACTTCATTATGATTAATAAGTAGTGTGTGATGAGATGCAAATTTATTTGATTTTAAGTATGTCAAGAGTTTTTACTTGGGTCATAAAGATATTAATATTATAAGTTGTGAAAGTAAAAAAACATGGCAGTGTCGTGGCCTTATAGATATTTTTCAAAAATTCGTTCCGTCACATCGTAGATGATTTATCTTTAAAAGCTAAACACATGAAACAATCAACTTATCAAGAGAGGTTCAGAATCTCATGGGAATAATGAGCCCTACTAAATATTAAAACATGGGCTCATTTGACGCGCTTCAATTTCTTCAAAACCAACTCTTAACTTTTTTTTGAAATATGTCGAGCAACATGCTATTTTACATACAACTTACAACAAATAGAGGCAGTTTCAGTAACAAATTTTTTTTTTTTTAGTAAAATGTTTTTAATATCTCTTGACTTGTACTATTTTCTACTTATTCCAGTCAACTATTAAAATTAAAAGACTAGTAGTAAAACTATCGGAAAACTAAGAGTCCTACACTTTCTAATAATAAAACTATCATGGTCTTTGATAGCCTAATTTTATAGAAATATGTATTATTATGAAAGACTAAACTACAATATTTACACAAAATGTCTTCAAGTGACGAAAATGCGAGAGGCGGTCCCGAAATTTTAGGTGTTGGATTCATCTGCTCTTGTATGTGGAGCGCAACGAACCGTGAGCTGTCATGCGGCTCCTGCAGATGTCGGGCGTTATCTCTCCTGTTGGCATGTGTTCAGCGCGCGACTTGCTTGATCGCATGGGTGCATGTGCCCTAGGTTGGGCACATGTGTCCTTGCCCATGATATCCTCCACCACTAAATTAGGCAATGTCCCTTATGTACGTGACGCCCGTAATGCTCGATCGAGTTCAATCGAAGTGCTACCGGCAATCGAGGAGAGTTGAAATATCGAAGAAGAATTGTGGCTATATTAACATAAACAAGTTAATTCCAGCCCCGCCACGCCAAATACTTGAGACTGGCGTATCTGACACTCGAGAAGGGTGTGTCCAACATGTTTTAGACATCTCTACGAAAAAATTATAAAATTTTAATATATTCAATTAATGCATAATTTAGATTGAGTAGTATTGTGTTCTCAAGTATTGTATAACTATTGATTGTTTCACTTTATTTTGTACTTGCACTTGACTCTGATACTCATAATTAAGTGAGCCTTTTAATTAAGGTATTTAAACTTCATTATGATTAATAAGTAGTGTGTGATGAGATGCAAATTTATTTGATTTTAAGTATGTCAAGAGTTTTTACTTGGGTCATAAAGATATTAATATTATAAGTTGTGAAAGTAAAAAAACATGGCAGTGTCGTGGCCTTATAGATATTTTTCAAAAATTCGTTCCGTCACATCGTAGATGATTTATCTTTAAAAGCTAAGCACATGAAACAATCAACTTATCAAGAGTGGTTCAGAATCTCATGGGAATAATGAGCCCTACTAAATATTAAAACATGGGCTCATTTGACGCGCTTCAATTTCTTCAAAACCAACTCTTAACTTTTTTTTGAAATATGTCGAGCAACATGCTATTTTACATACAACTTACAACAAATAGAGGCAGTTTCAGTAACAAATTTATTTTTTATTAGTAACATGTTTTTAATATCTCTTGACTTGTACTATTTTCTACTTATTCCAGTCAACTATTAAAATTAAAAGACTAGTAGTAAAACTATCGGAAAACTAAGAGTCCTATACTTTCTAATAATAAAACTATCATGGTCATTGATAGCCTAATTTTATAGAAATATGTATTATTATGAAAGACTAAACTACAATATTTACACAAAATGTCTTCAAGTGACGAAAATGCGAGAGGCGGTCCCGAAATTTTAGGTATTGGATTCATCTGCTCTTGTATGTGGAGCGCAACGAACCGTGAGCTGTCATGCGGCTCCTGCAGATGTCGGGCGTTATCTCTCCTGTTGGCATGTGTTCAGCGCGCGACTTGCTTGATCGCATGGGTGCATGTGCCCTGGGTTGGGCACATGTGTCCTTGCCCATGATATCCTCCACCACTAAATTAGGCAATGTCCCTTATGTACGTGACGCCCGGAATGCTCGATCGAGTTCAATCGAAGTGCTACCGGCAATCGAGGAGAGTTGAAATATCGAAGAAGAATTGTGGCTATATTAACATAAATAAGTTAATTCCAGCCCCGCCACGCCAAATACTTGAGACTAGCATATCTGACACTCAAGAAGGGTGTGTCCAACATGTTTTAGACATCTCTACGAAAAAATTATAAAATTTTAATATATTCAATTAATGCATAATTTAGATTGAGTAGTATTGTGTTCTCAAGTATTGTATAACTATTTATTGTTTCACATTATTTTGTACTTGCACTTGACTCTGATACTCATAATTAAGTGAGCCTTTTAATTAAGGTATTTAAACTTCATTATGATTAATAAGTAGTGTGTGATGAGATGCAAATTTATTTGATTTTAAGTATGTCAAGAGTTTTTACTTGGGTCATAAAGATATTAATATTATAAGTTGTGAAAGTAAAAAAACATGGCAGTGTCGTGGCCTTATAGATATTTTTCAAAAATTCGTTCCGTCACATCGTAGATGATTTATCTTTAAAAGCTAAACACATGAAACAATCAACTTATCAAGAGAGGTTCAGAATCTCATGGGAATAATGAGCCCTACTAAATATTAAAACATGGGCTCATTTGACGCGCTTCAATTTCTTCAAAACCAACTCTTAACTTTTTTTTGAAATATGTCGAGCAACATGCTATTTTACATACAACTTACAACAAATAGAGGCAGTTTCAGTAACAAATTTTTTTTTTTTTAGTAAAATGTTTTTAATATCTCTTGACTTGTACTATTTTCTACTTATTCCAGTCAACTATTAAAATTAAAAGACTAGTAGTAAAACTATCGGAAAACTAAGAGTCCTACACTTTCTAATAATAAAACTATCATGGTCATTGATAGCCTAATTTTATAGAAATATGAATTATTATGAAAGACTAAACTACAATATTTACACAAAATGTCTTCAAGTGACGAAAATGCGAGAGGTGGTCCCGAAATTTTAGGTGTTGGATTCATCTGCTCTTGTATGTGGAGCGCAACGAACTGTGAGCTGTCATGCGGCTCCTGCAGATGACAGGCGTTATCTCTCCTGTTGGCATGTGTTCAGCGCGCGACTTGCTTGATCGCATGGGTGCATGTGCCCTGGGTTGGGTACATGTGTCCTTGCCCATGATATCCTCCACCACTAAATTAGGCAATGTCCCTTATGTACGTGACGCCCGGAATGCTCGATCGAGTTCAATCGAAGTGCTACCGGCAATCGAGGAGAGTTGAAATATCGAAGAAGAATTGTGGCTATATTAACATAAATAAGTTAATTCCAGCCATGCCACGCCAAATACTTGAGACTAGCTTATCTGACACTCAAGAAGGGTGTGTCCAACATGTTTTACACATCTCTACGAAAAAATTATAAAATTTTAATATATTCAATTAATGCATAATTTAGATTGAGTAGTATTGTGTTCTCAAGTATTGTATAACTATTTATTGTTTCACTTTATTTTGTACTTGCACTTGACTCTGATACTCATAATTAAGTGAGCCTTTTAATTAAGCTATTTAAACTTCATTATGATTAATAAGTAGTGTGTGATGAGATGCAGATTTATTTGATTTTAAGTATGTCAAGAGTTTTTACTTGGGTCTTAAAGATATTAATATTATAAGTTCTGAAAGTGAAAAAACATGGCAATGTCGTGGCCTTACAGATTTTTTTCAAAAATTCGTTCCGTCACATTGTAGATGATTTATCTTTAAAAGTTAAACACATGAAACAATCAACTTATCAAGAGAGGTTCAGAATCTCATGGGAATAATGAGCCCTACTAAATATTAAAACTTGGGCTCATTTGACGCGCTTCAATTTCTTCAACACCAACTCTTAACTTTTCTTGAAATATGTCGAGCAACATGCTATGTTACATACAACTTACAACAAATAGAGGCAGTTTCAGTAACAAATTTATTTTTTATTAGTAAAATGTTTTTAATATCTCTTGACTTGTACTATTTTCTACTTATTCCAGTCAACTATTAAAATTAAAAGACTAGTAGTAAAATTATCGGAAAACTAAGAGTCCTACACTTTCTAATTATAAAATAATCAGAGTCATTGATAGCCTAATTTTATAGAAATATGTATTATTATGAAAGACTAAACTACAATATTTACACAAAATGTTTACAAGTGACGAAAATGCGAGAGGCGGTACTGAAATGTTAGGTGTTTTATTCATCTGCTCCTGTATGTGGAGCGCCGCTAACTGTGAGCTGTCATGCGGCTCCTACAGATGTCGGGAGTTATCTCTCCTTTTGGCATGTGTTCAGCGCGCGACTTGCTTGATCGCATGGGTGCATGTGCCCTGGGTTGGGCACATGTGTCCTTGCCCATGATATCCTCCACCACTAATTTAGGCAATGTCCCTTATGTACGTGACGCCCGGAATGCTCGATCGAGTTCAATCGAAGTGCTACCGGCAATCGAGGAGAGTTGAAATATCGAAGAAGAATTGTGGCTATATTAACATAAATAAGTTAATTCCAGCCCCGCCACGCCAAATACTTGAGACTAGCGTATCTGACACTCAAGAAGGGTGTGTCCAACATGTTTTAGACATCTCTAAGAAAAAATTATAAAATTTTAATATATTCAATTAATGCATAATTTAGATTGAGTAGTATTCTGTTCTCAAGTATTGTATAACTATTGATTGTTTCACTTTATTTTGTACTTGCACTTGACTCTGATACTCATAATTAAGTGAGCCTTTTAATTAAGGTATTTAAACTTCATTATGATTAATAAGTAGTGTGTGATGAGATGCAAATTTATTTGATTTTAAGTATGTCAAGAGTTTTTACTTGGGTCATAAAGATATTAATATTATAAGTTCTGAAAGTGAAAAAACATGGCAGTGTCGTGGCCTTATAGATATTTTTCAAAAATTCGTTCCGTCACATCGTAGATGATTTATCTTTAAAAGCTAAACAAATGAAACAATCAACTTATCAAGAGAGGTTCAGAATCTCATGGGAATAATGAGCCCTACTAAATATTAAAACATGGGCTCATTTGAGGCGCTTCAATTTCTTCAACACCAACTCTTAACTTTTTTTTGAAATATGTCGAGCAACATGCTACGTTACATACAACTTACAACAAATAGAGGCAGTTTCAGTAACAAATTTATTTTTTATTAGTAAAATGTTTTTAATATCTCTTGACTTGTACTATTTTCTACTTATTTCAGTCAACTATTAAAATTAAAAGACTAGTAGTAAAATTATCGGAAAATTAAGAGTCCTACACTTTCTAATAATAAAACTATCATGGTCATTGATAGCCTAATTTTATAGAAATATGTATTATTATGAAAGACTAAACTACAATATTTACACAAAATGTCTTCAAGTGACGAAAATGCGAGAGGCGGTCCCGAAATTTTAGGTGTTGGATTCATCTGCTCTTGTGTGTGGAGCGCCGCGAACCGTGAGTTGTCATGCGGCTCCTGCAGATGTCGGGCGTTATCTCTTCTGTTGGCATGTGTTCAGCGCGCGACTTGCTTGATCGCATGGGTGCATGTGCCCTGGGTTGGGCACATGTGTCCTTGCCCATGATATCCTCCACCACTAAATTAGGTAATGTCCCTTATGTACGTGACGCCCGGAATGCTCGATCGAGTTCAATCGAAGTGCTACCGGCAATCGAGGAGAGTTGAAATATCGAAGAAGAATTGTGGCTATATTAACATAAATAAGTTAATTCCAGCCCCGCCACGCCAAATACTTGAGACTAGCGTATCTGACACTCAAGAAGGGTGTGTCCAACATGTTTTAGACATCTCTACGAAAAAATTATAAAATTTTAATATATTAAATTAATGCATAATTTAGATTGAGTAGTATTGTGTTCTCAAGTATTGTATAACTATTTATTGTTTCACTTTATTTTGTACTTGCACTTGACTCTGATACTCATAATTAAGTGAGCCTTTTAATTAAGGTATTTAAACTTCATTATGATTAATAAGTAGTGTGTGATGAGATGCAAACTTATTTGATTTTAAGTATGTCAAGAGTTTTTACTTGGGTCTTAAAGATATTAATATTATAAGTTCTGAAAGTGAAAAAACATGGCAGTGTCGTGGCCTTACAGATTTTTTTCAAAAATCCGTTCCGTCACATCGTTGATGATTTATCTTTAAAAGCTAAACACATGAAACAATCAACTTATCAAGAGAGGTTCAGAATCTCATGGGAATAATGAGCCCTACTAAATATTAAAACATGGGCTCATTTGACGCGCTTCAATTTCTTCAACACCAACTCTTAACTTTTCTTGAAATATGTCGAGCAACATGCTATGTTACATACAACTTACAACAAATAGAGGCAGTTTTAGTAACAAATTTATTTTTTATTAGTAAAATGTTTTTAATATCTCTTGACTTGTACTATTTTCTACTTATTCCAGTCAACTATTAAAATTAAAAGACTAGTAGTAAAATTATCGGAAAACTAAGAGTCCTACACTTTCTAATTATAAAATAATCAGAGTCATTGATAGCCTAATTTTATAGAAATATGTATTATTATGAAAGACTAAACTACAATATTTACACAAAATGTTTACAAGTGACGAAAATGCGAGAGGCGGTACTGAAATGTTAGGTGTTTTATTCATCTGCTCCTGTATGTGGAGCGCCGCTAACTGTGAGCTGTCATGCGGCTCCTACAGATGTCGGGAGTTATCTCTCCTTTTGGCATGTGTTCAGCGCGCGACTTGCTTGATCGCATGGGTGCATGTGCCCTGGGTTGGGCACATGTGTCCTTGCCCATGATATCCTCCACCACTAATTTAGGCAATGTCCCTTATGTACGTGACGCCCGGAATGCTCGATCGAGTTCAATCGAAGTGCTACCGGCAATCGAGGAGAGTTGAAATATCGAAGAAGAATTGTGGCTATATTAACATAAATAAGTTAATTCCAGCCCCGCCACGCCAAATACTTGAGACTAGCGTATCTGACACTCAAGAAGGGTGTGTCCAACATGTTTTAGACATCTCTAAGAAAAAATTATAAAATTTTAATATATTCAATTAATGCATAATTTAGATTGAGTAGTATTGTGTTCTCAAGTATTGTATAACTATTTATTGTTTCACTTTATTTTGTACTTGCACTTGACTCTGATACTCATAATTAAGTGAGCCTTTTAATTAAGGTATTTAAACTTCATTATGATTAATAAGTAGTGTGTGATGAGATGCAAACTTATTTGATTTTAAGTATGTCAAGAGTTTTTACTTGGGTCTTAAAGATATTAATATTATAAGTTCTGAAAGTGAAAAAACATGGCAGTGTCGTGGCCTTACAGATTTTTTTCAAAAATCCGTTCCGTCACATCGTTGATGATTTATCTTTAAAAGCTAAACACATGAAACAATCAACTTATCAAGAGAGGTTCAGAATCTCATGGGAATAATGAGCCCTACTAAATATTAAAACATGGGCTCATTTGACGCGCTTCAATTTCTTCAACACCAACTCTTAACTTTTCTTGAAATATGTCGAGCAACATGCTATGTTACATACAACTTACAACAAATAGAGGCAGTTTCAGTAACAAATTTATTTTTTATTAGTAAAATGTTTTTAATATCTCTTGACTTGTACTATTTTCTACTTATTTCAGTCAACTATTAAAATTAAAAGACTAGTAGTAAAATTATCGGAAAATTAAGAGTCCTACACTTTCTAATAATAAAACTATCATGGTCATTGATAGCCTAATTTTATAGAAATATGTATTATTATGAAAGACTAAACTACAATATTTACACAAAATGTCTTCAAGTGACGAAAATGCGAGAGGCGGTCCCGAAATTTTAGGTGTTGGATTCATCTGCTCTTGTGTGTGGAGCGCCGCGAACCGTGAGTTGTCATGCGGCTCCTGCAGATGTCGGGCGTTATCTCTTCTGTTGGCATGTGTTCAGCGCGCGACTTGCTTGATCGCATGGGTGCATGTGCCCTGGGTTGGGCACATGTGTCCTTGCCCATGATATCCTCCACCACTAAATTAGGTAATGTCCCTTATGTACGTGACGCCCGGAATGCTCGATCGAGTTCAATCGAAGTGCTACCGGCAATCGAGGAGAGTTGAAATATCGAAGAAGAATTGTGGCTATATTAACATAAATAAGTTAATTCCAGCCCCGCCACGCCAAATACTTGAGACTAGCGTATCTGACACTCAAGAAGGGTGTGTCCAACATGTTTTAGACATCTCTACGAAAAAATTATAAAATTTTAATATATTAAATTAATGCATAATTTAGATTGAGTAGTATTGTGTTCTCAAGTATTGTATAACTATTTATTGTTTCACTTTATTTTGTACTTGCACTTGACTCTGATACTCATAATTAAGTGAGCCTTTTAATTAAGGTATTTAAACTTCATTATGATTAATAAGTAGTGTGTGATGAGATGCAAACTTATTTGATTTTAAGTATGTCAAGAGTTTTTACTTGGGTCTTAAAGATATTAATATTATAAGTTCTGAAAGTGAAAAAACATGGCAGTGTCGTGGCCTTACAGATTTTTTTCAAAAATCCGTTCCGTCACATCGTTGATGATTTATCTTTAAAAGCTAAACACATGAAACAATCAACTTATCAAGAGAGGTTCAGAATCTCATGGGAATAATGAGCCCTACTAAATATTAAAACATGGGCTCATTTGACGCGCTTCAATTTCTTCAACACCAACTCTTAACTTTTCTTGAAATATGTCGAGCAACATGCTATGTTACATACAACTTACAACAAATAGAGGCAGTTTCAGTAACAAATTTATTTTTTATTAGTAAAATGTTTTTAATATCTCTTGACTTGTACTATTTTCTACTTATTCCAGTCAACTATTAAAATTAAAAGACTAGTAGTAAAATTATCGGAAAATTAAGAGTCCTACACTTTCTAATAATAAAACTATCATGGTCATTGATAGCCTAATTTTATAGAAATATGTATTATTATGAAAGACTAAACTACAATATTTACACAAAATGTCTTCAAGTGACGAAAATGCGAGAGGCGGTCCCGAAATTTTAGGTGTTGGATTCATCTGCTCTTGTGTGTGGAGCGCCGCGAACCGTGAGCTGTCATGCGGCTCCTGCAGATGTCGGGCGTTATCTCTTCTGTTGGCATGTGTTCAGCGCGCGACTTGCTTGATCGCATGGGTGCATGTGCCCTGGGTTGGGCACATGTGTCCTTGCCCATGATATCCTCCACCACTAAATTAGGTAATGTCCCTTATGTACGTGACGCCCGGAATGCTCGATCGAGTTCAATCGAAGTGCTACCGGCAATCGAGGAGAGTTGAAATATCGAAGAAGAATTGTGGCTATATTAACATAAATAAGTTAATTCCAGCCCCGCCACGCCAAATACTTGAGACTAGCGTATCTGACACTCAAGAAGGGTGTGTCCAACATGTTTTAGACATCTCTACGAAAAAATTATAAAATTTTAATATATTAAATTAATGCATAATTTAGATTGAGTAGTATTGTGTTCTCAAGTATTGTATAACTATTTATTGTTTCACTTTATTTTGTACTTGCACTTGACTCTGATACTCATAATTAAGTGAGCCTTTTAATTAAGGTATTTAAACTTCATTATGATTAATAAGTAGTGTGTGATGAGATGCAAACTTATTTGATTTTAAGTATGTCAAGAGTTTTTACTTGGGTCTTAAAGATATTAATATTATAAGTTCTGAAAGTGAAAAAACATGGCAGTGTCGTGGCCTTACAGATTTTTTTCAAAAATCCGTTCCGTCACATCGTTGATGATTTATCTTTAAAAGCTAAACACATGAAACAATCAACTTATCAAGAGAGGTTCAGAATCTCATGGGAATAATGAGCCCTACTAAATATTAAAACATGGGCTCATTTGACGCGCTTCAATTTCTTCAACACCAACTCTTAACTTTTCTTGAAATATGTCGAGCAACATGCTATGTTACATACAACTTACAACAAATAGAGGCAGTTTCAGTAACAAATTTATTTTTTATTAGTAAAATGTTTTTAATATCTCTTGACTTGTACTATTTTCTACTTATTCCAGTCAACTATTAAAATAAAAAGACTAGTAGTAAAATTATCGAAAAACTAAGAGTCCTACACTTTCTGATAATAAAACTATCATGGTCATTGATAGCCTAATTTTATAGAAATATGTATTATTATGAAAGACTAAACTACAATATTTACACAAAATGTCTTCAAGTGACGAAAATGCGAGAGGCGGTCCCGAAATTTTAGGTGTTGGATTCATCTGCTCTTGTGTGTGGAGCGCCGCGAACCGTGAGCTGTCATGCGGCTCCTGCAGATGTCGGGCGTTATCTCTTCTGTTGGCATGTGTTCAGCGCGCGACTTGCTTGATCGCATGGGTGCATGTGCCCTGGGTTGGGCACATGTGTCCTTGCCCATGATATCCTCCACCACTAAATTAGGTAATGTCCCTTATGTACGTGACGCCCGGAATGCTCGATCGAGTTCAATCGAAGTGCTACCGGCAATCGAGGAGAGTTGAAATATCGAAGAAGAATTGTGGCTATATTAACATAAATAAGTTAATTCCAGCCCCGCCACGCCAAATACTTGAGACTAGCGTATCTGACACTCAAGAAGGGTGTGTCCAACATGTTTTAGACATCTCTACGAAAAAATTATAAAATTTTAATATATTAAATTAATGCATAATTTAGATTGAGTAGTATTGTGTTCTCAAGTATTGTATAACTATTTATTGTTTCACTTTATTTTGTACTTGCACTTGACTCTGATACTCATAATTAAGTGAGCCTTTTAATTAAGGTATTTAAACTTCATTATGATTAATAAGTAGTGTGTGATGAGATGCAAACTTATTTGATTTTAAGTATGTCAAGAGTTTTTACTTGGGTCTTAAAGATATTAATATTATAAGTTCTGAAAGTGAAAAAACATGGCAGTGTCGTGGCCTTACAGATTTTTTTCAAAAATCCGTTCCGTCACATCGTTGATGATTTATCTTTAAAAGCTAAACACATGAAACAATCAACTTATCAAGAGAGGTTCAGAATCTCATGGGAATAATGAGCCCTACTAAATATTAAAACATGGGCTCATTTGACGCGCTTCAATTTCTTCAACACCAACTCTTAACTTTTCTTGAAATATGTCGAGCAACATGCTATGTTACATACAACTTACAACAAATAGAGGCAGTTTCAGTAACAAATTTATTTTTTATTAGTAAAATGTTTTTAATATCTCTTGACTTGTACTATTTTCTACTTATTCCAGTCAACTATTAAAATAAAAAGACTAGTAGTAAAATTATCGAAAAACTAAGAGTCCTACACTTTCTGATAATAAAATAATTAGAGTCATTGATAGCCTAATTTTATAGAAATATGTATTATTATGAAAGACTAAACTACAATATTTACACAAAATGTCTTCAAGTGACGAAAATGTGAGAGGCGGTCCCGAAATTTTAGGTGTTGTATTCATCTGCTCCTGTATGTGGAGCGCCGTGAACTATGAGCTGTCATGCGGCTCCTACAGATGTCGGGCGTTATCTCTCCTGTTGGCATGTGTTCAGCGCGCGACTTGCTTGATCGCATGGGTGCATGTGCCCTGGGTTGGGCACATGTGTCCTTGCCCATGATATCCTCCACCACTAAATTAGGCAATGTCCCTTATGTACGTGACGCCCGTAATGCTCAATAGAGTTCAATCGAAGTGCTACCGGCAATCGAGGAGAGTTGAAATATCGAAGAATAATTGTGGCTATATAAACATAAATAAGTTAATTCCATCCCCGCCACGCCAAATACTTGAGACTGGCGTATCTGACACTCGAGAAGGGTATGTCCAACATGTTTTAGACATCTCTACGAAAAAATTATAAAATTTTAATATATTCAATTAATGCAGCATTTAGATTGAGTAGAATTATGTTCTCAAGTATTGTATACCTATTGATTGTTTCACTTTATTTTGTACTTGCACTTGACTCTGATACTCATAATTAAGTCAGCCTTTTAATTAAGGTATTTAAATTTCATTATGATTAATAAGTAGTGTGTGATGAGATGCAAATTTATTTGATTTTAAGTATGTCAAGAGTTTTTACTTGGGTCTTAAAGATATTAATATTATAAGTTCTGAAAGTAAAAAAACATGGCAGTGTCGTGGCCTTTAAGATTTTTTTCAAAAATTTGTTCCGTCACATCGTAGATGATTTATCTTTAAAAGCTAAACACATGAAACAATCAACTTATCAAGAGAGGTTCAGAATCTCACGGGAATAATGAGCCCTACTAAATATTAAAACATGGGCTCATTTGACGCGCTTCAATTTCTTCAACACCAACTCTTAACTTTTCTTGAAATATGTCGAGCAACATGCTATGTTACATACAACTTACAACAAATAGAGGCAGTTTCAGTAACAAATTTATTTTTTATTAGTAAAATGTTTTTAATATCTCTTGACTTGTACTATTTTCTACTTATTCCAGTCAACTATTAAAATAAAAAGACTAGTAGTAAAATTATCGAAAAACTGAGAGTCCTACACTTTCTGATAATAAAATAATCAGAGTCATTGATAGCCTAATTTTATAGAAATATGTATTATTATGAAAGACTAAACTACAATGTTTACACAAAATGTCTTTAAGTGACGAAAATGCGAGAGGCGGTCCCGAAATTTTAGGTGGTGTATTCATCTGCTCCTGTATGTGGAGCGCCGTGAACTATGAGCTGTCATGCGGCTCCTACAGATGTCGGGCGTTATCTCTCCTTTTGGCATGTGTTCAGCGCGCGACTTGCTTGATCGCATGGGTGCATGTGCCCTGGGTTGGGCACATGTGTCCTTGCCCATGATATCCTCCACCACTAAATTAGGCAATGTCCCTTATGTACGTGACGCCCGTAATGCTCGATCGAGTTCAATCGAAGTGCTACCGGCAATCGAGGAGAGTTGAAATATCGAAGAATAATTGTGGCTATATAAACATAAATAAGTTAGTTCCATCCCCGCCACGCCAAATACTTGAGACTGGCGTATCTGACACTCGAGAAGGGTCTGTCCAACATGTTTTAGACATCTCTACGAAAAAATTATAAAATTTTAATATATACAATTAATGCATAATTTAGATTGAGTAGTATTATGTTCTTAAGTATTGTATAACTATTGATTGTTTCACTTTATTTTGTACTTGCACTTGACTCTGATACTCATAATTAAGTGAGCCGTTTAATTAAGGTATTTAAACTTCATTATGATTTATAAGAGTAGTGTTGAGATGCAAATTTATTTGATTTTAAGTATGTTAAGAGTTTTTACTTGGGTCTTAAAGATATTAATATTATAAGTTCTGAAAGTAAAAAAACATGGCAATGTCGTGGCCTTACAGATTTTTTTCAAAAATTCGTTCCGTCACATTGTAGATGATTTATCTTTAAAAGTTAAACACATGAAACAATCAACTTATCAAGAGAGGTTCAGAATCTCATGGGAATAATGAGCCCTACTAAATATTAAAACATGGGCTCATTTGACGCGCTTCAATTTCTTCAACACCAACTCTTAACTTTTCTTGAAATATGTCGAGCAACATGCTATGTTACATACAACTTACAACAAATAGAGGCAGTTTCAGTAACAAATTTATTTTTTATTAGTAAAATGTTTTTAATATCTCTTGACTTGTACTATTTTCTACTTATTCCAGTCAACTATTAAAATTAAAAGACTAGTAGTAAAATTATCGGAAAACTAAGAGTCCTACACTTTCTAATTATAAAATAATCAGAGTCATTGATAGCCTAATTTTATAGAAATATGTATTATTATGAAAGACTAAACTACAATATTTACACAAAATGTTTACAAGTGACGAAAATGCGAGAGGCGGTACTAAAATGTTAGGTGTTTTATTCATCTGCTCATGTATGTGGAGCGCCGCTAACTGTGAGCTGTCATGCGGCTCCTACAGATGTCGGGAGTTATCTCTCCTTTTGGCATGTGTTCAGCGCGCGACTTGCTTGATCGCATGGGTGCATGTGCCCTGGGTTGGGCACATGTGTCCTTGCCCATGATATCCTCCACCACTAAATTAGGCAATGTCCCTTATGTACGTGACGCCCGTAATGCTCAATAGAGTTCAATCGAAGTGCTATCGGCAATCGAGGAGAGTTGAAATATCAAAGAATAATTGTGGCTATATAAACATAAATAAGTGAATTCCATCCCCGCCACGCCAAATACTTGAGACTGGCGTATCTGACACTCGAGAAGGGTGTGTCCAACATGTTTTAGACATCTCTACGAAAAAATTATAAAATTTTAATATATTCAATTAATGCAGCATTTAGATTGAGTAGAATTATGTTCTCAAGTATTGTATACCTATTGATTGTTTCACTTTATTTTGTACTTGCACTTGACTCTGATACTCATAATTAAGTCAGCCTTTTAATTAAGGTATTTAAATTTCATTATGATTAATAAGTAGTGTGTGATGAGATGCAAATTTATTTGATTTTAAGTATGTCAAGAGTTTTTACTTGGGTCTTAAAGATATTAATATTATAAGTTCTGAAAGTAAAAAAACATGGCAGTGTCGTGGCCTTAAAGATTTTTTTCAAAAATTCGTTCCGTCACATCGTAGATGATTTATCTTTAAAAGCTAAACACATGAAACAATCAACTTATCAAGAGAGGTTCAGAATCTCACGGGAATAATGAGCCCTACTAAATATTAAAACATGGGCTCATTTGACGCGCTTCAATTTCTTCAACACCAACTCTTAACTTTTTATGAAATATGTCGAGCAACATGCTATGTTACATACAACTTACAACAAATAGAGGCAGTTTCAGTAACAAATTTATTTTTTATTAGTAAAATGTTTTTAATATCTCTTGACTTGTACTATTTTCTACTTATTCCAGTCAACTATTAAAATAAAAAGACTAGTAGTAAAATTATCGAAAAACTGAGAGTCCTACACTTTTTGATAATAAAATAATCAGAGTCATTGATAGCCTAATTTTATAGAAATATGTATTATTATGAAAGACTAAACTACAATGTTTACACAAAATGTCTTTAAGTGACGAAAATGCGAGAGGCGGTCCCGAAATTTTAGGTGGTGTATTCATCTGCTCCTGTATGTGGAGCGCCGTGAACTATGAGCTGTCATGCGGCTCCTACAGATGTCGGGCGTTATCTCTCCTTTTGGCATGTGTTCAGCGCGCGACTTGCTTGATCGCATGGGTGCATGTGCCCTGGGTTGGGCACATGTGTCCTTGCCCATGATATCCTCCACCACTAAATTAGGCAATGTCCCTTATGTACGTGACGCCCGTAATGCTCGATCGAGTTCAATCGAAGTGCTACCGGCAATCGAGGAGAGTTGAAATATCGAAGAATAATTGTGGCTATATAAACATAAATAAGTTAGTTCCATCCCCGCCACGCCAAATACTTGAGACTGGCGTATCTGACACTCGAGAAGGGTGTGTCCAATATGTTTTAGACATCTCTACGAAAAAATTAAAAAATTTTAATATATACAATTAATGCATAATTTAGATTGAGTAGTATTATGTTCTTAAGTATTGTATAACTATTGATTGTTTCACTTTATTTTGTACTTGCACTTGACTCTGATACTCATAATTAAGTGAGCCGTTTAATTAAGGTATTTAAACTTCATTATGATTTATAAGAGTAGTGTTGAGATGCAAATTTATTTGATTTTAAGTATGTTAAGAGTTTTTACTTGGGTCTTAAAGATATTAATATTATAAGTTTTGAAAGTGAAAAAACATGGCAGTGTCGTGGCCTTATATATTTTTTTCAAAAATTCGTTCCGTCACATCGTAGATGATTTATCTTTAAAAGCTAAACACATGAAACAATCAACTTATCAAGAGAGGTTCAGAATCTCATGGGAATAATGAGCCCTACTAAATATTAAAACATGGGCTCATTTGACGCGCTTCAATTTCTTCAACACCAACTCTTAACTTTTTTTGAAATATGTCGAGCAACATGCTATGTTACATACAACTTACAACAAATAGAGGCAGTTTCAGTAACAAATTTATTTTTTATTAGTAAAATGTTTTTAATATCTCTTGACTTGTACTATTTTCTACTTATTGCAGTCAACTATTAAAATTAAAAGACTAGTAGTAAAATTATCGGAAAACTAAGAGTCCTACACTTTCTAATAATAAAATAATCATGGTCATTGATAGCCTAGTTTTATAGAAATATGTATTATTATGAAAGACTAAACTACAATATTTACACAAAATGTCTTCAAGTGACGAAAATGCGAGAGTCGGTCCCGAAATTTTAGGTGTTGGATTCATCTGCTCCTGTATGTGGAGCGCCGCGAACCGTGAGCTGTCATGCGACGCCTGCATATGTCGGGTGTTATCTCTCCTGTTGGCATGTGTTCAGCGCGCGACTTGCTTGATCGCATGGGTGCATGTGCCCTGGGTTGGGCACATGTGTCCTTACCCATGATATCCTCCACCACTAAATTAGGCAATGTCCCTTATGTACGTGACGCCCGGAATGCTCGATCGAGTTCAATCGAAGTGCTACCGGCAATCGAGGAGAGTTGAAATATCGAAGAATAATTGTGGCTATATAAACATAAATAAGTTAGTTCCATCCCCGCCACGCCAAATACTTGAGACTGGCGTATCTGACACTCGAGAAGGGTGTGTCCAACATGTTTTAGACATCTCTACGAAAAAATTATAAAATTTTAATATATACAATTAATGCATAATTTAGATTGAGTAGTATTATGTTCTTAAGTATTGTATAACTATTGATTGTTTCACTTTATTTTGTACTTGCACTTGACTCTGATACTCATAATTAAGTGAGCCGTTTAATTAAGGTATTTAAACTTCATTATGATTTATAAGAGTAGTGTTGAGATGCAAATTTATTTGATTTTAAGTATGTTAAGAGTTTTTACTTGGGTCTTAAAGATATTAATATTATAAGTTTTGAAAGTGAAAAAACATGGCAGTGTCGTGGCCTTATATATTTTTTTCAAAAATTCGTTCCGTCACATCGTAGATGATTTATCTTTAAAAGCTAAACACATGAAACAATCAACTTATCAAGAGAGGTTCAGAATCTCATGGGAATAATGAGCCCTACTAAATATTAAAACATGGGCTCATTTGACGCGCTTCAATTTCTTCAACACCAACTCTTAACTTTTTTTGAAATATGTCGAGCAACATGCTATGTTACATACAACTTACAACAAATAGAGGCAGTTTCAGTAACAAATTTATTTTTTATTAGTAAAATGTTTTTAATATCTCTTGACTTGTACTATTTTCTACTTATTGCAGTCAACTATTAAAATTAAAAGACTAGTAGTAAAATTATCGGAAAACTAAGAGTCCTACACTTTCTAATAATAAAATAATCATGGTCATTGATAGCCTAGTTTTATAGAAATATGTATTATTATGAAAGACTAAACTACAATATTTACACAAAATGTCTTCAAGTGACGAAAATGCGAGAGTCGGTCCCGAAATTTTAGGTGTTGGATTCATCTGCTCCTGTATGTGGAGCGCCGCGAACCGTGAGCTGTCATGCGACGCCTGCAGATGTCGGGTGTTATCTCTCCTGTTGGCATGTGTTCAGCGCGCGACTTGCTTGATCGCATGGGTGCATGTGCCCTGGGTTGGGCACATGTGTCCTTACCCATGATATCCTCCACCACTAAATTAGGCAATGTCCCTTATGTACGTGACGCCCGGAATGCTCGATCGAGTTCAATCGAAGTGCTACCGGCAATCGAGGAGAGTTGAAATATCGAAGAAGAATTGTGGCTATATTAACATAAATAAGTTAATTCCAGCCCTGCCACGCCAAATACTTGAGACTGGCGTATCCGACACTCGAGAAGGGTGTGTCCAACATGTTTTAGACATCTTTACGAAAAAATTATAAAATTTTAATATATTCAATTAATGCATAATTTAGATTGAGTAGTATTATGTTCTCAAGTATTGTATATCTATTGATTGTTTCACTTTATTTTGTATTTGCACTTGCACTTGACTCTGATACTCATAATTAAGTGAGCCTTTTAATTAAGGTATTTAAACTTCATTATGATTAATAAGTAGTGTGTGATGAGATGCAAATTTATTTGATTTTAAGTATGTCAAGTGTTTTTACTTGGGTCTTAACGATATTAATATTATAAGTTCTGAAAGTGAAAAAACATGGCAGTGTCGTGGCCTTATAGATTTTTTTTCAAAAATTCGTTCCGTCACATCGTAGATGATTTATCTTTAAAAGCTAAACACATGAAACAATCAACTTATCAAGAGAGGTTCAGAATCTCATGGGAATAATGAGCCCTACTAAATATTAAAACATGGGCTCATTTGACGCGCTTCAATTTCTTCAACACCAACTCTTAACTTTTTTTGAAATATGTCGAGCAACATGCTATGTTACATACAACTTACAACAAATAGAGGCAGTTTCAGTAACAAATTTATTTTTTATTAGTAAAATGTTTTTAATATCTCTTGACTTGTACTATTTTCTACTTATTGCAGTCAACTATTAAAATTAAAAGACTAGTAGTAAAATTATCGGAAAACTAAGAGTCCTACACTTTCTAATAATAAAATAATCATGGTCATTGATAGCCTAGTTTTATAGAAATATGTATTATTATGAAAGACTAAACTACAATATTTACACAAAATGTCTTCAAGTGACGAAAATGCGAGAGTCGGTCCCGAAATTTAAGGTGTTGGATTCATCTGCTCCTGTATGTGGAGCGCCGCGAACCGTGAGCTGTCATGCGACTCCTGCAGATGTCGGGCGTTATCTCTCCTGTTGGCATGTGTTCAGCGCGCGACTTGCTTGATCGCATGGGTGCATGTGCCCTGGGTTGGGCACATGTGTCCTTGCCCATGATATCCTCCACCACTAAATTAGGCAATGTCCCTTATGTACGTGACGCCCGGAATGCTCGATCGAGTTCAATCGAAGTGCTACCGGCAATCGAGGAGAGTTGAAATATCGAAGAAGAATTGTGGCTATATTAACATAAATAAGTTAATTCCAGCCCTGCCACGCCAAATACTTGAGACTGGCGTATCCGACACTCGAGAAGGGTGTGTCCAACATGTTTTAGACATCTCTACGAAAAAATTATAAAATTTTAATATATTCAATTAATGCATAATTTAGATTGAGTAGTATTATGTTCTCAAGTATTGTATATCTATTGATTGTTTCACTTTATTTTGTATTTGCACTTGCACTTGACTCTGATACTCATAATTAAGTGAGCCTTTTAATTAAGGTATTTAAACTTCATTATGATTAATAAGTAGTGTGTGATGAGATGCAAATTTATTTGATTTTAAGTATGTCAAGAGTTTTTACTTGGGTCTTAACGATATTAATATTATAAGTTCTGAAAGTGAAAAAACATGGCAGTGTCGTGGCCTTATAGATTTTTTTCAAAAATTCGTTCCGTCACATCGTAGATGATTTATGTTTAAAAGCTAAACACATGAAACAATCAACTTATCAAGAGAGGTTCAGAATCTCATGGGAATAATGAGCCCTACTAAATATTAAAACATGGGCTCATTTGACGCGCTTCAATTTCTTCAACACCAACTCTTAACTTTTCTTGAAATATGTCGAGCAACATGCTATGTTACATACAACTTACAACAAATAGAGGCAGTTTCAGTAACAAATTTATTTTTTATTAGTAAAATGTTTTTAATATCTCTTGACTTGTACTATTTTCTACTTATTCCAGTCAACTATTAAAATTAAAAGACTAGTAGTAAAATTATCGGAAAACTAAGAGTCCTACACTTTCTAATAATAAAATAATCAGAGTCATTGATAACCTAATTTTATAGAAATATGTATTATTATGAAAGACTAAACTACAATATTTACACAAAATGTCTTCAAGTGACGAAAATGCGAGAGGCGGTACCGAAATGTTAGGTGTTGTATTCATCTGCTCCTGTATGTGGAGCGCCGCTAACTGTGAGCTGTCATGCGGCTCCTACAGATGTCGGGCGTTATCTCTCCTGTTGGCATGTGTTCAGCGCGCGACTTACTTGATCGCATGGGTGCATGTGCCCTGGGTTGGGCACATGTGTCCTTGCCCATGATATCCTCCACCACTAAATTAGGCAATGTCCCTTATGTACGTGACGCCCGGAATGCTCGATCGAGTTCAATCGAAGTGCTACCGGCAATCGAGGAGAGTTGAAATATCGAAGAATAATTGTGGCTATATAAACATAAATAAGTTAATTCCATCCCCGCCACGCCAAATACTTGAGACTGGCGTATCTGACACTCGAGAAGGGTGTGTCCAACATGTTTTAGACATCTCTACGAAAAAATTATAAAATTTTAATATATTCAATTAATGCAGCATTTAGATTGAGTAGAATTATGTTCTCAAGTATTGTATACCTATTGATTGTTTCACTTTATTTTCTACTTGCACTTGACTCTGATACTCATAATTAAGTCAGCCTTTTAATTAAGGTATTTAAATTTCATTATGATTAATAAGTAGTGTGTGATGAGATGCAAATTTATTTGATTTTAAGTATGTCAAGAGTTTTTACTTGGGTCTTAAAGATATTAATATTATAAGTTCTGAAAGTAAAAAAACATGGCAGTGTCGTGGCTTTATAGATTTTTTTCAAAAATTCGTTCCGTCACATCGTAGATGATTTATCTTTAAAAGCTAAACACATGAAACAATCAACTTATCAAGAGAGGTTCAGAATCTCACGGGAATAATGAGCCCTACTAAATATTAAAACATGGGCTCATTTGACGCGCTTCAATTTCTTCAACACCAACTCTTAACTTTTCTTGAAATATGTCGAGCAACATGCTATGTTACATACAACTTACAACAAATAGAGGCAGTTTCAGTAACAAATTTATTTTTTATTAGTAAAATGTTTTTAATATCTCTTGACTTGTACTATTTTCTACTTATTCCAGTCAACTATTAAAATAAAAAGACTAGTAGTAAAATTATCGAAAAACTGAGAGTCCTACACTTTCTGATAATAAAATAATCAGAGTCATTGATAGCCTAATTTTATAGAAATATGTATTATTATGAAAGACTAAACTACAATGTTTACACAAAATGTCTTTAAGTGACGAAAATGCGAGAGGCGGTCCCGAAATTTTAGGTGGTGTATTCATCTGCTCCTGTATGTGGAGCGCCGTGAACTATGAGCTGTCATGCGGCTCCTACAGATGTCGGGCGTTATCTCTCCTTTTGGCATGTGTTCAGCGCGCGACTTGCTTGATCGCATGGGTGCATGTGCCCTGGGTTGGGCACATGTGTCCTTGCCCATGATATCCTCCACCACTAAATTAGGCAATGTCCCTTATGTACGTGACGCCCGTAATGCTCGATCGAGTTCAATCGAAGTGCTACCGGCAATCGAGGAGAGTTGAAATATCGAAGAATAATTGTGGCTATATAAACATAAATAAGTTAGTTCCATCCCCGCCACGCCAAATACTTGAGACTGGCGTATCTGACACTCGAGAAGGGTGTGTCCAACATGTTTTAGACATCTCTACGAAAAAATTATAAAATTTTAATATATACAATTAATGCATAATTTAGATTGAGTAGTATTATGTTGTTAAGTATTGTATAACTATTAATTGTTTCACTTTATTTTGTACTTGCACTTGACTCTGATACTCATAATTAAGTGAGCCGTTTAATTAAGGTATTTAAACTTCATTATGATTAATAAGAGTAGTGTTGAGATGCAAATTTATTTGATTTTAAGTATGTTAAGAGTTTTTACTTGGGTCTTAAAGATATTAATATTATAAGTTCTGAAAGTGAAAAAACATGGCAGTGTCGTGGCCTTATATATTTTTTTCAAAAATTCGTTCCGTCACATCGTAGATGATTTATCTTTAAAAGCTAAACACATGAAACAATCAACTTATCAAGAGAGGTTCAGAATCTCATGGGAATAATGAGCCCTACTAAATATTAAAACATGGGCTCATTTGACGCGCTTCAATTTCTTCAACACCAACTCTTAACTTTTTTTGAAATATGTCGAGCAACATGCTATGTTACATACAACTTACAACAAATAGAGGCAGTTTCAGTAACAAATTTATTTTTTATTAGTAAAATGTTTTTAATATCTCTTGACTTGTACTATTTTCTACTTATTGCAGTCAACTATTAAAATTAAAAGACTAGTAGTAAAATTATCGGAAAACTAAGAGTCCTACACTTTCTAATAATAAAATAATCATGGTCATTGATAGCCTAGTTTTATAGAAATATGTATTATTATGAAAGACTAAACTACAATATTTACACAAAATGTCTTCAACTGACGAAAATGCGAGAGTTGGTCCCGAAATTTTAGGTGTTGGATTCATCTGCTCCTGTATGTGGAGCGCCGCGAACCGTGAGCTGTCATGCGACTCCTGCAGATGTCGGGTGTTATCTATCCTGTTGGCATGTGTTCAGCGCGCGACTTGCTTGATCGCATGGGTGCATGTGCCCTGGGTTGGGCACATGTGTCCTTACCCATGATATCCTCCACCACTAAATTAGGCAATGTCCCTTATGTACGTGACGCCCGGAATGCTCGATCGAGTTCAATCGAAGTGCTACCGGCAATCGAGGAGAGTTGAAATATCGAAGAAGAATTGTGGCTATATTAACATAAATAAGTTAATTCCAGCCCTGCCACGCCAAATACTTGAGACTGGCGTATCCGACACTCGAGAAGGGTGTGTCCAACATGTTTTAGACATCTTTACGAAAAAATTATAAAATTTTAATATATTCAATTAATGCATAATTTAGATTGAGTAGTATTATGTTCTCAAGTATTGTATATCTATTGATTGTTTCACTTTATTTTGTATTTGCACTTGCACTTGACTCTGATACTCATAATTAAGTGAGCCTTTTAATTAAGGTATTTAAACTTCATTATGATTAATAAGTAGTGTGTGATGAGATGCAAATTTATTTGATTTTAAGTATGTCAAGTGTTTTTACTTGGGTCTTAACGATATTAATATTATAAGTTCTGAAAGTGAAAAAACATGGCAGTGTCGTGGCCTTATAGATTTTTTTTCAAAAATTCGTTCCGTCACATCGTAGATGATTTATCTTTAAAAGCTAAACACATGAAACAATCAACTTATCAAGAGAGGTTCAGAATCTCATGGGAATAATGAGCCCTACTAAATATTAAAACATGGGCTCATTTGACGCGCTTCAATTTCTTCAACACCAACTCTTAACTTTTTTTGAAATATGTCGAGCAACATGCTATGTTACATACAACTTACAACAAATAGAGGTAGTTTCAGTAACAAATTTATTTTTTATTAGTAAAATGTTTTTAATATCTCTTGACTTGTACTATTTTCTACTTATTGCAGTCAACTATTAAAATTAAAAGACTAGTAGTAAAATTATCGGAAAACTAAGAGTCCTACACTTTCTAATAATAAAATAATCATGGTCATTGATAGCCTAGTTTTATAGAAATATGTATTATTATGAAAGACTAAACTACAATATTTACACAAAATGTCTTCAAGTGACGAAAATGCGAGAGTCGGTCCCGAAATTTTAGGTGTTGGATTCATCTGCTCCTGTATGTGGAGCGCCGCGAACCGTGAGCTGTCATGCGACTCCTGCAGATGTCGGGCGTTATCTCTCCTGTTGGCATGTGTTCAGCGCGCGACTTGCTTGATCGCATGGGTGCATGTGCCCTGGGTTGGGCACATGTGTCCTTGCCCATGATATCCTCCACCACTAAATTAGGCAATGTCCCTTATGTACGTGACGCCCGGAATGCTCGATCGAGTTCAATCGAAGTGCTACCGGCAATCGAGGAGAGTTGAAATATCGAAGAAGAATTGTGGCTATATTAACATAAATAAGTTAATTCCAGCCCTGCCACGCCAAATACTTGAGACTGGCGTATCCGACACTCGAGAAGGGTGTGTCCAACATGTTTTAGACATCTCTACGAAAAAATTATAAAATTTTAATATATTCAATTAATGCATAATTTAGATTGAGTAGTATTATGTTCTCAAGTATTGTATATCTATTGATTGTTTCACTTTATTTTGTATTTGCACTTGCACTTGACTCTGATACTCATAATTAAGTGAGCCTTTTAATTAAGGTATTTAAACTTCATTATGATTAATAAGTAGTGTGTGATGAGATGCAAATTTATTTGATTTTAAGTATGTCAAGAGTTTTTACTTGGGTCTTAACGATATTAATATTATAAGTTCTGAAAGTGAAAAAACATGGCAGTGTCGTGGCCTTATAGATTTTTTTCAAAAATTCGTTCCGTCACATCGTAGATGATTTATGTTTAAAAGCTAAACACATGAAACAATCAACTTATCAAGAGAGGTTCAGAATCTCATGGGAATAATGAGCCCTACTAAATATTAAAACATGGGCTCATTTGACGCGCTTCAATTTCTTCAACACCAACTCTTAACTTTTCTTGAAATATGTCGAGCAACATGCTATGTTACATACAACTTACAACAAATAGAGGCAGTTTCAGTAACAAATTTATTTTTTATTAGTAAAATGTTTTTAATATCTCTTGACTTGTACTATTTTCTACTTATTCCAGTCAACTATTAAAATTAAAAGACTAGTAGTAAAATTATCGCAAAACTAAGAGTCCTACACTTTCTAATAATAAAATAATCAGAGTCATTGATAACCTAATTTTATAGAAATATGTATTATTATGAAAGACTAAACTACAATATTTACACAAAATGTCTTCAAGTGACGAAAATGCGAGAGGCGGTACCGAAATGTTAGGTGTTGTATTCATCTGCTCCTGTATGTGGAGCGCCGCTAACTGTGAGCTGTCATGCGGCTCCTACAGATGTCGGGCGTTATCTCTCCTGTTGGCATGTGTTCAGCGCGCGACTTACTTGATCGCATGGGTGCATGTGCCCTGGGTTGGGCACATGTGTCCTTGCCCATGATATCCTCCACCACTAAATTAGGCAATGTCCCTTATGTACGTGACGCCCGGAATGCTCGATCGAGTTCAATCGAAGTGCTACCGGCAATCGAGGAGAGTTGAAATATCGAAGAATAATTGTGGCTATATAAACATAAATAAGTTAATTCCATCCCCGCCACGCCAAATACTTGAGACTGGCGTATCTGACACTCGAGAAGGGTGTGTCCAACATGTTTTAGACATCTCTACGAAAAAATTATAAAATTTTAATATATTCAATTAATGCAGCATTTAGATTGAGTAGAATTATGTTCTCAAGTATTGTATACCTATTGATTGTTTCACTTTATTTTCTACTTGCACTTGACTCTGATACTCATAATTAAGTCAGCCTTTTAATTAAGGTATTTAAATTTCATTATGATTAATAAGTAGTGTGTGATGAGATGCAAATTTATTTGATTTTAAGTATGTCAAGAGTTTTTACTTGGGTCTTAACGATATTAATATTATAAGTTCTGAAAGTAAAAAAACATGGCAGTGTCGTGGCTTTATAGATTTTTTTCAAAAATTCGTTCCGTCACATCGTAGATGATTTATCTTTAAAAGCTAAACACATGAAACAATCAACTTATCAAGAGAGGTTCAGAATCTCACGGGAATAATGAGCCCTACTAAATATTAAAACATGGGCTCATTTGACGCGCTTCAATTTCTTCAACACCAACTCTTAACTTTTCTTGAAATATGTCGAGCAACATGCTATGTTACATACAACTTACAACAAATAGAGGCAGTTTCAGTAACAAATTTATTTTTTATTAGTAAAATGTTTTTAATATCTCTTGACTTGTACTATTTTCTACTTATTCCAGTCAACTATTAAAATAAAAAGACTAGTAGTAAAATTATCGAAAAACTGAGAGTCCTACACTTTCTGATAATAAAATAATCAGAGTCATTGATAGCCTAATTTTATAGAAATATGTATTATTATGAAAGACTAAACTACAATGTTTACACAAAATGTCTTTAAGTGACGAAAATGCGAGAGGCGGTCCCGAAATTTTAGGTGGTGTATTCATCTGCTCCTGTATGTGGCGCGCCGTGAACTATGAGCTGTCATGCGGCTCCTACAGATGTCGGGCGTTATCTCTCCTTTTGGCATGTGTTCAGCGCGCGACTTGCTTGATCGCATGGGTGCATGTGCCCTGGGTTGGGCACATGTGTCCTTGCCCATGATATCCTCCACCACTAAATTAGGCAATGTCCCTTATGTACGTGACGCCCGTAATGCTCGATCGAGTTCAATCGAAGTGCTACCGGCAATCGAGGAGAGTTGAAATATCGAAGAATAATTGTGGCTATATAAACATAAATAAGTTAGTTCCATCCCCGTCACGCCAAATACTTGAGACTGGCGTATCTGACACTCGAGAAGGGTGTGTCCAACATGTTTTAGACATCTCTACGAAAAAATTATAAAATTTTAATATATACAATTAATGCATAATTTAGATTGAGTAGTATTATGTTGTTAAGTATTGTATAACTATTAATTGTTTCACTTTATTTTGTACTTGCACTTGACTCTGATACTCATAATTAAGTGAGCCGTTTAATTAAGGTATTTAAACTTCATTATGATTAATAAGAGTAGTGTTGAGATGCAAATTTATTTGATTTTAAGTATGTTAAGAGTTTTTACTTGGGTCTTAAAGATATTAATATTATAAGTTCTGAAAGTGAAAAAACATGGCAGTGTCGTGGCCTTATATATTTTTTTCAAAAATTCGTTCCGTCACATCGTAGATGATTTATCTTTAAAAGCTAAACACATGAAACAATCAACTTATCAAGAGAGGTTCAGAATCTCATGGGAATAATGAGCCCTACTAAATATTAAAACATGGGCTCATTTGACGCGCTTCAATTTCTTCAACACCAACTCTTAACTTTTTTTGAAATATGTCGAGCAACATGCTATGTTACATACAACTTACAACAAATAGAGGCAGTTTCAGTAACAAATTTATTTTTTATTAGTAAAATGTTTTTAATATCTCTTGACTTGTACTATTTTCTACTTATTGCAGTCAACTATTAAAATTAAAAGACTAGTAGTAAAATTATCGGAAAACTAAGAGTCCTACACTTTCTAATAATAAAATAATCATGGTCATTGATAGCCTAGTTTTATAGAAATATGTATTATTATGAAAGACTAAACTACAATATTTACACAAAATGTCTTCAACTGACGAAAATGCGAGAGTTGGTCCCGAAATTTTAGGTGTTGGATTCATCTGCTCCTGTATGTGGAGCGCCGCGAACAGTGAGCTGTCATGCGACTCCTGCAGATGTCGGGTGTTATCTATCCTGTTGGCATGTGTTCAGCGCGCGACTTGCTTGATCGCATGGGTGCATGTGCCCTGGGTTGGGCACATGTGTCCTTGCCCATGATATCCTCCACCACTAAATTAGGCAATGTCCCTTATGTACGTGACGCCCGGAATGCTCGATCGAGTTCAATCGAAGTGCTACCGGCAATCGAGGAGAGTTGAAATATCGAAGAAGAATTGTGGCTATATTAACATAAATAAGTTAATTCAAGCCCTGCCACGCCAAATACTTGAGACTGGCGTATCCGACACTCGAGAAGGGTGTGTCCAACATGTTTTAGACATCTCTACAAAAAAATTATAAAATTTTAATATATTCAATTAATGCATAATTTAGATTGAGTAGTATTATGTTCTCAAGTATTGTATATCTATTGATTGTTTCACTTTATTTTGTATTTGCACTTGCACTTGACTCTGATACTCCTAATTAAGTGAGCCTTTTAATTAAGGTATTTAAACTTCATTATGATTAATAAGTAGTGTGTGATGAGATGCAAATTTATTTGATTTTAAGTATGTCAAGAGTTTTTACTTGGGTCTTAACGATATTAATATTATAAGTTCTGAAAGTGAAAAAACATGGCAGTGTCGTGGCCTTATAGATTTTTTTCAAAAATTCGTTCCGTCACATCGTAGATGATTTATCTTTAAAAGCTAAACACATGAAACAATCAACTTATCAAGAGAGGTTCAGAATCTCATGGGAATAATGAGCCCTACTAAATATTAAAACATGGGCTCATTTGACGCGCTTCAATTTCTTCAACACCAACTCTTAACTTTTTTTGAAATATGTCGAGCAACATGCTATGTTACATACAACTTACAACAAATAGAGGCAGTTTCAGTAACAAATTTATTTTTTATTAGTAAAATGTTTTTAATATCTCTTGACTTGTACTATTTTCTACTTATTGCAGTCAACTATTAAAATTAAAAGACTAGTAGTAAAATTATCGGAAAACTAAGAGTCCTACACTTTCTAATAATAAAATAATCATGGTCATTGATAGCCCAGTTTTATAGAAATATGTATTATTATGAAAGACTAAACTACAATATTTACACAAAATGTCTTCAAGTGACGAAAATGCGAGAGTCGGTCCCGAAATTTTAGGTGTTGGATTCATCTGCTCCTGTATGTGGAGCGCCGCGAACCGTGAGCTGTCATGCGACTCCTGCAGATGTCGGGCGTTATCTCTCCTGTTGGCATGTGTTCAGCGCGCGACTTGCTTGATCGCATGGGTGCATGTGCCCTGGGTTGGGCACATGTGTCCTTGCCCATGATATCCTCCACCACTAAATTAGGCAATGTCCCTTATGTACGTGACGCCCGGAATGCTCGATCGAGTTCAATCGAAGTGCTACCGGCAATCGAGGAGAGTTGAAATATCGAAGAAGAATTGTGGCTATATTAACATAAATAAGTTAATTCCAGCCCTGCCACGCCAAATACTTGAGACTGGCGTATCCGACACTCGAGAAGGGTGTGTCCAACATGTTTTAGACATCTCTACGAAAAAATTATAAAATTTTAATATATTCAATTAATGCATAATTTAGATTGAGTAGTATTATGTTCTCAAGTATTGTATATCTATTGATTGTTTCACTTTATTTTGTATTTGCACTTGCACTTGACTCTGATACTCATAATTAAGTGAGCCTTTTAATTAAGGTATTTAAACTTCATTATGATTAATAAGTAGTGTGTGATGAGATGCAAATTTATTTGATTTTAAGTATGTCAAGAGTTTTTACTTGGGTCTTAACGATATTAATATTATAAGTTCTGAAAGTGAAAAAACATGGCAGTGTCGTGGCCTTATAGATTTTTTTCAAAAATTCGTTCCATCACATCGTAGATGATTTATGTTTAAAAGCTAAACACATGAAACAATCAACTTATCAAGAGAGGTTCAGAATCTCATGGGAATAATGAGCCCTACTAAATATTAAAACATGGGCTCATTTGACGCGCTTCAATTTCTTCAACACCAACTCTTAACTTTTCTTGAAATATGTCGAGCAACATGCTATGTTACATACAACTTACAACAAATAGAGGCAGTTTCAGTAACAAATTTATTTTTTATTAGTAAAATGTTTTTAATATCTCTTGACTTGTACTATTTTCTACTTATTCCAGTCAACTATTAAAATTAAAAGACTAGTAGTAAAATTATCGGAAAACTAAGAGTCCTACACTTTCTAATAATAAAATAATCAGAGTCATTGATAACCTAATTTTATAGAAATATGTATTATTATGAAAGACTAAACTACAATATTTACACAAAATGTCTTCAAGTGACGAAAATGCGAGAGGCGGTACCGAAATGTTAGGTGTTGTATTCATCTGCTCCTGTATGTGGAGCGCCGCTAACTGTGAGCTGTCATGCGGCTCCTACAGATGTCAGGCGTTATCTCTCCTGTTGGCATGTGTTCAGCGCGCGACTTACTTGATCGCATGGGTGCATGTGCCCTGGGTTGGGCACATGTGTCCTTGCCCATGATATCCTCCACCACTAAATTAGGCAATGTCCCTTATGTACGTGACGCCCGGAATGCTCGATCGAGTTCAATCGAAGTGCTACCGGCAATCGAGGAGAGTTGAAATATTGAAGAATAATTGTGGCTATATAAACATAAATAAGTTAATTCCATCCCCGCCACGCCAAATACTTGAGACTGGCGTATCTGACACTCGAGAAGGGTGTGTCCAACATGTTTTAGACATCTCTACGAAAAAATTATAAAATTTTAATATATTCAATTAATGCAGCATTTAGATTGAGTAGAATTATGTTCTCAAGTATTGTATACCTATTGATTGTTTCACTTTATTTTCTACTTGCACTTGACTCTGATACTCATAATTAAGTCAGCCTTTTAATTAAGGTATTTAAATTTCATTATGATTAATAAGTAGTGTGTGATGAGATGCAAATTTATTTGATTTTAAGTATGTCAAGAGTTTTTACTTGGGTCTTAAAGATATTAATATTATAAGTTCTGAAAGTAAAAAAACATGGCAGTGTCGTGGCTTTATAGATTTTTTTCAAAAATTCGTTCCGTCACATCGTAGATGATTTATCTTTAAAAGCTAAACACATGAAACAATCAACTTATCAAGAGAGGTTCAGAATATCACGGGAATAATGAGCCCTACTAAATATTAAAACATGGGCTCATTTGACGCGCTTCAATTTCTTCAACACCAACTCTTAACTTTTCTTGAAATATGTCGAGCAACATGCTATGTTACATACAACTTACAACAAATAGAGGCAGTTTCAGTAACAAATTTATTTTTTATTAGTAAAATGTTTTTAATATCTCTTGACTTGTACTATTTTCTACTTATTCCAGTCAACTATTAAAATAAAAAGACTAGTAGTAAAATTATCGAAAAACTGAGAGTCCTACACTTTCTGATAATAAAATAATCAGAGTCATTGATAGCCTAATTTTATAGAAATATGTATTATTATGAAAGACTAAACTACAATGTTTACACAAAATGTCTTTAAGTGACGAAAATGCGAGAGGCGGTCCCGAAATTTTAGGTGGTGTATTCATCTGCTCCTGTATGTGGAGCGCCGTGAACTATGAGCTGTCATGCGGCTCCTACAGATGTCGGGCGTTATCTCTCCTTTTGGCATGTGTTCAGCGCGCGACTTGCTTGATCGCATGGGTGCATGTGCCCTGGGTTGGGCACATGTGTCCTTGCCCATGATATCCTCCACCACTAAATTAGGCAATGTCCCTTATGTACGTGACGCCCGTAATGCTCGATCGAGTTCAATCGAAGTGCTACCGGCAATCGAGGAGAGTTGAAATATCGAAGAATAATTGTGGCTATATAAACATAAATAAGTTAGTTCCATCCCCGCCACGCCAAATACTTGAGACTGGCGTATCTGACACTCGAGAAGGGTGTGTCCAACATGTTTTAGACATCTCTACGAAAAAATTATAAAATTTTAATATATACAATTAATGCATAATTTAGATTGAGTAGTATTATGTTGTTAAGTATTGTATAACTATTAATTGTTTCACTTTATTTTGTACTTGCACTTGACTCTGATACTCATAATTAAGTGAGCCGTTTAATTAAGGTATTTAAACTTCATTATGATTAATAAGAGTAGTGTTGAGATGCAAATTTATTTGATTTTAAGTATGTTAAGAGTTTTTACTTGGGTCTTAAAGATATTAATATTATAAGTTCTGAAAGTGAAAAAACATGGCAGTGTCGTGGCCTTATATATTTTTTTCAAAAATTCGTTCCGTCACATCGTAGATGATTTATCTTTAAAAGCTAAACACATGAAACAATCAACTTATCAAGAGAGGTTCAGAATCTCATGGGAATAATGAGCCCTACTAAATATTAAAACATGGGCTCATTTGACGCGCTTCAATTTCTTCAACACCAACTCTTAACTTTTTTTGAAATATGTCGAGCAACATGCTATGTTACATACAACTTACAACAAATAGAGGCAGTTTCAGTAACAAATTTATTTTTTATTAGTAAAATGTTTTTAATATCTCTTGACTTGTACTATTTTCTACTTATTGCAGTCAACTATTAAAATTAAAAGACTAGTAGTAAAATTATCGGAAAACTAAGAGTCCTACACTTACTAATAATAAAATAATCATGGTCATTGATAGCCTAGTTTTATAGAAATATGTATTATTATGAAAGACTAAACTACAATATTTATACAAAATGTCTTCAAGTGACGAAAATGCGAGAGTCGGTCCCGAAATTTTAGGTGTTGGATTCATCTGCTCCTGTATGTGGAGCGCCGCGAACCGTGAGCTGTCATGCGACTCCTGCAGATGTCGGGCGTTATCTCTCCTGTTGGCATGTGTTCAGCGCGCGACTTGCTTGATCGCATGGGTGCATGTGCCCTGGGTTGGGCACATGTGTCCTTGCCCATGATATCCTCCACCACTAAATTAGGCAATGTCCCTTATGTACGTGACGCCCGGAATGCTCGATCGAGTTCAATCGAAGTGCTACCGGCAATCGAGGAGAGTTGAAATATCGAAGAAGAATTGTGGCTATATTAACATAAATAAGTTAATTCCAGCCCTGCCACGCCAAATACTTGAGACTGGCGTATCCGACACTCGAGAAGGGTGTGTCCAACATGTTTTAGACATCTCTACGAAAAAATTATAAAATTTTAATATATTCAATTAATGCATAATTTAGATTGAGTAGTATTATGTTCTCAAGTATTGTATATCTATTGATTGTTTCACTTTATTTTGTATTTGCACTTGCACTTGACTCTGATACTCATAATTAAGTGAGCCTTTTAATTAAGGTATTTAAACTTCATTATGATTAATAAGTAGTGTGTGATGAGATGCAAATTTATTTGATTTTAAGTATGTCAAGAGTTTTTACTTGGGTCTTAACGATATTAATATTATAAGTTCTGAAAGTGAAAAAACATGGCAGTGTCGTGGCCTTATAGATTTTTTTCAAAAATTCGTTCCGTCACATCGTAGATGATTTATGTTTAAAAGCTAAACACATGAAACAATCAACTTATCAAGAGAGGTTCAGAATCTCATGGGAATAATGAGCCCTACTAAATATTAAAACATGGGCTCATTTGACGCGCTTCAATTTCTTCAACACCAACTCTTAACTTTTCTTGAAATATGTCGAGCAACATGCTATGTTACATACAACTTACAACAAATAGAGGCAGTTTCAGTAACAAATTTATTTTTTATTAGTAAAATGTTTTTAATATCTCTTGACTTGTACTATTTTCTACTTATTCCAGTCAACTATTAAAATTAAAAGACTAGTAGTAAAATTATCGGAAAACTAAGAGTCCTACACTTTCTAATAATAAAATAATCAGAGTCATTGATAACCTAATTTTATAGAAATATGTATTATTATGAAAGACTAAACTACAATATTTACACAAAATGTCTTCAAGTGACGAAAATGCGAGAGGCGGTACCGAAATGTTAGGTGTTGTATTCATCTGCTCCTGTATGTGGAGCGCCGCTAACTGTGAGCTGTCATGCGGCTCCTACAGATGTCGGGCGTTATCTCTCCTGTTGGCATGTGTTCAGCGCGCGACTTACTTGATCGCATGGGTGCATGTGCCCTGGGTTGGGCACATGTGTCCTTGCCCATGATATCCTCCACCACTAAATTAGGCAATGTCCCTTATGTACGTGACGCCCGGAATGCTCGATCGAGTTCAATCGAAGTGCTACCGGCAATCGAGGAGAGTTGAAATATCGAAGAATAATTGTGGCTATATAAACATAAATAAGTTAATTCCATCCCCGCCACGCCAAATACTTGAGACTGGCGTATCTGACACTCGAGAAGGGTGTGTCCAACATGTTTTAGACATCTCTACGAAAAAATTATAAAATTTTAATATATTCAATTAATGCAGCATTTAGATTGAGTAGAATTATGTTCTCAAGTATTGTATACCTATTGATTGTTTCACTTTATTTTCTACTTGCACTTGACTCTGATACTCATAATTAAGTCAGCCTTTTAATTAAGGTATTTAAATTTCATTATGATTAATAAGTAGTGTGTGATGAGATGCAAATTTATTTGATTTTAAGTATGTCAAGAGTTTTTACTTGGGTCTTAAAGATATTAATATTATAAGTTCTGAAAGTAAAAAAACATGGCAGTGTCGTGGCTTTATAGATTTTTTTCAAAAATTCGTTCCGTCACATCGTAGATGATTTATCTTTAAAAGCTAAACACATGAAACAATCAACTTATCAAGAGAGGTTCAGAATATCACGGGAATAATGAGCCCTACTAAATATTAAAACATGGGCTCATTTGACGGGCTTCAATTTCTTCAACACCAACTCTTAACTTTTCTTGAAATATGTCGAGCAACATGCTATGTTACATACAACTTACAACAAATAGAGGCAGTTTCAGTAACAAATTTATTTTTTATTAGTAAAATGTTTTTAATATCTCTTGACTTGTACTATTTTCTACTTATTCCAGTCAACTATTAAAATAAAAAGACTAGTAGTAAAATTATCGAAAAACTGAGAGTCCTACACTTTCTGATAATAAAATAATCAGAGTCATTGATAGCCTAATTTTATAGAAATATGTATTATTATGAAAGACTAAACTACAATGTTTACACAAAATGTCTTTAAGTGACGAAAATGCGAGAGGCGGTCCCGAAATTTTAGGTGGTGTATTCATCTGCTCCTGTATGTGGAGCGCCGTGAACTATGAGCTGTCATGCGGCTCCTACAGATGTCGGGCGTTATCTCTCCTTTTGGCATGTGTTCAGCGCGCGACTTGCTTGATCGCATGGGTGCATGTGCCCTGGGTTGGGCACATGTGTCCTTGCCCATGATATCCTCCACCACTAAATTAGGCAATGTCCCTTATGTACGTGACGCCCGTAATGCTCGATCGAGTTCAATCGAAGTGCTACCGGCAATCGAGGAGAGTTGAAATATCGAAGAATAATTGTGGCTATATAAACATAAATAAGTTAGTTCCATCCCCGCCACGCCAAATACTTGAGACTGGCGTATCTGACACTCGAGAAGGGTGTGTCCAACATGTTTTAGACATCTCTACGAAAAAATTATAAAATTTTAATATATACAATTAATGCATAATTTAGATTGAGTAGTATTATGTTGTTAAGTATTGTATAACTATTAATTGTTTCACTTTATTTTGTACTTGCACTTGACTCTGATACTCATAATTAAGTGAGCCGTTTAATTAAGGTATTTAAACCTCATTATGATTAATAAGAGTAGTGTTGAGATGCAAATTTATTTGATTTTAAGTATGTTAAGAGTTTTTACTTGGGTCTTAAAGATATTAATATTATAAGTTCTGAAAGTGAAAAAACATGGCAGTGTCGTGGCCTTATATATTTTTTTCAAAAATTCGTTCCGTCACATCGTAGATGATTTATCTTTAAAAGCTAAACACATGAAACAATCAACTTATCAAGAGAGGTTCAGAATCTCATGGGAATAATGAGCCCTACTAAATATTAAAACATGGGCTCATTTGACGCGCTTCAATTTCTTCAACACCAACTCTTAACTTTTTTTGAAATATGTCGAGCAACATGCTATGTTACATACAACTTACAACAAATAGAGGCAGTTTCAGTAACAAATTTATTTTTTATTAGTAAAATGTTTTTAATATCTCTTGACTTGTACTATTTTCTACTTATTGCAGTCAACTATTAAAATTAAAAGACTAGTAGTAAAATTATCGGAAAACTAAGAGTCCTACACTTTCTAATAATAAAATAATCATGGTCATTGATAGCCTAGTTTTATAGAAATATGTATTATTATGAAAGACTAAACTACAATATTTACACAAAATGTCTTCAACTGACGAAAATCCGAGAGTTGGTCCCGAAATTTTAGGTGTTGGATTCATCTGCTCCTGTATGTGGAACGCCGCGAACCGTGAGCTGTCATGCGACTCCTGCAGATGTCGGGTGTTATCTATCCTGTTGGCATGTGTTCAGCGCGCGACTTGCTTGATCGCATGGGTGCATGTGCCCTGGGTTGGGCACATGTGTCCTTGCCCATGATATCCTCCACCACTAAATTAGGCAATGTCCCTTATGTACGTGACGCCCGGAATGCTCGATCGAGTTCAATCGAAGTGCTACCGGCAATCGAGGAGAGTTGAAATATCGAAGAAGAATTGTGGCTATATTAACATAAATAAGTTAATTCAAGCCCTGCCACGCCAAATACTTGAGACTGGCGTATCCGACACTCGAGAAGGGTGTGTCCAACATGTTTTAGACATCTCTACAAAAAAATTATAAAATTTTAATATATTCAATTAATGCATAATTTAGATTGAGTAGTATTATGTTCTCAAGTATTGTATATCTATTGATTGTTTCACTTTATTTTGTATTTGCACTTGCACTTGACTCTGATACTCCTAATTAAGTGAGCCTTTTAATTAAGGTATTTAAACTTCATTATGATTAATAAGTAGTGTGTGATGAGATGCAAATTTATTTGATTTTAAGTATGTCAAGAGTTTTTACTTGGGTCTTAACGATATTAATATTATAAGTTCTGAAAGTGAAAAAACATGGCAGTGTCGTGGCCTTATAGATTTTTTTCAAAAATTCGTTCCGTCACATCGTAGATGATTTATCTTTAAAAGCTAAACACATGAAACAATCAACTTATCAAGAGAGGTTCAGAATCTCAAGGGAATAATGAGCCCTACTAAATATTAAAACATGGGCTCATTTGACGCGCTTCAATTTCTTCAACACCAACTCTTAACTTTTCTTGAAATATGTCGAGCAACATGCTATGTTACATACAACTTACAAAAAATAGAGGCAGTTTCAGTAACAAATTTATTTTTTATTAGTAAAATGTTTTTAATATCTCCTGACTTGTACTATTTTCTACTTATTCCAGTCAACTATTAAAATTAAAAGACTAGTAGTAAAATTATCGGAAAACTAAGAGTCCTACACTTTCTAATAATAAAATAATCAGAGTCATTGATAACCTAATTTTATAGAAATATGTATTATTATCAAAGACTAAACTACAATATTTACACAAAATGTCTTCAAGTGACGAAAATGTGAGAGGCGGTACCGAAATATTAGGTGTTGTATTCATCTGCTCCTGTATGTGGAGCGCCACTAACTGTGAGCTGTCATGCGGCTCCTACAGATGTCGGGAGTTATCTCTCCTTTTGGCATGTGTTCAGCGCGCGACTTGCTTGATCGCATGGGTGCATGTGCCCTGGGTTGGGCACTTGTGTCCTTGCCCATGATATCCTCCACCACTAATTTAGGCAATGTCCCTTATGTACGTGACGCCCGGAATGCTCGATCGAGTTCAATCGAAGTGCTACCGGCAATCGAGGAGAGTTGAAATATCGAAGAAGAATTGTGGCTATATTAACATAAATAAGTTAATTCCAGCCCCGCCACGCCAAATACTTGAGACTAGCGTATCTGACACTCAAGAAGGGTGTGTCCAACATGTTTTAGACATCTCTACGAAAAAATTATAAAATTTTAATATATTCAATTAATGCATAATTTAGATTGAGTAGTATTATGTTCTCAAGTATTGTATAACTATTGATTGTTTCACTTTATTTTGTACTTGCACTTGACTCTGATAATCATAATTAAGTGAGCCTTTTAATTAAGGTATTTAAACTTCATTATGATTAATAAGTAGTGTGTGATGAGATGCAAATTTATTTGATTTTAAGTATGTCAAGAGTTTTTACTTGGGTCTTAAAGATATTAATATTATAAGTTCTGAAAGTGAAAAAACATGGCAGTGTCGTGGCCTTATAGATTTTTTTCAAAAATTCGTTCCGTCACATCGTAGATGATTTATCTTTAAAAGCTAAACAAATGAAACAATCAACTTATCAAGAGAGGTTCAGAATCTCATGGGAATAATGAGCCCTACTAAATATTAAAACATGGGCTCATTTGACGCGCTTCAATTTCTTCAACACCAACTCTTAACTTTTTTTTGAAATATGTCGAGCAACATGCTATGTTACATACAACTTACAACAAATAGAGGCAGTTTCAGTAACAAATTTATTTTTTATTAGTAAAATGTTTTTAATATCTCTTGACTTGTACTATTTTCTACTTATTTCAGTCAACTATTAAAATTAAAAGACTAGTAGTAAAATTATCGGAAAACTAAGAGTCCAACACTTTCTAATAATAAAACTATCATGGTCATTGATAGCCTAATTTTATAGAAATATGTATTATTATGAAAGACTAAACTACAATATTTACACAAAATCTCTTCAAGTGACGAAAATGCGAGAGGCGGTCCCGAAATTTTAGGTGTTGGATTCATCTGCTCTTGTGTGTGGAGCGCCGCGAACCGTGAGCTGTCATGCGGCTCCTGCAGATGTCGGGCGTTATCTCTCCTGTTGGCATGTGTTCAGCGCGCGACTTGCTTGATCGCATGGGTGCATGTGCCCTGGGTTGGGCACATGTGTCCTTGCCCATGATATC
The DNA here is from genome assembly GCA_948329865.1 of Linaria vulgaris. NCBI lineage: Eukaryota > Viridiplantae > Streptophyta > Magnoliopsida > Lamiales > Plantaginaceae > Linaria > Linaria vulgaris. The sequence goes on from OX415251.1 coordinate 69,855,403, forward strand.
CTCCACCACTAAATTAGGCAATGTCCCTTATGTACGTGACGCCCGGAATGCTTGATCGTGTTCAATCGAAGTGCTACCGGCAATCGAGGAGAGTTGAAATATCGAAGAAGAATTGTGGCTATATTAACATAAATAAGTTAATTCCAGCCCCGCCACGCCAAATACTTGAGACTAGCGTATCTGACACTCAAGAAGGGTGTGTCCAACATGTTTTAGACATCTCTACGAAAAAATTATAAAATTTTAATATATTCAATTAATGCATAATTTAGATTGAGTAGTATTGTGTTCTCAAGTATTGTATAACTATTTATTGTTTCACTTTATTTTGTACTTGCACTTGACTCTGATACTCATAATTAAGTGAGCCTTTTAATTAATGTTTTTAAACTTCATTATGATTAATAAGTAGTGTGTGATGAGATGCAAATTTATTTGATTTTAAGTATGTCAAGAGTTTTTACTTGGGTCTTAAAGATATTAATATTATAAGTTCTGAAAGTGAAAAAACATGGCAGTGTCGTGGCCTTACAGATTTTTTTCAAAAATCCGTTCCGTCACATCGTAGATGATTTATCTTTAAAAGCTAAACACATGAAACAATCAACTTATCAAGAGAGGTTCAGAATCTCATGGGAATAATGAGCCCTACTAAATATTAAAACATGGGCTCATTTGACGCGCTTCAATTTCTTCAACACCAACTCGTAACTTTTCTTGAAATATGTCGAGCAACATGCTATGTTACATATAACTTACAACAAATAGAGGCAGTTTCAGTAACAAATTTATTTTTTATTAGTAAAATGTTTTTAATATCTCTTGACTTGTACTATTTTCTACTTATTCCAGTCAACTATTAAAATTAAAAGACTAGTAGTAAAATTATCGGAAAACTAAGAGTCCTACACTTTCTAATAATAAAATAATCAGAGTCATTGATAACCTAATTTTATAGAAATATGTATTATTATGAAAGACTAAACTACAATATTTACACAAAATGTCTTCAAGTGACGAAAATGCGAGAGGCGGTACCGAAATGTTAGGTGTTGTATTCATCTGCTCCTGTATGTGGAGCGCCGCTAACTGTGAGCTGTCATGCGGCTCCTACAGATGTCGGGAGTTATCTCTCCTTTTGGCATGTGTTCAGCGCGCGACTTGCTTGATCGCATGGGTGCATGTGCCCTGGGTTGGGCACATGTGTCCTTGCCCATGATATCCTCCACCACTAATTTAGGCAATGTCCCTTATGTACGTGACGCCCGGAATGCTCGATCGAGTTCAATCGAAGTGCTACCGGCAATCGAGGAGAGTTGAAATATCGAAGAAGAATTGTGGCTATATTAACATAAATAAGTTAATTCCAGCCCCGCCACGCCAAATACTTGAGACTAGCGTATCTGACACTCAAGAAGGGTGTGTCCAACATGTTTTAGACATCTCTACGAAAAAATTATAAAATTTTAATATATTCAATTAATGCATATTTTGATTGAGTAGTATTATGTTCTCAAGTATTGTATAACTATTGATTGTTTCACTTTATTTTGTACTTGCACTTGACTCTGATAATCATAATTAAGTGAGCCTTTTAATTAAGGTATTTCAACTTCATTATGATTAATAAGTAGTGTGTGATGAGATGCAAATTTATTTGATTTTAAGTATGTCAAGAGTTTTTACTTGGGTCTTAAAGATATTAATATTATAAGTTCTGAAAGTGAAAAAACATGGCAGTGTCGTGGCCTTATAGATTTTTTTCAAAAATTCGTTCCGTCACATCGTAGATGATTTATATTTAAAAGCTAAACAAATGAAACAATCAACTTATCAAGAGAGGTTCAGAATCTCATGGGAATAATGAGCCCTACTAAATATTAAAACATGGGCTCATTTGACGCGCTTCAATTTCTTCAACACCAACTCTTAACTTTTTTTTGAAATATGTCGAGCAACATGCTATGTTACATACAACTTACAACAAATAGAGGCAGTTTCAGTAACAAATTTATTTTTTATTAGTAAAATGTTTTTAATATCTCTTGACTTGTACTATTTTCTACTTATTTCAGTCAACTATTAAAATTAAAAGACTAGTAGTAAAATTATCGGAAAACTAAGAGTCCTACACTTTCTAATAATAAAATTATCATGGTCATTGATAGCCTAATTTTATAGAAATATGTATTATTATGTAAGACTAAACTACAATATTTACACAAAATGTCTTCAAGTGACGAAAATGCGAGAGGCGGTCCCGAAATTTTAGGTGTTGGATTCATCTGCTCTTGTGTGTGGAGCGCCGCGAACCGTGAGCTGTCATGCGGCTCCTGCAGATGTCGGGCGTTATCTCTCCTGTTGGCATGTGTTCAGCGCGCGACTTGCTTGATCGCATGGGTGCATGTGCCCTGGGTTGGGCACATGTGTCCTTGCCCATGATATCCTCCACCACTAAATTAGGCAATGTCCCTTATGTACGTGATGCCCGGAATGCTCGATCGAGTTCAATCGTGATTTTAAGTATGTCAAGAGTTTTTACTTGGGTCTTAAAGATATTAATATTATAAGTTCTGAAAGTGAAAAAACATGGCAGTGTCGTGGCCTTATAGATTTTTTTCAAAAATTCGTTCCGTCACATCGTAGATGATTTATCTTTAAAAGCTAAACAAATGAAACAATCAACTTATCAAGAGAGGTTCAGAATCTCATGGGAATAATGAGCCCTACTAAATATTAAAACATGGGCTCATTTGACGCGCTTCAATTTCTTCACCACCAACTCTTAACTTTTTTTTGAAATATGTCGAGCAACATGCTATGTTACATACAACTTACAACAAATAGAGGCAGTTTCAGTAACAAATTTATTTTTTATTAGTAAAATGTTTTTAATATCTCTTGACTTGTACTATTTTCTACTTATTTCAGTCAACTATTAAAATTAAAAGACTAGTAGTAAAATTATCGGAAAACTAAGAGTCCTACACTTTCTAATAATAAAATTATCATGGTCATTGATAGCCTAATTTTATAGAAATATGTATTATTATGTAAGACTAAACTACAATATTTACACAAAATGTCTTCAAGTGACGAAAATGCGAGAGGCGGTCCCGAAATTTTAGGTGTTGGATTCATCTGCTCTTGTGTGTGGAGCACCGCGAACCGTGAGCTGTCATGCGGCTCCTGCAGATGTCGGGCGTTATTTCTCCTGTTGGCATGTGTTCAGCGCGCGACTTGCTTGATCGCATGGGTGCATGTGCCCTGGGTTGGGCACATGTGTCCTTGCCCATGATATCCTCCACCACTAAATTAGGCAATGTCCCTTATGTACGTGATGCCCGGAATGCTCGATCGAGTTCAATCGAAGTGCTACCGGCAATCGAGGAGAGTTGAAATATCGAAGAAGAATTGTGGCTATATTAACATAAATAAGTTAATTCCAGCCCCGCCACGCCAAATACTTGAGACTAGCGTATCTGACACTCAAGAAGGGTGTGTCCAACATGTTTTAGACATCTCTACGAAAAAATTATAAAATTTTAATATATTCAATTAATGCATAATTTAGATTGAGTAGTATTGTGTTCTCAAGTATTGTATAACTATTTATTGTTTCACTTTATTTTGTACTTGCACTTGACTCTGATACTCATAATTAAGTGAGCCTTTTAATTAAGGTATTTAAACTTCATTATGATTAATAAGTAGTGTGTGATGAGATGCAAATTTATTTGATTTTAAGTATGTCAAGAGTTTTTACTTGGGTCTTAAAGATATTAATATTATAAGTTCTGAAAGTGAAAAAACATGGCAGTGTCGTGGCCTTACAGATTTTTTTCAAAAATCCGTTCCGTCACATCGTAGATGATTTATCTTTAAAAGCAAAACACATGAAACAATCAACTTATCAAGAGAGGTTCAGAATCTCATGGGAATAATGAGCCCTACTAAATATTAAAACATGGGCTCATTTGACGCGCTTCAATTTCTTCAACACCAACTCTTAACTTTTCTTGAAATATGTCGAGCAACATGCTATGTTACATACAACTTACAACAAATAGAGGCAGTTTCAGTAACAAATTTATTTTTTATTAGTAAAATGTTTTTAATATCTCTTGACTTGTACTATTTTCTACTTATTCCAGTCAACTATTAAAATTAAAAGACTAGTAGTAAAATTATCGGAAAACTAAGAGTCCTACACTTTCTAATAATAAAATTATCATGGTCATTGATAGCCTAATTTTATAGAAATATGTATTATTATGTAAGACTAAACTACAATATTTACACAAAATGTCTTCAAGTGACGAAAATGCGAGAGGCGGTCCCGAAATTTTAGGTGTTGGATTCATCTGCTCTTGTGTGTGGAGCACCGCGAACCGTGAGCTGTCATGCGGCTCCTGCAGATGTCGGGCGTTATTTCTCCTGTTGGCATGTGTTCAGCGCGCGACTTGCTTGATCGCATGGGTGCATGTGCCCTGGGTTGGGCACATGTGTCCTTGCCCATGATATCCTCCACCACTAAATTAGGCAATGTCCCTTATGTACGTGATGCCCGGAATGCTCGATCGAGTTCAATCGAAGTGCTACCGGCAATCGAGGAGAGTTGAAATATCGAAGAAGAATTGTGGCTATATTAACATAAATAAGTTAATTCCAGCCCCGCCACGCCAAATACTTGAGACTAGCGTATCTGACACTCAAGAAGGGTGTGTCCAACATGTTTTAGACATCTCTACGAAAAAATTATAAAATTTTAATATATTCAATTAATGCATAATTTAGATTGAGTAGTATTGTGTTCTCAAGTATTGTATAACTATTTATTGTTTCACTTTATTTTGTACTTGCACTTGACTCTGATACTCATAATTAAGTGAGCCTTTTAATTAAGGTATTTAAACTTCATTATGATTAATAAGTAGTGTGTGATGAGATGCAAATTTATTTGATTTTAAGTATGTCAAGAGTTTTTACTTGGGTCTTAAAGATATTAATATTATAAGTTCTGAAAGTGAAAAAACATGGCAGTGTCGTGGCCTTACAGATTTTTTTCAAAAATCCGTTCCGTCACATCGTAGATGATTTATCTTTAAAAGCAAAACACATGAAACAATCAACTTATCAAGAGAGGTTCAGAATCTCATGGGAATAATGAGCCCTACTAAATATTAAAACATGGGCTCATTTGACGCGCTTCAATTTCTTCAACACCAACTCTTAACTTTTCTTGAAATATGTCGAGCAACATGCTATGTTACATACAACTTACAACAAATAGAGGCAGTTTCAGTAACAAATTTATTTTTTATTAGTAAAATGTTTTTAATATCTCTTGACTTGTACTATTTTCTACTTATTCCAGTCAACTATTAAAATTAAAAGACTAGTAGTAAAATTATCGGAAAACTAAGAGTCCTACACTTTCTAATAATAAAATAATCACAGTCATTGATAACCTAATTTTATAGAAATATGTATTATTATGAAAGACTAAACTACAATATTTACACAAAATGTCTTCAGGTGACGAAAATGCGAGAGGCGGTACCGAAATGTTAGGTGTTGTATTCATCTGCTCTTGTATGTGGAGCGCCGCTAACTGTGAGCTGTCATGCGGCTCCTACAGATGTCGGGAGTTATCTCTCCTTTTGGCATGTGTTCAGCGCGCGACTTGCTTGATTGCATGGGTGCATGTGCCCTGGGTTGGGCACATGTGTCCTTGCCCATGATATCCTCCACCACTAATTTAGGCAATGTCCCTTATGTACGTGATGCCCGGAATGCTCGATCGAGTTCAATCGAAGTGCTACCGGCAATCGAGGAGAGTTGAAGTATCGAAGAAGAATTGTGGCTATATTAACATAAATAAGATAATTCCAGCCCCGCCACGCCAAATACTTGAGACTAGCGTATCTGACACTCAAGAAGGGTGTGTCCAACATGTTTTAGACATCTCTACGAAAAAATTATAAAATTTTAATATATTCAATTAATGCATAATTTAGATTGAGTAGTATTGTGTTCTCAAGTATTGTATAACTATTTATTGTTTCACTTTATTTTGTACTTGCACTTGACTCTGATACTCATAATTAAGTGAGCCTTTTAATTAAGGTATTTAAACTTCATTATGATTAATAAGTAGTGTGTGATGAGATGCAAATTTATTTGATTTTAAGTATGTCAAGAGTTTTTACTTGGGTCTTAAAGATATTAATATTATAAGTTCTGAAAGTGAAAAAACATGGCAGTGTCGTGGCCTTACAGATTTTTTTCAAAAATCCGTTCCGTCACATCGTAGATGATTTATCTTTAAAAGCTAAACACATGAAACAATCAACTTATCAAGAGAGGTTCAGAATCTCATGGGAATAATGAGCCCTACTAAATATTAAAACATGGGCTCATTTGACGCGCTTCAATTTCTTCAACACCAACTCTTAACTTTTCTTGAAATATGTCGAGCAACATGCTATGTTACATACAACTTACAACAAATAGAGGCAGTTTCAGTAACAAATTTATTTTTTATTAGTAAAATGTTTTTAATATCTCTTGACTTGTACTATTTTCTACTTATTCCAGTCAACTATTAAAATTAAAAGACTAGTAGTAAAATTATCGGAAAACTAAGAGTCCTACACTTTCTAATAATAAAATAATCACAGTCATTGATAACCTAATTTTATAGAAATATGTATTATTATGAAAGACTAAACTACAATATTTACACAAAATGTCTTCAAGTGACGAAAATGCGAGAGGCGGTACCGAAATGTTAGGTGTTGTATTCATCTGCTCTTGTATGTGGAGCGTCGCTAACTGTGAGCTGTCATGCGGCTCCTACAGATGTCGGGAGTTATCTCTCCTTTTGGCATGTGTTCAGCGCGCGACTTGCTTGATTGCATGGGTGCATGTGCCCTGGGTTGGGCACATGTGTCCTTGCCCATGATATCCTCCACCACTAATTTAGGGAATGTCCCTTATGTACGTGACGCCCGGAATGCTCGATCGAGTTCAATCGAAGTGCTACCGGCAATCGAGGAGAGTTGAAGTATCGAAGAAGAATTGTGGCTATATTAACATAAATAAGTTAATTCCAGCCCCGCCACGCCAAATACTTGAGACTAGCGTATCTGACACTCAAGAAGGGTGTGTCCAACATGTTTTAGACATCTCTACGAAAAAATTATAAAATTTTAATATATTCAATTAATGCATAATTTAGATTGAGTAGTATTATGTTCTCAAGTATTGTATAACTATTGATTGTTTCACTTTATTTTGTACTTGCACTTGACTCTGATAATCATAATTAAGTGAGCCTTTTAATTAAGGTATTTAAACTTCATTATGATTAATAAGTAGTGTGTGATGAGATGCAAATTTATTTGATTTTAAGTATGTCAAGAGTTTTTACTTGGGTCTTAAAGATATTAATATTATAAGTTCTGAAAGTGAAAAAACATGGCAGTGTCGTGGCCTTATAGATTTTTTTCAAAAATTCGTTCCGTCACATCGTAGATGATTTATCTTTAAAAGCTAAACAAATGAAACAATCAACTTATCAAGAGAGGTTCAGAATCTCATGGGAATAATGAGCCCTACTAAATATTAAAACATGGGCTCATTTGACGCGCTTCAATTTCTTCAACACCAACTCTTAACTTTTTTTTGAAATATGTCGAGCAACATGCTATGTTACATACAACTTACAACAAATAGAGGCAGTTTCAGTAACAAATTTATTTTTTATTAGTAAAATGTTTTTAATATCTCTTGACTTGTACTATTTTCTACTTATTTCAGTCAACTATTAAAATTAAAAGACTAGTAGTAAAATTATCGGAAAACTAAGAGTCCTACACTTTCTAATAATAAAACTATCATGGTCATTGATAGCCTAATTTTATAGAAATATGTATTATTATGTAAGACTAAACTACAATATTTACACAAAATGTCTTCAAGTGACGAAAATGCGAGAGGCGGTCCCGAAATTTTAGGTGTTGGATTCATCTGCTCTTGTGTGTGGAGCGCCGCGAACCGTGAGCTGTCATGCGGCTCCTGCAGATGTCGGGCGTTATCTCTCCTGTTGGCATGTGTTCAGCGCGCGACTTGCTTGATCGCATGGGTGCATGTGCCCTGGGTTGGGCACATGTGTCCTTGCCCATGATATCCTCCACCACTAAATTAGGCAATGTCCCTTATGTACGTGATGCCCGGAATGCTCGATCGAGTTCAATCGAAGTGCTACCGGCAATCGAGGAGAGTTGAAATATCGAAGAAGAATTGTGGCTATATTAACATAAATAAGTTAATTCCAGCCCCGCCACGCCAAATACTTGAGACTAGCGTATCTGACACTCAAGAAGGGTGTGTCCAACATGTTTTAGACATCTCTACGAAAAAATTATAAAATTTTAATATATTCAATTAATGCATAATTTAGATTGAGTAGTATTGTGTTCTCAAGTATTGTATAACTATTTATTGTTTCACTTTATTTTGTACTTGCACTTGACTCTGATACTCATAATTAAGTGAGCCTTTTAATTAAGGTATTTAAACTTCATTATGATTAATAAGTAGTGTGTGATGAGATGCAAATTTATTTGATTTTAAGTATGTCAAGAGTTTTTACTTGGGTCTTAAAGATATTAATATTATAAGTTCTGAAAGTGAAAAAACATGGCAGTGTCGTGGCCTTACAGATTTTTTTCAAAAATCCGTTCCGTCACATCGTAGATGATTTATCTTTAAAAGCTAAACACATGAAACAATCAACTTATCAAGAGAGGTTCAGAGTCTCATGGGAATAATGAGCCCTACTAAATATTAAAACATGGGCTCATTTGACGCGCTTCAATTTCTTCAACACCAACTCTTAACTTTTCTTGAAATATGTCGAGCAACATGCTATGTTACATACAACTTACAACAAATAGAGGCAGTTTCAGTAACAAATTTATTTTTTATTAGTAAAATGTTTTTAATATCTCTTGACTTGTACTATTTTCTACTTATTCCAGTCAACTATTAAAATTAAAAGACTAGTAGTAAAATTATCGGAAAACTAGGAGTCCTACACTTTCTAATAATAAAATAATCACAGTCATTGATAACCTAATTTTATAGAAATATGTATTATTATGAAAGACTAAACTACAATATTTACACAAAATGTCTTCAAGTGACGAAAATGCGAGAGGCGGTACCGAAATGTTAGGTGTTGTATTCATCTGCTCTTGTATGTGGAGCGCCGCTAACTGTGAGCTGTCATGCGGCTCCTACAGATGTCGGGAGTTATCTCTCCTTTTGGCATGTGTTCAGCGCGCGACTTGCTTGATTGCATGGGTGCATGTGCCCTGGGTTGGGCACATGTGTCCTTGCCCATGATATCCTCCACCACTAATTTAGGCAATGTCCCTTATGTACGTGACGCCCGGAATGCTCGATCGAGTTCAATCGAAGTGCTACCGGCAATCGAGGAGAGTTGAAGTATCGAAGAAGAATTGTGGCTATATTAACATAAATAAGTTAATTCCAGCCCCGCCACGCCAAATACTTGAGACTAGCGTATCTGACACTCAAGAATGGTGTGTCCAACATGTTTTAGACATCTCTACGAAAAAATTATAAAATTTTAATATATTCAATTAATGCATAATTTCGATTGAGTAGTATTATGTTCTCAAGTATTGTATAACTATTGATTGTTTCACTTTATTTTGTACTTGCACTTAACTCTGATAATCATAATTAAGTGAGCCTTTTAATTAAGGTATTTAAACTTCATTATGATTAATAAGTAGTGTGTGATGAGATGCAAATTTATTTGATTTTAAGTATGTCAAGAGTTTTTACTTGGGTCTTAAAGATATTAATATTATAAGTTCTGAAAGTGAAAAAACATGGCAGTGTCGTGGCCTTATAGATTTTTTTCAAAAATTCGTTCCGTCACATCGTAGATGATTTATCTTTAAAAGCTAAACAAATCAAACAATCAACTTATCAAGAGAGGTTCAGAATCTCATGGGAATAATGAGCCCTACTAAATATTAAAACATGGGCTCATTTGACGCGCTTCAATTTCTTCAACACCAACTCTTAACTTTTTTTTTGAAATATGTCGAGCAACATGCTATGTTACATACAACTTACAACAAATAGAGGCAGTTTCAGTAACAAATTTATTTTTTATTAGTAAAATGTTTTTAATATCTCTTGACTTGTACTATTTTCTACTTATTTCAGTCAACTATTAAAATTAAAAGACTAGTAGTAAAATTATCGGAAAACTAAGAGTCCTACACTTTCTAATAATAAAACTATCATGGTCATTGATAGCCTAATTTTATAGAAATATGTATTATTATGAAAGACTAAACTACAATATTTACACAAAATGTCTTCAAGTGACGAAAATGCGAGAGGCGGTCCCGAATTTTTAGGTGTTGGATTCATCTGCTCTTGTGTGTGGAGCGCCGCGAACCGTGAGCTGTCATGCGGCTCCTGCAGATGTCGGGCGTTATCTCTCCTGTTGGCATGTGTTCAGCGCGCGACTTGCTTGATCGCATGGGTGCATGTGCCCTGGGTTGGGCACATGTGTCCTTGCCCATGATATCCTCCACCACTAAATTAGGCAATGTCCCTTATGTACGTGACGCCCGGAATGCTCGATCGAGTTCAATCGAAGTGCTACCGGCAATCGAGGAGAGTTGAAATATCGAAGAAGAATTGTGGCTATATTAACATAAATAAGTTAATTCCAGCCCCGCCACGCCAAATACTTGAGACTAGCGTATCTGACACTCAAGAAGGGTGTGTCCAACATGTTTTAGACATCTCTACGAAAAAATTATAAAATTTTAATATATTCAATTAATGCATAATTTAGATTGAGTAGTATTGTGTTCTCAAGTATTGTATAACTATTTATTGTTTCACTTTATTTTGTACTTGCACTTGACTCTGATACTCATAATTAAGTGAGCCTTTTAATTAAGGTATTTAAACTTCATTATGATTAATAAGTAGTGTGTGATGAGATGCAAATTTATTTGATTTAAAGTATGTCAAGAGTTTTTACTTGGGTCTTAAAGATATTAATATTATAAGTTCTGAAAGTGAAAAAACATGGCAGTGTCGTGGCCTTACAGATTTTTTTCAAAAATCCGTTCCGTCACATCGTAGATGATTTATCTTTAAAAGCTAAACACATGAAACAATCAACTTATCAACAGAGGTTCAGAATCTCATGGGAATAATGAGCCCTACTAAATATTAAAACATGGGCTCATTTGACGCGCTTCAATTTCTTCAACACCAACTCTTAACTTTTCTTGAAATATGTCGAGCAACATGCTATGTTACATACAACTTACAACAAATAGAGGCAGTTTCAGTAACAAATTTATTTTTTATTAGTAAAATGTTTTTAATATCTCTTGACTTGTACTATTTTCTACTTATTCCAGTCAACTATTAAAATTAAAAGACTAGTAGTAAAATTATCGAAAAACTAAGAGTCCTACACTTTCTGATAATAAAATAATCAGAGTCATTGATAGCCTAATTTTATAGAAATATGTATTATTATGAAAGACTAAACTACAATATTTACACAAAATGTCTTCAAGTGACGAAAATGTGAGAGGCGTTCCCGAAATTTTAGGTGTTGTATTCATCTGCTCCTGTATGTGGAGCGCCGTGAACTATGAGCTGTCATGCGGCTCTTATAGATGTCGGACGTTATCTCTCCTGTTGGCATGTGTTCAGCGCGCGACTTGCTTGATCGCATGGGTGCATGTGCCCTGGGTTGGGCACATGTGTCCTTGCCCATGATATCCTCCACCACTAAATTAGGCAATGTCCCTTATGTACGTGACGCCCGTAATGCTCGATCGAGTTCAATCGAAGTGCTACCGGCAATGGAGGAGAGTTGAAATATCGAAGAATAATTGTGGCTATATAAACATAAATAAGTTAATTCCATCCCCGCCACGCCAAATACTTGAGACTGGCGTATCTGACACTCGAGAAGGGTGTGTCCAACATGTTTTAGACATCTCTACGAAAAAATTATAAAATTTTAATATATTCAATTAATGCATAATTTAGATTGAGTAGAATTATGTTCTCAAGTATTGTATAACTATTGATTGTTTCACTTTATTTTGTACTTGCACTTGACTCTGATACTCATAATTAAGTGAGCCTTTTAATTAAGGTATTTAAACTTCATTATGATTAATAAGAGTAGTGTTGAGATGCAAAAATATTTGATTTTAAGTATGTTAAGAGTTTTTACTTGGGCCTTAAAGATATTAATATTATAAGTTCTGAAAGTGAAAAAACATGGCAGTGTCGTGGCCTTATATATTTTTTTCAAAAATTCTTTCCGTCACATCGTAGATTATTTATCTTTTAAAGCTAAACACATGAAACAATCAACTTATCAAGAGAGGTTCAGAATCTCATGGGAATAATGAGCCATACTAAATATTAAAACATGGGCTCATTTGACGCGCTTCAATTTCTTCAACACCAACTCTTAACGTTTTTTGAAATATGTCGAGCAACATGTTATGTTACATACAACTTACAACAAATAGAGGCAGTTTCAGTAACAAATTTATTTTTTATTAGTAAAATATTTTTAATATCTCTTGACTTGTACTGTTTTCTACTTATTGCAGTCAACTATTAAAATTAAAAGACTAGTAGTAAAATTATCGGAAAACTAAGAGTCCTACACTTTCTAATAATAAAATAATCATGGTCATTGATAGCCTAGTTTTATAGAAATATGTATTATTATGAAAGACTAAACTACAATATTTACACAAAATGTCTTCAAGTGACGAAAATGCGAGAGTCGGTCCCGAAATTATAGGTGTTGGATTCATCTGCTCCTGTATGTGGAGCGCCGCGAACCGTGAGCTGTCATGCGACTCTTGCAGATGTCGGGTGTTATCTCTCCTGTTGGCATGTGTTCAGCGCGCGACTTGCTTGATCGCATGGGTGCATGTGCCCTGGGTTGGGCACTTGTGTCCTTGCCCATGATATCCTCCACCACTAAATTAGGCAATGTCCCTTATGTACGTGACGCCCGGAATGGTCGATCGTGTTCAATCGAAGTGCTACCGGCAATCGAGGAGAGTTGAAATATCGAAGAAAAATTGTGGCTATATTATCATAAATAAGTTAATTCCAGCCCGGCCACGCCAAATACTTGAGACTGGCGTATCTGACACTCGAGAAGGGTGTGTCCAACATGTTTTAGACATCTCTACGAAAAAATTAAAAAATTTTAATATATTCAATTAATGCATAATTTAGATTGAGTAGTATTATGTTCTCAAGTATTGTATAACTATTGATTGTTTCACTTTATTTTGTATTTGCGCTTGCACTTGACTCTGATACTCATAATTAAGTGAGCCTTTTAATTAAGGTATTTAAACTTCATTATGATTAATAAGTAGTGTGTGATGAGATGCAAATTTATTTGATTTTAAGTATGTCAAGAGTTTTTACTTGGGTCTTAAAGATATTAATATTATAAGTTCTGAAAGTTAAAAAAAAATGGCAGTGTCGTGGCCTTATAGATTTTTTTCAAAAATTCGTTCCGTCACATCGTAGATGATTTATCTTTAAAAGCTAAACAAATCAAACAATCAACTTATCAAGAGAGGTTCAGAATCTCATGGGAATAATGAGCCCTACTAAATATTAAAACATGGGCTCATTTGACGCGCTTCAATTTCTTCAACACCAACTCTTAACTTTTTTTTGAAATATGTCGAGCAACATGCTATGTTACATACAACTTACAACAAATAGAGGCAGTTTCAGTAACAAATTTATCTTTTATTAGTAAAATGTTTTTAATATCTCTTGACTTGTACTATTTTCTACTTATTTCAGTCAACTATTAAAATTAAAAGACTAGTAGTAAAATTATCGGAAAACTAAGAGTCCTACACTTTCTAATAATAAAACTATCATGGTCATTGATAGCCTAATTTTATAGAAATATGTATTATTATGAAAGACTAAACTACAATATTTACACAAAATGTCTTCAAGTGACGAAAATGCGAGAGGCGGTCCCGAAATTTTAGGTGTTGGATTCATCTGCTCTTGTGTGTGGAGCGCCGCAAACTGTGAGCTGTCATGCGGCTCCTACAGATGTCGGGAGTTATCTCTCCTTTTGGCATGTGTTCAGCGCGCGACTTGCTTGATCGCATGGGTGCATGTGCCATGGGTTGGGCACATGTGTCCTTACCCATGATATCCTCCACCACTAAATTAGGCAATGTCCCTTATGTACGTGACGCCCGTAATGCTCGATCGAGTTCAATCGAAGTGCTACCGGAAATCGAGGAGAGTTGAAATATCGAAGAATAATTGTGGCTATATTAACATAAACAAGTTAATTCCAGCCCCGCCACGCCAAATACTTGAGACTGGCGTAACTGACACTCGAGAAGGGTGTGTCCAACATGTTTTAGACATCTCTACGAAAAAATTATAAAATTTTAATATATTCAATTAATGCATAATTTAGATTGAGTAGAATTATGTTCTCAAGTATTGTATAACTATTGATTGTTTCACTTTATTTTGTACTTGCACTTGAGTCTGATACTCATAATTAAGTGAGCCTTTTATTTAAGGTATTTAAACTTCATTATGATTAATAAGTAGTGTGTGATGAGATGCCAATTTATTTGATTTTAAGTATGTCAAGAGTTTTAACTTGTGTCTTAAAGATATTAATATTATAAGTTCTGAAAGTGAAAAAACATGGCAGTGTCGAGGCCTTATAGATTTTTTTAAAAAATTCGTTCCGTCACATCGTAGATGATTTATCTTTAAAAGCTAAACACATGAAACAATCAACTTATCAAGAGAGGTTCAGAATCTCATGGGAATAATGAGCCCTACTAAATATTAAAACATGGGCTCATTTGACGCGCTTCAATTTCTTCAACACCAACTCTTAACTTTTTTTGAAATATGTCGAGCAACATGCTATGTTACATACAACTTACAACAAATAGAGGCAGTTTCAGTAACAAATTTATTTTTTATTAGTAAAATGTTTTTAATATCTCTTGACTTGTACTATTTTCTACTTATTCCAGTCAACTATTAAAATTAAAAGACTAGTAGTAAAATTATCGGAAAACTAAGAGTCCTACACTTTCTAATAATAAAACTATCATGGTCATTGATAGTCTAATTTTATAGAAATATGTATTATTATGAAAGACTAAACTACAATATTTACACAAAATGTCTTCAAGTGACGAAAATGTGAGAGGCGTTCCCGAAATTTTAGGTGTTGTATTCATCTGCTCCTGTATGTGGAGCGCCGTGAACTATGAGCTGTCATGCGGCTCTTATAGATGTCGGACGTTATCTCTCCTGTTGGCATGTGTTCAGCGCGCGACTTGCTTGATCGCATGGGTGCATGTGCCCTGGGTTGGGCACATGTGTCCTTGCCCATGATATCCTCCACCACTAAATTAGGCAATGTCCCTTATGTACGTGACGCCCGTAATGCTCGATCGAGTTCAATCGAAGTGCTACCGGCAATGGAGGAGAGTTGAAATATCGAAGAATAATTGTGGCTATATAAACATAAATAAGTTAATTCCATCCCCGCCACGCCAAATACTTGAGACTGGCGTATCTGACACTCGAGAAGGGTGTGTCCAACATGTTTTAGACATCTCTACGAAAAAATTATAAAATTTTAATATATTCAATTAATGCATAATTTAGATTGAGTAGAATTATGTTCTCAAGTATTGTATAACTATTGATTGTTTCACTTTATTTTGTACTTGCACTTGACTCTGATACTCATAATTAAGTGAGCCTTTTAATTAAGGTATTTAAACTTCATTATGATTAATAAGAGTAGTGTTGAGATGCAAAAATATTTGATTTTAAGTATGTTAAGAGTTTTTACTTGGGCCTTAAAGATATTAATATTATAAGTTCTGAAAGTGAAAAAACATGGCAGTGTCGTGGCCTTATATATTTTTTTCAAAAATTCTTTCCGTCACATCGTAGATTATTTATCTTTTAAAGCTAAACACATGAAACAATCAACTTATCAAGAGAGGTTCAGAATCTCATGGGAATAATGAGCCATACTAAATATTAAAACATGGGCTCATTTGACGCGCTTCAATTTCTTCAACACCAACTCTTAACGTTTTTTGAAATATGTCGAGCAACATGTTATGTTACATACAACTTACAACAAATAGAGGCAGTTTCAGTAACAAATTTATTTTTTATTAGTAAAATATTTTTAATATCTCTTGACTTGTACTGTTTTCTACTTATTGCAGTCAACTATTAAAATTAAAAGACTAGTAGTAAAATTATCGGAAAACTAAGAGTCCTACACTTTCTAATAATAAAATAATCATGGTCATTGATAGCCTAGTTTTATAGAAATATGTATTATTATGAAAGACTAAACTACAATATTTACACAAAATGTCTTCAAGTGACGAAAATGCGAGAGTCGGTCCCGAAATTATAGGTGTTGGATTCATCTGCTCCTGTATGTGGAGCGCCGCGAACCGTGAGCTGTCATGCGACTCTTGCAGATGTCGGGTGTTATCTCTCCTGTTGGCATGTGTTCAGCGCGCGACTTGCTTGATCGCATGGGTGCATGTGCCCTGGGTTGGGCACTTGTGTCCTTGCCCATGATATCCTCCACCACTAAATTAGGCAATGTCCCTTATGTACGTGACGCCCGGAATGGTCGATTGTGTTCAATCGAAGTGCTACCGGCAATCGAGGAGAGTTGAAATATCGAAGAAAAATTGTGGCTATATTATCATAAATAAGTTAATTCCAGCCCGGCCACGCCAAATACTTGAGACTGGCGTATCTGACACTCGAGAAGGGTGTGTCCAACATGTTTTAGACATCTCTACGAAAAAATTAAAAAATTTTAATATATTCAATTAATGCATAATTTAGATTGAGTAGTATTATGTTCTCAAGTATTGTATAACTATTGATTGTTTCACTTTATTTTGTATTTGCGCTTGCACTTGACTCTGATACTCATAATTAAGTGAGCCTTTTAATTAAGGTATTTAAACTTCATTATGATTAATAAGTAGTGTGTGATGAGATGCAAATTTATTTGATTTTAAGTATGTCAAGAGTTTTTACTTGGGTCTTAAAGATATTAATATTATAAGTTCTGAAAGTTAAAAAAAATGGCAGTGTCGTGGCCTTATAGATTTTTTTTCAAAAATTCGTTCTGTCACATCGTAGATGATTTATCTTTAAAAGCTAAACACATGAAGCAATCAACTTATCAAGAGAGGTTCAGAATCTCATGGGTATAATGAGCCCTACTAAATATTAAAACATGGGCTCATTTGACGCGCATCAATTTCTTCAACACCAACTCTTAACTTTTTTTGAAATATGTCGAGCAACATGCTATGTTACATACAACTTACAACAAATAGAGTCAGTTTCAGTAACAAATTTATCTTTTATTAGTAAAATGTTTTTAATATCTCTTGACTTGTACTATTTTCTACTTATTCCAGTCAACTATTAAAATTAAAAGACTAGTAGTAAAATTATCGGAAAACTAAGAGTCCTACACTTTCTAATAATAAAATAATCAGAGTCATTGATAGCCTAATTTTATAGAAATATGTATTATTATGAAAGACTAAACTACAATATTTATACAAAATGTCTTCAAGTGATGAAAATGCGAGAGGCGGTCCCGAAATTTTAGGTGTTGTATTCATCTGCTCCTGTATGTGGAGCACCGCAAACTGTGAGTTGTCATGCGGCTCCTACAGATGTCGGGAGTTATCTCTCCTTTTGGCATGTGTTCAGCGCGCGACTTGCTTGATCGCATGGGTGCATGTGCCATGGGTTGGGCACATGTGTCCTTACCCATGATATCCTCCACCACTAAATTAGGCAATGTCCCTTATGTACGTGACGCCCGTAATGCTCGATCGAGTTCAATCGAAGTGCTACCGGAAATCGAGGAGAGTTGAAATATCGAAGAATAATTGTGGCTATATTAACATAAACAAGTTAATTCCAGCCCCGCCACGCCAAATACTTGAGACTGGCGTAACTGACACTCGAGAAGGGTGTGTCCAACATGTTTTAGACATCTCTACGAAAAAATTATAAAATTTTAATATATTCAATTAATGCATAATTTAGATTGAGTAGAATTATGTTCTCAAGTATTGTATAACTATTGATTGTTTCACTTTATTTTGTACTTGCACTTGAGTCTGATACTCATAATTAAGTGAGCCTTTTATTTAAGGTATTTAAACTTCATTATGATTAATAAGTAGTGTGTGATGAGATGCCAATTTATTTGATTTTAAGTATGTCAAGAGTTTTAACTTGTGTCTTAAAGATATTAATATTATAAGTTCTGAAAGTGAAAAAACATGGCAGTGTCGAGGCCTTATAGATTTTTTTAAAAAATTCGTTCCGTCACATCGTAGATGATTTATCTTTAAAAGCTAAACACATGAAACAATCAACTTATCAAGAGAGGTTCAGAATCTCTTGGGAATAATGAGCCCTACTAAATATTAAAACATGGGCTCATTTAACGTGCTTCAATTTCTTCAACACCAACTCTTAACTTTTTTTTGAAATATGTCGAGCAACATGCTATGTTACATACAACTTACAACAAATAGAGGCAGTTTCAGTAACAAATTTATTTTTTATTAGTAAAATGTTTTTAATATCTCTTGACTTGTACTATTTTCTACTTATTCCAGTCAACTATTAAAATTAAAAGACTAGTAGTAAAATTATCGGAAAACTAAGAGTCCTACACTTTCTAATAATAAAACTATCATGGTCATTGATAGTCTAATTTTATAGAAATATGTATTATTATGTAAGACTAAACTACAATATTTACACAAAATGTCTTCAGGTGACGAAAATGCGAGAGGCGGTACCGAAATTTTAGGTGTTGGATTCATCTGCTCTTGTATGTGGAGCGCCGCGAACCGTGAGCTGTCATGCGGCTCCTGCAGATGTCGGGCGTTATCTCTCATGTTGGCATGTGTTCAGCGCGCGACTTGCTTGATCGCATGGGTGCATGTGCCCTGGGTTGGGCACATATGTCCTTGGCCATGATATCCTCCACCACTAAATTAGGCAATGTCCCTTATGTACGTGACGCCCGTAATGCTCGATCGAGTTCAATCGAAGTGCTACCGGCAATCGAGGAGAGTTGAAATATCGAAGAATAATTGTGGCCATATAAACATAAATAAGTTAATTCCAGCCCCGCCACGCCAAATACTTGAGACTGGCGTATGTGACACTCGAGAAGGGTGTGTCCAACATGTTTTAGACATCTCTACGAAAAAATTATAAAATTTTAATATATTCAATTAATGCATAATTTAGATTGAGTAGAATTATGTTCTCAAGTATTGTATAACTATTGATTGTTTCACTTTATTTTGTACTTGCACTTGACTCTGATACTCATAATTAAGTGAGCCTTTTAATTAAGGTATTTAAACTTCATTATGATTAATAAGTAGTGTGTGATGAGATGCCAATTTATTTGATTTTAAGTATGTCAAGAGTTTTTACTTGTGTCTTAAAGATATTAATATTATAAGTTCTGAAAGTGAAAAAACATGGCAGTGTCGTGGCCTTATAGATTTTTTTCAAAAATTCGTTCCGTCACATCGTAGATGATTTATCTTAAAAAGCTAAACACATGAAACAATCAACTTATCAAGAGAGGTTCAAAATCTCTTGGGAATAATGAGCCCTACTAAATATTAAAACATGGGCTCATTTGACGCGCTTCAATTTCTTCAACACCAACTCTTAACTTTTTTTTGAAATATGTCGAGCAACATGCTATGTTACATACAACTTACAACAAATAGAGGCAGTTTCAGTAACAAATTTATTTTTTATTAGTAAAATGTTTTTAATATCTCTTGACTTGTACTATTTTCTACTTATTCCAGTCAACTATTAAAATTAAAAGACTAGTAGTAAAATTATCGGAAAACTAAGAGTCCTACACTTTCTAATAATAAAACTATCATGGTCATTGATAGTCTAATTTTATAGAAATATGTATTATTATGTAAGACTAAACTACAATATTTACACAAAATGTCTTCAAGTGACGAAAATGCGAGAGGCGGTCCCGAAATTTTAGGTGTTGGATTCATCTGCTCTTGTATGTGGAGCGCCGCGAACCGTGAGCTGTCATGCGGCTCCTGCAGATGTCGGGCGTTATCTCTCATGTTGGCATGTGTTCAGCGCGCGACTTGCTTGATCGCATGGGTGCATGTGCCCTGGGTTGGGCACATATGTCCTTGGCCATGATATCCTCCACCACTAAATTAGGCAATGTCCCTTATGTACGTGACGCCCGTAATGCTCGATCGAGTTCAATCGAAGTGCTACCGGCAATCGAGGAGAGTTGAAATATCGAAGAATAATTGTGGCCATATAAACATAAATAAGTTAATTCCAGCCCCGCCACGCCAAATACTTGAGACTGGCGTATGTGACACTCGAGAAGGGTGTGTCCAACATGTTTTAGACATCTCTACGAAAAAATTATAAAATTTTAATATATTCAATTAATGCATAATTTAGACTGAGTAGAATTATATTCTCAAGTATTGTATAACTATTGATTGTTTCACTTTATTTTGTACTTGCACTTGACTCTGATACTCATAATTAAGTGAGCCTTTTAATTAAGGTATTTAAACTTCATTATGATTAATAAGTAGTGTGTGATGAGATGCCAATTTATTTGATTTTAAGTATGTCAAGAGTTTTTACTTGTGTCTTAAAGATATTAATATTATAAGTTCTGAAAGTGAAAAAACATGGCAGTGTCGTGGCCTTATAGATTTTTTTCAAAAATTCGTTCCGTCACATCGTAGATGATTTATCTTAAAAAGCTAAACACATGAAACAATCAACTTATCAAGAGAGGTTCAAAATCTCTTGGGAATAATGAGCCCTACTAAATATTAAAACATGGGCTCATTTGACGCGCTTCAATTTCTTCAACACCAACTCTTAACTTTTTTTTGAAATATGTCGAGCAACATGCTATGTTACATACAACTTACAACAAATAGAGGCAGTTTCAATAACAAATTTATTTTTTATTAGTAAAATGTTTTTAATATCTCTTGACTTGTACTATTTTCTACTTATTCCAGTCAACTATTAAAATTAAAAGACTTGTAGTAAAATTATCGGAAAACTATGAGTCCTACACTTCTAATAATAAAACTATCATGGTCATTGATAGCCTAATTTTATAGAAATATGTATTATTATGAAAGACTAAACTACAATATTTACACAAAATGTCTTCAAGTGACGAAAATGCGAGAGGCGGTCCCGAAATTTTAGGTGTTGGATTCATCTGCTCTTGTATGTGGAGCGCAACGAACCATGAGCTGTCATGCGGCTCCTGCAGATGTCGGGCGTTATCTCACCTGTTGGCATGTGTTCAGCGCGCGACTTGCTTGATCGCATGGGTGCATGTGCCCTGGGTTGGGCACATATGTCCTTGGCCATGATATCCTCCACCACTAAATTAGGCAATGTCCCTTATGTACGTGACGCCCGTAATGCTCGATCGAGTTCAATCGAAGTGCTACCGGCAATCGAGGAGAGTTGAAATATCGAAGAATAATTGTGGCCATATAAACATAAATAAGTTAATTCCAGCCCCGCCACGCCAAATACTTGAGACTGGCGTATGTGACACTCGAGAAGGGTGTGTCCAACATGTTTTAGACATCTCTACGAAAAAATTATAAAATTTTAATATATTCAATTAATGCATAATTTAGACTGAGTAGAATTATATTCTCAAGTATTGTATAACTATTGATTGTTTCACTTTATTTTGTACTTGCACTTGACTCTGATACTCATAATTAAGTGAGCCTTTTAATTAAGGTATTTAAACTTCATTATGATTAATAAGTAGTGTGTGATGAGATGCCAATTTATTTGATTTTAAGTATGTCAAGAGTTTTTACTTGTGTCTTAAAGATATTAATATTATAAGTTCTGAAAGTGAAAAAACATGGCAGTGTCGTGGCCTTATAGATTTTTTTCAAAAATTCGTTCCGTCACATCGTAGATGATTTATCTTAAAAAGCTAAACACATGAAACAATCAACTTATCAAGAGAGGTTCAAAATCTCTTGGGAATAATGAGCCCTACTAAATATTAAAACATGGGCTCATTTGACGCGCTTCAATTTCTTCAACACCAACTCTTAACTTTTTTTTGAAATATGTCGAGCAACATGCTATGTTACATACAACTTACAACAAATAGAGGCAGTTTCAATAACAAATTTATTTTTTATTAGTAAAATGTTTTTAATATCTCTTGACTTGTACTATTTTCTACTTATTCCAGTCAACTATTAAAATTAAAAGACTTGTAGTAAAATTATCGGAAAACTATGAGTCCTACACTTCTAATAATAAAACTATCATGGTCATTGATAGCCTAATTTTATAGAAATATGTATTATTATGAAAGACTAAACTACAATATTTACACAAAATGTCTTCAAGTGACGAAAATGCGAGAGGCGGTCCCGAAATTTTAGGTGTTGGATTCATCTGCTCTTGTATGTGGAGCGCAACGAACCATGAGCTGTCATGCGGCTCCTGCAGATGTCGGGCGTTATCTCACCTGTTGGCATGTGTTCAGCGCGCGACTTGCTTGATCGCATGGGTGCATGTGCCCTGGGTTGGGCACATGTGTCCTTGCCCATGATATCCTCCACCACTAAATTAGGCAATGTCCCTTATGTACGTGACGCCCGTAATGCTCGATCGAGTTCAATCGAAGTGCTACTGGCAATCGAGGAGAGTTGAAATATCGAAGAATAATTGTGGCCATATAAAGATAAATAAGTTAATTCCAGCCCCGCCACACCAAATACTTGAGACTGGCGTATCTGACACTCGAGAAGGGTGTGTCCAACATGTTTTAGACATCTCTACGAAAAAGTTATAAAATTTTAATATATTCAATTAATGCATAATTTAGATTGAGTAGAATTATGTTCTCAAGTATTGTATAACTATTGATTGTTTCACTTTATTTTGTACTTGCACTTGACTCTGATACTCATAATTAAGTGAGCCTTTTAATTAAGGTATTTAAACTTTATTATGATTAATAAGTAGTGTGTGATGAGATGCCAATTTATTTGATTTTAAGTATGTCAAGAGTTTTTACTTGTGTCTTAAAGATATTAATATTATAAGTTATGAAAGTGAAAAAACATGGCAGTGTCGTGGCCTTATAGATTTTTTTCAAAAATTCGTTTCGTCACATCGTAGATGATTTATCTTTAAAAGCTAAACACATGAAACAATCAACTTATCAAGAGAGGTTCAGAATCTCTTGGGAATAATGAGCCCTACTAAATATTAAAACATGGGCTCATTTGACGCGCTTCAATTTCTTCAACACCAACTCTTAATTTTTTTTTGAAATATGTCGAGCAACATGCTATGTTACATACAACTTACAACAAATAGAGGCAGTTTTAGTAACAAATTTATTTTTTATTAGTAAAATGTTTTTAATATCTCTTGAATTGTATTATTTTCTAATTATTCCAGTCAACTATTAAAATTAAAAGACTAGTAGTAAAATTATCGGAAAACTAAGAGTCCTACACTTTCTAATAATAAAACAATCATGGTCATTGATAGCCTAATTTTATAGAAATATGTATTATTATGAAAGACTAAACTACAATATTTACACAAAATGTCTTCAAGTGACGAAAATGCGAGAGGCAGTCCCGAAATTTTAGGTGTTGGATTCATCTGCTCTTGTATGTGGAGCGCCGCGAACCGTGAGCTGTCATGCGGCTCCTGCAGATGTCGGGCGTTATCTCTCCTGTTGGCATGTGTTCAGCGCGCGACTTGCTTGATCGCATGGGTGCATGTGCCCTGGGTTGGGCACATGTGTCCTTGCCCATGATATCCTCCACCACTAAATTAGGCAATGTCCCTTATGTACGTGACGCCCGGAATGCTCGATCGAGTTCAATCGAAGTGCTACCGGCAATCCAGGAGAGTTGAAATATCGAAGAATAATTGTGGCTATATAAACATAAATAAGTTAATTCCAGCCCCGCCACGCCAAATACTTGAGACTGGCGTATCTGACACTCGAGAAGGGTGTGTCCAACATGTTTTAGACATCTCTACGAAAAAATTATAAAATTTTAATATATTCAATTAATGCATAATTTAGATTGAGTAGAATTATGTTCTCAAGTATTGTATAACTATTGATTGTTTCACTTTATTTTGTACTTGCACTTGACTCTGATACTCATAATTAAGTGAGCCATTTAATTAAGGTATTTAAACTTCATTATGATTAATAAGTAGTGTGTGATGAGATGCAAATTTATTTGATTTTAAGTATGTCAAGAGTTTTTACTTGTGTCTTAAAGATATTAATATTATAAGTTATGAAAGTGAAAAAACATGGCAGTGTCGTGGCCTTATAGATTTTTTTCAAAAATTCGTTTCGTCACATCGTAGATGATTTATCTTTAAAAGCTAAACACATGAAACAATCAACTTATCAAGAGAGGTTCAGAATCTCTTGGGAATAATGAGCCCTACTAAATATTAAAACATGGGCTCATTTGACGCGCTTCAATTTCTTCAACACCAACTCTTAATTTTTTTTTGAAATATGTCGAGCAACATGCTATGTTACATACAACTTACAACAAATAGAGGCAGTTTTAGTAACAAATTTATTTTTTATTAGTAAAATGTTTTTAATATCTCTTGAATTGTATTATTTTCTAATTATTCCAGTCAACTATTAAAATTAAAAGACTAGTAGTAAAATTATCGGAAAACTAAGAGTCCTACACTTTCTAATAATAAAACAATCATGGTCATTGATAGCCTAATTTTATAGAAATATGTATTATTATGAAAGACTAAACTACAATATTTACCCAAAATGTCTTCAAGTGACGAAAATGCGAGAGGCAGTCCCGAAATTTTAGGTGTTGGATTCATCTGCTCTTGTATGTGGAGCGCCGCGAACCGTGAGCTGTCATGCGGCTCCTGCAGATGTCGGGCGTTATCTCTCCTGTTGGCATGTGTTCAGCGCGCGACTTGCTTGATCGCATGGGTGCATGTGCCATGGGTTGGGCACATGTGTCCTTGCCCATGATATCCTCCACCACTAAATTAGGCAATGTCCCTTATGTACGTGACGCCCGGAATGCTCGATCGAGTTCAATCGAAGTGCTACCGGCAATCCAGGAGAGTTGAAATATCGAAGAATAATTGTGGCTATATAAACATAAATAAGTTAATTCCAGCCCCGCCACGCCAAATACTTGAGACTGGCGTATCTGACACTCGAGAAGGGTGTGTCCAACATGTTTTAGACATCTCTACGAAAAAATTATAAAATTTTAATATATTCAATTAATGCATAATTTAGATTGAGTAGAATTATGTTCTCAAGTATTGTATAACTATTGATTGTTTCACTTTATTTTGTACTTGCACTTGACTCTGATACTCATAATTAAGTGAGCCATTTAATTAAGGTATTTAAACTTCATTATGATTAATAAGTAGTGTGTGATGAGATGCAAATTTATTTGATTTTAAGTATGTCAAGAGTTTTTACTTGTGTCTTAAAGATATTAATATTATAAGTTATGAAAGTGAAAAAACATGGCAGTGTCGTGGCCTTATAGATTTTTTTCAAAAATTCGTTCCGTCACATCGTAGATGAATTATCTTTAAAAGCTAAACACATGAAACAATCAACTTATCAAGAGAGGTTCAGAATCTCTTGGGAATAATGAGCCCTACTAAATATTAAAACATGGGCTCATTTGACGCGCTTCAATTTCTTCAACACCAACTCTTAATTTTTTTTTGAAATATGTCGAGCAACATGCTATGTTACATACAACTTACAACAAATAGAGGCAGTTTTAGTAACAAATTTATTTTTTATTAGTAAAATATTTTTAATATCTCTTGACTTGTACTATTTTCTAATTATTCCAGTCAACTATTAAAATTAAAAGACTAGTAGTAAAATTATCGGAAAACTAAGAGTCCTACACTTTCTAATAATAAAACAATCATGGTCATTGATAGCCTAATTTTATAGAAATATGTATTATTATGAAAGACTAAACTACAATATTTACACAAAATGTCTTCAAGTAACGAAAATGCAAGAGGCAGTCCCGAAATTTTAGGTGTTGGATTCATCTGCTCTTGTATGTGGAGCGCCGCGAACCGTGAGCTGTCATGCAGCTCCTGCAGATGTCGGGCGTTATCTCTCCTGTTGGCATGTGTTCAGCGCGCGACTTGCTTGATCGCATGGGTGCATGTGCCCTGGGTTGGGCACATGTGTCCTTGCCCATGATATCCTCCACCACTAAATTAGGCAATGTCCCTTATGTACATGACGCCCGGAATGCTCGATCGAGTTCAATCGAAGTGCTACCGGCAATCCAGGAGAGTTGAAATATCGAAGAATAATTGTGGCCATATAAACATAAATAAGTTAATTCCAGCCCCGCCACGCCAAATACTTGAGACTGGCGTATGTGACACTCGAGAAGGGTGTGTCCAACATGTTTTAGACATCTCTACGAAAAAATTATAAAATTTTAATATATTCAATTAATGCATAATTTAGATTGAGTAGAATTATGTTCTCAAGTATTGTATAACTATTGATTGTTTCACTTTATTTTGTACTTGCACTAGACTCTGATACTCATAATTAAGTGAGCCTTTTAATTAAGGTATTTAAACTTCATTATGATTAATAAGTAGTGTGTGATGAGATGCCAATTTATTTGATTTTAAGTATGTCAAGAGTTTTTACTTGTGTCTTAAAGATATTAATATTATAAGTTCTGAAAGTGAAAAAACATGGCAGTGTCGTGGCCTTATAGATTTTTTTCAAAAATTCGTTCCGTCACATCGTAGATGATTTATCTTAAAAAGCTAAACACATGAAACAATCAACTTATCAAGAGATGTTCAAAATCTCTTGGGAATAATGAGCCCTACTAAATATTAAAACATGGGCTCATTTGACGCGCTTCAATTTCTTCAACACCAACTCTTAACTTTTTTTTGAAATATGTCGAGCAACATGCTATGTTACATACAACTTACAACAAATAGAGGCAGTTTCAATAACAAATTTATTTTTTATTAGTAAAATGTTTTTAATATCTCTTGACTTGTACTATTTTCTACTTATTCCAGTCAACTATTAAAATTAAAAGACTTGTAGTAAAATTATCGGAAAACTAAGAGTCCTACACTTTCTAATAATAAAACTATCATGGTCATTGATAGCCTAATTTTATAGAAATATGTATTATTATGAAAGACTAAACTACAATATTTACACAAAATGTCTTCAAGTGACGAAAATGCGAGAGGCGGTCCCGAAATTTTAGGTGTTGGATTCATCTGCTCTTGTATGTGGAGCGCCGCGAACCGTGAGCTGTCATGCGGCTCCTGCAGATGTCGGGCGTTATCTCTCCTGTTGGCATGTGTTCAGCGCGCGACTTGCTTGATCGCATGGGTGCATGTGCCCTGGGTTGGGCACATGTGTCCTTGCCCATGATATCCTCCACCACTAAATTAGGCAATGTCCCTTATGTACGTGACGCCCGGAATGCTCGATCGAGTTCAATCGAAGTGCTACCGGCAATCCAGGAGAGTTGAAATATCGAAGAATAATTGTGGCTATATAAACATAAATAAGTTAATTCCAGCCCCGCCACGCCAAATACTTGAGACTGGCGTATCTGACACTCGAGAAGGGTGTGTCCAACATGTTTTAGACATCTCTACGAAAAAATTATAAAATTTTAATATATTCAATTAATGCATAATTTAGATTGAGTAGAATTATGTTCTCAAGTATTGTATAACTATTGATTGTTTCACTTTATTTTGTACTTGCACTTGACTCTGATACTCATAATTAAGTGAGCCATTTAATTAAGGTATTTAAACTTCATTATGATTAATAAGTAGTGTGTGATGAGATGCAAATTTATTTGATTTTAAGTATGTCAAGAGTTTTTACTTGTGTCTTAAAGATATTAATATTATAAGTTATGAAAGTGAAAAAACATGGCAGTGTCGTGGCCTTATAGATTTTTTTCAAAAATTCGTTCCGTCACATCGTAGATGAATTATCTTTAAAAGCTAAACACATGAAACAATCAACTTATCAAGAGAGGTTCAGAATCTCTTGGGAATAATGAGCCCTACTAAATATTAAAACATGGGCTCATTTGACGCGCTTCAATTTCTTCAACACCAACTCTTAAATTTTTTTTGAAATATGTCGAGCAACATGCTATGTTACATACAACTTACAACAAATAGAGGCAGTTTTAGTAACAAATTTATTTTTTATTAGTAAAATATTTTTAATATCTCTTGACTTGTACTATTTTCTAATTATTCCAGTCAACTATTAAAATTAAAAGACTAGTAGTAAAATTATCGGAAAACTAAGAGTCCTACACTTTCTAATAATAAAATAATCATGGTCATTGATAGCCTAATTTTATAGAAATATGTATTATTATGAAAGACTAAACTACAATATTTACACAAAATGTCTTCAAGTGACGAAAATGCAAGAGGCAGTCCCGAAATTTTAGGTGTTGGATTCATCTGCTCTTGTATGTGGAGCGCCGCGAACCGTGAGCTGTCATGCGGCTCCTGCAGATGTCAGGCGTTATCTCTCCTGTTGGCATGTGTTCAGCGCGCGACTTGCTTGATCGCATGGGTGCATGTGCCCTGGGTTGGGCACATGTGTCCTTGCCCATGATATCCTCCACCACTAAATTAGGCAATGTCCCTTATGTACGTGACGCCCGGAATGCTCGATCGAGTTCAATCGAAGTGCTACCGGCAATCCAGGATAGTTGAAATATCGAAGAATAATTGTGGCTATATAAACATAAATAAGTTAATTCCAGCCCCGCCACGCCAAATACTTGAGACTGGCGTATGTGACACTCGAGAAGGGTGTGTCCAACATGTTTTAGACATCTCTACGAAAAAATTATAAGATTTTAATATATTCAATTAATGCATAATTTAGATTGAGTAGAATTATGTTCTCAAGTATTGTATAACTATTGATTGTTTCACTTTATTTTGTACTTGCACTTGACTCTGATACTCATAATTAAGTGAGCCATTTAATTAAGGTATTTAAACTTCATTATGATTAATAAGTAGTGTGTGATGAGATGCAAATTTATTTGATTTTAAGTATGTCAAGAGTTTTTACTTGTGTCTTAAAGATATTAATATTATAAGTTATGAAAGTGAAAAAACATGGCAGTGTCGTGGCCTTATAGATTTTTTTCAAAAATTCAATACGTCACATCGTAGATGAATTATCTTTAAAAGCTAAACACATGAAACAATCAACTTATCAAGAGAGGTTCAGAATCGCTTGGGAATAATGAGCCCTACTAAATATTAAAACATGGGCTCATTTGACGCGCTTCAATTTCTTCAACACCAACTCTTAAATTTTTTTTGAAATATGTCGAGCAACATGCTATGTTACATACAACTTACAACAAATAGAGGCAGTTTTAGTAACAAATTTATTTTTTATTAGTAAAATATTTTTAATATCTCTTGACTTGTACTATTTTCTAATTATTCCAGTCAACTATTAAAATTAAAAGACTAGTAGTAAAATTATCGGAAAACTAAGAGTCCTACACTTTCTAATAATAAAACAATCATGGTCATTGATAGCCTAATTTTATAGAAATATGTATTATTATGAAAGACTAAACTACAATATTTACACAAAATGTCTTCAAGTAACGAAAATGCAAGAGGCAGTCCCGAAATTTTAGGTGTTGGATTCATCTGCTCTTGTATGTGGAGCGCCGCGAACCGTGAGCTGTCATGCGGCTCCTGCAGATGTCGGGCGTTATCTCTCCTGTTGGCATGTGTTCAGCGCGCGACTAGCTTGATCGCATGGGTGCATGTGCCCTGGGTTGGGCACATGTGTCCTTGCCCATGATATCCTCCACCACTAAATTAGGCAATGTCCCTTATGTACGTGACGCCCGGAATGCTCGATCGAGTTCAATCGAAGTGCTACCGGCAATCCAGGAGAGTTGAAATATCGAAGAATAATTGTGGCTATATAAACATAAATAAGTTAATTCCAGCCCCGCCACGCCAAATACTTGAGACTGGCGTATGTGACACTCGAGAAGGGTGTGTCCAACATGTTTTAGACATCTCTACGAAAAAATTATAAGATTTTAATATATTCAATTAATGCATAATTTAGATTGAGTAGAATTATGTTCTCAAGTATTGTATAACTATTGATTGTTTCACTTTATTTTGTACTTGCACTTGACTCTGATACTCATAATTAAGTGAGCCTTTTAATTAAGGTATTTAAACTTCATTATGATTAATAAGTAGTGTGTGATGAGATGCCAATTTATTTGATTTTAAGTATGTCAAGAGTTTTTACTTGTGTCTTAAAGATATTAATATTATAAGTTCTGAAAGTGAAAAAACATGACAGTGTCGTGGCCTTATAGATTTTTTTCAAAAATTTGTTCCGTCACATCGTAGATGATTTATCTTTAAAAGCTAAACACATGAAACAATCAACTTATCAAGAGAGGTTCAGAATCTCTTGGGAATAATGAGCCCTACTAAATATTAAAACATGGGCTCATTTGACGCGCTTCAATTTCTTCAACACCAACTCTTAAATTTTTTTTGAAATATGTCGAGCAACATGCTATGTTACATACAACTTACAACAAATAGAGGCGGTTTTAGTAACAAATTTATTTTTTATTAGTAAAATATTTTTAATATCTCTTGACTTGTACTATTTTCTAATTATTCCAGTCAACTATTAAAATTAAAAGACTAGTAGTAAAATTATCGGAAAACTAAGAGTCCTACACTTTCTAATAATAAAACAATCATGGTCATTGATAGCCTAATTTTATAGAAATATGTATTATTATGAAAGACTAAACTACAATATTTGCACAAAATGTCTTCAAGTAACGAAAATTCTAGAGGCAGTCCTGAAATTTTAGGTGTTGGATTCATCTGCTCTTGTATGTGGAGCGCCGCGAACCGTGAGCTGTCATGCGGCTCCTGCAGATGTCGGGCGTTATCTCTCCTGTTGGCATGTGTTCAGCGCGCGACTTGCTTGATCGCATGGGTTCATGTGCCCTGGGTTGGGCACATGTGTCCTTGCCCATGATATCCTCCACCACTAAATTAGGCAATGTCCCTTATGTACGTGACGCCCGGAATGCTCGATCGAGTTCAATCGAAGTGCTACCGACAATCCAGGAGAGTTGAAATATCGAAGAATAATTGTGGCTATATAAACATAAATAAGTTAATTCCAGCCCCGCCACGCCAAATACTTGAGACTGGCGTATCTGACACTCGAGAAGGGTGTGTCCAACATGTTTTAGACATCTCTACGAAAAAATTATAAGATTTTAATATATTCAATTAATGCATAATTTAGATTGAGTAGAATTATGTTCTCAAGTATTGTATAACTATTGATTGTTTCACTTTATTTTGTACTTGCACTTGACTCTGATACTCATAATTAAGTGAGCCTTTTAATTAAGGTATTTAAACTTCATTATGATTAATAAGTAGTGTGTGATGAGATGCCAATTTATTTGATTTTAAGTATGTCAAGAGTTTTTACTTGTGTCTTAAAGATATTAATATTATAAGTTCTGAAAGTGAAAAAACATGACAGTGTCGTGGCCTTATAGATTTTTTTCAAAAATTCGTTCCGTCACATCGTAGATGATTTATCTTTAAAAGCTAAACACATGAAACAATCAACTTATCAAGAGAGGTTCTGAATCTCTTGGGAATAATGAGCCCTACTAAATATTAAAACATGGGCTCATTTGACGCGCTTCAATTTCTTCAACACCAACTCTTTACTTTTCTTGAAATATGTCGAGCAACATGCTATGTTACATACAACTTACAACAAATAGAGGCAGTTTTAGTAACAAATTTATTTTTTATTAGTAAAATATTTTTAATATCTCTTGACTTGTACTATTTTCTAATTATTCCAGTCAACTATTAAAATTAAAAGACTAGTAGTAAAATTATCGGAAAACTAAGAGTCCTACACTTTCTAATAATAAAACAATCATGGTCATTGATAGCCTAATTTTATAGAAATATGTATTATTATGAAAGACTAAACTACAATATTTACACAAAATGTCTTCAAGTAACGAAAATGCAAGAGGCAGTCCCGAAATTTTAGGTGTTGGATTCATCTGCTCTTGTATGTGGAGCGCCGCGAACCGTGAGCTGTCATGCGGCTCCTGCAGATGTCGGGCGTTATCTCTCCTGTTGGCATGTGTTCAGCGCGCGACTAGCTTGATCGCATGGGTGCATGTGCCCTGGGTTGGGCACATGTGTCCTTGCCCATGATATCCTCCACCACTAAATTAGGCAATGTCCCTTATGTACGTGAAGCCCGGAATGCTCGATCGAGTTCAATCGAAGTGCTACCGGCAATCCAGGAGAGTTGAAATATCGAAGAATAATTGTGGCTATATAAACATAAATAAGTTAATTCCAGCCCCGCCACGCCAAATACTTGAGACTGGCGTATCTGACACTCGAGAAGGGTGTGTCCAACATGTTTTAGACATCTCTACGAAAAAATTATAAGATTTTAATATATTCAATTAATGCATAATTTAGATTGAGTAGAATTATGTTCTCAAGTATTGTATAACTATTGATTGTTTCACTTTATTTTGTACTTGCACTTGACTCTGATACTCATAATTAAGTGAGCCTTTTAATTAAGGTATTTAAACTTCATTATGATTAATAAGTAGTGTGTGATGAGATGCCAATTTATTTGATTTTAAGTATGTCAAGAGTTTTTACTTGTGTCTTAAAGATATTAATATTATAAGTTATGAAAGTGAAAAAACATGGCAGTGTCGTGGCCTTATAGATTTTTGTCAAAAATTCGTTCCGTCACATCCTAGATGATTTATCTTTAAAAGCTAAACACATGAAACAATCAACTTATCAAGAGAGGTTCAGAATCTCTTGGGAATAATGAGCCCTACTAAATATTAAAACATGGGCTCATTTGACGCGCTTCAATTTCTTCAACACCAACTCTTAAATTTTTTTTGAAATATGTCGAGCAACATGCTATGTTACATACAACTTACAACAAATAGAGGCAGTTTTAGTAACAAATTTATTTTTTATTAGTAAAATATTTTTAATATCTCTTGACTTGTACTATTTTCTAATTATTCCAGTCAACTATTAAAATTAAAAGACTAGTAGTAAAATTATCGGAAAACTAAGAGTCCTACACTTTCTAATAATAAAACAATCATGGTCATTGATAGCCTAATTTTATAGAAATATGTATTATTATGAAAGACTAAACTACAATATTTGCACAAAATGTCTTCAAGTAACGAAAATTCAAGAGGCAGTCCCGAAATTTTAGGTGTTGGATTCATCTGCTCTTGTATGTGGAGCGCCGCGAACCGTGAGCTATCATGCGGCTCCTGCAGATGTCGGGCGTTATCTCTCCTGTTGGCATGTGTTCAGCGCGCGACTTGCTTGATCGCATGGGTGCATGTGCCCTGGGTTGGGCACATGTGTCCTTGCCCATGATATCCTCCACCACTAAATTAGGCAATGTCCCTTATGTACGTGACGCCCGGAATGCTCGATCGAATTCAATCGAAGTGCTACCGGCAATCCAGGAGAGTTGAAATATCGAAGAATAATTGTGGCTATATAAACATAAATAAGTTAATTCCAGCCCCGCCACGCCAAATACTTGAGACTGGCGTATCTGACACTCGAGAAGGGTGTGTCCAACATGTTTTAGACATCTCTACGAAAAAATTATAAAATTTTAATATATTCAATTAATGCATAATTTAGATTGAGTAGAATTATGTTCTCAAGTATTGTATAACTATTGATTGTTTCACTTTATTTTGTACTTGCACTTGACTCTGATACTCATAATTAAGTGAGCCATTTAATTAAGGTATTTAAACTTCATTATGATTAATAAGTAGTGTGTGATGAGATGCAAATTTATTTGATTTTAAGTATGTCAAGAGTTTTTACTTGTGTCTTAAAGATATTAATATTATAAGTTATGAAAGTGAAAAAACATGGCAATGTCGTGGCCTTATAGATTTTTTTCAAAAATTCGTTCCGTCACATCGTAGATGAATTATCTTTAAAAGCTAAACACATGAAACAATCAACTTATCAAGAGAGGTTCAGAATCTCTTGGGAATAATTAGCCCTACTAAATATTAAAACATGGGCTCATTTGACGCGCTTCAATTTCTTCAACACCAACTCTTAAATTTTTTTTGAAATATGTCGAGCAACATGCTATGTTACATACAACTTACAACAAATAGAGGCAGTTTTAGTAACAAATCTATTTTTTATTAGTAAAATATTTTTAATATCTCTTGACTTGTACTATTTTCTAATTATTCCAGTCAACTATTAAAATTAAAAGACTAGTAGTAAAATTATCGGAAAACTAAGAGTCCTACACTTTCTAATAATAAAACAATCATGGTCATTGATAGCCTAATTTTATAGAAATATGTATTATTATGAAAGACTAAACTACAATATTTACACAAAATGTCTTCAAGTAACGAAAATGCAAGAGGCAGTCCCGAAATTTTAGGTGTTGGATTCATCTGCTCTTGTATGTGGAGCGCCGCGAACCGTGAGCTGTCATGCGGCTCCTGCAGATGTCGGGCGTTATCTCTCCTGTTGGCATGTGTTCAGCGCGCGACTAGCTTGATCGCATGGGTGCATGTGCCCTGTGTTGGGCACATGTGTCCTTGCCCATGATATCCTCCACCACTAAATTAGGCAATGTCCCTTATGTACGTGACGCCCGGAATGCTCGATCGAGTTCAATCGAAGTGCTACCGGCAATCCAGGAGAGTTGAAATATCGAAGAATAATTGTGGCTATATAAACATAAATAAGTTAATTCCAGCCCCGCCACGCCAAATACTTGAGACTGGCGTATCTGACACTCGAGAAGGGTGTGTCCAACATGTTTTAGACATCTCTACGGAAAAATTATAAAATTTTAATATATTCAATTAATGCATAATTTAGATTGAGTAGAATTATGTTCTCAAGTATTGTATAACTATTGATTGTTTCACTTTATTTTGTACTTGCACTTGACTCTGATACTCATAATTAAGTGAGTCTTTTAATTAAGGTATTTAAACTTCATTATGATTAATAAGTAGTGTGTGATGAGATGCCAATTTATTTGATTTTAAGTATGTCAAGAGTTTTTACTTGTGTCTTAAAGATATTAATATTATAAGTTATGAAAGTGAAAAAACATGGCAATGTCGTGGCCTTATAGATTTTTTTCAAAAATTCGTTCCGTCACATCGTAGATGAATTATCTTTAAAAGCTAAACACATGAAACAATCAACTTATCAAGAGAGGTTCAGAATCTCTTGGGAATAATGAGCCCTACTAAATATTAAAACATGGGCTCATTTGACGCGCTTCAATTTCTTCAACACCAACTCTTCAATTTTTTTTGAAATATGTCGAGCAACATGCTATGTTACATACAACTTACAACAAATAGAGACAGTTTTAGTAACAAATTTATTTTTTATTAGTAAAATATTTTTAATATCTCTTGACTTGTACTATTTTCTAATTATTCCAGTCAACTATTAAAATTAAAAGACTAGTAGTAAAATTATCGGAAAACTAAGAGTCCTACACTTTCTAATAATAAAACAATCATGGTCATTGATAGCCTAATTTTATAGAAATATGTATTATTATGAAAGACTAAACTACAATATTTACACAAAATGTCTTCAAGTAACGAAAATGCAAGAGGCAGTCCCGAAATTTTAGGTGTTGGATTCATCTGCTCTTGTATGTGGAGCGCCGCGAACCGTGAGCTGTCATGCGGCTCCTGCAGATGTCGGGCGTTATCTCTCATGTTGGCATGTGTTCAGCGCGCGACTAGCTTGATCGCATGGGTGCATGTGCCCTGGGTTGGGCACATGTGTCCTTGCCCATGATATCCTCCACCACTAAATTAGGCAATCTCCCTTATGTACGTGACGCCCGGAATGCTCGATCGAGTTCAATCGAAGTGCTACCGGCAATCCAGGAGAGTTGAAATATCGAAGAATAATTGTGGCTATATAAACATAAATAAGTTAATTCCAGCCCCGCCACGCCAAATACTTGAGACTGGCGTATCTGACACTCGAGAAGGGTGTGTCCAACATGTTTTAGACATCTCTACGAAAAAATTATAAAATTTTAATATATTCAATTAATGCATAATTTAGATTGAGTAGAATTATGTTCTCAAGTATTGTATAACTATTGATTGTTTCACTTTATTTTGTACTTGCACTTGACTCTGATACTCATAATTAAGTGAGTCTTTTAATTAAGGTATTTAAACTTCATTATGATTAATAAGTAGTGTGTGATGAGATGCCAATTTATTTGATTTTAAGTATGTCAAGAGTTTTTACTTGTGTCTTAAAGATATTAATATTATAAGTTATGAAAGTGAAAAAACATGGCAATGTCGTGGCCTTATAGATTTTTTTCAAAAATTCGTTCCGTCACATCGTAGATGAATTATCTTTAAAAGCTAAACACATGAAACAATCAACTTATCAAGAGAGGTTCAGAATCTCTTGGGAATAATGAGCCCTACTAAATATTAAAACATGGGCTCATTTGACGCGCTTCAATTTCTTCAACACCAACTCTTAATTTTTTTTTGAAATATGTCGAGCAACATGCTATGTTACATACAACTTACAACAAATAGAGGCAGTTTTAGTAACAAATTTATTTTTTATTAGTAAAATATTTTTAATATCTCTTGACTTGTACTATTTTCTAATTATTCCAGTCAACTATTAAAATTAAAAGACTAGTAGTAAAATTATCGGAAAACAAAGAGTCCTACACTTTCTAATAATAAAACAATCATGGTCATTGATAGCCTAATTTTATAGAAATATGTATTATTATGAAAGACTAAACTACAATATTTACACAAAATGTCTTCAAGTAACGAAAATGCAAGAGGCAGTCCCGAAATTTTAGGTGTTGGATTCATCTGCTCTTGTATGTGGAGCGCCGCGAACCGTGAGCTGTCATGCGGCTCCGATAGATGTCGGGCGTTATCTCTCCTGTTGGCATGTGTTCAGCGCGCGACTTGCTTGATCGCATGGGTGCATGTGCCCTGGGTTGGGCACATGTGTCCTTGCCCATGATATCATCCACCACTAAATTAGGCAATGTCCCTTATGTACGTGACGCCCGGAATGCTCGATCGAGTTCAATCGAAGTGCTAAGGGCAATCGAGGAGAGTTGAAATATCGAAGAATAATTGTGGCTATATAAACATAAATAAGTTAATTCCAGCCCCGCCACGCCAAATACTTGAGACTGGCGTATCTGACACTCGAGAAGGGTGTGTCCAACATGTTTTAGACATCTCTACGAAAAAATTATAAAATTTTAATATATTCAATTAATGCATAATTTAGATTGAGTAGAATTATGTTCTCAAGTATTGTATAACTATTGATTGTTTCACTTTATTTTGTACTTGCACTTGACTCTGATACTCATAATTAAGTGAGCCTTTTAATTAAGGTATTTAAACTTCATTATGATTAATAAGTAGTGTGTGATGAGATGCCAATTTATTTGATTTTAAGTATGTCAAGAGTTTTTACTTGTGTCTTAAAGAAATTAATATTATAAGTTCTGAAAGTGAAAAAACATGGCAGTGTCGTGGCCTTATAGATTTTTTTCAAAAATTCGTTCCGTCACATCGTAGATGATTTATCTTTAAAAGCTAAACACATGAAATAATCAACTTATCAAGAGAGGTTCAGAATCTCTTGGGAATAATGAGCCCTACTAAATATTAAAACATGGGCTCATTTGACGCGCTTCAATTTCTTCAACACCAACTCTTAAATTTTTTTTGAAATATGTCGAGCAACATGCTATGTTACATACAACTTACAACAAATAGAGGCAGTTTTAGTAACAATTTCATTTTTTATTTGTAAAATGTTTTTAATATCTCTTGACTTGTACTATTTTCTAATTATTCCAGTCAACTATTAAAATTAAAAGACTAGTAGTAAAATTATCGAAAAACTAAGAGTCCTACACTTTCTAATAATAAAACAATCATGGTCATTGATAGCCTAATTTTATAGAAATATGTATTATTATGAAAGGCTAAACTACAATATTTACACAAAATGTCTTCAAGTGACGAAAATGCGAGAGGCAGTCCCGAAATTTTAGGTGTTGGATTCATCTGCTCTTGTATGTGGAGCGCCGCGAACCGTGAGCTGTCATGCGGCTCCTGCAGATGTCGGGCGTTATCTCTCCTGTTGGCATGTGTTCAGCGCGCGACTTGCTTGATTGCATGGGTGCATGTGCCCTGGGTTGGGCACATGTGTCCTTGCCCATGATATCCTCCACCACTAAATTAGGCAATGTCCCTTATGTACGTGACTGCCGGAATGCTCGATCGAGTTCAATCGAAGTGCTAAGGGCAATCGAGGAGAGTTGAAATATCGAAGAATAATTGTGGCTATATAAACATAAATAAGTTAATTCCAGCCCCGCCACGCCAAATACTTGAGACTGGCGTATCTGACCCTCGAGAAGGGTGTGTCCAACATGTTTTAGACATCTCTACGAAAAAATTATAAAATTTTAATATATTCAGTTAATGCATAATTTAGATTGAGTAGAATTATGTTCTCAAGTATTGTATAACTATTGATTGTTTCACTTTATTTTGTACTTGCACTTGACTCTGATACTCATAATTAAGTGAGCCTCTTAATTAAGGTATTTAAACTTCATTATGATTAATAAGTAGTGTGTGATGAGATGCCAATTTATTTGATTTTAAGTATGTCAAGAGTTTTTACTTGTGTCTTAAAGAAATTAATATTATAAGTTCTGAAAGTGAAAAAACATGGCAGTGTCGTGGCCTTATAGATTTTTTTCAAAAATTCGTTCCGTCACATCGTAGATGATTTATCTTTAAAACCTAAAAACATGAAACAATCAACTTATCAAGAGAGCTTCAGAATCTCTTGGGAATAATGAGCCCTACTAAATATTAAAACATGGGCTCATTTGACGCGCTTCAA
This sequence comes from Linaria vulgaris, assembly GCA_948329865.1. NCBI lineage: Eukaryota > Viridiplantae > Streptophyta > Magnoliopsida > Lamiales > Plantaginaceae > Linaria > Linaria vulgaris. The sequence goes on from OX415251.1 coordinate 69,894,889, forward strand.
TTTCTTCAACACCAACTCTTAAATTTTTTTTGAAATATGTCGAGCAACATGCTATGTTACATACAACTTACAACAAATAGAGGCAGTTTTAGTAACAATTTTATTTTTTATTTGTAAAATGTTTTTAATATCTCTTGACTTGTACTATTTTCTAATTATTCCAGTCAACTATTAAAATTAAAAGACTAGTAGTAAAATTATCGAAAAACTAAGAGTCCTACACTTTCTAATAATAAAACAATCATGGTCATTGATAGCCTAATTTTATAGAAATATGTATTATTATGAAAGGCTAAACTACAATATTTACACAAAATGTCTTCAAGTGACGAAAATGCGAGAGGCAGTCCCGAAATTTTAGGTGTTGGATTCATCTGCTCTTGTATGTGGAGCGCCGCGAACCGTGAGCTGTCATGCGGCTCCTGCAGATGTCGGGCGTTATCTCTCCTGTTGGCATGTGTTCAGCGCGCGACTTGCTTGATTGCATGGGTGCATGTGCCCTGGGTTGGGCACATGTGTCCTTGCCCATGATATCCTCCACCACTAAATTAGGCAATGTCCCTTATGTACGTGACTGCCGGAATGCTCGATCGAGTTCAATCGAAGTGCTACCGGCAATCGAGGAGAGTTGAAATATCGAAGAATAATTGTGGCTATATAAACATAAATAAGTTAATTCCAGCCCCGCCACGCCAAATACTTGAGACTGGCGTATCTGACACTCGAGAAGGGTGTGTCCAACATGTTTTAGACATCTCTACGAAAAAATTATAAAATTTTAATATATTCAATTAATGCATAATTTAGATTGAGTAGAATTATGTTCTCAAGTATTGTATAACTATTGATTGTTTCACTTTATTTTGTACTTGCACTTGACTCTGATACTCATAATTAAGTGAGCCTTTTAATTAAGGTATTTAAACTTCATTATGATTAATAAGTAGTGTGTGATGAGATGCCAATTTATTTGATTTTAAGTATGTCAAGAGTTTTTACTTGTGTCTTAAAGAAATTAATATTATAAGTTCTGAAAGTGAAAAAACATGGCAGTGTCGTGGCCTTATAGATTTTTTTCAAAAATTCGTTCCGTCACATCGTAGATGATTTATCTTTAAAAGCTAAACACATGAAATAATCAACTTATCAAGAGAGGTTCAGAATCTCTTGGGAATAATGAGCCCTACTAAATATTAAAACATGGGCTCATTTGACGCGCTTCAATTTCTTCAACACCAACTCTTAAATTTTTTTTGAAATATGTCGAGCAACATGCTATGTTACATACAACTTACAACAAATAGAGGCAGTTTTAGTAACAAATTTATTTTTTATTTGTAAAATGTTTTTAATATCTCTTGACTTGTACTATTTTCTAATTATTCCAGTCAACTATTAAAATTAAAAGACTAGTAGTAAAATTATCGAAAAACTAAGAGTCCTACACTTTCTAATAATAAAACAATCATGGTCATTGATAGCCTAATTTTATAGAAATATGTATTATTATGAAAGGCTAAACTACAATATTTACACAAAATGTCTTCAAGTGACGAAAATGCGAGAGGCAGTCCCGAAATTTTAGGTGTTGGATTCATCTGCTCTTGTATGTGGAGCGCCGCGAACCGTGAGCTGTCATGCGGCTCCTGCAGATGTCGGGCGTTATCTCTCATGTTGGCATGTGTTCAGCGCGCGACTTGCTTGATTGCATGGGTGCATGTGCCCTGGGTTGGGCACATGTGTCCTTGCCCATGATATCCTCCACCACTAAATTAGGCAATGTCCCTTATGTACGTGACTGCCGGAATGCTCGATCGAGTTCAATCGAAGTGCTACCGGCAATCGAGGAGAGTTGAAATATCGAAGAATAATTGTGGCTATATAAACATAAATAAGTTAATTCCAGCCCCGCCACGCCAAATACTTGAGACTTGCGTATCTGACACTCGAGAAGGGTGTGTCCAACATGTTTTAGACATCTCTACGAAAAAATTATAAAATTTTAATATATTCAATTAATGCATAATTTAGATTGAGTAGAATTATGTTCTCAAGTATTGTATAACTATTGATTGTTTCACTTTATTTTGTACTTGCACTTGACTCTGATACTCATAATTAAGTGAGCCTATTAATTAAGTTATTTAAACTTCATTATGATTAATAAGTAGTGTGTGATGAGATGCCAATTTATTTGATTTTAAGTATGTCAAGAGTTTTTACTTGTGTCTTAACGATATTAATATTATAAGTTCTGAAAGTGAAAAAACATGGCAGTGTCGTGGCCTTATAGATTTTTTTCAAAAATTCGTTCCGTCACATCGTAGATGATTTATCTTTAAAAGCTAAACACATGAAACAATCAACTTATCAAGAGAGGTTTAGAATCTCATGGGAATAATTAGCCCAACTAAATATTAAAACATGGGCTCATTTGACGCGCTTCAATTTCTTCAACACCAACTCTTTACTTTTCTTGAAATATGTCGAGCAACATGCTATGTTACATACAACTTACAACAAATAGAGGCAGTTTCAGTAACAAATTTATTTTTTATTAGTAAAATGTTTTTAATATCTCTTGACTTGTACTATTTTCTACTTATTCCAGTCAACTATTAAAATAAAAAGACTAGTAGTAAAATTATCGAAAAACTAAGAGTCCTACACTTTCTGATAATAAAATAATCATAGTCATTGATAGCCTAATTTTATAGAAATATGTATTATTATGAAAGACTAAACTACAATATTTACACAAAATGTCTTCAAGTGACGAAAATGCGAGAGGCGGTCCCGAAATTTTAGGTGTTGTATTCATCTGCTCCTGTATGTGGAACGCCGGGAACTTGGAGCTGTCATGCGGCTCCTACAGATGTCGGGCGTTATCTCTCCTGTTGGCATGTGTTCAGCGCGCGACTTGCTTGATCGCATGGGTGCATGTGCCCTGGGTTGGGCACATGTGTCCTTGCCCATGATATCCTCCACCACTAAATTAGGCAATGTCCCTTATGTACGTGATGCCCGGAATGCTCGATCGAGTTCAATCGAAGTGCTACCGGCAATCGAGGAGAGTTGAAATATCGAAGAATAATTGTGGCTATATAAACATAAATAAGTTAATTCCAGCCCCGCCACGCCAAATACTTGAGACTAGCGTATCTGACACTCGAGAAGGGTGTGTCCAACATGTTTTAGACATCTCTACGAAAAAATTATAAAATTTTAATATATTCAATTAATGCATAATTTAGATTGAGTAGAATTAAGTTCTCAAGTATTGTATAACTATTGATTGTTTCACTTTATTTTGTACTTGCACTTGACTCTGATACTCATAATTAAGTGAGCCTATTAATTAAGGTATTTAAACTTCATTATGATTAATAAGTAGTGTGTGATGAGATGCCAATTTATTTGATTTTAAGTATGTCAAGAGTTTTTACTTGTGTCTTAAAGATATTAATATTATAAGTTCCGAAAGTGAAAAAACATGGCAGTGTCGTGGCCTTATAGATTTTTTTCAAAAATTTGTTCCGTCACATCGTAGATGATTTATCTTTAAAAGCTAAACACATGAAACAATCAACTTATCAAGAGAGGTTCAGAATCTCTTGGGAATAATGAGCCCTACTAAATATTAAAACATGGGCTCATTTGACGCTCTTCAATTTCTTCAACACCAACTCTTAAATTTTTTTTGAAATATGTCGAGCAACATGCTATGTTACATACAACTTACAACAAATAGAGGCAGTTTTAGTAACAAATTTATTTTTTATTTGTAAAATGTTTTTAATATCTCTTGACTTGTACTATTTTCTAATTATTCCAGTCAACTATTAAAATTAAAAGACTAGTAGTAAAATTATCGGAAAACTAAGAGTCCTACACTTTCTAATAATAAAACAATCATGGTCATTGATAGCCTAATTTTATAGAAATATGTATTATTATGAAAGGCTAAACTACAATATTTACACAAAATGTCTTCAAGTGACGAAAATGCGAGAGGCAGTCCCGAAATTTTAGGTGTTGGATTCATCTGCTCTTGTATGTGGAGCGCCGCGAACCGTGAGCTGTCATGCGGCTCCTGCAGATGTCGGGCGTTATCTCTCCTGTTGGCATGTGTTCAGCGCGCGACTTGCTTGATTGCATGGGTGCATGTGCCCTGGGTTGGGCACATGTGTCCTTGCCCATGATATCCTCCACCACTAAATTAGGCAATGTCCCTTATGTACGTGACTGCCGGAATGCTCGATCGAGTTCAATCGAAGTGCTACCGGCAATCGAGGAGAGTTGAAATATCGAAGAATAATTGTGGCTATATAAACATAAATAAGTTAATTCCAGCCCCGCCACGCCAAATACTTGAGACTTGCGTATCTGACACTCGAGAAGGATGTGTCCAACATGTTTTAGACATCTCTACGAAAAAATTATAAAATTTTAATATATTCAATTAATGCATAATTTAGATTGAGTAGAATTATGTTCTCAAGTATTGTATAACTATTGATTGTTTCACTTTATTTTGTACTTGCACTTGACTCTGATACTCATAATTAAGTGAGCCTATTAATTAAGTTATTTAAACTTCATTATGATTAATAAGTAGTGTGTGATGAGATGCCAATTTATTTGATTTTAAGTATGTCAAGAGTTTTTACTTGTGTCTTAACGATATTAATATTATAAGTTCTGAAAGTGAAAAAACATGGCAGTGTCGTGGCCTTATAGATTTTTTTCAAAAATTCGTTCCGTCACATCGTAGATGATTTATCTTTAAAAGCTAAACACATGAAACAATCAACTTATCAAGAGAGGTTTAGAATCTCATGGGAATAATTAGCCCAACTAAATATTAAAACATGGGCTCATTTGACGCGCTTCAATTTCTTCAACACCAACTCTTTACTTTTCTTGAAATATGTCGAGCAACATGCTATGTTACATACAACTTACAACAAATAGAGGCAGTTTCAGTAACAAATTTATTTTTTATTAGTAAAATGTTTTTAATATCTCTTGACTTGTACTATTTTCTACTTATTCCAGTCAACTATTAAAATAAAAAGACTAGTAGTAAAATTATCGAAAAACTAAGAGTCCTACACTTTCTGATAATAAAATAATCATAGTCATTGATAGCCTAATTTTATAGAAATATGTATTATTATGAAAGACTAAACTACAATATTTACACAAAATGTCTTCAAGTGACGAAAATGCGAGAGGCGGTCCCGAAATTTTAGGTGTTGTATTCATCTGCTCCTGTATGTGGAACGCCGGGAACTTGGAGCTGTCATGCGGCTCCTACAGATGTCGGGCGTTATCTCTCCTGTTGGCATGTGTTCAGCGCGCGACTTGCTTGATCGCATGGGTGCATGTGCCCTGGGTTGGGCACATGTGTCCTTGCCCATGATATCCTCCACCACTAAATTAGGCAATGTCCCTTATGTACGTGATGCCCGGAATGCTCGATCGAGTTCAATCGAAGTGCTACCGGCAATCGAGGAGAGTTGAAATATCGAAGAATAATTGTGGCTATATAAACATAAATAAGTTAATTCCAGCCCCGCCACGCCAAATACTTGAGACTAGCGTATCTGACACTCGAGAAGGGTGTGTCCAACATGTTTTAGACATCTCTACGAAAAAATTATAAAATTTTAATATATTCAATTAATGCATAATTTAGATTGAGTAGAATTAATTTCTCAAGTATTGTATAACTATTGATTGTTTCACTTTATTTTGTACTTGCACTTGACTCTGATACTCATAATTAAGTGAGCCTATTAATTAAGGTATTTAAACTTCATTATGATTAATAAGTAGTGTGTGATGAGATGCCAATTTATTTGATTTTAAGTATGTCAAGAGTTTTTACTTGTGTCTTAAAGATATTAATATTATAAGTTCCGAAAGTGAAAAAACATGGCAGTGTCGTGGCCTTATAGATTTTTTTCAAAAATTTGTTCCGTCACATCGTAGATGATTTATCTTTAAAAGCTAAACACATGAAACAATCAACTTATCAAGAGAGGTTCAGAATCTCTTGGGAATAATGAGCCCTACTAAATATTAAAACATGGGCTCATTTGACGCTCTTCAATTTCTTCAACACCAACTCTTAAATTTTTTTTGAAATATGTCGAGCAACATGCTATGTTACATACAACTTACAACAAATAGAGGCAGTTTTAGTAACAAATTTATTTTTTATTTGTAAAATGTTTTTAATATCTCTTGACTTGTACTATTTTCTAATTATTCCAGTCAACTATTAAAATTAAAAGACTAGTAGTAAAATTATCGGAAAACTAAGAGTCCTACACTTTCTAATAATAAAACAATCATGGTCATTGATAGCCTAATTTTATAGAAATATGTATTATTATGAAAGGCTAAACTACAATATTTAGACAAAATGTCTTCAAGTGACGAAAATGCGAGAGGAAGTCCCGAAATTTTAGGTGTTGGATTCATCTGCTCTTGTATGTGGAGCGCCGCGAACCGTGAGCTGTCATGCGGCTCCTGCAGATGTCGGGCGTTATCTCTCCTGTTGGCATGTGTTCAGCGCGCGACTTGCTTGATTGCATGGGTGCATGTGCCCTGGGTTGGGCACATGTGTCCTTGCCCATGATATCCTCCACCACTAAATTAGGCAATGTCCCTTATGTACGTGACTGCCGGAATGCTCGATCGAGTTCAATCGAAGTGCTACCGGCAATCGAGGAGAGTTGAAATATCGAAGAATAATTGTGGCTATATAAACATAAATAAGTTAATTCCAGCCCCGCCACGCCAAATACTTGAGACTTGCGTATCTGACACTCGAGAAGGATGTGTCCAACATGTTTTAGACATCTCTACGAAAAAATTATAAAATTTTAATATATTCAATTAATGCATAATTTAGATTGAGTAGAATTATGTTCTCAAGTATTGTATAACTATTGATTGTTTCACTTTATTTTGTACTTGCACTTGACTCTGATACTCATAATTAAGTGAGCCTATTAATTAAGTTATTTAAACTTCATTATGATTAATAAGTAGTGTGTGATGAGATGCCAATTTATTTGATTTTAAGTATGTCAAGAGTTTTTACTTGTGTCTTAACGATATTAATATTATAAGTTCTGAAAGTGAAAAAACATGGCAGTGTCGTGGCCTTATAGATTTTTTTCAAAAATTCGTTCCGTCACATCGTAGATGACTTATCTTTAAAAGCTAAACACATGAAACAATCAACTTATCAAGAGAGGTTCAGAATCTCATGGGAATAATTAGCCCAACTAAATATTAAAACATGGGCTCATTTGACGCGCTTCAATTTCTTCAACACCAACTCTTTACTTTTCTTGAAATATGTCGAGCAACATGCTATGTTACATACAACTTACAACAAATAGAGGCAGTTTCAGTAACAAATTTATTTTTTATTAGTAAAATGTTTTTAATATCTCTTGACTTGTACTATTTTCTACTTATTCCAGTCAACTATTAAAATAAAAAGACTAGTAGTAAAATTATCGAAAAACTAAGAGTCCTACACTTTCTGATAATAAAATAATCATAGTCATTGATAGCCTAATTTTATAGAAATATGTATTATTATGAAAGACTAAACTACAATATTTACACAAAATGTCTTCAAGTGACGAAAATGCGAGAGGCGGTCCCGAAATTTTAGGTGTTGTATTCATCTGCTCCTGTATGTGGAACGCCGGGAACTTGGAGCTGTCATGCGGCTCCTACAGATGTCGGGCGTTATCTCTCCTGTTGGCATGTGTTCAGCGCGCGACTTGCTTGATCGCATGGGTGCATGTGCCCTGGGTTGGGCACATGTGTCCTTGCCCATGATATCCTCCACCACTAAATTAGGCAATGTCCCTTATGTACGTGATGCCCGGAATGCTCGATCGAGTTCAATCGAAGTGCTACCGGCAATCGAGGAGAGTTGAAATATCGAAAAATAATTGTGGCTATATAAACATAAATAAGTTAATTCCAGCCCCGCCACGCCAAATACTTGAGACTTGCGTATCTGACACTCGAGAAGGGTGTGTCCAACATGTTTTAGACATCTCTACGAAAAAATTATAAAATTTTAATATATTCAATTAATGCATAATTTAGATTGAGTAGAATTATGTTCTCAAGTATTGTATAATTATTGATTGTTTCACTTTATTTTGTACTTGCACTTGACTCTGATACTCATAATTAAGTGAGCCTATTAATTAAGTTATTTAAACTTCATTATGATTAATAAGTAGTGTGTGATGAGATGCCAATTTATTTGATTTTAAGTATGTCAAGAGTTTTTACTTGTGTCTTAACGATATTAATATTATAAGTTCTGAAAGTGAAAAAACATGGCAGTGTCGTGGCCTTATAGATTTTTTTCAAAAATTCGTTCCGTCACATCGTAGATGATTTATCTTTAAAAGCTAAACACATGAAACAATCAACTTATCAAGAGAGGTTCAGAATCTCATGGGAATAATTAACCCAACTAAATATTAAAACATGGGCTCATTTGACGCGCTTCAATTTCTTCAACACCAACTCTTTACTTTTCTTGAAATATGTCGAGCAACATGCTATGTTACATACAACTTACAACAAATAGAGGCAGTTTCAGTAACAAATTTATTTTTTATTAGTAAAATGTTTTTAATATCTCTTGACTTGTACTATTTTCTACTTATTCCAGTCAACTATTAAAATAAAAAGACTAGTAGTAAAATTATCGAAAAACTAAGAGTCCTACACTTTCTGATAATAAAATAATCATAGTCATTGATAGCCTAATTTTATAGAAATATGTATTATTATGAAAGACTAAACTACAATATTTACACAAAATGTCTTCAAGTGACGAAAATGCGAGAGGCGGTCCCGAAATTTTAGGTGTTGTATTCATCTGCTCATGTATGTGGAACGCCGGGAACTTGGAGCTGTCATGCGGCTCCTACAGATGTCGGGCGTTATCTCTCCTGTTGGCATGTGTTCAGCGCGCGACTTGCTTGATCGCATGGGTGCATGTGCCCTGGGTTGGGCACATGTGTCCTTGCCCATGATATCCTCCACCACTAAATTAGGCAATGTCCCTTATGTACGTGATGCCCGGAATGCTCGATCGAGTTCAATCGAAGTGCTACCGGCAATCGAGGAGAGTTGAAATATCGAAAAATAATTGTGGCTATATAAACATAAATAAGTTAATTCCAGCCCCGCCACGCCAAATACTTGAGACTTGCGTATCTGACACTCGAGAAGGGTGTGTCCAACATGTTTTAGACATCTCTACGAAAAAATTATAAAATTTTAATATATTCAATTAATGCATAATTTAGATTGAGTAGAATTAAGTTCTCAAGTATTGTATAACTATTGATTGTTTCACTTTATTTTGTACTTGCACTTGACTCTGATACTCATAATTAAGTGAGCCTTTTAATTAAGGTATTTAAACTTCATTATGATTAATAAGTAGTGTGTGATGAGATGCCAATTTATTTGATTTTAAGTATGTCAAGAGTTTTTACTTGTGTCTTAAAGAAATTAATATTATAAGTTCTGAAAGTGAAAAAACATGGCAGTGTCGTGGCCTTATAGATTTTTTTCAAAAATTCGTTCCGTCACATCGTAGATGATTTATCTTTAAAAGCTAAACACATGAAATAATCAACTTATCAAGAGAGGTTCAGAATCTCTTGGGAATAATGAGCCCTACTAAATATTAAAACATGGGCTCATTTGACGCGCTTCAATTTCTTCAACACCAACTCTTAAATTTTTTTTGAAATATGTCGAGCAACATGCTATGTTACATACAACTTACAACAAATAGAGGCAGTTTTAGTAACAAATTTATTTTTTATTTGTAAAATGTTTTTAATATCTCTTGACTTGTACTATTTTCTAATTATTCCAGTCAACTATTAAAATTAAAAGACTAGTAGTAAAATTATCGGAAAACTAAGAGTCCTACACTTTCTAATAATAAAACAATCATGGTCATTGATAGCCTAATTTTATAGAAATATGTATTATTATGAAAGGCTAAACTACAATATTTACACAAAATGTCTTCAAGTGACGAAAATGCGAGAGGCAGTCCCGAAATTTTAGGTGTTGGATTCATCTGCTCTTGTATGTGGAGCGTCGCGAAGCGTGAGCTGTCATGCGGCTCCTGCAGATGTCGGGCGTTATCTCTCCTGTTGGCATGTGTTCAGCACGCGACTTGCTTGATTGCATGGGTGCATGTACCCTGGGTTGGGCACATGTGTCCTTGCCCATGATATCCTCCACCACTAAATTAGGCAATGTCCCTTATGTACGTGACTGCCGGAATGCTCGATCGAGTTCAATCGAAGTGCTACCGGCAATCGAGGAGAGTTGAAATATCGAAGAATAATTGTGGCTATATAAACATAAATAAGTTAATTCCAGCCCCGCCACGCCAAATACTTGAGACTTGCGTATCTGACACTCGAGAAGGGTGTGTCCAACATGTTTTAGACATCTCTACGAAAAAATTATAAAATTTTAATATATTCAATTAATGCATAATTTAGATTGAGTAGAATTATGTTCTCAAGTATTGTATAATTATTGATTGTTTCACTTTATTTTGTACTTGCACTTGACTCTGATACTCATAATTAAGTGAGCCTATTAATTAAGTTATTTAAACTTCATTATGATTAATAAGTAGTGTGTGATGAGATGCCAATTTATTTGATTTTAAGTATGTCAAGAGTTTTTACTTGTGTCTTAACGATATTAATATTATAAGTTCTGAAAGTGAAAAAACATGGCAGTGTCGTGGCCTTATAGATTTTTTTCAAAAATTCGTTCCGTCACATCGTAGATGATTTATCTTTAAAAGCTAAACACATGAAACAATCAACTTATCAAGAGAGGTTCAGAATCTCATGGGAATAATTAACCCAACTAAATATTAAAACATGGGCTCATTTGACGCGCTTCAATTTCTTCAACACCAACTCTTTACTTTTCTTGAAATATGTCGAGCAACATGCTATGTTACATACAACTTACAACAAATAGAGGCAGTTTCAGTAACAAATTTATTTTTTATTAGTAAAATGTTTTTAATATCTCTTGACTTGTACTATTTTCTACTTATTCCAGTCAACTATTAAAATAAAAAGACTAGTAGTAAAATTATCGAAAAACTAAGAGTCCTACACTTTCTGATAATAAAATAATCATAGTCATTGATAGCCTAATTTTATAGAAATATGTATTATTATGAAAGACTAAACTACAATATTTACACAAAATGTCTTCAAGTGACGAAAATGCGAGAGGCGGTCCCGAAATTTTAGGTGTTGTATTCATCTGCTCATGTATGTGGAACGCCGGGAACTTGGAGCTGTCATGCGGCTCCTACAGATGTCGGGCGTTATCTCTCCTGTTGGCATGTGTTCAGCGCGCGACTTGCTTGATCGCATGGGTGCATGTGCCCTGGGTTGGGCACATGTGTCCTTGCCCATGATATCCTCCACCACTAAATTAGGCAATGTCCCTTATGTACGTGATGCCCGGAATGCTCGATCGAGTTCAATCGAAGTGCTACCGGCAATCGAGGAGAGTTGAAATATCGAAGAATAATTGTGGCTATATAAACATAAATAAGTTAATTCCAGCCCCGCCACGCCAAATACTTGAGACTAGCGTATCTGACACTCGAGAAGGGTGTGTCTAACATGTTTTAGACATCTCTACGAAAAAATTATAAAATTTTAATATATTCAATTAATGCATAATTTAGATTGAGTAGAATTAAGTTCTCAAGTATTGTATAACTATTGATTGTTTCACTTTATTTTGTACTTGCACTTGACTCTGATACTCATAATTAAGTGAGCCTATTAATTAAGGTATTTAAACTTCATTATGATTAATAAGTAGTGTGTGATGAGATGCCAATTTATTTGATTTTAAGTATGTCAAGAGTTTTTACTTGTGTCTTAAAGATATTAATATTATAAGTTCCGAAAGTGAAAAAACATGGCAGTGTCGTGGCCTTATAGATTTTTTTCAAAAATTTGTTCCGTCACATCGTAGATGATTTATCTTTAAAAGCTAAACACATGAAACAATCAACTTATCAAGAGAGGTTCAGAATCTCTTGGGAATAATGAGCCCTACTAAATATTAAAACATGGGCTCATTTGACGCTCTTCAATTTCTTCAACACCAACTCTTAAATTTTTTTTGAAATATGTCGAGCAACATGCTATGTTACATACAACTTACAACAAATAGAGGCAGTTTTAGTAACAAATTTATTTTTTATTTGTAAAATGTTTTTAATATCTCTTGACTTGTACTATTTTCTAATTATTCCAGTCAACTATTAAAATTAAAAGACTAGTAGTAAAATTATCGGAAAACTAAGAGTCCTACACTTTCTAATAATAAAACAATCATGGTCATTGATAGCCTAATTTTATAGAAATATGTATTATTATGAAAGGCTAAACTACAATATTTAGACAAAATGTCTTCAAGTGACGAAAATGCGAGAGGAAGTCCCGAAATTTTAGGTGTTGGATTCATCTGCTCTTGTATGTGGAGCGCCGCGAACCGTGAGCTGTCATGCGGCTCCTGCAGATGTCGGGCGTTATCTCTCCTGTTGGCATGTGTTCAGCGCGCGACTTGCTTGATTGCATGGGTGCATGTGCCCTGGGTTGGGCACATGTGTCCTTGCCCATGATATCCTCCACCACTAAATTAGGCAATGTCCCTTATGTACGTGACTGCCGGAATGCTCGATCGAGTTCAATCGAAGTGCTACCGGCAATCGAGGAGAGTTGAAATATCGAAGAATAATTGTGGCTATATAAACATAAATAAGTTAATTCCAGCCCCGCCACGCCAAATACTTGAGACTTGCGTATCTGACACTCGAGAAGGATGTGTCCAACATGTTTTAGACATCTCTACGAAAAAATTATAAAATTTTAATATATTCAATTAATGCATAATTTAGATTGAGTAGAATTATGTTCTCAAGTATTGTATAACTATTGATTGTTTCACTTTATTTTGTACTTGCACTTGACTCTGATACTCATAATTAAGTGAGCCTATTAATTAAGTTATTTAAACTTCATTATGATTAATAAGTAGTGTGTGATGAGATGCCAATTTATTTGATTTTAAGTATGTCAAGAGTTTTTACTTGTGTCTTAACGATATTAATATTATAAGTTCTGAAAGTGAAAAAACATGGCAGTGTCGTGGCCTTATAGATTTTTTTCAAAAATTCGTTCCGTCACATCGTAGATGACTTATCTTTAAAAGCTAAACACATGAAACAATCAACTTATCAAGAGAGGTTCAGAATCTCATGGGAATAATTAGCCCAACTAAATATTAAAACATGGGCTCATTTGACGCGCTTCAATTTCTTCAACACCAACTCTTTACTTTTCTTGAAATATGTCGAGCAACATGCTATGTTACATACAACTTACAACAAATAGAGGCAGTTTCAGTAACAAATTTATTTTTTATTAGTAAAATGTTTTTAATATCTCTTGACTTGTACTATTTTCTACTTATTCCAGTCAACTATTAAAATAAAAAGACTAGTAGTAAAATTATCGAAAAACTAAGAGTCCTACACTTTCTGATAATAAAATAATCATAGTCATTGATAGCCTAATTTTATAGAAATATGTATTATTATGAAAGACTAAACTACAATATTTACACAAAATGTCTTCAAGTGACGAAAATGCGAGAGGCGGTCCCGAAATTTTAGGTGTTGTATTCATCTGCTCCTGTATGTGGAACGCCGGGAACTTGGAGCTGTCATGCGGCTCCTACAGATGTCGGGCGTTATCTCTCCTGTTGGCATGTGTTCAGCGCGCGACTTGCTTGATCGCATGGGTGCATGTGCCCTGGGTTGGGCACATGTGTCCTTGCCCATGATATCCTCCACCACTAAATTAGGCAATGTCCCTTATGTACGTGATGCCCGGAATGCTCGATCGAGTTCAATCGAAGTGCTACCGGCAATCGAGGAGAGTTGAAATATCGAAAAATAATTGTGGCTATATAAACATAAATAAGTTAATTCCAGCCCCGCCACGCCAAATACTTGAGACTTGCGTATCTGACACTCGAGAAGGGTGTGTCCAACATGTTTTAGACATCTCTACGAAAAAATTATAAAATTTTAATATATTCAATTAATGCATAATTTAGATTGAGTAGAATTATGTTCTCAAGTATTGTATAATTATTGATTGTTTCACTTTATTTTGTACTTGCACTTGACTCTGATACTCATAATTAAGTGAGCCTATTAATTAAGTTATTTAAACTTCATTATGATTAATAAGTAGTGTGTGATGAGATGCCAATTTATTTGATTTTAAGTATGTCAAGAGTTTTTACTTGTGTCTTAACGATATTAATATTATAAGTTCTGAAAGTGAAAAAACATGGCAGTGTCGTGGCCTTATAGATTTTTTTCAAAAATTCGTTCCGTCACATCGTAGATGATTTATCTTTAAAAGCTAAACACATGAAACAATCAACTTATCAAGAGAGGTTCAGAATCTCATGGGAATAATTAACCCAACTAAATATTAAAACATGGGCTCATTTGACGCGCTTCAATTTCTTCAACACCAACTCTTTACTTTTCTTGAAATATGTCGAGCAACATGCTATGTTACATACAACTTACAACAAATAGAGGCAGTTTCAGTAACAAATTTATTTTTTATTAGTAAAATGTTTTTAATATCTCTTGACTTGTACTATTTTCTACTTATTCCAGTCAACTATTAAAATAAAAAGACTAGTAGTAAAATTATCGAAAAACTAAGAGTCCTACACTTTCTGATAATAAAATAATCATAGTCATTGATAGCCTAATTTTATAGAAATATGTATTATTATGAAAGACTAAACTACAATATTTACACAAAATGTCTTCAAGTGACGAAAATGCGAGAGGCGGTCCCGAAATTTTAGGTGTTGTATTCATCTGCTCATGTATGTGGAACGCCGGGAACTTGGAGCTGTCATGCGGCTCCTACAGATGTCGGGCGTTATCTCTCCTGTTGGCATGTGTTCAGCGCGCGACTTGCTTGATCGCATGGGTGCATGTGCCCTGGGTTGGGCACATGTGTCCTTGCCCATGATATCCTCCACCACTAAATTAGGCAATGTCCCTTATGTACGTGATGCCCGGAATGCTCGATCGAGTTCAATCGAAGTGCTACCGGCAATCGAGGAGAGTTGAAATATCGAAAAATAATTGTGGCTATATAAACATAAATAAGTTAATTCCAGCCCCGCCACGCCAAATACTTGAGACTTGCGTATCTGACACTCGAGAAGGGTGTGTCCAACATGTTTTAGACATCTCTACGAAAAAATTATAAAATTTTAATATATTCAATTAATGCATAATTTAGATTGAGTAGAATTAAGTTCTCAAGTATTGTATAACTATTGATTGTTTCACTTTATTTTGTACTTGCACTTGACTCTGATACTCATAATTAAGTGAGCCTTTTAATTAAGGTATTTAAACTTCATTATGATTAATAAGTAGTGTGTGATGAGATGCCAATTTATTTGATTTTAAGTATGTCAAGAGTTTTTACTTGTGTCTTAAAGAAATTAATATTATAAGTTCTGAAAGTGAAAAAACATGGCAGTGTCGTGGCCTTATAGATTTTTTTCAAAAATTCGTTCCGTCACATCGTAGATGATTTATCTTTAAAAGCTAAACACATGAAATAATCAACTTATCAAGAGAGGTTCAGAATCTCTTGGGAATAATGAGCCCTACTAAATATTAAAACATGGGCTCATTTGACGCGCTTCAATTTCTTCAACACCAACTCTTAAATTTTTTTTGAAATATGTCGAGCAACATGCTATGTTACATACAACTTACAACAAATAGAGGCAGTTTTAGTAACAAATTTATTTTTTATTTGTAAAATGTTTTTAATATCTCTTGACTTGTACTATTTTCTAATTATTCCAGTCAACTATTAAAATTAAAAGACTAGTAGTAAAATTATCGGAAAACTAAGAGTCCTACACTTTCTAATAATAAAACAATCATGGTCATTGATAGCCTAATTTTATAGAAATATGTATTATTATGAAAGGCTAAACTACAATATTTACACAAAATGTCTTCAAGTGACGAAAATGCGAGAGGCAGTCCCGAAATTTTAGGTGTTGGATTCATCTGCTCTTGTATGTGGAGCGTCGCGAAGCGTGAGCTGTCATGCGGCTCCTGCAGATGTCGGGCGTTATCTCTCCTGTTGGCATGTGTTCAGCACGCGACTTGCTTGATTGCATGGGTGCATGTACCCTGGGTTGGGCACATGTGTCCTTGCCCATGATATCCTCCACCACTAAATTAGGCAATGTCCCTTATGTACGTGACTGCCGGAATGCTCGATCGAGTTCAATCGAAGTGCTACCGGCAATCGAGGAGAGTTGAAATATCGAAGAATAATTGTGGCTATATAAACATAAATAAGTTAATTCCAGCCCCGCCACGCCAAATACTTGAGACTTGCGTATCTGACACTCGAGAAGGGTGTGTCCAACATGTTTTAGACATCTCTACGAAAAAATTATAAAATTTTAATATATTCAATTAATGCATAATTTAGATTGAGTAGAATTATGTTCTCAAGTATTGTATAATTATTGATTGTTTCACTTTATTTTGTACTTGCACTTGACTCTGATACTCATAATTAAGTGAGCCTATTAATTAAGTTATTTAAACTTCATTATGATTAATAAGTAGTGTGTGATGAGATGCCAATTTATTTGATTTTAAGTATGTCAAGAGTTTTTACTTGTGTCTTAACGATATTAATATTATAAGTTCTGAAAGTGAAAAAACATGGCAGTGTCGTGGCCTTATAGATTTTTTTCAAAAATTCGTTCCGTCACATCGTAGATGATTTATCTTTAAAAGCTAAACACATGAAACAATCAACTTATCAAGAGAGGTTCAGAATCTCATGGGAATAATTAACCCAACTAAATATTAAAACATGGGCTCATTTGACGCGCTTCAATTTCTTCAACACCAACTCTTTACTTTTCTTGAAATATGTCGAGCAACATGCTATGTTACATACAACTTACAACAAATAGAGGCAGTTTCAGTAACAAATTTATTTTTTATTAGTAAAATGTTTTTAATATCTCTTGACTTGTACTATTTTCTACTTATTCCAGTCAACTATTAAAATAAAAAGACTAGTAGTAAAATTATCGAAAAACTAAGAGTCCTACACTTTCTGATAATAAAATAATCATAGTCATTGATAGCCTAATTTTATAGAAATATGTATTATTATGAAAGACTAAACTACAATATTTACACAAAATGTCTTCAAGTGACGAAAATGCGAGAGGCGGTCCCGAAATTTTAGGTGTTGTATTCATCTGCTCATGTATGTGGAACGCCGGGAACTTGGAGCTGTCATGCGGCTCCTACAGATGTCGGGCGTTATCTCTCCTGTTGGCATGTGTTCAGCGCGCGACTTGCTTGATCGCATGGGTGCATGTGCCCTGGGTTGGGCACATGTGTCCTTGCCCATGATATCCTCCACCACTAAATTAGGCAATGTCCCTTATGTACGTGATGCCCGGAATGCTCGATCGAGTTCAATCGAAGTGCTACCGGCAATCGAGGAGAGTTGAAATATCGAAGAATAATTGTGGCTATATAAACATAAATAAGTTAATTCCAGCCCCGCCACGCCAAATACTTGAGACTAGCGTATCTGACACTCGAGAAGGGTGTGTCTAACATGTTTTAGACATCTCTACGAAAAAATTATAAAATTTTAATATATTCAATTAATGCATAATTTAGATTGAGTAGAATTAAGTTCTCAAGTATTGTATAACTATTGATTGTTTCACTTTATTTTGTACTTGCACTTGACTCTGATACTCATAATTAAGTGAGCCTATTAATTAAGGTATTTAAACTTCATTATGATTAATAAGTAGTGTGTGATGAGATGCCAATTTATTTGATTTTAAGTATGTCAAGAGTTTTTACTTGTGTCTTAAAGATATTAATATTATAAGTTCTGAAAGTGAAAAAACATGGCAGTGTCGTGGACTTATAGATTTTTTTAAAAATTTGTTCCTTCACATCGTAGATGATTTATCTTTAAAAGCTAAACACATGAAACAATCAACTTATCAAGAGAGGTTCAGAATCTCTTGGGAATAATGAGCCCTACTAAATATTAAAACATGGGCTCATTTGACGCTCTTCAATTTCTTCAACACCAACTCTTAAATTTTTTTTGAAATATGTCGAGCAACATGCTATGTTACATACAACTTACAACAAATAGAGGCAGTTTTAGTAACAAATTTATTTTTTATTTGTAAAATGTTTTTAATATCTCTTAACTTGTACTATTTTCTAATTATTCCAGTCAACTATTAAAATTAAAAGACTAGTAGTAAAATTATCGGAAAACTAAGAGTCCTACACTTTCTAATAATAAAACAATCATGGTCATTGATAGCCTAATTTTATAGAAATATGTATTATTATGAAAGGCTAAACTACAATATTTACACAAAATGTCTTCAAGTGACGAAAATGCGAGAGGCAGTCCCGAAATTTTAGGTGTTGGATTCATCTGCTCTTGTATGTGGAGCGCCGCGAACCGTGAGCTGTCATGCGGCTCCTGCAGATGTCGGGCGTTATCTCTCCTGTTGGCATGCGTTCAGCGCGCGACTTGCTTGATCGCATGGGTGCATGTGCCCTGGGTTGGGCACATGTGTCCTTGCCCATGATATCCTCCACCACTAAATTAGGCAATGTCCCTTATGTACGTGACTGCCGGAATGCTCGATCGAGTTCAATCGAAGTGCTACCGGCAATCGAGGAGAGTTGAAATATCGAAGAATAATTGTGGCTATATAAACATAAATAAGTTAATTCCAGCCCCGCCACGCCAAATACTTGAGACTAGCGTATCTGACACTCGAGAAGGGTGTGTCCAACATGTTTTAGACATCTCTACGAAAAAATTATAAAATTTTAATATATTAAATTAATGCATAATTTAGATTGAGTAGAATTAAGTTCTCAAGTATTGTATAACTATTGATTGTTTCACTTTATTTTGTACTTGCACTTGACTCTGATACTCACAATTAAGTGAGCCTTTTAATTAAGGTATTTAAACTTCATTATGATTAATAAGTAGTGTGTGATGAGATGCCAATTTATTTGATTTTAAGTATGTCAAGAGTTTTTACTTGTGTCTTAAAGAAATTAATATTATAAGTTCTGAAAGTGAAAAAACATGGCAGTGTCGTGGCCTTATAGATTTTTTTCAAAAATTCGTTCCGTCACATCGTAGATGATTTATCTTTAAAAGCTAAACACATAAAATAATCAACTTATCAAGAGAGGTTCAGAATCTCTTGGGAATAATGAGCCCTACTAAATATTAAAACATGGGCTCATTTGACGCGCTTCAATTTCTTCAACACCAACTCTTAAATTTTTTTTGAAATATGTCGAGCAACATGCTATGTTACATACAACTTACAACAAATAGAGGCAGTTTTAGTAACAAATTTATTTTTTATTTGTAAAATGTTTTTAATATATCTTGACTTGTACTATTTTCTAATTATTCCAGTCAACTATTAAAATTAAAAGACTAGTAGTAAAATTATCGGAAAACTAAGAGTCCTACACTTTCTAATAATAAAACAATCATGGTCATTGATAGCCTAATTTTATAGAAATATGTATTATTATGAAAGGCTAAACTACAATATTTACACAAAATGTCTTCAAGTGACGAAAATGCGAGAGGCAGTCCCGAAATTTTAGGTGTTGGATTCATCTGCTCTTGTATGTGGAGCGCCGCGAACCGTGAGCTGTCATGCGGCTCCTGCAGATGTCGGGCGTTATCTCTCCTGTTGGCATGTGTTCAGCGCGCGACTTGCTTGATCGCATGGGTGCATGTGCCCTGGGTTGGGCACATGTGTCCTTGCCCATGATATCCTCCACCACTAAATTAGGCAATGTCCCTTATGTACGTGACTGCCGGAATGCTCGATCGAGTTCAATCGAAGTGCTACCGGCAATCGAGGAGAGTTGAAATATCGAAGAATAATTGTGGCTATATAAACATAAATAAGTTAATTCCAGCCCCGCCACTCCAAATACTTGAGACTTGCGTATCTGACACTCGAGAAGGGTGTGTCCAACATGTTTTAAACATCTCTACGAAAAAATTATAAAATTTTAATATATTCAATTAATGCATAATTTAGATTGAGTAGAATTATGTTCTCAAGTATTGTATAACTATTGATTGTTTCACTTTATTTTGTACTTGCACTTGACTCTGATACTCATAATTAAGTGAGCCTATTAATTATTGTATTTAAACTTCATTATGATTAATAAGTAGTGTGTGATGAGATACCAATTTATTTGATTTTAAGTATGTCAAGAGTTTTTACTTGTGTCTTAACGATATTAATATTATAAGTTCTGAAAGTGAAAAAACATGGCAGTGTCGTGGCCTTATAGATTTTTTTCAAAAATTCGTTCCGTCACATCGTAGATGATTTATCTTTAAAAGCTAAACACATGAAACAATCAACTTATCAAGAGAGGTTCAGAATCTCTTGGGAATAATGAGCCCTACTAAATATTAAAACATGGGCTCATTTGACGCGCTTCAATTTCTTCAACACCAACTCTTAATTTTTTTTTGAAATATGTCGAGCAACATGCTATGTTACATACAACTTACAACAAATAGAGGCAGTTTTAGTAACAAATTTTTTTTTTATTAGTAAAATATTTTTAATATCTCTTGACTTGTACTATTTTCTAATTATTCCAGTCAACTATTAAAACTAAAAGACTAGTAGTAAAATTATCGGAAAACTAAGAGTCCTACACTTTCTAATAATAAAACAATCATGGTCATTGATAGCCTAATTTTATAGAAATATGTATTATTATGAAAGACTAAACTACAATATTTACACAAAATGTCTTCAAGTAACGAAAATGCAAGAGGCAGTCCCGAAATTTTAGGTGTTGGATTCATCTGCTCTTGTATGTGGAGCGCCGCGAACCGTGAGCTGTCATGCGGCTCCTGCAGATGTCGGGCGTTATCTCTCCTGTTGGTATGTGTTCAGCGCGCGACTTGCTTGATCGCATGGGTGCATGTGCCCTGGGTTGGGCACATGTGTCCTTGCCCATGATATCCTCCACCACTAAATTAGGCAATGTCCCTTATGTACGTGACTGCCGGAATGCTCGATCGAGTTCAATCGAAGTGCTACCGGCAATCGAGGAGAGTTGAAATATCGAAGAATAATTGTGGCTATATAAACATAAATAAGTTAATTCCAGCCCCGCCACGCCAAATACTTGAGACTGGCGTATCTGACACTCGAGAAGGGTGTGTCCAACATGTTTTAGACATCTCTACGAAAAAATTATAAAATTTTAATATATTAAATTAATGCATAATTTAGATTGAGTAGAATTAAGTTCTCAAGTATTGTATAACTATTGATTGTTTCACTTTATTTTGTACTTGCACTTGACTCTGATACTCATAATTAAGTGAGCCTTTTAATTAAGGTATTTAAACTTCATTATGATTAATAAGTAGTGTGTGATGAGATGCCAATTTATTTGATTTTAGGTATGTCAAGAGTTTTTACTTGTGTCTTAAAGAAATTAATATTATAAGTTCTGAAAGTGAAAAAACATGGCAGTGTCGTGGCCTTATAGATTTTTTTCAAAAATTCGTTCCGTCACATCGTAGATGATTTATCTTTAAAAGCTAAACACATGAAACAATCAACTTATCAAGAGAGGTTCAGAATCTCTTGGGAATAATGAGCCCTACTAAATATTAAAACATGGGCTCATTTGACGCGCTTCAATTTCTTCAACACCAACTCTTAATTTTTTTTTGAAATATGTCGAGCAACATGCTATGTTACATACAACTTACAACAAATAGAGGCAGTTTTAGTAACAAATTTATTTTTTATTTGTAAAATGTTTTTAATATCTCTTGACTTGTACTATTTTCTAATTATTCCAGTCAACTATTAAAATTAAAAGACTAGTAGTAAAATTATCGGAAAACTAAGAGTCCTACACTTTCTAATAATAAAACAATCATGGTCATTGATAGCCTAATTTTATAGAAATATGTATTATTATGAAAGACTAAACTACAATATTTACACAAAATGTCTTCAAGTAACGAAAATGCAAGAGGCAGTCCCGAAATTTTAGGTGTTGGATTCATCTGCTCTTGTATGTGGAGCGCCGCGAACCGTGAGCTGTCATGCGGCTCCTGCAGATGTCGGGCGTTATCTCTCCTGTTGGTATGTGTTCAGCGCGCGACTTGCTTGATCGCATGGGTGCATGTGCCCTGGGTTGGGCACATGTGTCCTTGCCCATGATATCCTCCACCACTAAATTAGGCAATGTCCCTTATGTACGTGATGCCCGGAATGCTCGATCGAGTTTAATCGAAGTGCTAAGGGCAAATGAGGAGAGTTGAAATATCGAAGAATAATTGTGGCTATATAAACATAAATAAGTTAATTCCAGCCCCGCCACGCCAAATACTTGAGACTTGCGTATCTGACACTCGAGAAGGGTGTGTCCAACATGTTTTAGACATCTCTACGAAAAAATTATAAAATTTTAATATATTCAATTAATGCATAATTTAGATTGAGTAGAATTAAGTTCTCAAGTATTGTATAACTATTGATTGTTTCACTTTATTTTGTACTTGCACTTGACTCTGATACTCATAATTAAGTGAGCCTTTTAATTAAGGTATTTAAACTTCATTATGATTAATAAGTAGTGTGTGATGAGATGCCAATTTATTTGATTTTAAGTATGTCAAGAGTTTTTACTTGTGTCTTAAAGAAATTAATATTATAAGTTCTGAAAGTGAAAAAACATGGCAGTGTCGTGGCCTTATAGATTTTTTTCAAAAATTCGTTCCGTCACATCGTAGATGATTTATCTTTAAAAGCTAAACACATGAAATAATCAACTTATCAAGAGAGGTTCAGAATCTCTTGGGAATAATGAGCCCTACTAAATATTAAAACATGGGCTCATTTGACGCGCTTCAATTTCTTCAACACCAACTCTTAAATTTTTTTTGAAATATGTCGAGCAACATGCTATGTTACATACAACTTACAACAAATAGAGGCAGTTTTAGTAACAAATTTATTTTTTATTTGTAAAATGTTTTTAATATCTCTTGACTTGTACTATTTTCTAATTATTCCAGTCAACTATTAAAATTAAAAGACTAGTAGTAAAATTATCGGAAAACTAAGAGTCCTACACTTTCTAATAATAAAACAATCATGGTCATTGATAGCCTAATTTTATAGAAATATGTATTATTATGAAAGGCTAAACTACAATATTTACACAAAATGTCTTCAAGTGACGAAAATGCGAGAGGCAGTCCCGAAATTTTAGGTGTTGGATTCATCTGCTCTTGTATGTGGAGCGCCGCGAACCGTGAGCTGTCATGCGGCTCCTGCAGATGTCGGGCGTTATCTCTCCTGTTGGCATGTGTTCAGCGCGCGACTTGCTTGATCGCATGGGTGCATGTGCCCTGGGTTGGGCACATGTGTCCTTGCCCATGATATCCTCCACCACTAAATTAGGCAATGTCCCTTATTTACGTGACTGCCGGAATGCTCGATCGAGTTCAATCGAAGTGCTACCGGCAATCGAGGAGAGTTGAAATATCGAAGAATAATTGTGGCTATATAAACATAAATAAGTTAATTCCAGCCCCGCCACTCCAAATACTTGAGACTTGCGTATCTGACACTCGAGAAGGGTGTGTCCAACATGTTTTAGACATCTCTACGAAAAAATTATAAAATTTTAATATATTCAATTAATGCATAATTTAGATTGAGTAGAATTAAGTTCTCAAGTATTGTATAACTATTGATTGTTTCACTTTATTTTGTACTTGCACTTGACTCTGATACTCATAATTAAGTGAGCCTTTTAATTAAGGTATTTAAACTTCATTATGATTAATAAGTAGTGTGTGATGAGATGCCAATTTATTTGATTTTAAGTATGTCAAGAGTTTTTACTTGTGTCTTAACGAAATTAATATTATAAGTTCTGAAAGTGAAAAAACATGGCAGTGTCGTGGCCTTATAGATTTTTTTCAAAAATTCGTTCCGTCACATCGTAGATGATTTATCTTTAAAAGCTAAACACATGAAACAATCAACTTATCAAGAGAGGTTCAGAATCTCTTGGGAATAATGAGCCCTACTAAATATTAAAACATGGGCTCATTTGACGCGCTTCAATTTCTTCAACACCAACTCTTAATTTTTTTTTGAAATATGTCGAGCAACATGCTATGTTACATACAACTTACAACAAATAGAGGCAGTTTTAGTAACAAATTTATTTTTTATTTGTAAAATGTTTTTAATATCTCTTGACTTGTACTATTTTCTAATTATTCCAGTCAACTATTAAAATTAAAAGACTAGTAGTAAAATTATCGGAAAACTAAGAGTCCTACACTTTCTAATAATAAAACAATCATGGTCATTGATAGCCTAATTTTATAGAAATATGTATTATTATGAAAGACTAAACTACAATATTTACACAAAATGTCTTCAAGTAACGAAAATGCAAGAGGCAGTCCCGAAATTTTAGGTGTTGGATTCATCTGCTCTTGTATGTGGAGCGCCGCGAACCGTGAGCTGTCATGCGGCTCCTGCAGATGTCGGGCGTTATCTCTCCTGTTGGTATGTGTTCAGCGCGCGACTTGCTTGATCGCATGGGTGCATGTGCCCTGGGTTGGGCACATGTGTCCTTGCCCATGATATCCTCCACCACTAAATTAGGCAATGTCCCTTATGTACGTGATGCCCGGAATGCTCGATCGAGTTTAATCGAAGTGCTAAGGGCAAATGAGGAGAGTTGAAATATCGAAGAATAATTGTGGCTATATAAACATAAATAAGTTAATTCCAGCCCCGCCACGCCAAATACTTGAGACTTGCGTATCTGACACTCGAGAAGGGTGTGTCCAACATGTTTTAGACATCTCTACGAAAAAATTATAAAATTTTAATATATTCAATTAATGCATAATTTAGATTGAGTAGAATTAAGTTCTCAAGTATTGTATAACTATTGATTGTTTCACTTTATTTTGTACTTGCACTTGACTCTGATACTCATAATTAAGTGAGCCTTTTAATTAAGGTATTTAAACTTCATTATGATTAATAAGTAGTGTGTGATGAGATGCCAATTTATTTGATTTTAAGTATGTCAAGAGTTTTTACTTGTGTCTTAAAGAAATTAATATTATAAGTTCTGAAAGTGAAAAAACATGGCAGTGTCGTGGCCTTATAGATTTTTTTCAAAAATTCGTTCCGTCACATCGTAGATGATTTATCTTTAAAAGCTAAACACATGAAATAATCAACTTATCAAGAGAGGTTCAGAATCTCTTGGGAATAATGAGCCCTACTAAATATTAAAACATGGGCTCATTTGACGCGCTTCAATTTCTTCAACACCAACTCTTAAATTTTTTTTGAAATATGTCGAGCAACATGCTATGTTACATACAACTTACAACAAATAGAGGCAGTTTTAGTAACAAATTTATTTTTTATTTGTAAAATGTTTTTAATATCTCTTGACTTGTACTATTTTCTAATTATTCCAGTCAACTATTAAAATTAAAAGACTAGTAGTAAAATTATCGGAAAACTAAGAGTCCTACACTTTCTAATAATAAAACAATCATGGTCATTGATAGCCTAATTTTATAGAAATATGTATTATTATGAAAGGCTAAACTACAATATTTACACAAAATGTCTTCAACTGACGAAAATGCGAGAGGCAGTCCCGAAATTTTAGGTGTTGGATTCATCTGCTCTTGTATGTGGAGCGCCGCGAACCGTGAGCTGTCATGCGGCTCCTGCAGATGTCGGGCGTTATCTCTCCTGTTGGCATGTGTTCAGCGCGCGACTTGCTTGATCGCATGGGTGCATGTGCCCTGGGTTGGGCACATGTGTCCTTGCCCATGATATCCTCCACCACTAAATTAGGCAATGTCCCTTATTTACGTGACTGCCGGAATGCTCGATCGAGTTCAATCGAAGTGCTACCGGCAATCGAGGAGAGTTGAAATATCGAAGAATAATTGTGGCTATATAAACATAAATAAGTTAATTCCAGCCCCGCCACGCCAAATACTTGAGACTTGCGTATCTGACACTCGAGAAGGGTGTGTCCAACATGTTTTAGACATCTCTACAAAAAAATTATAAAATTTTAATATATTCAATTAATGCATAATTTAGATTGAGTAGAATTAAGTTCTCAAGTATTGTATAACTATTGATTGTTTCACTTTATTTTGTACTTGCACTTGACTCTGATACTCATAATTAAGTGAGCCTTTTAATTAAGGTATTTAAACTTCATTATGATTAATAAGTAGTGTGTGATGAGATGCCAATTTATTTGATTTTAAGTATGTCAAGAGTTTTTACTTGTGTCTTAAAGAAATTAATATTATAAGTTCTGAAAGTGAAAAAACATGGCAGTGTCGTGGCCTTATAGATTTTTTTCAAAAATTCGTTCCGTCACATCGTAGATGATTTATCTTTAAAAGCTAAACACATGAAATAATCAACTTATCAAGAGAGGTTCAGAATCTCTTGGGAATAATGAGCCCTACTAAATATTAAAACATGGGCTCATTTGACGCGCTTCAATTTCTTCAACACCAACTCTTAAATTTTTTTTGAAATATGTCGAGCAACATGCTATGTTACATACAACTTACAACAAATAGAGGCAGTTTTAGTAACAAATTTATTTTTTATTTGTAAAATGTTTTTAATATCTCTTGACTTGTACTATTTTCTAATTATTCCAGTCAACTATTAAAATTAAAAGACTAGTAGTAAAATTATCGGAAAACTAAGAGTCCTACACTTTCTAATAATAAAACAATCATGGTCATTGATAGCCTAATTTTATAGAAATATGTATTATTATGAAAGGCTAAACTACAATATTTACACAAAATGTCTTCAACTGACGAAAATGCGAGAGGCAGTCCCGAAATTTTAGGTGTTGGATTCATCTGCTCTTGTATGTGGAGCGCCGCGAACCGTGAGCTGTCATGCGGCTCCTGCAGATGTCGGGCGTTATCTCTCCTGTTGGCATGTGTTCAGCGCGCGACTTGCTTGATCGCATGGGTGCATGTGCCCTGGGTTGGGCACATGTGTCCTTGCCCATGATATCCTCCACCACTAAATTAGGCAATGTCCCTTATTTACGTGACTGCCGGAATGCTCGATCGAGTTCAATCGAAGTGCTACCGGCAATCGAGGAGAGTTGAAATATCGAAGAATAATTGTGGCTATATAAACATAAATAAGTTAATTCCAGCCCCGCCACGCCAAATACTTGAGACTTGCGTATCTGACACTCGAGAAGGGTGTGTCCAACATGTTTTAGACATCTCTACGAAAAAATTATAAAATTTTAATATATTCAATTAATGCATAATTTAGATTGAGTAGAATTATGTTCTCAAGTATTGTATAACTATTGATTGTTTCACTTTATTTTGTACTTGCACTTGACTCTGATACTCATAATTAAGTGAGCCTTTTAATTAAGGTATTTAAACTTCATTATGATTAATAAGTAGTGTGTGATGAGATGCCAATTTATTTGATTTTAAGTATGTCAAGAGTTTTTACTTGTGTCTTAAAGAAATTAATATTATAAGTTCTGAAAGTGAAAAAACATGGCAGTGTCGTGGCCTTATAGATTTTTTTCAAAAATTCGTTCCGTCACATCGTAGATGATTTATCTTTAAAAGCTAAACACATGAAATAATCAACTTATCAAGAGAGGTTCAGAATCTCTTGGGAATAATGAGCCCTACTAAATATTAAAACATGGGCTCATTTGACGCGCTTCAATTTCTTCAACGCCAACTCTTAAATTTTTTTTTAAATATGTCGAGCAACATGCTATGTTACATACAACTTACAACAAATAGAGGCAGTTTTAGTAACAAATTTATTTTTTATTAGTAAAATATTTTTAATATCTCTTGACTTGTACTATTTTCTAATTATTCCAGTCAACTATTAAAATTAAAAGACTAGTAGTAAAATTATCGGAAAACTAAGAGTCCTACACTTTCTAATAATAAAACAATCATGGTCATTGATAGCCTAATTTTATAGAAATATGTATTATTATGAAAGACTAAACTACAATATTTACACAAAATGTCTTCAAGTAACGAAAATGCAAGAGGCAGTCCCGAAATTTTAGGTGTTGGATTCATCTGCTCTTGTATGTGGAGCGCCGCGAACCGTGAGCTGTCATGCGGCTCCTGCAGATGTCGGGCGTTATCTCTCCTGTTGGTATGTGTTCAGCGCGCGACTTGCTTGATCGCATGGGTGCATGTGCCCTGGGTTGGGCACATGTGTCCTTGCCCATGATATCCTCCACCACTAAATTAGGCAATGTCCCTTATGTACGTGATGCCCGGAATGCTCGATCGAGTTTAATCGAAGTGCTAAGGGCAAATGAGGAGAGTTGAAATATCGAAGAATAATTGTGGCTATATAAACATAAATAAGTTAATTCCAGCCCCGCCACGCCAAATACTTGAGACTTGCGTATCTGACACTCGAGAAGGGTGTGTCCAACATGTTTTAGACATCTCTACGAAAAAATTATAAAATTTTAATATATTCAATTAATGCATAATTTAGATTGAGTAGAATTATGTTCTCAAGTATTGTATAACTATTGATTGTTTCACTTTATTTTGTACTTGCACTTGACTCTGATACTCATAATTAAGTGAGCCTTTTAATTAAGGTATTTAAACTTCATTATGATTAATAAGTAGTGTGTGATGAGATGCCAATTTATTTGATTTTAGGTATGTCAAGAGTTTTTACTTGTGTCTTAAAGAAATTAATATTATAAGTTCTGAAGGTGAAAAAACATGGCAGTGTCGTGGCCTTATAGATTTTTTTCAAAAATTCGTTCCGTCACATCGTAGATGATTTATCTTTAAAAGCTAAACACATGAAATAATCAACTTATCAAGAGAGGTTCAGAATCTCTTGGGAATAATGAGCCCTACTAAATATTAAAACATGGGCTCATTTGACGCGCTTCAATTTCTTCAACACCAACTCTTAAATTTTTTTTGAAATATGTCGAGCAACATGCTATGTTACATACAACTTACAACAAATAGAGGCAGTTTTAGTAACAAATTTATTTTTTATTTGTAAAATGTTTTTAATATCTCTTGACTTGTACTATTTTCTAATTATTCCAGTCAACTATTAAAATTAAAAGACTAGTAGTAAAATTATCGGAAAACTAAGAGTCCTACACTTTCTAATAATAAAACAATCATGGTCATTGATAGCCTAATTTTATAGAAATATATATTATTATGAAAGGCTAAACTACAATATTTACACAAAATGTCTTCAACTGACGAAAATGCGAGAGGCAGTCCCGAAATTTTAGGTGTTGGATTCATCTGCTCTTGTATGTGGAGCGCCGCGAACCGTGAGCTGTCATGCGGCTCCTGCAGATGTCGGGCGTTATCTCTCCTGTTGGTATGTGTTCAGCGCGCGACTTGCTTGATCGCATGGGTGCATGTGCCCTGGGTTGGGCACATGTGTCCTTGCCCATGATATCCTCCACCACTAAATTAGGCAATGTCCCTTATGTACGTGATGCCCGGAATGCTCGATCGAGTTTAATCGAAGTGCTAAGGGCAAATGAGGAGAGTTGAAATATCGAAGAATAATTGTGGCTATATAAACATAAATAAGTTAATTCCAGCCCCGCCACGCCAAATACTTGAGACTTGCGTATCTGACACTCGAGAAGGGTGTGTCCAACATGTTTTAGACATCTCTACGAAAAAATTATAAAATTTTAATATATTCAATTAATGCATAATTTAGATTGAGTAGAATTATGTTCTCAAGTATTGTATAACTATTGATTGTTTCACTTTATTTTGTACTTGCACTTGACTCTGATACTCATAATTAAGTGAGCCTTTTAATTAAGGTATTTAAACTTCATTATGATTAATAAGTAGTGTGTGATGAGATGCCAATTTATTTGATTTTAGGTATGTCAAGAGTTTTTACTTGTGTCTTAAAGAAATTAATATTATAAGTTCTGAAGGTGAAAAAACATGGCAGTGTCGTGGCCTTATAGATTTTTTTCAAAAATTCGTTCCGTCACATCGTAGATGATTTATCTTTAAAAGCTAAACACATGAAATAATCAACTTATCAAGAGAGGTTCAGAATCTCTTGGGAATAATGAGCCCTACTAAATATTAAAACATGGGCTCATTTGACGCGCTTCAATTTCTTCAACACCAACTCTTAAATTTTTTTTGAAATATGTCGAGCAACATGCTATGTTACATACAACTTACAACAAATAGAGGCAGTTTTAGTAACAAATTTATTTTTTATTTGTAAAATGTTTTTAATATCTCTTGACTTGTACTATTTTCTAATTATTCCAGTCAACTATTAAAATTAAAAGACTAGTAGTAAAATTATCGGAAAACTAAGAGTCCTACACTTTCTAATAATAAAACAATCATGGTCATTGATAGCCTAATTTTATAGAAATATGTATTATTATGAAAGGCTAAACTACAATATTTACACAAAATGTCTTCAACTGACGAAAATGCGAGAGGCAGTCCCGAAATTTTAGGTGTTGGATTCATCTGCTCTTGTATGTGGAGCGCCGCGAACCGTGAGCTGTCATGCGGCTCCTGCAGATGTCGGGCGTTATCTCTCCTGTTGGCATGTGTTCAGCGCGCGACTTGCTTGATCGCATGGGTGCATGTGCCCTGGGTTGGGCACATGTGTCCTTGCCCATGATATCCTCCACCACTAAATTAGGCAATGTCCCTTATTTACGTGACTGCCGGAATGCTCGATCGAGTTCAATCGAAGTGCTACCGGCAATCGAGGAGAGTTGAAATATCGAAGAATAATTGTGGCTATATAAACATAAATAAGTTAATTCCAGCTCCGCCACGCCAAATACTTGAGACTTGCGTATCTGACACTCGAGAAGGGTGTGTCCAACATGTTTTAGACATCTCTACGAAAAAATTATAAAATTTTAATATATTCAATTAATGCATAATTTAGATTGAGTAGAATTAAGTTCTCAAGTATTGTATAACTATTGATTGTTTCACTTTATTTTGTACTTGCACTTGACTCTGATACTCATAATTAAGTGAGCCTTTTAATTAAGGTATTTAAACTTCATTATGATTAATAAGTAGTGTGTGATGAGATGCCAATTTATTTGATTTTAAGTATGTCAAGAGTTTTTACTTGTGTCTTAAAGAAATTAATATTATAAGTTCTGAAAGTGAAAAAACATGGCAGTGTCGTGGCCTTATAGATTTTTTTCAAAAATTCGTTCCGTCACATCGTAGATGATTTATCTTTAAAAGCTAAACACATGAAATAATCAACTTATCAAGAGAGGTTCAGAATCTCTTGGGAATAATGAGCCCTACTAAATATTAAAACATGGGCTCATTTGACGCGCTTCAATTTCTTCAACGCCAACTCTTAAATTTTTTTTTAAATATGTCGAGCAACATGCTATGTTACATACAACTTACAACAAATAGAGGCAGTTTTAGTAACAAATTTATTTTTTATTAGTAAAATATTTTTAATATCTCTTGACTTGTACTATTTTCTAATTATTCCAGTCAACTATTAAAATTAAAAGACTAGTAGTAAAATTATCGGAAAACTAAGAGTCCTACACTTTCTAATAATAAAACAATCATGGTCATTGATAGCCTAATTTTATAGAAATATGTATTATTATGAAAGACTAAACTACAATATTTACACAAAATGTCTTCAAGTAACGAAAATGCAAGAGGCAGTCCCGAAATTTTAGGTGTTGGATTCATCTGCTCTTGTATGTGGAGCGCCGCGAACCGTGAGCTGTCATGCGGCTCCTGCAGATGTCGGGCGTTATCTCTCCTGTTGGTATGTGTTCAGCGCGCGACTTGCTTGATCGCATGGGTGCATGTGCCCTGGGTTGGGCACATGTGTCCTTGCCCATGATATCCTCCACCACTAAATTAGGCAATGTCCCTTATGTACGTGATGCCCGGAATGCTCGATCGAGTTTAATCGAAGTGCTAAGGGCAAATGAGGAGAGTTGAAATATCGAAGAATAATTGTGGCTATATAAACATAAATAAGTTAATTCCAGCCCCGCCACGCCAAATACTTGAGACTTGCGTATCTGACACTCGAGAAGGGTGTGTCCAACATGTTTTAGACATCTCTACGAAAAAATTATAAAATTTTAATATATTCAATTAATGCATAATTTAGATTGAGTAGAATTATGTTCTCAAGTATTGTATAACTATTGATTGTTTCACTTTATTTTGTACTTGCACTTGACTCTGATACTCATAATTAAGTGAGCCTTTTAATTAAGGTATTTAAACTTCATTATGATTAATAAGTAGTGTGTGATGAGATGCCAATTTATTTGATTTTAGGTATGTCAAGAGTTTTTACTTGTGTCTTAAAGAAATTAATATTATAAGTTCTGAAAGTGAAAAAACATGGCAGTGTCGTGGCCTTATAGATTTTTTTCAAAAATTCGTTCCGTCACATCGTAGATGATTTATCTTTAAAAGCTAAACACATGAAATAATCAACTTATCAAGAGAGGTTCAGAATCTCTTGGGAATAATGAGCCCTACTAAATATTAAAACATGGGCTCATTTGACGCGCTTCAATTTCTTCAACACCAACTCTTAAATTTTTTTTGAAATATGTCGAGCAACATGCTATGTTACATACAACTTACAACAAATAGAGGCAGTTTTAGTAACAAATTTATTTTTTATTTGTAAAATGTTTTTAATATCTCTTGACTTGTACTATTTTCTAATTATTCCAGTCAACTATTAAAATTAAAAGACTAGTAGTAAAATTATCGGAAAACTAAGAGTCCTACACTTTCTAATAATAAAACAATCATGGTCATTGATAGCCTAATTTTATAGAAATATGTATTATTATGAAAGGCTAAACTACAATATTTACACAAAATGTCTTCAACTGACGAAAATGCGAGAGGCAGTCCCGAAATTTTGGGTGTTGGATTCATCTGCTCTTGTATGTGGAGCGCCGCGAACCGTGAGCTGTCATGCGGCTCCTGCAGATGTCGGGCGTTATCTCTCCTGTTGGCATGTGTTCAGCGCGCGACTTGCTTGATCGCATGGGTGCATGTGCCCTGGGTTGGGCACATGTGTCCTTGCCCATGATATCCTCCACCACTAAATTAGGCAATGTCCCTTATTTACGTGACTGCCGGAATGCTCGATCGAGTTCAATCGAAGTGCTACCGGCAATCGAGGAGAGTTGAAATATCGAAGAATAATTGTGGCTATATAAACATAAATAAGTTAATTCCAGCCCCGCCACGCCAAATACTTGAGACTTGCGTATCTGACACTCGAGAAGGGTGTGTCCAACATGTTTTAGACATCTCTACGAAAAAATTATAAAATTTTAATATATTCAATTAATGCATAATTTAGATTGAGTAGAATTAAGTTCTCAAGTATTGTATAACTATTGATTGTTTCACTTTATTTTGTACTTGCACTTGACTCTGATACTCATAATTAAGTGAGCCTATTAATTATTGTATTTAAACTTCATTGTGATTAATAAGTAGTGTGTGATGAGATGCCAATTTATTTGATTTTAAGTATGTCAAGAGTTTTTACTTGTGTCTTAAAGAAATTAATATTATAAGTTCTGAAAGTGAAAAAACATGGCAGTGTCGTGGCCTTATAGATTTTTTTCAAAAATTCGTTCCGTCACATCGTAGATGATTTATCTTTAAAAGCTAAACACATGAAATAATCAACTTATCAAGAGAGGTTCAGAATCTCTTGGGAATAATGAGCCCTACTAAATATTAAAACATGGGCTCATTTGACGCGTTTCAATTTCTTCAACACCAACTCTTAAATTTTTTTTGAAATATGTCGAGCAACATGCTATGTTACATACAACTTACAACAAATAGAGGCAGTTTTAGTAACAAATTTATTTTTTATTTGTAAAATGTTTTTAATATATCTTGACTTGTACTATTTTCTAATTATTCCAGTCAACTATTAAAATTAAAAGACTAGTAGTAAAATTATCGGAAAACTAAGAGTCCTACACTTTCTAATAATAAAACAATCATGGTCATTGATAGCCTAATTTTATAGGAATATGTATTATTATGAAAGGCTAAACTACAATATTTACACAAAATGTCTTCAACTGACGAAAATGCGAGAGGAAGTCCCGAAATTTTAGGTGTTGGATTCATCTGCTCTTGTATGTGGAGCGCCGCGAACCGTGAGCTGTCATGCGGCTCCTGCAGATGTCGGGCGTTATCTCTCCTGTTGGCATGTGTTCAGCGCGCGACTTGCTTGATCGCATGGGTGCATGTGCCCTGGGTTGGGCACATGTGTCCTTGCCCATGATATCCTCCACCACTAAATTAGGCAATGTCCCTTATGTACGTGATGCCCGGAATGCTCGATCGAGTTTAATCGAAGTGCTAAGGGCAAATGAGGAGAGTTGAAATATCGAAGAATAATTGTGGCTATATAAACATAAATAAGTTAATTCCAGCCCCGCCACGCCAAATACTTGAGACTTGCGTATCTGACACTCGAGAAGGGTGTGTCCAACATGTTTTAGACATCTCTACGAAAAAATTATAAAATTTTAATATATTCAATTAATGCATAATTTAGATTGAGTAGAATTATGTTCTCAAGTATTGTATAACTATTGATTGTTTCACTTTATTTTGTACTTGCACTTGACTCTGATACTCATAATTAAGTGAGCCTTTTAATTAAGGTATTTAAACTTCATTATGATTAATAAGTAGTGTGTGATGAGATGCCAATTTATTTGATTTTAGGTATGTCAAGAGTTTTTACTTGTGTCTTAAAGAAATTAATATTATAAGTTCTGAAAGTGAAAAAACATGGCAGTGTCGTGGCCTTATAGATTTTTTTCAAAAATTCGTTCCGTCACATCGTAGATGATTTATCTTTAAAAGCTAAACACATGAAATAATCAACTTATCAAGAGAGGTTCAGAATCTCTTGGGAATAATGAGCCCTACTAAATATTAAAACATGGGCTCATTTGACGCGCTTCAATTTCTTCAACACCAACTCTTAAATTTTTTTTGAAATATGTCGAGCAACATGCTATGTTACATACAACTTACAACAAATAGAGGCAGTTTTAGTAACAAATTTATTTTTTATTTGTAAAATGTTTTTAATATCTCTTGACTTGTACTATTTTCTAATTATTCCAGTCAACTATTAAAATTAAAAGACTAGTAGTAAAATTATCGGAAAACTAAGAGTCCTACACTTTCTAATAATAAAACAATCATGGTCATTGATAGCCTAATTTTATAGAAATATGTATTATTATGAAAGGCTAAACTACAATATTTACACAAAATGTCTTCAACTGACGAAAATGCGAGAGGCAGTCCCGAAATTTTGGGTGTTGGATTCATCTGCTCTTGTATGTGGAGCGCCGCGAACCGTGAGCTGTCATGCGGCTCCTGCAGATGTCGGGCGTTATCTCTCCTGTTGGCATGTGTTCAGCGCGCGACTTGCTTGATCGCATGGGTGCATGTGCCCTGGGTTGGGCACATGTGTCCTTGCCCATGATATCCTCCACCACTAAATTAGGCAATGTCCCTTATTTACGTGACTGCCGGAATGCTCGATCGAGTTCAATCGAAGTGCTACCGGCAATCGAGGAGAGTTGAAATATCGAAGAATAATTGTGGCTATATAAACATAAATAAGTTAATTCCAGCCCCGCCACGCCAAATACTTGAGACTTGCGTATCTGACACTCGAGAAGGGTGTGTCCAACATGTTTTAGACATCTCTACGAAAAAATTATAAAATTTTAATATATTCAATTAATGCATAATTTAGATTGAGTAGAATTAAGTTCTCAAGTATTGTATAACTATTGATTGTTTCACTTTATTTTGTACTTGCACTTGACTCTGATACTCATAATTAAGTGAGCCTATTAATTATTGTATTTAAACTTCATTGTGATTAATAAGTAGTGTGTGATGAGATGCCAATTTATTTGATTTTAAGTATGTCAAGAGTTTTTACTTGTGTCTTAAAGAAATTAATATTATAAGTTCTGAAAGTGAAAAAACATGGCAGTGTCGTGGCCTTATAGATTTTTTTCAAAAATTCGTTCCGTCACATCGTAGATGATTTATCTTTAAAAGCTAAACACATGAAATAATCAACTTATCAAGAGAGGTTCAGAATCTCTTGGGAATAATGAGCCCTACTAAATATTAAAACATGGGCTCATTTGACGCGTTTCAATTTCTTCAACACCAACTCTTAAATTTTTTTTGAAATATGTCGAGCAACATGCTATGTTACATACAACTTACAACAAATAGAGGCAGTTTTAGTAACAAATTTATTTTTTATTTGTAAAATGTTTTTAATATATCTTGACTTGTACTATTTTCTAATTATTCCAGTCAACTATTAAAATTAAAAGACTAGTAGTAAAATTATCGGAAAACTAAGAGTCCTACACTTTCTAATAATAAAACAATCATGGTCATTGATAGCCTAATTTTATAGGAATATGTATTATTATGAAAGGCTAAACTACAATATTTACACAAAATGTCTTCAACTGACGAAAATGCGAGAGGAAGTCCCGAAATTTTAGGTGTTGGATTCATCTGCTCTTGTATGTGGAGCGCCGCGAACCGTGAGCTGTCATGCGGCTCCTGCAGATGTCGGGCGTTATCTCTCCTGTTGGCATGTGTTCAGCGCGCGACTTGCTTGATCGCATGGGTGCATGTGCCCTGGGTTGGGCACATGTGTCCTTGCCCATGATATCCTCCACCACTAAATTAGGCAATGTCCCTTATGTACGTGACTGCCGGAATGCTCGATCGAGTTCAATCGAAGTGCTACCGGCAATCGAGGAGAGTTGAAATATCGAAGAATAATTGTGGCTATATAAACATAAATAAGTTAATTCCAGCCCCGCCACGCCAAATACTTGAGACTTGCGTATCTGACACTCGAGAAGGGTGTGTCCAACATGTTTTAGACATCTCTACGAAAAAATTATAAAATTTTAATATATTCAATTAATGCATAATTTAGATTGAGTAGAATTATGTTCTCAAGTATTGTATAACTATTGATTGTTTCACTTTATTTTGTACTTGCACTTGACTCTGATACTCATAATTAAGTGAGCCTATTAATTATTGTATTTAAACTTCATTGTGATTAATAAGTAGTGTGTGATGAGATGCCAATTTATTTGATTTTAAGTATGTCAAGAGTTTTTACTTGTGTCTTAACGATATTAATATTATAAGTTCTGAAAGTGAAAAAACATGGCAGTGTCGTGGCCTTATAGATTTTTTTCAAAAATTCGTTCCGTCACATCGTAGATGATTTATCTTTAAAAGCTAAACACATGAAACAATCAACTTATCAAGAGAGGTTCAGAATCTCTTGGGAATAATGAGCCCTACTAAATATTAAAACATGGGCTCATTTGACGCGCTTCAATTTCTTCAACACCAACTCTTAAATTTTTTTTGAAATATGTCGAGCAACATGCTATGTTACATACAACTTACAACAAATAGAGGCAGTTTTAGTAACAAATTTATTTTTTATTAGTAAAATATTTTTAATATCTCTTGACTTGTACTATTTTCTAATTATTCCAGTCAACTATTAAAATTAAAAGACTAGTAGTAAAATTATCGGAAAACTAAGAGTCCTACACTTTCTAATAATAAAACAATCATGGTCATTGATAGCCTAATTTTATAGAAATATGTATTATTATGAAAGACTAAACTACAATATTTACACAAAATGTCTTCAAGTAACGAAAATGCAAGAGGCAGTCCCGAAATTTTAGGTGTTGGATTCATCTGCTCTTGTATGTGGAGCGCCGCGAACCGTGAGCTGTCATGCGGCTCCTGCAGATGTCGGGCGTTATCTCTCCTGTTGGTATGTGTTCAGCGCGCGACTTGCTTGATCGCATGGGTGCATGTGCCCTGGGTTGGGCACATGTGTCCTTGCCCATGATATCCTCCACCACTAAATTAGGCAATGTCCCTTATGTACGTGATGCCCGGAATGCTCGATCGAGTTCAATCGAAGTGCTAAGGGCAATCGAGGAGAGTTGAAATATCGAAGAATAATTGTGGCTATATAAACATAAATAAGTTAATTCCAGCCCCGCCACGCCAAATACTTGAGACTGGCGTATCTGACACTCGAGAAGGGTGTGTCCAACATGTTTTAGACATCTCTACGAAAAAATTATAAAATTTTAATATATTCAATTAATGCATAATTTAGATTGAGTAGAATTATGTTCTCAAGTATTGTATAACTATTGATTGTTTCACTTTATTTTGTACTTGCACTTGACTCTGATACTCATAATTAAGTGAGCCTTTTAATTAAGGTATTTAAACTTCATTATGATTAATAAGTAGTGTGTGATGAGATGCCAATTTATTTGATTTTAAGTATGTCAAGAGTTTTTACTTGTGTCTTAAAGAAATTAATATTATAAGTTCTGAAAGTGAAAAAACATGGCAGTGTCGTGGCCTTATAGATTTTTTTCAAAAATTCGTTCCGTCACATCGTAGATGATTTATCTTTAAAAGCTAAACACATGAAATAATCAACTTATCAAGAGAGGTTCAGAATCTCTTGGGAATAATGAGCCCTACTAAATATTAAAACATGGGCTCATTTGACGCGCTTCAATTTCTTCAACGCCAACTCTTAAATTTTTTTTTAAATATGTCGAGCAACATGCTATGTTACATACAACTTACAACAAATAGAGGCAGTTTTAGTAACAAATTTATTTTTTATTAGTAAAATATTTTTAATATCTCTTGACTTGTACTATTTTCTAATTATTCCAGTCAACTATTAAAATTAAAAGACTAGTAGTAAAATTATCGGAAAACTAAGAGTCCTACACTTTCTAATAATAAAACAATCATGGTCATTGATAGCCTAATTTTATAGAAATATGTATTATTATGAAAGACTAAACTACAATATTTACACAAAATGTCTTCAAGTAACGAAAATGCAAGAGGCAGTCCCGAAATTTTAGGTGTTGGATTCATCTGCTCTTGTATGTGGAGCGCCGCGAACCGTGAGCTGTCATGCGGCTCCTGCAGATGTCGGGCGTTATCTCTCCTGTTGGTATGTGTTCAGCGCGCGACTTGCTTGATCGCATGGGTGCATGTGCCCTGGGTTGGGCACATGTGTCCTTGCCCATGATATCCTCCACCACTAAATTAGGCAATGTCCCTTATGTACGTGATGCCCGGAATGCTCGATCGAGTTTAATCGAAGTGCTAAGGGCAAATGAGGAGAGTTGAAATATCGAAGAATAATTGTGGCTATATAAACATAAATAAGTTAATTCCAGCCCCGCCACGCCAAATACTTGAGACTTGCGTATCTGACACTCGAGAAGGGTGTGTCCAACATGTTTTAGACATCTCTACGAAAAAATTATAAAATTTTAATATATTCAATTAATGCATAATTTAGATTGAGTAGAATTATGTTCTCAAGTATTGTATAACTATTGATTGTTTCACTTTATTTTGTACTTGCACTTGACTCTGATACTCATAATTAAGTGAGCCTTTTAATTAAGGTATTTAAACTTCATTATGATTAATAAGTAGTGTGTGATGAGATGCCAATTTATTTGATTTTAGGTATGTCAAGAGTTTTTACTTGTGTCTTAAAGAAATTAATATTATAAGTTCTGAAAGTGAAAAAACATGGCAGTGTCGTGGCCTTATAGATTTTTTTCAAAAATTCGTTCCGTCACATCGTAGATGATTTATCTTTAAAAGCTAAACACATGAAATAATCAACTTATCAAGAGAGGTTCAGAATCTCTTGGGAATAATGAGCCCTACTAAATATTAAAACATGGGCTCATTTGACGCGCTTCAATTTCTTCAACACCAACTCTTAAATTTTTTTTGAAATATGTCGAGCAACATGCTATGTTACATACAACTTACAACAAATAGAGGCAGTTTTAGTAACAAATTTATTTTTTATTTGTAAAATGTTTTTAATATCTCTTGACTTGTACTATTTTCTAATTATTCCAGTCAACTATTAAAATTAAAAGACTAGTAGTAAAATTATCGGAAAACTAAGAGTCCTACACTTTCTAATAATAAAACAATCATGGTCATTGATAGCCTAATTTTATAGAAATATGTATTATTATGAAAGGCTAAACTACAATATTTACACAAAATGTCTTCAACTGACGAAAATGCGAGAGGCAGTCCCGAAATTTTAGGTGTTGGATTCATCTGCTCTTGTATGTGGAGCGCCGCGAACCGTGAGCTGTCATGCGGCTCCTGCAGATGTCGGGCGTTATCTCTCCTGTTGGCATGTGTTCAGCGCGCGACTTGCTTGATCGCATGGGTGCATGTGCCCTGGGTTGGGCACATGTGTCCTTGCCCATGATATCCTCCACCACTAAATTAGGCAATGTCCCTTATTTACGTGACTGCCGGAATGCTCGATCGAGTTCAATCGAAGTGCTACCGGCAATCGAGGAGAGTTGAAATATCGAAGAATAATTGTGGCTATATAAACATAAATAAGTTAATTCCAGCCCCGCCACGCCAAATACTTGAGACTTGCGTATCTGACACTCGAGAAGGGTGTGTCCAACATGTTTTAGACATCTCTACGAAAAAATTATAAAATTTTAATATATTCAATTAATGCATAATTTAGATTGAGTAGAATTAAGTTCTCAAGTATTGTATAACTATTGATTGTTTCACTTTATTTTGTACTTGTACTTGACTCTGATACTCATAATTAAGTGAGCCTATTAATTATTGTATTTAAACTTCATTGTGATTAATAAGTAGTGTGTGATGAGATGCCAATTTATTTGATTTTAAGTATGTCAAGAGTTTTTACTTGTGTCTTAAAGAAATTAATATTATAAGTTCTGAAAGTGAAAAAACATGGCAGTGTCGTGGCCTTATAGATTTTTTTCAAAAATTCGTTCCGTCACATCGTAGATGATTTATCTTTAAAAGCTAAACACATGAAATAATCAACTTATCAAGAGAGGTTCAGAATCTCTTGGGAATAATGAGCCCTACTAAATATTAAAACATGGGCTCATTTGACGCGCTTCAATTTCTTCAACACCAACTCTTAAATTTTTTTTGAAATATGTCGAGCAACATGCTATGTTACATACAACTTACAACAAATAGAGGCAGTTTTAGTAACAAATTTATTTTTTATTTGTAAAATGTTTTTAATATCTCTTGACTTGTACTATTTTCTAATTATTCCAGTCAACTATTAAAATTAAAAGACTAGTAGTAAAATTATCGGAAAACTAAGAGTCCTACACTTTCTAATAATAAAACAATCATGGTCATTGATAGCCTAATTTTATAGAAATATGTATTATTATGAAAGACTAAACTACAATATTTACACAAAATGTCTTCAAGTAACGAAAATGCAAGAGGCAGTCCCGAAATTTTAGGTGTTGGATTCATCTGCTCTTGTATGTGGAGCGCCGCGAACCGTGAGCTGTCATGCGGCTCCTGCAGATGTCGGGCGTTATCTCTCCTGTTGGTATGTGTTCAGCGCGCGACTTGCTTGATCGCATGGGTGCATGTGCCCTGGGTTGGGCACATGTGTCCTTGCCCATGATATCCTCCACCACTAAATTAGGCAATGTCCCTTATGTACGTGATGCCCGGAATGCTCGATCGAGTTTAATCGAAGTGCTAAGGGCAAATGAGGAGAGTTGAAATATCGAAGAATAATTGTGGCTATATAAACATAAATAAGTTAATTCCAGCCCCGCCACGCCAAATACTTGAGACTTGCGTATCTGACACTCGAGAAGGGTGTGTCCAACATGTTTTAGACATCTCTACGAAAAAATTATAAAATTTTAATATATTCAATTAATGCATAATTTAGATTGAGTAGAATTATGTTCTCAAGTATTGTATAACTATTGATTGTTTCACTTTATTTTGTACTTGCACTTGACTCTGATACTCATAATTAAGTGAGCCTTTTAATTAAGGTATTTAAACTTCATTATGATTAATAAGTAGTGTGTGATGAGATGCCAATTTATTTGATTTTAGGTATGTCAAGAGTTTTTACTTGTGTCTTAAAGAAATTAATATTATAAGTTCTGAAAGTGAAAAAACAT
This sequence comes from Linaria vulgaris, assembly GCA_948329865.1. Lineage (NCBI taxonomy): Eukaryota > Viridiplantae > Streptophyta > Magnoliopsida > Lamiales > Plantaginaceae > Linaria > Linaria vulgaris. The sequence goes on from OX415251.1 coordinate 69,937,544, forward strand.
GGCAGTGTCGTGGCCTTATAGATTTTTTTCAAAAATTCGTTCCGTCACATCGTAGATGATTTATCTTTAAAAGCTAAACACATGAAATAATCAACTTATCAAGAGAGGTTCAGAATCTCTTGGGAATAATGAGCCCTACTAAATATTAAAACATGGGCTCATTTGACGCGCTTCAATTTCTTCAACACCAACTCTTAAATTTTTTTTGAAATATGTCGAGCAACATGCTATGTTACATACAACTTACAACAAATAGAGGCAGTTTTAGTAACAAATTTATTTTTTATTTGTAAAATGTTTTTAATATCTCTTGACTTGTACTATTTTCTAATTATTCCAGTCAACTATTAAAATTAAAAGACTAGTAGTAAAATTATCGGAAAACTAAGAGTCCTACACTTTCTAATAATAAAACAATCATGGTCATTGATAGCCTAATTTTATAGAAATATGTATTATTATGAAAGGCTAAACTACAATATTTACACAAAATGTCTTCAACTGACGAAAATGCGAGAGGCAGTCCCGAAATTTTAGGTGTTGGATTCATCTGCTCTTGTATGTGGAGCGCCGCGAACCGTGAGCTGTCATGCGGCTCCTGCAGATGTCGGGCGTTATCTCTCCTGTTGGCATGTGTTCAGCGCGCGACTTGCTTGATCGCATGGGTGCATGTGCCCTGGGTTGGGCACATGTGTCCTTGCCCATGATATCCTCCACCACTAAATTAGGCAATGTCCCTTATTTACGTGACTGCCGGAATGCTCGATCGAGTTCAATCGAAGTGCTACCGGCAATCGAGGAGAGTTGAAATATCGAAGAATAATTGTGGCTATATAAACATAAATAAGTTAATTCCAGCCCCGCCACGCCAAATACTTGAGACTTGCGTATCTGACACTCGAGAAGGGTGTGTCCAACATGTTTTAGACATCTCTACGAAAAAATTATAAAATTTTAATATATTCAATTAATGCATAATTTAGATTGAGTAGAATTAAGTTCTCAAGTATTGTATAACTATTGATTGTTTCACTTTATTTTGTACTTGTACTTGACTCTGATACTCATAATTAAGTGAGCCTATTAATTATTGTATTTAAACTTCATTGTGATTAATAAGTAGTGTGTGATGAGATGCCAATTTATTTGATTTTAAGTATGTCAAGAGTTTTTACTTGTGTCTTAAAGAAATTAATATTATAAGTTCTGAAAGTGAAAAAACATGGCAGTGTCGTGGCCTTATAGATTTTTTTCAAAAATTCGTTCCGTCACATCGTAGATGATTTATCTTTAAAAGCTAAACACATGAAATAATCAACTTATCAAGAGAGGTTCAGAATCTCTTGGGAATAATGAGCCCTACTAAATATTAAAACATGGGCTCATTTGACGCGTTTCAATTTCTTCAACACCAACTCTTAAATGTTTTTTGAAATATGTCGAGCAACATGCTATGTTACATACAACTTACAACAAATAGAGGCAGTTTTAGTAACAAATTTATTTTTTATTTGTAAAATGTTTTTAATATCTCTTGACTTGTACTATTTTCTAATTATTCCAGTCAACTATTAAAATTAAAAGACTAGTAGTAAAATTATCGGAAAACTAAGAGTCCTACACTTTCTAATAATAAAACAATCATGGTCATTGATAGCCTAATTTTATAGGAATATGTATTATTATGAAAGGCTAAACTACAATATTTACACAAAATGTCTTCAACTGACGAAAATGCGAGAGGAAGTCCCGAAATTTTAGGTGTTGGATTCATCTGCTCTTGTATGTGGAGCGCCGCGAACCGTGAGCTGTCATGCGGCTCCTGCAGATGTCGGGCGTTATCTCTCCTGTTGGCATGTGTTCAGCGCGCGACTTGCTTGATCGCATGGGTGCATGTGCCCTGGGTTGGGCACATGTGTCCTTGCCCATGATATCCTCCACCACTAAATTAGGCAATGTCCCTTATGTACGTGACTGCCGGAATGCTCGATCGAGTTCAATCGAAGTGCTACCGGCAATCGAGGAGAGTTGAAATATCGAAGAATAATTGTGGCTATATAAACATAAATAAGTTAATTCCAGCCCCGCCACGCCAAATACTTGAGACTTGCGTATCTGACACTCGAGAAGGGTGTGTCCAACATGTTTTAGACATCTCTACGAAAAAATTATAAAATTTTAATATATTCAATTAATGCATAATTTAGATTGAGTAGAATTATGTTCTCAAGTATTGTATAACTATTGATTGTTTCACTTTATTTTGTACTTGCACTTGACTCTGATACTCATAATTAAGTGAGCCTATTAATTATTGTATTTAAACTTCATTGTGATTAATAAGTAGTGTGTGATGAGATGCCAATTTATTTGATTTTAAGTATGTCAAGAGTTTTTACTTGTGTCTTAACGATATTAATATTATAAGTTCTGAAAGTGAAAAAACATGGCAGTGTCGTGGCCTTATAGATTTTTTTCAAAAATTCGTTCCGTCACATCGTAGATGATTTATCTTTAAAAGCTAAACACATGAAACAATCAACTTATCAAGAGAGGTTCAGAATCTCTTGGGAATAATGAGCCCTACTAAATATTAAAACATGGGCTCATTTGACGCGCTTCAATTTCTTCAACACCAACTCTTAAATTTTTTTTGAAATATGTCGAGCAACATGCTATGTTACATACAACTTACAACAAATAGAGGCAGTTTTAGTAACAAATTTATTTTTTATTAGTAAAATATTTTTAATATCTCTTGACTTGTACTATTTTCTAATTATTCCAGTCAACTATTAAAATTAAAAGACTAGTAGTAAAATTATCGGAAAACTAAGAGTCCTACACTTTCTAATAATAAAACAATCATGGTCATTGATAGCCTAATTTTATAGAAATATGTATTATTATGAAAGACTAAACTACAATATTTACACAAAATGTCTTCAAGTAACGAAAATGCAAGAGGCAGTCCCGAAATTTTAGGTGTTGGATTCATCTGCTCTTGTATGTGGAGCGCCGCGAACCGTGAGCTGTCATGCGGCTCCTGCAGATGTCGGGCGTTATCTCTCCTGTTGGTATGTGTTCAGCGCGCGACTTGCTTGATCGCATGGGTGCATGTGCCCTGGGTTGGGCACATGTGTCCTTGCCCATGATATCCTCCACCACTAAATTAGGCAATGTCCCTTATGTACGTGATGCCCGGAATGCTCGATCGAGTTCAATCGAAGTGCTAAGGGCAATCGAGGAGAGTTGAAATATCGAAGAATAATTGTGGCTATATAAACATAAATAAGTTAATTCCAGCCCCGCCACGCCAAATACTTGAGACTGGCGTATCTGACACTCGAGAAGGGTGTGTCCAACATGTTTTAGACATCTCTACGAAAAAATTATAAAATTTTAATATATTCAATTAATGCATAATTTAGATTGAGTAGAATTATGTTCTCAAGTATTGTATAACTATTGATTGTTTCACTTTATTTTGTACTTGCACTTGACTCTGATACTCATAATTAAGTGAGCCTTTTAATTAAGGTATTTAAACTTCATTATGATTAATAAGTAGTGTGTGATGAGATGCCAATTTATTTGATTTTAAGTATGTCAAGAGTTTTTACTTGTGTCTTAAAGAAATTAATATTATAAGTTCTGAAAGTGAAAAAACATGGCAGTGTCGTGGCCTTATAGATTTTTTTCAAAAATTCGTTCCGTCACATCGTAGATGATTTATCTTTAAAAGCTAAACACATGAAATAATCAACTTATCAAGAGAGGTTCAGAATCTCTTGGGAATAATGAGCCCTACTAAATATTAAAACATGGGCTCATTTGACGCGCTTCAATTTCTTCAACACCAACTCTTAAATTTTTTTTGAAATATGTCGAGCAACATGCTATGTTACATACAACTTACAACAAATAGAGGCAGTTTTAGTAACAAATTTATTTTTTATTTGTAAAATGTTTTTAATATCTCTTGACTTGTACTATTTTCTAATTATTCCAGTCAACTATTAAAATTAAAAGACTAGTAGTAAAATTATCGGAAAACTAAGAGTCCTACACTTTCTAATAATAAAACAATCATGGTCATTGATAGCCTAATTTTATAGGAATATGTATTATTATGAAAGGCTAAACTACAATATTTACACAAAATGTCTTCAACTGACGAAAATGCGAGAGGAAGTCCCGAAATTTTAGGTGTTGGATTCATCTGCTCTTGTATGTGGAGCGCCGCGAACCGTGAGCTGTCATGCGGCTCCTGCAGATGTCGGGCGTTATCTCTCCTGTTGGCATGTGTTCAGTGCGCGACTTGCTTGATCGCATGGGTGCATGTGCCCTGGGTTGGGCACATGTGTCCTTGCCCATGATATCCTCCACCACTAAATTAGGCAATGTCCCTTATGTACGTGACTGCCGGAATGCTCGATCGAGTTCAATCGAAGTGCTACCGGCAATCGAGGAGAGTTGAAATATCGAAGAATAATTGTGGCTATATAAACATAAATAAGTTAATTCCAGCCCCGCCACGCCAAATACTTGAGACTTGCGTATCTGACACTCGAGAAGGGTGTGTCCAACATGTTTTAGACATCTCTACGAAAAAATTATAAAATTTTAATATATTCAATTAATGCATAATTTAGATTGAGTAGAATTATGTTCTCAAGTATTGTATAACTATTGATTGTTTCACTTTATTTTGTACTTGCACTTGACTCTGATACTCATAATTAAGTGAGCCTATTAATTATTGTATTTAAACTTCATTGTGATTAATAAGTAGTGTGTGATGAGATGCCAATTTATTTGATTTTAAGTATGTCAAGAGTTTTTACTTGTGTCTTAACGATATTAATATTATAAGTTCTGAAAGTGAAAAAACATGGCAGTGTCGTGGCCTTATAGATTTTTTTCAAAAATTCGTTCCGTCACATCGTAGATGATTTATCTTTAAAAGCTAAACACATGAAACAATCAACTTATCAAGAGAGGTTCAGAATCTCTTGGGAATAATGAGCCCTACTAAATATTAAAACATGGGCTCATTTGACGCGCTTCAATTTCTTCAACACCAACTCTTAAATTTTTTTTGAAATATGTCGAGCAACATGCTATGTTACATACAACTTACAACAAATAGAGGCAGTTTTAGTAACAAATTTATTTTTTATTAGTAAAATATTTTTAATATCTCTTGACTTGTACTATTTTCTAATTATTCCAGTCAACTATTAAAATTAAAAGACTAGTAGTAAAATTATCGGAAAACTAAGAGTCCTACACTTTCTAATAATAAAACAATCATGGTCATTGATAGCCTAATTTTATAGAAATATGTATTATTATGAAAGACTAAACTACAATATTTACACAAAATGTCTTCAAGTAACGAAAATGCAAGAGGCAGTCCCGAAATTTTAGGTGTTGGATTCATCTGCTCTTGTATGTGGAGCGCCGCGAACCGTGAGCTGTCATGCGGCTCCTGCAGATGTCGGGCGTTATCTCTCCTGTTGGTATGTGTTCAGCGCGCGACTTGCTTGATCGCATGGGTGCATGTGCCCTGGGTTGGGCACATGTGTCCTTGCCCATGATATCCTCCACCACTAAATTAGGCAATGTCCCTTATGTACGTGATGCCCGGAATGCTCGATCGAGTTCAATCGAAGTGCTAAGGGCAATCGAGGAGAGTTGAAATATCGAAGAATAATTGTGGCTATATAAACATAAATAAGTTAATTCCAGCCCCGCCACGCCAAATACTTGAGACTGGCGTATCTGACACTCGAGAAGGGTGTGTCCAACATGTTTTAGACATCTCTACGAAAAAATTATAAAATTTTAATATATTCAATTAATGCATAATTTAGATTGAGTAGAATTATGTTCTCAAGTATTGTATAACTATTGATTGTTTCACTTTATTTTGTACTTGCACTTGACTCTGATACTCATAATTAAGTGAGCCTTTTAATTAAGGTATTTAAACTTCATTATGATTAATAAGTAGTGTGTGATGAGATGCCAATTTATTTGATTTTAAGTATGTCAAGAGTTTTTACTTGTGTCTTAAAGAAATTAATATTATAAGTTCTGAAAGTGAAAAAACATGGCAGTGTCGTGGCCTTATAGATTTTTTTCAAAAATTCGTTCCGTCACATCGTAGATGATTTATCTTTAAAAGCTAAACACATGAAATAATCAACTTATCAAGAGAGGTTCAGAATCTCTTGGGAATAATGAGCCCTACTAAATATTAAAACATGGGCTCATTTGACGCGCTTCAATTTCTTCAACACCAACTCTTAAAATTTTTTTGAAATATGTCGAGCAACATGCTATGTTACATACAACTTACAACAAATAGAGGCAGTTTTAGTAACAAATTTATTTTTTATTTGTAAAATGTTTTTAATATCTCTTGACTTGTACTATTTTCTAATTATTCCAGTCAACTATTAAAATTAAAAGACTAGTAGTAAAATTATCGGAAAACTAAGAGTCCTACACTTTCTAATAATAAAACAATCATGGTCATTGATAGCCTAATTTTATAGAAATATGTATTATTATGAAAGGCTAAACTACAATATTTACACAAAATGTCTTCAACTGACGAAAATGCGAGAGGCAGTCCCGAAATTTTAGGTGTTGGATTCATCTGCTCTTGTATGTGGAGCGCCGCGAACCGTGAGCTGTCATGCGGCTCCTGCAGATGTCGGGCGTTATCTCTCCTGTTGGTATGTGTTCAGCGCGCGACTTGCTTGATCGCATGGGTGCATGTGCCCTGGGTTGGGCACATGTGTCCTTGCCCATGATATCCTCCACCACTAAATTAGGCAATGTCCCTTATGTACGTGATGCCCGGAATGCTCGATCGAGTTCAATCGAAGTGCTAAGGGCAATCGAGGAGAGTTGAAATATCGAAGAATAATTGTGGCTATATAAACATAAATAAGTTAATTCCAGCCCCGCCACGCCAAATACTTGAGACTGGCGTATCTGACACTCGAGAAGGGTGTGTCCAACATGTTTTAGACATCTCTACGAAAAAATTATAAAATTTTAATATATTCAATTAATGCATAATTTAGATTGAGTAGAATTATGTTCTCAAGTATTGTATAACTATTGATTGTTTCACTTTATTTTGTACTTGCACTTGACTCTGATACTCATAATTAAGTGAGCCTTTTAATTAAGGTATTTAAACTTCATTATGATTAATAAGTAGTGTGTGATGAGATGCCAATTTATTTGATTTTAAGTATGTCAAGAGTTTTTACTTGTGTCTTAAAGAAATTAATATTATAAGTTCTGAAAGTGAAAAAACATGGCAGTGTCGTGGCCTTATAGATTTTTTTCAAAAATTCGTTCCGTCACATCGTAGATGATTTATCTTTAAAAGCTAAACACATGAAATAATCAACTTATCAAGAGAGGTTCAGAATCTCTTGGGAATAATGAGCCCTACTAAATATTAAAACATGGGCTCATTTGACGCGTTTCAATTTCTTCAACACCAACTCTTAAATTTTTTTTGAAATATGTCGAGCAACATGCTATGTTACATACAACTTACAACAAATAGAGGCAGTTTTAGTAACAAATTTATTTTTTATTTGTAAAATGTTTTTAATATCTCTTGACTTGTACTATTTTCTAATTATTCCAGTCAACTATTAAAATTAAAAGACTAGTAGTAAAATTATCGGAAAACTAAGAGTCCTACACTTTCTAATAATAAAACAATCATGGTCATTGATAGCCTAATTTTATAGGAATATGTATTATTATGAAAGGCTAAACTACAATATTTACACAAAATGTCTTCAACTGACGAAAATGCGAGAGGAAGTCCCGAAATTTTAGGTGTTGGATTCATCTGCTCTTGTATGTGGAGCGCCGCGAACCGTGAGCTGTCATGCGGCTCCTGCAGATGTCGGGCGTTATCTCTCCTGTTGGCATGTGTTCAGCGCGCGACTTGCTTGATCGCATGGGTGCATGTGCCCTGGGTTGGGCACATGTGTCCTTGCCCATGATATCCTCCACCACTAAATTAGGCAATGTCCCTTATGTACGTGACTGCCGGAATGCTCGATCGAGTTCAATCGAAGTGCTACCGGCAATCGAGGAGAGTTGAAATATCGAAGAATAATTGTGGCTATATAAACATAAATAAGTTAATTCCAGCCCCGCCACGCCAAATACTTGAGACTTGCGTATCTGACACTCGAGAAGGGTGTGTCCAACATGTTTTAGACATCTCTACGAAAAAATTATAAAATTTTAATATATTCAATTAATGCATAATTTAGATTGAGTAGAATTTTGTTCTCAAGTATTGTATAACTATTGATTGTTTCACTTTATTTTGTACTTGCACTTGACTCTGATACTCATAATTAAGTGAGCCTATTAATTATTGTATTTAAACTTCATTGTGATTAATAAGTAGTGTGTGATGAGATGCCAATTTATTTGATTTTAAGTATGTCAAGAGTTTTTACTTGTGTCTTAACGATATTAATATTATAAGTTCTGAAAGTGAAAAAACATGGCAGTGTCGTGGCCTTATAGATTTTTTTCAAAAATTCGTTCCGTCACATCGTAGATGATTTATCTTTAAAAGCTAAACACATGAAACAATCAACTTATCAAGAGAGGTTCAGAATCTCTTGGGAATAATGAGCCCTACTAAATATTAAAACATGGGCTCATTTGACGCGCTTCAATTTCTTCAACACCAACTCTTAAATTTTTTTTGAAATATGTCGAGCAACATGCTATGTTACATACAACTTACAACAAATAGAGGCAGTTTTAGTAACAAATTTATTTTTTATTAGTAAAATATTTTTAATATCTCTTGACTTGTACTATTTACTAATTATTCCAGTCAACTATTAAAATTAAAAGACTAGTAGTAAAATTATCGGAAAACTAAGAGTCCTACACTTTCTAATAATAAAACAATCATGGTCATTGATAGCCTAATTTTATAGAAATATGTATTATTATGAAAGACTAAACTACAATATTTACACAAAATGTCTTCAAGTAACGAAAATGCAAGAGGCAGTCCCGAAATTTTAGGTGTTGGATTCATCTGCTCTTGTATGTGGAGCGCCGCGAACCGTGAGCTGTCATGCGGCTCCTGCAGATGTCGGGCGTTATCTCTCCTGTTGGTATGTGTTCAGCGCGCGACTTGCTTGATCGCATGGGTGCATGTGCCCTGGGTTGGGCACATGTGTCCTTGCCCATGATATCCTCCACCACTAAATTAGGCAATGTCCCTTATGTACGTGATGCCCGGAATGCTCGATCGAGTTCAATCGAAGTGCTAAGGGCAATCGAGGAGAGTTGAAATATCGAAGAATAATTGTGGCTATATAAACATAAATAAGTTAATTCCAGCCCCGCCACGCCAAATACTTGAGACTGGCGTATCTGACACTCGAGAAGGGTGTGTCCAACATGTTTTAGACATCTCTACGAAAAAATTATAAAATTTTAATATATTCAATTAATGCATAATTTAGATTGAGTAGAATTATGTTCTCAAGTATTGTATAACTATTGATTGTTTCACTTTATTTTGTACTTGCACTTGACTCTGATACTCATAATTAAGTGAGCCTTTTAATTAAGGTATTTAAACTTCATTATGATTAATAAGTAGTGTGTGATGAGATGCCAATTTATTTGATTTTAGGTATGTCAAGAGTTTTTACTTGTGTCTTAAAGAAATTAATATTATAAGTTCTGAAAGTGAAAAAACATGGCAGTGTCGTGGCCTTATAGATTTTTTTCAAAAATTCGTTCCGTCACATCGTAGATGATTTATCTTTAAAAGCTAAACACATGAAATAATCAACTTATCAAGAGAGGTTCAGAATCTCTTGGGAATAATGAGCCCTACTAAATATTAAAACATGGGCTCATTTGACGCGCTTCAATTTCTTCAACACCAACTCTTAAATTTTTTTTTGAAATATGTCGAGCAACATGCTATGTTACATACAACTTACAACAAATAGAGGCAGTTTTAGTAACAAATTTATTTTTTATTTGTAAAATGTTTTTAATATCTCTTGACTTGTACTATTTACTAATTATTCCAGTCAACTATTAAAATTAAAAGACTAGTAGTAAAATTATCGGAAAACTAAGAGTCCTACACTTTCTAATAATAAAACAATCATGGTCATTGATAGCCTAATTTTATAGAAATATGTATTATTATGAAAGACTAAACTACAATATTTACACAAAATGTCTTCAAGTAACGAAAATGCAAGAGGCAGTCCCGAAATTTTAGGTGTTGGATTCATCTGCTCTTGTATGTGGAGCGCCGCGAACCGTGAGCTGTCATGCGGCTCCTGCAGATGTCGGGCGTTATCTCTCCTGTTGGTATGTGTTCAGCGCGCGACTTGCTTGATCGCATGGGTGCATGTGCCCTGGGTTGGGCACATGTGTCCTTGCCCATGATATCCTCCACCACTAAATTAGGCAATGTCCCTTATGTACGTGATGCCCGGAATGCTCGATCGAGTTCAATCGAAGTGCTAAGGGCAATCGAGGAGAGTTGAAATATCGAAGAATAATTGTGGCTATATAAACATAAATAAGTTAATTCCAGCCCCGCCACGCCAAATACTTGAGACTGGCGTATCTGACACTCGAGAAGGGTGTGTCCAACATGTTTTAGACATCTCTACGAAAAAATTATAAAATTTTAATATATTCAATTAATGCATAATTTAGATTGAGTAGAATTATGTTCTCAAGTATTGTATAACTATTGATTGTTTCACTTTATTTTGTACTTGCACTTGACTCTGATACTCATAATTAAGTGAGCCTTTTAATTAAGGTATTTAAACTTCATTATGATTAATAAGTAGTGTGTGATGAGATGCCAATTTATTTGATTTTAGGTATGTCAAGAGTTTTTACTTGTGTCTTAAAGAAATTAATATTATAAGTTCTGAAAGTGAAAAAACATGGCAGTGTCGTGGCCTTATAGATTTTTTTCAAAAATTCGTTCCGTCACATCGTAGATGATTTATCTTTAAAAGCTAAACACATGAAATAATCAACTTATCAAGAGAGGTTCAGAATCTCTTGGGAATAATGAGCCCTACTAAATATTAAAACATGGGCTCATTTGACGCGCTTCAATTTCTTCAACACCAACTCTTAAATTTTTTTTTGAAATATGTCGAGCAACATGCTATGTTACATACAACTTACAACAAATAGAGGCAGTTTTAGTAACAAATTTATTTTTTATTTGTAAAATGTTTTTAATATCTCTTGACTTGTACTATTTTCTAATTATTCCAGTCAACTATTAAAATTAAAAGACTAGTAGTAAAATTATCGGAAAACTAAGAGTCCTACACTTTCTAATAATAAAACAATCATGGTCATTGATAGCCTAATTTTATAGAAATATGTATTATTATGAAAGGCTAAACTACAATATTTACACAAAATGTCTTCAACTGACGAAAATGCGAGAGGCAGTCCCGAAATTTTAGGTGTTGGATTCATCTGCTCTTGTATGTGGAGCGCCGCGAACCGTGAGCTGTCATGCGGCTCCTGCAGATGTCGGGCGTTATCTCTCCTGTTGGCATGTGTTCAGCGCGCGACTTGCTTGATCGCATGGGTGCATGTGCCCTGGGTTGGGCACATGTGTCCTTGCCCATGATATCCTCCACCACTAAATTAGGCAATGTCCCTTATGTACGTGACTGCCGGAATGCTCGATCGAGTTCAATCGAAGTGCTACCGGCAATGGAGGAGAGTTGAAATATCGAAGAATAATTGTGGCTATATAAACATAAATAAGTTAATTCCAGCCCCGCCACGCCAAATACTTGAGACTTGCGTATCTGACACTCGAGAAGGGTGTGTCCAACATGTTTTAGACATCTCTACGAAAAAATTATAAAATTTTAATATATTCAATTAATGCATAATTTAGATTGAGTAGAATTATGTTCTCAAGTATTGTATAACTATTGATTGTTTCACTTTATTTTGTACTTGCACTTGACTCTGATACTCATAATTAAGTGAGCCTATTAATTATTGTATTTAAACTTCATTGTGATTAATAAGTAGTGTGTGATGAGATGCCAATTTATTTGATTTTAAGTATGTCAAGAGTTTTTACTTGTGTCTTAACGATATTAATATTATAAGTTCTGAAAGTGAAAAAACATGGCAGTGTCGTGGCCTTATAGATTTTTTTCAAAAATTCGTTCCGTCACATCGTAGATGATTTATCTTTAAAAGCTAAACACATGAAACAATCAACTTATCAAGAGAGGTTCAGAATCTCTTGGGAATAATGAGCCCTACTAAATATTAAAACATGGGCTCATTTGACGCGCTTCAATTTCTTCAACACCAACTCTTAAATTTTTTTTGAAATATGTCGAGCAACATGCTATGTTACATACAACTTACAACAAATAGAGGCAGTTTTAGTAACAAATTTATTTTTTATTTGTAAAATGTTTTTAATATCTCTTGACTTGTACTATTTTCTAATTATTCCAGTCAACTATTAAAATTAAAAGACTAGTAGTAAAATTATCGGAAAACTAAGAGTCCTACACTTTCTAATAATAAAACAATCATGGTCATTGATAGCCTAATTTTATAGAAATATGTATTATTATGAAAGGCTAAACTACAATATTTACACAAAATGTCTTCAACTGACGAAAATGCGAGAGGCAGTCCCGAAATTTTAGGTGTTGGATTCATCTGCTCTTGTATGTGGAGCGCCGCGAACCGTGAGCTGTCATGCGGCTCCTGCAGATGTCGGGCGTTATCTCTCCTGTTGGCATGTGTTCAGCGCGCGACTTGCTTGATCGCATGGGTGCATGTGCCCTGGGTTGGGCACATGTGTCCTTGCCCATGATATCCTCCACCACTAAATTAGGCAATGTCCCTTATGTACGTGACTGCCGGAATGCTCGATCGAGTTCAATCGAAGTGCTACCGGCAATGGAGGAGAGTTGAAATATCGAAGAATAATTGTGGCTATATAAACATAAATAAGTTAATTCCAGCCCCGCCACGCCAAATACTTGAGACTTGCGTATCTGACACTCGAGAAGGGTGTGTCCAACATGTTTTAGACATCTCTACGAAAAAATTATAAAATTTTAATATATTCAATTAATGCATAATTTAGATTGAGTAGAATTATGTTCTCAAGTATTGTATAACTATTGATTGTTTCACTTTATTTTGTACTTGCACTTGACTCTGATACTCATAATTAAGTGAGCCTATTAATTATTGTATTTAAACTTCATTGTGATTAATAAGTAGTGTGTGATGAGATGCCAATTTATTTGATTTTAAGTATGTCAAGAGTTTTTACTTGTGTCTTAACGATATTAATATTATAAGTTCTGAAAGTGAAAAAACATGGCAGTGTCGTGGCCTTATAGATTTTTTTCAAAAATTCGTTCCGTCACATCGTAGATGATTTATCTTTAAAAGCTAAACACATGAAACAATCAACTTATCAAGAGAGGTTCAGAATCTCTTGGGAATAATGAGCCCTACTAAATATTAAAACATGGGCTCATTTGACGCGCTTCAATTTCTTCAACACCAACTCTTAAATTTTTTTTGAAATATGTCGAGCAACATGCTATGTTACATACAACTTACAACAAATAGAGGCAGTTTTAGTAACAAATTTATTTTTTATTAGTAAAATATTTTTAATATCTCTTGACTTGTACTATTTTCTAATTATTCCAGTCAACTATTAAAATTAAAAGACTAGTAGTAAAATTATCGGAAAACTAAGAGTCCTACACTTTCTAATAATAAAACAACCATGGTCATTGATAGCCTAATTTTATAGAAATATGTATTATTATGAAAGACTAAACTACAATATTTACACAAAATGTCTTCAAGTAACGAAAATGCAAGAGGCAGTCCCGAAATTTTAGGTGTTGGATTCATCTGCTCTTGTATGTGGAGCGCCGCGAACCGTGAGCTGTCATGCGGCTCCTGCAGATGTCGGGCGTTATCTCTCCTGTTGGTATGTGTTCAGCGCGCGACTTGCTTGATCGCATGGGTGCATGTGCCCTGGGTTGGGCACATGTGTCCTTGCCCATGATATCCTCCACCACTAAATTAGGCAATGTCCCTTATGTACGTGATGCCCGGAATGCTCGATCGAGTTCAATCGAAGTGCTAAGGGCAATCGAGGAGAGTTGAAATATCGAAGAATAATTGTGGCTATATAAACATAAATAAGTTAATTCCAGCCCCGCCACGCCAAATACTTGAGACTGGCGTATCTGACACTCGAGAAGGGTGTGTCCAACATGTTTTAGACATCTCTACGAAAAAATTATAAAATTTTAATATATTCAATTAATGCATAATTTAGATTGAGTAGAATTATGTTCTCAAGTATTGTATAACTATTGATTGTTTCACTTTATTTTGTACTTGCACTTGACTCTGATACTCATAATTAAGTGAGCCTTTTAATTAAGGTATTTAAACTTCATTATGATTAATAAGTAGTGTGTGATGAGATGCCAATTTATTTGATTTTAAGTATGTCAAGAGTTTTTACTTGTGTCTTAAAGAAATTAATATTATAAGTTCTGAAAGTGAAAAAACATGGCAGTGTCGTGGCCTTATAGATTTTTTTCAAAAATTCGTTCCGTCACATCGTAGATGATTTATCTTTAAAAGCTAAACACATGAAATAATCAACTTATCAAGAGAGGTTCAGAATCTCTTGGGAATAATGAGCCCTACTAAATATTAAAACATGGGCTCATTTGACGCGCTTCAATTTCTTCAACACCAACTCTTAAATTTTTTTTGAAATATGTCGAGCAACATGCTATGTTACATACAACTTACAACAAATAGAGGCAGTTTTAGTAACAAATTTATTTTTTATTTGTAAAATGTTTTTAATATCTCTTGACTTGTACTATTTTCTAATTATTCCAGTCAACTATTAAAATTAAAAGACTAGTAGTAAAATTATCGGAAAACTAAGAGTCCTACACTTTCTAATAATAAAACAATCATGGTCATTGATAGCCTAATTTTATAGAAATATGTATTATTATGAAAGGCTAAACTACAATATTTACACAAAATGTCTTCAACTGACGAAAATGCGAGAGGCAGTCCCGAAATTTTAGGTGTTGGATTCATCTGCTCTTGTATGTGGAGCGCCGCGAACCGTGAGCTGTCATGCGGCTCCTGCAGATGTCGGGCGTTATCTCTCCTGTTGGCATGTGTTCAGCGCGCGACTTGCTTGATCGCATGGGTGCATGTGCCCTGGGTTGGGCACATGTGTCCTTGCCCATGATATCCTCCACCACTAAATTAGGCAATGTCCCTTATGTACGTGACTGCCGGAATGCTCGACCGAGTTCAATCGAAGTGCTACCGGCAATGGAGGAGAGTTGAAATATCGAAGAATAATTGTGGCTATATAAACATAAATAAGTTAATTCCAGCCCCGCCACGCCAAATACTTGAGACTTGCGTATCTGACACTCGAGAAGGGTGTGTCCAACATGTTTTAGACATCTCTACGAAAAAATTATAAAATTTTAATATATTCAATTAATGCATAATTTAGATTGAGTAGAATTATGTTCTCAAGTATTGTATAACTATTGATTGTTTCACTTTATTTTGTACTTGCACTTGACTCTGATACTCATAATTAAGTGAGCCTATTAATTATTGTATTTAAACTTCATTGTGATTAATAAGTAGTGTGTGATGAGATGCCAATTTATTTGATTTTAAGTATGTCAAGAGTTTTTACTTGTGTCTTAACGATATTAATATTATAAGTTCTGAAAGTGAAAAAACATGGCAGTGTCGTGGCCTTATAGATTTTTTTCAAAAATTCGTTCCGTCACATCGTAGATGATTTATCTTTAAAAGCTAAACACATGAAACAATCAACTTATCAAGAGAGGTTCAGAATCTCTTGGGAATAATGAGCCCTACTAAATATTAAAACATGGGCTCATTTGACGCGCTTCAATTTCTTCAACACCAACTCTTAATTTTTTTTTGAAATATGTCGAGCAACATGCTATGTTACATACAACTTACAACAAATAGAGGCAGTTTTAGTAACAAATTTATTTTTTATTAGTAAAATATTTTTAATATCTCTTGACTTGTACTATTTTCTAATTATTCCAGTCAACTATTAAAATTAAAAGACTAGTAGTAAAATTATCGGAAAACTAAGAGTCCTACACTTTCTAATAATAAAACAATCATGGTCATTGATAGCCTAATTTTATAGAAATATGTATTATTATGAAAGACTAAACTACAATATTTACACAAAATGTCTTCAAGTAACGAAAATGCAAGAGGCAGTCCCGAAATTTTAGGTGTTGGATTCATCTGCTCTTGTATGTGGAGCGCCGCGAACCGTGAGCTGTCATGCGGCTCCTGCAGATGTCGGGCGTTATCTCTCCTGTTGGTATGTGTTCAGCGCGCGACTTGCTTGATCGCATGGGTGCATGTGCCCTGGGTTGGGCACATGTGTCCTTGCCCATGATATCCTCCACCACTAAATTAGGCAATGTCCCTTATGTACATGATGCCCGGAATGCTCGATCGAGTTCAATCGAAGTGCTAAGGGCAATCGAGGAGAGTTGAAATATCGAAGAATAATTGTGGCTATATAAACATAAATAAGTTAATTCCAGCCCCGCCACGCCAAATACTTGAGACTGGCGTATCTGACACTCGAGAAGGGTGTGTCCAACATGTTTTAGACATCTCTACGAAAAAATTATAAAATTTTAATATATTCAATTAATGCATAATTTAGATTGAGTAGAATTATGTTCTCAAGTATTGTATAACTATTGATTGTTTCACTTTATTTTGTACTTGCACTTGACTCTGATACTCATAATTAAGTGAGCCTTTTAATTAAGGTATTTAAACTTCATTATGATTAATAAGTAGTGTGTGATGAGATGCCAATTTATTTGATTTTAAGTATGTCAAGAGTTTTTACTTGTGTCTTAAAGAAATTAATATTATAAGTTCTGAAAGTGAAAAAACATGGCAGTGTCGTGGCCTTATAGATTTTTTTCAAAAATTCGTTCCGTCACATCGTAGATGATTTATCTTTAAAAGCTAAACACATGAAATAATCAACTTATCAAGAGAGGTTCAGAATCTCTTGGGAATAATGAGCCCTACTAAATATTAAAACATGGGCTCATTTGACGCGCTTCAATTTCTTCAACACCAACTCTTAAATTTTTTTTGAAATATGTCGAGCAACATGCTATGTTACATACAACTTACAACAAATAGAGGCAGTTTTAGTAACAAATTTATTTTTTATTAGTAAAATATTTTTAATATCTCTTGACTTGTACTATTTTCTAATTATTCCAGTCAACTATTAAAATTAAAAGACTAGTAGTAAAATTATCGGAAAACTAAGAGTCCTACACTTTCTAATAATAAAACAATCATGGTCATTGATAGCCTAATTTTATAGAAATATGTATTATTATGAAAGACTAAACTACAATATTTACACAAAATGTCTTCAAGTAACGAAAATGCAAGAGGCAGTCCCGAAATTTTAGGTGTTGGATTCATCTGCTCTTGTATGTGGAGCGCCGCGAACCGTGAGCTGTCATGCGGCTCCTGCAGATGTCGGGCGTTATCTCTCCTGTTGGTATGTGTTCAGCGCGCGACTTGCTTGATCGCATGGGTGCATGTGCCCTGGGTTGGGCACATGTGTCCTTGCCCATGATATCCTCCACCACTAAATTAGGCAATGTCCCTTATGTACGTGATGCCCGGAATGCTCGATCGAGTTCAATCGAAGTGCTAAGGGCAATCGAGGAGAGTTGAAATATCGAAGAATAATTGTGGCTATATAAACATAAATAAGTTAATTCCAGCCCCGCCACGCCAAATACTTGAGACTGGCGTATCTGACACTCGAGAAGGGTGTGTCCAACATGTTTTAGACATCTCTACGAAAAAATTATAAAATTTTAATATATTCAATTAATGCATAATTTAGATTGAGTAGAATTATGTTCTCAAGTATTGTATAACTATTGATTGTTTCACTTTATTTTGTACTTGCACTTGACTCTGATACTCATAATTAAGTGAGCCTTTTAATTAAGGTATTTAAACTTCATTATGATTAATAAGTAGTGTGTGATGAGATGCCAATTTATTTGATTTTAAGTATGTCAAGAGTTTTTACTTGTGTCTTAAAGAAATTAATATTATAAGTTCTGAAAGTGAAAAAACATGGCAGTGTCGTGGCCTTATAGATTTTTTTCAAAAATTCGTTCCGTCACATCGTATATGATTTATCTTTAAAAGCTAAACACATGAAATAATCAACTTATCAAGAGAGGTTCAGAATCTCTTGGGAATAATGAGCCCTACTAAATATTAAAACATGGGCTCATTTGACGCGCTTCAATTTCTTCAACACCAACTCTTAAATTTTTTTTGAAATATGTCGAGCAACATGCTATGTTACATACAACTTACAACAAATAGAGGCAGTTTTAGTAACAAATTTATTTTTTATTTGTAAAATGTTTTTAATATCTCTTGACTTGTACTATTTTCTAATTATTCCAGTCAACTATTAAAATTAAAAGACTAGTAGTAAAATTATCGGAAAACTAAGAGTCCTACACTTTCTAATAATAAAACAATCATGGTCATTGATAGCCTAATTTTATAGAAATATGTATTATTATGAAAGGCTAAACTACAATATTTACACAAAATGTCTTCAAGTGACGAAAATGCGAGAGGCAGTCCCGAAATTTTAGGTGTTGGATTCATCTGCTCTTGTATGTGGAGCGCCGCGAACCGTGAGCTGTCATGCGGCTCCTGCAGATGTCGGGCGTTATCTCTCCTGTTGGCATGTGTTCAGCGCGCGACTTGCTTGATCGCATGGGTGCATGTGCCCTGGGTTGGGCACATGTGTCCTTGCCCATGATATCCTCCACCACTAAATTAGGCAATGTCCCTTATGTACGTGACTGCCGGAATGCTCGATCGAGTTCAATCGAAGTGCTACCGGCAATGGAGGAGAGTTGAAATATCGAAGAATAATTGTGGCTATATAAACATAAATAAGTTAATTCCAGCCCCGCCACGCCAAATACTTGAGACTTGCGTATCTGACACTCGAGAAGGGTGTGTCCAACATGTTTTAGACATCTCTACGAAAAAATTATAAAATTTTAATATATTCAATTAATGCATAATTTAGATTGAGTAGAATTATGTTCTCAAGTATTGTATAACTATTGATTGTTTCACTTTATTTTGTACTTGCACTTGACTCTGATACTCATAATTAAGTGAGCCTATTAATTATTGTATTTAAACTTCATTATGATTAATAAGTAGTGTGTGATGAGATGCCAATTTATTTGATTTTAAGTATGTCAAGAGTTTTTACTTGTGTCTTAACGATATTAATATTATAAGTTCTGAAAGTGAAAAAACATGGCAGTGTCGTGGCCTTATAGATTTTTTTCAAAAATTCTTTCCGTCACATCGTAGATGATTTATCTTTAAAAGCTAAACACATGAAACAATCAACTTATCAAGAGAGGTTCAGAATCTCTTGGGAATAATGAGCCCTACTAAATATTAAAACATGGGCTCATTTGAAGCGCTTCAATTTCTTCAACACCAACTCTTAAATTTTTTTTGAAATATGTCGAGCAACATGCTATGTTACATACAACTTACAACAAATAGAGGCAGTTTTAGTAACAAATTTATTTTTTATTAGTAAAATATTTTTTATATCTCTTGACTTGTACTATTTTCTAATTATTCCAGTCAACTATTAAAATTAAAAGACTAGTAGTAAAATTATCGGAAAACTAAGAGTCCTACACTTTCTAATAATAAAACAATCATGGTCATTGATAGCCTAATTTTATAGAAATATGTATTATTATGAAAGACTAAACTACAATATTTACACAAAATGTCTTCAAGTAACGAAAATGCAAGAGGCAGTCCCGAAATTTTAGGTGTTGGATTCATCTGCTCTTGTATGTGGAGCGCCGCGAACCGTGAGCTGTCATGCGGCTCCTGCAGATGTCGGGCGTTATCTCTCCTGTTGGTATGTGTTCAGCGCGCGACTTGCTTGATCGCATGGGTGCATGTGCCCTGGGTTGGGCACATGTGTCCTTGCCCATGATATCCTCCACCACTAAATTAGGCAATGTCCCTTATGTACGTGATGCCCGGAATGCTCGATCGAGTTCAATCGAAGTGCTAAGGGCAATCGAGGAGAGTTGAAATATCGAAGAATAATTGTGGCTATATAAACATAAATAAGTTAATTCCAGCCCCGCCACGCCAAATACTTGAGACTGGCGTATCTGACACTCGAGAAGGGTGTGTCCAACATGTTTTAGACATCTCTACGAAAAAATTATAAAATTTTAATATATTCAATTAATGCATAATTTAGATTGAGTAGAATTATGTTCTCAAGTATTGTATAACTATTGATTGTTTCACTTTATTTTGTACTTGCACTTGACTCTGATACTCATAATTAAGTGAGCCTTTTAATTAAGGTATTTAAACTTCATTATGATTAATAAGTAGTGTGTGATGAGATGCCAATTTATTTGATTTTAAGTATGTCAAGAGTTTTTACTTGTGTCTTAAAGAAATTAATATTATAAGTTCTGAAAGTGAAAAAACATGGCAGTGTCGTGGCCTTATAGATTTTTTTCAAAAATTCGTTCCGTTACATCGTAGATGATTTATCTTTAAAAGCTAAACACATGAAATAATCAACTTATCAAGAGAGGTTCAGAATCTCTTGGGAATAATGAGCCCTACTAAATATTAAAACATGGGCTCATTTGACGCACTTCAATTTCTTCAACACCAACTCTTAAATTTTTTTTGAAATATGTCGAGCAACATGCTATGTTACATACAACATACAACAAATAGAGGCAGTTTTAGTAACAAATTTATTTTTTATTTGTAAAATGTTTTTAATATCTCTTGACTTGTACTATTTTCTAATTATTCCAGTCAACTATTAAAATTAAAAGACTAGTAGTAAAATTATCGGAAAACTAAGAGTCCTACACTTTCTAATAATAAAACAATCATGGTCATTGATAGCCTAATTTTATAGAAATATGTATTATTATGAAAGGCTAAACTAGAATATTTACACAAAATGTCTTCAAGTGACGAAAATGCGAGAGGCAGTCCCGAAATTTTAGGTGTTGGATTCATCTGCTCTTGTATGTGGAGCGCCGCGAACCGTGAGCTGTCATGCGGCTCCTGCAGATGTCGGGCGTTATCTCTCCTGTTGGCATGTGTTCAGCGCGCGACTTGCTTGATCGCATGGGTGCATGTGCCCTGGGTTGGGCACATGTGTCCTTACCCATGATATCCTCCACCACTAAATTAGGCAATGTCCCTTATGTACGTGACTGCCGGAATGCTCGATCGAGTTCAATCGAAGTGCTACCGGCAATCGAGGAGAGTTGAAATATCGAAGAATAATTGTGGCTATATAAACATAAATAAGTTAATTCCAGCCCCGCCACGCCAAATACTTGAGACTTGCGTATCTGACACTCGAGAAGGGTGTGTCCAACATGTTTTAGACATCTCTACGAAAAAATTATAAAATTTTAATATATTCAATTAATGCATAATTTAGATTGAGTAGAATTAAGTTCTCAAGTATTGTATAACTATTGATTGTTTCACTTTATTTTGTACTTGCACTTGACTCTGATACTCATAATTAAGTGAGCCTTTTAATTAAGGTATTTAAACTTCATTATGATTAATAAGTAGTGTGTGATGAGATGCCAATTTATTTGATTTTAAGTATGTCAAGAGTTTTTACTTGTGTCTTAACGATATTAATATTATAAGTTCTGAAAGTGAAAAAACATGGCAGTGTCGTGGCCTTATAGATTTTTTTCAAAAATTCGTTCCGTCACATCGTAGATGATTTATCTTTAAAAGCTAAACACATGAAACAATCAACTTATCAAGAGAGGTTCAGAATCTCTTGGGAATAATGAGCCCTACTAAATATTAAAACATGGGCTCATTTGACGCGCTTCAATTTCTTCAACACCAACTCTTAAATTTTTTTTGAAATATGTCGAGCAACATGCTATGTTACATACAACTTACAACAAATAGAGGCAGTTTTAGTAACAAATTTATTTTTTATTTGTAAAATGTTTTTAATATCTCTTGACTTGTACTATTTTCTAATTATTCCAGTCAACTATTAAAATTAAAAGACTAGTAGTAAAATTATCGGAAAACTAAGAGTCCTACACTTTCTAATAATAAAACAATCATGGTCATTGATAGCCTAATTTTATAGAAATATGTATTATTATGAAAGACTAAACTACAATATTTACACAAAATGTCTTCAAGTAACGAAAATGCAAGAGGCAGTCCCGAAATTTTAGGTGTTGGATTCATCTGCTCTTGTATGTGGAGCGCCGCGAACCGTGAGCTGTCATGCGGCTCCTGCAGATGTCGGGCGTTATCTCTCCTGTTGGCATGTGTTCAGCGCGCGACTTGCTTGATCGCATGGGTGCATGTGCCCTGGGTTGGGCAAATGTGTCCTTGCCCATGATATCCTCCACCACTAAATTAGGCAATGTCCCTTATGTACGTGACTGCCGGAATGCTCGATCGAGTTCAATCGAAGTGCTACCGGCAATCGAGGAGAGTTGAAATATCGAAGAATAATTGTGGCTATATAAACATAAATAAGTTAATTCCAGCCCCGCCACGCCAAATACTTGAGACTTGCGTATCTGACACTCGAGAAGGGTGTGTCCAACATGTTTTAGACATCTCTACGAAAAAATTATAAAATTTTAATATATTCAATTAATGCATAATTTAGATTGAGTAGAATTATGTTCTCAAGTATTGTATAACTATTGATTGTTTCACTTTATTTTGTACTTGCACTTGACTCTGATACTCATAATTAAGTGAGCCTTTTAATTAAGGTATTTAAACTTCATTATGATTAATAAGTAGTGTGTGATGAGATGCCAATTTATTTGATTTTAAGTATGTCAAGAGTTTTTACTTGTGTCTTAACGATATTAATATTATAAGTTCTGAAAGTGAAAAAACATGGCAGTGTCGTGGCCTTATAGATTTTTTTCAAAAATTCGTTCCGTCACATCGTAGATGATTTATCTTTAAAAGCTAAACACATGAAACAATCAACTTATCAAGAGAGGTTCAGAATCTCTTGGGAATAATGAGCCCTACTAAATATTAAAACATGGGCTCATTTGACGCGCTTCAATTTCTTCAACACCAACTCTTAAATTTTTTTTGAAATATGTCGAGCAACATGCTATGTTACATACAACTTACAACAAATAGAGGCAGTTTTAGTAACAAATTTATTTTTTATTTGTAAAATGTTTTTAATATCTCTTGACTTGTACTATTTTCTAATTATTCCAGTCAACTATTAAAATTAAAAGACTAGTAGTAAAATTATCGGAAAACTAAGAGTCCTACACTTTCTAATAATAAAACAATCATGGTCATTGATAGCCTAATTTTATAGAAATATGTATTATTATGAAAGGCTAAACTAGAATATTTACACAAAATGTCTTCAAGTGACGAAAATGCGAGAGGCAGTCCCGAAATTTTAGGTGTTGGATTCATCTGCTCTTGTATGTGGAGCGCCGCGAACCGTGAGCTGTCATGCGGCTCCTGCAGATGTCGGGCGTTATCTCTCCTGTTGGCATGTGTTCAGCGCGCGACTTGCTTGATCGCATGGGTGCATGTGCCCTGGGTTGGGCACATGTGTCCTTACCCATGATATCCTCCACCACTAAATTAGGCAATGTCCCTTATGTACGTGACTGCCGGAATGCTCGATCGAGTTCAATCGAAGTGCTACCGGCAATCGAGGAGAGTTGAAATATCGAAGAATAATTGTGGCTATATAAACATAAATAAGTTAATTCCAGCCCCGCCACGCCAAATACTTGAGACTTGCGTATCTGACACTCGAGAAGGGTGTGTCCAACATGTTTTAGACATCTCTACGAAAAAATTATAAAATTTTAATATATTCAATTAATGCATAATTTAGATTGAGTAGAATTAAGTTCTCAAGTATTGTATAACTATTGATTGTTTCACTTTATTTTGTACTTGCACTTGACTCTGATACTCATAATTAAGTGAGCCTTTTAATTAAGGTATTTAAACTTCATTATGATTAATAAGTAGTGTGTGATGAGATGCCAATTTATTTGATTTTAAGTATGTCAAGAGTTTTTACTTGTGTCTTAACGATATTAATATTATAAGTTCTGAAAGTGAAAAAACATGGCAGTGTCGTGGCCTTATAGATTTTTTTCAAAAATTCGTTCCGTCACATCGTAGATGATTTATCTTTAAAAGCTAAACACATGAAACAATCAACTTATCAAGAGAGGTTCAGAATCTCTTGGGAATAATGAGCCCTACTAAATATTAAAACATGGGCTCATTTGACGCGCTTCAATTTCTTCAACACCAACTCTTAAATTTTTTTTGAAATATGTCGAGCAACATGCTATGTTACATACAACTTACAACAAATAGAGGCAGTTTTAGTAACAAATTTATTTTTTATTTGTAAAATGTTTTTAATATCTCTTGACTTGTACTATTTTCTAATTATTCCAGTCAACTATTAAAATTAAAAGACTAGTAGTAAAATTATCGGAAAACTAAGAGTCCTACACTTTCTAATAATAAAACAATCATGGTCATTGATAGCCTAATTTTATAGAAATATGTATTATTATGAAAGGCTAAACTACAATATTTACACAAAATGTCTTCAAGTGACGAAAATGCGAGAGGCAGTCCCGAAATTTTAGGTGTTGGATTCATCTGCTCTTGTATGTGGAGCGCCGCGAACCGTGAGCTGTCATGCGGCTCCTGCAGATGTCGGGCGTTATCTCTCCTGTTGGCATGTGTTCAGCGCGCGACTTGCTTGATCGCATGGGTGCATGTGCCCTGGGTTGGGCAAATGTGTCCTTGCCCATGATATCCTCCACCACTAAATTAGGCAATGTCCCTTATGTACGTGACTGCCGGAATGCTCGATCGAGTTCAATCGAAGTGCTACCGGCAATCGAGGAGAGTTGAAATATCGAAGAATAATTGTGGCTATATAAACATAAATAAGTTAATTCCAGCCCCGCCACGCCAAATACTTGAGACTTGCGTATCTGACACTCGAGAAGGGTGTGTCCAACATGTTTTAGACATCTCTACGAAAAAATTATAAAATTTTAATATATTCAATTAATGCATAATTTAGATTGAGTAGAATTATGTTCTCAAGTATTGTATAACTATTGATTGTTTCACTTTATTTTGTACTTGCACTTGACTCTGATACTCATAATTAAGTGAGCCTTTTAATTAAGGTATTTAAACTTCATTATGATTAATAAGTAGTGTGTGATGAGATGCCAATTTATTTGATTTTAAGTATGTCAAGAGTTTTTACTTGTGTCTTAACGATATTAATATTATAAGTTCTGAAAGTGAAAAAACATGGCAGTGTCGTGGCCTTATAGATTTTTTTCAAAAATTCGTTCCGTCACATCGTAGATGATTTATCTTTAAAAGCTAAACACATGAAACAATCAACTTATCAAGAGAGGTTCAGAATCTCTTGGGAATAATGAGCCCTACTAAATATTAAAACATGGGCTCATTTGACGCGCTTCAATTTCTTCAACACCAACTCTTAAATTTTTTTTGAAATATGTCGAGCAACATGCTATGTTACATACAACTTACAACAAATAGAGGCAGTTTTAGTAACAAATTTATTTTTTATTTGTAAAATGTTTTTAATATCTCTTGACTTGTACTATTTTCTAATTATTCCAGTCAACTATTAAAATTAAAAGACTAGTAGTAAAATTATCGGAAAACTAAGAGTCCTACACTTTCTAATAATAAAACAATCATGGTCATTGATAGCCTAATTTTATAGAAATATGTATTATTATGAAAGGCTAAACTACAATATTTACACAAAATGTCTTCAAGTGACGAAAATGCGAGAGGCAGTCCCGAAATTTTAGGTGTTGGATTCATCTGCTCTTGTATGTGGAGCGCCGCGAACCGTGAGCTGTCATGCGGCTCCTGCAGATGTCGGGCGTTATCTCTCCTGTTGGTATGTGTTCAGCGCGACTTGCTTGATCGCATGGGTGCATGTGCCCTGGGTTGGGCACATGTGTCCTTGCCCATGATATCCTCCACCACTAAATTAGGCAATGTCCCTTATGTACGTGATGCCCAGAATGCTCGATCGAGTTCAATCGAAGTGCTAAGGGCAATCGAGGAGAGTTGAAATATCGAAGAATAATTGTGGCTATATAAACATAAATAAGTTAATTCCAGCCCCGCAACGCCAAATACTTGAGACTGGCGTATCTGACACTCGAGAAGGGTGTGTCCAACATGTTTTAGACATCTCTACGAAAAAATTATAAAATTTTAATATATTCAATTAATGCATAATTTAGATTGAGTAGAATTATGTTCTCAAGTATTGTATAACTATTGATTGTTTCACTTTATTTTGTACTTGCACTTGACTCTGATACTCATAATTAAGTGAGCCTTTTAATTAAGGTATTTAAACTTCATTATGATTAATAAGTAGTGTGTGATGAGATGCCAATTTATTTGATTTTAAGTATGTCAAGAGTTTTTACTTGTGTCTTAAAGAAATTAATATTATAAGTTCTGAAAGTGAAAAAACATGGCAGTGTCGTGGCCTTATAGATTTTTTTCAAAAATTCATTTCGTCACATCGTAGATGATTTATCTTTAAAAGCTAAACACATGAAATAATCAACTTATCAAGAGAGGTTCAGAATCTCTTGGGAATAATGAGCCCTACTAAATATTAAAACATGGGCTCATTTGACGCGCTTCAATTTCTTCAACACCAACTCTTAAATTTTTTTTGAAATATGTCGAGCAACATGCTATGTTACATACAACTTACAACAAATAGAGGCAGTTTTAGTAACAAATTTATTTTTTATTTGTAAAATGTTTTTAATATCTCTTGACTTGTACTATTTTCTAATTATTCCAGTCAACTATTAAAATTAAAAGACTAGTAGTAAAATTATCGGAAAACTAAGAGTCCTACACTTTCTAATAATAAAACAATCATGGTCATTGATAGCCTAATTTTATAGAAATATGTATTATTATGAAAGGCTAAACTACAATATTTACACAAAATGTCTTCAAGTGACGAAAATGCGAGAGGCAGTCCCGAAATTTTAGGTGTTGGATTCATCTGCTCTTGTATGTGGAGCGCCGCGAACCGTGAGCTGTCATGCGGCTCCTGCAGATGTCGGGCGTTATCTCTCCTGTTGGTATGTGTTCAGCGCGACTTGCTTGATCGCATGGGTGCATGTGCCCTGGGTTGGGCACATGTGTCCTTGCCCATGATATCCTCCACCACTAAATTAGGCAATGTCCCTTATGTACGTGATGCCCAGAATGCTCGATCGAGTTCAATCGAAGTGCTAAGGGCAATCGAGGAGAGTTGAAATATCGAAGAATAATTGTGGCTATATAAACATAAATAAGTTAATTCCAGCCCCGCCACGCCAAATACTTGAGACTTGCGTATCTGACACTCGAGAAGGGTGTGTCCAACATGTTTTAGACATCTCTACGAAAAAATTATAAAATTTTAATATATTCAATTAATGCATAATTTAGATTGAGTAGAATTAAGTTCTCAAGTATTGTATAACTATTGATTGTTTCACTTTATTTTGTACTTGCACTTGACTCTGATACTCATAATTAAGTGAGCCTTTTAATTAAGGTATTTAAACTTCATTATGATTAATAAGTAGTGTGTGATGAGATGCCAATTTATTTGATTTTAAGTATGTCAAGAGTTTTTACTTGTGTCTTAACGATATTAATATTATAAGTTCTGAAAGTGAAAAAACATGGCAGTGTCGTGGCCTTATAGATTTTTTTCAAAAATTCGTTCCGTCACATCGTAGATGATTTATCTTTAAAAGCTAAACACATGAAACAATCAACTTATCAAGAGAGGTTCAGAATCTCTTGGGAATAATGAGCCCTACTAAATATTAAAACATGGGCTCATTTGACGCGCTTCAATTTCTTCAACACCAACTCTTAAATTTTTTTTGAAATATGTCGAGCAACATGCTATGTTACATACAACTTACAACAAATAGAGGCAGTTTTAGTAACAAATTTATTTTTTATTTGTAAAATGTTTTTAATATCTCTTGACTTGTACTATTTTCTAATTATTCCAGTCAACTATTAAAATTAAAAGACTAGTAGTAAAATTATCGGAAAACTAAGAGTCCTACACTTTCTAATAATAAAACAATCATGGTCATTGATAGCCTAATTTTATAGAAATATGTATTATTATGAAAGGCTAAACTACAATATTTACACAAAATGTCTTCAAGTGACGAAAATGCGAGAGGCAGTCCCGAAATTTTAGGTGTTGGATTCATCTGCTCTTGTATGTGGAGCGCCGCGAACCGTGAGCTGTCATGCGGCTCCTGCAGATGTCGGGCGTTATCTCTCCTGTTGGCATGTGTTCAGCGCGCGACTTGCTTGATCGCATGGGTGCATGTGCCCTGGGTTGGGCAAATGTGTCCTTGCCCATGATATCCTCCACCACTAAATTAGGCAATGTCCCTTATCTACGTGACTGCCGGAATGCTCGATCGAGTTCAATCGAAGTGCTACCGGCAATCGAGGAGAGTTGAAATATCGAAGAATAATTGTGGCTATATAAACATAAATAAGTTAATTCCAGCCCCGCCACGCCAAATACTTGAGACTTGCGTATCTGACACTCGAGAAGGGTGTGTCCAACATGTTTTAGACATCTCTACGAAAAAATTATAAAATTTTAATATATTCAATTAATGCATAATTTAGATTGAGTAGAATTATGTTCTCAAGTATTGTATAACTATTGATTGTTTCACTTTATTTTGTACTTGCACTTGACTCTGATACTCATAATTAAGTGAGCCTTTTAATTAAGGTATTTAAACTTCATTATGATTAATAAGTAGTGTGTGATGAGATGCCAATTTATTTGATTTTAAGTATGTCAAGAGTTTTTACTTGTGTCTTAACGATATTAATATTATAAGTTCTGAAAGTGAAAAAACATGGCAGTGTCGTGGCCTTATAGATTTTTTTCAAAAATTCGTTCCGTCACATCGTAGATGATTTATCTTTAAAAGCTAAACACATGAAACAATCAACTTATCAAGAGAGGTTCAGAATCTCTTGGGAATAATGAGCCCTACTAAATATTAAAACATGGGCTCATTTGACGCGCTTCAATTTCTTCAACACCAACTCTTAAATTTTTTTTGAAATATGTCGAGCAACATGCTATGTTACATACAACTTACAACAAATAGAGGCAGTTTTAGTAACAAATTTATTTTTTATTTGTAAAATGTTTTTAATATCTCTTGACTTGTACTATTTTCTAATTATTCCAGTCAACTATTAAAATTAAAAGACTAGTAGTAAAATTATCGGAAAACTAAGAGTCCTACACTTTCTAATAATAAAACAATCATGGTCATTGATAGCCTAATTTTATAGAAATATGTATTATTATGAAAGGCTAAACTACAATATTTACACAAAATGTCTTCAAGTGACGAAAATGCGAGAGGCAGTCCCGAAATTTTAGGTGTTGGATTCATCTGCTCTTGTATGTGGAGCGCCGCGAACCGTGAGCTGTCATGCGGCTCCTGCAGATGTCGGGCGTTATCTCTCCTGTTGGCATGTGTTCAGCGCGCGACTTGCTTGATCGCATGGGTGCATGTGCCCTGGGTTGGGCAAATGTGTCCTTGCCCATGATATCCTCCACCACTAAATTAGGCAATGTCCCTTATCTACGTGACTGCCGGAATGCTCGATCGAGTTCAATCGAAGTGCTACCGGCAATCGAGGAGAGTTGAAATATCGAAGAATAATTGTGGCTATATAAACATAAATAAGTTAATTCCAGCCCCGCCACGCCAAATACTTGAGACTTGCGTATCTGACACTCGAGAAGGGTGTGTCCAACATGTTTTAGACATCTCTACGAAAAAATTATAAAATTTTAATATATTCAATTAATGCATAATTTAGATTGAGTAGAATTATGTTCTCAAGTATTGTATAACTATTGATTGTTTCACTTTATTTTGTACTTGCACTTGACTCTGATACTCATAATTAAGTGAGCCTTTTAATTAAGGTATTTAAACTTCATTATGATTAATAAGTAGTGTGTGATGAGATGCCAATTTATTTGATTTTAAGTATGTCAAGAGTTTTTACTTGTGTCTTAACGATATTAATATTATAAGTTCTGAAAGTGAAAAAACATGGCAGTGTCGTGGCCTTATAGATTTTTTTCAAAAATTCGTTCCGTCACATCGTAGATGATTTATCTTTAAAAGCTAAACACATGAAACAATCAACTTATCAAGAGAGGTTCAGAATCTCTTGGGAATAATGAGCCCTACTAAATATTAAAACATGGGCTCATTTGACGCGCTTCAATTTCTTCAACACCAACTCTTAAATTTTTTTTGAAATATGTCGAGCAACATGCTATGTTACATACAACTTACAACAAATAGAGGCAGTTTTAGTAACAAATTTATTTTTTATTTGTAAAATGTTTTTAATATCTCTTGACTTGTACTATTTTCTAATTATTCCAGTCAACTATTAAAATTAAAAGACTAGTAGTAAAATTATCGGAAAACTAAGAGTCCTACACTTTCTAATAATAAAACAATCATGGTCATTGATAGCCTAATTTTATAGAAATATGTATTATTATGAAAGGCTAAACTACAATATTTACACAAAATGTCTTCAAGTGACGAAAATGCGAGAGGCAGTCCCGAAATTTTAGGTGTTGGATTCATCTGCTCTTGTATGTGGAGCGCCGCGAACCGTGAGCTGTCATGCGGCTCCTGCAGATGTCGGGCGTTATCTCTCCTGTTGGTATGTGTTCAGCGCGACTTGCTTGATCGCATGGGTGCATGTGCCCTGGGTTGGGCACATGTGTCCTTGCCCATGATATCCTCCACCACTAAATTAGGCAATGTCCCTTATGTACGTGATGCCCAGAATGCTCGATCGAGTTCAATCGAAGTGCTAAGGGCAATCGAGGAGAGTTGAAATATCGAAGAATAATTGTGGCTATATAAACATAAATAAGTTAATTCCAGCCCCGCAACGCCAAATACTTGAGACTGGCGTATCTGACACTCGAGAAGGGTGTGTCCAACATGTTTTAGACATCTCTACGAAAAAATTATAAAATTTTAATATATTCAATTAATGCATAATTTAGATTGAGTAGAATTATGTTCTCAAGTATTGTATAACTATTGATTGTTTCACTTTATTTTGTACTTGCACTTGACTCTGATACTCATAATTAAGTGAGCCTTTTAATTAAGGTATTTAAACTTCATTATGATTAATAAGTAGTGTGTGATGAGATGCCAATTTATTTGATTTTAAGTATGTCAAGAGTTTTTACTTGTGTCTTAAAGAAATTAATATTATAAGTTCTGAAAGTGAAAAAACATGGCAGTGTCGTGGCCTTATAGATTTTTTTCAAAAATTCATTTCGTCACATCGTAGATGATTTATCTTTAAAAGCTAAACACATGAAATAATCAACTTATCAAGAGAGGTTCAGAATCTCTTGGGAATAATGAGCCCTACTAAATATTAAAACATGGGCTCATTTGACGCGCTTCAATTTCTTCAACACCAACTCTTAAATTTTTTTTGAAATATGTCGAGCAACATGCTATGTTACATACAACTTACAACAAATAGAGGCAGTTTTAGTAACAAATTTATTTTTTATTTGTAAAATGTTTTTAATATCTCTTGACTTGTACTATTTTCTAATTATTCCAGTCAACTATTAAAATTAAAAGACTAGTAGTAAAATTATCGGAAAACTAAGAGTCCTACACTTTCTAATAATAAAACAATCATGGTCATTGATAGCCTAATTTTATAGAAATATGTATTATTATGAAAGGCTAAACTACAATATTTACACAAAATGTCTTCAAGTGACGAAAATGCGAGAGGCAGTCCCGAAATTTTAGGTGTTGGATTCATCTGCTCTTGTATGTGGAGCGCCGCGAACCGTGAGCTGTCATGCGGCTCCTGCAGATGTCGGGCGTTATCTCTCCTGTTGGTATGTGTTCAGCGCGACTTGCTTGATCGCATGGGTGCATGTGCCCTGGGTTGGGCACATGTGTCCTTGCCCATGATATCCTCCACCACTAAATTAGGCAATGTCCCTTATGTACGTGATGCCCAGAATGCTCGATCGAGTTCAATCGAAGTGCTAAGGGCAATCGAGGAGAGTTGAAATATCGAAGAATAATTGTGGCTATATAAACATAAATAAGTTAATTCCAGCCCCGCAACGCCAAATACTTGAGACTGGCGTATCTGACACTCGAGAAGGGTGTGTCCAACATGTTTTAGACATCTCTACGAAAAAATTATAAAATTTTAATATATTCAATTAATGCATAATTTAGATTGAGTAGAATTATGTTCTCAAGTATTGTATAACTATTGATTGTTTCACTTTATTTTGTACTTGCACTTGACTCTGATACTCATAATTAAGTGAGCCTTTTAATTAAGGTATTTAAACTTCATTATGATTAATAAGTAGTGTGTGATGAGATGCCAATTTATTTGATTTTAAGTATGTCAAGAGTTTTTACTTGTGTCTTAAAGAAATTAATATTATAAGTTCTGAAAGTGAAAAAACATGGCAGTGTCGTGGCCTTATAGATTTTTTTCAAAAATTCGTTCCGTCACATCGTAGATGATTTATCTTTAAAAGCTAAACACATGAAATAATCAACTTATCAAGAGAGGTTCAGAATCTCTTGGGAATAATGAGCCCTACTAAATATTAAAACATGGGCTCATTTGACGCGCTTCAATTTCTTCAACACCAACTCTTAAATTTTTTTTGAAATAGGTCGAGCAACATGCTATGTTACATACAACTTACAACAAATAGAGGCAGTTTTAGTAACAAATTTATTTTTTATTTGTAAAATGTTTTTAATATCTCTTGACTTGTACTATTTTCTAATTATTCCAGTCAACTATTAAAATTAAAAGACTAGTAGTAAAATTATCGGAAAACTAAGAGTCCTACACTTTCTAATAATAAAACAATCATGGTCATTGATAGCCTAATTTTATAGAAATATGTATTATTATGAAAGGCTAAACTACAATATTTACACAAAATGTCTTCAAGTGACGAAAATGCGAGAGGCAGTCCCGAAATTTTAGGTGTTGGATTCATCTGCTCTTGTATGTGGAGCGCCGCGAACCGTGAGCTGTCATGCGGCTCCTGCAGATGTCGGGCGTTATCTCTCCTGTTGGCATGTGTTCAGCGCGCGACTTGCTTGATCGCATGGGTGCATGTGCCCTGGGTTGGGCAAATGTGTCCTTGCCCATGATATCCTCCACCACTAAATTAGGCAATGTCCCTTATGTACGTGACTGCCGGAATGCTCGATCGAGTTCAATCGAAGTGCTACCGGCAATCGAGGAGAGTTGAAATATCGAAGAATAATTGTGGCTATATAAACATAAATAAGTTAATTCCAGCCCCGCCACGCCAAATACTTGAGACTTGCGTATCTGACACTCGAGAAGGGTGTGTCCAACATGTTTTAGACATCTCTACGAAAAAATTATAAAATTTTAATATATTCAATTAATGCATAATTTAGATTGAGTAGAATTATGTTCTCAAGTATTGTATAACTATTGATTGTTTCACTTTATTTTGTACTTGCACTTGACTCTGATACTCATAATTAAGTGAGCCTATTAATTATTGTATTTAAACTTCATTATGATTAATAAGTAGTGTGTGATGAGATGCCAATTTATTTGATTTTAAGTATGTCAAGAGTTTTTACTTGTGTCTTAACGATATTAATATTATAAGTTCTGAAAGTGAAAAAACATGGCAGTGTCGTGGCCTTATAGATTTTTTTCAAAAATTCGTTCCGTCACATCGTAGATGATTTATCTTTAAAAGCTAAACACATGAAACAATCAACTTATCAAGAGAGGTTCAGAATCTCTTGGGAATAATGAGCCCTACTAAATATTAAAACATGGGCTCATTTGACGCGCTTCAATTTCTTCAACACCAACTCTTAAATTTTTTTTGAAATATGTCGAGCAACATGCTATGTTACATACAACTTACAACAAATAGAGGCAGTTTTAGTAACAAATTTATTTTTTATTAGTAAAATATTTTTAATATCTCTTGACTTGTACTATTTTCTAATTATTCCAGTCAACTATTAAAATTAAAAGACTAGTAGTAAAATTATCGGAAAACTAAGAGTCCTACACTTTCTAATAATAAAACAATCATGGTCATTGATAGCCTAATTTTATAGAAATATGTATTATTATGAAAGACTAAACTACAATATTTACACAAAATGTCTTCAAGTAACGAAAATGCAAGAGGCAGTCCCGAAATTTTAGGTGTTGGATTCATCTGCTCTTGTATGTGGAGCGCCGCGAACCGTGAGCTGTCATGCGGCTCCTGCAGATGTCGGGCGTTATCTCTCCTGTTGGTATGTGTTCAGCGCGCGACTTGCTTGATCGCATGGGTGCATGTGCCCTGGGTTGGGCACATGTGTCCTTGCCCATGATATCCTCCACCACTAAATTAGGCAATGTCCCTTATGTACGTGACTGCCGGAATGCTCGATCGAGTTCAATCGAAGTGCTACCGGCAATCGAGGAGAGTTGAAATATCGAAGAATAATTGTGGCTATATAAACATAAATAAGTTAATTCCAGCCCCGCCACGCCAAATACTTGAGACTTGCGTATCTGACACTCGAGAAGGGTGTGTCCAACATGTTTTAGACATCTCTACGAAAAAATTATAAAATTTTAATATATTCAATTAATGCATAATTTAGATTGAGTAGAATTATGTTCTCAAGTATTGTATAACTATTGATTGTTTCACTTTATTTTGTACTTGCACTTGACTCTGATACTCATAATTAAGTGAGCCTATTAATTATTGTATTTAAACTTCATTGTGATTAATAAGTAGTGTGTGATGAGATGCCAATTTATTTGATTTTAAGTATGTCAAGAGTTTTTACTTGTGTCTTAACGATATTAATATTATAAGTTCTGAAAGTGAAAAAACATGGCAGTGTCGTGGCCTTATAGATTTTTTTCAAAAATTCGTTCCGTCACATCGTAGATGATTTATCTTTAAAAGCTAAACACATGAAACAATCAACTTATCAAGAGAGGTTCAGAATCTCTTGGGAATAATGAGCCCTACTAAATATTAAAACATGGGCTCATTTGACGCGCTTCAATTTCTTCAACACCAACTCTTAAATTTTTTTTGAAATATGTCGAGCAACATGCTATGTTACATACAACTTACAACAAATAGAGGCAGTTTTAGTAACAAATTTATTTTTTATTAGTAAAATATTTTTAATATCTCTTGACTTGTACTATTTTCTAATTATTCCAGTCAACTATTAAAATTAAAAGACTAGTAGTAAAATTATCGGAAAACTAAGAGTCCTACACTTTCTAATAATAAAACAATCATGGTCATTGATAGCCTAATTTTATAGAAATATGTATTATTATGAAAGACTAAACTACAATATTTACACAAAATGTCTTCAAGTAACGAAAATGCAAGAGGCAGTCCCGAAATTTTAGGTGTTGGATTCATCTGCTCTTGTATGTGGAGCGCCGCGAACCGTGAGCTGTCATGCGGCTCCTGCAGATGTCGGGCGTTATCTCTCCTGTTGGTATGTGTTCAGCGCGCGACTTGCTTGATCGCATGGGTGCATGTGCCCTGGGTTGGGCACATGTGTCCTTGCCCATGATATCCTCCACCACTAAATTAGGCAATGTCCCTTATGTACGTGATGCCCGGAATGCTCGATCGAGTTCAATCGAAGTGCTAAGGGCAATCGAGGAGAGTTGAAATATCGAAGAATAATTGTGGCTATATAAACATAAATAAGTTAATTCCAGCCCCGCCACGCCAAATACTTGAGACTGGCGTATCTGACACTCGAGAAGGGTGTGTCCAACATGTTTTAGACATCTCTACGAAAAAATTATAAAATTTTAATATATTCAATTAATGCATAATTTAGATTGAGTAGAATTATGTTCTCAAGTATTGTATAACTATTGATTGTTTCACTTTATTTTGTACTTGCACTTGACTCTGATACTCATAATTAAGTGAGCCTTTTAATTAAGGTATTTAAACTTCATTATGATTAATAAGTAGTGTGTGATGAGATGCCAATTTATTTGATTTTAAGTATGTCAAGAGTTTTTACTTGTGTCTTAAAGAAATTAATATTATAAGTTCTGAAAGTGAAAAAACATGGCAGTGTCGTGGCCTTATAGATTTTTTTCAAAAATTCGTTCCGTCACATCGTAGATGATTTATCTTTAAAAGCTAAACACATGAAATAATCAACTTATCAAGAGAGGTTCAGAATCTCTTGGGAATAATGAGCCCTACTAAATATTAAAACATGGGCTCATTTGACGCGCTTCAATTTCTTCAACACCAACTCTTAAATTTTTTTTGAAATATGTCGAGCAACATGCTATGTTACATACAACTTACAACAAATAGAGGCAGTTTTAGTAACAAATTTATTTTTTATTTGTAAAATGTTTTTAATATCTCTTGACTTGTACTATTTTCTAATTATTCCAGTCAACTATTAAAATTAAAAGACTAGTAGTAAAATTATCGGAAAACTAAGAGTCCTACACTTTCTAATAATAAAACAATCATGGTCATTGATAGCCTAATTTTATAGAAATATGTATTATTATGAAAGGTTAAACTACAATATTTACACAAAATGTCTTCAAGTGACGAAAATGCGAGAGGCAGTCCCGAAATTTTAGGTGTTGGATTCATCTGCTCTTGTATGTGGAGCGCCGCGAACCGTGAGCTGTCATGCGGCTCCTGCAGATGTCGGGCGTTATCTCTCATGTTGGCATGTGTTCAGCGCGCGACTTGCTTGATCGCATGGGTGCATGTGCCCTGGGTTGGGCACATGTGTCCTTGCCCATGATATCCTCCACCACTAAATTAGGCAATGTCCCTTATGTACGTGACTGCCGGAATGCTCGATCGAGTTCAATCGAAGTGCTACCGGCAATCGAGGAGAGTTGAAATATCGAAGAATAATTGTGGCTATATAAACATAAATAAGTTAATTCCAGCCCCGCCACGCCAAATACTTGAGACTTGCGTATCTGACACTCGAGAAGGGTGTGTCCAACATGTTTTAGACATCTCTACGAAAAAATTATAAAATTTTAATATATTCAATTAATGCATAATTTAGATTGAGTAGAATTATGTTCTCAAGTATTGTATAACTATTGATTGTTTCACTTTATTTTGTACTTGCACTTGACTCTGATACTCATAATTAAGTGAGCGTTTTAATTAAGGTATTTAAACTTCATTATGATTAATAAGTAGTGTGTGATGAGATGCCAATTTATTTGATTTTAAGTATGTCAAGAGTTTTTACTTGTGTCTTAAAGAAATTAATATTATAAGTTCTGAAAGTGAAAAAACATGGCAGTGTCGTGGCCTTATAGATTTTTTTCAAAAATTCGTTCCGTCACATCGTAGATGATTTATCTTTAAAAGCTAAACACATGAAATAATCAACTTATCAAGAGAGGTTCAGAATCTCTTGGGAATAATGAGCCCTACTAAATATTAAAACATGGGCTCATTTGACGCGCTTCAATTTCTTCAACACCAACTCTTAAATTTTTTTTGAAATATGTCGAGCAACAATGTATGTTACATACAACTTACAACAAATAGAGGCAGTTTTAGTAACAAATTTATTTTTTATTTGTAAAATGTTTTTAATATCTCTTGACTTGTACTATTTTCTAATTATTCCAGTCAACTATTAAAATTAAAAGACTAGTAGTAAAATTATCGGAAAACTAAGAGTCCTACACTTTCTAATAATAAAACAATCATGG
This sequence comes from Linaria vulgaris, assembly GCA_948329865.1. Classification (NCBI taxonomy): domain Eukaryota; kingdom Viridiplantae; phylum Streptophyta; class Magnoliopsida; order Lamiales; family Plantaginaceae; genus Linaria; species Linaria vulgaris. The sequence continues at coordinate 69,975,905 of OX415251.1, forward strand.
TCATTGATAGCCTAATTTTATAGAAATATGTATTATTATGAAAGGTTAAACTACAATATTTACACAAAATGTCTTCAAGTGACGAAAATGCGAGAGGCAGTCCCGAAATTTTAGGTGTTGGATTCATCTGCTCTTGTATGTGGAGCGCCGCGAACCGTGAGCTGTCATGCGGCTCCTGCAGATGTCGCGCGTTATCTCTCATGTTGGCATGTGTTCAGCGCGCGACTTGCTTGATCGCATGGGTGCATGTGCCCTGGGTTGGGCACATGTGTCCTTGCCCATGATATCCTCCACCACTAAATTAGGCAATGTCCCTTATGTACGTGACTGCCGGAATGCTCGATCGAGTTCAATCGAAGTGCTACCGGCAATCGAGGAGAGTTGAAATATCGAAGAATAATTGTGGCTATATAAACATAAATAAGTTAATTCCAGCCCCGCCACGCCAAATACTTGAGACTTGCGTATCTGACACTCGAGAAGGGTGTGTCCAACATGTTTTAGACATCTCTACGAAAAAATTATAAAATTTTAATATATTCAATTAATGCATAATTTATATTGAGTAGAATTATGTTCTCAAGTATTGTATAACTATTGATTGTTTCACTTTATTTTGTACTTGCACTTGACTCTGATACTCATAATTAAGTGAGCCTATTAATTAAGTTATTTAAACTTCATTATGATTAATAAGTAGTGTGTGATGAGATGCCAATTTATTTGATTTTAAGTATGTCAAGAGTTTTTACTTGTGTCTTAACGATATTAATATTATAAGTTCTGAAAGTGAAAAAACATGGCAGTGTCGTGGCCTTATAGATTTTTTTCAAAAATTCGTTCTGTCACATCGTAGATGATTTATCTTTAAAAGATAAACACATGAAACAATCAACTTATCAAGAGAGGTTCAGAATCTCATGGGAATAATTAGCCCAACTAAATATTAAAACATGGGCTCATTTGACGCGCTTCAATTTCTTCAACACCAACTCTTTACTTTTCTTGAAATATGTCGAGCAACATGCTATGTTACATACAACTTACAACAAATAGAGGCAGTTTCAGTAACAAATTTATTTTTTATTAGTAAAATGTTTTTAATATCTCTTGACTTGTACTATTTTCTAATTATTCCAGTCAACTATTAAAATTAAAAGACTAGTAGTAAAATTATCGGAAAACTAAGAGTCCTACACTTTCTAATAATAAAACAATCATGGTCATTGATAGCCTAATTTTATAGAAATATGTATTATTATGAAAGACTAAACTACAATATTTACACAAAATGTCTTCAAGTAACGAAAATGCAAGAGGCAGTCCCGAAATTTTAGGTGTTGGATTCATCTGCTCTTGTATGTGGAGCGCCGCGAACCGTGAGCTGTCATGCGGCTCCTGCAGATGTCGGGCGTTATCTCTCATGTTGGCATGTGTTCAGCGCGCGACTTGCTTGATCGCATGGGTGCATGTGCCCTGGGTTGGGCACATGTGTCCTTGCCCATGATATCCTCCACCACTAAATTAGGCAATGTCCCTTATGTACGTGACTGCCGGAATGCTCGATCGAGTTCAATCGAAGTGCTACCGGCAATCGAGGAGAGTTGAAATATCGAAGAATAATTGTGGCTATATAAACATAAATAAGTTAATTCCAGCCCCGCCACGCCAAATACTTGAGACTTGCGTATCTGACACTCGAGAAGGGTGTGTCCAACATGTTTTAGACATCTCTACGAAAAAATTATAAAATTTTAATATATTCAATTAATGCATAATTTAGATTGAGTAGAATTATGTTCTCAAGTATTGTATAACTATTGATTGTTTCACTTTATTTTGTACTTGCACTTGACTCTGATACTCATAATTAAGTGAGCCTATTAATTAAGTTATTTAAACTTCATTATGATTAATAAGTAGTGTGTGATGAGATGCCAATTTATTTGATTTTAAGTATGTCAAGAGTTTTTACTTGTGTCTTAACGATATTAATATTATAAGTTCTGAAAGTGAAAAAACATGGCAGTGTCGTGGCCTTATAGATTTTTTTCAAAAATTCGTTCTGTCACATCGTAGATGATTTATCTTTAAAAGATAAACACATGAAACAATCAACTTATCAAGAGAGGTTCAGAATCTCATGGGAATAATTAGCCCAACTAAATATTAAAACATGGGCTCATTTGACGCGCTTCAATTTCTTCAACACCAACTCTTTACTTTTCTTGAAATATGTCGAGCAACATGCTATGTTACATACAATTTACAACAAATAGAGGCAGTTTCAGTAACAAATTTATTTTTTATTAGTAAAATGTTTTTAATATCTCTTGACTTGTACTATTTTCTAATTATTCCAGTCAACTATTAAAATTAAAAGACTAGTAGTAAAATTATCGGAAAACTAAGAGTCCTACACTTTCTAATAATAAAACAATCATGGTCATTGATAGCCTAATTTTATAGAAATATGTATTATTATGAAAGACTAAACTACAATATTTACACAAAATGTCTTCAAGTAACGAAAATGCAAGAGGCAGTCCCGAAATTTTAGGTGTTGGATTCATCTGCTCTTGTATGTGGAGCGCCGCGAACCGTGAGCTGTCATGCGGCTCCTGCAGATGTCGGGCGTTATCTCTCATGTTGGCATGTGTTCAGCGCGCGACTTGCTTGATCGCATGGGTGCATGTGCCCTGGGTTGGGCACATGTGTCCTTGCCCATGATATCCTCCACCACTAAATTAGGCAATGTCCCTTATGTACGTGACTGCCGGAATGCTCGATCGAGTTCAATCGAAGTGCTACCGGCAATCGAGGAGAGTTGAAATATCGAAGAATAATTGTGGCTATATAAACATAAATAAGTTAATTCCAGCCCCGCCACGCCAAATACTTGAGACTTGCGTATCTGACACTCGAGAAGGGTGTGTCCAACATGTTTTAGACATCTCTACGAAAAAATTATAAAATTTTAATATATTCAATTAATGCATAATTTAGATTGAGTAGAATTATGTTCTCAAGTATTGTATAACTATTGATTGTTTCACTTTATTTTGTACTTGCACTTGACTCTGATACTCATAATTAAGTGAGCCTATTAATTAAGTTATTTAAACTTCATTATGATTAATAAGTAGTGTGTGATGAGATGCCAATTTATTTGATTTTAAGTATGTCAAGAGTTTTTACTTGTGTCTTAACGATATTAATATTATAAGTTCTGAAAGTGAAAAAACATGGCAGTGTCGTGGCCTTATAGATTTTTTTCAAAAATTCGTTCTGTCACATCGTAGATGATTTATCTTTAAAAGATAAACACATGAAACAATCAACTTATCAAGAGAGGTTCAGAATCTCATGGGAATAATTAGCCCAACTAAATATTAAAACATGGGCTCATTTGACGCGCTTCAATTTCTTCAACACCAACTCTTTACTTTTCTTGAAATATGTCGAGCAACATGCTATGTTACATACAACTTACAACAAATAGAGGCAGTTTCAGTAACAAATTTATTTTTTATTAGTAAAATGTTTTTAATATCTCTTGACTTGTACTATTTTCTAATTATTCCAGTCAACTATTAAAATTAAAAGACTAGTAGTAAAATTATCGGAAAACTAAGAGTCCTACACTTTCTAATAATAAAACAATCATGGTCATTGATAGCCTAATTTTATAGAAATATGTATTATTATGAAAGACTAAACTACAATATTTACACAAAATGTCTTCAAGTAACGAAAATGCAAGAGGCAGTCCCGAAATTTTAGGTGTTGGATTCATCTGCTCTTGTATGTGGAGCGCCGCGAACCGTGAGCTGTCATGCGGCTCCTGCAGATGTCGGGCGTTATCTCTCATGTTGGCATGTGTTCAGCGCGCGACTTGCTTGATCGCATGGGTGCATGTGCCCTGGGTTGGGCACATGTGTCCTTGCCCATGATATCCTCCACCACTAAATTAGGCAATGTCCCTTATGTACGTGACTGCCGGAATGCTCGATCGAGTTCAATCGAAGTGCTACCGGCAATCGAGGAGAGTTGAAATATCGAAGAATAATTGTGGCTATATAAACATAAATAAGTTAATTCCAGCCCCGCCACGCCAAATACTTGAGACTTGCGTATCTGACAATCGAGAAGGGTGTGTCCAACATGTTTTAGACATCTCTACGAAAAAATTATAAAATTTTAATATATTCAATTAATGCATAATTTAGATTGAGTAGAATTATGTTCTCAAGTATTGTATAACTATTGATTGTTTCACTTTATTTTGTACTTGCACTTGACTCTGATACTCATAATTAAGTGAGCCTATTAATTAAGTTATTTAAACTTCATTATGATTAATAAGTAGTGTGTGATGAGATGCCAATTTATTTGATTTTAAGTATGTCAAGAGTTTTTACTTGTGTCTTAACGATATTAATATTATAAGTTCTGAAAGTGAAAAAACATGGCAGTGTCGTGGCCTTATAGATTTTTTTCAAAAATTCGTTCTGTCACATCGTAGATGATTTATCTTTAAAAGATAAACACATGAAACAATCAACTTATCAAGAGAGGTTCAGAATCTCATGGGAATAATTAGCCCAACTAAATATTAAAACATGGGCTCATTTGACGCGCTTCAATTTCTTCAACACCAACTCTTTACTTTTCTTGAAATATGTCGAGCAACATGCTATGTTACATACAACTTACAACAAATAGAGGCAGTTTCAGTAACAAATTTATTTTTTATTAGTAAAATGTTTTTAATATCTCTTGACTTGTACTATTTTCTAATTATTCCAGTCAACTATTAAAATTAAAAGACTAGTAGTAAAATTATCGGAAAACTAAGAGTCCTACACTTTCTAATAATAAAACAATCATGGTCATTGATAGCCTAATTTTATAGAAATATGTATTATTATGAAAGACTAAACTACAATATTTACACAAAATGTCTTCAAGTAACGAAAATGCAAGAGGCAGTCCCGAAATTTTAGGTGTTGGATTCATCTGCTCTTGTATGTGGAGCGCCGCGAACCGTGAGCTGTCATGCGGCTCCTGCAGATGTCGGGCGTTATCTCTCATGTTGGCATGTGTTCAGCGCGCGACTTGCTTGATCGCATGGGTGCATGTGCCCTGGGTTGGGCACATGTGTCCTTGCCCATGATATCCTCCACCACTAAATTAGGCAATGTCCCTTATGTACGTGACTGCCGGAATGCTCGATCGAGTTCAATCGAAGTGCTACCGGCAATCGAGGAGAGTTGAAATATCGAAGAATAATTGTGGCTATATAAACATAAATAAGTTAATTCCAGCCCCGCCACGCCAAATACTTGAGACTTGCGTATCTGACACTCGAGAAGGGTGTGTCCAACATGTTTTAGACATCTCTACGAAAAAATTATAAAATTTTAATATATTCAATTAATGCATAATTTAGATTGAGTAGAATTATGTTCTCAAGTATTGTATAACTATTGATTGTTTCACTTTATTTTGTACTTGCACTTGACTCTGATACTCATAATTAAGTGAGCCTATTAATTAAGTTATTTAAACTTCATTATGATTAATAAGTAGTGTGTGATGAGATGCCAATTTATTTGATTTTAAGTATGTCAAGAGTTTTTACTTGTGTCTTAACGATATTAATATTATAAGTTCTGAAAGTGAAAAAACATGGCAGTGTCGTGGCCTTATAGATTTTTTTCAAAAATTCGTTCTGTCACATCGTAGATGATTTATCTTTAAAAGATAAACACATGAAACAATCAACTTATCAAGAGAGGTTCAGAATCTCATGGGAATAATTAGCCCAACTAAATATTAAAACATGGGCTCATTTGACGCGCTTCAATTTCTTCAACACCAACTCTTTACTTTTCTTGAAATATGTCGAGCAACATGCTATGTTACATACAACTTACAACAAATAGAGGCAGTTTCAGTAACAAATTTATTTTTTATTAGTAAAATGTTTTTAATATCTCTTGACTTGTACTATTTTCTAATTATTCCAGTCAACTATTAAAATTAAAAGACTAGTAGTAAAATTATCGGAAAACTAAGAGTCCTACACTTTCTAATAATAAAACAATCATGGTCATTGATAGCCTAATTTTATAGAAATATGTATTATTATGAAAGACTAAACTACAATATTTACACAAAATGTCTTCAAGTAACGAAAATGCAAGAGGCAGTCCCGAAATTTTAGGTGTTGGATTCATCTGCTCTTGTATGTGGAGCGCCGCGAACCGTGAGCTGTCATGCGGCTCCTGCAGATGTCGGGCGTTATCTCTCATGTTGGCATGTGTTCAGCGCGCGACTTGCTTGATCGCATGGGTGCATGTGCCCTGGGTTGGGCACATGTGTCCTTGCCCATGATATCCTCCACCACTAAATTAGGCAATGTCCCTTATGTACGTGACTGCCGGAATGCTCGATCGAGTTCAATCGAAGTGCTACCGGCAATCGAGGAGAGTTGAAATATCGAAGAATAATTGTGGCTATATAAACATAAATAAGTTAATTCCAGCCCCGCCACGCCAAATACTTGAGACTTGCGTATCTGACACTCGAGAAGGGTGTGTCCAACATGTTTTAGACATCTCTACGAAAAAATTATAAAATTTTAATATATTCAATTAATGCATAATTTAGATTGAGTAGAATTATGTTCTCAAGTATTGTATAACTATTGATTGTTTCACTTTATTTTGTACTTGCACTTGACTCTGATACTCATAATTAAGTGAGCCTATTAATTAAGTTATTTAAACTTCATTATGATTAATAAGTAGTGTGTGATGAGATGCCAATTTATTTGATTTTAAGTATGTCAAGAGTTTTTACTTGTGTCTTAACGATATTAATATTATAAGTTCTGAAAGTGAAAAAACATGGCAGTGTCGTGGCCTTATAGATTTTTTTCAAAAATTCGTTCTGTCACATCGTAGATGATTTATCTTTAAAAGATAAACACATGAAACAATCAACTTATCAAGAGAGGTTCAGAATCTCATGGGAATAATTAGCCCAACTAAATATTAAAACATGGGCTCATTTGACGCGCTTCAATTTCTTCAACACCAACTCTTTACTTTTCTTGAAATATGTCGAGCAACATGCTATGTTACATACAACTTACAACAAATAGAGGCAGTTTCAGTAACAAATTTATTTTTTATTAGTAAAATGTTTTTAATATCTCTTGACTTGTACTATTTTCTAATTATTCCAGTCAACTATTAAAATTAAAAGACTAGTAGTAAAATTATCGGAAAACTAAGAGTCCTACACTTTCTAATAATAAAACAATCATGGTCATTGATAGCCTAATTTTATAGAAATATGTATTATTATGAAAGACTAAACTACAATATTTACACAAAATGTCTTCAAGTAACGAAAATGCAAGAGGCAGTCCCGAAATTTTAGGTGTTGGATTCATCTGCTCTTGTATGTGGAGCGCCGCGAACCGTGAGCTGTCATGCGGCTCCTGCAGATGTCGGGCGTTATCTCTCATGTTGGCATGTGTTCAGCGCGCGACTTGCTTGATCGCATGGGTGCATGTGCCCTGGGTTGGGCACATGTGTCCTTGCCCATGATATCCTCCACCACTAAATTAGGCAATGTCCCTTATGTACGTGACTGCCGGAATGCTCGATCGAGTTCAATCGAAGTGCTACCGGCAATCGAGGAGAGTTGAAATATCGAAGAATAATTGTGGCTATATAAACATAAATAAGTTAATTCCAGCCCCGCCACGCCAAATACTTGAGACTTGCGTATCTGACAATCGAGAAGGGTGTGTCCAACATGTTTTAGACATCTCTACGAAAAAATTATAAAATTTTAATATATTCAATTAATGCATAATTTAGATTGAGTAGAATTATGTTCTCAAGTATTGTATAACTATTGATTGTTTCACTTTATTTTGTACTTGCACTTGACTCTGATACTCATAATTAAGTGAGCCTATTAATTAAGTTATTTAAACTTCATTATGATTAATAAGTAGTGTGTGATGAGATGCCAATTTATTTGATTTTAAGTATGTCAAGAGTTTTTACTTGTGTCTTAACGATATTAATATTATAAGTTCTGAAAGTGAAAAAACATGGCAGTGTCGTGGCCTTATAGATTTTTTTCAAAAATTCGTTCTGTCACATCGTAGATGATTTATCTTTAAAAGATAAACACATGAAACAATCAACTTATCAAGAGAGGTTCAGAATCTCATGGGAATAATTAGCCCAACTAAATATTAAAACATGGGCTCATTTGACGCGCTTCAATTTCTTCAACACCAACTCTTTACTTTTCTTGAAATATGTCGAGCAACATGCTATGTTACATACAACTTACAACAAATAGAGGCAGTTTCAGTAACAAATTTATTTTTTATTAGTAAAATGTTTTTAATATCTCTTGACTTGTACTATTTTCTAATTATTCCAGTCAACTATTAAAATTAAAAGACTAGTAGTAAAATTATCGGAAAACTAAGAGTCCTACACTTTCTAATAATAAAACAATCATGGTCATTGATAGCCTAATTTTATAGAAATATGTATTATTATGAAAGACTAAACTACAATATTTACACAAAATGTCTTCAAGTAACGAAAATGCAAGAGGCAGTCCCGAAATTTTAGGTGTTGGATTCATCTGCTCTTGTATGTGGAGCGCCGCGAACCGTGAGCTGTCATGCGGCTCCTGCAGATGTCGGGCGTTATCTCTCATGTTGGCATGTGTTCAGCGCGCGACTTGCTTGATCGCATGGGTGCATGTGCCCTGGGTTGGGCACATGTGTCCTTGCCCATGATATCCTCCACCACTAAATTAGGCAATGTCCCTTATGTACGTGACTGCCGGAATGCTCGATCGAGTTCAATCGAAGTGCTACCGGCAATCGAGGAGAGTTGAAATATCGAAGAATAATTGTGGCTATATAAACATAAATAAGTTAATTCCAGCCCCGCCACGCCAAATACTTGAGACTTGCGTATCTGACACTCGAGAAGGGTGTGTCCAACATGTTTTAGACATCTCTACGAAAAAATTATAAAATTTTAATATATTCAATCAATGCATAATTTAGATTGAGTAGAATTATGTTCTCAAGTATTGTATAACTATTGATTGTTTCACTTTATTTTGTACTTGCACTTGACTCTGATACTCATAATTAAGTGAGCCTATTAATTAAGTTATTTAAACTTCATTATGATTAATAAGTAGTGTGTGATGAGATGCCAATTTATTTGATTTTAAGTATGTCAAGAGTTTTTACTTGTGTCTTAACGATATTAATATTATAAGTTCTGAAAGTGAAAAAACATGGCAGTGTCGTGGCCTTATAGATTTTTTTCAAAAATTCGTTCTGTCACATCGTAGATGATTTATCTTTAAAAGATAAACACATGAAACAATCAACTTATCAAGAGAGGTTCAGAATCTCATGGGAATAATTAGCCCAACTAAATATTAAAACATGGGCTCATTTGACGCGCTTCAATTTCTTCAACACCAACTCTTTACTTTTCTTGAAATATGTCGAGCAACATGCTATGTTACATACAACTTACAACAAATAGAGGCAGTTTCAGTAACAAATTTATTTTTTATTAGTAAAATGTTTTTAATATCTCTTGACTTGTACTATTTTCTAATTATTCCAGTCAACTATTAAAATTAAAAGACTAGTAGTCAAATTATCGGAAAACTAAGAGTCCTACACTTTCTAATAATAAAACAATCATGGTCATTGATAGCCTAATTTTATAGAAATATGTATTATTATGAAAGACTAAACTACAATATTTACACAAAATGTCTTCAAGTAACGAAAATGCAAGAGGCAGTCCCGAAATTTTAGGTGTTGGATTCATCTGCTCTTGTATGTGGAGCGCCGCGAACCGTGAGCTGTCATGCGGCTCCTGCAGATGTCGGGCGTTATCTCTCATGTTGGCATGTGTTCAGCGCGCGACTTGCTTGATCGCATGGGTGCATGTGCCCTGGGTTGGGCACATGTGTCCTTGCCCATGATATCCTCCACCACTAAATTAGGCAATGTCCCTTATGTACGTGACTGCCGGAATGCTCGATCGAGTTCAATCGAAGTGCTACCGGCAATCGAGGAGAGTTGAAATATCGAAGAATAATTGTGGCTATATAAACATAAATAAGTTAAATCCAGCCCCGCCACGCCAAATACTTGAGACTTGCGTATCTGACACTCGAGAAGGGTGTGTCCAACATGTTTTAGACATCTCTACGAAAAAATTATAAAATTTTAATATATTCAATTAATGCATAATTTAGATTGAGTAGAATTATGTTCTCAAGTATTGTATAACTATTGATTGTTTCACTTTATTTTGTACTTGCACTTGACTCTGATACTCATAATTAAGTGAGCCTATTAATTAAGGTATTTAAACTTCATTATGATTAATAAGTAGTGTGTGATGAGATGCCAATTTATTTGATTTTAAGTATGTCAAGAGTTTTTACTTGTGTCTTAACGATATTAATATTATAAGTTCTGAAAGTGAAAAAACATGGCAGTGTCGTGGCCTTATAGATTTTTTTCAAAAATTCGTTCTGTCACATCGTAGATGATTTATCTTTAAAAGATAAACAGATGAAACAATCAACTTATCAAGAGAGGTTCAGAATCTCATGGGAATAATTAGCCCAACTAAATATTAAAACATGGGCTCATTTGACGCGCTTCAATTTCTTCAACACCAACTCTTTACTTTTCTTGAAATATGTCGAGCAACATGCTATGTTACATACAACTTACAACAAATAGAGGCAGTTTCAGTAACAAATTTATTTTTTATTAGTAAAATGTTTTTAATATCTCTTGACTTGTACTATTTTCTACTTATTCCAGTCAACTATTAAAATAAAAAGACTAGTAGTAAAATTATCGAAAAACTAAGAGTCCTACACTTTCTGATAATAAAATAATCATAGTCATTGATAGCCTAATTTTATAGAAATATGTATTATTATGAAAGACTAAACTACAATATTTACACAAAATGTCTTCAAGTGACGAAAATGCGAGAGGCGGTCCCGAAATTTTAGGTGTTGTATTCATTTGCTCCTGTATGTGGAACGCCGGGAACTTGGAGCTGTCATGCGGCTCCTACAGATGTCGGGCGTTATCTCTCCTGTTGGCATGTGTTCAGCGCGCGACTTGCTTGATCGCATGGGTGCATGTGCCCTGGGTTGGGCACATGTGTCCTTGCCCATGATATCCTCCACCACTAAATTAGGCAATGTCCCTTATGTACGTGACTGCCGGAATGCTCGATCGAGTTCAATCGAAGTGCTACCGGCAATCGAGGAGAGTTGAAATATCGAAGAATAATTGTGGCTATATAAACATAAATAAGTTAAATCCAGCCCCGCCACGCCAAATACTTGAGACTTGCGTATCTGAGACTCGAGAAGGGTGTGTCCAACATGTTTTAGACATCTCTACGAAAAAATTATAAAATTTTAATATATTCAATTAATGCATAATTTAGATTGAGTAGAATTATGTTCTCAAGTATTGTATAACTATTGATTGTTTCACTTTATTTTGTACTTGCACTTGACTCTGATACTCATAATTAAGTGAGCCTATTAATTAAGTTATTTAAACTTCATTATGATTAATAAGTAGTGTGTGATGAGATGCCAATTTATTTGATTTTAAGTATGTCAAGAGTTTTTACTTGTGTCTTAACGATATTAATATTATAAGTTCTGAAAGTGAAAAAACATGGCAGTGTCGTGGCCTTATAGATTTTTTTCAAAAATTCGTTCTGTCACATCGTAGATGATTTATCTTTAAAAGATAAACAGATGAAACAATCAACTTATCAAGAGAGGTTCAGAATCTCATGGGAATAATTAGCCCAACTAAATATTAAAACATGGGCTCATTTGACGCGCTTCAATTTCTTCAACACCAACTCTTTACTTTTCTTGAAATATGTCGAGCAACATGCTATGTTACATACAACTTACAACAAATAGAGGCAGTTTCAGTAACAAATTTATTTTTTATTAGTAAAATGTTTTTAATATCTCTTGACTTGTACTATTTTCTACTTATTCCAGTCAACTATTAAAATAAAAAGACTAGTAGTAAAATTATCGAAAAACTAAGAGTCCTACACTTTCTGATAATAAAATAATCATAGTCATTGATAGCCTAATTTTATAGAAATATGTATTATTATGAAAGACTAAACTACAATATTTACACAAAATGTCTTCAAGTGACGAAAATGCGAGAGGCGGTCCCGAAATTTTAGGTGTTGTATTCATTTGCTCCTGTATGTGGAACGCCGGGAACTTGGAGCTGTCATGCGGCTCCTACAGATGTCGGGCGTTATCTCTCCTGTTGGCATGTGTTCAGCGCGCGACTTGCTTGATCGCATGGGTGCATGTGCCCTGGGTTGGGCACATGTGTCCTTGCCCATGATATCCTCCACCACTAAATTAGGCAATGTCCCTTATGTACGTGACGCCCGGAATGCTCGATCGAGTTCAATCGAAGTGCTACCGGCAATCGAGGAGAGTTGAAATATCGAAGAATAATTGTGGCTATATAAACATAAATAAGTTAATTCCAGCCCCGCCACGCCAAATACTTGAGACTGGCGTATCTGACACTCGAGAAGGGTGTGTCCAACATGTTTTAGACATCTCTACGAAAAAATTATAAAATTTTAATATATTCAATTAATGCATAATTTAGATTGAGTAGAATTATGTTCTCAAGTATTGTATAACTATTGATTGTTTCACTTTATTTTGTACTTGCACTTGACTCTGATACTCATAATTAAGTGAGCCTTTTAATTAAGGTATTTAAACTTCATTATGATTAATAAGTAGTGTGTGATGAGATGCCAATTTATTTGATTTTAAGTATGTCAAGAGTTTTTACTTGTGTCTTAAAGAAATTAATATTATAAGTTCTGAAAGTGAAAAAACATGGCAGTGTCGTGGCCTTATAGATTTTTTTCAAAAATTCGTTCCGTCACATCGTAGATGATTTATCTTTAAAAGCTAAACACATGAAATAATCAACTTATCAAGAGAGGTTCAGAATCTCTTGGGAATAATGAGCCCTACTAAATATTAAAACATGGGCTCATTTGACGCGCTTCAATTTCTTCAACACCAACTCTTAAATTTTTTTTGAAATATGTCGAGCAACATGCTATGTTACATACAACTTACAACAAATAGAGGCAGTTTTAGTAACAAATTTATTTTTTATTTGTAAAATGTTTTTAATATCTCTTGACTTGTACTATTTTCTAATTATTCCAGTCAACTATTAAAATTAAAAGACTAGTAGTAAAATTATCGGAAAACTAAGAGTCCTACACTTTCTAATAATAAAACAATCATGGTCATTGATAGCCTAATTTTATAGAAATATGTATTATTATGAAAGGTTAAACTACAATATTTACACAAAATGTCTTCAAGTGACGAAAATGCGAGAGGCAGTCCCGAAATTTTAGGTGTTGGATTCATCTGCTCTTGTATGTGGAGCGCCGCGAACCGTGAGCTGTCATGCGGCTCCTGCAGATGTCGGGCGTTATCTCTCATGTTGGCATGTGTTCAGCGCGCGACTTGCTTGATCGCATGGGTGCATGTGCCCTGGGTTGGGCACATGTGTCCTTGCCCATGATATCCTCCACCACTAAATTAGGCAATGTCCCTTATGTACGTGACTGCCGGAATGCTCGATCGAGTTCAATCGAAGTGCTACCGGCAATCGAGGAGAGTTGAAATATCGAAGAATAATTGTGGCTATATAAACATAAATAAGTTAATTCCAGCCCCGCCACGCCAAATACTTGAGACTTGCGTATCTGACACTCGAGAAGGGTGTGTCCAACATGTTTTAGACATCTCTACGAAAAAATTATAAAATTTTAATATATTCAATTAATGCATAATTTAGATTGAGTAGAATTATGTTCTCAAGTATTGTATAACTATTGATTGTTTCACTTTATTTTGTACTTGCACTTGACTCTGATACTCATAATTAAGTGAGCCTATTAATTAAGTTATTTAAACTTCATTATGATTAATAAGTAGTGTGTGATGAGATGCCAATTTATTTGATTTTAAGTATGTCAAGAGTTTTTACTTGTGTCTTAACGATATTAATATTATAAGTTCTGAAAGTGAAAAAACATGGCAGTGTCGTGGCCTTATAGATTTTTTTCAAAAATTCGTTCTGTCACATCGTAGATGATTTATCTTTAAAAGATAAACACATGAAACAATCAACTTATCAAGAGAGGTTCAGAATCTCATGGGAATAATTAGCCCAACTAAATATTAAAACATGGGCTCATTTGACGCGCTTCAATTTCTTCAACACCAACTCTTTACTTTTCTTGAAATATGTCGAGCAACATGCTATGTTACATACAACTTACAACAAATAGAGGCAGTTTCAGTAACAAATTTATTTTTTATTAGTAAAATGTTTTTAATATCTCTTGACTTGTACTATTTTCTACTTATTCCAGTCAACTATTAAAATAAAAAGACTAGTAGTAAAATTATCGAAAAACTAAGAGTCCTACAGTTTCTGATAATAAAATAATCATAGTCATTGATAGCCTAATTTTATAGAAATATGTATTATTATGAAAGACTAAACTACAATATTTACACAAAATGTCTTCAAGTGACGAAAATGCGAGAGGCGGTCCCGAAATTTTAGGTGTTGTATTCATTTGCTCCTGTATGTGGAACGCCGGGAACTTGGAGCAGTCATGCGGCTCCTACAGATGTCGGGCGTTATCTCTCCTGTTGGCATGTGTTCAGCGCGCGACTTGCTTGATCGCATGGGTGCATGTGCCCTGGGTTGGGCACATGTGTCCTTGCCCATGATATCCTCCACCACTAAATTAGGCAATGTCCCTTATGTACGTGACGCCCGGAATGCTCGATCGAGTTCAATCGAAGTGCTACCGGCAATCGAGGAGAGTTGAAATATCGAAGAATAATTGTGGCTATATAAACATAAATAAGTTAATTCCAGCCCCGCCATACCAAATACTTGAGACTGGCGTATCTGACACTCGAGAAGGGTGTGTCCAACATGTTTTAGACATCTCTACGAAAAAATTATAAAATTTTAATATATTCAATTAATGCATAATTTAGATTGAGTAGAATTATGTTATGAAGTATTGTATAACTATTGATTGTTTCACTTTATTTTGTACTTGCACTTGACTCTGATACTCATAATTAAGTGAGCCTATTAATTAAGTTATTTAAACTTCATTATGATTAATAAGTAGTGTGTGATGAGATGCCAATTTATTTGATTTTAAGTATGTCAAGAGTTTTTACTTGTGTCTTAACGATATTAATATTATAAGTTCTGAAAGTGAAAAAACATGGCAGTGTCGTGGCCTTATAGATTTTTTTCAAAAATTCGTTTCGTCACATCGTAGATGATTTATCTTTAAAAGATAAACACATGAAACAATCAACTTATCAAGAGAGGTTCAGAATCTCTTGGGAATAATGAGCCCTACTAAATATTAAAACATGGGATCATTTGACGCGCTTCAATTTCTTCAACACCAACTCTTAAATTTTTTTTGAAATATGTCGAGCAACATGCTATGTTACATACAACTTACAACAAATAGAGGCAGTTTTAGTAACAAATTTATTTTTTATTTGTAAAATGTTTTTAATATCTCTTGACTTGTACTATTTTCTAATTATTCCAGTCAACTATTAAAATTAAAAGACTAGTAGTAAAATTATCGGAAAACTAAGAGTCCTACACTTTCTAATAATAAAACAATCATGGTCATTGATAGCCTAATTTTATAGAAATATGTATTAAATTGAAAGGCTAAACTACAATATTTACACAAAATGTCTTCAAGTGACGAAAATGCGAGAGGCAGTCCCGAAATTTTAGGTGTTGGATTCATCTGCTCTTGTATGTGGAGCGCCGCGAACCGTGAGCTGTCATGCGGCTCCTGCAGATGTCGGGCGTTATCTCTCATGTTGGCATGTGTTCAGCGCGCGACTTGCTTGATCGCATGGGTGCATGTGCCCTGGGTTGGGCACATGTGTCCTTGCCCATGATATCCTCCACCACTAAATTAGGCAATGTCCCTTATGTACGTGGCTGCCGGAATGCTCGATCGAGTTCAATCGAAGTGCTACCGGCAATCGAGGAGAGTTGAAATATCGAAGAATAATTGTGGCTATATAAACATAAATAAGTTAATTCCAGCCCCGCCACGCCAAATACTTGAGACTTGCATATCTGACACTCGAGAAGGGTGTGTCCAACATGTTTTAGACATCTCTACGAAAAAATTATAAAATTTTAATATATTCAATTAATGCATAATTTAGATTGAGTAGAATTATGTTCTCAAGTATTGTATAACTATTGATTGTTTCACTTTATTTTGTACTTGCACTTGACTCTGATACTCATAATTAAGTGAGCCTATTAATTAAGTTATTTAAACTTCATTATGATTAATAAGTAGTGTGTGATGAGATGCCAATTTATTTGATTTTAAGTATGTCAAGAGTTTTTACTTGTGTCTTAACGATATTAATATTATAAGTTCTGAAAGTGAAAAAACATGGCAGTGTCGTGGCCTTATAGATTTTTTTCAAAAATTCGTTCCGTCACATCGTAGATGATTTATCTTTAAAAGATAAACACATGAAACAATCAACTTATCAAGAGAGGTTCAGAATCTCATGGGAATAATTAGCCCAACTAAATATTAAAACATGGGCTCATTTGACGCGCTTCAATTTCTTCAACACCAACTCTTTACTTTTCTTGAAATATGTCGAGCAACATGCTATGTTACATACAACTTACAACAAATAGAGGCAGTTTCAGTAACAAATTTATTTTTTATTAGTAAAATGTTTTTAATATCTCTTGACTTGTACTATTTTCTACTTATTCCAGTCAACTATTAAAATAAAAAGACTAGTAGTAAAATTATCGAAAAACTAAGAGTCCTACACTTTCTGATAATAAAATAATCATAGTCATTGATAGCCTAATTTTATAGAAATATGTATTATTATGAAAGACTAAACTACAATATTTACACAAAATGTCTTCAAGTGACGAAAATGCGAGAGGCGGTCCCGAAATTTTAGGTGTTGTATTCATTTGCTCCTGTATGTGGAACGCCGGGAACTTGGAGCTGTCATGCGGCTCCTACAGATGTCGGGCGTTATCTCTCCTGTTGGCATGTGTTCAGCGCGCGACTTGCTTGATTGCATGGGTGCATGTGCCCTGGGTTGGGCACATGTGTCCTTGCCCATGATATCCTCCACCACTAAATTAGGCAATGTCCCTTATGTACGTGACGCCCGGAATGCTCGATCGAGTTCAATCGAAGTGCTACCGGCAATCGAGGAGAGTTGAAATATCGAAGAATAATTGTGGCTATATAAACATAAATAAGTTAATTCCAGCCCCGCCACGCCAAATACTTGAGACTGGCGTATCTGATACTCGAGAAGGGTGTGTCCAACATGTTTTAGACATCTCTACGAAAAAATTATAAAATTTTAATATATTCAATTAATGCATAATTTAGATTGAGTAGAATTATGTTCTGAAGTATTGTATAACTATTGATTGTTTCACTTTATTTTGTACTTGCACTTGACTCTGATACTCATAATTAAGTGAGCCTATTAATTAAGTTATTTAAACTTCATTATGATTAATAAGTAGTGTGTGATGAGATGCCAATTTATTTGATTTTAAGTATGTCAAGAGTTTTTACTTGTGTCTTAACGATATTAATATTATAAGTTCTGAAAGTGAAAAAACATGGCAGTGTCGTGGCCTTATAGATTTTTTTCAAAAATTCGTTCCGTCACATCGTAGATGATTTATCTTTAAAAGATAAACACATGAAACAATCAACTTATCAAGAGAGGTTCAGAATCTCTTGGGAATAATGAGCCCTACTAAATATTAAAACATGGGCTCATTTGACGCGCTTCAATTTCTTCAACACCAACTCTTAAATTTTTTTTGAAATATGTCGAGCAACATGCTATGTTACATACAACTTACAACAAATAGAGGCAGTTTTAGTAACAAATTTATTTTTTATTTGTAAAATGTTTTTAATATCTCTTGACTTGTACTATTTTCTAATTATTCCAGTCAACTATTAAAATTAAAAGACTAGTAGTAAAATTATCGGAAAACTAAGAGTCCTACACTTTCTAATAATAAAACAATCATGGTCATTGATAGCCTAATTTTATAGAAATATGTATTAAATTGAAAGGCTAAACTACAATATTTACACAAAATGTCTTCAAGTGACGAAAATGCGAGAGGCAGTCCCGAAATTTTAGGTGTTGGATTCATCTGCTCTTGTATGTGGAGCGCCGCGAACCGTGAGCTGTCATGCGGCTCCTGCAGATGTCGGGCGTTATCTCTCATGTTGGCATGTGTTCAGCGCGCGACTTGCTTGATCGCATGGGTGCATGTGCCCTGGGTTGGGCACATGTGTCCTTGCCCATGATATCCTCCACCACTAAATTAGGCAATGTCCCTTATGTACGTGACTGCCGGAATGCTCGATCGAGTTCAATCGAAGTGCTACCGGCAATCGAGGAGAGTTGAAATATCGAAGAATAACTGTGGCTATATAAACATAAATAAGTTAATTCCAGCCCCGCCACGCCAAATACTTGAGACTTGCATATCTGACACTCGAGAAGGGTGTGTCCAACATGTTTTAGACATCTCTACGAAAAAATTATAAAATTTTAATATATTCAATTAATGCATAATTTAGATTGAGTAGAATTATGTTCTCAAGTATTGTATAACTATTGATTGTTTCACTTTATTTTGTACTTGCACTTGACTCTGATACTCATAATTAAGTGAGCCTATTAATTAAGTTATTTAAACTTCATTATGATTAATAAGTAGTGTGTGATGAGATGCCAATTTATTTGATTTTAAGTATGTCAAGAGTTTTTACTTGTGTCTTAACGATATTAATATTATAAGTTCTGAAAGTGAAAAAACATGGCAGTGTCGTGGCCTTATAGATTTTTTTCAAAAATTCGTTCCGTCACATCGTAGATGATTTATCTTTAAAAGATAAACACATGAAACAATCAACTTATCAAGAGAGGTTCAGAATCTCATGGGAATAATTAGCCCAACTAAATATTAAAACATGGGCTCATTTGACGCGCTTCAATTTCTTCAACACCAACTCTTTACTTTTCTTGAAATATGTCGAGCAACATGCTATGTTACATACAACTTACAACAAATAGAGGCAGTTTCAGTAACAAATTTATTTTTTCTTAGTAAAATGTTTTTAATATCTCTTGACTTGTACTATTTTCTACTTATTCCAGTCAACTATTAAAATAAAAAGACTAGTAGTAAAATTATCGAAAAACTAAGAGTCCTACACTTTCTGATAATAAAATAATCATAGTCATTGATAGCCTAATTTTATAGAAATATGTATTATTATGAAAGACTAAACTACAATATTTACACAAAATGTCTTCAAGTGACGAAAATGCGAGAGGCGGTCCCGAAATTTTAGGTGTTGTATTCATTTGCTCCTGTATGTGGAACGCCGGGAACTTGGAGCTGTCATGCGGCTCCTACAGATGTCGGGCGTTATCTCTCCTGTTGGCATGTGTTCAGCGCGCGACTTGCTTGATTGCATGGGTGCATGTGCCCTGGGTTGGGCACATGTGTCCTTGCCCATGATATCCTCCACCACTAAATTAGGCAATGTCCCTTATGTACGTGACGCCCGGAATGCTCGATCGAGTTCAATCGAAGTGCTACCGGCAATCGAGGAGAGTTGAAATATCGAAGAATAATTGTGGCTATATAAACATAAATAAGTTAATTCCAGCCCCGCCACGCCAAATACTTGAGACTGGCGTATCTGACACTCGAGAAGGGTGTGTCCAACATGTTTTAGACATCTCTACGAAAAAATTATAAAATTTTAATATATTCAATTAATGCATAATTTAAATTGAGTAGAATTATGTTCTGAAGTATTGTATAACTATTGATTATTTCACTTTATTTTGTACTTGCACTTGACTCTGATACTCATAATTAAGTGAGCCTATTAATTAAGTTATTTAAACTTCATTATGATTAATAAGTAGTGTGTGATGAGATGCCAATTTATTTGATTTTAAGTATGTCAAGAGTTTTTACTTGTGTCTTAACGATATTAATATTATAAGTTCTGAAAGTGAAAAAACATGGCAGTGTCGTGGCCTTATAGATTTTTTTCAAAAATTCGTTCCGTCACATCGTAGATGATTTATCTTTAAAAGATAAACACATGAAACAATCAACTTATCAAGAGAGGTTCAGAATCTCTTGGGAATAATGAGCCCTACTAAATATTAAAACATGGGCTCATTTGACGCGCTTCAATTTCTTCAACACCAACTCTTAAATTTTTTTTGAAATATGTCGAGCAACATGCTATGTTACATACAACTTACAACAAATAGAGGCAGTTTTAGTAACAAATTTATTTTTTATTTGTAAAATGTTTTTAATATCTCTTGACTTGTACTATTTTCTAATTATTCCAGTCAACTATTAAAATTAAAAGACTAGTAGTAAAATTATCGGAAAACTAAGAGTCCTACACTTTCTAATAATAAAACAATCATGGTCATTGATAGCCTAATTTTATAGAAATATGTATTAAATTGAAAGGCTAAACTACAATATTTACACAAAATGTCTTCAAGTGACGAAAATGCGAGAGGCAGTCCCGAAATTTTAGGTGTTGGATTCATCTGCTCTTGTATGTGGAGCGCCGCGAACCGTGAGCTGTCATGCGGCTCCTGCAGATGTCGGGCGTTATCTCTCATGTTGGCATGTGTTCAGCGCGCGACTTGCTTGATCGCATGGGTGCATGTGCCCTGGGTTGGGCACATGTGTCCTTGCCCATGATATCCTCCACCACTAAATTAGGCAATGTCCCTTATGTACGTGACTGCCGGAATGCTCGATCGAGTTCAATCGAAGTGCTACCGGCAATCGAGGAGAGTTGAAATATCGAAGAATAATTGTGGCTATATAAACATAAATAAGTTAATTCCAGCCCCGCCACGCCAAATACTTGAGACTTGCATATCTGACACTCGAGAAGGGTGTGTCCAACATGTTTTAGACATTTCTACGAAAAAATTATAAAATTTTAATATATTCAATTAATGCATAATTTAGATTGAGTAGAATTATGTTCTCAAGTATTGTATAACTATTGATTGTTTCACTTTATTTTGTACTTGCACTTGACTCTGATACTCATAATTAAGTGAGCCTATTAATTAAGTTATTTAAACTTCATTATGATTAATAAGTAGTGTGTGATGAGATGCCAATTTATTTGATTTTAAGTATGTCAAGAGTTTTTACTTGTGTCTTAACGATATTAATATTATAAGTTCTGAAAGTGAAAAAACATGGCAGTGTCGTGGCCTTATAGATTTTTTTCAAAAATTCGTTCCGTCACATCGTAGATGATTTATCTTTAAAAGATAAACACATGAAACAATCAACTTATCAAGAGAGGTTCAGAATCTCATGGGAATAATTAGCCCAACTAAATATTAAAACATGGGCTCATTTGACGCGCTTCAATTTCTTCAACACCAACTCTTTACTTTTCTTGAAATATGTCGAGCAACATGCTATGTTACATACAACTTACAACAAATAGAGGCAGTTTCAGTAACAAATTTATTTTTTATTAGTAAAATGTTTTTAATATCTCTTGACTTGTACTATTTTCTGCTTATTCCAGTCAACTATTAAAATAAAAAGACTAGTAGTAAAATTATCGAAAAACTAAGAGTCCTACACTTTCTGATAATAAAATAATCATAGTCATTGATAGCCTAATTTTATAGAAATATGTATTATTATGAAAGACTAAACTACAATATTTACACAAAATGTCTTCAAGTGACGAAAATGCGAGAGGCGGTCCCGAAATTTTAGGTGTTGTATTCATTTGCTCCTGTATGTGGAACGCCGGGAACTTGGAGCTGTCATGCGGCTCCTACAGATGTCGGGCGTTATCTCTCCTGTTGGCATGTGTTCAGCGCGCGACTTGCTTGATTGCATGGGTGCATGTGCCCTGGGTTGGGCACATGTGTCCTTGCCCATGATATCCTCCACCACTAAATTAGGCAATGTCCCTTATGTACGTGACGCCCGGAATGCTCGATCGAGTTCAATCGAAGTGCTACCGGCAATCGAGGAGAGTTGAAATATCGAAGAATAATTGTGGCTATATAAACATAAATAAGTTAATTCCAGCCCCGCCACGCCAAATACTTGAGACTGGCGTATCTGACACTCGAGAAGGGTGTGTCCAACATGTTTTAGACATCTCTACGAAAAAATTATAAAATTTTAATATATTCAATTAATGCATAATTTAGATTGAGTAGAATTATGTTCTCAAGTATTGTATAACTATTGATTGTTTCACTTTATTTTGTACTTGCACTTGACTCTGATACTCATAATTAAGTGAGCCTTTTAATTAAGGTATTTAAACTTCATTATGATTAATAAGTAGTGTGTGATGAGATGCCAATTTATTTGATTTTAAGTATGTCAAGAGTTTTTACTTGTGTCTTAAAGAAATTAATATTATAAGTTCTGAAAGTGAAAAAACATGGCAGTGTCGTGGCCTTATAGATTTTTTTCAAAAATTCGTTCCGTCACATCGTAGATGATTTATCTTTAAAAGCTAAACACATGAAATAATCAACTTATCAAGAGAGGTTCAGAATCTCTTGGGAATAATGAGCCCTACTAAATATTAAAACATGGGCTCATTTGACGCGCTTCAATTTCTTCAACACCAACTCTTTACTTTTCTTGAAATATGTCGAGCAACATGCTATGTTACATACAACTTACAACAAATAGAGGCAGTTTTAGTAACAAATTTATTTTTTATTTGTAAAATGTTTTTAATATCTCTTGACTTGTACTATTTTCTACTTATTCCAGTCAACTATTAAAATAAAAAGACTAGTAGTCAAATTATCGAAAAACTAAGAGTCCTACACTTTCTGATAATAAAATAATCATAGTCATTGATAGCCTAATTTTATAGAAATATGTATTATTATGAAAGACTAAACTACAATATTTACACAAAATGTCTTCAAGTGACGAAAATGCGAGAGGCGGTCCCGAAATTTTAGGTGTTGTATTCATTTGCTCCTGTATGTGGAACGCCGGGAACTTGGAGCTGTCATGCGGCTCCTACAGATGTCGGGCGTTATCTCTCCTGTTGGCATGTGTTCAGCGCGCGACTTGCTTGATTGCATGGGTGCATGTGCCCTGGGTTGGGCACATGTGTCCTTGCCCATGATATCCTCCACCACTAAATTAGGCAATGTCCCTTATGTACGTGACGCCCGGAATGCTCGATCGAGTTCAATCGAAGTGCTACCGGCAATCGAGGAGAGTTGAAATATCGAAGAATAATTGTGGCTATATAAACATAAATAAGTTAATTCCAGCCCCGCCACGCCAAATACTTGAGACTGGCGTATCTGACACTCGAGAAGGGTGTGTCCAACATGTTTTAGACATCTCTACGAAAAAATTATAAAATTTTAATATATTCAATTAATGCATAATTTAGATTGAGTAGAATTATGTTCTCAAGTATTGTATAACTATTGATTGTTTCACTTTATTTTGTACTTGCACTTGACTCTGATACTCATAATTAAGTGAGCCTTTTAATTAAGGTATTTAAACTTCATTATGATTAATAAGTAGTGTGTGATGAGATGCCAATTTATTTGATTTTAAGTATGTCAAGAGTTTTTACTTGTGTCTTAAAGAAATTAATATTATAAGTTCTGAAAGTGAAAAAACATGGCAGTGTCGTGGCCTTATAGATTTTTTTCAAAAATTCGTTCCGTCACATCGTAGATGATTTATCTTTAAAAGCTAAACACATGAAATAATCAACTTATCAAG
Organism: Linaria vulgaris; assembly: GCA_948329865.1. Classification (NCBI taxonomy): domain Eukaryota; kingdom Viridiplantae; phylum Streptophyta; class Magnoliopsida; order Lamiales; family Plantaginaceae; genus Linaria; species Linaria vulgaris. The sequence continues at coordinate 70,000,050 of OX415251.1, forward strand.
AGAGGTTCAGAATCTCTTGGGAATAATGAGCCCTACTAAATATTAAAACATGGGCTCATTTGACGCGCTTCAATTTCTTCAACACCAACTCTTAAATTTTTTTTGAAATATGTCGAGCAACATGCTATGTTACATACAACTTACAACAAATAGAGGCAGTTTTAGTAACAAATTTATTTTTTATTTGTAAAATGTTTTTAATATCTCTTGACTTGTACTATTTTCTAATTATTCCAGTCAACTATTAAAATTAAAAGACTAGTAGTAAAATTATCGGAAAACTAAGAGTCCTACACTTTCTAATAATAAAACAATCATGGTCATTGATAGCCTAATTTTATAGAAATATGTATTATTATGAAAGGCTAAACTACAATATTTACACAAAATGTCTTCAAGTGACGAAAATGCGAGAGGCAGTCCCGAAATTTTAGGTGTTGGATTCATCTGCTCTTGTATGTGGAGCGCCGCGAACCGTGAGCTGTCATGCGGCTCCTGCAGATGTCGGGCGTTATCTCTCATGTTGGCATGTGTTCAGCGCGCGACTTGCTTGATCGCATGGGTGCATGTGCCCTGGGTTGGGCACATGTGTCCTTGCCCATGATATCCTCCACCACTAAATTAGGCAATGTCCCTTATGTACGTGACTGCCGGAATGCTCGATCGAGTTCAATCGAAGTGCTACCGGCAATCGAGGAGAGTTGAAATATCGAAGAATAATTGTGGCTATATAAACATAAATAAGTTAATTCCAGCCCCGCCACGCCAAATACTTGAGACTTGCATATCTGACACTCGAGAAGGGTGTGTCCAACATGTTTTAGACATCTCTACGAAAAAATTATAAAATTTTAATATATTCAATTAATGCATAATTTAGATTGAGTAGAATTATGTTCTCAAGTATTGTATAACTATTGATTGTTTCACTTTATTTTGTACTTGCACTTGACTCTGATACTCATAATTAAGTGAGCCTATTAATTAAGTTATTTAAACTTCATTATGATTAATAAGTAGTGTGTGATGAGATGCCAATTTATTTGATTTTAAGTATGTCAAGAGTTTTTACTTGTGTCTTAACGATATTAATATTATAAGTTCTGAAAGTGAAAAAACATGGCAGTGTCGTGGCCTTATAGATTTTTTTCAAAAATTCGTTCCGTCACATCGTAGATGATTTATCTTTAAAAGATAAACACATGAAACAATCAACTTATTAAGAGAGGTTCAGAATCTCATGGGAATAATTAGCCCAACTAAATATTAAAACATGGGCTCATTTGACGCGCTTCAATTTCTTCAACACCAACTCTTTACTTTTCTTGAAATATGTCGAGCAACATGCTATGTTACATACAACTTACAACAAATAGAGGCAGTTTCAGTAACAAATTTATTTTTTATTAGTAAAATGTTTTTAATATCTCTTGACTTGTACTATTTTCTACTTATTCCAGTCAACTATTAAAATAAAAAGACTAGTAGTAAAATTATCGAAAAACTAAGAGTCCTACACTTTCTGATAATAAAATAATCATAGTCATTGATAGCCTAATTTTATAGAAATATGTATTATTATGAAAGATTAAACTACAATATTTACACAAAATGTCTTCAAGTGACGAAAATGCGAGAGGCGGTCCCGAAATTTTAGGTGTTGTATTCATTTGCTCCTGTATGTGGAACGCCGGGAACTTGGAGCTGTCATGCGGCTCCTGCAGATGTCGGGCGTTATCTCTCCTGTTGGCATGTGTTCAGCGCGCGACTTGCTTGATCGCATGGGTGCATGTGCCCTGGGTTGGGCACATGTGTCCTTGCCCATGATATCCTCCACCACTAAATTAGGCAATGTCCCTTATGTACGTGACGCCCGGAATGCTCGATCGAGTTCAATCGAAGTGCTACCGGCAATCGAGGAGAGTTGAAATATCGAAGAATAATTGTGGCTATATAAACATAAATAAGTTAATTCCAGCCCCGCCACGCCAAATACTTGAGACTGGAGTATCTGACACTCGAGAAGGGTGTGTCCAACATGTTTTAGACATCTCTACGAAAAAATTATAAAATTTTAATATATTCAATTAATGCATAATTTAGATTGAGTAGAATTATGTTCTCAAGTATTGTATAACTATTGATTGTTTCACTTTATTTTGTACTTGCACTTGACTCTGATACTCATAATTAAGTGAGCCTTTTAATTAAGGTATTTAAACTTCATTATGATTAATAAGTAGTGTGTGATGAGATGCCAATTTATTTGATTTTAAGTATGTCAAGAGTTTTTACTTGTGTCTTAAAGAAATTAATATTATAAGTTCTGAAAGTGAAAAAACATGGCAGTGTCGTGGCCTTATAGATTTTTTTCAAAAATTCGTTCCGTCACATCGTAGATGATTTATCTTTAAAAGCTAAACACATGAAATAATCAACTTATCAAGAGAGGTTCAGAATCTCTTGGGAATAATGAGCCCTACTAAATATTAAAACATGGGCTCATTTGACGCGCTTCAATTTCTTCAACACCAACTCTTAAATTTTTTTTGAAATATGTCGAGCAACATGCTATGTTACATACAACTTACAACAAATAGAGGCAGTTTTAGTAACAAATTTATTTTTTATTTGTAAAATGTTTTTAATATCTCTTGACTTGTACTATTTTCTAATTATTCCAGTCAACTATTAAAATTAAAAGACTAGTAGTAAAATTATCGGAAAACTAAGAGTCCTACACTTTCTAATAATAAAACAATCATGGTCATTGATAGCCTAATTTTATAGAAATATGTGTTATTATGAAAGGCTAAACTACAATATTTACACAAAATGTCTTCAAGTGACGAAAATGCGAGAGGCAGTCCCGAAATTTTAGGTGTTGGATTCATCTGCTCTTGTATGTGGAGCGCCGCGAACCGTGAGCTGTCATGCGGCTCCTGCAGATGTCGGGCGTTATCTCTCCTGTTGGCATGTGTTCAGCGCGCGACTTGCTTGATTGCATGGGTGCATGTGCCCTGGGTTGGGCACATGTGTCCTTGCCCATGATATCCTCCACCACTAAATTAGGCAATGTCCCTTATGTACGTGACTGCCGGAATGCTCGATCGAGTTCAATCGAAGTGCTACCGGCAATCGAGGAGAGTTGAAATATCGAAGAATAATTGTGGCTATATAAACATAAATAAGTTAATTCCAGCCCCGCCACGCCAAATACTTGAGACTTGCATATCTGACACTCGAGAAGGGTGTGTCCAACATGTTTTAGACATCTCTACGAAAAAATTATAAAATTTTAATATATTCAATTAATGCATAATTTAGATTGAGTAGAATTATGTTCTCAAGTATTGTATAACTATTGATTGTTTCACTTTATTTTGTACTTGCACTTGACTCTGATACTCATAATTAAGTGAGCCTATTAATTAAGTTATTTAAACTTCATTATGATTAATAAGTAGTGTGTGATGAGATGCCAATTTATTTGATTTTAAGTATGTCAAGAGTTTTTACTTGTGTCTTAACGATATTAATATTATAAGTTCTGAAAGTGAAAAAACATGGCAGTGTCGTGGCCTTATAGATTTTTTTCAAAAATTCGTTCCGTCACATCGTAGATGATTTATCTTTAAAAGATAAACACATGAAACAATCAACTTATTAAGAGAGGTTCAGAATCTCATGGGAATAATTAGCCCAACTAAATATTAAAACATGGGCTCATTTGACGCGCTTCAATTTCTTCAACACCAACTCTTTACTTTTCTTGAAATATGTCGAGCAACATGCTATGTTACATACAACTTACAACAAATAGAGGCAGTTTCAGTAACAAATTTATTTTTTATTAGTAAAATGTTTTTAATATCTCTTGACTTGTACTATTTTCTACTTATTCCAGTCAACTATTAAAATAAAAAGACTAGTAGTAAAATTATCGAAAAACTAAGAGTCCTACACTTTCTGATAATAAAATAATCATAGTCATTGATAGCCTAATTTTATAGAAATATGTATTATTATGAAAGATTAAACTACAATATTTACACAAAATGTCTTCAAGTGACGAAAATGCGAGAGGCGGTCCCGAAATTTTAGGTGTTGTATTCATTTGCTCCTGTATGTGGAACGCCGGGAACTTGGAGCTGTCATGCGGCTCCTGCAGATGTCGGGCGTTATCTCTCCTGTTGGCATGTGTTCAGCGCGCGACTTGCTTGATCGCATGGGTGCATGTGCCCTGGGTTGGGCACATGTGTCCTTGCCCATGATATCCTCCACCACTAAATTAGGCAATGTCCCTTATGTACGTGACGCCCGGAATGCTCGATCGAGTTCAATCGAAGTGCTACCGGCAATCGAGGAGAGTTGAAATATCGAAGAATAATTGTGGCTATATAAACATAAATAAGTTAATTCCAGCCCCGCCACGCCAAATACTTGAGACTGGCGTATCTGACACTCGAGAAGGGTGTGTCCAACATGTTTTAGACATCTCTACGAAAAAATTATAAAATTTTAATATATTCAATTAATGCATAATTTAGATTGAGTAGAATTATGTTCTCAAGTATTGTATAACTATTGATTGTTTCACTTTATTTTGTACTTGCACTTGACTCTGATACTCATAATTAAGTGAGCCTTTTAATTAAGGTATTTAAACTTCATTATGATTAATAAGTAGTGTGTGATGAGATGCCAATTTATTTGATTTTAAGTATGTCAAGAGTTTTTACTTGTGTCTTAAAGAAATTAATATTATAAGTTCTGAAAGTGAAAAAACATGGCAGTGTCGTGGCCTTATAGATTTTTTTCAAAAATTCGTTCCGTCACATCGTAGATGATTTATCTTTAAAAGCTAAACACATGAAATAATCAACTTATCAAGAGAGGTTCAGAATCTCTTGGGAATAATGAGCCCTACTAAATATTAAAACATGGGCTCATTTGACGCGCTTCAATTTCTTCAACACCAACTCTTAAATTTTTTTTGAAATATGTCGAGCAACATGCTATGTTACATACAACTTACAACAAATAGAGGCAGTTTTAGTAACAAATTTATTTTTTATTTGTAAAATGTTTTTAATATCTCTTGACTTGTACTATTTTCTAATTATTCCAGTCAACTATTAAAATTAAAAGACTAGTAGTAAAATTATCGGAAAACTAAGAGTCCTACACTTTCTAATAATAAAACAATCATGGTCATTGATAGCCTAATTTTATAGAAATATGTATTATTATGAAAGGCTAAACTACAATATTTACACAAAATGTCTTCAAGTGACGAAAATGCGAGAGGCAGTCCCGAAATTTTAGGTGTTGGATTCATCTGCTCTTGTATGTGGAGCGCCGCGAACCGTGAGCTGTCATGCGGCTCCTGCAGATGTCGGGCGTTATCTCTCCTGTTGGCATGTGTTCAGCGCGCGACTTGCTTGATTGCATGGGTGCATGTGCCCTGGGTTGGGCACATGTGTCCTTGCCCATGATATCCTCCACCACTAAATTAGGCAATGTCCCTTATGTACGTGACTGCCGGAATGCTCGATCGAGTTCAATCGAAGTGCTACCGGCAATCGAGGAGAGTTGAAATATCGAAGAATAATTGTGGCTATATAAACATAAATAAGTTAATTCCAGCCCCGCCACGCCAAATACTTGAGACTGGCGTATCTGACACTCGAGAAGGGTGTGTCCAACATGTTTTAGACATCTCTACGAAAAAATTATAAAATTTTAATATATTCAATTAATGCATAATTTAGATTGAGTAGAATTATGTTCTCAAGTATTGTATAACTATTGATTGTTTCACTTTATTTTGTACTTGCACTTGACTCTGATACTCATAATTAAGTGAGCCTTTTAATTAAGGTATTTAAACTTCATTATGATTAATAAGTAGTGTGTGATGAGATGCCAATTTATTTGATTTTAAGTATGTCAAGAGTTTTTACTTGTGTCTTAAAGATATTAATATTATAAGTTCTGAAAGTGAAAAAACATGGCAGTGTCGTGGCCTTATAGATTTTTTTCAAAAATTCGTTCCGTCACATCGTAGATGATTTATCTTTAAAAGCTAAACACATGAAATAATCAACTTATCAAGAGAGGTTCAGAATCTCTTGGGAATAATGAGCCCTACTAAATATTAAAACATGGGCTCATTTGACGCGCTTCAATTTCTTCAACATCAACTCTTAAATTTTTTTTGAAATATGTCGAGCAACATGCTATGTTACATACAACTTACAACAAATAGAGGCAGTTTTAGTAACAAATTTATTTTTTATTTGTAAAATGTTTTTAATATCTCTTGACTTGTACTATTTTCTAATTATTCCAGTCAACTATTAAAATTAAAAGACTAGTAGAAAAATTATCGGAAAACTAAGAGTCCTACACTTTCTAATAATAAAACAATCATGGTCATTGATAGCCTAATTTTATAGAAATATGTATTATTATGAAAGGCTAAACTACAATATTTACACAAAATGTCTTCAAGTGACGAAAATGCGAGAGGCAGTCCCGAAATTTTAGGTGTTGGATTCATCTGCTCTTGTATGTGGAGCGCCGCGAACCGTGAGTTGTCATGCGGCTCCTGCAGATGTCGGGCGTTATCTCTCCTGTTGGCATGTGTTCAGCGCGCGACTTGCTTGATCGCATGGGTGCATGTGCCCTGGGTTGGGCACATGTGTCCTTGCCCATGATATCCTCCACCACTAAATTAGGCAATGTCCCTTATGTACGTGACTGCCGGAATGCTCGATCGAGTTCAATCGAAGTGCTACCGGCAATCGAGGAGAGTTGAAATATCGAAGAATAATTGTGGCTATATAAACATAAATAAGTTAATTCCAGCCCCGCCACGCCAAATACTTGAGACTTGCGTATCTGACACTCGAGAAGGGTGTGTCCAACATGTTTTAGACATCTCTACGAAAAAATTATAAAATTTTAATATATTCAATTAATGCATAATTTAGATTGAGTAGAATTATGTTCTCAAGTATTGTATAACTATTGATTGTTTCACTTTATTTTGTACTTGCACTTGACTCTGATACTCATAATTAAGTGAGCCTATTAATTAAGTTATTTAAACTTCATTATGATTAATAAGTAGTGGGTGATGAGATGCCAATTTATTTGATTTTAAGTATGTCAAGAGTTTTTACTTGTGTCTTAACGATATTAACATTATAAGTTCTGAAAGTGAAAAAACATGGCAGTGTCGTGGCCTTATAGATTTTTTTCAAAAATTCGTTCCGTCACATCGTAGATGATTTATCTTTAAAAGATAAACACATGAAACAATCAACTTATCAAGAGAGGTTCAGAATCTCATGGGAATAATTAGCCCAACTAAATATTAAAACATGGGATCATTTGACGCGCTTCAATTTCTTCAACACCAACTCTTTACTTTTCTTGAAATATGTCGAGCAACATGCTATGTTACATACAACTTACAACAAATAGAGGCAGTTTCAGTAACAAATTTATTTTTTATTAGTAAAATGTTTTTAATATCTCTTGACTTGTACTATTTTCTACTTATTCCAGTCAACTATTAAAATAAAAAGACTAGTAGTAAAATTATCGAAAAACTAAGAATCCTACACTTTCTGATAATAAAATAATCATAGTCATTGATAGCCTAATTTTATAGAAATATGTATTATTATGAAAGACTAAACTACAATATTTACACAAAATGTCTTCAAGTGACGAAAATGCGAGAGGGGGTCCCGAAATTTTAGGTGTTGTATTCATTTGCTCCTGTATGTGGAACGCCGGGAACTTGGAGCTGTCATGCGGCTCCTACAGATGTCGGGCGTTATCTCTCCTGTTGGCATGTGTTCAGCGCGCGACTTGCTTGATCGCATGGGTGCATGTGTCCTGGGTTGGGCACATGTGTCCTTGCCCATGATATCCTCCACCACTAAATTAGGCAATGTCCCTTATGTACATGACGCCCGGAATGCTCGATCGAGTTCAATCGAAGTGCTACCGGCAATCGAGGAGAGTTGAAATATCGAAGAATAATTGTGGCTATATAAACATAAATAAGTTAATTCCAGCCCCGCCACGCCAAATACTTGAGACTGGCGTATCTGACACTCGAGAAGGGTGTGTCCAACATGTTTTAGACATCTCTACGAAAAAATTATAAAATTTTAATATATTCAATTAATGCATAATTTAGATTGAGTAGAATTATGTTCTCAAGTATTGTATAACTATTGATTGTTTCACTTTATTTTGTACTTGCACTTGACTCTGATACTCATAATTAAGTGAGCCTTTTAATTAAGGTATTTAAACTTCATTATGATTAATAAGTAGTGTGTGATGAGATGCCAATTTATTTGATTTTAAGTATGTCAAGAGTTTTTACTTGTGTCTTAAAGAAATTAATATTATAAGTTCTGAAAGTGAAAAAACATGGCAGTGTCGTGGCCTTATAGATTTTTTTCAAAAATTCGTTCCGTCACATCGTAGATGATTTATCTTTAAAAGCTAAACACATGAAATAATCAACTTATCAAGAGAGGTTCAGAATCTCTTGGGAATAATGAGCCCTACTAAATATTAAAACATGGGCTCATTTGACGCGCTTCAATTTCTTCAACACCAACTCTTAATTTTTTTTTGAAATATGTCGAGCAACATGCTATGTTACATACAACTTACAACAAATAGAGGCAGTTTTAGTAACAAATTTATTTTTTATTTGTAAAATGTTTTTAATATCTCTTGACTTGTACTATTTTCTAATTATTCCAGTCAACTATTAAAATTAAAAGACTAGTAGTAAAATTATCGAAAAACTAAGAGTCCTACACTTTCTAATAATAAAACAATCATGGTCATTGATAGCCTAATTTTATAGAAATATGTATTATTATGAAAGGCTAAACTACAATATTTACACAAAATGTCTTCAAGTGACGAAAATGCGAGAGGCAGTCCCGAAATTTTAGGTGTTGGATTCATCTGCTCTTGTATGTGGAGCGCCGCGAACCGTGAGCTGTCATGCGGCTCCTGCAGATGTCGGGCGTTATCTCTCCTGTTGGCATGTGTTCAGCGCACGACTTGCTTGATCGCATGGGTGCATGTGCCCTGGGTTGGGCACATGTGTCCTTGCCCATGATATCCTCCACCACTAAATTAGGCAATGTCCCTTATGTACGTGACTGTCGGAATGCTCGATCGAGTTCAATCGAAGTGCTACCGGCAATCGAGGAGAGTTGAAATATCGAAGAATAATTGTGGCTATATAAACATAAATAAGTTAATTCCAGCCCCGCCACGCCAAATACTTGAGACTTGCGTATCTGACACTCGAGAAGGGTGTGTTCAACATGTTTTAGACATCTCTACGAAAAAATTATAAAATTTTAATATATTCAATTAATGCATAATTTAGATTGAGTAGAATTATGTTCTCAAGTATTGTATAACTATTGATTGTTTCACTTTATTTTGTACTTGCACTTGACTCTGATACTCATAATTAAGTGAGCCTTTTAATTAAGGTATTTAAACTTCATTATGATTAATAAGTAGTGTGTGATGAGATGCCAATTTATTTGATTTTAAGTATGTCAAGAGTTTTTACTTGTGTCTTAAAGAAATTAATATTATAAGTTCTGAAAGTGAAAAAACATGGCAGTGTCGTGGCCTTATAGATTTTTTTCAAAAATTCGTTCCGTCACATCGTAGATGATTTATCTTTAAAAGCTAAACACATGAAATAATCAACTTATCAAGAGAGGTTCAGAATCTCTTGGGAATAATGAGCCCTACTAAATATTAAAACATGGGCTCATTTGACGCGCTTCAATTTCTTCAACACCAACTCTTAATTTTTTTTTGAAATATGTCGAGCAACATGCTATGTTACATACAACTTACAACAAATAGAGGCAGTTTTAGTAACAAATTTATTTTTTATTTGTAAAATGTTTTTAATATCTCTTGACTTGTACTATTTTCTAATTATTCCAGTCAACTATTAAAATTAAAAGACTAGTAGTAAAATTATCGGAAAACTAAGAGTCCTACACTTTCTAATAATAAAACAATCATGGTCATTGAGAGCCTAATTTTATAGAAATATGTATTATTATGAAAGGCTAAACTACAATATTTACACAAAATGTCTTCAAGTGACGAAAATGCGAGAGGCAGTCCCGAAATTTTAGGTGTTGGATTCATCTGCTCTTGTATGTGGAGCGCCGCGAACCGTGAGCTGTCATGCGGCTCCTGCAGATGTCGGGCGTTATCTCTCCTGTTGGCATGTGTTCAGCGCGCGACTTGCTTGATTGCATGGGTGCATGTGCCCTGGGTTGGGCACATGTGTCCTTGCCCATGATATCCTCCACCACTAAATTAGGCAATGTCCCTTATGTACGTGACTGCCGGAATGCTCGATCGAGTTCAATCGAAGTGCTACCGGCAATCGAGGAGAGTTGAAATATCGAAGAATAATTGTGGCTATATAAACATAAATAAGTTAATTCCAGCCCCGCCACGCCAAATAATTGAGACTTGCGTATCTGACACTCGAGAAGGGTGTGTCCAACATGTTTTAGACATCTCTACGAAAAAATTATAAAATTTTAATATATTCAATTAATGCATAATTTAGATTGAGTAGAATTATGTTCTCAAGTATTGTATAACTATTGATTGTTTCACTTTATTTTGTACTTGCACTTGACTCTGATACTCATAATTAAGTGAGCCTTTTAATTAAGGTATTTAAACTTCATTATGATTAATAAGTAGTGTGTGATGAGATGCCAATTTATTTGATTTTAAGTATGTCAAGAGTTTTTACTTGTGTCTTAAAGAAATTAATATTATAAGTTCTGAAAGTGAAAAAACATGGCAGTGTCGTGGCCTTATAGATTTTTTTCAAAAATTCGTTCCGTCACATCGTAGATGATTTATCTTTAAAAGCTAAACACATGAAATAATCAACTTATCAAGAGAGGTTCAGAATCTCTTGGGAATAATGAGCCCTACTAAATATTAAAACATGGGCTCATTTGACGCGCTTCAATTTCTTCAACACCAACTCTTAATTTTTTTTTGAAATATGTCGAGCAACATGCTATGTTACATACAACTTACAACAAATAGAGGCAGTTTTAGTAACAAATTTATTTTTTATTTGTAAAATATTTTTAATATCTCTTGACTTGTACTATTTTCTAATTATTCCAGTCAACTATTAAAATTAAAAGACTAGTAGTAAAATTATCGGAAAACTAAGAGTCCTACACTTTCTAATAATAAAACAATCATGGTCATTGAGAGCCTAATTTTATAGAAATATGTATTATTATGAAAGGCTAAACTACAATATTTACACAAAATGTCTTCAAGTGACGAAAATGCGAGAGGCAGTCCCGAAATTTTAGGTGTTGGATTCATCTGCTCTTGTATGTGGAGCGCCGCGAACCGTGAGCTGTCATGCGGCTCCTGCAGATGTCGGGCGTTATCTCTCCTGTTGGCATGTGTTCAGCGCGCGACTTGCTTGATTGCATGGGTGCATGTGCCCTGGGTTGGGCACATGTGTCCTTGCCCATGATATCCTCCACCACTAAATTAGGCAATGTCCCTTATGTACGTGACTGCCGGAATGCTCGATCGAGTTCAATCGAAGTGCTACCGGCAATCGAGGAGAGTTGAAATATCGAAGAATAATTGTGGCTATATAAACATAAATAAGTTAATTCCAGCCCCGCCACGCCAAATAATTGAGACTTGCGTATCTGACACTCGAGAAGGGTGTGTCCAACATGTTTTAGACATCTCTACGAAAAAATTATAAAATTTTAATATATTCAATTAATGCATAATTTAGATTGAGTAGAATTATGTTCTCAAGTATTGTATAACTATTGATTGTTTCACTTTATTTTGTACTTGCACTTGACTCTGATACTCATAATTAAGTGAGCCTATTAATTAAGTTATTTAAACTTCATTATGATTAATAAGTAGTGTGTGATGAGATGCCAATTTATTTGACTTTAAGTATGTCAAGAGTTTTTACTTGTGTCTTAACGATATTAATATTATAAGTTCTGAAAGTGAAAAAACATGGCAGTGTCGTGGCCTTATAGATTTTTTTCAAAAATTCGTTCCGTCACATCGTAAATGATTTATCTTTAAAAGCTAAACACATGAAACAATCAACTTATCAAGAGAGGTTCAGAATCTCTTGGGAATAATGAGCCCTACTAAATATTAAAACATGGGCTCATTTGACGCTCTTCAATTTCTTCAACACCAACTCTTAAATTTGTTTTGAAATATGTCGAGCAACATGCTATGTTACATACAACTTACAACAAATAGAGGCAGTTTTAGTAACAAATTTATTTTTTATTTGTAAAATGTTTTTAATATCTCTTGACTTGTACTATTTTCTAATTATTCCAGTCAACTATTAAAATTAAAAGACTAGTAGTAAAATTATCGGAAAACTAAGAGTCCTACACTTTCTAATAATAAAACAATCATGGTCATTGAGAGCCTAATTTTATAGAAATATGTATTATTATGAAAGGCTAAACTACAATATTTACACAAAATGTCTTCAAGTGACGAAAATGCGAGAGGCAGTCCCGAAATTTTAGGTGTTGGATTCATCTGCTCTTGTATGTGGAGCGCCGCGAACCGTGAGCTGTCATGCGGCTCCTGCAGATGTCGGGCGTTATCTCTCCTGTTGGCATGTGTTCAGCGTGCGACTTGCTTGATCGCATGGGTGCATGTGCCCTGGGTTGGGCACATGTGTCCTTGCCCATGATATCCTCCACCACTAAATTAGGCAATGTCCCTTATGTACGTGACTGCCGGAATGCTCGATCGAGTTCAATCGAAGTGCTACCGGCAATCGAGGAGAGTTGAAATATCGAAGAATAATTGTGGCTATATAAACATAAATAAGTTAATTCCAGCCCCGCCACGCCAAATACTTGAGACTTGCGTATCTGACACTCGAGAAGGGTGTGTCCAACATGTTTTAGACATCTCTACGAAAAAATTATAAAATTTTAATATATTCAATTAATGCATAATTTAGATTGAGTAGAATTATGTTCTTAAGTATTGTATAACTATTGATTGTTTCACTTTATTTTGTACTTGCACTTGACTCTGATACTCATAATTAAGTGAGCCTTTTAATTAAGGTATTTAAACTTCATTATGATTAATAAGTAGTGTGTGATGAGATGCCAATTTATTTGATTTTAAGTATGTCAAGAGTTTTTACTTGTGTCTTAAAGATATTAATATTATAAGTTCTGAAAGTGAAAAAACATGGCAGTGTAGTGGCCTTATAGATTTTTTTCAAAAATTTGTTCCGTCACATCGTAGATGATTTATCTTTAAAAGCTAAACACATGAAATAATCAACTTATCAAGAGAGGTTCAGAATCTCTTGGGAATAATGAGCCCTACTAAATATTAAAACATGGGCTCATTTGACGCGCTTCAATTTCTTCAACACCAACTCTTAAATTTTTTTTGAAATATGTCGAGCAACATGCTATGTTACATACAACTTACAACAAATAGAGGCAGTTTTAGTAACAAATTTATTTTTTATTTGTAAAATGTTTTTAATATCTCTTGACTTGTACTATTTTCTAATTATTCCAGTCAACTATTAAAATTAAAAGACTAGTAGTAAAATTATTGGAAAACTAAGAGTCCTACACTTTCTAATAATAAAACAATCATGGTCATTGATAGCCTAATTTTATAGAAATATGTATTATTATGAAAGGCTAAACTACAATATTTACACAAAATGTCTTCAAGTGACGAAAATGCGAGAGGCAGTCCCGAAATTTTAGGTGTTGGATTCATCTGCTCTTGTATGTGGAGCGCCGCGAACCGTGAGCTGTCATGCGGCTCCTGCAGATGTCGGGCGTTATCTCTCCTGTTGGCATGTGTTCAGCGCGCGACTTGCTTGATCGCATGGGTGCATGTGCCCTGGGTTGGGCACATGTGTCCTTGCCCATGATATCCTCCACCACTAAATTAGGCAATGTCCCTTATGTACGTGACTGCCGGAATGCTCGATCGAGTTCAATCGAAGTGCTACCGGCAATCGAGGAGAGTTGAAATATCGAAGAATAATTGTGGCTATATAAACATAAATAAGTTAATTCCAGCCCCGCCACGCCAAATACTTGAGACTTGCGTATCTGACACTCGAGAAGGGTGTGTCCAACATGTTTTAGACATCTCTACGAAAAAATTATAAAATTTTAATATATTCAATTAATGCATAATTTAGATTGAGTAGAATTATGTTCTTAAGTATTGTATAACTATTGATTGTTTCACTTTATTTTGTACTTGCACTTGACTCTGATACTCATAATTAAGTGAGCCTTTTAATTAAGGTATTTAAACTTCATTATGATTAATAAGTAGTGTGTGATGAGATGCCAATTTATTTGATTTTAAGTATGTCAAGAGTTTTTACTTGTGTCTTAAAGATATTAATATTATAAGTTCTGAAAGTGAAAAAACATGGCAGTGTCGTGGCCTTATAGATTTTTTTCAAAAATTTGTTCCGTCACATCGTAGATGATTTATCTTTAAAAGCTAAACACATGAAATAATCAACTTATCAAGAGAGGTTCAGAATCTCTTGGGAATAATGAGCCCTACTAAATATTAAAACATGGGCTCATTTGACGCGCTTCAATTTCTTCAACACCAACTCTTAAATTTTTTTTGAAATATGTCGAGCAACATGCTATGTTACATACAACTTACAACAAATAGAGGCAGTTTTAGTAACAAATTTATTTTTTATTTGTAAAATGTTTTTAATATCTCTTGACTTGTACTATTTTCTAATTATTCCAGTCAACTATTAAAATTAAAAGACTAGTAGTAAAATTATCGGAAAACTAAGAGTCCTACACTTTCTAATAATAAAACAATCATGGTCATTGATAGCCTAATTTTATAGAAATATGTATTATTATGAAAGGCTAAACTACAATATTTACACAAAATGTCTTCAAGTGACGAAAATGCGAGAGGCAGTCCCGAAATTTTAGGTGTTGGATTCATCTGCTCTTGTATGTGGAGCGCCGCGAACCGTGAGCTGTCATGCGGCTCCTGCAGATGTCGGGCGTTATCTCTCCTGTTGGCATGTGTTCAGCGCGCGACTTGCTTGATCGCATGGGTGCATGTGCCCTGGGTTGGGCACATGTGTCCTTGCCCATGATATCCTCCACCACTAAATTAGGCAATGTCCCTTATGTACGTGACGCCCGGAATGCTCGATCGAGTTCAATCGAAGTGCTACCGGCAATCGAGGAGAGTTGAAATATCGAAGAATAATTGTGGCTATATAAACATAAATAAGTTAATTCCAGCCCCGCCACGCCAAATACTTGAGACTGGCGTATCTGACACTCGAGAAGGGTGTGTCCAACATGTTTTAGACATCTCTACGAAAAAATTATAAAATTTTAATATATTCAATTAATGCATAATTTAGATTGAGTAGAATTATGTTCTTAAGTATTGTATAACTATTGATTGTTTCACTTTATTTTGTACTTGCACTTGACTCTGATACTCATAATTAAGTGAGCCTTTTAATTAAGGTATTTAAACTTCATTATGATTAATAAGTAGTGTGTGATGAGATGTCAATTTATTTGATTTTAAGTATGTCAAGAGTTTTTACTTGTGTCTTAAAGATATTAATATTATAAGTTCTGAAAGTGAAAAAACATGGCAGTGTCGTGGCCTTATAGATTTTTTTCAAAAATTTGTTCCGTCACATCGTAGATGATTTATCTTTAAAAGCTAAACACATGAAATAATCAACTTATCAAGAGAGGTTCAGAATCTCTTGGGAATAATGAGCCCTACTAAATATTAAAACATGGGCACATTTGACGCGCTTCAATTTCTTCAACACCAACTCTTAAATTTTTTTTGAAATATGTCGAGCAACATGCTATGTTACATACAACTTACAACAAATAGAGGCAGTTTTAGTAACAAATTTATTTTTTATTTGTAAAATGTTTTTATTATCTCTTGACTTGTACTATTTTCTAATTATTCCAGTCAACTATTAAAATTAAAAGACTAGTAGTAAAATTATCGGAAAACTAAGAGTCCTACACTTTCTAATAATAAAACAATCATGGTCATTGATAGCCTAATTTTATAGAAATATGTATTATTATGAAAGGCTAAACTACAATATTTACACAAAATGTCTTCAAGTGACGAAAATGCGAGAGGCAGTCCCGAAATTTTAGGTGTTGGATTCATCTGCTCTTGTATGTGGAGCGCCGCGAACCGTGAGCTGTCATGCGGCTCCTGCAGATGTCGGGCGTTATCTCTCCTGTTGGCATGTGTTCAGCGCGCGACTTGCTTGATCGCATGGGTGCATGTGCCCTGGGTTGGGCACATGTGTCCTTGCCCATGATATCCTCCACCACTAAATTAGGCAATGTCCCTTATGTACGTGACTGCCGGAATGCTCGATCGAGTTCAATCGAAGTGCTACCGGCAATCGAGGAGAGTTGAAATATCGAAGAATAATTGTGGCTATATAAACATAAATAAGTTAATTCCAGCCCCGCCACGCCAAATACTTGAGACTTGCGTATCTGACACTCGAGAAGGGTGTGTCCAACATGTTTTAGACATCTCTACGAAAAAATTATAAAATTTTAATATATTCAATTAATGCATAATTTAGATTGAGTAGAATTATGTTCTCAAGTATTGTATAACTATTGATTGTTTCACTTTATTTTGTACTTGCACTTGACTCTGATACTCATAATTAAGTGAGCCTATTAATTATTGTATTTAAACTTCATTATGATTAATAAGTAGTGTGTGATGAGATGCCAATTTATTTGATTTTAAGTATGTCAAGAGTTTTTACTTGTGTCTTAACGATATTAATATTATAAGTTCTGAAAGTGAAAAAACATGGCAGTGTCGTGGCCTTATAGATTTTTTTCAAAAATTCGTTCCGTCACATCGTAGATGATTTATCTTTAAAAGCTAAACACATGAAACAATCAACTTATCAAGAGAGGTTCAGCATCTCATGGGAATAATTAGCCCAACTAAATATTAAAACATGGGCTCATTTGACGCGCTTCAATTTCTTCAACACCAACTCTTTACTTTTCTTGAAATATGTCGAGCAACATGCTATGTTACATACAACTTACAACAAATAGAGGCAGTTTCAGTAACAAATTTATTTTTTATTAGTAAAATGTTTTTAATATCTCTTGACTTGTACTATTTTCTACTTATTCCAGTCAACTATTAAAATAAAAAGACTAGTAGTAAAATTATCGAAAAACTAAGAGTCCTACACTTTCTGATAATAAAATAATCATAGTCATTGATAGCCTAATTTTATAGAAATATGTATTATTATGAAAGACTAAACTACAATATTTACACAAAAAGTCTTCAAGTGACGAAAATGCGAGAGGCGGTCCCGAAATTTTAGGTGTTGTATTCATCTGCTCCTGTATGTGGAACGCCGGGAACTTGGAGCTGTCATGCGGCTCCTACAGATGTCGGGCGTTATCTCTCCTGTTGGCATGTGTTCAGCGCGCGACTTGCTTGATCGCATGGGTGCATGTGCCCTGGGTTGGGCACATGTGTCCTTGCCCATGATATCCTCCACCACTAAATTAGGCAATGTATCTTATGTACGTGACGCCCGGAATGCTCGATCGAGTTCAATCGAAGTGCTACCGGCAATCGAGGAGAGTTGAAATATCGAAGAATAATTGTGGCTATATAAACATAAATAAGTTAATTCCAGCCCCGCCACGCCAAATACTTGAGACTGGCGTATCTGACACTCGAGAAGGGTGTGTCCAACATGTTTTAGACATCTCTACGAAAAAATTATAAAATTTTAATATATTCAATTAATGCATAATTTAGATTGAGTAGAATTATGTTCTCAAGTATTGTATAACTATTGATTGTTTCACTTTATTTTGTACTTGCACTTGACTATGATACTCATAATTAAGTGAGCCTTTTAATTAAGGTATTTAAACTTCATTATGATTAATAAGTAGTGTGTGATGAGATGCCAATTTATTTGATTTTAAGTATGTCAAGAGTTTTTACTTGTGTCTTAAAGATATTAATATTATAAGTCCTGAAAGTGAAAAAACATGGCAGTGTCGTGGCCTTATAGATTTTTTTCAAAAATTTGTTCCGTCACATCGTAGATGATTTATCTTTAAAAGCTAAACACATGAAACAATCAACTTATCAAGAGAGGTTCAGAATCTCTTGGGAATAATGAGCCCTACTAAATATTAAAACATGGGCTCATTTGACGCGCTTCAATTTCTTCAACACCAACTCTTAAATTTTTTTTGAAATATGTCGAGCAACATGCTATGTTACATACAACTTACAACAAATAGAGGCAGTTTTAGTAACAAATTTATTTTTTATTTGTAAAATGTTTTTAATATCTCTTGACTTGTACTATTTTTTAATTATTCTAGTCAACTATTAAAATTAAAAGACTAGTAGTAAAATTATCGGAAAACTAAGAGTCCTACACTTTCTAATAATAAAACAATCATGGTCATTGATAGCCTAATTTTATAGAAATGTGTATTATTATGAAAGGCTAAACTACAATATTTACACAAAAAGTCTTCAAGTGACGAAAATGCGAGAGGCGGTCCCGAAATTTTAGGTGTTGTATTCATCTGCTCCTGTATGTGGAACGCCGCGAACCGTGAGCTGTCATGCGGCTCCTGCAGATGTCAGGCGTTATCTCTCCTGTTGGCATGTGTTCAGCGCGCGACTTGCTTGATCGCATGGGTGCATGTGCCCTGGGTTGGGCACATGTGTCCTTGCCCATGATATCCTCCACCACTAAATTAGGCAATGTATCTTATGTACGTGACGCCCGGAATGCTCGATCGAGTTCAATCGAAGTGCTACCGGCAATCGAGGAGAGTTGAAATATCGAAGAATAATTGTGGCTATATAAACATAAATAAGTTAATTCCAGCCCCGCCACGCCAAATACTTGAGACTGGCGTATCTGACACTCGAGAAGGGTGTGTCCAACATGTTTTAGACATCTCTACGAAAAAATTATAAAATTTTAATATATTCAATTAATGCATAGTTTAGATTGAGTAGAATTATGTTCTCAAGTATTGTATAACTATTGATTGTTTCACTTTATTTTGTACTTGCACTTGACTCTGATACTCATAATTAAGTGAGCCTTTTAATTAAGGTATTTAAACTTCATTATGATTAATAAGTAGTGTGTGATGAGATGCCAATTTATTTGATTTTAAGTATGTCAAGAGTTTTTACTTGTGTCTTAAAGATATTAATATTATAAGTCCTGAAAGTGAAAAAACATGGC
Organism: Linaria vulgaris; assembly: GCA_948329865.1. Lineage (NCBI taxonomy): Eukaryota > Viridiplantae > Streptophyta > Magnoliopsida > Lamiales > Plantaginaceae > Linaria > Linaria vulgaris. The sequence goes on from OX415251.1 coordinate 70,019,530, forward strand.
AGTGTCGTGGCCTTATAGATTTTTTTCAAAAATTTGTTCCGTCACATCGTAGATGATTTATCTTTAAAAGCTAAACACATGAAACAATCAACTTATCAAGAGAGGTTCAGAATCTCTTGGGAATAATGAGCCCTACTAAATATTAAAACATGGGCTCATTTGACGCGCTTCAATTTCTTCAACACCAACTCTTAAATTTTTTTTGAAATATGTCGAGCAACATGCTATGTTACATACAACTTACAACAAATAGAGGCAGTTTTAGTAACAAATTTATTTTTTATTTGTAAAATGTTTTTAATATCTCTTGACTTGTACTATTTTTTAATTATTCCAGTCAACTATTAAAATTAAAAGACTAGTAGTAAAATTATCGGAAAACTAAGAGTCCTACACTTTCTAATAATAAAACAATCATGGTCATTGATAGCCTAATTTTATAGAAATGTGTATTATTATGAAAGGCTAAACTACAATATTTACACAAAATGTCTTCAAGTGACAAAAATGCGAGAGGCAGTCCCGAAATTTTAGGTGTTGGATTCATCTGCTCTTGTATGTGGAGCGCCGCGAACCGTGAGCTGTCATGCGGCTCCTGCAGATGTCAGGCGTTATCTCTCCTGTTGGCATGTGTTCAGCGCGCGACTTGCTTGATCGCATGGGTGCATGTGCCCTGGGTTGGGCACATGTGTCCTTGCCCATGATATCCTCCACCACTAAATTAGGCAATGTATCTTATGTACGTGACGCCCGGAATGCTCGATCGAGTTCAATCGAAGTGCTACCGGCAATCGAGGAGAGTTGAAATATCGAAGAATAATTGTGGCTATATAAACATAAATAAGTTAATTCCAGCCCCGCCACGCCAAATACTTGAGACTGGCGTATCTGACACTCGAGAAGGGTGTGTCCAACATGTTTTAGACATCTCTACGAAAAAATTATAAAATTTTAATATATTCAATTAATGCATAGTTTAGATTGAGTAGAATTATGTTCTCAAGTATTGTATAACTATTGATTGTTTCACTTTATTTTGTACTTGCACTTGACTCTGATACTCATAATTAAGTGAGCCTTTTAATTAAGGTATTTAAACTTCATTATGATTAATAAGTAGTGTGTGATGAGATGCCAATTTATTTGATTTTAAGTATGTCAAGAGTTTTTACTTGTGTCTTAAAGATATTAATATTATAAGTCCTGAAAGTGAAAAAACATGGCAGTGTCGTGGCCTTATAGATTTTTTTCAAAAATTTGTTCCGTCACATCGTAGATGATTTATCTTTAAAAGCTAAACACATGAAACAATCAACTTATCAAGAGAGGTTCAGAATCTCTTGGGAATAATGAGCCCTACTAAATATTAAAACATGGGCTCATTTGACGCGCTTCAATTTCTTCAACACCAACTCTTAAATTTTTTTTGAAATATGTCGAGCAACATGCTATGTTACATACAACTTACAACAAATAGAGGCAGTTTTAGTAACAAATTTATTTTTTATTTGTAAAATGTTTTTAATATCTCTTGACTTGTACTATTTTTTAATTATTCCAGTCAACTATTAAAATTAAAAGACTAGTAGTAAAATTATCGGAAAACTAAGAGTCCTACACTTTCTAATAATAAAACAATCATGGTCATTGATAGCCTAATTTTATAGAAATGTGTATTATTATGAAAGCCTAAACTACAATATTTACACAAAATGTCTTCAAGTGACGAAAATGCGAGAGGCAGTCCCGAAATTTTAGGTGTTGGATTCATCTGCTCTTGTATGTGGAGCGCCGCGAACCGTGAGCTGTCATGCGGCTCCTGCAGATGTCGGGCGTTATCTCTCCTGTTGGCATGTGTTCAGCGCGCGACTTGCTTGATCGCATGGGTGCATGTGCCCTGGGTTGGGCACATGTGTCCTTGCCCATGATATCCTCCACCACTAAATTAGGCAATGTATCTTATGTACGTGACGCCCGGAATGCTCGATCGAGTTCAATCGAAGTGCTACCGGCAATCGAGGAGAGTTGAAATATCGAAGAATAATTGTGGCTATATAAACATAAATAAGTTAATTCCAGCCCCGCCACGCCAAATACTTGAGACTGGCGTATCTGACACTCGAGAAGGGTGTGTCCAACATGTTTTAGACATCTCTACGAAAAAATTATAAAATTTTAATATATTCAATTAATGCATAATTTAGATTGAGTAGAATTATGTTCTCAAGTATTGTATAACTATTGATTGTTTCACTTTATTTTGTACTTGCACTTGACTCTGATACTCATAATTAAGTGAGCCTTTTAATTAAGGTATTTAAACTTCATTATGATTAATAAGTAGTGTGTGATGAGATGCCAATTTATTTGATTTTAAGTATGTCAAGAGTTTTTACTTGTGTCTTAAAGATATTAATATTATAAGTCCTGAAAGTGAAAAAACATGGCAGTGTCGTGGCCTTATAGATTTTTTTCAAAAATTTGTTCCGTCACATCGTAGATGATTTATCTTTAAAAGCTAAACACATGAAACAATCAACTTATCAAGAGAGGTTCAGAATCTCTTGGGAATAATGAGCCCTACTAAATATTAAAACATGGGCTCATTTGACGCGCTTCAATTTCTTCAACACCAACTCTTAAATTTTTTTTGAAATATGTCGAGCAACATGCTATGTTACATACAACTTACAACAAATAGAGGCAGTTTTAGTAACAAATTTATTTTTTATTTGTAAAATGTTTTTAATATCTCTTGACTTGTACTATTTTTTAATTATTCCAGTCAACTATTAAAATTAAAAGACTAGTAGTAAAATTATCGGAAAACTAAGAGTCCTACACTTTCTAATAATAAAACAATCATGGTCATTGATAGCCTAATTTTATAGAAATGTGTATTATTATGAAAGGCTAAACTACAATATTTACACAAAATGTCTTCAAGTGACGAAAATGCGAGAGGCAGTCCCGAAATTTTAGGTGTTGGATTCATCTGCTCTTGTATGTGGAGCGCCGCGAACCGTGAGCTGTCATGCGGCTCCTGCAGATGTCGGGCGTTATCTCTCCTGTTGGCATGTGTTCAGCGCGCGACTTGCTTGATCGCATGGGTGCATGTGCCCTGGGTTGGGCACATGTGTCCTTGCCCATGATATACTCCACCACTAAATTAGGCAATGTCCCTTATGTACGTGACTGCCGGAATGCTCGATCGAGTTCAATCGAAGTGCTACCGGCAATCGAGGAGAGTTGAAATATCGAAGAATAATTGTGGCTATATAAACATAAATAAGTTAATTCCAGCCCCGCCACGCCAAATACTTGAGACTTGCGTATCTGACACTCGAGAAGGGTGTGTCCAACATGTTTTAGACATCTCTACGAAAAAATTATAAAATTTTAATATATTCAATTAATGCATAATTTAGATTGAGTAGAATTATGTTCTCAAGTATTGTATAACTATTGATTGTTTCACTTTATTTTGTACTTGCACTTGACTCTGATACTCATAATTAAGTGAGCCTATTAATTATTGTATTTAAACTTCATTATGATTAATAAGTAGTGTGTGATGAGATGCCAATTTATTTGATTTTAAGTATGTCAAGAGTTTTTACTTGTGTCTTAACGATATTAATATTATAAGTTCTGAAAGTGAAAAAACATGGCAGTGTCGTGGCCTTATAGATTTTTTTCAAAAATTCGTTCCGTCACATCGTAGATGATTTATCTTTAAAAGCTAAACACATGAAACAATCAACTTATCAAGAGAGGTTCAGAATCTCATGGGAATAATTAGCCCAACTAAATATTAAAACATGGGCTCATTTGACGCGCTTCAATTTCTTCAACACCAACTCTTTACTTTTCTTGAAATATGTCGAGCAACATGCTATGTTACATACAACTTACAACAAATAGAGGCAGTTTCAGTAACAAATTTATTTTTTATTAGTAAAATGTTTTTAATATCTCTTGACTTGTACTATTTTCTACTTATTCCAGTCAACTATTAAAATAAAAAGACTAGTAGTAAAATTATCGAAAAACTAAGAGTCCTACACTTTCTGATAATAAAATAATCATAGTCATTGATAGCCTAATTTTATAGAAATATGTATTATTATGAAAGACTAAACTACAATATTTACACAAAATGTCTTCAAGTGACGAAAATGCGAGAGGCGGTCCCGAAATTTTAGGTGTTGTATTCATCTGCTCCTGTATGTGGAACGCCGGGAACTTGGAGCTGTCATGCGGCTCCTACAGATGTCGGGCGTTATCTCTCCTGTTGGCATGTGTTCAGCGCGCGACTTGCTTGATCGCATGGGTGCATGTGCCCTGGGTTGGGCACATGTGTCCTTGCCCATGATATCCTCCACCACTAAATTAGGCAATGCCCCTTATGTACGTGACGCCCGGAATGCTCGATCGAGTTCAATCGAAGTGCTACCGGCAATCGAGGAGAGTTGAAATATCGAAGAATAATTGTGGCTATATAAACATAAATAAGTTAATTCCAGCCCCGCCACGCCAAATACTTGAGACTGGCGTATCTGACACTCGAGAAGGGTGTGTCCAACATGTTTTAGACATCTCTACGAAAAAATTATAAAATTTTAATATATTCAATTAATGCATAATTTAGATTGAGTAGAATTATGTTCTCAAGTATTGTATAACTATTGAGTGTTTCACTTTATTTTGTACTTGCACTTGACTCTGATACTCATAATTAAGTGAGCCTTTTAATTAAGGTATTTAAACTTCATTATGATTAATAAGTAGTGTGTGATGAGATGCCAATTTATTTGATTTTAAGTATGTCAAGAGTTTTTACTTGTGTCTTAAAGATATTAATATTATAAGTCCTGAAAGTGAAAAAACATGGCAGTGTCGTGGCCTTATAGATTTTTTTCAAAAATTTGTTCCGTCACATCGTAGATGATTTATCTTTAAAAGCTAAACACATGAAACAATCAACTTATCAAGAGAGGTTCAGAATCTCTTGGGAATAATGAGCCCTACTAAATATTAAAACATGGGCTCATTTGACGCGCTTCAATTTCTTCAACACCAACTCTTAAATTTTTTTTGAAATATGTCGAGCAACATGCTATGTTACATACAACTTACAACAAATAGAGGCAGTTTTAGTAACAAATTTATTTTTTATTTGTAAAATGTTTTTAATATCTCTTGACTTGTACTATTTTTTAATTATTCCAGTCAACTATTAAAATTAAAAGACTAGTAGTAAAATTATCGGAAAACTAAGAGTCCTACACTTTCTAATAATAAAACAATCATGGTCATTGATAGCCTAATTTTATAGAAATGTGTATTATTATGAAAGGCTAAACTACAATATTTACACAAAATGTCTTCAAGTGACAAAAATGCGAGAGGCAGTCCCGAAATTTTAGGTGTTGGATTCATCTGCTCTTGTATGTGGAGCGCCGCGAACCGTGAGCTGTCATGCGGCTCCTGCAGATGTCGGGCGTTATCTCTCCTGTTGGCATGTGTTCAGCGCGCGACTTGCTTGATCGCATGGGTGCATGTGCCCTGGGTTGGGCAAATGTGTCCTTGCCCATGATATACTCCACCACTAAATTAGGCAATGTCCCTTATGTACGTGACTGCCGGAATGCTCGATCGAGTTCAATCGAAGTGCTACCGGCAATCGAGGAGAGTTGAAATATCGAAGAATAATTGTGGCTATATAAACATAAATAAGTTAATTCCAGCCCCGCCACGCCAAATACTTGAGACTTGCGTATCTGACACTCGAGAAGGGTGTGTCCAACATGTTTTAGACATCTCTACGAAAAAATTATAAAATTTTAATATATTCAATTAATGCATAATTTAGATTGAGTAGAATTATGTTCTCAAGTATTGTATAACTATTGATTGTTTCACTTTATTTTGTACTTGCACTTGACTCTGATACTCATAATTAAGTGAGCCTATTAATTATTGTATTTAAACTTCATTATGATTAATAAGTAGTGTGTGATGAGATGCCAATTTATTTGATTTTAAGTATGTCAAGAGTTTTTACTTGTGTCTTAACGATATTAATATTATAAGTTCTGAAAGTGAAAAAACATGGCAGTGTCGTGGCCTTATAGATTTTTTTCAAAAATTCGTTCCGTCACATCGTAGATGATTTATCTTTAAAAGCTAAACACATGAAACAATCAACTTATCAAGAGAGGTTCAGAATCTCATGGGAATAATTAGCCCAACTAAATATTAAAACATGGGCTCATTTGACGCGCTTCAATTTCTTCAACACCAACTCTTTACTTTTCTTGAAATATGTCGAGCAACATGCTATGTTACATACAACTTACAACAAATAGAGGCAGTTTCAGTAACAAATTTATTTTTTATTAGTAAAATGTTTTTAATATCTCTTGACTTGTACTATTTTCTACTTATTCCAGTCAACTATTAAAATAAAAAGACTAGTAGTAAAATTATCGAAAAACTAAGAGTCCTACACTTTCTGATAATAAAATAATCATAGTCATTGATAGCCTAATTTTATAGAAATATGTATTATTATGAAAGACTAAACTACAATATTTACACAAAATGTCTTCAAGTGACGAAAATGCGAGAGGCGGTCCCGAAATTTTAGGTGTTGTATTCATCTGCTCCTGTATGTGGAACGCCGGGAACTTGGAGCTGTCATGCGGCTCCTACAGATGTCGGGCGTTATCTCTCCTGTTGGCATGTGTTCAGCGCGCGACTTGCTTGATCGCATGGGTGCATGTGCCCTGGGTTGGGCACATGTGTCCTTGCCCATGATATCCTCCACCACTAAATTAGGCAATGCCCCTTATGTACGTGACGCCCGGAATGCTCGATCGAGTTCAATCGAAGTGCTACCGGCAATCGAGGAGAGTTGAAATATAGAAGAATAATTGTGGCTATATAAACATAAATAAGTTAATTCCAGCCCCGCCACGCCAAATACTTGAGACTGGCGTATCTGACACTCGAGAAGGGTGTGTCCAACATGTTTTAGACATCTCTACGAAAAAATTATAAAATTTTAATATATTCAATTAATGCATAATTTAGATTGAGTAGAATTATGTTCTCAAGTATTGTATAACTATTGATTGTTTCACTTTATTTTGTACTTGCACTTGACTCTGATACTCATAATTAAGTGAGCCTTTTAATTAAGGTATTTAAACTTCATTATGATTAATAAGTAGTGTGTGATGAGATGCCAATTTATTTGATTTTAAGTATGTCAAGAGTTTTTACTTGTGTCTTAAAGATATTAATATTATAAGTCCTGAAAGTGAAAAAACATGGCAGTGTCGTGGCCTTATAGATTTTTTTCAAAAATTTGTTCCGTCACATCGTAGATGATTTATCTTTAAAAGCTAAACACATGAAACAATCAACTTATCAAGAGAGGTTCAGAATCTCTTGGGAATAATGAGCCCTACTAAATATTAAAACATGGGCTCATTTGACGCGCTTCAATTTCTTCAACACCAACTCTTAAATTTTTTTTGAAATATGTCGAGCAACAAGCTATGTTACATACAACTTACAACAAATAGAGGCAGTTTTAGTAACAAATTTATTTTTTATTTGTAAAATGTTTTTAATATCTCTTGACTTGTACTATTTTTTAATTATTCCAGTCAACTATTAAAATTAAAAGACTAGTAGTAAAATTATCGGAAAACTAAGAGTCCTACACTTTCTAATAATAAAACAATCATGGTCATTGATAGCCTAATTTTATAGAAATGTGTATTATTATGAAAGGCTAAACTACAATATTTACACAAAATGTCTTCAAGTGACGAAAATGCGAGAGGCAGTCCCGAAATTTTAGGTGTTGGATTCATCTGCTCTTGTATGTGGAGCGCCGCGAACCGTGAGCTGTCATGCGGCTCCTGCAGATGTCGGGCGTTATCTCTCCTGTTGGCATGTGTTCAGCGCGCGACTTGCTTGATCGCATGGGTGCATGTGCCCTGGGTTGGGCACATGTGTCCTTGCCCATGATATACTCCACCACTAAATTAGGCAATGTCCCTTATGTACGTGACTGTCGGAATGCTCGATCGAGTTCAATCGAAGTGCTACCGGCAATCGAGGAGAGTTGAAATATCGAAGAATAATTGTGGCTATATAAACATAAATAAGTTAATTCCAGCCCCGCCACGCCAAATACTTGAGACTTGCGTATCTGACACTCGAGAAGGGTGTGTCCAACATGTTTTAGACATCTCTACGAAAAAATTATAAAATTTTAATATATTCAATTAATGCATAATTTAGATTGAGTAGAATTATGTTCTCAAGTATTGTATAACTATTGATTGTTTCACTTTATTTTGTACTTGCACTTGACTCTGATACTCATAATTAAGTGAGCCTATTAATTATTGTATTTAAACTTCATTATGATTAATAAGTAGTGTGTGATGAGATGCCAATTTATTTGATTTTAAGTATGTCAAGAGTTTTTACTTGTGTCTTAACGATATTAATATTATAAGTTCTGAAAGTGAAAAAACATGGCAGTGTCGTGGCCTTATAGATTTTTTTCAAAAATTCGTTCCGTCACATCGTAGATGATTTATCTTTAAAAGCTAAACACATGAAACAATCAACTTATCAAGAGAGGTTCAGAATCTCATGGGAATAATTAGCCCAACTAAATATTAAAACATGGGCTCATTTGACGCGCTTCAATTTCTTCAACACCAACTCTTTACTTTTCTTGAAATATGTCGAGCAACATGCTATGTTACATACAACTTACAACAAATAGAGGCAGTTTCAGTAACAAATTTATTTTTTATTAGTAAAATGTTTTTAATATCTCTTGACTTGTACTATTTTCTACTTATTCCAGTCAACTATTAAAATAAAAAGACTAGTAGTAAAATTATCGAAAAACTAAGAGTCCTACACTTTCTGATAATAAAATAATCATAGTCATTGATAGCCTAATTTTATAGAAATATGTATTATTATGAAAGACTAAACTACAATATTTACACAAAATGTCTTCAAGTGACGAAAATGCGAGAGGCGGTCCCGAAATTTTAGGTGTTGTATTCATCTGCTCCTGTATGTGGAACGCCGGGAACTTGGAGCTGTCATGCGGCTCCTACAGATGTCGGGCGTTATCTCTCCTGTTGGCATGTGTTCAGCGCGCGACTTGCTTGATCGCATGGGTGCATGTGCCCTGGGTTGGGCACATGTGTCCTTGCCCATGATATCCTCCACCACTAAATTAGGCAATGCCCCTTATGTACGTGACGCCCGGAATGCTCGATCGAGTTCAATCGAAGTGCTACCGGCAATCGAGGAGAGTTGAAATATCGAAGAATAATTGTGGCTATATAAACATAAATAAGTTAATTCCAGCCCCGCCACGCCAAATACTTGAGACTGGCGTATCTGACACTCGAGAAGGGTGTGTCCAACATGTTTTAGACATCTCTACGAAAAAATTATAAAATTTTAATATATTCAATTAATGCATAATTTAGATTGAGTAGAATTATGTTCTCAAGTATTGTATAACTATTGATTGTTTCACTTTATTTTGTACTTGCACTTGACTCTGATACTCATAATTAAGTGAGCCTTTTAATTAAGGTATTTAAACTTCATTATGATTAATAAGTAGTGTGTGATGAGATGCCAATTTATTTGATTTTAAGTATGTCAAGAGTTTTTACTTGTGTCTTAAAGATATTAATATTATAAGTCCTGAAAGTGAAAAAACATGGCAGTGTCGTGGCCTTATAGATTTTTTTCAAAAATTTGTTCCGTCACATCGTAGATGATTTATCTTTAAAAGCTAAACACATGAAACAATCAACTTATCAAGAGAGGTTCAGAATCTCTTGGGAATAATGAGCCCTACTAAATATTAAAACATGGGCTCATTTGACGCGCTTCAATTTCTTCAACACCAACTCTTAAATTTTTTTTGAAATATGTCGAGCAACATGCTATGTTACATACAACTTACAACAAATAGAGGCAGTTTTAGTAACAAATTTATTTTTTATTTGTAAAATGTTTTTAATATCTCTTGACTTGTACTATTTTTTAATTATTCCAGTCAACTATTAAAATTAAAAGACTAGTAGTAAAATTATCGGAAAACTAAGAGTCCTACACTTTCTAATAATAAAACAATCATGGTCATTGATAGCCTAATTTTATAGAAATGTGTATTATTATGAAAGGCTAAACTACAATATTTACACAAAATGTCTTCAAGTGACGAAAATGCGAGAGGCAGTCCCGAAATTTTAGGTGTTGGATTCATCTGCTCTTGTATGTGGAGCGCCGCGAACCGTGAGCTGTCATGCGGCTCCTGCAGATGTCGGGCGTTATCTCTCCTGTTGGCATGTGTTCAGCGCGCGACTTGCTTGATCGCATGGGTGCATGTGCCCTGGGTTGGGCACATGTGTCCTTGCCCATGATATACTCCACCACTAAATTAGGCAATGTCCCTTATGTACGTGACTGCCGGAATGCTCGATCGAGTTCAATCGAAGTGCTACCGGCAATCGAGGAGAGTTGAAATATCGAAGAATAATTGTGGCTATATAAACATAAATAAGTTAATTCCAGCCCCGCCACGCCAAATACTTGAGACTTGCGTATCTGACACTCGAGAAGGGTGTGTCCAACATGTTTTAGACATCTCTACGAAAAAATTATAAAATTTTAATATATTCAATTAATGCATAATTTAGATTGAGTAGAATTATGTTCTCAAGTATTGTATAACTATTGATTGTTTCACTTTATTTTGTACTTGCACTTCACTCGGATACTCATAATTAAGTGAGCCTAGTAATTAAGGTATTTAAACTTCATTATGATTAATAAGTAGTGTGTGATGAGATGCCAATTTATTGGATTTTAAGTATGTCAAGAGTTTTTACTTGTGTCTTAATGATATTAATATTATAAGTTCTGAAAGTGAAAAAACATGGCAGTGTCGTGGCCTTATAGATTTTTTTCAAAAATTCGTTCCGTCACATCGTAGATGATTTATCTTTAAAAGCTAAACACATGAAACAATCAACTTATCAAGAGAGGTTCAGAATCTCATGGGAATAATTAGCCCAACTAAATATTAAAACATGGGCTCATTTGACGCGCTTCAATTTCTTCAACACCAACTCTTTACTTTTCTTGAAATATGTCGAGCAACATGCTATGTTACATACAACTTACAACAAATAGAGGCAGTTTCAGTAACAAATTTATTTTTTATTAGTAAAATGTTTTTAATATCTCTTGACTTGTACTATTTTCTACTTATTCCAGTCAACTATTAAAATAAAAAGACTAGTAGTAAAATTATCGAAAAACTAAGAGTCCTACACTTTCTGATAATAAAATAATCATAGTCATTGATAGCCTAATTTTATAGAAATATGTATTATTATGAAAGACTAAACTACAATATTTACACAAAATGTCTTCAAGTGACGAAAATGCGAGAGGCGGTCCCGAAATTTTAGGTGTTGTATTCATCTGCTCCTGTATGTGGAACGCCGGGAACTTGGAGCTGTCATGCGGCTCCTACAGATGTCGGGCGTTATCTCTCCTGTTGGCATGTGTTCAGCGCGCGACTTGCTTGATCGCATGGGTGCATGTGCCCTGGGTTGGGCACATGTGTCCTTGCCCATGATATCCTCCACCACTAAATTAGGCAATGTCCCTTATGTACGTGACGCCCGGAATGCTCGATCGAGTTCAATCGAAGTGCTACCGGCAATCGAGGAGAGTTGAAATATCGAAGAATAATTGTGGCTATATAAACATAAATAAGTTAATTCCAGCCCCGCCACGCCAAATACTTGAGACTGGCGTATCTGACACTCGAGAAGGGTGTGTCCAACATGTTTTAGACATCTCTACGGAAAAATTATAAAATTTTAATATATTCAATTAATGCATAATTTAGATTGAGTAGAATTATGTTCTCAAGTATTGTATAACTATTGATTGTTTCACTTTATTTTGTACTTGCACTTGACTCTGATACTCATAATTAAGTGAGCCTTTTAATTAAGGTATTTAAACTTCATTATGATTAATAAGTAGTGTGTGATGAGATGCCAATTTATTTGATTTTAAGTATGTCAAGAGTTTTTACTTGTGTCTTAAAGATATTAATATTATAAGTCCTGAAAGTGAAAAAACATGGCAGTGTCGTGGCCTTATAGATTTTTTTCAAAAATTTGTTCCGTCACATCGTAGATGATTTATCTTTAAAAGCTAAACACATGAAACAATCAACTTATCAAGAGAGGTTCAGAATCTCTTGGGAATAATGAGCCCTACTAAATATTAAAACATGGGCTCATTTGACGCGCTTCAATTTCTTCAACACCAACTCTTAAATTTTTTTTGAAATATGTCGAGCAACATGCTATGTTACATACAACTTACAACAAATAGAGGCAGTTTTAGTAACAAATTTATTTTTTATTTGTAAAATGTTTTTAATATCTCTTGACTTGTACTATTTTTTAATTATTCCAGTCAACTATTAAAATTAAAAGACTAGTAGTAAAATTATCGGAAAACTAAGAGTCCTACACTTTCTAATAATAAAACAATCATGGTCATTGATAGCCTAATTTTATAGAAATGTGTATTATTATGAAAGGCTAAACTACAATATTTACACAAAATGTCTTCAAGTGACGAAAATGCGAGAGGCAGTCCCGAAATTTTAGGTGTTGGATTCATCTGCTCTTGTATGTGGAGCGCCGCGAACCGTGAGCTGTCATGCGGCTCCTGCAGATGTCGGGCGTTATCTCTCCTGTTGGCATGTGTTCAGCGCGCGACTTGCTTGATCGCATGGGTGCATGTGCCCTGGGTTGGGCACATGTGTCCTTGCCCATGATATACTCCACCACTAAATTAGGCAATGTCCCTTATGTACGTGACTGCCGGAATGCTCGATCGAGTTCAATCGAAGTGCTACCGGCAATCGAGGAGAGTTGAAATATCGAAGAATAATTGTGGCTATATAAACATAAATAAGTTAATTCCAGCCCCGCCACGCCAAATACTTGAGACTTGCGTATCTGACACTCGAGAAGGGTGTGTCCAACATGTTTTAGACATCTCTACGAAAAAATTATAAAATTTTAATATATTCAATTAATGCATAATTTAGATTGAGTAGAATTATGTTCTCAAGTATTGTATAACTATTGATTGTTTCACTTTATTTTGTACTTGCACTTGACTCTGATACTCATAATTAAGTGAGCCTATTAATTATTGTATTTAAACTTCATTATGATTAATAAGTAGTGTGTGATGAGATGCCAATTTATTTGATTTTAAGTATGTCAAGAGTTTTTACTTGTGTCTTAACGATATTAATATTATAAGTTCTGAAAGTGAAAAAACATGGCAGTGTCGTGGCCTTATAGATTTTTTTCAAAAATTCGTTCCGTCACATCGTAGATGATTTATCTTTAAAAGCTAAACACATGAAACAATCAACTTATCAAGAGAGGTTCAGAATCTCATGGGAATAATTAGCCCAACTAAATATTAAAACATGGGCTCATTTGACGCGCTTCAATTTCTTCAACACCAACTCTTTACTTTTCTTGAAATATGTCGAGCAACATGCTATGTTACATACAACTTACAACAAATAGAGGCAGTTTCAGTAACAAATTTATTTTTTATTAGTAAAATGTTTTTAATATCTCTTGACTTGTACTATTTTCTACTTATTCCAGTCAACTATTAAAATAAAAAGACTAGTAGTAAAATTATCGAAAAACTAAGAGTCCTACACTTTCTGATAATAAAATAATCATAGTCATTGATAGCCTAATTTTATAGAAATATGTATTATTATGAAAGACTAAACTACAATATTTACACAAAATGTCTTCAAGTGACGAAAATGCGAGAGGCGGTCCCGAAATTTTAGGTGTTGTATTCATCTGCTCCTGTATGTGGAACGCCGGGAACTTGGAGCTGTCATGCGGCTCCTACAGATGTCGGGCGTTATCTCTCCTGTTGGCATGTGTTCAGCGCGCGACTTGCTTGATCGCATGGGTGCATGTGCCCTGGGTTGGGCACATGTGTCCTTGCCCATGATATCCTCCACCACTAAATTAGGCAATGCCCCTTATGTACGTGACGCCCGGAATGCTCGATCGAGTTCAATCGAAGTGCTACCGGCAATCGAGGAGAGTTGAAATATCGAAGAATAATTGTGGCTATATAAACATAAATAAGTTAATTCCAGCCCCGCCACGCCAAATACTTGAGACTGGCGTATCTGACACTCGAGAAGGGTGTGTCCAACATGTTTTAGACATCTCTACGAAAAAATTATAAAATTTTAATATATTCAATTAATGCATAATTTAGATTGAGTAGAATTATGTTCTCAAGTATTGTATAACTATTGATTGTTTCACTTTATTTTGTACTTGCACTTGACTCTGATACTCATAATTAAGTGAGCCTTTTAATTAAGGTATTTAAACTTCATTATGATTAATAAGTAGTGTGTGATGAGATGCCAATTTATTTGATTTTAAGTATGTCAAGAGTTTTTACTTGTGTCTTAAAGATATTAATATTATAAGTCCTGAAAGTGAAAAAACATGGCAGTGTCGTGGCCTTATAGATTTTTTTCAAAAATTTGTTCCGTCACATCGTAGATGATTTATCTTTAAAAGCTAAACACATGAAACAATCAACTTATCAAGAGAGGTTCAGAATCTCTTGGGAATAATGAGCCCTACTAAATATTAAAACATGGGCTCATTTGACGCGCTTCAATTTCTTCAACACCAACTCTTAAATTTTTTTTGAAATATGTCGAGCAACATGCTATGTTACATACAACTTACAACAAATAGAGGCAGTTTTAGTAACAAATTTATTTTTTATTTGTAAAATGTTTTTAATATCTCTTGACTTGTACTATTTTTTAATTATTCCAGTCAACTATTAAAATTAAAAGACTAGTAGTAAAATTATCGGAAAACTAAGAGTCCTACACTTTCTAATAATAAAACAATCATGGTCATTGATAGCCTAATTTTATAGAAATGTGTATTATTATGAAAGGCTAAACTACAATATTTACACAAAATGTCTTCAAGTGACGAAAATGCGAGAGGCAGTCCCGAAATTTTAGGTGTTGGATTCATCTGCTCTTGTATGTGGAGCGCCGCGAACCGTGAGCTGTCATGCGGCTCCTGCAGATGTCGGGCGTTATCTCTCCTGTTGGCATGTGTTCAGCGCGCGACTTGCTTGATCGCATGGGTGCATGTGCCCTGGGTTGGGCACATGTGTCCTTGCCCATGATATACTCCACCACTAAATTAGGCAATGTCCCTTATGTACGTGACTGCCGGAATGCTCGATCGAGTTCAATCGAAGTGCTACCGGCAATCGAGGAGAGTTGAAATATCGAAGAATAATTGTGGCTATATAAACATAAATAAGTCAATTCCAGCCCCGCCACGCCAAATACTTGAGACTTGCGTATCTGACACTCGAGAAGGGTGTGTCCAACATGTTTTAGACATCTCTACGAAAAAATTATAAAATTTTAATATATTCAATTAATGCATAATTTAGATTGAGTAGAATTATGTTCTCAAGTATTGTATAACTATTGATTGTTTCACTTTATTTTGTACTTGCACTTGACTCTGATACTCATAATTAAGTGAGCCTTTTAATTAAGGTATTTAAACTTCATTATGATTAATAAGTAGTGTGTGATGAGATGCCAATTTATTTGATTTTAAGTATGTCAAGAGTTTTTACTTGTGTCTTAAAGATATTAATATTATAAGTCCTGAAAGTGAAAAAACATGGCAGTGTCGTGGCCTTATAGATTTTTTTCAAAAATTTGTTCCGTCACATCGTAGATGATTTATCTTTAAAAGCTAAACACATGAAACAATCAACTTATCAAGAGAGGTTCAGAATCTCTTGGGAATAATGAGCCCTACTAAATATTAAAACATGGGCTCATTTGACGCGCTTCAATTTCTTCAACACCAACTCTTAATTTTTTTTTGAAATATGTCGAGCAACATGCTATGTTACATACAACTTACAACAAATAGAGGCAGTTTTAGTAACAAATTTATTTTTTATTTGTAAAATGTTTTTAATATCTCTTGACTTGTACTATTTTTTAATTATTCCAGTCAACTATTAAAATTAAAAGACTAGTAGTAAAATTATCGGAAAACTAAGAGTCCTACACTTTCTAATAATAAAACAATCATGGTCATTGATAGCCTAATTTTATAGAAATGTGTATTATTATGAAAGGCTAAACTACAATATTTACACAAAATGTCTTCAAGTGACGAAAATGCGAGAGGCAGTCCCGAAATTTTAGGTGTTGGATTCATCTGCTCTTGTATGTGGAGCGCCGCGAACCGTGAGCTGTCATGCGGCTCCTGCAGATGTCGGGCGTTATCTCTCCTGTTGGCATGTGTTCAGCGCGCGACTTGCTTGATCGCATGGGTGCATGTGCCCTGGGTTGGGCACATGTGTCCTTGCCCATGATATACTCCACCACTAAATTAGGCAATGTCCCTTATGTACGTGACTGCCGGAATGCTCGATCGAGTTCAATCGAAGTGCTACCGGCAATCGAGGAGAGTTGAAATATCGAAGAATAATTGTGGCTATATAAACATAAATAAGTTAATTCCAGCCCCGCCACGCCAAATACTTGAGACTTGCGTATCTGACACTCGAGAAGGGTGTGTCCAACATGTTTTAGACATCTCTACGAAAAAATTATAAAATTTTAATATATTCAATTAATGCATAATTTAGATTGAGTAGAATTATGTTCTCAAGTATTGTATAACTATTGATTGTTTCACTTTATTTTGTACTTGCACTTGACTCTGATACTCATAATTAAGTGAGCCTATTAATTATTGTATTTAAACTTCATTATGATTAATAAGTAGTGTGTGATGAGATGCCAATTTATTTGATTTTAAGTATGTCAAGAGTTTTTACTTGTGTCTTAACGATATTAATATTATAAGTTCTGAAAGTGAAAAAACATGGCAGTGTCGTGGCCTTATAGATTTTTTTCAAAAATTCGTTCCGTCACATCGTAGATGATTTATCTTTAAAAGCTAAACACATGAAACAATCAACTTATCAAGAGAGGTTCAGAATCTCATGGGAATAATTAGCCCAACTAAATATTAAAACATGGGCTCATTTGACGCGCTTCAATTTCTTCAACACCAACTCTTTACTTTTCTTGAAATATGTCGAGCAACATGCTATGTTACATACAACTTACAACAAATAGAGGCAGTTTCAGTAACAAATTTATTTTTTATTAGTAAAATGTTTTTAATATCTCTTGACTTGTACTATTTTCTACTTATTCCAGTCAACTATTAAAATAAAAAGACTAGTAGTAAAATTATCGAAAAACTAAGAGTCCTACACTTTCTGATAATAAAATAATCATAGTCATTGATAGCCTAATTTTATAGAAATATGTATTATTATGAAAGACTAAACTACAATATTTACACAAAATGTCTTCAAGTGACGAAAATGCGAGAGGCGGTCCCGAAATTTTAGGTGTTGTATTCATCTGCTCCTGTATGTGGAACGCCGGGAACTTGGAGCTGTCATGCGGCTCCTACAGATGTCGGGCGTTATCTCTCCTGTTGGCATGTGTTCAGCGCGCGACTTGCTTGATCGCATGGGTGCATGTGCCCTGGGTTGGGCACATGTGTCCTTGCCCATGATATCCTCCACCACTAAATTAGGCAATGCCCCTTATGTACGTGACGCCCGGAATGCTCGATCGAGTTCAATCGAAGTGCTACCGGCAATCGAGGAGAGTTGAAATATCGAAGAATAATTGTGGCTATATAAACATAAATAAGTTAATTCCAGCCCCGCCACGCCAAATACTTGAGACTGGCGTATCTGACACTCGAGAAGGGTGTGTCCAACATGTTTTAGACATCTCTACGAAAAAATTATAAAATTTTAATATATTCAATTAATGCATAATTTAGATTGAGTAGAATTATGTTCTCAAGTATTGTATAACTATTGATTGTTTCACTTTATTTTGTACTTGCACTTGACTCTGATACTCATAATTAAGTGAGCCTTTTAATTAAGGTATTTAAACTTCATTATGATTAATAAGTAGTGTGTGATGAGATGCCAATTTATTTGATTTTAAGTATGTCAAGAGTTTTTACTTGTGTCTTAAAGATATTAATATTATAAGTCCTGAAAGTGAAAAAGCATGGCAGTGTCGTGGCCTTATAGATTTTTTTCAAAAATTTGTTCCGTCACATCGTAGATGATTTATCTTTAAAAGCTAAACACATGAAACAATCAACTTATCAAGAGAGGTTCAGAATCTCTTGGGAATAATGAGCCCTACTAAATATTAAAACATGGGCTCATTTGACGCGCTTCAATTTCTTCAACACCAACTCTTAAATTTTTTTTGAAATATGTCGAGCAACATGCTATGTTACATACAACTTACAACAAATAGAGGCAGTTTTAGTAACAAATTTATTTTTTATTTGTAAAATGTTTTTAATATCTCTTGACTTGTACTATTTTTTAATTATTCCAGTCAACTATTAAAATTAAAAGACTAGTAGTAAAATTATCGGAAAACTAAGAGTCCTACACTTTCTAATAATAAAACAATCATGGTCATTGATAGCCTAATTTTATAGAAATGTGTATTATTATGAAAGGCTAAACTACAATATTTACACAAAATGTCTTCAAGTGACGAAAATGCGAGAGGCAGTCCCGAAATTTTAGGTGTTGGATTCATCTGCTCTTGTATGTGGAGCGCCGCGAACCGTGAGCTGTCATGCGGCTCCTGCAGATGTCGGGCGTTATCTCTCCTGTTGGCATGTGTTCAGCGCGCGACTTGCTTGATCGCATGGGTGCATGTGCCCTGGGTTGGGCACATGTGTCCTTGCCCATGATATACTCCACCACTAAATTAGGCAATGTCCCTTATGTACGTGACTGCCGGAATGCTCGATCGAGTTCAATCGAAGTGCTACCGGCAATCGAGGAGAGTTGAAATATCGAAGAATAATTGTGGCTATATAAACATAAATAAGTTAATTCCAGCCCCGCCACGCCAAATACTTGAGACTTGCGTATCTGACACTCGAGAAGGGTGTGTCCAACATGTTTTAGACATCTCTACGAAAAAATTATAAAATTTTAATATATTCAATTAATGCATAATTTAGATTGAGTAGAATTATGTTCTCAAGTATTGTATAACTATTGATTGTTTCACTTTATTTTGTACTTGCACTTGACTCTGATACTCATAATTAAGTGAGCCTAGTAATTAAGGTATTTAAACTTCATTATGATTAATAAGTAGTGTGTGATGAGATGCCAATTTATTGGATTTTAAGTATGTCAAGAGTTTTTACTTGTGTCTTAATGATATTAATATTATAAGTTCTGAAAGTGAAAAAACATGGCAGTGTCGTGGCCTTATAGATTTTTTTCAAAAATTCGTTCCGTCACATCGTAGATGATTTATCTTTAAAAGCTAAACACATGAAACAATCAACTTATCAAGAGAGGTTCAGAATCTCATGGGAATAATTAGCCCAACTAAATATTAAAACATGGGCTCATTTGACGCGCTTCAATTTCTTCAACACCAACTCTTTACTTTTCTTGAAATATGTCGAGCAACATGCTATGTTACATACAACTTACAACAAATAGAGGCAGTTTCAGTAACAAATTTATTTTTTATTAGTAAAATGTTTTTAATATCTCTTGACTTGTACTATTTTCTACTTATTCCAGTCAACTATTAAAATAAAAAGACTAGTAGTAAAATTATCGAAAAACTAAGAGTCCTACACTTTCTGATAATAAAATAATCATAGTCATTGATAGCCTAATTTTATAGAAATATGTATTATTATGAAAGACTAAACTACAATATTTACACAAAATGTCTTCAAGTGACGAAAATGCGAGAGGCGGTCCCGAAATTTTAGGTGTTGTATTCATCTGCTCCTGTATGTGGAACGCTGGGAACTTGGAGCTGTCATGCGGCTCCTACAGATGTCGGGCGTTATCTCTCCTGTTGGCATGTGTTCAGCGCGCGACTTGCTTGATCGCATGGGTGCATGTGCCCTGGGTTGGGCACATGTGTCCTTGCCCATGATATCCTCCACCACTAAATTAGGCAATGTCCCTTATGTACGTGACGCCCGGAATGCTCGATCGAGTTCAATCGAAGTGCTACCGGCAATCGAGGAGAGTTGAAATATCGAAGAATAATTGTGGCTATATAAACATAAATAAGTTAATTCCAGCCCCGCCACGCCAAATACTTGAGACTGGCGTATCTGACACTCGAGAAGGGTGTGTCCAACATGTTTTAGACATCTCTACGAAAAAATTATAAAATTTTAATATATTCAATTAATGCATAATTTAGATTGAGTAGAATTATGTTCTCAAGTATTGTATAACTATTGATTGTTTCACTTTATTTTGTACTTGCACTTGACTCTGATACTCATAATTAAGTGAGCCTTTTAATTAAGGTATTTAAACTTCATTATGATTAATAAGTAGTGTGTGATGAGATGCCAATTTATTTGATTTTAAGTATGTCAAGAGTTTTTACTTGTGTCTTAAAGATATTAATATTATAAGTCCTGAAAGTGAAAAAACATGGCAGTGTCGTGGCCTTATAGATTTTTTTCAAAAATTTGTTCCGTCACATCGTAGATGATTTATCTTTAAAAGCTAAACACATGAAACAATCAACTTATCAAGAGAGGTTCAGAATCTCTTGGGAATAATGAGCCCTACTAAATATTAAAACATGGGCTCATTTGACGCGCTTCAATTTCTTCAACACCAACTCTTAAATTTTTTTTGAAATATGTCGAGCAACATGCTATGTTACATACAACTTACAACAAATAGAGGCAGTTTTAGTAACAAATTTATTTTTTATTTGTAAAATGTTTTTAATATCTCTTGACTTGTACTAATTTTTAATTATTCCAGTCAACTATTAAAATTAAAAGACTAGTAGTAAAATTATCGGAAAACTAAGAGTCCTACACTTTCTAATAATAAAACAATCATGGTCATTGATAGCCTAATTTTATAGAAATGTGTATTATTATGAAAGGCTAAACTACAATATTTACACAAAATGTCTTCAAGTGACGAAAATGCGAGAGGCAGTCCCGAAATTTTAGGTGTTGGATTCATCTGCTCTTGTATGTGGAGCGCCGCGAACCGTGAGCTGTCATGCGGCTCCTGCAGATGTCGGGCGTTATCTCTCCTGTTGGCATGTGTTCAGCGCGCGACTTGCTTGATCGCATGGGTGCATGTGCCCTGGGTTGGGCACATGTGTCCTTGCCCATGATATACTCCACCACTAAATTAGGCAATGTCCCTTATGTACGTGACTGCCGGAATGCTCGATCGAGTTCAATCGAAGTGCTACCGGCAATCGAGGAGAGTTGAAATATCGAAGAATAATTGTGGCTATATAAACATAAATAAGTTAATTCCAGCCCCGCCACGCCAAATACTTGAGACTGGCGTATCTGACACTCGAGAAGGGTGTGTCCAACATGTTTTAGACATCTCTACGAAAAAATTATAAAATTTTAATATATTCAATTAATGCATAATTTAGATTGAGTAGAATTATGTTCTCAAGTATTGTATAACTATTGATTGTTTCACTTTATTTTGTACTTGCACTTGACTCTGATACTCATAATTAAGTGAGCCTTTTAATTAAGGTATTTAAACTTCATTATGATTAATAAGTAGTGTGTGATGAGATGCCAATTTATTTGATTTTAAGTATGTCAAGAGTTTTTACTTGTGTCTTAAAGATATTAATATTATAAGTCCTGAAAGTGAAAAAACATGGCAGTGTCGTGGCCTTATAGATTTTTTTCAAAAATTTGTTCCGTCACATCGTAGATGATTTATCTTTAAAAGCTAAACACATGAAACAATCAACTTATCAAGAGAGGTTCAGAATCTCTTGGGAATAATGAGCCCTACTAAATATTAAAACATGGGCTCATTTGACGCGCTTCAATTTCTTCAACACCAACTCTTAAATTTTTTTTGAAATATGTCGAGCAACATGCTATGTTACATACAACTTACAACAAATAGAGGCAGTTTTAGTAACAAATTTATTTTTTATTTGTAAAATGTTTTTAATATCTCTTGACTTGTACTAATTTTTAATTATTCCAGTCAACTATTAAAATTAAAAGACTAGTAGTAAAATTATCGGAAAACTAAGAGTCCTACACTTTCTAATAATAAAACAATCATGGTCATTGATAGCCTAATTTTATAGAAATGTGTATTATTATGAAAGGCTAAACTACAATATTTACACAAAATGTCTTCAAGTGACGAAAATGCGAGAGGCAGTCCCGAAATTTTAGGTGTTGGATTCATCTGCTCTTGTATGTGGAGCGCCGCGAACCGTGAGCTGTCATGCGGCTCCTGCAGATGTCGGGCGTTATCTCTCCTGTTGGCATGTGTTCAGCGCGCGACTTGCTTGATCGCATGGGTGCATGTGCCCTGGGTTGGGCACATGTGTCCTTGCCCATGATATACTCCACCACTAAATTAGGCAATGTCCCTTATGTACGTGACTGCCGGAATGCTCGATCGAGTTCAATCGAAGTGCTACCGGCAATCGAGGAGAGTTGAAATATCGAAGAATAATTGTGGCTATATAAACATAAATAAGTTAATTCCAGCCCCGCCACGCCAAATACTTGAGACTGGCGTATCTGACACTCGAGAAGGGTGTGTCCAACATGTTTTAGACATCTCTACGAAAAAATTATAAAATTTTAATATATTCAATTAATGCATAATTTAGATTGAGTAGAATTATGTTCTCAAGTATTGTATAACTATTGATTGTTTCACTTTATTTTGTACTTGCACTTGACTCTGATACTCATAATTAAGTGAGCCTTTTAATTAAGGTATTTAAACTTCATTATGATTAATAAGTAGTGTGTGATGAGATGCCAATTTATTTGATTTTAAGTATGTCAAGAGTTTTTACTTGTGTCTTAAAGATATTAATATTATAAGTCCTGAAAGTGAAAAAACATGGCAGTGTCGTGGCCTTATAGATTTTTTTCAAAAATTTGTTCCGTCACATCGTAGATGATTTATCTTTAAAAGCTAAACACATGAAACAATCAACTTATCAAGAGAGGTTCAGAATCTCTTGGGAATAATGAGCCCTACTAAATATTAAAACATGGGCTCATTTGACGCGCTTCAATTTCTTCAACACCAACTCTTAAATTTTTTTTGAAATATGTCGAGCAACATGCTATGTTACATACAACTTACAACAAATAGAGGCAGTTTTAGTAACAAATTTATTTTTTATTTGTAAAATGTTTTTAATATCTCTTGACTTGTACTATTTTTTAATTATTCCAGTCAACTATTAAAATTAAAAGACTAGTAGTAAAATTATCGGAAAACTAAGAGTCCTACACTTTCTAATAATAAAACAATCATGGTCATTGATAGCCTAATTTTATAGAAATGTGTATTATTATGAAAGGCTAAACTACAATATTTACACAAAATGTCTTCAAGTGACGAAAATGCGAGAGGCAGTCCCGAAATTTTAGGTGTTGGATTCATCTGCTCTTGTATGTGGAGCGCCGCGAACCGTGAGCTGTCATGCGGCTCCTGCAGATGTCGGGCGTTATCTCTCCTGTTGGCATGTGTTCAGCGCGCGACTTGCTTGATCGCATGGGTGCATGTGCCCTGGGTTGGGCACATGTGTCCTTGCCCATGATATACTCCACCACTAAATTAGGCAATGTCCCTTATGTACGTGACTGCCGGAATGCTCGATCGAGTTCAATCGAAGTGCTACCGGCAATCGAGGAGAGTTGAAATATCGAAGAATAATTGTGGCTATATAAACATAAATAAGTTAATTCCAGCCCCGCCACGCCAAATACTTGAGACTTGCGTATCTGACACTCGAGAAGGGTGTGTCCAACATGTTTTAGACATCTCTACGAAAAAATTATAAAATTTTAATATATTCAATTAATGCATAATTTAGATTGAGTAGAATTATGTTCTCAAGTATTGTATAACTATTGATTGTTTCACTTTATTTTGTACTTGCACTTGACTCTGATACTCATAATTAAGTGAGCCTAGTAATTAAGGTATTTAAACTTCATTATGATTAATAAGTAGTGTGTGATGAGATGCCAATTTATTGGATTTTAAGTATGTCAAGAGTTTTTACTTGTGTCTTAATGATATTAATATTATAAGTTCTGAAAGTGAAAAAACATGGCAGTGTCGTGGCCTTATAGATTTTTTTCAAAAATTCGTTCCGTCACATCGTAGATGATTTATCTTTAAAAGCTAAACACATGAAACAATCAACTTATCAAGAGAGGTTCAGAATCTCATGGGAATAATTAGCCCAACTAAATATTAAAACATGGGCTCATTTGACGCGCTTCAATTTCTTCAACACCAACTCTTTACTTTTCTTGAAATATGTCGAGCAACATGCTATGTTACATACAACTTACAACAAATAGAGGCAGTTTCAGTAACAAATTTATTTTTTATTAGTAAAATGTTTTTAATATCTCTTGACTTGTACTATTTTCTACTTATTCCAGTCAACTATTAAAATAAAAAGACTAGTAGTAAAATTATCGAAAAACTAAGAGTCCTACACTTTCTGATAATAAAATAATCATAGTCATTGATAGCCTAATTTTATAGAAATATGTATTATTATGAAAGACTAAACTACAATATTTACACAAAATGTCTTCAAGTGACGAAAATGCGAGAGGCGGTCCCGAAATTTTAGGTGTTGTATTCATCTGCTCCTGTATGTGGAACGCCGGGAACTTGGAGCTGTCATGCGGCTCCTACAGATGTCGGGCGTTATCTCTCCTGTTGGCATGTGTTCAGCGCGCGACTTGCTTGATCGCATGGGTGCATGTGCCCTGGGTTGGGCACATGTGTCCTTGCCCATGATATCCTCCACCACTAAATTAGGCAATGCCCCTTATGTACGTGACGCCCGGAATGCTCGATCGAGTTCAATCGAAGTGCTACCGGCAATCGAGGAGAGTTGAAATATCGAAGAATAATTGTGGCTATATAAACATAAATAAGTTAATTCCAGCCCCGCCACGCCAAATACTTGAGACTGGCGTATCTGACACTCGAGAAGGGTGTGTCCAACATGTTTTAGACATCTCTACGAAAAAATTATAAAATTTTAATATATTCAATTAATGCATAATTTAGATTGAGTAGAATTATGTTCTCAAGTATTGTATAACTATTGATTGTTTCACTTTATTTTGTACTTGCACTTGACTCTGATACTCATAATTAAGTGAGCCTTTTAATTAAGGTATTTAAACTTCATTATGATTAATAAGTAGTGTGTGATGAGATGCCAATTTATTTGATTTTAAGTATGTCAAGAGTTTTTACTTGTGTCTTAAAGATATTAATATTATAAGTCCTGAAAGTGAAAAAACATGGCAGTGTCGTGGCCTTATAGATTTTTTTCAAAAATTTGTTCCGTCACATCGTAGATGATTTATCTTTAAAAGCTAAACACATGAAACAATCAACTTATCAAGAGAGGTTCAGAATCTCTTGGGAATAATGAGCCCTACTAAATATTAAAACATGGGCTCATTTGACGCGCTTCAATTTCTTCAACACCAACTCTTAAATTTTTTTTGAAATATGTCGAGCAACATGCTATGTTACATACAACTTACAACAAATAGAGGCAGTTTTAGTAACAAATTTATTTTTTATTTGTAAAATGTTTTTAATATCTCTTGACTTGTACTATTTTTTAATTATTCCAGTCAACTATTAAAATTAAAAGACTAGTAGTAAAATTATCGGAAAACTAAGAGTCCTACACTTTCTAATAATAAAACAATCATGGTCATTGATAGCCTAATTTTATAGAAATGTGTATTATTATGAAAGGCTAAACTACAATATTTACACAAAATGTCTTCAAGTGACGAAAATGCGAGAGGCAGTCCCGAAATTTTAGGTGTTGGATTCATCTGCTCTTGTATGTGGAGCGCCGCGAACCGTGAGCTGTCATGCGGCTCCTGCAGATGTCGGGCGTTATCTCTCCTGTTGGCATGTGTTCAGCGCGCGACTTGCTTGATCGCATGGGTGCATGTGCCCTGGGTTGGGCACATGTGTCCTTGCCCATGATATACTCCACCACTAAATTAGGCAATGTCCCTTATGTACGTGACTGCCGGAATGCTCGATCGAGTTCAATCGAAGTGCTACCGGCAATCGAGGAGAGTTGAAATATCGAAGAATAATTGTGGCTATATAAACATAAATAAGTTAATTCCAGCCCCGCCACGCCAAATACTTGAGACTTGCGTATCTGACACTCGAGAAGGGTGTGTCCAACATGTTTTAGACATCTCTACGAAAAAATTATAAAATTTTAATATATTCAATTAATGCATAATTTAGATTGAGTAGAATTATGTTCTCAAGTATTGTATAACTATTGATTGTTTCACTTTATTTTGTACTTGCACTTGACTCTGATACTCATAATTAAGTGAGCCTAGTAATTAAGGTATTTAAACTTCATTATGATTAATAAGTAGTGTGTGATGAGATGCCAATTTATTGGATTTTAAGTATGTCAAGAGTTTTTACTTGTGTCTTAATGATATTAATATTATAAGTTCTGAAAGTGAAAAAACATGGCAGTGTCGTGGCCTTATAGATTTTTTTCAAAAATTCGTTCCGTCACATCGTAGATGATTTATCTTTAAAAGCTAAACACATGAAACAATCAACTTATCAAGAGAGGTTCAGAATCTCATGGGAATAATTAGCCCAACTAAATATTAAAACATGGGCTCATTTGACGCGCTTCAATTTCTTCAACACCAACTCTTTACTTTTCTTGAAATATGTCGAGCAACATGCTATGTTACATACAACTTACAACAAATAGAGGCAGTTTCAGTAACAAATTTATTTTTTATTAGTAAAATGTTTTTAATATCTCTTGACTTGTACTATTTTCTACTTATTCCAGTCAACTATTAAAATAAAAAGACTAGTAGTAAAATTATCGAAAAACTAAGAGTCCTACACTTTCTGATAATAAAATAATCATAGTCATTGATAGCCTAATTTTATAGAAATATGTATTATTATGAAAGACTAAACTACAATATTTACACAAAATGTCTTCAAGTGACGAAAATGCGAGAGGCGGTCCCGAAATTTTAGGTGTTGTATTCATCTGCTCCTGTATGTGGAACGCCGGGAACTTGGAGCTGTCATGCGGCTCCTACAGATGTCGGGCGTTATCTCTCCTGTTGGCATGTGTTCAGCGCGCGACTTGCTTGATCGCATGGGTGCATGTGCCCTGGGTTGGGCACATGTGTCCTTGCCCATGATATCCTCCACCACTAAATTAGGCAATGTCCCTTATGTACGTGACGCCCGGAATGCTCGATCGAGTTCAATCGAAGTGCTACCGGCAATCGAGGAGAGTTGAAATATCGAAGAATAATTGTGGCTATATAAACATAAATAAGTTAATTCCAGCCCCGCCACGCCAAATACTTGAGACTGGCGTATCTGACACTCGAGAAGGGTGTGTCCAACATGTTTTAGACATCTCTACGAAAAAATTATAAAATTTTAATATATTCAATTAATGCATAATTTAGATTGAGTAGAATTATGTTCTCAAGTATTGTATAACTATTGATTGTTTCACTTTATTTTGTACTTGCACTTGACTCTGATACTCATAATTAAGTGAGCCTTTTAATTAAGGTATTTAAACTTCATTATGATTAATAAGTAGTGTGTGATGAGATGCCAATTTATTTGATTTTAAGTATGTCAAGAGTTTTTACTTGTGTCTTAAAGATATTAATATTATAAGTCCTGAAAGTGAAAAAACATGGCAGTGTCGTGGCCTTATAGATTTTTTTCAAAAATTTGTTCCGTCACATCGTAGATGATTTATCTTTAAAAGCTAAACACATGAAACAATCAACTTATCAAGAGAGGTTCAGAATATCTTGGGAATAATGAGCCCTACTAAATATTAAAACATGGGCTCATTTGACGCGCTTCAATTTCTTCAACACCAACTCTTAAATTTTTTTTGAAATATGTCGAGCAACATGCTATGTTACATACAACTTACAACAAATAGAGGCAGTTTTAGTAACAAATTTATTTTTTATTTGTAAAATGTTTTTAATATCTCTTGACTTGTACTATTTTTTAATTATTCCAGTAAACTATTAAAATTAAAAGACTAGTAGTAAAATTATCGGAAAACTAAGAGTCCTACACTTTCTAATAATAAAACAATCATGGTCATTGATAGCCTAATTTTATAGAAATGTGTATTATTATGAAAGGCTAAACTACAATATTTACACAAAATGTCTTCAAGTGACGAAAATGCGAGAGGCAGTCCCGAAATTTTAGGTGTTGGATTCATCTGCTCTTGTATGTGGAGCGCCGCGAACCGTGAGCTGTCATGCGGCTCCTGCAGATGTCGGGCGTTATCTCTCCTGTTGGCATGTGTTCAGCGCGCGACTTGCTTGATCGCATGGGTGCATGTGCCCTGGGTTGGGCACATGTGTCCTTGCCCATGATATACTCCACCACTAAATTAGGCAATGTCCCTTATGTACGTGACTGCCGGAATGCTCGATCGCGTTCAATCGAAGTGCTACCGGCAATCGAGGAGAGTTGAAATATCGAAGAATAATTGTGGCTATATAAACATAAATAAGTTAATTCCAGCCCCGCCACGCCAAATACTTGAGACTTGCGTATCTGACACTCGAGAAGGGTGTGTCCAACATGTTTTAGACATCTCTACGAAAAAATTATAAAATTTTAATATATTCAATTAATGCATAATTTAGATTGAGTAGAATTATGTTCTCAAGTATTGTATAACTATTGATTGTTTCACTTTATTTTGTACTTGCACTTGACTCTGATACTCATAATTAAGTGAGCCTAGTAATTAAGGTATTTAAACTTCATTATGATTAATAAGTAGTGTGTGATGAGATGCCAATTTATTGGATTTTAAGTATGTCAAGAGTTTTTACTTGTGTCTTAATGATATTAATATTATAAGTTCTGAAAGTGAAAAAACATGGCAGTGTCGTGGCCTTATAGATTTTTTTCAAAAATTCGTTCCGTCACATCGTAGATGATTTATCTTTAAAAGCTAAACACATGAAACAATCAACTTATCAAGAGAGGTTCAGAATCTCATGGGAATAATTAGCCCAACTAAATATTAAAACATGGGCTCATTTGACGCGCTTCAATTTCTTCAACACCAACTCTTTACTTTTCTTGAAATATGTCGAGCAACATGCTATGTTACATACAACTTACAACAAATAGAGGCAGTTTCAGTAACAAATTTATTTTTTATTAGTAAAATGTTTTTAATATCTCTTGACTTGTACTATTTTCTACTTATTCCAGTCAACTATTAAAATAAAAAGACTAGTAGTAAAATTATCGAAAAACTAAGAGTCCTACACTTTCTGATTATAAAATAATCATAGTCATTGATAGCCTAATTTTATAGAAATATGTATTATTATGAAAGACTAAACTACAATATTTACACAAAATGTCTTCAAGTGACGAAAATGCGAGAGGCAGTCACGAAATTTTAGGTGTTGGATTCATCTGCTCTTGTATGTGGAGCGCCGCGAACCGTGAGCTGTCATGCGGCTCCTGCAGATGTCGGGCGTTATCTCTCCTGTTGGCATGTCTTCAGCGCGCGACTTGCTTGATCGCATGGGTGCATGTGCCCTGGGTTGGGCACATGTGTCCTTGCCCATGATATCCTCCACCACTAAATTAGGCAATGTCCCTTATGTACGTGACGCCCGAAATGCTCGATCGAGTTCAATCGAAGTGCTACCGGCAATCGAGGAGAGTTGAAATATCGAAGAATAATTGTGGCTATATAAACATAAATAAGTTAATTCCAGCCCCGCCACGCCAAATACTTGAGACTAGCGTATCTGACACTCGAGAAGGGTGTGTCCAACATGTTTTAGACATCTCTACGAAAAAATTATAAAATTTTAATATATTCAATTAATGCATAATTTAGATTGAGTAGAATTAAGTTCTCAAGTATTGTATAACTATTGATTGTTTCACTTTATTTTGTACTTGCACTTGACTCTGATACTCATAATTAAGTGAGCCTTTTAATTAAGGTATTTAAACTTCATTATGATTAATAAGTAGTGTGTGATGAGATGCCAATTTATTTGATTTTAAGTATGTCAAGAGTTTTTACTTGTGTCTTAAAAAAATTAATATTATAAGTTCTGAAAGTGAAAAAACATGGCAGTGTCGTGGCCTTATAGATTTTTTTCAAAAATTCGTTCCGTCACATCGTAGATGATTTATCTTTAAAAGCTAAACACATGAAACAATCAACTTATCAAGAGAGGTTCAGAATCTCTTGGGAATAATGAGCCCTACTAAATATTAAAACATGGGCTCATTTGACGCGCTTCAATTTCTTCAACACCAACTCTTAAATTTTTTTTGAAATATGTCGAGCAACATGCTATGTTACATACAACTTACAACAAATAGAGGCAGTTTTAGTAACAAATTTATTTTTTATTAGTAAAATATTTTTAATATCTCTTGACTTGTACTATTTTCTAATTATTCCAGTCAACTATTAAAATTAAAAGACTAGTAGTAAAATTATCGGAAAACTAAGAGTCCTACACTTTCTAATAATAAAACAATCATGGTCATTGATAGACTAATTTTATAGAAATATGTATTATTATGAAAGACTAAACTACAATATTTACACAAAATGTCTTTAAGTGACGAAAATGCGAGAGGCAGTCCCGAAATTTTAGGTGTTGAATTCATCTGCTCTTGTATGTGGAGCGCCGCGAACCGTGAGCTGTCATGCGGCTCCTGCAGATGTCGGGCGTTATCTCTCCTGTTGGCATGTGTTCAGCGCGCGACTTGCTTGATCGCATGGGTGCACGTGCCCTGGGTTGGGCACATGTGTCCTTGCCCATGATATCCTCCACCACTAAATTAGGCAATGTCCCTTATGTACGTGACGCCCGTAATGCTCGATCGAGTTCAATCGAAGTGCTACCGGCAATCGAGGAGAGTTGAAATATCGAAGAATAATTGTGGCTATATAAACATAAATTAGTTAATTCCAGCCCCGCCACGCCAAATACTTGAGACTGGCATATCTGACACTCGAGAAGGGTGTGTCCAACATGTTTTAGACATCTCTACGAAAAAATTATAAAATTTTAATATATTCAATTAATGCATAATTTCGATTGAGTAGAATTATGTTCTCAAGTATTGTATAACTATTGATTGTTTCACTTTATTTTGTACTTGCACTTGACTCTGATACTCATAATTAAGTGAGCCTTTTAATTAAGGTATTTAAACTTCATTATGATTAAGAAGAAGTGTGTGATGAGATGCCAATTTATTTGATTTTAAGTATGTCAAGGGTTTTTACTTGTGTCTTAAAGATATTAATATTATAAGTTCTGAAAGTGAAAAAACATGGCAGTGTCGTGGCCTTATAGATTTTTTTCAAAAATTCGTTCCGTCACATCGTAGATGATTTATCTTTAAAAGCTAAACACTTGAAACAATCAACTTATCAAGAGAGGTTCAGAATCTCTTGGGAATAATGAGCCCTACTAAATATTAAAACATGGGCTCATTTGATGCGCTTCAATTTCCTCAACACCAACTCTTAAATTTTTTTTGAAATATGTCGAGCAACAAGCTATGTTACATACAACTTACAACAAATAGAGGCAGTTTTAGTAACAAATTTATTTTTTATTTGTAAAATGTTTTTAATATCTCTTGACTTGTACTATTTTCTAATTATTCCAGTCAACTATTAAAATTAAAAGACTAGTAGTAAAATTATCGGAAAACTAAGAGTCCTACACTTTCTAATAATAAAACAATCATGGTCATTGATAGCCTAATTTTATAGAAATATGTATTATTATGAAAGACTAAACTACAATATTTACACAAAATGTCTTCAAGTGACGAAAATGCGAGAGGCAGTCCCGAAATTTTAGGTGTTGGATTCATCTGCTCTCGTATGTGGAGCGCCGCGAACCGTGAGCTGTCATGCGGCTCCTGCAGATGTCGGGCGTTATCTCTCCTGTTGGCATGTGTTCAGCGCGCGACTTGCTTGATCGCATGGGTGCATGTGCCCTGGGTTGGGCACATGTGTCCTTGCCCATGATATCCTCCACCACTAAATTAGGCAATGTCCCTTATGTACGTGACGCCCGGAATGCTCGATCGAGTTCAATCGAAGTGCTACCGGCAATCGAGGAGAGTTGAAATATCGAAGAATAATTGTGGCTATATAAACATAAATAAGTTAATTCCAGCCCCGCCACGCCAAATACTTGAGACTAGCGTATCTGACACTCGAGAAGGGTGTGTCCAACATGTTTTAGACATCTCTACGAAAAAATTATAAAATTTTAATATATTCAATTAATGCATAATTTAGATTGAGTAGAATTAAGTTCTCAAGTATTGTATAACTATTGATTGTTTCACTTTATTTTGTACTTGCACTTGACTCTGATACTCATAATTAAGTGAGCCTTTTAATTAAGGTATTTAAACTTCATTATGATTAATAAGTAGTGTGTGATGAGATGCCAATTTATTTGATTTTAAGTATGTCAAGAGTTTTTACTTGTGTCTTAAAAAAATTAATATTATAAGTTCTGAAAGTGAAAAAACATGGCAGTGTCGTGGCCTTATAGATTTTTTTCAAAAATTCGTTCCGTCACATCGTAGATGATTTATCTTTAAAAGCTAAACACATGAAACAATCAACTTATCAAGAGAGGTTCAGAATCTCTTGGGAATAATGAGCCCTACTAAATATTAAAACATGGGCTCATTTGATGCGCTTCAATTTCCTCAACACCAACTCTTAAATTTTTTTTGAAATATGTCGAGCAACAAGCTATGTTACATACAACTTACAACAAATAGAGGCAGTTTTAGTAACAAATTTATTTTTTATTTGTAAAATGTTTTTAATATCTCTTGACTTGTACTATTTTCTAATTATTCCAGTCAACTATTAAAATTAAAAGACTAGTAGTAAAATTATCGGAAAACTAAGAGTCCTACACTTTCTAATAATAAAACAATCATGGTCATTGATAGCCTAATTTTATAGAAATATGTATTATTATGAAAGACTAAACTACAATATTTACACAAAATGTCTTCAAGTGACGAAAATGCGAGAGGCAGTCCCGAAATTTTAGGTGTTGGATTCATCTGCTCTTGTATGTGGAGCGCCGCGAACCGTGAGCTGTCATGCGGCTCCTGCAGATGTCGGGCGTTATCTCTCCTGTTGGCATGTGTTCAGCGCGCGACTTGCTTGATCGCATGGGTGCATGTGCCCTGGGTTGGGCACATGTGTCCTTGCCCATGATATCCTCCACCACTAAATTAGGCAATGTCCCTTATGTACGTGACGCCCGGAATGCTCGATCGAGTTCAATCGAAGTGCTACCGGCAATCGAGGAGAGTTGAAATATCGAAGAATAATTGTGGCTATATAAACATAAATAAGTTAATTCCAGCCCCGCCACGCCAAATACTTGAGACTAGCGTATCTGACACTCGAGAAGGGTGTGTCCAACATGTTTTAGACATCTCTACGAAAAAATTATAAAATTTTAATATATTCAATTAATGCATAATTTAGATTGAGTATAATTAAGTTCTCAAGTATTGTATAACTATTGATTGTTTCACTTTATTTTGTACTTGCACTTGACTCTGATACTCATAATTAAGTGAGCCTTTTAATTAAGGTATTTAAACTTCATTATGATTAATAAGTAGTGTGTGATGAGATGCCAATTTATTTGATTTTAAGTATGTCAAGAGTTTTTACTTGTGTCTTAAAAAAATTAATATTATAAGTTCTGAAAGTGAAAAAACATGGCAGTGTCGTGGCCTTATAGATTTTTTTCAAAAATTCGTTCCGTCACATCGTAGATGATTTATCTTTAAAAGCTAAACACATGAAACAATCAACTTATCAAGAGAGGTTCAGAATCTCTTGGGAATAATGAGCCCTACTAAATATTAAAACATGGGCTCATTTGATGCGCTTCAATTTCCTCAACACCAACTCTTAAATTTTTTTTGAAATATGTCGAGCAACAAGCTATGTTACATACAACTTACAACAAATAGAGGCAGTTTTAGTAACAAATTTATTTTTTATTTGTAAAATGTTTTTAATATCTCTTGACTTGTACTATTTTCAAATTATTCCAGTCAACTATTAAAATTAAAAGACTAGTAGTAAAATTATCGGAAAACTAAGAGTCCTACACTTTCTAATAATAAAACAATCATGGTCATTGATAGCCTAATTTTATAGAAATATGTATTATTATGAAAGACTAAACTACAATATTTACACAAAATGTCTTCAAGTGACGAAAATGCGAGAGGCAGTCCCGAAATTTTAGGTGTTGGATTCATCTGCTCTTGTATGTGGAGCGCCGCGAACCGTGAGCTGTCATGCGGCTCCTGCAGATGTCGGGCGTTATCTCTCCTGTTGGCATGTGTTCAGCGCGCGACTTGCTTGATCGCATGGGTGCATGTGCCCTGGGTTGGGCACATGTGTCCTTGCCCATGATATCCTCCACCACTAAATTAGGCAATGTCCCTTATGTACGTGACGCCCGGAATGCTCGATCGAGTTCAATCGAAGTGCTACCGGCAATCGAGGAGAGTTGAAATATCGAAGAATAATTGTGGCTATATAAACATAAATTAGTTAATTCCAGCCCCGCCACGCCAAATACTTGAGACTGGCATATCTGACACTCGAGAAGGGTGTGTCCAACATGTTTTAGACATCTCTACGAAAAAATTATAAAATTTTAATATATTCAATTAATGCATAATTTCGATTGAGTAGAATTATGTTCTCAAGTATTGTATAACTATTGATTGTTTCACTTTATTTTGTACTTGCACTTGACTCTGATACTCATAATTAAGTGAGCCTTTTAATTAAGGTATTTAAACTTCATTATGATTAAGAAGTAGTGTGTGATGAGATGCCAATTTATTTGATTTTAAGTATGTCAAAGGTTTTTACTTGTGTCTTAAAGATATTAATATTATAAGTTCTGAAAGTGAAAAAACATGGCAGTGTCGTGGCCTTATAGATTTTTTTCAAAAATTCGTTCCGTCACATCGTAGATGATTTATCTTTAAAAGCTAAACACTTGAAACAATCAACTTATCAAGAGAGGTTCAGAATCTCTTGGGAATAATGAGCCCTACTAAATATTAAAACATGGGCTCATTTGACGCTCTTCAATTTCTTCAACACCAACTCTTAAATTTTTTTTGAAATATGTCAAGCAACATGCTATGTTACATACAACTTACAACAAATAGAGGCAGTTTTAGTAACAAATTTATTTTTTATTAGTAAAATATTTTTAATATCTCTTGACTTGTACTATTTTCTAATTATTCCAGTCAACTATTAAAATTAAAGAACTAGTAGTAAAATTATCGGAAAACTAAGAGTCCTACACTTTCTAATAATAAAACAATCATGGTCATTGATAGCCTAATTTTATAGAAATATGTATTATTATGAAAGACTAAACTACAATATTTACACAAAATGTCTTCAAGTGACGAAAATGCGAGAGGCAGTCCCGAAATTTTAGGTGTTGGATTCATCTGCTCCTGTATGTGGAGCGCCGCGAACCGTGAGCTGTCATGCGGCTCCTGCAGATGTCGGGCGTTATCTCTCCTGTTGGCATGTGTTCAGCGCGCGACTTGCTTGATCGCATGGGTGCATGTGCCCTGGGTTGGGCACATGTGTCCTTGCCCATGATATCCTCCACCACTAAATTAGGCAATGTCCCTTATGTATGTGACGCCCGGAATGCTCGATCGAGTTCAATCGAAGTGCTACCGGCAATCGAGGAGAGTTGAAATATCGAAGAATAATTGTGGCTATATAAACATAAATAAGTTAATTCCAGTACCGCCACGCCAAATACTTGAGACTGGCGTATCTGACACTCGAGAAGGGTGTGTCCAACATGTTTTAGACATCTCTACGAAAAAATTATAAAATTTTAATATATTCAATTAATGCATAATTTAGATTGAGTAGAATTATGTTCTCAAGTATTGTATAACTATTGATTGTTTCACTTTATTGTGTACTTGCACTTGACTCTGATACTCATAATTAAGTGAGCCTTTTAATTAAGGTATTTAAACTTCATTATGATTAATAAGTAGTGTGTGATGAGATGCCAATTTATTTGATTTTAAGTATGTCAAGAGTTTTTACTTGTGTCTTAAAGATATTAATATTATAAGTTCTGAAAGTGAAAAAACATGGCAGTGTCGTGGCCTTATAGATTTTTTTCAAAAATTTGTTCCGTCACATCGTAGATGATTTATCTTTAAAAGCTAAACACATGAAACAATCAACTTATCAAGAGAGGTTCAGAATCTCTTGGGAATAATGAGCCCTACTAAATATTAAAACATGGGCTCATTTGACGCGCTTCAATTTCTTCAACACCAACTCTTAAATTTTTTTTGAAATATGTCGAGCAATGTTACATACAACTTACAAAAAATAGAGGCAGTTTTAGTAACAAATTTATTTTTTATTAGTAAAATGTTTTTAATATCTCTTGACTTGTACTATTTTCTAATTATTCCAGTCAACTATTAAAATTGAAAGACTAGTAGTAAAATTATCGGAAAACTAAGAGTCCTACACTTTCTAATAATAAAATAATCATGGTCATTGATAGCCTAATTTTATAGAAATATGTATTATTATGAAAAACTAAACTACAATATTTACACAAAATGTCTTCAAGTGACGAAAATGCGAGAGGCGGTCCCGAAATTTTAGGTGTTGTATTCATCTGCTCCTGTATGTGGAGCGCCGGGAACTATGAGCTGTCATGCGGCTCCTACAGATGTCGGGCGTTATCTCTCCTGTTGGCATGTGTTCAGCGCGCGACTTGCTTGATCGCATGGGTGCATGTGCCCTGGGTTGGGCACATGTGTCCTTGCCCATGATATCCTCCACCACTAAATTAGGCAATGTCCCTTATGTACGTGACGCCCGTAATGCTCGATCGAGTTCAATCGAAGTGCTACCGACAATCGAGGAGAGTTGAAATATCGAAGAATAATTGTGGCTATATAAACATAAATAAGTTAATTCTAGCCCCGCCACGCCAAATACTTGAGACTGGCTTATCTGACACTCGAGAAGTGTGTGTCCAACATGTTTTAGACATCTCTACGAAAAAATTATAAAATTTTAATATATTCAATTAATGCATATTTTAGATTGGGTAGAATTATGTTCTCAAGTATTGTATAACTATTGATTGTTTCACTTTATTTTGTACTTGCACTTGACTCTCATACTCATAATTAAGTGAGCCTTTTAATTAAGGTATTTAAACTTCATTATGATTAATAAGTAGTGTGTGATGAGATGCCAATTTATTTGATTTTAAGTATGTCAAGAGTTTTTACTTGTGTCTTAAAGATATTAATATTATAAGTTCTGAAAGTGAAAAAACATGGCAGTGTCGTGGCCTTA
This sequence comes from Linaria vulgaris, assembly GCA_948329865.1. Classification (NCBI taxonomy): domain Eukaryota; kingdom Viridiplantae; phylum Streptophyta; class Magnoliopsida; order Lamiales; family Plantaginaceae; genus Linaria; species Linaria vulgaris. The sequence continues at coordinate 70,057,472 of OX415251.1, forward strand.
TAGATTTTTTTCAAAAATTTGTTCCGTCACATCGTAGATGATTTATCTTTAAAAGCTAAACACATGAAACAATCAACTTATCAAGAGAGGTTCAGAATCTCTTGGGAATAATGAGCCCTACTAAATATTAAAACATGGGCTCATTTGACGCGCTTCAATTTCTTCAACACCAACTCTTAAATTTTTTTTGAAATATGTCGAGCAATGTTACATACAACTTACAAAAAATAGAGGCAGTTTTAGTAACAAATTTATTTTTTATTAGTAAAATGTTTTTAATATCTCTTGACTTGTACTATTTTCTAATTATTCCAGTCAACTATTAAAATTGAAAGACTAGTAGTAAAATTATCGGAAAACTAAGAGTCCTACACTTTCTAATAATAAAATAATCATGGTCATTGATAGCCTAATTTTATAGAAATATGTATTATTATGAAAAACTAAACTACAATATTTACACAAAATGTCTTCAAGTGACGAAAATGCGAGAGGCGGTCCCGAAATTTTAGGTGTTGTATTCATCTGCTCCTGTATGTGGAGCGCCGGGAACTATGAGCTGTCATGCGGCTCCTACAGATGTCGGGCGTTATCTCTCCTGTTGGCATGTGTTCAGCGCGCGACTTGCTTGATCGCATGGGTGCATGTGCCCTGGGTTGGGCACATGTGTCCTTGCCCATGATATCCTCCACCACTAAATTAGGCAATGTCCCTTATGTACGTGACGCCCGTAATGCTCGATCGAGTTCAATCGAAGTGCTACCGACAATCGAGGAGAGTTGAAATATCGAAGAATAATTGTGGCTATATAAACATAAATAAGTTAATTCTAGCCCCGCCACGCCAAATACTTGAGACTAGCTTATCTGACACTCGAGAAGTGTGTGTCCAACATGTTTTAGACATCTCTACGAAAAAATTATAAAATTTTAATATATTCAATTAATGCATATTTTAGATTGAGTAGAATTATGTTCTCAAGTATTGTATAACTATTGATTGTTTCACTTTATTTTGTACTTGCACTTGACTCTCATACTCATAATTAAGTGAGCCTTTTAATTAAGGTATTTAAACTTCATTATGATTAATAAGTAGTGTGTGATGAGATGCCAATTTATTTGATTTTAAGTATGTCAAGAGTTTTTACTTGTGTCTTAAAGATATTAATATTATAAGTTCTGAAAGTGAAAAAACATGGCAGTGTCGTGGCCTTATAGATTTTTTTCAAAAATTTGTTCCGTCACATCGTAGATGATTTATCTTTAAAAGCTAAACACATGAAACAATCAACTTATCAAGAGAGGTTCAGAATCTCTTGGGAATAATGAGCCCTACTAAATATTAAAACATGGGCTCATTTGACGCGCTTCAATTTCTTCAACACCAACTCTTAAATTTTTTTTGAAATATGTCGAGCAATGTTACATACAACTTACAAAAAATAGAGGCAGTTTTAGTAACAAATTTATTTTTTATTAGTAAAATGTTTTTAATATCTCTTGACTTGTACTATTTTCTAATTATTCCAGTCAACTATTAAAATTGAAAGACTAGTAGTAAAATTATCGGAAAACTAAGAGTCCTACACTTTCTAATAATAAAATAATCATGGTCATTGATAGCCTAATTTTATAGAAATATGTATTATTATGAAAAACTAAACTACAATATTTACACAAAATGTCTTCAAGTGACGAAAATGCGAGAGGCGGTCCCGAAATTTTAGGTGTTGTATTCATCTGCTCCTGTATGTGGAGCGCCGGGAACTATGAGCTGTCATGCGGCTCCTACAGATGTCGGGCGTTATCTCTCCTGTTGGCATGTGTTCAGCGCGCGACTTGCTTGATCGCATGGGTGCATGTGCCCTGGGTTGGGCACATGTGTCCTTGCCCATGATATCCTCCACCACTAAATTAGGCAATGTCCCTTATGTACGTGACGCCCGTAATGCTCGATCGAGTTCAATCGAAGTGCTACCGACAATCGAGGAGAGTTGAAATATCGAAGAATAATTGTGGCTATATAAACATAAATAAGTTAATTCTAGCGCCGCCACGCCAAATACTTGAGACTGGCTTATCTGACACTCGAGAAGTGTGTGTCCAACATGTTTTAGACATCTCTACGAAAAAATTATAAAATTTTAATATATTCAATTAATGCATATTTTAGATTGAGTAGAATTATGTTCTCAAGTATTGTATAACTATTGATTGTTTCACTTTATTTTGTACTTGCACTTGACTCTCATACTCATAATTAAGTGAGCCTTTTAATTAAGGTATTTAAACTTCATTATGATTAATAAGTAGTGTGTGATGAGATGCCAATTTATTTGATTTTAAGTATGTCAAGAGTTTTTACTTGTGTCTTAAAGATATTAATATTATAAGTTCTGAAAGTGAAAAAACATGGCAGTGTCGTGGCCTTATAGATTTTTTTCAAAAATTTGTTCCGTCACATCGTAGATGATTTATCTTTAAAAGCTAAACACATGAAACAATCAACTTATCAAGAGAGGTTCAGAATCTCTTGGGAATAATGAGCCCTACTAAATATTAAAACATGGGCTCATTTGACGCGCTTCAATTTCTTCAACACCAACTCTTAAATTTTTTTTGAAATATGTCGAGCAATGTTACATACAACTTACAAAAAATAGAGGCAGTTTTAGTAACAAATTTATTTTTTATTAGTAAAATGTTTTTAATATCTCTTGACTTGTACTATTTTCTAATTATTCCAGTCAACTATTAAAATTAAAAGACTAGTAGTAAAATTATCGGAAAACTAAGAGTCCTACACTTTCTAGTAATAAAATAATCATGGTCATTGATAGCCTAATTTTATAGAAATATGTATTATTATGAAAAACTAAACTACAATATTTACACAAAATGTCTTCAAGTGACGAAAATGCGAGAGGCGGTCCCGAAATTTTAGGTGTTGTATTCATCTGCTCCTGTATGTGGAGCGCCGGGAACTATGAGCTGTCATGCGGCTCCTACAGATGTCGGGCGTTATCTCTCCTGTTGGCATGTGTTCAGCGCGCGACTTGCTTGATCGCATGGGTGCATGTGCCCTGGGTTGGGCACATGTGTCCTTGCCCATGATATCCTCCACCACTAAATTAGGCAATGTCCCTTATGTACGTGACGCCCGTAATGCTCGATCGAGTTCAATCGAAGTGCTACCGGCAATCGAGGAGAGTTGAAATATCGAAGAATAATTGTGGCTATATAAACATAAATAAGTTAATTCCAGCCCCGCCACGCCAAATACTTGAGACTGGCGTATCTGACACTCGAGAAGGGTGTGTCCAACATGTTTTAGACATCTCTACGAAAAAATTATAAAATTTTAATATATTCAATTAATGCATAATTTAGATTTAGTAGAATTATGTTCTCAAGTATTGTATAACTATTGATTGTTTCACTTTATTTTGTACTTGCACTTGACTCTGATACTCATAATTAAGTGAGCCTTTTAATTAAGGTATTTAAACTTCATTATGATTAATAAGTAGTGTGTGATGAGATGCCAATTTATTTGATTTTAAGTATGTCAAGAGTTTTTACTTGTGTCTTAAAGATATTAATATTATAAGTTCTGAAAGTGAAAAAACATGGCAGTGTCGTGGCCTTATAGATTTTTTTCAAAAATTTGTTCCGTCACATCGTAGATGATTTATCTTTAAAAGCTAAACACATGAAACAATCAACTTATCAAGAGAGGTTCAGAATCTCTTGGGAATAATGAGCCCTACTAAATATTAAAACATGGGCTCATTTGACGCGCTTCAATTTCTTCAACACCAACTCTTAAATTTTTTTTGAAATATGTCGAGCAACATGCTATGTTACATACAACTTACAACAAATAGAGGCAGTTTTAGTAACAAATTTATTTTTTATTAGTAAAATATTTTTAATATCTCTTGACTTGTACTATTTTCTAATTATTCCAGTCAACTATTAAAATTAAAAGACTAGTAGTAAAATTATCGGAAAACTAAGAGTCCTACACTTTCTAATAATAAAACAATCATGGTCATTGATAGACTAATTTTATAGAAATATGTATTATTATGAAAGACTAAACTACAATATTTACACAAAATGTCTTTAAGTGACGAAAATGCGAGAGGCAGTCCCAAAATTTTAGGTGTTGGATTCATCTGCTCTTGTATGTGGAGCGCCGCGAACCGTGAGCTGTCATGCGGCTCCTGCAGATGTCGGGCGTTATCTCTCCTGTTGGCATGTGTTCAGCGCGCGACTTGCTTGATCGCATGGGTGCATGTGCCCTGGGTTGGGCACATGTGTCCTTGCCCATGATATCCTCCACCACTAAATTAGGCAATGTCCCTTATGTACGTGACGCCCGGAATGCTCGATCGAGTTCAATCGAAGTGCTACCGGCAATCGAGGAGAGTTGAAATATCGAAGAATAATTGTGGCTATATAAACATAAATTAGTTAATTCCAGCCCCGCCACGCCAAATACTTGAGACTGGCATATCTGACACTCGAGAAGGGTGTGTCCAACATGTTTTAGACATCTCTACGAAAAAATTATAAAATTTTAATATATTCAATTAATGCATAATTTCGATTGAGTAGAATTATGTTCTCGAGTATTGTATAACTATTGATTGTTTCACTTTATTTTGTACTTGCACTTGACTCTGATACTCATAATTAAGTGAGCCTTTTAATTAAGGTATTTAAACTTCATTATGATTAAGAAGTAGTGTGTGATGAGATGCCAATTTATTTGATTTTAAGTATGTCAAAGGTTTTTACTTGTGTCTTAAAGATATTAATATTATAAGTTCTGAAAGTGAAAAAACATGGCAGTGTCGTGGCCTTATAGATTTTTTTCAAAAATTCGTTCCGTCACATCGTAGATGATTTATCTTTAAAAGCTAAACACTTGAAACAATCAACTTATCAAGAGAGGTTCAGAATCTCTTGGGAATAATGAGCCCTACTAAATATTAAAACATGGGCTCATTTGACGCGCTTCAATTTCTTCAACACCAACTCTTAAATGTTTTTTGAAATATGTCGAGCAACATGCTATGTTACATACAACTTACAACAAATAGAGGCAGTTTTAGTAACAAATTTATTTTTTATTAGTAAAATATTTTTAATATCTCTTGACTTGTACTATTTTCTAATTATTCCAGTCAACTATTAAAATTAAAGAACTAGTAGTAAAATTATCGGAAAACTAAGAGTCCTACACTTTCTAATAATAAAACAATCATGGTCATTGATAGCCTAATTTTATAGAAATATGTATTATTATGAAAAACTAAACTACAATATTTACACAAAATGTCTTCAAGTGACGAAAATGCGAGAGGCGGTCCCGAAATTTTAGGTGTTGTATTCATCTGCTCCTGTATGTGGAGCGCCGGGAACTATGAGCTGTCATGCGGCTCCTACAGATGTCGGGCGTTATCTCTCCTGTTGGCATGTGTTCAGCGCGCGACTTGCTTGATCGCATGGGTGCATGTGCCCTGGGTTGGGCACATGTGTCCTTGCCCATGATATCCTCCACCACTAAATTAGGCAATGTCCCTTATGTACGTGACGCCCGTAATGCTCGATCGAGTTCAATCGAAGTGCTACCGGCAATCGAGGAGAGTTGAAATATCGAAGAATAATTGTGGCTATATAAACATAAATAAGTTAATTCCAGCCCCGCCACGCCAAATACTTGAGACTGGCGTATCTGACACTCGAGAAGGGTGTGTCCAACATGTTTTAGACATCTCTACGAAAAAATTATAAAATTTTAATATATTCAATTAATGCATAATTTAGATTTAGTAGAATTATGTTCTCAAGTATTGTATAACTATTGATTGTTTCACTTTATTTTGTACTTGCACTTGACTCTGATACTCATAATTAAGTGAGCCTTTTAATTAAGGTATTTAAACTTCATTATGATTAATAAGTAGTGTGTGATGAGATGCCAATTTATTTGATTTTAAGTATGTCAAGAGTTTTTACTTGTGTCTTAAAGATATTAATATTATAAGTTCTGAAAGTGAAAAAACATGGCAGTGTCGTGGCCTTATAGATTTTTTTCAAAAATTTGTTCCGTCACATCGTAGATGATTTATCTTTAAAAGCTAAACACATGAAACAATCAACTTATCAAGAGAGGTTCAGAATCTCTTGGGAATAATGAGCCCTACTAAATATTAAAACATGGGCTCATTTGACGCGCTTCAATTTCTTCAACACCAACTCTTAAATTTTTTTTGAAATATGTCGAGCAACATGCTATGTTACATACAACTTACAACAAATAGAGGCAGTTTTAGTAACAAATTTATTTTTTATTAGTAAAATATTTTTAATATCTCTTGACTTGTACTATTTTCTAATTATTCCAGTCAACTATTAAAATTAAAAGACTAGTAGTAAAATTATCGGAAAACTAAGAGTCCTACACTTTCTAATAATAAAACAATCATGGTCATTGATAGACTAATTTTATAGAAATATGTATTATTACGAAAGACTAAACTACAATATTTACACAAAATGTCTTTAAGTGACGAAAATGCGAGAGGCAGTCCCAAAATTTTAGGTGTTGGATTCATCTGCTCTTGTATGTGGAGCGCCGCGAACCGTGAGCTGTCATGCGGCTCCTGCAGATGTCGGGCGTTATCTCTCCTGTTGGCATGTGTTCAGCGCGCGACTTGCTTGATCGCATGGGTGCATGTGCCCTGGGTTGGGCACATGTGTCCTTGCCCATGATATCCTCCACCACTAAATTAGGCAATGTCCCTTATGTACGTGACGCCCGGAATGCTCGATCGAGTTCAATCGAAGTGCTACCGGCAATCGAGGAGAGTTGAAATATCGAAGAATAATTGTGGCTATATAAACATAAATTAGTTAATTCCAGCCCCGCCACGCCAAATACTTGAGACTGGCATATCTGACACTCGAGAAGGGTGTGTCCAACATGTTTTAGACATCTCTACGAAAAAATTATAAAATTTTAATATATTCAATTAATGCATAATTTCGATTGAGTAGAATTATGTTCTCGAGTATTGTATAACTATTGATTGTTTCACTTTATTTTGTACTTGCACTTGACTCTGATACTCATAATTAAGTGAGCCTTTTAATTAAGGTATTTAAACTTCATTATGATTAAGAAGTAGTGTGTGATGAGATGCCAATTTATTTGATTTTAAGTATGTCAAAGGTTTTTACTTGTGTCTTAAAGATATTAATATTATAAGTTCTGAAAGTGAAAAAACATGGCAGTGTCGTGGCCTTATAGATTTTTTTCAAAAATTCGTTCCGTCACATCGTAGATGATTTATCTTTAAAAGCTAAACACTTGAAACAATCAACTTATCAAGAGAGGTTCAGAATCTCTTGGGAATAATGAGCCCTACTAAATATTAAAACATGGGCTCATTTGACGCGCTTCAATTTCTTCAACACCAACTCTTAAATGTTTTTTGAAATATGTCGAGCAACATGCTATGTTACATACAACTTACAACAAATAGAGGCAGTTTTAGTAACAAATTTATTTTTTATTAGTAAAATATTTTTAATATCTCTTGACTTGTACTATTTTCTAATTATTCCAGTCAACTATTAAAATTAAAGAACTAGTAGTAAAATTATCGGAAAACTAAGAGTCCTACACTTTCTAATAATAAAACAATCATGGTCATTGATAGCCTAATTTTATAGAAATATGTATTATTATGAAAGACTAAACTACAATATTTACACAAAATGTCTTCAAGTGACGAAAATGCGAGAGGCAGTCCCGAAATTTTAGGTGTTGGATTCATCTGCTCCTGTATGTGGAGCGCCGCGAACCGTGAGCTGTCATGCGGCTCCTGCAGATGTCGGGCGTTATCTCTCCTGTTGGCATGTGTTCAGCGCGCGACTTGCTTGATCGCATGGGTGCATGTGCCCTGGGTTGGGCACATGTGTCCTTGCCCATGATATCCTCCACCACTAAATTAGGCAATGTCCCTTATGTACGTGACGCCCGGAATGCTCGATCGAGTTCAATCGAAGTGCTACCGGCAATCGAGGAGAGTTGAAATATCGAAGAATAATTGTGGCTATATAAACATAAATAAGTTAATTCCAGTACCGCCACGCCAAATACTTGAGACTGGCGTATCTGACACTCGAGAAGGGTGTGTCCAACATGTTTTAGACATCTCTACGAAAAAATTATAAAATTTTAATATATTCAATTAATGCATAATTTAGATTGAGTAGAATTATGTTCTCAAGTATTGTATAACTATTGATTGTTTCACTTTATTTTGTACTTGCACTTGACTCTGATACTCATAATTAAGTGAGCCTTTTAATTAAGGTATTTAAACTTCATTATGATTAATAAGTAGTGTGTGATGAGATGCCAATTTATTTGATTTTAAGTATGTCAAGAGTTTTTACTTGTGTCTTAAAGATATTAATATTATAAGTTCTGAAAGTGAAAAAACATGGCAGTGTCGTGGCCTTATAGATTTTTTTCAAAAATTTGTTCCGTCACATCGTAGATGATTTATCTTTAAAAGCTAAACACATGAAACAATCAACTTATCAAGAGAGGTTCAGAATCTCTTGGGAATAATGAGCCCTACTAAATATTAAAACATGGGCTCATTTGACGCGCTTCAATTTCTTCAACACCAACTCTTAAATTTTTTTTGAAATATGTCGAGCAATGTTACATACAACTTACAAAAAATAGAGGCAGTTTTAGTAACAAATTTATTTTTTATTAGTAAAATGTTTTTAATATCTCTTGACTTGTACTATTTTCTAATTATTCCAGTCAACTATTAAAATTGAAAGACTAGTAGTAAAATTATCGGAAAACTAAGAGTCCTACACTTTCTAATAATAAAATAATCATGGTCATTGATAGCCTAATTTTATAGAAATATGTATTATTATGAAAAACTAAACTACAATATTTACACAAAATGTCTTCAAGTGACGAAAATGCGAGAGGCGGTCCCGAAATTTTAGGTGTTGTATTCATCTGCTCCTGTATGTGGAGCGCCGGGAACTATGAGCTGTCATGCGGCTCCTACAGATGTCGGGCGCTATCTCTCCTGTTGGCATGTGTTCAGCGCGCGACTTGCTTGATCGCATGGGTGCATGTGCCCTGGGTTGGGCACATGTGTCCTTGCCCATGATATCCTCCACCACTAAATTAGGCAATGTCCCTTATGTACGTGACGCCCGTAATGCTCGATCGAGTTCAATCGAAGTGCTACCGACAATCGAGGAGAGTTGAAATATCGAAGAATAATTGTGGCTATATAAACATAAATAAGTTAATTCTAGCCCCGCCACGCCAAATACTTGAGACTGGCTTATCTGACACTCGAGAAGTGTGTGTCCAACATGTTTTAGACATCTCTACGAAAAAATTATAAAATTTTAATATATTCAATTAATGCATATTTTAGATTGAGTAGAATTATGTTCTCGAGTATTGTATAACTATTGATTGTTTCACTTTATTTTGTACTTGCACTTGACTCTGATACTCATAATTAAGTGAGCCTTTTAATTAAGGTATTTAAACTTCATTATGATTAATAAGTAGTGTGTGATGAGATGCCAATTTATTTGATTTTAAGTATGTCAAGAGTTTTTACTTGTGTCTTAAAGATATTAATATTATAAGTTCTGAAAGTGAAAAAACATGGCAGTGTCGTGGCCTTATAGATTTTTTTCAAAAATTTGTTCCGTCACATCGTAGATGATTTATCTTTAAAAGCTAAACACATGAAACAATCAACTTATCAAGAGAGGTTCAGAATCTCTTGGGAATAATGAGCCCTACTAAATATTAAAACATGGGCTCATTTGACGCGCTTCAATTTCTTCAACACCAACTCTTAAATTTTTTTTGAAATATGTCGAGCAATGTTACATACAACTTACAAAAAATAGAGGCAGTTTTAGTAACAAATTTATTTTTTATTAGTAAAATGTTTTTAATATCTCTTGACTTGTACTATTTTCTAATTATTCCAGTCAACTATTAAAATTAAAAGACTAGTAGTAAAATTATCGGAAAACTAAGAGTCCTACACTTTCTAATAATAAAATAATCATGGTCATTGATAGCCTAATTTTATAGAAATATGTATTATTATGAAAAACTAAACTACAATATTTACACAAAATGTCTTCAAGTGACGAAAATGCGAGAGGCGGTCCCGAAATTTTAGGTGTTGTATTCATCTGCTCCTGTATGTGGAGCGCCGGGAACTATGAGCTGTCATGCGGCTCCTACAGATGTCGGGCGTTATCTCTCATGTTGGCATGTGTTCAGCGCGCGACTTGCTTGATCGCATGGGTGCATGTGCCCTGGGTTGGGCACATGTGTCCTTGCCCATGATATGCTCCACCACTAAATTAGGCAATGTCCCTTATGTACGTGACGCCCGTAATGCTCGATCGAGTTCAATCGAAGTGCTACCGGCAATCGAGGAGAGTTGAAATATCGAAGAATAATTGTGGCTATATAAACATAAATAAGTTAATTCCAGCCCCGCCACGCCAAATACTTGAGACTGGCGTATCTGACACTCGAGAAGGGTGTGTCCAACATGTTTTAGACATCTCTACGAAAAAATTATAAAATTTTAATATATTCAATTAATGCATAATTTAGATTGAGTAGAATTATGTTCTCAAGTATTGTATAACTATTGATTGTTTCACTTTATTTTGTACTTGCACTTGACTCTGATACTCATAATTAAGTGAGCCTTTTAATTAAGGTATTTAAACTTCATTATGATTAATAAGTAGTGTGTGATGAGATGCCAATTTATTTGATTTTAAGTATGTCAAGAGTTTTTACTTGTGTCTTAAAGATATTAATATTATAAGTTCTGAAAGTGAAAAAACATGGCAGTGTCGTGGCCTTATAGATTTTTTTCAAAAATTTGTTCCGTCACATCGTAGATGATTTATCTTTAAAAGCTAAACACATGAAACAATCAACTTATCAAGAGAGGTTCAGAATCTCTTGGGAATAATGAGCCCTACTAAATATTAAAACATGGGCTCATTTGACGCGCTTCAATTTCTTCAACACCAACTCTTAAATTTTTTTTGAAATATGTCGAGCAATGTTACATACAACTTACAAAAAATAGAGGCAGTTTTAGTAACAAATTTATTTTTTATTAGTAAAATGTTTTTAATATCTCTTGACTTGTACTATTTTCTAATTATTCCAGTCAACTATTAAAATTAAAAGACTAGTAGTAAAATTATCGGAAAACTAAGAGTCCTACACTTTCTAATAATAAAATAATCATGGTCATTGATAGCCTAATTTTATAGAAATATGTATTATTATGAAAAACTAAACTACAATATTTACACAAAATGTCTTCAAGTGACGAAAATGCGAGAGGCGGTCCCGAAATTTTAGGTGTTGTATTCATCTGCTCCTGTGTGTGGAGCGCCGGGAACTATGAGCTGTCATGCGGCTCCTACAGATGTCGGGCGTTATCTCTCCTGTTGGCATGTGTTCAGCGCGCGACTTGCTTGATCGCATGGGTGCATATGCCCTGGGTTGGGCACATGTGTCCTTGCCCATGATATCCTCCACCACTAAATTAGGCAATGTCCCTTATGTACGTGACGCCCGTAATGCTCGATCGAGTTCAATCGAAGTGCTACCGACAATCGAGGAGAGTTGAAATATCGAAGAATAATTGTGGCTATATAAACATAAATAAGTTAATTCTAGCCCCGCCACGCCAAATACTTGAGACTGGCTTATCTGACACTCGAGAAGTGTGTGTCCAACATGTTTTAGACATCTCTACGAAAAAATTATAAAATTTTAATATATTCAATTAATGCATATTTTAGATTGAGTAGAATTATGTTCTCAAGTATTGTATAACTATTGATTGTTTCACTTTATTTTGTACTTGCACTTGACTCTCATACTCATAATTAAGTGAGCCTTTTAATTAAGGTATTTAAACTTCATTATGATTAATAAGTAGTGTGTGATGAGATGCCAATTTATTTGATTTTAAGTATGTCAAGAGTTTTTACTTGTGTCTTAAAGATATTAATATTATAAGTTCTGAAAGTGAAAAAACATGGCAGTGTCGTGGCCTTATAGATTTTTTTCAAAAATTTGTTCCGTCACATCGTAGATGATTTATCTTTAAAAGCTAAACACATGAAACAATCAACTTATCAAGAGAGGTTCAGAATCTCTTGGGAATAATGAGCCCTACTAAATATTAAAACATGGGCTCATTTGACGCGCTTCAATTTCTTCAACACCAACTCTTAAATTTTTTTTGAAATATGTCGAGCAATGTTACATACAACTTACAAAAAATAGAGGCAGTTTTAGTAACAAATTTATTTTTTATTAGTAAAATGTTTTTAATATCTCTTGACTTGTACTATTTTCTAATTATTCCAGTCAACTATTAAAATTAAAAGACTAGTAGTAAAATTATCGGAAAACTAAGAGTCCTACACTTTCTAATAATAAAATAATCATGGTCATTGATAGCCTAAGTTTATAGAAATATGTATTATTATGAAAAACTAAACTACAATATTTACACAAAATGTCTTCAAGTGACGAAAATGCGAGAGGCGGTCCCGAAATTTTAGGTGTTGTATTCATCTGCTCCTGTATGTGGAGCGCCGGGAACTATGAGCTGTCATGCGGCTCCTACAGATGTCGGGCGTTATCTCTCCTGTTGGCATGTGTTCAGCGCGCGACTTGCTTGATCGCATGGGTGCATGTGCCCTGGGTTGGGCACATGTGTCCTTGCCCATGATATGCTCCACCACTAAATTAGGCAATGTCCCTTATGTACGTGACGCCCGTAATGCTCGATCGAGTTCAATCGAAGTGCTACCGGCAATCGAGGAGAGTTGAAATATCGAAGAATAATTGTGGCTATATAAACATAAATAAGTTAATTCCAGCCCCGCCACGCCAAATACTTGAGACTGGCGTATCTGACACTCGAGAAGGGTGTGTCCAACATGTTTTAGACATCTCTACGAAAAAATTATAAAATTTTAATATATTCAATTAATGCATAATTTAGATTGAGTAGAATTATGTTCTCAAGTATTGTATAACTATTGATTGTTTCACTTTATTTTGTACTTGCACTTGACTCTGATACTCATAATTAAGTGAGCCTTTTAATTAAGGTATTTAAACTTCATTATGATTAATAAGTAGTGTGTGATGAGATGCCAATTTATTTGATTTTAAGTATGTCAAGAGTTTTTACTTGTGTCTTAAAGATATTAATATTATAAGTTCTGAAAGTGAAAAAACATGGCAGTGTCGTGGCCTTATAGATTTTTTTCAAAAATTTGTTCCGTCACATCGTAGATGATTTATCTTTAAAAGCTAAACACATGAAACAATCAACTTATCAAGAGAGGTTCAGAATCTCTTGGGAATAATGAGCCCTACTAAATATTAAAACATGGGCTCATTTGACGCGCTTCAATTTCTTCAACACCAACTCTTAAATTTTTTTTGAAATATGTCGAGCAATGTTACATACAACTTACAAAAAATAGAGGCAGTTTTAGTAACAAATTTATTTTTTATTAGTAAAATGTTTTTAATATCTCTTGACTTGTACTATTTTCTAATTATTCCAGTCAACTATTAAAATTAAAAGACTAGTAGTAAAATTATCGGAAAACTAAGAGTCCTACACTTTCTAATAATAAAATAATCATGGTCATTGATAGCCTAATTTTATAGAAATATGTATTATTATGAAAAACTAAACTACAATATTTACACAAAATGTCTTCAAGTGACGAAAATGCGAGAGGCGGTCCCGAAATTTTAGGTGTTGTATTCATCTGCTCCTGTGTGTGGAGCGCCGGGAACTATGAGCTGTCATGCGGCTCCTACAGATGTCGGGCGTTATCTCTCCTGTTGGCATGTGTTCAGCGCGCGACTTGCTTGATCGCATGGGTGCATGTGCCCTGGGTTGGGCACATGTGTCCTTGCCCATGATATCCTCCACCACTAAATTAGGCAATGTCCCTTATGTACGTGACGCCCGTAATGCTCGATCGAGTTCAATCGAAGTGCTACCGACAATCGAGGAGAGTTGAAATATCGAAGAATAATTGTGGCTATATAAACATAAATAAGTTAATTCTAGCCCCGCCACGCCAAATACTTGAGACTGGCTTATCTGACACTCGAGAAGTGTGTGTCCAACATGTTTTAGACATCTCTACGAAAAAATTATAAAATTTTAATATATTCAATTAATGCATATTTTAGATTGAGTAGAATTATGTTCTCAAGTATTGTATAACTATTGATTGTTTCACTTTATTTTGTACTTGCACTTGACTCTCATACTCATAATTAAGTGAGCCTTTTAATTAAGGTATTTAAACTTCATTATGATTAATAAGTAGTGTGTGATGAGATGCCAATTTATTTGATTTTAAGTATGTCAAGAGTTTTTACTTGTGTCTTAAAGATATTAATATTATAAGTTCTGAAAGTGAAAAAACATGGCAGTGTCGTGGCCTTATAGATTTTTTTCAAAAATTTGTTCCGTCACATCGTAGATGATTTATCTTTAAAAGCTAAACACATGAAACAATCAACTTATCAAGAGAGGTTCAGAATCTCTTGGGAATAATGAGCCCTACTAAATATTAAAACATGGGCTCATTTGACGCGCTTCAATTTCTTCAACACCAACTCTTAAATTTTTTTTGAAATATGTCGAGCAATGTTACATACAACTTACAAAAAATAGAGGCAGTTTTAGTAACAAATTTATTTTTTATTAGTAAAATGTTTTTAATATCTCTTGACTTGTACTATTTTCTAATTATTCCAGTCAACTATTAAAATTAAAAGACTAGTAGTAAAATTATCGGAAAACTAAGAGTCCTACACTTTCTAATAATAAAATAATCATGGTCATTGATAGCCTAAGTTTATAGAAATATGTATTATTATGAAAAACTAAACTACAATATTTACACAAAATGTCTTCAAGTGACGAAAATGCGAGAGGCGGTCCCGAAATTTTAGGTGTTGTATTCATCTGCTCCTGTATGTGGAGCGCCGGGAACTATGAGCTGTCATGCGGCTCCTACAGATGTCGGGCGTTATATCTCCTGTTGGCATGTGTTCAGCGCGCGACTCGCTTGATCGCATGGGTGCATGTGCCCTGGGTTGGGCACATGTGTCCTTGCCCATGATATCCTCCACCACTAAATTAGGCAATGTCCCTTATGTACGTGACGCCCGTAATGCTCGATCGAGTTCAATCGAAGTGCTACCGACAATCGAGAAGAGTTGAAATATCGAAGAATAATTGTGGCTATATAAACATAAATAAGTTAATTCTAGCCCCGCCACGCCAAATACTTGAGACTGGCGTATCTGACACTCGAGAAGGGTGTGTCCAACATGTTTTAGACATCTCTACGAAAAAATTATAAAATTTTAATATATTCAATTAATGCATATTTTAGATTGAGTAGAATTATGTTCTCAAGTATTGTATAACTATTGATTGTTTCACTTTATTTTGTACTTGCACTTGACTCTCATACTCATAATTAAGTGAGCCTTTTAATTAAGGTATTTAAACTTCATTATGATTAATAAGTAGTGTGTGATGAGATGCCAATTTATTTGATTTTAAGTATGTCTAGAGTTTTTACTTGTGTCTTAAAGATATTAATATTATAAGTTCTGAAAGTGAAAAAACATGGTAGTGTCGTGGCCTTATAGATTTTTTTCAAAAATTCGTTCGGTCACATCGTAGATGATTTATCTTTAAAAGCTAAACACATGAAACAATCAACTTATCAAGAGAGGTTCAGAATCTCATGGGAATAATGAGCCCTACTAAATATTAAAACATGGGCTCATTTGACGCGCTTCAATTTCTTCAAAACCAACTCTTAACTTTTTTTTGAAATATGTCGAGCAACATGCTATGTTACATACAACTTACAACAAATAGAGGCAGTTTTAGTAACAAATTTATTTTTTATTAGTAAAATGTTTTTAATATCTCTTGACTTGTACTATTTTCTAATTATTCCAGTCAACTATTAAAATTAAAAGACTAGTAGTAAAATTATCGGAAAACTAAGAGTCTAACACTTTCTAATAATAAAACAATCATGGTCATTGATAGCCTAATTTTATAGAAATATGTATTATTAAGAAAGACTAAACTACAATATTTACACAAAATGTCTTCAAGTGACGAAAATGCGAGAGGCAGTCCCGAAATTTTAGGTGTTGGATTCATCTGCTCTTGTATGTGGAGCGCCGCGAACCGTGAGCTGTCATGCGGCTCCTGCAGATGTCGGGCGTTATATCTCCTGTTGGCATGTGTTCAGCGCGCGACTTGCTTGATCGCATGGGTGCATGTGCCCTGGGTTGGGCACATGTGTCCTTGCCCATGATATCCTCCACCACTAAATTAGGCAATGTCCCTTATGTACGTGACGCTCGGAATGCTCGATCGAGTTCAATCGAAGTGCTACCGGCAATCGACGAGAGTTGAAATATTGAAGAATAATTGTGGCTATATAAACATAAATAAGTTATTTCCAGCCCCGCCACGCCAAATACTTGAGACTGGCGTATCTGACACTCGAGAAGGGTGTGTCCAACATGTTTTAGACATCTCTACAAAAAAGTTATAAAATTTTAATATATTCAATTAATGTATAATTTAGATTGAGTAGAATTATGTTCTCAAGTATTGTATAACTATTGATTGTTTCACTTTATTTTGTACTTGCACTTGACTCTGATACTCATAATTAAGTGAGCCTTTTAATTAAAGTATTTAAACTTCATTATGATTAATAAGTAGTGTGTGATGA
The DNA here is from genome assembly GCA_948329865.1 of Linaria vulgaris. NCBI lineage: Eukaryota > Viridiplantae > Streptophyta > Magnoliopsida > Lamiales > Plantaginaceae > Linaria > Linaria vulgaris. The sequence continues at coordinate 70,074,436 of OX415251.1, forward strand.
GATGCCAATTTATTTGATTTTAAGTATGTCAAGAGTTTTTACTTGTGTCTTAACGATATTAATATTATAAGTTCTGAGAGTGAAAAAACATGGCAGTGTCGTGGCCTTATAGATTTTTTTCAAAAATTCGTTCCGTCACATCGTAGATGATTTATCTTTATAAGCTAAACACATGAAACAATCAACTTATCAAGAGAGGTTCAGAATCTCGTGGGAATAATGAGCCCAACTAAATATTAAAACATGGGCTCATTTGACGCGCTTCAATTTCTTCAACACCAACTCTTAACTTTTCTTGAAATATGTCGAGCAACATGCTTTGTTACATACAACTTACAACAAATAGAGGCAGTTTCAGTAACAAATTTATTTTTTATTAGTAAAATGTTTTTAATATCTCTTGACTTGTACTATTTTCTAATTATTCCAGTCAACTATTAAAATAAAAAGACTAGTAGTAAAATTATCGAAAAACTAAGAGTCCTACACTAAGAGTCCCGAAATTTTAAGTGTTGGATTCATCTGCTCTTGTATGTGGAGAGCCGCGAACCGTGAGCTGTCATGCAGCTCCTGCAGATGTCGGGCGTTATCTCTCATGTTAGCATGTGTTCAGCGCGCGACTTGCTTGATCGCATGGGTGCATGTGCCCTGGGTTGGGCACATGTGTCCTTGCCCATGATATCCTCCACCACTAAATTAGGCAATGTCCCTTATGTACGTGACGCCCGGAATGCTCGATCGAGTTCAATCGAAGTGCTACCGGCAATCGAGGAGAGTTGAAATATCGAAGAATAATTGTGGCTATATAAACATAAATAAGTTAATTCCAGCCCCGCCACGCCAAATACTTGAGACTGGCGTATCTGACACTGGAGAAGGGTGTGTCCAACATGTTTTAGACTTCTCTACGAAAAAATTATAAAATTTTAATATATTCAATTAATGCATTATTTAGATTGAGTAGAATTATGTTCTCAAGTACTGTATAACTATTGATTGTTTCACTTTATTTTGTACTTGCACTTGACTCTTATACTCATAATTAAGTGAGCCTTTTAATTAAGGTATTTAAACTTCATTATGATTAATAAGTAGTGTGTGATGAGATGCCAATTTATTTGATTTTAAGTATGTCAAGAGTTTTTACTTGTGTGTTAACGATATTAATATTATAAGTTCTGAAAGTGAAAAAACATGGCAGTGTCGTGGCCTTATAGATGTTTTTCAAAAATTCGTTCTGTCACATCGTAGATGATTTATCTTTAAAAGCTAAACACATGAAACAATCAACTTATCAAGAGAGGTTCAGAATCTCATGGGAATAATGAGCCCAACTAAATATTAAAACATGGGCTCATTTGACGCGCTTCAATTTCTTCAACACCAACTCTTAACTTTTCTTGAAATATGTCAAGCAACATGCTATGTTACATACAACTTACAACAAATAGAGGCAGTTTCAGTAACAAATTTATTTTTTATTAGTAAAATGTTTTTAATATCTCTTGACTTTTACTATTTTCTACTTATTCCAGTCAACTATTAAAATAAAAAGACTAGTAGAAAAATTATCGAAAAACTAAGAGTCCTACACTTTCTGATAATAAAATAATCATAGTCATTGATAGCCTAATTTTATAGAAATATGTATTATTATGAAAGACCAAACTACAATATTTACACAAAATGTCTTCAAGTGACGAAAATGCGAGAGGCGGTCCCGAAATTTTAGGTGTTGTATTCATCTGCTCCTGTATGTGGAGCGCCGGGAACTGTGAGCTATCATGCGGCTCCTACAGATGCCGGGCGTTATCTCTCCTGTTGGCATGTGTTCAGCGCGCGACTTGCTTGATCGCATGGGTGCATGTACCCTGGGTTGGGCACATGTGTCCTTGCCCATGATATCCTCCACCACTAAATTAGGCAATGTCCCTTATGTACGTGACGCCCGTAATGCTCGATCGAGTTCAATCGAAGTGCTACCGACAATCGAGGAGAGTTGAAATATCGATGAATAATTGTGGCTATATAAACATAAATAAGTTAATTCCAGCCCCGCCACGCCAAATACTTGAGACTGGCGTATCTGACACTCGAGAAGGGTGTGTCCAACATGTTTTAGACATCTCTACCAAAAAATTATAAAATTTTAATATATTCAATTAATGCATATTTTAGATTGAGTAGAATTATGTTCTCAAGTATTGTATAACTATTGATTGTTTCACTTTATTTTGTACTTGCACTTGACTCTGATACTCATAATTAAGTGAGCCTTTTAATTAAGGTATTTAAACTTCATTATGATTAATAAGTAGTGTGTGATGAGATGCCAATTTATTTGATTTTAAGTATGTCAAGAGTTTTTACTTGTGTCTTAACGATATTAATATTATAAGTTCTGAAAGTGAAAAAACATGGCAGTGTCGTGGCCTTATAGATTTTTTTCAAAAATTCGTTCCGTCACATCGTAGATGATTTATCTTTAAAAGCTAAACACATGAAACAATCAACTTATCAAGAGAGGTTCAGAATCTCATGGGAATAATGAGCCCAACTAAATATTAAAACATGGGCTCATTTGACGCGCTTCAATTTCTTCAACACCAACTCTTAACTTTTCTTGAAATATGTCAAGCAACATGCTATGTTACATACAACTTACAACAAATAGAGGCAGTTTCAGTAAGAAATTTATTTTTTATTAGTAAAATGTTTTTAATATCTCTTGACTTGTACTATTTTTTACTTATTCCAGTCAACTATTAAAATAAAAAGACTAGTAGTAAAATTATCGAAAAACTAAGAGTCCTACACTTTCTGATAATAAAATAATCATAGTCATTGATAGCCTAATTTTATAGAAATATATATTATTATGAAAGACTAAACTACAATATTTACACAAAATATCTTCAAGTGACGAAAATGCGAGAGGCGGTCCCGAAATTTTAGGTGTTGTATTCATCTGCTCATGTATGTGGAGCGCCGGGAACTATGAGTTGTCATGCGGCTCCTACAGATGTCGGGCGTTATCTCTCCTGTTGGCATGTGTTCAGCGCGCGACTTGCTTGATCGCATGGGTGCATGTGCCCTGGGTTGGGCACATGTGTCCTTGCCCATGATATCCTCCACCACTAAATTAGGCAATGTGCCTTATGTACGTGACGCCCGTAATGCTCGATCGAGTTCAATCGAAGTGCTACCGGCAATCGAGGAGAGTTGAAATATCGAAGAATAATTGTGGCTATATAAACATAAATAAGTTAATTCCAGCCCCGCCACGCCAAATACTTGAGACTGGCGTATCTGACACTGGAGAATGGTGTGTCCAACATGTTTTAGACATCTCTACGAAAAAATTATAAAATTTTATTATATTCAATTAATGCATATTTTAGATTGAGTAGAATTATGTTCTCAAGTATTGTATAACTATTGATTGTTTCACTTTATTTTGTACTTGCACTTGACTCTGATACTCATAATTAAGTGAGCCTTTTAATTAAGGTATTTAAACTTCATTATGATTAATAAGTAGTGTGTGATGAGATGCCAATTTATTTTGATTTTAAGTATGTCAAGAGTTTTTACTTGTGTCTTAAAGATATTAATATTATAAGTTCTGAAAGTGAAAAAACATGGCAGTGTCGTGGCCTTATAGATTTTTTTCAAAAATTTGTTCCGTCACATCGTAGATGATTTATCTTTAAAAGCTAAACACATGAAACAATCAACTTATCAAGAGAGGTTCAGAATCTCATGGGAATAATCAGCCCTACTAAATTTTAAAACATGGGCTCATTTGACGCGCTTCAATTTCTTCAAAACCAACTCTTAACTTTTTTTTGAAATATGTCGAGCAACATGCTATGTTACATACAACTTACAACAAATAGAGGCAGTTTTAGTAACAAATTTATTTTTTATTAGTAAAATATTTTTAATATCTCTTGACTTGTACTATTTTCTAATTATTCCAGTCAACTATTAAAATTAAAAGACTAGTAGTAAAATTATCGGAAAACTAAGAGTCCTACACTTTCTAATAAGAAAACAATCACGGTCATTGACAGCCTAATTTTATAGAAATATGTATTATTATGAAAGACTAAACTACAATATTTACACAAAATGTCTTCAAGTGACGAAAATGCGAGAGGCAGTCCCAAAATTTTAGGTGTTGGATTCATCTGCTCTTGTATGTGGAGCGCCGCGAACCGTGAGCTGTCATGCGGCTCCTGCAGATGTCGGGCGTTATCTCTCCTGTTGGCATGTGTTCAGCGCGCGACTTGCTTGATCGCATGGGTGCATGTGCCCTGGGTTGGGCACATGTGTCCTTGCCCATGATATCCTCCACCACTAAATTAGGCAATGTCTCTTATGTACGTGACGCCCGGAATGCTCGATCGAGTTCAATCGAAGTGCTACCGGCAATCGAGGAGAGTTGAAATATCGAAGAATAATTGTGGCTATATAAACATAAATAAGTTAATTCTAGCCCCGCCACGCCAAATACTTGAGACTGGCATATCTGACACTCGAGAAGGGTGTGTCCAACATGTTTTAGACTTCTCTACGAAAAAAATATAAAATTTTAATATATTCAATTAATGCATAATTTAGATTGAGTAGAATTATGTTCTCAAGTATTGTATAACTATTGATTGTTTCACTTTATTTTGTACTTGCACTTGACTCTGATACTCATAATTAAGTGAGCCTTTTAATTAAGGTATTTAAACTTCATTATGATTAATAAGTAGTGTGTGATGAGATGCCAATTTATTTGATTTTAAGTATGTCAAGAGTTTTTACTTGTGTCTTAAAGATATTAATATTATAAGTTCTGAAAGTGAAAAAACATGGCAGTGTCGTGGCCTTATAGATTTTTTTCAAAAATTCGTTCCGTCACATCGTAGATGATTTATCTTTAAAAGCTAAACACATGAAACAATCAACTTATCAAGAGAGGTTCAGAATCTCATGGGAATAATCAGCCCTACTAAATTTTAAAACATGGGCTCATTTGACGCGCTTCAATTTCTTCAAAACCAACTCTTAACTTTTTTTTGAAATATGTCGAGCAACATGCTATGTTACATTCAACTTACAACAAATAGAGGCAGTTTTAGTAACAAATTTATTTTTTATTAGTAAAATGTTTTTAATATCTCTTGACTTGTACTATTTTCTAATTATTCCAGTCATCTATTAAAATTAAAAGACTAGTAGTAAAATTATCGGAAAACTAAGAGTCCTACACTTTCTAATAATAAAACAATCACGGTCATTGACAGCCTAATTTTATAGAAATATGTATTATTATGAAAGACTAAACTACAATATTTACACAAAATATCTTCAAGTGACGAAAATGCGAGAGGCAGTCCCAAAATTTTAGGTGTTGGATTCATCTGCTCTTGTATGTGGAGCGCCGCGAACCGTGAGCTGTCATGCAGCTCCTGCAGATGTCGGGCGTTATCTCTCCTGTTGGCATGTGTTCAGCGCACGACTTGCTTGATCGCATGGGTGCATGTGCCCTGGGTTGGGCACATGTGTCCTTGCCCATGATATCCTCCACCACTAAATTAGGCAATGTCTCTTATGTACGTGACGCCCGGAATGCTCGATCGAGTTCAATCGAAGTGCTACCGGCAATCGAGGAGAGTTGAAATATCGAAGAATAATTGTGGCTATATAAACATAAATAAGTTAATTCCAGCCCCGCCACGCCAAATACTTGAGACTGGCGTATCTGACACTCGAGAAGGGTGTGTCCAACATGTTTTAGACTTCTCTACGAAAAAAATATAAAATTTTAATATATTCAATTAATGCATAATTTAGATTGAGTGGAATTATGTTCTCAAGTATTGTAGAACTATTGATTGTTTCACTTTATTTTGTACTTGCACTTGGCTCTGATACTCATAATTAAGTGAGCCTTTTAATTAAGGTATTTAAACTTCATTATGATTAATAAGTAGTGTGTGATGAGATGCCAATTTATTTGATTTTAAGTATGTCAAGAGTTTTTACTTGTGTCTTAAAGATATTAATATTATAAGTTCTGAAAGTGAAAAAAACATGGCAGTGTTGTGGCCTTATAGATTTTTTTCAAAAATTCGTTCCGTCACATCGTAGATGATTTATCTTTAAAAGCTAAACACATGAAACAATCAACTTATCAAGAGAGGTTCAGAATCTCATGGGAATAATGAGCCCAACTAAATATTAAAACATGGGCTCATTTGACGCGCTTCAATTTCTTCACCATCAACTCTTGACTTTTCTTGAAATATGTCTAGCAACATGCTATGTTACATACAACTTACAACAAATAGAGGCAGTTTCAGTAACAAATTTATTTTTTATTAGTAAAATGTTTTTAATATCTCTTGACTTGTACTATTTTCTACTTATTCCAGTCAACTAATAAAATAAAAAGACTAGTAGTAAAATTATCGAAAAACTAAGAGTCCTACACTTTCTGATAATAAAATAATCATAGTCATTGATAGCCTAATTTTATAGAAATATATATTATTATGAAAGACTAAACTACAATATTTACACAAAATGTCTTCAAGTGACGAAAATGCGAGAGGCGGTCCCAAAATTTTAGGTGTTGTATTCATCTGCTCCTGTATGTGGAGCGCCGGGAACTATGAGCTGTCATGCGGCTCCTACAGATGTCGGGCGTTATATCTCCTGTTGGCATGTGTTCAGTGCGCGACTTGCTTGATCGCATGGGTGCATGTGCCCTGGGTTGGGCACATGTGTCCCTGCCCATGATATCCTCCACCACTAAATTAGGCAATGTCCCTTATGTACGTGACGCCCGTAATGCTCGATCGAGTTCAATCGAAGTGCTACCGGCAATCGAGGAGAGTTGAAATATCGAAGAATAATTGTGGCTATATAAACATAAATAAGTTAATTCCAGCCCCGCCACGCCAAATACTCGAGACTGGCGTATCTGACACTCGAGAAGGGTGTGTCCAACATGTTTTAGACATCTCTACGAAAAAATTATAAAATTTTAATATATTCAATTAATGCATAATTTAGATTGAGTAGAATTATGTTCTCAAGTATTGTATAACTATTGATTGTTTCACTTTATTTTGTACTTGCACTTGACTCTGATACTCATAATTAAGTGAGCCTTTTAATTAAGGTATTTAAACTTCATTATGATTAATAAGTAGTGTGTGATGAGATGCCAATTTATTTGATTTTAAGTATGTCAAGAGTTTTTACTTGTGTCTTAAAGATATTAATATTATTAGTTCTGAAAGTGAAAAAACATGGCAGTGTCGTGGCCTTATAGATTTTTTTCAAAAATTCGTTCTGTCACATCGTAGATGATTTATCTTTAAAAGCTAAACACATGAAACAATCAACTTATCAAGAGAGGTTCAGAATCTCATGGGAATAATGAGCCCTACTAAATATTAAAACATGGGCTCATTTGACGCGCTTCAATTTCTTCAAAACCAACTCTTAACTTTTTTTTCAAATATGTCGAGCAACATGCTATGTTACATACAACTTACAACAAATAGAGGCAGTTTTAGTAACAAAATTATTTTTTATTAGTAAAATGTTTTTAATATCTCTTGACTTGTACTATTTTCTAATTATTCCAGTCAACTATTAAAATTAAAAGACTAGTAGTAAAATTATCGAAAAACTAAGAGTCCTACACTTTCTGATAATAAAATAATCATCGTCATTGATAGCCTAATTTTATAGAAATATGTATTATTATGAAAGACTAAACTACAATATTTACACAAAATGTCTTCAAGTGACGAAAATGCGAGAGGCGGTCCCGAAATTTTAGGTGTTGTATTCATCTGCTCCTGTATGTGGAGCGCCGGGAACTATGAGCTGTCATGCGGCTCCTACAGATGTCGGGCGTTATCTCTCCTGTTGGCATGTGTTCAGCGCGCGACTTGCTTGATCGCATGGGTGCATGTGCCCTGGGTTGGGCACATGTGTCCTTGCCCATGATATCCTCCACTACTAAATTAGGCAATGTCCCTCATGTACGTGACGCCCGTAATACTCGATCGAGTTCAATCGAAGTGCTACCGGCAATCGAGGAGAGTTGGAATATCGAAGATTAATTGTGGCTATATAAACATAAATAAGTTAATTCCAGCCCCGCCACGCCAAATACTTGAGACTGGCGTATCTGACACTCGAGAAGGGTGTGTCCAACATCTTTTAGACATCTCTACGAAAAAATTATAAAATTTTAATATATTCAATTAATGCATAATTTAGATTGAGTAGAATTATGTTCTCAAGTGTTGTATAACTATTGATTGTTTCACTTTATTTTGTACTTGCACTTGACTCTGATACTCATAATTAAGTGAGCCTTTTAATTAAGGTATTTAAACTTCATTATGATTAATAAGTAGTGTGTGATGAGATGCCAAATTATTTGATTTTAAGTATGTCAAGAGTTTTTACTTGTGTCTTAAAGATATTAATATTATAAGTTCTGAAAGTGAAAAAACATGGCAGTGTCGTGGCCTTATAGATTTTTTTCAAAAATTCGTTCCGTCACATCGTAGATGATTTATCTTTAAAAGCTAAACACATGAAACAATCAACTTATCAAGAGAGGTTCAGAATCTCTTGGGAATAATGAGCCCTACTAAATATTAAAACATGGGCTCATTTGACGCGCTTCAATTTCTTCAAAACCAACTCTTAACTTTTTTTTGAAATATGTCGAGCAACATGCCATGTTACATACAACTTACAACAAATAGAGGCAGTTTTAGTAACAAATTTATTTTTTATTAGTAAAATGTTTTTAATATCTCTTGACTTGTACTATTTTCTAATTATTCCAGTCAACTATTAAAATTAAAAGACTAGTAGTAAAATTATCGGAAAACTAAGAGTCCTACACTTTCTAATAATAAAACAATCATGGTCATTGATAGCCTAATTTTATAGAAATATGTATTATTATGAAAGACTAAACTACAATATTTACACAAAATGTCTTCAAGTGACGAAAATGCGAGAGGCGGTCCCGAAATTTTAGGTGTTGTATTCATCTGCTCCTGTATGTGGAGCGCCGGGAACTATGAGCTGTCATGCGGCTCCAACAGATGTCGGGCGTTATATCTCCTGTTGGCATGTGTTCAGCGCGCGACTTGCTTGATCGCATGGGTGCATGTGCCCTGGGTTGGGCACATGTGTCCTTGCCCATGATATCCTCCACCACTAAATTAGGCAATGTCCCTTATGTACGTGACGCCCGTAATGCTCGATCGAGTTCAATCGAAGTGCTACCGGCAATCGAGGAGAGTTGAAATATCGAAGAATAATTGTGGCTATATAAACATAAATAAGTTAATTCCAGCCCCGCCACGCCAAATACTTGAGACTAGCGTATCTGACACTCGAGAAGGGTGTGTCCAACATGTTTTAGACATCTCTACGAAAAAATTATAAAATTTTAATATATTCAATTAATGCATAATTTAGATTGAGTAGAATTATGTTCTCAAGTATTGTATAACTATTGATTGTTTCACTTTATTTTGTACTTGCACTTGAGTCTGATACTCATAATTAAGTGAGCCTTTTAATTAAGGTATTTAAACTTTATTATGATTAATAAGTAGTGTGTGATGAGATGCCAATTTATTTGATTTTAAGTATGTCAAGAGTTTTTACTTGTGTCTTAAAGATATTAATATTATAAGTTCTGAAAGTGAAAAAACATGGCAGTGTCGTGGCCTTATACATTTTTTTCAAAAATTCGTTCTGTCACATCGTAGATGATTTATCTTTAAAAGCTAAACACATGAAACAATCAACTTATCAAGAGAGGTTCAGAATCTCATGGGAATAATGAGCCCTACTAAATATTAAAACATGGGCTCATTTGACGCGCTTCAATTTCTTCAAAACCAACTCTTAACTTTTTTTTCAAATATGTCGAGCAACATGCTATGTTATATACAACTTACAACAAATAGAGGCAGTTTTAGTAACAAAATTATTTTTTATTAGTAAAATGTTTTTAATATCTCTTGACTTGTACTATTTTCTAATTATTCCAGTCAACTATTAAAATTAAAAGACTAGTAGTAAAATTATCGAAAAACTAAGAGTCCTACACTTTCTGATAATAAAATAATCATCGTCATTGATAGCCTAATTTTATAGAAATATGTATTATTATGAAAGACTAAACTACAATATTTACACAAAATGTCTTCAAGTGACGAAAATGCGAGAGGCGGTCCCGAAATTTTAGGTGTTGTATTCATCTGCTCCTGTATGTGGAGCGCCGGGAACTATGAGCTGTCATGCGGCTCCTACAGATGTCGGGCGTTATCTCTCCTGTTGGCATGTGTTCAGCGCGCGACTTGCTTGATCGCATGGGTGCATGTGCCCTGGGTTGGGCACATGTGTCCTTGCCCATGATATCCTCCACTACTAAATTAGGCAATGTCCCTCATGTACGTGACGCCCGTAATACTCGATCGAGTTCAATCGAAGTGCTACCGGCAATCGAGGAGAGTTGAAATATCGAAGAATAATTGTGGCTATATAAACATAAATAAGTTAATTCCAGCCCCGCCACGCCAAATACTTGAGACTGGCGTATCTGACACTCGAGAAGGGTGTGTCCAACATGTTTTAGACATCTCTACGAAAAAATTATAAAATTTTAATATATTCAATTAATGCATAATTTAGATTGAGTAGAATTATGTTCTCAAGTGTTGTATAACTATTGATTGTTTCACTTTATTTTGTACTTGCACTTGACTCTGATACTCATAATTAAGTGAGCCTTTTAATTAAGGTATTTAAACTTCATTATGATTAATAAGTAGTGTGTGATGAGATGCCAAATTATTTGATTTTAAGTATGTCAAGAGTTTTTACTTGTGTCTTAAAGATATTAATATTATAAGTTCTGAAAGTGAAAAAACATGGCAGTGTCGTGGCCTTATAGATTTTTTTCAAAAATTCGTTCCGTCACATCGTAGATGATTTATCTTTAAAAGCTAAACACATGAAACAATCAACTTATCAAGAGAGGTTCAGAATCTCTTGGGAATAATGAGCCCTACTAAATATTAAAACATGGGCTCATTTGACGCGCTTCAATTTCTTCAAAACCAACTCTTAACTTTTTTTTGAAATATGTCGAGCAACATGCTATGTTACATACAACTTACAACAAATAGAGGCAGTTTTAGTAACAAATTTATTTTTTATTAGTAAAATGTTTTTAATATCTCTTGACTTGTACTATTTTCTAATTATTCCAGTCAACTATTAAAATTAAAAGACTAGTAGTAAAATTATCGGAAAACTAAGAGTCCTACACTTTCTAATAATAAAACAATCCTGGTCATTGATAGCCTAATTTTATAGAAATATGTATTATTATGAAAGACTAAACTACAATATTTACACAAAATGTCTTCAGGTGACGAAAATGCGAGAGGCGGTCCCGAAATTTTAGGTGTTGTATTCATCTGCTCCTGTATGTGGAGCGCCGGGAACTATGAGCTGTCATGCGGCTCCAACAGATGTCGGGCGTTATATCTCCTGTTGGCATGTGTTCAGCGCGCGACTTGCTTGATCGCATGGGTGCATGTGCCCTGGGTTGGGCACATGTGTCCTTGCCCATGATATCCTCCACCACTAAATTAGGCAATGTCCCTTATGTACGTGACGCCCGTAATGCTCGATCGAGTTCAATCGAAGTGCTACCGGCAATCGAGGAGAGTTGAAATATCGAAGAATAATTGTGGCTATATAAAAATAAATAAGTTAATTCCAGCCCCGCCACGCCAAATACTTGAGACTAGCGTATCTGACACTCGAGAAGGGTGTGTCCCACATGTTTTAGACATCTCTACGAAAAAATTATAAAATTTTAATATATTCAATTAATGCATAATTTAGATTGAGTAGAATTATGTTCTCAAGTATTGTATAACTATTGATTGTTTCACTTTATTTTGTACTTGCACTTGACTCTGATACTCATAATTAAGTGAGCCTTTTAATTAAGGTATTTAAACTTCATTATGATTAATAAGTAGTGTGTGATGAGATGCCAATTTATTTGATTTTAAGTATGTCAAGAGTTTTTACTTGTGTCTTAAAGATATTAATATTATAAGTTCTGAAAGTGAAAAAACATGGCAGTGTCCTGGCCTTATACATTTTTTTCAAAAATTCGTTCTGTCACATCGTAGATGATTTATCTTTAAAAGCTAAACACATGAAACAATCAACTTATCAAGAGAGGTTCAGAATCTCATGGGAATAATGAGCCCTACTAAATATTAAAACATGGGCTCATTTGACGCGCTTCAATTTCTTCAAAACCAACTCTTAACTTTTTTTTCAAATATGTCGAGCAACATGCTATGTTACATACAACTTACAACAAATAGAGGCAGTTTTAGTAACAAAATTATTTTTTATTAGTAAAATGTTTTTAATATCTCTTGACTTGTACTATTTTCTAATTATTCCAGTCAACTATTAAAATTAAAAGACTAGTAGTAAAATTATCGAAAAACTAAGAGTCCTACACTTTCTGATAATAAAATAATCATCGTCATTGATAGCCTAATTTTATAGAAATATGTATTATTATGAAAGACTAAACTACAATATTTACACAAAATGTCTTCAAGTGACGAAAATGCGAGAGGCGGTCCCGAAATTTTAGGTGTTGTATTCATCTGCTCCTGTATGTGGAGCGCCGGGAACTATGAGCTGTCATGCGGCTCCTACAGATGTCGGGCGTTATCTCTCCTGTTGGCATGTGTTCAGCGCGCGACTTGCTTGATCGCATGGGTGCATGTGCCCTGGGTTGGGCACATGTGTCCTTGCCCATGATATCCTCCACTACTAAATTAGGCAATGTCCCTCATGTACGTGACGCCCGTAATACTCGATCGAGTTCAATCGAAGTGCTACCGGCAATCGAGGAGAGTTGAAATATCGAAGAATAATTGTGGCTATATAAACATAAATAAGTTAATTCCAGCCCCGCCACGCCAAATACTTGAGACTGGCGTATCTGACACTCGAGAAGGGTGTGTCCAACATGTTTTAGACATCTCTACGAAAAAATTATAAAATTTTAATATATTCAATTAATGCATAATTTAGATTGAGTAGAATTATGTTCTCAAGTGTTGTATAACTATTGATTGTTTCACTTTATTTTGTACTTGCACTTGACTCTGATACTCATAATTAAGTGAGCCTTTTAATTAAGGTATTTAAACTTCATTATGATTAATAAGTAGTGTGTGATGAGATGCCAAATTATTTGATTTTAAGTATGTCAAGAGTTTTTACTTGTGTCTTAAAGATATTAATATTATAAGTTCTGAAAGTGAAAAAACATGGCAGTGTCGTGGCCTTATAGATTTTTTTCAAAAATTCGTTCCGTCACATCGTAGATGATTTATCTTTAAAAGCTAAACACATGAAACAATCAACTTATCAAGAGAGGTTCAGAATCTCTTGGGAATAATGAGCCCTACTAAATATTAAAACATGGGCTCATTTGACGCGCTTCAATTTCTTCAAAACCAACTCTTAACTTTTTTTTGAAATATGTCGAGCAACATGCTATGTTACATACAACTTACAACAAATAGAGGCAGTTTTAGTAACAAATTTATTTTTTATTAGTAAAATGTTTTTAATATCTCTTGACTTGTACTATTTTCTAATTATTCCAGTCAACTATTAAAATTAAAAGACTAGTAGTAAAATTATCGGAAAACTAAGAGTCCTACACTTTCTAATAATAAAACAATCCTGGTCATTGATAGCCTAATTTTATAGAAATATGTATTATTATGAAAGACTAAACTACAATATTTACACAAAATGTCTTCAAGTGACGAAAATGCGAGAGGCGGTCCCGAAATTTTAGGTGTTGTATTCATCTGCTCCTGTATGTGGAGCGCCGGGAACTATGAGCTGTCATGCGGCTCCAACAGATGTCGGGCGTTATATCTCCTGTTGGCATGTGTTCAGCGCGCGACTTGCTTGATCGCATGGGTGCATGTGCCCTGGGTTGGGCACATGTGTCCTTGCCCATGATATCCTCCACCACTAAATTAGGCAATGTCCCTTATGTACGTGACGCCCGTAATGCTCGATCGAGTTCAATCGAAGTGCTACCGGCAATCGAGGAGAGTTGAAATATCGAAGAATAATTGTGGCTATATAAACATAAATAAGTTAATTCCAGCCCCGCCACGCCAAATACTTGAGACTAGCGTATCTGACACTCGAGAAGGGTGTGTCCAACATGTTTTAGACATCTCTACGAAAAAATTATAAAATTTTAATATATTCAATTAATGCATAATTTAGATTGAGTAGAATTATGTTCTCAAGTATTGTATAACTATTGATTGTTTCACTTTATTTTGTACTTGCACTTGACTCTGATACTCATAATTAAGTGAGCCTTTTAATTAAGGTATTTAAACTTCATTATGATTAATAAGTAGTGTGTGATGAGATGCCAATTTATTTGATTTTAAGTATGTCAAGAGTTTTTACTTGTGTCTTAAAGATATTAATATTATAAGTTCTGAAAGTGAAAAAACATGGCAGTGTCGTGGCCTTATACATTTTTTTCAAAAATTCGTTCTGTCACATCGTAGATGATTTATCTTTAAAAGCTAAACACATGAAACAATCAACTTATCAAGAGAGGTTCAGAATCTCATGGGAATAATGAGCCCTACTAAATATTAAAACATGGGCTCATTTGACGTGCTTCAATTTCTTCAAAACCAACTCTTAACTTTTTTTTCAAATATGTCGAGCAACATGCTATGTTACATACAACTTACAACAAATAGAGGCAGTTTTAGTAACAAAATTATTTTTTATTAGTAAAATGTTTTTAATATCTCTTGACTTGTACTATTTTCTAATTATTCCAGTCAACTATTAAAATTAAAAGACTAGTAGTAAAATTATCGAAAAACTAAGAGTCCTACACTTTCTGATAATAAAATAATCATCGTCATTGATAGCCTAATTTTATAGAAATATGTATTATTATGAAAGACTAAACTACAATATTTACACAAAATGTATTCAAGTGACGAAAATGCGAGAGGCGGTCCCGAAATTTTAGGTGTTGTATTCATCTGCTCCTGTATGTGGAGCGCCGGGAACTATGAGCTGTCATGCGGCTCCTACAGATGTCGGGCGTTATCTCTCCTGTTGGCATGTGTTCAGCGCGCGACTTGCTTGATCGCATGGGTGCATGTGCCCTGGGTTGGGCACATGTGTCCTTGCCCATGATATCCTCCACTACTAAATTAGGCAATGTCCCTCATGTACGTGACGCCCGTAATACTCGATCGAGTTCAATCGAAGTGCTACCGGCAATCGAGGAGAGTTGAAATATCGAAGAATAATTGTGGCTATATAAACATAAATAAGTTAATTCCAGCCCCGCCACGCCAAATACTTGAGACTGGCGTATCTGACACTCGAGAAGGGTGTGTCCAACATGTTTTAGACATCTCTACGAAAAAATTATAAAATTTTAATATATTCAATTAATGCATAATTTAGATTGAGTAGAATTATGTTCTCAAGTGTTGTATAACTATTGATTGTTTCACTTTATTTTGTACTTGCACTTGACTCTGATACTCATAATTAAGTGAGCCTTTTAATTAAGGTATTTAAACTTCATTATGATTAATAAGTAGTGTGTGATGAGATGCCAATTTATTTGATTTTAAGTATGTCAAGAGTTTTTACTTGTGTCTTAAAGATATTAATATTATAAGTTCTGAAAGTGAAAAAACATGGCAGTGTCGTGGCCTTATACATTTTTTTCAAAAATTCGTTCTGTCACATCGTAGATGATTTATCTTTAAAAGCTAAACACATGAAACAATCAACTTATCAAGAGAGGTTCAGAATCTCATGGGAATAATGAGCCCTACTAAATATTAAAACATGGGCTCATTTGACGCGCTTCAATTTCTTCAAAACCAACTCTTAACTTTTTTTTCAAATATGTCGAGCAACATGCTATGTTACATACAACTTACAACAAATAGAGGCAGTTTTAGTAACAAAATTATTTTTTATTAGTAAAATGTTTTTAATATCTCTTGACTTGTACTATTTTCTAATTATTCCAGTCAACTATTAAAATTAAAAGACTAGTAGTAAAATTATCGAAAAACTAAGAGTCCTACACTTTCTGATAATAAAATAATCATCGTCATTGATAGCCTAATTTTATAGAAATATGTATTATTATGAAAGACTAAACTACAATATTTACACAAAATGTCTTCAAGTGACGAAAATGCGAGAGGCGGTCCCGAAATTTTAGGTGTTGTATTCATCTGCTCCTGTATGTGGAGCGCCGGGAACTATGAGCTGTCATGCGGCTCCTACAGATGTCGGGCGTTATCTCTCCTGTTGGCATGTGTTCAGCGCGCGACTTGCTTGATCGCATGGGTGCATGTGCCCTGGGTTGGGCACATGTGTCCTTGCCCATGATATCCTCCACTACTAAATTAGGCAATGTCCCTCATGTACGTGACGCCCGTAATACTCGATCGAGTTCAATCGAAGTGCTACCGGCAATCGAGGAGAGTTGAAATATCGAAGAATAATTGTGGCTATATAAACATAAATAAGTTAATTCCAGCCCCGCCACGCCAAATACTTGAGACTGGCGTATCTGACACTCGAGAAGGGTGTGTCCAACATGTTTTAGACATCTCTACGAAAAAATTATAAAATTTTAATATATTCAATTAATGCATAATTTAGATTGAGTAGAATTATGTTCTCAAGTGTTGTATAACTATTGATTGTTTCACTTTATTTTGTACTTGCACTTGACTCTGATACTCATAATTAAGTGAGCCTTTTAATTAAGGTATTTAAACTTCATTATGATTAATAAGTAGTGTGTGATGAGATGCCAAATTATTTGATTTTAAGTATGTCAAGAGTTTTTACTTGTGTCTTAAAGATATTAATATTATAAGTTCTGAAAGTGAAAAAACATGGCAGTGTCGTGGCCTTATAGATTTTTTTCAAAAATTCGTTCCGTCACATCGTAGATGATTTATCTTTAAAAGCTAAACACATGAAACAATCAACTTATCAAGAGAGGTTCAGAATCTCTTGGGAATAATGAGCCCTACTAAATATTAAAACATGGGCTCATTTGACGCGCTTCAATTTCTTCAAAACCAACTCTTAACTTTTTTTTGAAATATGTCGAGCAACATGCTATGTTACATACAACTTACAACAAATAGAGGCAGTTTTAGTAACAAATTTATTTTTTATTAGTAAAATGTTTTTAATATCTCTTGACTTGTACTATTTTCTAATTATTCCAGTCAACTATTAAAATTAAAAGACTAGTAGTGAAATTATCGGAAAACTAAGAGTCCTACACTTTCTAATAATAAAACAATCATGGTCATTGATAGCCTAATTTTATAGAAATATGTATTATTATGAAAGACTAAACTACAATATTTACACAAAATGTCTTCAAGTGACGAAAATGCGAGAGGCGGTCCCGAAATTTTAGGTGTTGGATTCATCTGCTCTTGTATGTGGAGCGCCGCGAACCGTGAGCTGTCATGCGGCTCCTGCAGATGTCGGGCGTTATCTCTCCTTTTGGCATGTGTTCAGCGCGCGACTTGCTTGATCGCATAGGTGCATGTGCCCTGGGTTGGGCACATGTGTCCTTGCCCATGATATCCTCCACCACTAAATTAGGCAATGTCCCTTATGTACGTGACGCCCGTAATGCTCGATCGAGTTCAATTGAAGTGCTACCGGCAATCGAGGAGAGTTGAAGTATCGAAGAATAATTGTGGACATATAAACATAAATAAGTTAATTCCAGCCCCGCCACGCCAAATACTTGAGACTGGCATATCTGACACTCGAGAAGGGTGTGTCCAACCTGTTTTAGACATCTCTACGAAAAAATTATAAAATTTTAATATATTCAATTAATGCATAATTTAGATTCAGTAGAATAATGTTCTCAAGTATTGTATAACTATTGATTGTTTCACTTTATTTTGTACTTGCACTTGACTCTGATACTCATAATTAAGTGAGCCTTTTAATTAAGGTATTTAAACTTCATTATGATTAATAAGTAGTGTGTGATGAGATGCCAATTTATTTGATTTTAAGTATGTCAAGAGTTTTTACTTGTGTCTTAACGATATTAATATTATAAGTTCTGAAAGTGAAAAAACATGGCAGTGTCGTGGCCTTATACATTTTTTTCAAAAATTCGTTCTGTCACATCGTAGATGATTTATCTTTAAAAGCTAAACACATGAAACAATCAACTTATCAAGAGAGGTTCAGAATCTCATGGGAATAATGAGCCCTACTAAATATTAAAACATGGGCTCATTTGACGCGCTTCAATTTCTTCAAAACCAACTCTTAACTTTTTTTTCAAATATGTCGAGCAACATGCTATGTTACATACAACTTACAACAAATAGAGGCAGTTTTAGTAACAAAATTATTTTTTATTAGTAAAATGTTTTTAATATCTCTTGACATGTACTATTTTCTAATTATTCCAGTCAACTATTAAAATTAAAAGACTAGTAGTAAAATTATCGAAAAACTAAGAGTCCTAC
The DNA here is from genome assembly GCA_948329865.1 of Linaria vulgaris. NCBI lineage: Eukaryota > Viridiplantae > Streptophyta > Magnoliopsida > Lamiales > Plantaginaceae > Linaria > Linaria vulgaris. Next base: position 70,093,164 of record OX415251.1, read on the forward strand.
ACTTTCTGATAATAAAATAATCATCGTCATTGATAGCCTAATTTTATAGAAATATGTATTATTATGAAAGACTAAACTACAATATTTACACAAAATGTCTTCAAGTGACGAAAATGCGAGAGGCGGTCCCGAAATTTTAGATGTTGTATTCATCTGCTCCTGTATGTGGAGCGCCGGGAACTATGAGCTGTCATGCGGCTCCTACAGATGTCGGGCGTTATCTCTCCTGTTGGCATGTGTTCAGCGCGCGACTTGCTTGATCGCATGGGTGCATGTGCCCTGGGTTGGGCACATGTGTCCTTGCCCATGATATCTTCCACTACTAAATTAGGCAATGTCCCTCATGTACGTGACGCCCGTAATACTCGATCGAGTTCAATCGAAGTGCTACCGGCAATCGAGGAGAGTTGAAATATCGAAGAATAATTGTGGCTATATAAACATAAATAAGTTAATTCCAGCCCCGCCACGCCAAATACTTGAGACTGGCGTATCTGACACTCGAGAAGGGTGTGTCCAACATGTTTTAGACATCTCTACGAAAAAATTATAAAATTTTAATATATTCAATTAATGCATAATTTAGATTGAGTAGAATTATGTTCTCAAGTGTTGTATAACTATTGATTGTTTCACTTTATTTTGTACTTGCACTTGACTCTGATACTCATAATTAAGTGAGCCTTTTAATTAAGGTATTTAAACTTCATTATGATTAATAAGTAGTGTGTGATGAGATGCCAAATTATTTGATTTTAAGTATGTCAAGAGTTTTTACTTGTGTCTTAAAGATATTAATATTATAAGTTCTGAAAGTGAAAAAACATGGCAGTGTCGTGGCCTTATAGATTTTTTTCAAAAATTCGTTCCGTCACATCGTAGATGATTTATCTTTAAAAGCTAAACACATGAAACAATCAACTTATCAAGAGAGGTTCAGAATCTCTTGGGAATAATGAGCCCTACTAAATATTAAAACATGGGCTCATTTGACGCGCTTCAATTTCTTCAAAACCAACTCTTAACTTTTTTTTGAAATATGTCGAGCAACATGCTATGTTACATACAACTTACAACAAATAGAGGCAGTTTTAGTAACAAATTTATTTTTTATTAGTAAAATGTTTTTAATATCTCTTGACTTGTACTATTTTCTAATTATTCCAGTCACCGATTAAAATTAAAAGACTAGTAGTAAAATTTTCGGAAAACTAAGAGTCCTACACTTTCTAATAATAAAACAATCATGGTCATTGATAGCCTAACTTTATTGAAATATGTATTATTATGAAAGACTAAACTACAATATTTACACAAAATGTCTTCAAGTGACGAAACTGCGAGAGGCGGTCCCGAAATTTTAGGTGTTGGATTCATCTGCTCTTGTATGTGGAGCGCCGCGAACCGTGAGCTGTCATGCGGCTCCTGCAGATGTCGGGCGTTATCTCTCCTTTTGGCATGTGTTCAGCGCGCGACTTGCTTGATCGCATAGGTGCATGTGCCCTGGGTTGGGCACATGTGTCCTTGCCCATGATATCCTCCACCACTAAATTAGGCAATGTCCCTTATGTACGTGACGCCCGTAATGCTCGATCGAGTTCAATTGAAGTGCTACCGGCAATCGAGGAGAGTTGAAGTATCGAAGAATAATTGTGGACATATAAACATAAATAAGTTAATTCCAGCCCCGCCACGCCAAATACTTGAGACTGGCATATCTGACACTCGAGAAGGGTGTGTCCAACCTGTTTTAGACATCTCTACGAAAAAATTATAAAATTTTAATATATTCAATTAATGCATAATTTAGATTGAGTAGAATAATGTTCTCAAGTATTGTATAACTATTGATTGTTTCACTTTATTTTGTACTTGCACTTGACTCTGATACTCATAATTAAGTGAGCCTTTTAATTAAGGTATTTAAACTTCATTATGATTAATAAGTAGTGTGTGATGAGATGCCAATTTATTTGATTTTAAGTATGTCAAGAGTTTTTACTTGTGTCTTAACGATATTAATATTATAAGTTCTAAAAGTGAAAAAACATGGCAGTGTCGTGGCCTTATAGATTTTTTTCAAAAATTCGTTCCGTCACATCGTAGATGATTTATCTTTAAAAGCTAAACACATGAAACAATCAACTTATCAAGAGAGGTTCAGAATCTCATGGGAATAATGAGCCCAACTAAATATTAAAACATGGGCTCATTTGACGCGCTTCAATTTCTTCAACACCAACTCTTAACTTTTCTTGAAATATGTCGAGCAACATGCTATGTTACATACAACTTACAACAAATAGAGGCAGTTTCATTAACAAATTTATTTTTTATTATTAAAAAATTTTTAATATCTCTTGACTTGTACTATTTTCTACTTATTCTAGTCAACTATTAAAATAAAAAGACTAGTAGTAAAATTATCGAAAAACTAAGAGTCCTACACTTTCTGATAATAAAATAGTCATAGTCATTGATAGCCTAATTTTATAGAAATATGTATTATTATGAAAGACTAAACTACAATATTTACACAAAATGTCTTCAAGTGACGAAAATGCGAGAGGCGGTCCCAAAATTTTAGGTGTTGTATTCATCTGCTCCTGTATGTGGAGCGCCGGGAACTATGACCTGTCATGCGGCTCCTACAGATGTCGGGCATTATCTCTCCTGTTGGCATGTGTTCAGCGCGCGACTTGCTTGATCGCATGGGTGCATGTGCCCTGGGTTGGGCACATGTGTCCTTGCCCATGATATCCTCCACCACTAAATTAGGCAATGTCCCTTATGTACGTGATGCCCGTAATGCTCGATCGAGTTCAATCGAAGTGCTACCGGCAATCGAGGAGAGTTGAAATATCGAAGAATAATTGTGGCCATATAAACATAAATAAGTTAATTCCAGCCCCGCCACGCCAAATACTTGAGACTGGCGTATCTGACACTCGAGAAGGGTGTGTCCAACATGTTTTAGACATCTCTACGAAAAAATTATAAAATTTTAATATATTCAATTAATGCATAATTTAGATTGAGTAGAATTATGTTCTCAGGTATTGTATAACTATTGCTTGTTTCACTTTATTTTGTACTTGCACTTGACTCTGATACTCATAATTAAGTGAGCCTTTTAATTAAGATATTTAAACTTCATTATGATTAATAAGTAGTGTGTGATGAGATGCCAATTTATTTGATTTTAAGTATGTCAAGAGTTTTTACTTGTGTCTTAACGATAATAATATTATAAGTTCTGAAAGTGAAAAAACATGGCAGTGTCGTGGCCTTATAGATTTTTTTCAAAACTTCGTTCCGTCACATCGTAGATGATTTATCTTTAAAACCTAAACACATGAAACAATCAACTTATCAAGAGAGCTTCAGAATCTCTTGGGAATAATGAGCCCTACTAAATATTAAAACATGGGCTCATTTGACGTGCTTCAATTACTTCAACACCAACTCTTAACTTTTTTTTGAAATATGTCGAGCAACATGCTATGTTACATACAACTTACAACAAATAGAGGCAGTTTCAGTAACAAATTTATTTTTTATTAGTAAAATATTTTTAATATCTCTTGACTTGTACTATTTTCTACTTATTCCAGTCAACTATTAAAATTAAAAGACTAGTAGTAAAATTATCGGAAAACTAAGAGTCCTACACTTTCTAATAATAAAACTATCATGGTCATTGATAGCCTAATTTTATAGAAATATATATTATTATGAAAGACTAAACTACAATATTTACACAAAATGTCTTCAAGTGACGAAAATGCGAGAGGCGGTCCCGAAATTTTAGGTGTTGGATTCATCTGCTCTTGTATGTGGAGCGCCGCGAACCGTGAGCTGTCATGCGGCTCCTGCAGATGTCGGGCGTTATCTCTCCTGTTGGCATGTGTTCAGCGCGGGACTTGCTTGATCGCATGGGTGCATGTGCCCTTGGTTGGGCACATGTGTCCTTGCCCATGATATCCTCCACCACTAAATTAGGCAATGTCCCTAATGTACGTGACGCCCGAAATGCTCGATCGAGTCCAATCGAAGTGCTACCGGCAATCGAGGAGAGTTGAAATATCGAAGAATAATTGTGGCCATATAAACATAAATAAGTTAATTCCAGCCCCGCCACGCCAAATACTTGAGACTGGCATATCTGACACTCGAGAAGGGTGTGTCCAACATGTTTTAGACATCTCTACGAAAAAATTATAAAATTTTAATATATTCAATTAATGCATAATTTAGATTGAGTAGAATTATGTTCTCAAGTATTGTATAACTATTGATTGTTTCACTTAATTTTGTACTTGCACTTGACTCTGATACTCATAATTAAGTGAGCCTTTTAATTAAGGTATTTAAACTTCATTATGATTAATAAGTAGTGTGTGATGAGATGCCAATTTATTTGATTTTAAGTATGTCAAGAGTTTTTACTTGTGTCTTAACGATATTAATATTATAAGTTCTGAAAGTGAAAAAACATGGCAGTGTCGTGGCCTTATAGATTTTTTTCAAAAATTCGTTCCGTCACATCGTAGATGATTTATCTTTAAAAGCTAAACACATGAAACAATCAACTTATCAAGAGAGGTTCAGAATCTCATGGGAATAATGAGCCCAACTAAATATTAAAACATGGGCTCATTTGACGCGCTTCAATTTCTTCAACACCAACTCTTAACTTTTCTTGAAATATGTCGAGCAACATGCTATGTTACATACAACTTACAACAAATAGAGGCAGTTTCAGTAACAAATTTATTTTTTATTATTAAAAAAATTTTAATATCTCTTGACTTGTACTATTTTCTACTTATTCTAGTCAACTATTAAAATAAAAAGACTAGTAGTAAAATTATCGAAAAACTAAGTGTCCTACACTTTCTGATAATAAAATAGTCATAGTCATTGATAGCCTAATTTTATAGAAATATGTATTATTATGAAAGACTAAACTACAATATTTACACAAAATGTCTTCAAGTGACGAAAATGCGAGAGGCGGTCCCAAAATTTTAGGTGTTGTATTCATCTGCTCCTGTATGTGGAGCGCCGGGAACTATGAGCTGTCATGCGGCTCCTACAGATGTCGGGCATTATCTCTCCTGTTGGCATGTGTTCAGCGTGCGACTTGCTTGATCGCATGGGTGCATGTGCCCTGGGTTGGGCACATGTGTCCTTGCCCATGATATCCTCCACCACTAAATTAGGCAATGTCCCTTATGTACGTGATGCCCGTAATGCTCGATCGAGTTCAATCGAAGTGCTACCGGCAATCGAGGAGAGTTGAAATATCGAAGAATAATTGTGGCCATATAAACATAAATAAGTTAATTCCAGCCCCGCCACGCCAAATACTTGAGACTGGCGTATCTGACACTCGAGAAGCGTGTGTCCAACATGTTTTAGACATCTCTACGAAAAAATTATAAAATTTTAATATATTCAATTAATGCATAATTTAGATTGAGTAGAATTATGTTCTCAAGTATTGTATAACTATTGATTGTTTCACTTAATTTTGTACTTGCACTTGACTCTGATACTCATAATTAAGTGAGCCTTTTAATTAAGGTATTTAAACTTCATTATGATTAATAAGTAGTGTGTGATGAGATGCCAATTTATTTGATTTTAAGTATGTCAAGAGTTTTTACTTGTGTCTTAACGATATTAATATTATAAGTTCTGAAAGTGAAAAAACATGGCAGTGTCGTGGCCTTATAGATTTTTTTCAAAAATTCGTTCCGTCACATCGTAGATGATTTATCTTTAAAAGCTAAACACATGAAACAATCAACTTATCAAGAGAGGTTCAGAATCTCATGGGAATAATGAGCCCAACTAAATATTAAAACATGGGCTCATTTGACGCGCTTCAATTTCTTCAACACCAACTCTTAACTTTTCTTGAAATATGTCGAGCAACATGCTATGTTACATACAACTTACAACAAATAGAGGCAGTTTCAGTAACAAATTTATTTTTTATTATTAAAAAAATTTTAATATCTCTTGACTTGTACTATTTTCTACTTATTCTAGTCAACTATTAAAATAAAAAGACTAGTAGTAAAATTATCGAAAAACTAAGTGTCCTACACTTTCTGATAATAAAATAGTCATAGTCATTGATAGCCTAATTTTATAGAAATATGTATTATTATGAAAGACTAAACTACAATATTTACACAAAATGTCTTCAAGTGACGAAAATGCGAGAGGCGGTCCCAAAATTTTAGGTGTTGTATTCATCTGCTCCTGTATGTGGAGCGCCGGGAACTATGAGCTGTCATGCGGCTCCTACAGATGTCGGGCATTATCTCTCCTGTTGGCATGTGTTCAGCGCGCGACTTGCTTGATCGCATGGGTGCATGTGCCCTGGGTTGGGCACATGTGTCCTTGCCCATGATATCCTCCACCACTAAATTAGGCAATGTCCCTTATGTACGTGATGCCCGTAATGCTCGATCGAGTTCAATCGAAGTGCTACCGGCAATCGAGGAGAGTTGAAATATCGAAGAATAATTGTGGCCATATAAACATAAATAAGTTAATTCCAGCCCCGCCACGCCAAATACTTGAGACTGGCGTATCTGACACTCGAGAAGCGTCTGTCCAACATGTTTTAGACATCTCTACGAAAAAATTATAAAATTTTAATATATTTTTAATTAATGCATAATTTAGATTGAGTAGAATTATTTTCTCAGGTATTGTATAACTATTGATTGTTTCACTTTATTTTGTACTTGCACTTGACTCTGATACTCATAATTAAGTGAGCCTTTTAATTAAGATATTTAAACTTCATTATGATTAATAAGTAGTGTGTGATGAGATGCCAATTTATTTGATTTTAAGTATGTCAAGAGTTTTTACTTGTGTCTTAACGATATTAATATTATAAGTTCTGAAAGTGAAAAAACATGGCAGTGTCGTGGCCTTATAGATTTTTTTCAAAAATTCGTTCCGTCACATCGTAGATGATTTATCTTTAAAACCTAAACACATGAAACAATCAACTTATCAAGAAAGCTTCAGAATCTCTTGGGAATAATGAGCCCTACTAAATATTAAAACATGGGCTCATTTGACGTGCTTCAATTTCTTCAACACCAACTCTTAACTTTTTTTTGAAATATGTCGAGCAACATGCTATGTTACATACAACTTACAACAAATAGAGGCAGTTTCAGTAACAAATTTATTTTTTATTAGTAAAATGTTTTTAATATCTCTTGACTTGTACTATTTTCTACTTATTCCAGTCAACTATTAAAATTAAAAGACTAGTAGTAAAATTATCGGAAAACTAAGAGTCCTACACTTTCTAATAATAAAACTATCATGGTCATTGATAGCCTAATTTTATAGAAATATATATTATTATGAAAGACTAAACTACAATATTTACACAAAATGTCTTCAAGTGACGAAAATGCGAGAGGCGGTCCCGAAATTTTAGGTGTTGGATTCATCTGCTCTTGTATGTGGAGCGCCGCGAACCGTGAGCTGTCATGCGGCTCCTGCAGATGTCGGGCGTTATCTCTCCTGTTGGCATGTGTTCAGCGCGCGACTTGCTTGATCGCATGGGTGCATGTGCCCTTGGTTGGGCACATGTGTCCTTGCCCATGATATCCTCCACCACTAAATTAGGCAATGTCCCTAATGTACGTGACGCCCGAAATGCTCGATCGAGTTCAATCGAAGTGCTACCGGCAATCGAGGAGAGTTGAAATATCGAAGAATAATTGTGGCCATATAAACATAAATAAGTTAATTCCAGCCCCGCCACGCCAAATACTTGAGACTGGCATATCTGACACTCGAGAAGGGTGTGTCCAACATGTTTTAGACATCTCTACGAAAAAATTATAAAATTTTAATATATTCAATTAATGCATAATTTAGATTGAGTAGAATTATGTTCTCAAGTATTGTATAACTATTGATTGTTTCACTTTATTTTGTACTTGCACTTGACTCTGATACTCATAATTAAGTGAGCCTTTTAATTAAGGTATTTAAACTTCATTATGATTAATAAGTAGTGTGTGATGAGATGCCAATTTATTTGATTTTAAGTATGTCAAGAGTTTTTACTTGTGTCTTAACGATATTAATATTATAAGTTCTGAAAGTGAAAAAACATGGCAGTGTCGTGGCCTTATAGATTTTTTTCAAAAATTCGTTCCGTCACATCGTAGATGATTTATCTTTAAAAGCTAAACACATGAAACAATCAACTTATCAAGAGAGGTTCAGAATCTCATGGGAATAATGAGCCCAACTAAATATTAAAACATGGGCTCATTTGACGCGCTTCAATTTCTTCAACACCAACTCTTAACTTTTCTTGAAATATGTCGAGCAACATGCTATGTTACATACAACTTACAACAAATAGAGGCAGTTTCAGTAACAAATTTATTTTTTATTATTAAAAAAATTTTAATATCTCTTGACTTGTACTATTTTCTACTTATTCTAGTCAACTATTAAAATAAAAAGACTAGTAGTAAAATTATCGAAAAACTAAGTGTCCTACACTTTCTGATAATAAAATAGTCATAGTCATTGATAGCCTAATTTTATAGAAATATGTATTATTATGAAAGACTAAACTACAATATTTACACAAAATGTCTTCAAGTGACGAAAATGCGAGAGGCGGTCCCAAAATTTTAGGTGTTGTATTCATCTGCTCCTGTATGTGGAGCGCCGGGAACTATGAGCTGTCATGCGGCTCCTACAGATGTCGGGCATTATCTCTCCTGTTGGCATGTGTTCAGCGCGCGACTTGCTTGATCGCATGGGTGCATGTGCCCTGGGTTGGGCACATGTGTCCTTGCCCATTATATCCTCCACCACTAAATTAGGCAATGTCCCTTATGTACGTGATGCCCGTAATGCTCGATCGAGTTCAATCGAAGTGCTACCGGCAATCGAGGAGAGTTGAAATATCGAAGAATAATTGTGGCCATATAAACATAAATAAGTTAATTCCAGCCCCGCCACGCCAAATACTTGAGACTGGCGTATCTGACACTCGAGAAGCGTGTGTCCAACATGTTTTAGACATCTCTACGAAAAAATTATAAAATTTTAATATATTTTTAATTAATGCATAATTTAGATTGAGTAGAATTATGTTCTCAGGTATTGTATAACTATTGATTGTTTCACTTTATTTTGTACTTGCACTTGACTCTGATACTCATAATTAAGTGAGCCTTTTAATTAAGATATTTAAACTTCATTATGATTAATAAGTAGTGTGTGATGAGATGCCAATTTATTTGATTTTAAGTATGTCAAGAGTTTTTACTTGTGTCTTAACGATATTAATATTATAAGTTCTGAAAGTGAAAAAACATGGCAGTGTCGTGGCCTTATAGATTTTTTTCAAAAATTCGTTCCGTCACATCGTAGATGATTTATCTTTAAAACCTAAACACATGAAACAATCAACTTATCAAGAAAGCTTCAGAATCTCTTGGGAATAATGAGCCCTACTAAATATTAAAACATGGGCTCATTTGACGTGCTTCAATTTCTTCAACACCAACTCTTAACTTTTTTTTGAAATATGTCGAGCAACATGCTATGTTACATACAACTTACAACAAATAGAGGCAGTTTCAGTAACAAATTTATTTTTTATTAGTAAAATGTTTTTAATATCTCTTGACTTGTACTATTTTCTACTTATTCCAGTCAACTATTAAAATTAAAAGACTAGTAGTAAAATTATCGGAAAACTAAGAGTCCTACACTTTCTAATAATAAAACTATCATGGTCATTGATAGCCTAATTTTATAGAAATATATATTATTATGAAAGACTAAACTACAATATTTACACAAAATGTCTTCAAGTGACGAAAATGCGAGAGGCGGTCCCGAAATTTTAGGTGTTGGATTCATCTGCTCTTGTATGTGGAGCGCCGCGAACCGTGAGCTGTCATGCGGCTCCTGCAGATGTCGGGCGTTATCTCTCCTGTTGGCATGTGTTCAGCGCGCGACTTGCTTGATCGCATGGGTGCATGTGCCCTTGGTTGGGCACATGTGTCCTTGCCCATGATATCCTCCACCACTAAATTAGGCAATGTCCCTAATGTACGTGACGCCCGAAATGCTCGATCGAGTTCAATCGAAGTGCTACCGGCAATCGAGGAGAGTTGAAATATCGAAGAATAATTGTGGCCATATAAACATAAATAAGTTAATTCCAGCCCCGCCACGCCAAATACTTGAGACTGGCATATCTGACACTCGAGAAGGGTGTGTCCAACATGTTTTAGACATCTCTACGAAAAAATTATAAAATTTTAATATATTCAATTAATGCATAATTTAGATTGAGTAGAATTATGTTCTCAAGTATTGTATAACTATTGATTGTTTCACTTTATTTTGTACTTGCACTTGACTCTGATACTCATAATTAAGTGAGCCTTTTAATTAAGGTATTTAAACTTCATTATGATTAATAAGTAGTGTGTGATGAGATGCCAATTTATTTGATTTTAAGTATGTCAAGAGTTTTTACTTGTGTCTTAACGATATTAATATTATAAGTTCTGAAAGTGAAAAAACATGGCAGTGTCGTGGCCTTATAGATTTTTTTCAAAAATTCGTTCCGTCACATCGTAGATGATTTATCTTTAAAACCTAAACACATGAAACAATCAACTTATCAAGAGAGCTTCAGAATCTCTTGGGAATAATCAGCCCTACTAAATATTAAAACATGGGCTCATTTGACGTGCTTCAATTTCTTCAACACCAACTCTTAACTTTTTTTTGAAATATGTCGAGCAACATGCTATGTTACATACAACTTACAACAAATAGAGGCAGTTTCAGTAACAAATTTATTTTTTATTAGTAAAATGTTTTTAATATCTCTTGACTTGTACTATTTTCTACTTATAACAGTCAACTATTAAAATTAAAAGACTAGTAGTAAAATTATCGGAAAACTAAGAGTCCTACACTTTCTAATAATAAAACTATCATGGTCATTAATAGCCTAATTTTATAGAAATATATATTATTATGAAAGACTAAACTACAATATTTACACAAAATGTCTTCAAGTGACGAAAATGCGAGAGGCGGTCCCGAAATTTTAGGTGTTAGATTCATCTGCTCTTGTATGAGGAGCGCCGCGAACCGTGAGCTGTCATGCGGCTCCTGCGGATGTCGGGCGTTATCTCTCCTGTTGGCATGTGTTCAGCGCGCGACTTGCTTGATCGCATGGGTGCATGTGCCCTGGGTTGGGCACATGTGTCCTTGCCCATGATACCCTCCACCACTAAATTAGGCAATGTCCCTTATGTACGTGATGCCCGTTATGCTCGATCGAATTCAATCGAAGTGCTACCGGAAATCGAGGAGAGTTGAAATATCGAAGAATAATTGTGGCCATATAAACATAAATAAGTTAATTCCAGCCCCGCCACGCCAAATACTTGAGACTGGCGTATCTGACACTCGAGAAGGGTGTGTCCAACATGTCTTAGACATCTCTACGAAAAAATTATAAAATTTTAATATATTCAATTAATGCATAATTTAGATTGAGTAGAATTATGTTCTCAAGTATTGTATAACTATTGATTGTTTCACTTTATTTTGTACTTGCACTTGACTCTGATACTCATAATTAAGTGAGCCTTTTAATTAAGGTATTTAAACTTCATTATGATTAATAAGTAGTGTGTGATGACATGCCAATTTATTTGATTTTAAGTATGTCAAGAGTTTTTACTTGTGTCTTAACGATATTAATATTATAAGTTCTGAAAGTGAAAAAACATGGCAGTGTCGTGGCCTTATAGATTTTTTTCAAAAATTCGTTCCGTCACATCGTAGATGATTTATCTTTAAAACCTAAACACATGAAACAATCAACTTATCAAGAGAGCTTCAGAATCTCTTCGGAATAATGAGCCCTACTAAATATTAAAACATGGGCTCATTTGACGTGCTTCAATTTCTTCAACACCAACTCTTAACTTTTTTTTGAAATATGTCGAGCAACATGCTATGTTACATACAACTTACAACAAATAGAGGCACTTTCAGTAACAAATTTATTTTTTATTAGTAAAATGTTTTTAATATCTCTTGACTTGTACTATTTTCTACTTATTCCAGTCAACTATTAAAATTAAAAGACTAGTAGTAAAATTATCGGAAAACTAAGAGTCCTACACTTTCTAATAATAAAACTATCATGGTCATTAATAGCCTAATTTTATAGAAATATATATTATTATGAAAGACTAAACTACAATATTTACACAAAATGTCTTCAAGTGACGAAAATGCGAGAGGCGGTCCCGAAATTTTAGGTGTTGGATTCATCTGCTCTTGTATGAGGAGCGCCGCGAACCGTGAGCTGTCATGCGGCTCCTGCGGATGTCGGGCGTTATCTCTCCTGTTGGCATGTGTTAAGCGCGCGACTTGCTTGATCGCATGGGTGCATGTGCCCTGGGTTGGGCACATGTGTCCTTGCCCATGATACCCTCCACCACTAAATTAGGCAATGTCCCTTATGTACGTGATGCCCGTAATGCTCGATCGAGTTCAATCGAAGTGCTACCGGCAATCGAGGAGAGTTGAAATATCGAAGAATAATTGTGGCCATATAAACATAAATAAGTTAATTCCAGCCCCGCCACGCCAAATACTTGAGACTGGCGTATCTGACACTCGAGAAGGGTGTGTCTAACATGTTTTAGACATCTCTACGAAAAAATTATAAAATTTTAATATATTCAATTAATGCATAATTTAGATTGAGTAGAATTATGTTCTCAAGTATTGTATAACTATTGATTGTTTCACTTTATTTTGTACTTGCACTTGACTCTGATACTCATAATTAAGTGAGCCTTTTAATTAAGGTATTTAAACTTCATTATGATTAATAAGTAGTGTGTGATGAGATGCCAATTTATTTGATTTTAAGTATGTCAAGAGTTTTTACTTGTGTCTTAACGATATTAATATTATAAGTTCTGAACGTGAAAAAACATGGCAGTGTCGTGGCCTTATAGATTTTTTTCAAAAATTCGTTCCGTCACATCGTAGATGATTTATCTTTAAAACCTAAACACATGAAACAATCAACTTATCAAGAGAGCTTCAGAATCTCTTGGGAATAATGAGCCCTACTAAATATTAAAACATGGGCTCATTTGACGTGCTTCAATTTCTTCAACACCAACTCTTAACTTTTTTTTGAAATATGTCGAGCAACATGCTATGTTACATACAACTTACAACAAATAGAGGCAGTTTCAGTAACAAATTTATTTTTTATTAGTAAAATGTTTTTAATATCTCTTGACTTGTACTATTTTCTACTTATTCCAGTCAACTATTAAAATTAAAAGACTAGTAGTAAAATTATCGGAAAACTAAGAGTCCTACACTTTCTAATAATAAAACTATCATGGTCATTAATAGCCTAATTTTATAGAAATATATATTATTATGAAAGACTAAACTACAATATTTACACAAAAAGTCTTCAAGTGACGAAAATGCGAGAGGCGGTCCCGAAATTTTAGGTGTTGGATTCATCTGCTCTTGTATGAGGAGCGCCGCGAACCGTGAGCTGTCATGCGGCTACTGCGGATGTCGGGCGTTATCTCTCCTGTTGGCATGTGTTCAGCGCGCGACTTGCTTGATCGCATGGGTGCATGTGCCCTTGGTTGGGCACATGTGTCCTTGCCCATGATATCCTCCACCACTAAATTAGGCAATGTCCCTTATGTACGTGACTCCCGAAATGCTCGATCGAGTTCAATCGAAGTGCCACCGGCAATCGAGGAGAGTTGAAATATCGAAGAATAATTGTGGCCATATAAACATAAATAAGTTAATTCTAGCCCCGCCACGTCAAATACTTGAGACTGGCATATCTGACACTCGAGAAGGGTGTGTCCAACATGTTTTAGACATCTCTACGAAAAAATTATAAAATTTTAATATATTCAATTAATGCATAATTTAGATTGAGTAGAATTATGTTCTCAAGTATTGTATAACTATTGATTGTTTCACTTTATTTTGTACTTGCACTTGACTCTGATACTCATAATTAAGTGAGCCTTTTAATTAAGGTATTTAAACTTCATTATGATTAATAAGTAGTGTGTGATGAGATGCCAATTTATTTGATTTTAAGTATGTCAAGAGTTTTTACTTGTGTCTTAACGATATTAATATTATAAGTTCTGAAAGTGAATAAACATGGCAGTGTCGTGGCCTTATACATTTTTTTCAAAAATTCGTTCCGTCACATCGTAGATGATTTATCTTTAAAAGCTAAACACATGAAACAATCAACTTATCAAGAGAGGTTCAGAATCTCATGGGAATAATGAGCCCAACTAAATATTAAAACATGGGCTCATTTGACGCGCTTCAATTTCTTCAACACCAACTCTTAACTTTTCTTGAAATATGTCGAGCAACATGCTATGTTACATACAACTTACAACAAATAGAGGCAGTTTCAGTAACAAATTTATTTTTTATTATTAAAAAAATTTTAATATCTCTTGACTTGTACTATTTTCTACTTATTCTAGTCAACTATTAAAATAAAAAGACTAGTAGTAAAATTATCGAAAAACTAAGAGTCCTACACTTTCTGATAATAAAATAGTCATAGTCATTTATAGCCTAATTTTATAGAAATATGTATTATTATGAAAGACTAAACTACAATATTTACACAAAATGTCTTCAAGTGACGAAAATGCGAGAGGCGGTCCCAAAATTTTAGGTGTTGTATTCATCTGCTCCTGTATGTGGAGCGCCGGGAACTATGAGCTGTCATGCGGCTCCTACAGATGTCGGGCATTATCTCTCCTGTTGGCCTGTGTTCAGCGCGCGGCTTGCTTGATCGCATGGGTGCATGTGCCCTGGGTTGGGCACATGTGTCCTTGCTCATGATATCCTCCACCACTAAATTAGGCAATGTCCCTTATGTACGTGATGCCCGTAATGCTCGATCGAGTTCAATCGAAGTGCTACCGACAATCGAGGAGAGTTAAAATATCGAAGAATAATTGTGGCCATATAAACATAAATAAGTTAATTCCAGCCCCGCCACGCCAAATACTTGAGACTGGCATATCTGACACTCGAGAAGGGTGTGTCCAACATGTTTTAGACATCTCTACGAAAAAATTATAAAATTTTAAAATATTCAATTAATGCATAATTTAGATTGAGTAGAATTATGTTCTCAAGTATTGTATAACTATTGATTGTTTCACTTTATTTTGTACTTGCACTTGACTCTGATACTCATAATTAAGTGAGCCTTTTAATTAAGGTATTTAAACTTCATTATGATTAATAAGTAGTGTGTGATGAGATGCCAATTTATTTGATTTTAAGTATGTCAAGAGTTTTTACTTGTGTCTTAACGATATTAATATTATAAGTTCTGAAAGTGAAAAAACATGGCAGTGTCGTGGCCTTATAGATTTTTTTCAAAAATTCGTTCCGTCACATCGTAGATGATTTATCTTTAAAACCTAAACACATGAAACAATCAACTTATCAATAGAGCTTCAGAATCTCTTCGGAATAATGAGCCCTACTAAATATTAAAACATGGGCTCATTTGACGTGCTTCAATTTCTTCAACACCAACTCTTAACTTTTTTTTGAAATATGTCGAGCAACATGCTATGTTACATACAACTTACAACAAATAGAGGCAGTTTCAGTAACAAATTTATTTTTTATTAGTAAAATGTTTTTAATATCTCTTGACTTGTACTATTTTCTACTTATTCCAGTCAACTATTAAAATTAAAAGACTAGTAGTAAAATTATCGGAAAACTAAGAGTCCTACACTTTCTAATAATAAAACTATCATGGTCATTGATAGCCTAATTTTATAGAAATATATATTATTATGAAAGACTAAACTACAATATTTACACAAAATGTCTTCAAGTGACGAAAATGCGAGAGGCGGTCCCGAAATTTTAGGTGTTGGATTCATCTGCTCTTGTATTTGGAGCGCCGCGAACCGTGAGCTGTCATGCGGCTCCTGCAGATGTCGGGCGTTATCTCTCCTGTTGGCATGTGTTCAGCGCGCGACTTGCTTGATCGCATGGGTGCATGTGCCCTTGGTTGGGCACATGTGTCCTTGCCCATGATATCCTCCACCACTAAATTAGGCAATGTCCCTTATGTACGTGACTCCCGAAATGCTCGATCGAGTTCAATCGAAGTGCTACCGGCAATCGAGGAGAGTTGAAATATCGAAGAATAATTGTGGCCATATAAACATAAATAAGTTAATTCCAGCCCCGCCACGTCAAATACTTGAGACTGGCATATCTGACACTCGAGAAGGGTGTGTCCAACATGTTTTAGACATCTCTACGAAAAAATTATAAAATTTTAATATATTCAATTAATGCATAATTTAGATTGAGTAGAATTATGTTCTCAAGTATTGTATAACTATTGATTGTTTCACTTAATTTTGTACTTGCACTTGACTCTGATACTCATAATTAAGTGAGTCTTTTAATTAAGGTATTTAAACTTCATTATGATTAATAAGTAGTGTGTGATGAGATGCCAATTTATTTGATTTTAAGTATGTCAAGAGTTTTTACTTGTGTCTTAACGATATTAATATTATAAGTTCTGAAAGTGAAAAAACATGGGAGTGTCGTGGCCTTATAGATTTTTTTCAAAAATTCGTTCCGTCACATCGTAGATGATTTATCTTTAAAAGCTAAACACATGAAACAATCAACTTATCAAGAGAGCTTCAGAATCTCATGGGAATAATGAGCCCAACTAAATATTAAAACATGGGCTCATTTGACGCGCTTCAATTTCTTCAACACCAACTCTTAACTTTTCTTGAAATATGTCGAGCAACATGCTATGTTACATACAACTTACAACAAATAGAGGCAGTTTCAGTAACAAATTTATTTTTTATTATTAAAAAAATTTTAATATCTCTTGACTTGTACTATTTTCTACTTATTCTAGTCAACTATTAAAATAAAAAGACTAGTAGTAAAATTATCGAAAAACTAAGAGTCCTACACTTTCTGATAATAAAATAGTCATAGTCATTTATAGCCTAATTTTAAGAAATATGTATTATTATGAAAGACTAAACTACAATATTTACACAAAATGTCTTCAAGTGACGAAAATGCGAGAGGCGGTCCCAAAATTTTAGGTGTTGTATTCATCTGCTCCTGTATGTGGAGCGCCGGGAACTATGAGCTGTCATGCGGCTCCTACAGATGTCGGGCATTATCTCTCCTGTTGGCATGTGTTCAGCGCGCGACTTGCTTGATCGCATGGGTGCATGTGCCCTGGGTTGGGCACATGTGTCCTTGCTCATGATATCCTCCACCACTAAATTAGGCAATGTCCCTTATGTACGTGATGCCCGTAATGCTCGATCGAGTTCAATCGAAGTGCTACCGGCAATCGAGGAGAGTTAAAATATCGAAGAATAATTGTGGCCATATAAACATAAATAAGTTAATTCCAGCCCCGCCACGCCAAATACTTGAGACTGGCGTATCTGACACTCGAGAAGGGTGTGTCCAACATGTTTTAGACATCTCTACGAAAAAATTATAAAATTTTAATATATTCAATTAATGCATAATTTAGATTGAGTAGAATTATGTTCTCAAGTATTGTATAACTATTGATTGTTTCACTTTATTTTGTACTTGCACTTGACTCTGATACTCATAATTAAGTGAGCCTTTTAATTAAGGTATTTAAACTTCATTATGATTAATAAGTAGTGTGTGATGAGATGCCAATTTATTTGATTTTAAGTATGTCAAGAGTTTTTACTTGTGTCTTAACGATATTAATATTATAAGTTCTGAAAGTGAAAAAACATGGCAGTGTCGTGGCCTTATAGATTTTTTTCAAAAATTCGTTCCGTCACATCGTAGATGATTTATCTTTAAAACCTAAACACATGAAACAATCAACTTATCAAGAGAGCTTCAGAATCTGTTGGGAATAATGAGCCCTACTAAATATTAAAACATGGGCTCATTTGACGTGCTTCAATTTCTTCAACACCAACTCTTAACTTTTTTTTGAAATATGTCGAGCAACATGCTATGTTACATACAACTTACAACAAATAGAGGCAGTTTCAGTAACAAATTTATTTTTTATTAGTAAAATGTTTTTAATATCTCTTGACTTGTACTATTTTCTACTTATTCCAGTCAACTATTAAAATTAAAAGACTAGTAGTAAAATTATCGGAAAACTAAGAGTCCTACACTTTCTAATAATAAAACTATCATGGTCATTGATAGCCTAATTTTATAGAAATATATATTATTATGAAAGACTAAACTACAATATTTACACAAAATGTCTTCAAGTGACGAAAATGCGAGAGGCGGTCCCGAAATTTTAGGTGTTGGATTCATCTGCTCTTGTATTTGGAGCGCCGCGAACCGTGAGCTGTCATGCGGCTCCTGCAGATTTCGGGCGTTATCTCTCCTGTTGGCATGTGTTCAGCGCGCGACTTGCTTGATCGCATGGGTGCATGTGCCCTTGGTTGGGCACATGTGTCCTTGCCCATGATATCCTCCACCACTAAATTAGGCAATGTCCCTTATGTACGTGACTCCCGAAATGCTCGATCGAGTTCAATCGAAGTGCTACCGGCAATCGAGGAGAGTTGAAATATCGAAGAATAATTGTGGCCATATAAACATAAATAAGTTAATTCCAGCTCCGCCACGCCAAATACTTGAGACTGGCATATCTGACACTCGAGAAAGGTGTGTCCAACATGTTTTAGACATCTCTACGAAAAAATTATAAAATTTTAATATATTCAATTAATGCATAATTTAGATTGAGTAGAATTATGTTCTCAAGTATTGTATAACTATTGATTGTTTCACTTTATTTTGTACTTGCACTTGACTCTGATACTCATAATTAAGTGAGCCTTTTAATTAAGGTATTTAAACTTCATTATGATTAATAAGTAGTGTGTGATGAGATGCCAATTTATTTGATTTTAAGTATGTCAAGAGTTTTTACTTGTGTCTTAACGATATTAATATTATAAGTTCTGAAAGTGAAAAAACTTGGCAGTGTCGTGGCGTTATACATTTTTTTCAAAAATTCGTTCCGTCACATCGTAGATGATTTATCTTTAAAAGCTAAACACATGAAACAATCAACTTATCAAGAGAGGTTCAGAATCTCATGGGAATAATGAGCCCAACTAAATATTAAAACATGGGCTCATTTGACGCGCTTCAATTTCTTCAACACCAACTCTTAACTTTTCTTGAAATATGTCGAGCAACATGCTATGTTACATACAACTTACAACAAATAGAGGCAGTTTCAGTAACAAATTTATTTTTTATTATTAAAAAAATTTTAATATCTCTTGACTTGTACTATTTTCTACTTATTCTAGTCAACTATTAAAATAAAAAGACTACTAGTAAAATTATCGAAAAACTAAGAGTCCTACACTTTCTGATAATAAAATAGTCATAGTCATTTATAGCCTAATTTTATTGAAATATGTATTATTATGAAAGACTAAACTACAATATTTACACAAAATGTCTTCAAGTGACGAAAATGCGAGAGGCGGTCCCAAAATTTTAGGTGTTGTATTCATCTGCTCCTGTATGTGGAGCGCCGGGAACTATGAGCTGTCATGCGGCTCCTACAGATGTCGGGCATTATCTCTCCTGTTGGCATGTGTTCAGCGCGCGACTTGCTTGATCGCATGGGTGCATGTGCCCTGGGTTGGGCACATGTGTCCTTGCTCATGATATCCTCCACCACTAAATTAGGCAATGTCCCTTATGTACGTGATGCCCGTAATGCTCGATCGAGTTCAATCGAAGTGCTACCGGCAATCGAGGAGAGTTAAAATATCGAAGAATAATTGTGGCCATATAAACATAAATAAGTTAATTCCAGCTCCGCCACGCCAAATACTTGAGACTGGCATATCTGACACTCGAGAAGGGTGTGTCCAACATGTTTTAGACATCTCTACGAAAAAATTATAAAATTTTAATATATTCAATTAATGCATAATTTAGATTGAGTAGAATTATGTTCTCAAGTATTGTATAACTATTGATTGTTTCACTTTATTTTGTACTTGCACTTGACTCCGATACTCATAATTAAGTGAGCCTTTTAATTAAGGTATTTAAACTTCATTATGATTAATAAGTAGTGTGTGATGAGATGCCAATTTATTTGATTTTAAGTATGTCCAGAGTTTTTACTTGTGTCTTAACGATATTAATATTATAAGTTCTGAAAGTGAAAAAACATGGCAGTGTCGTGGCCTTATAGATTTTTTTCAAAAATTCGTTCTGTCACATCGTAGATGATTTATCTTTAAAACCTAAACACATGAAACAATCAACTTATCAAGAGAGCTTCAGAATCTCTTGGGAATAATGAGCCCTACTAAATATTAAAACCTGGGCTCATTTGACGTGCTTCAATTTCTTCAACACCAACTCTTAACTTTTTTTTGAAATATGTCGAGCAACATGCTATGTTACATACAACTTACAACAAATAGAGGCAGTTTCAGTAAAAAATTTATTTTTTATTAGTAAAATGTTTTTAATATCTCTTGACTTGTACTATTTTCTACTTATTCCAGTCAACTATTAAAATTAAAAGACTAGTAGTAAAATTATCGGAAAACTAAGAGTCCTACACTTTCTAATAATAAAACTATCATGGTCATTGATAGCCTAATTTTATAGAAATATATATTATTATGAAAGACTAAACTACAATATTTACACAAAATGTCTTCAAGTGACGAAAATGCGAGAGGCGGTCCCGAAATTTTAGGTGTTGGATTCATCTGCTCTTGTATTTGGAGCGCCGCGAACCGTGAGCTGTCATGCGGCTCCTGCAGATGTCGGGCGTTATCTCTCCTGTTGGCATGTGTTCAGCGCGCGACTTGCTTGATCGCATGGGTGCATGTGCCCTTGGTTGGGCACATGTGTCCTTGCCCATGATATCCTCCACCACTAAATTAGGCAATGTCCCTTATGTACGTGACTCCCGAAATGCTCGATCGAGTTCAATCGAAGTGCTACCGGCAATCGAGGAGAGTTGAAATATCGAAGAATAATTGTGGCCATATAAACATAAATAAGTTAATTCCAGCTCCGCCACGCCAAATACTTGAGACTGGCATATCTGACACTCGAGAAGGGTGTGTCCAACATGTTTTAGACATCTCTACGAAAAAATTATAAAATTTTAATATATTCAATTAATGCATAATTTAGATTGAGTAGAATTATGTTCTCAAGTATTGTATAACTATTGATTGTTTCACTTTATTTTGTACTTGCACTTGACTCTGATACTCATAATTAAGTGAGCCTTTTAATTAAGGTATTTAAACTTCATTATGATTAATAAGTAGTGTGTGATGAGATGCCAATTTATTTGATTTTAAGTATGTCAAGAGTTTTTACTTGTGTCTTAACGATATTAATATTATAAGTTCTGAAAGTGAAAAAACTTGGCAGTGTCGTGGCGTTATACATTTTTTTCAAAAATTCGTTCCGTCACATCGTAGATGATTTATCTTTAAAAGCTAAACACATGAAACAATCAACTTATCAAGAGAGGTTCAGAATCTCATGGGAATAATGAGCCCAACTAAATATTAAAACATGGGCTCATTTGACGCGCTTCAATTTCTTCAACACCAACTCTTAACTTTTCTTGAAATATGTCGAGCAAGATGCTATGTTACATACAACTTACAACAAATAGAGGCAGTTTCAGTAACAAATTTATTTTTTATTATTAAAAAAACTTTAATATCTCTTGACTTGTACTATTTTCTACTTATTCTAGTCAACTATTAAAATAAAAAGACTAGTAGTAAAATTATCGAAAAACTAAGAGTCCTACACTTTCTGATAATAAAATAGTCATAGTCATTTATAGCCTAATTTTATAGAAATATGTATTATTATGAAAGACTAAACTACAATATTTACACAAAATGTCTTCAAGTGACGAAAATGCGAGAGGCGGTCCCAAAATTTTAGGTGTTGTATTCATCTGCTCCTGTATGTGGAGCGCCGGGAACTATGAGCTGTCATGCGGCTCCTACAGATGTCGGGCATTATCTCTCCTGTTGGCATGTGTTCAGCGTGCGACTTGCTTGATCGCATGGGTGCATGTGCCCTGGGTTGGGCACATGTGTCCTTGCTCATGATATCCTCCACCACTAAATTAGGCAATGTCCCTTATGTACGTGATGCCCGTAATGCTCGATCGAGTTCAATCGAAGTGCTACCGGCAATCGAGGAGAGTTAAAATATCGAAGAATAATTGTGGCCATATAAACATAAATAAGTTAATTCCAGCCCCGCCACGCCAAATACTTGAGACTGGCGTATCTGACACTCGAGAAGGGTGTGTCCAACATGTTTTAGACATCTCTACGAAAAAATTATAAAATTTTAATATATTCAATTAATGCATAATTTAGATTGAGTAGAATTATGTTCTCAAGTATTGTATAACTATTGATTGTTTCACTTTATTTTGTACTTGCACTTGACTCTGATACTCATAATTAAGTGAGCCTTTTAATTAAGGTATTTAAACTTCATTATGATTAATAAGTAGTGTGTGATGAGATGCCAATTTATTTGATTTTAAGTATGTCAAGAGTTTTTACTTGTGTCTTAACGATATTAATAGTATAAGTTCTGAAAGTGAAAAAACATGGCAGTGTCGTGGCCTTATAGATTTTTTTCAAAAATTCGTTCCGTCACATCGTAGATGATTTATCTTTAAAACCTAAACACATGAAACAATCAACTTATCAAGAGAGCTTCAGAATCTCTTGGGAATAATGAGCCCTACTAAATATTAAAACATGGGCTCATTTGACGTGCTTCAATTTCTTCAACACCAACTCTTAACTTTTTTTTGAAATATGTCGAGCAACATGCTATGTTACATACAACTTACAACAAATAGAGGCAGTTTCAGTAACAAATTTATTTTTTATTAGTAAAATGTTTTTAATATCTCTTGACTTGTACTATTTTCTACTTATTCCAGTCAACTATTAAAATTAAAAGACTAGTAGTAAAATTATCGGAAAACTAAGAGTCCTACACTTTCTAATAATAAAACTATCATGGTCATTGATAGCCTAATTTTATAGAAATATATATTATTATGAAAGACTAAACTACAATATTTACACAAAATGTCTTCAAGTGACGAAAATGCGAGAGGCGGTCCCGAAATTTTAGGTGTTGGATTCATCTGCTCTTGTATTTGGAGCGCCGCGAACCGTGAGCTGTCATGCGGCTCCTGCAGATGTCGGGCGTTATCTCTCCTGTTGGCATGTGTTCAGCGCGCGACTTGCTTGATCGCATGGGTGCATGTGCCCTTGGTTGGGCACATGTGTCCTTGCCCATGATATCCTCCACCACTAAATTAGGCAATGTCCCTTATGTACGTGACTCCCGAAATGCTCGATCGAGTTCAATCGAAGTGCTACCGGCAATCGAGGAGAGTTGAAATATCGAAGAATAATTGTGGCCATATAAACATAAATAAGTTAATTCCAGCTCCGCCACGCCAAATACTTGAGACTGGCATATCTGACACTCGAGAAGGGTGTGTCCAACATGTTTTAGACATCTCTACGAAAAAATTATAAAATTTTAATATATTCAATTAATGCATAATTTAGATTGAGTAGAATTATGTTCTCAAGTATTGTATAACTATTGATTGTTTCACTTTATTTTGTACTTGCACTTGACTCTGATACTCATAATTAAGTGAGCCTTTTAATTAAGGTATTTAAACTTCATTATGATTAATGAGTAGTGTGTGATGAGATGCCAATTTATTTGATTTTAAGTATGTCAAGAGTTTTTACTTGTGTCTTAACGATATTAATATTATAAGTTCTGAAAGTGAAAAAACTTGGCAGTGTCGTGGCGTTATACATTTTTTTCAAAAATTCGTTCCGTCACATCGTAGATGATTTATCTTTAAAAGCTAAACACATGAAACAATCAACTTATCAAGAGAGGTTCAGAATCGCATGGGAATAATGAGCCCAACTAAATATTAAAACATGGGCTCATTTGACGCGCTTCAATTTCTTCAACACCAACTCTTAACTTTTCTTGAAATATGTCGAGCAACATGCTATGTTACATACAACTTACAACAAATAGAGGCAGTTTCAGTAACAAATTTATTTTTTATTATTAAAAAAACTTTAATATCTCTTGACTTGTACTATTTTCTACTTATTCTAGTCAACTATTAAAATAAAAAGACTAGTAGTAAAATTATCGAAAAACTAAGAGTCCTACACTTTCTGATAATAAAATAGTCATAGTCATTTATAGCCTAATTTTATAGAAATATGTATTATTATGAAAGACTAAACTACAATATTTACACAAAATGTCTTCAAGTGACGAAAATGCGAGAGGCGGTCCCAAAATTTTAGGTGTTGTATTCATCTGCTCCTGTATGTGGAGCGCCGGGAACTATGAGCTGTCATGCGGCTCCTACAGATGTCGGGCATTATCTCTCCTGTTGGCATGTGTTCAGCGCGCGACTTGCTTGATCGCATGGGTGCATGTGCCCTGGGTTGGGCACATGTGTCCTTGCTCATGATATCCTCCACCACTAAATTAGGCAATGTCCCTTATGTACGTGATGCCCGTAATGCTCGATCGAGTTCAATCGAAGTGCTACCGGCAATCGAGGAGAGTTAAAATATCGAAGAATAATTGTGGCCATATAAACATAAATAAGTTAATTCCAGCCCCGCCACGCCAAATACTTGAGACTGGCGTATCTGACACTCGAGAAGGGTGTGTCCAACATGTTTTAGACATCTCTACGAAAAAATTATAAAATTTTAATATATTCAATTAATGCATAATTTAGATTGAGTAGAATTATGTTCTCAAGTATTGTATAACTATTGATTGTTTCACTTTATTTTGTACTTGCACTTGACTCTGATACTCATAATTAAGTGAGCCTTTTAATTAAGGTATTTAAACTTCATTATGATTAATAAGTAGTGTGTGATGAGATGCCAATTTATTTGATTTTAAGTATGTCAAGAGTTTTTACTTGTGTCTTAACGATATTAATAGTATAAGTTCTGAAAGTGAAAAAACATGGCAGTGTCGTGGCCTTATAGATTTTTTTCAAAAATTCGTTCCGTCACATCGTAGATGATTTATCTTTAAAACCTAAACACATGAAACAATCAACTTATCAAGAGAGCTTCAGAATCTCTTGGGAATAATGAGCCCTACTAAATATTAAAACATGGGCTCATTTGACGTGCTTCAATTTCTTCAACACCAACTCTTAACTTTTTTTTGAAATATGTCGAGCAACATGCTATGTTACATACAACTTACAACAAATAGAGGCAGTTTCAGTAACAAATTTATTTTTTATTAGTAAAATGTTTTTAATATCTCTTGACTTGTACTATTTTCTACTTATTCCAGTCAACTATTAAAATTAAAAGACTAGTAGTAAAATTATCGGAAAACTAAGAGTCCTACACTTTCTAATAATAAAACTATCATGGTCATTGATAGCCTAATTTTATAGAAATATATATTATTATGAAAGACTAAACTACAATATTTACACAAAATGTCTTCAAGTGACGAAAATGCGAGAGGCGGTCCCGAAATTTTAGGTGTTGGATTCATCTGCTCTTGTATTTGGAGCGCCGCGAACCGTGAGCTGTCATGCGGCTCCTGCAGATGTCGGGCGTTATCTCTCCTGTTGGCATGTGTTCAGCGCGCGACTTGCTTGATCGCATGGGTGCATGTGCCCTTGGTTGGGCACATGTGTCCTTGCCCATGATATCCTCCACCACTAAATTAGGCAATGTCCCTTATGTACGTGACTCCCGAAATGCTCGATCGAGTTCAATCGAAGTGCTACCGGCAATCGAGGAGAGTTGAAATATCGAAGAATAATTGTGGCCATATAAACATAAATAAGTTAATTCCAGCTCCGCCACGCCAAATACTTGAGACTGGCATATCTGACACTCGAGAAGGGTGTGTCCAACATGTTTTAGACATCTCTACGAAAAAATTATAAAATTTTAATATATTCAATTAATGCATAATTTAGATTGAGTAGAATTATGTTCTCAAGTATTGTATAACTATTGATTGTTTCACTTTATTTTGTACTTGCACTTGACTCTGATACTCATAATTAAGTGAGCCTTTTAATTAAGGTATTTAAACTTCATTATGATTAATGAGTAGTGTGTGATGAGATGCCAATTTATTTGATTTTAAGTATGTCAAGAGTTTTTACTTGTGTCTTAACGATATTAATATTATAAGTTCTGAAAGTGAAAAAACTTGGCAGTGTCGTGGCGTTATACATTTTTTTCAAAAATTCGTTCCGTCACATCGTAGATGATTTATCTTTAAAAGCTAAACACATGAAACAATCAACTTATCAAGAGAGGTTCAGAATCTCATGGGAATAATGAGCCCAACTAAATATTAAAACATGGGCT
Organism: Linaria vulgaris; assembly: GCA_948329865.1. Taxonomy (NCBI): domain Eukaryota; kingdom Viridiplantae; phylum Streptophyta; class Magnoliopsida; order Lamiales; family Plantaginaceae; genus Linaria; species Linaria vulgaris. Next base: position 70,119,848 of record OX415251.1, read on the forward strand.
CATTTGACGCGCTTCAATTTCTTCAACACCAACTCTTAACTTTTCTTGAAATATGTCGAGCAACATGCTATGTTACATACAACTTACAACAAATAGAGGCAGTTTCAGTAACAAATTTATTTTTTATTATTAAAAAAACTTTAATATCTCTTGACTTGTACTATTTTCTACTTATTCTAGTCAACTATTAAAATAAAAAGACTAGTAGTAAAATTATCGAAAAACTAAGAGTCCTACACTTTCTGATAATAAAATAGTCATAGTCATTTATAGCCTAATTTTATAGAAATATGTATTATTATGAAAGACTAAACTACAATATTTACACAAAATGTCTTCAAGTGACGAAAATGCGAGAGGCGGTCCCAAAATTTTAGGTGTTGTATTCATCTGCTCCTGTATGTGGAGCGCGGGGAACTATGAGCTGTCATGCGGCTCCTACAGATGTCGGGCATTATCTCTCCTGTTGGCATGTGTTCAGCGCGCGACTTGCTTGATCGCATGGGTGCATGTGCCCTGGGTTGGGCACATGTGTCCTTGCTCATGATATCCTCCACCACTAAATTAGGCAATGTCCCTTATGTACGTGATGCCCGTAATGCTCGATCGAGTTCAATCGAAGTGCTACCGGCAATCGAGGAGAGTTAAAATATCGAAGAATAATTGTGGCCATATAAACATAAATAAGTTAATTCCAGCCCCGCCACGCCAAATACTTGAGACTGGCGTATCTGACACTCGAGAAGGGTGTGTCCAACATGTTTTAGACATCTCTACGAAAAAATTATAAAATTTTAATATATTCAATTAATGCATAATTTAGATTGAGTAGAATTATGTTCTCAAGTATTGTATAACTATTGATTGTTTCACTTTATTTTGTACTTGCACTTGACTCTGATACTCATAATTAAGTGAGCCTTTTAATTAAGGTATTTAAACTTCATTATGATTAATAAGTAGTGTGTGATGAGATGCCAATTTATTTGATTTTAAGTATGTCAAGAGTTTTTACTTGTGTCTTAACGATATTAATAGTATAAGTTCTGAAAGTGAAAAAACATGGCAGTGTCGTGGCCTTATAGATTTTTTTCAAAAATTCGTTCCGTCACATCGTAGATGATTTATCTTTAAAACCTAAACACATGAAACAATCAACTTATCAAGAGAGCTTCAGAATCTGTTGGGAATAATGAGCCCTACTAAATATTAAAACATGGGCTCATTTGACGTGCTTCAATTTCTTCAACACCAACTCTTAACTTTTTTTTGAAATATGTCGAGCAACATGCTATGTTACATACAACTTACAACAAATAGAGGCAGTTTCAGTAACAAATTTATTTTTTATTAGTAAAATGTTTTTAATATCTCTTGACTTGTACTATTTTCTACTTATTCCAGTCAACTATTAAAATTAAAAGACTAGTAGTAAAATTATCGGAAAACTAAGAGTCCTACACTTTCTAATAATAAAACTATCATGGTCATTGATAGCCTAATTTTATAGAAATATATATTATTATGAAAGACTAAACTACAATATTTACACAAAATGTCTTCAAGTGACGAAAATGCGAGAGGCGGTCCCGAAATTTTAGGTGTTGGATTCATCTGCTCTTGTATTTGGAGCGCCGCGAACCGTGAGCTGTCATGCGGCTCCTGCAGATGTCGGGCGTTATCTCTCCTGTTGGCATGTGTTCAGCGCGCGACTTGCTTGATCGCATGGGTGCATGTGCCCTTGGTTGGGCACATGTGTCCTTGCCCATGATATCCTCCACCACTAAATTAGGCAATGTCCCTTATGTACGTGACTCCCGAAATGCTCGATCGAGTTCAATCGAAGTGCTACCGGCAATCGAGGAGAGTTGAAATATCGAAGAATAATTGTGGCCATATAAACATAAATAAGTTAATTCCAGCTCCGCCACGCCAAATACTTGAGACTGGCATATCTGACACTCGAGAAGGGTGTGTCCAACATGTTTTAGACATCTCTACGAAAAAATTATAAAATTTTAATATATTCAATTAATGCATAATTTAGATTGAGTAGAATTATGTTCTCAAGTATTGTATAACTATTGATTGTTTCACTTTATTTTGTACTTGCACTTGACTCTGATACTCATAATTAAGTGAGCCTTTTAATTAAGGTATTTAAACTTCATTATGATTAATGAGTAGTGTGTGATGAGATGCCAATTTATTTGATTTTAAGTATGTCAAGAGTTTTTACTTGTGTCTTAACGATATTAATATTATAAGTTCTGAAAGTGAAAAAACTTGGCAGTGTCGTGGCGTTATACATTTTTTTCAAAAATTCGTTCCGTCACATCGTAGATGATTTATCTTTAAAAGCTAAACACATGAAACAATCAACTTATCAAGAGAGGTTCAGAATCTCATGGGAATAATGAGCCCAACTAAATATTAAAACATGGGCTCATTTGACGCGCTTCAATTTCTTCAACACCAACTCTTAACTTTTCTTGAAATATGTCGAGCAACATGCTATGTTACATACAACTTACAACAAATAGAGGCAGTTTCAGTAACAAATTTATTTTTTATTATTAAAAAAACTTTAATATCTCTTGACTTGTACTATTTTCTACTTATTCTAGTCAACTATTAAAATAAAAAGACTAGTAGTAAAATTATCGAAAAACTAAGAGTCCTACACTTTCTGATAATAAAATAGTCATAGTCATTTATAGCCTAATTTTATAGAAATATGTATTATTATGAAAGACTAAACTACAATATTTACACAAAATGTCTTCAAGTGACGAAAATGCGAGAGGCGGTCCCAAAATTTTAGGTGTTGTATTCATCTGCTCCTGTATGTGGAGCGCGGGGAACTATGAGCTGTCATGCGGCTCCTACAGATGTCGGGCATTATCTCTCCTGTTGGCATGTGTTCAGCGCGCGACTTGCTTGATCGCATGGGTGCATGTGCCCTGGGTTGGGCACATGTGTCCTTGCTCATGATATCCTCCACCACTAAATTAGGCAATGTCCCTTATGTACGTGATGCCCGTAATGCTCGATCGAGTTCAATCGAAGTGCTACCGGCAATCGAGGAGAGTTAAAATATCGAAGAATAATTGTGGCCATATAAACATAAATAAGTTAATTCCAGCCCCGCCACGCCAAATACTTGAGACTGGCGTATCTGACACTCGAGAAGGGTGTGTCCAACATGTTTTAGACATCTCTACGAAAAAATTATAAAATTTTAATATATTCAATTAATGCATAATTTAGATTGAGTAGAATTATGTTCTCAAGTATTGTATAACTATTGATTGTTTCACTTTATTTTGTACTTGCACTTGACTCTGATACTCATAATTAAGTGAGCCTTTTAATTAAGGTATTTAAACTTCATTATGATTAATAAGTAGTGTGTGATGAGATGCCAATTTATTTGATTTTAAGTATGTCAAGAGTTTTTACTTGTGTCTTAACGATATTAATAGTATAAGTTCTGAAAGTGAAAAAACATGGCAGTGTCGTGGCCTTATAGATTTTTTTCAAAAATTCGTTCCGTCACATCGTAGATGATTTATCTTTAAAACCTAAACACATGAAACAATCAACTTATCAAGAGAGCTTCAGAATCTCTTGGGAATAATGAGCCCTACTAAATATTAAAACATGGGCTCATTTGACGTGCTTCAATTTCTTCAACACCAACTCTTAACTTTTTTTTGAAATATGTCGAGCAACATGCTATGTTACATACAACTTACAACAAATAGAGGCAGTTTCAGTAACAAATTTATTTTTTATTAGTAAAATGTTTTTAATATCTCTTGACTTGTACTATTTTCTACTTATTCCAGTCAACTATTAAAATTAAAAGACTAGTAGTAAAATTATCGGAAAACTAAGAGTCCTACACTTTCTAATAATAAAACTATCATGGTCATTGATAGCCTAATTTTATAGAAATATATATTATTATGAAAGACTAAACTACAATATTTACACAAAATGTCTTCAAGTGACGAAAATGCGAGAGGCGGTCCCGAAATTTTAGGTGTTGGATTCATCTGCTCTTGTATTTGGAGCGCCGCGAACCGTGAGCTGTCATGCGGCTCCTGCAGATGTCGGGCGTTATCTCTCCTGTTGGCATGTGTTCAGCGCGCGACTTGCTTGATCGCATGGGTGCATGTGCCCTTGGTTGGGCACATGTGTCCTTGCCCATGATATCCTCCACCACTAAATTAGGCAATGTCCCTTATGTACGTGACTCCCGAAATGCTCGATCGAGTTCAATCGAAGTGCTACCGGCAATCGAGGAGAGTTGAAATATCGAAGAATAATTGTGGCCATATAAACATAAATAAGTTAATTCCAGCTCCGCCACGCCAAATACTTGAGACTGGCATATCTGACACTCGAGAAGGGTGTGTCCAACATGTTTTAGACATCTCTACGAAAAAATTATAAAATTTTAATATATTCAATTAATGCATAATTTAGATTGAGTAGAATTATGTTCTCAAGTATTGTATAACTATTGATTGTTTCACTTTATTTTGTACTTGCACTTGACTCTGATACTCATAATTAAGTGAGCCTTTTAATTAAGGTATTTAAACTTCATTATGATTAATGAGTAGTGTGTGATGAGATGCCAATTTATTTGATTTTAAGTATGTCAAGAGTTTTTACTTGTGTCTTAACGATATTAATATTATAAGTTCTGAAAGTGAAAAAACTTGGCAGTGTCGTGGCGTTATACATTTTTTTCAAAAATTCGTTCCGTCACATCGTAGATGATTTATCTTTAAAAGCTAAACACATGAAACAATCAACTTATCAAGAGAGGTTCAGAATCTCATGGGAATAATGAGCCCAACTAAATATTAAAACATGGGCTCATTTGACGCGCTTCAATTTCTTCAACACCAACTCTTAACTTTTCTTGAAATATGTCGAGCAACATGCTATGTTACATACAACTTACAACAAATAGAGGCAGTTTCAGTAACAAATTTATTTTTTATTATTAAAAAAACTTTAATATCTCTTGACTTGTACTATTTTCTACTTATTCTAGTCAACTATTAAAATAAAAAGACTAGTAGTAAAATTATCGAAAAACTAAGAGTCCTACACTTTCTGATAATAAAATAGTCATAGTCATTTATAGCCTAATTTTATAGAAATATGTATTATTATGAAAGACTAAACTACAATATTTACACAAAATGTCTTCAAGTGACGAAAATGCGAGAGGCGGTCCCAAAATTTTAGGTGTTGTATTCATCTGCTCCTGTATGTGGAGCGCCGGGGAACTATGAGCTGTCATGCGGCTCCTACAGATGTCGGGCATTATCTCTCCTGTTGGCATGTGTTCAGCGCGCGACTTGCTTGATCGCATGGGTGCATGTGCCCTGGGTTGGGCACATGTGTCCTTGCTCATGATATCCTCCACCACTAAATTAGGCAATGTCCCTTATGTACGTGATGCCCGTAATGCTCGATCGAGTTCAATCGAAGTGCTACCGGCAATCGAGGAGAGTTAAAATATCGAAGAATAATTGTGGCCATATAAACATAAATAAGTTAATTCCAGCCCCGCCACGCCAAATACTTGAGACTGGCATATCTGACACTCGAGAAGGGTGTGTCCAACATGTTTTAGACATCTCTACGAAAAAATTATAAAATTTTAATATATTCAATTAATGCATAATTTAGATTGAGTAGAATTATGTTCTCAAGTATTGTATAACTATTGATTGTTTCACTTTATTTTGTACTTGCACTTGACTCTGATACTCATAATTAAGTGAGCCTTTTAATTAAGGTATTTAAACTTCATTATGATTAATAAGTAGTGTGTGATGAGATGCCAATTTATTTGATTTTAAGTATGTCAAGAGTTTTTACTTGTGTCTTAACGATATTAATATTATAAGTTCTGAAAGTGAAAAAACATTGCAGTGTCGTGGCCTTATACATTTTTTTCAAAAATTCGTTCCGTCACATCGTAGATGATTTATCTTTAAAAGCTAAACACATGAAACAATCAACTTATCAAGAGAGGTTCAGAATCTCATGGGAATAATGAGCCCAACTAAATATTAAAACATGGGCTCATTTGACGCGCTTCAATTTCTTCAACACCAACTCTTAACTTTTCTTGAAATATGTCGAGCAACATGCTATGTTACATACAACTTACAACAAATAGAGGCAGTTTCAGTAACAAATTTATTTTTTATTATTAAAAAAATTTTAATATCTCTTGACTTGTACTATTTTCTACTTATTCTAGTCAACTATTAAAATAAAAAGACTAGTAGTAAAATTATCGAAAAACTAAGAGTCCTACACTTTCTGATAATAAAATAGTCATAGTCATTAATAGCCTAATTTTATAGAAATATGTATTATTATGAAAGACTAAACTACAATATTTACACAAAATGTCTTCAAGTGACGAAAATGCGAGAGGCGGTTCTAAAATTTTAGGTGTTGTATTCATCTGCTCCTGTATGTGGAGCGCCGGGAACTATGAGCTGTCATGCGGCTCCTACAGATGTCGGGCATTATCTCTCCTGTTGGCATGTGTTCAGCGCGCGACTTGCTTGATCGCATGGGTGCATGTGCCCTGGGTTGGGCACATGTGTCCTTGCCCATGATATCCTCCACCACTAAATTAGGCAATGTCCCTTATGTACGTGATGCCCGTAATGCTCGATCGAGTTCAATCGAAGTGCTACCGGCAATCGAGGAGAGTTGAAATATCGAAGAATAATTGTGGCCATATAAACATAAATAAGTTAATTCCAGCCCCGCCACGCCAAATACTTGAGACTGGCGTATCTGACACTCGAGAAGGGTGTGTCCAACATGTTTTAGACATCTCTACGAAAAAATTATAAAATTTTAATATATTCAATTAATGCATAATTTAGATTGAGTAGAATTATGTTCTCAAGTATTGTATAACTATTGATTGTTTCACTTTATTTTGTACTTGCACTTGACTCTGATACTCATAATTAAGTGAGCCTTTTAATTAAGGTATTTAAACTTCATTATGATTAATAAGTAGTGTGTGATGAGATGCCAATTTATTTGATTTTAAGTATGTCAAGAGTTTTTACTTGTGTCTTAACGATATTAATATTATAAGTTCTGAAAGTGAAAAAACATGGCAGTGTCGTGGCCTTATAGATTTTTTTCAAAAATTCGTTCCGTCACATCGTAGATGATTTATCTTTAAAACCTAAACACATGAAACAATCAACTTATCAAGAGAGCTTCAGAATCTCTTGGGAATAATGAGCCCTACTAAATATTAAAACATGGGCTCATTTGACGTGCTTCAATTTCTTCAACACCAACTCTTAACTTTTTTTTGAAATATGCCGAGCAACATGCTATGTTACATACAACTTACAACAAATAGAGGCAGTTTCAGTAACAAATTTATTTTTTATTAGTAAAATGTTTTTAATATCTCTTGAGTTGTACTATTTTCTACTTATTCCAGTCAACTATTAAAATTAAAAGACTAGTAGTAAAATTATCGGAAAACTAAGAGTCCTACACTTTCTAATAATAAAACTATCATGGTCATTGATAGCCTAATTTTATAGAAATATATATTATTATGAAAGACTAAACTACAATATTTACACAAAATGTCTTCAAGTGACGAAAATGCGAGAGGCGGTCCCGAAATTTTAGGTGTTGGATTCATCTGCTCTTGTATGTGGAGCGCCGCGAACCGTGAGCTGTCATGCGGCTCCTGCAGATGTCGGGCGTTATCTCTCCTGTTGGCATGTGTTCAGCGCGCGACTTGCTTGATCGCATGGGTGCATGTGCCCTTGGTTGGGCACATGTGTCCTTGCCCATGATATCCTCCACCACTAAATTAGGCAATGTCCCTTATGTAACTGACGCCCGAAATGCTCGATCGAGTTCAATCGAAGTGCTACCGGCAATCGAGGAGAGTTGAAATATCGAAGAATAATTGTGGCCATATAAACATAAATAAGTTAATTCCAGCCCCGCCACGCCAAATACTTGAGACTGGCGTATCTGACACTCGAGAAGGGTGTGTCCAACATGTTTTAGACATCTCTACGAAAAAATTATAAAATTTTAATATATTCAATTAATGCATAATTTAGATTGAGTAGAATTATGTTCTCAAGTATTGTATAACTATTGATTGTTTCACTTTATTTTGTACTTGCACTTGACTCTGATACTCATAATTAAGTGAGCCTTTTAATTAAGGTATTTAAACTTCATTATGATTAATAAGTAGTGTGTGATGAGATGCCAATTTATTTGATTTTAAGTATGTCAAGAGTTTTTACTTGTGTCTTAACGATATTAATATTATAAGTTCTGAAAGTGAAAAAACATGGCAGTGTCGTGGCCTTATAGATTTTTTTCAAAAATTCGTTCCGTCACATCGTAGATGATTTATCTTTAAAAGCTAAACACATGAAACAATCAACTTATCAAGAGAGGTTCAGAATCTCATGGGAATAATGAGCCCAACTAAATATTAAAACATGGGCTCATTTGACGCGCTTCAATTTCTTCAACACCAACTCTTAACTTTTCTTGAAATATGTCGAGCAACATGCTATGTTACATACAACTTACAACAAATAGAGGCAGTTTCAGTAACAAATTTATTTTTTATTAGTAAAATTTTTTTAATATCTCTTGACTTGTACTATTTTCTACTTATTCTAGTCAACTATTAAAATAAAAAGACTAGTAGTAAAATTATCGAAAAACTAAGAGTCCTACACTTTCTGATAATAAAATAGTCATAGTCATTGATAGCCTAATTTTATAGAAATATGTATTATTATGAAAGACTAAACTACAATATTTACACAAAATGTCTTCAAGTGACGAAAATGCGAGAGGCGGTCCCAAAATTTTAGGTGTTGTATTCATCTGCTCCTGTATGTGGAGCGCCGGGAACTATGAGCTGTCATGCGGCTCCTACATATGTCGGGCATTATCTCTCCTGTTGGCATGTGTTCAGCGCGCGACTTGCTTGATCGCATGGGTGCATGTGCCCTGGGTTGGGCACATGTGTCCTTGCCCATGATATCCTCCACCACTAAATTAGGCAATGTCCCTTATGTACCTGACGCCCGAAATGCTCGATCGAGTTCAATCGAAGTGCTACCGTCAATCGAGGAGAGTTGAAATATCGAAGAATAATTGTGGCCATATAAACATAAATAAGTTAATTCCAGCCCCGCCACGCCAAATACTTGAGACTGGCATATCTGACACTCGAGAAGGGTGTGTCCAACATGTTTTAGACATCTCTACGAAAAAATTATAAAATTTTAATATATTCAATTAATGCATAATTTAGATTGAGTAGAATTATGTTCTCAAGTATTGTATAACTATTGATTGTTTCACTTTATTTTGTACTTGCACTTGACTCTGATACTCATAATTAAGTGAGCCTTTTAATTAAGGTATTTAAACTTCATTATGATTAATAAGTAGTGTGTGATGAGATGCCAATTTATTTGATTTTAAGTATGTCAAGAGTTTTTACTTGTGTCTTAACGATATTAATAGTATAAGTTCTGAAAGTGAAAAAACATGGCAGTGTCGTGGCCTTATAGATTTTTTTCAAAAATTCGTTCCGTCACATCGTAGATGATTTATCTTTAAAACCTAAAAACATGAAACAATCAACTTATCAAGAGAGCTTCAGAATCTCTTGGGAATAATGAGCCCTACTAAATATTAAAACATGGGCTCATTTGACGTGCTTCAATTTCTTCAACACCAACTCTTAACTTTTTTTTGAAATATGTCGAGCAACATGCTATGTTACATACAACTTACAACAAATAGAGGCAGTTTCAGTAACAAATTTATTTTTTATTAGTAAAATGTTTTTAATATCTCTTGAGTTGTACTATTTTCTACTTATTCTAGTCAACTATTAAAATTAAAAGACTAGTAGTAAAATTATCGGAAAACTAAGAGTCCTACACTTTCTAATAATAAAACTATCATGGTCATTGATAGCCTAATTTTATAGAAATATATATTATTATGAAAGACTAAACTACAATATTTACACAAAATGTCTTCAAGTGACGAAAATGCGAGAGGCGGTCCCGAAATTTTAGGTGTTGGATTCATCTGCTCTTGTATGTGGAGCGCCGCGAACCGTGAGCTGTCATGCGGCTCCTGCAGATGTCGGGCGTTATCTCTCCTGTTGGCATGTGTTCAGCGCGCGACTTGCTTGATCGCATGGGTGCATGTGCCCTTGGTTGGGCACATGTGTCCTTGCCCATGATATCCTCCACCACTAAATTAGGCAATGTCCCTTATGTACCTGACGCCCGAAATGCTCGATCGAGTTCAATCGAAGTGCTACCGGCAATCGAGGAGAGTTGAAATATCGAAGAATAATTGTGGCCATATAAACATAAATAAGTTAATTCCAGCCCCGCCACGCCAAATACTTGAGACTGGCATATCTGACACTCGAGAAGGGTGTGTCCAACATGTTTTAGACATCTCTACGAAAAAATTATAAAATTTTAATATATTCAATTAATGCATAATTTAGATTGAGTAGAATTATGTTCTCAAGTATTGTATAACTATTGATTGTTTCACTTTATTTTGTACTTGCGTTTGACTCTGATACTCATAATTAAGTGAGCCTTTTAATTAAGGTATTTAAACTTCATTATGATTAATAAGTAGTGTGTGATGAGATGCCAATTTATTTGATTTTAAGTATGTCAAGAGTTTTTACTTGTGTCTTAACGATATTAATATTATAAGTTCTGAAAGTGAAAAAACATGGCAGTGTCGTGGCCTTATAGATTTTTTTCAAAAATTCGTTCCGTCACATCGTAGATGATTTATCTTTAAAAGCTAAACACATGAAACAATCAACTTATCAAGAGAGGTTCAGAATCTCATGGGAATAATGAGCCCAACTAAATATTAAAACATGGGCTCATTTGACGCGCTTCAATTTCTTCAACACCAACTCTTAACTTTTCTTGAAATATGTCGAGCAACATGCTATGTTACATACAACTTACAACAAATAGAGGCAGTTTCAGTAACAAATTTATTTTTTATTAGTAAAATTTTTTTAATATCTCTTGACTTGTACTATTTTCTACTTATTCTAGTCAACTATTAAAATAAAAAGACTAGTAGTAAAATTATCGAAAAACTAAGAGTCCTACACTTTCTGATAATAAAATAGTCATAGTCATTGATAGCCTAATTTTATAGAAATATGTATTATTATGAAAGACTAAACTACAATATTTACACAAAATGTCTTCAAGTGACGAAAATGCGAGAGGCGGTCCCAAAATTTTAGGTGTTGTATTCATCTGCTCCTGTATGTGGAGCGCCGGGAACTATGAGCTGTCATGCGGCTCCTACAGATGTCGGGCATTATCTGTCCTGTTGGCATGTGTTCAGCGCGCGACTTGCTTGATCGCATGGGTGCATGTGCCCTGGGTTGGGCACATGTGTCCTTGCCCATGATATCCTCCACCACTAAATTAGGCAATGTCCCTTATGTACGTGATGCCCGTAATGCTCGATCGAGTTCAATCGAAGTGCTACCGGCAATCGAGGAGAGTTGAAATATCGAAGAATAATTGTAGCCATATAAACATAAATAAGTTAATTCCAGCCCCGCCACGCCAAATACTTGAGACTGGCGTATCTGACACTCGAGAAGGGTGTGTCCAACATGTTTTAGACATCTCTACGAAAAAATTATAAAATTTTAATATATTCAATTAATGCATAATTTAGATTGAGTAGAATTATGTTCTCAAGTATTGTATAACTATTGATTGTTTCACTTTATTTTGTACTTGCACTTGACTCTGATACTCATAATTAAGTGAGCCTTTTAATTAAGGTATTTAAACTTCATTATGATTAATAAGTAGTGTGTGATGAGATGCCAATTTATTTGATTTTAAGTATGTCAAGAGTTTTTACTTGTGTCTTAACGATATTAATATTATAAGTTCTGAAAGTGAAAAAACATGGCAGTGTCGTGGCCTTATAGATTTTTTTCAAAAATTCGTTCCGTCACATCGTAGATGATTTATCTTTAAAACCTAAACACATGAAACAATCAACTTATCAAGAGAGCTTCAGAATCTCTTAGGAATAATGAGCCCTACTAAATATTAAAACATGGGCTCATTTGACGTGCTTCAATTTCTTCAACACCAACTCTTAACTTTTTTTTGAAATATGTCGAGCAACATGCTATGTTACATACAACTTACAACAAATAGAGGCAGTTTCAGTAACAAATTTATTTTTTATTAGTAAAATGTTTTTAATATCTCTTGAGTTGTACTATTTTCTACTTATTCCAGTCAACTATTAAAATTAAAAGACTAGTAGTAAAATTATCGGAAAACTAAGAGTCCTACACTTTCTAATAATAAAACTATCATGGTCATTGATAGCCTAATTTTATAGAAATATATATTATTATGAAAGACTAAACTACAATATTTACACAAAATGTCTTCAAGTGACGAAAATGCGAGAGGCGGTCCCGAAATTTTAGGTGTTGGATTCATCTGCTCTTGTATGTGGAGCGCCGCGAACCGTGAGCTGTCATGCGGCTCCTGCAGATGTCGGGCGTTATCTCTCGTGTTGGCATGTGTTCAGCGCGCGACTTGCTTGATCGCATGGGTGCATGTGCCCTTGGTTGGGCACATGTGTCCTTTCCCATGATATCCTCCACCACTAAATTAGGCAATGTCCCTTATGTACCTGACGCCCGAAATGCTCGATCGAGTTCAATCGAAGTGCTACCGGCAATCGAGGAGAGTTGAAATATCGAAGAATAATTGTGGCCATATAAACATAAATAAGTTAATTCCAGCCCCGCCACGCCAAATACTTGAGACTGGCATATCTGACACTCGAGAAGGGTGTGTCCAACATGTTTTAGACATCTCTACGAAAAAATTATAAAATTTTAATATATTCAATTAATGCATAATTTAGATTGAGTAGAATTATGTTCTCAAGTATTGTATAACTATTGATTGTTTCACTTTATTTTGTACTTGCATTTGACTCTGATACTCATAATTAAGTGAGCCTTTTAATTAAGGTATTTAAACTTCATTATGATTAATAAGTAGTGTGTGATGAGATGCCAATTTATTTGATTTTAAGTATGTCAAGAGTTTTTACTTGTGTCTTAACGATATTAATATTATAAGTTCTGAAAGTGAAAAAACATGGCAGTGTCGTGGCCTTATAGATTTTTTTCAAAAATTCGTTCCGTCACATCGTAGATGATTTATCTTTAAAAGCTAAACACATGAAACAATCAACTTATCAAGAGAGGTTCAGAATCTCATGGGAATAATGAGCCCAACTAAATATTAAAACATGGGCTCATTTGACGCGCTTCAATTTCTTCAACACCAACTCTTAACTTTTCTTGAAATATGTCGAGCAACATGCTATGTTACATACAACTTACAACAAATAGAGGCAGTTTCAGTAACAAATTTATTTTTTATTAGTAAAAAATTTTTAATATCTCTTGACTTGTACTATTTTCTACTTATTCTAGTCAACTATTAAAATAAAAAGACTAGTAGTAAAATTATCGAAAAACTAAGAGTCCTACACTTTCTGATAATAAAATAGTCATAGTCATTGATAGCCTAATTTTATAGAAATATGTATTATTATGAAAGACTAAACTACAATATTTACACAAAATGTCTTCAAGTGACGAAAATGCGAGAGGCGGTCCCAAAATTTTAGGTGTTGTATTCATCTGCTCCTGTATGTGGAGCGCCGGGAACTATGAGCTGTCATGCGGCTCCTACATATGTCGGGCATTATCTCTCCTGTTGGCATGTGTTCAGCGCGCGACTTGCTTGATCGCATGGGTGCATGTGCCCTGGGTTGGGCACATGTGTCCTTGCCCATGATATCCTCCACCACTAAATTAGGCAATGTCCCTTATGTACGTGATGCCCGTAATGCTCGATCGAGTTCAATCGAAGTGCTACCGGCAATCGAGGAGAGTTGAAATATCGAAGAATAATTGTAGCCATATAAACATAAATAAGTTAATTCCAGCCCCGCCACGCCAAATACTTGAGACTGGCGTATCTGACACTCGAGAAGGGTGTGTCCAACATGTTTTAGACATCTCTACGAAAAAATTATAAAATTTTAATATATTCAATTAATGCATAATTTAGATTGAGTAGAATTATGTTCTCAAGTATTGTATAACTATTGATTGTTTCACTTTATTTTGTACTTGCACTTGACTCTGATACTCATAATTAAGTGAGCCTTTTAATTAAGGTATTTAAACTTCATTATGATTAATAAGTAGTGTGTGATGAGATGCCAATTTATTTGATTTTAAGTATGTCAAGAGTTTTTACTTGTGTCTTAACGATATTAATATTATAAGTTCTGAAAGTGAAAAAACATGGCAGTGTCGTGGCCTTATAGATTTTTTTCAAAAATTCGTTCTGTCACATCGTAGATGATTTATCTTTAAAACCTAAACACATGAAACAATCAACTTATCAAGAGAGCTTCAGAATCTCTTGGGAATAATGAGCCCTACTAAATATTAAAACATGGGCTCATTTGACGTGCTTCAATTTCTTCAACACCAACTCTTAACTTTTTTTTGAAATATGTCGAGCAACATGCTATGTTACATACAACTTACAACAAATAGAGGCAGTTTCAGTAACAAATTTATTTTTTATTAGTAAAATGTTTTTAATATCTCTTGAGTTGTACTATTTTCTACTTATTCTAGTCAACTATTAAAATTAAAAGACTAGTAGTAAAATTATCGGAAAAATAAGAGTCCTACACTTTCTAATAATAAAACTATCATGGTCATTGATAGCCTAATTTTATAGAAATATATATTATTATGAAAGACTAAACTACAATATTTACACAAAATGTCTTCAAGTGACGAAAATGCGAGAGGCGGTCCCGAAATTTTAGGTGTTGGATTCATCTGCTCTTGTATGTGGAGCGCCGCGAACCGTGAGCTGTCATGCGGCTCCTGCAGATGTCGGGCGTTATCTCTCCTGTTGGCATGTGTTCAGCGCGCGACTTGCTTGATCGCATGGGTGCATGTGCCCTTGGTTGGGCACATGTGTCCTTGCCCATGATATCCTCCACCACTAAATTAGGCAATGTCCCTTATGTACCTGACGCCCGAAATGCTCGATCGAGTTCAATCGAAGTGCTACCGGCAATCGAGGAGAGTTGAAATATCGAAGAATAATTGTGGCCATATAAACATAAATAAGTTAATTCCAGCCCCGCCACGCCAAATACTTGAGACTGGCATATCTGACACTCGAGAAGGGTGTGTCCAACATGTTTTAGACATCTCTACGAAAATATTATAAAATTTTAATATATTCAATTAATGCATAATTTAGATTGAGTAGAATTATGTTCTCAAGTATTGTATAACTATTGATTGTTTCACTTTATTTTGTACTTGCACTTGACTCTGATACTCATAATTAAGTGAGCCTTTTAATTAAGGTATTTAAACTTCATTATGATTAATAAGTAGTGTGTGATGAGATGCCAATTTATTTGATTTTAAGTATGTCAAGAGTTTTTACTTGTGTCTTAACGATATTCATATTATAAGTTCTGAAAGTGAAAAAAATGGCAGTGTCGTGGCCTTATAGATTTTTTTCAAAAATTCGTTCCGTCACATCGTAGATGATTTATCTTTAAAAGCTAAACACATGAAACAATCAACTTATCAAGAGAGGTTCAGAATCTCATGGGAATAATGAGCCCAACTAAATATTAAAACATGGGCTCATTTGACGCGCTTCAATTTCTTCAACACCAACTCTTAACTTTTCTTGAAATATGTCGAGCAACATGCTATGTTACATACAACTTACAACAAATAGAGGCAGTTTCAGTAACAAATTTATTTTTTATTAGTAAAAAATTTTTAATATCTCTTGACTTGTACTATTTTCTACTTATTCTAGTCAACTATTAAAATAAAAAGACTAGTAGTAAAATTATCGAAAAACTAAGAGTCCTACACTTTCTGATAATAAAATAGTCATAGTCATTGATAGCCTAATTTTATAGAAATATGTATTATTATGAAAGACTAAACTACAATATTTACACAAAATGTCTTCAAGTGACGAAAATGCGAGAGGCGGTCCCAAAATTTTAGGTGTTGTATTCATCTGCTCCTGTATGTGGAGCGCCGGGAACTATGAGCTGTCATGCGGCTCCTACATATGTCGGGCATTATCTCTCCTGTTGGCATGTGTTCAGCGCGCGACTTGCTTGATCGCATGGGTGCATGTGCCCTGGGTTGGGCACATGTGTCCTTGCCCATGATATCCTCCACCACTAAATTAGGCAATGTCCCTTATGTACGTGATGCCCGTAATGCTCGATCGAGTTCAATCGAAGTGCTACCGGCAATCGAGGAGAGTTGAAATATCGAAGAATAATTGTAGCCATATAAACATAAATAAGTTAATTCCAGCCCCGCCACGCCAAATACTTGAGACTGGCGTATCTGACACTCGAGAAGGGTGTGTCCAACATGTTTTAGACATCTCTACGAAAAAATTATAAAATTTTAATATATTCAATTAATGCATAATTTAGATTGAGTAGAATTATGTTCTCAAGTATTGTATAACTATTGATTGTTTCACTTTATTTTGTACTTGCACTTGACTCTGATACTCATAATTAAGTGAGCCTTTTAATTAAGGTATTTAAACTTCATTATGATTAATAAGTAGTGTGTGATGAGATGCCAATTTATTTGATTTTAAGTATGTCAAGAGTTTTTACTTGTGTCTTAACGATATTAATATTATAAGTTCTGAAAGTGAAAAAACATGGCAGTGTCGTGGCCTTATAGATTTTTTTCAAAAATTCGTTCCGTCACATCGTAGATGATTTATCTTTAAAACCTAAACACATGAAACAATCAATTTATCAAGAGAGCTTCAGAATCTCTTGGGAATAATGAGCCCTACTAAATATTAAAACATGGGCTCATTTGACGTGCTTCAATTTCTTCAACACCAACTCTTAACTTTTTTTTGAAATATGTCGAGCAACATGCTATGTTACATACAACTTACAACAAATAGAGGCAGTTTCAGTAACAAATTTATTTTTTATTAGTAAAATGTTTTTAATATCTCTTGAGTTGTACTATTTTCTACTTATTCCAGTCAACTATTAAAATTAAAACACTAGTAGTAAAATTATCGGAAAACTAAGAGTCCTACACTTTCTAATAATAAAACTATCATGGTCATTGATAGCCTAATTTTATAGAAATATATATTATTATGAAAGACTAAACTACAATATTTACACAAAATGTCTTCAAGTGACGAAAATGCGAGAGGCGGTCCCGAAATTTTAGGTGTTGGATTCATCTGCTCTTGTATGTGGAGCGCCGCGAACCGTGAGCTGTCATGCGGCTCCTGCAGATGTCGGGCGTTATCTCTCCTGTTGGCATGTGTTCAGCGCGCGACTTGCTTGATCGCATGGGTGCATGTGCCCTTGGTTGGGCACATGTGTCCTTGCCCATGATATCCTCCACCACTAAATTAGGCAATGTCCCTTATGTACCTGACGCCCGAAATGCTCGATCGAGTTCAATCGAAGTGCTACCGGCAATCGAGGAGAGTTGAAATATCGAAGAATAATTGTGGCCATATAAACATAAATAAGTTAATTCCAGCCCCGCCACGCCAAATACTTGAGACTGGCATATCTGACACTCGAGAAGGGTGTGTCCAACATGTTTTAGACATCTCTACGAAAAAATTATAAAATTTTAATATATTCAATTAATGCATAATTTAGATTGAGTAGAATTATGTTCTCAAGTATTGTATAACTATTGATTGTTTCACTTTATTTTGTACTTGCACTTGACTCTGATACTCATAATTAAGTGAGCCTTTTAATTAAGGTATTTAAACTTCATTATGATTAATAAGTAGTGTGTGATGAGATGCCAATTTATTTGATTTTAAGTATGTCAAGAGTTTTTACTTGTGTCTTAACGATATTCATATTATAAGTTCTGAAAGTGAAAAAAATGGCAGTGTCGTGGCCTTATAGATTTTTTTCAAAAATTCGTTCCGTCACATCGTAGATGATTTATCTTTAAAAGCTAAACACATGAAACAATCAACTTATCAAGAGAGGTTCAGAATCTCATGGGAATAATGAGCCCAACTAAATATTAAAACATGGGCTCATTTGACGCGCTTCAATTTCTTCAACACCAACTCTTAACTTTTCTTGAAATATGTCGAGCAACATGCTATGTTACATACAACTTACAACAAATAGAGGCAGTTTCAGTAACAAATTTATTTTTTATTAGTAAAAAATTTTTAATATCTCTTGACTTGTACTATTTTCTACTTATTCTAGTCAACTATTAAAATAAAAAGACTAGTAGTAAAATTATCGAAAAACTAAGAGTCCTACACTTTCTGATAATAAAATAGTCATAGTCATTGATAGCCTAATTTTATAGAAATATGTATTATTATGAAAGACTAAACTACAATATTTACACAAAATGTCTTCAAGTGACGAAAATGCGAGAGGCGGTCCCAAAATTTTAGGTGTTGTATTCATCTGCTCCTGTATGTGGAGCGCCGGGAACTATGAGCTGTCATGCGGCTCCTACATATGTCGGGCATTATCTCTCCTGTTGGCATGTGTTCAGCGCGCGACTTGCTTGATCGCATGGGTGCATGTGCCCTGGGTTGGGCACATGTGTCCTTGCCCATGATATCCTCCACCACTAAATTAGGCAATGTCCCTTATGTACGTGATGCCCGTAATGCTCGATCGAGTTCAATCGAAGTGCTACCGGCAATCGAGGAGAGTTGAAATATCGAAGAATAATTGTAGCCATATAAACATAAATAAGTTAATTCCAGCCCCGCCACGCCAAATACTTGAGACTGGCGTATCTGACACTCGAGAAGGGTGTGTCCAACATGTTTTAGACATCTCTACGAAAAAATTATAAAATTTTAATATATTCAATTAATGCATAATTTAGATTGAGTAGAATTATGTTCTCAAGTATTGTATAACTATTGATTGTTTCACTTTATTTTGTACTTGCACTTGACTCTGATACTCATAATTAAGTGAGCCTTTTAATTAAGGTATTTAAACTTCATTATGATTAATAAGTAGTGTGTGATGAGATGCCAATTTATTTGATTTTAAGTATGTCAAGAGTTTTTACTTGTGTCTTAACGATATTAATATTATAAGTTCTGAAAGTGAAAAAACATGGCAGTGTCGTGGCCTTATAGATTTTTTTCAAAAATTCGTTCCGTCACATCGTAGATGATTTATCTTTAAAACCTAAACACATGAAACAATCAACTTATCAAGAGAGCTTCAGAATCTCTTGGGAATAATGAGCCCTACTAAATATTAAAACATGGGCTCATTTGACGTGCTTCAATTTCTTCAACACCAACTCTTAACTTTTTTTTGAAATATGTCGAGCAACATGCTATGTTACATACAACTTACAACAAATAGAGGCAGTTTCAGTAACAAATTTATTTTTTATTAGTAAAATGTTTTTAATATCTCTTGAGTTGTACTATTTTCTACTTATTCCAGTCAACTATTAAAATTAAAAGACTAGTAGTAAAATTATCGGAAAACTAAGAGTCCTACACTTTCTAATAATAAAACTATCATGGTCATTGATAGCCTAATTTTATAGAAATATATATTATTATGAAAGACTAAACTACAATATTTACACAAAATGTCTTCAAGTGACGAAAATGCGAGAGGCGGTCCCGAAATTTTAGGTGTTGGATTCATCTGCTCTTGTATGTGGAGCGCCGCGAACCGTGAGCTGTCATGCGGCTCCTGCAGATGTCGGGCGTTATCTCTCCTGTTGGCATGTGTTCAGCGCGCGACATGCTTGATCGCATGGGTGCATGTGCCCTTGGTTGGGCACATGTGTCCTTGCCCATGATATCCTCCACCACTAAATTAGGCAATGTCCCTTATGTACCTGACGCCCGAAATGCTCGATCGAGTTCAATCGAAGTGCTACCGGCAATCGAGGAGAGTTGAAATATCGAAGAATAATTGTGGCCATATAAACATAAATAAGTTAATTCCAGCCCCGCCACGCCAAATACTTGAGACTGGCATATCTGACACTCGAGAAGGGTGTGTCCAACATGTTTTAGACATCTCTACGAAAAAATTATAAAATTTTAATATATTCAATTAATGCATAATTTAGATTGAGTAGAATTATGTTCTCAAGTATTGTATAACTATTGATTGTTTCACTTTATTTTGTACTTGCACTTGACTCTGATACTCATAATTAAGTGAGCCTTTTAATTAAGGTATTTAAACTTCATTATGATTAATAAGTAGTGTGTGATGAGATGCCAATTTATTTGATTTTAAGTATGTCAAGAGTTTTTACTTGTGTCTTAACGATATTAATATTATAAGTTCTGAAAGTGAAAAAACATGGCAGTGTCGTGGCCTTATAGATTTTTTTCAAAAATTCGTTCCGTCACATCGTAGATGATTTATCTTTAAAACCTAAACACATGAAACAATCAACTTATCAAGAGAGCTTCAGAATCTCTTGGGAATAATGAGCCCTACTAAATATTAAAACATGGGCTCATTTGACGTGCTTCAATTTCTTCAACACCAACTCTTAACTTTTTTTTGAAATATGTCGAGCAACATGCTATGTTACATACAACTTACAACAAATAGAGGCAGTTTCAGTAACAAATTTATTTTTTATTGGTAAAATGTTTTTAATATCTCTTGAGTTGTACTATTTTCTACTTATTCCAGTCAACTATTAAAATTAAAAGACTAGTAGTAAAATTATCGGAAAACTAAGAGTCCTACACTTTCTAATAATAAAACTATCATGGTCATTGATAGCCTAATTTTATAGAAATATATATTATTATGAAAGACTAAACTACAATATTTACACAAAATGTCTTCAAGTGACGAAAATGCGAGAGGCGGTCCCGAAATTTTAGGTGTTGGATTCATCTGCTCTTGTATGTGGAGCGCCGCGAACCGTGAGCTGTCATGCGGCTCCTGCAGATGTCGGGCGTTATCTCTCCTGTTGGCATGTGTTCAGCGCGCGACATGCTTGATCGCATGGGTGCATGTGCCCTTGGTTGGGCACATGTGTCCTTGCCCATGATATCCTCCACCACTAAATTAGGCAATGTCCCTTATGTACCTGACGCCCGAAATGCTCGATCGAGTTCAATCGAAGTGCTACCGGCAATCGAGGAGAGTTGAAATATCGAAGAATAATTGTGGCCATATAAACATAAATAAGTTAATTCCAGCCCCGCCACGCCAAATACTTGAGACTGGCATATCTGACACTCGAGAAGGGTGTGTCCAACATGTTTTAGACATCTCTACGAAAAAATTATAAAATTTTAATATATTCAATTAATGCATAATTTAGATTGAGTAGAATTATGTTCTCAAGTATTGTATAACTATTGATTGTTTCACTTTATTTTGTACTTGCACTTGACTCTGATACTCATAATTAAGTGAGCCTTTTAATTAAGGTATTTAAACTTCATTATGATTAATAAGTAGTGTGTGATGAGATGCCAATTTATTTGATTTTAAGTATGTCAAGAGTTTTTACTTGTGTCTTAACGATATTCATATTATAAGTTCTGAAAGTGAAAAAAATGGCAGTGTCGTGGCCTTATAGATTTTTTTCAAAAATTCGTTCCGTCACATCGTAGATGATTTATCTTTAAAATCTAAACACATGAAACAATCAACTTATCAAGAGAGGTTCAGAATCTCATGGGAATAATGAGCCCAACTAAATATTAAAACATGGGCTCATTTGACGCGCTTCAATTTCTTCAACACCAACTCTTAACTTTTCTTGAAATATGTCGAGCAACATGCTATGTTACATACAACTTACAACAAATAGAGGCAGTTTCAGTAACAAATTTATTTTTTATTAGTAAAAAATTTTTAATATCTCTTGACTTGTACTATTTTCTACTTATTCTAGTCAACTATTAAAATAAAAAGACTAGTAGTAAAATTATCGAAAAACTAAGAGTCCTACACTTTCTGATAATAAAATAGTCATAGTCATTGATAGCCTAATTTTATAGAAATATGTATTATTATGAAAGACTAAACTACAATATTTACACAAAATGTCTTCAAGTGACGAAAATGCGAGAGGCGGTCCCAAAATTTTAGGTGTTGTATTCATCTGCTCCTGTATGTGGAGCGCCGGGAACTATGAGCTGTCATGCGGCTCCTACATATGTCGGGCATTATCTCTCCTGTTGGCATGTGTTCAGCGCGCGACTTGCTTGATCGCATGGGTGCATGTGCCCTGGGTTGGGCACATGTGTCCTTGCCCATGATATCCTCCACCACTAAATTAGGCAATGTCCCTTATGTACGTGATGCCCGTAATGCTCGATCGAGTTCAATCGAAGTGCTACCGGCAATCGAGGAGAGTTGAAATATCGAAGAATAATTGTGGCCATATAAACATAAATAAGTTAATTCCAGCCCCGCCACGCCAAATACTTGAGACTGGCGTATCTGACACTCGAGAAGGGTGTGTCCAACATGTTTTAGACATCTCTACGAAAAAATTATAAAATTTTAATATATTCAATTAATGCATAATTTAGATTGAGTAGAATTATGTTCTCAAGTATTGTATAACTATTGATTGTTTCACTTTATTTTGTACTTGCACTTGACTCTGATACTCATAATTAAGTGAGCCTTTTAATTAAGGTATTTAAACTTCATTATGATTAATAAGTAGTGTGTGATGAGATGCCAATTTATTTGATTTTAAGTATGTCAAGAGTTTTTACTTGTGTCTTAACGATATTCATATTATAAGTTCTGAAAGTGAAAAAAATGGCAGTGTCGTGGCCTTATAGATTTTTTTCAAAAATTCGTTCCGTCACATCGTAGATGATTTATCTTTAAAATCTAAACACATGAAACAATCAACTTATCAAGAGAGGTTCAGAATCTCATGGGAATAATGAGCCCAACTAAATATTAAAACATGGGCTCATTTGACGCGCTTCAATTTCTTCAACACCAACTCTTAACTTTTCTTGAAATATGTCGAGCAACATGCTATGTTACATACAACTTACAACAAATAGAGGCAGTTTCAGTAACAAATTTATTTTTTATTAGTAAAAAATTTTTAATATCTCTTGACTTGTACTATTTTCTACTTATTCTAGTCAACTATTAAAATAAAAAGACTAGTAGTAAAATTATCGAAAAACTAAGAGTCCTACACTTTCTGATAATAAAATAGTCATAGTCATTGATAGCCTAATTTTATAGAAATATGTATTATTATGAAAGACTAAACTACAATATTTACACAAAATGTCTTCAAGTGACGAAAATGCGAGAGGCGGTCCCAAAATTTTAGGTGTTGTATTCATCTGCTCCTGTATGTGGAGCGCCGGGAACTATGAGCTGTCATGCGGCTCCTACATATGTCGGGCATTATCTCTCCTGTTGGCATGTGTTCAGCGCGCGACTTGCTTGATCGCATGGGTGCATGTGCCCTGGGTTGGGCACATGTGTCCTTGCCCATGATATCCTCCACCACTAAATTAGGCAATGTCCCTTATGTACGTGATGCCCGTAATGCTCGATCGAGTTCAATCGAAGTGCTACCGGCAATCGAGGAGAGTTGAAATATCGAAGAATAATTGTGGCCATATAAACATAAATAAGTTAATTCCAGCCCCGCCACGCCAAATACTTGAGACTGGCGTATCTGACACTCGAGAAGGGTGTGTCCAACATGTTTTAGACATCTCTACGAAAAAATTATAAAATTTTAATATATTCAATTAATGCATAATTTAGATTGAGTAGAATTATGTTCTCAAGTATTGTATAACTATTGATTGTTTCACTTTATTTTGTACTTGCACTTGACTCTGATACTCATAATTAAGTGAGCCTTTTAATTAAGGTATTTAAACTTCATTATGATTAATAAGTAGTGTGTGATGATATGCCAATTTATTTGATTTTAAGTATGTCAAGAGTTTTTACTTGTGTCTTAACGATATTCATATTATAAGTTCTGAAAGTGAAAAAAATGGCAGTGTCGTGGCCTTATAGATTTTTTTCAAAAATTCGTTCCGTCACATCGTAGATGATTTATCTTTAAAAGCTAAACACATGAAACAATCAACTTATCAAGAGAGGTTCAGAATCTCATGGGAATAATGAGCCCAACTAAATATTAAAACATGGGCTCATTTGACGCGCTTCAATTTCTTCAACACCAACTCTTAACTTTTCTTGAAATATGTCGAGCAACATGCTATGTTACATACAACTTACAACAAATAGAGGCAGTTTCAGTAACAAATTTATTTTTTATTAGTAAAAAATTTTTAATATCTCTTGACTTGTACTATTTTCTACTTATTCTAGTCAACTATTAAAATAAAAAGACTAGTAGTAAAATTATCGAAAAACTAAGAGTCATACACTTTCTGATAATAAAATAGTCATAGTCATTGATAGCCTAATTTTATAGAAATATGTATTATTATGAAAGACTAAACTACAATATTTACACAAAATGTCTTCAAGTGACGAAAATGCGAGAGGCGGTCCCAAAATTTTAGGTGTTGTATTCATCTGCTCCTGTATGTGGAGCGCCGGGAACTATGAGCTGTCATGCGGCTCCTACATATGTCGGGCATTATCTCTCCTGTTGGCATGTGTTCAGCGCGCGACTTGCTTGATCGCATGGGTGCATGTGCCCTGGGTTGGGCACATGTGTCCTTGCCCATGATATCCTCCACCACTAAATTAGGCAATGTCCCTTATGTACGTGATGCCCGTAATGCTCGATCGAGTTCAATCGAAGTGCTACCGGCAATGGAGGAGAGTTGAAATATCGAAGAATAATTGTGGCCATATAAACATAAATAAGTTAATTCCAGCCCCGCCACGCCAAATACTTGAGACTGGCGTATCTGACACTCGAGAAGGGTGTGTCCAACATGTTTTAGACATCTCTACGAAAAAATTATAAAATTTTAATATATTCAATTAATGCATAATTTAGATTGAGTAGAATTATGTTCTCAAGTATTGTATAACTATTGATTGTTTCACTTTATTTTGTACTTGCACTTGACTCTGATACTCATAATTAAGTGAGCCTTTTAATTAAGGTATTTAAACTTCATTATGATTAATAAGTAGTGTGTGATGAGATGCCAATTTATTTGATTTTAAGTATGTCAAGAGTTTTTACTTGTGTCTTAACGATATTAATAATATAAGTTCTGAAAGTGAAAAAACATGGCAGTGTCGTGGCCTTATAGATTTTTTTCAAAAATTCGTTCCGTCACATCGTAGATGATTTATCTTTAAAACCTAAACACATGAAACAATCAACTTATCAAGAGAGCTTCGGAATCTCTTGGGAATAATGAGCCCTACTAAATATTAAAACATGGGCTCATTTGACGTACTTCAATTTCTTCAACACCAACTCTTAACTTTTTTTGAAATATGTCGAGCAACATGCTATGTTACATACAACTTACAACAAATAGAGGCAGTTTCAGTAACAAATTTATTTTTTATTAGTAAAATGTTTTTAATATCTCTTGACTTGTACTATTTTCTACTTATTCCAGTCAACTATTAAAATAAAAAGACTAGTAGTAAAATTATCGAAAAACTAAGAGTCCTACACTTTCTGATAATAAAATAATCATAGTCATTGATAGCCTAATTTTATAGAAATATGTATTATTATGAAAGACTAAACTACAATATTTACACAAAATGTCTTCAAGTGACGAAAATGCGAGAGGCGGTCCCAAAATTTTAGGTGTTGTATTCATCTGCTCCTGTATGTGGAGCGCCGGGAACTATGAGCTGTCATGCGGCTCCTACAGATGTCGGGCATTATCTCTCCTGTTGGCATGTGTTCAGCGCGCGACTTGCTTGATCGCATGGGTGCATGTGCTCTGGGTTGGGCACATGTGTCCTTGCCCATGATATCCTCCACCACTAAATTAGGCAATGTACCTTATGTACGTGACGCCAGTAATGCTCGATCGAGTTCAATCAAAATGCTATCGGCCATCGAGGATTGTTGAAATATCGAAGAATAATTGTGGCTATATAAACATAAATAAGTTAATTCCAGCCCCGCCACGCCAAATACTTGAGACTGGCGTATCTGACACTCGAGAAGGGTGTGTCCAACATGTTTTAGACATCTCTACGAAAAAATTATAAAATTTTAATATATTCAATTAATGCATAATTTAGATTGAGTAGAATTATGTTCTCAAGTATTGTATAACTATTGATTGTTTCACTTTATTTTGTACTTGCACTTGACTCTGATACTCATAATTAAGTGAGCCTTTTAATTAAGGTATTTAAACTTCATTATGATTAATAAGTAGTGTGTGATGATATGCCAATTTATTTGATTTTAAGTATGTCAAGAGTTTTTACTTGTGTCTTAACGATATTCATATTATAAGTTCTGAAAGTGAAAAAAATGGCAGTGTCGTGGCCTTATAGATTTTTTTCAAAAATTCGTTCCGTCACATCGTAGATGATTTATCTTTAAAAGCTAAACACATGAAACAATCAACTTATCAAGAGAGGTTCAGAATCTCATGGGAATAATGAGCCCAACTAAATATTAAAACATGGGCTCATTTGACGCGCTTCAATTTCTTCAACACCAACTCTTAACTTTTCTTGAAATATGTCGAGCAACATGCTATGTTACATACAACTTACAACAAATAGAGGCAGTTTCAGTAACAAATTTATTTTTTATTAGTAAAATGTTTTTAATATCTCTTGAGTTGTACTATTTTCTACTTATTCCAGTCAACTATTAAAATTAAAAGACTAGTAGTAAAATTATCGGAAAACTAAGAGTCCTACACTTTCTAATAATAAAACTATCATGGTCATTGATAGCCTAATTTTATAGAAATATATATTATTATGAAAGACTAAACTACAATATTTACACAAAATGTCTTCAAGTGACGAAAATGCGAGAGGCGGTCCCGAAATTTTAGGTGTTGGATTCATCTGCTCTTGTATGTGGAGCGCCGCGAACCGTGAGCTGTCATGCGGCTCCTGCAGATGTCGGGCGTTATCTCTCCTGTTGGCATGTGTTCAGCGCGCGACATGCTTGATCGCATGGGTGCATGTGCCCTTGGTTGGGCACATGTGTCCTTGCCCATGATATCCTCCACCACTAAATTAGGCAATGTCCCTTATGTACCTGACGCCCGAAATGCTCGATCGAGTTCAATCGAAGTGCTACCGGCAATCGAGGAGAGTTGAAATATCGAAGAATAATTGTGGCCATTAAACATAAATAAGTTAATTCCAGCCCCGCCACGCCAAATACTTGAGACTGGCATATCTGACACTCGAGAAGGGTGTGTCCAACATGTTTTAGACATCTCTACGAAAAAATTATAAAATTTTAATATATTCAATTAATGCATAATTTAGATTGAGTAGAATTATGTTCTCAAGTATTGTATAACTATTGATTGTTTCACTTTATTTTGTACTTGCACTTGACTCTGATACTCATAATTAAGTGAGCCTTTTAATTAAGGTATTTAAACTTCATTATGATTAATAAGTAGTGTGTGATGAGATGCCAATTTATTTGATTTTAAGTATGTCAAGAGTTTTTACTTGTGTCTTAACGATATTCATATTATAAGTTCTGAAAGTGAAAAAAATGGCAGTGTCGTGGCCTTATAGATTTTTTTCAAAAATTCGTTCCGTCACATCGTAGATGATTTATCTTTAAAATCTAAACACATGAAACAATCAACTTATCAAGAGAGGTTCAGAATCTCATGGGAATAATGAGCCCAACTAAATATTAAAACATGGGCTCATTTGACGCGCTTCAATTTCTTCAACACCAACTCTTAACTTTTCTTGAAATATGTCGAGCAACATGCTATGTTACATACAACTTACAACAAATAGAGGCAGTTTCAGTAACAAATTTATTTTTTATTAGTAAAAAATTTTTAATATCTCTTGACTTGTACTATTTTCTACTTATTCTAGTCAACTATTAAAATAAAAAGACTAGTAGTAAAATTATCGAAAAACTAAGAGTCCTACACTTTCTGATAATAAAATAGTCATAGTCATTGATAGCCTAATTTTATAGAAATATGTATTATTATGAAAGACTAAACTACAATATTTACACAAAATGTCTTCAAGTGACGAAAATGCGAGAGGCGGTCCCAAAATTTTAGGTGTTGTATTCATCTGCTCCTGTATGTGGAGCGCCGGGAACTATGAGCTGTCATGCGGCTCCTACATATGTCGGGCATTATCTCTCCTGTTGGCATGTGTTCAGCGCGCGACTTGCTTGATCGCATGGGTGCATGTGCCCTGGGTTGGGCACATGTGTCCTTGCCCATGATATCCTCCACCACTAAATTAGGCAATGTCCCTTATGTACGTGATGCCCGTAATGCTCGATCGAGTTCAATCGAAGTGCTACCGGCAATCGAGGAGAGTTGAAATATCGAAGAATAATTGTGGCCATATAAACATAAATAAGTTAATTCCAGCCCCGCCACGCCAAATACTTGAGACTGGCGTATCTGACACTCGAGAAGGGTGTGTCCAACATGTTTTAGACATCTCTACGAAAAAATTATAAAATTTTAATATATTCAATTAATGCATAATTTAGATTGAGTAGAATTATGTTCTCAAGTATTGTATAACTATTGATTGTTTCACTTTATTTTGTACTTGCACTTGACTCTGATACTCATAATTAAGTGAGCCTTTTAATTAAGGTATTTAAACTTCATTATGATTAATAAGTAGTGTGTGATGATATGCCAATTTATTTGATTTTAAGTATGTCAAGAGTTTTTACTTGTGTCTTAACGATATTCATATTATAAGTTCTGAAAGTGAAAAAAATGGCAGTGTCGTGGCCTTATAGATTTTTTTCAAAAATTCGTTCCGTCACATCGTAGATGATTTATCTTTAAAAGCTAAACACATGAAACAATCAACTTATCAAGAGAGGTTCAGAATCTCATGGGAATAATGAGCCCAACTAAATATTAAAACATGGGCTCATTTGACGCGCTTCAATTTCTTCAACACCAACTCTTAACTTTTCTTGAAATATGTCGAGCAACATGCTATGTTACATACAACTTACAACAAATAGAGGCAGTTTCAGTAACAAATTTATTTTTTATTAGTAAAAAATTTTTAATATCTCTTGACTTGTACTATTTTCTACTTATTCTAGTCAACTATTAAAATAAAAAGACTAGTAGTAAAATTATCGAAAAACTAAGAGTCCTACACTTTCTGATAATAAAATAGTCATAGTCATTGATAGCCTAATTTTATAGAAATATGTATTATTATGAAAGACTAAACTACAATATTTACACAAAATGTCTTCAAGTGACGAAAATGCGAGAGGCGGTCCCAAAATTTTAGGTGTTGTATTCATCTGCTCCTGTATGTGGAGCGCCGGGAACTATGAGCTGTCATGCGGCTCCTACATATGTCGGGCATTATCTCTCCTGTTGGCATGTGTTCAGCGCGCGACTTGCTTGATCGCATGGGTGCATGTGCCCTGGGTTGGGCACATGTGTCCTTGCCCATGATATCCTCCACCACTAAATTAGGCAATGTCCCTTATGTACGTGATGCCCGTAATGCTCGATCGAGTTCAATCGAAGTGCTACCGGCAATCGAGGAGAGTTGAAATATCGAAGAATAATTGTGGCCATATAAACATAAATAAGTTAATTCCAGCCCCGCCACGCCAAATACTTGAGACTGGCGTATCTGACACTCGAGAAGGGTGTGTCCAACATGTTTTAGACATCTCTACGAAAAAATTATAAAATTTTAATATATTCAATTAATGCATAATTTAGATTGAGTAGAATTATGTTCTCAAGTATTGTATAACTATTGATTGTTTCACTTTATTTTGTACTTGCACTTGACTCTGATACTCATAATTAAGTGAGCCTTTTAATTAAGGTATTTAAACTTCATTATGATTAATAAGTAGTGTGTGATGATATGCCAATTTATTTGATTTTAAGTATGTCAAGAGTTTTTACTTGTGTCTTAACGATATTCATATTATAAGTTCTGAAAGTGAAAAAAATGGCAGTGTCGTGGCCTTATAGATTTTTTTCAAAAATTCGTTCCGTCACATCGTAGATGATTTATCTTTAAAAGCTAAACACATGAAACAATCAACTTATCAAGAGAGGTTCAGAATCTCATGGGAATAATGAGCCCAACTAAATATTAAAACATGGGCTCATTTGACGCGCTTCAATTTCTTCAACACCAACTCTTAACTTTTCTTGAAATATGTCGAGCAACATGCTATGTTACATACAACTTACAACAAATAGAGGCAGTTTCAGTAACAAATTTATTTTTTATTAGTAAAAAATTTTTAATATCTCTTGACTTGTACTATTTTCTACTTATTCTAGTCAACTATTAAAATAAAAAGACTAGTAGTAAAATTATCGAAAAACTAAGAGTCCTACACTTTCTGATAATAAAATAGTCATAGTCATTGATAGCCTAATTTTATAGAAATATGTATTATTATGAAAGACTAAACTACAATATTTACACAAAATGTCTTCAAGTGACGAAAATGCGAGAGGCGGTCCCAAAATTTTAGGTGTTGTATTCATCTGCTCCTGTATGTGGAGCGCCGGGAACTATGAGCTGTCATGCGGCTCCTACATATGTCGGGCATTATCTCTCCTGTTGGCATGTGTTCAGCGCGCGACTTGCTTGATCGCATGGGTGCATGTGCCCTGGGTTGGGCACATGTGTCCTTGCCCATGATATCCTCCACCACTAAATTAGGCAATGTCCCTTATGTACGTGATGCCCGTAATGCTCGATCGAGTTCAATCGAAGTGCTACCGGCAATCGAGGAGAGTTGAAATATCGAAGAATAATTGTGGCCATATAAACATAAATAAGTTAATTCCAGCCCCGCCACGCCAAATACTTGAGACTGGCGTATCTGACACTCGAGAAGGGTGTGTCCAACATGTTTTAGACATCTCTACGAAAAAATTATAAAATTTTAATATATTCAATTAATGCATAATTTAGATTGAGTAGAATTATGTTCTCAAGTATTGTATAACTATTGATTGTTTCACTTTATTTTGTACTTGCACTTGACTCTGATACTCATAATTAAGTGAGCCTTTTAATTAAGGTATTTAAACTTCATTATGATTAATAAGTAGTGTGTGATGATATGCCAATTTATTTGATTTTAAGTATGTCAAGAGTTTTTACTTGTGTCTTAACGATATTCATATTATAAGTTCTGAAAGTGAAAAAAATGGCAGTGTCGTGGCCTTATAGATTTTTTTCAAAAATTCGTTCCGTCACATCGTAGATGATTTATCTTTAAAAGCTAAACACATGAAACAATCAACTTATCAAGAGAGGTTCAGAATCTCATGGGAATAATGAGCCCAACTAAATATTAAAACATGGGCTCATTTGACGCGCTTCAATTTCTTCAACACCAACTCTTAACTTTTCTTGAAATATGTCGAGCAACATGCTATGTTACATACAACTTACAACAAATAGAGGCAGTTTCAGTAACAAATTTATTTTTTATTAGTAAAAAATTTTTAATATCTCTTGACTTGTACTATTTTCTACTTATTCTAGTCAACTATTAAAATAAAAAGACTAGTAGTAAAATTATCGAAAAACTAAGAGTCATACACTTTCTGATAATAAAATAGTCATAGTCATTGATAGCCTAATTTTATAGAAATATGTATTATTATGAAAGACTAAACTACAATATTTACACAAAATGTCTTCAAGTGACGAAAATGCGAGAGGCGGTCCCAAAATTTTAGGTGTTGTATTCATCTGCTCCTGTATGTGGAGCGCCGGGAACTATGAGCTGTCATGCGGCTCCTACATATGTCGGGCATTATCTCTCCTGTTGGCATGTGTTCAGCGCGCGACTTGCTTGATCGCATGGGTGCATGTGCCCTGGGTTGGGCACATGTGTCCTTGCCCATGATATCCTCCACCACTAAATTAGGCAATGCCCCTTATGTACGTGATGCCCGTAATGCTCGATCGAGTTCAATCGAAGTGCTACCGGCAATCGAGGAGAGTTGAAATATCGAAGAATAATTGTGGCCATATAAACATAAATAAGTTAATTCCAGCCCCGCCACGCCAAATACTTGAGACTGGCGTATCTGACACTCGAGAAGGGTGTGTCCAACATGTTTTAGACATCTCTACGAAAAAATTATAAAATTTTAATATATTCAATTAATGCATAATTTAGATTGAGTAGAATTATGTTCTCAAGTATTGTATAACTATTGATTGTTTCACTTTATTTTGTACTTGCACTTGACTCTGATACTCATAATTAAGTGAGCCTTTTAATTAAGGTATTTAAACTTCATTATGATTAATAAGTAGTGTGTGATGAGATGCCAATTTATTTGATTTTAAGTATGTCAAGAGTTTTTACTTGTGTCTTAACGATATTAATAATATAAGTTCTGAAAGTGAAAAAACATGGCAGTGTCGTGGCCTTATAGATTTTTTTCAAAAATTCGTTCCGTCACATCGTAGATGATTTATCTTTAAAACCTAAACACATGAAACAATCAACTTATCAAGAGAGCTTCGGAATCTCTTGGGAATAATGAGCCCTACTAAATATTAAAACATGGGCTCATTTGACGTACTTGAATTTCTTCAACACCAACTCTTAACTTTTTTTGAAATATGTCGAGCAACATGCTATGTTACATACAACTTACAACAAATAGAGGCAGTTTCAGTAACAAATTTATTTTTTATTAGTAAAATGTTTTTAATATCTCTTGACTTGTACTATTTTCTACTTATTCCAGTCAACTATTAAAATAAAAAGACTAGTAGTAAAATTATCGAAAAACTAAGAGTCCTACACTTTCTGATAATAAAATAATCATAGTCATTGATAGCCTAATTTTATAGAAATATGTATTATTATGAAAGACTAAACTACAATATTTACACAAAATGTCTTCAAGTGACGAAAATGCGAGAGGCGGTCCCAAAATTTTAGGTGTTGTATTCATCTGCTCCTGTATGTGGAGCGCCGGGAACTATGAGCTGTCATGCGGCTCCTACAGATGTCGGGCATTATCTCTCCTGTTGGCATGTGTTCAGCGCGCGACTTGCTTGATCGCATGGGTGCATGTGCTCTGGGTTGGGCACATGTGTCCTTGCCCATGATATCCTCCACCACTAAATTAGGCAATGTACCTTATGTACGTGACGCTAGTAATGCTCGATCGAGTTCAATCAAAATGCTATCGGCCATCGAGGATTGTTGAAATATCGAAGAATAATTGTGGCTATATAAACATAAATAAGTTAATTCCAGCCCCGCCACGCCAAATACTTGAGACTGGCGTATCTGACACTCGAGAAGGGTGTGTCCAACATGTTTTAGACATCTCTACGAAAAAATTATAAAATTTTAATATATTCAATTAATGCATAATTTAGATTGAGTAGAATTATGTTCTCAAGTATTGTATAACTATTGATTGTTTCACTTTATTTTGTACTTGCACTTGACTCTGATACTCATAACTTTGCACTTGACTCTGATACTCATAATTAAGTGAGCCTTTTAATTAAGGTATTTAAACTTCATTATGATTAATAAGTAGTGTGTGATGAGATGCCAATTTATTTGATTTTAAGTATGTCAAGAGTTTTTACTTGTGTCTTAAAGATATTAATATTATAAGTTCTGAAAGTGAAAAAACATGGCAGTGTCGTTGGCTTATAGATTTTTTTCAAAAATTCGTTCCGTCACATCGTAGATGATTTATCTTTAAAAGTTAAACACATGAAACAATCAACTTATCAAGAGAGGTTCAGAATCTCATGGGAATAATGAGCCCAACTAAATATTAAAACATGGGCTCATTTGACGCGCTTCAATTTCTTCAACACCAACTCTTAACTTTTCTTGAAATA
The DNA here is from genome assembly GCA_948329865.1 of Linaria vulgaris. Taxonomy (NCBI): domain Eukaryota; kingdom Viridiplantae; phylum Streptophyta; class Magnoliopsida; order Lamiales; family Plantaginaceae; genus Linaria; species Linaria vulgaris. The sequence continues at coordinate 70,154,171 of OX415251.1, forward strand.
TGTCGAGCAACATGCTATGTTACATACAACTTACAACAAATAGAGGCAGTTTCAGTAACAAATTTATTTTTTATTAGTAAAAAATTTTTAATATCTCTTGACTTGTACTATTTTCTACTTATTCTAGTCAACTATTAAAATAAAAAGACTAGTAGTAAAATTATCGAAAAACTAAGAGTCCTACACTTTCTGATAATAAAATAGTCATAGTCATTGATAGCCTAATTTTATAGAAATATGTATTATTATGAAAGACTAAACTACAATATTTACACAAAATGTCTTCAAGTGACGAAAATGCGAGAGGCGGTCCCAAAATTTTAGGTGTTGTATTCATCTGCTCCTGTATGTGGAGCGCCGGGAACTATGAGCTGTCATGCGGCTCCTACATATGTCGGGCATTATCTCTCCTGTTGGCATGTGTTCAGCGCGCGACTTGCTTGATCGCATGGGTGCATGTGCCCTGGGTTGGGCACATGTGTCCTTGCCCATGATATCCTCCACCACTAAATTAGGCAATGTCCCTTATGTACGTGATGCCCGTAATGCTCGATCGAGTTCAATCGAAGTGCTACCGGCAATCGAGGAGAGTTGAAATATCGAAGAATAATTGTGGCCATATAAACATAAATAAGTTAATTCCAGCCCCGCCACGCCAAATACTTGAGACTGGCGTATCTGACACTCGAGAAGGGTGTGTCCAACATGTTTTAGACATCTCTACGAAAAAATTATAAAATTTTAATATATTCAATTAATGCATAATTTAGATTGAGTAGAATTATGTTCTCAAGTATTGTATAACTATTGATTGTTTCACTTTATTTTGTACTTGCACTTGACTCTGATACTCATAATTAAGTGAGCCTTTTAATTAAGGTATTTAAACTTCATTATGATTAATAAGTAGTGTGTGATGATATGCCAATTTATTTGATTTTAAGTATGTCAAGAGTTTTTACTTGTGTCTTAACGATATTCATATTATAAGTTCTGAAAGTGAAAAAAATGGCAGTGTCGTGGCCTTATAGATTTTTTTCAAAAATTCGTTCCGTCACATCGTAGATGATTTATCTTTAAAAGCTAAACACATGAAACAATCAACTTATCAAGAGAGGTTCAGAATCTCATGGGAATAATGAGCCCAACTAAATATTAAAACATGGGCTCATTTGACGCGCTTCAATTTCTTCAACACCAACTCTTAACTTTTCTTGAAATATGTCGAGCAACATGCTATGTTACATACAACTTACAACAAATAGAGGCAGTTTCAGTAACAAATTTATTTTTTATTAGTAAAAAATTTTTAATATCTCTTGACTTGTACTATTTTCTACTTATTCTAGTCAACTATTAAAATAAAAAGACTAGTAGTAAAATTATCGAAAAACTAAGAGTCCTACACTTTCTGATAATAAAATAGTCATAGTCATTGATAGCCTAATTTTATAGAAATATGTATTATTATGAAAGACTAAACTACAATATTTACACAAAATGTCTTCAAGTGACGAAAATGCGAGAGGCGGTCCCAAAATTTTAGGTGTTGTATTCATCTGCTCCTGTATGTGGAGCGCCGGGAACTATGAGCTGTCATGCGGCTCCTACATATGTCGGGCATTATCTCTCCTGTTGGCATGTGTTCAGCGCGCGACTTGCTTGATCGCATGGGTGCATGTGCCCTGGGTTGGGCACATGTGTCCTTGCCCATGATATCCTCCACCACTAAATTAGGCAATGTCCCTTATGTACGTGATGCCCGTAATGCTCGATCGAGTTCAATCGAAGTGCTACCGGCAATCGAGGAGAGTTGAAATATCGAAGAATAATTGTGGCCATATAAACATAAATAAGTTAATTCCAGCCCCGCCACGCCAAATACTTGAGACTGGCGTATCTGACACTCGAGAAGGGTGTGTCCAACATGTTTTAGACATCTCTACGAAAAAATTATAAAATTTTAATATATTCAATTAATGCATAATTTAGATTGAGTAGAATTATGTTCTCAAGTATTGTATAACTATTGATTGTTTCACTTTATTTTGTACTTGCACTTGACTCTGATACTCATAATTAAGTGAGCCTTTTAATTAAGGTATTTAAACTTCATTATGATTAATAAGTAGTGTGTGATGATATGCCAATTTATTTGATTTTAAGTATGTCAAGAGTTTTTACTTGTGTCTTAACGATATTCATATTATAAGTTCTGAAAGTGAAAAAAATGGCAGTGTCGTGGCCTTATAGATTTTTTTCAAAAATTCGTTCCGTCACATCGTAGATGATTTATCTTTAAAAGCTAAACACATGAAACAATCAACTTATCAAGAGAGGTTCAGAATCTCATGGGAATAATGAGCCCAACTAAATATTAAAACATGGGCTCATTTGACGCGCTTCAATTTCTTCAACACCAACTCTTAACTTTTCTTGAAATATGTCGAGCAACATGCTATGTTACATACAACTTACAACAAATAGAGGCAGTTTCAGTAACAAATTTATTTTTTATTAGTAAAAAATTTTTAATATCTCTTGACTTGTACTATTTTCTACTTATTCTAGTCAACTATTAAAATAAAAAGACTAGTAGTAAAATTATCGAAAAACTAAGAGTCATACACTTTCTGATAATAAAATAGTCATAGTCATTGATAGCCTAATTTTATAGAAATATGTATTATTATGAAAGACTAAACTACAATATTTACACAAAATGTCTTCAAGTGACGAAAATGCGAGAGGCGGTCCCAAAATTTTAGGTGTTGTATTCATCTGCTCCTGTATGTGGAGCGCCGGGAACTATGAGCTGTCATGCGGCTCCTACATATGTCGGGCATTATCTCTCCTGTTGGCATGTGTTCAGCGCGCGACTTGCTTGATCGCATGGGTGCATGTGCCCTGGGTTGGGCACATGTGTCCTTGCCCATGATATCCTCCACCACTAAATTAGGCAATGTCCCTTATGTACGTGATGCCCGTAATGCTCGATCGAGTTCAATCGAAGTGCTACCGGCAATCGAGGAGAGTTGAAATATCGAAGAATAATTGTGGCCATATAAACATAAATAAGTTAATTCCAGCCCCGCCACGCCAAATACTTGAGACTGGCGTATCTGACACTCGAGAAGGGTGTGTCCAACATGTTTTAGACATCTCTACGAAAAAATTATAAAATTTTAATATATTCAATTAATGCATAATTTAGATTGAGTAGAATTATGTTCTCAAGTATTGTATAACTATTGATTGTTTCACTTTATTTTGTACTTGCACTTGACTCTGATACTCATAATTAAGTGAGCCTTTTAATTAAGGTATTTAAACTTCATTATGATTAATAAGTAGTGTGTGATGAGATGCCAATTTATTTGATTTTAAGTATGTCAAGAGTTTTTACTTGTGTCTTAACGATATTAATAATATAAGTTCTGAAAGTGAAAAAACATGGCAGTGTCGTGGCCTTATAGATTTTTTTCAAAAATTCGTTCCGTCACATCGTAGATGATTTATCTTTAAAACCTAAACACATGAAACAATCAACTTATCAAGAGAGCTTCGGAATCTCTTGGGAATAATGAGCCCTACTAAATATTAAAACATGGGCTCATTTGACGTACTTGAATTTCTTCAACACCAACTCTTAACTTTTTTTGAAATATGTCGAGCAACATGCTATGTTACATACAACTTACAACAAATAGAGGCAGTTTCAGTAACAAATTTATTTTTTATTAGTAAAATGTTTTTAATATCTCTTGACTTGTACTATTTTCTACTTATTCCAGTCAACTATTAAAATAAAAAGACTAGTAGTAAAATTATCGAAAAACTAAGAGTCCTACACTTTCTGATAATAAAATAATCATAGTCATTGATAGCCTAATTTTATAGAAATATGTATTATTATGAAAGACTAAACTACAATATTTACACAAAATGTCTTCAAGTGACGAAAATGCGAGAGGCGGTCCCAAAATTTTAGGTGTTGTATTCATCTGCTCCTGTATGTGGAGCGCCGGGAACTATGAGCTGTCATGCGGCTCCTACAGATGTCGGGCATTATCTCTCCTGTTGGCATGTGTTCAGCGCGCGACTTGCTTGATCGCATGGGTGCATGTGCTCTGGGTTGGGCACATGTGTCCTTGCCCATGATATCCTCCACCACTAAATTAGGCAATGTACCTTATGTACGTGACGCCAGTAATGCTCGATCGAGTTCAATCAAAATGCTATCGGCCATCGAGGATTGTTGAAATATCGAAGAATAATTGTGGCTATATAAACATAAATAAGTTAATTCCAGCCCCGCCACGCCAAATACTTGAGACTGGCGTATCTGACACTCGAGAAGGGTGTGTCCAACATGTTTTAGACATCTCTACGAAAAAATTATAAAATTTTAATATATTCAATTAATGCATAATTTAGATTGAGTAGAATTATGTTCTCAAGTATTGTATAACTATTGATTGTTTCACTTTATTTTGTACTTGCACTTGACTCTGATACTCATAACTTTGCACTTGACTCTGATACTCATAATTAAGTGAGCCTTTTAATTAAGGTATTTAAACTTCATTATGATTAATAAGTAGTGTGTGATGAGATGCCAATTTATTTGATTTTAAGTATGTCAAGAGTTTTTACTTGTGTCTTAAAGATATTAATATTATAAGTTCTGAAAGTGAAAAAACATGGCAGTGTCGTTGGCTTATAGATTTTTTTCAAAAATTCGTTCCGTCACATCGTAGATGATTTATCTTTAAAAGCTAAACACATGAAACAATCAACTTATCAAGAGAGGTTCAGAATCTCATGGGAATAATGAGCCCAACTAAATATTAAAACATGGGCTCATTTGACGCGCTTCAATTTCTTCAACACCAACTCTTAACTTTTCTTGAAATATGTCGAGCAACATGCTATGTTACATACAACTTACAACAAATAGAGGCAGTTTCAGTAACAAATTTATTTTTTATTAGTAAAAAATTTTTAATATCTCTTGACTTGTACTATTTTCTACTTATTCTAGTCAACTATTAAAATAAAAAGACTAGTAGTAAAATTATCGAAAAACTAAGAGTCCTACACTTTCTGATAATAAAATAGTCATAGTCATTGATAGCCTAATTTTATAGAAATATGTATTATTATGAAAGACTAAACTACAATATTTACACAAAATATCTTCAAGTGACGAAAATGCGAGAGGCGGTCCCAAAATTTTAGGTGTTGTATTCATCTGCTCCTGTATGTGGAGCGCCGGGAACTATGAGCTGTCATGCGGCTCCTACATATGTCGGGCATTATCTCTCCTGTTGGCATGTGTTCAGCGCGCGACTTGCTTGATCGCATGGGTGCATGTGCCCTGGGTTGGGCACATGTGTCCTTGCCCATGATATCCTCCACCACTAAATTAGGCAATGTCCCTTATGTACGTGATGCCCGTAATGCTCGATCGAGTTCAATCGAAGTGCTACCGGCAATCGAGGAGAGTTGAAATATCGAAGAATAATTGTGGCCATATAAACATAAATAAGTTAATTCCAGCCCCGCCACGCCAAATACTTGAGACTGGCGTATCTGACACTCGAGAAGGGTGTGTCCAACATGTTTTAGACATCTCTACGAAAAAATTATAAAATTTTAATATATTCAATTAATGCATAATTTAGATTGAGTAGAATTATGTTCTCAAGTATTGTATAACTATTGATTGTTTCACTTTATTTTGTACTTGGACTTGACTCTGATACTCATAATTAAGTGAGCCTTTTAATTAAGGTATTTAAACTTCATTATGATTAATAAGTAGTGTGTGATGAGATGCCAATTTATTTGATTTTAAGTATGTCAAGAGTTTTTACTTGTGTCTTAACGATATTAATAATATAAGTTCTGAAAGTGAAAAAACATGGCAGTGTCGTGGCCTTATAGATTTTTTTCAAAAATTCGTTCCGTCACATCGTAGATGATTTATCTTTAAAAGCTAAACACATGAAACAATCAACTTATCAAGAGAGGTTCAGAATCTCATGGGAATAATGAGCCCAACTAAATATTAAAACATGGGCTCATTTGACGCGCTTCAATTTCTTCAACACCAACTCTTAACTTTTCTTGAAATATGTCGAGCAACATGCTATGTTACATACAACTTACAACAAATAGAGGCAGTTTCAGTAACAAATTTATTTTTTATTAGTAAAATGTTTTTAATATCTCTTGACTTGTACTATTTTCTACTTATTCCAATCAACTATTAAAATTAAAAGACTAGTAGTAAAATTATCGGAAAACTAAGAGTCCTACACTTTCTAATAATAAAACTATCATGGTCATTGATAGCCTAATTTTATAGAAATATATATTATTATGAAAGACTAAACTATAATATTTACACAATATGTCTTCAAGTGACGAAAATGCGAGAGGCGGTCCCGAAATTTTAGGTGTTGGATTCATTTGCTCTTGTATGTGGAGCGCCGCGAACCGTGAGCTGTCATGCGGCTCCTGCAGATGTCGGGCGTTATCTCTCCGGTTGGCATGTGTTCAGCGCGCGACTTGCTTGATCGCATGGGTGCATGTGCCCTGGGTTGGGCACATGTGTCCTTGCCCATGATATCCTCCACCACTAAATTAGGCAATGTCCCTTATGTACGTGACGCCCGTAATGCTCGATCGAGTTCAATCGACGTGCTACCGGCAATCGAGGAGAGTTGAAATATCGAAGAATAATTGTGGCTATATAAACATAAATAAGTTAATTCCAGCCCCGCCACGCCAAATACTTGAGACTGGCGTATCTGACACTCGAGAAGGGTGTGTCCAACATGTTTTAGACATCTCTACGAAAAAATTATAAAATTTTAATATATTCAATTAATGCATAATTTAGATTGAGCAGAATTATGTTCTCAAGTATTGTATAACTATTGATTGTTTCACTTTATTTTGTACTTGCACTTGACTCTGATACTCATAATTAAGTGAGCCTTTTAATTAAGGTATTTAAACTTCATTATGATTAATAAGTAGTGTGTGATGAGATGCCAATTTATTTGATTTTAAGTATGTCAAGAGTTTTTACTTGTGTTTTAAAGATATTAATATTATAAGTTCTGAAAGTGAAAAAACATGGCAGTGTCGTGGCCTTATAGATTTTTTTTTAAAATTCGTTCCGTCACATCGTAGATGATTTATCTTTAAAAGCTAAACACATTAAACAATCAACTTATCAAGAGAGGTTCAGAATCTCTTGGGAATAATGAGCCCTACTAAATATTAAAACATGGGCTCATTTGACGCGCTTTAATTTCTTCAACACCAACTCTTAACTTTTTTTTGAAATATGTCGAGCAACATGCTATGTTACATACAACTTACAACAAATAGAGGCAGTTTTAGCAACAAATTTATTTTTTCTTAATAAAATGTTTTTAATATCTCTTGACTTGTACTATTTTCTAATTATTCCAGTCAACTATTAAAATTAAAAGACTAGTAGTAAAATTATCGGAAAACTAAGAGTCCTACACTTTCTGATAATAAAATAGTCATAGTCATTGATAGCCTAATTTTATAGAAATATATATTATTATGAAAGACTAAACTACAATATTTACACAAAATATCTTCAAGTGACGAAAATGCGAGAGGCGGTCCCGAAATTTTAGGTGTTGGATTCATCTGCTCTTGTATGTGGAGCGCCGCGAACCGTGAGCTGTCATGCGGCTCCTGCAGATGTCGGGCGTTATCTCTCCTGTTGGCATGTGTTCAGAGCGCGACTTGCTTGATTGCATGGGTGCATGTGCCCTGGGTTGGGCACATGTGTCCTTGCCCATGATATCCTCCACCACTAAATTAGGCAATGCCCCTTATGTACGTGACGCCCGTAATGCTCGATCGAGTTCAATCGAAGTGCTACCGGCAATCGAGGAGAGTTGAAATATCGAAGAATAATTGTGGCTATATAAACATAAATAAGTTAATTCCAGCCCCGCCACGCCAAATACTTGAGACTGGCGTATCTGACACTCGAGAAGGGTGTGTCCAACATGTTTTAGACATCTCTACGAAAAAATTATAAAATTTTAATATATTCAATTAATGCATAATTTAGATTGAGCAGAATTATGTTCTCAAGTATTGTATAACTATTGATTGTTTCACTTTATTTTGTACTTGCACTTGACTCTGATACTCATAATTAAGTGAGCCTTTTAATTAAGGTATTTAAACTTCATTATGATTAATAAGTAGTGTGTGATGAGATGCCAATTTATTTGATTTTAAGTATGTCAAGAGTTTTTACTTGTGTTTTAAAGATATTAATATTATAAGTTCTGAAAGTGAAAAAACATGGCAGTGTCGTGGCCTTATAGATTTTTTTTTAAAATTCGTTCCGTCACATCGTAGATGATTTATCTTTAAAAGCTAAACACATTAAACAATCAACTTATCAAGAGAGGTTCAGAATCTCTTGGGAATAATGAGCCCTACTAAATATTAAAACATGGGCTCATTTGACGCGCTTTAATTTCTTCAACACCAACTCTTAACTTTTTTTTGAAATATGTCGAGCAACATGCTATGTTACATACAACTTACAACAAATAGAGGCAGTTTTAGCAACAAATTTATTTTTTCTTAATAAAATGTTTTTAATATCTCTTGACTTGTACTATTTTCTAATTATTCCAGTCAACTATTAAAATTAAAAGACTAGTAGTAAAATTATCGGAAAACTAAGAGTCCTACACTTTCTGATAATAAAATAGTCATAGTCATTGATAGCCTAATTTTATAGAAATATATATTATTATGAAAGACTAAACTACAATATTTACACAAAATATCTTCAAGTGACGAAAATGCGAGAGGCGGTCCCGAAATTTTAGGTGTTGGATTCATCTGCTCTTGTATGTGGAGCGCCGCGAACCGTGAGCTGTCATGCGGCTCCTGCAGATGTCGGGCGTTATCTCTCCTGTTGGCATGTGTTCAGAGCGCGACTTGCTTGATTGCATGGGTGCATGTGCCCTGGGTTGGGCACATGTGTCCTTGCCCATGATATCCTCCACCACTAAATTAGGCAATGCCCCTTATGTACGTGACGCCCGTAATGCTCGATCGAGTTCAATCGAAGTGCTACCGGCAATCGAGGAGAGTTGAAATATCGAAGAATAATTGTGGCTATATAAACATAAATAAGTTAATTCCAGCCCTGCCACGCCAAATACTTGAGACTGGCGTATCTAACACTCGAGAAGGGTGTGTCCAACATGTTTTAGACATCTCTACGAAAAAATTATAAAATTTTAATATATTCAATTAATGCATAATTTAGATTGAGTAGAATTATGTTCTCAAGTATTGTATAACTATTGATTGTTTCACTTTATTTTGTACTTGCACTTGACTCTGATACTCATAATTAAGTGAGCCTTTTAATTAAGGTATTTAAACTTCATTATGATTAATAAGTAGTGTGTGATGAGATGCCAATTTATTTGATTTTAAGTATGTCAAGAGTTTTTACTTGTGTTTTAAAGATATTAATATTATAAGTTCTGAAAGTGAAAAAACATGGCAGTGTCGTGGCCTTATAGATTTTTTTTAAAATTCGTTCCGTCACATCGTAGATGATTTATCTTTAAAAGCTAAACACATGAAACAATCAACTTATCAAGAGAGGTTCAGAATCTCTTGGGAATAATGAGCCCTACTAAATATTAAAACATGGGCTCATTTGACGCGCTTCAATTTCTTCAACACCAACTCTTAACTTTTTTTGAAATATGTCGAGCAACATGCTATGTTACATACAACTTACAACAAATAGAGGCAGTTTTAGTAACAAATTTATTTTTTCTTAATAAAATGTTTTTAATATCTCTTGACTTTTACTATTTTCTAATTATTCCAGTCAACTATTAAAATTAAAAGACTAGTAGTAAAATTATCGAAGAACTAAGAGTCCTACACTTTCTAATAATAAAACAATCATGGTCATTGATAGCCTAATTTTATAGAAATATGTATTATTATGAAAGACTAAACTACAATATTTATACAAAATGTCTTCAAGTGACGAAAATGCGAGAGGCGGTCCCGAAATTTTAGGTGTTGGATTCATCTGCTCTTGTATGTGGAGCGCCGCGAACCGTGAGCTGTCATGCGGCTCCTGCAGATGTCGGGCGTTATCTCTCCTGTTGGCATGTGTTCAGAGCGCGACTTGCTTGATTACATGGGTGCATGTGCCCTGGGTTGGGCACATGTGTCCTTGCCCATGATATCCTCCACCACTAAATTAGGCAATGTCCCTTATGTACGAGACGCCCGTAATGCTCGATCGAGTTCAATCGAAGTGCTACCGGCAATCGAGGAGAGTTGAAATATCGAAGAATAATTGTGGCTATATAAACATAAATAAGTTAATTCCAGCCCCGCCACGCCAAATACTTGAGACTGGCGTATCTGACACTCGAGAAGGGTGTGTCCAACATGTTTTAGACATCTCTAAGAAAAAATTGTAAAATTTTAATATATTCAATTAATGCATAATTTCGATTGAGTAGGATTGTGTTCTCAAGTATTGTATAACTATTGATTGTTTCACTTTATTTTGTACTTGCACTTGACTCTAATACTCATAATTAAGTGAGCCTTTTAATTAAGGTATTTAAACTTCATTATGATTAATAAGTAGTGTGTGATGAGATCCCAATTTATTTTATTTTAAGTATGTCAAGAGTTTTTACTTGTGTCTTAAAGATATTAATATTATAAGTTCTGAAAGTGAAAAAACATGGCAGTGTCGTGGCCTTATAGATTTTTTTCAAAAATTCGTTCCGTCACATCGTAGATAATTTATCTTTAAAAGCTAAACACATGAAACAATCAACTTATCAAGAGAGGTTCAGAATCTCTTGGGAATAATGAGCCCTACTAAATATTAAAAATGGGCTCATTTGACGAGCTTCAATTTCTTCAACACCAACTCTTAACTTTTTTTTGAAATATGTCGAGCAACATGCTATGTTACATACAACTTACAACAAATAGAGGCAGTTTTAGTAACAAATTTATTTTTTCTTAATAAAATATTTTTAATATCTCTTGACTTGTACTATTTTCTAATTATTCCAGTCAACTATTAAAATTAAAAGACTAGTAGTAAAATTATCGGAAAACTAAGAGTCCTACACTTTCTAATAATAAAACAATCATGGTCATTGATAGCCTAATTTTGTAGAAATATGTATTATTGTGAAAGACTAAACTACAATATTTATACAAAATGTCTTCAAGTGACGAAAATGCGAGAGGCGGTCCCGAAATTTTAGGTGTTGGATTCATCTGCTCTTGTATGTGGAGCGCCGCGAACCGTGAGCTGTCATGCGGCTCCTGCAGATGTCGGGCGTTATCTCTCCTGTTGGCATGTGTTCAGAGCGCGACTTGCTTGATTGCATGGGTGCATGTGCCCTGGGTTGGGCACATGTGTCCTTGCCCATGATATCCTCCACCACTAAATTAGGCAATGTCCCTTATGTACGAGACGCCCGTAATGCTCGATCGAGTTCAATCGAAGTGCTACCGGCAATCGAGGAGAGTTGAAATATCGAAGAATAATTGTGGCTATATAAACATAAATAAGTTAATTCCAGCCCCGCCACGCCAAATACTTGAGACTGGCGTATCTGACACTCGAGAAGGGTGTGTCCAACATGTTTTAGACATCTCTAAGAAAAAATTGTAAAATTTTAATATATTCAATTAATGCATAATTTCGATTGAGTAGGATTGTGTTCTCAAGTATTGTATAACTATTGATTGTTTCACTTTATTTTGTACTTGCACTTGACTCTGATACTCATAATTAAGTGAGCCTTTTAATTAAGGTATTTAAACTTCATTATGATTAATAAGTAGTGTGTGATGAGATCCCAATTTATTTGATTTTAAGTATGTCAAGAGTTTTTACTTGTGTCTTAAAGATATTAATATTATAAGTTCTGAAAGTGAAAAAACATGGCAGTGTCGTGGCCTTATAGATTTTTTTCAAAAATTCGTTCCGTCACATCGTAGATAATTTATCTTTAAAAGCTAAACACATGAAACAATCAACTTATCAAGAGAGGTTCAGAATCTCTTGGGAATAATGAGCCCTACTAAATATTAAAAATGGGCTCATTTGACGAGCTTCAATTTCTTCAACACCAACTCTTAACTTTTTTTTGAAATATGCCGAGCAACATGCTATGTTACATACAACTTACAACAAATAGAGGCAGTTTTAGTAACAAATTTATTTTTTCTTAATAAAATATTTTTAATATCTCTTGACTTGTACTATTTTCTAATTATTCCAGTCAACTATTAAAATTAAAAGACTAGTAGTAAAATTATCGGAAAACTAAGAGTCCTACACTTTCTAATAATAAAACAATCATGGTCATTGATAGCCTAATTTTGTAGAAATATGTATTATTGTGAAAGACTAAACTACAATATTTATACAAAATGTCTTCAAGTGACGAAAATGCGAGAGGCAGTCCCGAAATTTTAGGTGTTGGATTCATCTGCTCTTGTATGTGGAGCGCCGCGAACCGTGAGCTGTCATGCGGCTCCTGCAGATGTCGGGCGTTATCTCTCCTGTTGGCATGTGTTCAGAGCGCGACTTGCTTGATTGCATGGGTGCATGTGCCCTGGGTTGGGCACATGTGTCCTTGCCCATGATATCCTCCACCACTAAATTAGGCAATGCCCCTTATGTACGTGACGCCCGTAATGCTCGATCGAGTTCAATCGAAGTGCTACCGGCAATCGAGGAGAGTTGAAATATCGAAGAATAATTGTGGCTATATAAACATAAATAAGTTAATTCCAGCCCTGCCACGCCAAATACTTGAGACTGGTGTATCTGACACTCGAGAAGGGTGTGTCCAACATGTTTTAGACATCTCTACGAAAAAATTATAAAATTTTAATATATTCAATTAATGCATAATTTAGATTGAGTAGAATTATGTTCTCAAGTATTGTATAACTATTGATTGTTTCACTTTATTTTGTACTTGCACTTGACTCTGATACTCATAATTAAGTGAGCCTTTTAATTAAGGTATTTAAACTTCATTATGATTAATAAGTAGTGTGTGATGAGATCCCAATTTATTTGATTTTAAGTATGTCAAGAGTTTTTACTTGTGTCTTAAAGATATTAATATTATAAGTTCTGAAAGTGAAAAAACATGGCAGTGTCGTGGCCTTATAGATTTTTTTCAAAAATTCGTTCCGTCACATCGTAGATAATTTATCTTTAAAAGCTAAACACATGAAACAATCAACTTATCAAGAGAGGTTCAGAATCTCTTGGGAATAATGAGCCCTACTAAATATTAAAACATGGGCTCATTTGACGAGCTTCAATTTCTTCAACACCAACTCTTAACTTTTTTTTGAAATATGCCGAGCAACATGCTATGTTACATACAACTTAAAACAAATAGAGGCAGTTTTAGTAACAAATTTATTTTTTCTTAATAAAATATTTTTAATATCTCTTGACTTGTACTATTTTCTAATTATTCCAGTCAACTATTAAAATTAAAAGACTAGTAGTAAAATTATCGGAAAACTAAGAGTCCTACACTTTCTAATAATAAAACAATCATGGTCATTGATAGCCTAATTTTGTAGAAATATGTATTATTGTGAAAGACTAAACTACAATATTTATACAAAATGTCTTCAAGTGACGAAAATGCGAGAGGCGGTCCCGAAATTTTAGGTGTTGGATTCATCTGCTCTTGTATGTGGAGCGCCGCGAACCGTGAGCTGTCATGCGGCTCCTGCAGATGTCGGGCGTTATCTCTCCTGTTGGCATGTGTTCAGAGCGCGACTTGCTTGATTGCATGGGTGCATGTGCCCTGGGTTGGGCACATGTGTCCTTGCCCATGATATCCTCCACCACTAAATTAGGCAATGCCCCTTATGTACGTGACGCCCGTAATGCTCGATCGAGTTCAATCGAAGTGCTACCGGCAATCGAGGAGAGTTGAAATATCGAAGAATAATTGTGGCTATATAAACATAAATAAGTTAATTCCAGCCCTGCCACGCCAAATACTTGAGACTGGCGTATCTGACACTCGAGAAGGGTGTGTCCAACATGTTTTAGACATCTCTACGAAAAAATTATAAAATTTTAATATATTCAATTAATGCATAACTTAGATTGAGTAGAATTATGTTCTCAAGTATTGTATAACTATTGATTGTTTCACTTTATTTTGTACTTGCACTTGACTCTGATACTCATAATTAAGTGAGCCTTTTAATTAAGGTATTTAAACTTCATTATGATTAATAAGTAGTGTGTGATGAGATGCCAATTTATTTGATTTTAAGTATGTCAAGAGTTTTTACTTGTGTTTTAAAGATATTAATATTATAAGTTCTGAAAGTGAAAAAACATGGCAGTGTCGTGGCCTTATAGATTTTTTTTTTAAATTCGTTCCGTCACATCGTAGATGATTTATCTTTAAAAGCTAAACACATGAAACAATCAACTTATCAAGAGAGCTTCAGAATCTCTTGGGAATAATGAGCCCTACTAAATATTAAAACATGGGCTCATTTGACGCGCTTCAATTTCTTCAACACCAACTCTTAACTTTTTTTGAAATATGTCGAGCAACATGCTATGTTACATACAACTTACAACAAATAGAGGCAGTTTTAGTAACAAATTTATTTTTTCTTAATAAAATGTTTTTAATATCTCTTGACTTGTACTATTTTCTAATTATTCCAGTCAACTATTAAAATTAAAATACTAGTAGTAAAATTATCGAAAAACTAAGAGTCCTACACTTTCTAATAATAAAACAATCATGGTCATTGATAGCCTAATTTTATAGAAATATGTATTATTATGAAAGACTAAACTACAATATTTATACAAAATGTCTTCAAGTGACGAAAATGCGAGAGGCGGTCCCGAAATTTTAGGTGTTGGATTCATCTGCTCTTGTATGTGGAGCGCCGCGAACCGTGAGCTGTCATGCGGCTCCTGCAGATGTCGGGCGTTATCTCTCCTGTTGGCATGTGTTCAGAGCGCGACTTGCTTGATTGCATGGGTGCATGTGCCCTGGGTTGGGCACATGTGTCCTTGCCCATGATATCCTCCACCACTAAATTAGGCAATGTCCCTTATGTACGAGACGCCCGTAATGCTCGATCGAGTTCAATCGAAGTGCTACCGGCAATCGAGGAGAGTTGAAATATCGAAGAATAATTGTGGCTATATAAACATAAATAAGTTAATTCCAGCCCCGCCACGCCAAATACTTGAGACTGGCGTATCTGACACTCGAGAAGGGTGTGTCCAACATGTTTTAGACATCTCTAAGAAAAAATTGTAAAATTTTAATATATTCAATTAATGCATAATTTCGATTGAGTAGAATTGTGTTCTCAAGTATTGTATAACTATTGATTGTTTCACTTTATTTTGTACTTGCACTTGACTCTGATACTCATAATTAAGTGAGCCTTTTAATTAAGGTATTTAAACTTCATTATGATTAATAAGTAGTGTGTGATGAGATCCCAATTTATTTGATTTTAAGTATGTCAAGAGTTTTTACTTGTGTCTTAAAGATATTAATATTATAAGTTCTGAAAGTGAAAAAACATGGCAGTGTCGTGGCCTTATAGATTTTTTTCAAAAATTCGTTCCGTCACATCGTAGATAATTTATCTTTAAAAGCTAAACACATGAAACAATCAACTTATCAAGAGAGGTTCAGAATCTCTTGGGAATAATGAGCCCTACTAAATATTAAAACATGGGCTCATTTGACGAGCTTCAATTTCTTCAACACCAACTCTTAACTTTTTTTTGAAATATGCCGAGCA
This sequence comes from Linaria vulgaris, assembly GCA_948329865.1. Lineage (NCBI taxonomy): Eukaryota > Viridiplantae > Streptophyta > Magnoliopsida > Lamiales > Plantaginaceae > Linaria > Linaria vulgaris. Next base: position 70,170,107 of record OX415251.1, read on the forward strand.
ACATGCTATGTTACATACAACTTACAACAAATAGAGGCAGTTTTAGTAACAAATTTATTTTTTCTTAATAAAATATTTTTAATATCTCTTGACTTGTACTATTTTCTAATTATTCCAGTCAACTATTAAAATTAAAAGACTAGTAGTAAAATTATCGGAAAACTAAGAGTCCTACACTTTCTAATAATAAAACAATCATGGTTATTGATAGCCTAATTTTGTAGAAATATGTATTATTGTGAAATACTAAACTACAATATTTATACAAAATGTCTTCAAGTGACGAAAATGCGAGAGGCGGTCCCGAAATTTTAGGTGTTGGATTCATCTGCTCTTGTATGTGGAGCGCCGCGAACCGTGAGCTGTCATGCGGCTCCTGCAGATGTCGGGCGTTATCTCTCCTGTTGGCATGTGTTCAGAGCGCGACTTGCTTGATTGCATGGGTGCATGTGCCCTGGGTTGGGTACATGTGTCCTTGCCCATGATATCCTCCACCACTAAATTAGGCAATGCCCCTTATGTACGTGACGCCCGTAATGCTCGATCGAGTTCAATCGAAGTGCTACCGGCAATCGAGGAGAGTTGAAATATCGAAGAATAATTGTGGCTATATAAACATAAATAAGTTAATTCCAGCCCTGCCACGCCAAATACTTGAGACTGGCGTATCTAACACTCGAGAAGGGTGTGTCCAACATGTTTTAGACATCTCTACGAAAAAATTATAAAATTTTAATATATTCAATTAATGCATAATTTAGATTGAGTAGAATTATGTTCTCAAGTATTGTATAACTATTGATTGTTTCACTTTATTTTGTACTTGCACTTGACTCTGATACTCATAATTAAGTGAGCCTTTTAATTAAGGTATTTAAACTTCATTATGATTAATAAGTAGTGTGTGATGAGATGCCAATTTATTTGATTTTAAGTATGTCAAGAGTTTTTACTTGTGTTTTAAAGATATTAATATTATAAGTTCTGAAAGTGAAAAAACATGGCAGTGTCGTGGCCTTATAGATTTTTTTTAAAATTCGTTCCGTCACATCGTAGATGATTTATCTTTAAAAGCTAAACACATGAAACAATCAACTTATCAAGAGAGGTTCAGAATCTCTTGGGAATAATGAGCCCTACTAAATATTAAAACATGGGCTCATTTGACGCGCTTCAATTTCTTCAACACCAACTCTTAACTTTTTTTGAAATATGTCGAGCAACATGCTATGTTACATACAACTTACAACAAATAGAGGCAGTTTTAGTAACAAATTTATTTTTTCTTAATAAAATGTTTTTAATATCTCTTGACTTTTACTATTTTCTAATTATTCCAGTCAACTATTAAAATTAAAAGACTAGTAGTAAAATTATCGAAAAACTAAGAGTCCTACACTTTCTAATAATAAAACAATCATGGTCATTGATAGCCTAATTTTATAGAAATATGTATTATTATGAAAGACTAAACTACAATATTTATACAAAATGTCTTCAAGTAACGAAAATGCGAGAGGCGGTCCCGAAATTTTAGGTGTTGGATTCATCTGCTCTTGTATGTGGAGCGCCGCGAACCGTGAGCTGTCATGCGGCTCCTGCAGATGTCGGGCGTTATCTCTCCTGTTGGCATGTGTTCAGAGCGCGACTTGCTTGATTGCATGGGTGCATGTGCCCTGGGTTGGGCACATGTGTCCTTGCCCATGATATCCTCCACCACTAAATTAGGCAATGTCCCTTATGTACGAGACGCCCGTAATGCTCGATCGAGTTCAATCGAAGTGCTACCGGCAATCGAGGAGAGTTGAAATATCGAAGAATAATTGTGGCTATATAAACATAAATAAGTTAATTCCAGCCCCGCCACGCCAAATACTTGAGACTGGCGTATCTGACACTCGAGAAGGGTGTGTCCAACATGTTTTAGACATCTCTAAGAAAAAATTGTAAAATTTTAATATATTCAATTAATGCATAATTTCGATTGAGTAGGATTGTGTTCTCAAGTATTGTATAACTATTGATTGTTTCACTTTATTTTGTACTTGCACTTGACTCTGATACTCATAATTAAGTGAGCCTTTTAATTAAGGTATTTAAACTTCATTATGATTAATAAGTAGTGTGTGATGAGATGCCAATTTATTTGATTTTAAGTATGTCAAGAGTTTTTACTTGTGTTTTAAAGATATTAATATTATAAGTTCTGAAAGTGAAAAAACATGGCAGTGTCGTGGCCTTATAGATTTTTTTTAAAATTCGTTCCGTCACATCGTAGATGATTTATCTTTAAAAGCTAAACACATGAAACAATCAACTTATCAAGAGAGGTTCAGAATCTCTTGGGAATAATGAGCCCTACTAAATATTAAAACATGGGCTCATTTGACGCGCTTCAATTTCTTCAACACCAACTCTTAACTTTTTTTGAAATATGTCGAGCAACATGCTATGTTACATACAACTTACAACAAATAGAGGCAGTTTTAGTAACAAATTTATTTTTTCTTAATAAAATGTTTTTAATATCTCTTGACTTTTACTATTTTCTAATTATTCCAGTCAACTATTAAAATTAAAAGACTAGTAGTAAAATTATCGAAAAACTAAGAGTCCTACACTTTCTAATAATAAAACAATCATGGTCATTGATAGCCTAATTTTATAGAAATATGTATTATTATGAAAGACTAAACTACAATATTTATACAAAATGTCTTCAAGTGACGAAAATGCGAGAGGCGGTCCCGAAATTTTAGGTGTTGGATTCATCTGCTCTTGTATGTGGAGCGCCGCGAACCGTGAGCTGTCATGCGGCTCCTGCAGATGTCGGGCGTTATCTCTCCTGTTGGCATGTGTTCAGAGCGCGACTTGCTTGATTGCATGGGTGCATGTGCCCTGGGTTGGGCACATGTGTCCTTGCCCATGATATCCTCCACCACTAAATTAGGCAATGTCCCTTATGTACGAGACGCCCGTAATGCTCGATCGAGTTCAATCGAAGTGCTACCGGCAATCGAGGAGAGTTGAAATATCGAAGAATGATTGTGGCTATATAAACATAAATAAGTTAATTCCAGCCCCGCCACGCCAAATACTTGAGACTGGCGTATCTGACACTCGAGAAGGGTGTGTCCAACATGTTTTAGACATCTCTAAGAAAAAATTGTAAAATTTTAATATATTCAATTAATGCATAATTTCGATTGAGTAGGATTGTGTTCTCAAGTATTGTATAACTATTGATTGTTTCACTTTATTTTGTACTTGCACTTGACTCTGATACTCATAATTAAGTGAGCCTTTTAATTAAGGTATTTAAACTTCATTATGATTAATAAGTAGTGTGTGATGAGATCCCAATTTATTTGATTTTAAGTATGTCAAGAGTTTTTACTTGTGTCTTAAAGATATTAATATTATAAGTTCTGAAAGTGAAAAAACATGGCAGTGTCGTGGCCTTATAGATTTTTTTCAAAAATTCGTTCCGTCACATCGTAGATAATTTATCTTTAAAAGCTAAACACATGAAACAATCAACTTATCAAGAGAGGTTCAGAATCTCTTGGGAATAATGAGCCCTACTAAATATTAAAACATGGGCTCATTTGACGAGCTTCAATTTCTTCAACACCAACTCTTAACTTTTTTTTGAAATATGCCGAGCAACATGCTATGTTACATACAACTTACAACAAATAGAGGCAGTTTTAGTAACAAATTTATTTTTTCTTAATAAAATATTTTTAATATCTCTTGACTTGTACTATTTTCTAATTATTCCAGTCAACTATTAAAATTAAAAGACTAGTAGTAAAATTATCGGAAAACTAAGAGTCCTACACTTTCTAATAATAAAACAATCATGGTCATTGATAGCCTAATTTTGTAGAAATATGTATTATTGTGAAAGACTAAACTACAATATTTATACAAAATGTCTTCAAGTGACGAAAATGCGAGAGGCGGTCCCGAAATTTTAGGTGTTGGATTCATCTGCTCTTGTATGTGGAGCGCCGCGAACCGTGAGCTGTCATGCGGCTCCTGCAGATGTCGGGCGTTATCTCTCCTGTTGGCATGTGTTCAGAGCGCGACTTGCTTGATTGCATGGGTGCATGTGCCCTGGGTTGGGCACATGTGTCCTTGCCCATGATATCCTCCACCACTAAATTAGGCAATGCCCCTTATGTACGTGACGCCCGTAATGCTCGATCGAGTTCAATCGAAGTGCTACCGGCAATCGAGGAGAGTTGAAATATCGAAGAATAATTGTGGCTATATAAACATAAATAAGTTAATTCCAGCCCTGCCACGCCAAATACTTGAGACTGGCGTATCTGACACTCGAGAAGGGTGTGTCCAACATGTTTTAGACATCTCTACGAAAAAATTATAAAATTTTAATATATTCAATTAATGCATAATTTAGATTGAGTAGAATTATGTTCTCAAGTATTGTATAACTATTGATTGTTTCACTTTATTTTGTACTTGCACTTGACTCTGATACTCATAATTAAGTGAGCCTTTTAATTAAGGTATTTAAACTTCATTATGATTAATAAGTAGTGTGTGATGAGATGCCAATTTATTTGATTTTAAGTATGTCAAGAGTTTTTACTTGTGTTTTAAAGTTATTAATATTATAAGTTCTGAAAGTGAAAAAACATGGCAGTGTCGTGGCCTTATAGATTTTTTTTTAAAATTCGTTCCGTCACATCGTAGATGATTTATCTTTAAAAGCTAAACACATGAAACAATCAACTTATCAAGAGAGGTTCAGAATCTCTTGGGAATAATGAGCCCTACTAAATATTAAAACATGGGCTCATTTGACGCGCTTCAATTTCTTCAACACCAACTCTTAACTTTTTTTGAAATATGTCGAGCAACATGCTATGTTACATACAACTTACAACAAATAGAGGCAGTTTTAGTAACAAATTTATTTTTTCTTAATAAAATGTTTTTAATATCTCTTGACTTTTACTATTTTCTAATTATTCCAGTCAACTATTAAAATTAAAAGACTAGTAGTAAAATTATCGAAAAACTAAGAGTCCTACACTTTCTAATAATAAAACAATCATGGTCATTGATAGCCTAATTTTATAGAAATATGTATTATTATGAAAGACTAAACTACAATATTTATACAAAATGTCTTCAAGTGACGAAAATGCGAGAGGCGGCCCCGAAATTTTAGGTGTTGGATTCATCTGCTCTTGTATGTGGAGCGCCGCGAACCGTGAGCTGTCATGCGGCTCCTGCAGATGTCGGGCGTTATCTCTCCTGTTGGCATGTGTTCAGAGCGCGACTTGCTTGATTGCATGGGTGCATGTGCCCTGGGTTGGGCACATGTGTCCTTGCCCATGATATCCTCCACCACTAAATTAGGCAATGTCCCTTATGTACGAGACGCCCGTAATGCTCGATCGAGTTCAATCGAAGTGCTACCGGCAATCGAGGAGAGTTGAAATATCGAAGAATGATTGTGGCTATATAAACATAAATAAGTTAATTCCAGCCCCGCCACGCCAAATACTTGAGACTGGCGTATCTGACACTCGAGAAGGGTGTGTCCAACATGTTTTAGACATCTCTAAGAAAAAATTGTAAAATTTTAATATATTCAATTAATGCATAATTTCGATTGAGTAGGATTGTGTTCTCAAGTATTGTATAACTATTGATTGTTTCACTTTATTTTGTACTTGCACTTGACTCTGATACTCATAATTAAGTGAGCCTTTTAATTAAGGTATTTAAACTTCATTATGATTAATAAGTAGTGTGTGATGAGATCCCAATTTATTTGATTTTAAGTATGTCAAGAGTTTTTACTTGTGTCTTAAAGATATTAATATTATAAGTTCTGAAAGTGAAAAAACATGGCAGTGTCGTGGCCTTATAGATTTTTTTCAAAAATTCGTTCCGTCACATCGTAGATAATTTATCTTTAAAAGCTAAACACATGAAACAATCAACTTATCAAGAGAGGTTCAGAATCTCTTGGGAATAATGAGCCCTACTAAATATTAAAACATGGGCTCATTTGACGAGCTTCAATTTCTTCAACACCAACTCTTAACTTTTTTTTGAAATATGCCGAGCAACATGCTATGTTACATACAACTTACAACAAATAGAGGCAGTTTTAGTAACAAATTTATTTTTTCTTAATAAAATATTTTTAATATCTCTTGACTTGTACTATTTTCTAATTATTCCAGTCAACTATTAAAATTAAAAGACTAGTAGTAAAATTATCGGAAAACTAAGAGTCCTACACTTTCTAATAATAAAACAATCATGGTCATTGATAGCCTAATTTTGTAGAAATATGTATTATTGTGAAAGACTAAACTACAATATTTATACAAAATGTCTTCAAGTGACGAAAATGCGAGAGGCGGTCCCGAAATTTTAGGTGTTGGATTCATCTGCTCTTGTATGTGGAGCGCCGCGAACCGTGAGCTGTCATGCGGCTCCTGCAGATGTCGGGCGTTATCTCTCCTGTTGGCATGTGTTCAGAGCGCGACTTGCTTGATTGCATGGGTGCATGTGCCCTGGGTTGGGCACATGTGTCCTTGCCCATGATATCCTCCACCACTAAATTAGGCAATGCCCCTTATGTACGTGACGCCCGTAATGCTCGATCGAGTTCAATCGAAGTGCTACCGGCAATCGAGGAGAGTTGAAATATCGAAGAATAATTGTGGCTATATAAACATAAATAAGTTAATTCCAGCCCTGCCACGCCAAATACTTGAGACTGGCGTATCTGACACTCGAGAAGGGTGTGTCCAACATGTTTTAGACATCTCTACGAAAAAATTATAAAATTTTAATATATTCAATTAATGCATAATTTAGATTGAGTAGAATTATGTTCTCAAGTATTGTATAACTATTGATTGTTTCACTTTATTTTGTACTTGCACTTGACTCTGATACTCATAATTAAGTGAGCCTTTTAATTAAGGTATTTAAACTTCATTATGATTAATAAGTAGTGTGTGATGAGATGCCAATTTATTTGATTTTAAGTATGTCAAGAGTTTTTACTTGTGTTTTAAAGTTATTAATATTATAAGTTCTGAAAGTGAAAAAACATGGCAGTGTCGTGGCCTTATAGATTTTTTTTTAAAATTCGTTCCGTCACATCGTAGATGATTTATCTTTAAAAGCTAAACACATGAAACAATCAACTTATCAAGAGAGGTTCAGAATCTCTTGGGAATAATGAGCCCTACTAAATATTAAAACATGGGCTCATTTGACGCGCTTCAATTTCTTCAACACCAACTCTTAACTTTTTTTGAAATATGTCGAGCAACATGCTATGTTACATTCAACTTACAACAAATAGAGGCAGTTTTAGTAACAAATTTATTTTTTCTTAATAAAATGTTTTTAATATCTCTTGACTTGTACTATTTTCTAATTATTCCAGTCAACTATTAAAATTAAAAGACTAGTAGTAAAATTATCGAAAAACTAAGAGTCCTACACTTTCTAATAATAAAACAATCATGGTCATTGATAGCCTAATTTTATAGAAATATGTATTATTATGAAAGACTAAACTACAATATTTATACAAAATGTCTTCAAGTGACGAAAATGCGAGAGGCGGTCCCGAAATTTTAGGTGTTGGATTCATCTGCTCTTGTATGTGGAGCGCCGGGAACCGTGAGCTGTCATGCGGCTCCTGCAGATGTCGGGCGTTATCTCTCCTGTTGGCATGTGTTCAGAGCGCGACTTGCTTGATTGCATGGGTGCATGTGCCCTGGGTTGGGCACATGTGTCCTTGCCCATGATATCCTCCACCACTAAATTAGGCAATGTCCCTTATGTACGAGACGCCCGTAATGCTCGATCGAGTTCAATCGAAGTGCTACCGGCAATCGAGGAGAGTTGAAATATCGAAGAATAATTGTGGCTATATAAACATAAATAAGTTAATTCCAGCCCCGCCACGCCAAATACTTGAGACTGGCGTATCTGACACTCGAGAAGGGTGTGTCCAACATGTTTTAGACATCTCTAAGAAACAATTGTAAAATTTTAATATATTCAATTAATGCATAATTTCGATTGAGTAGAATTGTGTTCTCAAGTATTGTATAACTATTGATTGTTTCACTTTATTTTGTACTTGCACTTGACTCTGATACTCATAATTAAGTGAGCCTTTTAATTAAGGTATTTAAACTTCATTATGATTAATAAGTAGTGTGTGATGAGATCCCAATTTATTTGATTTTAAGTATGTCAAGAGTTTTTACTTGTGTCTTAAAGATATTAATATTATAAGTTCTGAAAGTGAAAAAACATGGCAGTGTCGTGGCCTTATAGATTTTTTTCAAAAATTCGTTCCGTCACATCGTAGATAATTTATCTTTAAAAGCTAAACACATGAAACAATCAACTTATCAAGAGAGGTTCAGAATCTCTTGGGAATAATGAGCCCTACTAAATATTAAAACATGGGCTCATTTGACGAGCTTCAATTTCTTCAACACCAACTCCTAACTTTTTTTTGAAATATGCCGAGCAACATGCTATGTTACATACAACTTACAACAAATAGAGGCAGCTTTAGTAACAAATTTATTTTTTTTTAATAAAATATTTTTAATATCTCTTGACTTGTACTATTTTCTAATTATTCCAGTCAACTATTAAAATTAAAAGACTAGTAGTAAAATTATCGAAAAACTAAGAGTCCTACACTTTCTAATAATAAAACAATCATGGTCATTGATAGCCTAATTTTATAGAAATATGTATTATTATGAAAGACTAAACTACAATATTTATACAAAATGTCTTCAAGTGACGAAAATGCGAGAGGCGGTCCCGAAATTTTAGGTGTTGGATTCATCTGCTCTTGTATGTGGAGCGCCGGGAACCGTGAGCTGTCATGCGGCTCCTGCAGATGTCGGGCGTTATCTCTCCTGTTGGCATGTGTTCAGAGCGCGACTTGCTTGATTGCATGGGTGCATGTGCCCTGGGTTGGGCACATGTGTCCTTGCCCATGATATCCTCCACCACTAAATTAGGCAATGTCCCTTATGTACGAGACGCCCGTAATGCTCGATCGAGTTCAATCGAAGTGCTACCGGCAATCGAGGAGAGTTGAAATATCGAAGAATAATTGTGGCTATATAAACAAAAATAAGTTAATTCCAGCCCCGCCACGCCAAATACTTGAGACTGGCGTATCTGACACTCGAGAAGGGTGTGTCCAACATGTTTTAGACATCTCTAAGAAAAAATTGTAAAATTTTAATATATTCAATTAATGCATAATTTCGATTGAGTAGAATTGTGTTCTCAAGTATTGTATAACTATTGATTGTTTCACTTTATTTTGTACTTGCACTTGACTCTGATACTCATAATTAAGTGAGCCTTTTAATTAAGGTATTTAAACTTCATTATGATTAATAAGTAGTGTGTGATGAGATCCCAATTTATTTGATTTTAAGTATGTCAAGAGTTTTTACTTGTGTCTTAAAGATATTAATATTATAAGTTCTGAAAGTGAAAAAACATGGCAGTGTCGTGGCCTTATAGATTTTTTTCAAAAATTCGTTCCGTCACATCGTAGATAATTTATCTTTAAAAGCTAAACACATGAAACAATCAACTTATCAAGAGAGGTTCAGAATCTCTTGGGAATAATGAGCCCTACTAAATATTAAAACATGGGCTCATTTGACGAGCTTCAATTTCTTCAACACCAACTCTTAACTTTTTTTTGAAATATGCCGAGCAACATGCTATGTTACATACAACTTACAACAAATAGAGGCAGCTTTAGTAACAAATTTATTTTTTTTTAATAAAATATTTTTAATATCTCTTGACTTGTACTATTTTCTAATTATTCCAGTCAACTATTAAAATTAAAAGACTAGTAGTAAAATTATCGGAAAACTAAGAGTCCTACACTTTGTAATAATAAAACAATCATGGTCATTGATAGCCTAATTTTGTAGAAATATGTATTATTGTGAAAGACTAAACTACAATATTTACACAAAATGTCATCAAGTGACGAAAATGCGAAAGGCAGTCCCGAAATTTTAGGTGTTGGATTCATCTGCTCTTGTATGTGGAGCGCCGCGAACCGTGAGCTGTCATGCGGCTCCTACAGATTTCGGGCGTTATCTCTCATGTTGGCATGTGTTCAGCGCGCGACTTGCTTGATCGCATGGGTGAATGTGCCCTGGGTTGGGCACATGTGTCCTTGCCCATGATTTCCTCCACCACTAAATTAGGCAATGTCCCTTATGTGCGTGAAGCCCGGAATGCTCGATCGAGTTCAATCGAAGTGCTACTGGCAATCGAGGAGAGTTGAAATATCGAAGAATAATTGTGGCTATATAAACATAAATAAGTTAATTCCAACCCCGCCACGCCAAATACTTGAGACTGGCGTATCTGACACTCGAGAAGGGTGTGTCCAACATGTTTTAGACATCTCTACGAAAAAATTATAAAATTTTAATATATTCAATTAATGCATAATTTAGATTGAGTAGAATTATGTTCTCAAGTATTGTATAACTATTGATTGTTTCACTTTATTTTGTACTTGCACTTGACTCTGATACTCATAATTAAGTGAGCCTTTTAATTAAGGTATTTAAACTTCATTATGATTAATAAGTAGTGTGTGATGAGATCCCAATTTATTTGATTTTAAGTATGTCAAGAGTTTTTACTTGTGTCTTAAAGATATTAATATTATAAGTTCTGAAAGTGAAAAAACATGGCAGTGTCGTGGCCTTATAGATTTTTTTCAAAAATTCGTTCCGTCACATCGTAGATAATTTATCTTTAAAAGCTAAACACATGAAACAATCAACTTATCAAGAGAGGTTCAGAATCTCTTGGGAATAATGAGCCCTACTAAATATTAAAACATGGGCTCATTTGACGAGCTTCAATTTCTTCAACACCAACTCCTAACTTTTTTTTGAAATATGCCGAGCAACATGCTATGTTACATACAACTTACAACAAATAGAGGCAGTTTTAGTAACAAATTTATTTTTTCTTAATAAAATATTTTTAATATCTCTTGACTTGTACTATTTTCTACTTATTCCAGTCAACTATTAAAATAAAAAGACTAGTAGTAAAATTATCGAAAAACTAAGAGTCCTACACTTTCTGATAATAAAATAATCATAGTCATTGATAGCCTAATTTTATAGAAATATGTATTATTATGAAAGACTAAACTACAATATTTACACAAAATGTCTTCAAGTGACGAAAATGCGAGAGGCGGTCCCGAAATTTTAGGTGTTGTATTCATCTACTCATGTATGTGGAGCGCCGGGAACCGTGAGCTGTCATGCGGCTCCTGCAGATGTCGGGCGTTATCTCTCCTGTTGGCATGTGTTCAGCGCGCGACTTGCTTGATCGTATGGGTGCATGTGCCCTGGGTTGGGCACATGTGTCCTTGCCCATGATATTCTCCACCACTAAATTAGGCAATGTCCCTTATGTACGTGACGCCCGTAATGCTCGATCGAGTTCAATCGAAGTGCTACCGGCAATCGAGGAGAGTTGAAATATCGAAGAATAATTGTGGCTATATAAACATAAATAAGTTAATTCCAGCCCCGCCACGCCAAATACTTGAGACTGGCGTATCTGACACTCGAGAAGGGTGTGTCCAACATGTTTTAGACATATCTACGAAAAAATTATAAAATTTTAATATATTCAATTAATGCATAATTTAGATTGAGTAGAATTATGTTCTCAAGTATTGTATAACTATTGATTGTTTCACTTGATTTTGTACTTGCACTTGACTCTGATACTCATAATTAAGTGAGCCTTTTAATTAAGGTATTTAAACTTCATTATGATTAATAAGTAGTGTGTGATGAAATGCCAATTTATTTGATTTTAAGTATGTCAAGAGTTTTTAGTTGTGTCTTAACGATATTAATATTATAAGTTCTGAAAGTGAAAAAACAAGGCAGTGTCGTGGCCTTATAGATTTTTTTCAAAAATTCGTTCCGTCACATCGTAGATGATTTATCTTTAAAAGCTAAACACATGAAACAATCAACTTATCAAGAGAGGTTCAGAATCTCTTGGGAATAATAAGCCCTACTAAATATTAAAACATGGGCTCATTTGACGCGCTTCAATTTCTTCAACACCAACTCTTAACTTTTTTTTGAAATATGTCGAGCAACATGCTATGTTACATACAACTTACAACAAATAGAGGCAGTTTTAGTAACAAATTTATTTTTTGTTAGTAAAATGCTTTTAATATCTCTTGACTTGTACTATTTTCTACTTATTCCAGTCAACTATTAAAATAAAAAGACTAATAGTAAAATTATCGAAAAACTAAGAGTCCTACACTTTCTGATAATAAAATAATCATAGTCATTGATAGCCTAATTTTATAGAAATATGTATTATTATGAAAGACTAAACTACAATATTTACACAAAATGTCTTCAAGTGACGAAAATGCGAGAGGCGGTCCAGAAATTTTAGGTGTTGTATTCATCTGCTCCTGTATGTGGAGCGCCGGGAACTATGAGCTGTCATGCGGCTCCTACAGATGTCGGGCGTTATCTCTCCTGTTGGCATGTGTTCAGCGCGCGACTTGCCTGATCGCATGGGTGCATGTGCCCTGGGTTGGGCACATGTGTCCTTGCCCATGATATCCTCCACCACTAAATTAGGCAATGTACCTTATGTACGTGACGCCAGTAATGCTCGATCGAGTTCAATCGAAACGCTGCCGGCCATCGAGGATTGTTGAAATATCGAAGAATAATTGTGGCTATATAAACATAAATAAGTTAATTCCAGCCCCGCCACGCCAAATACTTGAGACTGGCGTATCTGACACTCGAGAAGGGTGTGTCCAACATGTTTTAGACATCTCTACGAAAAAATTATAAAATTTTAATATATTCAATTAATGCATAATTTAGATTGAGTAGAATTATGTTCTCAAGTATTGTATAACTATTGATTGTTTCACTTTATTTTGTACTTGCACTTGACTCTGATACTCATAATTTTGCACTTGACTCTGATACTCATAATTAAGTGAGCCTTTTAATTAAGGTATTTAAACTTCATTATGATTAATAAGTAGTGTGTGATGAGATGCCAATTTATTTGATTTTAAGTATGTCAAGAGTTTTTACTTGTGTCTTAAAGATATTAATATTATAAGTTCTGAAAGTGAAAAAACATGGTAGTGTCGTGGCCTTATAGATTTTTTTCAAAAATTCGTTCCGTCACATCGTAGATGATTTATCTTTAAAAGCTAAACACATGAAACAATAAACTTATCAAGAGAGGTTCAGAATCTCTTGGGAATAATGAGCCCTACTAAATATTAAAACATGGGCTCATTTGACGTGCTTCAATTTCTTCAACACCAACTCTTAACTTTTTTTTGAAATATGTCGAGCAACATGCTATGTTACATACAACTTACAACAAATAGAGGCAGTTTCAGTAACAAATTTATTTTTTATTTGTAAAATGTTTTTAATATCTCTTGACTTGTACTATTTTCTACTTATTCCAATCAACTATTAAAATTAAAAGACTAGTAGTAAAATTATCGGAAAACTAAGAGTCCTACACTTTCTAATAATAAAACTATCATGGTCATTGATAGCCTAATTTTATAGAAATATATATTATTATGAAAGACTAAACTACAATATTTACACAAAATGTCTTCAAGTGACGAAAATGCGAGAGGCGGTCCCGAAATTTTAGGTGTTGGATTCATCTGCTCTTGTATGTGGAGCGCCGCGAACCGTGAGCTGTCATGCGGCTCCTGCATATGTCGGGCGTCATCTCTCCTGTTGGCATGTGTTCAGCGCGCGACTAGCTTGATCGCATGGGTGCATGTGCCCTGGGTTGGGCACATGTGTCCTTGCCCATGATATCCTCCACCACTAAATTAGGCAATGTCCCTTATGTACGTGACGCCCGTAATGCTCGATCGAGTTCAATCGAAGTGCTACCGGCAATCGAGGAGAGTTGAAATATCGAAGAATAATTGTGGCTATATAAACATAAATAAGTTAATTCCAGCCCCGCCACGCCAAATACTTGAGACTGGCGTATCTGACACTCGAGAAGGGTGTGTCCAACATGTTTTAGACATCTCTACGAAAAAATTATAAAATTTTAATATATTCAATTAATGCATAATTTAGATTGAGTAGAATTACGTTCCCAAGTATTGTATAACTATTGATTGTTTCACTTTATTTTGTACTTGCACTTGACTCTGATTCTCATAATTAAGTGAGCCTTTTAATTAAGGTATTTAAACTTCATTATGATTAATAAGTAGTGTGTGATGAGATGCCAATTTATTTGATTTTAAGTATGTCAAGAGTTTTTACTTGTGTTTTAAAGATATTAATATTATAAGTTCTGAAAGTGAAAAAACATGGCAGTGTCGTGGCCTTATAGATTTTTTTTTAAAATTCGTTCCGTCACATCGTAGATGATTTATCTTTAAAAGCTAAACACATGAAACAATCAACTTATCAAGAGAGGTTCAGAATCTCTTGGGAATAATGAGCCCTACTAAATATTAAAACATGGGCTCATTTGACGCGCTTAAATTTCTTCAACACCAACTCTTAACTTTTTTTTGAAATATGTCGAGCAACATGCTATGTTACATACAACTTACAACAAATAGAGGCAGTTTTAGTAACAAATTTATTTTTTCTTAATAAAATGTTTTTAATATCTCTTGACTTGTACTATTTTCTAATTATTCCAGTCAACTATTAAAATTAAAAGACTAGTAGTAAAATTATCGGAAAACTAAGAGTCCTACACTTTCTAATAATAAAACAATCATGGTCATTGATAGCCTAATTTTATAGAAATATGTATTATTATGAAAGACTAAACTACAATATTTATACAAAATGTCTTCAAGTGACGAAAATGCGAGAGGCGGTCCCGCAATTTTAGGTGTTGGATTCATCTGCTCTTGTATGTGGAGCGCCGCGAACCGTGAGCTGTCATGCGGCTCCTGCAGATGTCGGGCGTTATCTCTCCTGTTGGCATGTGTTCAGAGCGCGACTTGCTTGATTGCATGGGTGCATGTGCCCTGGGTTGGGCACATGTGTCCTTGCCCATGATATCCTCCACCACTAAATTAGGCAATGTCCCTTATGTACGTGACGCCCGTAATGCTCGATCGAGTTCAATCGAAGTGCTACCGGCAATCGAGGAGAGTTGAAATATCGAAGAATAATTGTGGCTATATAAACATAAATAAGTTAATTCCAGCCCCGCCACGCCAAATACTTGAGACTGGCGTATCTGACACTCGAGAAGGGTGTGTCCAACATGTTTTAGACATCTCTACGAAAAAATTATAAAATTTTAATATATTCAATTAATGCATAATTTAGATTGAGTAGAATTATGTTCTCAAGTATTGTATAACTATTGATTGTTTCACTTTATTTTGTACTTGCACTTGACTCTGATACTCATAATTAAGTGAGCCTTTTAATTAAGGTATTTAAACTTCATTATGATTAATAAGTAGTGTGTGATGAGATGCCAATTTATTTGATTTTAAGTATGTCAAGAGTTTTTACTTGTGTTTTAAAGATATTAATATTATATGTTCTGAAAGTGAAAAAACATGGCAGTGTCGTGGCCTTATAGATTTTTTTTTAAAATTCGTTCCGTCACATCGTAGATGATTTATCTTTAAAAGCTAAACACATGAAACAATCAACTTATCAAGAGAGGTTCAGAATCTCTTGGGAATAATGAGCCCTACTAAATATTAAAACATGGGCTCATTTGACGCGCTTCAATTTCTTCAACACCAACTCTTAACTTTTTTTTGAAATATGTCGAGCAACATGCTATGTTACATACAACTTACAACAAATAGAGGCAGTTTTAGTAACAAATTTATTTTTTCTTAATAAAATGTTTTTAATATCTCTTGACTTGTACTATTTTCTAATTATTCCAGTCAACTATTAAAATTAAAAGACTAGTAGTAAAATTATCGGAAAACTAAGAGTCCTACACTTTCTAATAATAAAACAATCGTGGTCATTGATAGCCTAATTTTATAGAAATATGTATTATTATGAAAGACTAAACTACAATATTTATACAAAATGTCTTCAAGTGACGAAAATGCGAGAGGCGGTCCCGAAATTTTAGGTGTTGGATTCATCTGCTCTTGTATGTGGAGGGCCGCGAACCGTGAGCTGTCATGCGGCTCCTGCAGATGTCGGGCGTTATCTCTCCTGTTGGCATGTGTTCAGAGCGCGACTTTCTTGATTGCATGGGTGCATGTGCCCTGGGTTGGGCACATGTGTCCTTGCCCATGATATCCTCCACCACTAAATTAGGCAATGTCCCTTATGTACGTGACGCCCGTAATGCTCGATCGAGTTCAATCGAAGTGCTACCGGCAATCGAGGAGAGTTGAAATATCGAAGAATAATTGTGGCTATATAAACATAAATAAGTTAATTCCAGCCCCGCCACGCCAAATACTTGAGACTGGCGTATCTGACACTCGAGAAGGGTGTGTCCAACATGTTTTAGACATCTCTAAGAAAAAATTGTAAAATTTTAATATATTCAATTAATGCATAATTTCGATTGAGTAGAATTATGTTCTCAAGTATTGTATAACTATTGATTGTTTCACTTTATTTTGTACTTGCACTTGACTCTGATACTCATAATTAAGTGAGCCTTTTAATTAAGGTATTTAAACTTCATTATGATTAATAAGTAGTGTGTGATGAGATCCCAATTTATTTGATTTTAAGTATGTCAAGAGTTTTTACTTGTGTCTTAAAGATATTAATATTATAAGTTCTGAAAGTGAAAAAACATGGCAGTGTCGTGGCCTTATAAATTTTTTTCAAAAATTCGTTCCGTCACATCGTAGATGATTTATCTTTAAAAGCTAAACACATGAAACAATCAACTTATCAAGAGAGGTTCAGAATCTCTTGGGAATAATGAGCCCTACTAAATATTAAAACATGGGCTCATTTGACGCGCTTAAATTTCTTCAACACCAACTCTTAACTTTTTTTTGAAATATGTCGAGCAACATGCTATGTTACATACAACTTACAACAAATAGAGGCAGTTTTAGTAACAAATTTATTTTTTCTTAATAAAATGTTTTTAATATCTCTTGACTTGTACTATTTTCTAATTATTCCAGTCAACTATTAAAATTAAAAGACTAGTAGTAAAATTATCGGAAAACTAAGAGTCCTACACTTTCTAATAATAAAACAATCATGGTCATTGATAGCCTAATTTTATAGAAATATGTATTATTATGAAAGACTAAACTACAATATTTATACAAAATGTCTTCAAGTGACGAAAATGCGAGAGGCGGTCCCGCAATTTTAGGTGTTGGATTCATCTGCTCTTGTATGTGGAGCGCCGCGAACCGTGCGCTGTCATGCGGCTCCTGCAGATGTCGGGCGTTATCTCTCCTGTTGGCATGTGTTCAGAGCGCGACTTGCTTGATTGCATGGGTGCATGTGCCCTGGGTTGGGCACATGTGTCCTTGCCCATGATATCCTCCACCACTAAATTAGGCAATGTCCCTTATGTACGTGACGCCCGTAATGCTCGATCCAGTTCAATCGAAGTGCTACCGGCAATCGAGGAGAGTTGAAATATCGAAGAATAATTGTGGCTATATAAACATAAATAAGTTAATTCCAGCCCCGCCACGCCAAATACTTGAGACTGGCGTATCTGACACTCGAGAAGGGTGTGTCCAACATGTTTTAGACATCTCTACGAAAAAATTATAAAATTTTAATATATTCAATTAATGCATAATTTAGATTGAGTAGAATTATGTTCTCAAGTATTGTATAACTATTGATTGTTTCACTTTATTTTGTACTTGCACTTGACTCTGATACTCATAATTAAGTGAGCCTTTTAATTAAGGTATTTAAACTTCATTATGATTAATAAGTAGTGTGTGATGAGATGCCAATTTATTTGATTTTAAGTATGTCAAGAGTTTTTACTTGTGTTTTAAAGATATTAATATTATATGTTCTGAAAGTGAAAAAACATGGCAGTGTCGTGGCCTTATAGATTTTTTTTTAAAATTCGTTCCGTCACATCGTAGATGATTTATCTTTAAAAGCTAAACACATGAAACAATCAACTTATCAAGAGAGGTTCAGAATTTCTTGGGAATAATGAGCCCTACTAAATATTAAAACATGGGCTCATTTGACGCGCTTCAATTTCTTCAACACCAACTCTTAACTTTTTTTTGAAATATGTCGAGCAACATGCTATGTTACATACAACTTACAACAAATAGAGGCAGTTTTAGTAACAAATTTATTTTTTCTTAATAAAATGTTTTTAATATCTCTTGACTTGTACTATTTTCTAATTATTCCAGTCAACTATTAAAATTAAAAGACTAGTAGTAAAATTATCGGAAAACTAAGAGTCCTACACTTTCTAATAATAAAACAATCGTGGTCATTGATAGCCTAATTTTATAGAAATATGTATTATTATGAAAGACTAAACTACAATATTTATACAAAATGTCTTCAAGTGACGAAAATGCGAGAGGCGGTCCCGAAATTTTAGGTGTTGGATTCATCTGCTCTTGTATGTGGAGGGCCGCGAACCGTGAGCTGTCATGCGGCTCCTGCAGATGTCGGGCGTTATCTCTCCTGTTGGCATGTGTTCAGAGCGCGACTTTCTTGATTGCATGGGTGCATGTGCCCTGGGTTGGGCACATGTGTCCTTGCCCATGATATCCTCCACCACTAAATTAGGCAATGTCCCTTATGTACGTGACGCCCGTAATGCTCGATCGAGTTCAATCGAAGTGCTACCGGCAATCGAGGAGAGTTGAAATATCGAAGAATAATTGTGGCTATATAAACATAAATAAGTTAATTCCAGCCCCGCCACGCCAAATACTTGAGACTGGCGTATCTGACACTCGAGAAGGGTGTGTCCAACATGTTTTAGACATCTCTAAGAAAAAATTGTAAAATTTTAATATATTCAATTAATGCATAATTTCGATTGAGTAGAATTATGTTCTCAAGTATTGTATAACTATTGATTGTTTCACTTTATTTTGTACTTGCACTTGACTCTGATACTCATAATTAAGTGAGCCTTTTAATTAAGGTATTTAAACTTCATTATGATTAATAAGTAGTGTGTGATGAGATCCCAATTTATTTGATTTTAAGTATGTCAAGAGTTTTTACTTGTGTCTTAAAGATATTAATATTATAAGTTCTGAAAGTGAAAAAACATGGCAGTGTCGTGGCCTTATAATTTTTTTTCAAAAATTCGTTCCGTCACATCGTAGATGATTTATCTTTAAAAGCTAAACACATGAAACAATCCACTTATCAAGAGAGGTTCAGAATCTCTTGGGAATAATGAGCCCTACTAAATATTAAAACATGGGCTCATTTGACGTGCTTCAATTTCTTCAACACCAACTCTTAACTTTTTTTTGAAATATGTCGAGCAACATGCTATGTTACATACAACTTACAACAAATAGAGGCAGTTTCAGTAACAAATTTATTTTTTATTAGTAAAATGTTTTTAATATCTCTTGACTTGTACTATTTTCTACTTATTCCAATCAACTATTAAAATTAAAAGACTAGTAGTAAAATTATCGGAAAACTAAGAGTCCTACACTTTCTAATAATAAAACTATCATGGTCATTGATAGCCTAATTTTATAGAAATATATATTATTATGAAACACTAAACTACAATATTTACACAAAATGTCTTCAAGTGACGAAAATGCGAGAGGCGGTCCCGAAATTTTAGGTGTTGGATTCATCTGCTCTTGTATGTGGAGCGCCGCGAACCGTGAGCTGTCATGCGGCTCCTGCAGATGTCGGGCGTTATCTCTCCTGTTGGCATGTGTTCAGCGCGCGACTTGCTTGATCGCATGGGTGCATGTGCCCTGGGTTGGGCGCATGTGTCCTTGCCCATGATATCCTCCACCACTAAATTAGGCAATGTCCCTTATGTACGTGACGCCCGTAATGCTCGATCGAGTTCAATCGAAGTGCTACCGGCAATCGAGGAGAGTTGAAATATCGAAGAATAATTGTGGCTATATAAACATAAATAAGTTAATTCCAGCCCCGCCACGCCAAATACTTGAGACTGGCGTATCTGACACTCGAGAAGGGTGTGTCCAACATGTTTTAGACATCTCTAAGAAAAAATTGTAAAATTTTAATATATTCAATTAATGCATAATTTCGATTGAGTAGAATTATGTTCTCAAGTATTGTATAACTATTGACTGTTTCACTTTATTTTGTACTTGCACTTGACTCTGATACTCATAATTAAGTGAGCCTTTTAATTAAGGTATTTAAACTTCATTATGATTAATAAGTAGTGTGTGATGAGATCCCAATTTATTTGATTTTAAGTATGTCAAGAGTTTTTACTTGTGTCTTAAAGATATTAATATTATAAGTTCTGAAAGTGAAAAAACATGGCAGTGTCGTGGCCTTATAAATTTTTTTCAAAAATTCGTTCCGTCACATCGTAGATGATTTATCTTTAAAAGCTAAACACATGAAACAATCCACTTATCAAGAGAGGTTCAGAATCTCTTGGGAATAATGAGCCCTACTAAATATTAAAACATGGGCTCATTTGACGTGCTTCAATTTCTTCAACACCAACTCTTAACTTTTTTTTGAAATATGTCGAGCAACATGCTATGTTACATACAACTTACAACAAATAGAGGCAGTTTCAGTAACAAATTTATTTTTTATTAGTAAAATGTTTTTAATATCTCTTGACTTGTACTATTTTCTACTTATTCCAATCAACTATTAAAATTAAAAGACTAGTAGTAAAATTATCGGAAAACTAAGAGTCCTACACTTTCTAATAATAAAACTATCATGGTCATTGATAGCCTAATTTTATAGAAATATATATTATTATGAAACACTAAACTACAATATTTACACAAAATGTCTTCAAGTGACGAAAATGCGAGAGGCGGTCCCGAAATTTTAGGTGTTGGATTCATCTGCTCTTGTATGTGGAGCGCCGCGAACCGTGAGCTGTCATGCGGCTCCTGCAGATGTCGGGCGTTATCTCTCCTGTTGGCATGTGTTCAGCGCGCGACTTGCTTGATCGCATGGGTGCATGTGCCCTGGGTTGGGCACATGTGTCCTTGCCCATGATATCCTCCACCACTAAATTAGGCAATGTCCCTTATGTACGTGACGCCCGTAATGCTCGATCGAGTTCAATCGAAGTGCTACCGGCAATCGAGGAGAGTTGAAATATCGAAGAATAATTGTGGCTATATAAACATAAATAAGTTAATTCCAGCCCCGCCACGCCAAATACTTGAGACTGGCGTATCTGACACTCGAGAAGGGTGTGTCCAACATGTTTTAGACATCTCTAAGAAAAAATTGTAAAATTTTAATATATTCAATTAATGCATAATTTCGATTGAGTAGAATTATGTTCTCAAGTATTGTATAACTATTGACTGTTTCACTTTATTTTGTACTTGCACTTGACTCTGATACTCATAATTAAGTGAGCCTTTTAATTAAGGTATTTAAACTTCATTATGATTAATAAGTAGTGTGTGATGAGATCCCAATTTATTTGATTTTAAGTATGTCAAGAGTTTTTACTTGTGTCTTAAAGATATTAATATTATAAGTTCTGAAAGTGAAAAAACATGGCAGTGTCGTGGCCTTATAAATTTTTTTCAAAAATCCGTTCCGTCACATCGTAGATGATTTATCTTTAAAAGCTAAACACATGAAACAATCAACTTATCAAGAGAGGTTCAGAATCTCTTGGGAATAATGAGCCCTACTAAATATTAAAACATGGGCTCATTTGACGTGCTTCAATTTCTTCAACACCAACTCTTAACTTTTTTTTGAAATATGTCGAGCAACATGCTATGTTACATACAACTTACAACAAATAGAGGCAGTTTCAGTAACAAATTTATTTTTTATTAGTAAAATGTTTTTAATATCTCTTGACTTGTACTATTTTCTACTTATTCCAATCAACTATTAAAATTAAAAGACTAGTAGTAAAATTATCGGAAAACTAAGAGTCCTACACTTTCTAATAATAAAACTATCATGGTCATTGATAGCCTAATTTTATAGAAATATATATTATTATGAAAGACTAAACTACAATATTTACACAAAATGTCTTCAAGTGACGAAAATGCGAGAGGCGGTCCCGAAATTTTAGGTGTTGGATTCATCTGCTCTTGTATGTGGAGCGCCGCGAACCGTGAGCTGTCATGCGGCTCCTGCAGATGTCGGGCGTTATCTCTCCTGTTGGCATGTGTTCAGCGCGCGACTTGCTTGATCGCATGGGTGCATGTGCCCTGGGTTGGGCACATGTGTCCTTGCCCATGATATCCTCCACCACTAAATTA
The DNA here is from genome assembly GCA_948329865.1 of Linaria vulgaris. Classification (NCBI taxonomy): domain Eukaryota; kingdom Viridiplantae; phylum Streptophyta; class Magnoliopsida; order Lamiales; family Plantaginaceae; genus Linaria; species Linaria vulgaris. The sequence continues at coordinate 70,192,665 of OX415251.1, forward strand.
GGCAATGTCCCTTATGTACGTGACGCCCGTAATGCTCGATCGAGTTCAATCGAAGTGCTACCGGCAATCGAGGAGAGTTGAAATATCGAAGAATAATTGTGGCTATATAAACATAAATAAGTTAATTCCAGCCCCGCCACGCCAAATACTTGAGACTGGCGTATCTGACACTCGAGAAGGGTGTGTCCAACATGTTTTAGACATCTCTAAGAAAAAATTGTAAAATTTTAATATATTCAATTAATGCATAATTTCGATTGAGTAGAATTATGTTCTCAAGTATTGTATAACTATTGATTGTTTCACTTTATTTTGTACTTGCACTTGACTCTGATACTCATAATTAAGTGAGCCTTTTAATTAAGGTATTTAAACTTCATTATGATTAATAAGTAGTGTGTGATGAGATCCCAAATTATTTGATTTTAAGTATGTCAAGAGTTTTTACTTGTGTCTTAAAGATATTAATATTATAAGTTCTGAAAGTGAAAAAACATGGCAGTGTCGTGGCCTTATAAATTTTTTTCAAAAATCCGTTCCGTCACATCGTAGATGATTTATCTTTAAAAGCTAAACACATGAAACAATCAACTTATCAAGAGAGGTTCAGAATCTCTTGGGAATAATGAGCCCTACTAAATATTAAAACATGGGCTCATTTGACGTGCTTCAATTTCTTCAACACCAACTCTTAACTTTTTTTTGAAATATGTCGAGCAACATGCTATGTTACATACAACTTACAACAAATAGAGGCAGTTTCAGTAACAAATTTATTTTTTATTAGTAAAATCTTTTTAATATCTCTTGAGTTGTACTATTTTCTACTTATTCCAATCAACTATTAAAATTAAAAGACTAGTAGTAAAATTATCGGAAAACTAAGAGTCCTACACTTTCTAATAATAAAACAATCATGGTCATTGATAGCCTAATTTTATAGAAATATGTATTATTATGAAAGACTAAACTACAATATTTATACAAAATGTCTTCAAGTGACGAAAATGCGAGAGGCGGTCCCGAAATTTTAGGTGTTGGATTCATCTGCTCTTGTATGTGGAGCGTCGCGAACCGTGAGCTGTCATGCGGCTCCTGCAGATGTCGGGCGTTATCTCTCCTGTTGGCATGTGTTCAGAGCGCGACTTGCTTGATTGCATGGGTGCATGTGCCCTGGGTTGGGCACATGTGTCCTTGCCCATGATATCCTCCACCACTAAATTAGGCAATGTCCCTTATGTACGTGACGCCCGTAATGCTCGATCGAGTTCAATCGAAGTGCTACCGGCAATCGAGGAGAGTTGAAATATCGAAGAATAATTGTGGCTATATAAACATAAATAAGTTAATTCCAGCCCCGCCACGCCAAATACTTGAGACTGGCGTATCTGACACTCGAGAAGGGTGTGTCCAACATGTTTTAGACATCTCTAAGAAAAAATTGTAAAATTTTAATATATTCAATTAATGCATAATTTCGATTGAGTAGAATTATGTTCTCAAGTATTGTATAACTATTGATTGTTTCACTTTATTTTGTACTTGCACTTGACTCTGATACTCATAATTAAGTGAGCCTTCTAATTAAGGTATTTAAACTTCATTATGATTAATAAGTAGTGTGTGATGAGATCCCAATTTATTTGATTTTAAGTATGTCAAGAGTTTTTACTTGTGTCTTAAAGATATTAATATTATAAGTTCTGAAAGTGAAAAAACATGGCAGTGTCGTGGCCTTATAAATTTTTTTCAAAAATTCGTTCCGTCACATCGTAGATGATTTATCTTTAAAAGCTAAACACATGAAACAATCAACTTATCAAGAGAGGTTCAGAATCTCTTGGGAATAATGAGCCCTACTAAATATTAAAACATGGGCTCATTTGACGTGCTTCAATTTCTTCAACACCAACTCTTAACTTTTTTTTGAAATATGTCGAGCAACATGCTATGTTACATACAACTTACAACAAATAGAGGCAGTTTCAGTAACAAATTTATTTTTTATTAGTAAAATGTTTTTAATATCTCTTGACTTGTACTATTTTCTACTTATTCCAATCAACTATTAAAATTAAAAGACTAGTAGTAAAATTATCGGAAAACTAAGAGTCCTACACTTTCTAATAATAAAACTATCATGGTCATTGATAGCCTAATTTTATAGAAATATATATTATTATGAAAGACTAAACTACAATATTTACACAAAATGTCTTCAAGTGACGAAAATGCGAGAGGCGGTCCCGAAATTTTAGGTGTTGGATTCATCTGCTCTTGTATGTGGAGCGCCGCGAACCGTGAGCTGTCATGCGGCTCCTGCAGATGTCGGGCGTTATCTCTCCTGTTGGCATGTGTTCAGCGCGCGACTTGCTTGATCGCATGGGTGCAAGTGCCCTGGGTTGGGCACATGTGTCCTTGCCCATGATATCCTCCACCACTAAATTAGGCAATGTCCCTTATGTACGTGACGCCCGTAATGCTCGATCGAGTTCAATCGAAGTGCTACCGGCAATCGAGGAGAGTTGAAATATCGAAGAATAATTGTGGCTATATAAACATAAATAAGTTAATTCCAGCCCCGCCACGCCAAATACTTGAGACTGGCGTATCTGACACTCGAGAAGGGTGTGTCCAACATGTTTTAGACATCTCTACGAAAAAATTATAAAATTTTAATATATTCAATTAATGCATAATTTAGATTGAGTAGAATTATGTTCTCAAGTATTGTATAACTATTGATTGTTTCACTTTATTTTGTACTTGCACTTGACTCTGATACTCATAATTAAGTGAGCCTTTTAATTAAGGTATTTAAACTTCATTATGATTAATAAGTAGTGTGTGATGAGATGCCAATTTATTTGATTTTAAGTATGTGAAGAGTTTTTACTTGTGTTTTAAAGATATTTATATTATAAGTTCTGAAAGTGAAAAAACATGGCAGTGTCGTGGCCTTATAGATTTTTTTTTAAAATTCGTTCCGTCACATCGTAGATGATTTATCTTTAAAAGCTAAACACATGAAACAATCAACTTATCAAGAGAGGTCAGAATCTCTTGGGAATAATGAGCCCTACTAAATATTAAAACATGGGCTCATTTGACGCGCTTCAATTTCTTCAACACCAACTCTTAACTTTTTTTTGAAATATGTCGAGCAACATGCTATGTTACATACAACTTACAACAAATAAAGGCAGTTTTAGTAACAAATTTATTTTTTCTTAATAAAATGTTTTTAATATCTCTTGACTTGTACTATTTTCTAATTATTCCAGTAAACTATTAAAATTAAAAGACTAGTAGTAAAATTATCGGAAAACTAAGAGTCCTACACTTTCTAATAATAAAACAATCATGGTCATTGATAGCCTAATTTTATAGAAATATGTATTATTATGAAATACTAAACTACAATATTTATACAAAATGTCTTCAAGTGACGAAAATGCGAGAGGCGGTCCCGAAATTTTAGGTGTTGGATTCATCTGCTCTTGTATGTGGAGCGCCGCGAACCGTGAGCTGTCATGCGGCTCCTGCAGATGTCGGGCGTTATCTCTCCTGTTGGCATGTGTTCAGAGCGCGACTTGCTTGATTGCATGGGTGCATGTGCCCTGGGTTGGGCACATGTGTCCTTGCCCATGATATCCTCCACCACTAAATTAGGCAATGTCCCTTATGTACGTGACGCCCGTAATGCTCGATCGAGTTCAATCGAAGTGCTACCGGCAATCGAGGAGAGTTGAAATATCGAAGAATAATTGTGGCTATATAAACATAAATAAGTTAATTCCAGCCCCGCCATGCCAAATACTTGAGACTGGCGTATCTGACACTCGAGAAGGGTGTGTCCAACATGTTTTAGACATCTCTAAGAAAAAATTGTAAAATTTTAATATATTCAATTAATGCATAATTTCGATTGAGTAGAATTATGTTCTCAAGTATTGTATAACTATTGATTGTTTCACTTTATTTTGTACTTGCACTTGACTCTGATACTCATAATTAAGTGAGCCTTTTAATTAAGGTATTTAAACTTCATTATGATTAATAAGTAGTGTGTGATGAGATCCCAATTTATTTGATTTTAAGTATGTCAAAAGTTTTTACTTGTGTCTTAAAGATATTAATATTATAAGTTCTGAAAGTGAAAAAACATGGCAGTGTCGTGGCCTTATAAATTTTTTTCAAAAATTCGTTCCGTCACATCGTAGATGATTTATCTTTAAAAGCTAAACACATAAAACAATCAACTTATCAAGAGAGGTTCAGAATCTCTTGGGAATAATGAGCCCTACTAAATATTAAAACATGGGCTCATTTGACGTGCTTCAATTTCTTCAACACCAACTCTTAACTTTTTTTTGAAATATGTCGAGCAACATGCTATGTTACATACAACTTACAACAAATAGAAGCAGTTTCAGTAACAAATTTATTTTTTATTAGTAAAATGTTTTTAATATCTCTTGACTTGTACTATTTTCTACTTATTCCAATCAACTATTAAAATTAAAAGACTAGTAGTAAAATTATCGGAAAACTAAGAGTCCTACACTTTCTAATAATAAAACTATCATGGTCATTGATAGCCTAATTTTATAGAAATATATATTATTATGAAAGACTAAACTACAATATTTACACAAAATGTCTTCAAGTGACGAAAATGCGAGAGGCGGTCCCGAAATTTTAGGTGTTGGATTCATCTGCTCTTGTATGTGGAGCGCCGCGAACCGTGAGCTGTCATGCGGCTCCTGCAGATGTCGGGCGTTATCTCTCCTGTTGGCATGTGTTCAGCGCGCGACTTGCTTGATCGCATGGGTGCAAGTGCCCTTGGTTGGGCACATGTGTCCTTGCCCATGATATCCTCCACCACTAAATTAGGCAATGTCCCTTATGTACGTGACGCCCGTAATGCTCGATCGAGTTCAATCGAAGTGCTACCGGCAATCGAGGAGAGTTGAAATATCGAAGAATAATTGTGGCTATATAAACATAAATAAGTTAATTCCAGCCCCGCCACGCCAAATACTTGAGACTGGCGTATCTGACACTCGAGAAGGGTGTGTCCAACATGTTTTAGACATCTCTACGAAAAAATTATAAAATTTTAATATATTCAATTAATGCATAATTTAGATTGAGTAGAATTATGTTCTCAAGTATTGTATAACTATTGATTGTTTCACTTTATTTTGTACTTGCACTTGACTCTGATACTCATAATTAAGTGAGCCTTTTAATTAAGGTATTTAAACTTCATTATGATTAATAAGTAGTGTGTGATGAGATGCCAATTTATTTGATTTTAAGTATGTCAAGAGTTTTTACTTGTGTTTTAAAGATATTTATATTATAAGTTCTGAAAGTGAAAAAACATGGCAGTGTCGTGGCCTTATAGATTTTTTTTTAAAATTCGTTCCGTCACATCGTAGATGATTTATCTTTAAAAGCTAAACACATGAAACAATCAACTTATCAAGAGAGGTCAGAATCTCTTGGGAATAATGAGCCCTACTAAATATAAAAACATGGGCTCATTTGACGCGCTTCAATTTCTTCAACACCAACTCTTAACTTTTTTTTGAAATATGTCGAGCAACATGCTATGTTACATACAACTTACAACAAATAGAGGCATTTTTAGTAACAAATTTATTTTTTCTTAATAAAATGTTTTTAGTATCTCTTGACTTGTACTATTTTCTAATTATTCCAGTCAACTATTAAAATTAAAAGACTAGTAGTAAAATTATCGGAAAACTAAGAGTCCTACACTTTCTAATAATAAAACAATCATGGTCATTGATAGCCTAATTTTATAGAAATATGTATTATTATGAAAGACTAAACTACAATATTTATAAAAAATGTTTTCAAGTGACGAAAATGCGAGAGGCGTTCCCGAAATTTTAGGTGTTGGATTCATCTGCTCTTGTATGTGGAGCGCCGCGAACCGTGAGCTGTCATGCGGCTCCTGCAGATGTCGGGCGTTATCTCTCCTGTTGGCATGTGTTCAGAGCGCGACTTGCTTGATTGCATGGGTGCATGTGCCCTGGGTTGGGCACATGTGTCCTTGCCCATGATATCCTCCACCACTAAATTAGGCAATGTCCCTTATGTACGTGACGCCCGTAATGCTCGATCGAGTTCAATCGAAGTGCTACCGGCAATCGAGGAGAGTTGAAATATCGAAGAATAATTGTGGCTATATAAACATAAATAAGTTAATTCCAGCCCCGCCACGCCAAATACTTGAGACTGGCGTATCTGACACTCGAGAAGGGTGTGTCCAACATGTTTTAGACATCTCTACGAAAAAATTATAAAATTTTAATATATTCAATTAATGCATAATTTAGATTGAGTAGAATTATGTTCTCAAGTATTGTATAACTATTGATTGTTTCACTTTATTTTGTACTTGCACTTGACTCTGATACTCATAATTAAGTGAGCCTTTTAATTAAGGTATTTAAACTTCATTATGATTAATAAGTAGTGTGTGATGAGATGCCAATTTATTTGATTTTAAGTATGTCAAGAGTTTTTACTTGTGTTTTAAAGATATTTATATTATAAGTTCTGAAAGTGAAAAAACATGGCAGTGTCGTGGCCTTATAGATTTTTTTTTAAAATTCGTTCCGTCACATCGTAGATGATTTATCTTTAAAAGCTAAACACATGAAACAATCAACTTATCAAGAGAGGTCAGAATCTCTTGGGAATAATGAGCCCTACTAAATATAAAAACATGGGCTCATTTGACGCGCTTCAATTTCTTCAACACCAACTCTTAACTTTTTTTTGAAATATGTCGAGCAACATGCTATGTTACATACAACTTACAACAAATAGAGGCAGTTTCAGTAACAAATTTATTTTTTATTAGTAAAATGTTTTTAATATCTCTTGACTTGTACTATTTTCTACTTATTCCAATCAACTATTAAAATTAAAAGACTAGTAGTAAAATTATCGGAAAACTAAGAGTCCTACACTTTCTAATAATAAAACTATCATGGTCATTGATAGCCTAATTTTATAGAAATATATATTATTATGAAACACTAAACTACAATATTTACACAAAATGTCTTCAAGTGACGAAAATGCGAGAGGCGGTCCCGAAATTTTAGGTGTTGGATTCATCTGCTCTTGTATGTGGAGCGCCGCGAACCGTGAGCTGTCATGCGGCTCCTGCAGATGTCGGGCGTTATCTCTCCTGTTGGCATGTGTTCAGCGCGCGACTTGCTTGATCGCATGGGTGCATGTGCCCTGGGTTGGGCACATGTGTCCTTGCCCATGATATCCTCCACCACTAAATTAGGCAATGTCCCTTATGTACGTGACGCCCGTAATGCTCGATCGAGTTCAATCGAAGTGCTACCGGCAATCGAGGAGAGTTGAAATATCGAAGAATAATTGTGGCTATATAAACATAAATAAGTTAATTCCAGCCCCGCCACGCCAAATACTTGAGACTGGCGTATCTGACACTCGAGAAGGGTGTGTCCAACATGTTTTAGACATCTCTAAGAAAAAATTGTAAAATTTTAATATATTCAATTAATGCATAATTTCGATTGAGTAGAATTATGTTCTCAAGTATTGTATAACTATTGACTGTTTCACTTTATTTTGTACTTGCACTTGACTCTGATACTCATAATTAAGTGAGCCTTTTAATTAAGGTATTTAAACTTCATTATGATTAATAAGTAGTGTGTGATGAGATCCCAATTTATTTGATTTTAAGTATGTCAAGAGTTTTTACTTGTGTCTTAAAGATATTAATATTATAAGTTCTGAAAGTGAAAAAACATGGCAGTGTCGTGGCCTTATAAATTTTTTTCAAAAATCCGTTCCGTCACATCGTAGATGATTTATCTTTAAAAGCTAAACACATGAAACAATCAACTTATCAAGAGAGGTTCAGAATCTCTTGGGAATAATGAGCCCTACTAAATATTAAAACATGGGCTCATTTGACGTGCTTCAATTTCTTCAACACCAACTCTTAACTTTTTTTTGAAATATGTCGAGCAACATGCTATGTTACATACAACTTACAACAAATAGAGGCAGTTTCAGTAACAAATTTATTTTTTATTAGTAAAATGTTTTTAATATCTCTTGACTTGTACTATTTTCTACTTATTCCAATCAACTATTAAAATTAAAAGACTAGTAGTAAAATTATCGGAAAACTAAGAGTCCTACACTTTCTAATAATAAAACTATCATGGTCATTGATAGCCTAATTTTATAGAAATATATATTATTATGAAAGACTAAACTACAATATTTACACAAAATGTCTTCAAGTGACGAAAATGCGAGAGGCGGTCCCGAAATTTTAGGTGTTGGATTCATCTGCTCTTGTATGTGGAGCGCCGCGAACCGTGAGCTGTCATGCGGCTCCTGCAGATGTCGGGCGTTATCTCTCCTGTTGGCATGTGTTCAGCGCGCGACTTGCTTGATCGCATGGGTGCATGTGCCCTGGGTTGGGCACATGTGTCCTTGCCCATGATATCCTCCACCACTAAATTAGGCAATGTCCCTTATGTACGTGACGCCCGTAATGCTCGATCGAGTTCAATCGAAGTGCTACCGGCAATCGAGGAGAGTTGAAATATCGAAGAATAATTGTGGCTATATAAACATAAATAAGTTAATTCCAGCCCCGCCACGCCAAATACTTGAGACTGGCGTATCTGACACTCGAGAAGGGTGTGTCCAACATGTTTTAGACATCTCTACGAAAAAATTATAAAATTTTAATATATTCAATTAATGCATAATTTAGATTGAGTAGAATTATGTTCTCAAGTATTGTATAACTATTGATTGTTTCACTTTATTTTGTACTTGCACTTGACTCTGATACTCATAATTAAGTGAGCCTTTTAATTAAGGTATTTAAACTTCATTATGATTAATAAGTAGTGTGTGATGAGATGCCAATTTATTTGATTTTAAGTATGTCAAGAGTTTTTACTTGTGTTTTAAAGATATTTATATTATAAGTTCTGAAAGTGAAAAAACATGGCAGTGTCGTGGCCTTATAGATTTTTTTTTAAAATTCGTTCCGTCACATCGTAGATGATTTATCTTTAAAAGCTAAACACATGAAACAATCAACTTATCAAGAGAGGTCAGAATCTCTTGGGAATAATGAGCCCTACTAAATATAAAAACATGGGCTCATTTGACGCGCTTCAATTTCTTCAACACCAACTCTTAACTTTTTTTTGAAATATGTCGAGCAACATGCTATGTTACATACAACTTACAACAAATAGAGGCAGTTTCAGTAACAAATTTATTTTTTATTAGTAAAATGTTTTTAATATCTCTTGACTTGTACTATTTTCTACTTATTCCAATCAACTATTAAAATTAAAAGACTAGTAGTAAAATTATCGGAAAACTAAGAGTCCTACACTTTCTAATAATAAAACTATCATGGTCATTGATAGCCTAATTTTATAGAAATATATATTATTATGAAACACTAAACTACAATATTTACACAAAATGTCTTCAAGTGACGAAAATGCGAGAGGCGGTCCCGAAATTTTAGGTGTTGGATTCATCTGCTCTTGTATGTGGAGCGCCGCGAACCGTGAGCTGTCATGCGGCTCCTGCAGATGTCGGGCGTTATCTCTCCTGTTGGCATGTGTTCAGCGCGCGACTTGCTTGATCGCATGGGTGCATGTGCCCTGGGTTGGGCACATGTGTCCTTGCCCATGATATCCTCCACCACTAAATTAGGCAATGTCCCTTATGTACGTGACGCCCGTAATGCTCGATCGAGTTCAATCGAAGTGCTACCGGCAATCGAGGAGAGTTGAAATATCGAAGAATAATTGTGGCTATATAAACATAAATAAGTTAATTCCAGCCCCGCCACGCCAAATACTTGAGACTGGCGTATCTGACACTCGAGAAGGGTGTGTCCAACATGTTTTAGACATCTCTAAGAAAAAATTGTAAAATTTTAATATATTCAATTAATGCATAATTTCGATTGAGTAGAATTATGTTCTCAAGTATTGTATAACTATTGACTGTTTCACTTTATTTTGTACTTGCACTTGACTCTGATACTCATAATTAAGTGAGCCTTTTAATTAAGGTATTTAAACTTCATTATGATTAATAAGTAGTGTGTGATGAGATCCCAATTTATTTGATTTTAAGTATGTCAAGAGTTTTTACTTGTGTCTTAAAGATATTAATATTATAAGTTCTGAAAGTGAAAAAACATGGCAGTGTCGTGGCCTTATAAATTTTTTTCAAAAATCCGTTCCGTCACATCGTAGATGATTTATCTTTAAAAGCTAAACACATGAAACAATCAACTTATCAAGAGAGGTTCAGAATCTCTTGGGAATAATGAGCCCTACTAAATATTAAAACATGGGCTCATTTGACGTGCTTCAATTTCTTCAACACCAACTCTTAACTTTTTTTTGAAATATGTCGAGCAACATGCTATGTTACATACAACTTACAACAAATAGAGGCAGTTTCAGTAACAAATTTATTTTTTATTAGTAAAATGTTTTTAATATCTCTTGACTTGTACTATTTTCTACTTATTCCAATCAACTATTAAAATTAAAAGACTAGTAGTAAAATTATCGGAAAACTAAGAGTCCTACACTTTCTAATAATAAAACTATCATGGTCATTGATAGCCTAATTTTATAGAAATATATATTATTATGAAAGACTAAACTACAATATTTACACAAAATGTCTTCAAGTGACGAAAATGCGAGAGGCGGTCCCGAAATTTTAGGTGTTGGATTCATCTGCTCTTGTATGTGGAGCGCCGCGAACCGTGAGCTGTCATGCGGCTCCTGCAGATGTCGGGCGTTATCTCTCCTGTTGGCATGTGTTCAGCGCGCGACTTGCTTGATCGCATGGGTGCATGTGCCCTGGGTTGGGCACATGTGTCCTTGCCCATGATATCCTCCACCACTAAATTAGGCAATGTCCCTTATGTACGTGACGCCCGTAATGCTCGATCGAGTTCAATCGAAGTGCTACCGGCAATCGAGGAGAGTTGAAATATCGAAGAATAATTGTGGCTATATAAACATAAATAAGTTAATTCCAGCCCCGCCACGCCAAATACTTGAGACTGGCGTATCTGACACTCGAGAAGGGTGTGTCCAACATGTTTTAGACATCTCTAAGAAAAAATTGTAAAATTTTAATATATTCAATTAATGCATAATTTCGATTGAGTAGAATTATGTTCTCAAGTATTGTATAACTATTGATTGTTTCACTTTATTTTGTACTTGCACTTGACTCTGATACTCATAATTAAGTGAGCCTTTTAATTAAGGTATTTAAACTTCATTATGATTAATAAGTAGTGTGTGATGAGATCCCAAATTATTTGATTTTAAGTATGTCAAGAGTTTTTACTTGTGTCTTAAAGATATTAATATTATAAGTTCTGAAAGTGAAAAAACATGGCAGTGTCGTGGCCTTATAAATTTTTTTCAAAAATCCGTTCCGTCACATCGTAGATGATTTATCTTTAAAAGCTAAACACATGAAACAATCAACTTATCAAGAGAGGTTCAGAATCTCTTGGGAATAATGAGCCCTACTAAATATTAAAACATGGGCTCATTTGACGTGCTTCAATTTCTTCAACACCAACTCTTAACTTTTTTTTGAAATATGTCGAGCAACATGCTATGTTACATACAACTTACAACAAATAGAGGCAGTTTCAGTAACAAATTTATTTTTTATTAGTAAAATCTTTTTAATATCTCTTGAGTTGTACTATTTTCTACTTATTCCAATCAACTATTAAAATTAAAAGACTAGTAGTAAAATTATCGGAAAACTAAGAGTCCTACACTTTCTAATAATAAAACAATCATGGTCATTGATAGCCTAATTTTATAGAAATATGTATTATTATGAAAGACTAAACTACAATATTTATACAAAATGTCTTCAAGTGACGAAAATGCGAGAGGCGGTCCCGAAATTTTAGGTGTTGGATTCATCTGCTCTTGTATGTGGAGCGTCGCGAACCGTGAGCTGTCATGCGGCTCCTGCAGATGTCGGGCGTTATCTCTCCTGTTGGCATGTGTTCAGAGCGCGACTTGCTTGATTGCATGGGTGCATGTGCCCTGGGTTGGGCACATGTGTCCTTGCCCATGATATCCTCCACCACTAAATTAGGCAATGTCCCTTATGTACGTGACGCCCGTAATGCTCGATCGAGTTCAATCGAAGTGCTACCGGCAATCGAGGAGAGTTGAAATATCGAAGAATAATTGTGGCTATATAAACATAAATAAGTTAATTCCAGCCCCGCCACGCCAAATACTTGAGACTGGCGTATCTGACACTCGAGAAGGGTGTGTCCAACATGTTTTAGACATCTCTAAGAAAAAATTGTAAAATTTTAATATATTCAATTAATGCATAATTTCGATTGAGTAGAATTATGTTCTCAAGTATTGTATAACTATTGATTGTTTCACTTTATTTTGTACTTGCACTTGACTCTGATACTCATAATTAAGTGAGCCTTCTAATTAAGGTATTTAAACTTCATTATGATTAATAAGTAGTGTGTGATGAGATCCCAATTTATTTGATTTTAAGTATGTCAAGAGTTTTTACTTGTGTCTTAAAGATATTAATATTATAAGTTCTGAAAGTGAAAAAACATGGCAGTGTCGTGGCCTTATAAATTTTTTTCAAAAATTCGTTCCGTCACATCGTAGATGATTTATCTTTAAAAGCTAAACACATGAAACAATCAACTTATCAAGAGAGGTTCAGAATCTCTTGGGAATAATGAGCCCTACTAAATATTAAAACATGGGCTCATTTGACGTGCTTCAATTTCTTCAACACCAACTCTTAACTTTTTTTTGAAATATGTCGAGCAACATGCTATGTTACATACAACTTACAACAAATAGAGGCAGTTTCAGTAACAAATTTATTTTTTATTAGTAAAATGTTTTTAATATCTCTTGACTTGTACTATTTTCTACTTATTCCAATCAACTATTAAAATTAAAAGACTAGTAGTAAAATTATCGGAAAACTAAGAGTCCTACACTTTCTAATAATAAAACTATCATGGTCATTGATAGCCTAATTTTATAGAAATATATATTATTATGAAAGACTAAACTACAATATTTACACAAAATGTCTTCAAGTGACGAAAATGCGAGAGGCGGTCCCGAAATTTTAGGTGTTGGATTCATCTGCTCTTGTATGTGGAGCGCCGCGAACCGTGAGCTGTCATGCGGCTCCTGCAGATGTCGGGCGTTATCTCTCCTGTTGGCATGTGTTCAGCGCGCGACTTGCTTGATCGCATGGGTGCAAGTGCCCTGGGTTGGGCACATGTGTCCTTGCCCATGATATCCTCCACCACTAAATTAGGCAATGTCCCTTATGTACGTGACGCCCGTAATGCTCGATCGAGTTCAATCGAAGTGCTACCGGCAATCGAGGAGAGTTGAAATATCGAAGAATAATTGTGGCTATATAAACATAAATAAGTTAATTCCAGCCCCGCCACGCCAAATACTTGAGACTGGCGTATCTGACACTCGAGAAGGGTGTGTCCAACATGTTTTAGACATCTCTACGAAAAAATTATAAAATTTTAATATATTCAATTAATGCATAATTTAGATTGAGTAGAATTATGTTCTCAAGTATTGTATAACTATTGATTGTTTCACTTTATTTTGTACTTGCACTTGACTCTGATACTCATAATTAAGTGAGCCTTTTAATTAAGGTATTTAAACTTCATTATGATTAATAAGTAGTGTGTGATGAGATGCCAATTTATTTGATTTTAAGTATGTGAAGAGTTTTTACTTGTGTTTTAAAGATATTTATATTATAAGTTCTGAAAGTGAAAAAACATGGCAGTGTCGTGGCCTTATAGATTTTTTTTTAAAATTCGTTCCGTCACATCGTAGATGATTTATCTTTAAAAGCTAAACACATGAAACAATCAACTTATCAAGAGAGGTCAGAATCTCTTGGGAATAATGAGCCCTACTAAATATTAAAACATGGGCTCATTTGACGCGCTTCAATTTCTTCAACACCAACTCTTAACTTTTTTTTGAAATATGTCGAGCAACATGCTATGTTACATACAACTTACAACAAATAAAGGCAGTTTTAGTAACAAATTTATTTTTTCTTAATAAAATGTTTTTAATATCTCTTGACTTGTACTATTTTCTAATTATTCCAGTCAACTATTAAAATTAAAAGACTAGTAGTAAAATTATCGGAAAACTAAGAGTCCTACACTTTCTAATAATAAAACAATCATGGTCATTGATAGCCTAATTTTATAGAAATATGTATTATTATGAAATACTAAACTACAATATTTATACAAAATGTCTTCAAGTGACGAAAATGCGAGAGGCGGTCCCGAAATTTTAGGTGTTGGATTCATCTGCTCTTGTATGTGGAGCGCCGCGAACCGTGAGCTGTCATGCGGCTCCTGCAGATGTCGGGCGTTATCTCTCCTGTTGGCATGTGTTCAGAGCGCGACTTGCTTGATTGCATGGGTGCATGTGCCCTGGGTTGGGCACATGTGTCCTTGCCCATGATATCCTCCACCACTAAATTAGGCAATGTCCCTTATGTACGTGACGCCCGTAATGCTCGATCGAGTTCAATCGAAGTGCTACCGGCAATCGAGGAGAGTTGAAATATCGAAGAATAATTGTGGCTATATAAACATAAATAAGTTAATTCCAGCCCCGCCACGCCAAATACTTGAGACTGGCGTATCTGACACTCGAGAAGGGTGTGTCCAACATGTTTTAGACATCTCTAAGAAAAAATTGTAAAATTTTAATATATTCAATTAATGCATAATTTCGATTGAGTAGAATTATGTTCTCAAGTATTGTATAACTATTGATTGTTTCACTTTATTTTGTACTTGCACTTGACTCTGATACTCATAATTAAGTGAGCCTTCTAATTAAGGTATTTAAACTTCATTATGATTAATAAGTAGTGTGTGATGAGATCCCAATTTATTTGATTTTAAGTATGTCAAGAGTTTTTACTTGTGTCTTAAAGATATTAATATTATAAGTTCTGAAAGTGAAAAAACATGGCAGTGTCGTGGCCTTATAAATTTTTTTCAAAAATTCGTTCCGTCACATCGTAGATGATTTATCTTTAAAAGCTAAACACATGAAACAATCAACTTATCAAGAGAGGTTCAGAATCTCTTGGGAATAATGAGCCCTACTAAATATTAAAACATGGGCTCATTTGACGTGCTTCAATTTCTTCAACACCAACTCTTAACTTTTTTTTGAAATATGTCGAGCAACATGCTATGTTACATACAACTTACAACAAATAGAGGCAGTTTCAGTAACAAATTTATTTTTTATTAGTAAAATGTTTTTAATATCTCTTGACTTGTACTATTTTCTACTTATTCCAATCAACTATTAAAATTAAAAGACTAGTAGTAAAATTATCGGAAAACTAAGAGTCCTACACTTTCTAATAATAAAACTATCATGGTCATTGATAGCCTAATTTTATAGAAATATATATTATTATGAAAGACTAAACTACAATATTTACACAAAATGTCTTCAAGTGACGAAAATGCGAGAGGCGGTCCCGAAATTTTAGGTGTTGGATTCATCTGCTCTTGTATGTGGAGCGCCGCGAACCGTGAGCTGTCATGCGGCTCCTGCAGATGTCGGGCGTTATCTCTCCTGTTGGCATGTGTTCAGCGCGCGACTTGCTTGATCGCATGGGTGCAAGTGCCCTGGGTTGGGCACATGTGTCCTTGCCCATGATATCCTCCACCACTAAATTAGGCAATGTCCCTTATGTACGTGACGCCCGTAATGCTCGATCGAGTTCAATCGAAGTGCTACCGGCAATCGAGGAGAGTTGAAATATCGAAGAATAATTGTGGCTATATAAACATAAATAAGTTAATTCCAGCCCCGCCACGCCAAATACTTGAGACTGGCGTATCTGACACTCGAGAAGGGTGTGTCCAACATGTTTTAGACATCTCTACGAAAAAATTATAAAATTTTAATATATTCAATTAATGCATAATTTAGATTGAGTAGAATTATGTTCTCAAGTATTGTATAACTATTGATTGTTTCACTTTATTTTGTACTTGCACTTGACTCTGATACTCATAATTAAGTGAGCCTTTTAATTAAGGTATTTAAACTTCATTATGATTAATAAGTAGTGTGTGATGAGATGCCAATTTATTTGATTTTAAGTATGTGAAGAGTTTTTACTTGTGTTTTAAAGATATTTATATTATAAGTTCTGAAAGTGAAAAAACATGGCAGTGTCGTGGCCTTATAGATTTTTTTTTAAAATTCGTTCCGTCACATCGTAGATGATTTATCTTTAAAAGCTAAACACATGAAACAATCAACTTATCAAGAGAGGTCAGAATCTCTTGGGAATAATGAGCCCTACTAAATATTAAAACATGGGCTCATTTGACGCGCTTCAATTTCTTCAACACCAACTCTTAACTTTTTTTTGAAATATGTCGAGCAACATGCTATGTTACATACAACTTACAACAAATAAAGGCAGTTTTAGTAACAAATTTATTTTTTCTTAATAAAATGTTTTTAATATCTCTTGACTTGTACTATTTTCTAATTATTCCAGTCAACTATTAAAATTAAAAGACTAGTAGTAAAATTATCGGAAAACTAAGAGTCCTACACTTTCTAATAATAAAACAATCATGGTCATTGATAGCCTAATTTTATAGAAATATGTATTATTATGAAATACTAAACTACAATATTTATACAAAATGTCTTCAAGTGACGAAAATGCGAGAGGCGGTCCCGAAATTTTAGGTGTTGGATTCATCTGCTCTTGTATGTGGAGCGCCGCGAACCGTGAGCTGTCATGCGGCTCCTGCAGATGTCGGGCGTTATCTCTCCTGTTGGCATGTGTTCAGAGCGCGACTTGCTTGATTGCATGGGTGCATGTGCCCTGGGTTGGGCACATGTGTCCTTGCCCATGATATCCTCCACCACTAAATTAGGCAATGTCCCTTATGTACGTGACGCCCGTAATGCTCGATCGAGTTCAATCGAAGTGCTACCGGCAATCGAGGAGAGTTGAAATATCGAAGAATAATTGTGGCTATATAAACATAAATAAGTTAATTCCAGCCCCGCCATGCCAAATACTTGAGACTGGCGTATCTGACACTCGAGAAGGGTGTGTCCAACATGTTTTAGACATCTCTAAGAAAAAATTGTAAAATTTTAATATATTCAATTAATGCATAATTTCGATTGAGTAGAATTATGTTCTCAAGTATTGTATAACTATTGATTGTTTCACTTTATTTTGTACTTGCACTTGACTCTGATACTCATAATTAAGTGAGCCTTTTAATTAAGGTATTTAAACTTCATTATGATTAATAAGTAGTGTGTGATGAGATCCCAATTTATTTGATTTTAAGTATGTCAAAAGTTTTTACTTGTGTCTTAAAGATATTAATATTATAAGTTCTGAAAGTGAAAAAACATGGCAGTGTCGTGGCCTTATAAATTTTTTTCAAAAATTCGTTCCGTCACATCGTAGATGATTTATCTTTAAAAGCTAAACACATAAAACAATCAACTTATCAAGAGAGGTTCAGAATCTCTTGGGAATAATGAGCCCTACTAAATATTAAAACATGGGCTCATTTGACGTGCTTCAATTTCTTCAACACCAACTCTTAACTTTTTTTTGAAATATGTCGAGCAACATGCTATGTTACATACAACTTACAACAAATAGAAGCAGTTTCAGTAACAAATTTATTTTTTATTAGTAAAATGTTTTTAATATCTCTTGACTTGTACTATTTTCTACTTATTCCAATCAACTATTAAAATTAAAAGACTAGTAGTAAAATTATCGGAAAACTAAGAGTCCTACACTTTCTAATAATAAAACTATCATGGTCATTGATAGCCTAATTTTATAGAAATATATATTATTATGAAAGACTAAACTACAATATTTACACAAAATGTCTTCAAGTGACGAAAATGCGAGAGGCGGTCCCGAAATTTTAGGTGTTGGATTCATCTGCTCTTGTATGTGGAGCGCCGCGAACCGTGAGCTGTCATGCGGCTCCTGCAGATGTCGGGCGTTATCTCTCCTGTTAGCATGTGTTCAGCGCGCGACTTGCTTGATCGCATGGGTGCAAGTGCCCTTGGTTGGGCACATGTGTCCTTGCCCATGATATCCTCCACCACTAAATTAGGCAATGTCCCTTATGTACGTGACGCCCGTAATGCTCGATCGAGTTCAATCGAAGTGCTACCGGCAATCCAGGAGAGTTGAAATATCGAAGAATAATTGTGGCTATATAAACATAAATAAGTTAATTCCAGCCCCGCCACGCCAAATACTTGAGACTGGCGTATCTGACACTCGAGAAGGGTGTGTCCAACATGTTTTAGACATCTCTACGAAAAAATTATAAAATTTTAATATATTCAATTAATGCATAATTTAGATTGAGTAGAATTATGTTCTCAAGTATTGTATAACTATTGATTGTTTCACTTTATTTTGTACTTGCACTTGACTCTGATACTCATAATTAAGTGAGCCTTTTAATTAAGGTATTTAAACTTCATTATGATTAATAAGTAGTGTGTGATGAGATGCCAATTTATTTGATTTTAAGTATGTCAAGAGTTTTTACTTGTGTTTTAAAGATATTTATATTATAAGTTCTGAAAGTGAAAAAACATGGCAGTGTCGTGGCCTTATAGATTTTTTTTTAAAATTCGTTCCGTCACATCGTAGATGATTTATCTTTAAAAGCTAAACACATGAAACAATCAACTTATCAAGAGAGGTCAGAATCTCTTGGGAATAATGAGCCCTACTAAATATAAAAACATGGGCTCATTTGACGCGCTTCAATTTCTTCAACACCAACTCTTAACTTTTTTTTGAAATATGTCGAGCAACATGCTATGTTACATACAACTTACAACAAATAGAGGCATTTTTAGTAACAAATTTATTTTTTCTTAATAAAATGTTTTTAGTATCTCTTGACTTGTACTATTTTCTAATTATTCCAGTCAACTATTAAAATTAAAAGACTAGTAGTAAAATTATCGGAAAACTAAGAGTCCTACACTTTCTAATAATAAAACAATCATGGTCATTGATAGCCTAATTTTATAGAAATATGTATTATTATGAAAGACTAAACTACAATATTTATAAAAAATGTTTTCAAGTGACGAAAATGCGAGAGGCGGTCCCGAAATTTTAGGTGTTGGATTCATCTGCTCTTGTATGTGGAGCGCCGCGAACCGTGAGCTGTCATGCGGCTCCTGCAGATGTCGGGCGTTATCTCTCCTGTTGGCATGTGTTCAGAGCGCGACTTGCTTGATTGCATGGGTGCATGTGCCCTGGGTTGGGCACATGTGTCCTTGCCCATGATATCCTCCACCACTAAATTAGGCAATGTCCCTTATGTACGTGACGCCCGTAATGCTCGATCGAGTTCAATCGAAGTGCTACCGGCAATCGAGGAGAGTTGAAATATCGAACAATAATTGTGGCTATATAAACATAAATAAGTTAATTCCAGCCCCGCCACGCCAAATACTTGAGACTGGCGTATCTGACACTCGAGAAGGGTGTGTCCAACATGTTTTAGACATCTCTACGAAAAAATTATAAAATTTTAATATATTCAATTAATGCATAATTTAGATTGAGTAGAATTATGTTCTCAAGTATTGTATAACTATTGATTGTTTCACTTTATTTTGTACTTGCACTTGACTCTGATACTCATAATTAAGTGAGCCTTTTAATTAAGGTATTTAAACTTCATTATGATTAATAAGTAGTGTGTGATGAGATGCCAATTTATTTGATTTTAAGTATGTCAAGAGTTTTTACTTGTGTTTTAAAGATATTTATATTATAAGTTCTGAAAGTGAAAAAACATGGCAGTGTCGTGGCCTTATAGATTTTTTTTTAAAATTCGTTCCGTCACATCGTAGATGATTTATCTTTAAAAGCTAAACACATGAAACAATCAACTTATCAAGAGAGGTCAGAATCTCTTGGGAATAATGAGCCCTACTAAATATAAAAACATGGGCTCATTTGACGCGCTTCAATTTCTTCAACACCAACTCTTAACTTTTTTTTGAAATATGTCGAGCAACATGCTATGTTACATACAACTTACAACAAATAGAGGCATTTTTAGTAACAAATTTATTTTTTCTTAATAAAATGTTTTTAGTATCTCTTGACTTGTACTATTTTCTAATTATTCCAGTCAACTATTAAAATTAAAAGACTAGTAGTAAAATTATCGGAAAACTAAGAGTCCTACACTTTCTAATAATAAAACAATCATGGTCATTGATAGCCTAATTTTATAGAAATATGTATTATTATGAAAGACTAAACTACAATATTTATACAAAATGTTTTCAAGTGACGAAAATGCGAGAGGCGGTCCCGAAATTTTAGGTGTTGGATTCATCTGCTCTTGTATGTGGAGCGCCGCGAACCGTGAGCTGTCATGCGGCTCCTGCAGATGTCGGGCGTTATCTCTCCTGTTGGCATGTGTTCAGAGCGCGACTTGCTTGATTGCATGGGTGCATGTGCCCTGGGTTGGGCACATGTGTCCTTGCCCATGATATCCTCCACCACTAAATTAGGCAATGTCCCTTATGTACGTGACGCCCGTAATGCTCGATCGAGTTCAATCGAAGTGCTACCGGCAATCGAGGAGAGTTGAAATATCGAAGAATAATTGTGGCTATATAAACATAAAAAAGTTAATTCCAGCCCCGCCACGCCAAATACTTGAGACTGGCGTATCTGACACTCGAGAAGGGTGTGTCCAACATGTTTTAGACATCTCTACGAAAAAATTGTAAAATTTTAATATATTCAATTAATGCATAATTTCGATTGAGTAGAATTATGTTCTCAAGTATTGTATAACTATTGATTGTTTCACTTTATTTTGTACTTGCACTTGACTCTGATACTCATAATTAAGTGAGCCTTTTAATTAAGGTATTTAAACTTCATTATGATTAATAAGTAGAGTGTGATGAGATCCCAATTTAGTTGATTTTAAGTATGTCAAGAGTTTTTACTTGTGTCTTAAAGATTTTAATATTATAAGTTCTGAAAATGAAAAAACATGGCAGTGAGGTGGCCTTATAGATTTTTTTCAAAAATTCGTTCCGTCACATCGTAGATGATTTATCTTTAAAAGCTAAACACATGAAACAATCAACTTATCAAGAGAGGTTCAGAATCTCTTGGGAATAATGAGCCCTACTAAATATTAAAACATGGGCTCATTTGACGAGCTTCAATTTCTTCAACACCAACTCTTAACTTTTTTTTGAAATATGCCGAGCAACATGCTATGTTACATACAACTTACAACAAATAGAGGCAGTTTTAGTAACAAATTTATTTTTTCTTAATAAAATGTTTTTAATATCTCTTGACTTGTACTATTTTCTAATTATTCCAGTCAACTATTAAAATTAAAAGACTAGTAGTAAAATTATCGGAAAACAAAGAGTCCTACACTTTCTAATAATAAAACAATCATGGTCATTGATAGCCTAATTTTATAGAAATATGTATTATTGTGAAAGACTAAACTACAATATTTACACAAAATGTCATCAAGTGACGAAAATGCGAAAGGCAGTCTCGAAATTTTAGGTGTTGGATTCATCTGCTCTTGTATGTGGAGCGCCGCGAACCGTGAGCTGTCATGCGGCTCCTACAGATGTCGGGCGTTATCTCTCCTGTTGGCATGTGTTCAGCGCGCGACTTGCTTGATCGCATGGGTGCATGTGCCCTGGGTTGGGCACATGTGTCCTTGCCCATGATTTCCTCCACCACTAAATTAGGCAATGTCCCTTATGTACGTGACGCCCGGAATGCTCGATCGAGTTCGATCGAAGTGCTACTGGCAATCGAGGAGAGTTGAAATATCGAAGAATAATTGTGGCTATATAAACATAAATAAGTTAATTCCAGCCCCGCCACGCCAAATACTTGAGACTGGCGTATCTGACACTCGAGAAGGGTGTGTCCAACATGTTTTAGACATCTCTACGAAAAAATTATAAAATTTTAATATATTCAATTAATGCATAATTTAGATTGAGTAGAATTATGTTCTCAAGTATTGTATAACTATTGATTGTTTCACTTTATTTTGTACTTGCACTTGACTCTGATACTCATAATTAAGTGAGCCTTTTAATTAAGGTATTTAAACTTCATTATGATTAATAAGTAGTGTGTGATGAGATGCCAATTAATTTCCTTTTAAGTATGTCAAGAGTTTTTACTTGTGTCTTAACGATATTAATATTATAAGTTCTGAAAGTGAAAAAACATGGCAGTGTCGTGGCCTTATAGATTTTTTTCAAAAATTCGTTCCGTCACATCGTAGATGATTTATCTTTAAAAGCTAAACACATGAAACAATCAACTTATCAAGAGAGGTTCAGAATCTCATGGGAATAATGAGCCCAACTAAATATTAAAACATGGGCTCATTTGACGCGCTTCAATTTCTTCAACACCAACTCTTAACTTTTCTTGAAATATGTCGAGCAACATGCTATGTTACATACAACTTACAACAAATAGAGGCAGTTTCAGTAACAAATTTATTTTTTATTAGTAAAATGTTTTTAAAATCTCTTGACTTGTACTATTTTCTACTTATTCCAATCAACTATTAAAATTAAAAGACTAGTAGTAAAATTATCGTAAAACTAAGAGTCCTACACTTTCTAATAATAAAACTATCATGGTCATTGATATCCTAATTTTATAGAAATATATATTATTATGAAAGACTAAACTACAATATTTACACAAAATGTCTTCAAGTGACGAAAATGCGAGAGGCGGGTCCCGAAATTTTAGGTGTTGGATTCATCTGCTCTTGTATGTGGAGCGCCGCGAACCGTGAGCTGTCATGCGGCTCCTGCAGATGTCGGGCGTTATCTCTCCTGTTGGCATGTGTTCAGCGCGCGACTTGCTTGATCGCATGGGTGCATGTGCCCTAGGTTGGGCACATGTGTCCTTGCCCATGATATCCTCCACCACTAAATTAGGCAATGTCCCTTATGTACGTGACGCCCGTAATGCTCGATCGAGTTCAATCGAAGTGCTACCGGCAATCGAGGAGAGTTGAAATATCGAAGAATAATTGTGGCTATATAAACATAAATAAGTTAATTCCAGCCTCGCCACGCCAAATACTTGAGACTGGCGTATCTGACACTCGAGAAGGGTGTGTCCAACATGTTTTAGACATCTCTAAGAAAAAATTGTAAAATTTTAATATATTCAATTAATGCATAATTTCGATTGAGTAGAATTATGTTCTCAAGTATTGTATAACTATTGATTGTTTCACTTTATTTTGTACTTGCACTTGACTCTGATACTCATAATTAAGTGAGCCTTTTAATTAAGGTATTTAAACTTCATTATGATTAATAAGTAGTGTGTGATGAGATCCCAATTTATTTGATTTTAAGTATGTCAAGAGTTTTTACTTGTGTCTTAAAGATATTAATATTATAAGTTCTGAAAATGAAAAAACATGGCAGTGTCGTGGCCTTATAAATTTTTTTCAAAAATCCGTTCCGTCACATCGTAGATGATTTATCTTTAAAAGATAAACACATGAAACAATCAACTTATCAAGAGAGGTTCAGAATCTCTTGGGAATAATGAGCCCTACTAAATATTAAAACATGGGCTCATTTGACGTGCTTCAATTTCTTCAACACCAACTCTTAACTTTTTTTTGAATTATGTCGAGCAACATGCTATGTTACATACAACTTACAACAAATAGAGGCAGTTTCAGTAACAAATTTATTTTTTATTAGTAAAATGTTTTTAATATCTCTTGACTTGTACTATTTTCTACTTATTCCAATCAACTATTAAAATTAAAAGACTAGTAGTAAAATTATCGGAAAACTAAGAGTCCTACACTTTCTAATAATAAAACTATCATGGTCATTGATAGCCTAATTTTATAGAAATATATATTATTATGAAAGACTAAACTACAATATTTACACAAAATGTCTTCAAGTGACGAAAATGCGAGAGGCGGTCCCGAAATTTTAGGTGTTGGATTCATCTGCTCTTGTATGTGGAGCGCCGCGAACCGTGAGCTGTCATACGGCTCCTGCAGATGTCGGGCGTTATCTCTCCTGTTGGCATGTGTTCAGCGCGCGACTTGCTTGATCGCATGGGTGCATGTGCCCTGGGTTGGGCACATGTGTCCTTGCCCATGATATCCTCCACCACTAAATTAGGCAATGTCCCTTATGTACGTGACGCCCGTAATGCTCGATCGAGTTCAATCGAAGTGCTACCGGCAATCGAGGAGAGTTGAAATATCGAAGAATAATTGTGGCTATATAAACATAAATAAGTTAATTCCAGCCCCGCCACGCCAAATACTTGAGACTGGCGTGTCTGACACTCGAGAAGGGTGTGTCCAACATGTTTTAGACATCTCTAAGAAAAAATTGTAAAATTTTAATATATTCAATTAATGCATAATTTCGATTGAGTAGAATTATGTTCTCAAGTATTGTATAACTATTGATTGTTTCACTTTATTTTGTACTTGCACTTGACTCTGATACTCATAATTAAGTGAGCCTTTTAATTAAGGTATTTAAACTTCATTATGATTAATAAGTAGTGTGTGATGAGATCCCAATTTATTTGATTTTAAGTATGTCAAGAGTTTTTACTTGTGTCTTAAAGATATTAATATTATAAGTTCTGAAAGTGAAAAAACATGGCAGTGTCGTGGCCTTATAAATTTTTTTCAAAAATCAGTTCCGTCACATCGTAGATGATTTATCTTTAAAAGCTAAACACATGAAACAATCACCTTATCAAGAGAGGTTCAGAATCTCTTGGGAATAATGAGCCCTACTAAATATTAAAACATGGGCTCATTTGACGTGCTTCAATTTCTTCAACACCAACTCTTAACTTTTTTTTGAAATATGTCGAGCAACATGCTATGTTACATACAACTTACAACAAATAGAGGCAGTTTCAGTAACAAATTTATTTTTTATTAGTAAAATGTTTTTAATATCTCTTGACTTGTACTATTTTCTACTTATTCCAATCAACTATTAAAATTAAAAGACTAGTAGTAAAATTATCGGAAAACTAAGAGTCCTACACTTTCTAATAATAAAACTATCATGGTCATTGATAGCCTAATTTTATAGAAATATATATTATTATGAAAGACTAAACTACAATATTTACACAAAATGTCTTCAAGTGACGAAAATGCGAGAGGCGGTCCCGAAATTTTAGGTGTTGGATTCATCTGCTCTTGTATGTGGAGCGCCGCGAACCGTGAGCTGTCATGCGGCTCCTGCAGATGTCGGGCGTTATCTCTCCTGTTGGCATGTGTTCAGAGCGCGACTTGCTTGATCGCATGGGTGCATGTGCCCTGGGTTGGGCACATGTGTCCTTGCCCATGATATCCTCCACCACTAAATTAGGCAATGTCCCTTATGTACGTGACGCCCGTAATGCTCGATCGAGTTCAATCGAAGTGCTACCGGCAATCGAGGAGAGTTGAAATATCGAAGAATAATTGTGGCTATATAAACATAAATAAGTTAATTCCAGCCCCGCCACGCCAAATACTTGAGACTGGCGTATCTGACACTCGAGAAGGGTGTGTCCAACATGTTTTAGACATCTCTAAGAAAAAATTGTAAAATTTTAATATATTCAATTAATGCATAATTTCGATTGAGTAGAATTATGTTCTCAAGTATTGTATAACTATTGATTGTTTCACTTTATTTTGTACTTGCACTTGACTCTGATACTCATAATTAAGTGAGCCTTTTAATTAAGGTATTTAAACTTCATTATGATTAATAAGTAGTGTGTGATGAGATCCCAATTTATTTGATTTTAAGTATGTCAAGAGTTTTTACTTGTGTCTTAAAGATATTAATATTATAAGTTCTGAAAGTGAAAAAACATGGCAGTGTCGTGGCCTTATAAATTTTTTTCAAAAATTCGTTCCGTCACATCGTAGATGATTTATCTTTAAAAGCTAAACACATGAAACAATCAACTTATCAAGAGAGGTTCAGAATCTCTTGGGAATAATGAGCCCTACTAAATATTAAAACATGGGCTCATTTGACGTGCTTCAATTTCTTCAACACCAACTCTTAACTTTTTTTTGAAATATGTCAAGCAACATGCTATGTTACATACAACTTACAACAAATAGAGGCAGTTTCAGTAACAAATTTATTTTTTATCAGTAAAATGTTTTTAATATCCCTTGACTTGTACTATTTTCTACTTATTCCAATCAACTATTAAAATTAAAAGACTAGTAGTAAAATTATCGGAAAACTAAGAGTCCTACACTTTCTAATAATAAAACTATCATGGTCATTGATAGCCTAATTTTATAGAAATATATATTATTATGAAAGACTAAACTACAATATTTACACAAAATGTCTTCAAGTGACGAAAATGCGAGAGGCGGTCCCGAAATTTTAGGTGTTGGATTCATCTGCTCTTGTATGTGGAGCGCCGCGAACCGTGAGCTGTCATGCGGCTCCTGCAGATGTCGGGCGTTATCTCTCCTGTTGGCATGTGTTCAGAGCGCGACTTGCTTGATCGCATGGGTGCATGTGCCCTGGGTTGGGCACATGTGTCCTTGCCCATGATATCCTCCACCACTAAATTAGGCAATGTCCCTTATGTACGTGACGCCCGTAATGCTCGATCGAGTTCAATCGAAGTGCTACCGGCAATCGAGGAGAGTTGAAATATCGAAGAATAATTGTGGCTATATAAACATAAATAAGTTAATTCCAGCCCCGCCACGCCAAATACTTGAGACTGGCGTATCTGACACTCGAGAAGGGTGTGTCCAACATGTTTTAGACATCTCTAAGAAAAAATTGTAAAATTTTAATATATTCAATTAATGCATAATTTCGATTGAGTAGAATTATGTTCTCAAGTATTGTATAACTATTGATTGTTTCACTTTATTTTGTACTTGCACTTGACTCTGATACTCATAATTAAGTGAGCCTTTTAATTAACGTATTTAAACTTCATTATGATTAATAAGTAGTGTGTGATGAGATCCCAATTTATTTGATTTTAAGTATGTCAAGAGTTTTTACTTGTGTCTTAAAGATATTAATATTATAAGTTCTGAAAGTGAAAAAACATGGCAGTGTCGTGGCCTTATAAATTTTTTTCAAAAATTCGTTCCGTCACATCGTAGATGATTTATCTTTAAAAGCTAAACACATGAAACAATCAACTTATCAAGAGAGGTTCAGAATCTCTTGGGAATAATGAGCCCTACTAAATATTAAAACATGGGCTCATTTGACGTGCTTCAATTTCTTCAACACCAACTCTTAACTTTTTTTTGAAATATGTCAAGCAACATGCTATGTTACATACAACTTACAACAAATAGAGGCAGTTTCAGTAACAAATTTATTTTTTATCAGTAAAATGTTTTTAATATCCCTTGACTTGTACTATTTTCTACTTATTCCAATCAACTATTAAAATTAAAAGACTAGTAGTAAAATTATCGGAAAACTAAGAGTCCTACACTTTCTAATAATAAAACTATCATGGTCATTGATAGCCTAATTTTATAGAAATATATATTATTATGAAAGACTAAACTACAATATTTACACAAAATGTCTTCAAGTGACGAAAATGCGAGAGGCGGTCCCGAAATTTTAGGTGTTGGATTCATCTGCTCTTGTATGTGGAGCGCCGCGAACCGTGAGTTGTCATGCGGCTCCTGCAGATGTCGGGCGTTATCTCTCATGTTGGCATGTGTTCAGCGCGCGACTTGCTTGATCGCATGGGTGCATGTGCCCTGGGTTGGGCACATGTGTCCTTGCCCATGATATCCTCCACCACTAAATTAGGCAATGTCCCTTATGTACGTGACGCCCGTAATGCTCGATCGAGTTCAATCGAAGTGCTACCGGCAATCGAGGAGAGTTGAAATATCGAAGAATAATTGTGGCTATATAAACATAAATAAGTTAATTCCAGCCCCGCCACGCCAAATACTTGAGACTGGCGTATCTGACACTCGAGAAGGGTGTGTCCAACATGTTTTAGACATCTCTAAGAAAAAATTGTAAAATTTTAATATATTCAATTAATGCATAATTTCGATTGAGTAGAATTATGTTCTCAAGTATTGTATAACTATTGATTGTTTCACTTTATTTTGTACTTGCACTTGACTCTGATACTCATAATTAAGTGAGCCTTTTAATTAAGGTATTTAAACTTCATTATGATTAATAAGTAGTGTGTGATGAGATCCCAATTTATTTGATTTTAAGTATGTCAAGAGTTTTTACTTGTGTCTTAAAGATATTAATATTATAAGTTCTGAAAGTGAAAAAACATGGCAGTGTCGTGGCCTTATAAATTTTTTTCAAAAATCAGTTCCGTCACATCGTAGATGATTTATCTTTAAAAGCTAAACACATGAAACAATCAACTTATCAAGAGAGGTTCAGAATCTCTTGGGAATAATGAGCCCTACTAAATATTAAAACATGGGCTCATTTGACGTGCTTCAATTTCTTCAACACCAACTCTTAACTTTTTTTTGAAATATGTCGAGCAACATGCTATGTTACATACAACTTACAACAAATAGAGGCAGTTTCAGTAACAAATTTATTTTTTATTAGTAAAATGTTTTTAATATCTCTTGACTTGTACTATTTTCTACTTATTCCAATCAACTATTAAAATTAAAAGACTAGTAGTAAAATTATCGGAAAACTAAGAGTCCTACACTTTCTAATAATAAAACTATCATGGTCATTGATAGCCTAATTTTATAGAAATATATATTATTATGAAAGACTAAACTACAATATTTACACAAAATGTCTTCAAGTGACGAAAATGCGAGAGGCGGTCCCGAAATTTTAGGTGTTGGATTCATCTGCTCTTGTATGTGGAGCGCCGCGAACCGTGAGCTGTCATGCGGCTCCTGCAGATGTCGGGCGTTATCTCTCCTGTTGGCATGTGTTCAGCGCGCGACTTGCTTGATCGCATGGGTGCATGTGCCCTGGGTTGGGCACATGTGTCCTTGCCCATGATATCCTCCACCACTAAATTAGGCAATGTCCCTTATGTACGTGACGCCCGTAATGCTCGATCGAGTTCAATCGAAGTGCTACCGGCAATCGAGGAGAGTTGAAATATCGAAGAATAATTGTGGCTATATAAACATAAATAAGTTAATTCCAGCCCCGCCACGCCAAATACTTGAGACTGGCGTATCTGACACTCGAGAAGGGTGTGTCCAACATGTTTTAGACATCTCTAAGAAAAAATTGTAAAACTTTAATATATTCAATTAATGCATAATTTCGATTGAGTAGAATTATGTTCTCAAGTATTGTATAACTATTGATTGTTTCACTTTATTTTGTACTTGCACTTGACTCTGATACTCATAATTAAGTGAGCCTTTTAATTAAGGTATTTAAACTTCATTATGATTAATAAGTAGTGTGTGATGAGATCCCAATTTATTTGATTTTAAGTATGTCAAGAGTTTTTACTTGTGTCTTAAAGATATTAATATTATAAGTTCTGAAAATGAAAAAACATGGCAGTGTCGTGGCCTTATAAATTTTTTTCAAAAATCAGTTCCGTCACATCGTAGATGATTTATCTTTAAAAGCTAAACACATGAAACAATCAACTTATCAAGAGAGGTTCAGAATCTCTTGGGAATAATGAGCCCTACTAAATATTAAAACATGGGCTCATTTGACGTGCTTCAATTTCTTCAACACCAACTCTTAACTTTTTTTTGAAATATGTCGAGCAACATGCTATGTTACATACAACTTACAACAAATAGAGGCAGTTTCAGTAACAAATTTATTTTTTATTAGTAAAATGTTTTTAATATCTCTTGACTTGTACTATTTTCTACTTATTCCAATCAACTATTAAAATTAAAAGACTAGTAGTAAAATTATCGGAAAACTAAGAGTCCTACACTTTCTAATAATAAAACTATCATGGTCATTGATAGCCTAATTTTATAGAAATATATATTATTATGAAAGACTAAACTACAATATTTACACAAAATGTCTTCAAGTGACGAAAATGCGAGAGGCGGTCCCGAAATTTTAGGTGTTGGATTCATCTGCTCTTGTATGTGGAGCGCCGCGAACCGTGAGCTGTCATGCGGCTCCTGCAGATGTCGGGCGTTATCTCTCCTGTTGGCATGTGTTCAGAGCGCGACTTGCTTGATCGCATGGGTGCATGTGCCCTGGGTTGGGCACATGTGTCCTTGCCCATGATATCCTCCACCACTAAATTAGGCAATGTCCCTTATGTACGTGACGCCCGTAATGCTCGATCGAGTTCAATCGAAGTGCTACCGGCAATCGAGGAGAGTTGAAATATCGAAGAATAATTGTGGCTATATAAACATAAATAAGTTAATTCCAGCCCCGCCACGCCAAATACTTGAGACTGGCGTATCTGACACTCGAGAAGGGTGTGTCCAACATGTTTTAGACATCTCTAAGAAAAAATTGTAAAATTTTAATATATTCAATTAATGCATAATTTCGATTGAGTAGAATTATGTTCTCAAGTATTGTATAACTATTGATTGTTTCACTTTATTTTGTACTTGCACTTGACTCTGATACTCATAATTAAGTGAGCCTTTTAATTAAGGTATTTAAACTTCATTATCATTAATAAGTAGTGTGTGATGAGATCCCAATTTATTTGATTTTAAGTATGTCAAGAGTTTTTACTTGTGTCTTAAAGATATTAATATTATAAGTTCTGAAAGTGAAAAAACATGGCAGTGTCGTGGCCTTATAAATTTTTTTCAAAAATCAGTTCCGTCACATCGTAGATGATTTATCTTTAAAAGCTAAACACATGAAACAATCAACTTATCAAGAGAGGTTCAGAATCTCTTGGGAATAATGAGCCCTACTAAATATTAAAACATGGGCTCATTTGACGTGCTTCAATTTCCTCAACACCAACTCTTAACTTTTTTTTGAAATATGTCGAGCAACATGCTATGTTACATACAACTTACAACAAATAGAGGCAGTTTCAGTAACAAATTTATTTTTTATGAGTAAAATCTTTTTAATATCTCTTGACTTGTACTATTTTCTACTTATTCCAATCAACTATTAAAATTAAAAGACTAGTAGTAAAATTATCGGAAAACTAAGAGTCCTACACTTTCTAATAATAAAACAATCATGGTCATTGATAGCCTAATTTTATAGAAATATGTATTATTATGAAAGACTAAACTACAATATTTATACAAAATGTCTTCAAGTGACGAAAATGCGAGAGGCGGTCCCGAAATTTTAGGTGTTGGATTCATCTGCTCTTGTATGTGGAGCGCCGCGAACCGTGAGCTGTCATGCGGCTCCTGCAGATGTCGGGCGTTATCTCTCCTGTTGGCATGTGTTCAGAGCGCGACTTGCTTGATTGCATGGGTGCATGTGCCCTGGGTTGGGCACATGTGTCCTTGCCCATGATATCCTCCACCACTAAATTAGGCAATGTCCCTTATGTACGTGACGCCCGTAATGCTCGATCGAGTTCAATCGAAGTGCTACCGGCAATCGAGGAGAGTTGAAATATCGAAGAATAATTGTGGCTATATAAACATAAATAAGTTAATTCCAGCCCCGCCACGCCAAATACTTGAGACTGGCGTATCTGACACTCGAGAAGGGTGTGTCCAACATGTTTTAGACATCTCTAAGAAAAATTGTAAAATTTTAATATATTCAATTAATGCATAATTTCGATTGAGTAGAATTATGTTCTCAAGTATTGTATAGCTATTGATTGTTTCACTTTATTTTGTACTTGCACTTGACTCTGATACTCATAATTAAGTGAGCCTTTTAATTAAGGTATTTAAACTTCATTATGATTAATAAGTAGTGTGTGATGAGATCCCAATTTATTTGATTTTAAGTATGTCAAGAGTTTTTACTTGTGTCTTAAAGATATTAATATTATAAGTTCTGAAAGTGAAAAAACATGGCGGTGTCGTGGCCTTATAAATTTTTTTCAAAAATTCGTTCCGTCACATCGTAGATGATTTATCTTTAAAAGCTAAACACATGAAACAATCAACTTATCAAGAGAGGTTCAGAATCTCTTGGGAATAATGAGCCCTACTAAATATTAAAACATGGGCTCATTTGACGTGCTTCAATTTCTTCAACACCAACTCTTAACTTTTTTTTGAAATATGTCAAGCAACATGCTATGTTACATACAACTTACAACAAATAGAGGCAGTTTCAGTAACAAATTTATTTTTTATTAGTAAAATGTTTTTAATATCCCTTGACTTGTACTATTTTCTACTTATTCCAATCAACTATTAAAATTAAAAGACTAGTAGTAAAACTATCGGAAAACTAAGAGTCCTACACTTTCTAATAATAAAACTATCATGGTCATTGATAGCCTAATTTTATAGAAATATATATTATTATGAAAGACTAAACTACAATATTTACACAAAATGTCTTCAAGTGACGAAAATGCGAGAGGCGGTCCCGAAATTTTAGGTGTTGGATTCATCTGCTCTTGTATGTGGAGCGCCGCGAACCGTGAGCTGTCATGCGGCTCCTGCAGATGTCGGGCGTTATCTCTCCTGTTGGCATGTGTTCAGCGCGCGACTTGCTTGATCGCATGGGTGCATGTGCCCTGGGTTGGGCACATGTGTCCTTGCCCATGATATCCTCCACCACTAAATTAGGCAATGTCCCTTATGTACGTGACGCCCGTAATGCTCGATCGAGTTCAATCGAAGTGCTACCGGCAATCGAGGAGAGTTGAAATATCGAAGAATAATTGTGGCTATATAAACATAAATAAGTTAATTCCAGCCCCGCCACGCCAAATACTTGAGACTGGCGTATCTGACACTCGAGAAGGGTGTGTCCAACATGTTTTAGACATCTCTAAGAAAAAATTGTAAAACTTTAATATATTCAATTAATGCATAATTTCGATTGAGTAGAATTATGTTCTCAAGTATTGTATAACTATTGATTGTTTCACTTTATTTTGTACTTGCACTTGACTCTGATACTCATAATTAAGTGAGCCTTTTAATTAAGGTATTTAAACTTCATTATGATTAATAAGTAGTGTGTGATGAGATCCCAATTTATTTGATTTTAAGTATGTCAAGAGTTTTTACTTGTGTCTTAAAGATATTAATATTATAAGTTCTGAAAATGAAAAAACATGGCAGTGTCGTGGCCTTATAAATTTTTTTCAAAAATCAGTTCCGTCACATCGTAGATGATTTATCTTTAAAAGCTAAACACATGAAACAATCAACTTATCAAGAGAGGTTCAGAATCTCTTGGGAATAATGAGCCCTACTAAATATTAAAACATGGGCTCATTTGACGTGCTTCAATTTCTTCAACACCAACTCTTAACTTTTTTTTGAAATATGTCGAGCAACATGCTATGTTACATACAACTTACAACAAATAGAGGCAGTTTCAGTAACAAATTTATTTTTTATTAGTAAAATGTTTTTAATATCTCTTGACTTGTACTATTTTCTACTTATTCCAATCAACTATTAAAATTAAAAGACTAGTAGTAAAATTATCGGAAAACTAAGAGTCCTACACTTTCTAATAATAAAACTATCATGGTCATTGATAGCCTAATTTTATAGAAATATATATTATTATGAAAGACTAAACTACAATATTTACACAAAATGTCTTCAAGTGACGAAAATGCGAGAGGCGGTCCCGAAATTTTAGGTGTTGGATTCATCTGCTCTTGTATGTGGAGCGCCGCGAACCGTGAGCTGTCATGCGGCTCCTGCAGATGTCGGGCGTTATCTCTCCTGTTGGCATGTGTTCAGCGCGCGACTTGCTTGATCGCATGGGTGCATGTGCCCTGGGTTGGGCACATGTGTCCTTGCCCATGATATCCTCCACCACTAAATTAGGCAATGTCCCTTATGTACGTGACGCCCGTAATGCTCGATCGAGTTCAATCGAAGTGCTACCGGCAATCGAGGAGAGTTGAAATATCGAAGAATAATTGTGGCTATATAAACATAAATAAGTTAATTCCAGCCCCGCCACGCCAAATACTTGAGACTGGCGTATCTGACACTCGAGAAGGGTGTGTCCAACATGTTTTAGACATCTCTAAGAAAAAATTGTAAAACTTTAATATATTCAATTAATGCATAATTTCGATTGAGTAGAATTATGTTCTCAAGTATTGTATAACTATTGATTGTTTCACTTTATTTTGTACTTGCACTTGACTCTGATACTCATAATTAAGTGAGCCTTTTAATTAAGGTATTTAAACTTCATTATGATTAATAAGTAGTGTGTGATGAGATCCCAATTTATTTGATTTTAAGTATGTCAAGAGTTTTTACTTGTGTCTTAAAGATATTAATATTATAAGTTCTGAAAATGAAAAAACATGGCAGTGTCGTGGCCTTATAAATTTTTTTCAAAAATCAGTTCCGTCACATCGTAGATGATTTATCTTTAAAAGCTAAACACATGAAACAATCAACTTATCAAGAGAGGTTCAGAATCTCTTGGGAATAATGAGCCCTACTAAATATTAAAACATGGGCTCATTTGACGTGCTTCAATTTCTTCAACACCAACTCTTAACTTTTTTTTGAAATATGTCGAGCAACATGCTATGTTACATACAACTTACAACAAATAGAGGCAGTTTCAGTAACAAATTTATTTTTTATTAGTAAAATGTTTTTAATATCTCTTGACTTGTACTATTTTCTACTTATTCCAATCAACTATTAAAATTAAAAGACTAGTAGTAAAATTATCGGAAAACTAAGAGTCCTACACTTTCTAATAATAAAACTATCATGGTCATTGATAGCCTAATTTTATAGAAATATATATTATTATGAAAGACTAAACTACAATATTTACACAAAATGTCTTCAAGTGACGAAAATGCGAGAGGCGGTCCCGAAATTTTAGGTGTTGGATTCATCTGCTCTTGTATGTGGAGCGCCGCGAACCGTGAGCTGTCATGCGGCTCCTGCAGATGTCGGGCGTTATCTCTCCTGTTGGCATGTGTTCAGAGCGCGACTTGCTTGATCGCATGGGTGCATGTGCCCTGGGTTGGGCACATGTGTCCTTGCCCATGATATCCTCCACCACTAAATTAGGCAATGTCCCTTATGTACGTGACGCCCGTAATGCTCGATCGAGTTCAATCGAAGTGCTACCGGCAATCGAGGAGAGTTGAAATATCGAAGAATAATTGTGGCTATATAAACATAAATAAGTTAATTCCAGCCCCGCCACGCCAAATACTTGAGACTGGCGTATCTGACACTCGAGAAGGGTGTGTCCAACATGTTTTAGACATCTCTAAGAAAAAATTGTAAAATTTTAATATATTCAATTAATGCATAATTTCGATTGAGTAGAATTATGTTCTCAAGTATTGTATAACTATTGATTGTTTCACTTTATTTTGTACTTGCACTTGACTCTGATACTCATAATTAAGTGAGCCTTTTAATTAAGGTATTTAAACTTCATTATCATTAATAAGTAGTGTGTGATGAGATCCCAATTTATTTGATTTTAAGTATGTCAAGAGTTTTTACTTGTGTCTTAAAGATATTAATATTATAAGTTCTGAAAGTGAAAAAACATGGCAGTGTCGTGGCCTTATAAATTTTTTTCAAAAATCAGTTCCGTCACATCGTAGATGATTTATCTTTAAAAGCTAAACACATGAAACAATCAACTTATCAAGAGAGGTTCAGAATCTCTTGGGAATAATGAGCCCTACTAAATATTAAAACATGGGCTCATTTGACGTGCTTCAATTTCCTCAACACCAACTCTTAACTTTTTTTTGAAATATGTCGAGCAACATGCTATGTTACATACAACTTACAACAAATAGAGGCAGTTTCAGTAACAAATTTATTTTTTATGAGTAAAATCTTTTTAATATCTCTTGACTTGTACTATTTTCTACTTATTCCAATCAACTATTAAAATTAAAAGACTAGTAGTAAAATTATCGGAAAACTAAGAGTCCTACACTTTCTAATAATAAAACAATCATGGTCATTGATAGCCTAATTTTATAGAAATATGTATTATTATGAAAGACTAAACTACAATATTTATACAAAATGTCTTCAAGTGACGAAAATGCGAGAGGCGGTCCCGAAATTTTAGGTGTTGGATTCATCTGCTCTTGTATGTGGAGCGCCGCGAACCGTGAGCTGTCATGCGGCTCCTGCAGATGTCGGGCGTTATCTCTCCTGTTGGCATGTGTTCAGAGCGCGACTTGCTTGATTGCATGGGTGCATGTGCCCTGGGTTGGGCACATGTGTCCTTGCCCATGATATCCTCCACCACTAAATTAGGCAATGTCCCTTATGTACGTGACGCCCGTAATGCTCGATCGAGTTCAATCGAAGTGCTACCGGCAATCGAGGAGAGTTGAAATATCGAAGAATAATTGTGGCTATATAAACATAAATAAGTTAATTCCAGCCCCGCCACGCCAAATACTTGAGACTGGCGTATCTGACACTCGAGAAGGGTGTGTCCAACATGTTTTAGACATCTCTAAGAAAAATTGTAAAATTTTAATATATTCAATTAATGCATAATTTCGATTGAGTAGAATTATGTTCTCAAGTATTGTATAACTATTGATTGTTTCACTTTATTTTGTACTTGCACTTGACTCTGATACTCATAATTAAGTGAGCCTTTTAATTAAGGTATTTAAACTTCATTATGATTAATAAGTAGTGTGTGATGAGATCCCAATTTATTTGATTTTAAGTATGTCAAGAGTTTTTACTTGTGTCTTAAAGATATTAATATTATAAGTTCTGAAAGTGAAAAAACATGGCGGTGTCGTGGCCTTATAAATTTTTTTCAAAAATTCGTTCCGTCACATCGTAGATGATTTATCTTTAAAAGCTAAACACATGAAACAATCAACTTATCAAGAGAGGTTCAGAATCTCTTGGGAATAATGAGCCCTACTAAATATTAAAACATGGGCTCATTTGACGTGCTTCAATTTCTTCAACACCAACTCTTAACTTTTTTTTGAAATATGTCAAGCAACATGCTATGTTACATACAACTTACAACAAATAGAGGCAGTTTCAGTAACAAATTTATTTTTTATTAGTAAAATGTTTTTAATATCCCTTGACTTGTACTATTTTCTACTTATTCCAATCAACTATTAAAATTAAAAGACTAGTAGTAAAACTATCGGAAAACTAAGAGTCCTACACTTTCTAATAATAAAACAATCATGGTCATTGATAGCCTAATTTTATAGAAATATGTATTATTATGAAAGACTAAACTACAATATTTACACAAAATGTCTTCAAGTGACGAAAATGCGAGAGGCGGTCCCGAAATTTTAGGTGTTGGATTCATCTGCTCTTGTATGTGGAGCGCCGCGAACCGTGAGCTGTCATGCGGCTCCTGCAGATGTCGGGCGTTATCTCTCCTGTTGGCATGTGTTCAGCGCGCGACTTGCTTGATCGCATGGGTGCAAGTGCCCTGGGTTGGGCACATGTATCCTTGCCCATGATATCCTCCACCACTAAATTAGGCAATGTCCCTTATGTACGTGACGCCCGTAATGCTCGATCGAGTTCAATCGAAGTGCTACCGGCAATCGAGGAGAGTTGAAATATCGAAGAATAATTGTGGCTATATAAACATAAATAAGTTAATTCCAGCCCCGCCACGCCAAATACTTGAGACTGGCGTATCTGACACTCGAGAAGGGTGTGTCCAACATGTTTTAGACATCTCTACGAAAAAATTATAAAATTTTAATATATTCAATTAATGCATAATTTAGATTGAGTAGAATTATGTTCTCAAGTATTGTATAACTATTGATTGTTTCACTTTATTTTGTACTTGCACTTGACTCTGATACTCATAATTAAGTGAGCCTTTTAATTAAGGTATTTAAACTTCATTATGATTAATAAGTAGTGTGTGATGAGATGCCAATTTATTTGATTTTAAGTATGTCAAGAGTTTTTACTTGTGTTTTAAAGATATTTATATTATAAGTTCTGAAAGTGAAAAAACATGGCAGTGTCGTGGCCTTATAGATTTTTTTTTAAAATTCGTTCCGTCACATCGTAGATGATTTATCTTTAAAAGCTAAACACATGAAACAATCAACTTATCAAGAGAGGTCAGAATCTCTTGGGAATAATGAGCCCTACTAAATATTAAAACATGGGCTCATTTGACGCGCTTCAATTTCTTCAACACCAACTCTTAACTTTTTTTTGAAATATGTCAAGCAACATGCTATGTTACATACAACTTACAACAAATAGAGGCAGTTTTAGTAACAAATTTATTTTTTCTTAATAAAATGTTTTTAATATCTCTTGACTTGTACTATTTTCTAATTATTCCAGTCAACTATTAAAATTAAAAGACTAGTAGTAAAATTATCGGAAAACTAAGAGTCCTACACTTTCTAATAATAAAACAATCATGGTCATTGATAGCCTAATTTTATAGAAATATGTATTATTATGAAAGACTAAACTACAATATTTACACAAAATGTCTTCAAGTGACGAAAATGCGAGAGGCGGTCCCGAAATTTTAGGTGTTGGATTCATCTGCTCTTGTATGTGGAGCGCCGCGAACCGTGAGCTGTCATGCGGCTCCTGCAGATGTCGGGCGTTATCTCTCCTGTTGGCATGTGTTCAGCGCGCGACTTGCTTGATCGCATGGGTGCAAGTGCCCTGGGTTGGGCACATGTATCCTTGCCCATGATATCCTCCACCACTAAATTAGGCAATGTCCCTTATGTACGTGACGCCCGTAATGCTCGATCGAGTTCAATCGAAGTGCTACCGGCAATCGAGGAGAGTTGAAATATCGAAGAATAATTGTGGCTATATAAACATAAATAAGTTAATTCCAGCCCCGCCACGCCAAATACTTGAGACTGGCGTATCTGACACTCGAGAAGGGTGTGTCCAACATGTTTTAGAAATCTCTAAGAAAAATTGTAAAATTTTAATATATTCAATTAATGCATAATTTCGATTGAGTAGAATTATGTTCTCAAGTATTGTATAACTATTGATTGTTTCACTTTATTTTGTACTTGCACTTGACTCTGATACTCATAATTAAGTGAGCCTTTTAATTAAGGTATTTAAACTTCATTATGATTAATAAGTAGTGTGTGATGAGATCCCAATTTATTTGATTTTAAGTATGTCAAGAGTTTTTACTTGTGTCTTAAAGATATTAATATTATAAGTTCTGAAAGTGAAAAAACATGGCGGTGTCGTGGCCTTATAAATTTTTTTCAAAAATTCGTTCCGTCACATCGTAGATGATTTATCTTTAAAAGCTAAACACATGAAACAATCAACTTATCAAGAGAGGTTCAGAATCTCTTGGGAATAATGAGCCCTACTAAATATTAAAACATGGGCTCATTTGACGTGCTTCAATTTCTTCAACACCAACTCTTAACTTTTTTTTGAAATATGTCAAGCAACATGCTATGTTACATACAACTTACAACAAATAGAGGCAGTTTCAGTAACAAATTTATTTTTTATTAGTAAAATGTTTTTAATATCCCTTGACTTGTACTATTTTCTACTTATTCCAATCAACTATTAAAATTAAAAGACTAGTAGTAAAACTATCGGAAAACTAAGAGTCCTACACTTTCTAATAATAAAACAATCATGGTCATTGATAGCCTAATTTTATAGAAATATGTATTATTATGAAAGACTAAACTACAATATTTACACAAAATGTCTTCAAGTGACGAAAATGCGAGAGGCGGTCCCGAAATTTTAGGTGTTGGATTCATCTGCTCTTGTATGTGGAGCGCCGCGAACCGTGAGCTGTCATGCGGCTCCTGCAGATGTCGGGCGTTATCTCTCCTGTTGGCATGTGTTCAGCGCGCGACTTGCTTGATCGCATGGGTGCAAGTGCCCTGGGTTGGGCACATGTATCCTTGCCCATGATATCCTCCACCACTAAATTAGGCAATGTCCCTTATGTACGTGACGCCCGTAATGCTCGATCGAGTTCAATCGAAGTGCTACCGGCAATCGAGGAGAGTTGAAATATCGAAGAATAATTGTGGCTATATAAACATAAATAAGTTAATTCCAGCCCCGCCACGCCAAATACTTGAGACTGGCGTATCTGACACTCGAGAAGGGTGTGTCCAACATGTTTTAGACATCTCTACGAAAAAATTATAAAATTTTAATATATTCAATTAATGCATAATTTAGATTGAGTAGAATTATGTTCTCAAGTATTGTATAACTATTGATTGTTTCACTTTATTTTGTACTTGCACTTGACTCTGATACTCATAATTAAGTGAGCCTTTTAATTAAGGTATTTAAACTTCATTATGATTAATAAGTAGTGTGTGATGAGATGCCAATTTATTTGATTTTAAGTATGTCAAGAGTTTTTACTTGTGTTTTAAAGATATTTATATTATAAGTTCTGAAAGTGAAAAAACATGGCAGTGTCGTGGCCTTATAGATTTTTTTTTAAAATTCGTTCCGTCACATCGTAGATGATTTATCTTTAAAAGCTAAACACATGAAACAATCAACTTATCAAGAGAGGTCAGAATCTCTTGGGAATAATGAGCCCTACTAAATATTAAAACATGGGCTCATTTGACGCGCTTCAATTTCTTCAACACCAACTCTTAACTTTTTTTTGAAATATGTCAAGCAACATGCTATGTTACATACAACTTACAACAAATAGAGGCAGTTTTAGTAACAAATTTATTTTTTCTTAATAAAATGTTTTTAATATCTCTTGACTTGTACTATTTTCTAATTATTCCAGTCAACTATTAAAATTAAAAGACTAGTAGTAAAATTATCGGAAAACTAAGAGTC
This sequence comes from Linaria vulgaris, assembly GCA_948329865.1. Taxonomy (NCBI): domain Eukaryota; kingdom Viridiplantae; phylum Streptophyta; class Magnoliopsida; order Lamiales; family Plantaginaceae; genus Linaria; species Linaria vulgaris. The sequence goes on from OX415251.1 coordinate 70,233,934, forward strand.
CTACACTTTCTAATAATAAAACAATCATGGTCATTGATAGCCTAATTTTATAGAAATATGTATTATTATGAAAGACTAAACTACAATATTTACACAAAATGTCTTCAAGTGACGAAAATGCGAGAGGCGGTCCCGAAATTTTAGGTGTTGGATTCATCTGCTCTTGTATGTGGAGCGCCGCGAACCGTGAGCTGTCATGCGGCTCCTGCAGATGTCGGGCGTTATCTCTCCTGTTGGCATGTGTTCAGCGCGCGACTTGCTTGATCGCATGGGTGCAAGTGCCCTGGGTTGGGCACATGTATCCTTGCCCATGATATCCTCCACCACTAAATTAGGCAATGTCCCTTATGTACGTGACGCCCGTAATGCTCGATCGAGTTCAATCGAAGTGCTACCGGCAATCGAGGAGAGTTGAAATATCGAAGAATAATTGTGGCTATATAAACATAAATAAGTTAATTCCAGCCCCGCCACGCCAAATACTTGAGACTGGCGTATCTGACACTCGAGAAGGGTGTGTCCAACATGTTTTAGACATCTCTAAGAAAAAATTGTAAAATTTTAATATATTCAATTAATGCATAATTTCGATTGAGTAGAATTATGTTCTCAAGTATTGTATAACTATTGATTGTTTCACTTTATTTTGTACTTGCACTTGACTCTGATACTCATAATTAAGTGAGCCTTTTAATTAAGGTATTTAAACTTCATTATGATTAATAAGTAGTGTGTGATGAGATCCCAATTTATTTGATTTTAAGTATGTCAAGAGTTTTTACTTGTGTCTTAAAGATATTAATATTATAAGTTCTGAAAGTGAAAAAACATGGCAGTGTCGTGGCCTTATAAATTTTTTTCAAAAATTCGTTCCATCACATCGTAGATGATTTATCTTTAAAAGCTAAACACATGAAACAATCAACTTATCAAGAGAGGTTCAGAATCTCTTGGGAATAATGAGCCCTACTAAATATTAAAACATGGGCTCATTTGACGTGCTTCAATTTCTTCAACACCAACTCTTAACTTTTTTTTGAAATATGTCGAGCAACATGCTATGTTACATACAACTTACAACAAATAGAGGCAGTTTCAGTAACAAATTTATTTTTTATTAGTAAAATGTTTTTAATATCTCTTGACTTGTACTATTTTCTACTTATTCCAATCAACTATTAAAATTAAAAGACTAGTAGTAAAATTATCGGAAAACTAAGAGTCCTACACTTTCTAATAATAAAACTATCATGGTCATTGATAGCCTAATTTTATAGAAATATATATTATTATGAAAGACTAAACTACAATATTTACACAAAATGTCTTCAAGTGACGAAAATGCGAGAGGCGGTCCCGAAATTTTAGGTGTTGGATTCATCTGCTCTTGTATGTGGAGCGCCGCGAACCGTGAGCTGTCATGCGGCTCCTGCAGATGTCGGGCGTTATCTCTCCTGTTGGCATGTGTTCAGCGCGCGACTTGCTTGATCGCATGGGTGCAAGTGCCCTGGGTTGGGCACATGTGTCCTTGCCCATGATATCCTCCACCACTAAATTAGGCAATGTCCCTTATGTACGTGACGCCCGTAATGCTCGATCGAGTTCAAGCGAAGTGCTACCGGCAATCGAGGAGAGTTGAAATATCGAAGAATAATTGTGGCTATATAAACATAAATAAGTTAATTCTAGCCCCGCCACGCCAAATACTTGAGACTGGCGTATCTGACACTCGAGAAGGGTGTGTCCAACATGTTTTAGACATCTCTACGAAAAAATTATAAAATTTTAATATATTCAATTAATGCATAATTTAGATTGAGTAGAATTATGTTCTCAAGTATTGTATAACTATTGATTGTTTCACTTTATTTTGTACTTGCACTTGACTCTGATACTCATAATTAAGTGAGCCTTTTAATTAAGGTATTTAAACTTCATTATGATTAATAAGTAGTGTGTGATGAGATGCCAATTTATTTGATTTTAAGTATGTCAAGAGTTTTTACTTGTGTTTTAAAGATATTTATATTATAAGTTCTGAAAGTGAAAAAACATGGCAGTGTCGTGGCCTTATAGATTTTTTTTTAAAATTCGTTCCGTCACATCGTAGATGATTTATCTTTAAAAGCTAAACACATGAAACAATCAACTTATCAAGAGAGGTTCAGAATCTCTTGGGAATAATGAGCCCTACTAAATATTAAAACATGGGCTCATTTGACGTGCTTCAATTTCTTCAACACCAACTCTTAACTTTTTTTTGAAATATGTCGAGCAACATGCTATGTTACATACAACTTACAACAAATAGAGGCAGTTTCAGTAACAAATTTATTTTTTATTAGTAAAATGTTTTTAATATCTCTTGACTTGTACTATTTTCTACTTATTCCAATCAACTATTAAAATTAAAAGACTAGTAGTAAAATTATCGGAAAACTAAGAGTCCTACACTTTCTAATAATAAAACTATCATGGTCATTGATAGCCTAATTTTATAGAAATATATATTATTATGAAAGACTAAACTACAATATTTACACAAAATGTCTTCAAGTGACGAAAATGCGAGAGGCGGTCCCGAAATTTTAGGTGTTGGATTCATCTGCTCTTGTATGTGGAGCGCCGCGAACCGTGAGCTGTCATGCGGCTCCTGCAGATGTCGGGCGTTATCTCTCCTGTTGGCATGTGTTCAGCGCGCGACTTGCTTGATCGCATGGGTGCAAGTGCCCTGGGTTGGGCACATGTGTCCTTGCCCATGATATCCTCCACCACTAAATTAGGCAATGTCCCTTATGTACGTGACGCCCGTAATGCTCGATCGAGTTCAATCGAAGTGCTACCGGCAATCGAGGAGAGTTGAAATACCGAAGAATAATTGTGGCTATATAAACATAAATAAGTTAATTCCAGCCCCGCCACGCCAAATACTTGAGACTGGCGTATCTGACACTCGAGAAGGGTGTGTCCAACATGTTTTAGACATCTCTACGAAAAAATTATAAAATTTTAATATATTCAATTAATGCATAATTTAGATTGAGTAGAATTATGTTCTCAAGTATTGTATAACTATTGATTGTTTCACTTTATTTTGTACTTGCACTTGACTCTGATACTCATAATTAAGTGAGCCTTTTAATTAAGGTATTTAAACTTCATTATGATTAATAAGTAGTGTGTGATGAGATGCCAATTTATTTGATTTTAAGTATGTCAAGAGTTTTTACTTGTGTTTTAAAGATATTTATATTATAAGTTCTGAAAGTGAAAAAACATGGCAGTGTCGTGGCCTTATAGATTTTTTTTTAAAATTCGTTCCGTCACATCGTAGATGATTTATCTTTAAAAGCTAAACACATGAAACAATCAACTTATCAAGAGAGGTTCAGAATCTCTTGGGAATAATGAGCCCTACTAAATATTAAAACATGGGCTCATTTGACGTGCTTCAATTTCTTCAACACCAACTCTTAACTTTTTTTTGAAATATGTCGAGCAACATGCTATGTTACATACAACTTACAACAAATAAAGGCAGTTTTAGTAACAAATTTATTTTTTCTTAATAAAATGTTTTTAATATCTCTTGACTTGTACTATTTTCTAATTATTCCAGTCAACTATTAAAATTAAAAGACTAGTAGTAAAATTATCGGAAAACTAAGAGTCCAACACTTTCTAATAATAAAACAATCATGGTCATTGATAGCCTAATTTTATAGAAATATGTATTATTATGAAATACTAAACTACAATATTTATACAAAATGTCTTCAAGTGACGAAAATGCGAGAGGCGGTCCCGAAATTTTAGGTGTTGGATTCATCTGCTCTTGTATGTGGAGCGCCGCGAACCGTGAGCTGTCATGCGGCTCCTGCAGATGTCGGGCGTTATCTCTCCTGTTGGCATGTGTTCAGAGCGCGACTTGCTTGATTGCATGGGTGCATGTGCCCTGGGTTGGGCACATGTGTCCTTGCCCATGATATCCTCCACCACTAAATTAGGCAATGTCCCTTATGTACGTGACGCCCGTAATGCTCGATCGAGTTCAATCGAAATGCTACCGGCAATCGAGGAGAGTTGAAATATCGAAGAATAATTGTGGCTATATAAACATAAATAAGTTAATTCCAGCCCCGCCACGCCAAATACTTGAGACTGGCGTATCTGACACTCGAGAAGGGTGTGTCCAACATGTTTTAGACATCTCTAAGAAAAAATTGTAAAATTTTAATATATTCAATTAATGCATAATTTCGATTGAGTAGAATTATGTTCTCAAGTATTGTATAACTATTGATTGTTTCACTTTATTTTGTACTTGCACTTGACTCTGATACTCATAATTAAGTGAGCCTTTTAATTAAGGTATTTAAACTTCATTATGATTAATAAGTAGTGTGTGATGAGATCCCAATTTATTTGATTTTAAGTATGTCAAGAGTTTTTACTTGTGTCTTAAAGATATTAATATTATAAGTTCTGAAAGTGAAAAAACATGGCAGTGTCGTGGCCTTATAATTTTTTTTCAAAAATTCGTTCCGTCACATCGTAGATGATTTATCTTTAAAAGCTAAACACATAAAACAATCAACTTATCAAGAGAGGTTCAGAATCTCTTGGGAATAATGAGCCCTACTAAATATTAAAACATGGGCTCATTTGACGTGCTTCAATTTCTTCAACACCAACTCTTAACTTTTTTTTGAAATATGTCGAGCAACATGCTATGTTACATACAACTTACAACAAATAGAGGCAGTTTCAGTAACAAATTTATTTTTTATTAGTAAAATGTTTTTAATATCTCTTGACTTGTACTATTTTCTACTTATTCCAATCAACTATTAAAATTAAAAGACTAGTAGTAAAATTATCGGAAAACTAAGAGTCCTACACTTTCTAATAATAAAACTATCATGGTCATTGATAGCCTAATTTTATAGAAATATATATTATTATGAAAGACTAAACTACAATATTTACACAAAATGTCTTCAAGTGACGAAAATGCGAGAGGCGGTCCCGAAATTTTAGGTGTTGGATTCATCTGCTCTTGTATGTGGAGCGCCGCGAACCGTGAGCTGTCATGCGGCTCCTGCAGATGTCGGGCGTTATCTCTCCTGTTGGCATGTGTTCAGCGCGCGACTTGCTTGATCGCATGGGTGCAAGTGCCCTGGGTTGGGCACATGTGTCCTTGCCCATGATATCCTCCACCACTAAATTAGGCAATGTCCCTTATGTACGTGACGCCCGTAATGCTCGATCGAGTTCAATCGAAGTGCTACCGGCAATCGAGGAGAGTTGAAATATCGAAGAATAATTGTGGCTATATAAACATAAATAAGTTAATTCCAGCCCCGCCACGCCAAATACTTGAGACTGGCGTATCTGACACTCGAGAAGGGTGTGTCCAACATGTTTTAGACATCTCTACGAAAAAATTATAAAATTTTAATATATTCAATTAATGCATAATTTAGATTGAGTAGAATTATGTTCTCAAGTATTGTATAACTATTGATTGTTTCACTTTATTTTGTACTTGCACTTGACTCTGATACTCATAATTAAGTGAGCCTTTTAATTAAGGTATTTAAACTTCATTATGATTAATAAGTAGTGTGTGATGAGATGCCAATTTATTTGATTTTAAGTATGTCAAGAGTTTTTACTTGTGTTTTAAAGATATTTATATTATAAGTTCTGAAAGTGAAAAAACATGGCAGTGTCGTGGCCTTATAGATTTTTTTTTAAAATTCGTTCCGTCACATCGTAGATGATTTATCTTTAAAAGCTAAACACATGAAACAATCAACTTATCAAGAGAGGTCAGAATCTCTTGGGAATAATGAGCCCTACTAAATATTAAAACATGGGCTCATTTGACGCGCTTCAATTTCTTCAACACCAACTCTTAACTTTTTTTTGAAATATGTCGAGCAACATGCTATGTTACATACAACTTACAACAAATAAAGGCAGTTTTAGTAACAAATTTATTTTTTCTTAATAAAATGTTTTTAATATCTCTTGACTTGTACTATTTTCTAATTATTCCAGTCAACTATTAAAATTAAAAGACTAGTAGTAAAATTATCGGAAAACTAAGAGTCCTACACTTTCTAATAATAAAACAATCATGGTCATTGATAGCCTAATTTTATAGAAATATGTATTATTATGAAATACTAAACTACAATATTTATACAAAATGTCTTCAAGTGACGAAAATGCGAGAGGCGGTCCCGAAATTTTAGGTGTTGGATTCATCTGCTCTTGTATGTGGAGCGCCGCGAACCGTGAGCTGTCATGCGGCTCCTGCAGATGTCGGGCGTTATCTCTCCTGCTGGCATGTGTTCAGAGCGCGACTTGCTTGATTGCATGGGTGCATGTGCCCTGGGTTGGGCACATGTGTCCTTGCCCATGATATCCTCCACCACTAAATTAGGCAATGTCCCTTATGTACGTGACGCCCGTAATGCTCGATCGAGTTCAATCGAAGTGCTACCGGCAATCGAGGAGAGTTGAAATATCGAAGAATAATTGTGGCTATATAAACATAAATAAGTTAATTCCAGCCCCGCCACGCCAAATACTTGAGACTAGCGTATCTGACACTCGAGAAGGGTGTGTCCAACATGTTTTAGACATCTCTAAGAAAAAATTGTAAAATTTTAATATATTCAATTAATGCATAATTTCGATTGAGTAGAATTATGTTCTCAAGTATTGTATAACTATTGATTGTTTCACTTTATTTTGTACTTGCACTTGACTCTGATACTCATAATTAAGTGAGCCTTTTAATTAAGGTATTTAAACTTCATTATGATTAATAAGTAGTGTGTGATGAGATCCCAATTTATTTGATTTTAAGTATGTCAAGAGTTTTTACTTGTGTCTTAAAGATATTAATATTATAAGTTCTGAAAGTGAAAAAACATGGCAGTGTCGTGGCCTTATAAATTTTTTTCAAAAATTCGTTCCGTCACATCGTAGATGATTTATCTTTAAAAGCTAAACACATAAAACAATCAACTTATCAAGAGAGGTTCAGAATCTCTTGGGAATAATGAGCCCTACTAAATATTAAAACATGGGCTCATTTGACGTGCTTCAATTTCTTCAACACCAACTCTTAACTTTTTTTTGAAATATGTCGAGCAACATGCTATGTTACATACAACTTACAACAAATAGAGGCAGTTTCAGTAACAAATTTACTTTTTATTAGTAAAATGTTTTTAATATCTCTTGACTTGTACTATTTTCTACTTATTCCAATCAACTATTAAAATTAAAAGACTAGTAGTAAAATTATCGGAAAACTAAGAGTCCTACACTTTCTAATAATAAAACTATCATGGTCATTGATAGCCTAATTTTATAGAAATATATATTATTATGAAAGACTAAACTACAATATTTACACAAAATGTCTTCAAGTGACGAAAATGCGAGAGGCGGTCCCGAAATTTTAGGTGTTGGATTCATCTGCTCTTGTATGTGGAGCGCCGCGAACCGTGAGCTGTCATGCGGCTCCTGCAGATGTCGGGCGTTATCTCTCCTGTTGGCATGTGTTCAGCGCGCGACTTGCTTGATCGCATGGGTGCAAGTGCCCTTGGTTGGGCACATGTGTCCTTGCCCATGATATCCTCCACCACTAAATTAGGCAATGTCCCTTATGTACGTGACGCCCGTAATGCTCGATCGAGTTCAATCGAAGTGCTACCGGCAATCGAGGAGAGTTGAAATATCGAAGAATAATTGTGGCTATATAAACATAAATAAGTTAATTCCAGCCCCGCCACGCCAAATACTTGAGACTGGCGTATCTGACACTCGAGAAGGGTGTGTCCAACATGTTTTAGACATCTCTACGAAAAAATTATAAAATTTTAATATATTCAATTAATGCATAATTTAGATTGAGTAGAATTATGTTCTCAAGTATTGTATAACTATTGATTGTTTCACTTTATTTTGTACTTGCACTTGACTCTGATACTCATAATTAAGTGAGCCTTTTAATTAAGGTATTTAAACTTCATTATGATTAATAAGTAGTGTGTGATGAGATGCCAATTTATTTGATTTTAAGTATGTCAAGAGTTTTTACTTGTGTTTTAAAGATATTTATATTATAAGTTCTGAAAGTGAAAAAACATGGCAGTGTCGTGGCCTTATAGATTTTTTTTTAAAATTCGTTCCGTCACATCGTAGATGATTTATCTTTAAAAGCTAAACACATGAAACAATCAACTTATCAAGAGAGGTCAGAATCTCTTGGGAATAATGAGCCCTACTAAATATAAAAACATGGGCTCATTTGACGCGCTTCAATTTCTTCAACACCAACTCTTAACTTTTTTTTGAAATATGTCGAGCAACATGCTATGTTACATACAACTTACAACAAATAGAGGCATTTTTAGTAACAAATTTATTTTTTCTTAATAAAATGTTTTTAATATCTCTTGACTTGTACTATTTTCTAATTATTCCAGTCAACTATTAAAATTAAAAGACTAGTAGTAAAATTATCGGAAAACTAAGAGTCCTACACTTTCTAATAATAAAACAATCATGGTCATTGATAGCCTAATTTTATAGAAATATGTATTATTATGAAAGACTAAACTACAATATTTATACAAAATGTCTTCAAGTGACGAAAATGCGAGAGGCGGTCCCGAAATTTTAGGTGTTGGATTCATCTGCTCTTGTATGTGGAGCGCCGCGAACCGTGAGCTGTCATGCGGCTCCTGCAGATGTCGGGCGTTATCTCTCCTGTTGGCATGTGTTCAGAGCGCGACTTGCTTGATTGCATGGGTGCATGTGCCCTGGGTTGGGCACATGTGTCCTTGCCCATGATATCCTCCACCACTAAATTAGGCAATGTCCCTTATGTACGTGACGCCCGTAATGCTCGATCGAGTTCAATCGAAGTGCTACCGGCAATCGAGGAGAGTTGAAATATCGAAGAATAATTGTGGCTATATAAACATAAATAAGTTAATTCCAGCCCCGCCACGCCAAATACTTGAGACTGGCGTATCTGACACTCGAGAAGGGTGTGTCCAACATGTTTTAGACATCTCTACGAAAAAATTGTAAAATTTTAATATATTCAATTAATGCATAATTTCGATTGAGTAGAATTATGTTCTCAAGTATTGTATAACTATTGATTGTTTCACTTTATTTTGTACTTGCACTTGACTCTGATACTCATAATTAAGTGAGCCTTTTAATTAAGGTATTTAAACTTCATTATGATTAATAAGTAGTGTGTGATGAGATCCCAATTTATTTGATTTTAAGTATGTCAAGAGTTTTTACTTGTGTCTTAAAGATTTTAATATTATAAGTTCTGAAAGTGAAAAAACATGGCAGTGTCGTGGCCTTATAGATTTTTTTCAAAAATTCGTTCCGTCACATCGTAGATGATTTATCTTTAAAAGCTAAACACATGAAACAATCAACTTATCAAGAGAGGTTCAGAATCTCTTGGGAATAATGAGCCCTACTAAATATAAAAACATGGGCTCATTTGACGCGCTTCAATTTCTTCAACACCAACTCTTAACTTTTTTTTGAAATATGTCGAGCAACATGCTATGTTACATACAACTTACAACAAATAGAGGCATTTTTAGTAACAAATTTATTTTTTCTTAATAAAATGTTTTTAATATCTCTTGACTTGTACTATTTTCTAATTATTCCAGTCAACTATTAAAATTAAAAGACTAGTAGTAAAATTATCGGAAAACTAAGAGTCCTACACTTTCTAATAATAAAACAATCATGGTCATTGATAGCCTAATTTTATAGAAATATGTATTATTATGAAAGACTAAACTACAATATTTATACAAAATGTCTTCAAGTGACGAAAATGCGAGAGGCGGTCCCGAAATTTTAGGTGTTGGATTCATCTGCTCTTGTATGTGGAGCGCCGCGAACCGTGAGCTGTCATGCGGCTCCTGCAGATGTCGGGCGTTATCTCTCCTGTTGGCATGTGTTCAGAGCGCGACTTGCTTGATTGCATGGGTGCATGTGCCCTGGGTTGGGCACATGTGTCCTTGCCCATGATATCCTCCACCACTAAATTAGGCAATGTCCCTTATGTACGTGACGCCCGTAATGCTCGATCGAGTTCAATCGAAGTGCTACCGGCAATCGAGGAGAGTTGAAATATCGAAGAATAATTGTGGCTATATAAACATAAATAAGTTAATTCCAGCCCCGCCACGCCAAATACTTGAGACTGGCGTATCTGACACTCGAGAAGGGTGTGTCCAACATGTTTTAGACATCTCTACGAAAAAATTGTAAAATTTTAATATATTCAATTAATGCATAATTTCGATTGAGTAGAATTATGTTCTCAAGTATTGTATAACTATTGATTGTTTCACTTTATTTTGTACTTGCACTTGACTCTGATACTCATAATTAAGTGAGCCTTTTAATTAAGGTATTTAAACTTCATTATGATTAATAAGTAGTGTGTGATGAGATCCCAATTTATTTGATTTTAAGTATGTCAAGAGTTTTTATTTGTGTCTTAAAGATTTTAATATTATAAGTTCTGAAAGTGAAAAAACATGGCAATGTCGTGGCCTTATAGATTTTTTTCAAAAATTCGTTCCGTCACATCGTAGATGATTTATCTTTAAAAGCTAAACACATGAAACAATCAACTTATCAAGAGAGGTTCAGAATCTCTTGGGAATAATGAGCCCTACTAAATATAAAAACATGGGCTCATTTGACGCGCTTCAATTTCTTCAACACCAACTCTTAACTTTTTTTTGAAATATGTCGAGCAACATGCTATGTTACATACAACTTACAACAAATAGAGGCATTTTTAGTAACAAATTTATTTTTTCTTAATAAAATGTTTTTAATATCTCTTGACTTGTACTATTTTCTAATTATTCCAGTCAACTATTAAAATTAAAAGACTAGTAGTAAAATTATCGGAAAACTAAGAGTCCTACACTTTCTAATAATAAAACAATCATGGTCATTGATAGCCTAATTTTATAGAAATATGTATTATTATGAAAGACTAAACTACAATATTTATACAAAATGTCTTCAAGTGACGAAAATGCGAGAGGCGGTCCCGAAATTTTAGGTGTTGGATTCATCTGCTCTTGTATGTGGAGCGCCGCGAACCGTGAGCTGTCATGCGGCTCCTGCAGATGTCGGGCGTTATCTCTCATGTTGGCATGTGTTCAGAGCGCGACTTGCTTGATTGCATGGGTGCATGTGCCCTGGGTTGGGCACATGTGTCCTTGCCCATGATATCCTCCACCACTAAATTAGGCAATGTCCCTTATGTACGTGACGCCCGTAATGCTCGATCGAGTTCAATCGAAGTGCTACCGGCAATCGAGGAGAGTTGAAATATCGAAGAATAATTGTGGCTATATAAACATAAATAAGTTAATTCCAGCCCCGCCACGCCAAATACTTGAGACTAGCGTATCTGACACTCGAGAAGGGTGTGTCCAACATGTTTTAGACATCTCTAAGAAAAAATTGTAAAATTTTAATATATTCAATTAATGCATAATTTCGATTGAGTAGAATTATGTTCTCAAGTATTGTATAACTATTGATTGTTTCACTTTATTTTGTACTTGCACTTGACTCTGATACTCATAATTAAGTGAGCCTTTTAATTAAGGTATTTAAACTTCATTATGATTAATAAGTAGTGTGTGATGAGATCCCAATTTATTTGATTTTAAGTATGTCAAGAGTTTTTACTTGTGTCTTAAAGATATTAATATTATAAGTTCTGAAAGTGAAAAAACATGGCAGTGTCGTGGCCTTATAGATTTTTTTCAAAAATTCGTTCCGTCACATCGTAGATGATTTATCTTTAAAAGCTAAACACATGAAACAATCAACTTATCAAGAGAGGTTCAGAATCTCTTGGGAATAATGAGCCCTACTAAATATTAAAACATGGGCTCATTTGACGCGCTTCAATTTCTTCAACACCAACTCTTAACTTTTTTTTGAAATATGTCGAGCAACATGCTATGTTACATACAACTTACAACAAATAGAGGCATTTTTAGTAACAAATTTATTTTTTCTTAATAAAATGTTTTTAATATCTCTTGACTTGTACTATTTTCTAATTATTCCAGTCAACTATTAAAATTAAAAGACTAGTAGTAAAATTATCGGAAAACTAAGAGTCCTACACTTTCTAATAATAAAACAATCATGGTCATTGATAGCCTAATTTTATAGAAATATGTATTATTATGAAAGACTAAACTACAATATTTATACAAAATGTCTTCAAGTGACGAAAATGCGAGAGGCGGTCCCGAAATTTTAGGTGTTGGATTCATCTGCTCTTGTATGTGGAGCGCCGCGAACCGTGAGCTGTCATGCGGCTCCTGCAGATGTCGGGCGTTATCTCTCATGTTGGCATGTGTTCAGAGCGCGACTTGCTTGATTGCATGGGTGCATGTGCCCTGGGTTGGGCACATGTGTCCTTGCCCATGATATCCTCCACCACTAAATTAGGCAATGTCCCTTATGTACGTGACGCCCGTAATGCTCGATCGAGTTCAATCGAAGTGCTACCGGCAATCGAGGAGAGTTGAAATATCGAAGAATAATTGTGGCTATATAAACATAAATAAGTTAATTCCAGCCCCGCCACGCCAAATACTTGAGACTAGCGTATCTGACACTCGAGAAGGGTGTGTCCAACATGTTTTAGACATCTCTAAGAAAAAATTGTAAAATTTTAATATATTCAATTAATGCATAATTTCGATTGAGTAGAATTATGTTCTCAAGTATTGTATAACTATTGATTGTTTCACTTTATTTTGTACTTGCACTTGACTCTGATACTCATAATTAAGTGAGCCTTTTAATTAAGGTATTTAAACTTCATTATGATTAATAAGTAGTGTGTGATGAGATCCCAATTTATTTGATTTTAAGTATGTCAAGAGTTTTTACTTGTGTCTTAAAGATATTAATATTATAAGTTCTGAAAGTGAAAAAACATGGCAGTGTCGTGGCCTTATAAATTTTTTTCAAAAATTCGTTCCGTCACATCGTAGATGATTTATCTTTAAAAGCTAAACACATAAAACAATCAACTTATCAAGAGAGGTTCAGAATCTCTTGGGAATAATGAGCCCTACTAAATATTAAAACATGGGCTCATTTGACGTGCTTCAATTTCTTCAACACCAACTCTTAACTTTTTTTTGAAATATGTCGAGCAACATGCTATGTTACATACAACTTACAACAAATAGAGGCAGTTTCAGTAACAAATTTACTTTTTATTAGTAAAATGTTTTTAATATCTCTTGACTTGTACTATTTTCTACTTATTCCAATCAACTATTAAAATTAAAAGACTAGTAGTAAAATTATCGGAAAACTAAGAGTCCTACACTTTCTAATAATAAAACTATCATGGTCATTGATAGCCTAATTTTATAGAAATATATATTATTATGAAAGACTAAACTACAATATTTACACAAAATGTCTTCAAGTGACGAAAATGTGAGAGGCGGTCCCGAAATTTTAGGTGTTGGATTCATCTGCTCTTGTATGTGGAGCGCCGCGAACCGTGAGCTGTCATGCGGCTCCTGCAGATGTCGGGCGTTATCTCTCCTGTTGGCATGTGTTCAGCGCGCGACTTGCTTGATCGCATGGGTGCAAGTGCCCTTGGTTGGGCACATGTGTCCTTGCCCATGATATCCTCCACCACTAAATTAGGCAATGTCCCTTATGTACGTGACGCCCGTAATGCTCGATCGAGTTCAATCGAAGTGCTACCGGCAATCGAGGAGAGTTGAAATATCGAAGAATAATTGTGGCTATATAAACATAAATAAGTTAATTCCAGCCCCGCCACGCCAAATACTTGAGACTGGCGTATCTGACACTCGAGAAGGGTGTGTCCAACATGTTTTAGACATCTCTACGAAAAAATTATAAAATTTTAATATATTCAATTAATGCATAATTTAGATTGAGTAGAATTATGTTCTCAAGTATTGTATAACTATTGATTGTTTCACTTTATTTTGTACTTGCACTTGACTCTGATACTCATAATTAAGTGAGCCTTTTAATTAAGGTATTTAAACTTCATTATGATTAATAAGTAGTGTGTGATGAGATGCCAATTTATTTGATTTTAAGTATGTCAAGAGTTTTTACTTGTGTTTTAAAGATATTTATATTATAAGTTCTGAAAGTGAAAAAACATGGCAGTGTCGTGGCCTTATAGATTTTTTTTTAAAATTCGTTCCGTCACATCGTAGATGATTTATCTTTAAAAGCTAAACACATGAAACAATCAACTTATCAAGAGAGGTCAGAATCTCTTGGGAATAATGAGCCCTACTAAATATAAAAACATGGGCTCATTTGACGCGCTTCAATTTCTTCAACACCAACTCTTAACTTTTTTTTGAAATATGTCGAGCAACATGCTATGTTACATACAACTTACAACAAATAGAGGCATTTTTAGTAACAAATTTATTTTTTCTTAATAAAATGTTTTTAATATCTCTTGACTTGTACTATTTTCTAATTATTCCAGTCAACTATTAAAATTAAAAGACTAGTAGTAAAATTATCGGAAAACTAAGAGTCCTACACTTTCTAATAATAAAACAATCATGGTCATTGATAGCCTAATTTTATAGAAATATGTATTATTATGAAAGACTAAACTACAATATTTATACAAAATGTCTTCAAGTGACGAAAATGCGAGAGGCGGTCCCGAAATTTTAGGTGTTGGATTCATCTGCTCTTGTATGTGGAGCGCCGCGAACCGTGAGCTGTCATGCGGCTCTTGCAGATGTCGGGCGTTATCTCTCCTGTTGGCATGTGTTCAGAGCGCGACTTGCTTGATTGCATGGGTGCATGTGCCCTGGGTTGGGCACATGTGTCCTTGCCCATGATATCCTCCACCACTAAATTAGGCAATGTCCCTTATGTACGTGACGCCCGTAATGCTCGATCGAGTTCAATCGAAGTGCTACCGGCAATCGAGGAGAGTTGAAATATCGAAGAATAATTGTGGCTATATAAACATAAATAAGTTAATTCCAGCCCCGCCACGCCAAATACTTGAGACTGGCGTATCTGACACTCGAGAAGGGTGTGTCCAACATGTTTTAGACATCTCTACGAAAAAATTGTAAAATTTTAATATATTCAATTAATGCATAATTTCGATTGAGTAGAATTATGTTCTCAAGTATTGTATAACTATTGATTGTTTCACTTTATTTTGTACTTGCACTTGACTCTGATACTCATAATTAAGTGAGCCTTTTAATTAAGGTATTTAAACTTCATTATGATTAATAAGTAGTGTGTGATGAGATCCCAATTTATTTGATTTTAAGTATGTCAAGAGTTTTTACTTGTGTCTTAAAGATTTTAATATTATAAGTTCTGAAAGTGAAAAAACATGGCAGTGTCGTGGCCTTATAGATTTTTTTCAAAAATTCGTTCCGTCACATCGTAGATGATTTATCTTTAAAAGCTAAACACATGAAACAATCAACTTATCAAGAGAGGTTCAGAATCTCTTGGGAATAATGAGCCCTACTAAATATAAAAACATGGGCTCATTTGACGCGCTTCAATTTCTTCAACACCAACTCTTAACTTTTTTTTGAAATATGTCGAGCAACATGCTATGTTACATACAACTTACAACAAATAGAGGCATTTTTAGTAACAAATTTATTTTTTCTTAATAAAATGTTTTTAATATCTCTTGACTTGTACTATTTTCTAATTATTCCAGTCAACTATTAAAATTAAAAGACTAGTAGTAAAATTATCGGAAAACTAAGAGTCCTACACTTTCTAATAATAAAACAATCATGGTCATTGATAGCCTAATTTTATAGAAATATGTATTATTATGAAAGACTAAACTACAATATTTATACAAAATGTCTTCAAGTGACGAAAATGCGAGAGGCGGTCCCGAAATTTTAGGTGTTGGATTCATCTGCTCTTGTATGTGGAGCGCCGCGAACCGTGAGCTGTCATGCGGCTCCTGCAGATGTCGGGCGTTATCTCTCCTGTTGGCATGTGTTCAGAGCGCGACTTGCTTGATTGCATGGGTGCATGTGCCCTGGGTTGGGCACATGTGTCCTTGCCCATGATATCCTCCACCACTAAATTAGGCAATGTCCCTTATGTACGTGACGCCCGTAATGCTCGATCGAGTTCAATCGAAGTGCTACCGGCAATCGAGGAGAGTTGAAATATCGAAGAATAATTGTGGCTATATAAACATAAATAAGTTAATTCCAGCCCCGCCACGCCAAATACTTGAGACTGGCGTATCTGACACTCGAGAAGGGTGTGTCCAACATGTTTTAGACATCTCTACGAAAAAATTGTAAAATTTTAATATATTCAATTAATGCATAATTTCGATTGAGTAGAATTATGTTCTCAAGTATTGTATAACTATTGATTGTTTCACTTTATTTTGTACTTGCACTTGACTCTGATACTCATAATTAAGTGAGCCTTTTAATTAAGGTATTTAAACTTCATTATGATTAATAAGTAGTGTGTGATGAGATCCCAATTTATTTGATTTTAAGTATGTCAAGAGTTTTTATTTGTGTCTTAAAGATTTTAATATTATAAGTTCTGAAAGTGAAAAAACATGGCAGTGTCGTGGCCTTATAGATTTTTTTCAAAAATTCGTTCCGTCACATCGTAGATGATTTATCTTTAAAAGCTAAACACATGAAACAATCAACTTATCAAGAGAGGTTCAGAATCTCTTGGGAATAATGAGCCCTACTAAATATAAAAACATGGGCTCATTTGACGCGCTTCAATTTCTTCAACACCAACTCTTAACTTTTTTTTGAAATATGTCGAGCAACATGCTATGTTACATACAACTTACAACAAATAGAGGCATTTGTAGTAACAAATTTATTTTTTCTTAATAAAATGTTTTTAATATCTCTTGACTTGTACTATTTTCTAATTATTCCAGTCAACTATTAAAATTAAAAGACTAGTAGTAAAATTATCGGAAAACTAAGAGTCCTACACTTTCTAATAATAAAACAATCATGGTCATTGATAGCCTAATTTTATAGAAATATGTATTATTATGAAAGACTAAACTACAATATTTATACAAAATGTCTTCAAGTGACGAAAATGCGAGAGGCGGTCCCGAAATTTTAGGTGTTGGATTCATCTGCTCTTGTATGTGGAGCGCCGCGAACCGTGAGCTGTCATGCGGCTCCTGCAGATGTCGGGCGTTATCTCTCATGTTGGCATGTGTTCAGAGCGCGACTTGCTTGATTGCATGGGTGCATGTGCCCTGGGTTGGGCACATGTGTCCTTGCCCATGATATCCTCCACCACTAAATTAGGCAATGTCCCTTATGTACGTGACGCCCGTAATGCTCGATCGAGTTCAATCGAAGTGCTACCGGCAATCGAGGAGAGTTGAAATATCGAAGAATAATTGTGGCTATATAAACATAAATAAGTTAATTCCAGCCCCGCCACGCCAAATACTTGAGACTGGCGTATCTGACACTCGAGAAGGGTGTGTCCAACATGTTTTAGACATCTCTACGAAAAAATTGTAAAATTTTAATATATTCAATTAATGCATAATTTCGATTGAGTAGAATTATGTTCTCAAGTATTGTATAACTATTGATTGTTTCACTTTATTTTGTACTTGCACTTGACTCTGATACTCATAATTAAGTGAGCCTTTTAATTAAGGTATTTAAACTTCATTATGATTAATAAGTAGTGTGTGATGAGATCCCAATTTATTTGATTTTAAGTATGTCAAGAGTTTTTACTTGTGTCTTAAAGATTTTAATATTATAAGTTCTGAAAGTGAAAAAACATGGCAGTGTCGTGGCCTTATAGATTTTTTTCAAAAATTCGTTCCGTCACATCGTAGATGATTTATCTTTAAAAGCTAAACACATGAAACAATCAACTTATCAAGAGAGGTTCAGAATCTCTTGGGAATAATGAGCCCTACTAAATATAAAAACATGGGCTCATTTGACGCGCTTCAATTTCTTCAACACCAACTCTTAACTTTTTTTTGAAATATGTCGAGCAACATGCTATGTTACATACAACTTACAACAAATAGAGGCATTTTTAGTAACAAATTTATTTTTTCTTAATAAAATGTTTTTAATATCTCTTGACTTGTACTATTTTCTAATTATTCCAGTCAACTATTAAAATTAAAAGACTAGTAGTAAAATTATCGGAAAACTAAGAGTCCTACACTTTCTAATAATAAAACAATCATGGTCATTGATAGCCTAATTTTATAGAAATATGTATTATTATGAAAGACTAAACTACAATATTTATACAAAATGTCTTCAAGTGACGAAAATGCGAGAGGCGGTCCCGAAATTTTAGGTGTTGGATTCATCTGCTCTTGTATGTGGAGCGCCGCGAACCGTGAGCTGTCATGCGGCTCCTGCAGATGTCGGGCGTTATCTCTCCTGTTGGCATGTGTTCAGAGCGCGACTTGCTTGATTGCATGGGTGCATGTGCCCTGGGTTGGGCACATGTGTCCTTGCCCATGATATCCTCCACCACTAAATTAGGCAATGTCCCTTATGTACGTGACGCCCGTAATGCTCGATCGAGTTCAATCGAAGTGCTACCGGCAATCGAGGAGAGTTGAAATATCGAAGAATAATTGTGGCTATATAAACATAAATAAGTTAATTCCAGCCCCGCCACGCCAAATACTTGAGACTGGCGTATCTGACACTCGAGAAGGGTGTGTCCAACATGTTTTAGACATCTCTACGAAAAAATTGTAAAATTTTAATATATTCAATTAATGCATAATTTCGATTGAGTAGAATTATGTTCTCAAGTATTGTATAACTATTGATTGTTTCACTTTATTTTGTACTTGCACTTGACTCTGATACTCATAATTAAGTGAGCCTTTTAATTAAGGTATTTAAACTTCATTATGATTAATAAGTAGTGTGTGATAAGATCCCAATTTATTTGATTTTAAGTATGTCAAGAGTTTTTACTTGTGTCTTAAAGATTTTAATATTATAAGTTCTGAAAGTGAAAAAACATGGCAGTGTCGTGGCCTTATAGATTTTTTTCAAAAATTCGTTCCGTCACATCGTAGATGATTTATCTTTAAAAGCTAAACACATGAAACAATCAACTTATCAAGAGAGGTTCAGAATCTCTTGGGAATAATGAGCCCTACTAAATATTAAAACATGGGCTCATTTGACGAGCTTCAATTTCTTCAACACCAACTCTTAACTTTTTTTTGAAATATGCCGAGCAACATGCTATGTTACATACAACTTACAACAAATAGAGGCAGTTTTAGTAACAAATTTATTTTTTCTTAATAAAATGTTTTTAATATCTCTTGACTTGTACTATTTTCTAATTATTCCAGTCAACTATTAAAATTAAAAGACTAGTAGTAAAATTATCGGAAAACAAAGAGTCCTACACTTTCTAATAATAAAACAATCATGGTCATTGATAGCCTAATTTTATAGAAATATGTATTATTGTGAAAGACTAAACTACAATATTTACACAAACTGTCATCAAGTGACGAAAATGCGAAAGGCAGTCTCGAAATTTTAGGTGTTGGATTCATCTGCTCTTGTATGTGGAGCGCCGCGAACCGTGAGCTGTCATGCGGCTCCTACAGATGTCGGGCGTTATCTCTCCTGTTGGCATGTGTTCAGCGCGCGACTTGCTTGATCGCATGGGTGCATGTGCCCTGGGTTGGGCACATGTGTCCTTGCCCATGATTTCCACCACCACTAAATTAGGCAATGTCCCTTATGTACGTGACGCCCGGAATGCTCGATCGAGTTCGATCGAAGTGCTACTGGCAATCGAGGAGAGTTGAAATATCGAAGAATAATTGTGGCTATATAAACATAAATAAGTTAATTCCAGCCCCGCCACGCCAAATACTTGAAACTGGCGTATCTGACACTCGAGAAGGGTGTGTCCAACATGTTTTAGACATCTCTACGAAAAAATTATAAAATTTTAATATATTCAATTAATGCATAATTTAGATTGAGTAGAATTATGTTCTCAAGTATTGTATAACTATTGATTGTTTCACTTTATTTTGTACTTGCACTTGACTCTGATACTCATAATTAAGTGAGCCTTTTAATTAAGGTATTTAAACTTCATTATGATTAATAAGTAGTGTGTGATGAGATGCCAATTAATTTCCTTTTAAGTATGTCAAGAGTTTTTACTTGTGTCTTAACGATATTAATATTATAAGTTCTGAAAGTAAAAAAACATGGCAGTGTCGTGGCCTTATAGATTTTTTTCAAAAATTCGTTCCGTCACATCGTAGATGATTTATCTTTAAAAGCTAAACACATGAAACAATCAACTTATCAAGAGAGGTTCAGAATCTCATGGGAATAATGAGCCCAACTAAATATTAAAACATGGGCTCATTTGACGCGCTTCAATTTCTTCAACACCAACTCTTAACTTTTCTTGAAATATGTCGAGCAATATGCTATGTTACATACAACTTACAACAAATAGAGGCAGTTTCAGTAACAAATTTATTTTTTATTAGTAAAATGTTTTTAAAATCTCTTGACTTGTACTATTTTCTACTTATTCCAGTCAACTATGAAAATAAAAAGACTAGTAGTAAAATTATCGAAAAACTAAGAGTCCTACACTTTCTGATAATAAAATAATCATAGTCATTGATAGCCTAATTTTATAGAAATATGTATTATTATGAAAGACTAAACTACAATATTTACACAAAATGTCTTCAAGTGACGAAAATGCGAGAGGCGGTCCCGAAATTTTAGGTGTTGTATTCATCTACTCATGTATGTGGAGCGCCGGGAACCGTGAGCTGTCATGCGGCTCCTGCAGATGTCGGGCGTTATCTCTCCTGTTGGCATGTGTTCAGCGCGCGACTTGCTTGATCGCATGGGTGCATGTGCCCTGGGTTGGGCACATGTGTCCTTGCCCATGATATTCTCCACCACTAAATTAGGCAATGTCCCTTATGTACGTGACGCCCGTAATGCTCGATCGAGTTCAATCGAAGTGCTACCGGCAATCGAGGAGAGTTGAAATATCGAAGAATAAGTGTGGCTATATAAACATAAATAAGTTAATTCCAGCCCCGCCACGCCAAATACTTGAGACTGGCGTATCTGACACTCGAGTAGGGTGTGTCCAACATGTTTTAGACATATCTACAAAAAAATTATAAAATTTTAATATATTCAATTAATGCATAATTTAGATTGAGTAGAATTATGTTCTCAAGTATTGTATAACTATTGATTGTTTCACTTTATTTTGTACTTGCACTTGACTCTGATACTCATAATTAAGTGAGCCTTTTAATTAAGGTATTTAAACTTCATTATGATTAATAAGTAGTGTGTGATGAAATGCCAATTTATTTTATTTTAAGTATGTCAAGAGTTTTTACTTGTGTCTTATCGATATTAATATTATAAGTTCTGAAAGTGAAAAAACATGGCAGTGTCGTGGCCTTATAGATTTTTTTCAAAAATTCGTTCCGTCACATCGTAGATGATTTATCTTTAAAAGCTAAACACATGAAACAATCAACTTATCAAGAGAGGTTCAGAATCTCTTGGGAATAATGAGCCCTACTAAATATTAAAACATGGGCTCATTTGACGCGCTTCAATTTCTTCAACACCAACTCTTAACTTTTTTTTGAAATATGTCGAGCAACATGCTATGTTACATACAACTTACAACAAATAGAGGCAGTTTTAGTAACAAATTTATTTTTTATTAGTAAAATGCTTTTAATATCTCTTGACTTGTACTATTTTCTACTTATTCCAGTCAACTATTAAAATAAAAAGACTAATAATAAAATTATCGAAAAACTAAGAGTCCTACACTTTCTGATAATAAAATAATCATAGTCATTGATAGCCTAAGTTTATAGAAATATGTATTATTATGAAAGACTAAACTACAATATTTACACAAAATGTCTTCAAGTGACGAAAATGCGAGAGGCGGTCCCGAAATTTTAGGTGTTGTATTCATCTGCTCCTGTATGTGGAGCGCCGGGAACTATGAGCTGTCATGCGGCTCCTACAGATGTCGGGCGTTACCTCTCCTGTTGGCATGTGTTCAGCGCGCGACTTGCTTGATCGCATGGGTGCATGTGCCCTGGGTTGGGCACATGTGTCCTTGCCCATGATATCCTCCACCACTAAATTAGGCAATGTACCTTATGTACGTGACGCCAGTAATGCTCGATCGAGTTCAATCGAAATGCTACCGGCCATCGAGGATTGTTGAAATATCGAAGAATAATTGTGGCTATATAAACATAAATAAGTTAATTCCAGCCCCGCCACGCCAAATACTTGAGACTGGCGTATCTGACACTCGAGAAGGGTGTGTCCAACATGTTTTAGACATCTCTACGAAAAAATTATAAAATTTTAATATATTCAATTAATGCATAATTTAGATTGAGTAGAATTATGTTCTCAAGTATTGTATAACTATTGATTGTTTGGCTTTATTTTGTACTTGCACTTGACTCTGATACTCATAATTTTGCACTTGACTCTGATACTCATAATTAAGTGAGCCTTTTAATTAAGGTATTTAAACTTCATTATGATTAATAAGTAGTGTGTGATGAGATGCTAATTTATTTGATTTTAAGTATGTCAAGAGTTTTTACTTGTGTCTTAAAGATATTAATATTATAAGTTCTGAAAGTGAAAAAACATGGCAGTGTCGTGGCCTTATAGATTTTTTTCAAAAATTCGTTCCGTCACATCGTAGATGATTTATCTTTCAAAGCTAAACACGTGAAACAATCAACTTATCAAGAGAGGTTCAGAATCTCTTGGGAATAATGAGCCCTACTAAATATTAAAACATGGGCTCATTTGACGTGCTTCAATTTCTTCAACACCAACTCTTAACTTTTTTTTGAAATATGTCGAGCAACATGCTATGTTACATACAACTTACAACAAATAGAGGCAGTTTCAGTAACAAATTTATTTTTTATTAGTAAAATGTTTTTAATATCTCTTGACTTGTACTATTTTCTACTTATTCCAATCAACTATTAAAATTAAAAGACTAGTAGTAAAATTATCGGAAAACTAAGAGTCCTACACTTTCTAATAATAAAACTATCATGGTCATTGATAGCCTAATTTTATAGAAATATGTATTATTATGAAAGACTAAACTACAATATTTACACAAAATGTCTTCAAGTGACGAAAATGCGAGAGGCGGTCCCGAAATTTTAGGTGTTGGATTCATCTGCTCTTGTATGTGGAGCGCCGCGAACCGTGAGCTGTCATGCGGCTCCTGCAGATGTCGGGCGTTATCTCTCCTGTTGGCATGTGTTCAGCGCGCGACTTGCTTGATCGCATGGGTGCATGTGCTCTGGGTTGGGCACATGTGTCCTTGCCCATGATATCCTCCACCACTAAATTAGGCAATGTCCATTATGTACGTGACGCCCGTAATGCTCGATCGAGTTCAATCGAAGTGCTACCGGCAATCGAGGAGAGTTGAAATATCGAAGAATAATTGTGGCTATATAAACATAAATAAGTTAATTCCAGCCCCGCCACGCCAAATACTTGAGACTGGCGTATCTGACACTCGAGAAGGGTGTGTCCAACATGTTTTAGACATCTCTACGAAAAAATTATAAAATTTTAATATATTCAATTAATGCATAATTTAGATTGAGTAGAATTATGTTCTCAAGTATTGTATAACTATTGATTGTTTCACTTTATTTTGTACTTGCACTTGACTCTGATACTCATAATTAAGTGAGCCTTTTAATTAAGGTATTTAAACTTCATTATGATTAATAAGTAGTGTGTGATGAGATGCCAATTTATTTGATTTTAAGTATGTCAAGAGTTTTTACTTGTGTTTTAAAGATATTAATATTATAAGTTCTGAAAGTGAAAAAACATGGCAGTGTCGTGGCCTTATAGATTTTTTTTTAAAATTCGTTCCGTCACATCGTAGATGATTTATCTTTAAAAGCTAAACACATGAAACAATCAACTTATCAAGAGAGGTTCAGAATCTCTTGGGAATAATGAGCCCTACTAAATATTAAAACATGGGCTCATTTGACGCGCTTCAATTTCTTCAACACCAACTCTTAACTTTTTTTTGAAATATGTCGAGCAACATGCGAGGTTACATACAACTTACAACAAATAGAGGCAGTTTTAGTAACAAATTTATTTTTTCTTAATAAAATGTTTTTAATATCTCTTGACTTGTACTATTTTCTAATTATTCCAGTCAACTATTAAAATTAAAAGACTAGTAGTAAAATTATCGGAAAACTAAGAGTCCTACACTTTCTAATAATAAAACAATCATGGTCATTGATAGCCTAATTTTATAGAAATATGTATTATTGTGAAAGACTAAACTACAATATTTACACAAAATGTCATCAAGTGACGAAAATGCGAAAGGCAGTCCCGAAATTTTAGGTGTTGGATTCATCTGCTCTTGTATGTGGAGCGCCGCGAACCGTGAGCTGTCATGCGACTCCTACAGATGTCGGGCGTTATCTCTCCTGTTGGCATGTGTTCAGCGCGCGACTTGCTTGATCGCATGGGTGCATGTGCCCTGGGTTGGGCACATGTGTCCTTGCCCATGATTTTCTCCACCACTAAATTAGGCAATGTCCCTTATGTACGTGACGCCCGGAATGCTCGATCGAGTTCAATCGAAGTGCTACTGGCAATCGAGGAGAGTTGAAATATCGAAGAATAATTGTGGCTATATAAACATAAATAAGTTAATTCCAGCCCCGCCACGCCAAATACTTGAGACTGGCGTATCTGACACTCGAGAAGGGTGTGTCCAACATGTTTTAGAAATCTCTACGAAAAAATTATAAAATTTTAATATATTCAATTAATGCATAATTTAGATTGAGTAGAATTATGTTCTCAAGTATTGTATAACTATTGATTGTTTCACTTTATTTTGTACTTGCACTTGACTCTGATACTCATAATTAAGTGAGCCTTTTAATTAAGGTATTTAAACTTCATTATGATTAATAAGTAGTGTGTGATAAGATCCCAATTTATTTGATTTTAAGTATGTCAAGAGTTTTTACTTGTGTCTTAAAGATTTTAATATTATAAGTTCTGAAAGTGAAAAAACATGGCAGTGTCGTGGCCTTATAGATTTTTTTCAAAAATTCGTTCCGTCACATCGTAGATGATTTATCTTTAAAAGCTAAACACATGAAACAATCAACTTATCAAGAGAGGTTCAGAATCTCTTGGGAATAATAAGCCCTACTAAATATTAAAACATGGGCTCATTTGACGAGCTTCAATTTCTTCAACACCAACTCTTAACTTTTTTTTGAAATATGCCGAGCAACATGCTATGTTACATACAACTTACAACAAATAGAGGCAGTTTTAGTAACAAATTTATTTTTTCTTAATAAAATGTTTTTAATATCTCTTGACTTGTACTATTTTCTAATTATTCCAGTCAACTATTAAAATTAAAAGACTAGTAGTAAAATTATCGGAAAACAAAGAGTCCTACACTTTCTAATAATAAAACAATCATGGTCATTGATAGCCTAATTTTATAGAAATATGTATTATTGTGAAAGACTAAACTACAATATTTACACAAAATGTCATCAAGTGACGAAAATGCGAAAGGCAGTCTCGAAATTTTAGGTGTTGGATTCATCTGCTCTTGTATGTGGAGCGCCGCGAACCGTGAGCTGTCATGCGGCTCCTACAGATGTCGGGCGTTATCTCTCCTGTTGGCATGTGTTCAGCGCGCGACTTGCTTGATCGCATGGGTGCATGTGCCCTGGGTTGGGCACATGTGTCCTTGCCCATGATTTCCTCCACCACTAAATTAGGCAATGTCCCTTATGTACGTGACGCCCGGAATGCTCGATCGAGTTCGATCGAAGTGCTACTGGCAATCGAGGAGAGTTGAAATATCGAAGAATAATTGTGGCTATATAAACATAAATAAGTTAATTCCAGCCCCGCCACGCCAAATACTTGAAACTGGCGTATCTGACACTCGAGAAGGGTGTGTCCAACATGTTTTAGACATCTCTACGAAAAAATTATAAAATTTTAATATATTCAATTAATGCATAATTTAGATTGAGTAGAATTATGTTCTCAAGTATTGTATAACTATTGATTGTTTCACTTTATTTTGTACTTGCACTTGACTCTGATACTCATAATTAAGTGAGCCTTTTAATTAAGGTATTTAAACTTCATTATGATTAATAAGTAGTGTGTGATGAGATGCCAATTAATTTCCTTTTAAGTATGTCAAGAGTTTTTACTTGTGTCTTAACGATATTAATATTATAAGTTCTGAAAGTAAAAAAACATGGCAGTGTCGTGGCCTTATAGATTTTTTTCAAAAATTCGTTCCGTCACATCGTAGATGATTTATCTTTAAAAGCTAAACACATGAAACAATCAACTTATCAAGAGAGGTTCAGAATCTCATGGGAATAATGAGCCCAACTAAATATTAAAACATGGGCTCATTTGACGCGCTTCAATTTCTTCAACACCAACTCTTAACTTTTCTTGAAATATGTCGAGCAATATGCTATGTTACATACAACTTACAACAAATAGAGGCAGTTTCAGTAACAAATTTATTTTTTATTAGTAAAATGTTTTTAAAATCTCTTGACTTGTACTATTTTCTACTTATTCCAGTCAACTATGAAAATAAAAAGACTAGTAGTAAAATTATCGAAAAACTAAGAGTCCTACACTTTCTGATAATAAAATAATCATAGTCATTGATAGCCTAATTTTATAGAAATATGTATTATTATGAAAGACTAAACTACAATATTTACACAAAATGTCTTCAAGTGACGAAAATGCGAGAGGCGGTCCCGAAATTTTAGGTGTTGTATTCATCTACTCATGTATGTGGAGCGCCGGGAACCGTGAGCTGTCATGCGGCTCCTGCAGATGTCGGGCGTTATCTCTCCTGTTGGCATGTGTTCAGCGCGCGACTTGCTTGATCGCATGGGTGCATGTGCCCTGGGTTGGGCACATGTGTCCTTGCCCATGATATTCTCCACCACTAAATTAGGCAATGTCCCTTATGTACGTGACGCCCGTAATGCTCGATCGAGTTCAATCGAAGTGCTACCGGCAATCGAGGAGAGTTGAAATATCGAAGAATAATTGTGGCTATATAAACATAAATAAGTTAATTCCAGCCCCGCCACGCCAAATACTTGAGACTGGCGTATCTGACACTCGAGTAGGGTGTGTCCAACATGTTTTAGACATATCTACAAAAAAATTATAAAATTTTAATATATTCAATTAATGCATAATTTAGATTGAGTAGAATTATGTTCTCAAGTATTGTATAACTATTGATTGTTTCACTTTATTTTGTACTTGCACTTGACTCTGATACTCATAATTAAGTGAGCCTTTTAATTAAGGTATTTAAACTTCATTATGATTAATAAGTAGTGTGTGATGAAATGCCAATTTATTTTATTTTAAGTATGTCAAGAGTTTTTACTTGTGTCTTATCGATATTAATATTATAAGTTCTGAAAGTGAAAAAACATGGCAGTGTCGTGGCCTTATAGATTTTTTTCAAAAATTCGTTCCGTCACATCGTAGATGATTTATCTTTAAAAGCTAAACACATGAAACAATCAACTTATCAAGAGAGGTTCAGAATCTCTTGGGAATAATGAGCCCTACTAAATATTAAAACATGGGCTCATTTGACGCGCTTCAATTTCTTCAACACCAACTCTTAACTTTTTTTTGAAATATGTCGAGCAACATGCTATGTTACATACAACTTACAACAAATAGAGGCAGTTTTAGTAACAAATTTATTTTTTATTAGTAAAATGCTTTTAATATCTCTTGACTTGTACTATTTTCTACTTATTCCAGTCAACTATTAAAATAAAAAGACTAATAATAAAATTATCGAAAAACTAAGAGTCCTACACTTTCTGATAATAAAATAATCATAGTCATTGATAGCCTAAGTTTATAGAAATATGTATTATTATGAAAGACTAAACTACAATATTTACACAAAATGTCTTCAAGTGACGAAAATGCGAGAGGCGGTCCCGAAATTTTAGGTGTTGTATTCATCTGCTCCTGTATGTGGAGCGCCGGGAACTATGAGCTGTCATGCGGCTCCTACAGATGTCGGGCGTTACCTCTCCTGTTGGCATGTGTTCAGCGCGCGACTTGCTTGATCGCATGGGTGCATGTGCCCTGGGTTGGGCACATGTGTCCTTGCCCATGATATCCTCCACCACTAAATTAGGCAATGTACCTTATGTACGTGATGCCAGTAATGCTCGATCGAGTTCAATCGAAATGCTACCGGCCATCGAGGATTGTTGAAATATCGAAGAATAATTGTGGCTATATAAACATAAATAAGTTAATTCCAGCCCCGCCACGCCAAATACTTGAGACTGGCGTATCTGACACTCGAGAAGGGTGTGTCCAACATGTTTTAGACATCTCTACGAAAAAATTATAAAATTTTAATATATTCAATTAATGCATAATTTAGATTGAGTAGAATTATGTTCTCAAGTATTGTATAACTATTGATTGTTTGGCTTTATTTTGTACTTGCACTTGACTCTGATACTCATAATTTTGCACTTGACTCTGATACTCATAATTAAGTGAGCCTTTTAATTAAGGTATTTAAACTTCATTATGATTAATAAGTAGTGTGTGATGAGATGCTAATTTATTTGATTTTAAGTATGTCAAGAGTTTTTACTTGTGTCTTAAAGATATTAATATTATAAGTTCTGAAAGTGAAAAAACATGGCAGTGTCGTGGCCTTATAGATTTTTTTCAAAAATTCGTTCCGTCACATCGTAGATGATTTATCTTTCAAAGCTAAACACGTGAAACAATCAACTTATCAAGAGAGGTTCAGAATCTCTTGGGAATAATGAGCCCTACTAAATATTAAAACATGGGCTCATTTGACGTGCTTCAATTTCTTCAACACCAACTCTTAACTTTTTTTTGAAATATGTCGAGCAACATGCTATGTTACATACAACTTACAACAAATAGAGGCAGTTTCAGTAACAAATTTATTTTTTATTAGTAAAATGTTTTTAATATCTCTTGACTTGTACTATTTTCTACTTATTCCAATCAACTATTAAAATTAAAAGACTAGTAGTAAAATTATCGGAAAACTAAGAGTCCTACACTTTCTAATAATAAAACTATCATGGTCATTGATAGCCTAATTTTATAGAAATATGTATTATTATGAAAGACTAAACTACAATATTTACACAAAATGTCTTCAAGTGACGAAAATGCGAGAGGCGGTCCCGAAATTTTAGGTGTTGGATTCATCTGCTCTTGTATGTGGAGCGCCGCGAACCGTGAGCTGTCATGCGGCTCCTGCAGATGTCGGGCGTTATCTCTCCTGTTGGCATGTGTTCAGCGCGCGACTTGCTTGATCGCATGGGTGCATGTGCCCTGGGTTGGGCACATGTGTCCTTGCCCATGATATCCTCCACCACTAAATTAGGCAATGTCCATTATGTACGTGACGCCCGTAATGCTCGATCGAGTTCAATCGAAGTGCTACCGGCAATCGAGGAGAGTTGAAATATCGAAGAATAATTGTGGCTATATAAACATAAATAAGTTAATTCCAGCCCCGCCACGCCAAATACTTGAGACTGGCGTATCTGACACTCGAGAAGGGTGTGTCCAACATGTTTTAGACATCTCTACGAAAAAATTATAAAATTTTAATATATTCAATTAATGCATAATTTAGATTGAGTAGAATTATGTTCTCAAGTATTGTATAACTATTGATTGTTTCACTTTATTTTGTACTTGCACTTGACTCTGATACTCATAATTAAGTGAGCCTTTTAATTAAGGTATTTAAACTTCATTATGATTAATAAGTAGTGTGTGATGAGATGCCAATTTATTTGATTTTAAGTATGTCAAGAGTTTTTACTTGTGTTTTAAAGATATTAATATTATAAGTTCTGAAAGTGAAAAAACATGGCAGTGTCGTGGCCTTATAGATTTTTTTTTAAAATTCGTTCCGTCACATCGTAGATGATTTATCTTTAAAAGCTAAACACATGAAACAATCAACTTATCAAGAGAGGTTCAGAATCTCTTGGGAATAATGAGCCCTACTAAATATTAAAACATGGGCTCATTTGACGCGCTTCAATTTCTTCAACACCAACTCTTAACTTTTTTTTGAAATATGTCGAGCAACATGCGAGGTTACATACAACTTACAACAAATAGAGGCAGTTTTAGTAACAAATTTATTTTTTCTTAATAAAATGTTTTTAATATCTCTTGACTTGTACTATTTTCTAATTATTCCAGTCAACTATTAAAATTAAAAGACTAGTAGTAAAATTATCGGAAAACTAAGAGTCCTACACTTTCTAATAATAAAACAATCATGGTCATTGATAGCCTAATTTTATAGAAATATGTATTATTGTGAAAGACTAAACTACAATATTTACACAAAATGTCATCAAGTGACGAAAATGCGAAAGGCAGTCCCGAAATTTTAGGTGTTGGATTCATCTGCTCTTGTATGTGGAGCGCCGCGAACCGTGAGCTGTCATGCGACTCCTACAGATGTCGGGCGTTATCTCTCCTGTTGGCATGTGTTCAGCGCGCGACTTGCTTGATCGCATGGGTGCATGTGCCCTGGGTTGGGCACATGTGTCCTTGCCCATGATTTTCTCCACCACTAAATTAGGCAATGTCCCTTATGTACGTGACGCCCGGAATGCTCGATCGAGTTCAATCGAAGTGCTACTGGCAATCGAGGAGAGTTGAAATATCGAAGAATAATTGTGGCTATATAAACATAAATAAGTTAATTCCAGCCCCGCCACGCCAAATACTTGAGACTGGCGTATCTGACACTCGAGAAGGGTGTGTCCAACATGTTTTAGAAATCTCTACGAAAAAATTATAAAATTTTAATATATTCAATTAATGCATAATTTAGATTGAGTAGAATTATGTTCTCAAGTATTGTATAACTATTGATTGTTTCACTTTATTTTGTACTTGCACTTGACTCTGATACTCATAATTAAGTGAGCCTTTTAATTAAGGTATTTAAACTTCATTATGATTAATAAGTAGTGTGTGATGAGATGCCAATTTATTTCATTTTAAGTATGTCAAGAGTTTTTACTTGTGTCTTAACGATATTAATATTATAAGTTCTGAAAGTGAAAAAACATGGCAGTGTCGTGGCCTTATAGATTTTTTTTCAAAAATTCGTTCTGTCACATCGTAGATGATTTATCTTTAAAAGCTAAACACATGAAACAATCAACTTATCAAGAGAGGTTCAGAATCTCATGGGAATAATGAGCCCAACTAAATATTAAAACATGGGCTCATTTGACGCGCTTCAATTTCTTCAACACCAACTCTTAACTTTTCTTGAAATATGTCGAGCAACATGCTATGTTACATACAACTTACAACAAATAGAGGCAGTTTCAGTAACAAAATTATTTTTTATTAGTAAAATGTTTTTAAAATCTCTTGACTTGTACTATTTTCTACTTATTCCAGTCAACTAATAAAATAAAAAGACTAGTAGTAAAATTATCGAAAAACTAAGAGTCCTACACTTTCTGATAATAAAATAATCATAGTCATTGATAGCCTAATTTTATAGAAATATGTATTATTATGAAAGACTAAACTACAATATTTACACAAAATGTCTTCAAGTGACGAAAATGCGAGAGGCGGTCCCGGAATTTTAGGTGTTGTATTCATCTACTCATGTATGTGGAGCGCCGGGAACCGTAAGCTGTCATGCGGCTCCTGCAGATGTCGGGCGTTATCTCTCCTGTTGGCATGTGTTCAGCGCGCGACTTGCTTGATCGCATGGGTGCATGTGCCCTGGGTTGGGCACATGTGTCCTTGCCCATGATATCCTCCACCACTAAATTAGGCAATGTCCCTTATGTACGTGACGCCCGGAATGCTCGATCGAGTTCAATCGAAGTGCTACCGGCAATCGAGGAGAGTTGAAATATCGAAGAATAATTGTGGCTATATAAACATAAATAAGTTAATTCCAGCCCCGCCACGCAAATACTTGAGACTGGCGTATCTGACACTCGAGAAGGGTGTGTCCAACATGTTTTAGACATCTCTACGAAAAAATTATAAAATTTTAATATATTCAATTAATGCATAATTTAGATTGAGTAGAATTATGTTCTCAAGTATTATATAACTATTTATTGTTTCACTTTATTTTGTACTTGCACTTGACTCTGATACTCATAATTAAGTGAGCCTTTTAATTAAGGTATTTAAACTTCATTATGATTAATAAGTAGTGTGTGATGAAATGCCAATTTATTTGATTTTAAGTATGTCAAGAGTTTTTACTTGTGTCTTAACGATATTAATATTATAAGTTCTGAAAGTGAAAAAACATGGCAGTGTCGTGGCCTTATAGATTTTTTTCAAAAATTCGTTCCGTCACATCGTAGATGATTTATCTTTAAAAGCTAAACACATGAAACAATCAACTTATCAAGAGAGTTTCAGAATCTCTTGGGAATAATGAGCCCTACTAAATATTAAAACATGGGCTCATTTGACGCGCTTCAATTTCTTCAACACCAACTCTTAACTTTTTTTTGAAATATGTCGAGCAACATGCGAGGTTACATACAACTTACAACAAATAGAGGCAGTTTTAGTAACAAATTTATTTTTTCTTAATAAAATGTTTTTAATATCTCTTGACTTGTACTATTTTCTAATTATTCCAGTCAACTATTAAAATTAAAAGACTAGTAGTAAAATTATCGGAAAACTAAGAGTCCTACACTTTCTAATAATAAAACAATCATGGTCATTGATAGCCTAATTTTATAGAAATATGTATTATTGTGAAAGACTAAACTACAATATTTACACAAAATGTCATCAAGTGACGAAAATGCGAAAGGCAGTCCCGAAATTTTAGGTGTTGGATTCATCTGCTCTTGTATGTGGAGCGCCGCGAACCGTGAGCTGTCATGCGGCTCCTACAGATGTCGGGCGTTATCTCTCATGTTGGCATGTGTTCAGCGCGCGACTTGCTTGATCGCATGGGTGCATGTGCCCTGGGTTGGGCACATGTGTCCTTGCCCATGATTTTCTCCACCACTAAATTAGGCAATGTCCCTTATGTACGTGACGCCCGGAATGCTCCATCGAGTTCAATCGAAGTGCTACTGGCAATCGAGGAGAGTTGAAATATCGAAGAATAATTGTGGCTATATAAACATAAATAAGTTAATTCCAGCCCCGCCACGCCAAATACTTGAGACTGGCGTATCTGACACTCGAGAAGGGTGTGTCCAACATGTTTTAGAAATCTCTACGAAAAAATTATAAAATTTTAATATATTCAATTAATGCATAATTTAGATTGAGTAGAATTATGTTCTCAAGTATTGTATAACTATTGATTGTTTCACTTTATTTTGTACTTGCACTTGACTCTGATACTCATAATTAAGTGAGCCTTTTAATTAAGGTATTTAAACTTCATTATGATTAATAAGTAGTGTGTGATGAGATGCCAATTTATTTCATTTTAAGTATGTCAAGAGTTTTTACTTGTGTCTTAACGATATTAATATTATAAGTTCTGAAAGTGAAAAAACATGGCAGTGTCGTGGCCTTATAGATTTTTTTTCAAAAATTCGTTCCGTCACATCGTAGATGATTTATCTTTAAAAGCTAAACACATGAAACAATCAACTTATCAAGAGAGGTTCAGAATCTCATGGGAATAATGAGCCCAACTAAATATTAAAACATGGGCTCATTTGACGCGCTTCAATTTCTTCAACACCAACTCTTAACTTTTCTTGAAATATGTCGAGCAACATGCTATGTTACATACAACTTACAACAAATAGAGGCAGTTTCAGTAACAAATTTATTTTTTATTAGTAAAATGTTTTTAAAATCTCTTGACTTGTACTATTTTCTACTTATTCCAGTCAACTAATAAAATAAAAAGACTAGTTGTAAAATTATCGAAAAACTAAGAGTCCTACACTTTCTGATAATAAAATAATCATAGTCATTGATAGCCTAATTTTATAGAAATATGTATTATTATGAAAGACTAAACTACAATATTTACACAAAATGTCTTCAAGTGACGAAAATGCGAGAGGCGGTCCCGGAATTTTAGGTGTTGTATTCATCTACTCATGTATGTGGAGCGCCGGGAACCGTAAGCTGTCATGCGGCTCCTGCAGATGTCGGGCGTTATCTCTCCTGTTGGCATGTGTTCAGCGCGCGACTTGCTTGATCGCATGGGTGCATGTGCCCTGGGTTGGGCACATGTGTCCTTGCCCATGATATCCTCCACCACTAAATTAGGCAATGTCCCTTATGTACGTGACGCCCGGAATGCTCGATCGAGTTCAATCGAAGTGCTACCGGCAATCGAGGAGAGTTGAAATATCGAAGAATAATTGTGGCTATATAAACATAAATAAGTTAATTCCAGCCCCGCCACGCAAATACTTGAGACTGGCGTATCTGACACTCGAGAAGGGTGTGTCCAACATGTTTTAGACATCTCTACGAAAAAATTATAAAATTTTAATATATTCAATTAATGCATAATTTAGATTGAGTAGAATTATGTTCTCAAGTATTATATAACTATTTATTGTTTCACTTTATTTTGTACTTGCACTTGACTCTGATACTCATAATTAAGTGAGCCTTTTAATTAAGGTATTTAAACTTCATTATGATTAATAAGTAGTGTGTGATGAAATGCCAATTTATTTGATTTTAAGTATGTCAAGAGTTTTTACTTGTGTCTTAACGATATTAATATTATAAGTTCTGAAAGTGAAAAAACATGGCAGTGTCGTGGCCTTATAGATTTTTTTCAAAAATTCGTTCCGTCACATCGTAGATGATTTATCTTTAAAAGCTAAACACATGAAACAATCAACTTATCAAGAGAGTTTCAGAATCTCTTGGGAATAATGAGCCCTACTAAATATTAAAACATGGGCTCATTTGACGCGCTTCAATTTCTTCAACACCAACTCTTAACTTTTTTTTGAAATATGTCAAGCAACATGCTATGTTACATACAACTTACAACAAATAGAGGCAATTTTAGTAACAAATTTATTTTTTATTAGTAAAATGCTTTTAATATCTCTTGACTTGTACTATTTTCTAATTATTCCAGTCAACTATTAAAATTAAAAGACTAGTAGTAAAATTATCGGAAAACTAAGAGTCCTACACTTTCTAATAATAAAACAATCATGGTCATTGATAGCCTAATTTTATAGAAATATGTATTATTATGAAAGACTAAACTACAATATTTATACAAAATGTCTTCAAGTGACGAAAATGCGAGAGGCGGTCCCGAAATTTTAGGTGTTTGATTCATCTGCTCTTGTATGTGGAGCGCCGCGAACCGTGAGCTGTCATGCGGCTCCTGCAGATGTCGGGCGTTATCTCTCATGTTGGCATGTGTTCAGCGCGCGACTTGCTTGATTGCATGGGTGCATGTGCCATGGGTTGGGCACATGTGTCCTTGCCCATGATATCCTCCACCACTAAATTAGGCAATGTCCCTTATGTACGTGACGCCCGTAATGCTCGATCGAGTTCAATCGAAGTGCTACCGGCAATCGAGGAGAGTTGAAATATCGAAGAATAATTGTGGCTATATAAACATAAATAAGTTAATTCCAGCCCTGCCACGCCAAATACTTGAGACTGGCGTATCTGACACTCGAGAAGGGTGTGTCCAACATGTTTTAGACATCTCTATGAAAAAATTGTAAAATTTTAATATATTCAATTAATGCATAATTTAGATTGAGTAGAATTATGTTCTCAAGTATTGTATAACTATTGATTGTTTCACTTTATTTTGTACTTGCACTTGACTCTGATACTCATAATTAAGTGAGCCTTTTAATTAAGGTATTTAAACTTCATTATGATTAATAAGTAGTGTGTGATGAGATGCCAATTTATTTCATTTTAAGTATGTCAAGAGTTTTTACTTGTGTTTTAAAGATATTAATATTATAAGTTCTGAAAGTGAAAAAACATGGCAGTGTCGTGGCCTTATAGATTTTTTTTTAAAATTCGTTCCGTCACATCGTAGATGATTTATCTTTAAAAGCTAAACACATGAAACAATCAACTTATCAAGAGAGGTTCAGAATCTCTTGGGAATAATGAGCCCTACTAAATATTAAAACATGGGATCATTTGACGCGCTTCAATTTCTTCAACACCAACTCTTAACTTTTTTTTGAAATATGTCGAGCAACATGCTATGTTACATACAACTTACAACAAATAGAGGCAGTTTTAGTAACATATTTATTTTTTATTAGTGAAATGTTTTTAATATCTCTTGACTTGTACTATTTTCTAATTATTCCAGTCAACTATTAAAATTAAAAGACTAGTAGTAAAATTATCGGAAAACTAAGAGTCCTACACTTTCTAATAATAAAACAATCATGGTCATTGATAGCCTAATTTTATAGAAATATGTATTATTATGAAAGACTAAACTACAATATTTACACAAAATGTCTTCAAGTGACGAAAATGCGAGAGGCGGTCCCGAAATTTTAGGAGTTGGATTCATCTGCTCATGTATGTGGAGCATCGCGAACCGTGAGCTGTCATGCGGCTCCTGCAGGTGTCGGGCGTTATCTCTCCTGTTGGCATGTGTTCAGCGCGCGACTTGCTTGATCGCATGTGTGCATGTGCCCTGGGTTGGGCACATGTGTCCTTGCCCATGATATCCTCCACCACTAAATTATGCAATGTCCCTTATGTACGTGACGCCCGGAATGCTCGATCGAGTTCAATCGAAGTGCTACCGGCAATCGAGGAGAGTTGAAATATCGAAGAAGAATTGTGGCTATATTAACATAAATAAGTTAATTCCAGCCCCGCCACGCCAAATACTTGAGACTGGCGTATCTGACACTCAAGAATGGTGTGTCCAACATGTTTTAGACATCTCTACGAAAAAATTATAAAATTTTAATATATTCAATTAATGCATAATTTAGATTGAGTAGTATTATGTTTTCAAGTATTGTATAACTATTGATTGTTTCACTTTATTTTGTACTTGCACTTGACTCTGATACTCATAATTAAGTGAACCTTTTAATTAATGTATTTAAACTTCATTATGATTAATAAGTAGTGTGTGATGAGATGTAAATTTATTTGATTTTAAGTATGTCAAGAGTTTTTACTTGGGTCTTAAAGTTATTAATATTATAAGTTCTGAAAGTGAAAAAACATGGAAGTGTCGTGGCCTTATAGACTTTTTATCTTTAAAAGCTAAACACATGAAGCAATCAACTTATCAAGAGAGGTTCAGAATCTCATGGGAATAATGAGCCCTACTAAATATTAAAACATTGGCTCATTTGACGCGCATCAATTTCTTCAACACCAACTTTTAACTTTTTTTGAAATATGTCGAGCAACATGCTATGTTACATACAACTTACAACAAATAGAGACAGTTTCAGTAACAAATTTATTTTTTATTAGTAAAATGTTTTTAATATCTCTTGACTTGTACTATTTTCTACTTATTCGAGTCAACTATTAAAATTAAAAGACTAGTAGTAAAATTATCGGAAAACTTATGCACTTCTGGATTCTTTGGAACATCTCATTAATTTCACATCTATGCTCAGTAAGCGAGGAGACAGAAAAATATAGATAGATAGAACGTTGGTCTTCTCTTGTCCAGTATCAAAACTTAATAAAGTGGCTCATCTGCAGTATCATAAATATTACATATATCAGAGTCCGTCGTGATCAAGAGTGTCCTTTAAAATATAAAAAAGACAGTTGGATTGATAAAAGGTGTAGAAAGTAATGACTAGTTTTAGCATACCATCATTGTCGTCAGGCATATTATTATCATCTTCATCATCATCAAAATATTCAGCCTGCAAAACCGTGAATCTATTAGCACAAGACGTAATACCTTCAATTGAAATATTGTTTTTACAGAGACCATTTGATGTCCGTAATTATTGCGTTAACATTCAAGTCTTGCCATTTCCTAGTTTTAAGTAAGAGAGCCAGCTAATATTATCACTGAAACAAGTTCAATGACATTGCAAGCAAGTTTTGGTATTGCAGAAAGCGCATAAAGAAAGGACAGTTTGATGGGACGCGGTGTTATTAAAATTGATTTAAAGGAAAACAAAACAAAAAAGGCAAAGCAAATCAAATCAAATAAAATATGTGTATGCAAACATCACCTGCTCATAGTCACCCTCATCACTGAATTCTCCTTCATCCTCTTCATTTTCTACGTCTTCTTCCTCTTCCTCACCTTCATTTTCTTTCTTTTCTGTCCCTTCTTGGCCCTGGAGAGTCAAATTTGCAGAGCAAAGCTATTATTGTGGAAAAAAACAAGGTGCTGAAGGCAAATAGGAAATTAGGAATATAGCGCTGGCTAAAGTAAATCAGTAAAGAGAAAACAAAAAATAGAGAATCATGTGAAAGGCGCAGAGACATTACATTATTCCGCTGTTCAAGCTTCTCAAATAGATCCAATTTCTGAAAGTCTGTCAAAATCAACATTTCGACCATTTAAAAGAAGTAAACTGTAAATAGATCATTAGTAGCACAAATTTACTTCAACAACCCAATTATCAATAATATACCCGATCTGTTCCATAAGCAAATGAGTAAACATTTGTGGTATGCATAATATCCTAGTAACAAGAAAACCATTTTCTCTGTTTAGTACCTGACTCTGGATTCCATCTTACTCTTTTAGCAACCTGTTTTCCCTTCTTTTCACCTGCAAAATCATACCAAAAAAAAATATGGGACAAATTGTAACCCACGGTGGTAAAAACCTGTAAAAGACATGTTCCCTTCAAATTATTAATAATTTCAAATTTTGGCAAATTATAAACCTCGAGCTAGTTCTGCAGGAACATGATCAGTGTCCAATTTTATGAAGTGCCAGAGTGGAGGCTTAGCGTTTGCTGCTTGTGAATTCCTGTCTGAGTACCTTTCTATGTCCGTTTTTTGTACTTCTGTAGACACAAAATATGGACATACATGTCATGCGATCCATTGCATCGTAAGCACTTGTAATACAAAAACAAAAAACGGTGATGAGAAACTCAACAAGTGTTTAAGCAAGCAGCCAATTACAGTGAAAGTTTCATAAATAAGAAACAAATACTGAATGTGCATGATGAATTAATTAATTTGGCAAGCAAATATGATGAAAACACCAAAGTAAGGTTATCAAATAATACAACTTGGCAATTTGAAGGCTACAAAAAATCCCACAGTTAAACAATATCTCACTCAAATGGATATAAAAGAACATAAATGTACCATTTCCAGACATACTATAGAATAAAGAGTGTCTCCACCCTTAGCAGTGCATAAATTATGCAATGCAAACGAAATCCAACCCACAATTTCAAACCATGAATCATGGATCAAAGTTTTTAAACACATATGTCCAGATGCTCTTTTATTTCGACTCAGATACTCAAGATAATAAATAACTAATCATTTTTCATTGTGTCTCGACATCCACTACTACAAAAGTTCAGGCGGAGTTTGAAACATACCTCAAAACTTTAACCCATGATCCTAATATTTAACAAATAAAGCAAACGAATTAATAACTAACTCACAACTCCAATAGATTAGCATATTTTAGGACACAATTAGTGACTCACTCTTTTCTTTTTAGTAGATTTCTTGTTGCAGTGGTTTGGCAGTGGTTTGGCAGAAAACATAATTAAACCCAGAGACAGTGGTTTGGCAGAAAACGTTGATGAACAGAAAGAAAGCACATTACATTACATACATAGTTAGTTAATAATAAGGCAGGCTTGTAATGATTTTCAGGGAAACATACTACACCAAAATAAACCAGAATAAAGTGAAAAAAAAGACCAATAAACAAAAATACAATACTAGAAGATTTCATTGTTGAAAGAAAGAAAGAAAGAGGAAAAAAACTTACTCTGACTGCGTTCGTTTCTGTCTTGGTAAAAATAGGGAGATGAATTCCAATACTTGTGCAGAGCAGCGGACCACCTAATTAACTGTATATTCGACGTTGAATATTCTGCTTGACCTAATTCCGCAATTTCTGGAAACAGTTCGAAGGGCTCTTGCTTGGCTAACCGGAAATTGCCGAAACTACCACGTCCTCGCCCCCTTCCTCTGAAGGCCATTTTCACAAACTACTGATGATTAGATATAATAATAATCTTTTCTGACGCGCCGCCGGAGTACCTTCACCAATTGAGAAGCCAAATCATCATCCGTATTCAATCAACAACAACAATTAACAATAATATTCATCATCATCAGTATTCAATCAACATTCAACAGTAATATTCATCATCATCAGTATTCATCAACATTCAACAATAATATTCATCATATAATCATATTCATCATAAGTAGCCATCATCATCATAAGTATTCATCTCAATTGGAAATAATTGAAAACGAACAAAATGATAAGTAACTTACTGATTCAGGCGGGGAAAGTGGTGGCGTGGCAGCGTCGGTCGTGGAGTGGTGGCGCGGAGGTGCGGACTGCGGAGCAGTGGTGGCGGTGCGGAGGTGCGGACTGCGGCAGTCCGTCGTGCAGTGGTGGCGGCGTCGGTCGTGTAGCGGTGGCGGTGCGGACTGTCGTGGAGTGGTGGCGGTGCAGACTGTCGTGGAGTGGTGGCGGTGCGGACTGCGGCGTCGCGGCAATGAGTGGGAGAGAAGAGGGGCTGGTGGGTGGTGCGGGTTTCGTCGTGGATCGCGACTATCGTGGTGGTGGTAGTCAGGTAGAGTAGTGGTGGAGGGTGGCGTCGTGGTGGTGATGGAGCTGCGGCGTCGTGGTGGTGGTAGAGCAGTGGTGGTGCGCGGCTGTCGTGGTGGATCGTGGCTGTCGTGGTGGTGTTAGTCTGGTAGAGCAGTGGTGGAGCGCGGCGTCGTGGTGGTGATGGAGCAGTGGAGTCGTCGTGGTGGAGCGGCTTTCGTGGTGGTGGTGGCGGCGGCTGGAAGATGGTGAGAGAAAGAAAGAGATGGAGGCTGGTGAGGAATAAAAACCTAAGGGAGAATTACACAAGTACCCCTCAACTATGGGTAAATTACACAAAGTACCCCTTCTCTTTGGAAAATTACACAAACAACCATATGAATGATTTTTCGTAATTTTTTTATTTCAAACTATTGAATGCAAATTCATGTTCTTCAATTATTTTGCACAAAAAATAAAAAATAAGTCAAAATTATTGCATTAAACCTCATTTATCTCGTTTAAAAAGACAAAAAATATTGATAACAAATAATTTATTGTAATAAAAAATAAATTATCTGCGAATTTTAGTCTCTGCTATAATATAAATTTGAAAGGTTGTCTTAATTATTTTAATTTTTTTGACCATAAGGGTAGTTTGCGTAATTTTCCAAAGAGGAGGGGTATTTTATATAATTTACCCATAGTTGAGTGTTCTTTGTGTAATTCTTCCAAAACCTAATGTGGGTAGAATATTTTATTAATTAAGATTGTAAATTTAAGGGGCGGGTGGGATGGATAACCCGCCACCCGCCCGCGAGAAAGCGGGTTACCATAATTTTGGACTGCCAGTATTCAAATAAAAAAAAGAACCGTGGGTTTGCGGGTGGCGGCGGGCGGGCGGGGTGACAGTTTTTTGAACACCCCTTAATGGAATACATAAGTACTTGGGGAGAAGGATTTTTAACCATCGAAAAAGTCAATACATTCCATGGCACAAAGGAGCAATGTTTGTGGGAAATCGAATGGTATACGAAAATTGTCCGTAGGTGGAAAACTATTCTCAATCCCAATGAAGGCCGAAACTACCACGTCCAGAAATTGCCGAAACTACCAAGTCCTCGCCCCTTTCCTCTAAAGGCCATTTTCACAAACTACTGATGATTAGATATAATAATAATAATAATAATAATAATAATCTTTTCTTTCGTTCTTTCTTTCTAAATGGTAAATCGTATGTAGGAGCTGGTGAAGGTACTCCGGCAGCGCGTCAGATGGTATTGGGTAAAAATTGATGATTGGGTTTATTAATTAATACATTAACGTCATGTTTGGATGCCCTTAAGATGCATTATTAACTAAATATGGTGGGCTAATATGGTGTCTGGTTTGCTAAATTTCTGCAATAATTAGTAATGGGAGTCTGGTATTAGGTGGGTCATGGCTGCACTTTTGGGCTTTAATTTATCCCACCTTCTTAGCTGATATTATTTAATGTGGGTTGATGGGCATACTAATATGCCTATTAAATAATGAATCTTTTGAGGGCCAAGGGCATCCAAACGTGACGTAAAAACTTTTATAGGGAATTTCATATGAGAGGCTTCCATCTATAAGTGTTTTGCACATCTACAACCGTCAGTTGCGTTTTTTGCATCTTATTTTAATTGTACGACAGATAGATGGAAGCTTCATCGAGTGCAAACCCCACGTATCACTTCACAATCAAAAGGTTCAGTCCCAACCAAAATAGAGAGGAACCACCCGAAGAACTCGTCGAGTGCAAAGGCACACAAATTCATAATGAAGTTAACGATGAAGACGATGAATATGATTGATAATCTTGACGATTCGGCGGTTGGTCAAGGTGCGTCCAATAATGATGACCCCTTAATGGAATACGTAAGTACTTGGGGAGAAGGATTTTCAACCATCGAAAAATTCAATACATTCCATGGCACAAAGGAGCAATGTTTGTGGAAAATCAAATGGTATACGAAAATTGTCGGTAGGTGGAAAACTATTCTCAATCCCAATGAAGGCCGAAACTACCACGTTCGAAAATTGCCGAAACTACCACGTCCTCGCCCCTTCCTCTAAAGGCCATTTTCATAAACTACTGATGATTAGATATAATAATAATAATAATAATAATAATAATAATAATAATAATAATAATAATAATAATAATAATAATAATAATAATAATAATAATAATCTTTTTCTTTCTTTCTTTCTAAATGGTAAATTGTATGTAGGAGCTTGTGAACGTACTCCCGCGGCACGTCAGATTGTATTGAGTAAAAATTGATGATGGGTTTATTAATTAATACCGGCACGTTTGGATGCCCTTAAGAGGCATTATTAACTAAATATGGTGGGCTAATATGGCGTTTGGTTTGCTAAATCTCTCCACTAATTAGTAATGGGAGTTTGGTATTAAGTGGGTCATGGTTGTACTTTTGACCTTTAATTTATCCCACCTTCCTAGCTGATATTATTTAATGTGGGTTGATGGGCATACTAATATGCCTATTAAATCATGAATGTTTTGAGGGCCAATGGCATCCAAACGTGACGTAAAAACTTTTGTAGGAGAATTTCGTATGAGAGGCTTCCATCAATAAGTGTTTTGCACATCTACACCCGTCAGTTGCGT
The DNA here is from genome assembly GCA_948329865.1 of Linaria vulgaris. Lineage (NCBI taxonomy): Eukaryota > Viridiplantae > Streptophyta > Magnoliopsida > Lamiales > Plantaginaceae > Linaria > Linaria vulgaris. The sequence goes on from OX415251.1 coordinate 70,277,690, forward strand.
TTTTTGCATCTTTTTTTAATTGTACGACATATAGATGGAAGCTTCATCGAGTGCAAACCCCACGTATCACTTCACAATCAAAAAGTGCAGTCCCAACCAAAATAGAGAGGAACCACCTGAAGAACTCGTCGAGTGCAAAGACACACAAATTCATAATGAAGCTAACGATGAAGACGATGAATATGATTAATAATCTTGACGATTCGGCGGTTGGTCAAGCTGCGTCCAATAATGATGACCCCTTAATGGAATACATAAGTACTTGGGGAGAAAGATTTTCAACTATCGAAAAATTCAATACATTCCATGGCACAAAGGAGCAATGTTTGTGGGAAATCGAATGGTATACGAAAATTGTCGGTCGGTGAAAAACTATTCTCAATCCCAATGAAGGCCGAAACTACCACGTCCAGAAATTGCCGAAACTACCACGTCCTCGCCCCTTCCTCTGAAGGCCATTTTCACAAACTACTGATGATTAGATATAATAATAATAATAATAATCTTTTCTTTCTTTCTTTCTAAGTTGTAAATCGTATGTAGGAGCTGGTGAAGGTACTCCGGAAGCGCGTCAGATGGTATTGGGTAAAAATTGATGATGGATTTATTAATTAATACCTTAACGACACGTTTGGATGCCCTTAAGGGGCCTTATTACCTAAATATGGTGGGATAATATGGTGTTTGGTTTGCTAAATTTCTGCACTAATTAGTAATGGGAGCCTGGTATTAGGTGGGTCATGACTGTACTTTTGACCTTTAATTTATCCCACCTTCCTAGCTGATATTATTTAATGTGGGTTGATGGGCATACTAATATTCCTATTAAATAATGAATGTTTTGAGGGCCAAGGGCATCCAAACGTGTCGTAAAAACTTTTATAGGAGAATTTCATATGAGAGGCTTCCATCTATAAGTGTTTTGCACATCTACACCTGTCAGTTGCGTTTTTTGCATCTTTTTTTAATTGTACGACAGATATATGGAAGCTTCATCGAGTGCAAACCCCACGTATCACTTCACAATGAAAAAGTGCAGTCCCAACCAAAATAGAGAGGAACCAAACGAAGAACTCACCGAGTGCAAAGACACACAAATTCATAATGAAGTTAACGATGAAGACGGTGAATATGATTGATAATCTTGACGATTCGGCGGTTGGTCAAGGTGCGTCCAATAATGATGACCCTTTAATGGAATACATAAGTACTTAGGGAGAAGGATTTTCAACCATCGAAAAAGTCAATACATTCCATGGCACAAAGGAGCAATGTTTGTGGGAAATCGAATGGTATACGAAAATTGTCGATAGGTGGAAAATTATTCTAAATCCCAATGAAGGCTAAAACTACCACGTGCGTAAATTGCCGAAACTACCACGTCCTCGTCCCATTCCTCTGAAGGCCAATTTCACAAACTACTGATGATTAGATATAATAATAATCTTTTCTTTCTTTCTTTCTAAATGGTAAATCGTATGTAGGAGCTGGTGAAGGTACTCCGGCGGCGCGTCAGATGGTATTGGGTAAAAATTGATGATGGGTTTATTAATTAATACCTTAACGGCACGTTTGGATGCCCTTAAGAGGCTTTATTAACTAAATATCGTGGGCTAATATGGTGTTTGGTTTGCTAAAATTCTGCATTAATTAGTAATGGGAGCCTGTTATTAGGTGGGTCATGGCTGTACTTTTGGCCTTTAATTTATCCCACCTTCCTAGCTGATATTATTTAATGTTGGTTGATGGACATACTAATATGCCTATTAAATAATGAATGTTTTGAGGGCCAAGGGCATCCAAACGTGACGTAAAAACTTTTATTGGAGAATTTCATATGAGAGGCTTCCATCTATAAGTGTTTTGCACATCTACACCCGTCAGTTGCGTTTTTTTCATCTTTTTTTAATTGTACAACAGATAGATGGAAGCTTCATCGAGTGTAAACCCCACGTATCACTTCACAATCAAAAAGTGCAGTCCCAACCAAAATAGAGAGGAACCACCTGAAGAACTCGTCGAGTGCAAAGACACACAAATTCATAATTAAGTTAACGATGAAGACAGTGAATATGATTGATAATCTTGATGACTCGGCGGTTGGTCAAGGTGTGTCCAATAATGATGACCCCTTAATGGAATACATAAGTACTTGGGGAGAAGGATTTTCAACCATCGAAAAAGTCAATACATTCCATGGCACAAATGAGCAATGTTTATGGGATATCGAATGGTATACGAAAATTGTCGGTAGGTGGAAAACTATTCTCAATCCCAATGAAGGCCGACACTACCACGTCCAAAAATTGCCGAAACTACCACGTCCTCGCCCCCTTCCTCTGAAGGCCAGTTTCACAAACTACTGATATTTAGATATAATAATAATAATAATCTTTTCTTTCTTTCTTTCTTTCTTTCTAAATGGTAAATCGTATGTAGGAGCTGGTGAAGGTACTCCGGCGGCGCGTGAGATGGTATTGGATAAAAATTGATGATGGGTTTATTAATTAATACCTTAACGGTACGTTTGGATGCCCTTAAGAGGCCTTATTAACTAAATATGGTGGGCTAATATGGTGGCTGGTTTGCTAAATTTTTGCACTAATTAGTAATGGGAGCCTGGTATTAGGTAGGTCATGGCTGTACTTTTGGCCATTAATTTATCCCACCTTCCTAGCTGATATTATTTAATGTGGGTTGATGGGCATACTAATATTCCTATTAAATAATGAATGTTTTGAGGGCCAAGGGCATCCAAACTTGACGTAAAAACTGTTATAGGAGAATTTCATATGAGAGGCTTCCATCTATAAGTGTTTTGCACATCTACACCTGTCAGTTGCGTTTTTTGCATCTTTTTTTAATTGTACGACAGATATATGGAAGCTTCATCGAGTGCAAACCCCACGTATCACTTCACAATGAAAAAGTGCAGTCCCAACCAAAATAGAGAGGAACCAAACGAAGAACTCACCGAGTGCAAAGACACACAAATTCATAATGAAGTTAACGATGAAGACGGTGAATATGATTGATAATCTTGACGATTCGGCGGTTGGTCAAGGTGCATCCAATAATGATGACCCTTTAATGGAATACATAAGTACTTAGGGAGAAGGATTTTCAACCATCGAAAAAGTCAATACATTCCATGGCACAAAGGAGCAATGTTTGTGGGAAATCGAATGGTATACGAAAATTGTCGATAGGTGGAAAATTATTCTAAATCCCAATGAAGGCTAAAACTACCACGTGCGTAAATTGCCGAAACTACCACGTCCTCGTCCCATTCCTCTGAAGGCCAATTTCACAAACTACTGATGATTAGATATAATAATAATCTTTTCTTTCTTTCTTTCTAAATGGTAAATCGTATGTAGGAGCTGGTGAAGGTACTCCTGCGGCGCGTCAGATGGTATTGGGTAAAAATTGATGATGGGTTTATTAATTAATACCTTAACGGCACGTTTGGATGCCCTTAAGAGGCTTTATTAACTAAATATGGTGGGCTAATATGGTGTTTGGTTTGCTAAAATTCTGCATTAATTAGTAATGGGAGCCTGTTATTAGGTGGGTCATGGCTGTACTTTTGGCCTTTAATTTATCCCACCTTCCTAGCTGATATTATTTAATGTTGGTTGATGGACATACTAATATGTCTATTAAATAATGAATGTTTTGAGGGCCAAGGGCATCCAAACGTGACGTAAAAACTTTTATTGGAGAATTTCATATGAGAGGCTTCCATCTATAAGTGTTTTGCACATCTACACCCGTCAGTTGCATTTTTTTCATCTTTTTTTAATTGTACAACAGATAGATGGAAGCTTCATCGAGTGTAAACCCCACGTATCACTTCACAATCAAAAAGTGCAGTCCCAACCAAAATAGAGAGGAACCACCCGAAGAACTCGTCGAGTGCAAAGACACACAAATTCATAATTAAGTTAACGATGAAGACAGTGAATATGATTGATAATCTTGACGACTCGGCGGTTGGTCAAGGTGCGTCCAATAATGATGACCCCTTAATGGAATACATAAGTACTTGGGGAGAAGGATTTTCAACCATCGAAAAAGTCAATACATTCCATGGCACAAATGAGCAATGTTTATGGGATATCGAATGGTATACGAAAATTGTCGGTAGGTGGAAAACTATTCTCAATCCCAATGAAGGCCGACACTACCACGTCCAAAAATTGCCGAAACTACCACGTCCTCGCCCCTTCCTCTGAAGGCCAGTTTCACAAACTACTGATGTTTAGATATAATAATAATAATAATCTTTTCTTTCTTTCTTTCTTTCTTTCTTTCTAAATGGTAAATCGTATGTAGGAGCTGGTGAAGGTACTCCGGCGGCGCGTGAGATGGTATTGGATAAAAATTGATGATGGGTTTATTAATTAATACCTTAACGGCACGTTTGGATGCCCTTAAGAGGCCTTATTAACTAAATATGGTGGGCTAATATGGTGGTTGGTTTGCTAAATTTTTGCACTAATTAGTAATGGGAGCCTGGTATTAGGTGGGTCATGGCTGTACTTTTGGCCTTTAATTTATCCCACCTTCCTAGCTGATATTATTTAATGTGGGTTGATGGGCATACTAATATTCCTATTAAATAATGAATGTTTTGAGGGCCAAGGGCATCCAAACGTGACGTAAAAACTTTTATTGGAGAATTTCATATGAGAGGCTTCCATCTATAAGTGTTTTGCACATCTACACCCGTCAGTTGCATTTTTTCATCTTTTTTTAATTGTACAACAGATAGATGGAAGCTTCATCGAGTGTAAACCCCACTTATCACTTCACAATCAAAAAGTGCAGTCCCAACCAAAATAGAGAGGAACCACCCGAAGAACTCGTCGAGTGCAAAGACACACAAATTCATAATGAAGTTAACTCTGAAGACGGTGAATATGATTGATAATCTTGACGATTCGGCGGTTGGTCAAGGTGCGTCCAATAATGATGACCCCTTAATGGAATACATAAGTACTTGGGGAGAAGGATTTTCAACCATCGAAAAAGTCTATACATTCCATGGCACAAAAGAGCAATGTTTGTGGGAAATCGAATGGTATACAAAAATTGTTGGTAGGTGGAAAACTATTCTCAATCCCAATGACTACAAGCTCATGGTCGAAATCGGACGTATCTTATCTCCTTTCGAGGAAGACGGCGAAGAAGATACGCTAACCACTATTGAAATTGTTGTGAGCAAAGAAGTGTCAATAGACAAAGATAAATCATTGAATATTGATCATGAAGCACCTCAAACCAACGTGGTGATTCAAGAAACACAACCACACGCCATCCCTATAAAAGTAGAGACGGAGCTTGAGTCAATGCCCATAATTCATGCACAAGAAGAGGTAGTGGAGATAGAAGTGAGTAGTCCAACACTAAAGGCTAATGGTGAGAAGACCGAGTTCAACTTAGAACTTGCCGTTGATGACCTTAGAACTTGGCGTTGATGACCATGCAAAAGCCGAACCACTCCTACCAATTAGAGAAGTTATCGCATTGAAGGAGAAGCAACTGAGGAAAGGCATAGTATTAGATCCAAACATTGAATGGCTCATGATTATGCGCCTACAATTGAAGAGTCCACATTAGTGAGTCATATGAGGCACGACAACTTTACTATTTAATGTGTTAATTGAATATTAGTCACATACATAATTCATACTTTTCTTATAATTCATAAGACTTTTTCTCTTGTTCCTAATTCTTAATTAAATTATTTTCGTGTGAAAATAATTTTTTTTTTGTTCTTTGTAGAAGAACACGGCATTTGGATGTTACTACGCCATTGATCTAGCCAAGGAACACAGAGGAGAGCATACATACTATCACTAGCATCGACAAAAGGCATAATTTTAAAGATAACAAATAAAGAAAGCACCAATACCTACAATCCAACAAGTCATATGAGCTTGTTGCTAGATCAGGGGAGTACTCTCATCTATGTTTTATTTTAGATGTTTTGACGATAGGACATCGTGTGGTTCTCTGTTAGGGGAGGAAGCTTCGCTTTTTGTTATCTATGCTGTTAATAATAGGCTTTTTTCAAAAGCCTAGTCCTCACTCCACGATGCCTCCTAAGCATCACGAAGGTCACCCCAGTATCGGCTGACTTAAATGTTCTTCTGATGCTGGATATACGGTGTTCTATCTCTCATGATAAGTATTTCACAGAGTACAAATCTCGCGCGATGTATCGAGAGCTTTAAATATCCTCACGAATACCCCCTAGTGATACGATACTCCCACTTACCTTATCGTTCGAAACCTACTCCCTCGTAACTCATAATCCCAAAGAAAATGTACTGAAACAAGGTATCGGGAAACATACTCTATCGAAGAAATCTTCTTCTCTATTCACCTATCGGAAACAAGGTATCAGGACAAAAGGAACGAAATACGTCATGATCTTATCTTCTTGAAACGATAAGGCCACCAACAAAAGCGACTCAGCACGCTGGAGACACATGTCCAAATAAGCCCGGTGGCGGACACATCCTGAAGCTATGTCATCATCCTCGGAGACAGTTGTCAATACTATAAACCAACATTCAACATTTATCCCCCAAGCATCGGACATCTGTCCTCAGAAAATACCCTACTTGTATGAATACCATGCCCTATAAAAAGGGGGGCAAATCAATAAATATGATATCCTTTTTGGGAAGGGAGAGAAGAATAAAGAAGGATAATAACAAGTGGTTGGATTCTCTTCAAACCTGGGCAAAGCGTCGCTACCCACCCCCAAAATTCTCAAATAATAAGTAACTGTTAACATATGCTATATATTTATCCTAAAGTCTAGTCATTTTTTTTAGGATCAAGTCATTAGATTCAGGTTTGAAGCATGAAAGCATGAATAAGTAGGGATCAATGATATATGCATAATATAGTATGAATTTGAGATGTAAAGAGTATACATGCGTGAATTGAGTACATCATGCGTAATATTGTCAAAAGCATATTCTATTTCATATACACCATTCACGATGCGCGTAAGTAGAAAATATTGAGATAACTGTATTGAATTTATGAGAAAATGGGGAATTGCATAGAAATTATGAATCTCGAGTAATTTACTCTATTGCCATTTGAAAAAAGTGTGAACTTGAATTGTTGAGGAAATGAAAGTAAACCATCTTTTCTATCATCTTTGAGACTTTCAAGCCCAAAATCCTTTACAAATAAAATAATTCTCAACAGTGGCAGAGCCAAGTGGGGTGCGTGTGGGGGCACTTGCACCTCCCAACATTCTACATTTTTTTAATAGTAGTACATTGAGATTTTTTTTAATAGTTTTATGTTGAAAACGAACTACTGCAGAAATTTTCCCCCTATCTGGGCCTTCTTTTATTACTCTTAGAAAATAGTAAGCAGGTCCATATATTAGCCCACGAAAAACGATACATATAAATAAAAACACAACAGCCAATACTTATAAAAACTAAATACAATTTAACTATAAACAAAAATATTTTAGTTTATATATGAATAATTATATAGTTTTTAACTAAGTTTGAAAAAAAATATATAGCGCAATCTCGCCCTCCCTGTTTCGGATCCTGGCTCCGCCCCTGATCATCAGAACCCCACTGGCGCATTTTCTATGTAAGTCTTTTGTTTATTTAACGACATCTACCTACTCTTTGAGCCGGATGATATACTATCACACCCTTTTCTAGAGGTGCATTGATTAAATCATATGAAAGAAAAGAAAAGGAGAAGAAGGATGGGATTTGAAAAACGAAAGTGTTTGAGCCTAAAAGAAATATGAAGAAGACTGAAAAGTCAAAAGGAGGATGAATCGAGTAGAGAGCATATAATAACCCCCACATGAAAGTGTAAGTGTGGGGGAGCGTCTCGAAATTCAATGGAGTATAGGGTGGATTGATACTTGCAAAAAAAAAACGTAATGAAAATAGCAAAAGAGCCTAAAATGTATGACAAGAAAAAATGGAGGAAAAAGAAAACAAATGAGTTGATTTAATATGTACATCTTTAGAAGACATAAATGTCTTTTTCCACAATAGTCATACCCGAGTCTAACATTACAATCTAAGAAAGTCTTAAAGATCCTCAACATGAAAAGTTCACATGTATGGATAATAGTGAGAAAAGTAGAAAACAATAGTGAAGTAACTATAAGTGAAACTCTATGAGTTTGTGAATTCTTTATGAAAGTCTTGTATTCTATACTTATACATACATGAGCACACCACGTAGCACGATGAAATTTTGCATGATAATGACTTTATTAAACTTGATGTACAATGTTCATCTCTTATTTTGACCATAAGTTGCATTTTCATAATATATTCCTATGCATGAGTGTTGAAATGTGATGACTTGAGTTCTAAATTAGATTGGGCCAGTTTTTAGTTTTGTGTTACTAGAGGACGAGCAATGATCTAAGTGTGGAGGTTTTGATGAGCGTTTATTTAGCGTGATTTAAGTACTTATTTCTTATGATTTTGTATAAGTATTGGTACATATTTATTGGTGTTAGTATTTTTTTGTGTTTTTTTAAGATTTTGGTGAGTTAAGACAAAGCGAGCTAAAAGCGCCTAAAATGCATATTTTTTGAAACATGGCTTCACGACACAACTTTGAATTGAGAAGAATCTAAGTGAAACCATTGATTCAAATATGTGTAGATAAAGCCACGTGAAGAATCAAAGGTCGTACTACATACCACTGAAAAGCCACGGAATTTACTGTTCCAACACAACAAGCGGATATAGATTTCGACCTCCAGAGATGAAGTTATAGCCACAACCTTGAAGTCTCGTTGAGCATAAAAGACACGCTCGACATGCCAAGTCGCGTGACACCTGCGCGACTCGCGCCACTTCCTACGCGAGGCAAGCACTATGCAGAGAGTAGAGTGGTCATGGCAACTACCTGTGCGACCCACCTGACCACCTGCGCGACAACTGCGCGACATGACCCGAGACTCGCGACACGGCCAGAAACGTACAAGAACCCTAATTTCGGCCCAACACCTACTTTTATCTATAAATATCATTAGGGCTACGTAATTCAGGGCACCACCAATTCATAATATTTACGCCAATACACATAAGCATTCATTAGCACACAAGTTGAGATCGTTAGCAAGGATTCAAGTCAGAGATCGAGTAGAAAGTAGCAAAGCGACAATGAGTAGGAGTTTATCTTTTCGTTACTATTTCATTACGATGTTTATTTTCTATTTGTGATATTAAACTTGTAATCATGAGTAGCTAATTTGTTATGTTTAGAGTTATGGCGTAATTGGGTTGAAGACCCTATATGATTTCTTATATTTTGATTAAGATCTTTTTCGTTTATGCGTTTATTCATTTATTTTGATCGCAATGTTTTTTTGTATCTAGTTGATACATGAATGATTAGAAGTTATGGGAGGTCACTAACGTGCCCTCATAATACGTTATGTGGGATAATTAAACCTGAGATTATATGGGAGGCCACTAATGTTGCCACATGTCTTCTTGTGGCCTCAAAAGAAGACATGAACATGTAAATCAAAGCCTTAATCAAAGAGCGTGTGAATGAATATCAGAAAAATCCAATGGAACCTGGGACTCCAAATATTCATCCATCATTAGATTTAGTTATAGTAGTACTCAACAAATCATCGAATTGAATTCAGTCTATTAGTTAGTTTAGTTTAGTTAATTGAACTTCCAACCTACAACATAAAAATCTTGTTCAATAACCAATTGAGAATAGAATAGAACGAGTGAGATTGATTCATACAACCTTCGTGGATACGATAATAGGGATGTAATCTTATTTTCCATTTGATATTACTTGACTCATATACTTGCAAAAGTGTGTATTACTAAATAATAACACGTGAAAATATGCAGCAGTAGTCAAATCACGAGTCAAAGTTCATATTGTTGCCTCGGGAGTCAAATTCATCTTGTATTTAGTCCAATTGTCGACATAGTCATGTCTATGAAAAAGTTGATGTAAAATGGTTTGATGTACTTTGTTTGACGTACATTTGTTTGATGTATTTTTGTTTAACGTGCCACAGATTGACGTACCATAAGTTGACGTGCCACGAGAGACGAATGTGTTGACCTTGATTGGTTGACGTGCCAAATTAAGAGTTGATGTTTATCGTGCTTTTCTGGAGAAAGGAAGCACACACCCTTGAGCTCCCAAAAATATAACCCTTCAATTGAAGAAATTATGGGGTATTTATAGAGGTAGGGAAGGCCTTGGGGTGTGGGGACCACCCCAAACAGGCAAGAGACAAGGGAACACGTCGGTTGTTTGACGTGCTCCCACCACGTCGGTTAATTGACCGACGTGGGGGGAGTTTGATCGACATGCATGTCAGTTGCTAACCGACGTGCCACGATCCAACGAGGTACGTCGATTACTAACCGACGTTGTACATCGGTGTAAACCGATGTGCCCACGTCGATCTATCCGACGTGGAGCTTTTGTTTGGGGCCACGTCAGCCTATCTGATGGGGCATTTCCCACCACGTCAGGCCTATCTGACGTGGTTTTGTTGTCGTTTCATGAGTCGTGTCGCTTGAACATCGTCTTGACATGTGTTTGGACTTGTCTGATCGGTTGAAAATCGCCTTTCAATTCCCTTAGTTTCCGTACAATTGGGGAAATGATTTTGCGCCTTTGAGGTGTCGTGTAAGTATGGCACACCGATATGGTTTTTAAACGGAGAAGGTGTTGAAGAAAGATGGTGTAGCGACGGTGAAAGGCGGTGATGGATAACGCGGTGAAGGTGTTTTGTTTCTTATTTATTTCTTGTTCTAATCGATTCTTTTTCTTAGTTTTGTGGTCGAATAAATTTTGTATTTTGTTATTGTTTTATCGATTTTATTTTTATTTTGGAGTAGAAAGTGCAATTTTAATATGCTAAGCAAAAAAGACGATGATATTATTTATGTGGAAATAAACAAACAAAAACATAATCTTGGGGTGCAAAGTGACAAACATTTTACAATTTCAGTATGCAATGCGGTTTATGTTTGAGTTTGATGGTACAATGTGTAAAAAAGAGCGTCTTCTTTTTAGCATTCATTTAATGAGGAAAACATCCTGGAGGCCTTTGCAATGGGAAAAATAAGTCCATTTAATTAAGAAAATGGGTTAATTATGAGAGAAAAAATTAAAAATGTTAAGTGGGCGAAATAGAAAGAAATCATAAATATTCGGTTCCCCCCTCGATAAGAAATTGGATTCGAATTGAGAAACAAAAGAAAAGAAAATGAAGCGAGTTACCGTTAGAGCACACACACACAAAACACGCACAAAGAGATGCCTAATACGAAGAGCGGCGATGATGATGATGCAAAGATGAGAATGAAATCCACAAAAAGGAATGATGCCGTTACGAGACGTTTCAAATGCCAAATCCAAATCCAAATCCGAACCCAAACCCGCCGCCATTAGTAAGATTGTGATAACAACAGCCGATGAGGAACAAGAAGAAGAAGATGCCCACGATCGCCTTCTCCTTGTCCACTCCAATGTCTCCTCTCTTTTGCACCAGGTAATTTTGGTACCTAGGGTTTTGTATGTTTGTTCGAATTGTATTTAGCCATTTGATGATGCATCTTCAATTTTTGACCTAGATTATTCATTATTAAACTTCTTACTATACAAGAATTGGTCTCGGATTTGCACTGTCCATTAATTAATTTATTTATTTGCCCAAATCCCTACTTTTCACTGATTTTGTCACTCACACTTCACGTGTTTGTCATTTAAGGTTTCAACATGTGTTCCAAAGACAAAAATAAGACGGTGTTTCTCGCTCGACTAACTTGTCATTGCATTGCATTGCATTGCATTGCATTGCAATCAACTCTTTTATCCCTAGTTATTTTACTATTGTTGCTGAGTCGCAACTCACAGGGTACATACAACAAGTGGCTTTACTTCTCTTGTTCCCCATAAAAGGCAGGCAAACATGTCTGTCTTCTTTGCTTTATTCAAATCTCTCTAAATGGTTTGCCTTCTTCATTGATGTTTCAACTGATTGAGCGAGCCTTTGATGATATTATTATTGAGAAACTTGTGGAGCAGACGTTGATCACTACCATTCTGCAATTGAATAATAATAGCTTTGATATGGGGGCAGAGCTATGACCATTGTTTTTCTCATTCAACAAGTTACAACTACTATTGATGTGATTGTGATCTGCAATTATATCTTGCATGCATAAAGAAATGTACTTGTCTTATAGGTAGGTTTAGTCCAGGCTGTTAGGAATTTACTTACCTTTGATCCATTGAAAATGGATCCCATAATACTTCGATTATGTTGATCTTCGCCCGACTCGAATCCATGATGTATTCTGCATTTAATTCACTCCAAAATGGTCGGATTCCAATCACAAACGAAAAGGGATCATTGCCACAATCCAAGAGCCCCAAAAGGATGAGTTTTTGTGGTGAAAAATGGCCACAAATGTCTTTTCTTTTTACCCTCATTTTGTTGTACGAAAATACTATATTTTCTATGTTTCTCTCTTTCATTTTCTGCATAAAAGAGTTGTGTGGAAGTTATGGGAGTTGAGGGAGTTTTCACCTATAAGAGGGAAAACTTCTCCCTCATTTAATTTGAATTCAAACGCAATTCGGGTCGGGTTTAGCCCGCATGGGCGACCCACTCATATTATTACATCATCTCCCACTCGCACATGAGGGCTAGACCCAGTCTAGTTAGAACATAATAACAACTCACCATTTTCATACAAGCAAATGGATCGTGTGACCAACGAGCATACTGAGCTTCAATGCTATACACTGGTTAAGGATATATAGCAGCTTAAAACTTAAGCACACAACTATACACCGGTTAGAGATATATAGCAGCTTAACTTCTTCACCACGAGGACAATGTATCTCGCTATACCCCAGACTTCACTTACTTGCATCAACTAGAGTGTCTCTAATTCCTTGTTATATAAGGAGCACACTCTCTTTTTAAACTCTATACATTGTATTCACAATTATGTCCAAACCTCAAAGTTTGACAAAATTGTGCGCACGGTGAATACAAGATAGGCGCAAGTCATAGACAGTCTTCCTTTCTAACTTTAACCTCTTAACATTAAAATGGTTGCTTTCTTAGACATGCACCGCATTGCCGAATTTGTCATGGCTATTAGTAAAATGCTAAAGTAGCAATACCAAAATAAAGCCTCGAGAAAAAGTTAAAAGTCATAAGGGTATATTATGAGGTCTTTTAAACCTCTGGGTCTCACACAATGAGGAAACAAGATCAATTCACTCATTACTCCAACGGTCACAAAAGCACATGTGGTATGAAACACATGCTACGATGCTTTTCTTCCTCTATGGAAGCGTATGTCATTTTTAATAGTATTACACATCGTACAGATCTTAGTTCAAGTGTCTCTAACACTTAACTTGAATTTTCTTCTTGTTAGTCCTCTACAAACACAAATCACAAGAAAACTCACATCTGGCTATAAGACAAGTATAATGGATTGTGGGAATCCATACCGATTACTTAACTTTATAACAATAATCTCATCTTGATCATCAATCAAGGCGACAATGTAACATAAGTATGATTTAGTATACAAACAAATCATAATTGTCTCATCTCTGCACACTACCTAGCGTCAGAGGTGATTGCTCGTGTGAGAGAGTCAATCTACACTTGTCAAACATACATTTAGACTTAGAATGTTTTCACCAAAAAAGTAGATGATTTTATAACATTCAAGTCTTAAACTTATGGACACAACTAACTGGACATCATCTAGTCCAATTAGGCTAAATTCTATGCTAGCCCTGAGATTCTGAACCATCGACAGAGACATCTCTAGGTTTTAAGTTAAGTCACCAAACTAAACCATCATCATGCATAGATATGTATTGCAAAGTCACTTTTTTCTTTGCATAGATATCTCTCACAAACCTTTGTTTTGTGATTATACGTTTTGGTTTTATCACTTTGAGACTCTATTGTAAGGAATTGCTGCAAGTCACCATAATGTACGCTACAGCTCCCACTTGCCTTACAATCTACAATGATAAATTACTCACTTCAACCAAAATCATACTACTGCAAAAAAAATGTGCTATAGAGTCTCATTTAATACGCACATCAATACACTCGTTTTCTTTAAGCTCTTTATACAAATAGCAACATCAGTTAATGAAGAAGCAAATTAGAGATCGATTTACTCCAAGTCAAATCACATCTTGATAATCAATGAGTGTATTCTTTTCAATAATGACCAAGTCCATTATTGAGTTTGTAAGTATGTAGTGTATATAGGAGTCCAAAATCCTACATTAGTATTGACCAAATTCTACTTTTAAGAATTCGGCTATACTTATTGACTAGACCCATGGTATTACAGCTATCAGGACAAGTATGTAGCACTTTAAATCTCAACTATCAGAGAGATTTTTCTTAAACAATGGTTTGGACATCTTTATAACTAGAGCTTTCACAGATTCCAAGGCTTAAGATATTCGACATCCTCATGAGTATAAATTTCACCGAAATTCATTTCAAACCACTCCATATGGCTCAAGATGCAAGTCATCAACACATAGAATGATTCCTATGAATTTCGGACATAAAAGGTACATTTACCTCAATTCACTCCCTATCTTAACGATAAAAGAATGAACATTACTAAATGATGAAACATACTCTTTACAACCCCCACGCCCAGGGTATCATCAAGATTGATAGAAAGAGTTATTTTAAGCGAACCACACAGACTTTTAAACACTTGTCAAGTCTTTTCATGATCAAAGCAAATAAAATCACTCCGTTGTGATTGAAACACGAAAAAGTTTGATTAAAGATAATGATCGAATACTTTCATAAAGAAAGAGAATGAGCTCATCTTCAAAATGATTCTCATGACCCATAATCTAATAAAAAATATTGTCTAAGCTTTCATCGTAAAGACACAGACTGCCCTTAGTGAACTTCACATATATAATCATCCGTTGATGATAGTAATGTAAAAACACCTTCTAGCCAAGTTTATTAAGATTACCCTTCGGCAAAACTGATAAACCATAGTCTAAGAGATTGTGTAAGGCCATAGACCAACATAAAGTTCTTAAACTCTATTTTATATGCCTTTGATGTGAAATCTAGAAACGTGTTCATAGATTTCTGTAATAAAATTCCCATCGAGAAATACAATCTCAAGGTTCATATAAAATACACGAAAACTCATATCTATCAACGAATGATGAATCGATATAGTTTCACCACCATAAGATGAATAGTTCTTGTCCAAAACACAACATATCCCCTTTTGGTGAAATAAAACTTATACTTCTTCAAGATTCTTACAATCTTTAGTATAATAACGAGAACACGTTAGTTCTCAAATATCTTACGCCTTAATCTTAAGTTGACCAGTACATTTACATGGTCAAACATACAAACTCAAAAGGAAACTTGTTCCATCTCACGTTGCTCGAGCAAACCTTGTAACAAAGGACAAGGTACTGCTTGTTCCTTGAATTTCATTTATCTCATCGAGATAAATAACGAAACTTGATATTGCTCTAATGTCGTCTAACACCTACTTGAGCAAATCTTCTACATTACTTAAACTGTACATAATTCAGTCATAAAATCGATTGATTTATCACCGCTGGCTCCCACTTGAGTCACAAAGCATCGACATGCTCAGACTTAACAGATAATCAACCATGATTAGAATCAACAAACTGAACAAGCTTTCTACCTTTTCACATCCTTCCGACAAAAGAGTTACATAACTCGAGCAATAAGATTTTATGATTTACTCTTTACTCTTACTACACATGTTCGCGATGAACAAAAACACCTCAGCCACTTGGTGTATTTCAGACAAAACACACCTTTAATATTGGAAACAATACTTTTCATTGAAAATAAAAGAGCATGAACACAAGTTCATCGTTCCAAGGCCTAAGGTAAAATAGATAAAGTCTTCCACTCAATCTTATCCAATGTAAAGAGTAGAGTAGATAATAAGACGAATGTCCACAACCGACGACTTGAGTTTAGAAAGAATCTCCTTTCGAGAATAATTTTCTAACTTAAGTGTGTGTAAAATTCTCAAGTATAATTTTCTTTTCCTTCTCATAGCAACACCAATATGCGTATACGTATGCAAGGAAATCACAAAAAAAAAAAAAAATTAGCAATATGTCATTTTTCATTACATACTCTACGCATCTTCTCCAATATTAAGGATCATTACAATCCTACTCATTGGATCTTAACTTTACAACACCCAAGACACTCAAGTATCTCAGATTTGTTAAAAATCAATAACAAAAGAAATGCGCAAGTTCCTTCATAAATGTAATGAAACTAACGACTTTATGCTATGCCTTCGTATCAGGTAAATCATAGAAACTTAAGGAGTTATCCCCGTGGAACTCAGTTTAAATCCATCTTATACGATGGTTACTCCGTCAAAATTTTCAATGAAGAAAATTCAGTTAAGGAGGCAAAATCCGAATGTATGTCTCATAGGTGTTACACCATAACCCCTATCTTCGTTTTTGCCCAATGTGACTAATGTTTTGATTACTACACGAGAAGTGCATTGATCATTCCTAACGATCAATGTTGTAATAAAAACATTCCTATAGTCACATGTCGACACGATTAGAGAAAATTGGATGTCCAATACCATATTATGCTACACCTAACAACACGTTGTAACTAAGTCACAACATTTCTCCAGTCACAAGATCATTGAAGAAAAAGAATTCTTCAATTCTAAGTCTAACCTCCTTCATCTCACATATAAAGTCATGTAGTGCAAGTCCAACATCCATATCACTTGATATGTGCATGTTGACGCTTTCTTGGTATGCCTAGAGCTTACCTCCTACATCTTATCAAAGATTATATGTGAGAGAACTCATAGATTTCCTTAAGTATTATACAGTCTCAAGTTCTAATAAATCTTAAAGTCCACGTAGGACAAGATTTGTCATTACAACCGTAGAGATGTCCTAACTCCTTCGAAAATCTATTTAAGTACCATATCCCAATCAATGTAATCAAAAGATCACCATACAGAATGGAACAATAGCATGGTAACCACAACAGTGTTTATCCCAGATCAAACACTTGCTTATATTCTCCGACTATGTAAATAGTCTATCATCGTTGGTTACGTTTCAGTACATCATAAAACTGAAAGTTACAAGTTCTCTTGTTAAGTTGATGTGAACCTAAAACCAACCTTAAACGCCTCAACAGTGAGTCTAACGACACAAATGCCGCTAATCTCAGATTTAACATTGAGCGTCACTTGAACCGATCAGTTTAAGAAAAAACCGAAATTCAAATCAATTGATGAAGAGAATTATACGAGGCTTGACTCGAGCTTACTACTCATAAAAAAAAAACGTGTTAGCTGACTACATACATTGATCACACTCGACGTCATTCAAGTCGTGGTCAATCTAAATTAACTCATGTGCCTTTTGAGAGTCAGCTATCTTGAACACGTATTATTGTACATATATTCTTCATAAAAAAATGTACACCATATATAGACCAGTGAACACGCGGCTTTACAGAGCGGCACAAAAAAAAAGCAGAAGCTAAGAAAATCTGAAAGCCATTAAGGTCTATTTCTAAATCTGAGTAGTTTGACCTTTCAAAAGAATGTTAAGTGACCCAGTTGATGCTTTCAAAGCATCTTAATCGTCCTATCGCTATTATGATCCTAACGACACATAGTGTCTACTTAATTCACAATAAGTGCAAACAAGGCACTTAACTCAGTGAATAGATCGATTGAGTTGCCATGGTCTGTCAATTTAGAGATATCTATATATGTCCATCTACTATGAAAAATTAATTTTGAGTTTAGCAAATTAACATTCATGACAATTAACCATGGGGTACAAAATCGAAAAAGTCACAAGGTGACCTATCATCACCCATATCCTCACGTTCATTATCACAAGCTTAATTTCTAAAAAACAAAATCTCTAAAGTTCTAGGTGAGAACTTCCCAAATTCTTCCAACCTTAGAACTCCCACTCGAATTTAGTACAAAGTCTATAAACGTGCATTTATCAAGTACACAAAAATACATTCTAGATAAATAGCACGTAAGGAGATAAACATGTATTCTTGACAAACAGACAAGAATATAACATAATCATGCAATTCATAAATACATGTTATTTTCACTATGTAACAATATACAACACGTCACATGATAAGCATAAGTGAACATGTTCATGTATATATATACAATTATCTCCCTAACATAAATCCTAACACCGAATCTTTATGGCATCACTTATAACTTTTAGATCCCCGAGCTAAATATTAGCCAATCAAGTATGCATGATAAAATTCTCTTAGGATTTTTATGCTTCCCATTAACCATATCGAACAACGAGCTACAACGCTCGGGGTTTTCGTTCAGAAGATCTCACAATGTTTCAAAAATGTCAAAATCCAATACAACAAAGTGTATTACATCTTTATTGTGGTTCTCTAACCACTTATTGTCCATTAGAACTGTTAGGGCCGTGCGTCTCACACCCTGACCCGATCGGCCCATTCATTATCTTTGTTGATATTATTTTGTTTAAATTATTAGGATTTAGTTAAATCTAATATGGTAATTATCTTGAAGAATATTGGTTTATCTTGAAAGATATATAATCATCTAAATCCTGATATACCTTCCTTATCTCTTTATTGTACTTGGACTAATAAGCGTGCATATTCATTATAAGATTCATGAAGATCGGTTGGAATCCTCTTGATAAGGAAGGACAGTCTCGCGAACAGCTGGCGTGCTCTTCTTACTTGGAAAGAAGATCGCCAGTGGATTGCAACTGAAGATTCGATAGAAGATTCTGGTGCGCCTATATAAAGAGATGACTCGAGATCATTATGAGGCACTTCGAAAAAGATATTAAGCAGTCAGTCTTGTATCGAGTCATTGGTGAAGAACACTAAGTCAGAGTGTCTCTGGAGTAGCTTAGTGTGTCTTCGATTCAAGCGTGTTTCTGAAAACAAGTTAAGGGTTAGGTGTTGCAACTGCATATGTTAGAGGGAGTCTAGTATATGAGTTGATTTAAATCCTTCATTGTAAGTCTTAAGTAGGAAACAGTTTGAGTCAAACTTTGGGTGAAAGCCCCGTGGACTAGGACCATTTGGACCGAACCACGTTAAAAACCTCTTGTGTTCTTTATTGTTTATGTTTTACTGTTTTTCGCAATTGCAACTGCAAAAACTGTCTTCAAACGTTAAAGAACTATCGTCTGTTGTACTTAAGTGTACAGTTGCAACTATTGCTAAGTGCAACTGGACACAATTACGAGTATTGCAGATTCTAAGATCTTTCAATTGGCATCAAGAGCGGGTCACTATATTTACATAGTGTAGATTCTGGTCTAAAAGATCTTTGTTTTATTTAAATTGATTTACCTATGGAAGAAATGAGGGAAGGTCTGTCGACCATTAAGCCACCGATGCTAACGGCCACGAACTACTCCTACTGGAAGAATCGCATGCGAAACTTCATAAAACAACAGGATCAGAAGGCCTGGAAGAGCATTCTAAAAGGGTGGACCCCACCGACAGATGATCAAGGACGCGTGAAATCCGAGCTGGAATGGACCGATGCTGAAGAACTCTTAGCAAACTACAACTCTACAGCTTTAAACATTATTTTAGTTGCTGTTGACTATGACCAATATAAGAGTATATCTAACTGTGAAATTGCAAAAGATGCTTGGCAGGCTATCGAGAATGCACATCAAGGAAATGACAAAGTACGCGCATCCAAGTTGCAACTACTCAATGACCAGTTCAACTATGTACGCATGGAAGAAACGGATACCATCGCTCAGTTCCATTCCAAACTTAGGCATCTCGCGAGTGAAGCCACCATCCTTGGAGCGGACTTCCCTGAATCTCGGATCGTGCTTAAACTTCTAGGATCTCTCCCTGGAAGGTTTGCAATGAAAGTCTCAGCCATCGAAGAAGCAAAAGACGTCAACACACTACCCCTGGCTGACCTCATGGGATCCCTAACCGCATGGGAAATGAAACTCAAGAGAGAAGGAGACACCATTTCCAAAGGAGTTGCACTTCAGGCCAGTCTTCCACAGAACAGTCCCAACTCAGAATTAGAGCAATCCTTAGCACTCCTCACTAAGAAGTTCAACAGAATGAACAAACGTTGGAGTAGAGGTAACCCTTCAAACCCAGTTGTAAGTCCCTCTGATTTGCCTAATAATAAGCCTTCCGTTGCTAATAGACTTGACAACAAAAGGTCTGGAAAGGGTATTCAATGCAGGGAATGCCAAGGCTTTGGACACATAAGGGCAGACTGTGCAAATCTGCTCGAGAAAAACAAAAGTCGTGCTCTACTTGCATGGAGTGAGGACGAATCTGATGACAGTGAAGATAACACAGAAGAGATCGATGACATTGCATTTTCATCGTTCATTCCCCTTAGAGCCAACATGGGAGTTACAATTCGCAGCAACTCTGACTCCGATTGTGACTCATTTGACAATAACGAGTTGGAACGTACAGAGGATATGGAGTCAATCTGCAGAAGAAACTCCGAATTGGAGGCCCAACTCAAGATTGTGTCTACTTTTGGCAGCCCTGTGAGAATGAACAACAGAATCCTCGAACTCGAAAGAAAGGTTCTCGCCCTCTCCTTGGAGAGAGACCTCGTGTCCGCTGATCTGGAATCAGCGCTTAAAGCCCACAAAGTACTTGTTGAAGTATGCGATCTCACCAAGAAGGAATTGGACACACTGGCTAAGAATGTGAAGCTGCTCACACCAGGCACAAATTTGGAAAAAGTTCTGGACACCCAGAAAGTTGCAACTGGGAAAACCGGAGTAGGATATGTTGACTCCACTTCACCAAAGTTTCTTAGGAATACCAAGACATCCATGTCCAACAGGAAGAGGATACCCAAGGGAGTTGAAATTCTGTTCGACTATTCCAACACCAACGATCAGGTACGTGTCAGTTGCAATTTGCCAGCAACAGTATCTGACCGAAATTCTGTGAACAGGTATGCAAGAGGAAGATTCATTCCTATCTGCCACCACTGCGGAGTCCAAGGACACATTCGTCCCTACTGCTATCAACTATGGACATCTCAGGACACACCCTCCATCATTGTTCCCGAAGTACAGAAGAAGAAGAGGAGAAATCAAAGAAAGAAGAAGATCATTCCGGATGCACCCACGGTTGCAACTGTCGTGCCACCTCGACAAGTTTGGGCTAAGAAATCTTCTAACCCTCTTATTTGTCTTACTGCTTGCAACTCTACCTCTCAAGAAAGATCCTACTCTAACTCTTGGTACTTTGATAGCGGTTGCTCTAGGCACATGACAGGAAATAAGGACATCCTAATTAACTTTGTGCATGAACGAAAGGGCGATGTTATTTTCGGTGATGGAAACAGAAGAAAAATAATGGGGAAAGGAATCCTAAGTGTTAAAGGCTTTCCCAAACTAAAAGATGTTCACTATGTTGATGGACTGTGTGCAAATCTCATTAGTATTAGTCAGTTGTGTGACGATGATCTCTTTGTTCACTTTACCAAAGATGAATGTGAAGTTGTAGATCAATTTCAAAATATTGTCTTGAAAGGACTAAGAAGTACTGAGAATTGTTACACTATGACTAACTGTAAAGCTACTTTCAGGTCACTTACCTGCAACTCGAGCAAAGAATCTGTTGCAGAATTATGGCACCAACGGCTTGGCCACCTCAATTACAAGTTCCTGGCACAACTCTTCAACAATCAAAGTGTGAGAGGATTACCAAAGCTTGGAGCAAAGCCAATTGGAAAATGTGGCTCATGCATTGAAGGAAAACAGACAAGAATGAGCCATAGTGAGTTGCAACACATACCATCGGTAAGAATTCTAGAATTGCTACACATGGATCTTGTGGGACCCATGCAAAAGGAAAGCATCTCCGGTAAGCGTTACATTTTTGTATGTGTTGATGATTTCTCGAGATACACTTGGGTTGAATTCCTAAAAGACAAAAATGAATCCTTTGTATTCTTCAAAAAACTATGCAACGCTGTTGCAACTGAGAAGGATCTAACTGTCAAAAGAATCAGAAGTGATCATGGTAGGGAGTTTGAAAATTCAAGCTTCGCTGAATTCTGCTCTGACAAGGGCATATTTCATGAATACTCTTCCCCCATCACACCACAACAAAATGGGGTTGTTGAAAGGAATAACAGGACACTAGTTGAAATGGCTAGAGTCTTGCTCAACTCAAAAAAATTAGCCATCAAATTTTGGGCTGAAGCAGTGAACACTGCATGCTATGTCATTAACCGAGTTTACCTACGACCAGGTACAACTAAAACTGCCTATGAACTCTGGAAAGGTAAAAGACCAAATGTTCAACACTTTCATGTCTTTGGTTGCGCCTGCTACGTTCTAAATGATAAGGAACCTAGAGGAAAGTTTCAATCCAAATCTGATCTAGGAATTTTTGTTGGGTACTCACGGCATAGTCATGCTTATCGCGTATTTAATATGCGCACTCAAACTGTGGTTGAATCATCTAATGTTGAGTTTGACGATTACAGGGACTTTGCAACCACATCATCTGAAGCCCGGATCACTGAACTAACAGATGTTGTTGATGAGGAAGAATCACACCGCACACACAAGCCTTCACCACCAGTTGCAACTGATACAGTTACCCAACAACCTGAGGATAATCCAACAGATACAGTTCCAACAGAGACGGACCCTATCACTGCAGTACAGGCATAGAACCCACAAGCACCACCACACATCAGGAGGAACCACCCACCTGAAGCTATCATTGGGGACATAAGTGACGGGATAAGAACGTGAGATATCCCTCGAAGGAGATATGACCAAATGGTGCGGTTTGTGAGTTACACCTCGAAGATTGAACCCAAGAACATAAAGGAAGCACTACTGGAAGAAGCTTGGATAGAGGCCATGCAAGAGGAACTAAGTCAATTTGAACGGAATGATGTTTGGACACTTGTCCCTCGCCCAGACAAAGTAAACATCATCGGCACCAAATGGATATTCAAGAACAAGACCGACGAATTGGGAAATATTGTGCGCAACAAAGAAAGACTAGTTGCACAGGGATACACGCAAGTCGAAGGAGTCGACTATGACGACACATTTGCCCCAATTGCAAGACTAGAGTCCATTCGTCTTCTTCTCGCAGTTGCATGCGGGTTGCATTTCAAACTCTTCCAGATGGATGTTAAGAGTGCATTTCTGAATGGATACTTGAACGAAGAGGTGTTTGTCGAACAACCGAAAGGATTCACCGATCCCCACTTTCCTGACCATGTGCTGAAGTTAAAAAGAGCACTTTATGGCTTGAAGCAAGCCCCACGGGCGTGGTATGAAAGACTCACCGTGTACCTTCTTGAAAAGGGATACACGAGAGGGAGTGTAGACAGAACCCTGTTCTATAAACACTTTGGAACAAACATTCTTATTGCCCAAATTTATGTAGATGATATCGTGTTTGGGTCTACATCTCGGGATGAGTTGCAACACTTCATTTCTATTATGAAAAATGAGTTTGAAATGAGCATGGTTGGTGAACTCACCTATTTTCTTGGTTTGCAGGTAAAACAGCAAAATGATGGAATATTCATATCACAGGCGAAGTACGCTAAGAATCTTGTCAAGCGTTTTGGCCTTGAACATGCCAAACCTATGAAAACCCCCATGGGCTCTACAGATCGTCTTAGCAAAGATGATAGTTGCAACTCGGTGGACCCCAGTCTTTACCGAAGCATGATAGGAAGTCTATTGTATCTCACTGCTAGCAGACCTGACATTTGCTTCAGCGTTGGAGTATGTGCAAGATATCAGGCCAACCCGAAAGAATCTCATCTCAAGGCAGTCAAGCGAATTATTCGCTACATCTCTGGTACAGTAGATTTCGGGCTCAGTTACAACTTCAATGATAATCTATCTCTTGCAGGATACAGTGATGCAGATTGGGCAGGATGTGCTGATGATCGAAAGAGTACTACATGAGGATGCTTCTACCTAGGAGCAAATCTTGTGTCCTGGTTCAGCAAGAAGCAACACTCAATCACATTGTCCACAGCCGAAGCTGAATACATCGCTGCTGGGAGCAGTTGCACCCAACTGGTTTGGATGAAACAAATGCTAGAAGATTACGGTATCTTCCAAAATGAAATACTCCTCTATTGTGATAATACAAGTGCCATTAACATCTCTAAAAATCCAGTCCAGCATTCTCGCACTAAACACATCGATATTCGATATCACTATATTAGGGAACTGGTTGAGGCTAAAACTATTGAGCTACGACATGTGTGCACTGACCTTCAACTTGCAGATATTTTTACCAAAGCTCTGGATGTGACACGTTTTGAGCACCTTCGCAAGTCGTTAGGGCTCTGCCTCTTGTGAATTGCAACAGGAACCCGATTGCAACTGAGGATGACCAGTGCCTGACCTTCTGCCTATTACTGATCTCAGACAGTCTCCTCATGTTTGGTTGTTGTAATCTTAAAAAAAAAAAAAAAGGAACGGAGGGCTTCGCTCATAAGTTGCAACTGGAAAAAGCTACCTGACCTAGAAGCAGCAAGTATGAAAGCTAGCAATTCTTATCTCACGCGACTACTCATTGCAAAGAGCTACCTTGCTCACAAATGTGTCAGTGTGAAAGCTACCAGTTGTTCACATCTCTGTACTTTAGTTGCAACTGTGTTTTTTTTTATAAAACTCACTTGGCGAGACTGAATTGGATCGGTAAATGGATAGATTCTCTCCACTGGTTACCTTGGTTCTCGTGTTGCTGTATTTAATTCTACATACACGCCGGAGCCCTAATTACTTGTGATTGGGCCTCACTGGGTGTCACATTGTGAGTCCAAGTTTTTTTTTTGCAAGTTGTTAGGACATGTATCATACGCGTATCTTATGTTGATTTTATCCCTATCCTTCCCCTATTCATGATTTCGTATCGTGTGTAAAGTGTATCTAGGGCAGATTTCGTCTTAATGGGCCTCTGTTTTCCCTCCTAAATTTCTAGGGCTTTCGCATTCCCTCTTTATTTATTCGTCTCCTACTTGCTACACTAACCACAGATCTCACTTTCTCTCTCTGCCTTGTTTAGCATTAGTTATTTTTCAGATGGGTGGATCTGCCAGAAAGCCAGCCGCTACCTTCTCCGAGGAACCCATTGATATGGACCCCCTACAATCGATTCCTCCGTCACCACCCCAGGCACCACGTGCGACTAACGATGATGAAGCGGACTCTCCGTTTGCTGAGGAGACCACTCCACCACCACAGGCTGCTGCTCCGGCCACAGACAAACCCACAGCCGGTCCCTCCTCCACTCCTCAACCGGAGCCGGATGAAGCACGGACAATCCCCACTGCTGCCGCTCCTTCTGGGGTTACAACCAGAAAGCGTACCAAGGTACCCATTCGTCAGCCCCCCGACTCCGCCGTTTGCACAAACTCTCTGAACAATCTGCCTCTGAGGAGGATTCCCAAAAAGAAGGCTAAGTCCAATGCCCCCACCAAGAAGAAAACCCAATCCTCTGCCCCTCAAAGAAAATCCGCACCGGTTGTGCCCGAGTCTACCTTTGCTCTTCCCGATGTTGCTCCTGCCTCCGCCTCCTTGAAAGCTGTTAGGGCTCACTCTCAGCGTTTCTACACTACTGACGCAGAAGCCAGAATGCTGGAAATTCGCAAACGTCCTATGGTTGTGGAACGACCGTTGGACCTCAAGTCCTATGAAGAGACTGGGGTACTGGAACTCCTTGAAAAGCGCGGGTGGTTAGTTGCAACTCAGAACGCCACCAACTACAACAAAGCCCTGGCGCAAGAGTTTTATGCTAACCTCACGACCCAGCTCGATGCGGAAGGGTCACTACAGCGCCATGTCATCTATCTTCGGGGAAGTGTCTGCCCTTTTACTGCTGAGCTTCTGTCCCAGGCCATGGAGGCACCAGTCGTGGACACAGCCGGGTAATCTGAGTTGCGACTAGAGAGCAACATGGACAAAGTTGCATACGAGCTGACTGGGGGATCAATCCGTGTGTGGCCCCAAGACCCGTTTCCTACCAGCTCACTCACCAGCCGATACAACCTGCTGTTCCGCATCCTTGTCAGCCACTGGCTTCCTTGCACGCAAACCTCCAACATCCGCCCTGAGGTTGCCAGTGTGCTGTTTCGTGTTGGCACGGGAGTTGCAATTGACCTGGGCACACTTGTGTTCGAGCGCATTTATCGGGGTACCTTTCCCAATTTCCATCTCTCACTTGGGTTCCCTGCCCTCATTTACAGGTACTTTGCCTCCAGGCATCCCTCCATTATGCTGGATAAAGAAGACCTTCTCGAGTGTCCGGTCATGCGTGCCAGCACTAAAATTCTGAACAAACAGCCACCCTTCCCAGCTGCAACTGGACCCTCCAACAAGAAGCAGTCCAGCTCCATTCCAGACGCCTCTGCCAGTCTTGATGGAGTGCACCTAGAACTATCCAGGTTGAGCAATCTGGTGGCTGAGCTGGTTCAGGCCAATGAGGAGCTGCGCACTTCGATGGCACTTCAAGCCTCCAAACTTGACTGTCTGTTGCAACACGCTGGTCTCCGCTCTGGGCCTGGTGAATCATCTGGGCATGGTACCTCTTGATTTGTTGTTTCAAAAAGGGGGAGATTTTGTGTTCAGGGGGAGTTGTTCAATTTTCATGTTCAGGGGGAGTTGTTCAATTTTCACTAAACAATTTCTATCTTGATTTAGACGTTTTTGGTTTTTGGCGGAAGGTTGCACTGCTGTTGCAACCAGTACTTTTTCTACTCTTCACTTTACTCTTCTGCTCGTACTACTTGGTTTTAAATGCAGACTAACCTTTGTGCAGATTGGTAAATAATTTTGACAAAACAAATCAAAGGGGGAGATTGTTAGGGCCGTGCGTCTCACACCCTGACCCGATCGGCCCATTCATTATCTTTGTTGATATTGTTTTGTTTAAATTATTAGGATTTAGTTAAATCGAATATGGTAATTATCTTGAAGAATATTGGTTTATCTTGAAAGATATATAATCATCTAAATCCTGATATACCTTCCTTATCTCTTTATTGTACTTGGACTAATAAGCGTGCAGATTCATTATAAGATTCATGAAGATCGGTTGGAATCCTCTTGATAAGGAAGGACAGTCTCGCGAACAGCTGGCGTGCTCTTCTTACTTGGAAAGAAGATCGCCAGTGGATTGCAACTGAAGATTCGATAGAAGATTCTGGTGCGCCTATATAAAGAGATGACTCGAGATCATTATGAGGCACTTCGAAAAAGATATTAAGCAGTCAGTCTTGTATCGAGTCATTGGTGAAGAACACTAAGTCAGAGTGTCTCTGGAGTAGCTTAGTGTGTCTTCGATTCAATCGTGTTTCTGAAAACAAGTTAAGGGTTAGGTGTTGCAACTGCATATGTTAGAGGGAGTCTAGTATATGAGTTGATTTAAATCCTTCATTGTAAGTCTTAAGTAGGAAACAGTTTGAGTCAAACTTTGGGTGAAAGCCCCGTGGACTAGGACCATTTGGACCGAACCACGTTAAAAACCTCTTGTGTTCTTTATTGTTTATGTTTTACTGTTTTTCGCAATTGCAACTGCAAAAACTGTCTTCAAACGTTAAAGAACTATCGTCTGTTGTACTTAAGTGTACAGTTGCAACTATTGCTAAGTGCAACTGGACACAATTACGAGTATTGCAGATTCTAAGATCTTTCAAGAACAATATAAAGCATGCATATTACATTTAATAATGTAATGGAGCGGCATTATATACCCAATTTTGTACCAATAGTCAACTAATCAAAGAAAAAAGTAATTTCTTCAACTTTACAAAATTAATTCAGGGTCATTTAAATGCCCATACGCTCTCACGAGGCACAAATGGCTAAAATATATTTTCCAGAGTCTAAGGAAAAATTTCAAAATTTTTCCCAAATTTAAAATACATTTTCTTTAAAGTTTTTTTTAATAAAAAAAACTTTATCATAAAGAAAATATTTTCTCACTCTGAAAAGAAAAACTATAATGCACCATTTAATCAGAAATTAAATTCTGAGAAGAATGATGCTGATTTTGTCAAAGTCGGATAATAGAAACATATTTAACGCGCCCAAACATGCCCTTAACGCAAATAGCTAAAAATGTACCACTTGGCACACTCACATGTCCCTTTGACCGGTCATACATCAGCACAATGACGTCACCATCGCATCACGCTGACATCACGCGTATTCATCTTCTTCACAAATTCGCAGAAAACCCTAGAATTCAACCTTGTATTCAAATGGCCATAACTCTCTCAATTCTTGGCCAAAATTTATGTTCTTTATATGGCTGGAAAGCTCTCGATGAGTACTTTCTTAATATATCCGCCTCATACAGAAATTCGTAACGATCAGTGAACAGTACTCAGTCAAAATTTCGGGAAAAACTCAAAGACTTGATTATAACTCAAAATCCACAAATCCAAATAATATCAAACTTTGCAGATCTTATAATCAATGTATAAGCATCATTCAATAAAAATTTGAGAGCATAATTCGAAGAAAAAAAATTCTTCGCCATTAACGTTCATGAAACATGCTTATACGAATTTAACCTTGGTTCATTGCATATGAAGCATAAATTTCATGCTATTTCATGCTTTAAAACATCAGGAAACGAGCCAAATGGCTCTGATACCAATGTTAGGAATTTACTTACCTTTGATCCATTGAAAATGGATCCCATAATACTTCGATTATGTTGATCTTCGCCCGACTCGAATCCATGATGTATTCTGCATTTAATTCGCTCCAAAATGGTCGGATTCCAATCACAAACGGAAAGGAATCATTGCCACAATCCAAGAGCCCAAAAAGGATGAGTTTTTGTGGTGAAAAATGGCCACAAATGGCTTTTCTTTTTACCCTCATTTTGTTGTACGAAAATACTATATTTTCTATGTTTCTCTCTTTCATTTTCTGCATAAAAGAGTTGTGTGGAAGTTATGGGAGTTGAGGGAGTTTTCACCTATAAGAGGGAAAACTTCTCCCTTCTTTAATTTGAATTCAAACGCAATTCGGGTCGGGTTTAGCCCGCATGGGCGACCCACTCATATTATTACATCACAGGCAAAGGTTTTTAACCTGACCAGACCATCATCTTGGTTTGATTGAAGATGTAGTAGTGTGCACCTTGATTCCTCTTACCTCTATATGCCAGTGGATGAAATGGTTCATGCTAACTAACCTAACTGGCTTCATGTACTGCTTTACATCTATAGCGGTGTAATAGATTATTCTAGCCCGCTGCATCAGTTGACCTGTTCATTGATATTATCTCAGTTTCTGGCATGCTATTTTTAATTCTTGAGACGAAGAATACGTTTACTTCTTTCTTTGAAATATTGACTCATTGTGTAACAGATCGATGAACTAGTTAGTTGTCCAAGCACTCCAATTAACAAGCAACAAAGGGTGGAAGGAAATCAAGCAGTTTGCTAACGTCTTGTCTGAAATGCAAACATCCTTAAAGGTTGATGGATCCTCTGTTAGATTTTTATTGGTTTTACGAAACTTTCCCCATTAAATTATCTTATCTCAGGTTTTGATTGTGTGATTGTACAGCCATGGGTACCCAGATTTCAAAACGCGGTTTCCACTCAGTCCTTAGAAACAGAGACTATATCCAAACAGCAAACAACAAAAGATGTACCTTGTGTACCCGGAAAGGATGCAGGTTCTGTCACTGAAAGTCCTGAACCAACCAAGTGGGAGTCACTTATCTCTCCATCGTCGCTGGTGTCCTGGCATGTTGAATGCAATACACAAGGTGGCAGGAAACTTTTTCTACTCACACCACTGCCTCAAACCAAGACAATTCAGAAATCAGTGGCTCCCTCATACGAAAAGATTACATCGAACGGAATTACACCACCAATATGTCTTTTTGATTCTTTCGGAAACTTGAATGAAGATGGCATATCAGATAAGTCAATTCCAAGCAAGGTTTTTAATATTGAAGCAGGTACCCAGACCATCAACAATTTTGATTTTTGAGAATAAGTGTGCTTCTCCAACACAGGTTTCAAGACTGGACTGCCCTACGTTTGCCATCACCCCACGCCTAAAAATGTCGCCCCCTAAGTCTTGCAAACTGCTTGAGCCAGTATCTGCGTTTTCCAGGAAGAAAAAACCAAGAGGCCATAAAAATACCCCTTTTCTTGTCAGATCCCGGAATGCAACAGATTCTCCAGATTCTGAGTCCCCCAGCAATCAGATTTCAGATGATCTTACTCTGAAGTATCCTGAACTGTTTGGAATAAATTTAGCTCACAATACACAAAATAGATTGAAGTCTATAGAAGAATCGCCAATTTGGAGCATCTCGCCTCCTAAAACATGTGTTATAATGGAGCCGTCTGATGAGAAAACGATATCAGATTTCTTTGATAAATGCTCATTGTTGAAAACCGACTTAGCTCGTAATCAGAAACCCAAACTGTCTTTCATGACATAAAGTGGGCGTCAATGTGACCAAGATATAAGCACAAAAATTAATCACCACAAAGGTACTTTCGCTTTCTTTACAGCTCCATTACCGATTTATAACTAACTTGACCTCTGATAACTGTGACTTTTTCTTGTTATCCGACAGATAATAGCAATACATTACGCACACCTATGATGAAGGAACCTGCTAGTAGTTTCCAAAGAAAGCATCCCAGGGAGAACACTTTAAAGAAAGAACTTTGGACAAGGTTTGAAGCAGCATCTAGTTATGACATTACTTCTAATGGCATAGTTCTCCAAAATACTATTAACAAAGGGTTTCTTGACCGTTTAGACGAGGCATCCGAAGTATGACTCAGATTTATGAGTGAAAAAGCTGAGCCCTGTGCAGGGCCAGTTCTGTATTTTGAAGTTGTTGTAAGAGGTAGGAAGTAAAAATGGTGCATGAAACCTGCTTTTTCAATGTTGAAAGACTTGTAAAGATGGAGAAATATAAAATGCCCTTTGTATTTACATCTTTTGGTTCATTTGTTTTCTGAGACGGTTTTCCAACAATGTAGGATGGACCTGCACTTCTATTATCTCAATTGTTGTAAAATTCATTGATTCACGTCACCTGGCAGTCAGTTTCAAAGAATGATTATGAAAATGCTTGTTTCGTCAGCTTATAGCTACTCGCATAAGAAGAGGTAGGCATCAATTTGTGAAAATGTTTAGATAATGATTACTTGTTTACTTATTAGGGATTAGCAATTGAGGGAAGTTTTAATTATTGTTCAATTGTTTAACATACTGATATGTTTTCAATGTCATTCTATGTGGGTTAAAGAAGAAATCTAGATACCATGTGCCATAAATTTAGAGTATAACAATGGAAGAAAAATATATTATAGGGAAAATAAATCATTAATTACAATGAATAGTGTAATTAATTAGTCTAACTTAATTTGTAAGGTTATTTTGGGGATTTAATAGTATACTTTTACAATATAGCTAAAACTCAAACGTTAAAGTTGGAAATCAAAAGATTGGTGTCACAATTGGTTTCTTTATATAATAGTATATAGATTAGGGATTAGCAATTGAGGGAAGTTTTAATTATTGTTCAATTGTTTAACATACTGATATGTTTTCAGATGTATTCGAAAGAAACATAACTTTATCTCACATATATTTTAAACATAAAAAAGAGTCGGTAACCGATATAAGACGATTACCGATCTCTCGTACCAAATAACAAAGGAAATATTAATTTTGTATTTGAGTTGTGATCGTTTGCTGGATCAACTCAATTAATTTGGCAAATAATTCATACCATTGATCCGGTTACCAATTTGTACAATCGATTCGGTACACTTTGCATAACCTTAGTGCCTAATTTGGCTCACAAGTCTAATAAAATTAATAACAATGGCGATGTTTCATGTTCGCATCAACTAACTTTGATTAAAACAACCTCAAATTAATCATATGTGGCACTTGATTTAATCAGTACGATAATCGTTCAAATTTTAATAAGTTCACCACCATTTCTGTCGTTGTTTCGTACTAAAATACTTATACATTCTTCAATAACTTCCATTATGAATTTTGTCGATGTTATACAAATAACATGATAATATTAAATAAATAACACTTTATTTATTAGAATAATGTATATTAAGTATATCACTTAAAATTAACGTAGAATTGTCTTTATTACAAACAACGTAAACAGAACAACCGACATACCTATCAATTTTACAAGGATTCATAAGCCAAAACAAAGATTTTCCTTTAGAAACCTTCAAAAAATTAGTGATAAAAATAATGGAGAAATCATATTCGGGGAAAATATTTTATTCATTGCATTCCCAAGTAAACTAATAAAGCCAATATTTAATTTTGCTATGAAAATAGCCAAGACTACTAACGGTCAATGGAGTTATGTTACTAAATTGCGTTGTACCAAAAAGAAAAAAAAAAAAAGGGTCTCATTTGTTATAGAAAAGCTAAAATTATTGGGGTTTATAACAATATATTTAAAAGGACATAGGAAAAGAAGAGCAAATAAGGAGTATATTACTTATGAATGAGTGTTTTTCTCTTCATCTTGATGGCTCCTTATATAGGGAAGGATTTCCAATATCTTACATTATTTACAACAACTACTACTATTACAGAATAGTATTTGTACATAATTTTCAACAATGGCCACTAGGCATATCCCATTAACCATATTTATAACACTCCCCCTTGGCCATTTGAAGATTTTGTTATATACATGATCCGTCTTCTGCACACGCCTTATGTTTCCTCGTTAAAAACCTTATAAGGAAAAACCCAATGGGATAAAAACCTTAATAAGGGAAAAAGAGTGCAGCCGTGTGAACGCCCCCTCAAGTTGGCATCTCCAATTCTTCATAAGTCTCGTAGGTGACGCATCCCAATACTTTGAACATGTTTCTTAAAAGTTACAGTAGGGAGTGCCTTTGTAAAAAGATCTGCCATATTGTCACGTGATTGAACATATTGGATATTAATTTCTTTGTTCTTCTCGAGTTCCTGAGTGTAGGCAAAATATCTTGGGGGTATGTGTTTGGTTCAGTCACTCTTGATATATCTTTCTTTCATCTGTGTAATACATGTAGAATTGTCTTCGTATAATGTTGTAGGACACTCTCTAATAGGTAAGCCATATGTACTTCTTATATGATGTGTCATTGATCGTAGCCATACACATTCTCTGCTTGCTTCATGGAGTGCAATAATCTCAGCACTATTCGATGATGTTGCAACAAGTGTCTGTTTCTGAGAATGCCATGAAATAGCAGTGCCTCCATAAGTGAATACATATCCAGTTTGAGATCTGGATTTATGTGGGTCTGATAGAAAACCTGCATCTGCATAACCAATCAATTCTTGTACCGCATTGTTAGGATAAAATAGACCAAGATCCATAGTTCCTTGCAAATAACGGAATAAATATTTAATTCATTTCCAGTGCCTTTTGTGGGTGATGAGCTAAACCTTGCTAATAAATTCATAGTAAATGATATATCAGGTCTAGTACAATTAGCTAGATACATTAAAGCTCCAATGACACTTAAATACGAAACTTCAGAACCAAGAATTTCTTCATTTTCTTCACAAGGACGAAATAGATCTTTATCTATAGTTAATGATCTTGCAATCATATGATGGTTCAAAGGTGTTGCTTTATCTATGTTAAAACGTTTCAATATCTTTTTAGTATAATTTGATTGATGCACAAGTATTCCATTTTTAACATGCTCAATTTGCAAACCAAGACAATATTTAGTCTTTCCAATATCTTTCATTTCAAATTCATCCTTTAAATAATTCATTGTTGAATGAATTTCTTTGTCAGTGCCAATGATATTTAAATCATCTACATAAACCGCAATAATTGCAAATCCAGATGATGTTTTCTTAATAAAAATGCATGGACACAAAGAATTATTTATATATCCTTCTTTTAATAAATATCCACTAATACGATTGTACCACATGCGACCTGATTGCTTTAACCCATATAATGATCTTTGCAATTTAATTGAGTACATTTCTCTAGGTTTGGAACTTAATGTTGCGGGTAATTTAAGTCCATCAGGGACCTTCATATAAATATCATTATCAAGTGATCCATATAGATAAACAGTAACAACATCCATGAGATGCATGTTTAGATTTTCATAGACCGCTAAGACTGATCAAGAATCGAAATGTAATCGTATCCATTACAGGAGAATACGTTTCTTCATAATCGATTCCATGCCTTTGAGAAAAACCTTGTGCGACAAGGCGAGCTTTGTACCTTAAAATTTTATTTTTCTCATTTTGTTTGCGAACGAAGACCCATTTGAACCCTAGGGGTTTCACAATTTTCGGTGTGAGAACAATGGGTCCAAATACCTTTCGCTTATTAAGCGAATCTAATTCAACTTGCATAGCATCTTTCCAGTTATCGCAATCATTCCTATTTTGACATTCAATTACAGATTTGGGTTCAGGGTCTTCATTTTCATTCTCAATTTCATAAGCGACTAAATATGAACATATTTCATCCATATTTTCCATCTCATTTCGATCCAATACCATTCTTGTATTGATATAATTTATAGAGATTTCAATGTTCTCTTTATTTATATGATCTGATTGGATAACTTCTTGAGGTATCTCATATTTCACATTTTGCGACTCATCAGGCATAGATTCCTCAATAATAGGATCATTAGGTTTTGATGCTCCTTTTCTTTTTCGAGAATTTTTGTCCTTTTAGCCAGTAGGACGCCCACGTTTCTTAGTTATATCAAAGATATCATCATTTGATGTTTCTTTTAGAATTACAATATGAGCAGGAGCATTTGCAGCTGGTATATGTGATTTTGTTACCTTGCTTATGTCAGTAAATGCATCGGGTAATTGATTTGCAATAGCTTGTAAATGCAAAATTTTCTTTACTTCCAAATCACATTACTTTGTTAGCATATCAAAGATTGTCAAAGATGGATTATACCATGATATATCCTTTTCCAACTGCTTCTTTTCTCCCCCTAAGGTTGGAAAATTTACCTCATTAAAATTGCAATCGGCAAAACGTGCTGTAAAGACATTACCTGCTAGAGGCTCAAGATATCTGATTATTGATGGTGAGTCAAATCCAACATATATTTCCAACCTTCTTTGTGGTCCCATTTTTGTTCGCTTTGGTGGTGCAATTGAAACATAAACCGCACAACCAAAAATCTTTATATGGGAAATATTAGGTTCATGACCAAAAGCAAGTTGTAATGGGGAGTATTCATGATACGAGCTTGGTCTAATGCGAATTAGTGACGCAACATGTAAAATTGCATGACCCCATAGAGAACTTGGCAATTTAGCTTTCATCAATAATGGTCTAACAATTAATTGAAGACGTTTAATTAATGATCTAGCTAAACTATTTTGAGTATGTACATGTGCAACACTATGTTCAACCGTAATTCCAGTTGACATACAATAATCATTGAAAGCTTGAGATGTGAATTCACCAGCATTGTCAAGTCTGACTTTCTTGATCGTATAGTCAGGAAATTGAGCTCTTATTTTAATTATTTGAGCCAAAAATCTCGCAAATGTCATATTGCGAGTAGACAATAGACAGACATGTGACCATCGACTTGATGCATCAATTAATACCATAAAATATTGAAATGGTTCACATAATGGATGAATAGGTCCACATATATCACCTTGAATTCTTTCAAGAAATGTGGGCAATTCTGTCTTAATTTTAACTGATGAATGCTTTATAATTAGCTTTCTAAGAGAACATGCTTCACATGGACTATTGTTGCTCAGATTGAGTTTGGATCCTTTTAATGAATGTCCATGTGTAGTTTCAATTATCCTTCGCATCATTGTTGAACCAGGATGACCTAGTCGATCATGCCATAGAGTTAATAATTCTAGATTTTCATTGACTACCATATTTGATTAGATTTCATTAATATATGTATAATGCAACCCCGATGAGATATATGGCATTTTTTCAAGAAAATGTTTCTTTGCTGGTATATTCTTAGTAATGAAAACATATTTAGCCTTATTCATAGTCATTGACTCAGTATCATATCCATGACGATATATATCTTTAGAACTCAATAATTTTCTTCTGGATTTTGGGGCAAATAAGGCATCATCGATGATAAATTTTGTTCCATTTGGTAAAGTAAAAGTAGCTGTACCAGATCCTTCAATCAATTTAATAGGACCTCATATTGTACCGACTTGAAATTTTGAGGGTTCTAAATATGTAAAATATTTCTTACTTGTGAGAATTGTATGAGTTGTACAACAGTCAAGTAGGCAAAAATCACCAGTATGCTCCATATCACGCTTCAAAATAAACAATATTAAAACAAATATTGCAATAAACAGGGTATATATTTGAAAAATATTATTTTATTGAAAGCACACAACATAAATGCAAGAAGTAGATAATACAACTTAAAACATAAATCACAATAAGCATATTCAGCCAGAAGATCACATAACACATATTAAGCCAAAAGAACATCATAATCATCAGTAAAGTCTGCTGCCTCCATAAAGGTGGAATCACCATTTGGATTTTGTTCGACAAGGTTAACTTCCTTTTCTTTACCCTTCAAACTTTCTTGGTACATCTTACAGAGATGTTATGGTGTACGACATGTGTTGGCCCAATGTTCTTTCATTCATCAGTTAAAATAGTAACCTTCAGATTTATTATGAGCATTTTTTCTTTTATTATGATGGTTATTGTTATGGACCGTATCACTGGTCGAAGGGTTGTGATAACTACCTCGACCACGTCCACGACCATGAATGGCATTATTGTTGTTACCTCGTTCATAGGAGTTTGAAAAATTAATGACATTTGCCTCAGGTAATGCATGTGCTCCAGGAGGACGAGATTTATGTTTTTTCATCAATAAGTTATTGTAACTTTCTGCCATTAACAACCTTTGTTGCAAGTCGTGATATTTTGAAATATTCAGCAATCTGTATTCGTGTTGGACATTTATCATGGACACATGGAAAGTAGAAAGTGTTTTCTCATATAGATCACAACCTCACATTTTTCTGGATCTGTATTTGTATTTACTGCAACAAGAGTTTCAACGATACTCTTTGATATGAGGTACAATTTTGTATCTGATTTCTATTGTCCATAATTCTTGCTAGTGATATTGAGTATACAACTAAATGTATTCGTGAGGTTAGACATTTTTCCAGCTAAATACATAACCAAAAGAAATATACAATTAGGGTCGAATATTTTATTTAACACATAATCATAGAAGCACAATTATTAC
Source organism: Linaria vulgaris (assembly GCA_948329865.1). Classification (NCBI taxonomy): domain Eukaryota; kingdom Viridiplantae; phylum Streptophyta; class Magnoliopsida; order Lamiales; family Plantaginaceae; genus Linaria; species Linaria vulgaris. Next base: position 70,315,159 of record OX415251.1, read on the forward strand.
AATAATACAATGTAATTATCTCATCTCTAGCCAAATCTTGAACTCGAAAATTATTATGATAAAAATGAGGAATATCATAGGGACAAACATAAGAGTGTCTTCATCTACTAGCATAAAAATAAAAATTGAAAGGTAAATGACGATCAAGATCGCTGTTGTCGTAGAGATCATTTTGCAAGATGAGAGAAATAAGGTGAAGATTTGTGTAGAGTTTGTGTTATGAAATTTGTGTATTTATAGAGGAAAAATATCCGTAAGTAGCCGTTTATAGCCGTTAGAAAAAATAATTTTTTTTTTTATTTTGGCATGTTTTATGAACGGTAATGTCTTTAATAATTTAGTAACAAAAATTAATTGTAATAACATGTAAAATAATTTTCGCCGTATTAATGATATTTTAACAGGCATATGGAATAATATTACGATAAGTAAATACATATATATTTTCTGCCACATTACTATGTAAAAACTTTCATGGGCTTATGGAATAAAATAAGCAATATAATATGAGGTAAAACCTTCCATAAATTGTCAGCAGCAATAGGAGGTAAAACCTTCCATAATCAGCAGTAATATGAGGTAAAACCTTCCATAATAATAAATTGCCAGTAGTCGTTTCTAGCTTGGGGTTAACTCAAGCATCAACGAAAGTTAAAATTAGCTTTAGTGTTAGAGTTAGATGACAGTAAAATATAAAGAGGATTTTCATCTAATCATAAAATTATAGATAGGCGGTAATCCGCCTTGTCTATAAAAATGGAGATAGATGAACAAGTAAATATAAACTTTCGTACCTTTTAACGTTGAACGTTTTCTTTAATGAAGGAACTAAATTCTTCCGGATCGAGCACTATCGTGCTGATAACGTGGTATAGAAAAGCTAAAATTATTGGAGTTTATAACAATATATTTAAAAGGACATAGGAAAAGAAGAGCAAATAAGGAGTATATTACTTATGAATAAGTGTTTTTCTCTTCATCTTGATGGCTCCTTCCTTATATAGGGAAGGATTTCCAATATCTTACATTATTTACAACAACTACTATTATTATAGAATAAATAATATTTGTACATAAATTTCAATAATGACCACTAGGCATATCCCATTAACTATATTTATAACATCATTAAGTAAATTTTCATTATTTAGACTTTAGAGTCCCACCCGCAATTCAAACTATTTCCAAGGGCCCATCTTTTCAAAATCAAAAAAAGGAATTCTAAATTCTAATCGAAAAAGAAAAAAGGAAAAAGAAAATCAAACCACCCTGCAAATCACACACACACACAAACACACTGAGTGCGTGTGGAATCGAATGACGATGGACAGAGAGAAGGAGAGAGAGATAGAGCTCGAGAGCGCAATGTACACCAGTTGCCTGTTGCTCGGTTTGGATCCGAACCTCATCGGAGCCGGGTCGAACACTCGTACCGGTTTAATTGGGCGAACAGCTCTTGTACTTCATTTTATCCTCTTTGCGAGGCCCGATTCAATCCGCCAAGGTGAAAATGCAGTTGAGGTGTTTGATTTTGATTCTGTTTCATTCAGTGTTTGATAGGTTTTTATGTGATTCTGAGTTTTGAGCTTTTGATAGGATTTCGATAAGGTGTGGCCGATTTTTGATTCGGCTCAGTCTAGGGGTTTTCGGAAAAGAATTTAAACCTAATGAATATTTAAATTTGTGTGTTGGTGTGTGGATTTGGAAGTAATTACGGAAATGCCAAGCATCGGCGTGAAGCTATACAGCGTCTTCTTCAAGTTTATGCTGAAGCATCGCTTACAGAGCCGATTCCTTCGGCGTCACGTCACGTCACGGCCGCAGGAGGAAACCGCCGCCGCCGTGAATCCTTCCTTCACCGACGGCGTCGCCACCAAGGACGTACACGTGGATCCGTTAACCTCGCTCTCAGTTCGTATTTTCCTACCGGACACCTGCCTTCATGTGCCCGAAGCCCTAGCCAAATCTCGGATCGCCGGATCCGATCCGAATCACGCCCTAAGTCGGCGTAACAGCTACGGTCCTTCGGATAATGCTGGTGGTGTTGGTGTGAGGCGAGGGCAGGGTGGTGGTGGTGCGGATAGTAGTTTTAGGAGGAATAGTTATGGAGGTATTAGTTTAGACGATGCGAGTTTGAAACCAGAGGGCGGTGGGGGGAGTTACCGGGGGTATAATCCGGTTGGGAAGAGTTGTCGTAGGTTGCCGGTGATGTTGCAGTTTCACGGCGGGGGGTTTGTGAGTGGGAGTAATGATTCGGTGGCGAATGATTTCTTTTGTAGGCGGATTGCGAAGCTGTGCGATGTGATGGTGTTGGCGGTGGGGTACAGGTTGGCTCCGGAGAATAGGTATCCCGGGGCGTTTGAGGACGGGTTGAAGGTGCTGCATTGGCTGGCGAAGCAGGTGAATTTGGCGGAGTGTGGGAAGTCTTTGGGGAGTGGGAAGGGAGGGGCGGCGAATTTGAGGAGGTCGGAGGGGAACTTGCATGTCGCGGATGCTTTTGGAGCTTCGTTGGTGGAGCCGTGATTGGCTGCTCATGGAGATCCATCGAGGTTCGTTGATCTTCGTTTTTGTTAGTTAGTGTTGTTGGGGGTGATGCAGAAGTTTTGGTCAGATTTGATCTGTTTTGTAAATACATATGCTCGGCTAGCTAGATTTTATCATCAGAAGTGTGCATTGAATGGGAAACTGAGGGTTACGTCGTTACAATTATACATTGCCCTGAATATCTGGAAATGGAAAACATAGGTCATAGATGGTAGGAGCAAGAAGTTTATGCATGTGTGTGGATTCCTGTACTTAAACGAGGAAAGTGTAATTAATTTGGATTGTTGTTTTATGTGTGTGTGAAACCATATACTTAAATAAGGAAACTACAATTAATTGCAGTAAAGTCTCTACCCACATCTGAGTTTGTACGACTCTGGTTAGGTTGTTCATTGAGATGTAATAACTATTTAACAAAACAGATGTTTTCGGACAATACCGCTTGCTAAATTGTATAAAGATTGGTAATAGTTGACTTATTGTTTTAATTATAAAGGTTTTGGTCAAAACTTTAGCTTGATTCTTCATATATTTCCTTTTTTGTGTCAGTCCATTGACAGTCTTTAGCTATAGATCCTACTGCTGCAATTGTTTGTTCTTTCTTATGATTATCGTAGTGTGTGATACCATGAAGCAAACTGCAATGAATATGTTGGATGCTGATGCATTGAGGACTGAGGAGGATCATCAGCTCTTCATCATTTTTCTTCTACTTAAATTACTCTTCTCCCTGTACTGGGAATTGCTGTTTGCATAAGCTTATGATAGGAAGACAGGCAAAGTATTCAACTGGTTAATTCTGTATTTGGTTCTCTTGAATTTCTGCTTCCATATGCTCACTCCCACACCAGTCTGTCTTGCACTTACACATGCATACACCCAGTCCTCATTTCCAAGGTGTGACTTTCTTGTGAAATCATGCCAGGACCAAAGAGGGAGGAAATGTTTGGGATTGAAAGAGATGTTCAAACCAACGAGGCTGAAAGGCTGTAAAGAATGTTACTTATCTCATTCTTGCTATGCTTATATTTACCAATGGTCTCTTTTCCAGACGCAAAATGCTTATTTAAATGAGAATAACTATATAGTTCGGCTAATAATGAAAATTTGCTAGGCTAGATGCCGTATATTACTATGGCAGGAAACGTCTCCCTATCCTGGAAGAAATGATAAGGATCAGGATAAAGCTCATACCCTGTCTCAAATATGTGTTTTTGTTGTCTTATATTGTTTCTCTTGCTTGCCTATATAGATATAAACTCCCCTTCCTGAACGATTTTTTAACTTACATGAAAGCAGATGTGTACTTCTGGGGGTGAGTTGCGGAGGGAATATTGCTGATTACGTGGCAAGGAAATCCGTTGAGGCGGGCAAGCTTTTGGATCCAGTAAAGGTGGTTGCCCAGGTTTTGATGTACCCTTTCTTCATTGGAAGTGTACCAACGCATTCAGAGATAAAATTGGCAAACTCCTACTTCTATGACAAGGCTATGCGCATTCTGGCATGGAAACTTTTCTTACCTGAGGATGAGTTCAGCCTGGACCACCCTGCCGCCAACCCACTAGTTTCTGGCCGAGAAGGACCACCTTTGAAGCATATGCCTCCGACGCTGACGATAGTGGCTGAACACGACTGGATGAAAGACCGGGCCATTGCTTACTCAGAGGAACTACGGAAGGTAAACGTAGACTCACCTGTGCTTGAGTACAAGGATGCTGTTCATGAATTTGCAACCCTTGATATGCTTCTGAAAACACCTCAAGCCCAGGCATGTGCCGAGGATATTGCTATATGGGTCAAGAAATATATCTCACTTCGAGGTCATGAATTCTCTTACTGAGTTGAACTTATAGTATCATGCAATTGCAGTTACGTGTTTTTTTTTTTTCTGTCACGAGGGTAGTGATTGGTTACTAGATCTGATAGGGATTGTACCACTGTGATATAGATGGCTCTAGTAGGTCATATAGCAATTTATTGGTAATTTGTTTCCTGGTGTTCTCTTTTTACTTCTTGTAAGATAGTAATTTGCGCGAGACTAGGCTTCACTTGAGTTTGGCCAATATTTGTACGAGTTTGGCTAATTAGACTGCACTTCCAGTGTCGAAATTTTTGAATACTAGAAAGATGTAATATCTATTGCTATAATGTAAAATCGGACGGACTTCGCCTTTTCCATATCCTTTGATGTTCTATATATCTTTGGTACTCTGGTATACTGTGATAACAACGGTTTCGAGAGTGATGCATCACACTGTTTCTACTCAGACACGGTTTTTGCTATCGCACCATGTATTGATAGAAAAGATGACCTTTTTTGACAGCATCTGAAATGAGATATATGGGTTAAGGATTAAAATGATAAGTAAATGGGGTTTTAGCAGCTAACCACTTCTGGGATAGTAGAACATGCATATTACCCGTGAAAAGAAAACTGACAATTGATCTTTGTGTGTAAACTGTAAGAGCACGTTTAATTACTTTTTTACTATTGAATCCATTTTGTTTTAGTTGCTTCTAAAATTGGGATAAACTCCATTTTCAGTTAGTTTTGGTTGGTCACACAAGCTTCCATCAGTGTTCTCACTGTTGCCAATTTGCTTTGGTAGGTGATGTTGTATGCCATGTTAAGCAAAACAGATACTACATTGACCAATATGCCCTCGCTGGCTTCAATTCAAGTCCATATAAAAAATGCTCTTATAATATAACCCATATATAGCTCTGTCAAGAATATCGATCAGCTTGGATTTCGTGAGGTACCATTGATTTAAGAAATATTTATAATAAAATTTTCATTGACAAACATATATCAATAATTATGTTTCACTCATCTACGTGCATTTCGGCAATTATCTATAAATCGTTATATAGCGTTTAGAAAGAAAAAAAGAGCACATTTATTTGTAATTCTTATATTAGAGTGTCTTAATTTATATATATTCCAACGGGGTCCATAACTAGGACAAATCAAGTTAATTATTATTAGACTAAATTCGGCATTGAGTTGGTAGTAATCCTTAACGAATTTATTTGTACTTATGGTCCATCACCAATTGTAGCTACGTCATTACAGAAATGTCAATCCAAAGTCCAAACTACGTACAGAAAGATGCAAAGTACTCACATGCCTAGAAAAAAAAATTAATATTTGTTACTACAAATAAATTTAACAAAAAGGAAAGTTCTAACCAATGCTCATTAATCACAAAATAAGTGGATACCACAAGTTAATAACTTATGTGCCCACTATAGCTCATAAAATGTAGCAAACACAGAAAATAATAAATAAACCGCATGATCAATAAGCGCAACGTGCATTTGGGTGCGGAAATGCTACGCACATACTCCTTCTTACCCTCTTCATCCATGCTAAAGAAAAGTGCAACGTGCATTTGGGATGACACTATCTTCTTCGCGGCACGCACTATAGTAGTCATATTAAATTCCCCCAAGTCTTGGAGGGCCAAAAAAATCTTTGACACGGCCGGATCAACTTCCTTTAGTGAACGGATGGCGCCTAAAAGATCAACAATAGCATTTTTTGTTTCGTCAATGGCTGTACTAATGGATTCAACAATTTGGTCATCCAAACCATTGGTACGATCCTTTCTTTTTTTGATGCCCGAAGGTTTCCAAGCACCAATTGCTTGAGATTCAACACCGGTGGACATGGCATACCCGTTTTCACCAGTGATGTCCTCAAGACCAGTGGGTGTTTCAGGTGTGGGAATTGGTGGTGGTACCTTTTTTGGTTTCGTACGCGCTTGCGAGCAGCGCCAAAGCCAACCACGTGGTCGCCGACGCATCGTGTATTCCCAAAAACTTTCTTCCCAATCATCAAAATATGGGTACGGTTTGGTTTTCATTTTTAGCAAGTCGTGATTAACCTATGTTACGAAAATGTAAGCTTAACGTACAAGCCACTTGGAAAAAACGAGAATGCTTATTTGATTGGAAATAATTAATAACAGATCATCAATATAATACCTTAACTGCCGCCTCCCAAATTTCGGAGTCTACAATGAAAATGGTGTGGTCAATTGGATCTAATGCTATACAATTGTTGCCACTCCGACCAAACAACTTTGCTAGGGAGCGGTAATCTCTACCCCAAGAGGCCATCTTTGATATTACGTGTGGATCAACCCGAATATCGCTATCATGAACTTTAGCCACAATCCGCCTAGCAACTTGACCATTAAATCCCGGGCGCCAACCATTTTTCGATTGCCAACCCTCAATTATTAGTTCTTTAACCGCATCGACCAATGCATCTTTCTCCGCCTTTGTCCAATACTTACGAATCGTTTTTGGAAGCGGAGGTGTGTCGAAATTTATACGCATGCTACTTGCTGAGGAATCCATCTGTGAAATAAAGATAGCTATACAATTTTTAATAATGAGTTACAAGCATCGTTAGGTTTGAACTATAGCACCGCATAAATAATTCTTAACAACATTCCAAAATAGATTGAAGAATCCATTCATCCATCTAGTAGAAAACTAATTTAATAACCCAAAAAAATATATCATCAAATGGTCTGATTCAAATTAAAAAAAAATTAAAAAAAGTTCGTTAATCACCACACCAGGTGCAAATAGTTATAAATTCTAATAAAAACTAATCACCTTAACTAAACATCCAACATTCCACTTAAACTCATACATATAAAGAAGTGATTATACCAAGCAATTAAATGAACAAAATTATATTGTAACAAACTTGACATAATGTAGCCATTACTAAACCTTATAGAAAATTAAACAGTGCCAATTACATGGGATGCTTAGGAAATAATATCTCATTGTTTGGTTATATAAAATTGGGAAAAGATAGTCAATACTTCATGATTACGAAAACAAACGTATGAAAAACTAGCGACGTAGACGCCAATTGTTAAACATGCGAGCAACAATATTGTTGCGCCATGAGTGCCAACCCGGTGTAGCGCCGTATCATCTGGAAGGTCAAACGGTAGGGGTACACCACTTGCCTATAATGGATCCACGTCCATATGTAAACGAATGAAGTTATGCAACAACGCGCACGCCAATACAATATTGTATTCAGTAGCAACCGAGAAATGGGTTGGATGGTCTAGAATTGGCCATCGCACTTTCAACAATCCAAATGCACACTCAATAACATTCTGAGCCCTACTATGTTTCATGTTAAAGAATTATTCCTGGCCACGAGGCCTATTACGCCCGTTGCTCCATTCATTCATATTATATCTCTTACCCTTGTATGGTGTTAGAAAACCGTCACTATTTTTTTTGTATCCTAGATCACAGAGGTAGTATTGACCTATTTTGGATTAAGCATTGTAATTTTATTAGCACACGACACCAACATGTTTGTCAACTCAAAAGAAGCCTTATAATTAACTAACTAGCCTGTGGGGACCTTTAACCCATTTTCTCGTACTAAGGCTTCACGAAGGACATTACTGTCAGCTGACGGCCCTTCCCAACCCGCTAATATGTAAATAAAGTTTTTGTTAATGTCGCATACGTCCAAAACATTTGTTGTTATTATACCTTTACGCCCGCGATAACATTCTTTATCCTTCATTGGAACACGTAGGCTAACGTGTGTACCATCTAGTGCACCAAGACATCCCTAAATGTAATTGGAAAAAAATATTGTGGTTAGGTATATTATTTTGAACATTATATTTTAATTGAAGTAAAGCTAATCAATCCATGTCACATGTATTAAGGATGTACTTTTCTTACCAGGAAAGATTTCCAACGCTCATCAGTACAATCATCAGGTATTGGAGTTGGAGTCAACATTAAGTGATCCATGATGTTGAACAAGGCGTCCAAAGTTTTATGGAAGTAGTGACTAATAGTTTGCCCTGACCGCTTAAAATCAAAACGTACCACACGGTTTTTGTGATGGTGTGCTAGTGTTTGTAAGAACAACGCTGTCATCTCTTGAACGTTGACGTATTTTGAACAGGTTAACCCCCCATCGTGCTCTAATAGATAACACAGTTTGTGAAAGCTATTCCTATCCATACGTAAGATATCAATTCAATCTTGGTCATTGATGTATACTAGGTCTTGCATATGAGCGATCTGCCTAGGTAGGCGAGCAAACATGCTATAAGAGCGACCCCGTTTTCGTTTATTAGCACCTGATAGTCTTTTTCTTGCGAAGTAGTATTTTATCAACAACAAAACGAGCCTTAACCGAAGTAAACTTAGTTGTGCCCCTGCAATAATCATAGCGTTTGCTTTCTCATCCATCCTACCAATAATGGAACTAAATCCTTATGGTTTGATGGAACAAATGACTAGCTAAGTTTGATAAGACTCCATCAACAGGGAATTAAATATTTATATAATTGAAAATAGTAAGCTGCATAGAATCAAGCAACATTTCAAGATGTTTGACTTAGGTTTCAATCCTTGTACCAATCTGGTGGTAATTTTTTTTATGCATCTTAATTGCATTCAATAATTGCGCAGTTATGTAATGGCATAAGCCTATTAATTGAGTTAGTTTGAGAATGTGAACTCATTCCAAATCCCACCGAATCAAGTTGCCAAACTAAAAATGAACATATTAGATGACCTAAATATGTAGGACCAATTACAACAAGCAATAGGAGCAATTTGCGCCAAGTATTATTAACATCAAACACAACTATTTATTATATAAACGAGTAAAATGCAAAAAATTACCATGTGTTATTTCTAATTGGCAAAAAAACTCTTGTGTTATTTTTATTAGCAAAAATCCCCCTGTGTTATTTGGTCAAAGGAGAAAAACTCCCTATCGTACAATTTTGTAAGTCACGCGCCTGAACTGCGACTTAAACTTTAAATTTCGGCATAGCTATTAGCAAAAACTACCCTTGTGTTATCTCTAATTGGCAAATAACCCCTGTGTTATTTTAATTGGCAAAAACCCCCTGTGTTATTCATAAATTAGCAAAAACCCCCTTCATGACATATTTTATAATGACAATACCAATAATTAAGGATTTATAAGTATTACAATTTTATAATAAATATATACTTGTTACAATAAATATTATGCATCGTGTTATAAATTTTTTAGATTTTTTTAAAATTGTATAAAAATATAATAAAATTAGTCGGTACCGTAATTATATTTTTACAGATCTAAAAACTAAGGTTTTCTTCAAAATTAATAAACAAAAATATGCATACAATTTAATTCGAACATTATTAGTTCCATATGTATCAAAGACATACAATAAAAATCATATTTGAGATCAATCTCAGTATGTGCGAATTAATTCAGTGTAGTAGAGGGTTTTTTTACTAATTTTGAAATAACACATGGGTGTTTTTGCCAATTAAAATAACACAGGGGGTTATTTGCCAATTAGAGATAACACAGGGGTAGTTTTTGCTATTTACCCAATTTTGGCTTTTTAAAATTTTTTTGAGACTATTTTACCCTTGTGGGGTTTAATTTTGAGGTAATTAAGAAAGGGGTAAAATAGTCATTTCGCGAGCGGTCAACTATTAAATTTGAGTAGTAGGGGGCGGTGTGCTAAGGTTGAAAAAACACAGGGGGGGGGGGGGGTTGCTAATAAAAATAACACATGAGTTTTTTTGCCAATTAGAAATAACACAAGGTTTTTTTGCCAATTAGAAATAACACAAGGTAGTTTTTTGCATTTTACTCTTATATAAACACACAATATTATTAACAACTAACCTGACCATATTTACACAATATACACAATTATTATTAACACCACACACAACTATTAATATTAACAGCAATACACACTCCAACTTATATGAAAGAAGGTTAACTATTAATTTAAATACCAACGAATTTGAAATGATGGAGATCCAAAATTAATATCCAATCAAACACTTCAATGCAATGTCCAACGCGAACACCATGATACCCAAGCATCGAACCGTGATTGAAATCGGAAATAAAACAAATGGTTGAGATATAGGTAACGATACAAAGAACCTATAATAATGGTTTAACAAGGAAAGTAAGTGCACCTCGACTACGCTAATGCTAAATAGTTGCTTGTTGGACAACACCAAACTTCAATATTTTTGAATGAGATGTAATAATTGTATCGTAAATTCAAAGTGAAACTCAATAAAAAAAAAATCAATATTTAATGCAACCACTGAGGCTGATTTAAACAGGCCTTAACATTCACAGATATAAAAGTATTTTCATAACTGGGTTTAGTAAGCAAGGGCTGGAGGTTGTTGTACAACAAATATTTGTGCAAAGATTGTACACAATTTTCTGGTTGATTAATGGTAATCACCTCGAATGAATATTTAAGTAACGGTGTAGCCGTATTGTGCTCGAATCCCCTATGCACAACGACCAAAATTAACATATGAGCTTCTTCACAAAACAATAAATTTAAGAAGCCATTTCACTATTAATTCAAACAAACAATAAACACTATAACAACCATCACTTCCCGAGCTTACCTACACAAGAAGATCGGCTGTGCCTTCAATTACCAACAGAACGCAAATCATATTCCTCTCACTTAGCTCGCTGCATAAGCAAATTCAAGACAAGATTTAAAGATAAATTAGACATATGACACCTACTACATTACAACCTAATGAAATATTACGACATAAATTAAGGAGAATTAATGGGTACCGCACAAATCGTATGGAACTCGCAACAGAGAAATTGCGCTTGTGTCTTCTCTTAGGGTTTACGAGCTGGTGTAATTTGGGGAATGAGAAAATGAGGAACATGGATGAGCTCAAGTCATCATATGATTAGGAGGGTAAGAGAGGAATTGAATATGGGAATTTAAGGCCAATTTTGTATTAACACTTGGAGCCGTTTTTAACTGTTTAACCCGTTTTCGCAGCACGAGTGGGGGTCGGGGTTTAGAAATCGGTGTTGAAATCCGGGTCAGTCATTTTAAAAATGACTGACCCGGGTTTTAAAATTGCCTACCAAAGCTACTGATTTCCCTGTTCAACCCGAATTATAACCCATATAATGACATACAATGTGCTACCAAACGTGCCCTAAGTGGTGGGTGATTTTAATGAAATTTTAGATCAAGGAGAAAAGCAAGGGGGTCAATGGCGTCCAAATTGGCTAATGAGGAATTTTCGGGAAGCTCTTGTGGAGACGGGGCTCAGTGACTTAGGTTTCCGAGGACCAAAATACACTTGGTGTAAGCGCAATTTGCATCCGAACACAATATGGGAACGACTGGATCGAGCTTGTGGGGACATGGCATGGCGACATCAATTCCCGACCGCACAAGTAACGAACACACCAGTTGAGCATTCAGATCACCATGCACTCGTGATTGAGCTTAGGTCGGATGTCGTGCATGGCGCTCGACGCACGCGATTTCGGTTCGACGCATCTTGGGCACAAAAGGCTGACTGCGGGGCGCTAATTGCGCAGCTTTGGGGGGAATGTGGTGACGGCATGGTGGGAAAACTGGACTCGTGTCGCGTCGGGTTAGTACAGTGGAACCGAGTGGATGGGGTTTATATGAAAAAGAAAATAAAAAAACTTAGAGAGCGAGTGCTGGAGTTACGAGGGGGGAGTCTCACGGTCGAAAATAAAGAAGAGGAGGCGAAGGTTAAGGCGGAGTTGGAAGGGTTACTCGATAGGGAGGAGATATACTGGAAACAGAGGGCGAAGGTGCAGTGGCTTCGGGAGGGTGATCGAAACACATCATACTTTCATAAAAGAGCTAGTGAGAGGCGGGAAAAGAATGAGATTAGGGCGTTACGGGATCATACGGGGGTGCTTAAATCCGCTCCGGGGGAGATAGATTTGATTGCATCGGAGTATTTCACGCCGATCTTTGGGTCCACAAATCCTTCAGATGTTGTGATTGAGGAGGTGCTACAGGACATTGAAAGGCGGGTTAGCACAGAAACGAATGAACGGCTTGCGCAACAATTTACCGCCGACGAGGTATGTTTAGCGTTGAAAGAGATGTATCCGTATAAATCTCCAGGGCCAGACGGTTTTTCTGTTTTCTTTTATCAAAAATTTTGGTCTATTATTGGGGAAGATGTTACTCGCTTTGTGCTTGATTATTTAAATAATCGTATTCTTGATCCTGCTGTTAATTTTACTCACATAGTCCTAATTCCTAAATGTGCTAACCCTGAGCTTATGACTCAATTTCGCCCTATTAGTCTTAGTAACGTGTGTTTTAAGGTTGCATCTAAAGTCCTTGCCAATAGACTGAAGCCGTGTCTCAAAGATGTAATTGCGCCAACTCAATCCGCTTTTGTTCCGGGAAGGCTAATTACTGACAATGTCTTGGTGGCGTTTGAGCTCAACCACTTTCTAAAAAATAAAAGGACGGGGAATCGTTGCTTTATGACACTGAAACTTGACATGAGTAAGGCGTATGATCGGGTCGAGTGGTCCTTCTTGGAAAAGGTAATGATTAGGTTGGGCTTTTCTCCTTTTTTTGTGTCTTTAGTGATGATGGGCGTGCGTTCAGTGTCATATTCTACTCTTATTAATGGTCGTGAATCAAATGTTTTTTTCCCCGAAAGGGGCATAAGGCAGGGGGACCCTCTCTCCCCTACCTTTTCTTATTTGTTTCTGAGGCCTTTTCAGCTCTTATCACAAAAGTGGAGGAAAGAGGGCTGATCCGGGGCTTAGCTATCAGTCGCAGTGCACCACGAGTTTCCCATCTCCTGTTTGCTGACGATACTCTCCTCTTTTGCGAGGCGACACATGACGCAACAGTGGGAATTCGGGATTTACTCCATAAATATGAGGCGGCTTCCGGTCAGAAAATAAACTTGGAGAAGTCAGTGGTGGTGCTTAGCAAGAATACGAATTTAAACTGGGCGAATGAGATTGGGACGGTTTTGGGAGTGGCTATTGCAGAGCGCCATGAAAAATACCTTGGTTTACCGTCGGTGGTGGGGAAATCTAAAAAAGAATTGTTTGATTTCATCCGGGGGCGTGTATGGAAAAGAGCACAGGGGTTCAAGGGCCAACTCCTTTCTACTGCGGGCAAAGAGGTACTAATTAAATCGGTGATGCAATCTATTCCGTCATTTGTGATGAGCTGTTTTCGACTCCCGGATGGATTGATTAAAGAAATTGAATCTATTATTTGTAACTACTGGTGGGGGAGTGGCACGAAAAACAAGATTCATTGGGTGGCGTGGAAAAAATTGTGCCGAAGCAAGGATGATGGAGGGATGGGGTTCCGTAACCTTAAGGCTTTTAATATGGCGTTACTCTCTAAACAAGCGTGGCGAATATTCAATAATCCAAGTACTCTTGTTATTCGCATATTTAAAGCTAAGTATTTTCCCTCAACGGATTTTTTGGAGTCGCGGATTGGGCATGCCCCTTCGTTTTCCTGGCGTTGTATTTGGGAGACTATACCAGTGCTGCGGCGGGGGGTGAGATGGTGTGTGGGGAATGGTCGACGTATTGCTATTTGGGAGGAGGGTTGGCTGCCCCGCCCTATTTCTTTTCGTCCTATCACTGCGCGGCCACTGGAAGGGGTAGTTGACAAGGTTTGTGATCTTATCGACGAGGATACGGGGTTGTGGAACGTTACTTTGATCCGAGGGATTTTTTGGGAGGTTGATGTGCAGTGTATCCTCTCGATTCCATTGGGAGACTTGGCGCGCGACGATCGCCGAATTTGGCATTATACAAAACATGGGGATTTTACAGTCCGTAGCGCCTATCATCTAATCATGACACAGGGGCTAGCAAATAGGAATGGCGAGGAGGATCCGGGGCCGAGTGGAAGTTTGGCGTGGAAGAAAATTTGGAAGCTTCGGTGTGCGAATAAGATTAAAATTGTTTGGTGGAGGGTGTGCATGGATATTCTACCAACTCGGATAAATTTGGCGCGACGTCGGGTGTGTACTGATACTAATTGCGTCGTTTGTGGAGAGGGGGAGGAGACGACGAGGCATATTTTCTTTGATTGTTCCGTGGCGCGACAAGTATGGGCATTAGCGCATATCCCAGTGAGGTTGAATATTCGTACGGATGAAGGACTGGCCGAGTGGTTCATGCGAATGGGACAGGGAATCACCAAGGAACAGCTTGCGCGTATGGTCACGATTTGCTGGGCGCTCTGGAGCAGTCGGAACGCGGCCCTTGCAGGGGACGGCCAGCGAAACCCGATGGAGGTTGCACGGTTTGCAACCTCATATGCGCAGCAGTGGAGTTCGGCCGTGAGGGAGGCTGGTGTTGTCGCGCCTTCGGCTGACGTGAATTGGGTAGCCCCGGAAGCGGGCTGTCTAAAAATTAACTTCGATGGGGCGGTGTTTCAGAACACGGGGGAAGTTGGATTGGGGCTGGTAGTGCGAAATCATATGGGGGCGACTATTGCAACGGCGCAAAAACGATTTGTCGCGACTATGGATGCGGTTTGTGTTGAGGCGTTAGCCGCCCTTTGGGCTATAAAATTAGCGGTGGGAATGCAATGGACGGAGGTGGTGTTTGAGGGTGATTGCCTTAATATTATTCATGACATTATTTACCAAACACGATCGGAGGCGCGGGTCTTTAATGTTCTTGAGGATTTTGTCAACCTTTTTGGACCTCGAGATGGTTACCGAATCCGTTGGGTGAGAAGGGAAGCGAATGAGTTGGCTCATGATCTTGCTCGCACGGCGATTGGAATAGTTCTTGTGCCCGATGACCTTACTTTTATTCAGTAGATAGATCTTTGTTGACATTGATTTGGGTCGAATTGACCGCATCTGGCATGTGTACAACTTTGTGCTTTTTGAACGTCTTAATATATTTTTCTTTCAAAAAAAAAAAAAAAAACGTGCCCTAAGTGTCTTTGCATAATGTAGATCCACTGATTAGGCTCGGAATTCTCGTTTCAAAATTGAATCCATGGTCTATATTTCGGCCCCATTTTATGGACTTCTGATAATCAGCAATAAATGAGAATCTTAACAATCGGTTAAAATAGAAGTCCAACTTATCATCAGAATTACATATGCTTATAAGAATATATATTTTTGAAAGATACTCTTACAACAAATATAGTCAAGTTCTCTTAATAGAACCTAATTTCTTGATGAATCAACTAAAATGGCTGCGAACAAAAATCTAATATATTCAAAACGTAATATTCTAATCCCCTTCAATCCTACTAGGATTTCAGATGTGCCCCTTACACAGCTACATACACTATCTTTTTATCTAAACAAAAAATCACACTACTTATAGATGTGGCATGTTAAAAAAAACTGGGCCTGTTTCGGTTTTACCATTCTTCAAAATATCTTCGTTCAACTTCCGAAGAATGGGAAACTATTTTAGCATCACTTTGTAATTTGTTTAATAATACATAACCCCTGATGGAAAGATCCTACTGCGTCTTTACTGCTTTCCTTTCCTATTCCATAGTGTTCGAGTAAGTAAAACCACTGGAAACCTTATTAAATTATTTCACTTTCAATTTGTATAATATCAGATAATATATGGCTTTTGATCATGTCACTGACTTGCAGCACGAAAACGACAATAGTATAATAAATGTCCAAATGAAATCTAAGTTTACAATTGTGATAATGTACGAGATTAACAGTACCAGTTAATATAATACGTTATTATTCGTCCATCAAATGGTGTCAGATCTATAAGACCTAAACATTCCTTGTTCAGAAATTTCCTAGCCTTATTTAAACAACATAAGTTTCTCATCTGCATGTCTTTTTCCCTCCCCGCTCATCTGAATGAAACTGGATTGAACGAATCGCACAGAACCGGTAATTATAGAGAAGAGAAAATTGGAAAACCAGGTAATGTGGCTCCTGCTTCGACAATATAAATGTTTCCCGACACATATTCAGAAGAATCATGTATCAAATACCGTACAAGTGATGTCAATGCTGGATCCGACGTGCCAAAAGTTCTCAATGGGACTGTTCTCTCTGCCACATTTTTGAGCCAGTCTTTTTGTACGAGACCTTGAGTGATTTCAGATTTAAAAAGACCAGGCGATATGGAGTTTACTCTTATCTTGTATGCCCCTAATTCCAAAGCCATGACCTGTTTATCATTATATGTTAAGAATAGATTAGACGTCAAGGAAATTAAACCGGAGAATTGTGAGATAAGGATTATTTGGCTTTCTTAAGGTTCTGTGACCCGATACTCAGTAATTCGGGACCTTTGATTAGGTACTCATATGATAGCCCACCAACACTTGATAAAGATATTATCATTCAACACCTTAAGAATTACAGGAATTTAAGGACAAAACTATGTTTGCTTCTCCGAAAACAAATCCATGATTAATGTGGATGAGGGAAATGTAACAAACAAAGGCAGCAACAGAAAATGAGAAGGGTTTATATTTGTAAAACAGCCCCTTACGCTATTTTGTTATATTCCCTTCTGGCTTTGAGTTGATACAAATATTTACATGCTAAGGACAGTCAAGCGAGCCACACATACAGCTGCTTCACCTCTAATACTGAACAGGCAGTGTGAGCAGCACAGGCATCAGCAATTACCCCAACTACTTCCAGTGTGCATCAAACAAATAAAGGGGATTTGTTCTAAAGTTGGAATTGCAACCAATAACAGGTCAATCTATAAAAAAAGGCAGTTTTTTTTTTTGTCTCTCACAAACTTAATTACCTTTGTTAAGGAGTTAACAGCAGTTTTTGAAGCATTATAAGCAAGGCCTCCAGGAAGGTGGCCTCGTTCAAGACCGCCAATGGAGGAGATATTGATGACAGATCCACCTTTTTTAGCATCGCGCATGTGCGTGCATACGTATTTTGACACCAACCAAGTTCCAGTTAAGTTAGTTCTAATGATGTCGTTCCATTCATCTTCCGCCAAATCTAACGGAGTGTGCAAACTGCCTGTATAAAATCAGCAAACATATAACGATGAAATTCTCATATATAATAAATCAGTAGTTATACACATAAATAATTTGCTGAAATCTCATCAATCCTAGTTGTAGCAGAGGATATCTGAATTTTCCAACCGATCAAATTACAGTTTAAAATCAATGCAGGTCACGAAATCGCAGTAAATAACATCCGCGATATATTATTTTGTTAGGATAACAACATTGAGATGTTCCCTCAAATCTAACCGACTGCTTGATCAAAATCCACAAACATAAACGACAATTTGCCTAATCTCATCACACATATTACAAAACTTATATATAATTAAAATCACAATTTTAACGAATTGCCTAAATCACAAAACAGAAAAAAAGAAAGTGTTTGTTGTTAATTTAATCATGTTTACTACCTCTGACACCGGCGTTGTTGATGATAGCATCAATGGTCCCAAACGCATCCCAGGCCTTTTTCACCGACGCCTCAATGGCGGCTCCACTGGCGCTGACGTCAAGCTCGACAGCCACGGCTCGGCGGTTCGGCGGCTCGAGACTATTGATCTCTTCGCAGAGCGATTGCAGGCGTTCGATTCGGCGCGCCGCCGCGACAATACGGCAGCCGGCTTTAGCCAAATCCAAACAGAAACCACGGCCGAGACCGGAAGAGGCGCCGGTGACCATGACGACTTTGTTGTTGAGGTGGAGCCACGGCTCCAGATTCTTAGCAACCTCCGCCATTGGCTAGCTAATTCGGTAAAGTGGAGTAGTGTTTGGCAATGGGGTTCTAGAAGGATATTTAATTTGTGATTAGGTGAATTACAACAAGTCGGTCTCTTTCTTATGTCACTTGTCCTATTCAAAAGTAGTAACACATGTTAGAAATGCGTTTCTATCCCAAATCAGAATCGTGACGATACAGCTACAGGTTACAATAATAGAAAGTGTACTAAATAGTAAATACTAACACATGACCATAGAAAAAAAGGGGAATGTATGTACATTTATTTGGAGGTTGGGGTTTTTTTTTTTTTTTTTTTTACTTTTTTAAACGTTAGAGTCGTGTTATGAAACACATTTTACGTTGAGGAGTTTTACGGCAATGATAAAGAATCAAACCACTACAAATACTATCATGCGTCAGCCTGAGTGTTACATTATATGTTTGTTTGATTAGAGCGGTCGAACAGACAAACTAAATAATTTTAAAGTTCATATATAAAAGGAATGAAAATAATAATATTAAACACCTAAATCCCTATTTATCATATTACTAAAGTAATATGTCCAACTGTACAAATTTTAGAGGTTAAGTTTATTTTTTGAGTGATATATATATATATATATATATAAACTTATATAAATTTATATAAGTATGTACACTCTGCCCTTTGATGATCTGACTTCAGAAACCAAAAATAAATCACATGGCATGACCCATTAGTCAACCTTGATCACTAAACCCAAAAGCATGTATATATAATATTATATAGACATATAAATCATTACCAGACTTTAGTTACTATATTATATAGACATATAAATCATTACCAGACTTTAGTTACTTTTTTCGAACATTAGGGACACGTTATAAAATACCAGAGACATCATGAGAAAAAAGTTATATTTTACATCATTAATTAACACGGTTTCCGACCATTCATAACATCTCAATTGTTTTTCCTTCTCATCGCAAAACTCACAAAGAATGGACTAAAATCATTAACCCCTATATGCCTAAGATTAGGTTTTGATGGAATTCTATGACAACTTTCCAAATGAATACCTAAACCTGGGTTGGTACTTGAGTCTTGAGCCTGCCATATCTTTTTGAAGAAAAAAAAGATTATCCTCTTAAATTTCCTCTCTCTTTGATATATTCGTATGCCGATCTAATTGAGTAATCACCTAAATTATCTTCATACCAGCTCCACCTATCTGTTGCTCTTGGAGGAATACGAATAGATGCCAAGAAGTGTCCAATTCATCAAGCACGTTTTTTCCTATTCAATATAAAGGTTTGCACCACCTCACTTCCACACCGTCGTATCATCTACTTTCGCATAACCACTGCTAAAGCTTCTTGATCACAAGACACTTTAAAAATTCTTTCAAACTTCACACCCAACGAGACTTTGTCAATCCATGGATCTCTTTAGAATTTAATATTAACACCATTCACAATTGTTCTAACAAGATTTTATGAGAACCAATTTCAAGTTGAAGGCGTCCGATTGAGAGGTTGAGCAAGTCATTCCACCATGTTCAATAACTTTGCTTCGAACGGCCTCTCTCATTGCTGGGATGTCTATCTCAATGTTCTCATTTGGCCTTCAACACCGCCTTCCAAAGCAAATCCTATTCGTTTATTATGCTCAACGTCCACTTTTTGAGTAAGGCAATGTTAAAACAATTAAGATCATTCACTCCGAGACCACCATTTTTGTTTGTCATGCACGCTTGATCCCAACTCACCCAAGAGATTTTCCTCCTGCTATCACTCCCTCCCCATAAATTTTTTTTTTTTTGCTTTGGATGCTCCTAATAATTTTCCCAACCTTCTTAGGAATCTTAGAAAAAGACAACAAATACAGAGGCAAACTTGATAGAACATAATTTAGTATACCAATCTTCTCTTTGAAGAACAAGATTTTAGAGAAGGATTATTCTATCCTATATGTCATTAGTCTTCATGGAGAGATAATTGTTGTCTCTAAGTGACAAGAACTAGAAAAAAAAAACTTTCATTTGTTAAGCCCACGTGGCTATGTTTATAACATTCAGTATCAAAGGCATCTAAGAAATAACCAGAGATATTGGGAAAGTTTGTCTTTGTAGATGATGCATGTAGAACGAATATTATGGACATATCCCCTTCTCTAATATCCTTCACATGAGAAATATATATTTTTAATGAGTGAAATTCTTGTAGTGATTGTAGAATTTGAAATTTTGTGGCTATTTGGAGAAAATTTACAAGGAATTTATTTTTGCTCTTTACTTATTCCATAAGTCTCGTTCTAGAAACTCAATCGAAACGTTCTAGAACTCTTATCTGAACATTCAATATATTAATACTCTAGCTTAATTTATATGATACAAAGTATATTTGCTGGCTAACTTTATCGTGGGACTAGACAATTTACGTCACTCTAATTCAAATATCCTTAGAATCCTAAATCAATTTCATGTAGGAACAAATAAACTCAAACGTTGTATGTGAGCTAAGTTAGGGGTTGGCACACTGCAATGAAATGAACTTTAATTTTGTTTACTTGTAACCATTCTTTTGACTTTCTATTGCTAAGTTGATTTATTTTCTTGTAACCATCTTTCAATCTCATTACAATCTCATATATGAAGAAATTACTAGATGCATCGACTGCATAATGAGGAGTTGCTAAAAAATCGATTATTTGTGGTAATGTACAAGAGAGACTGGGTGTGAGCAACTTGAAAGTTGAATACAACACTTGAAGGTTGAACGCATTAGTTGAAGGTAGAATTGAGGATTTGACGGTTAATTTGGAGTGTATGGGTTGAACGCTGCCCTCAAGTTCGAATTCACAAGTTTGCCATATGGTTTTTCAATTTTGTAAGATATTACTTTGGTTATAACTTTCTCTGTAGACCTTTATCCTCGCTTTTATTTGAAAAGCAGACACTAGTAAGTAATAACTATAAGATTCTCATTTGTTATGCTCCGTTAGTTCTATTTCAGTTTCAAGAAAGAAGCAAGACGTTCCCTGGGCTCACGACCTAAGTCACCTGAGGTGGATGCGGGTGCGGGTGCGAGTGTCGTGCGAGTGAGCCAGTGCGGCAATTTTAAAAAATTGCAGTCTTAGTGCGCCACTATAATGCACTTTTAAGAAAAAGAAAAATAACTTATATATAAAAATAAAACAATTATAACAATTATTACCTAAATTAGTATGTTATAAACACATAAAATAAAAGTATATATAAAATTTTCACACAAAGAAATGGATTATAATGAAAGAAAAGTACATAATTTCTCATGACTATCAATTTTGTATAATATTTTCAAAATTATTATGGTGGGAAGACAAATGTATAAGCCTTAAATCACTTCTAATTTTTTTTAATTGTATAATTTTTGAGTTAGTTTTGTTCTCCTCTTGCTCCTTCTTCAATATCACTCTTTTGTTTGTCTTCTACCAAACTATGATTATTCATAAGATTTTAACATAATAACTAAGAAATCTTAGTGAGAGAACTAAAAATTTATAAAGCGTCTTAGTGCGAAGCACGAGCACTGAAGTCGCCAGGGCGAGACCGGTGCGCCTGCAACTTTCTAGGCGTGGAGGATTGGGTGACTTAGCTCACGACTACAAATTATAATTTGTTTTATCATTAAGATTAATTCTTCAAGTATTGGCTCACACTTATAATGTATATCTCGAGATGAAAACAATCTAAAAATGCCTTGGAGCAATAATATAAGTCGTAACATTTATGGAGCACAATGTCACGTACTTAACCCTTTTTCACCGAAGGTTATCGTCACGTAAGGCCTTGTCAGCTCCCCTAGCTTGACAAGTCAGCCTAAATCAATCCAATCGTGCGAAGTGTGTACTAAGTGTGCGAGAGAAATTAGACGGAATGAAAGCTAAGTGTAGAATGCTCAAGTTTGCTCGAAAGATTTCTTGTATTCCAAAAATGCCAAGTAGGCTACATATATATAGGCATTCCACCGACTTACCCGAGTGGACCCCACATAAGTAGATAGTAGAATCGGGAATTCTACTCCTGGCGAGATTAACAAAACCCTACTAACATATTTAAGGCAGTGCCATAGTCTACAAATTTCTAGACTTTTCTAGAGAGCTCTGTACCCATCTAGGCTCATCTTATTTACAACTTAGTCCCTCGAATTACAATATTTACATGATAATCTACAAAACTTAACGAGGAGCGTAGGCGTCGTCTCTCGTGTGTGCCAGTGTGCGACGCGGTTAAATCCTTCGCGCACCTCTTCGGCTAGGTGAGGTGCAGTCGTGACATCCTGCGCCACAAACTTGGCGACGTCCTCAGTGCCTTGGTTGCCTTGAATGCCTCGATTAAGTCTCTGAACTACCAAAGTTCACCCTCTAGCTCCCAACTTGCGTCGACCATCGTTTGCCCCTTCCAATGGATTAAGTATTCGGTTGAGGGCTTGACTCCACGTTTCCTCATGATGCGGTCGGCTAGAATCTCTTTGATCTCCTTGTCGAATTGAGTGACTACGACCGTCGGCTCCCGCTTGGAAATGCCTCGGTCTAGTTCTTCTGCGTCTTTGTAATATGGTTTGAGTTGGCTTACGTGAAAGACCGGATAGATCTTGAGATTATGCGGCAACTTCAGTCGATACGCCATCGTGCTGATGCATTGCTCAATCTCGAAAGGTCATTCGTATCGTCGCACCAATTATTTTTGAACTTGATGCAAACTCTTGAATTAATGCGCCTTCAGCTTCACCATGACCATATCCCCAACGTTGAACTCCATGGCACGCCACTTAAGATCTGCATATTTTTTCATCTTTTTAGCAGCCTTGCTCATTGCGGCTCGGGCCATGTCGATCTTCTCCCGAAGAGTCTTAGCAAATTTATAGGTAACTGGACTCTTCCCTTCGTATCCGAAAGTGATCGATTGGGGCGTCACCGGTTTCCTTCTGGTTACTAGCTCGAACGGGCTGCACCATGTCGACTCGTTCATCTGAAAGTTATACGCGAACTGGGCCATGTCGAGTAGACGGTACCAATTCCGCTGGTTGGCACTAACAAAGTGCCGCAAGTACAACTCCAATCACCCGTTTGGTCTGCCCATCCGTCTGCGGGTGAAAGCTAGTAGAAAAGGACAAGTTAGAACCCAAAAGCTTGAAAAGCTCGGACCAAAACTTACCTGTGAAGCACGGGTCGTGGTCCCTAATGATCGTCTTTGGTATGCCTCAATGCTTAACCACGTAACGCATAAACAACTTGGTCGTCTCATCAGCGGTCACGTCGGGTGGCACCGGTATAAAAGTCTCGTACTTCGAAAACCTGTCCACCACGACGATGATGGTGCCACACCCTTCGGACTTAGGCAAGCAAGTGATAAAGTCCATCGATATGCTCTCGAATGGATGATTCGGTGTTGGCAAAGGTTACAAAAGTCTGTCGGGTTGCTGCTGCTTGATCTTGTCTTGTTGGCACACAAGATAAGTTCGCACATAGTGTTCAACGTCCTGCCCCATGTGCGGCTAATTGTACGTCCTCTCAATGAGCACCTCAGTGTGTCTCATGCTTGGGTGCCCCGCCCATTGAGAATCATGGCTCTCCTGAATGATCTTGCGCCGCAAGTTATCCCACTTCGGCACATAGATGCGATTGCCTCGCGTATAAAGAAGCCCGTCGTCCACCCAGAATCTTCGAGTTTTGCCTTCACGAGCGAACTCCAAAATATTCTTGGCCACGATGTCGCACTCCAACTCCTCTTTGATGTGCTCCTTTAGTGAACTGAGTGGTTGGCTGGTGGCAGCGAGCTCGGCCTTTTGGCTCAAGGCGTCTGCAATATGATTCAACTCCCCTGGCTTGTATTACAACATATACTCGAACTCCACTAGGAATTCTCGTCACCTCGCTTTATTGGGAGTTAGCTTCTTCTGAGTTTGGAAGTAACTCGTCGCCACATTATCAGTCTAAATGATAAAGTGACTCCCAAGTAAGTAGTGTCTCCAATTCCGCAAGCAGTGAACCACGATGGTCATTTCCTTCTCATCCACCGTATAGCCTCGCTCCATGTCGTTAAGCTTGTGGCTCTCGTATGCAATAGGATGCCCGTCTTGGACCAAAATACCACAGATAGCATAGTCGAATGCGTCATTGTGAACCTCGAACGGCTATGAGTGGTCTGGTAGGGCAAGTACCAGCTCTCCCGTCACTCGTGCTTTCAACTCATCGAACGCCCGTCGGCATGACTCGAACCTGTCCCATGCCTTGTTCTTCTTGAGCAACTCCGTCAAGGGCGCGACTACCTTTGAATAGCCCGCGATAAAATGCAGGTAATAATTGATAAGTCCCAAAAATGATCTTAATTGATGAACGTTTTCAGGAGGTTTCCATTCTGTTAGAGTACGAACCTTCGCCTCGTGCATCATGATGAGTCCGTGCCAGACCATGTGCCCTAAGAACGCCACCTCTTCTTGGGAAAATAAGCACTTCTCGAGCTTGATGTACAACTCAGCCTCCCAAAGTGCTAGAAACACCTGCCTTAAATGTTCAACGTGTTCCTTTACGTTGGAAGAGTAGATGACGATGTCGTCCAGGTACACCACTACGAACTTATCAAAAATGTCCCTAACACTTTGTTCATCAAAGTACAAAACGTAGCTGGTGCATTGGTTAGTCCAAACGACATAACAAGAAATTCATACGAACCATACCTCGTAACCATCGCCGTCTTTAGCTCATCCCCCGCGGCTATTCATACGAACTCTTGAAGGACCTTCTAAACCTCTTTTGCCACATCTGTCGTGCTCGTCGGTGTTGGCTCGTCCTCTGGGATAGGAAAGACGGCGAATGACTCATCGGTCTTCACTCCTTTAGCAAATTTCATCGTCGATAGCATCATTGTACCTTTTATCTTCAGCTTCGTCGTTATGGTACACATAGTCTTATTGTCCATTATGTATAACAAATCGCAATAAGGTAAGATGCAAGCATGTACCTGATCAAACCACTCGAGCCCCAACACCAACTCGTAGTCGTCCATCAGCACAACCGTATAGGGGACGTCGCTCGTCCATTCTCCAATCTTTGTTCGAATGGCCTTGGCCACCCCCGTGATTGGCCTAGCTTGTGCATTCCCCGATTTGATTGACCCGGTCGTCGGTGTGAGGGTAAGCTTGAGCCCATTTGATAAAGCGTCCCACATAAAATTGTGCTCTGTCCTAGAATCTACCAAGGCTTTTACCGTCCTTCCTTGGATAGATGCGGTCACAAACATGAGCCCACGCCTTGGGCATTTTTCCGGGTCCATATGAGCCTTGACGACATTGAGTAGACGTATCCACCCCATGTGCGTCTCCTCCTCCTCTGGTTGCTCGGGCTGCGAATTCTCTTCAAGCCATACGCCCACGTTACAGGCACTCCACTATAAAATGATCGGCCTTCCGTATAGATAGCAGTCCTTCAACTTGGGCCGCTCGTCCGACCCTCGGTAAGATTGCCCTAATATCCCCAGTTTATTAAATTGAGAAGTCTTGTGCGTACTTGACTTCAGCTGTGGGCGTGATGACGATGCTCCCCCATCTTTTCCTTTGCCGTCATCACGGCGTCCCTTCATAGTCTGCTTATTGCCCTTGAATGTCGGCCTAAACTCAATCATGGACTCAGCGGTGGCAATGGCGGATGAGAGGTCTTGAACGTTCCTCTGCTGCAACTCGATCATAGTTTGTTCAAAAACCGAGTTGCAAGCTACATCCGACGAACCGGCAAATTCGGCCAGTTTGCCCGGCTACTTGGTCGACCGGTTCGGCTAGCAAACCGATCTGGCCCTTTTTTCTTCTTTTTTTGTTAATTACCATAACGCCCCTCAGTTTTTCTTTGCAAAAAGAAAAGACGCATATCAGAAAACATAATACACCATTTGAATGGCGTCCTCTCCACAATGGTGTATTGTTTTTAATTTTCACAAAAAACGTTGTACGAAGAAAAATAAATAAAAGAAAAAAAGTGAAAGAAAAAAGAGCGTAAAAAAAGAGTGAAAGATGTAAGTTATTTGATTAGTGAATTATGTGGGAAGTTACCAAAAATTAAGCCAAAAGACTAGGAAGGGAAATTTAGGGATGAGAAGAGATTTATATGTAATTTAACTTGTATATTTATTTAGGCAACGTTTTTAATTTAGTGAATCGATATTAATCTTTTTTTTAATATGATGGTTGTTGGCTACTAAAAAGAAGGCATAAGATTAGTGCACCGTTATTTAGGGGAATTCATTAATTATATTCAATGTATTCGTATCAAATTTTAATTGTTTAAATATGAAGCCTTAATGGCTACTAAAATTAAGGCATAAAATTAGGGAAGATTATTTAAAAGAATAAGAGATTAACTTTTTCTATTTATTCAAGGAAATTAATTAATTTGGCCATGATAGTCTAATTTGTTTATTATAAGAAAATTGCTTATTTCATTCGTAATCAATATTTTAAACTTCTTTTCAAATTGTTTTGATTTCTAATATGTTACACTTTTACCGTTAATGGGATTTTTTATCTTAAATGTTTCAAGAATCCCACTCACCGTTCTCCACGGGTGTAACGAACATGAACTTGCTCTTCCAGCTACTATGGGAGTTGATAGCACCATCCAGAATCCTCTTGTTGGTATCACGATGAAAAAAGAAGTAAAAGGGTGCCCCTGCGAGTGATACTAGTAAATCAAATATAGAGAAAAACCTGGCCACCGACCCTTAAATAATCACCCGAACACGAGAGGGGAAAAAGGATCGGAGCCCCACCTTCGCTTGTGCATAGTACATTTTGGCGTATTTCTCTGGAGGATCATTCCCTCAATGATCCTCCTATGGCATAACAATTTCCACGCCGCGACCAGAAACACCAAAATCTATAAATAATTTCTTCGCCTCATCCTCCGTAGCGAAATTGACCGTCTAATCCACATGTTGCGTTTTTCGAGGAGGAGCCGCCTTATCCTTCGACTTCTTAGCCCTCTTTCTTTTAGGGCGACCAGCCCTCTCACCGTCCGTCGTCGCAGCAGAACTTCTCTTACGAAAAAAAGGTTCAGCAGCTGTGGCGATGATGAGTAGCGGGGATGCAAAGTGGCACCCGCATCCCCATGTATCCTCTATAAATAAGAGAACACACCCCCCCCCCCCCAACGTGCATTTCGGGGACAAATTTAGCAAGAGAACCAATTTTACTTCCATCTTTTTAAGTCTTTATCATTACATTCCAACATACCATCGTGAATCTAGCAATACTAATACACTTCTGAAATTCGGGTAGAGCGTTCCAAGTAAAATTACACGTTAATTGCTCAGGTTATCACAGTAAAACAAATCGAGTGTTAACATAGACACATTACTCCTAGTAAAAAAAATCAAAAAAGCAAATCAACCTCTCATGTTTTGTGCTATTCTCTTGTAAAAAAAAAAGTAAGCAACAAATTAATCATAAGCATTTTGCGAAATAGACGTGTCACACCCATTTGAGAAATAAATAGACAAATTGTCCATTTTCTATTTTATGTGAGAATCTCTGCCAAACGTGGGGCCAATGGGAGCTGATTTGGGTTTGATTCGAGAGAAAACTGGATGCTATCAATATCGAGGAGCGAAAACTGAAGGTGTACCTTTCAAGATTTCGGAGGATACGGGACAAAGTAGAGCTGTTAAAAATTTAACAGGTGATATGCGGAAAGAAGGGTGGTCGGCGAGAACCGGGGATGTGGTGTGCCTTACTCAAGAAGTTTCCATGGAGTTCAAGGCAAACAAGTTGATGCGGCCTGGCTAGAGGTGGTAGCAGTTGGGATTCTTCGAAAAGAAGTTGACATACAATCTTCTAGGGACTCCCTGGAGGAGATAGGTTTGTTCAACGTGCAGATCTTACCAATGGGAGGGTACATGGTTCTTCTTAGGTCCGATTATATTAAATAAGTAAAGGAGTTCATTAGTGGTGCTAAATGTTGGGTCAAACAGAACTTTATCTCCATCAAAGATTGGTCAACGGACAAAGTGTCAAGGGTTAGACATTTGTTACTTCACTGCTACGGTGTGCCTCTCCATGTTTGGAGTGATGATTTTTTCCAAAAAGTTTCGAGTGTGTTTGGTGATTTTATTCGACAAGATAGTGGGACTTTATCACGTGATAGACTTGATGTTGCTAGAATTCTAGTGGCTACTTCTATCTCTGCGCGGATTAATAAATTGTTAAAGATAATGATTGATGGCATAATTGTGACCATCAACTTTTTGGAGGAACTCCCATGCCGTTATAAATGTCCTCACAAGTTGGGATGAGTATGGAATGTTGATGATGGGTTCTCCTCTTTTGACGATGATGGTGAGTACATCCGAATCAATTTTCTCCGACCAAGGGATGGGAGGAAGAGGTGCTCCGATCACTGAGAAGAACGATGGCATGGAGGCATTCGGTCTCGATGATGGCGCTTGTACAATTAAGGACCTAATTAATGATAAAGTTAACGTTAACCTTGGAAATATGATAAAAGACAAAACAAGTGAAGGAATTGGGCCTGTGTTAAACTTGCGTAAAGATGGTGCCCCATGCGAGCGCAACCAAAATTATAAATGAGGCCTTGAAGATAATGAGGGAGTCAATCATTTGGAGCAGTTGAACCAGGTCCGGATTCACCCCATTTTATTCCGGAAAATAGCTCTGCCCCGCAAGTCAAATGAAAAGAACTCTCCTATACAAGAGATTAAATCTAACCCAGGGTATGTATCTACATGTAATCTCAAAGAATTTTGTAGCGAAATGGCATGTGAGGAGGAAGAAAGAGATACCCCATGGAAGCTCAAAGGAAAATCATGCAAGGCTCGGGGCACTCGAAAACCGAAGACGAAAGGTAAAAATAAGAAATGGGTTTCGAAGATATGCAGCGCCCCTACATGGAATGGGAGAAAACAAGGTGCGTGTGATCTGAATAATTTGATTTCAAATGCGAGTATAGCCCACTGTAATCGTTTCTGGTCAAACAAGAATTTCGAATGGGAAGCTCGCCAATTGTGGGATTTTGGGAAAAGGATAGGTATTGTGGTTAAGGGAAATGACGAAATAATTATTTGTAAATTATCAAAGATGGAAGCTAGAGACTGATACGGCCCAACAGACTATACCTATTAATGCTAGGCCCAATCGTATAAAGCATAAGTCCACATAGCTTAGAGATTATGGAAAGTAGTTAATTATGTTATTTTGTTCTTAATTTAGGAGTTTTTCTTTAATTATGTTATTTCCTTTTAAGAAGTCTAGGTTTATTGGGTTAAGGATTATTAGTAGTAGTATAAATAGTCTAAGTCTTGTTACTTTTTTATTCATTCAAGAACAATAAATCTTAGTTAATTTTACTTTTTATTCTCTCTTCTCTCCTAAATATTCTTGGAGCCCGTTCTAGCTCGAATAGAACTTTAACCCTAACAATTGGTGCTTTCATTGCTTTTTGAATTCATTAATTTTAGCTTGTAATCATGCCTCCTCGAAAAGATGGAACAGCTACGTCTGAAGATTCAAACCTCGCTGAGTCCGTTCGCCAAATACAGTCAGACATGGCAGATTTCAAAGCAACATCAGCAAAGGATATGGCAGAATTCAAATCAACATCAACAAAGGATATGGCAGAATTACGAGCAACATCAGATTCCATGTTCCAGATGCTGGCTGATTTGAAAACAGCCATGGACCTATCTCGGAATACCACTGCCCCACAGGGACCACAACATCAGTCGTATCAGGTTCATAGCCCATCTCATTCACAAGCTTTTAATTCTTATGCGTCAAGCACTGATTCGCTGCCAAAGCCACCTAAGGTGCATCTGCCGCCCTTTGATGGCTCCAACCCTAGAGATTGGGTTGCTCAGGCCCAACACTATTTCAGACTGTACCATGTTCCGCCCGAACATCGTATTTCACATATTTCATTCTATATGCAAGGTACAACCTTGAGTTGGTTTAATTGGATGACTAATAATGAGATGATCAGCACATGGGAAGCATTTGTTCAAGATTTATTTTCCAGATTTGGCCCATCATCCTTCGAGAATCATCAGGCTGAGCTTTTTAAACTACGTCAAGTTGGGACAGTTATGGATTATCAAAAGGAATTTGAACAACTTTTTAACTTTGTGACAGGTTTATCTCATGAGGCGCGCATGAATTGTTTTATTTCCGGGTTGCAAACAGATATTCGTAATGAATTGGCGGTTATGAAACCTCATTCCATGCATCATGCTGTTGGTATGGCTAAATTATTTGAGAAAAAAATATTGGAAAGCCGACCCCGCTTTGTCCCTAGACCACAAGGAGCTTCGCAACCGATTTTGCCTACCCCGACACTCGCTTTACCCCCACCCCATCCTAAGCCTCCTTTACCAATCCGACGTTTATCTCCTAGTGAGATGTAGGCACGCAGATTGAAGGGTCTTTGTTTTATTTGTGATGAAAAGTTTGGACCCCTACATCGATGCAAGACTCCTCAATTTTTAATGTTACTGGAGGAGGAGGCCCCACCAGAGGATGTCGTGGATCAGGATAGTACTACTTATTCCTTACCAGAGCACGACAACATACATGTTGTGGTCGAGGAATCACCCGTCGGCCAGTTTCACCTATCATTATCAGCATATCTGGGTCTCGCTTCACCACAAACATTGTGTTTGATAGGCTTTATTAAAGGTCAACCCCTAACAATTTTAATAGATACTGGTAGTACTCATAATATTATCCAGCCCCGCTTCGCTACTCAGCTGCAGTTGCCTGTTTTGGAAGCAACTCCAATCAAAGTAATGGTTGGTAATGGAACGTTTCTACAATGTGAGGGTCGTTGTGCCAACACAAAGCTACGTCTCAAGAACACTGACTTCTGTGTTCCCTTACTGGTTTTACCAATCCAAGGAGCAGATCTGGTTTTAGGCATTGAGTGGTTGCGCGAGTTAGGCAAAATCAAGGCCAACTTCGCAATACCTCGAATTTCCTTCGAATGGGGAGGGCAACAGATTGACCTCGAGGGCCATTCTGCGGTTTCAGAAGCCACGCCGTCACAAGTACGTCGCATGCTACAGACAGTCTCTGTTGCTTCTATTCACATGTTATCGATGGTTCCCAGGCAAGAGGCAGAGCGTAATCAGCCCGACACAACATCGCAGGTTACACCTGAGATAACCAAACTCATTCGGGACTTTGACATTATCTTCTCTGAACCTAAGAGTTTGCCTCCTCACCGTATACATGATCATCATATTCACCTTGACCCGCAATCAAAGCCAGTAAACTCACGACCATACCGTTACCCTCATTACCAAAAAGCCATCATGACTGAATTAATTTCAGCAATGCTGGCAGCAGGTCAAATTCGTCCAAGTACTAGTCCATTTTCGTCCCCTGTTTTGCTCGTGAGCAAGAAAGATGGCACATGGCGTTTTTGTGTTGACTACAGGGGTTTGAACGCTATCACAATCAAAGATAGGTTTCCTATTCCCACAGTAGACGAGTTATTGGATGAACTGAAAAGCGCTTCAATTTTCACTAAGCTGGATTTACGTTCAGGCTATCATCAAATTTGTGTTGCTCCAAAGGATATTCACAAAACCGCATTTCGGACAAGTGACGGGCATTATGAATTCGTCGTCATGCCTTTCGGTCTGACGAATGCCCCATCTACGTTCCAAGCGGCCATGAATGACTTGTTCCCAGAGCATTTACGTAAGTTCGTTTTGGTGTTTTTTGACGACATCCTTATCTATAGCACCTCATTAGAAAGTCACTATCAACATTTAACTTTGGTTTTTGATATCTTGTTGGCTAACCAATATTATGCTAAGCTTTCTAAGTGTGTTTTTGCGGTCAGTCGAGTTCATTATTTGGGTCATATTATTTGTTCGGGTTGCGTTAGTGTTGATCCAGAGAAGGTTCATGCAATGGTTGTGTGGCCAAGGCCAACGTCACTCACGACCCTACGGGGATTTTTGGGGCTTACGGGATACTACCGTCGCTTTGTTTGTCACTATGCTACGCTCGCCGCTCCCCTCACCTCTTTATTAAAGTCGGGCAGTTTTACATGGAGTACACAGGCTCAGCAGGCCTTTGACGAGCTCAAATTAAAAATGCAACATCTACCTATGCTAACATTGCCTGATTTTAGTACAGTTTTTGAATTAACTACGGATGCCTCAGCCGTTGCTGTTGGGGCCGTTCTTTCCCAAAATCAGCGGCCTTTGGCGTTCTTCAGCAAGAAAATGTCCCCTCGCATGAGTGCTGACTCAGCCTACAATCAAGAATTTTTTGCATTAACCGAGGCAGTAAAGAAATTGCGTTATTATCTCCTAGGCAGAAAATTCATCATTTATACCGACCAACAAAGTCTAAGGCACCTTCTTACTCAATCAGTACATACACCAGCCCAACAAAAATGGATAATCAAATTACTTGGGTTTGATTATGAGGTACGGTATAAACCTGGGCGGGAAAATGTCATGGCTGATGCTTTGTCTCGGGTTGATGCGACTGTTCACTTGGCCATCTCCATCCCCACTTCCTCCTTGCTATCCGACTTGCGCCAGTTTTTCCGATCCTCGCAAAAGGGATTAGAGTTAGTCAAAGAATACGAACAGCTAGCAAGCACAGATGTAAAGTATAAGGTGCAAGATGGGTTACTATTTTATAAAAACAGATTAGTGGTGCCAGACTCTAGTGGGGTACAACAGCAATTACTTCAAGAATTTCACTCTACACCACAAGGCGGACATTCTGGAGTTTCAGGTACGTTATCACGCATCACTGGTGTCTTTTTTTGGCCACATATGAAACGCACAGTTCAAGAATTCATCAAAACATGTCACGTGTGTCAACAACAAAAGTATCTCACCACAAAGCCGTTTGGCCTCTTGAATCCATTACCGATACCAAAACAAGTTTGGTGTGATATAAGCATGGATTTCATCACTCAATTACCCATGTCCCATGGCAAAACAACAATTTGGGTTATTGTTGACAGATTAACCAAGTTTGCTCGCTTTATAGCTCTACCAACAAAATTTTCGGCCACATATATTGCCACAATCTTTTTAACGGATATATACAGTGTTCACGGGTTACCACGTTCAATTGTATCAGTCCGTGGGTCAATTTTTCTAAGCAAATTTTGGGTTGAACTATTCAAGCAACTTGGTACTAATCTCCATTACAGTTCGGCCTATCATCCGGAGTCAGATGGCCAAACTCAAGTGGTGAATCGCTCTTTGGAATGCTATCTCCGCTGTTTTAGTATGGACGAACCAAAACAGTGGTCGAGATTTCTTCCTATGGCTCAGTTTTGGTATAATTCATGCAAACATTCAGCAACACAGGTTTCCCCTTTTGAGGCACTATTCGGACGACCCCCGTTTACGATACCAACATACATCACAGGTACATCCAACAATCACACCATTGACTCTACCCTTACTGTCAGATCTGATATGCTCAATACTATCAAAAACAATTTGCACACCGCACAACAAAGAATGACTACGCAAGCAAACAAGCATCGTACTGATATCACGTTTGAACCAAATCAGTGGGTATACCTGAAATTGCGGAGTTATCGGCAGCTCTCGGTTCAGTGCGCGGGGTTCCACAAGTTGTCGCGCCGCTTCTACGGGCCGTTTCGGGTGGTCCATCGCATCGGGGCCGTGGCATATGAGCTCGATCTGCCAGCTGGGTCACGGATCCATCGGGTCTTCCACGTCTCCCTACTCCGACCGCACCATGGGCCACTTCCGGACAGCACAGCCGCGCTACCGCCTTTGAACAGTGACGACGTGTTGATTGCGCTGCCCGAGCGGGTGTTGGATCGACGGGTTGTGTGGAGAAACGGACGCAAGGTGACGGAATGTTTGGTGAGTTGGGTGGGGTCGTCGAGTGAGGACGCGTCGTGGGTGGATGCGGCCGAGGTGGAGCGGTTTTTCGCGGAGGGACGGAGCGGTCGAGTGCGTCGTGGAGACGACACTCCGTTGACGGAGGAAATGACGAGAAGGGATGTAGCGGCGGCTAGCGTGGGCGGACTAGCGGACAGCGACGACACTTCCGAGGTTGAGGAAGGAGAATTAGAGAGGAGGTGGGGCAAGGGAGATGGCGACTGGGGAAATCGGGTTGAAGCTTCATCATTGGGTGTGGATGAAGAAGGAAATGGCGACAAGAGGGAGAGTGGCGAAATGGGGAAGGGGGCGGCTGCTGTTGAGGAGTGGGAAACAAATGACAACCCTAAAAATGAATCTCAAGGCTTTATAAGGGTGGGTCATGACCTAGTGGGCCGTGCTCCACTTCAACTGGGCCAAAACCTATTGGGCCGTGATGTTCTTCAACTGGGCCAAGGCAATTTGGGGCTTGAAGACCTGCAATTGGGCCTTGAGGACAAGGCCCCTTCTTCAAAGGCGGGCATTGATACGGCCCAACAGACTATACCTATTAATGCTAGGCCCAATCGTATAAAGCATAAGCCCACATGGCTTAGAGATTATGGAAAGTAGTTAATTATGTTATTTTGTTTTTAATTTAGGAGTCTTTCTTTAATTATGTTATTTCCTTTTAAGAAGTCTAGGTTTATTGGGTTAAGGATTATTAGTAGTAGTATAAATAGTCTAAGTCTTGTTACTTTTTTATTCATTCAAGAACAATAAATCTTAGTTAATTTTACTTTTTATTCTCTCTTCTCTCCTAAATATTTTTGGAGCCCGTTCTAGCTCGAATAGAACTTTAACCCTAACAGAGACGGAGCTATGGAACAGGAAAAGAAATGAGAGAAGGAATCGAGGGAGCTGAATACAGTGTCAAAATGAAGATCATCTCATTGAACGTTCGAGGCTTGGGTAGGGCGACCAAGCGC
Source organism: Linaria vulgaris (assembly GCA_948329865.1). Taxonomy (NCBI): domain Eukaryota; kingdom Viridiplantae; phylum Streptophyta; class Magnoliopsida; order Lamiales; family Plantaginaceae; genus Linaria; species Linaria vulgaris. Next base: position 70,350,158 of record OX415251.1, read on the forward strand.
AAGGAAGTAAAAGACTTCATTAGAAGGAGGAATTTATATATTATTTTGTTGCAAGAGACAAAGCTTGAATCCATTAATGACGAGATGTGTCAGAAAATGTGGGATGGTGATGAATATGATAGGTGTTTTAAAGCGGCTGTTGGTAAAGCAAGCGGATAACTTGTTATGCAAAAAGAATATTTTCACACCTGATGATGTTATCCGAGGGTCGGGATTTCTCCTAGTGGCAGGATCTTGGGGGACAAATTTTGTGAAGGTGGTGGTGACTAACGTGTATGCCTCTTGCAAGTTGCAATCTTAATGAAAAAAGAGTGCTTTGGAGTACTTTGCTGGATTTGAAAGTGAAATATGGTAGTCACTTGTGGTGTGTGGCAGGTGATTTTAACGCAGTTCATTTTCCATCAGAAAGAAAGGGCAACCACATATCAAGTTTCCAAAGAAATGAAGGATTTTGAAGAGTTTATTGTGAATATGAACCTTGTTGACCTTCTCCTCTATGGTCGTAAATTTACATGGTACAAAGTTGATGGATCAGCCATGAGCCGTATTGATCATTTTCTTGTGTCGGAGATTGGCTCAACCAATGGGAAAATCTGGGTCAATGGGGTTTGGAGAGAACTACTTCGGATCATTTTCCGCTGATTTTAAGGGATAGTGTAAAAAATTGGGGAGCTAAACTTTTTCTAACATTAAATTGTTGGCTTGATAGAAAAGACTTTGGCAAACTTGTGGAAAATCAAAGGAGGAATTTTAATATATCTGGTTATGGTGCTTTCGTCCTTAAAGAGAAATTGAAAAATCTTAAAGCAAAAATCAAGGAGTGGAACAACAACTATTTTGGAAACTTTGACCATGATATTGAAGGAGCAAAATTGCGTATTAAACATATTGACGAGAAAGCGGAGGGTTATGATTTGGAGGCAGAAGATATTTGTGAAAGAAGAAATGCCTTTAGCGATTTGTGGCAGGCTTTGAGGGCTAAAAAGAGTTTGCTTGCTCAAAAGTCTAGACATAAATGGCTGAAACAAGGGGATATTAATATACATTTTTTGCACATGTGCATTAACCATCAGAGAAGCCGTAGCGGGATTGAAGGTATTCAAGTTGACAATAGGTGGATTGATGATAATGTTTTTGAGGTTAAAAATGAAATTTTTTAGTTTTTCCGCTCACATTCTTGTGACGAACATTGGGACCGGCCAATTTCAGAATTTGTCAGCTTCAAGAAAATTCAACATGAAGATAATTCTTTTCTCATTGAGGTCTTTTCTGAAGCAGAAGTGAAAGATGCCACCTGGGACTGCGAAGGGTCTAAAAGCATCGGACCAGACGGGTTCAATTTTGCATTTATCAAAAAATTCTGGAATACTTTAAAAGAGGACATCTTGAAGTTTGTGGAGGAATTTTGGGAGCACGACAAGTTCGTTAAGAGCTCAAATCCAGCATTCTTAGCGCTTATTCCCACGAAAGAAAATCCAATAAATCTGAAGGAGTTTAGGCCGATTTCGCTGGTGGTCTGCATGTACTAAATAATTTCAAGATTGCTTGCAAATAGGTTGGCAAAGGTGGTTGGTAAGGTGATCTCTGAGGAACAGTCCGCGTTTATTGAAAACCAACGTATTACTGATAGTATTCTCGTTACTAGTGAGGTTATTGATGAGATGAAGTGGAACAACAAATATGCTCTTATCTTTAAAGCAGACTTCGAGAAAGTGTACGACTCGGTGAATTGGAATTTCTTGTTATTCGTTCTAAAGGCAATAGGATTCAGCGAAAGATGGATTAATGGATCAAGGGATGCATCATTTCAGCAACATTATCCATCCTTGTTAACGGTAGTCCCACGAGAGAATTTCATATGGAACGTGGGTTAAGGCAAGGGGGTCCATTAGCACCTTTCCTTTTTCTTATTGTGGCCGAAGCGATGAGCTCTATCATTAAAAATGAGACTGATATCAAACTAATGAAAGGAGTTGAAGTGGGCTTTGATCGATGCATTGTTACTCATATCCAATATGCACATGATACCTTAATCTTTGGTGGAACCAACAAGGCAAATGTGTGGCCTATGAAAGCCATTATGAGAAATTTTGAGCTTTTATCGGGACTTAAAGTAAATTTTAATAAAAGTTGTTTGATTAGTTTGAATGTTGACAAAGAGGATTCGGAGGGATTTGCAAGCATTTTAAATTGGAAAAACTCCATTCAAGTACTTGGGCATTCAGGTGGGTGTGAATCAATGGAGAACAGAGGCCTGGAAATGTATTTTGATCTCATGTGAAAGAAACTTATTGGGTGGAGGAATTTGCATATTTCTTTAGGGGGACGCATTATGCTTCTTAATGCTATCTTGATGAGTATCCCAACATATATGTTTGTATTGTACAAAGCTCCAAAAAAGTGATACATATTCTTTCTAGCCTTATGAGATCTTTTTTATGGGGAGGAGATGGAGATCATAATAAAATTGCTTGGATAAAATGGGAAGTGCTTTGTAAAAAAAAAGAAAATGGGGGGCTCAACATGAAAGACCTCGAGAAGTTCAACTTGGCGTTACTTGGCAAGTGGAGATGGAGGTTCCTTAATGAGCCGAAAAGCATATGGCGTAGAATCATCAGATCTAAGTACGGGGACTTCGAGAAAAATATGTGGAGAAGGGGTAGGAATCTGATGGTGAAGAAAAGTCCCATTTGGTGGAGAGACGTGAAAATGATTAGTGTCGACGGTAATGATCGGGATTGGTTCGAAAATGCTATTAAGATGATGGTGAGTAAGGGAGACAAGGCAAAATTTTGGCACGATAAGTGGGTCAGAACTGAACCCCTTAAAAATCGTTTCGGTCGACTTTTTGAAATATCTACTAGTAAGGATGATCGCATTTGTGAGATGGGATCTTGGTGTGGTAATGAGCGGCGGTGGAATTTGAGATTGAGGAGGAATTTATTTCCATGTGAAGAAAACATGGTAGAGGAGTTGAATGCAATTTTGCAGAATCACAATCTTAATAACTACATCAAGGATAGGTGGACCTGGAATGAAGGAACTAACCGATTGTTCACAACTAAATCTTCCTACGAAGCTCATACATGTCAAAACCAGATCTGTGCAGATTCCGTGTTGGTAAAAAAATTATGGAATATGAAAATCCCTTTCAAAATCCATACTTTTGCCTGGAAAATGTTGGTGGATCATATTCCTTGCAAAACAAACTTACATCATCGCGGCATTATTATAAAAGGAGGCGATATTACTTGCTGCTTTGTGGTAATGAGGAAGAAATAACTCGGCATCTTTTCTTTTCTTGCGACGAGGCGCTTAAGATATGGATGAAGATTTGTAAATGGCTCGGTGTCCAGACTGCCCTTCATGCTGATTTGTGGAATAATTTTGTTCAATTCACTGAACTGTGGAGCAGAAAAAAAGAGGTTGGGGTATGGAAGCAAATCTGGTTAGCCGTGGTTTGAAAAATTTGGAAACAAAGGAATGCTATTTGCAATTGTGATGATTCTAGGAAATGTGCGAATATTGATAAAGTTGTCGAAATAATTCAAGTACGTGTTTGGAGTTGGATTAAGGCACACAAACCGAACTTTTCATTTTCGTTTGTTGATTGGCATACCTTCCCTAGAATTGTATGATGTAATCGTGATGATTTTGGGGTTTTCTCAGGGTGTATTCCTTATACCCCTAGTGTGTGCGCCTTCTCGATATGAATAAAATGATTTTTCTTTGCCTACCAAAAAAAAATACTCTTCTTATATGCACGAAAAAATTTACATATTTTTAACCACAAAGGTACTACACCTTTTCTTATACGGGTCTACTTATTTTCTTTATAGTAAATAATACAAATTAACTAGTCAAATCGCTAAACCTCACTCCCCTTAACAATCCAAAAACCTCAGCATTGAGCAATGCGTATATATAACGTGGTGGGAGTATTTTAGGTGGCCCAGAAATAAACTAGGACGGCCTGCCCCATTAAAGGCCCAAATATACGAGGGTCGGACGTGGGCCGTTCGATTGATATTGACCGTACTCTATCAATACCCCGGATCCTAACACACAATACCACATACATTAGTTCTACTCACCTTCCCGATAACTGTCGAACAATCCAGTTCGACTATTATCTATCTAACAATACCAGTTCCATTGTTGACTGTCTAACAGCACCAGTTTGACTGTTATCTGTCTAACAACCCCAGTTCGACTGTTATCTGTCTAACAGCCCCAGTTCGATTGTTAATTGTTTGACAGCACCAGCTCGATTGTTAACTGTCTAACAGCCCCAGTTCGACTGTTATCTGTCAAACAGCCCCAGTTCGACTGTTAACTGTCTAACATCACCAGTTCGACTATTAACTGTCTAACAGCACCAATTCAACTATTATTTGTCTAACAGTCCTAGTTCGACTGTTAGCTGTCTAACAACACCAGTTCGACTATTATCTGTCTAACAACACCAGGTCGACTGTAAACTGTCTAATAGCACTTGTTCGACTGTTAACTGTCTAACAGCTCCCAGATTCAATACTTAGAGATAAATAAACTACGGTTGACTTGATTCCCTCAATGGGATACGTAGACAGCTTAGCTTATTCACAAGTTCTGTCTGAAATCATTAACCCCCAATCCCTCGTGCCGAGATGCTTGGAGTACAGGCGTGTAAATGACAAAGATGATTCTAACACAACTATGAATCAGTCGGTTGTGGAGTGTCTTATTAACCTGCCAAGTCAACAGATGAAAACACCCCAAAACAGCGGCGCCGTCTATGGGAACACACTATATGTACTCAAAAATAAGCTCGCAATCTTAAAGCCATTCCTATCTGTATAGATATCAGTGAAACAACTACGGAATTGACAACATGGAACTCAGTGCCAAGCAAATAAGGAGTGGTGCTGATGGCAGTAGTCTAAGCCACGCAACGACCAAGGAAATTACAATATCGGAAGAAAGATTAGGGAGTCTCCAATTCCAACCCTATACGTCAATCAATAAATAATATTTTGTTTTAATGCTAATAAATGTCTAAGCAGGCCTATGCCTTATCTTTTAACAGGCAACTACTGAGAGGAGCTTCCTCAATGGGAACAAACAATTACACTCTGAATAGTGTCATGATTTGTCTTACTCTTATGTGATATCGAAGAATCTTACTGTAAGTGGTATCAAAATAATTTACCCGTAAGTGGTATCTAATAATCTTACCCGTATGCAGTATCAAAGAATCTTATCTGTAGGTGGTATCAAAGAATCTTACCCGTAGGTGGTATCAAAGAATCTTACCTCAATGCAATTCGAGAGGATCGCACCTTCTCTACTCAACATCGATTATTGGGTATTTTGAGAGTTGAGCATCTCGATACTTCAATGATTCGAGACTTTAGCAATCGGGCAGACAAATATTTTGAGAGAAGATCATTTATTCGTACTCCACTTACCTGTATAAGCATCGACTCCTAACTTCGATACTTAACTTAGCATTCGACAATATGCGTTCGACAAAAAGTACTTTGGTCTTCAAAATCAAAGCTAGCCTTATTAAAGAGTCAAAGATTCGACATTTTGCATTTTTATAGTTCTTTACTATCGACGGTTAGGTGCTTGCAGTGTTATCAGTTCGGTGTTTGCCCGACTCGAGAGATCCAGATTTGAGGCTTCTGGTTATTCTAGTCCTTTTTGGCTATTCTTCTCCCGCGTATTAAGGTGTTTCAGAAAATGCTGGTATGTTCTTATAATAACTTAGCATAGCTTGGTGTCGTTCGTGCCTTAAAATATTCTCATGGTATGATGAAAACAATGCCCAAAATACCATGATAGATGAATATCGATCACGGCACGATGCAAACCTGAGGTCTCAAGAGATGGACATCGACCCGATGAGGCCGGATGCAAACCTAAAATCTCAACAGATGGACATCGGCTATGTAAAAAAAGAACGAAGAAAGAAAGAGAGAGGGAGATGGACATCGACCCGATGGTGGACAAATGCATACCTAAAGTCTCAAAAGCTAGACATCGGCCCGATGAGGCCAGATTTAAACCTAAAGTCTCAAAAGCTGGACATCGGCCCGATGAGGTCAGAAGCAAACCTAAAGTCTCAAAAGCTGGACATCGGCCCGATGAAGTCAGATGCAAACCTGAAGTCTTAAAATCTGGACATCGGCCCGATGAGGTCAGATGCGAACCTAAAGTCTCAAAAGATGGACATCGGCCCGACGTGGTCAGATGCAAATGTAAAATATTAGAGATGGACATCGGCCCAACGTGTTAGTTGCGAACAAAAAAATCTCAAAATACGGACATCGACCCTACGTGGTCAGTTGCAAACTCAAAATACCAGAGATTGACATCGATCCGACGAGGTTAGATGCAAACCTAGAATCTCAAAATACGGACATCGGTCATACGTGGTCAGATGCAAACCCAAAATATTAGAGATAGACATTGACCCAATGAGGTTAGATGCAAATCTAAAATCTCAAAATACGGACATCGCCATACGTGGTCAGATGCAAACCCAAAATATGAGAGATGGACATTGACCCGACGAGGTTAGATGCAAACCTAAAATCTCAAAATACGGACATCGATCATACATAGTCAGATGCAAACCCAAAATATCAGAGATGGACATCGACCCGACGAAGTTAGATGCAAACCTAAAATCTCAAAATACGGGCATCGGCCATACGTGGTCAGATGCAAACCCAAAATATCATAGATTGACATAGACCCGACGAGGTTAGATGCAAACGTAAAATCACAAAATATGGACATCGGCCGTACGTGGTCAGATGCAAACCCAAAATATCAGAGATGGATATTGACCCAACGAGGTTAGATGCAAACCTAAAATCTCAAAATGTGGACATTGGTCCAACATTGTAACGACCGCGCCCTACGAGCCATGCTCCGATCCGAGTTAGTTCAGTGGTGGCCAGCCACTTTACCCAATCCAGACTAAAGCCCAACTCATAGGAAGGGGTCTCGCTTGTTCAGGATCAACATCATACACGTTTTATAAATTATATTTTGACATATATACAGTGGAAGTCTTGGTATTACAAATAATGTGACGATTTTAATGGTTATGCACTACTGACAAAACACGAATATTCCAATATGCACGCTTGAACAATTATTCACTTGGTTCATGCTGCCATGTTGATTTTTATCCTGAGGAATGGTCAGAAGAAACGAGGAATAAGTCTTTAATGACTAAGTGAGATTCATATAAAAGAACTGGTAATGCAAGAATTAATTGTGACCTACTGGATACATTTCGAGTAGTGATCTTACCGGTAGAAACAGTTCAACTAGACAATTTGATGTAGCAATGGTACTGGCCTCGCAATTTGATGTAGCAATTTGATCTTACAGCTTTATGACTTCTAATATTCTACCTTATACCTCCCGACAAGGAGCGACCTCGCAAACAATCAAGAGACATGATCGAGTACATGTCGATCCAGCACGCGGGTTACAGTCAACTTCTGACTGCAAGCGGCGCCTATATAGATGGGTATCAAGCGAAACTACTTAAATCGACAGTCCTTACTATCCAGTAGTAATTCGACTCAGTCCTTAGGCCCAACTTCCAAAATGCGTCCCAGTGGGTATAACAGATAAACAAATAAGCTAGTAATGTTGCTCTTTGAGCTACATGTCCCGAACACAGTCCGTTGCTCTTTGCACAGTTCAAGAATCAACATATGAGATTATATCAGAGAATTACCATTATTATGAATCAATATGATTAACAAATGATTGGATATGATTTAAGGACAAGTAAGAAAATAATGTTATGAGATGAGATGCAAAAATAGAAATATGATGAAATATAGGTTGTTCGAGGTTTGGTAATGGAGTAGTGGCTTTTCTGTCCAAGTTCCTCAGGGTAGAATGCCAAACGGGGCTAGAACCAATCAGAAATAGAACCTCACATTTACTCGTACATGGAACCTTGATGTCGTTGATTAGTTCGTCAAATCTTTAACAAATTTAAATAATATTAATCAACTAAATTTATAATTTTATACGACAAATATTAGTACTTTTTCTTCAGTTCTGATGTTGGTGAAATTGAGAACGTTGTGGTTAAGAATGCTAGTTGTAATATAAGTCTTAGTAAATAACCCATAAGCTTAATTTATGTCATTACACAAAATATGAAAATCTTAGATGATGAATTTAAAGAAAAACATATTACTTAACTAACTCTAGGAAAACTCATCTTTTTAGTCTTTAATCAATTCCAAACTTTTTATAACCACACACCAAATAAGTATCATACGAAATAACACCTTAAGAGGTATAACTTAGTCATTTATTACTTTATTTTACATAGTAAGTTCAAAAATGCATATACTTGTTTTATAACTTAAATATAAAGATATAAACATGAGAGGTTTATCAAAACATATGATAAGGGTTGATAAATAATCTTATTTGATGGTTAGGTCATGAAGTGGCAAGAATAATCTTGTAACACTTATGAAAATATTATGTTAAACATGATAAATCTACCATTTAAATGCTATAAATAATATCACAAAAATGTCAATTCATTATTATAAATCATAATAATCTAATTATAACTAATACTATATCATGTTAAATTTATGTGTGTGATAAATACATTGAATTATGATGGCGATTAAACTTATAAATTAAGAAAACAAAAGTTGTGCCAAATAAACTGAAAAATCACCGTAGTTTTGGTTTTACCTTTGATCGGACATCCAAATGAACTTGGTTTTCAAATATTTTTATGATTTATGGTTTCTATCATCATGAGAGATGCGGGAATCCAAGATTTTGTGAAAACACAAAGGTTTGCTATGCTAAATAATTCTTGAAAATATAGAACCTATTTTTGGATTTCCAGACAGCAGTCTACGGTTTAGGAATTTCAACATTCTAAATCACATTATTTGAAAATATTTCTTCATGTGAAAGTTAGAGGACATCATAAAGAGTATTTATCCATTAGCCTTGATCAAAAAGTATTTTTCTACAATTACTTATGATTTTTCTAAGGTGCTAGGCTGAATGGATAATTTATGCGCAATAAAAGTTTTGGGATATTTTCGGGTAGAAAATGATGAAATAAGAACTTGGAATGATTTTTTCTTGAAAGTAGACTCACTAACTTAGAGATTCATATAAACAAAGAAGGAAAAATCGAAATGATTTTGGGTGTGAAAATTGTTGGAAGAAAGCCTACTATTTATAGGCAAAAAAATGTTAAAATACTTTTTATTAAAGTCTCACTTTGATTATTTTATAATAAATTACAAAAAACCTTTTAATCATGCTCTTAAGATGTCATTGCTTACCTCATCAAAAATATGTCATGGCTTACTTCATCAATTGGTTAATTGCATATCAGGTCCCTCAATTATTTATAATTAAAATTCAAATAGGTATCATTAGATTTCTTTGTTACATACATATTTATTTATGTAATTTTCTAGATAATTCGATCATCTTGGTTAAGACTTGAAATTGAAATATATGTTTTAGGAGTAGAGACCTATAAAAATAATAAAAGACTAACGTTTAAATTTAGGGACTAAAATGCAAATTTTTTAAAACTTTTAAGGTCAAAACTAAAAATTTTCAAAAGTTCAAGGACTAAAGTATAAATTTTCTTCCTGATTTTCGGGGCGTTACAAACGTGGTCGGATGAAAATCTCAAATATCAGAGATTTACATCTAACTGACGTGCTTGGATGCAAACCTAAAAGTCGCTCAATAGTTATACCCCCTCACTCCTCACAAGTGAGGAGGACGGATGGAGAAGCTTTATAGTCGAACCCAAGTGAGATCGACAGTTATGGTCGAACCCAAGTGAGTTTGGCAGTTATGATCGAACCAAGGTGAGTTCGACAGTTATTTCAGTCAAACCCAGACATTCCCTAAAAGCTACACGAGTCAGGGTCCAGAATCAAGAAGCCGATCGAGGTTTCAATCATCCAACAAAGAGATGTGATCAAAACCGTTAAGCCACGCACTGCAGTTCGACAGTAACCTTCGAATTTCACAGTTTGACAGTTATGATCAAACCAAGGTGAGTTCGATAGTTATTTTAGTGGAACCTAGACATTCCCTGAAAGTTATACGAGCCTGGGTCCCGAATCAAGAAGTAGGTTGAGGTTTCAATCATCCAACAGAGAGATATGATCAAAACCGTGAAGTCGCGCAGTGGAGTTCGACAGTTATCATTGAACCAAGGTAATTTCGACAGTTATTTATGTCAAACCTAGACATGCCCTAAAATCTAGACGAGTCAAGGTCCCAAATCAAGAAGCGGATTGAGGTTTCGATCATCCAACATAGAGATATGATCGAAACCGTGAAGCCGCGCACTGTAGTTCGATAGTAACCCTCGTATTTCCCAATTCGACATATATGATCAAACCAAGGTGAGTTCGACTGTTATTTCAGTCAAACCCAGACATGCCCTAAAAGCTACACGAGTCAAGGTCCATAATCAATAAACAGATCGAGATTTTGACCAACCAATAAGGAGATATGATCAAAACCGTGAAGTCGTCCAATGTAGAACTAATTGACACAGTCCTACCAGGCCTCAACCCTATAGAGTTGAATTGGTCCATTGTATTGATTATCTCGGTATATCTTAACCGAGATAAAATAAGACCAAAATACAACCCAAAGAAGTACCACATACATTTATCTATCATGATATAATGCAAACGTGTCCAAAGTGGCATTATGAACATCTACCCACATGGTACGATGTAAACTTACCTGAGCGGTATAACAAGTGCCCATCTATCATGCTACAAAGCAAACGAGTGCAAAGTAGCACCACAAACATCTATCCAACATGATACGAAGAAAATCTACTCAAAGAAATACAAATACAGACTACTATAAAGGTACCATTACCGCAAAGGTACGAATATCAATTCACCATATTAGCCATCAACGTCGACGATCAATAACATGTAAAAGCACAAAGTGGCATAAGCAAAACACATGCAATCATTGAACAAGAATGCAACAAAATATCCAAACAAGGGCGACACAGTGCCCGAATAGTCAAAAATTGAAATTGCATAATAGATATTTATGCCCGAGCCTTATGATTCTCGTCTTGGCACGGCTTCGCCTCTTTGGTAGTCACCATATCTGACCTAGATAAAGGCAAGTCGAAGGCCTTCGTCAAGATGACATCTCGCTCAATCGAGGCGCTTAACAATATAACCATGTGTTATTTAAGACATCTACCTTTCAAAGTCAACAACGATTAACTCGAGAAGTACCTACGAAATTGTATTGTTCGAATAACTGTCCTCAATGGAAAGATTCTTAGGGGTAGAGCGCCTAATAGTCTTTACAGACTCGTGGCTTGTGGCTAATCATTTCAACGGCTCATACAAAGCCAAAGAGGAACCAATGATCCTCTATATCAACAAACTTAAAAAACATTATAGATCATAATCACAATCTTAACAATGTGTTAGATTCCCAGAGACGGGAATGTAACAAAGTGCACTTTCATAATTTGCAACTCAAACACGATCTTCATAAAAGCGGGAGCCATTCTACTAGCGGTAGAAGTATCCGTTATAGAAAAGCAAATAAACTTTCGAGCGACCAAGTCAGGGCAAAAGGACCAAAATACATCTTTTTCCATCGCCGAGAAATTTTGTCGTATCTACAACACATTTTATAATTGGCAAATAATACCCGACATACACAAAAGTTGCACAAAATTGAGATTTCACATATCATTCAAGAGACGAACAAAGGGCTGCCAACGCACTACGTATGTTTCTGTTAAATGGTATATATTCGTTATCTGCAACAATATCCTAATAAGTATCCTAGCAGGTACGGCAAGAAAGGATCAGCACATTATGAGACCGATACGGTCACGATATGGGCCTCTTTCGCTCAGATTGGTCCATAGAAATATGTTTCTGTAGCACGAATGAGGATGATAAAACATGTATTGATATGTGGAAGTTCAACTTAACGCAAAAGTCTTAGGGCCCCAAAGAGATGGACACTTAGTCATAACAAAATAAGTGCAAACTAAATCACTACACATGGCACGACGTTCATAAAGAAGATCACTAGCACACAAGTGCGTGCATCGCATCAAGCCAGATAAAAATTATTTGGCAATCGATCCTCCGGATGGCGGCTCCCAAATGAAGGGCATATTTTGAAGCCACACAAGATTTTTAGAAATTGGCACCGCTCTTGAATTAAGACCGACTCCCAAATTGGGGGGACGATATGATGGGGGTATTTTAGGTGGCCTAGAAATAAACTGGGTCGGCCTGCCCCATTAAAGGCCCAAAAATAAGAGGGTCAAACATGGGACATTCAATTATTTTTAGGACAATCGAACGTGGGATGTTCGATTGATATGGCCCGTACTCTATAAATACCCCAGATCCTGACACACAATACACACATTCATTAGTTCTACTCACCTTTCCGATAACTGTCGAAGAGCCCCAGTTTGATTGTTATCTGTCTAACAGCCCCAGTTCGACTGTTAATTGTCTAACAACACCAGTTCGACTGTTATCTATTTAACAGCACCAGCTCGACTGCTATCTGTCTAACAGCCTCAGTTCGACTGTTAACTGTCTAACAGTCCCAGTTCAATTGTTAATTGTCTAACAACACCAGTTCGACTATTAACTGTCTAACAACACCAATTCGACTGTTATCTGTCTAACAACACCAATTCGATTGTTATCTGTCTTACACGCCCAGTTCAACTGTTATCTGTCTTACAGGCCCAGTTCAACTGTTATCTGTCTTACAGGCCCAGTTCAACTGTTAACTGTCTAACAGCCCCAGATCGACTGTTAACTGTCTAAAAGCCCCAGTTCCGCTGTTAACTATCTAAAGCACCAATTCGACTGTTATATGTCTAACAGCCCCAGATCGACTATTAACCGTCTAACAACACCAGATCAATTGTTATATGTCTTACATCACCAGTTCGACTGTAAACTGTCTAACATCACATGTTCGACTGTTGACTGTCTAATAGCTCCCAGATTCGATACTTAGAGATAAACGAACTACGTTTGGCTTGATTTCCTCATGGGATAGGTAGGCAACTGGGATTGTTTTTAGGTTTAGTCTGAAATCATCAACACCCAATCCCTTGTGCCGTGATACTTGGAATACATGCGTGTAAAGGATAAAGCTGATTCTAACACAACTATGAATCAGTCTGTTGTGGAGTGTCTTATCAACCTTCCAAGTCAGCAGACGAAAACACCCCAAAACCAAACGTATATATAACGTATCATTGAATGTGTCAAACTTAAAAGTCGGGGAAGGATAAAATCAAGAGTGCTTGGTTTTTCCTACTCTTTTTCGAAATGGTATATGTCAAATTTGTTTGGTAACATTTGATGTATTATTTTGGAGAGTATATCTTGTGCTCTCTTTTTTTTATTTAATAAATTTCTCATTTCTCGATAAAAAAAAAAACAAAACAAAAAGAGTAAGGATTCCCATCTTTACTTGCCTTACTATCATAATAATATGATAAATCAAATTTAACATGACGTGGAAGATAATTAGCACACCATTAATATGTAATAAATAATTAAAAATACATCAAAATATGGTTTTATTGTATTACAACTTTTTCAGTCCCCAAGTAAACTAATCAAGTGTTTTCCAAACCAAACCCAACAAAAAAGCACACATATTATAAATGTTTAGAACTCAAAGGAAAATAAAAGAGAGTAATATTATTTATCAAACTCTTTCTTATTCCATAATGTAAAGTGTGTTTTACAAAGAGTGAAATAGCCTTCTATTTATAGAAAGGCTTGGAAGGCATTCCTTAGAGTTTTCCATTGTGGGACAAAGGGGCATTCATATTTATACTTATTTTATAACACTCCCCCTTGAATGTCCGGTCCCAGGAGAAATATGCTGAGAGAAGCTGCCTCGTTAAAAACCTTGCTAAGAAAAACCCAGTAAGAAAAACTTAGCGAAGGAAAAAAGAGTGCAGTGCATATTTACTCCCCTTCATCATTGCTTCCATTGATATCTTTGAAGCGTCGCATTCCAATCTTGTGCACCAGTTTCTCAAATGTTGATGTAGGGAGGGACTTAGTGAATAAATCTGCCAGGTTATCACTTGAACGGATTTGTTGAACATTGATTTCGCCTTTCTCGTAAAGATCGTGAGTGAAGAAGAATTTGGGCGAAATGTGCTTTGTTCTATCCCCTTTAATAAATCCTTCCTTCAATTGTGCTATACATGTTGCGTTGTCTTTATAAAAGGTTGTTGAAACTTCTTACTTGGTCGGCAAACCACATGCTCCAAGAATATGTTGCGTCATAGATCGTAACCAAACACATTCACGACTAGCTTCATGAATTGCTAATAATTCTGCATGGTTAGTTGATGTAGCGACCAAGGTTTGTTTTACTGATCTCCATGAAATAGCTGTTTCACCACAAGTGAAAACATACCCTGTCTGAGATCGTGCTTTGTGTGGATCTGATAAATATACTGCATCTGCATAACCAGTTAGATCCAATTTGGACGAAGATGAATAATACAATCCTAAATCGATTGTCCCTTGAAGATATCGAAAAACGTGCTTAATGCCATTCCAATGCCTTCTGGTTGGGGAAGAACAGTACCTTGCTAATAAATTCACCGCAAATGATATATTAGGCCTCGTATTATTTGCAAGATACATTAGCGCTCCAATTGCACTAAGGTATGGTACTTCTTGACCGAGTAGTTTGAAAGTGCAGGTATTTAGTCAATGCTAGATCAACAGTGTAACTGCAATGATAGGGTAACATTGAACACAGGAAAACTACACATTCGGGATTATTGCTATAATTGTGTTTTGCCTTTATTCACTTACTAACTTAGTTCCACGAGTTGTAGTTGGTATTTGTATGTGCTCCATGTCAAGAGACTTCAAGGAAGGATCTATTTCCTTAAAGAGAAGTTGCCATTCAAAGAGAAGTTTCCAAAGAAGAACTTTCCATAATTAAAGAAGGAAATATGTGTGCGGTGCAATAGAAAGATCATGGCGTGTGAATTGCAAGAAGGAATGAAGATTACTTGCAGTAGGATTCTTTCTATAGAAGACTACAAGATGGAGAAGGAGTTTTTCTTTAGAAGACTTCTAGTCAAAGAAGGAAACCTTTCCATTGAAGACTTCTAGTTAAAGAAGGAAACCTTTCCATTAACTTTAAGTTGGACAAGGAAACCTTTCCCTATTGAAGAAGACTTGCTATGAACGAAATTAGAGTCATACAAGGAGATATAATAGCAATCAAAAACGTGCACAACATGTCTTGGCTATCAAGGAAGACTACACTATAAATAGGCATGTTGGGCATCAAGAAAAAGACACGAAGACAAGAGCGAAAATCTCCCGTGAGAAAATCTTTATAGTCGAGTGTCTTTGTCTTGCTTTAGCAAAGTTTGTGAGTTGTTAGAATAGATCTAAGAGTGAGGAGCTTTTAGAGATAGTCGAAGCAATTCTTGTGTGTTTTGCTTAGTTCGATTAATTTGAGAGTGAAGAGCTAGAAAATTGAGAGAACGGCTTTTGTTAAAACATTAACGGGTTATTTTGCCTACAGGACGGAAGATCATATTAATATATTATCTTCTTAAAATTACATCTACTTGTGTTCTTTATTTATCCGCTGCGTTATATTCTCTGTCAAGTAGATTTGTGCTAACGATTAACTGCTGTTAAACGGATGTTAAGATAACATCGGGAGTCCAACATCAGCTTAACATTGGAAGAGCTGATCAGTGTTAGACTAACACCGAAGGGTTAACACTGTGCGACAAGTATCAAGTCCCGATCCAACAATTTCAATTGGTATCAGAGCCAACCACCGACTTCACTGGTGTTTGGATTTGATATTAAATGATGGACAACCGGAATCCAAACAACAACAAATTGCTTGTCTTGGATGGATCCAACTATCTTTATTCGAAGGTTAGAATTCGTTCACTTATTAAATCATTCGGTTGGCGAGCTTGGAAGACGGTGATCGAAGGGTATGCAGTCCCTATGTGTTCTCCAGATGAAGATCTTTCATTATTAGCCTCAAATTCTCAAAATAACGATGGTGAGGATTTCAATTATGGATCACGTACTGTGGCCGAAGGACAATCAGATGAGATTCATACAGTTGCGCTACTCGCTCATACTTACTGGACAAAAGAAGACTCCCAGAACTGCCACTGATCTCAATGTTACTCTAACATCCAGGATCCAACACCAGAACATGAGTTTTCTTTAGAATTTGGAATAAATATAATTCTTGTATTAATTATGATTCCTTGTCTATTATTGATGAATCTAACTTTGATTACTTTCATGGCACTGTAGATCCAGATGAAGATCATGACGCTGTTCCTAAGCCAAAATCAGAGTGGACTCAAACTGAGCTAAGTAACGCTTTCTTCAATGAAAAAGCCCTAAATACCATATTTAGTTTGGTTGATAGTCACCTGTTTAAGTTAATTAAAAATTATTCAACTGCAAAGCATGCTTGGGATATCTTACAAAATCATTGTGAAGGTGATGTATGCACTAAAAAGACTAAGCTATGCATGTTTTTGAGCAAATTTGTTAATTTAACAATGGGGGAAGATGAAAGTATTACTGCTTATTTTGATAAACTCATGGATCTTGCTAATGAAATTTCAAGACTTAGGCGAGTCGTTGTCTACTAAGCAATTGGCGTACAAAGCTGTGAGAACTCTTTCTAAGAAATTTGAGGTGATTGCTATGCAAGAAGCTAGGAATATGGACACTTTAGACTTTCATGCCCTACTTAGCACTCTGAAAGAATTTGAGATGAATCTGAAAAAGTAGATGATGAAGAAGAAATTCAAGCTTATAATGAAACTGTGATTGAAAAGTTTAATAAGCTTAGTCTATGTGATAAAAATATTCTTGCTGATCTAAAGAAAGATTTCTCTGAGGAGATGACCAAATATTCTTGTAAACCTACTCCTCATAATGATACACATTTCAAAAAGATTCAATGTTATGAATGTAAAGGTTGGGGCCATTTTGCTTATGAATGTGGTAACAACCTTAGAACAAAAGGGAATTCTAACTTGGTTTGTGTAGATGATAATGATGAGACAGGTTTTGAAGAATATGGTGATGGACAGGTGCCAACGATTGAAGAAACTCAAACAACAGTGTGTGCAAAGGTGGACAAACTCGCTGGTGTCAAGGCTTGGTGTTCTGTCAACATTCAGACAGCTCGATGTTATGTTAACATCTAGAAGACAACACCAGTCCAGGAGATTTTTGTTGACAATTGGGATGAAACCATTTGTTTAGAAAACTCTGAATGTTTGATTTCTGATTATGATGAGTTTGATGATGATTCTGACTTTGAGTATTTCCATGATTCTGTAGGTTTGGAAGATGATAGTGTCCTTGAAGGTAAATTGATTCAAGAAGAGTTTCTTGATGAACTGAAGATCATCTACCAAGACCTGCTCAAGGAGAAGGACAAGTTGAGTAGAATTGAGAAGGCTATGGAAGATAATGAAAGCTTGAAGGCTACTATCACTCAACTTGAGGTTAGTTTGGATAGAAAAGATGATGAAATAGAAAATGTAACTTCTAAGCTAGGGATTGCTGAACATACCATTGCCAAGAGGAATACAGGTACTTCCAAACTTGATGAAGTTTTATGTTTAGGCAATGATGGTAGTTCTGGTTTAGGATATCAAAGTCAAGTTACTCACTCCACTTATTCTGTTGAATCCACTATTCCTGGTTTTGAAAAGGAAAAGGTACTTTCTAGAGATCTAAGAAAATGGCTTATATTTGTCAATATTGTTTTCAATTTGGACACTTTAAACCATATTGTTATAAATACAGAAAGTCTCTTAAAATGAAAATTGTTGAACGGAATTGAGATTCATGCAATGTTGATGTTGGTGTTAAGCCAACACTGGAATTTGAACATTCCAATGTTGATACTAGTTATTCCAGTGTTACCTTAACATTCAGTTCCAATATTGCTGAACAGAATAATGGGATGAGAAACACTAGACTTTGGTTGCCTAAAGCTATATTGTTTGCAATATTATCTTTCCTACTGTGCATACTAACCTTGCAGGTAAGTGGTACTCTGATTGTGGATGTTTGAGGCATATGACTGGATACAAATCTGATTTGATACGGTTATACGCGATGTTAAGACAACACTGGATAACCAATGTTACCATAACATTGAGAACATATTGTATTGCCTTAACACTGCTTAAGACACATGATTGGAAAGAAAGCAAATCCAATTTGAAGAAGTGTGCACCACTTACCACTGGAACCTTCACATATGAAGATGGAAGTAAAGAAAGAATCATTGGCAAAGAAGTGTTGAACGTTGATGGATCCCTACCCTTGAAGGATGAGATGTTGTTGGATGGATTCTATGAAAACCATATAAGCATCAGTCAATTGTGTGATGATGGCTTATTGGTAAGGTATAATAAATATTCTTGTGATGTATCTGATTGTGCAAATGTGTGTGCTTTTACTTGGCGAGGGATCAAGTGACTTGCTTTCAAACAAAGGTGGACTATTCAATTGCCAAGAACAAGAGACTTGGACACATGCACAAGAAGAATCTGGGCAAAGTGGTGAAACTTAAAACCGTGAGAGGAATTCCCTATCTCTCGGGTACTGGTAAGATGGTATGTTATGATTGCTCGAAAGGTAAGGTGACCAAAGCTTCTCATAATCCAATCCAAGTGGATGAGCAGGTTACAAGTACCTCTAATTGTTTTCATCTACTTCATATGGATCTCTTAGGTCTTATTGAAGTAAATAGAGTTGGGGGTAAACAATATGATT
Organism: Linaria vulgaris; assembly: GCA_948329865.1. NCBI lineage: Eukaryota > Viridiplantae > Streptophyta > Magnoliopsida > Lamiales > Plantaginaceae > Linaria > Linaria vulgaris. Next base: position 70,369,060 of record OX415251.1, read on the forward strand.
GTGTGATTATGAATGATTTCTCTGGATATACTTTGATTAAATCTTTCAATGAAAAATCAAAAGCTCTTAATACCTTCAGAACATTGCATGCTAGTATTGATAACTTACATGATGCTTCTTTTGGTAATATTTGGTCAAATCATGATAGAGAATTTGAAAATAAGTCATTCTCTGACTTATGTGTGTTTAATGAAAATATTCATAAATTCTCTATTCCCATGACTCCTTATGAGATGTTGAAAAAGAAGAAACATGATCTTGCTCATTTTCATGAATTTGGATATGTTTGCTATACTTTAAATGACAAAGATATTTTGAGTAAATATGATCCAAAATTTGAAGAATGTGTCTTTGATGGCTATTCTTTGAACAATACTGTTATTAGGATGTTTGATCTTGAATCCAAGATTAAATATTGTTCAAGAATTTGTATATGTGGTTTTTGATGGTTTGCCAAGTGCTGCAGGTGAGTTAGAGGCTGCTGTGTCAAGTCTAGTGGATTCTGATGTTAGGCCAACATTGACTCCGGACAGTGGTATTCCAACATCACATGCAGATCCAGAACCTGAACATGAACATGAACCAGAAGCTGATGTTATGCCAACATCGACCAGTCCTGATGTTGACACAACAGTAGAGCAGTCAAAATTCTACAATGAAATGTTTCAAGTTCAAGGGGTTTGGAGGGATACAACTGATAGGATTCAGAGATATCGTCTTACATCTCAGGTTATGGTTCAAATCATTAATGATATCAAAACACACAACAAGAAAAGAGTAAATTATAGAGATATGATAATGTTGAGTGTTTGTATGTTTGCCACATATTCTGATAAGTGCTTGGCTCAAAGATTTGCTGATGACATTGTCTTTGTTTATACTAACAAGTCTATTTTAGACAAGTTTGTTGAGGCTTTGATAGGTATATTAGTGATGAGCGTGATTGGTGAACTGTATTTCTTCTTGAGTTTGAAAGTGAAGAAAAATGAGGATGGGATGAGCATGATTGGTTTGGAGGAGTCAAAGTCGAGCAAGATTCAAATGTCTTCTACTTTGGTGGTTGGAAAAGTAGACAAAAGCTTGCTATATCTATCCATCACTCGCCCATATAGTATGAACTCGGTTTTTGTCTGTATTTGTGCCAGGTATTACGCCGAACCTAAAGTTTTTCACTTAATTGTTGTGAAGCAAACACTGAAATATATATCTGGTGCTGTAGACTTAGGCACTTGGTATACACATAATGCAAATACAAACCTTGTCGGTTTTGATTCTGACTCGGCTGGAGATTTAGCTAATAGAATATCTGCATGTGGGGGTTGTTTTTATTTGGGAAATAATCCTTTTTCATGTTATAGCAAGAAACATAATCGTGTGTCATTGTCAACTGTTGAATTTGCAACTTGCAGCTGTGTTACCCGTTTTATATGGCTTAAACACATGTTGCATGATTATGGGATAAAAAGTGACACATTGTTGTTGTTTAGTGATAACCTTAGTTCCATTAAAATATCGAGAAATCAGGTGCATCATTCTAGACTAAATCATATATTTTCTATGCATTATTTCTTGAGTAAACTGGTACATGACAAGGTTATAAACATTGATCACTTAGAGACCAACAATCAGTTACCTGATTTGTTTCATATGTCACTAGATAGCGAGAGATTCTTCAATTTGAGGAAATCTCTCGGCTTGAATGTTCTGTGATTCAGTGTTGCATTCCGGTGTTTCCATAACACCACTGGCTAACACCGTAGTATGTTTGTGGTGTATAGGATTGCATTAGATTTTTTCTGTTTGATTTATGTGTTTGTTCTTGCTTGTCTCCATGAATGTTTGTTATCATTAGTTTGTGTGGTTGACCAGGATTGTTAGCTAAGTATTCTGGTGGACATGTTCATATCAAAAGTTTTGTAAAGTAAAAACTCTGTTGTTAGTCTGAGAATGTTAACCTAACATCAGGAGAAGCTGGGATGCACAAAGTTCACTACTTTGGTGTTATTCAGTTGTGACTTATCCATGTTTAAGTCAAACAGAACATGAAGAGAAGTTGGGGTACATGATGTTGAGAGCTTCAGTGTTATTCAGTTGTGCTTATTTTCATGTTTCTATTATATTTGGCCAAGGAAATGCATGATGTGATCCTTTCTATTGGGATGTTTGGAGTTTCGACTGCCTCACATTCAGTAGCACTGATCACTTGGTGTTTATCTTGTAAACAGGTTGGTCAATAAGTATGCATAAGGAGTTGGGGTGATGAAGTATATGATAAGTATATTGTCTTCATTCAATTCCTTTGTACTTGCCTAATCTGTAGCTGATAATAGTGTTACTGGGGTGTGTGGAGTCTTGTGTTGCCCTCATTCAGTGATGATATTATCCTTTTGTAACATTTTTCAGTTTTAGTTCAAAAAGAGTTTATGATAATTGATAAAGATTTGAATTGATATGATCTGTTCCTAGTCTATAAAGTTGATACTCCATGGTTACCATCTACTAATGTTAACTTAACATTCTGTATTCTGCATTCTGTATTCTGCATTTCACTTAGGCTTGCATTCATTCACTCTTTCCTTGATGTGTCTGTATCGGTTTGAGCTTAAGGGGGAGAAATAGTTATGTTATCATGTGAAGGCATATATTTTGGGTGATTCAGTTGCGGTGACACACTACGTTGTCTCTTGTTATGACTTGGAAGTAGATTAACTCCTTTAATTTACTTCATACCCAAAATGTTGGATTTTCTGTTAACTAACTCTCCTTTCCATGTGCAGGTCTGATATATTTGTGGTACTAATTTTCTAATATGTCTTAAGTTTCAGATATGTGTTTTCAGATCTAGCTCGTGCTTTTAATTGAAAATATCTTGAGGGTAAGCTCAATACCTCCACATTCACAAGAACCAATGTTGATTCAGAACAGGTGTCAATGTTGTGCCAACACCAGTCTGTAAGCATGTTGTCTCAACATCTAGGTTTAACATTATGACTCATAAGTTTTTTTTTGTGAACTGCTCTGGTCATGTGTGAAGTAACCGGTGTCACTTGTTGTCTCAACAAGCGGTAATTATGCATGATTTATTTTAAGAAACCGCTCATTACTTCTTTTCGCTTGTGATTCTAAATCTCTAATCTCTCTGTGCCCAATTCTCTGAAATACTATGAATTTTCACTTGCAATTGTTTTTGAAATCCTTGCCATGCATCTCTGATCTTGATTGTGGCCCGTGGTATGGTGAATCAAGGATATAACCCCACCCCTACTCCTATAGGTCTTTCTCGTAGGTACAACCCTCATTATAGACATTGTTGCTGAGACAAAACAAATTAAAATTGAGAAACAAGGTGTTGTTTTGTTGGTACTTCAAACACAGTTGAGGAGACAGCGCTTGAGGAACATTTTGCAGAGAAAGCTGATTTGATTGAGGGGGAGAACATGTTAGTTGCTAGAGAGACTAATGTGGGTGATAATGGTGGTTTTATTGCTGGTTTTTGTAAACTCTTGTGCAGGTACATTCTGGTTTCAATGTTAAGACAACATTGATAAACGTCAATGTTAGAACAACATTCTGGATTCAATGTTAAGTTAACATTGATACAGTCTGATGTTATGACAACATTGATGGATGTCAATGTTATGCCAACATTGAGTTTGATAGCTTGCATTAAGGGGGAGCAGTGTTATACCACTGGTACTTATAAAGAAAAAGAGATGTTGATGTTGCTGGTTGATTGCAAGGTGATAAGGAGAATGAGAAAGAGAAGGAGGACAGAGAGGTAGAGAATGAAGATGAAGTGGTGAAGAAGAAAAAGATAGTTATGAGGAAAAGGATTTGGAAAATGAGAATGGTGACGATGAAATCGTTGTGATCAAGAGGATAAGGAAGAAGGTTCTGAGAAGTCTGATGATGCTGAGTATGAGCTAGTTGTTACGACAACATCGCTGGAGAACAATGTTGACTCAACATCAGAGGTAACACTTGAGGTAATATCTACAATTGAGGCTAACTTTAATTTCCTGTTGGGAGATAAGACTGTGGCTATGGAGGATTTTAAGAAATAGTGGATGATAAAGTTCTTAGAGAGAGAAATGGAAATAGCTGCTAAAGAAAGAGTTATAGAACTTTATCTTATGAAGTGATTCGTCAAGATTTTGCTTTCCTCACAAAAAGGGGGAGAAGTAAGCCATTTTATCTTCATGTTTATTCTACTGGTTCTACAATTCTTATATAGTTAATGCCTTCTTAGTTATGCTTATAATTGTGATGTTTAACTCGTTGTGTATTCTTATTAGTATCTTAAATCCACTTGGTTAATAGTGTCATATTAAGGGGGAGTAGCATAAGATATTAATGATGTTGTGTTGCGGGAGCACTGTGCATAATATGAATTGTGAACATGTTTGGTTTTGTGAAGAAAGGCAAAAGGGGGGAGATTGAAAGTGCAGGTATTTAGTCAATGTTAGATCAATAGCGTAACTAAAATGTTAGGGTAACATTGAACACGGGAAAACTGCACATTCGGGATTATTGCTATAATTGTGTTTTGCCTTTATTCACTTACTAACTTAGTTCCCCGAGTTGTAGTTGGTATTTGTATGTGCTCCAGGTCAAGAGACTTCAAGGAAGGATCTATTTCCTTAAAGAGAAGTTGCCATTCAAAGAGAAGTTTCCAAAGAAGAACTTTCCATAATTAAAGAAGGAAATATGTGTGCGGTGCAATGGAAAGATCATGACAGGTGAATTGCAAGAAGGAATGAAGATTACTTGCAGTAGGATTCTTTCTATAGAAGACTACAAGATGGAGAAGGAGTTTTTCTTTAGAAGACTTCTAGTCAAAGAAGGAAACCTTTCCATTGAAGACTTCTAGTTAAAGAAGGAAACCTTTCCATTAACTTCAAGTTGGATAAGGAAACCTTTCCCTATTGAAGGAGACTTGCTATGAACGAAATTAGAGTCATACAAGGAGATCTAATAGCAATCAAAAACGTGCACAACATGTCTTGGCTATCAAGGAAGACTACACTATAAATAGGCATGTTGGGCATCAAGAAAAAGACACGAAGACAAGAGCGAAAATCTCCCGTGAGGAAATCTTTATAGTCGAGTGACTTTGTCTTGCTTTAGCAAAGTTTGTTAGTTGTTAGAATAGATCTAAGAGTGGGGAGCTTTTAGAGATAGTCGAAGAAATTCTTGTGTGCTTTGCTTAGTTCAATTAATTTGAGAGTGAGGAGCTTGAAAATTGAGAGAACGACTTTTGTTAAAACCTTAACGGGTTATTTTGCCTACGGCTCGGAAGATCATATTAATATATTATCTTCTTAAAATTACATCTACTTGTGTTCTTTGTTTATCCGCTGCGTTATATTCTATGTCAAGTAGATTTGTGTTAACGATTAACTGATGTTAAACGGATGTTAAGATAACATCGAGAGTCCAACATCAGCTTAACATTGGAAGAGTTGATCTGTGTTAGACTAACACCGAAGGGTTAACACTGTGCGACAAGTATCAAGTCCCGATCCAACAATTTCATAGTTCTTCATCATTTTCAGATGGTCGATATGGATCCTTTTTCACATCAGGGAATCTCACAATCATAGGTGTACTTAATGGATGTGCTTTATCCATATAAAACCGCTTAAGTACTTTTGAGGTATAATTAGATTAATGAATAAATATTCCACCATTTAAGTGCTCAATTTGAAGACCTAAACAAAATTTTGTCTTTCCAAGGTCTTTCATTTCAAATTCCCTTTTCAAAGAATTCATAATTTTTGATGACTCTTCATGAGTTCCAATAATATTTAAATCATCAACATAGACAGCAATGATAATATATTCAGATCCGCTTCTTTTGATAAAAACACAAGGGCATATAGGATCATTTTTATAACCTTCTTTCAACAAAAATGTACTTAAGCGATTGTACCACATTCTCCCAGATTGCTTTAATCCATATAAAGATTTATTTAGTTTAACTGAATAAATCTCGTTACGATTTAAAGCTTGTGCTTCAGGCAAATTAAATCCTTCAGGGATTTTCATATAAATATCATTTTCCAAGGATCTGTAGAGATAGGCTGTAACGACATCCATTAATCGCATTTCAAGTTTCTAACGTACTGCCAAACAAATCAAATACCGTAGGGTAATTGCATCAATTACTGGAGAATATATCTTCATAATCAATACCCGGTCTTTGCGTATATCCTTGTGCCACAAGCCTGACCTTGTATCGCACAACTTCGTTATTTTCATTTCTCTTACGTACGAATACCCATCGATATCCTACTGGTTGTACGTTATTTGGTGTGCGAACCACACATCCAAATACTTGACGTTTGGCAAGTGAATTTAATTCAACATTAATTGCGTCTTTCCATAAGGGTCAATCCTTTCTACGCCGACATTCTGAAATAGATGTGGGCTCAAGATCATCACATTCTTCCATAATGTTGACCGCTACAGTGTAAGCAAAAATTTCATCAATGTGAATATTATTGTGATTCCATTTGTTGCATGTTGTGACATAGCTGATTGATATTTCTTCATTTTCAGTAGGTTTTGGCGACTGCGGTTCTTCTGGAACCTTGTCATCTATGTCAACAGGTTTTGCGAGAATTGTTGTTTCCTCTTTTTGATCATTTTCTACATGTCCTCCTTTTCTTTTTCGAGGATTTTTATCTTTGGAACCGATAGGTCTACCTCACTTTTGTCGTGTTACAGACTCATTGGCAATACTTGGTTGTCCTTCTGGGACATCAATTTTAATTGTAGCATTTACAGCTGGTATATAAGACTTAGTCACTCGTTTTGGATCAGTAAATGCATCTGGCAACTGATTCGCAATATTTTCCATATGAATTATCTTTTGAACTTCAAGTTCACTATGCTTTGTACGAGGATCTCGAATTGATAGCGATAATTCTCTCCAGGAGATAGTCTTTTCCAACTGTTTATTCTCTCCCCCTAATATTGGATAAATAGATTCGTCAAAATGACAATCAGCAAATCTTGCTGTAAATAAATCTCCAGTCAATGGTTTTAAATACTTTAGTATAGATGGAGATTCATATCCAACATATATTCCAAGTCTTCTTTGCGGACCCATCTTTGTGCGTTGTGGTGGGGATATCGGAACATATACCGCACAACCAAAAATTCTCAGATGAGAAATACTTGGTTCTAGACCGGAAACCATTTGTAAAGGGGAATTAGCATTATAACTTGTTGGCATGATGCATACAAGTGTTGTTGCATGTAAAATAGCATGTCCCCAAGCAGAAGTGGGAAGCTTAGATTTCATAATTAATGGTCTTGCAATTAACTGAAGACGTTTAATAAACGATTCAGCTAAACTATTTTGTGTATGAACATGAGCAACGGGATGTTCAATATTTATTCCAATTGACATGCAATAGTCATTGAAGGCTTGGGACGAAAACTCACCAGCATTATCAAGATGGATTTTCTTTATTGTATAATCAGGGAATTGTGCACGTAAACGAATTATTTGTGCAAGCAATCTCGCAAATGCTAAATTGCGAGTGGATAACAAACACACATGTGACCATCTAGTTGATGCGTCAATCAATACCATAAAGTATCTAAATGGCCCACAAGGTGGATGGATAGGCCCACATATATCACCCTGAATACGTTCAAAAAATTTAGGATTTTCATACTTGATTTTGGCTGGTGATGGCCTTGTGATTAGTTTGCCTTGAGAGCAAGCGACACATGAAAGTTCATTAGATTGAAAAATCTTCTAGTTTTTCAATGGATGACCAACTGAATTCTCAATAATTCTTCGCATCATTATTGAACTAGGATGGCCCAACCGGTCATGCCAAATTTGAAAGTCATTAGTAAACTTCTGGTTTACTGTGGTATAAGTTTCAATAACTTTGATTTTGGTAAAATAAAATCCAGGTGTCAAAGTTGACAACATGTTTCTTTCCAGAAACAATATAAGTAATATAGAGATATTCATTATTTCCTTCCTCTTGTGTTTCAATATGATATTCATTCAAACGAATATCTTTAACACTCAATAAGTTTCTTCGAACCTTTCGAGAAAAAAATGCATATTCAATTACCAATTTTTTTCCTTTCGGTAGTAAGATAGTTGCTCTTTCGGAGCCATCAATTAATTTTGTAGTACTAGCTATAGTACTGACATTTGCACTTTCCATATTTAAGTGAGAAAAATATTTCCTATTATTGAATATGGAGTGAGTAATAGCGCAATCTGCTAGACATATTTCTCTTTCGTTGTTTGAAGATGTTGCCAAATTAATTTCCATGTTTCTAAAAATAAAAGGATAAGGAGATACATATTAAAAACTTTTATTGAATATAGAAAAAGGTTACAAGGAAATTCAGAAACACACACGACAACAAACAAAGGTACATATAAGATAATATTGAACTTAAAACGAAACAACATGCTGAAATGAAAAAACTAGACTTTAAGACCATTTAGTTATTCTCAGAAAACACCATGTGTCCTATTCCACCTTCAGGGCGGTCAAGATAGTCGGCAACATCAAGTTGTGCCATGTCAATCTGTCCGTGTTCATTTGCATCTTGAACATAATTCATTTCGATATTTTCACCCCTCGCCTTTGATGCTTGGTAAAGGTCAACAAGGTGTTTTGCTACTTTGCAAGTTCTTGACCAATGGCTTGTCATACCACATCTGTGACAAGTGCTTTCACGAACTCTTTTCTTTGAATCATCATCTCCATTTTTCTCGGTCTCATTGTATGCTCTTTTGTTATATCTATTTTTAAAATGGTTATGACGACCTCTTCCTCGGCCTTGACCACGTCCATATCCACGTCCACGACCATGCCCACGACCATTACCACGACCACGGTAAGAACCATGGCCAAAAGTATTGTGTGATGTTGCATTCACTTCAAGGAATGGGGCAGAACCAGTATGACGAGATTCATGGTTCTTCATTAGCAGCTCGTTATTTTGTTCAGCCACCAAAAGACATGAACCAAGTTTAGAATATTTTTTAAAACCTTTTTCACGATATTGTTATTGAAGAATAATATTTGTGGCGTGAAAAGTAGAGAATGTTTTTTTGAGCATATCAGCATCAGTAATAATTTCTCCATATAATTTCAGTCGCTGAGTAATTTTACATACTGCGGAGTTGTATTCTCCCACAGTTTTAAAATTTTGCAATCGAAGGTGTATCCAATCATGTCGAGCTTTAGGAAGGATAACAGTCTTACGGTGCTCAAACCTTTCTTTGAGACAAGTCCAAAGTTCTGCAGGATCTTTGAGTGATACATACTCCCCTTCTAATTTTGGAGTAAGATGGCGAAGTATGAAAATCATAACTGTTGACATTTTATTTTGTGGTAATGTGTTACCAGTTTTAATAGCATCGCCAAGGCTAGCATCCAAGTGCAATTCTACATGCAATATCCATTGTAAATAATTATCTCCAGATGCATCCAGTTGCGCAAATTCTACGTTTGAGATGTTTGACATGATGGCTTTTTCTTTTTTTTTTTGAAACTCAAACGAAAATGTCGACAAAATATCGAGTCTCTCGTGCTGATAACGTATTATAAATGTTTAGAACTCAAAGGAAAATAAAAGAGAGTAATATTATTTATCAAACTCTTTCTTATTCCATAATGTAAAGTGTGTATTACAAAGAGTGAAATAGCCTTCTATTTATAGAAATGCTTGGAAGACATTTCTTAGAGTTTTCCAATGTGGGACAATAGAGTATTTATATTTATACTTATTTTATAACAACACATACATTCTCGTACATATTTTTGATAACACATCATTATGCAAATTAATTACGTACCAACTAAAGAGAGGAAAAAATTGGAAAACCAGGAATCGTACATCCAGCATCCACAACGTAATTGTTGCCCGTCACATATGCAGAAGAATCATGGATCAAGTATCGCACAAGTGATGTCAACCCAGGATCCGACAAGCCATAAGTTCTCAATGGGACTGTTTTAGAAGCCACTTTTTTTAGCCAATCTTTTTCGAACAGGGCTTCAGTTATTTCAGATTTAAAAAGCCCAGGAGATATAGAGTTTACTCTTATATTGTAGGCTCCTAGTTCAAGGGCCATGGCCTGTAATTGTCAATATTCTGCATTAATTTCAAACAAATAGTTGCGGGATACGTAAAATAGAATAAAATAGCGAGAGGAAAAATAAAAAATAAAATTAGTAGTTTCAGTGATGTTTGCAACTTTAATTTGTTATGTTGCATTTTCGCCAAAAAAGCATGTGGCGGAAGATTAAAAGGTCCTATTCCTAAGCTCTTCAAAAATATAAAAAAAAATGATCATTTTGGTCAAATTTTGACTGAAAGATCTGATGATGCATGCTTGACTCAAAAATATAGTTTGATCATTTTGCACACTTTTTCGCAAATATTTAGTGCTGTTTATCCTTTTTTCAAATAATTAACTTATATTCATCAAGAGAGAAATTTATACTTTTTAATTTTGAAATAGAACAAAAACTAATTATAATTTCTCAAACCCTCACATTTCATATTGATTAATATTATAGAATGCTACATATATAGCGTTTAATTTATTTTCTAATAAATAAATCCATATCATTTTTCATTTTTAATTTAATGAAAAGGAAAATTAGGGTAAAAAAATATTTCTGTCTCCAACTTGGCTACTCTAGCTCTAATCTGCCACCTTCGGGAAGATTCTAAACTATCCAATCTAATAGAGTCAGCTACATTAGGCTTATTGAGATAAAGTGATAAACCTATATTTTGACTTAATTGTACTGGGACTTATAATTAGTTGTAATAATGAAATTAAATAAGGAACGTATTTTTATACATAACTTGCATTGTAAGGGAAATCATCAATCACATGGACATTTTAAGAGAAATATTATAAAACCTGTGTCATGGCATTGACAGCGGTCTTTGAAGCAGCGTAAGCAAAATTTCCAGGAACGAGTCCCGTGTTAAGACCAGCAATCGAAGATATATTTATTACCGATCCACCTTCTTTAGCATCGCGCATTCTTGCACAAACATACTTCGACACCATCCATGTTCCCCTTTGATTTGTTTTAATGATAAAATTCCAGTGATCTTCGGTCAAATTCAACGGACTGTGCACCATTCCTATTAATAAATTCCGGCCACCAACATAATTAAACAAATCTTGTTTAGATCAAGTATGTGTAGATTTGAGGCAATAGCAAAAAGTACCATTGGGCTATTTTAATCGGCAATCTCATGTGTTATCCAATTAATTAAGGTAAAAAACGTTGACGTCAAATTTTGAAATACAGTACAACCTTTATTCATGATTAGCAATCATTTTGAATTCTAATTACTCTTCAGTTGGCAATAAACTTTGACGACTAAAAGATAACAGTGGTAGTTTTTGCTCATATCTCATATTAAAACTTTTTAATCTAGTACTTGGAGTCGGCATTTAATTATTGTCACACACCGCTTCATTGCTGCTGTAGCATCTCTTTTAGTTAAGTTTGAGGATTTGAATAATGTACATCATTTTTTAACTGGCTTAGTCTAAAAATAGATCTTATTGTTGAAAATTATTTGACCAGGAACGGTAAAATTAAGGTAACATCGACGCCAACCATCGCAAGTGGATTTGGCAATCATAAAAACGTAACGTTCTAAGTCACGCAAAACTACACTATCCTTTAGATAATATTAACTCCCATACACTACAAGAAAAAGGGGTCAATAGGGACCAAAATTAGGTCCCTATTGACCCCTCCAGCGGTCCCTAAAGGTCAATAGCGACCGCACGTAGGTCGCTATTGTGCGGTCCCTATTGACCTCGGTCGCTTGCCATCAGGGACCGCAATTAGGTCCCTGATGAGGGCAATAGCGACCGGAGTATCAGGGACCGCTTTCCGGTCCCTGATACTTTAAAACCAATAGTGACCTAATGGCGGTCCCTATTGTGTTTTTGGGTCCCTGTTGTTTTTCACACAATAGGGACCGCAATTAGGTCCCTATTGCTTTTTGTCAATATGGACCTAACTGCGGTCCTAATAATAGTAATAGGGACCGCAATTAGGTCCCTACTAGTATTCATAGATACTCTATGAATGCTAGTAGGGACCTAAGTTTGGTCCCTAATAATAGTAATAGGGACCGCAGTTAGGTCCCTACTAATATTCATAGAGTACTCTATGAATATTAGTAGGGACCTAACTGCGGTCCCTATTACTATTATTAGGGACCGCAGTTAGGTCGCTACTAATATTCATAGAACTATATGAATATTAGTAGCGACCTAACTGCGGTCCCTATTACTATTATTAGGGACCGCAATTAGGTCCCTAATAATATTCATAGAACTCTATGAATATTATTAGGGACCTAACTGCGGTCCCTAATAGTCTGCGAGAAAAAAAAACAATAATATTCCGAAATATTATTGTTTTTTTTTGTAGAAATATGATTATAACAAGATCAAAACAATAAAATAATAAAGAAAAATTTAATATAATGACATGAAAGTATTAAAAATGTAAAAAAATGAATGAAATATGACTAATAATAGAATATAAAATATGAATGAAAACAAAAAGATGAATGAATAAAAAAAACAAGTGAAATAAAAGAAATTGTAGATCCAAAAAAATAAGAAAAGAATGTGTAGATTCAAAATAATAGAAAAGTAAGAAAAGAAAGTGTAGATCCAAAATAATAGAAAGGAAAGATTGAGTTGGTGATTTGTTTTTTTTGTGTTGGGAGATTTTTGTTTTGGATTTGTGTTGGTAAAAAGAAGAAAAGTTTTTGTGTTGGGTAATTTTTGGAGAAAAGAAGATAGTGTTTTGGTGTTGGAAAAGAAGATAGTGTTTTTGTGTTGGGTATTTTTTGGAGATTAATGAAATTTGATGTGTAAGAGTGGTGAGTATATATAGAGGAGAGGGTGAAATTTTCAAATTTTCGTAAAATTCAAATTTCCCCCTCAATCCCGCCTAAAATTTTCGCCAAAATTTCAAATTTTTGTATATTAGTGACCTAAGTGCGGTCCCTAATTATTAATAGTGACCGCAGTTAGGTCACTAATTTCTAATAGGGACCGCAATGCGGTCCCTGTTTTCTTATTAGGGACCTAAGTGCGGTCCCTACTAATATTCATCCTTGAAATTTGATTTTTTTGGATTGATGTTGGTGTGTTTGTGATTCCTAGCAACCAAACTCATTGCAACATGTGAATTGAAGTAATAAATGATTGCAAAACCAACCTCATAATAGTTTAGTTGTGAAATAATAGATTGAATGAGATTTATCGAGTTATTAACGTTCAACATATATTTCATGTTCTACAACTAATCATCACTAGTTAGTTGTGGTTGTTATTCGTTTTTATTCTTTTCCTCACTAATGTTAGCATATATATTAAACAATAAATTAAATAATTACAACTATAACTAACTATTGATGATTAGTTGTAGAACATGAAATATATGTTGAACGTTAATAACTCGATCAATCTCATTCAATCTATTATTTCACAACTAAACTACTATATGAGGTTGGTTTTGCAATCATTTATTACTTCAATTCACATGTTGCAATGAATTTGGTTGCTAAGAATCACAAACACACCAACATCAATAAAAAAAAATCAAATTTTAAGGATGAATATTAGTAGGGACCGCACCTAGGTCCCTAATAAAGGCAACAGGGACCGCACTGCGGTCCCTATTTAAAATTAGTGACCTAAGTGCGGTCACTATTAATTATTAGTGACCTAACTGCGGTCCCTAATTTTTAATAGTGACCGCACGTAGGTCACTAATTTTAAATAGGGACCGCGCTGCCTTATTAGGGACCTAAGTTCGGTCCCTACTAATATTTATCCTTGAAATTGATTTTTTTTTTTATTGATGGTGGTGTGTTTGTGATTCCTAGAAACCAAACTCATTGCAACATGTGAATTAAAGTAATAAATGATTGCAAAACCAGCTCATAGTAGTTTAGTTGTGAAATAATAGATTGAATGAGATTGATCGAGTTATTAACGTTCAACATATATTTTATGTTCTACAACTCATCATCGCTAGTTAGTTGTAGTTGTTATTCGTTTTTATGTTTTACTTCACTAATGTTAGCATAGATATTAAATAATAATTTAAACAATAAATTAAATAATTACAACTAACTAGTGATGATTAGTTGTAGAACATAAAATATATGTTGAACGTTAATAACTCGATCAATCTCATTCAATCTATTATTTCACAACTAAACTACTATGAGGTTGGTTTTGCAATCATTTATTACTTCAATTCACATGTTGCAATGAGTTTGGTTGCTAGGAATCACAAACACACCATCATCAATAAAAAAAAATTAAATTTCAAGGATTAATATTAGTAGGGACTGCACTTTGGTCCCTAATAAGGCAACAGGGACCGCACTGCGGTCCCTATTTAAAATTAGTGACCTAACTGCGGTCACTATTAAAAATTAGGGACCGCAGTTAGGTCACTAATTTTAAATAGGGACCGCAGTGCGGTCCCTGCTGCCTTATTAGGGACCTAAGTTCGGTCCCTATTACTATTATTAGGGACCGAAGTTAGGTCCCTAATAATATTCATAGAGTTCTATGAATATTATTAGGGACCAAACTGCGGTCCCTAATAGTGCGCGAGCAAAATAATAATTGAATGATAGGTAATATTATACACACCGAGGGTAATCGTGGTGTACGCAACATTCTTGCGGCGCGTTTTTTCATGCTTCAAAGTACGTTTTTTCACGCTTCAAAACTATTACAGTGGTAATTATGAATTAAACAAACAACGATATACATCAAATAATCATAAAGTAACGTTTTTAAAGTGTGAATATTAGTAGGGACCGCAATTTGGTCCCTGTTGAGTCATTAGGGACCTAAGTGCGGTCCCTATTGATACTTATCGTTGCCAATAGGGACCTAAGTGCGGTCCCTATTGACCGTTAGTGGCCTATAAAAAGTTAGTGACCTAAGTGCGGTCCCTATTGGTATAAAAAAAGTTTTATTTTATTTTATTTATAACAGGAAATCAGCAACCTAATTTAGGTCGCTGATGATCAGAAGGGACTTTCAGTGACCTAAATTAGGTCACTGAAGGTCTCCTTCATTTCTTACAATAGGGACCGCCTTTAGGTGCCTATTGACTCAAAAATAATAGGGACTTAACTCCGGTCCCTATTGTTTTTTCGTCAATAGGGACCTAACTGCGGTCCATATTAATGTTATTAGGGACCACAGTTAGGTCCCTATTGGTATATAAAAAGTTAGTGACCTAAGTGTGGTCCCTATTGGTATATAAAAGAAGTTTTTATTTTATTTTATTTATACCAGGAAATCAGCGACCTAATTTAGGTCACTGATGATCAGAAAGGACTTTCAGCGACCTAAATTAGGTCGCTGAAGGTCTCCTTCATTTTCAGTGACCTAATTTAGGTCGCTGAAAGTCCCTTCTGATTACCAGCGACCTAATTTAGGTCGCTGTTACCTTCAGGACTTTCAGCGACCTAAATTAGGTCGATGTTGCCTTCAGCGGTCACTGAAGGAGAGCGACCTAATTTAGGTCACTAACTGGGCGGTCCCTATTGACCGCCCAGTCTTGTAGTGATAAGTAGAAATGGGTTACAGGCTTACAACAAGTTTGTCCGAGAATGCAATGGAGCACAGTTTAAAAACTATTGTTCGCCTGCTAATTGCACGTCGGAAGACAATAGTAAATACTCTGAGCCTAAGAAAATACCTAGGCAATTTTTTATGTATATTATTACCATATAAAATGAAGAATGTATTCTTTTCCTTATAGAATCATTATACTTATTTTGGAATAGATTCATCATTTCAATTGTTGTCATGAAATAATTAATTAACAAAAATATAAAATAAACCTCCAAAAAGATGACCATGTGCATTAGTTTAAACCAAAGAGTACAACTTTTCATTTGAAACGATTCATAACTAAATATTTGAAAATATTCCAACACGTATAGCTAGAGAGGATCAACATTTGAACTACTTTGTCATATATGTTACTCTCTGATTAAGATGAGAAAATGTTTTTCGCGTTTTCCACAATTAGCAATACCTCCCACCCCCCTTCGATTTTCATTTCATTCAATTTAATGTATGGTTTTCATGTGTTTTGGGGAAATAAGTTTAATGAACATAATGGCTTATTTATTTTCAGTTAACGCTTAAAACCAAAATATATATAGAGGGAAAAATAGAGGGGTCGATCGGATGTGCCAATTGTCGAATAACATGAAGAGAATTTCGCCAGTTGTAAAACACTAAAACTGGAGGGTTTAGTTGCCGACTAAGAGATAACACAATGGTGTTTTGGCTAATAGTTCATAAATAAATTGCTATCCTAGCTAAGTTTAGTTGTTGGAAATCGTCATTAATTATTGCGTGTATGTACGTCCTCTCATAGAGGCTGTGTAACATTTTCTTAGTTAAGTTTGACTAGTACTGTGATTATTTAATAAGTGGGCGGGAGGATTTGAACACTATACACCTTTTTTGTTATCGATATAAAATTATAAATTAATAATGTTTCATCTAAAGTTTATCTCGTACAAATGAACGACATTTTACTTACCTCTAACACCAGCATTATTAACCAACACGTCGATACTCCCAAATGCATCCCATGCGTTGATCACCGCGGCCTCAATGGCAGACTCTCTTGCACAAACGTCGAGCTCAATAGCTACAGCTCGGCTCGGCCGGGTTAAGCCAGGAAGATTGTTGATCTCGTCACAAAGGGACTTCAACAGTTCGCTTCGACGTGCAGTAGCTATGATTCTACAGCCGGATTTAGCCAAATCCAAACAAAACTCACGGCCGAGACCAGCTGAGGCACCGGTCACCATCACGACTTTTTTATTCAGCTCGAGCCACGGCTCAAGGCTATTAGCCACCCTTTCTTGGCTCTCCATCGACATCTATTTTCTAACTTGCTTGTGTGTGTTTGGCAATAGTTTGTGGTATTATTAGTTCAAGAATAATACGTACGTACTTATAATATGAATACTTGATTCCCTCACTTAAGGGTAACTTTTACGGCTGCACTCACCTCTATAGATTAGCCATACGACTCTTAAAGATGAACATTGATAGAATGCCTAAAATTATTTAGTCAAACTAATCTCATTGAGTAGCATATATAATTCGTTACGGAAAGTAACAACTTGTTCATAACTTGCGCTAACATTCATTGCATTTATTGACATTTGGTTTTGACTTTTGATGGACAAAATCGTCACCTAAATGTGTAGTACAAAACAAGTTTACATTGTTTTCTCCTCAATCAACTGAAATATAAAATTCTTAAAAAATTAGGCCTGCCGGTCTTATTCTCATCATGATTTTTTATTATTTTTTTCATTTTACAGTACAAACTTCTAATGAAATTAAAGATTTCTAGGAAAAAGATTTCATAAACGGATCATACTTTATAAGGAGATATATACTTAAAGAATCGTTATAAAGAAATTAACCATAAGAATATTCTATATAGCACGAATAATTAAATTTGCCCACTATCTTTTTTTAAAAGTTAATATGCCCTTTTTGTAAATTAAGAGGATTTCATAGTTGCGGCGGTGTAGCGGCGGTATATTGGTTGAGAGAGAAAGAGAGGGAGAGAGTTGAGCGCGATTAGGGTTTGCAAAATTGTAAAGTGAATTTATTAATTGGAAAAATACAAAAACGTGTATTTATATTTTAAAAGTACTGGAGGATCCGAGACCACTCCCTCAATCGGGTTATGCCCACTATGACTAATTTAGCCCAAAGACAAGAATAATAACAGAAATAAAAAGTTACAATATAGGGCTTCAATAATAAGGCCCAATATATTCTAAGACCCTCCCCCCCCCCCCCCCCCACACCTCAAGTGGGGCATGAGTATCAATGATACCCAACTTGGACGTCATTATTTGAAAAGACAGTAGAGAAAGGGGTTTTGTCAGAATGTTCGCGACTTGAAGTGTGTTGCTGATATGAACGAGTTTGACGAGCCCTAAGTGCACTTGTTCGCGGACGAAGTGACAGTCGATTTGAAAGTGCTTTGTCCATTCGTGATGAACTAGGTTGGAAGCAATGCAGACCCCGTTATGGTTCTCGGTAAAAAAATAGGGGAGTCTTTCACGATGGAACAGATAGATCACGGAGGAGCTGTTGTATCCAAAGTAGCTCGCATGTGGTAGATGCAACGGCTCGATATTCAGCCTCAATAGATGAACGGCTGACCGTAGGTTGCTTTTTCTATTTCCAGGAGACCAAGGAATGACCAAGGTAGATGCCAAAGCCAGTGACACTTCGGCGCGTGTCGGGGCATCCAGCCCAGTCACTGTCACAAAATGAGGTTCAGTTAGTATTCGAATTGGCGAGATAAAGAAGCCCCTTACCTGGGCTGGACTTAATAAAACAGAGGACCCGATGGACCGCTGCTAAATGTGACTCAGTAGGACTAGACATATGTTGAGACAAACTTTGTATGCTAAAAGCCAAGTCAGGACGAGTGATTGTTAAATACAGGAAACGAACAACTAAGCGACGGTAAATATAGCATTAGTTAAAGGAGATGCATCTCAAGAACGTAGTTTGGTGGAATGATCCATGGGTGTAGATGAAGGTTTGCAACCAATGTACCCTGGCTCCATAAGGATGTCCAGGGCGTATTTTCTTTGGCAAAGAAATATGCCTTTATGTGTGTGTGCAATCTCAATTCCCAAAATATACTTAAGGGGACCTAGATCTTTAATTGTAAATGCAGAATCCAGATGATGTTTAAGAGATTCTGTTTCATGCAAACTATTTCCAGTCAAAATAATGTCATCAACGTATACACATAAGGCTGTAAAGCAACCATTGGATTTCTTCACAAATAAAGAACTGTAAGAAATTGTCTGAGTATAACCAAAAGAAAGTAAACAATTAGTAAGCTTTTGAAACCATTACCGTGAGGCCTGCTTGAGGTCATAGATACTTTTCTTTAAAAGACAGACACGATTATCATTGTCAGGAAGGTAACCTGAAGAGGGTTTCATATAGATGCATTCATCAAGATCACCATGTAAAAACACGTTATTTACATCAAGTTGGTGTAAAAACCAGTTTTGAGAAACAGCAAGGGAAAGAAGCACATGCACAATGGTTATTTTTGCTACAGGAGAAAAGGTATCGAAATAGCCAAGACCCTCCCTCCTGTGTATACCCTTGGCAACTAAGCGTGCTTTAAATCGTTCAATAGAACCATTTGATTTGTGTTTTATTTTAAAACCCACTTTGAACCAATACAATTATGCCCAGGAGGTAAGTCACACAAAATCCAAGTATTAGTGTGTTCTAAAGCAGTGAGTTCTTTGTGCATAGAAGACCGCCACTCTTTGAATTTAACTGCATGTGAATAGGGTTTTGGTTCACACGAAGATGAGATGGTAGCTGTAAAAACTTTGTAAGATGGTCTTAGATGAGATGTGCAAAGATGAGCATGTATGGGGTATCTAACAGAATTACAAGAGCTATCAGGATGTTTATGCACATAAGTCACATTGGTAAATATCTAAATATGCAGGTGGCTTAACAGATCTAGAAGATTTTCTCAACACAATATCAGGCACAGGCACAGTGCCAGGCACTTTGACAGGAACAGAACTAGAAACGTCAGGATCAGATAAAATAGGAAGGGTACGGAAGGGAAGGAGGGAGAAGAGCCAATGAAGGAATCAGTGGATTCTGTTACTGAAAGTGAGGGTGAGTGATCAAAGTGACAGGCCAGATCATGATTAGCCACATCAGACTGAGAGGAGATTGGAGCCAGTGGAGCAGCAGGAGTAACAACAGGGATAGGCACAGTGTCAGGAACCTGCAAAACAGTGAAAGGATATGTGCAAAAACTTGTATTCACAGCTTGAGAATCAGAGGTTAGTCCTGTTAGGGTAACATCATAAAAGGAAAAATAGATTCATGGAATATTACATGTCTAGATATAATAACTCTGTTAGAGGAAAGATTGAGAAGCAAATAACCCTTAGTACCCCTTGAGTAACCAAGAAAAACACAGTTTGTAGCTCTTGGATCAAACTTTGATCTATGGGCAGTTAAAGTAGAAGAAAAACAGAGACACCCAAAGACTTTAAGCAAAGAGTAGTTAGGTTCTTTATTATAAAGCATTTTAGATGGAGATTTATTCTTGAGAATAGGAGAAGGCAAACTATTTATTAAGAAAGCAGCAGTAGACACACAGGCAGTCCAGAAGGAAAGGGGAATGTTAGAATAAAATCGTGGAGCCCTAACAATTTGTAAAAGATTTTGATGCTTTCTTTCAACAATGCCATTTTGTTGAGGAGTCTCAACACAACTCCTCTGATGGATAATACCATTTTTAGAAAAGAAATCCTTCATAAAGAGTTCAGGCCCATTATCAGTTCTCAAAATTTAGATTTTCTTTGAAAATTGAGTATGAACAAAAGTATAAAAAGTGAGCATATGATGTTGAACTTCAGACTTATGTTTTAAAAAGAAAAGCAGTGCACTATGTAAAATCATCAACTATAGTGAGAAAATATTTATTTCCATCATAAGAGGGGGTTGAGAAAGAGCCCCGAACATCACAGTGCAAGAGTTCAAAAGGTTCAGAAGAAATAGTAATGCTAACAAGAAAAACAAGCTTCTTTTGTTTAGCTAGGTGACAATCATCATAAACAAGAAGAATAGTTGTAGAAGGGACTGAGATTCCCTTAATTGCAGAAAGTTTAGAAACAGTAGGGTGATCAAGCCTCAGATGCCATAAAGAAGCACTGGAATCATTTTTGAAAACAGAGTTGCAAACTTTAGTTGAAAAATTCTTTAAGTCCAGTTGGTAAAGCCCTTTATCTGCCCTAGCAAAACCAATCATCTTCCTCATGTGAGTGTCATGAAGAACACACATAGAGGGCCAAAAGTGGAGGAAGATGTTGGTAGTGCATTTGGAAACAGAGATAAGGTTATAAGTAAAATCAGGGACAAATAAAGCATTCTTCAAGTAAAGAAAATCAGTAAGTTTTATATCAATCATGGCACAAGTGAAAGTGATAAATTTATTTGGCAAATGAATAGGCACATTAACAGAGCAGGCAGAAGTAAAGTAATGGGGTTCACAAACCATATGGTCTGTGGCCCTAGTGTCTAAAATCCAAGGCATATTAACATGAGCAGGAAAATAAGTAGGAGAGGAGTTAGAAAGTATACCCCCATGAGATGTGGTAGTGGCTGCAAAGTAAGGTGCAGAGGAGGAACTTGCAGCAACTGGATTCTGACCCTTTGTGAATGCATGGAACTGCTTAAAGAGTGCCTGGTTGGAGATATCCAGAGGAGCAGATACAGTGCCTTGTGGATGAGGAGCATCCCCAAGAGCAGAAACTAAGTTGGCAGAGGAAGAATTGAAGCCTCAGCCTGTCTCCGACCCCTAGGGCCATCCCAACCCAGGGGATACCCAATCAGTTGAAAGTAGGTATCAACCATGTGACCATCAAACCCACAGTGGGTGAAGCGTCCCTTTTTCTTACCCTTAGGACCAGTACCCTTAGAAAAACGAGGCTGGTTGGGGTTCTGGATGAGAGGGGGACGAGGTGGTTGGGAAAATTGGGGGTTTGAGCGAGTAAACATGGCGACAGGGTCAAGGAAAGAACTGAAAGAGGGGTGGAGCGAGCGTTGGTGGTCTTCTTGCATCATCATGGAATAAACACGGGACAGAGAGGGAAGGAGGGACATGAGGAGGATTTGACTACGCAGACCGGATAGTAGTCATATCACAGACACATTTACCACATTTACAGGCAATGAAAGGGCGTTGACCGACGTATTCATCCCAGAGGGTACGAAACGAGTTATAAAAACTGGTAATCGTCTAGTTACCTTGTGAGATAGTAGCAAGGGAGCGACGCAAGTGAAAGACCCGAGATATATCGGTACGGGTATAGTGCGTGCGCAGTTTGTTCCAAACGGCGCAAGCGGAGGTGTAGGAGAGCAGCGTCTGATGGATTTCAGAGACGACAGAGTTGAGAATCCAAGAAAGAACTAGAGTATTTGCCCGAATCCAGCAGTTGCGCTCCACGACGTCGGAATCGGAGGGAATCGAAAGGCTCCCGTCGACGAATCGCATCTTGTTTTTGATGTGTAGAGCCATCTCGATGCCCTTGCACTATGACAAATAGTTTGATTCGTTGAGTTTCTCACTGACAATAGAAGATCCGGCGAAATCGTGAGATCCGAGGAAATAGATGGAGCTAGAGCCTTCGCTAGGGCTTTTGACCGTAAAAGAAGATGAGGAGGATGATGTCGACGGTGAAGTCATCGAAAAAAGAGAATCCAATCGGCGAAGAGTGCATAGAAACAAAAATTAAGCGAGGGGAAAGAGAGATGAGAGTGCAGCGGAAGCAGATCTTATGAGACTGGCGGCTGATACCATGTAAATCGAAAGGATTTCATAGTTGCGGCGGTGTAGCGGCGGTATATTGGTTGAGAGAGAAAGAGAGAGATGAAAACGATTAGGGTTTGCAAAATTGTAAAGTGAATTTATTAATTGGAAAAATACAAAAATGAGTATTTATATTTTACAAGTACTGGAGGATCCGAGACCACTCCCTTAATCGGGTTAAGCCCACTATGACTAATCTAGCCTAAAGACAAGAATAATAACAGAAATAAAAAGTTACAATATAGGGCTTGAATAATAAGGCCCAATATATTCTAAAACTTTTTTTTCGGGCCTTGAATAAATGCCTCATATTATATGTTTTAAAAAGTCTACTAAAAATGTCTTCGGCCCTTATTCGGGCCAAAATTGTCTACGTGGCAGTACAGTCAACAAGTTGCTAAGCCTAGTCAATAAATTGTCAATGCCACATCATATTTTTCAGGCAAAAAACATTTTCTACACAAATCCTTGTAATTTTAAATATTGTATTTGCACCCCAAAATAAATTGCACTTTGCACCTCAATATATATAATAATACGAATAATAATAAACATATATATAACTATTCATAAAAATAATAAATATATATAAATAATAATAATAATAATAAAGATATATATATATAAATATAAATATAATAATAAATATATAAACAACTAACTTAAAAATTATTTTTCCAATCACTCAAATTCAAAAAAAAAAATTATAAAATAAAATAAAAGTTATCGTCATCCCCCCCCCCCCCCCCCTCTTTCACCACCATCACCATCACCATCGTCGCCACCACCACCACCAAACCTCTCAACCCATCACCACTACCGTCAAACCTCTCAACCCATCACCACCACCACCTCTGGACGAATCGTAGCGAGAGTCATAGAAGAGACACTGGAGCTCGTCAGAGTTGAAGTCGTGTTCCAGTATGGCATCGTTTTCATCCGCTTCCCAGTCGTCCCAATTCTGATCTTAGACCTCCAATTCTTCTTCTGAATCTGAATCGGAAATTTGGGGTATTTTTGTGGTCATTTATGCGTCGGACTGATACGCCATTGTTGTTGATTTGAAGTTGGTCATCGGGGCAGCGGTGGGAGGCGGTGGTGGTGATGGTGGTGAATTAGGGTTTTTGATTTGAGGGAATTTTTGGGTGGTGGTGATGTGCGGCGCCGTTAGTGCGGGGGAGGGGTCGGGAAGTGGGTGATGGAGATGATGATGATTATTATTTTTGTTTTTTATTGTTAAAATATTTATTATATTATAAGCTTTTATAGTTTATATAATAAAATTTATTATAAATATTTATATATATATATATGTGTGTTTTTATTTTTACAAATAGTTATATATATGTTTATTACTATTATTTATATGTATATTGTTAACCGTATAAAATAAAATACGAGATCAAAGAAAATATTAGTCCTAAATCAAAATGATTAATAAATGGACAATGCTATTGTCACAAGTACTCCCGATGAGTTGTACCCACTCCCAACGAGGAGGCCCATCGGGTGTGACCAATACCGCTCGGTTACTAACCCAAAGCGGTAGGAATGGCCATCCGACGAGGGCACCTAGAGTCCCTCGGAAAGTCACGATGATTCAAAACTAGATATCAGGGTGGCATCGGATAAAGAGCAAACCCGGATGGATCCACCTGATTCAGATATCCATCACGACACCGAGCAGGGCCCCAATGGACTCCCAGTCCCAGAACCATGACAAAAACACTTCCTTGCTATACACTCTCAACACAAACGCTCTCGGAACATTACTCCTGTCGACCAACCGATAGGACGGAACTTCACAATGACGCAACAACTACAGAACGACACTCTCCGGGCACTCGGAAAAATAAAGCACCTATCCACGATAGCCAAAACCTCTCGGAGATCACCACATAAACAAACACCCCTCGAAAAATACCCTGAAGCAAACATTACAGAATACACCCCTCTCGGAAAAGCACTATCACTAAGAGAACACTCAGACTCGGCCCTAGAGTCACCATATGAAGCAATGAGCTCTCGGAAGAAAAGAAGACAATCCACCCCTTATCATAAAGAAGACAAAAGCTATCGGAAGAAGATAAAATGATACAGTCAGCAAGATAGACGTTTTCCTATTGGTTAAAAGACCATTGTAACGCGTGTAAAGTACCACCACATGCATAACGACACCTGTAAACACATGCACAGCAACACCTGTCCCAAAGAAATCTATATAAACAGAGGAAGAAGAGAGATGAAAGAAGGAGAGGGACTCGGAGAATACGAGAAAAGACTCGGAAAAGAGAGTGAAATATAGTTAATAAAAGGAAGGAAGGTTCTTGTCAATTTTTCTCTCTTGTGAGCCTAGCATTTAGTTTTTGAACCACGGGCAAAGGCGTTCCAATCCAAATAAATAATTCAGTTAATAGGACATAATCCAAAACCCGTTAACAAAATGGCGCCGTCTGTGGGAACGCCATAAGATTTGTCTTTGAGAGCGTTCAAGAACAATGCCTATCATGGAGAATTTATTCTATAGCGGGAGTCGTCCTCGACAATCTCAATTTTCTGAAGAAGCTCTATCCAGTCACAGATGCGAAGAGAGGGACTTTATTAATGTCCCTCGTTCAGTCTTTGAAAGACTTATAGAGACTAGAGCTCGAAGAACCCCACCCGGATATGTGGATCCTCATGATTCATCCCCTCAATCCTCTCACCCCCAACATCCCTGGACTGAGGAAGGTCGGGCTCAATCTAAGTGGAACCCTCCCTCCGAACACTGGGGCTATGAAACCCCGCAGAATTGTCAAGCACATTATGACTATCGTGAAGCGCGCCGAGTCGGCCAACAAGAGCATAGAAGAATGGTTCCAGAACTTCATGCACCCTTCCCCTCTCCAGGGGAGGATCAAACCATATGGGGAATTCTCGATGGTCTAAGGAAAGAGGTGGGTGATATTAAAAAAAACAATGGGACCCAAGGAAGAACTTACCTTTAAAACATCCCCTTTTACCCCCGAAATAGCCTTGGCCTCTATCCCCGCTGGGATGCGGCCCGTAAATGGCCCTCTGTATACAGGTGATGCAGATGGAAAGGATCCACAGGATCATATACACCAATACTTGGTAGGGATGGATCTCAACTCCGCCCCAGACCACGTACTCTGCCGCGTGTTCCCTGTAACCTTAGGAGGACGGGCACAGTCGTGGTTCACTCAACTTGCACCCGGGTCCATCGACAACTTTGATCGACTAGCCCATTTATTTGTAAGGCATTTTGCTTGCAATCGGCGATATCCTAAATCCGCCACGCACCTTTTCACCGTTAAACAAAAAAAGAATGAACCTCTGCGAGAGTACATAAAGCGCTTTACAGATGCAGCGCTGGATGTTCCGAACGTTAGTACCACTATTTTGGCGGACATACTCACACAAGGGCTCCGGGCGGGCGAGTTTTTCCGTTACCTTACGGGAAATCATATCACTGATATGAATGAGCTAATGCAGCAAGCGGAGACTTATATTTTAATGGAGGAGGCTGAAGGCACGAAGAGACGCCTAGAGAACAATGACAATGAACATCACAAATCCACCGAACGGGAGGTAAAGGCCAAGGAAAGAAACCGGGAAGGAAAACATCCCCAACGTAGAGACGAGAGTGGTCCAGTCAAGAAATTCCTTAAACCAGTACCTTTGCCCCCAATGACCATTGCCCCCGTAGAAGTACTCAACGTGATGCGAGGCAGCACCGAATTGCGATGGCCAAGGGAAGCCAGGTTCCCCGACAGAAACAGGGATACGGGTAAGTATTGTAAATACCACAAGACTTATGGACATACCACCGAGGAGTGTACCACCTTGCAAAGGGAGGTGCTCCGCCTCTTAGAGGCCGGATACCTTAAAAACTACCTCAAGGTAAACAACCCCGAGCATCCCCCTCGTTATACCTACAAGAGACCCCGACAGGAAGAAGAAGAAAAAGATCAAGAGACTCCCCATCGGAAGCCACGAGAGAAAACGGTAAGGCGGCAAACCCCGCCCCCTCCCCCTGAAACATACAAAAATAACGCGCCCTCGGGGCGTACTATTAGTATGATAGAAGGAGGAGATCTCTCGGTGACATCGCAAGGAAAAAAGAAGCAATATTTGAAAGACGCTAGGAGGGCAGAACACGGGTTATTCGTGGGGTCTATCCAAGGTACAAATCTTCCTAGAATTTCCTTTGGACCCGCAGATTTAAAAGGAGTAATTTATCCCCACGAAGATCCCCTGGTAATAGAAGCGGTGATATACGGGATTGACATCCAAAGGATACTGATTGATACCGGTAGTTCCGTAGATGTCTTGTTTCTTTCCACTTATCTGGCCATGGGATTAAGGAAGGAACGGTTAGAAGTAGCTGAAGTCCCGTTAATTGGTTTCTCGGGAGAAACCTCCAATACGCTAGGAACTGTGACGCTCCCAATGTCATGGGGAGAGGGAGCTCTTCGAAGAATGGAGCCCACAAAATTTTGGGTGGTAGAAGCTTCGTCAAGAACGTACAACGCAATATGTGGGCGACCCTCCATTCGAGCCTTCGAAACAGTCCCTTCAACTCTCCATCTCAAGGTAAAATTCCCAACCCTATCAGGTATCGGAGAGGTCCGAGGAAGCCAGGCAAAGGCTCGGGAGTGCCGTATGAATGCCCTCCCTCCGGAAGAGGACGGATCTATCCTCGGAAATAGCAAAAAGCGAAAAGCAGAGGAAGAACGAGTACAACCCGTAGAGGAGCTGAAATTAGTGGAACTCGTAGAGGGAAGCCCAGAGAAAGTTGTTAAAGTAGGTACCCAAATGGAGCCTGAAGTGGAAGCCCAACTGATTCCCATCTTAAAAAATTTCCACCATATTTTTGTGTGGGAAGACGGCCCGCCAGGACAAATCAGCAATAAGGTATGTCAACATTTCCTTAATGTGAAACCTGGGGCTAAGCCGGTCCAACAGAAAAAGAGAAAGATGGGCCCCGAGCGCAACAAAATCATTCGGTCGGAGATTCAGCGACTCCTCAGCCTACGGCAAATCAGAGAAGTCATTTATCCTGAGTGGCTGGCCAATGTGGTCTTAGTCCCGAAGCATGGGGGCAAGTAGCGAATGTGCGTGGATTTCACTAATCTCAATGACGCGTGCCCTAAGGATTGCTATCCCCTCCCAAGCATTGACCAACTGGTAGATTCGACAGCAGGCTGCGCCCTCTTGTCCACCCTGGATGGGAACCAGGGATACAATCAAATCCCGATGGCCGTTATGGATCAAGACAAGACTAGTTTTATCACTGACGCGGGCACCTTTTGCTACCTAGTGATGCCCTTTGGACTCAAGAATGCTGGGGCTACCTATCAGTGATTGGTAAGTTCAATGTTTGCAGGATATATCGGAGATACGGTGGAGGTCTATGTGGATGATACAGTCGTTAAAAGCCGTTTCGCTTATGACCATCCCGAGGACTTGCGAAAAGCCCTAGCCATCATGGACCGGTTCGGAATGAAAGTTAATCCTAAGAAATGTTCCTTTGGCATCAGAGGGGGCAAGTTCCTCGGATACATGGTTACGGAAAGGGGAATAGAGGTGAACCCCGAAAAGGCTGAAGTTATCCTAGGGTTATCTACCCCAAAGACAATCAAAGACGTGCAAAAACTTACGGGCCGAATGGCCTCCTTAAGCCGATTTGTTTCCAAATCGGCGGAAAAAGGACTTCCCTTTTTTAAGGTGTTGCGTAATATCAAGGAGTGTCAATGGACCCCGCAATGTGAAGAAGCTCTCCAACAGCTGAAGAATTACATGGTGAAACCTCCTTTATTAGTAAAACCGACATCACACGAAGAACTTTTTGTGTATTTATCCGTCGGAGAAGAAGCCATAAGCGCGGTGCTAGTTAAAAATCAAAACAAGGAGCACCACCCCGTGTACTATGTAAGTAAGACTCTTCTCGGGGCCGAAACTAGGTATACTCAAACCGAAAAACTTGTCTTAACTTTAGTTACAACGGCTCGGAAACTTCGTCCCTACTTTTTATCCCATCTCGTGACCGTGTTAACCAAACACCCATTGCAAGCTATTCTTAACAAGCCCGAGACCTCGGGAAGATTGATAAAGTGGGCCATCGAACTCACCGAATATGACATTTCTTATGCCCCGAGACCCTCTGTCAAGGCACAAGTACTAGCAGATTTTGTAACGGAGATGACGGGAATAGGAAGTGAAGAAAGGACACCCCTATGGCACATTTATGTGGATGGCTCCTCTGTGAGCACACATGGGGGAGCAGGGATAGTTCTAGCAAACCAAGAAGTCGAGGAGGAGGTACTCCACTTCGCGGTCAGAATCGACTACCCCTTATCGAATAACGAAGCCGAGTATGAATTTCTTCTCATAGGAATGAGACTCGCCCGAGAAGGTACTATCAGAAAAATAGTCATTCACAGTGACTCGCAACTAATTGTGCATCAAGTCAATGGCTCATACGAAGCTAAAGAAGAAAGGATGCAAACATACCTCCAAGCGGTTCGCCATAGACGGAAATGGTTTGACGAGTGCAAAATAGTCCAAATCCCACGGAAGGAAAATCAAGAGGCGGACGCCCTGTCTAAAATGGCCACCCAAGCGGCCGTTATTCGCACTCGGAAGATCACCCTGCTTCAAGTTATCGAGTCCGAGAAGGCCGAAAGTCAGGAGGTGAATGCCACTATAGACCCCCCGTCCAGCTGGGTGACCCCAATCAAAGTCTACCTACAGGACCCGGAGGGCTATTCCACGAATAAAACCACGCAACGGCTTCTGGCCAGGAAAACTATCAGGTATTTTCTTAAAGATGGAATATTATTCCGCAGAACATACTCCTGCCCCCATGCTCGATGCCTAAATGAGGAAGAAGCTCAACTAGCTATGGCAGAAACCCACGAGGGAACATGCGGTAG
Source organism: Linaria vulgaris (assembly GCA_948329865.1). NCBI lineage: Eukaryota > Viridiplantae > Streptophyta > Magnoliopsida > Lamiales > Plantaginaceae > Linaria > Linaria vulgaris. The sequence continues at coordinate 70,398,506 of OX415251.1, forward strand.
TCATACGGGCGGAGAAAGTATGGTCGGGCGCCTGATTCGCCAAGGTTACTACTGGCCCACAATGGCCAAGGATTGCAAAGACCATGCCGAGAGGTGCAAACCGTGCCAAGCTTATGCCCCTCGGGTTCATCAGCCCGCGACCCCATGGGAACCGCACACAACCCCCTGCCCATTCTCTAAATGGGGCATAGACATAGTGGGACCTCTTATACCCGATGCCGGGCAAAAGAAGTTTCTCCTCGTAGCAGTGGACTACTTCACCAAGTGGGTGGAAGCGGAGCCAATGGCCCGTATAACCGCATGCGCGGTCATCAACTTCTTATGGAGGAACATCTTGTGCCGTTTCGGGATCCCTCGGGACCTGGTAAGTGATAATGGCCTACAATTTACCGACCAGGGGTTAGAAAAGTGGTGCGACCATTGGGAATTTAAGCACCGCTTTGCTTCAGTAGGATACCCTCAAGCTAACGGCCAAGTAGAGAGGACTAACCGAACTCTCTTGAAGAATATGAAGGCCCGACTCGATTGGCACAAAGCTAGGTGGGTGGAAGAAATTCCTGGCATACTATGGGCCTATCGGACCACGCAGAGCGCGGCCACGGGCGAAACTCCCTTCAGTTTAGCCTATGGCTGCGAAGCCGTTGTGCCTACGGAAGTCTCTATAGAAAGCTGGCAAGTTAGAGAGTACGAGGAGGTGGCTAACAGTTCTAACTTAGCCCTTGCCCTCGACCTCCTCGAAGAAAAAAGAATGTGGGCAGCAACCCGAAATGAAGAATACAAGGGGCGGATGTCTCGGTACTATAACTTAAAGGTGAAACCCAGGACTTTTCAAGTTGGGGACCTAGTAATGAAACGGGTCGGAGCCTCCAAAAACGTAGGCAAGCTCGAGCCACGATGGGAGGGACCGTACAAGATAGCGGGGATTGTCGGACCTGCGACATATCTCCTCGCCAACTCCGAGGACGCTATCCTTAGCAATTCTTGGAATGCCTTTGACCTGAGGAAGTACTATGCGTAATGTAATAAAACAGCTTTGTATCTAAATAAAGTTGTTTACAAGTAGTGCATGTACAATACACGGGAAATAAGGTTGCCCGACAAAATAATGACTCCTTATCTATGAGTCATACTAGCAACCTAACCCGAGGGACCATCAAGCGTGAAACGCAAGATCCCACACAAAAAGAAGATTGGACCATACATGAGTCCTAAAAAATACAGAAAACTCTAAGCATCCTCTATCGGACGCTTTCCTTCCCTAATCAGGCGGCGGCGGTCCTCCATGGACATATCACCCGGATCTCTCGTAGACGCGATCGGTCCCGGCGAAGGAGGAGCCTCTGGGAACACCTTATGAATATCCAACTCGGGAATCACCAGGTCCGAAGGGAATCCAGGTAAAGCTTCCGTCGTATCCCGGCACAAGTAATACCCCATGCGGACTAGATCACGCATCTCCTGCTCAAGAGATTCGCGGAGGACAGAAGGCCCCACAACACCCAAAACCGCTTGAACCCGGGCCATCACTAACTCTACTTCATGGGCTCGAGTTAACTCCAGCACCCGTAAGTTCGCTGCATCCCTCTCCCCGATAACCCGCAGTAGTTGTTCGTCGACAGAACGAACTTGTTTTCGGAAATCATCTAACCTATCCTTTAGACTTGTTACACGAGCTTTCTCCATCGTCAAAAGACGCTCCAAATCCCATGATTTGTTCCTCTCTGCCTGCAAAAGGATAGCATGAGCCTCGTCAGAATTCTCCTGATCATTCCGCAGTTGATCCACCTCTTCTCGAGCATACAGCAAACCTTGCTCTAGCTCATCCCTACGGTGGTACACCAACTCCGTATCTGAGGATGATCCGCCTCGAGATCCGATGGCGCTCAACACCATGTAGATCTATGAACAAATAATTGCATAGTTTCAGAAAACTCGTAAAGGTTAGTATCAAGTAAAATAAAAATATACTACCTCGCATAAATCTTTGCATACTAAATCTTGAAGGCCCGATAAGGGTAGTGACTTCATATGCTCGCAATCCGTAGCATTCAAAAGACCGCTGAGGTAATTGCGGCAAAAACTAATCGTCCCCATAACAGAGGGAGACAGGACACCACTTCCGAGTGGCTCCGACCTGATAACAGGGGGATGTCCGTCAAAAGACGACCCTGAGGCGCGATCGAAACCCTCTCCGAGCGGAATAGTGGCTCCCACAATTGGAGACAGAGCACCCTCCTCAAAAGCTTGCACAGTCCTCGTATCCCCCCAAGAGGAGGAATACGGTGCCAACGGAGGTAAAGGAATATCCGCCTGCGCAAGCGCAGCTATCAGATCATATTCAGGCGCCACGAAATTCACTGGGGGGTTGCCACGGGCGAGTCCCCTACCCCCGAGGGGCCAACCACGGGTGAGTCCCCTACCCCCGAAGGGCCAACCACCTCAGCTAAACTCAAACTCTCGGACAAATCATTGTCCGAAGTATTATACCCACTATTCATTACCTTCCCTAGGAAAGTTTCACTGAAAGGTTCAATGGTAAAAGCCCCCATTTCCGCCCCTGTCAAAACCAGAAAAAAAAAAGTGACAACAGGAACATTAAAATACCATAAGAGAGAGTTCTAAAAGAAAGGAAACTAACGAAAAAAGAAATTGCTATAGAGAGGCTGCTGTGGAAGATTGAAGAGTTCCACCCCTTGCTGTAAGCCAGCCATAATCAGTGTTTCTGGGAACTCCAGCAGGCTACTGATATCGTACATCCCCGAAAACAGCCCGCTACTTGATAGGATGTCCCACTCTCTTCTCAAAATTGATTCGGCAGGAGTAATATAACCCAACCCCCATTGAAGCGGTACTCCCCATGACCTAGCCGACAAGCCCCTCGGACGTACAAAGAAGAATCCCCTTTTCCAATCTGTTCTATTATTGTGAAAGTGGGACACATTCAGAAAGGCCTTCCTCTTGTCCCGATGGGCCAGGCTGAAGAAAGGGAGACCGCCCGAACAAGGGCGCAGGTTGAATATAGCCCCCACTCGAGAAGGAGATAGTGGCAATTTCAGTAATTCAGAACACAAAATATATCCCATCAGGTAACGATAGGAATTCGGAGTCAGTTGACTCGGACATACTTGCCAGTAGTGAAACAAAGTCTGAAGAAAAAGGTGAAAAAACACCCGTAACCCACACCGCATTTGCTCCCGAAAAACGGTGAGATATCCCGACGGAGGATCATAAGCCCTCTGTTCAGGATGCGGTATTATTATGTCATACTCATCAATGTCCAGGTTGTATTGGGCAAAAAGGGCCGTAACAGAAGCACCATGCTCCCTCCCAACAGCGGTACCAACACGCCCTGGCCCCATCATCCTCTCTGGCTCCAACACGAGCCTGGTAAACACCGACGACTCATCTACCAAGGGATAAGGATCACGACTTGTGAACACTTGACGTATGTGGTTCATACGAGAGAGAGATTCCTCCCGAGATATAGACACGGTCCTCACAGAATTACCTCTACCCCCGCGAACCCTGCGCCCATTATGTCTGCTCCCCTGGACCGAGTTCTCCGAGGTCGTGTGTCGTACTCCTAACGATAAGGAAGGAGTCCGAACCAAATTCCGAGGAGAATGACGGGGCGAAGATGATTCATCCTGCTTAAAAAATGGGGGCATCATTTTAACAAGGTATGCAGTTCACTTACTTTACTTAAAAGGAAACTCCGCTTTTCAGAAAACGTGACAAGCATTAAACGGTAAAAACTTTGTGTAATTCTGAGAAAATTACTGAACAAACTATTTATACCATCTCAGAGAGAGAGTAAAAAGCTTGAGCTGTCTAAACTAGTTAGTGGGATACACGTGTCCAATAATTTTCTTATTTAAGATAAAGTAGCTACATGCTAAGCGACACCTCACCCTTAATCTTTAGCTTAGTCAGCAAGCCTTTCTATTATTTTAGAAAGACCTAAATCAAGTAATAATAATAAAATATAGTTCCCTTACCTCACGAAGGCCACGGAATAAAATTTCCTCGTCTCTACGAGAGCGATCGAAATTTGGGGGGGCTAGTGTTAACCGTATAAAAGAAAATACGAGATCAAAGAAAATATTAGTCCTAAATCAAAAGGATTAATAAATGGACAATGCTATTGTCACAAGTACTCCCGATGAGTTGTACCCACTCCCAACGAGGAGGCCCATCGGGTGTGACCAATACCGCTCGGTTACTAACCCAAAGCGGTAGGAATGGCCATCCGACGAGGGCACCTAGAGTCCCTCGGAAAGTCACGATGATTCAAAACTAGATATCAGGGTGGCATCGGATAAAGAGCAAACCCGGATGGATCCACCTGATTCAGATATCCATCACGACACCGAGCAGGGCCCCAATGGACTCCCAGTCCCAGAACCATGACAAAAACACTTCCTTGCTATACACTCTCAACACAAACGCTCTCGGAACATTACTCATGTCGACCAACCGATAGGACGGAACTTCACAATGACGCAACAACTACAAAACGACACTCTCCGGGCACTCGGAGAAATAAAGCACCTATCCAAGATAGCCAAAACCTCTCGGAGATCACCACATAAACAAACACCCCTCGAAAAATACCCTGAAGCAAACATTCCAGAATACACCCCTCTCGGAAAAGCACTATCACTAAGAGAACACTCAGAATCGGCCCTAGAGTCACCATATGAAGCAATGAGCTCTCGGAAGCAAAGAAGACAATCCACCCCTTATCATAAAGAAGACAAAAGCTATCGGAAGAAGATAAAATGATACAGTCAGCAAGATAGACGTTTTCCTATTGGTTAAAAGACCATTGTAACGCGTGTAAAGTACCACCACATGCATAACGACACCTGTAAACACATGCACAGCAACACTTGTCCCAAAGAAATCTATATAAACAGAGGAAGAAGAGAGATGAAAGAAGGAGAGGGACTCGGAGAATACGAGAAAAGACTCGGAAAAGAGAGTGAAATATAGTTAATAAAAGGAAGGAAGGTTCTTGTCAATTTTTCTCTCTTGTGAGCCTAGCATTTAGTTTTTGAACCACGGGCAAAGGCGTTCCAATCCAAATAAATAATTCAGTTAATAGGACATAATCCAAAACCCGTTAACATATATATATGTTTTTATTTTTACAAATAGTTATATATATATGTTTATTATTATTATTTATATATTTTTTTTTATTTTTACAAATGGTTATATATATATGTTTATATATATATATATATATATGTTTATTATTTATATATATATATATTGGGGTGCAAAGTGCAATTTATTTTGGGGTGCAAATACAATATTTAAAATTACAAGGGTTTGTGTAAAAAACGTATTTTGACTGAAAATTATGACGTGACATTGACAACTTAATGACTGTACGGCATACACCACGTAGCCAATTTTGGCCCCAATAAGGGCCAAAGGCATTTTTGTTGACAAATTTGAAACATATGGGGCATTTAGTCAAGGCCCGAAAAAAAAGAGCATATTAACTTTTTTTTTTAAAAAAAAAAGATAAGGGGCAAATTTAACTATTCGTCCTTTTGTATATGAAACAATCAATTTACATCAAAGGGCCGAAAAGAATATTAGCAACCAAAACTATATAACCGAGATTTTCGGTTTAATTATTCTTGAATTATTTCATATATTATTGATTATATTTTGAAATAATATTTCCATATCTTTCTATGCTTTTCGTGATCCTGTGTCAACAAGTTGATTAAGGAAAGAAGTTAGGTGAGATTTTGGAAGTGAACCTTTGACTTTCCATATCAAATAGGATCCTGATGCGTCATGATAAATAAAGAAAGAAGATTCAGCTAATTCTGAAATCAGTTATTTGTCTTTGTTAGATCCGATTTGTTTCTAATGAATCTAGATGTGATAATATGCATATACATTGGAATATTTTGTTTACTTGTATCATGATCAAACCGGATGAAGTATGGAAGGTTTGCAAGTTGTCCCAGGGATTAGGAATCTGGTGCAACAGTTGGCCTTTCGTGGAGAGACCCTGCACTCTACAATAACAGGCGACTCGAGGACATTTCAAGACAAGAGATTATAGTCTAAGTTTATTGTCATTTTATTTGTTTAAGAATCAAAAATATTTTGTAATAGTTTGGTTAAGAAGTATCAAGGGGAAGGAGCTTCCTGTGTAATTGAGTATTTTCATATTCAAGTAAAGTACTATAGTAAGGTGTCGCGTCAAGTCTTAAGAACGTAGTTAGAGGGAGTATAGATTACGATTATTAAGTAGATCTTGGGTGAGTCAAGTTCTGTACTAGACGAAAGAAGACTTGAGTTGATTAATTGGCAAAAGTCGAGTGGACTAGGTTTGTCAAGACACGAACCACTATAAAAAAAACCATGTGTTTCTGCTTTACTTACTTTTCTGTTAAGACACATAACTATTTTTACACTTTCTAAAACACTTAAGATCTTATAATTGGCATCAGGAGCTGGTTACTTTGTTTTAGTGAGATTCTGGTATAAAATATATATTTTCAGAGATGGAGGAAATCAAATAAGGTTTGTCTACAAATAAACCACAAATGCTTACGAGTAGCAACTATTCGTACTGGAAAACCCATGTGAGAAACTTCATCAAGAAACAGGACCAGAAGGCTTGGAATAGTATTATAAGAGGTTGGTCACCCCATATTGATTGAGATGGTAAGGTCAAAAATGAACAGTCTTGGTCAAATGAGGAAGACCTTCTTACCGAACAAATCTCTGTTACTCTTAATACTATTTTAATTGTTGTTGACATGAACCATTATAATATTATCTCTAGTTGTGAATCTGCTAAAGAAGCATGAGATATTGTACATGTTGCTCATGAAGGTACATCACGTGTGCGCAGGTTAAAGTCACAACTGTTAACCACTCAATTTTGAGAATATGTAAATGCCGAGTAATGAAACCATGCTCAATACAATGCAAAACCTTGACGTATTGCAACAGAAGTCGCTCTACTTGGTGAAGAATACATTGAAGCAAAGTTGGTCCATAAAATGCTAATATCCCTTCCAACGAAGTTTGCAATTAAAGTTGAAACAATTGAAGAAGCAAAGGACACTGACAACATGCCCTATGAAATCCTTATGGGATATCTTGAAAAATATGAAATGAAGCTAAAGAAAGAACGAGACAATGTTGCCAAGAGCCTTGCATGATAGTCCATGGCTCAATCTTTCCCTCAGAATGAAGGGAAATTAACTTCTTTAGTCAATGGCGCTTCTGACAAAAAAAAATCAAAAATATGAACAAATCCAAATTCAAAGGTAAATTTTCATGACCTAGTTCATCTACCTCTGATTTTAATAATAATAATAATAATAATAATAATAATAATAATAATAATAATAATAATAATAATAATAATAATAATAATAATAATAATAAACTTTCAGTGTTAATGATCTTGAAGTCAAAAGAAAGGAAAAGGTACCCAATGCAGGGAATGTCAAGGATTTTGACATATTCGGGCATACTGTGGAAACCTACTTGAAAAGAACAAGAATCGCGCACTTGTCACGACATAGAGCGATGATAAATCTGATGAGACAGATGAAGAAGAAGAAGAAACAGCTTCTGATTTTGCTCTCACTGCCAGAGTTACTCTTGTGTCAAACTCACCCGTTGCACCTTAGAAACCCAGTTTGCAACTGATGTCCTCACTGAGTTTGAAGGCAATCAGATGCTCAAGGAGATGCAACATATTTCAGTTCAGTTGTGATGATATCAATGCTACCCTTGCAAAATGTGAAGCTATCATAAGAAGGAATACCGAACTTGAAGAGCAAGTGGGGTCTCTTGAATCTCATGGAAATGCCCACAAGATAGACAAACACATCAAAAATCTTGAAAATGAGCTTGAGATTTTAAAAAAGGACAAAGATACTCTAACCAAGGAGTTGAATCAGGCAAAGACTTCGGTCAAAGAGGCACAATGGAAGTTGGCAGAGACATTGAATGATCTTGAGTCTATCAAGAACAATGTCAAACTTCTCAGTTATGTAACTGACAAGCTAAAAGAAATTCACGAATTGCAACGACCAGCTGCTGACCAAGTTAGGATCGGATTTACGAATGTATCGCAGCATGTGGCTCCTTTGAAAATTTAATCACAACATGTACAAAGGTTTCCTAAACAGAGAAAGCCCAAGACACAAAAAAGGGAATCTGATCAGTATCGAGAAATGAGAGGAAATGAGTTTTGTTATGTGTATCCTGAATAAGACTTTGGACAACTGATGTGAGTTTATTCAGCGCGATTTACGTATCTGTTTTCTTATACTTTTGAATACTTCTTATTGCATATTTACTTGTTTTAGTATTATTTTATGTTTTCTTAGGGTTTTATCGAGTCAAGATAAAATGAAGCTAAAAGAGGCCAAATTGGATGTTTTTTTAGACAAACGAGTCGAGACACTACTTTCGGGTTTTTAGGCGCTACGGAAGCACTACGGCGGTACAATAATGCGAAATATCGAGATGTAGTGCGATTGAATGAAGACATCAGTTGACCGAAGGGAGAAATCAAAAGGAGGCACGATGCAGGCAGATCGCGCGTCCCAAATGCAATTGGTGTGCGATTGGGATGGAAGTTTGGCCTATGTCAAGAACCCTGAAACGAAGCCCAAAGTGGAGAAAAACTATAAATATGAGGCTATGTTCATCAATTAGGTTACAACTTTCAGACATCCTTCACAACGACATTCAACCACTTTCCGACACAAGATCACTGAGAGTTTGTTTTTAGAGAGAAAACACCGTCAAAGTCTTGTTCTAGTTTAGTTGAGTCATTGTTTTGAGAGAATAATTTAGCAAAAAAGAGTCAAGAAGATAGTATAGTAACAACGTTCCTTCGGATCCGCGAAGCTTTTCTCTATCTCTTTACTTTGTCTATGTTATTTATTTCTTTATTGATTGTCGAACTCATCACCATTAAGAGCTAACCTACTCGTTGTTTAGAGTAGGGGAGTAACTCTGATTTATGAATATATTTATTTGCTTTACTTGATGTGTGTTTGATGATCTTAAATGTCTAGATTGAATAGTTACTTATGTTGTATGACTAACATTACTCTCGTTGGGATAAAAAAGAAGCACCCGTAACATTACTCTCGTTGGGATAAAAAGGAAGCACCCGTATATATATATATATATGTATATGTATATGTACATATATTGTGACTTTGATGCGTAGTCTTTAGATCACACTAGATCAATCTTAATTATGTACGTTTTGTTAACACGGTTTGAATGAGTTAATTGGGTTGCAAATTTGATATCTCTTCTAAAACAACTGACAATTAGGTTGATTCATTAATACAGTAGGTTATTAGAGACTCATAGATGTATGGTTTGGATAACTCCTGCCATATGTCATGGATTCATTAGACTTGCAAACATCAAATTATCATCAAGCACTGTAAGTACATATATGTAGTTTGTCTATGAACTATTATCGCTAAGTCATTATGAAATTCGACCCTTAAATAATCTTTCCAGTTATTTACAACCAAAATCAATCAATCAATTATGCTTTAAATTAGTTTAGTTAGTTTAATTGTTTTACTATTTGCTTTATTTTGTTAATTGTTCAATTGTTCCTGCATCCAAACTACAATCTTTCTTTTACTGTGTAAACGGGTTTGGAATTATTCCCCATTTTACGAGCAATATTTATAGGGTTGGAACGCCGATCCCGACCCGAGGAGATTGTTGGTTTTTATTGATTTGCGGCTGGACTCGATTTGTTTCGAGATGCCTACGTATCCCTTCCTCGGGAATCAAGCCACTCGTAGTTCTTGTTTTTGGCGTTGGATATTTGGTGTTTGTCGATTTTATCGGATGTATTGGTTTTGTATTTGTTGAGGGGTTGTCCTCGTGAAGAGTCCGAGAGGAGGAGAGAGAATTCTCTTCCAGTAGAGAAAAGAATCTGTCCCCTGTGTGGGTACGTCGAATTGAGCTCCCCTTTCCTTCTCAACCTGTTCCTCCTTTTATAGAGGTTTTTAGGGACATGTGTCGTTATGCATGCTAAATAAAGGACACGTGTTGCCTTTTGCGTACTGGGTAAGATATCGTTCGTCTTATCTTTGCTGACTAGATGCTGACTCGGATGCAATCTTATCTCTTCCGAGGGCTTCAAGTTTTTCGAGGGGCTGATCCTTCTGATCTCTTTCCCACGAGGGGGTATGGCTCTCGGACAGATTAAATAAGGGAGGCGGGGTATGCCTCCGATGTCGTTATAGCTTCTGCGGTATCTTATTTCTGGGTGGTCTTCTTCGGGAAGTGTGTTCCGAGGAGCATGCTTGCTTTCTTATAGGGATGGTTTTTGTTCCGAGGACTTCTTTGTTTTGGTAGGTTATTGCTCTATACTCGGGCTGGTAGAATAGGTATTCCGAGGGCATCGTTCTCCGAGTTCGTCCTTCGTGGTATGTGCTCCGAGGGACTTTATATTTCAAGAGGGCATTGTTCTTCATCTTTGGCCTTCGGGAGGGGTTTCTCCGAGGGCTTTTCGAAATGTTCCTGCGCTTTATCCCTCGTGAGATATGCTCCGATGGCTTGTTGCCTTCGGTTTGTTCAGTGAGGGGATGTTATCATATCTTGGGGTACTCGGGGTCCTCGTTCTGGTACCTGGCATGCCAATACACGAGTAGTATAATTTTTTAAAAAGTAAACCGGTATTTAAACCGTTCTATAATGCGATTTCGTTTATGAATATAAATCATATAATAATATACCCAGTAATTTTGGTAATCGAATAATCGCTTATTTTAAGCAGGTGATTTTCTATCCTGTTAACAAAGCCCCCCAGTTTTTAGTGCAGTCGGTTATTATGACTGCACTAGAAACTCAAAAAGTCGAGAGTTACGAGTATCTCGGATTTTTTAGAGAGGTATCGTAGAATTATTTAGAACCTTGTAGGTCCTTGTCGTTTATTGTGAATGTCCCGTAGATCCTTAAAAGGCATTTGTAGATCTTCGAAAGGCATCCGAGTCTCATATAGGACTCGGAAAGCCTTGATAAGGTATCGGGGAATTATTTTGGGGTATTTTAGACCTTCGTCGTTCGATATTTATGTCCGTTTAATACAAGCCCCCCCAGTTTTTGCTTTGGTTTAGAAGAGGCGAGGGGTATATCGTGGTTGCCTTCTTCGAGGCAAGAGGTTTTCTATTTCCGATGCCTCCGTTGAGGCGTGCCTTCGTTGATATTTTATCCGTCGTCACTTTTCAAGGAATGTTTCAGTGCCTCTTCGAATGCCACGCCGTACCGCCTCGGGTATGCGGCATTCGATGGACTTTAGTATTTCCTCGGGTGTCGTACCGCACTCGGGTAGGTGACACTCGAGAAGCTTCCTTATCGGGAGTATAGCTTCTCCTCGGGAGTGGAACGATAGTATCGTCATTGGGTTAATAACGTTTATGTTTTGGACTTTTTACTTCGCATTTTAGCGCTTGTAATTACCTTTCATGCTTTGTAAGCATTTCTCCGAGGAGACCTCGATTTTGGATAAATGCGCAATTATTTTGCCTTTCATTATATTTTGTCTTTTTCGTGCTAATATTCATCATAACTTTTCAGCACTTATAAATACTTGTACCCTCTCCTTTAATTGTAGGATTTAAGATTGAGTTTAAAGAGATGAGATAGTATCTCATTCTTACTGGCCAAGCAAATTGTTTAGCATGACGTGTCCGTTTGCAGTGCAAACTTTGGAGATACATTCGCTCTAAATAGAGGTATCCCCTGACACGTAACCGTGGCTATAATATAGCTTGGACAGCTCAAGCTTAACTCTGTTTATCCAAGGAAAGATTCCTAAGTATATATATAGGTGCTTTGGAGTTTAGTGAATATTCTCACGTACTTCCAAAAAATCCTTTTCGGCTGAGCTGTTTACTTATTTCTTTCTTCGGGGAGTTTTACATTCCCGTTATTTTGCGCAGGCAATGCCTTGGAAAAATATATTATAGTTTGTTTGTTCAAGACCGCGCGGTCCTCGGAGTAGGGTCTTCCTACCCGTAGGGGGAGAGGGCGGTCTAGGACGTTGGCCGCGATTCTGCCTCGCCCTCCTCGTGGGAGTTCATATACTCCCGAGGAGGATGAGATTTTTGAAGAGGACCAACCGTCCGATGGGGATGATGTTCTCGAAGATGAGACCGATGCATCCGAGGATTAGGATCATAATCTGATGGAGGAGGATAGCTCTACTTTACGGCTTTATTTGCTTATAAATCTTTTTGTGGATATTCCCTTAATATATATATTCAGATTAGTGAATATTTTCACCTAATCCTAATAGTTTCCGTTGCAAGCTTTCACTTTTGGAATTTGCTTGTTTGGAAAGGTAAAGTTATGTCTCTCTGTTGAATTTTATACTTAGAGTATAAGTTTATCGAAATCAAAATTGCATAAGAGGTTCGTAGCACTTATCTGGAGTCCAGGTCGTTCCGTGCATGCCAATTTGTTATCGTCAAGCAATTTTCCTCAGAACTCCGCTCGGAATGGCGTTCGTTAGGCTTCATCCGAGGGGTTGTTGGCTATCGGAGGGAACTCTTCGGGGGTTCCGACTATAATATCTGCATATAGCTTAAGCAAAAATAGCCAACTTTGCTCGAAGTTTCCTTCGGCGGAGTCAGTGTTCAAAAATATGTAGAGCATAGTCCATATTTAAGCACGAAGACCTCATGGAATATAGAGTTTGGGTATATTTATACTCTCTTCGTGTTTCCGATGGAAGAACTGCTTTTCTCATGATAAAATTATACAACAATCTTGGTGAATGGGTATGTATTCCTCGTAAAGTCCGAGAGTAAGACCCGTTGTATTTGGTTTGGGAAGAAATACATACTGGCAATAATTCGCATTTTTCCGCCATATTTAGAGAGTTTTTGATTCCTCGTGTAAATACCCGTGAATCACTCTCGATTTCCCGCGTGGGTAGCCGTAGTCATCGTATTTTATATATATATATATTCTTTGACTCCTTTGGGGGTGGTCACCTGCGAACCTCGTGGTCGGGGTCGTTGCGAGCTTCCCGTTTACCTCGTGGGTAGGGGTTGTCGCGTGCTCCAGTTTTGAGTGTTCGTAAGTGCCATGCCCTTAGAGTGCTTAGTCCTTGTTCCGATGCTCCAAGCTACCACACTTAGAAAAGTTCGATTTCATACACAGATACTCGTGAGTATCATAAACTTTACTCCTAAATATAGGGTTTAGTATTGTTATAAAGCAATAGAAGCTTGTCCCACTGGTATGAGCAGGAAATTTTAATAAAGAGGTCTCGTGTTCAAACTCCTCTCGGAGCAGTCTCTTCTCTTTATTTTATTTATTTTTTTCTTTTTACTGGAAAAGCAAAAAATAAAATGAAAATTCCCAATCGCCAAATGGAGGATTCGAACTTGGGCCATTGAAGTAGCAGCCATCGGAATAAACCACTGGGCTATGCCCATTTTTGGTTGTATAGAGATTATTTCTATTATATATATCATAGCAGAATCTTAATAATAAAAAAGGTTTTCACACGATGGACTCGATCCCGAGTTCCTCTACCCGAACTCGGAGAACTATAACCATTAGGCCATTCTCGCTTTCGTTTATAAGTATATTACATTCGCTATATATCACATATCATAAAATTAATATTAATAAAAAGGCTCGCGAGAGGGTTCGATCCCGGGTCCTTCAGTTAGATGGCCTCGGAACTGCTCTCTTACCACTGGACCACGACCTCTTCTTGGATAAGAAGAGATTTTTTTTAATTTTTATTATATTATAGCAGCTCCTTAACTATTAAAAAAAACTTGCTCGGAGATAGATTCGAACCCGGGTCCTGCATGTAGATGCCCTCGGAGAGTCTGAGGACCGCTGGAGCAGCCCCTTTTTTTTGTTTATGAAAGACCTTTTATTGTTTTTATTATATTTTGGCTGCGTTTTAACAAAAAATGCTATCGAAGGTGGGAATTGATCCCGGGCTACTCGGGAAAACGCCCTCGGAGAACTTCTCCGAGGACCGCTGGGACATCCCTTTTTGCTGTTAATAACAAGAGGTTTTTGCTACATATATGTAGTAGTCCTAATAACCAAAAAAAAGCAATCGTAGGTGGGATTCGAACTCGGGCTCCTCTGGTAGAGGCCCCTCGGAGAGTTCCTCCGGCCACTGGACCAAGTCGCTTTTTTGTTTATAACAAGAGCATTTTTAGTTTTATTATATTAGCTCTTTATAATAACAAAAAAAATGCCATCGAATGTGGGACTCGAACCCGGGTGCTTCAGGTAGAGCCCCTCGGAGAGCCTTTCCGAGGCCACTGGGCTACATCACGTTCTTGTTTATAACTTGAGACTTTTTATTTTTATTATTATATTATGGCTCTTCATAATAAAAAAAAAAAATCTTCGGAAGTGGGACTCGAACCCGGGTCCTTGGAGAGAGGTTCTCGGAGATGCTCTCCGAGGACCACTGGGCTACAACTCTCTTTTTGTTTGCAAAAGATCTTTTAATATTTTTATTATAATTACCCTCGGAATTTTTTTTATTTTTATTATTATTAAAATGCAAAATTACCCGAGGGGAATTGGAAGCCTGCACGAGGGGGAATTGGACCACTAGACCAAATTCTTTTCCTTCTGTGCAATTCCATTTTCTGTTTTTTTTTAAGGCATGTAGCAATAATATTATATTATTATAATATGCATGTTTTGACACTTGTCCACTTCACACTTGGACATGTGCCTTTATATTTTTTTTTTTTCTTTTTTTTTTATCCTTTCTCTTCCGTTTCCAGTTGCCATTTTAGAATTCTGCCATTACAGACTTTCTCTGCAAGTCTCAAGCAACAAGGAAAATAATCCGCAGATCATAAAATTTCTTTCAACCTTTACCCAAGTCTTTCACTGACTTCATATATATACTTATATATATTATATAGCAATTAGAAAATCATATAATTTTCACGGAGATCTCCAAGATTGGAATCGAATCACGCAATTGTGGAGAAAGAAAAACTTAGCTTCGGAGCGTATCGCCTCATAGCAGTAGTAGCTGTTCTCCGTTTCGATCTTGGCGGCGATCCCCTCGGGCTTTCTCAAGGATTCAACGACGTTCCCACAGACGGCGCCATATTGTAAACGGGTTTGGAATTATTCCCCATTTTACGAGCAATATTTATAGGGTTGGAACGCCGATCCCGACCCGAGGAGATTGTTGGTTTTTATTGATTTGCGGCTGGACTCGATTTGTTTCGAGATGCCTACGTATCCCTTCCTCGGGAATCAAGCCACTCGTAGTTCTTGTTTTTGGCGTTGGATATTTGGTGTTTGTCGATTTTATCGGATGTATTGGTTTTGTATTTGTTGAGGGGTTGTCCTCGTGAAGAGTCCGAGAGGAGGAGAGAGAATTCTCTTCCAGTAGAGAAAAGAATCTGTCCCCTGTGTGGGTACGTCGAATTGAGCTCCCCTTTCCTTCTCAACCTGTTCCTCCTTTTATAGAGGTTTTTAGGGACAGGTGTCGTTATGCATGCTAAATAAAGGACACGTGTTGCCTTTTGCGTACTGGGTAAGATATCGTTCGTCTTATCTTTGCTGACTAGATGTTGACTCGGATGCAATCTTATCTCTTCCGAGGGCTTCAAGTTTTTCGAGGGGCTGATCCTTCTGATCTCTTTCCCACGAGGGGGTATGGCTCTCGGACAGATTAAATAAGGGAGGCGGGGTATGCCTCCGATGTCGTTATAGCTTCTGCGGTATCTTATTTCTGGGTGGTCTTCTTCGGGAAGTGTGTTCCGAGGAGCATGCTTGCTTTCTTATAGGGATGGTTTTTGTTCCGAGGACTTCTTTGTTTTGGTAGGTTATTGCTCTATACTCGGCTGGTAGAATAGGTATTCCGAGGGCATCGTTCTCCGAGTTCGTCCTTCGTGGTATGTGCTCCGAGGGACTTTATATTTCAAGAGGACATTGTTCTTGATCTTTGGCCTTCGGGAGGGGTTTCTCCGAGGGCTTTTCGAAATGTTCCTGCGCTTTATCCCTCGTGAGATATGCTCCGATGGCTTGTTGCCTTCGGTTTGTTCAGTGAGGGGATGTTATCATATCTTGGGGTACTCGGGGTCCTCGTTCTGGTACCTGGCATGCCAATACACGAGTAGTATAATTTTTAAAAAAGTAAACCGGTATTTAAACCGTTCTATAATGCGATTTCGTTTATGAATATAAATCATATAATAATATACCCAGTAATTTTGGTAATCGAATAATCGCTTATTTTAAGCAGGTGATTTTCTATCCTGTTAACATACTGTTTTTTGCATCATAGTTAGATTTCCACTGCATTCTAAAATAGTTATTCTTTGCATTCTTTGTATAAAAAGCATTCACCACATCCTCCAAACACAACATAAAAGATCGTGGCAACCGTTAGTGTCTTGCATTTAAGGTATTCATATATTAATCCACCACTCCTTTGGGATACAATATTTGGTTCAACTATACTTACCATTTTATTATTACTTGATTCGTGCACTTGCGGTGAAGGAGAAACTGAGATATAATATTTGATTATTAATTGATATTCTTTGAGAGTTACATCACATCATAGCCCCCCCCCTCTATCCCGTCAGCAAGAAAACGGAATCAACATCCATCTGTCTCTTGGAGATTCTATGGTATCAATAAATATTTTTCCAAAAAATATTTTCTTACTAACTATAAAAAGTGTGTTCCAGTTTTTCATGATTGTGGAATCAAGGAACACATAAAACATATTGCTTTCAACTATGGGAAAATCAAATGCCACAAAGAAGGCAATAGGCCAGTTAGACCAGTGAAGAGATCAAGAAGGAAGGCTACAACAACTCATGTTGCAGCACCAGAGACTGAAACTCTTGTTCCAAAATAGAAGCCCAATTCACAACAACAAAATTAGGTTCAACGGTCCAATGTTAATTGTTTTCTCAGTAATCAATCCAGTTCTCATAGATCCGCTAACTCTTGCTTTTTTGATAGTGGGTGTTCACGTCACATGACAGGAGATAAGAACATTTTCAGCTAATGTGTCACTGAGAGAGAGGAGTTGGTGTCTTTGGAGATGGAAACAAGTGAAAGATTGTTGGGAGAGGAACCCTCAATGTAAAAGGATTTCCTCGATTAAAAGTTATCTTCTATGTAGAAGGACTTCATGATAACCTCATTAACATAAGTCAGCTGTGTGATCAAGGCCTATTCGTCTGATATACTAAGTGAGGTAATCGACATAGAAGACAAGTGTGTTCTACAGAGACTTATAAATGCAAACAATTGCTACACCTTGTCTAGAACAACAGTCCTTCAAACATGTTGATATGTCATTTTAGTGTTAATTCATAGACTGAAGTGTAGCACTAAGGGGATGGGAAACATAAACTATAGAACCTTGTCAAAACTCTGCAAGACAAAGGTTGTTAGAGGAATTCCTCCTATTGGCACTAGAAATGAAGGAAAGTATGAAACATGCATGCAGGGATAACAGAAGAAGAGCAGTCACATCATGTTGCAACACTCACCTTCTGCTTGAATCCTGGAACTTCTTCACATGGCTCTGGTTGGACCAATTTAGAAGGAAAGTTTCATTGGTAAAAGGTACATCTTTGTTTGTGTTTATGACTTTTCTAGATCCACATAGGTTTAATTTTTTAGAGAATTGTGAAGCTTTTAATGCATTCAAAATCTTGTGCAATATTGTTGTAACAGATAAAGAATAAAACATTAAAAGAATTAGAAGTGCGCATGGAAAATAATTTGAAAATTCTTTGTTTACTTCTTTTTGCAATGAGAAATGTATCTTTTATAAATTTTCAGCATTGATTACACCGCAACAAAATAGAGTAGCTGAAAGAAAGAACATGACTTTGCTTGAGATGGCTCGAGTTATGCTGAACTTGGAAATGTTAGCTATTCGAATGTGGGTTGAAGTTGTTAACACAACCTGTTACATCATCAATTGTTCCTACTTAAGACCAGGTACTACCAAAACAACTTATGAAGTACGGAAATGTAAGAAACCAATGGTGCATCACTTTCATATTTTTGGTTGTACTTGATATGTCCTGAATGACATGGAGCATAGAGGAAAATTTCAGTCAAAATGTGATATGGGCTTTTTGTTGAGCATTATCGTAACAGTCAGGCGTATCGTGTTTACAATGTGAGAACACAAACTTTTATATGTCAACTAATGTTAAGTTTGATGATTCTAGAGATTTTGCTGCAAAAATCTCAAAGTTGGTTGATGCAGTCAGTGACACTGATCCAGAAGACAATGAACCACAAAAAGTACTTCTGGCATCAGTTTCTGCTGAGACAGCCCC
Organism: Linaria vulgaris; assembly: GCA_948329865.1. Taxonomy (NCBI): domain Eukaryota; kingdom Viridiplantae; phylum Streptophyta; class Magnoliopsida; order Lamiales; family Plantaginaceae; genus Linaria; species Linaria vulgaris. Next base: position 70,416,877 of record OX415251.1, read on the forward strand.
AGATAAAACAAAACATGTTGAAGATGATTCTGAAGCTCCTGACGAGCCACATGCCTCGAGCAATGCGATTGTACAAGATACATCACAAAGGGAACCATGCTCAAGAGTTAAAAAAATCATCATGTTACAGCAGTTAGTGGGGGACGTTAATGAAGGTATAAGAACAATAAACTTTTCCCAGAGAAGGTACGATGAAATGATTAATTGTGTGTGTTATACCTCTAAGGTTGAACCTAAAAATATTAAATAAAGCCCTTCTTGAAGAATCTTGGATAGGTGACATGGAGGAAGAATTGAACCAATTTGAAAGAAACCAAGTGTGGGAACTAGTACCTAGACCTTCCAACACCAACAGGAACCAAATGGATTTATAAGAATAAAACAGATGAACTTGGTAATGTTGTTAAGAACAAAGTTAGACTAGTTGCCCAAGGTTATACTCAAATTAAAGGAGTTGATTTTGAGGAGACATTTGCTCATGTCACACAACTAGAATCAATTTGATTACTTTTGTCTATTGCTTGTTTTTGCATTTTAAACTTTTCTCGATGGATGTCAAAAGTGTGTTCTTAAAAAGTTGGGTGATTACTCCATCATGTATTGTAAGTATTCGAGTATGGATTATTTTGCCTCGAATAATTACCCGCATAGTTGATTTCTTCATGCACAATTGGGTTAACTCCTTGGTATCTGGTATTCGGGTGATTTCATCTTCCTCCACAGTTGGTGCATACAGTAAGTGGTGTGTTTCCATTCATATGTTTCATTTTGGTGTTGATGGACTCTACTTGTGTAGATAATCGAGTAATAACATTTACCTCGTGAACCTCCATTGCCTTTCTTTTTGGAGCTCGGTCTATATTCCACTTAGATATGGTGGATGCAACTGTCTCCAATAATGTGAATGCATTATCATCGGTTATTTGCATGAATCCCCCTTTTGAACTAACATCGAGTATATTCTTGCACCCCCGTGTTTATTCCAAAATAGAATTGCTGGAGTAGTACTTTATTTTGGAAGTTGTGGTGTGGATACTTCTTCTTCATGCCTTCCAACCATTCCAATGATTCTAAAAATGATTCTCCATCCACCTGACAAAAATTGACTATCTCACTCCTCATCCTCATCATTCTTGTTGGTGGGCAGAATTGCTATAAGAATAGTTGTGTCATTGGTTTCCACGTCATGATACTATCATTCGGTAAGTCGTTGAGCTATCTTTTAGCTCCCCCTTAAGAGAAAATGGAAATAGCTTCAAGATTGCTGAATCTAAATTGAGTTGGATTACTCTACACGTCCCAGTGAAATCTCTTAGATGTGCCATAAGATCTCAGTTGATCCCTCCTCCGAACTGACTTTGGCTGATCATAGAAAATATTTCTAACTTGATTGGATCATGAGTTTTACTAGCTACAATGCATGATTTCGTGCCATCAATTGTTGGTAAGACCTCTTGTCTCGTAGGTCAAATATAAAAACCTCCTCCAGTGTTATGACTGTTCATCTCATCAACTGCTGGTGTTATCTGTGGTGCTCCTCTTGTTTTAGTCCTTACTGGTGTAGTTGATCCATCTTTGGTGTTTGACATGTTGAACTTTTCTCGTAACTTACATATATAGGTTTTCTCTATTTTTGGGTCATAAAGTAGTGGTGTCACGTTGTCTCTTCGTGTCATGCACTACTGGTACATGAAATCCGAATAAAGCAGTAAGTGTTTTCCAAAAATCAACAATAAAAAAGATGATTGCTAAAAGATATTGTTACTCCCTGACAACGCTTCGAAAAACTTGATGCTTATTTTTTACGTGTTATTAATAAGAATAATACAGACTTTCACCGTATAAGAGTCAAGTAATAATAAAATGGAAAGTATAACGGACCAAGTATCGAATCCCAGGAGAGTATATATCCTATATTAGCAGTACGAATTGTTGAAATCTTAAATGAAACAATGCTTTGAATAATTTTGTGAAATAAAAAGAATAATTGGACTACAACTATGGCTAAGCTACTTTAGCTAAACTAATTTAACTAAGAAGGAGTTGAATTGATTGATTGATTGATTTGGTTGTGCAACAGGTTAAGAAAAATGTAGCTAGGAGGTGGATTTCGTAAATCTCGAATGCAAGGAATTTCATAGACAAAATACTAATGATTCATATGCAAGCCTCTTTCTATTGTTCTCGCGTTGACCTGATCAGTTAAGCGCACTTTCGTATCACCTAAAGAACCATCTATTTCCTAATAATGTCATGTCGTTGGGCACTTTTCCCTCTCCAGAAGTTCAACGTATCATGGGATCCATACAGAGGTTTAGAAGAGAATTAGAGTCGACAACTATAACCTAGATTCCTCGGTGGCTGCTAGTGTCGAAGGTCTAGAGATTTATTTGCTTGATATACTATGCTAGTATTGCATTAACAATCTCCTATGCATAATTCAACATAATACGATGTAATTCAACATCATTATACTAATTCAAAGAAACACGTGTGCCAAACATACCAAGTAGCATAAGCAACAAATAACATCCAACAAAATAAAGTCTCAAATAGAATTAATCAAAACATAGTTTCAAGGTGCATTCATATGACATAATTACATCGTGTCTTAAACACTGAGAGATTTAGCTATTCATGATCATATTATCATAATAATAATTCATCAAAAAGTTGTGCAGTAAAGAAAAGAAAAGATTAATGAATACCAGGTTAATCATTTCTATGGAGATAAATGGAGTGAGGAGCTTGACTGTTTTCTACTCGATATTTTGAAGAACGAAGTGAAATCTGAGAAAGGTTGTGTTCCTCTAACCAATTCCAAATGGCTTGATCAGTCTCTGAACAACGCAATGGATTAAATCAACTATACGAAGAATGCTTCATACACTCATGCCGACATCCAGGCTCGGTTTGATGTTCTAACCAATCGACATTTAAATTTCAAACATATGTTAGCACTGAAGGGTGCCACATGGAACCTCAATCACAATACACTGTCCATGAGTGACGAAATGTGGTTTGACTTCTACGAGGTAATCATACTAGTTCAATAGCATCTTGTTGGGCTCTGTTATTTGATTTCTAGCCTTCATTTCATGTTGCTTTCGTTTGTTAGTTCACCATTTCTTGCTTCGGAATAAATTTTTCGTCTGTTTCATGTTATTTCTTGTTAGTTCACCATGTCCATCATATCTACTTCTTTTTAACTTAACACGGGAATGGCATATATGATAATACTAATGCAAACAAAAATACTCCATATTAACTTTGTTCTCAAACCATGAAAATTTCCTAGAACACAGGATATACATAAGTTTCTAGACATATATTTAGACATGTTTCAAAACGCACATGATTGTGGTACTAGACGAGCAAAAGGATTAGGCTTAAGCCTTAAAATATACTGCTATTAAGCAGTTGTGACGCCAATACGCTGGCGCCTAACCTAAAGTGTTCAAAGAAAATCTAGCATAGTTTTTGATCAGACCATCATTACCTAAATCCTGCCACCCAACTTCCCTGCCTTTCTCCTCATTAGGACCTTCAAATACATAGCTCGGGATTCTTCCGAAAGATCCACGAACACATTTGCATCCTCCTTTGAGTGAGCCAGCTTGTGAAGTTCCTCGATCCTCTTATCTTTGGTTAGCTCAGTGACTTATTTTAGAATGTTATACAAGCTCTTGCATTGTTCTGAAGCTCGATCCACTAGCACCGTTGTTGGCTCCAACGTCTTGGTAAAAATCTTGTCCATTATTTTATCCATCCTTGTTATCAAACACTCGACATAAGGCGGTATCACTGGAGAAGAAGAACTTGCACCATTGTCCTTCTTTGGCTTTTGGAGACCTGGCTCTTTCTTGATGCGTTTTCGGAGGTATTCATGGCTAGACATATCCAGTGCAGGTGCAGACGCAGCAGGACCACCGTTGTCATCGTCTCCTTTGTCAAGGTCGACAAAAGAGAAGTCAGGAGAATTGTTGGTGCTACCAGCAGCCCTAGCATTTCTTCAACGATTCTGAGGTGGTGTGTCGTTGCCATCTTCAGGGTTGTTAATGACATACTGAGCAGCTCCACTGATATCCTCTACCGCGTTTCCAGTAGACCTGTCTTTACCAAATATCTCCAGCCTGCCATTGTAGAACCTGAATTTTTTGTTTGCATAGGGAGCGCAGTATGGGTGCACCTAATGAAACAGTGTACAAGATATTGAGTTCATGTCATCTTTAATAATTTGAACTATTCATAAATTTACAGAGAAACTACTGTAACATACCTTGATGTAATCTGTCCACCAATCCTCGGACTCATATGCAATTTCCATTATATCCGGATTCAACCAAGCACCTCCTCCACTTCCATCAAACATTTGGTACAAGTGATGAAATGTTTTCTTCCATACTGCCATCTTTAACTTTATGTTTGACCTGGCCTTCAAAGTAAGAGATGGTATAATCAAACGAATTCCCTTCTTCAACTTCTCAAGATACCCTGCCTTAAAGAAGTTATCAACTTTGTATCCCTGCCCTTTTTGCTCCTTAAGAACTAATATTAGAGCATCTTCATCCTCCCTAGTCCACGCCCGTCGACTAAGGCTTCTTCTTTTCCTTAACTTATTTGATGGGTGCAGAGTTGTAAGTGGGAGCTGCCATTCAACCTAACCATACAAGTATTAGACCAAAACTTTATGAATCTGTCTAAATATCATATAACCATATAATTTAGGTGAATACAGATGTAAAGAGATAATATATTGACTATAACACAATCCAAATTTCACACAAGGTAAGCAAATAAACATTCAAGCTGTCAAAATCACACACTCAAAAACAAAAATCTCAAAATTAACAATACATATGAAGAAAGTAAAGCATGAGGCTCAGTAATAGTTATAATGATCCAACTATCAGCACACATGTGTTCTCTAAAGTAGGAGAAGAGTAGATCCATTTAAGCAACCTAAAGAGAATTTTTGGCTATAGGGGCATTCTCTTTTCAACGCAGACGATTGTTACAAAATTTGGTCCACATTCGCTAGGCTATTTCATCACAAAAATTAGTCCACGTAGGCGTATTTTGCATTTGTTCGACGAAGTCAGTAGGTGGCTCAGGGTTGTTATTGTCACCGCCTTTGTCATCTGAGTTTGGTGTATCATCCTCCGGGGGATAGACTGGCATTTGAGCTTTTATGAAGTTATTAAGTAGAGCGGCAGCCATGATACAATGATTTTGTATCTTCAAAGGATATTGGGATGCTCTTTTCAGGATCTTCCACTGATTCTTGAGCTTTGCAAAGGCCCTCTCAATAATGTTCATAGCTCTTGCATGCCTCATATTGAATAGTTTCTCATGGTCTTGAGGGACCACACAGCCCTCACCCCACTCTTTCAAATGGTATCTCCTGCCACGGTAAAGTTCTAAGAACCCTCGCAGTTGGCATAACCAGTGTCTACAAGATAGTAGTTACCTTCAATACCAGAATATTGGGATCATTAGTTGACGCATTAGTAAGCATTACATAATGTACAAAGAAATAGAAGATTGACAGTGTTAATACCTATTGGGACTTTTAAACCGTTTGGTGGTGGTCTGTGTATGGCATCCCTTCCGTCTGCGGAAGATCCTTCCTAGTCGCATAACATGTACACAAACTGCATCTCTGTATCGCAAACGCCTAATACATTCACTTGCACCCTACCCTTGCGGCACATGTACTTAATATGATCACCGGTAGGGACCGTTACGTCCACCATTGTACCGTCTAAAGCACTCAAGCCTCCCCTATAATTAAATTTAAATTCATCGCATAAATTTGATCATCCTAATACACAACGATTTAAATGACAATAGAGCTTCAAGTACTACACTCTAGAAAACTTGATCATCCTAAAATAAGTTTACCTTGAAGTGCGACCAAGGTTTGTAAACATTGTCACTCTCTTCTCTAATCGTCTTTAGTATTACTAGCAATAAAGAACTACATCTTATCAAAGCCTCCAATGTTTTTCGGAAGTACTTGCTCACTGTTTGACCAGAACTCCTCCAATTGATACCCATGTCGCAGTTCGTATCATGATGTGCCAAAATCTTCAGGAATATTGTCACTTATTCACGGAGTGTAACAAGTTTCTCGTCGCGTAGACCCCCAACCCCCCTCAACACCCAGCACAGTCTTAAGAAGCAGTTGCGGTCCATTCTCATTTCAGCAATACAATTTTTGTCTTTATCATTGGTTAAGATATCAATGTACCCATGTAGATATTTAATTTTATTCAACAAACTATATGTGATGCCCGTCCGTCGACGCTTTCGAGTGTTTCTTTCATGATGTGGCAAAACGACCAGCAACAATATCACATACACACGTAAAACAAATAGTTGAAACCAATTTAAAATCAAGTTTCGCCTCCAAGTCTCCATATGGCATGTACAATCATGAAAATCAGCAAAGAACACAAGTGTACCACACATCTAAACCATAGTTAACCCAACAACATAGCCTCAACATGGATAACATGCAATTTAATTGCATAATTTCAGCATCAGTAACAGCAGTCACTTAAGACCAGGTGCTACATGTTTGAAATCAACTAACAAAGTACAATATAACCATGGTAGTTCCCAATATCAGAGTAATAATACACAAACATGTACAACAAAAATTGTTTTCATGCAAGGCACTAAATCGAAGCAAAATCAATATTTTACCACTAACCACTTATTAAGAATTGTATGAGTTGCAAAGGCCCCAATCTCGTAAACCCTAAAACCAGAAATCGTATTTCAAATCGAAATAGTCAACCACTTATTGAATTTTGTAAGAGCTACTAAACCTCATACTACATATACCCTAATCCCTATAACGTTTTTCACTTCGAATCAATCAACCACGGACTAAAAATAGAACTATAACCAAAACCCCCAATTTCGTAAACCCAAACCCTAGAAATTGGTTTTCAATTCGAAACAATAAACCACACAAATTTCCAGCCAAACAAATACCCGCCTTGTTGTAGAGGGTAATGAGCTTACGATGATATCACTCCACCAACACGTTGTGCACCGATTCACGATCTGCGGAAAAAATTTAAGAAAATGTAAAAACCTTAGATTAACAAAGAGGGTATCACATTAGCTGAATCAACATGTTGAATCGCATATAAGAATCGATACGAGAAGAAGAATGAAGATGAAAGATTAGGGTTAGCTTTTCACCCAAAAATCACATACCTCATTTCCCGATATGAATTTTGGTGAAATGATTTCTGATGAAGAAATATCTTTGTAAATGCGACTTGAGGGTATAATGGACATTTCAAGTATGTGGATTTTGGCCAAAAACCGAAGATTAAATAATCTTTAGGGGGAGGGGTAGCGATAATAATATGCTTCGGCCCGTTTTTTCCAATTTGAACAAACCGCGCGGGATATTAAGTCGAATAAGCTTTGTAAAAATTCACTTAAATCCTGGAACCAAACATTCTCTTGGAATATTAGCCAAACCCGATTTGATTGTCATATTTAAGTTTGACTCTTGCAATATCATTTCCTCTTCTTTCTTTATTTTGTTCTTACGAACCCCCGATATAAATATTTTTATGTTTTATGAATATCTAAGAACGGATCAGTTTATATACATTTTGATTTTTTGAAAAGTTTGTACATTTTTATTTTAATCTTACCAAAATAAAATATACAACAACATGTTCACTACAACGAATATGTTTACTAACTTTTGAAAACGCATCAATAAGATTTCAAAACGTTAACAAGATGCCAATGGAACCAAATATTCTCCCTAATTCCCTATACAAAAAAGTATTGGGCACTAAAAATACTTTTTGAGACTTAAGTCAACAATAAATTTTCTTAAAATTACTGGGCCGGACGGATATGCTCTATTGGGCAATAAAAAGACACTTTGTAGAGGTTGTTAATGATCTAATCTTAATTAATTTTGTATTATATTTCCATATATAACATAATAACAGGAGGAAATAATTAGTTAGTTATATATGCAAAAAAATGCAAGTGAGTGAGTGAGTAAATTAGTAGTAAAAAGTGAAATTCCAATGGCGATCCAAAAACCCCATCACCGTGGTGGGGCGAAATCTCCCAGATCTCCAATCTTCCTTCTCCTAGCTTGTACTGCATGCATTTCTCTGTTGTACCTTGCGTCATCCCTAATTTCAACTCCCAAAAGCATTAAGAACCTGGTAAATAAATCCAAAATCCGTAGTCATGACATGCACGAAAAGTATTTGTATTGGGGGAGTAGAATCGATTGCCCTGGCAAACACTGCGATTCTTGTGAAGGGTTAGGGCACCAAGAATCCAGCCTTAGGTGTGCCCTTGAAGAAGCCTTGGTCCTTGGCCGGTATGACTATTTTCTGTTACATTTGATTTTTTATTTTCAAATTTTAGTTTTTTATTTACTGGGATTATTTCAAATTTGTAAAAGATTGAAGATTTTGGTCTGTGGGTTTTTTGTTTTTATTTGGTTTGCTTCTCTTGAGCTGATTGTTAGATTTGATGTTGGTAATATTGTAGTAGCAAATTTAATCTATGGTTGTTGTTGTTGTTGTTGTTGTGATTCTTTCTGATATGATCCTCGAAATAAATGAAATTGTTCAAGAGGGTGCATTGATCTTTATAGAGACAATATTAAGTTTAAGCGAAGCCACTGCAGTTTTGTAAGGTTTTGCACTATGGTTAGACTACATTTTGTTGGTTTCTAGTGAGGAGGAGGAACCTTACTTTGATTGTTTTTTCGGTGCCTTGAAAATCACTTGTTTATAATTTCCCCGTTTCTGGCATGGATAAGTTTCTATGTTTGGCAATTGTTGTGTAAATAGTTTTTATCATGGTTTGTGATTTGTGTTTTAGGTCACAAGGCCATCAGTCATAGTAGTGATGCTGTTATGATTTTATTGTCCCGATGAATCTCGAAGTCTAGTTTCGTGGTTCTTCCATCATTTTCGTGTTATTTTCTTGTACATAAACTTTATCCTTAATACATTTCTCCTCTTTTTGATTGCAGGACCTTTGTAATGCCCTCTAGGATTTGTATAAATCCTATACACAATAAGAAGGGGGAAGAGGAACAGTGAGTTTTCTCTAAACTCCAGCTAAACACGCCTTTATCGTGTAATGCATGAGAAACAGTGTTCAAAAATTGGAAAAGTAAATATAGAGGCAGAACTATATCAGGGGTTTGGTGTTAGATTCTTCATTTACCGTTTTCTGCTAGGAAACATAGTCAAGAAAACCCCAAGTTTTGTTGTATACATTTCCAGTTGATCTAGGATTCTTTGCAAAAGGCTGGATTTTAAAAAAAAAAAAATTATTACATCTAGTTTCATGTATAAAAATAGTTAAACTCAAGGGATAGAGTTTTCTTGTCGGGATTGCAAAGATTCTATGGACTAACCTGGTAATTTAATCTTGAGCTCTTGAAATAAAATGCTAATATGTGTTTTTTTTCCTTGATCCAATTTTATTTCTAGGTGGACAGATACCTCGTGTGCTACAGAGTCTTTGTATAATCTAGATCTCATATCCAACACGGTACCTGTGATTTTGGATAATTCGAAAGTGTGGCATCAGGTCATTACAACAAGCATGAAATTAGGATCTAGAGGAATAGCGCATGTGCACGGAGTTGGCCGATCTGAACTCAAAGAGAAAAATTTGTATTCTAATCTTTTGCTCATTAACCGAACTGCGAGCCCTCTATCATGGCAAGTATAATATTTCCTGTGTATTTTCCTTTTCTGGATCACATTTTTTACTATCTCCAATATTTCTTCTCTGATAATATTTCCCTAGGGCTTGTATTTGTGAGCTTCCTACCTAACTTAATTTTACTCAGTATTTGACTTTATAGTATATCGTGAAATTAATGTAGCTTAATAACGTCATTAATGAATCAAAAATATCTGAATACTATATGTATCTTTAAGCGATTGTTACATCTACACCTTCCATGGGCTTCTGTCGAATACTGGAACTTTCTTAAGGTAGACTAAATATTTACACGCTCTTGAACTTTAAGAACATGAAAAACTTGGAGGTGCATCTTAATGTTTTTCAGATTTCAAAAGATTTTTTTTGTAATCCAAACCTCAGGAGAGACATCTGTAATATTCTGGCGAATTTCAAAAGATGTCTTTGTAACAATCCAAACCTCAGGAGAGTCTATCTGTAATATTCAGGAAAATTTCGAAGGTGTTTTGTGTTATTCATACATTAGGGGTAGTTTCCATACTCCAAACATGAAGGGTATTATTTTAATTTGTTTCTGATCAGTCAACTTTAAGGGTATATCAGCATAAATTTCTTGCTTTGAGCTATTTAGTTGTCGATGAAATATATTATTAGTTTTGAATCACAATAAATACGAAAAAAATCACATAACCAACTTTTTGCTGTCCTAGCCTTAACAAATAACAAGGTTCTTTTTTTGCAATTAATTAGGTGTTGAATCTTGATAGCTTTTGTGTAGGTATTAATCATAATAGTCGTCCAGGTTTGTGGAGTGCAAGGATCGGAGAAACCGCAGTTCTATTGTATTGCCATATTCATTTCTTCCGTCAATGGCTGCTCAGAAGCTACAAAATGCTGCAGAAAGGGTAATCAATTGAATTGGGTTGATTTTTTACATCCTTGTCAATCATAATGGGTAATTAGCCTATATAGTTCTTATTCTCTCTTTCCTTGTTGTTTTTTTGATATAATTTTGGGGCATCCCACTCTTTTCATGTTCATGATACCCATGGCTTTGTATGCTTCATAACCTGCGAGTATGAAAGGGCTCTTTTATGCGGTTATTTATGGAAAGCATCAGTTAGAATTCAATATTGGTACCTTTTGTTCAGGGCCATAATATATAATTGTGTGTTTCCTTCATCCAAGTTGCAAAAGGTACATCTTGAAATAATATAGAAATAAGTATTGTATGTCCTTGACAAGCCTTCTAATCCAGAGTAAAGAGTAAAGACTGTGACCCATGGCCACTTCTTGAATGTTCATAAATGTACACGATATAGGTCAACTCCTGTTGCATTTGCTGGCTGTCTTTGAGCAATTTTACTTTTTGAGAAAATATCTAGTTTACATCTATCAAATTTTGGTGACTTTCATACAGATTAAGGCCCATCTTGGAGATTATGATGCTATCCATGTTCGTCGGGGAGATAAACTGAAAACAAGAAAGGACAGATTTGGCGTTGAAAGAAGCTTGAATCCTCATCTCGATAGAGATACGCGTCCTGAATTTATTCTTTGTAGAATTGCTAAATGGGTTGCCCCAGGAAGAACCCTTTTTATTGCATCCAATGAAAGGACTCCTGGCTTCTTTTCACCTTTGTCTGCAAGGTACCCTGCTTTTCACTCTTTCATTCTTTCAGTTAATTATTTGATGCATTTATTGAATTTCCATTCAACATAGGAATTATGAATAATTGCTGCATTAATAAGTACTCTGTTGTTTAAAGAGTGGGAGTGTACTGAACATTTAGAAAGTGCACCATAAGTTCTACCTTATAGTTATAAGTGATTTAACTTTAGGATGTCATACGAAATTTTTGATGTGCATATAGTTAGTTAATTTTAAATTGATGTTTGATCTTAACCTGCAAGTATTTGCTAGTCATCTGAGATACTCAAATTATGTCCCTAGAGGCACTTTTATATTAGAGCTAAAATTACTGGAGAAAAGAAGAGCATTCAGTTATGATTAAGTTCTACTATGTTTCATTTGCATAATTCTGGTCTGGCTAAATGCATTATCTTAGAGTTAAGGATAATCATACTTGAGGTTTGGTCGAACGATAGAACTTTTATTTTTTGAATAATTATAGAAGTTTTAAGGAACAAACGTTACAGATCCTATGTTTTTGAACTTATTTGAAGCTTTAAGGGGCTACTATGTAACTATTCAACCCTTATGCGAATTTCCAATTTGACCAAACTTCAGAGCGATAGATACAATTATCCTATATCCTTGATCAGCGTTTTGCTTCTGCCTCGTCCTCTTTTTCAGGTACAAATTAGCGTATGCATCAAACTACAGCAGGCTTTTAGATCCATTAATTGAGAACAATTACCAGCTATTTATGGTGGAACGGCTTGTTCTGATGGGAGCTAAAACTTTTATTCGAACATACAAAGAAGACGATACAGATCTCAGCCTTACTGACGATCCCAAAAAGAACACCAAAAATTGGCAGATACCTGTTTATACTAAGGAAAGTGAAGAATGCTAATCCTTTTGGTATTGAATAACTTGTTTTGAGTTCCACAAGTTGCACATACTCACTGATCGCTCAACTCTTGCTGAACCATATAGTATGACAATGGTTGATTGCATTGAAAATTGAAAATGTGGAGTTGCACAACCGTGAACTAAGTCAAAAGTGGCCAGTCGAGCATTGTGAATTCCAGGGCATGTGATTGAGAAACTGTATTCAATTGTAATAGAAAAGATGCTTGTTTGGGGTATTTTTTGTTTTTTTATCGGTTATATTGCTAGTCGTGCTTTTGAATCAGTAAAAGTTCCAATCTTTGTTGATGTAAATGCTGAATTTCCATAACTTTCCTTGTGGTTCCAATCTGAAGTTTTCTTCAAGAGGTTGGTTGTCGTTTATTAAATATTGGGAGTAGAGATAGAACTGGATGTAAATTAAAGAAAAACATGCAGACTACCCTTCCAACCAGACATGTAAAACAGTAAAAGCTTGTAGACTATAAATGTAACATGTGCTAATTACAAGTTTGTCATAATAGAACTTTGGGGATCTTTTACGAACTATGTGCTGGGATCCAAATGTAACATGATTATAGACGTCCCTTGAGTTTTAGCAAACATTACAGTTAAATTTTGAAGTTTCAAAGGGTATGTATGTAGGCTGTAGTCCAGTAGCTATTTGTGAAATCTTTGCATGGTCCGAACTTCAAAGGCTACAACAATAATCGTCCAAATTTCAAGTAATGCGTCAACGTCAAGTAAGGTAGTTAAAAACTGTTAAAAGGATTGTCGGACCAGTTGACGTAATGGGAAGATGATCGTTAAAGCACTTATGTGAAAGTTCTACAATCATCAAGGACAATGAGTGACAGGCTGCCGTATTGCAAAGTTTTATTGATAATTACGACGTGATTGGAAGTTCCATGTACGATGTTATGGAGAGGTGCAATTCTGAAAACTTTGTAGATACCATCTTTTTTTTTTTTCTTTCTTTTTCTGATCAGTCTAAACAGAGAATCTACGGGTAAAAAATTGTACTTATTTTACTACAGGAAAAGGATATCAAAATACCACCTATCTATCAAAAAACATAAAATATATATATATATATATATATATATATATATATATATATATATATCACCTTCCAAGTTAACCATTAGATTGGCAAAACAAAATTACAGTCCTATGATTGCTGAATAATTGAACATCAAGCGTAAACTACTTTGGCTACTTCATTTTTTCGTGAATACTGGAAATCAGTGCCACAATCTCAAGAAGTCTACTGTGTTCAAACACACACACACACACACGAGAGAGAGAGAGAGAGAGAGAGAGAGAGAGAGAGAGTAAACTCCAGCATAAATTAATAGTTCAACGTCACTTCAGAAGCAACTGTACACATCAGGCCTCAACCTCAGTACATATTTGTCTTCTATTTTTGAGCAAATAATAGTATAACCAGGTATCCAAAAACAGAAAACCAAACCCAGATAAAGAAAATTTACTGTGTGGGTCATGATGATGGTTTCTTGGGAGAGACGACGAATTCTTCGGATTACCTCCAACCATCGAAGGAATTGTATCTAAAGATTTAAATCCACAAACCATGCTGGAGAGCTCATTGTGTCTGAGACTCAAGAAGGATGTTGGTGGCTGCATTGACATCGTTCCTGGCGCGTATCAGTGCTTGCCTTGCTGAGTTCCGATCAAACCCCATAGACACCAGCGTAGCAATCGAGTCCTCGGGTGGTTCTGACAGGGACGGCGTGGGACCAGGATAATTTCCCTGAAAACCCAAGAAATAAACAGACTTTTCAGAAAATGGTATGTCCCAAACTCTGCCAAAGAACATAAATCTCGAAGACGTAAATAGAAGGGAACCAACTCTAAAAGAGCTGAGCTACCAAGGGTAGGAGTTCATCAACTCTGGCGTAAGCTAAAGGCAAAAGAAAAACTTGCCTCCATTTGGCGACTTGCATAAGATGGTACACTTCCCAGAATGTTTCTAGATGGTGCAGAGGGTGATGTACTCCCCACAGATGGCAAGGAAAACCGTGAGAAGAACGTGGCAATAAATTCTGGGAACTGGAAACAGAAAGATAGAGGCAATAGGTTCAGTAAATATCAGTGACAGGTTCTTCCAACCCTAAAAAAGACAACACAGTCATCTTAAACTTGAGAGCCAAGACCCAAATACAGTGCAGAGGTAAGATTAAGATGGTGCACAAGGATTTTGATACATGCAACAAAAATTAGAAGACCCCTAAGGTTTAAAACTTTTGAGGATTTTATTTTACCTGTATAAAAGTAACAGACTAAGAAACTTTGGACAGAAATGTATATCCTAGTCATGCATCTAGGTGCATGCTAATTACAGGTGTTTCCTACGCTAAAGCTAAAACTTGGAATAAATGCATTACATGTATGTAACAGAGTGATCAAGTCACCCAAGCTTGAAGTTTAGAAGATCCATAAACAGAAATCCACAGTATATAAGGGTGAATGCAGGTGGTTTTTGGCAAATGCAAGGATGAAGTAGAAGAAATCAATTAGTAAATACAGATACAACCTTCAGCCTGCGTATACGGAAAATATTCGAGCGATACAAGCAACCTGCTAATATACCGCAGATCCCTGGTATCATGGATCTCTTCCAGGATGAAAAAAGCAGCTGCAAGATGGATATATAATGCTAGAGTCAATAAAAGTAAAGAGAAACCACACGTTGAAACTCTTTAATGAGCCAAATTACGTAAAACAGAGGAAGAAGACAAAGGCCAGAGTCAAAACTCTAATGAATTTACCTGAAGACCTGCCAAATAGATAAAAGTTTTGTCAGAGAAGCTGAGGCTAAACACGCGAAACCGTGTTGACACTGGGATGTCGAAAAAGAAGGGTACAAATGAAGAAAATAAAAGCCCGTAGGGTCCCGATGTGAGAATTCTCAAGGAAGGATCTGCCAAAATAGCAAAGTCAATGGATTAGAATGGAGATAAAAGAGTACAAACCAACACAAGCATATATACTTCAGATGGACCCTGCCGCATCTCACTTCACTCAGGTTCAGTGCCACTCGCAAACAATTCAAAGAAGAGGAAACTGTGAAGACACATAAGCAACAGGACAGTCAAAAGATTCATTCACGAGTTGTGTAATTATCGGTATCGAAAAATCAATTGTTGAGACACATAAGCAACAGGACAGTCAAAAGATTCATTCACCTAACTAATAGCTCATCAGTGTGAACGACCAATGGCCTACTAATGCAAACTGAAAATGTTCTTTAGTCACTTCCTATAGCAGCTTTTTACAAATAATTACCAGTTTCCATCAACCATAAGAACTACATTTCAACTGAAGAAACCTATATCCTGCAGAGAATAAAAAATTCGGAAAACCAGATAATAGGTTACATCTTCCTTAAAGTATACCTTTTAGACTGGCAGCAATTGTGTCGAAATTGGAGCACTACTTGGTTCAATTGGTTCAGAAAGCTTAAGTACCGGTTCAACCAGTGTGACTATCAAGAAATAGAATATGTGAATAATCCAAAATTTTAAGAAAACATTTAAACATGGATAATATTTTCTTAGACCTTTTCTAATTGTTTCTCGTAGTGTCTATTAATTACATAAATCATCTAGGGCCAACTTTATTCTAACCAGACCGACAAATTAGCAAAATGAACATATTTTATTCAAAAAGCTTCTTTATACTGCAACTATCATCTTTGAAAACTCGTATGAAAGAGGAGCAGAGCCAAACCAGTCGCACAAGTAAAAAGAAAAAGGAATCAAAGCACCACTTACCTTTTAGCAGCCACTGTGCAAGGACTTCAAGTAGTAAGGAAACCATAACAGAAAACAAGATAAATACCTGCCAGAGGAATTAGAGATAAGTAGAGTGAATAATACATTAACACAACAGGTGCGCAGTGCTACTTTCATCGACCATTCATTTACA
Organism: Linaria vulgaris; assembly: GCA_948329865.1. Lineage (NCBI taxonomy): Eukaryota > Viridiplantae > Streptophyta > Magnoliopsida > Lamiales > Plantaginaceae > Linaria > Linaria vulgaris. Next base: position 70,433,093 of record OX415251.1, read on the forward strand.
GAAAATGTTGAATATGTATCTATCGATAAATACTAAATATTTAGTGATCAGACACTGAAGATCCTGCGGATAAGAATTAAGACAAATGAGTTCCCAAGTTTCAAATATAAATGTCAAATATGTGTAATATACCCCTTAGTTCATCCCCAACAAAAGAGCATAATATCACAAATCATATTTTTCTAGTCTGACAATGAAAACGAGGCCCCTAGCGCGATCGTCGCATAGTTTTAACAAACATCAACTTTATGGTGACTAAAAATGAAATCGTGACTCCTATCTTATTACACATGCTGTGATAGTAGCTTTACTATTGGTTAAGGCGCTAAGTCATCACTCTGATAACATCGAGGTAAACCAAGTCCAAATAAGACAACTTACAAAGGGGTGAATTAGAAATCGAAATCTTTTATCCTATCAAAAATTTTACTGAATCTGAGGAATACCACATTAACTTACAGAAATTGAATAAACAAACATTAGCTATCAAAATCAACAAAACTTTGCTATATTATAGTAACTGATGCCTAAAACATAATAGCTTTGGTGTAAATAGACTTCCTAAATTTTCTTCATCCTAATTACTTGACCAACTTGTACCACCCCATCAAGAAAAGAAAGGATGCAAACAAAGCTATATTAAAGGCTGAAACTGCACGCAGGTATTCTGGAAAGCAATTAACATACATACCTAGTTTCAAAACCATTTATGCATAGCATTATACTCATTCCCATTGTGGGATTGGAAGTGCAAAGATCATTTATGTTTTTACGGTGTTTCATTCGTGCAATGCATATACAAGGAGATGTCTTGCACAACATATAGCTCGGAAAACCAAACTAAGTTATACAGTAGCATAGATAACTGCAAAGTGAATAGAACTTCGCAACAAACATATAAACAAGTTTAGTTTGACAAGAACTTACGGAGTATTTATTAGAACCTATTTGCCTCTCGAACACACGGAAGTAGTACAGCAGATATATTCCAAAAATTAACTCCGGTGTAGATGAAAAGCCAAAAACTGAAACTATCAGCTTCCATATCTGGAGTTTCTTGAAAATATCCTGTCATGAGTGACGAAAAGTAGCTAATGAGCTTTATCCATTTAGAACAAAAGATAAATACAAACATGCAGCCGACCATATGAGTCTACTAAAACAAGCATAAAAGGAATCGACAGAAACGGATTCAAAATCATTTCACAGAAACAAAATCAGACAAACTCTGGGACCACTTTCGTTGAGTCGCAAGCGCACACATTACAATAGGATACATGTAACTTGGTTTATTTCGAGCTACAAACCACTTCTTGCATTTCATTGATTTACTTTTTAATGCATGAAAGTCTTCGCTTCCAACAGCTAGTATAAAATATATTTCCTAATTTGTCAACGACATCCCTTCCATTCATAACGTATCTATTGCCCACTCATTAAACACAAGCAACAAAGCTGTCACCGAAAGTAAGAAATTCATGTTGCAAAATCTGCCTTAATAATACAGCTTCACAGAGTAGTTGCTCAACTGCTAGAAACAGTGAGCTGCCTTGTAACATGTTGTCTAGTGCTAAACAGCAGTTGGGCTTAAGGTAAATGAAACTGGAAGATAAATGAGTGAGACTTGGGACTTGAGACTATCAATAACATGGTCACCATGTTAGGAAACAAGTTAACAGCATTTTATACTAGCGTAGCACAGAACATAAATGTTAGTTAGCGTACACAATGAATGCAACGAGGGACAGACAGACGCGGGGTGGATAATCTGAAACAACTTTACTTCTCAGACAGAGAAGTCAAAGAAAAGAAAAAGAGAAAAACTCCCGAGATACATTCATCATTGCATGTAATCCAAACATATCATGTTCCGGCAAACTCAATAAGGAATGTGTTTCAAGAAACAAGATATTTTACGTCACTAAAGCTCTTTATCACATAGATAAATGAAACTGAGCAAATCCAGGACCCAGTATCACAGTAATGTTCCGGGCGGTGAACTTGGTAAGAAGAATTTGAATGATAAGAGAGTTCAGTGGCCTGCCTGTGTATTCTAAAACATAAATTAGGTAAAAGAAATCCAGATTCCAAAAAAGAGGACAAAAAACTTTAGCAGCAATTACAGAAACAGTTAAAACTAAATAGTAGAAGACTGATGTTGAAGAGAAAAAAAACTCAATAGGGAGGGAGGGTAGGTACCTGATAAGACCAAGAAGTTAGGTTTTTGGAGCGACCTTGGATCCCAAATATGATGGTGAAAAGAGCAGTTGCAATTACTATTGTTCTTGTCACAGGTGCATTATCTGTCCACAAAATCAATTAATCACAAATTGAAGGAACAAAAATTGAAGAAGAAGAAGAAGAGAAAAGACAACATACTGAAACCAGATGGGCCGCCTCCATTCATCTTCCCAAACCCAAACCCAACCAACCCCCCTGTATTACTCTGTATTTCTCGATCAATCAATCTTTGATTTTCAAGTTTCTTTTCTCCTCTACTTCTCTTCTGTTCTGCCCCCAATTTCGTTCGATTTTCCCTTATGTTTCGATTAATTATTATTTATTATTATTTAATGATGTTATTATGTTTTTTTGGTTTGGTAAACGGGTTTCCAAGACCGACCCGCTTTTTTCCTTTCTTTCTTTTTTATTAAGAAGATGAATTTTAGGGAGTTGTTTCAGTTTGTTACTTTTTTTTTTTTTTTTTGGTAAACAGAGAAGCTTACAGAGCTCTAAAAAATTAAACAAAGACTAAAAGATGTGTGCATTGAGGCGGAGGCGTATCCCAAAATACACTCCCCTCATTTCCCTCTAGCTCGATCTTGCCAAGGCAATCGGCGACTTTATTTGCCTCCCGTGGAATCCATCTAATGTCCGCATCCCATGGTTTACGTAGCAGCTCGCGGCACGCGGTTATAAGGTCGCGGTCTTGTCTTTCATACTCTCGCACGCCCGTCAACATTTTGTAGCAGGTCTCGGAGTCAATCTCGACCTCTAATTTTGTGATACGTCGCTCCCATGCGTATTGTAGTCCCGTCTTAAGCGCCTCTAGTTCGGCTTCTTCAATCGTGGGTGCAACGAGGGATTTTTTGAATCCCCAAATCCACGTACCCGTATCCGATCTAAGAACTCTGTTGGCTGCTCCCCTATTCGTTCTACTATTGCACGCCCCATCGACGTTAAGTTTCGTCCATCCTTTTTTAGGCTTCGTCCATATTTTTGAGACGCCCTTCCTTGATTTCGCCTTTCCCGCTAACTCCAGTTCCATGCTCAATTTTTTGATATTATAGATTCTGCTATTTTTGCTCTCCAATTTTGCTTGAAAAACACCTTTGTTTCTTGCTTTCCATACTCCCCAACTGTCGCAGCGAAAACGTAGCGCCACGCCACATTCGGCATAATGCTGCATATAAAATCGCTGCGCGTGAGATTTTCTTTCAACCAAGATTTATTCGGAATCTTTTCAAACCTTTCCAAATCATCTTTTGATAGCAGCAGAGCCCATATCTCTTTCGCCCTCTCGCACTCCCGCAAAATGTGAGTAACTGTTTCATCATTGTGTTCACAAGCCGGGCAGTCCGCTGAAGGTGTTATGCGACGTCTTCTTCTTAGGCTATTGGTCGCAAGCCTATTTCTCGCTGCGAGCCAGAGAAAATGTTGAATTTTATAGCTGATGTTAATCTTCAACACCCAACAGCAATCCGCACTCCCTCGTCGCTCAACGCCGTATCTTTTTGAGAATGTCTTATAGGCCGATTGGCATGTAAAGTTCCCATCCCCCGTTTCACTCCATAGCACGACGTCTTCCTCGTCCCTCAACATAAAGTCTCTCTCTTGAATTTTATTTTTGATATTTGTTGGAATAATAGTTTTCAACTCCTCAAATTTCCAGCCCCCATCATCCAACCACACGTCGCAAACTTTTAGATTCACTTCGGCTGGGGCAATATTGCTAGTAAACTCGCATAGGTGCCCTTCTTCCGACCAATTATCGAACCATAGTGACACCTTCTCGCCATTACCCACCTTCCATCTAAGAAACGGTTTCATCAAGCAAACACATCTCCAAATTCCTTTCCAAGTAGCACTCGCAGTGGCTTTTGGTTTGTGAGCGAGAAGTGATTAGCCCTTGAGGTATTTCGCACTTATAAGATCACTACAAATTGTACGGTCCTCCCTCATGATTTTCCATGCAATTTTCGCGAGAAGGGATTCGTTGCTTGTGCGACTCGTTCTGATCTCGAGTCCTCGTTTTTTGGCGCAGTCACAAAATCCCAACCCACAAGGTGAATTTTCTTATCGGCAATATATGTGGACCAAAGAAAATCACGATTCAATTTATCTAATTTTTCACATACCTCCTCCGGAATCCACGAAGATTGCATGTGATAAATCAGCATGGCGGACGACACCGATTGTATAAGTGTTGCCCTCCCTGCGAGAGAAAGAAATTTTCTTTTCCAACCACAAAACCTTTTCAACACCCTGTCCATAACCTCGGCAAAAGTATCCCTCGAAACTCGCCCATGCACCAGCCGTACCCCCAAATATTTACCTAGGTTTAGGGTTTGCTCAAAGCCGAGGATACTACAAATCCTTCTCTTTAGCCCGGCCCCTTCGCTTTTAGAGAAAAAAAACTTGGATTTTTGGGGACTGATTTTTAATCCCGAGGCTTCGCAAAACGTCTCCAAAACTTTCTTAATTACTCGTGCATTCTCTTTCGTGCTCCTTCCCAAAATTATGAGATCATCGGCAAAAAATAGGTGAGACAGTTGGGGTCCCCCTCGACAAGGGACAAACGGCTTCCATTTCTTTTTTGTGACCTTTTCTTCAATAAGGTAAGCAAGGCGTTCAATACATAGCACAAAGAGATACGGAGACAACGGATCTCCCTGACGGAGACCGCATGAATGGACAAACGGTTCTAGAGGCGTGCCGTTCCATAGGAGTTTCGTCGCTGCGTTTCTAACACAAAACATAATGAGCTCAACCAATTTCCCCGGAAACTCAAAGAAATTAAGCGTTTCCTCAAGATAATCCCAATTAACCTTGTCGTAAGCTTTTTCCAAGTCGAGTTTCATAATCATATCCCCTGTTTTGTTTTTGCTTTTTGTGCGGAGGGAATGGAGAACCTCTTGAAGAACGAAGATATTATCTTGTGTACTTCTTCCTTGAATAAAACTCAACTGAGTCGGGGCGATAATCCTAGGCATGATTTCCTTCAATCTCATGGTGACCCCTTTTGTAATAACCTTATAAAGCACATTACATAGAGAAATCGGCCTATGTTGGGAAACTAAGGTCGGATTATTTACCTTGGGGATGAGGCAGAGATGCGCCTCACAAATTTTAGGATCGAAACTCCTATTCTCATGCGCCTCTGTTATAAATTTCAGCAATGAGTCTTGAAGCCATTCCCAACCGTGTTGATAACACATTGCTTGGAGTCCGTCCGGCCCCGGTGCCTTAAGGGGATGAAGCACCCATACGATATTCTTCAACTCCTCCATGTCAACAACACGAACTAATTTTTCTGCCTCATCGGGACTGATTTTTGCTTGAAAAACCGAGATTGGCAGCCCACGGCTTCAGCCTTCCCCCCGTGCGCAATCCCCGATAAAGAGACTTCTAAAATAGTCCCTCCCATGCTTTTGCAGCTTATCGGCGTCCGTAACCCATATTCCATCCACTTTAAGCGTTAGAATTTTATTACTCCGTCGTCGTGCTAGGGTCGATTGATGGAAAATTTTTGTATTTCTTTCTCCCTCCCGGATCCATTTTATTCTAGATTTTTGCAACCAAAATATTTCTTCTTGTTGCAATATCTCGTTGTACTCGCGGATCAAACTATTCTCCAATTTATTCAAGTGAGAGCTTTGGCCATACCTTGGCGAGTTCTGCACTCCCTCTATTCGTTTAAGCACTTTCCTCTTCCTGTAAAATATATTCCCAAACGTTTCTTTATTCCAAGGGATTAGGAGTCGTGGCACCTCATCAATCGCTTCGACAATATCCGGCTTTCTCTCCCAAATCTTCCTCAAGATCTCCTCGCAACCCAAATGTCGCAGCCACGCTGCCTCAAACCGAAACGGCCTATCGCGACTTATTGGTGGTAAGCCGTTGCAATACGTAATGATTGGGAGGTGATCCGAGTGCGTGCGAGGACGTTATTCGGGAAGTGGTCTGTCCACAACTGATTTGCCATCACCCTATCAATCCGTTCCCTAATTAACGCCCCGTCATCTCGTTTATTTGTCCACGTAAAAGATGGATCGTGGAAGCCTAAATCAATTAGGCCGCAGCGCTCCATGTACCCCGTAAAAAATCGCAGCCGACTCATCGTAGTTGTGCGACCACCTTGTTTCTCGTGAGCGAATCCGACCTCATTGAAATCTCCTGTGACGAGCCACGGTCCAATATTCTCCTCCGCGTGTCTCACAAGATTGTCAAACGCTCGGATTTTATCGGCTTTCCTAGGTTGCACGTATACTCTGGAAATATCCCAACTCTCGGCCGTGAGTGATCTGATTTTGATATGTATCGCCTAATCCGTAACCTCTTTCACTTCTACATCCACTTTGTTTTCATTCCAAAGCAACCAAATCCCGCCCTCCATTCCCGTGGTTGGGGCCATCACAAAATTGGTATATCTTAACCTCGAAAGTATTTCATTAGTGTGCTCTACATTGACTCTTGTCTCCATCACAAACACAATATTCGGGTTATGAGTTCTAACCACCTCTCTAAAATTTCGACGGAATCTATCGTCCCCCGCCCCTTGACAATTCCACGATATAATCTTCATCGGGGATCTATTGATGTGGTACTCCCTTATCGGGTTAGCAATTTCCAGCCCATAGCATGTTGCTATCAGTTTGCTCAGTGTTTCGACCATCAACTCCATCTGTCTCTGGAGTTCCCATAGACTCACCGCCACTCTCTGCCACCAAGTTGCTGAATCGTCTATCCTCTCCACTCGATATAACTTCGTCTCTATCTCCCAAACTGAGCTGGGAATTGACATCACCTGCACTAATCTTTCTTCCCGTTGTGTTTGTAATATCCTTGAGATGTCGCAAAACTTGTGGAACATGGTTTCGATTACTGGCGGCCCCAACCAATTCACAATCAATTGGCCGTTCACAAATTCCACTTACACGTCGTCCGGATGAATCTCCTCGTCCATGGTTCGACGGTGTACTCTCAACTAGGGACTGTTTTTCCTTCTCAGTTTCCTCTCTTGCTAAGATTGCGAACGAATTTGCTGAGTTAAAGATGGAAGAGCCCCCATTAATATTTTCTTTTTGTACCCTTCGCAGACTTGGTTTTGCTTTATTAGCCTTCCCCGTATTGTTACCTTTCTTTCCTTGCGGCCTAAGAGTTTTAGGTAGAACACGCTTCCCTTGTGTATTAGGACCCGGACTATCCAACTTTTTCCGGTCCAGCCTTTCTTTCATAGGCCGCTGGATTTTGCGACATAGTCGTAGTTGCCTTAAATACCGTCATCTTTTCCTTCCCAAAGCTGTGGCCTTCCATGCGTGGGATGTCCCCAGAATTTTTTCCTCCCCTTCCTTCCGCGGTGTTAAAATTGCCATTCCCATATGAAGCATTCTTTTTTCTGGGCGGAACTTCCATCCATTCACCATATTCCTTATTTATCACCTTGTTAGTTAACCATTCTTCTTTATCAAATTCTTTTCCTTTATCTGTGCCACCTATCCCTTCCTTTTCCGCGCCCTTTTCACCCGTCGGCCTCTTGTTCTCGACACACGATTTTGTTATGTGTCCTACCTTTCCACAGCCATAGCACAAGGACGTCAAGTTTTCGTAGACAACTTGGAATATGTCGTCATCTAAGCCTACCCCCAATTCGAGGGGCTGATCCGTCCTCACTTGCACGCACACTCGAGCGAACTTTTCGCGGGTTGCATTATATGTATTCCCGTCGACTTTGATTGGATCTCCGATGCATTAAGCCAGTGCCCTTATAACTCTTTCCCGAAAAATTTCAACAGGGAGTTCTAGTATTCGTACCCACGTGATTGCTGTTTCAACCTTATCTTTCGCTGCCCGAAAATTTGACGTCCATTTGCGAATTGATAGAAATCTTCCAGCGAGTTGCCATGGCATTTCCGTCAGAATCATGTCCCTTTTATCCGTCGACAAGCCTTTGATGCAATAGCAATTGTACCCGAGATCAATCATCTCATAATTACTATGGAGCTTCCACATTACATCGAGTTTGGATTGAAGTGCGGGGAAATACCACGGCCTCCTAAGACCTCTAATAATGATCGCATCCCCCCATTCCCCTTTAATTGTATCCTTCAACTCATTCGATAGGCACACCTGTTTGAAGGGTTTATCGGCGCTAGGGCTTACGAATTGGAGATGCTCGTCCTCTTCCATTGATTTACTATCCGCAAATTTCACGTCCTTTGTTTTTTATTTGTGTTTGAATATATTCGCGTAGGAAGTTTTCGTTGGATCGACATTTTCATTCCCAAACGTATTTGTGATTTCCATAGCCGCCTCCATTGTTACTGTGGAATCCGGTCTCGATCTTTTTTGCATTCGTAATTCACCGCAATTAATGTCCGGAGGCACGAATTCGATGACACTCGGGTTGATTTGGTCGGAAAATATGGTCGGTGATTTCGATAGGGCTTGCATGCTAGGTCTCGCTATTGGACTACTTTAATTACTAGTTCGATCATGAAGCAATTTATCATTACGCAGTACGTAGTTTGTTACTTTTTCTTTGATTATGTTATATAAAAATATATTTTGCAACAAACATAACAAAAATGGTGTTCAATTCATTTGTCTTTAAAATAAGAGAAAAATATAATTTTCAAAAGTATGTTGCTAGTCCACCAAAAATTAATAATAACTCTTGCAACTTGCAAATACCATAAGACTAAGAGTGATGATTAAATTATAATAATCAAACTTTTCTTATCTTCATATTTTACATAAACACTTGCACAATTATCTAAAATTTCAATGCAAAGCTTCAGTTGAGACATAATAATAATAATAATGTCTTTTGTTTCGTTGGTTTTTTTGTAACAAAATGCATCACTTCTCAATCAAAAACCGAACCAAATTACAATACAATCCAGATAAAAACGAAAAGTGACGATAACGGAGATAAAATTTAATGAAGAGGAAATATAATTTAGGCAATAGCGTGGATTTATGTAGCCTACTAGCACGATTAATGAAGGTAAAGACACTTGACCCCAACTGTTAAAAGATACCCTTTTTATGCCATACAAGTAAAAATTTCTTGAAAAACATGAGAATATGCAATCAACTTATAGTTAGAATCTGAAATAACAAACTAGCAAGATTTTGCCTACCTATAAATAACTATCCTTAAATTCAATACTAGTACACATTAATTAAAGCAATGTCAAAAGGCAAAAATCATCCAATTTTCCTCAATCCAGCAACTCAGACACTGCTGTCTTTCGAAATGCATCTGCTCGAGCCAACAGATTAGCTAATTCTTTGTTCGGAAACATATTGTCGGCCTTCATTCTGTCAGCGAACCCATAAGCCGGAGCCTTTGCGTTTATATACGCCTGAAGCAACGACTGGTACTGCTTGAGACGTGCTGTGTACCCTGCTTGTCTCATTTTCAAAAACATTTTCTCAGAGTTATGAATATCCCCTCTTTTTGCATATTGATCCAAGATGGTCAAGTAAGAAGTAAACAACGGTTTCCCCTTTTTCTGTTTAATAGCTTTTTCGAGTATAGAGTCTGCTTTTTCTACTTCCCCAGCTTCGACATAAAGCTTCACAAGTGCGTCCCAAGTCAAAGGCCCAATGCTGCAACCACTATCCCCCATTCGCTTCACGAGATCCTTTCCTTTTGCCAACATCTTATGATCTGTATAGACTTTAAGTAGAACCGTGAAATGTTGAGCAGATGGTTTGTTCATCTTTTGCAACATCTTATCAAAAGCTGCCTCTGCATTTTCAATTTTCTTAAGTCGACCCCAAGCTTCAACGGCAGCCATGCATTCCTGCAACCTTGGATTAGATTCGCAAACTTTCCAGATTCTCTCGACTTCATCATCTCTTCCGAGGTTAGCATAAATAGGGAGGATAATTCGACAAGCCCATCGATTTTTTCTGAAATCGTCTCCCTCCAATTCTTTCAAGACAGCCTCTGCTTTATCTTTATGTCCAGCATTGGAATAGTGCCGTGCTAATAGTGTCTGAATTTGAGTGTGAGGTTTGATGCCTTCTTCCTTCATTGTCTCCACAATTTGTTCCATTCCAGTAATATCATTTGCTTGCCCTTTCACGTCAATTAAAATCTGGTAGGTGAAAAGGTTTGGTTTCACATTTTCTTTCTCCATTAGCAAAAGAACATCAGAAATTTTCCTTTTGTCGACTCTTTTATACAGAAGTAGCAGTTGGTTGCAAGAAAAGCAGGAAACTGGAAATCCTAGAGTCCTCATTTTGTTGAACACCTCCTCAGATTTTTTCAGATTAAACCCAGCAACGCAATTGGCCAATAGCGTACGGTAGACTAATTCTCCTCTAAATGATTCAGGAATCTGCTGAATGTAAGCTTCTGCGTTGAAGAGACCGCGTAGTTTTGCAATTAAGTCAAGACGGGAAGCATAAGTGCTCTCAACAAACTCAAGATGCTTTGATGACTCCAACCACTCCGAGAGCTGCAAATATGATGGTGGATATGTGAGAAGACTCAAAATCACCCACATCAACTATTGTACGAGAGAGTTTGTAAACTCAGTAATATTATTCTATGCAAAATAGATGTGAAACTGGATTTGGCAACAAAATTTTCTATTAGCGCCTCATCTTCCACTGTCAGGAGCACCGAGATTTTCTAATCATCTTATTTATTTGTTTGGATATTTAGACCTTTGGTTGGAAAACAAGAACATGGTGCAAAGATTTCAGAACTCACAAACTTCTGAATATGAATGTATCAAGAATATTCAATATAGCCTCCCAGTTAAGCTGAGAATAACCAAAAATGACATAAGCAGTAAAATAATGCATCATAAAGTTCTGCATTCTTCAAAAATGTCCACATCAGGAATAGTGAACAAGATGTTAGAAAGTATGCTACTGCATGAAAAGAATGAGACAAAAGGAATGCAGAGCAGCCCTCAATTCCCACAGAATTATAGTCTTACCAAATTTTGTTATAAGTATGAAAAAGACGTGGACTTAAAGAAATTCAATTTAACAAAGAAGGGTTTAGATAAATCACCTGCAATGCCTTGAGAAACATCCGCCGTTTCCGAAGAAACACCATGGTTGAGGAAATTTCTGTTTCGGTAACTTCATTTCCCTCTTCGACCCACTTATTTAAAACCTTGCTAACCGGTAAGGCAGGAGAAGCCAAGATAGCCTTAGCCATCTCAGAAATAGCCCTATTTCTTGAAGATCTTTTTTCTCCAACGCCGACTTCGGACACTAAGTTCTCCAACTCATTCGGTATATCATCAGCAACACTTCCCTCTTCAGAGAACTCTAATTCGGAGATTAAATCATCATCACTGGAAGTAGCTACTTTGACTTTGTCGTGTGGGGTTTCAAGCTCAGAAAAACCATCCTCCAAGCCATCATCTTCCTCTCCACTGTTGTTAGCACCAGCTTGCGAAGAAAAACTCCGAACATTAGTGGATGACTTGGAAAAACTAGAAAATGTGTTGTAAAACCTTGTAGTAGATAACAGTCCATCAAATGGATAATCTTGAGATTCAACGTAACCAGCGTCATTATTCTCCACAAACCTTCTTGCTATATCTGAGTGCCCGGAGAAAATGCGAGGAGTTAATCCTCGATTCCTGAAAAAGTATAATATGAATGAAGTGTTAGATAAGAGAATAAACATGAAAATAAAGCCCAACTTTCCACCATACTAGTCGACAAAGAGCAAACTCCAATAAGAAGGAGCAAAAGCAATAACAGAAATCTTAAACCACATTAACAGACACAGCACGAGCAAGTGGTTTTGACGAACAGTAAATGCATAAACAACAAAAGAATCCACCTCGCAAACATCAAAATGTTGCCATACCAATATCACTACAAAATCCATAACCACAACATAAGTTGTTCTGTTTTTCCAATTTCTCCCTTTATTTACTCAATAACGTACAAGTTCAAACACACAACACGATCACATACAAATTACATGAAACGTCAAAATAAAACTTATGCATTTGACATTGATAAAGAATAGGAAATGAAGAAGGGTTACTTGAGCTGAATCGAAGCCCGGCGAAGTGCCCACATACTGATTGTTGGAAGCTCTGATCTTTCAGTCGAAAAATAGAAATGGATTTGCACAAAAAAAAAATGATGAGAGTGAGTGTGAGAGAGTAAAAGAAAGAAGGGAGTCTTAAACCCTAAAACGCAAGAACCCTTTCAAGGGAGGGGGAGGGTATCCAACATATATTTAAGAAACCTGTGGGGGTGTCATGTAAATTGCATATTATTTTCTTTATTTCATTTTTTATTTGCCAAAGTTTTTGTTTTTCCATTCCATTTAACAATTTGGGAAAATTATTTTGGAAAATTGAAGTCTTGATTACAAAGTATAAATCAATATGTAATTATCAAAGACATTTTGTTTTTCTTCGAGAATTTTTGACGTATTTTGCAAGGTTCGTAAAAAGGTGTAGTTAAAATGAATATAGAAAATGCTTGTATGATTTGTTCTGATACAGTCAACAAAGGTTGTCTCCATGAAAAATAAATACTTTCTCCTTCGACGGTCAACCCCTTTTGTCTTCTTCTCCCATGACCACGATCAACTCTTCATCTTCACTGTTCAAACTCCACAATCCTAACACAACAATGTCATGGCTTAATATGACTTTTTCGAGAAACGTATAGATCTCCTTCATGCAAGAGGATGCCATCAAATAGTTTAGGGTAGTGAAAAGACTTGTTAGCCTTCTATAGAAATCTCAATAATAAATCATGATTTTCTGATGGCTGCTCCAAAATTGTGAAACTAAAAACATAAAAGTACTAAATCTTGGACTCATAAGTCTATGGTGAAACTCCTTTAACGTGAAATAAAGTAGGCTTTATATTACCGTTAGCGATAAAAATATATGTGTAGCTGACAAAGGTGAGTGAGTCAATTTAGAGCGAAGTTCATATTGCATTGAAGGCATGCCTTGTCTAACTTGAAGGAACAATTACTTTTGGACATGTTAAACGAGGTAAATTATTTTACACCCCTGATTATTTGGGTTGGAATTGAGATGTGGCGGTTAAAGTCAACGTACACCTCCCTAATCCTTATCAAATTATGATGTCAATAGCGAGTTATCTATAACCTTGTGGAAGACAAGAACACCATCCAAGACCATTTACTTTTGCTGGAAAGTAATAGGTAACAAAATCTCAACCAAGTTTATATAGGAGAGGGATTACGGTCACCGAAGATGATCTCAAATGCTTACTTTGTGGTATTGAAGATGAGGAGGCTACTCATATATTCTTTTTTTTGCAAACGTCTTGTTTCCCGATTGATTTGGATGGAGATTCTTAGATGGCTTGGCGTGGAGACTCCCATAGTTGATAGCCCAGCCGCCTTTATTTTTTAATTTAAGGACATGTTTGATAGTTATAAAAAAAAGATGGTGGGGGTGTTTTAGGTGGCCCAGTAACGAGTTGGGTCGGCCTGCCCCATTAAAGGCTCAAACGGGAAAGAGTCAAACTTAGGCGGTTCGACTCTTCTTGTACAATTAAACGAAGACGTTCGATTGTTATTGCCTTTTTATGAGGCGAGACCCGCGTTCCGAGATCTATAAATACCCCATTCCCTGAGATTCACGCCACGCATTAATTATTGTTCACCAACCCTACAATAATCAAACCAGGATGTTCGACTGTTCGAGAGTTATAGGGTTCGATTGATCTGCCTCACTGTAGATTGATATCAACCGTTCCATTCCGTCGAGGGTTTCAGAGTCCAACTTGTAGTCGTTTGACTGTTATCTCAGCATCGAACCGTACCCCATTCGACTATTTCCATGTTCGATCATTCATGATTACTTTAGAAATTTTAGGCTTCTTACCGTGTAATGGGTGTTCCGGATAAAGCTAGTCTCATTCCTTATAATAAACTAGCATAGTTTGGTTTATTTCAGGCCCATTTGTATTGTAATTGGTGATGCAATATCGTCCGAGGCCCGTAGAGTCAGGAGAATTTGGGGATATTATTACTGATTATTGTTCGGAATGTCAATCCCGAGTTTTAGAAAAGGGAAGCAATATTATTTTATTAAGGGTTTTGAGTGAATTACAAAGGAGGTCGTACAAAGATAGCTATTTCTTCTATAGAGTGATTTTTTTTGTTATTTTGCTAACGAAAAGTGCACTTGTCCATTTGATTCTGAATGAGGGACTATTTATAGTGCTTGTATTAAGGTCTTCGTAGGAGTCGGTCTTGCTTCGGGTGGTGGTGATGGTCAATACTGTTGAGGGTCTTATGCACCAATGGGGGTCGTCTGGTACGAGGCACCCAATAACGTGAGTTGATTGAGTTTCTTTTGACCGGATAATGATGATGTCTGCTCCAATCGTCATGTAGGATGAATTGAACCAATGAGGGTGAGCCGATCCTACACCAATCGTTGATCTGGACCGGTAAGATTTGTCATTTTTTGCTCCAATAGTAGTCTTGGACCAATGAGGCATGGTCGTCCATCATAATGATGAGTGGTTGGGAGTTGTCTTTAACATATGTGGTTGAAACTTCCTTTCGAGCTAGGTCGTACCTTTGTGGCAGTGTTTTTAAAACCGGACCGGACGTCGAATCGGTGAGCTCATTGGTTACAAGTTCGATCGGTTGAACCGGTCGAACTACTGGTTAAACCGTTATATTATATTTATAAAATATATTTATTTAAAGTACTATAATATAAATATTAGACATTTATAAAACTAATCATGATATTATTATATTAAAATGCTTTATTGTTCGCATTCAAAATCCCAACCTATCTTCCAATATATATATATCACATAGGACATAATATGAATGTATGTACATATATATATATATATTAGATTGGCCGATATATTCTGATTTTAAAGTAAATATTCATGCAATAAGTAATTCTCATGGCCCAATTACTATCTTTAAGGCCCACATTTGTTATTCTTATAAGAAACCAAAACATTCTAAACCTACTTTTCTACTTCTTTCTGCCGCTAAGTTCATCTCCTCCATATCCCACTTTCTTCTCTTACTTTTATATATCTCCTCCTCATTTTTAATTTATTTTCATCTCATATCGTAAATGCCATTTGTCTAGAAATTGAACAAGTGCGGATGTTTGAGTGTGGTAAGCATCACGTGATCACTAGACTTCATCTTAGTTGAATCGACATCAATTTCTCATATTTTCTTTTTGAAAGAATCAATTTCTCATACTTAAAAGTGATAAAAGTGGAGATGACCAAATAAAAGAAAATTAAAAAGACAACCGAGTCAACCCAGTGAGACGAGTCGTCGGTTTGCCCCGGTTTTGATCGATTTATAGCGGTTTTTATTGCTTTTAGGCGACTACAATTTTTAGGTGCTCTCCGGACCGGATAGGGCATCGGTCACCGGTCGAATTGGCCAAATCGGTCGGTCTGGTCCGGGTTTTAAAATACTGCTTCGTTGTGTTTATTTCCATCTTGAGGGTCTTGTTACCCTCCGAGTTGTACTTCGTCCGAGTAGCTGCATGATTTTCCGACTCACGTCTGTCTTGTATTTGTTATGTTGAGACCGTAGATGAGAGGTCTTCTTCTTTCGACCCTTCCTTGTATTCAATCGGTCCCTTATTATTTCGTATTGTCTTTCTTTCCCAATGATATCTTGGCTAAGTGTTGAACGCTACCACCCGGGGGTCCCTTATCGCGGGTTATGTGAGATCCAGGTGGAGTTAGCCAGTTGATGGGTCGTCATACCACTATCCTTGTGGGTACCCCAGATCGTGGGTGACTCTGGGCTATTAGGTGAAATATATATACATGTCTTTTGATCCGAGCCGTGTACCCTTGTTAGGGTGTTAGTTGGTCGTGACCCAGGTACCTTTTCTCTGGTTATAGACTGTGTAACCTCGTGGGGGTGTGAGTTGGTTGTGACCTGGGGGTACCTTTTTTCTAGCAATTGGTCGTTTTTTTGGAGTACCTATTTTGCCTTTTTCCGAGGACGTGGAGGATTATGCATCATCAGTAATCTCGGTGTATTGTGACCCAAATAAAATAAGACCAAATTATTGGCACCGTCTGTGGGAACACCATCATTTATGCATAGGAGTCCAGATTGGCGGAATGGTCAAAAGAGGGAATGCAACACCGGCTGGTGAAACGCTGAAGAAGAAAGCTAAAGATGAGAAGCTTGAGAAAAAAATGGGACCCAAATCCCAAGAGCAGGGCTAAGATAAATGTGAGCATTTGGCTATGAGATAGTTGGACGAGTCGAAGATGAAACCGTTAGGGGAATTCAAGTTTGTGAAACTATTTAGGAGGAATGATGAGAAAACCATTCGAATTGGTACGGCATGAGCCAATAAGTGAAAGTCGCATTGGTGGATTGTCTCAGGCATAATGTAGATTTGTTTGCATGGAAAGACTCATGCTTGCATGGAATTGATCCAAGGATAATAGTACACAAGTTAAATGTTAACTCAGATGCTAAGCCGGCCAGGCAGAAGAAATACAATTTTAGCACGGAGAAGAACAAATCTAGGCTGATCTCTGAATTAAAGAAGGTGTAATTCCAAAATTAGAACTTGTTCTAATAAAGAAACAATTATTCAAGAAGGAGTTGAAGACTAAAGGAAGTAGAGTTCAACACCACCACCTTATAGTTGAAGTTCAATACCTATATAAAGGGGTGAAGTACATCGAGATAAATACGAGATAATAGAGCTAAAGTAATCTGAGTGATTAGATCATTAGTTGTTGAGTTTTTGTCTTGTTTTGTCGAGGTTTGAGAATAATAAGATAAATCTAGTTTTTAGATTTAAGGAGTTGTTCTCTGTTTGCTCGATTGAGTTCGATCAACTTGAGAGTGCGAGCTTGAGAGTTGTAAGAAATGCTCTGTTAAAATCATTAGCAATAGTAATTATTTCGCCTAAGGCTATGAAGATTATAAACCCTTATAATCTTCTGAAAATTATATTTTTTGTGTTCTTTAAATTCCGCTGCCTATATTCTCTATCAAGAAGATAAATTGTTCGCAGTGTTAAAGCAACATCAGCTTAACATTAAGAACAACACGTCAGTTTTAAAGCAACATCGACTTAACATTGAAGGACCCAAGTAATCCATGCAATTTCACAGGCCACCACGTTAAATCAAATATATTGGCCCAAATAAAACAAGCCCAATAGTTTCATCATAGTATCAAGATTATTTGAGATATGCATTGGCGTGTAAATTATCGAACCTTCATTTTTCTACTGCGATCAAATCAAAGTAATGAATAAAATCTACTACTTTTTTGTCTTCGAAATAATTGTCACTGCATTAAAGAATGTCAAATAATTGTCATACATTAATTCATCACAAATCTTATAGAACAAAAGTTTTTATCTTAGGTAATGAATACATAATAGAGTTAGAGGTTTCCAAAAGTTTTAATAATTTTGATATTTTACTAATGTTGGGGGTTTTTCTTATGGCAAATTATAGTTTAACAATTCATAATGAGTGACAAGAAATACTAGACATCAATATTGTAACTTTATTTTACTTTTTAATTGAATATTACCATGCATGTCTACATTCGACTTGACAATTTATATAGTGCCCAACAAATGCTGATTAATATGTATATAAAAACTTCCTCTAATTAGTTATTCTCTTCTGGTGGTGGTGGCGCCCTTCTTCTTCTGAACCCTGGTTTATTTGGTACATGTGGGCGACGCATTGGTGGTGGTGGTCCTGAATCATCACCGTCATTGTTGTCGTCTATAGGGGCGGTGGCGACCTTCTTCTCCCTGGTGCCTTTGGTACATGTGGCCGCCATTGGTGACGATGTGGTGGTGGTGATGAGTCATCACCCTCGTTGTTGTCGTCTATAGGGGGCGGTGGCAGCCTTCTTCTCCCGAACCCTGGCCGTCATGGTTGGCGCTTTGGTGGTGGTGGTGCTGAGTTATCACCTTCGTTGTTGTCGTCTATAGGGGCGGTGGCGACCTTCTTCTCCTGAGCCACGGTGGTAACCATGAGCTGCGAGTTGGTGCTGCTGGTGTTGAATCATCACTGTTGTTATCGTCTATAAGGGGCGACGACCTTCTCCCGAACCATGGTATCGTTGATACTTTTGACACTCGACAAGCGAAGCTCGAAGCGATTCATTCTCGGGTAGAGATGGTTGCACCACGTCTACTCCTTTCTCTTCATCAAGAATGGGTGATAAATAGTTTGTTGAAAAAGCAATTGTGCATGCAATTGCTCCAATGAGCAATACCATCATTAAAAATATCTTCATTTCTTCTAAATGTAATTTGTTTAAATCCCGTTGGTGTATTTTGTGAACACAATGTTTGCTCTTTTATACCATATGACTAGCATGCCATGAAATTTCATCATGCAACTAATAGTTAATGTGATTTGCCTAATTATGTACGGGCAGATTATTGTTGATGAGATCATTGGTACTTATGATGAAAGAAAATTGCATTAATTAAAGAGAATATTGCCATGGATACAGTTCGTTTGACTGATCAAAAGTGTTTGTACTTTAGCTTTATCTGTTCTTTAAGAATCTAAAATCAGACTCATTCACTTTCAACTCTAGCATCCTTCTTTCTTTTCTCTTTTAATTTCCTAATACTAATTTAATGTGAATGTTTTGATTGTATACAACTTCTTGGTTGTTCGTCTCCTTTAATGTTCAATGTCAAGACACGCACCCGCATAGGGCTTTGATTGATTCTTGTCACCCACTCATGCGAGAGTTGTTGTCTTGTGAAATTTGTTGTGAAATTCGCAAAAAGAATGTGGTTGCTGATAGGCAGGGGCGAAGCCATGGGGCGCATATGGGTGCCCTTGCACCCCCAAGCTCCCCTGGATTGTTTAAGAAGGAGTGTAATTATTGTATATATTTTAACAATATTGAAGTTTTGTTGAATTGCAACACCGGCTGGTGGAACGCTGAAGAAGAGGGCTAAATATGCTGTTAGGGAACAATTTAGGGGGGATGACGAGAAAACCATTGGGATTGGGACGACATGAGCCAACAAGTGGAAGTCGCATTGGCGGATTGTCTCAGGCGTAGTGTAGATATGATGGACAGACTCATGCTTGCATGTAATTGATCCAAGGATAATTGTACACATGTTAAATGTTAACTCGGATGTTAAGCCGGTCAGGCAGAAAAAATGCAGTTTTAGCACGGAGAAGAACAAAGCAGTTGTTCTTCTCGTGATACACCGCAATGCTCGTGGCGACACTAAACATGTAACCAAAGAGAGCTAGGTTGCGATACCCAACATTCTCAGATGCTACACTACGATCGAGTCGAGGTCATAGGCCCCTCATAATCTGAGTAGCTCGTTCTTCTCTTAACATGTATCCCATGAGCTTAATGTTGAAAGATTCAAAATCCTCATCATTCAGGAAGCTGTATTCAGATCGGCTGCCAAGGGGCGCGGACCTTGGATTGTGAGATGGCCGAGGATGTTTTGAAGACTGCGGTGGAATTCCGGTAGCCTCATCAGCAGCTTGAGCTCTGACGACCCGCCTTTTAGAGGACATGTACCAATTCTCGTCACTCTCATTCGTTGGGGCATCACTCGGTTCATTCGCCCCGGAACCAAGGCCTCCGGCTTGTCTCTCAACATTATATCGCGCCAAATTTTCGGCGATCCTCTCATCAACAGCATCCGCTTCCTCCATCATCCTAATTTGAGCTTTGGTACCGACTTTGATCCTCCCACCTTTAGCGGTTGGGATGATAACAACACCACGTCCGTTGAAATTTCCGTGTCTTTAAAAATCACAGACACAGGATACACGACCCCTGAGGACACTCCTCTAAGCTTATTAGTGGACATGTCCTTTGGCTCACTAACCGTATGACCCGTGCCCCAATTAGCGGATAAACTTCCCGACACCCTCACATGTACCGAACCTCTGGAAGGACCACCTACGGACCTACTAGTTGGGGCATCTATATTCGTCGAAGCACCCACAATTGAATTACTCACTGCGGGCATGACTCCCTGTTAGGGGTGTACGTGGGTGGGTTATAGTGGGTGGCAAAGAAAAAAGACACCATACCCAATCTTGACGGGTTACCGATTTTTTCACCCGTGCGGGTGGTACCAAAATACAAACCATGCGGGTTGCGGGTTGAGCGGGTTAGGCGGGTGGCGGGCGGGTTACATTAAATAGATTACAAAAAGAAAGAAGGAAAAGAGCATGTCAACTGTCAAGGAAAAAAAAAGTAGCAAACTTCCACAAACCATCATTATTATAACATGTTGCTAATTCATTAACTCACAATTCAAAATCAACCAAATATATCATAAACAAACTAAATCAAATCTCTTAAATAACTCAAAATCCATCATCAATGTCCAAAAACTGTAAGTCTGAAACAACATATAACATATTCTCCACCCATAGTCAATACATGTCAAAAAGAAAAACATTAATGTAACAACAGAAAAGAGAAGAATGATTGATCATTTGCAAACTTCCACAAAATACCAATGAACCTACATCACAAAAAGAAAAGAAAAAAAATGATAAGTTCATGATCTACAAAGAAAATCATAAAAAAAGAAGAGAAAAATGATTAGTCCTACAAAGAAAAAAAGAAAAATATAAACATACTTATAAGAATTAGTCATTAGTTACTCACCAACAACACATATCATCCGTCTAGCACAATATCATGCTTTGGAACTTGAGGCACACGACCATTTATCCTCTACAATAAAAAACACAACGATGTATTAATATAATTTATAAATTGGTGTACAATATTAATCTAAAAAATAAATAAGTAGTACCTTGAATCATTGTATCATACTCCTCAACTTCTTCAAGTGACAAAACCTTCATACATTCTTGAATGTCAAGCATCGAAGGAGTTGACCTCAACCAATTTTGACCACATACAAGTGCTTCCACCAATTCCGGATTAAGAGAGCTTCTAAGTGGATCAAGAGCTTCCACCAATTTGTTGACCCCCTTGTTCAACTTGGTTCTCCATTCTAAAAAATAGCACAATAAATAGAAAATAAGCATAGAGATTTGTAACAAGTAACAACTAACAACTAACAGCAAGTAACCATCACCATCATCATAAATCATAATCATAGAGCAACTAACAACTAGCCATCATCCAACGTCATCATCCATCAAGTAGCCATCATCATCATCATCATCATCATTATAAATCATAATCATTGAGCAAGTAGCCATCATCATAAATCATAATCAGCAACTAACAGCAAGTAACTAACAACTAACAACAAGTAACAACAACTAACAGCAACTAACAACTAACAACATAGAGATTTGTAACAAGTAGCCATCATCATCATCATAAATCATAATCATCTCAATCGAAACCAATCTCATCATCATAATAATCACTGCTTGTTGGGTAACTTACTGATTCGTGCAGCAGTGGAGGCGTGGTGGCGTTTGTCATGCAACAGTGGTGGCGGTGCGGAGTTCGTTCATTCGTGACTGGCTGGGCAGCTTTGCAGTGGTGGCTGGCGGGGCAATGGACCTACAGGTGCGGAGGTCGGGAGTTCGTTCGTTCGTAACTAACGGGGCAGCGTTGCAGTCGTGGCTGGCGGGGCAGTGGTGGCGGTGCGGAGGTCGGGGTGGCACGCGGCAGTGAGTGAGACTGAGAGAGAAGACAGAAGAGGGGCTGGCGGGGAAGCGGAGGCAGTGGTGGCGGCAAGCGGTAGTGCAGAGGTCGGGGGCGGCACGCGACAGAGAGTAAGATTGAGAGAGAAGACAGAAGAGAGGCTGGTGAGTGTGGTGGCTATCTGGCTGAACAAAGAAAAAACCCTAATCAAGTGGGGGTATATAATTTTTTTTTAATAATTACTAATAAGTGGCAGGCGGGTCGGGCGGGTGGAATGGGTAACCCGCGACCCGCCCGCCCGCCAGCGGGTTACCATGATTGTAAACTGTTTTCTTTGCAAAATTTTACTAAACCGCGGGTTTGCGAGTGGTAGCGGGCGGGTGGCGGTTATATGTACACCTCTACTCCCTGTTGCATGAATATTCACAGGTGACTTTACGATCTTAATACGACCCCTCGACTTACTCTGCGCCATTAAGCAACAAAATACGTCTAGTCTTCAGAAAGTTAATACTGCTGGCGTTCGACCAAACATGTGTTCGATACTCCTGCTATTTGATTGTTTTATAGTTCGATCGATACCTTCGTTCGATTGTTCAATCGTTCGACACTCTCCTTGGTTTGATCGTTATTCTCAAACGGACAAAACTTTTCCACGCGAAGACAAATGACTTTGCAGGCATGGGCCCTATTTATATAGGCCCTAGCACCGCCTCGAAAACGGTACTCACAATTAATGCTACGAGTTCGAGAGTTAAGTATTGAATAGGGTGGGTTCGATACTCCTCATAACAATCGAATCACGTAAGATTCCAGAACACTCAAATCCGACATGATTGATGCTGTCCATAACAATCGAATCACCTACTATTCGATTCTCCCCTCAACAATTGAATCAACTAGGATTCAATATAACTAAAAACCATTGAACCACCTAGGTTTTGATACTATCCAGAATACAAACGTATGATGATTCGGTTCTCTCCCAAATGGGGACATATTTTGAAGCCATGTGTTATTATTTGGCACCCGATCCTCCAGATTGCGGCTCCCAAATGAGGGGCATATTTTGAAGCTAGATATTATTATTTGCAATTCGATCCTCCTGATTGCGGCTCCCAAAGGGGAGGGCATGTTTTGAAGCCATATATTATTATTTGGAACCCAATTCTCCGGATTGTGGCTCCCAAAGGGGGGGGGGGTGGAGGGGTGGGGGTGGGGTGAGGGAGGCATATTTTGAAGCAAAATGCAGTCCAATTTCAAAGACATCAATAAACGCTATTAAATCTGGCACCCACTCTTGAATCAATACTGACTCCCGAACTGGGGGGGGGGGGGGACTATATAGTGGGGGTGTTTTAGGTGGCCCTGAAACGAGCTAGGCTGGCGTGCGCCTTTAAAGGCCCAAACGGGAAATAGTCGAACAAAGGTGGTTCAACTCTTCTTGAATAATCGAACGGAGACGTTATATTGTTCTTACCTTTTTATGGGGTGGGTTTCGCGTTTCGAAATCTTTAAATACCCCGCTCTCCCAGATTCACGCCACGCATTAATTATTGTTCACCTACCCTACAATAATCAAACAAAGTGGTTTGACTGTTCGAGAGTTATTGGGTTCGATTGATCTGCCTCACTCTAGATTGATATCAACCGTTCCATTTCGTTCGAGAGTTTTCAGAGTCGAACATGTAGCCGTTCGACTGTTCAGTAATTCGACTGTTATCACATCGACAAATTATACCCCGTTGGACTGTTTCCAGATTCGATCATTTAGGGTTACTTTAGTCATTTTAGACTTCTTACCGTGCAATTGGTGTTTCGAACAAAGCTGATCTCATTCCTTGTAATAGACTAGCATAATTTGGTTTCTTTAAGGCCCATTTGTATTGTAATCTCGGTGTATTGTAACCCAGACGAAATAAGCCCAAATTAAAAAGAGGTTACCTTTAGATTTATGGTATTTCATTATTTTGTGATATGACGAATTTGCTCGATAACAAACGAAGTCATTATCCCAAGTAAACAGTCTCAGGCTCTGAGTCGTATGAACGAGTGGAAGTCATCAAATTTTAAAATTGAAGTTGTATCAAATTTTGTTATTCGTCTTTTATGTACTCGTTTGTGGAGTGGTTTAATCATCCCTTGAGTTGTAACCTGTAATTGAGATTTACAACACTTCTTGTGCTCTAATCTAAGTTCACTCAATAAAAATGTTTTTTTCACAAAAAAAAAGAAAAATGCTTTCATTGTTCGGGAAAAGTTCAAAAAACAAATGTGTTGGTCTTTTTGAGTAAATTTCTTAAAATTGTGATCCATATGTATGTAAGTTACTTGATGATGGATAAACAATTGAGAACTGAGACATATCATAGGAAGCTTAGTACAATAAATTGAAACATAATGATACTGATCAAACCATAACTTAAATAATAATTATTTTCAATTACCACTCCTTATAATAAATTGCTGTATTAAAAAAAAGGAAAAAAAGAAAGAAAAAGTGTGTGGACTTTCGAATCACTAATAGATATGGGCCCAAAATGAGCCCAATCGACAACTGTGTCTAGAAAATAGCTTTCTGTCTTATTCAGATTTCCCCCCATTTTTTCATTATTATTCGAGATTGAACCAAGAGCGTTTAAAGGATCGAGGTTTGTCACTAACATTCAAGCTCTATTTGTGTTTTTCTTCACACATATGTATATATATATATGTGTATGTATATGCGTTATATTTTGTGATATTTTGGAATTGTTAGCATGGAATCAAAAATTGCGGACTCGAAGGCGGGATTTGGCAAGCCTGTCAGCGGTTCATCGTCTTCGTCAAATGGTCAGTTGTAAAAAAATAATTTTAATTTGGGGTTTCTTATATATGTGTGTGTGTCGTCATGTGATTATTAGCTCAGTGGGGCATACTGATTATGTTAGAAGCATGCTTAACAAAATTGATCAGCTTATGACTCTTTATCTTTCACAATCTAGCTACTCATTATATATTTTTTTTTGGTGTGAATTGCTGAAAAACAGTTAATAAAAACTTAATTGGGACCGGGTTTATGTCGACTGATCAAAAGAAGAAGCTTTTGTGGGGCAACAAGAAGAACAACACGGCCACTGCTGATGAGGTATTTATCAATTATCATTATCCATGTCCTGTTTTTACGTTCATGCTCCTCGATTTTGTCTTTCACTTATGCTCAATTAATTACAACATAATGAATTATTATATCGAGTTTTACAAAACAATACTTATACGTACGTACGAATGGAGATAGCGAATTCGCGTGTTGTGTTGTGTTCAGTTCTACGTGTATAGCCTGCCCCCTATTATACTGGGAACATGTAGTTGTTGTTGTATCCGTGTTTGTTTTCACTTGTATTTTATCAGTCATGAGCAAACTTCATGACCATTTCTCTTTACGTACGGTACGCTATATTTATTGCCTACAGCCTGCTCATCGCTGGGATACAGCAAATTTTGGCGACCCTGAGCGACAAGAGAAGTTCAATAGGCTCATGGTAAATTCACTAACCAGTGTGCTACATATATATCTACTGAATGATATATGATAGATCCTAGTCATGATTTGAGTTCTTTGTATCCATATTTCATCCAGCACACGTTTAGAGTCTAAGGGTTTGCGTTGGTACCTATGGCCAATTGTAGGGGGTGAAAACCGAAGCTAAAGTGGAGAACAGGAAGGACAACCCAAATGTGGAAAAGCAGCAGGAGCAGATTCAATTGGATTTGGAGAAGCAATATACTGCTGGGTTGAGGCGGAGAGATGGTCGGACTGTTGGACTTGGTCTTTAGAGTATGTGTCTCTGTTTGTGTATTTTAGAAGATAGTGTTCCATTGCATAGAAAATCTATTTTGTGAGACAATGTACTTGGTCTTTGTTCATTACAAGATTGATGAAGCATTGCTGATTCATTCTGCTTTGATATGGCTTGCTACTATCGGGTATTTGATGACTGTTAGGGCTGAAAGGCTACTGGAGAATCACGAGAAAACACAAGTTTATTGCAGCAAAATTATGAAACTTCCTTCACAAAAAATATATAATATATTACCATACACTAATATTCCTCCTACATTGCTACTTCATAAGATTGAAACTCAAGCTAAGTTACTTATTCCTGATCTACTGAACCTATGAAGTGAATACATATCTTAGCATTCATTATTCTACACACTGTATCTCAAAACATTATACAAGAAGCATAGGTTTCACCCTCGACTATATAGCATCAGCCTTAGAGGTGTTTCTGGTTGAGTGTGCCATTGATCTCTCTTAACTAGTAAATATTGACCTGAGAACATCTAACACAAATCAGGGAAAGTGAAGTGAGTTGAGAAGAGCTGAGCAATGCACTGGAATGGTATCATTCTCGCGGCCTAGCAAGCCAAAGAGAACTAAGAGCTCGTAGCCTGGAGAAATAATCGTTAATCAAGAGAAGAGCACGAGCTGATTGGTGGGTTGTCAGAATGCGATGCATTTGCTGTAGAGTTTGTTGCCGCAAGTTGTCAGCCTAGTATATGTAAATAAAATGGCAAAAGAAAAGTCTGTCAGGCTAAGAGTTAACTTGTTGAAATACTAATAGAATAGACAATCTTAAAGGAAATAATGGTTATGAGTTATGACCATCACTTGTGCATAAACAACAGTATGGCAAAAATTTCGTCAAACTAAATAGGCACAGTAACATTTACACCCCTGCAAGCTCATCTATTTACTGAAACCTCCCAAATTGTTATATCTGTAATAGTTTTTAAATGCCAAGGATTGTTTGTCACTAGTCAAATCTTATGAGAGACTTGCGTAATATGTTTTATGCATCTTCTATTTTGTTAGTTTATTACTTTTTGAAAAAAAAAATGCATTGATAACTATTAAGACAATAATATATTACCTGGTGAAGAAAACCTTCAAGTGACCCCAACTTCCCCATGGCCATAGCCATCTGACCCATATAATTAGCCACATTTCCTGACGAGCCATCACCGTTGGCTAGCGTCTCGGCTAGGGATAGCTGTAATGCTTCCATACCTTGGGAAAGGGCGTCCTCTGCTTGATGCGATGTTTGCTGCAAGTTGTAGATTCCCGTCAGCTGCTGCTCTGTAAGAAGCTCTAGTTGGTTCACAAGCAGCTGCATTGCCATCAACCTCAACGTAAAAAAACAGGATGCAACATAAAGTATAACTACATGAATTGTTATTTTTAGGGGATTGTTACATGTACATCCAATAGGGTTGGTTTTATAATTACAGAGACATCTCCTTAGTGTTTGAATAACAATTATTCAACACCCGTTAAGCCTTGAAAAAGGAACATTGCATATTGGCTCTCTTGAAACATAAATACAGAAACCACAGGCTCAACACTGAATCATGATAGAGCGGACAAAAACTCAAACGTACCTTGAGCAATTCAGATGGTCGAAATCCTCCAATCCACATAAAACACCTTTCTGAGGGTGTTTTCCACATTCCTGATAAGATGTGGAATATGTCGGTCTTGGCAGCATTACCTTTCACCCGGAAAATATCATAGAAATGCGCTGTCACATTGTCCACCACAGGGCGAAGTTCTGGGTCACTTGTGTGTGAATTGACTACCGTTCTCAGCTCATTTATCTGCTTGTTCTGTTCTTCTATCCATCGAGCATATTCCAAGTCAAAAGCAAAGGCCCCTGCTTTTTCAGATGCAACGAAAAGAAAATAAAGAGATGGCTTGATAAATCCTAAAAAGAAAGCAATTGTTCTTATTACTAATGGGACAGAGATTATACTTCGATGCTTACAGCTACTGGGAATGTTAGAATACTGAGAGCATGTAGACCTCTTTCCCTTGATTTTTACAGCTTCCTATTTCTATTTTCATGGTCTTTCAAAGTAATAAATCAGAAAATCTACGATTTAAAAGCTACTAGTGATATATCGTCTTCACAACTTAAAAGTTCGGTGTAACTACAAGTTTGCATTCTTACAATGACCACCAGCCCCCCCACCCACACACACACAAAATCTTAAAATGTGAGAATGATGGAGTCTATTTGTAGTGCTTCTCAAATGCTAAGGATTGCTCTGTATCATTAACAAAATCTTTACTTGTAATGCTTATATAAATTTCAAGAGGTATTTGTTATTATTCAGGAGCAGAAGAGATTTAATTTAGGGGTGTAGCAAATTTACAAGTCCCAAGATTTCGACCTACATGTTAACCTCTTGACTTCTACCTCAAAATGATCCATGCTCTAACTTCCACCAAAAGAATAGAACATATCTAATGCATGGTACTTCTTCACTTAACCACCTATGATGAGCTGAACTTTTAAAGCATAGGCAGTAATAGAAATCAAACCATTCCCACTTGCAGTTTGCGATTGATCTCCTGCACTTGAAATGAATACGCCCTGCTTACGAGCTCGCTGCAGTTCCTGCTCTAGTTGACTCAGCTTCAGACGGCTATTCTCCAATTGCTGTACATAGGCCTTGAAAGTAAACCAAAAATCATTAAGAGTTAACTTCATAATTAAGGTTTTACAAGTAGTGTAAAATCTTTGATTCAAGACCAAACAATTACGGAAAACCTACTTTTTTCCTCAGTCTACTTTTCCTAGCAGCTTCACGGTTTTGCGCAAGCCTTCGTAGCGTCTGGATTTATATCATGAAAGAAATCAAGAAAATATTCAAGCAACTGTATCCAAAATTCATACGGAGATGCAACCTTCTGATCCATGTTCTTTTCTTTTGATTTATCGCTGGAATCTGAGGCCGCAACAAGAGCAGACTGCACAGGAAGTACCAAGACCATATAAATTCCACGTTAATTTGTCTAAGGACAGTAAGTTGCATGGACTTCTATGGAACTGAACACCAGCTTAGCTTAACTTCTGATAATTAGTATAAGATTGAAGTGTCAACATTAAAAGATTGTTAAAAACCTTCTTGAAAAAAAAAAAAAAAAAGAAGAAGAGAAAAAACAGACAATTTGCATCTAAACCTCTCATGTTTGTTCTAAGACCTTTATCTCAACTAATTATTAGGCAACATAAACAAGAAATCTTCTTCTCAACTCATTCTACACAAATAAAATTGTGCTAAACAGTATAAGTTAATGTATAACACATTTTACCCTTTGGGTTTTATCTTCTGGATCAGCATCTGTCGAAGTATCAGAATGGGAACCGGAATCTGCCATGTTGGATTCTCCCCACTTCTCATGTTGAGCAACCAATGAAGAAGCTAGATTTCGTTGCGGTCCCTGTTGCAATTGCAGTGCTTGATACTCCGGAAGAGCCGCAGAAAAGTTTGTGTCTTTTGCAGCAAGAGACTACAAGATCAATAGAAGAAAGATTTCAACTGTTCCGAGTCTCATAAGGCAAATCGCTAGAAGGTAACAGTTGAAATGTTACCTTAGCAAATGCACCACCTTGCAGATCAGGGCTCGCTGTTTGGCTAGTAAAAACTGGATTAAATACTGGACCTATAATGGAAATACTTGTTTCAACAAAATATGAAGAGTTGATACAGGAAATGGAGCTATTATACACGACCCTTGAAAGTTTAGCTAGATTTCACTATGCTTCCTATCCTCCGAGAAATTTGAGCACACGTGCTTTTTAAATGTATACCAAAGAATCAACTTAGGTCTCAGGTAATAGAAACACAAGCATACTTTCAGGCATATAAATCCAGAAAAGACTCTTTAATTACAGCAGAATCTCGCGAACGTTAATCCAATATGCTTAAGCCAAAATCTTACACAATGATCAATAATAAACTCAAAACTATAACTAGGATCTGTTAAACTTACTTCGGCCGACATTTGTGTGTTCTCCAAACTGGAATCCAAGATATTGCTCATAGACCCCAATATCCGAAATTCTAGAAGACGGCATTGTATTTGCTTCTGTACCCCTGCAGTCCGTAAAGTTGCACTCTTCAATAACCTAGTAACTGGAATATCTAGGAAAAGGATTTCATATTTTTTTAAATAGGATACCAAATATCAAAGAGTACACGTCTATAACTCTGATGAAGGCTTACAGTTACTTGGAGTAGATCCAAATTACAGTTCAAATCCCTTAGGCAAAGATGCTGATAACATATCAAGTTTCCCCAACATCAACAGATAAAGGCTTTTCTTTTCTACTCAAAACACTGCAGCAAAAACTTAAACCAAATTTTATCTTCACATATGTTACAGTTCGATTAAATTTTTCCTTACTACTGTATGTACAACCTTCAATGAAACAGTCTTTAGAAGAAAAAGAAAACTTATCTACACTTAAAGTTATAAAACCTCAAATTACACGACCTAGATAAACTATAAACTCAATCAATGAATCATATTGAACTTGAGTTTAAAGTAAATGAGAGTAAGAAGAGTTGAATGTTTTTACACAGGATTGGAGAGTGATGTCTGAGAGTTAATGAAGCTTGGCATTCCAGAATTGCTATTATCTCCTGCACCAAATCTTATCATCGTACGTACGTACTACTTCCCATAAATTACCATTACCACCTCAGAAAACTGTTTGCATAATAATCAAACTGAATATGGAATGGGAGAATAACAAAAGCAAGTACTTCGACTAAACAAAAAGTCAACGTAGAGTTTTTTAATCAACAAATTAAAAGATCAAAACTTTGAAAATAAAACCGACTCCCAGTTCAAATACAAATCAAACACGCAAAATAAACTTTATATTTGAATCAAACCCTTTTCACATATACCTCCAAATTATATATAGGGTAAAAGTTTTAAAATGCATGTCTCCCTTTCAAGATTAAAACTCGAATCTTTTTTGTTTTCACTTTCAAGAACCTAATAAATAAAGCATAGTAGGTGCACTAAATCTTATAATAGACTACTTACTATATTTGATTTTATTCTATAAAAATTGTTTCTCTTCTCAAGAAAAATATGTTTAAGCACAATATTTAATGGGACCCTGTTTGTGGCTTTCAAAGCTACTACTTTCTTTATTGATTGTTTTTTTCTGGGATTCTTTAATTTTAATGTATTGATGGAGGTGACGTTCATATATTCCAAACTATAGCGTCATTTTCATCTGAAGCATTTTCTCCACTTTCCAACATTGTTTATTCACTTTTCTTCTGCCAACTTTCTGAATCTCATTAGATTGTTAATGGGAACCCTTGTACTTATTAGTAATTGCATATTGATGCATGAAATGTTGTTACATTATAGTTTTTGTCCTTTGTTGTGTTTTCTTCACTTATGATCAAGTTTGTTAATCCGCACAATTAAATTATTGAACAAAATCTTGTTAAACCCTGTAATTGCTAAATAATTAGTTTGTGTCTAGTGATGTCGTCTTATTAAAAAAATTATTATTTTATATATAGGTATTGTTTAATTAATTTCATGACTACATCATGTGTAAGTTGTAAGGTTTTGTGTTACTCTCGTCAAGCACGACACGGTCAAGTAAGTAGGTGAGGGCAGAATTTGAACTCAATATTTTTTATTTTGTCTGAGCTTTGCTATCGTATTGAATTGCTATTTTATTAAAAAATTCAATAAAAAATTGATGTTATGAGATATTCTCCTAACTCCCGTTATATTTTAGGTTTTTCTTGAAGGCAAGTATTGCGTATAAAACTAACCTCTTTGTGGTATAATCGTTAATAAAGGGGAATCATCGGTGTGGCCCAGAGTTTTGGAATATATAAAGGGCTTTTTACTAATTTAAGAGACCTGTCTTGGAGGGAAAATAAATAATACTGCCTTTCCCTTTCTGCAGCCGCCTTCAAGAAAAGCTCAAGGCTCAAATGACTACCTCGTCCTTTTCTAGCTGAAGTGTTCAAACATCAAATGGCTAATTACACAAAATATCTTTTCCGAAAGAAAATAAAGCCACAACAAATTCAGAAAACTTGCACACCGTGATGAATAAGAGAGGTAATAATTTGACACGTACAATAAAGACATTCGATTTATGTGTAGGCCCTATATATACAAAAAAAAAAAATGGGTCCTCACTCCTCACTCGATTTAGTATATATGGTATAAATCAATGTTTTCAGACCCGATCCGATCATAGAATCAATGAAACTACTGGTTAATGGGTTAACGGATCGGATCGGTCGAACTATTGGTTGAACCGATTTGTTGACTTTAGTCAATGTTCAATAAAATATCTAATTAAAAGTTTCAATCTTCAATTGTATAACAAAGTCATAACAAAATATTCAATTCCTCACCTACAAAATTTCTAAATAAATATATCATACTATATATTATCACAACTAATCACTAAATGGGCAAACAAAATATTTAAAAAAATAAGTGAGATTTTAAAAATCATTTATAATTCACATATATGATTTTCTATTTCAAGGAAGTTAGAATAAATTGATTATACTTAAAGAAGAGATTTATTCCATTAACGGTAAAGTGTAAAAGATTAGAAATCAAAACGGTTTTAAAGAAAAAGTTTAAAATTTACGAATGAAACAAGCAATTTTCTTATAATAAACAAATTAGATTATCACAGTCAAATTAACTAATTTCCCTAAACAAATAAAAAAAAAGTTAATCTCTTATTCTTTTAAATACTCTTCCCTAATTTTATGCCTTATTTTTAGTAGCCATCAAGTCTCCATATTTAAACAATTAAAATTTCATACGGATGCATTGAATATAATTAATGAATTTCCCTAAATAATGGTTCCCTAATTTTATGCCTTATTTTTAGTAGCCAACAACCACCATATTTAAAAAAAGAAAATTGATATGGATTCACTAAATTAATGAATTTGCCTAAATAAATATACAAAACAAATTACATATAAATCTCTTTTCATCTATAAATATCCCTTCCTAATCTTTTGCCTTAATTTTTGGTAACTTTCTACATAACCCACCAATCAAATAACTTACATCTTCACTTCTCACTTCTAATAAATTTAATTTTTCCAGTCTTTCTTCTCTACATGACGACGCCCCTTTTTCTTTCACTTTTTTTTTTCCTTTTGTTTATTATTCTTCCTACAACGTTTTTTGTGAAAATTAAAGATAATACACCATTGTGGAGATGGACGTCGTTCGAATGGTGTATTATGTTTTCTAACGTGCGTTTCTTTTCTTCAGATTTTTGCAAAGGGAAAGTGAAGGTCATGTAATTGACCAAAAAGGGGAAGAAAGAAAAAGAAAAAGAAAAAGGGGGACCAGACCGGTTCGCTAGCCAAACCGGTCGACCGGGTCGCCGGGCGAACCGACCGAATTCGTCGGTTCGTCCGCTAAAGCTTGCAGCCCGTTTTTTGAACAGACTAGGACCGGTAAGGCCACCGATTCCCATGTCCCAACCCCAACCCCATTTTCTCCCATGTCGACCTCATTAGCACATTCACGGAACTGCCCTGGTCCACCAACACTTTCATCACACTGAAATTGGCTATGTCTACTGTTATCATTAACGGAGAGTTCAACTTTCCTGTTTGAATGGCTTGAGCGCTCAGTTTGCGCATATCTGCTGTCGAGAAGGTAACCTCCTCCTGCGGCATTTTCTCAATTCTCAGTAGATCAACAAAATCGACAAAACGATCCGATTCGATATCCCTCGTGATTTTCTTCCGACCCTTCGCGGAATCCGCACCGACTGGTCCTCTTGAAATTATATGTATGATTCCTTTACTGATGTTGTTGTCTGTAATCTGGGGATAATCTAACATATGTGGCATGTCGATCATCTTCTGCTTAGCCTTTCTGGGAGAAAGAGATCTATCCCTATTTGCGTGGTCCTCCTGCTCCTTCAAATTTCTGACGTACTCCACGAGTTTGCCATCCTTGATCAATCGCTCGATCTCGTCCTTTAGATCTCTGCAATCCTTGGTCTCATGGCCATTCTGTTTGTGGTATTTACAGTAAAGGGTCGACAACCTTGTTGCCTTGGAGTCTCTCATCTGTCTTGGCTCTTTCAGCCATCCTTTCCTCTTTGCCGTTCCAAACATTGTCATGATACTAGCATTTATGGGCGTATATCGTCTCGGTGATGTATCCATGTACCTGTTATTCCTGTTCTTATTGCGGTTCTACTTCTCTCTCCCTCTTTTTTTTTTTTCTTTCGGGGGTGCAACAACAACTGTCTTGGTGGCCATCATTTCCTCGCGGTGCACCACTTGCTGCGCGATTTTGTTTATCTCTTCAACAGTCTTGGGCTGCAACCTGAGAAGATCCTCGTTGAAGGCCACGTTGTTGGTTGCACGGAAAATTGTGCTCATGATCATCTCTCCTTTAGGGTAGTCTATTCTCAGCAGTTCCGCGTTGAAGCGGTTCATGAAGGCTTTCAAAGTTTCTTTTGGGGTTTTAGTGATGAAGTGTAGATGGGAGTGGTCCAGTACCAGTCTTGACTGACTTGAGAATTGATCTCCGAACATCTTTCTCAGTTGCTTGTAAGTTTTAATCGATCCCGGAGCAATTCGGGTAAACCAATCTAGTGCTACCCCCGACCAAGGTAGTGGCAAATATCTTGGCCTGCACATTCTCCTTGAATCCGTACAGGGTTAGCATTGTGTCCAGTCGGAATAGATGATCATGGAGATGCGTTTTTCCATCGTAAGATTTCAGCTCGGGTATTTTCTCTCCATGTCCCAGAATTTCCGCCTCTATTTCTTCACAGAATGGGGTATTCCGGAGAGTACTTCCCAAGCGCTCCATTCCGCTCTCTACGACCGCTCTTTCTCTCTCGAGCCTTTCTAATTTCCTCGTTACTTCGGATTGTTCCCCTCTGGAGTCATTGCCGCGACTCTCCCCGCGTCTTCTCATATTGTTCTCATCCTGTCTTCTGAGATCGTCGTGTCGACTTTCCTCTTTTCTCCTTGTGTCGTGGTGCCTCTTCGACTGCACCTCAACCGAGTTAGGTCTTCCCCTACGGTCGTCCGCATGGGCTTCATCTATGTTTCTCACATCTGGGCCCTTGGCCACTAATCGCTGCTCTCGCACGTCCTCACCGCGAACTAATGGCGGGGGCGTTTGCATTGGTGGTGCAGGCAGTGTCGCATCGACTGCAGACCGGACCATCACCATGATCTCATCTCTGAGAGCGCTTGGTAGTGAAACTGTCGTAGCTGTCACCCCTGCTGCGCCTGCGTCCGGCGTAGGTCGGTCTTCTCCTAATGGTCTAGGCAAGTTGCGTCTCGCGGGGGTGGGCACCATGGCGAGTAAGGTTGACGGTCTTTCAATTCCTATGATAGCCTGATTCACCGTTGCTTGTGCCCCTTTAGCATTGTTACTTTGAATTGCTCTACTTCGCGATCTTCTCAATCTAGATGTCATGCCTAATTAACTGGAAAATGTGGTGTTCCTACAGACGGCGCCAATATTTTGGTTTTATTCGTCCGGGTTACAATACACCTAAAACTGTTACAAAAGGCGCAATAGATGCCAAAATAATGTTAATCGAATATAAATCGTACTAGCTTGGTCCGGAACACCTAATACAAGCTGACTAGGCAATACAAATAAAATTATAATGTCTTTAATATAAATCGAATTGCTGAGGTTCGATCTACTGAATGTCGAATCAAACTGTTTCGATACTGGGTCTGCCGAATTTGCCTGTATCGAATCAAGTTGCTTCGATGTAGGAATAGTTGAAGTTGCTGAATATCGAATTGATATGCTTCGATCGAATGAGGTATATCGAATTCCGGTGCTTCGATCGAATGATGATCGAACTACATTATATCGAATTATGGCGCTTCGATATAGAGTAGTTGAGAGCTGGTCTTGAATGTCCCATGAAAATGTCAGAGGACGGGGTATTTATAGGCCCCGTCCCGCGGGCCCCAGTGGTAGTTGGGGAATGAGTATCGAATTGGGTTGATTAAATCTATCTCTTAGATCGAATCCTGCGCATTCAGTACTCATTTAACATCGAATTCCTTTTGTTCGATATACAATTTTATGGGCCCTACATCGCGGGCCGGCCCAATATTTATATTGTGCATTTTCTAAAATACCCCCATCAGGTTAATCAGAAATCATTCTTGTTTCTTTTTTCTTTTTGAACTAATACTAAGTGGAGATGAAAAAGTAACAAACAGTGAAGTGTTACTTGATGTTTGGTTGACTCCTATCACTCTCGCTCGCCTGTAAATTTATGTATCAAGTAAAAGTATGTTAATCATATTTATATAAATTTAAACAAATATTTATAATCATAAATCCTATATTTTATTCATATGGCTTAGACTAGTTTAACAAAAGTGATTGATAGAACATTACGAATAAAGGTATTTAAGTTCTTATAAAGAAAATCATCACAATTTTAGAATGATTGACATCAAACTCAAAATATCAACAAAAAGAATGTATGGCATGGTGATTAGTCTATGTCTATACAATATGTTCCTATAACAAAATCAACATATTCCTCTTACAAGATAAATGATTAATAGCTATATAAATAATGCATAAAATCAAGTTGATAAACTCCTTTAATTAAGAAAATAATTATAAAATTGTATTCCATTATTTTTTGTTGAACTTTTTTTAATAAAATTGAGAATATGTTCATCGAGTAAGCTGCAATTAAAACCGATTATTTGGTTATCATTTCAAGGTCAATCGAAAATTCGAGTCTTTTAAAAGTGAAACAATGGTTCGACATCGAACCATGCACACCCTAGTAAAGAAGAAACCTATCCATTCAAATTTGCCTATATATAGTGCACAAAATTAAGTTGATAAACTCCTTTAAGAAAATAATTCATATTCCTGGTGTGTAATGGTTTAAACTTTTATTCTTTTTTTTTTTTTTTAAAAAACTTAAATTGTTGGTTTAGAATCAAAAGTTACTTTGGCCTAAGTATAAGCATATGTGTGAAATATTTTCGTTGTTATTTTGATTAATATTTTATACAGTTGCCATTTTTATACTAAATGTATGACGTTTTTTATTTGGTAACTGGCAATATTACCCATCACTTGCACGAGAAATTATTTTCATGTAATCGTTGTATTGTTTGTGATGCAGCCGCTATCAATACACGGTTGTGATGAGGAGATGGCGTTATTTTCTAAGTTCTAGAAAATTTAAATTTGTGTTGTATCAGAATCGTCGATTGCACTACTATAATGTTGGGAGATGATTTTTTTTTCAATACCCAAACCCCCGTGTACAACTCCTATTCAAATACATACTATGATATCAGGGGCGGACCCAGGAATTTTTTTCACCCCGGGCTATAATAAAAACTAAAAACTAAAGAAAACTCGAGCTTGGAATGTTGGATGTGTGGAGTTTATGAGTTGTTAGAACCGATTTTGTATCCTTTCAATTATTTCTTATGTCTTACATGTTAACTATTTGATAGTTCGATACGAAGTAAATAATAAATATACTATTTTTTATATGAACTATAAATATACTGGTTTATGGGTATATAGAACATCACTACATCACATATCTTAACTCTAAAATCTTTACTCTTGAATCTTTCATGATTGTAAATTACATGATCAAACAATCAAAACTAAATACACTTTTTAAGATTATATTTAAAAATGGTACCAATTAATGTTACAAAGTTTTACGCATCGATTAAAATTATGTTTTAGAACTTAAGTTGAGATATTAAGCTAAACTGTTAAATGTTTTAAGTGGTGTTATATGGAATGTGGAAATTTTTACTTTTATCTATTCGGGGCATTAATTTTTTTATTTGGGTTGATGTGTATAGATGTTTACAAATAGACATGTATTAATTGCATTTGACCTTCTCGTAAAAGCTAGTAGTGGGCAGGAGAAGTGAAATGGGTTTTACTTTTATCTTTAAAATATTGGTTGTGGACCGAAGATGAACTGACTTTCAACAGGCTGGAGCCCAAATAAATACTAACACTAGTCTAAAAAAATTAATTTACCCCGGGCTGGAGCCCAGGTTAGCTCGCTACCTGGGCCCGCCCCTGTATGATATTATGATTTATCTCATCATTAAAAAAGTTTATATACCATATTAAACACTCATCAAAGACATGTTCGATAATACCCAAAACAACGTGAATTGTTATATTTTAAAATTCAATAGCAAAAACTCATAATGCTAAAATGGTAAAGGTCTCGATTGGTGTTAGTTATTTTCAACACTCTATCCATACTAGGTATAATAAGTTTAATTTTTTTAAATGATATATTACAGTACACTTTTGCATTTATTTTGAACGACATAATAAACACCTATGCGAAAGTATTCAGAATTTGAAGCACTGGAATGTAAAAGTATATAATGAAAAGGAAAAAAAAAGGACATGAGATGAGCTGGAGCCTGCAAGCTGCTTTTTTACGTGGCGTGTCCTTCATGTAAAACAAAATATTTGTCAAAGATTACATTTTTACTTGCAAAATTAGTTTTCAAGCAGGATTATACGCTACGAAAGCATAAAGATTCTTCGTACGACAATGATGTCTTTATTAGATGATATTTATTATTGTATTTTAGTGTATTTATTATATTCTCTAGTTGGTATTAGTATTTAATCATGTAATTAGTAATGTAAGTATGTACCTTTACAATTTATTTTAATATTTTAAGTACTTTGGTGATTAATGATATTTTTCATTCACTCAAATTATATCTCTTATATGTTATCAAAAGGCATAATTCTCTAACGAGATGCTCTTCGATCCTAACCTAATGTCTGAATCGGGCTCACCTACCTGTTTCACCGAGATTCCTCCGACACTCACGCCACTCCGGCCACGTCGCTCCCACCGCTTGTACCGCCCTTCAATGGGCTGTCCTCCGGCGGTGTGGCGCTGATTCCCATCACCTCCAACCAAATTCCTCTCCGCCTCACCGACAACAATTACCCGTCGTGGCGCTGTCAGATCCGCCACCTGCTTTATGGGTATGGGTTGCTTGGTTTTGTTGATGGCACCTATCCTTGCCCTCCGTTGGGTGAGACCCCCGAGTCACTTGCCGCCTACTCCCACTGGACGAGCCAAAACTCCTTACGTGTCACGACTCTTGTTGGTTCTGTGGCTGTGGAAATCTCCACTCATATTGCTTCCGCTAAAACCTCTACGGAGGCGTGGAACGACTTGGAACACATCTATGTCAATCGTTCATGTTTTCGTGTCATGCAACTGAAGGATGATTTGAACAACATGAAGCTGGGAAATCGTTCAATATCCAAATTTCTTCAGTCCATCAAGTCCAAATTCGATGAATTCGCTGCCATTGACGGACCCGTGAAGGATGATGATATCACGGTGTACGTCTTTAATGGCATTGGTCCTATGTATCAGGACATCGCTGGCCTTATCCGAGCACGCGAGCATCCTATCCACTTTGGTGAATTACACGATCTCCTTGTTAGTCAGGAATCGTACCTTCGGTGAATGGAGGCCGACTAGTCCACTGCGGTCGTCACTACCAACCCTGCGGTCTCTCAACCGCGGTCCAACAACCGCAACCGAAACTGCGGTCGTCCCTCTTCTGTTCAGCCTAGCCGCGGGAGTCGCATGCACTCCGGTCCACCGAACGCAGGGTTCTCTCATCCGCCGCCGCAGCAGTCCACACCACAGGTATATCAGCCCCTCATACTCGTAACTCGATCGTGTGTCAACTCTGTGGTATGCGGGTCACGGTGCTCGCACGTGTCGTCGCTATCCTATGCCCAGTGCCAACTTTGCTGCCTCTCCGCTCGCCACTGATTCATCCCGTAATGAGTGGCTTGTGGATTCTAGTGCCTCTCATCATCTCACTTCCGACCTCAACAAACTTACTCTTCACCCTGAGTATGAGGGTCTGGAAGAGGTGACTACTGCTGGTGGTACATGTTTGCCTATATCTCATATTGGTTCCTCTAGTCTTGCTCTTTGTGATAAAACCCTTACAATTGATAAGATTGTTTGTGTTCCCATGTCTCGGTGTAACCTCTTAAGTTTACTAAGGCTAATCATGTCTAAATTGAGTTTTTCTTTGATTATTTTGTGATTAAGGATTGCAATACGAGGAGTAGCTTGTTTCGCGGGCAGTATGATGGTTTGTATCATGTGCGACTTCATCTTCTACGGCGTCCTTCAGTCTTGGCTATGGTTGTTGAACGCACATTTATTAGTTGTTGGCATGATAGATTAGGCCACCCTCCAAGAAAAATTGGGTCTTTTCTTTTTAGTAAATTTAATTTACCAGTTGTGTCGTCCGCTTCGTCGGACTCTAGTTATTGCACGTCCTGTTTGTCGAACAAGAGTCAAAACTTAATTTTTCATGATACATCACTTGTTTCTGATGATGTATTGAATTTTATTTATGGAGATGTTTGGGGCTCGTCGCCTACTATTTTAGTACTGGAAATCGTTATTACTTGATTTTAGTCGATCATTTTACAAAATTTTGTTGGTTGTTTCCAATGACTGCAAAATTTGATACATTACGTGTCTTTACTTAGTTTAAGGCAACTGTAGAAAAACAGTTTGGTAGGTCTATTAGGAATTTTTATTCAG
The DNA here is from genome assembly GCA_948329865.1 of Linaria vulgaris. Classification (NCBI taxonomy): domain Eukaryota; kingdom Viridiplantae; phylum Streptophyta; class Magnoliopsida; order Lamiales; family Plantaginaceae; genus Linaria; species Linaria vulgaris. Next base: position 70,473,425 of record OX415251.1, read on the forward strand.
ATAATGGTGGCGAATTCCTTGCTATGCGGTCCTACTTGTTGTCAAATAGTATCTTCCAGTGGACTACCGCCCCACACACTCCTCAACAAAACAACAATAGTGAGCGTCACCATCATGTGGTGGTCACGATGGGTCGCACCCTTCTTAGTCGTGCGTCTTTTTCTGCGGATTTCTGGGACTATGCTTTTTGCACGACTGTCTATCTTTATAATCGACTACCTATGGTAGTTTTGGGGTCTCGTTCTCCGTTTGAGCCGTTATTTGGCCGTGCACCTATGTTGCACGGACACGAATACGGGGATACGTATCCGACATGATACGGATACGACGACACGAATTTTTAAAAATTACATGATCCGACACGGCATGGACACGTCGAAAATTTTAATATTTTTTATCAATATAAATCTAACAACATCAAAACAATACATGTGTAAATTTTACTTATAAGTGTAAAGTGATGAATATAAACACACACAAATAACAAATTGGCAAACCAAAATTCGTCTATCTCGAATTTAAATCATGTCAACCACAAATTTAGTCTCAAGTTTAGATGCTATTCTAATACAAATATTAAAAAGTTATACAACCCGTCAAACTCCAAAAAATTAAAGAGTTATACAATAATTTAATAAGAACTTTGACCACTTCTTGCTTGTTCAACTTCTTCTTCAACAAATATAGTTGACTCACATTCGGGTTCATCAAGGGAGAAATTAGCAAGTAATCAAAATTATTGGTTGAATAAGAATCAAGTAATCAAGCAATAACAAATTGAAGCTTATGTAAAATAGTTAAAATAAAGAAAATCCGAAAGAAAAATAAAAGAAAAAAAAGAATCACCTTGATTGGAAGTTTGGAACTCACTCGAAGTGTTGGGCCGCGTTCAACAAAAGAGAAGAAAGATTGATTTGTTAAATTATTTTTTAGCCTTCTTTTAATTTCTTTGTGTTTAATAATGTAGTAAAATACATTTTTAGGAGTTGATTTTATAGTTATTATGTTTTAACCCACAATGGTTTTGATGGCATGTAATAGAAACACAAACGTGTCATAGAAGTGTCGGACACGCATAAGAAATGTGTCCGACACGCGTGTCCTAATATTTTTTTTAAATTAAAGTTAAGGACACGCCACGTGGCGTATCGAACACGTATCCAAGACGTGTCCGAGGAGTATCCGTGTCACCCGCGTGTCCGACACAGTATTGTTTAAAATTTTGAAGTATCCGTGCAACATAGCCGTGCACCTAATTATTTGGGACTTCGTGTGTTTGGTTGCTTATGTTTCCCACATCTTCGTCAAGTAGAATTTACGGTAAAAGGTTGTATGTTTCATTTAATTGTTTAATAAGTACTAACTTCCTGTTGTTAATGTGATTAAGACCCAATTAAACACGTACTTTTTAATGTGATAGAAGGTTTATGGAGATTTAAATTAAACATGACTATTATCCAATTAAAACTATCACGAATTTGTCGAACAACTAGACAACTTCTTTTTCAGTCAATCTCATTAATTTGTCAAAGTAAAAGAATTGGACAAAGGTTTTGACATTTTCTCTCTTACATCACAAGTCCACAACTTTTGTTTTAGAATTAATTATCATATAATAGCCAGGAAATTAATTTGTTGAATATTACTTCACAAAATAATATTTCTAACAATATCTGAAAAGTGAAGTGAATCTATAACAAAGAATATACAGATGGTTATTATTTCTGATTTTATATGATTGTGTTCACACTTCACACTGTTGTACAAGTTTAGTTGACCTCTACTGCGCCTCCATAATGTATATCACCATTATGCATTACATAATTATAACTATTTTTATAAGAAGAGGAGAAAAAGAATCTGAAGTTCTGAACTAAATCAAAGCTAAACCTGCATTATTCATCAAAAAAAGAGGCTAAACCTGCATTAAAAGAAGCTACAAGAAATATAGATGTTGAGTAACAAAAATGAAAGCAAAAGTAATAAGAATTTTACAATAACTTTCCTCTTTGTTAATTTATAAATCCCTAATATTGAAATAGTGAGAACATGAAAATGAACTATCATCATTTTGTAACTTATATTTTTCCTTAATAAGACAATACATCTACATATTTAATTATCATGATAATGACAGAACTCAAGACCAAGAGACTAGGTATATCTCATTCCTGGGAAATCATTGAAAAACCAGATGATTCTAATTAGAGAAAGAAAGAGAAAGAGAAAGAGAAAGAGAAAGAGAAAGAGAATAGAAAAGGAAAGAAAAGGAAAGAAAACCAGATGAACTAACGTCTGTGACTGGCGTGAATGACAAAGAGAAAGAAAGAACAGAAAAAAAGAAAATAGAAAAGGAAAGAAAAGAAAAGAAAGGAAGAAAGAGAAAAGGCAAATATATATATATATATATATATATATATATATATATACACGGGTATTCGGGTACCCCAATTATTCCCAAAAATCCTACCCGAACCCTTACCCGAATTACCTTATTCGGATAGGGTACCCGAATTCTCGGGTACGGTTCGGGTATTACCCGATCGGGTATGATAGGGTACCCGAAAATTGGGTATGGGAACCCACCCCTAACCTAAACTGCCGGTTGCCCCAAACCCTGCAGCCCAAGTCGCGACGCCCATTCTGCCCCATAATGGGCCGATTAGGATTCCCATACCGCCCACGGGCCCCACTGCTCCCCAGCCCATAGGGTCGTCCCCTCAACCATCTGGGCCTCTTAGGGTCACTCTAGACCCACCTCCGGTCATCCCAAACCTAAGAGCGGCCCAGCCTGCAACCCCTCTCTCACCCCCGGTTGGGTCGGCTAGGGTTTTGCCCGTGACCCCTGGGTCTGCGGCCCATTCTCCACCGCCGTCCGCCTCCAGGGCTCCTTCTTCGCTCGTGAACCCTAGTTTGAACCTGGATCAGCTTGGGGTTGCACCACCGTCCTCTAGCCGCCCGCATCACATTGTTACATGATCGCATAATAACATCTTTCGCCCTAAGATGTACTCTGCAACCAAACATCCTGTTCCTGAGTCTGCTAAACCCACCTCGGTCAAACAGGCTCTTGCTGATCCTCTCTGGCGTGCGACCATGTCTGAAGAACTTACTGCCCTCACCACTCATGGCACATGGTCCCTTGTTCCACCGCCCTGCACTCGCTCCATTGTTGGCTCCAAATGGGTTTTCCAAATTAAACGACATCCCGACGAATCCATTGACCGCTACAAGGCTCGACTTGTAGCCAAGGGCTTTCATCAACACCCCGGGGTTGACTTCAAGAAGACCTTCAACCCCGTGGTCAAACCTGTCACCATCCGGACTATATTATCGACCAAGGATTCAATAGGAGCAAAAATAAGCCAACACTCTACATCAAATCCCAAGATAAGTGAAGAAGACGAAGGTATCTTCTTATCACAGAAGAAGTACATTGAAGTTATGTTGAAGAAATTTAAGATGGAAGAATGTAAGTTCGTTGCTACTCCATTGGTAACGAATGAGAAGTTAAAGAAGGATGATGGAATGAAGCAAGCATATGCGTCCATCTATCGTAGCATAATTGAAAGTCTACTATACTTAACAGTTACGAGGCCTGATATTATGTACGGGATAAGTTTGCTATCAAGATTCATGTAAAGCCCAAGCCAAACACACTTTGGAGCAACAAAGAGACTCCTCAGATATTTGCAAGCAACGAAGAATCTTGGCATATGGTATAAACCAAGTTCAGAAGAAAGCTTTTCAGGTTTCACTGATAGTGATTGGGCAGGATCTATAGATGATATGAAGAGCACGCCTGGGTACGTATTTAAGCTTGGCTCAAGCATAATATCATGGGGATCAAATAAACAAGAGTCTGTTGCACAATCATTAGCCGAGGCAGAATATGTCGCAGCAGCCGGAGCAACTTATCAAGCGATAGGGCTACGAAGGATTCTTGAAGACATGGGTCAACAACAACATGAGCCTTCAGAGATCTACTATGATTGCAAATCTGTGACGACCGCGTCCCACGAGCCATGCTTCGATCCGAGTTGGTTCAGTGGTGGCCAGCCACTTTACCCAATCCAGACTAAAGCGCAACTCATAGAAAGAGGGTCTCACTTGTTCAAGATCAAAACCATACACATTTTATACATTATATTGTGATATGTACAGCAAAAGTCTTGGTATTACAAATATTGTGACTATTTTAATGGTTATGCACTAATGACAAAACACGAATATTCCAAAATGCACGCTTGAACAATTATTCACTTGGTCCATGCTGCCATGTTGATTTTTATCCTGAGGAATGGACAAAAGAAACGAGGAATAAGTCTTTAATGACTTAGTGAGATTCATATAAAAGAACTGGTAATGCAATAATTAAATGTGACCTACTGGATACATTTCGAGGAGTGATCTTACCGGTAGAAACAGTTCAACTAGATAATTTGATGTAGAAATGGTACTGGAGTTTTCATAGAATAGTTAATGAACTTGTGCTTAACAATAAACGAATCCAGCCTTATAACTTTTATTATTCTACCTTATACCTCCCGACGAGGAGCGACCTCGCAAACAATCAAGAGACATGCTCGAGTACATGTCGATCCAGCACGCGGGTTACAACCAACTCCTGACTGCAAGCGGCGCCTAGATAGATGGGTATCAAGCGAAATTACTTAAACCGACAGTCCTTACTGCCCGGCAGTAACTCGACTCAATCCCTGGGCCCAACTTCCCAAAGGCGTCCCAATGGGTATGACAAATAAACAAACAAGCTAGTAAACCGGATAATATCCGTTGCTCCTTGAGCTACATGTCCCGAACATAGTTCGTTGCTCTTTGCACAATTCAAGAACCAGCAGATGAGATTACAATATTGGAGAGTTATCATGATTGTGAATAGATATGATAAATAATAAATGATTGGATATGATTTAGTGATGAGTAAGAAAATCATGTTATAAGATGAGATGCCAAACAGGATTATGATGAACTATAGGTTGTTCGAGGTTTGGTAATGGAATAGTGACTTTTCCGTCCAAGTTCCTCAGGGCCGGATGCCAAACGGGGCTAGAATAAATCAGAAATAGAACCACACCTTAACTCGTACGGGGAACCTTGATGGCTTTGATTAATTCGTCAAACCTTTAACAAATTTAAATAATATTAATCAACTGAATTTATAATTCACCACAACAATTATTAGTACTTTTTCTTCAATTCTCATGTTGGTGAAATTGAGAACGTTCTTATTAAGAATGCTAGTTATAATGTAAATCTTAGTAAATAACACATAAGCTTAATTTATGTCATTACACTAAACATGAAAATTTTAGATGATGAATTTAAAGAAAAACATATTACTTAACTAACTCTAGGAAAACTCATCTTTTTAGTCTTTAATCAATTCCAAACTTTTAATAACCACACACCAAATCATACGAAATAACACCTTAAAATGTGTAACTTAGTCATTTATTGCTTTATTTTACATAGTAAGTTTAAAAATGCATATACTCGTTTTATAACTTAAATATAAAGATATAAACATGAGAGTTTTATCAAAACATGTGATAAGGGATGATAATATTATTTGATGGTTAGGTCATGAAGTGGCAAGAATAATATTGTAAGACTTATGAAAATAATATGTTAAACATGATAAATTTACCATTTAAATGCTATAAATAAGATCACAAAAATGTCAATTCATGATTATAAGTCATAATAATCTAATTATAACTCATACTATATCATGTTAAATTTATGTGTATGATAAATACATTGAATTATGATGGCGATCAAACTTATAAATTAAGAAAACAAAGATTGTGCCAAATAAACTGAAAATCACCGCAGTTTTGGTTTTACCTTTGATCGGACATCCAAATGAACTTGGTTTTTAAATCTTATTATGCTTTATGGTTTTCTAGCATCATGAGAGATATGGGAATCCAGGATTTTGTGAAAACACAAAAGTTTGCTATGCTAAATAATTCTTGCAACATAAGAGTTGCCATCGGATTTCCCGGCAGCAGTTTACGATTTATGAATTATGCATTTCTAGATCATATTATTGGAGAAAGATGTATTCATACAAAAGATAGAAGACACCAAGGAGAGTATTCAGCCATTGGCCTTGATCAAAAAGATTTTTTCTAGAATTAGTTATGATTTTTCTAAGATGCAGAATCGGCATTTCATGCGCAGTAAAAGCTTTGGCGTCTGTTTGGGTAGAAAAGAGCAAGATAAAATCTGGAAAAATTATTTTCCGAACGAAAACACAAGAAGGAACAACTTTTATTTCTTCTTATTTTTGCAGAATCGGATTATTTTGGTCTGTAGAAAATGGTGAAGAAGTGTGAGTATTTATAGGCGAAAATAGTAAATTAATCATACTTATTTAGGTCCCACCTTGATTATTTTATATTAATTCACAAAAAATCTGAATTTAATCATGCTTTTAAGGATGTCATGGCTTATCTCATAAAAAATATGTCATGGCTTACTTCATTAATTGGTTAATTGCATATCAAGTCCCTCAATTATTTATAATTAAAATTCAAAGTATAATTAGATTTCTTTGTTACATACATATTTATTCATGTAATTTTTCTAGATAATTCGATCATCTTTGTCAAGATTTGAAATTGAAATATATGTTTTAGGATTAGAGACCTATAAAAATAATAAAAGACTAAATTTTAAGTTTATGGACTAAAATGCAAATTTTTCTAAACATTTAGATTCAAAAATAGAAATTTTTAAAAGTTCAAGGACTAAAGTATAAATTTATTTTCTTCATAATTTTTGGGGTGTTACAAAATTAGCTATAGCAATGGCAAAGAATCCAGTGCACCATAATCAACAAAGCACATTGCTATCAAGTATCATTTCATCAGAGAACTCCAGACAAGTGGAGATATTGAGATAAAATATTGTCTGACGGAAGAACAACAAGCCGATATCTTCACTAATGCACTGTCAAGAGATCGATTTTAATACCTTCGGAGTATGTTGAGAGTATCCGAGAAATTCTTCAAGAGGGAGTATTAAACTATGAAGCATTTCCACAAGAATCTAGAATATTCTAAATATGTGGATGAATCTAGAGTAGTCCATCCCACACTAGTTAAACAATGTGCTAAACATATTTTAGGAATTCATCTAGAGAATTCATGTATAATATCTAGCAAGAGTATTCTACAAATGATGCATGGATGGGGAGGGGGGAGGGGGGGGGGGGGGGAGATCTAGAGATCTCCTCTCACACCTATAAATACACTCCATGGGTTAATATTGTAAACCAACCTCAAACACTTGAGCAATACAATCTAAAGATTTTGGTGATAAGTACTCCATTCTCGAAAGACTCTAAATTACCATTACATCTAAACTAAATTTCTCCTCCACTATCCACTATCCACATAAACACAAATACAAATCATCTATTTTCTAACAGTTGAGCTACTACTCTGCGAAGATGTATTATTAAGATCGATTTTGCAACATGATTTTCTAAATTTTAGTGACAAAATTATATGTCTTTGTTGTTTGTGTTAAATAACTGGGGGGTATAGATGCATTATGAATGGGTTGACAAATTAGGAAATATATTTTATACCGTTGGAAGTAAAGACTTTCATGCATTAAAAAGTAAATAAAAGAAAGGTGAGAAGTGGTTTGTAGCTGAAAATATAAAGGATATTTGATTTCTATAGAAATAAGATAGTAAATCAAATACATATATAATCACATTAAGGCCGTTCAACACAATATCCTCATTACCAGAGAAATGGAGAGTTCAATCGTTTCATCACTAACAATTCGTCAAACAAATATATGACAATCACACGACAAGCATCAGAATATCAACAAAAAAATGCCTAAACATGTTTGTATAAGTGAACATGGAGCTTAGAGCTCTTTTGCTATAGGAGGTTCCAAATCATATCAACAAAAATTGCCTAACAATAGCTGTATAAGTGGAAAATAGAAATGGAGCTTAGAGCTCTTCTGCTATACGAGGTTCCTCATCGAGATTTTTGCTTCTCTCCAGTGATACGCTAGCCATCAAAACCTAAATAACAATAATAAGAAAATTATTACAGATGAAATAAATCACAACAATAGCAATGCAAACAAATGCTACAGATGAAAAAAATAATAGTAATCTGCATACAGAAAATGCACACATACCTGCAGTCTAGACTTGGCTGTGTTGCCGTCCCCTCGATGGAACAGATGATCCCAAACACTTCTCCTTGAAAATGGCGCGAACCGGAGGAAAGAAATCAGCGCATACTGATCAAAATTGTTCAGTGGTCTGCCGGTTATAGCCCATCGCCCGTTCACCTTCAGGTTGATAGCCAACCTACTTGTTTGGCAATCTGGGTTCTTTATCATTTGCACCTCATCCAGAACCACGCGGTGCCACTCTATCTACACCTAAGCATTTTCGGGTTGTACCAGCCTATTGTAGGTTGTACACATGTACATTGATACACCCTTCATTTATGTGGTTCTCGAGCTCTGCTTGCCATACGGTAAGAACATACGGTGTACAAAGTATCAAAGTTGGCATTAGTTCTATGTCAGCTTCTTCATTTACACGTTGTTCAACGTCACATGCAACCAAAGATAGTATCATCAACATTTTCCCCAATCCATATGCATTTGCCAAAATGCCACCGCATATATGCTGTGGTTTCTTGCCATTTTGGTAAGATGTTACTGAATTCACAAACCCACCATCCCCTGCTCCCATAATGGTAATAACTTAGAATCCTCTCTAGCCAAAATCCACCCAAAACCTTCATTTTGGTGACTAAATAGGTTGGTCTCCATAAATGTGTCTTGTGGCTCTACAACCACCAATGGCACTTGATTACGAACGTGTAACTCAAGAATCGTAAACATCTTCAAAACAACATTAGTGGGAATTATGCCCCTTAGCTCATTGACATCAATGTCCTCTAACGAAGTGAATGAAGGCGACTCTGCGGTGATAAAATTCATTCTAGGGGTGGCAAGTTTGGATTTCGTTAGGTCAGTTCCCTCCGGTGAAGCATACACGATGACTTGAATTGGAATGGGGTTGTCACAACCCTTCTCGAGCATTTAGGCAAAATACCTACACTCACAGAAGAAATTGTTAGAACAACATTCTGATGTATTGGACATTTAGGAAAATACATGCCTTTTCACCAGCTCATTAGATAGAACTTCACTCTCTCATGCTAAAAAAACTAAAAAAGAAAGATTATATTGAAACATCTATAGATAGTAACTAGGAATCAGAAAACTGGAAAATAGCAACGTTCAGATTTATGGATGGATCTCCATCATGCAACCTTTATGACTCTACCTCGCAAATCATGATTGGTTTCAATTAAAACTTATAGACTTAATTCACTAAACAAAAAGCTTGGAAAAGCAAGACAAGACTCTCAACCATTAGATCTAATCTCTCGGGTTCCTTAGTCTTGTCTCGTTGTTTGTCTTGATGTACTTCATGTCTTTATATAGATGTGTTGTCCTTCAGTTCCAAGATATGTTATACACGATATGGAAAGCTATCAATCTTCCTTGTACTCCAATGTTTCTATCTTTGGCTTTGATCTTCATTACAAGAGAAGTTTTCTTAATTAACATGTGAGTTCCTTAACTCCTTCTTCATTGCCGACTTCATTCTTGTAAAGTTTTCCCTCTACGTTGTTTTGATGGGTTAGCTGCAGCTGTCAAAAGAAAAGCAGTGACGCTTCGAGCCGAGCAGGGTGCTTAGTTTGGGGTGTTACATGACCACTTTAGAGGGTTCTTGCAAATGTTTCTATGAGCTTTGAAGGCTTTTCTTTACAGAAAAACACTAGATAGTTTTGTAATTGATGTTTTTGCTTAAAGTCGTCTTTAAAAAAGTAAAGAAGAACACAAGCTCTACAAGCTGGGGATGAAGTGCTTTTAGAAGCACAAACTATTTTAGTATTTTAAGAGTATGATTTTGCCCTCTATCAAATGGTAGGTAATTCCAAAACTATTCTTCTTCCTCAAATAAATTGGACTTTTCCTTAAATTTGTGAACAAAAATTTATTAAATATGCCAACTCAATTTTAATCATGAAAAGTGTTATAAAGAGTAAGTATGTAAGAAGAATTAATAGTTAAAATGTTAAATTTATTATTTCACATAGAGTATCCCGTATATTTGTTCATTAATTTTAAACAAGACTAAGAACAAATTAAATATTCTGAGCCGATAAACCAAACAAAGAACAATTATTTTTGAATCATAGGTTTTTTCTTCGTCTTTAATTTTTAGCAGATAATCTTCTCTTAAATTGTAAATTAGAATTACACTAACAAGATATGTTTTGAAGAAAGACAAGCTTATTTAACTATTTTTTGTATTTAAAAGTTGCTTTTCGATAGTTACTACAAACACCTCAAAATTTTCGGCTTTAAGCAACATCTTTAATTTTTTTTTAAGTATTTTCAACTTATGGTAAAAAGCCGCTTTAAGTAACTTCAACCGAAAGTTAAGAACAAGTTCATTCTAGGAGCTCTTTCAAAGTGTTTGCAATGACTTCCACTTATAATTATCTCGAAACCAGTGATGAAAAGCACTAATGGTATAAGCTATGCATGATGTTTCCTTCTTTTTTTTTTCCTCTTTTTTTTTTGATGCATGACGCTTTTCAAAGCGCTTCTCGAAAATATTGTGTTTAAAAATATTTTATAAAAGACAAAAATGTTGATTCTCAAAGAAAAATATTTTATAAAAGACAAAGATGTTGATTCTCAAAGAAAATAAAGTTTGCGGCAAAAAGAAGTAACTTAATCGCAGAAAAAGTATAAAAACTACTTCTATAAGTAATTGCAAACACCACGAAGTCTACACTATTAACATTGAGAATAATAAAACAACTTACTATGTTTTGTTCTTTTTTATTGGTAGTTATAGGTGTTTCTTGAGGACAATGGCTTCCGCCAGCTTGGTATATTAAATAAAAAGTTCACACGTAAACGAACACTTTTGAACCTGAATATTGGTTACTACTTTCTTTTTTCCTTCTAAAAAAAAAAGGAATACTGATCCGAAAGAACCAGATATAATCATAGAAGAAAAAGTTTTAACATGAACCAAAGCATAGCGAAACTATCCCAATGGTGCAAATGTGAATGCCACTTCTTTTCATTCCATTAGTCTGATTTTTTAACAGTTTCCAAATGAAGACAAAAACTAACAAAGGTCAGCTGAATAGCAATTAAACAACCTAGAATACCAGAACTATTTGCATCTTAATCTCCATCCCTAGATCACCTAAGAAAATTATAAAGCACTAAAGAAAGAAAAATCCTTCATCAAAAATAACTTCCAATAATGTCCCAATGCTACTGCTTTTAAGAAGATGAATCGGGACAGTCACCCTTCGGCAATGTACTGATCATGCCGTCTTTGTACCACTTCATGAAACCTTCTTCAAGCGCCTCTCGCATCCATGCATGTCTGCAGCACTCAAAAGCTTCAGGAATCGTCAGCCAACTTCTTGTTCGGTGGCTTTTCTCTGGCCATGACTCAAGTTCCTCCTTAACGTGTAGGACATACATAGCAGCTCGGCACAAACCTTCCGGGCTATACTCATCTTGGAGTGTTTTGCTCTTGAAAGAGTAGCATCCCAGGAAATGCTGAAACACAAAAGAACAGGGTTTAAACAGATAATGTCAGTCGTAGCATGTCCCCATTTCGCCCAAATACTGCTAGGGAGAACCAGAAAATAAAAACGGATAATTACAGTTACATCCCTGAGGTTTGGCCTAAAAACAGCAATTTTCTATACAACTTAATTACAACATTGCAGATACAATCTCTAGTATGGACTCTTCTGATGTTAGAACGATTACAGAATAACAAGATTTTTTTCTTTCAGCAAGGAATCTCCATAATGGAGTATACTCAATCTGCTTTATATATCTAGATTCCATCTTTTGAGTTTTGACCAAAGATGCTGCATCTGCTTTGAACACAAAGAGGTATAAGAGAAAGGGCATCTCATAAAGAAATGTGATACTTTTGATCCTCAAAAAGTTGAAAAAAAAGATGATGCATGAAAGTGAAAGGAATCAAAGGGATCACAAGATAACCACATAGCCTAAACACTTTCAATTTGAAATAGAGGAGTGGCAGTGATTGACCAGAGATATTACTATGCAAACATCAGTATTCCTTCTTACTTTACAATGTGTCCATCATACTAACTAGGTATAAAACTATACAATTCCAACACATTCGTTAACTATCCAGGCATGCAACTATACCAATGACGCACTAAATCAATCAAATGCAGTTTAATTACGTAATATCGTGACTAAAACCATCAATAACTTGCTCTACAAGCTTCCTTCATCTTTGAATTAAGCATCATCACGAGTCTGCCAGTTTAACTAGCACAGTTTGTCAAGTAAAGGGCTCTGTTTAAACACACAGCAGGAACCATCCCCAACTTGGTATTCAATGTTATCTAAATTGTTGTCACCCATTGTCAATACACTAATTTCCATAAAAGTAATCTAAATCATATCATGTAAAGAAAATAGCTCAGAAAGAATTTACTATGGATTTATAACTCTGAGAAACTCAGAAACCGAATTCAGCAGATACCAAGCCTGTCCACTTATTTTGCTTTAAACCAACTTTTGGTAAAAGTTGAGCTAATGATGTAGGTAACATGTACTTTGACAAAAAAATTATTTGACCTATTTCATATAGTTTACTGCCCTTTTTTTTTTTTTTTTACTCAGAGAGAATATATATTCACGAATAGGGTGTTCTTTACGAACTTTTTTGATCTATGGATGAGTTTGCAATATGAAGACAACAAAAGCAAACCCTTAAAGAGAACTTGATGGTTTGCAATGTTTTTTTTTTCATCAGGTGACAACCTCATACAGAGTAGAGAACACATGGATAGGGAGTTGAAGGTAAAGGGGAGACCAAAAGCTGAGTAGCACAGGCAAGTGCTCTCTACGATAACATAGACCCAGAATTGATGTGGAAGTTCTAAGCAACAAAATTTAGCAAGACAATCAAGAGCACATCATAACCATTATGCAGATCGTTGCTTAAGCTCCCCTCAAATGAGCTTTCCTTCAGAAATCAACCCATGACCAAATAGAAGGTAACTCTAGTGGAACAAGGAATATAATCTGAATTCATTTGAGTTCGTTAGTTCATAACTGTATCGCTTATGCTACATTATACAAAAGTATGCAGCATTGCCTTCATAACCAATTCACTACAAGTTGACAACACTGAGTGGACTACACCTTCGTATTCAAGCAAAACAAATTATAACACAGAATCGGAAGATAACGTAATATATTTCCAAGTCTTACCACCAAATCTCCACGAACTCCAGCCTCTTCCATTGCTTCCCTAACAGCTGCCTCCTCAGCAGTCTCGTCGTTCTCCCATCCACCCTATATAGGGAAAGCCAAAAGCATAGTAAAAGAGGTGTTCTTCATCTCATTACCTTTTCTTTCAGCAAGAAATTTTCATAAAAGAGCATCAAGGGAAGCTTCCAATTTACAAAGCAAAATATGTTATAAAAAATTACATATGTGTAAATGTAATAACTTGGCAAAGGATAGTGACTTTAACATATTTATCTTGGCATATTGTGAAATACACACGTTGATATAACACAAGTTACATATAAGCCATATATATTACATGCATACACATCCTCAGTGTGCACATACGAGCAAAACTCAAGTTTATCAAGTACCTCAGGAAACTTAATACATTTGTTCCAAGACAAAGGAATACATCTTAGTTTAGTTGCCCTCTTTACATTCAAATCACGTACAGGTCCCAATTTCAACATAGAATAGTTCAAACATATATCACTACTGTAAGCTATATATCATGATAGCAAAACCAATGCAAATCTGTACAAAATCACATTTTACAACACTTACAGTGAGCATGGACTGAAAACAAAGTTGTATGCATTTTGTTCCAGTGATTAATAGTTCTCACCTTTGGAAATAAAAGACCAGGTCCACTAGTTGAATTGATCATTAGTACTTCAACTATTTTTTCAGATGTGTCAAGACCATCTTCTTGCACATTCCTGTATTTGAAGGGAATACACCTGGAGATCACTTCCAGTAAGAACCCATAAATTAAGCTGCATGCTAAACTAACTGAAGTCTTCGAAGCTAACCAAAGAAAAAGAAATCAGAGAATAGGCACCCAAAAAAGTTCAAACATTGCTTGGTATGTCCAATTCTAAAGTTGGACATATGTTGAGTTCATGATAGGTAAAAGCAGAGAAAAATTTATGTAGGTTCATTCCTTCCTCCATTAATTTGAAGCATAATCATGACACAAAGAAAGTGAACACCAGCACTCGAAACATGATCAACCATGGTGAGAAGACCTGATTAAAAACACATAAGCACATGGAATGCAAGCAACACGCTCAGGATTTTGTCTGCTACAGATACTAATCTATGAAGCAGTCAATTTGTACATTTTTTAATCTTAAGCTCAAACAGTTAAGAATTGAAAAATAAACTCAACACCATAGGGCCATCTATGCTCAATCTTAACACAACTGGCCCTCCCGAGCTACACATATTACACTTATGCTTTCTTCAAAACCTCAATATGAAAAGAGAGAATTGGACTTGTTCATAATTGCTCAAAAGCTTTGTATATAATAAAGAGGGGGGAGGAGAATACACAACTCCCATCAATTGCAAATGGTTCAGGGGTCAAGAGAAGTGCAAAAGCATAGATAGACTATACAAAGCATGAAGAAACAGAAGTTTGGAGCTTTCTTTCTCCAATAAACTATTCTTCCTTTGCCGATGAAGGAAAAGTCTAATCTACGGATAAAACTGAACCCATTCTCTTATACTGTTCTGCTTCCAACAAAATATTACAACAACCAAATGGGCAATTGAACCCAAAGCATCTCATTTCCCAACCGGAGAAGTAAGTATCCATTATTATTATAAAAATGAAATAAAAATTGACAAGCCCATCAATAAAATCAACTCCCATTTCACCCCACATTATCCCAACTGATGAATATACATGTACAAAATCACATGCAACCAAACCAAAACCAAACCAAACACACCCATCAAGCATATTCATTGCATGTGTATATATTAATTAATAAAAAAAATGAAAAGATACCCAGCAATGAGGCGATAACCAGCCTCGTAACGCTGCTGATGGCGACCAGTCCGAGCCACCAATTCCGACATTTATTAAATTATTAATTAAAATTGACTCCAAAATTAAAATGAATCTGTATACCGAACAATATAATCTACCACAGAAAGCAATAAACAATTCGCAAACAACTCCTCCTCCTCCTCCTCCACATTACTCCTCTTTGATTTCTACTGCCAAACAAAAAGAAAAAAAAAAGAAAAAAGGAATCTTTTTTGCATGAGAGGGTAAAAAAGGGAAAAGAAAAAGATTCAGGGTTGTTTAATGGTGGTGGAAGGGCAGCGAAAGAATCGGACCATGTCTCTCTCTCTCTCTCTCTCTGGTCAATTTTGGGGCGTCGCTAAATTCAAAGGTCGGTTACACATACCTTAATATATTTGTTATTATGTGCGTGTATGTATAATTATAAATATAATAATAACAGAGTCATGTCCTCAAATTACGTTTCTACCCCTACATTTGAAAGATATTGCTTTTCAACAACAGGGGTAATTTAGAGATTTTGCTTCAGGGTGAGCATATCGCCCACAATATTTAAGAATGTAGGGTAGGGTAGTCCTCCGCATTAATTTGATCCCCCTGTTAAGCCACGTCATTCCAGCTCGGACATTACTGTGATTTTTTTTCTCTTCCAATCCCTTCACAATTGAATTTCCACCTACAAACGTTTTGTCTGTTTGTACACGTGTCAACATCTGAATGGGACGAAAGCACAACTCTTTTCTCTAGCATCTAATTTTACTGTGAAAAAAATATATAATATAAAGGGTATCATGATTTTCATCACTTTGACACAAGTAAATTCAGTAATATTTGGTGCCAGTTCTATGTGAAAAATTAAGTTAATTAAATGTCTAAAATAATTCTTTCATGGTGCCACAATAGTTCAGAAAGTATCATAGATTACTTTGTTGATTATGATTATTCGCGTTCTTAATTTGTTAGAGTTAGAGGTGTAACGTTTATAGAGCTCTATTTAATAGTACAGTGTTTGAACTATTCACGTATCTTCTGCAACAGTCAAAACTCAACTGCGATGAATGCATAATAAATAAAAAAACACTAATAAAGCCTGAGTGAACGTTTAACTAAATGCGGCAAATAAGACAATAATTGATCTGCTCAAAAGAGTTGTATATTAGATTCTAACACACATTAGGACTTCGGCACAAAAAACTTTTCAAATGAAAAGAAGTCTGTTACACAATAATAATATTATACATTCTCATCGATAGATGACAAATTTTTAGGTTTAATGTACATCCCCTTAATCTTTCTAGTCATTGTCAAACCTCGACGCGAGAAATGAAAAACTGTTGTTCAATATGTTAGAGAATGTTACAATTTTGATGAAAACTCAGAAAAGAAGATCAGTAAAAAGTTTGAACTATTGAAAAATAGTACATTCACATAATTTTTTGTGCATAGTTAGTGCTATACTTCTATTTGTTGCATGACAAGTCTAGCAATTAACCAAGGCTAAGATGATATATATATATATATATATATATATATATATATATATATATACTTACTATTATATAAAGAAAGACAAACTTTAACACCAAACTTTTGATTTCCGATTTTAACCTTATAATTTTAATGTTAGAACAATAGTTTATTATTAAGTTCCTAATCTAGCCTTAATTTAAGTAGAATCATTAACTACAATAATTATGGTGATTGGGGATTTAGTTTCTTAAAATCTAGAACTTTCTATATAAATTTTGTATCTTAATATATCTAATATTTACTCATTTAAGTTATTTTCTTCAACATACAAATTAAAATAATTTTTATCACGCGGGAACCACGTGCCAGCGTTTCTAGTTATCAAAAACGAAAACAGATCTCTAATCTCTGTACACAAGAACTTATATAAGATGTAAGAGGCAAAATTTAGGAGTCTTCTTTATATTTTAAAAATCGATAGCGCATATTACATACACCTTTATTAGAAATCACATCTTCCAAATAACAAGCTATTGAGACGTTTGGTAAGCTTCTTGTGGTGGGTGAGGTAAATTAGGAGGTGTAAGCTAATCGAGCTTATAGTAGGAGTTATACCACACTACCAAATCACTATATAGTTAATTCTCTCTTGATTACAGGCCAGATGTAAATATATATTAAATATATCTTCTGTGTGTGGCTTTATTCCTTATAAGTTTAGCATAGAAGAGTTTTTTTTTTTATAACAGCCTTAAACGAACAGCAATATGCATGGTATGTGGCATGTAATTTATTATTAGCACAGAGACAAAAAATGGTCCAAAAGGAGCTACGTGAACTAACTTCCTGAAAGAGGTTCCAATAATGCACTCCACCTAGATATTCTAATACAAAAACAAAACCCTACTCTTAACTTGTACATCATTACCAAAAAGGACCAAACACCGCAATCTAGTTAGACATCAACCATCATACATTACTGCCATGTAGTGCAGTAAATAATAGGAAAAAATCACATACCCCTATCCTATTGCCCCAAAATCACTTACCCCTATCATATATATATTTTTTTATCACTTATCCTCTATCCTATTCTAATCTCATTACATTGAATCACTTACCCCTATCATATATATATTTTTTTATCACTTATCCTCTATCCTATTCTAATCTCATTACATTCTTCAAGACGAACTTAACCCATTAATCTCTCTAAATTGCGCACGTGCGGCTCGTGTACCACACTAATCAGGGTATTATGTCGTATGTCATATGGTGTCATATGGCAATAGGATACACCATATGACATTTCTCAAAACAGAAAGAAAATTGCATCTACACCCCTTGAAATCTAGTTTTAATGCTAAACTCTCCCACCAGGTTTGAATAATTATAGAAACAGTCCTAAAGTTTTAAAAACATGGAACAGGGGATGTATGCGACATTTTTTGAACTTTAAGGGGTTTCCTTACAATTATCCAAACTTAGTGAAGTCCATATGTAATGCTTTCTTAAGTTTTAAATGATATATTTTGTAATTATTCAAACAACAAAGAGTTTTTGATCAAATTTCAGGGAAGCAAATGAAATTCACAGATAAATATCATAAGCTGTAGATTGAGTATCATGTTGCTGATTCATTAAGTGGCTCTGTTTCTTGGAAGTTATCTTTTTGGTGGATGCAATGTCATGAATAAATATCATATTTAAGACTAAGGCATCTAAAGTCACCAAAAAGCATTACTTTCCTGATTGGTTAACATGTCCTTGGCAGCTTTGCTCCTATTGTATGCTTACTCACCAAAAAGCTTTTCGATAAAGGAATTTAAATTATGATTCACCACAAGTATACTGATGGGAGAACCAATTAAATCCATCATAAGACCTGCAAAAGACAAAATCATCAGCAAATTTTCAGATTCAGTGATTGGTTTGTTAAATAGTGAAGATTGGTTCTCCCATCAATTGCAAATGGTTCAGGGGTCAAGAGAAGTGCAAAAGCATAGATAGACTATACAAAGCATGAAGAAACAGAAGTTTGGAGCTTTCTTTCTCCAATAAACTATTCTTCCTTTGCTGATGGGAGAACCAATTAAATCCATCATAAGACCTGCAAAAGACAAAATCATCAGCAAATTTTCAGATTCAGTGATTGGTTTGTTAAATAGTGAAGAAAGAAATTCAGATAATTAGCCAGTTGAAATAAAACTTTAATCGCAGTGTAAGAGTAATGATACACGTAATCACAAGGAAAACGGAAAAAAGAGAACTTGAAAATGGCTCAAGATATCAATATTAATTCTGTCTCCAATGGTTGCACATATCAGTGAGACAGTGACCCCTCTTTACCACCACCATCTTCGCCTCCAAGACTACTTGGAAGTTGGTAGGTTGTAACCACTGTCATAATTCTAATAGTTAATAACAAAACAAAATATTCTGTTAAAGATATTAACTAACTGAATAACCACAAATAATTCGCCTATACCTTCTAATTTTGCTATATGTTACGCCACATTGCATGTGCATCCTTGCATGGAAACTCTCATCACTATCATCTGCATTTATATAGGCTAAACTCAACTTGAATTCTATTTAGTGCCAACTAATATTTCGCATTTCTCGCTTTATATAAAAATACACATTTTCGCTCTAGTTACATTTGCGAAGAGAACAAAAAGTGTTCATACGAACGCTCAAATGTTAGATCACTAATATCTACTCTGTAATTCCTCACAAACAGGCAGCAAATAAATCAATTTAGAAAACTATATTTCGTGCCTCCGAAAAGTAGCCAGAAACATATGTCATGGTTTCTTACTTTGACCAATCAAGTAAATAATGAGTGTTTAACCTGAAGAGGCTTCAACTGGAACGCAAGGATAGGAGGAGTTAAACAATGATAATCCATGAGCTTCATAGTCGATCAACTTGTTGCTTTACTTCCTTCTGAACTATGTTTTCCTCATCAAATGTCACAAAATTGATGGTTACCTCTATCACCAATAGCATATTTCCCGGTCAGTTATCATTTACAGTTGATCATAAGGAATCAGAATTGGTGGCTATGTCAGTTCTAATGGAACATGAGAGCTCCCTCTAAAAACCGCTTTCCATGACATCCAGTATAAACCCACGTTCACGTAAACATGCAGTTAGCGAATCTAATCCCTCATAAATCAAGTATTCTTCAGGATGTGTCCGGTCACCAGTGAAAAAGACATGCATAACATTAGCAAGTTCAATCCAGCTGCAACCAGGTGACTTCTTGACGTCTTGTTGCCTCATTGAATGTCTCAATTCTGCAACCTCTTCATATTCTCCAGCTTCTCCATAGATATTAGACATCAAAACATAACTTCCACAATGCTCAGGTTCGAGCTCAAGCACCCGTTTTGCAGCAACTTTAGCCAAGTCTGCATTCCCATGGAGACGGCAAGCAGCTAAGAATGCCCTCCACACAACTTGATTAGGCTCGATTGACATAGTGGACATCAACTCAAAGGCCTCCTCAAGCTTCCCAGCTCGACCAAGCATGTCGATTACACATGCATAATGTTCTACAGCTGGAGTTACACCATATTTTGGCTCCATTTCAGCAAGAAGTTCTTTCCCTCGTAATACAAAGCCTGCGTGGCTGCAGGCTGCTAAAGCCCCAACGAAGGAGATCTCGTCAGGATTCAGACCAGCTTCGCACATGCGAGAAAACAGATCCAATGCCTCATTGCCGAATCCCTGCATACCATACCCCATGACCATGATGTTCCACGATGCCACATCGGTAATATTCATCTCATCAAAAATTGCACGGGCCTCCCTCATACTCCCGCACTTTGTGTACATATCCATAATCGAATTATTGGTATATGTATTTCCGAGTTTGTCCAATCCTTTCCTAATCATATAGCCATGAATCTCTTTACCGTGCATAAGCGCTGACAAATATGAGCAAGCGGGAAACGCAGCAGTAACAGTCACCAGATCAGGCTCAAATCCAGCACTCAGCATCCCCTTCAAAAGCCTCAAAGTCCCATCGTGATCACCACATTGTTCATGAACACTAATAATCGAGTTCCACGAATAAATATCCTTCTCAATCATGTTCTTGAAAACGACCATCGCATCCTCGAGCTGCCTACATTTTCCATACATATCAATCAGTGCATTCAAAACAGCAGTCCCCGAGTCGTACCCCATCTTAACGGCAAACCCATGAACAAACCTGCCATTGTAAACATCTCCAGCCAACGCTAAAGCTGATAATATCCCAGTAACAGTAAATCGATTCGGCCCAACCCCAGCATCAACCATCTTCCTAAAAACCACAAGGGACTTATCAAACTGCCCAATCTGCACATACCCATTAATCATGGCATTCCACACCACAATATCGTCTCTCTCGGGCAACCCATCAAACACTTTCACCGCATCATTAATCAACTCAAACTTCAAATAACAATGCACCAATGCACTACCCACAAACAAATCAGACTCCAACCCAAGCTTAAACAACAGCCCATGAACATTCTTCAAATGCACAGCATTCGAACACGCCTTAATCACGCAAGGAAACGTAAATTTGTCGGGAGCTACTTCACCACCAAAAGTACGCATTTTGCGGAACAAGTGAAAAGCTTGGGTTGGAAGGCTGTTGATAGTTAAACCAGCTATCATGGAATTATAAACAAACACATTGTGGACATGGGTCGAAGCGTGAAACACGGATAAAGCATCGGTGATGGAATTACACTTGGAGTACATGTTGATGAGGCTTGTAGCGGAAAGAGGCGATGTTAGAAGATTATTTATTAGCATTCGTGAGTGGGTAATTCTCCCTTTGAGTAGTTGTTGATTCTGTGCACATGATTGGAGTAGTGAAATGTAGGTTGACAAATTGGGGATTTGACTTGTTGTTGTTGTGTGCTTAGAACAGAAATCGCGGGAGAATTGGAGGAAATGGAATGTGCGCATCATTCTCATTGTATTCTAACCTTTCATGTGTTGTTGGATATTAAGATCAAAATTTGATGTTTGTATTTTTGATGTTTTTAATGTTAAAATTTTAGCTACTGTATTCAGCTATATTTAGGTGTTTTTCCTGGTAATTTGTTGTTATGAGGTGTTATAATCTGTTTTGGTACAAATTTTGTTGTTATAGGTGGTGTTGTATTAACTACTTTTGGGTGCTACTTTCTGCAAATTTTAGGTTCTGTTTTGCTGGTTATAGATGCGATTCAAATATATATATATATATATATATATATATATATATATATATGATGAAATAACTTAAACTATTGGGGATTTGGACAATATATCAAAATAACTTAGGAAATAATGTGCAAATATGTGTAAGATTGCTTTTGAAGAATGGTAAGTATTTTACATCCGGATGCATCTTATATATAGGAAAGGATTCATCAATACATGTTATTATAATATTATCTAAGTATTTAATGAGTGTGGAAAAATTAATAAGGCCACATGAAGACACATGCTTGTGTCTTATAATACTCCCCCTTGGCCGTTTGAATTTTGAAACGTATATGATCCGTCTTCTGCACAAGTCTCTGCTGTCTCATTAAAAACCTTATAAGGAAAAACCCAGTGGGATAAAAACCTTATTAAGGGAAAAAGAGTGCAGCCGTGTGAACTCCCCCTCAAGTTGGCATCTCCAATTCTTCATAAGTCTCGTAGGTGACGCATCTCGATACTTTGAACATGTTTCTTAAAAGTTACAGTAGGGAGCGCCTTTGTAAAGAGATCCGCCATATTGTCACATGATTGAACATATTGGATATTAATTTCTTTGTTCTTCTCGAGTTCCTGAGTGTAGGCAAAATACTTCGGGTGTATGTGTTTGGTTCGATCACTCTTGACATAGCCTTCTTTCATTTGTGTAATGCATGCAGAATTGTCTTCGAATAGTGTTGTAGGACCTTCTTTAATTGGTAAGCCAGATGTACTTCTTATATGATGTGTCATTGATCGTAGCCATACACATTCACTGCTGGCTTCATGGAGTGCAATAATCTCAGCATGATTCGATGATGTTGCAACAAGTGTTTGTTTCTGAGAACGCCATGAAATAGCAGTGCCACCATACGTGAAAACATATCCAGTTTGAGATCTGGATTTATGTGGATCTGATAGGTAACCTGCATCTGCATAACCATACAATTCTTGTTCTGCATTGTTAGGATAAAATAGACCAAGATCAACAGTTCCTTGAAGATAACGGAATAAATGTTTAATTCCTTTCCAGTGCCTTTTTGTGGGTGATGAGCTAAACCTGGCTAATAAATTCACAGTGAATGATATATCAGGTCTAGTACAATTTGCTAGATACATTAAAGCTCCAATGACACTTAAATACGGAACTTCAGAACTAAGAATTTCTTCATTTTCTTCACTTGGACGAAATGGATCTTTGTCTTTAGCTAATGGTCTAGCAATGATAGGATGATTTAAAGGAGTTGCTTTATCCATGTTAAAACGTTTTAAAATCCTTTTGGTATAATTAGATTGATGCACTAATATACCATTTTTAGTATGATCAATTTGTAAACCAAGACAATATTTAGTTTTACCAAGATCTTTCATTTCAAATTCATTCTTTAAATAATACATCGTTGAATGAATTTCTTTGTCAGTGCCAATGATATTTAAATCATCTACATAAACCGCAATAATTACAAAACCAGATGATGTTCTTTTGATAAAAACACATGGACACAAATAATTATTTATATATCCTTCTTTCAATAAATATTCACTCAAACGATTGTACACATGCGACCTGATTGTTTTAAACCATATAACGATCTTTGCAATTTAATTGAGTACATTTCTCTAGGTTTAGAGCAAGATGATTCAGACATTTTAAGTCCTTCATGGACTTTCATATAAATATCATTACCAAGTGATCCATAAAGATAAGCTGTGACAACATCCATGAGATGCATATTTAAGTTTTCATAAACAGCTAAACTGATTAAGAATCGAAAAGTAATTGTATCCATTACTGGGGAATAAGTTTCACCATTATCAATCCCAGGTCTTTGAGAAAAACCTTGTACAACAAGTCGAGCTTTGTATCTTACAATTTCATTTTTTTCATTTCTTTTTCGAACGAAGACCCATTTGTGCCCTACAGGTTTCACGTCTTTAGGTGTGAGGACAATAGGTCCAAAAACCTTTCGTTTGTTAAGAGAGTTCAATTCAACTTGCATAGCATCTTTCCATCTAACCCAATCGTCCCGATTTTGGCATTCATCCACATATTGTGGTTCGGGATCATCATTTTCATTCATAAGATCATAAGCAATATTATATGAAAACATTTCACTTATATTTTTCATCTCATTTCGATTCCAAATAACTCCTGAATTAACATAATTTACAGAGATCTCAGTATTGGAATTTGGTTCGGTGATCTCTTGAGTTATCTCATTTGTCACATTTTCTGTTTCATCATTAATAGTTTCCTCGATAATGGAGTTAATAATATTTTCTCCTTTTCGTTTTCGAGGATTCTTATCTTTTGAACCAACAGGACGACCACGTTTCTTACGTGCATTTATTTTATTATTGTTGGATATGTCCTTCGGAATTTCAATCCGAGCAGGAATATTCGCAATTGGTATATGTGATTTGGTTACCCGTTTTATATCAGTAAATGCATCGGGTAATTGATTTGCAATATCTTGAAAATGTAAAATTTTCTTAACTTCCAAATCACATTGTTTTGTTAAAATATCATAGTGTGATAAAGATGGATTATACCATGATATATCCTTTTCCAACTGCTTTTGTTCTCCCCCTAAGGTTGGGAAATTTGCCTCATTGAAATGGCAATCGGCAAAACGTGCCGTAAAGACATCACCTGTTAATGGTTCAAGATACCTGATTATAGATGGTGAGTCATATCGAACATATATCCCTAACCTTCTTTGAGGTCCCATTTTTGTTCGTTGTGGTGGTGCAATCGGAACATAAATTGCACAACCAAAAATCTTTATATGGGAAATATTAGGTTCATGACCAAAATCAAGTTGTAATGGGGAGTATTCATGATACGAGCTTGGTCTAATGCGAATTAGTGATGCAACATGTAAAATTGCATGACCCCATACAGAAGTTGGTAATTTAGCTTTCATTAACAATGGCCTAGCAATTTATTGAAGGCGTTTAATTAATGATTCAGCTAAACCATTTTGAGTATGTACATGTGCAACACTATGTTCAACAGTAATTCCAGTTGACATACAGTAATCATTGAAAGCTTGAGATGTAAATTCACCAGCATTGTCAAGTCTGACTTTCTTGATCGTATAGTCAGGAAATTGAGCTCTTATTTTAATTATTTGAGCCAAAAATCTCGCAAATGTCATATTACAAGTAGATAATAGACAGACATGTGACCATCGACTTGAGGCATCAATTAATACCATAAAATATTGAAATGGTCCACATGATGGATGGATAGGTCCACAAATATCACCTTGAATTCTTTCAAGAAATGTTGGTAATTCTGTCTTAATTCTAAGTGGTGAATGCTTTATAATTAGCTTTCCAAGAGAACATGCTTCACATGGACTAGTATTATTCAAATTGAGTTTGGATCCTTTTAATGAATGTCCATGTGTAGTTTCAATTATCTTTCGCATCATTGTTGAACCCGGATGACCTAGACGATCATGCCATAAAGTTAATAATTCAGGATTTTCATTGACTACCATATTTGACTCGATAGCATTAATATATGTATAATGCAATCCTGATAAGAGTTTTGGTAGTTTTTCAAATATATGTTGCTTTCCTGATATATACTTAATAATAAAAAGATATTTAATTTTGTTTTCAGTTTTTGAGTTGGTATCATATCCATGACGATATATATCATTAAAACTCAACAAATTTCTTCTGGATTTTGGGGCAAATAAGGCATCGTTGATGATAAAAAACGTTCCATTTGGTAAAATAAAACTAGCTTTACCAAATCCTACAATCAGGTCAGTAGGACCTGATATCGTATTGATTTTTGCCTTTGTTGGTTTTAGATATGTAAAATATTTCTTACTTGTGAGAATTGTGTGAGTTGTACCGCTATCAGAGATGCAAAAATCACCGGTATGCTCCATACTGGCTTCATGTCAAACAAGTAGAGTGAAACATGATATAACAATAAACGAAGCATATATTTGAGAAAAAGGGAAATAGTTTCATTAAGATACATAAGGAAACACAATTAATGAAAACACAGTACATTACAAGCAGAAATCGCAAATACATATCAATTCAAAAATCACACAACAAGGAATCACGCAATGCAAATCAAATCAGGAATCACGCAGACATGAATCATATAGTTCATATCAAGCCATAGTAACATCATGATCATCGGCGAAATCAGATGCTGCGAAATATGTGGGATTATTAGGCATTTGTTCAACAAGGTTCACTTCCTTTTCTTTGCCTTTACTCTCTTGGTACAATTTACAAAAATGTTCAGGTGTACGACACGTATTGGCCCAGTGTCCTTTCATTCCGCAGTTAAAATAGTAACCTTCAGATTTATTATGAGCATTTTTTCTTTTATTATGATGGTTATTGTTATGGACCGTATCACTGGTCGAAGGGTTGTGATAACTACCTCGACCACGTCCACGACCACGACCACCTCTATGGCCACGACCACCTCTATGGCCACGACCACATCTAGAAACATATCCTCCTCTGTAACCACCCCGACCTTGATATTGGCCTCTGCCTCGACCACCATTATTGTAATTTCTTCGTCCACGGAAGATTGAGAAATTTACGGCATGTGCTTCTGGCAATGCATGTGCTCCAGTTGGGCATAACTCAGAATTCTTAATCAATATATTATTACTATTCTCTGTCGTTAACAACACCCTCTCTAGTTCGTGATACTTAGTGTATCCGACTAGTCTGTGTTGCATTTGGATGAGTATATGACTGACATGAAAGGTAGAAAGAGTTTTTTCAATCATTTCCTCATCAGTAATTTCCGTTCCGCAAAATTTTAGCGTTTGTCGGATATTATGGATGGCAGAGGAGTAATCATTTACTGATGTAAAATCTTGGAACCTTAATGTGTTCCACTGATGTATGGCTTTTGGAAGCATTGTTTCCCTTTAGTGGCCATACCTTTCATTCAGATTAATCCATAGCTCAGAGGGATCTGTAATATCGAGATATTCCGTTTGCAGGAAATTATCTAAATGTCTACGCAGGAATATAATTGCCTCGCATCGTTGCTGGTCAGTACATTCATTTTCCTCATCAATTGTTTCCGCGAGGAATTTCGCAGTAAGATGCGTTTTCACATTTGATTCCCATTGCATATAATTTTTTCCATCGACAGTGAGTTCGGTAAAATCTACTTTCGAGAGATTAGACATATTGCAGCTAAATGAACATTTAAACAAACATAATTAGGATCAAGACATTTTATTTTAATACACAACCACACAAACACAATTATTACAATAATACAATGTAATTATCTCATCTCTAGCCAAATCTTGAACTCAAACATTATTATGATAAAAGAGAGGAATATCATAGGGACAAACATAGGAGTGTCCTCATCTACAAGCATAAACATAAAAATTGAAAGGTAAATGAGGATCAAGATCGCTGTTGTTGTAGAGATCATTTTGCAAGATGAGAGAAATAAGGTGAAGATTTGTGTGGAGTTTGAGTTATGAAATCTGCATATTTATAGAAGAAAGATATCTATAAGTAGCCGTTTTATAGCCGTTAGAAAATGATCGTTTTTCTTTATTTTGGCATGTTTTACGAACGGTAATGTCTTTAATAATTTAGCAACAAAACTTAATTGTAATAACATGTAAAATAATTTTCGCCGCATTAATGATGTTCTAATAGGCATATTGAATAATATTACGATAAGTAAATACACATATATTTTCCGCCACATTACTATGTAAAAACTTTCATGTGCTTGTGGAATAGTATAAACAACTAACATAATTGAAATAATCTAATTGCGTAAATAATTTCCACCACATTACTATGTAAAAACTTTCATGGGCTTGTGGAATAATGTAAATAACTAACATAATTGAAATAATCTAATTGCGTAAATAATTTCCGCCACATTACTATGTTAAAAACTTTCATGGGCTTGTGGAATAAATTAAGCAATATAGTAGGAGGTAAAAGTAAAACCTTCCATAATAATTAAGTGTTAGTAGTGATTTTTAGCTTGGGGTTAACTCAAACATCAATGAGTGTTAAGATTATAATTAGCATTAGAGTTAGATAACAATAAAATTATAAAGACATTTTCATCTAATCTTAAAATTATAGATTGGCGGTAGTCCGCACTTGTCTATAATAATGTAGATAGATGAACACGTAAATATAAAACTTTAACAACAAAATTATAAACACATATTCATCTAATCATAAAAATTATAGATAGGCGGTAGTCCGCCTTGTCTATAATAATGTAGATAGATGAACAAGTAATCATAAAACTTTCATACCTTTTGACGTTTTGACGAAGGAACTTGATTTTTCCGGATCGAGCACTCTCGTGCTGATAACGTGTTATGAAATAACTTAAACTATTGGGGATTTGAACAATATATCAAAATAACTTAGGAAATAATGTGCAAATATGTGTAAGATTGCTTTTGAAGAATGGTAAGTATTTTACATCCGGATGCATCTTATATATAGGAAAGGATTCATCAATACATGTTATTATAATATTATCTAAGTATTTAATGAGTGTGAGGAAATTAATAAGGCCACATGAAGACACATGCTTGTGTCTTATAATAATATATATATTTTGCTTGTTCTTGGGTGGTCTTATACAGTTGCTACTTTTGGTTTGTTTCCTACTAATTATCTCTAGCATATTCTTGCTTGTTTTCTACTATCTTATGATTTTTTGTGGTGCTTGTTTTTCTTCTCTTTTCATTTTCTTACTTTTATATTTTACCTTTTAAGGTTGTTTACTATATTTCAACTGCAGGAAAAGCAAGTTCGTAAAAGAAAAGGCACAACTAACTAAGTCCTCAAAGTATTGCACACTTGCGACAGTTAGATCAAGTGCAAAGATCAATGGCAATGGTACATGTCAAAATTTGGAAGCTCCACCAGAATGTAGCCAAAAAAATGCATTTGAAAGTGTTGCTTTTACGCCTGTTAGTAGTGTTAGATATCCTCAAGTATAATTGATTATTGATTAGATCAAGCATTCTTCGTAAGGTAGGACAATTCCGTGTAACTTTAACACTTGGATTTACACTTTAACACTTGGATGTTGTTAAGCTCTTGGATATTGAACGTTTGCGACTTTAATATTTGAATGGTAAGCACTTGAATTTAGGCGTGCTTGTAATGTAACGCTTTAATTTCATGAATTTCAGAAGTTTGTATTTTCAACTCGATTTTTTATCACCTATTTTATTATTATATATTTTTAAGATAAGCAATAGATTCGTATTTAACATTTTCTTGAAAATATCAATTTTCGAAATGATTCAGTTGTTGGAGGAAGTAATCATCCATTTTTAAGTTCTGTTGTGGCTTATAATATTTTAGTTGTACGTTGAAGTATAGAACAATGGGTACATTGGTTTAAGAATAGGGATAAAGGCAATAAACTATTGAGAATGTTTAAGAAGTACTAGTAATATGGTTAATTCTTTTTGAAATGGGTAAGTTTGCAATTATTTTAAAAATAAAGGGGGGGTTATATGAAGTTTCTTCTTTTAAAGGGGTCTTCCCACCATTAAACATAAAACATGGATTTTTTTTACTATTAACATAATGTGAGGGGCTGTTGAGCTATTAGATCTATGAGAATAAGGATACAAAAGTCATTTCACAAACAAATGTTCACGCCCGCTCCCACTTTTCCACAAGTGTATCTCACTTCCCTAACTCTCTAGTCTCGCCCAATTCAACCCTAAACGCCGCCACCACCAAAACCCGCCGCCGCCGCCACCACCACCACCACCAAATTCGTCACCAACACCACTAGCACCAAACCCTCCACCATTAGCACCAAACTAACCATCACCACCACAACCAAACCCACCAAATCACCAAACCCATATTCTTGTTCGATCTACTTCGAGAATGTCACTACGAAGTTTGTGACAATCTTGACAGATCCGTGCGTTGTATGGGGCGCCACTCCCCATGGCGGCGAAATCTGCTCAACCGCCAAAAACCACCAGAAATTTCGAACTCCCCGCAGAGGTCGTTCGCCGCCGTATCTCGAGCGCCGTCGGAGTTATCGATTCGGAAATCGTGCATTGATGACCCGTTACTCCTTGCACCGAATCGAATGATTCAGCCCAAGAAAGTTGAGATCTATAAAGGAAAACGTTTAATTTTCCTACCAGATGATGAAGTGCGTATGCTCTTGAAGCCCTTCAAGCTTGCGTTGGTGTGTAAATTTTCACACGGATGTCCAAAACTGAATGGGCTTTCTTTAGGATTTCGATCGATTGGATTGAGGGGTAAATACACAATTGGACATTTGGATCCAAAGCATGTTCTTATCACTTGCACTGTTGAGGAAGACTACTCGCTACTATGGCTGCGTCTAGAATGGAGGATTGGAGGATTCCCGATGAGGGTGTTGAAATGGTCTAAATCCTTTACAATCGAAGAAGAATCTCCCGTGGTGCCTGTTTGAATTTCGATTCCAATGCCTCCGGCATATTTCTTTTCTAAGGAATTGCTTGTTGAAATCGCCAAAATGATAGGCAAACCACTTCGAGTTGATGAAGCAACGACATACCGTACTAAACCTGGCATTGCTCGCATTTGTGTTGAAATTAATGTTATGGAAAAGCTTCAAGATTCAGTGGTGGTTAGGATGAGTGATGAAGATGTTCACTTATCTATAATATATGAAAAAATACTCATATATTGCACGGCTTGTAAGCATCTTGGACATGCTTCTAAAACATGTTATTTGAATGCAAAAAAGACCCCTGAAGATGGCATTACATGTGAGAATAGTGCAAAAGGAAATGGGAAAGAGATAGAAGAAAGCACTAAATATGCCAAGGAGAATGAGCAACATGTGTTTGACGAAATGCCTGAGAAAAGAACAGAAAAAAATTTGAGAACAACTCCATTATTTGTAGTCGAGCAATCGAATGTTGTGATGTCAGGGAATGCGCCGCTTAATACGCTTGTACCTACTGGAAATCGGGGCAGCAATACGCCCTCAAGGTTAGCTGTTGAATATCCGACTTGTAGTAATCGGTTTAATGGTTTGGCTGAGTTAATGGAGGATACAATTTGTGTTGGCAATGATAACTCAAATGATGGTGCTAATGAGTCTAATGATTTAAATGTTGATGGTGAAGTTGGGATCTTAAGAGCTTTTGATGTGGTGGAGAGTAATATTGTTTCTAAGTTAGATTAAAATGATAATGAGGTTGTTATTTTGAAAAGTAATGATGTTGTTGCTGATTTTGATAGTGAGAAAAATGATAATGAAGTTTCTTCCAATGATGGAAATGGACATGTTGGTGGGAATTTAAATGTTGATCTTGGAGGAGTTAATTTAAATATAGATGAGGGAGATGAGAACTCTCGTAATGATGATTTTGGGGCTGTTGTTCATGTGAATAATAATGAACATGAGGTTGTTGAAGAGGAGAAATTAGAAGAAGGTGAAATTATTGTTAAGGACACTCACGAGGCTTGTGATCTAGAGCTACTAAGGATAGAACAAGTTCAACAAGTGGGGGACGAAAACCAAAAGGAGACTGTGGAGACATATCAAGAGAAGGAGAAAGAAATTGGAAAATGCCTTATAAACAAACATAACTGGACTGATTTAGAAGACATAGGAAAGGATGTTTTTGTTGAAACTCGAAGAGATTTTAAGCCTTCAACAGATGATGTTTTTAAGGATATTGTTGATACACGAGCTTAACATTCGGATTCAGAATGCCAAAGGCATATTGACTTCGACTCAATTGATTATATTATTATCAACGACTCCACCGATGACAGGGGTATGCTGTCGGATTCCGAGTGCTCAAAGAAAACCCGTAGGGTCTCTCCAAATCACGAATACATAGAAATTGGACCGCATCAAGAAATTGATTATGTCAATGCTTTTGGGGATGATGAAAGCGAATACCATGTGCTAAATAAGCAACTGTCTACACCTCAAAAGTCAACGGTTAAAGAAAAAGTATTAGCTGCTACCAAGGAACCTAAAAAGAAAAATGCAATCGAGGAACCTGATAGAGAGTATCATCTTGCGATGGTCTCTAACCGTGGCTGTCGTGATGACGGAATCACGAGCAAGGGATCTTTTGGAGGAGGAAGATCTAAAACAGTTGAGTCGAAGAAATTCGATAGCACACTTGTTGTGAGAAAGCAAACTAAGAAGGAGAAGAAAGCAGCCAAGGACCCTAACAAGCCAAAAAGGGCTCCGAGTGCCTTCTTTGTGTTTATGGAAGACTTTAGGAAGCAATACAAGGAGTCACACCCCAACAACAAATCTGTGGCTGCTGTTGGTAAAGCTAGTGGCGACAAGTGGAAATCACTGAGTGCTGAGGAGAAGGCACCCTTTCAGGCAACAGCAGAGAAGCACAAGGCAGAATATGAGCGTAAAATGGAAGCTTACAACAGGAAATTGGCCGGAGAAGCAGATGAGGAGTCTGACAAGTCTAAGTCAGAGATTCACAATGAAGATGAAGACGAGGATGGCAGTGGTGGAAAGGAGGATAAAGATGATGATTAAGCAAGTGGTGGGTGTCATGGAAGATTATAGTATGAATGAAGGATGATATTTTAATATAGTTACTCGTGGAGTATCAATATAAACATGTACTTGGGGTGCTCATATAAACCCCCTTAGTTGTTTGGTTTTATTTGTTTTGACCGTATGGTTGGGTACGTCACTCGGTCTTATTTGTAGTACCCCCCATCTTTTCCTCTTTTATAAAACTTTCTTTTCTTCTTCGTATCTCACTCCTCTATAAAAGGAGGTAATTTGCTATGTATTTAAAAATACACATAGGGATTTCCTGCTTCTTTTCATTACACAAGGGATTTTTTTACAACACACGGGGCTTTCTGCCATAAATCCTATCATTAATTTCATCTCGATTATCTAAAAAGTTACGCGTGTTTGTGTTTTGTGTCAGACACATCAAATAGTAAAAATATCTTTCAAAATTCGTATTGCATAGTCCATATCATGCTAGTTGCACCGTGCATCGTAGGTTCTTCAAATAGGAAAATTCTTTGGTGGACTGGGTCCATACACAACTCTGTAGACCGTGCGGTTCAAATTCACTCCACTCATTCATTACCTAAATGAAAAAAAAAAACAACTTCTCACAAACTATCCTTAATTATCAGATCATTTATCCATAAATAAAACAAAACATAACTTCCACCACTTTTATTTCTCAGAGGTATTGCTTAAACGGTAGAAAAATTCTGATTTTCTAGTACTATTTGAAATATTTTAATGAAGAAATTTTATGAATTAAAAAGAACATATATTGCGCTAACATAAGAAGAAACCCACTTCATCTTGAAATTTGAATTTCGCTGAAATTATATGAACGAAGTCTTGTATAATCTGCATTAGAATAATTATTTTTTCCCGTGAAAAAAAACCCCTGACTGCGTAAGTTTACATAAAAAAAAGGTTGAATTAAAATTTTAATCAATGGATTAACAATTTATATAAAGTATGCAATGAAATTTAAACTTCTTGTATTTGGTTAACATTTTTATTCAATTTGACGAATAAGCCCAGCAATCATTCTCTTTTTCATCATTTCTTAAAACCCAGAGCCACTCATAATAAACCCAACAAAAAAACTTGTGGAGGAGAAGTGTTATAACAATATTCTTCTCATAATCTGCATGACTAAATCGTATAAATTCTACGAGATATGAACGTTCTGGAATTCTTTTTTATATTTAAAAAGTTATGAAATGATGGAGGAAAATGAAATTGGAATTGAAACATATGAAATTTAAGAAATCAAATTTTTTCTGCAGTTTTTGCATATGGAGTAAGATCATTGATGATAGTTTTGCAGCAGGTTAATTGCTTTTCTTTATTATAGTTAATGAATGAATGGAGTAAATCAGTTTTTGAGCGGTTTTTTTTTTTTTTTTTTTTTTTTTTATTTACTTAATGAATGGGTAGAATGAATTTAAACCACACGGTCTACTTATAGACCTGGTTCACCTAAGAATTTTCCCTCTAAATATATAAAATTGAAATGGAAGTGAGAAATGAAGCTACTTGTATATTGCTTTGTTTCATGATTTTAGTTCAATAATTATATAAGTTCTTAAAGAATATAATTCTTATTTCTAAACAATAACTGTTCAGTGTTCAATTATCACTAGGCAATCGCGATCCATATTTGTTATATGTCATGAAGTATCACATTGTATGTTCTATATAAAAGCATATTACTTTTTTTAAAGGAGAAGGAGTGTACACAAACTAAGATCTTCAAATCAAATATCATTTGAATTTTGTTCAATGTTAGTACAACAATATGTGATTTTCTTTTTACTGTATCACAAACTTTGAATTACAATTCATTCTATAGCTAAATGTTCTCTCTTCACAACCGTTTACAAATTTGATTTACGGAAAGAATGAGAATTGCTTGATTCCTATAAAATAAAACTTCAACCTAATTTTTGTCGAGTTGATTTACTAGACTAATCTGTTATGAAAGACCTAACGGAAATAACCAATCAGCCGTCTCTGTCGCCGACAAACATCCCCGTGACCACTTAGTTAATTCTGCCGGATCCTAAAAATTTGGTACCAAGAATTCAAATAAGATTACTCCCAATAGAAATCGTTACATATGCAAACAAAGATCACCATGAATTCGAGGAAACTAGGGGAAACCTAACCCCATGAAAAATGGTGGAAGAACGTCGAAACATTCATGTCACCCAAGCGACTGATCTAATGCCATCCACACAAGTTGAGTTTTCCAGCGACATACGCAATGAAATGACGAATGAGTGGAAGGACATCATCATCGACGCATTCTCGAGAATCCCTGGGTAGCCCTTCAAACCAGGTTCGACTTGATGTGGTCTCTCCGCAAAGAATTTGAACTTGTGGACCTAGGACACATGTGCTACAATTTGAAAGGATTGCACCCTGAAAAGAGAGAAATGATCCTCACAGAGAGACAATGGCATCTTGCTGGTAACTTCCTATCAATTCGAAAGTGGACGCCAAACTTGAGGGCTGACACAGACAAGGTGGAGAGCGTGATCACATGGATTAGAATACTGAATTTACCATTAGAGTACGTCCGAGAATTGGTGATCGAAATACTGGCAACTATCATAGGTGATCTGATTAAAATCGTGGGCAATACCTATAACGCGATGCTAGGGAAGTTCGCACGCTTCTGCGTTCAGCAGGGGCGGAGCCAGGAATTTTGCTTAGGGGGGGGGGGGGGGGGCGAAACGTTTGAACGAGCGATATAATTGTTTTGATCTAGCGATATACACCTTTTTTTCCAAGTAGTATAGATTTTTTTACCTTCACGAAACATATAAGATCGTGAGATTTTTATTTTTCTACTACGTATGTTTTTTCCGATTATGCAAATCACATAAATAAATAATTGTAAAATAATTAGGAAACCAATAAAGACGCACAAAAAATCATGTTTAATCATTCAGATAAAGGAAAATATTTGTGACAAACTTCTGACAATTAATCAAATTATGAAGTAATCAACTCCTAAAATCAAAACTAACTCCTATCATTAAGGTAATATATCTATATATAAGTCTGACAAGATATATAATATCTCCAAATTCTTTTTTCACGTTGCTACTTAAATGTAATTATTCCTACAGAATAAATCATATATTTCCTGTTTCGTATGCATTAATATCACACACACACATATATATTTTTAATAGATCACATATATATTTATATATCATATATGCATACAATAATGATATATATACACATATATACTAGGAGGTGGGACCGAGGCTGGGGGGGGGGGGGGTGCCCCTGCTCGCACCCCCTGGCTCCGCCCCTGGCGTTCAGGTTGGCACCGAGAAGCCCCTCAAACTCGGATTATGCATAAGTGAAAAAATTTATCAGATTGCTTATGAGAATCTCCCATCTTTGTGTCATAAGTGTGGACATGTGGGGCATCAGACGAATAGATGCGAGGAGGAGGTTAACAAGTCATATGGTCCCAAAGGCTCTTAGTCTAAGGAGGTTTTGGAAACGAATCATGCGCAACAAAACAAAACCGAGTGGCTATTATACAAGGCAAAAAAAAAATAGACATTGGATGGAAGTGAGTCGGAAAAAAAAAGAACGAAGTCCAATCGAATGGAAGAAGGGAAGTTCATGGGAAGGAAAATCAAGGGGATAGTAAAGAAGGAAAGTGAGCCTCGAACCAAATCCCCGAAGATACATGTCCAAGAATTTTCGTGGCACAAAGAGTGGACGCCAAAAGAAAGAGAGTGCTACATGCTTCCTTGAATCTGAAATTCAAAAACAAAAGTTGGAGGAAAATCGGTGGGGGCCAAATTTAATACAAAATCGCACGTCTCCTTAATGGAACAGAAGTCGAACACGGCTAGTGTTGTGATAAAATTCATAAGTGCACAAAATCGTAATAAGTAATAAAGTGATAAATAGGGTTGTCGGTCCCACAAAGAATAAATAATTAATTAAAAAATTAATTACCTCTAATTTTATTTGAGAGATCGGAGTTTCAGATTGTTCAAGCGAAATGATTAACAATTTACTGACTACATGTAATTAAACATATTGTTATGAGTTTCACGTTCAAAATTGTTGTTGTTTATCACCCATTTTGCTTTATGTACTCTTTTTCAAGTTATACATAGATTCTAGAGCTTTACAACTAGAAATGGGTCTAGTTATGTAGATGTGTGCATGTATGTTCGATGGTGATTTTATCAACCACATGAAAACGGATAGATATATTTCTACTATATCTGAGAATTCACGGTATTTGCTTCGAAGCCATTTCACAAAAATCTTCTCTCGATTTCATTCGATCCTTAGTTCATCCAAAAGTTGGCCAGAATTCTAGAAGCATTATATTCACAAATAAATACACCAACTATTTTGACATCGTAACAATACGTTCAATTTAGATTAAATCATCGTAATTAGGCCACATCACTATCTAAGTAAAGATAATTTAGCACAAGAGAGACAAGTAAATAGAGTTGCGTATGAAAATCTCAACTTTGTGCAACTTTACGGTTGTGATCATAACTTTCTCTTGAGATGTCGGAATCACAAATCGCTTGTTGCGTTGCAAGCTAGACACATGTGGTTTTTCAGTGATATATAGAACTTAACATAACTCAATCTAAAACAGAGCCGGTGAATTTTTGAAATCTCAGTTCTTTATTGCCAAATCATATCAACATACTAAACATGAAAACAAACATAAAAACACCATAAAACTATTAAGAATAACCAAGTAAACAAGTGTAAAAGAATGATAATAATGAGTATTCCCCAAACTCATCAGCTAGGAGTTCTAACTCCTTTTAAATATTATCTAACATAGAAGAGATAATTGATTTCACTAAGGAGGTGGAAGAAAACTCACAAAAAGCAAAAACAAAGCATGGAGATCAATTTTGTGAACGACATGTTGATAGTGAATTGGGGATGGATATGGGATTTGAAACAAGGATATGCCAAATTCAAGGGCCCTTTAGGATATTATAAACCGGGACCGAAGAACGTCTGATTCACGTTCTAGAGATTCCAGCGACGAATCAAGATATCGGTCTATTGGGTGGAGAAGGAAGACCACTTGAACTAATGGTAGCAGAATACAACACTGAGCGAATGGGAAGCGATGCGTCAAGGAACACTAACGAGGGAAATATTGAATTAACTGTGTGCGACATGGATGAGGATTTCCATTGACAACCTCATTTTACCGATCCATCTCAATCAATCCGTAATGAAATATATTTTTTAGAGCTGTCAGGGTGCCGCTATGAGGAATTTAGAAGAAATTTCCGTGACTTGGTCAGATCTCATAGACCAAGCATGATTTTTATTCTCGAGACGTGCGTGAGTGAGGATAACGCAAGGGCTATTGCTTCGTTACTTGGTTATACTAGCTATGTGATTGCCCCAATGAATAGTACAATGGGGGGGGGGTCTGGATGTTATGGAACAAAGTCGAGGTAGATGTCGAGATATCTGGGGTGGAAGAACAGGTCATCCACGCAATAATCAACCCCTGACTTCAAGAAAGATGTCGTTTGACGGGATTATACGCACAACAAAGACGTGCAAGAAAAGTTTGAGTTTTCTAGAGCCTAATTAACTTACCAAAAGGGGATAAAATCCCATGGATCGTCATGGGCGATGAAAGTACAAGGTTTTCTGGAATCAATGTTAGACGATGTTGGGTCAACATTGTGGATAACATTGAAAGCCGAGAGCTTGTGCGAAAAACTGTTCTTTAGTTGCCAAATTTAAGTTTTGCCTTTATTCACTTATTAATCAAGTTCCACGGTTTTAGTTGTTTATATTTATGTCCAGGAAAGTATCTTAATCATAAGGAAGAGCTATGGAAGATTCCTTACTTGAAGTTTCCATAATTCAAGATAAGTTGAACAAGTCAACTCAACACGGTTTCAAAATAAGGAAACAATATTGGCCGTTCTTTGCAATGCGATTCTTTCCAGGATTCTCTGATTTGAAGAAGATGTGTTACCTTGCTAGCTCGGTAATAAAGGAAACACATATTCAAGAAAGATTCTGAGTTCACAAAGAAGGCAAATTTCAACAAGGAAACAACAAGAGTTACCAAAGCTGTGAACTACAAATCTTGGCGTGCAAGGTTCAAGAAATCTATAAAAGATGTGAAGTTCATCAAAATGAAGACAAGACAATCGTGCCAAACAATCCAAGAGATCAATCATACTTTGTATTGTCTTCATTTTGCTTTTGCGAAGTTTTTGTATCAACTATTTAAGTCTAGTTCATAGAAGTTAAGTAGTTCTTACTTGTCTGCTTCGTTGAGTCCGATCAACAAAGAGCGTGAGTGAATTGTTATGAGGAACGTTTCTTTGTTAAAACCTTTATGGTTATTTGGCCTAAGGCTCGGAAGTTTTTAATAATATTGAAAAATTCTTAAAATTATATCTTCTTGCATTTATATTCTGCTGCACATTATCTTGTACAAGAAGATCACAATAGAGTTAAGGCAATTCCAGCTTAACTCTCAAAAGTGTTGTGTCAATCCACGGTCCTACAATTTCAATTGGCGTCAGAGCCAAACACCGACTACACTGGTGGTTTGGAGGTGATACAACATCATGGACAATGTCAATCCTAATACCAACAGGATCCCAGTTTTGGATGGCTCCAATTATGTATACTGGAAGATCAGGATGAGGTCTCACATCAAAGCTATTGATATTCGAGCCTGGAAATCCGTGATCAATGGATACTCTCTTCCAACATTGCCAAGAGATGGTGAAGGTGATCTAGTACCAAAACCAGAAGCAGATTGGACAGTAACAGAGGTAAGTCTCTATAACTCTAATGAAAAAGCTCTTAATGCTATATTTAGTTGGGTTAATGATCACATGTTCAAGTTAATCCAGAATTGTACAAAAGCCAAACATGCTTGGGATATACTTGAATTACATTGTGAAGGAGATTCTGCTGTTAAAGATTCTAAATATAGACAACTGCTTTTGCAATTTGAAAAACTTGAGATGAGTGAAGATGAAAGTGTTGACAGTTATTTTGAGAAAATCCTTGATATTGCTAACCAATGTGAAAATCTAGGTTTTGCTATGACTAATCAAGAAATGGTTTATAAAGCTATGAGAACACTGTCATCTAAATTTGCTCTCAAGAAAATCGCAATGAGTGAATCTAGGAACCTTGCTAATCTGCAGTTTCAAGTCTTGATAAATACTCTTAGAGAATTTGAGATGGAGCTTGCCTCACAACCTAGCAAACATAGGGCTGTTGCTTTAAGAGGATCGAGTCTTGACAATGAAAGTGATGAGGATTATGAGATAATTTCTTCAAACTATGGTAAAATTACTAAGAAGTTCAATAAGCTGAATCTTAAAGGAAAAGGTAAAGAAAAGAATCTTAGTAATAGTTCCCCAGGTTACAAGAAATTACCTCCTAAGTTTGTGAAGTACATGGCATCAAAACCTACTCCTTTAGAAGCGGATAAGTTAAAAGATGTTCAATGTTTTGAATGTAAATGATATGGTCATATGGCTAATGAATGTGCTAACACTCTTATAAAAAGAGGAAATTCTCATTGGGTTTGTGTAGATGATTTCAATGAAGATGACTTTAGTTCTGGAGAAGCTGAAGAACAATCAGAAGAGGTTCAAACTGCTTTGATACTGAACCTTATCTTGCGTACTACTTTGATGAATCTAACTTTGATTATTTTCATGGCTCAGTGAATCTAGATGAAGAATATTTATTTGAAGGAGAAATGTCCCAGGAGGAAATCATTGAAGACCTGAAGTCTATCTACCATAAATTGTTGCTGGAGAATCACAAACTCATCAAAAGCAACAAAAGCATGAAGAAAGAGATTGGATGCATGAAGGAGATGCTGAAACTGTATGAGAAAGACCTTGACAAAACAGAGGCTGAACTAAAAGAGGTAAAGGTAAAATTAGATAAAGCTGAACAAACCATTGACAAATGGAACTCCTCTACATCTATACTGGATGAAGTGCTGAGTATGGAAAATCAAGGTAAAAATGGTTTGGGCTATGTTAAGAAACCTTCCTCTGAAGATGTTGATTCTGCCTATTTAAAAGCTAGTTTTATCAAGGAAAATAGTAGTGTGAGTAGTGAAATTCCTGTCAACACTGTGAAAAAGCCTACTTTTATCTGTCAATATTGTTTTCAACCTGGTCACATTAAGCCTTATTGTAAAAAATTCAGAAGTGTGACTGAGAAGAAAACAGGAATGAACAGCAGTACCAATGTTAGGAGAACCTCTGATCTGAATGTTATCCCAACATTAGGTAACAATACTGAAGGGCATAAAAGAAGAACTTGGATAAAAACTCCTAAGGTTAAAATTGTTTGCAATGTTGTCTTTTCTGCTGTTTACTCTAACCTTGCAGGTAAGTGGTATTTTGACAGTGGATGTTCAAGGCACATGACTGGAAACATTGACAACCTAAAAGATGTAATCTCTTTGACTGTTGGAACAATTACCTATGGAGGTGGCACTAAAGGGAAAATCATTGGAAAAAGGAGTACTGGATGTTGAAGAATTTCCACCACTCAAGGATGTGTTGTTGGTTGAAGGATTGAAAGCAAATTTAATTAGCATAAGTCAACTTTGTGATGACAACCTGTTAGTTACTTTTGATAGAAGTTCATGTTAAGTGTTTAATAGTGACAATGTATGTGTCATGACAGGTACAAGATCAAAGGATAACTGCTATCTTGCTCAAGATGAAGCTGAATGCTACCATGCCAAGGTAGATGAATCTGTCATGTGGCACAAGAAGTTAGGACATGTACACTATAGAAATCTAGAGAAACTACAGAAGTTAGAGGCTGTAAGAGGACTGCCTAAGTTGACTAGCCCAGGTAAAATTGTTTGTGAAGACTGTCTGAAAGGTAAATAAACAAAATCTGTTCATCCACCACTACAGGTACAAAGTACTAACCCTAGAACTAATAAGTGCTTTGAATTGCTACATATGAATCTCATGGGTCCTATTGAGGTTAGTAGCCTGAATGGTAAGAAGTATGCTTTTGTTATTGTTGATGATTTTTCAAGATATACCTGGATTAAATTTTTGAAAGAAAAATCAGAGGCATTCAACTCATTAATCCAGTAACTGTCCTTAAGAGCTTCAGTTACACTCTTAGGTTCAATGGAGGACAAAAAAACAAGATGCATTATCAACAGTACATGAAGAAGACATACAAACACACAACTTAGCCATATCCTTGTAATTTACCCTTTCTTTGCTGCGTGTTCTAACTCTTTCAGTAATTTGACCAATTACTTGAGAGGCTGGATGATCTCTTTGGATCCTAAGAGGAGGATCTCTTTTGGATACAGGAACAGCTTCATCTTCAGAATCTGACAGCACAGATGTTGGCCTAACATTGGGGGTTTTTGGTGTTAAGT
Source organism: Linaria vulgaris (assembly GCA_948329865.1). Classification (NCBI taxonomy): domain Eukaryota; kingdom Viridiplantae; phylum Streptophyta; class Magnoliopsida; order Lamiales; family Plantaginaceae; genus Linaria; species Linaria vulgaris. Next base: position 70,515,353 of record OX415251.1, read on the forward strand.
CAGCATTTGCTCCAGTTTCCTGTTCAGCGTTTCCAGCTTCTGTGTTCCATGTTGAGTCCAATGTTGGAACAACATCTGAACCAGTGACTTCTTCAGTACCTGCAGAAACAGTAAGTTCATCAAAAATGACATTAACTGATTCTTGTACAGTATGCAATCTTGGATTGTAGACCCTGAAAGCAGCACTATTAGGAGAATATCCAACAAATATACACTTTTCACTTTTAGGATCAAATTTTCTCAAATAGTCTCTATCTTTTAGCAAATAGCAATTGATACCAAACTCATGAAAGTGTGCAACTGTTGGTTTTGAATCCTTCAAGATTTCATAAGGTGTCATAGTAGTACCAGGTCTAAGATAAACTCTATTACTAATATGACATGCAGTATTCAAAGCTTCAGCCCAGAGTTTTTTAGATAGGTTTCTAGAATTCAGCATTACTCTAGCCATCTTTTGAAGTGTTCTATTCTTTCTCTCAGCAATCCCATTTTGCTGAGGTGTTTTAGGTGCAGAGAACTCATGGAAAATGCCTTTAGTTTCACAAAAATTAGCAAAGCTTACATTTTCAAACTCTTTTCCATGGTCAGACCTAATTCTTCCTACAGAAGTGCCACACAGATTTTTGATACTAGCATGTAAAATCTTGCCATACAAGAGGAACTCTTACAATTCAGCAAAAACAAAGTTTGGAATCTAGTGCCTAGGCCAACACATGTGAATGTAATAGGTACAAAATGGATTTTCAAAAATAAAACAGATGAGAATGGTGTAATTATGAGGAACAAAGCTAGGTTGGTTGCACAAGGTTATACTCAGGTAGAAGGTATAGATTATGATGAGACTTTTGCTCCAGTAGCTAGGATTGAATCAATTAGATTACTCCTTGCTATTGCTTGCTGTCTTAGTATTAAACTATGGCAAATGGATGTTAAATGTGCCTTTCTGAATGGTTTAATTGACAAAGAGGTTTATGTAGAACAACCTAAAGGCTTTGATGATCCTAAACATCCTGACCATGTGTACAAACTTAAAAAGGCTTTGTATGGCTTAAAACAGGCTCCTAGAGCTTGGTATGAGAGGCTAACTGATTTTCTGTTAGGCCTAGGTTTCAATAGAGGAGATGGAGATAGAACATTGTTTGTCCTTAGAAAAAGCTCTGATATATGCATTGCTCAAATTTATGTGGATGATATTGTATTTGGCTCTACTAACAAGTCTACATTAGACAAGTTTGTTAAGTCTATGACTGGAACATTTGAGATGAGCATGATTGGTGAGCTCAATTACTTTCTGGGACTACAAGTTAAGCAGCTGGAGAATGGTATCTTCATGAACCAGGAGAAGTATGCAAGGAATCTGGTGAAGAGATTTGAGCTACAAGAGTCCAAGCCTTGCAAAACTTCTATGTCCTCTTCAGTGAAGATAACAAAAGATGGCACTGGCAGCAATGTTGACCCAACATTGTACAGATCCATGATTGGTAGTTTGCTATATCTCTCTGCCTCTAGACCTGATATCATGTTTTCAGTATGTGTTTGTGCTAAGTACCAAGCTGAGCCAAGGCAATCTCACTTGATTGCTGTGAAGAGGATTCTTAGATATATCTATGGAACTTCACATTTAGGCATTTGGTATTCTTATGACACTAACACTAACTTGGTTGGTTTCAGTGACTCTGACTGGGTAGGTGATGTGGATGACAGGAAATCCACAAGTGGGAGCTGTTTTTATTTGGGGAATAATTTGGTCTCCTGGTATAGAAAGAAGCAGAACTGTGTTTTATTATCAACTGCTGAATCAGAATATGTAGCAGCTGGCAGCTGTGTTACCTAACTTGTGTGGCTCAAACACTTGCTTTCAAATTATGGGCTAGATAGTGATACACTTCTCATGTTCTGTGACAATCTAAGTTCCATAAGTATCTCTAGGAATCGTGTCCAACATTCTAGAACTAAGCATATAGACATAAGGCATCATTTCCTTAGAGATATGGTAGAGGACAAAGTGATCAACATTGAACATATTAAGACAACAAATCAGCTTGCTGATATGTTTACAAAACCCTTAGATAGCGAGAGATTCTTCAGCTTGAGAAAATCTCTTGGCATGTGCAATATGTGAGAATGTTGAGGGAACCAGTGTTGACATAACACCACTGTCTAGCACTGGTATATTGGTTGTGGTGTAGTAGGTACTCTGTTGTTTTTATTTTGTTGAATTTATTTCCTTGTGAGTCTCATTTAATCATTGTTTTGTCTTATATGGTTTGTGTGGTTGAACTCTTTGATTAACAACTCTATCCAGTTATCAGTTTCACATCTTTGTTTTGAAAAAGTAATAAAACTCTTCTGTTTGTCTGAGGTTGTGCTAGCCTAACATATGGAGAAGCTGGGGGTACACAAAGTTCACTACTTTGATGTCTATTCAGTTGTGTCTTATTCATATGAAAGGTGTACAGGACACGTGGAGAAGTTGGGGTACATGATGTTGACAGCTTCAGTGTTACTCAGTTGTGCTTATTTATATGTTCATGTTTGTTTGGCCAAGGAACACATAAGGGTGATCCTTTCTACTAGGGTGTTTGAGGTTTAGATTTCTTACATTTAGTAGCACTGATCACTTGGTGATTCTCTTGAATGCAGGTTGGTAAACAAGTATGCATAAGGAATTGGGGTGTTGGGGTGCATGATAAGTGAATTGCCAACATTCAAGACCTTTGTACTTGCCTAACTTGCTGCTGTTAATGTTGTTACTGGGGTGTGTAGAGTTCAGGCCGCCCTCATTCAGTAGTGACATTAGCTTAGTGTTTTAGCAACCTTCAGCTTTTGGTTCAGATGAGTTATGAAATTAATAAAGATTAGAAAGAGATGTGAACTATGCTGGTTTGAGAAGTTCTTCATAAGTGTTTACCATCTGCCTATTTGACATTACATTGTTGCATTCATATAGAACTGCATTGTTTCTTTCTTGTTGTTGAGTTGTGTCGGTTTAGGCTTAGGGGGAGTATAATTCATGTGTTGAGGCATACAATTTGGGTGACATACGGTAGGTGACACACTTGTCTGTGACTTTCTATGCCGTGAAAGTAAATTTTTCCTTGAATTCATAACTGCTTATCTCTGTGTGTTTCTTGTTATCTATGTTGCTTACTCATGATCCTGATATGAACAATGTGTCTGAGGTACTCACTTGCTATATTGGTTAAGGTTCAGATGTAGTTTTGGATGTATCTCAAGCTCTCACATGAATTTTCCTTGGTGAAGCCTGTACCTCCACCTTCTGGTTTGAATGTTATTGAATGTTATCCCAACATTGTGCACTGCAGCAGGCTAACATTGAAAACAGGAACTTATAAGTTCTCAAATTTTTGAAAACTGCTCTGGTAACTGTTAATTAAACATCAAAGCGTGTGCGCGGGAAAACTGGGTGGGAAGTTTTTACTTGATTAAAATTTAGTAACTGCCCATTAACATTCACTCTCTTTCCTTATTCACGGTTATTTGAAAAATCAAAGCCCTATTTTCCTTAATTGTGCTTGAAATTTTCTTATTTGTGCTCACTCTGCAAAATTCCTCTCTCTACTCTCAAATTCTCTCGTTTTTTCTCTGCAAATTATCTCAAAACTTCTCTACTAACAATGGCAAGCAAGTCTCCCATGCAAACTCTTGCAGATGTTGCCCTGGGAAGTGAACCCACTGCCGCACGCACTCGTTCACACACTAGAGGTGCTGCTGCAAAGACAGTTGATGCTCCTGTTGCTGCTAAAAGGAAGGCGATTCCCTATGTGTGACGAGGGAAGAAGTCCAAACAGGGAGAATCGACCTCCAATGTTGAGCCAACTGCAGAACCAACCACTCCCATCACCAATGAGCCTGAAATTGAGGTAAACACTGCTGAACCCATCCCTGAATTTGATGCTGATATACCTGTTGAAGAGGAGGGTAGTGGATCTGTTGAGAAATCTGTGGATAAGTCTGTGGACAAAGAGGCGAGGAAGTGGATTAGGGCTCAAAAGAAAAAGAGACAGGGGATAAGTTGAAAACTATGTATGAGACTGCTAAGGCAAGGGCTGAGGCCAGGAAGAGACAGGCTGAGAGATTAGCTAGGAAGAGGGCGGCTGAGGATGAGAAGAAGGCTGCTGCTGCTGCTGGGAGAAAGAGGAAAGGAAATCAAGTGATGGAAGAGGAAACAGAGGTTGTGGATGTTGAGGATGAAGAGGAAGAGGAGGAGAAGGAAGAGGAGAAAACGGATGAAGAGTAAGATGTTGCTGCTGATGTTGGGGCAACATCAGGAACATAGGAGTACACATATGGGCTGTATGTGGTCTATCCTGATGATGAGGAGAGCTACTTTTCTCCTTACTATCTCTCTCAAGAGTTGGAGAAGAAGCGGGATTCCTTCAAAAGAAGGGAGATTCACACTGAAAGAGCTATAGAGATGGCCAGCTTCAAAGAGAACAAGGTGATGGACTTGCTGGAGGCAAGAGGGTTGGAACGATCAGTGATGGAGCTGAGTGACTATGCTCCTGAGATTGTCATGGAGTTCTACCTGAATCTCTCCAAATGGATCAGGGACTACACATCTCCAAAATTTGGAAAGGCTTGGGTGAGGGGGAGAGTCTTCAACATTGAACCCTACACCATTAACAAGATCTGTGGCTTCCCTACTGCTGATGAATCTGAGGACCCCTATTATGATGATGTGATTGAGGACTTGACTGGAGGGTTGGTCAAAACCTGGAGAGATGCCCTCCCAACCACAAAACTCACCTCCCTTAGTGCTGTCTTGCACAAGATAGCCTGCTTCAACTAGCTCCCAAGCAAAAATGTCACTGTTTTGACTAAGGAATCAACACTCTTAGTCTACAAAATCAAGAATGGGCTAGCTGTGAACATGGGGGAGAGGATTGTGAAGTCAATGTCAGAAGTTGCTGGAAGGAAGAATGGCACGCTGCCTTTTCCCTCACTCATCTGCAAAATCCTTAGCAAGTAAGGATTAAAGCAAGTGTTACTGTGGGCTGGAGGAAGAATGATACTGAACTGACAATTCTCCCAAGCTACTTGTCTGGATCAAGAGTGAGAGACCTTCCATGGAGTCCAAAAGGAGTGGTGAGACCAAAGGCTGAAAAGAAGAAGGCTCAGGAGTTTGCTGGAACTTCAGTGCCTATGTCCAAAGAAGAAGACCGCATGGTCATAACCTCTACTTTTGTGAATCATATGCTGAACTGGTATAGGGGGCAGATTGCTGATACTCAGAGGGAGATTGAGGAGAGGAAGGAACACCTCAAAGAGCTGGAAGACATGGTGAAAATTTGGAGAAAGTCCCTTCTTCACAAAAAGGGGGAGAGTAGTTCCAATTTTAAATTTTAGTCATCTTGTTTATGGTTTGTTTCTTATGAACTGCTAATATCTTTGAACTGCTGGTATATTTATCTCTGATTGGTTTTATTTGATCAAGGGACATGTCCTTGATATCTAGCTATGGCCTGTAACTCTAAGTACTATTGTTGAACTGCTCTAACTGTTATTTCTTATGAAAGCGCATTTTGAACTGCTTGTCTAGATAACCTTTTATGCAGGAAACTCACTGGTTTCAATGTTGAGGCAACATTGATGAATGTTGGGGGTCTGAACATATGTACATATGTGGATGTAGTGATGACCTTAATGCTTGCCTTTGTTTATTTAACTTTGAATATGTTAGCTTGTATTGAGGGGGAGCAGTTTAGTAGTTTAATGTGTTTCTTGTTGATTGTAACTTATTGGATATAAGACTTGATTGGAACAGGTGTTGGTTTTGTGAAGAAAGGCAAAAAGGGGGAGATTGAAAGTACAGGATTTTCTGGAATCAATGTTAGACGATGCAATGTTGGACGATGTTGGGTCAACATTGTGGATAACATTGAAACCCGAGAGCTTGTGCGAAAAACTGTTCTTTAGTTGCCAAATTTAAGTTTTGCCTTTATTCATTTATTAATCAAGTTCCACGGTTTTGGTTGTTTATGTTTATGTCCAGGAAAGTATCTTAATCATAAGGAAGAGCTATGGAAGATTCCTTACTTGAAGTTTCCATAATTCAAGATAAGTTGAACAAGTCAACTCAACACGGTTTCAAAATAAGGACAATATATTGGCCGTTCTTTGCAATGCGATTCTTTCCAGGATTCTCTGATTTGAAGAAGATGTGTTACCTTGCTAGCTCGGTAATAAAGGAAACACATATTCAAGAAAGATTCTGAGTTCACAAAGAAGGCAAATTTCAACAAGGAAACAACAAGAGTTACCAAAGCTGTGAACTACACATCTTGGTGTGCAAGGTTCAAGAAATCTATAAAAGATGTGAAGTTCATCAAAATGAAGACAAGACAATCGTACAAAACAATCTAAGAGATTAATCATACTTTGTCTTGTCTTCGTTTTGCTTTTGCGAAGTTTTTGTATCAACTATTTAAGTCTAGTTCATAGAAGTTAAGTAGTTCTTACTTGTCTGCTTCGTTGAGTCCGATCAACAAAGAACGTGAGTGAATTGTTGTGAGGAACGTTTCTTTATTAAAACCTTTATGGTTATTTGGCCTAAGGCTCAGAAGTTTTTAATAATATTGAAAACTTCTTAAAATTATATCTTCTTGCATTTATGTTCCGTTGCACATTATCTTGTACAAGAAGATCACAATAGAGTTAAGGCAATTCTAGCTTAACTCTCAAAAGTGTTGTGTCAATCCACGGTCCTACAATTTCAATTGGCGTCAGAGCCAAACACCGACTACACTGGTGGTTTGGAGGTGATACAACACCATGGACAGTGTCAATCCTAATACCAACAGGATTCCAGTTTTGGATGGCTCCAATTATGTATACTGGAAGATCAGGATGAGGTCTCACATCAAAGCTATTGATATTCGAGCCTGGCAGTCCGTGATCAATGGATACTCTCTTCCAACATTGCCAAGAGATGGTGAAGGTGATCTAGTACCAAAACCAGAAGCAGATTGGACAGCAACAAAGGTAAGTCTCTATAACTCTAATGAAAAAGCTCTTAATGCTATCTTTAGTTGGGTTAATCATCTAATGTTCAAGTTAATCCAGAATTGTACAAAAGCCAAACATGCTTGGGATATACTTGAATTACATTGTGAAGGAGATTCTGCTGTTAAAGATTCTAAATATAGACAACTGCTTTTGCAACTTGAAAAACTTGAGATGAGTGAAGATGAAAGTGTTGACAGTTATTTTAAGAAAATTCTTGATATTGCTAACCAATGTGAAAATCTAGGTTTTGCTATGACTAATCAAGAAATGGTTTATAAAGCTATGAAAATCTAGGTTTTGCTCGTCTGGTTTATTTTTGATCCCGATAGGGGCCCATTTTTGTGTTTTAGTCTTCATATTATGTACTCCGATGGTCCGTGGCCCTCGGGTTACTCAACGCAGGGATGTTCTCGTATTTGGGGACTAGGGGTCCTTATATTTACAGTGGTCCCTCTTGGCGTTTTGATGGATATTGAGTTCTCGGGGACTTATCAGGATTTATACTTTTTTCGATGCCGCGTGGATATCTTATTTTTAGTCATCATGACTTTCTAAAGGACGCGTAAGTGCTTCTTCGCGGGTGTCGCTTTTTACCACTTTGGGTTTGCGCCACTCAGTGGGCCTCTCGATACTACGTAGCATCGGGAGTTAGGTGATGGTAGTACCATCCTTCGATTAATTCCTATATTTTTTTTAGGGTTAACACTAGCCCCCCCCCCCCCCAAAATTCGATCGCCATCGTTTAGGCGAGAGGAATTTTATTCCTTTAATTTTTTGCCTTCGGTGAGGTGAGGGGATTTTTCTTTCTTCTTCTCTTCTTTCTTTTTTCTTTTCTCTTTTTTTTTTCCCTCAAAGATGGGACGGTGGGTACATATATATATATATATATCATATATGCCACAAGTATTAATATATTAAGGATATTACCTTTTGATCCTCGGGAATCAGGTCTTCGGAGGGTATCTTTGTCAGATCTGTCCTCGAGTGGGATAACGCAGGTGAGAGGAGTGCATTTATGGCATCTCTTTATGGCAGCATGACGGTCCGTCGTTGGATCGTTGACAACGGACCAATTTTAACGGCTAGTTGCTGTGTAACGTGTCTGGGACACGTGGTGCCTTAATGGGGCGACGTGGGGGTGTCATTACAACTCCACGTCCTTAATACCTTTGGCTATAAATATAGCCTTCACCTCCGTCCTCTCATTACCAAATTTCCTCAAGTTCTTCTAGCAAATTCTCTCGTTCTTCTTTGTTTGATATCGTGAGAATTCAGAAATATCTTTCTTCCTTCTTTAACTCTTGTTCTTTCTTGAGATGGCTTCTTCTAACACCGATCTTACCACTACTGCCTCGGCTTCGGGGGCTGTGGACTTTACCTCTGCCGCTGATTTACCGGCAGTAACTGGTGGTGTAATAATGAGCGGGCCTACTGCTTCTACTCGGAAAAGGATGGGGAGCGCTTCAGTTGCGGCTGAGGAGGGTGGTGCCGCCCCTTTGAAAAGGTCTAGGGTTACTAAGGTGGGGAAGTCCGATACTCGCAATCTACAGAAGGCAGAGAAGACTGTGAGCACTGCTACTCGGACTAAAGTGGTGTCCTTGTTCACTGGGTTAGGGGCGTACTAGAAGAATATGAAGTTCAAAATCCCTACTAAGAAGGAGAGGGCTAGTGCTCCTCCGAAGGATTATCTCAGTGTGTACTACGCACAAATGAGATACAATTGGTGATCATTCCTTCCCACTATCTTCTGTGAGATTTTCAAGGGCTGTAATGTTTGCCCAAGTCAGGTGACTCCGAATGGCTTTGCCGTTTTATGCATCTTCGTTTTTTGGTGTTAGTTGAAGGGGTTGAGTTGTACAGTGGCCCACTTCTTCTCAATCTTCGATATTGTGATATCGCCTAGGGGTTTTCCCTTTTATCACTTTCATCATCGAGATACTGCTAAAAATTCGACAAAGAGGATTTTGGAGGGGATGCTCAACCCCCATAGTACTTGGAAGGACAATTACTTCTTCGTGAAACCTTTGGAAGGGAAGTGGGATATGCCCTTCGATTGGAGAAAGGATGAAGCTCACGTGTATCCTCTGGATCCTGAGATGACCTTCTCTCCAATAATTTTGGCTAGGTCTTTGATGGAGGGGGGTGATTTTGGTACGTTATACGAAAAATCGGGGCTCCACTATGTGATTTTCACCGATGCAGCCATCGAAGCGCCTTTGTCCATGTCCCCCGAGGAGTTGGTTTCCTTCGGTAAGTAATTTTGATTTGATCTCCTCTATTTTTGTTCTAGTAAATTTTTACCTCTAGGGATTCTGAGGGATTTGTGTATATCGCAGGGGGGATTTTGGCAAAATACTTTTCGCCCAAGAGTTCTTTGGACCTGACAGTGACTACGAAGCCATCGGAGCAAAACATTCTTGCTTCGAGTGGTAGGAAGAAGTCTAAGTCCCAAGCGGCTTCTTCGGCCCATTCGTCCAGTGGGACTTCTAACATTCCTGAGGAGGAAGATGTTTCGGATGAGGAGGTCAATACTCCTGAAGACGCAGATATGCATCTAGCAGAAGAGGAGGAGGATCACTCGCCTTTCATTATCGGGGGTGATGGAGTGATCTATGGGGCCGTTCCTCTATCCATCGTGGATCCTCAGTGGGCTATGGTTCCGGTGTCCGGTTCAGCTTCTGCCACATCGGGTTCTCCGAGGGCTTCAGAGGGGGATTTCGCTTTGAAAGAAGGTCTCCCTTCGGAGGGAGGTTCGGTCATGGGGGGAGATTTGTTAGCCATCGCACCGGAATATGTGACTATTTCCTCCGATGACCCTTAACCTTCTTCTCTAAGGAAGGCTGAAGATCCTTTGTTGGCGTCTTTGGTGGATCCAGTCTCGGAACTTCTTATCCGTGGTAAGCTTTTTGTACATCTTTTATTTCTTCAAGTATTCTTAACTTCCTTGATTTTCTTGTTCCCTTTTTTTTTTCTTTTTATGCTTAAGGGATTCGTCCTTCTTCCGCAGGCAATGTAGATAAAGGGAAGGCTCCGATGACCATGGGTGGGGAGAATCTCTCTTTAGGTAACTAATGGATTTCCTTATACTACTTACCGCTATTTATTTGTAGCCTTTCTCAATTACGATCTTTCTTGTAGGGGAGGATATGTTGGCCCAGCTCCTTAAGTCTGGCTCGGAGGCATCGTTGGGTGGTTTCGAGGAGACCTTTGGGGTCTATGACGTGCACCTTGGCAACTAGTCGCAACTGGATGTCAAGGTTTCCCTCTTGAGTTCCCTTCTGAGGGAGGCAGGTCCTTCTGCTCCTACGGGAGTTCATAGGGCCCTGTTTTCCGATTCCGCCACTGTTAGCCCAATTCCAATGACTATTTCCCTAGGGGGTATTTCCTTTGGGATGCCTTTTCCAGGGGTTTCTCCCCGTTTGGAAGATTTTCCGTCGATGCAGACCTTGGATAAAGCCTTCAGAGAAGTCCTTCGCTTCTTCGTTTCTTCCAATGCCACCCCTACCGATGGCTTTTATTTTATGCAAACTTGCCTCAACTAGATGGGGCTTATGGTAACTTTTCTTTTCTTTTTTCTTTCTGTTCATCTTTCGTTGTATATTATCTTTCTATGAACTCACGCCATACATTCCCTTGTTTTAGGTCGGGAAGACCAGAGAGGCTGCTATCGTGGCGGAGCAGGGTTATAATAAGGATGAGGATAAGGTGAAGGTTCTCCGAGAGAAGGTAGCGTTCTTCAATTCCAGTAGGGAGGAGGACCGGAACGAGATGAAGGTCCTTCGAGAAAAGATAGCGTCCTATGATTGTAGGTGGGAGGAGGATCAGAAAGAGATGATGAGGCATGGTGAGGAGATGAAGTGTCTGCAGACCACTTTCGCAAAATTGGAATCTTCGGAGAAACCTTCGAAGGTCAAAATTACGCTCCTCGAAAAGGAAAAAGAGGAGGCACAAGAAAGAGAAAGGAGCCTTCTGGAGCAACTGGGCCAGGCTCTTGACCGTGCAGAGTCTGCTTTGGAGAAGTTAGCCGCGACCATTTCTTCTGAGGAATTACAAGTTAAGGTGGATGCGGCGGTTCGATATGCTCAGAAGGAGACCGTGCGACAATGCTCGGGCCTTTTTTGAGAAACGACACCACGGGGTCCTAACGAGACATCTGCTATGGGGATATCTTGAGAGTGCTAAGTTGGCGATGGGGTTGCTGCGACCGGGTGTTGACTTCCAGCAAGCTTTTGACCTCCGCAAGATGAAGAAGCCAACCAACTCCGAGCAAGCCTATGCTCTCTTCGAGAAGCATAGTGGCTTGTCTCCCCAGGTGTCTCCCTCGCCTTCTCCTTCGAGGCATGGGACTGGTGACGTGACTACGAAGCCTGCCGACTCCGGGGGTGTTCTACCGCCCGATACCCAATTGCCTCCGATAGCTGTGCCGCCTAGCATTTTGAGTCTGACTACTCCTCCGTCCGGGGGAGATACTCCTTCCACTCCTTCGGCCCCGCATCCTCCGACAACAGGGGCGTAGTTTAGGATCTTTTTTTTTGTTTTGAATTTTAGTACTTTAATGTTTAGGTTTTTTTTTTTTAAATTTCAAACTTCTAATTCCGTACTTTAGCATTTGTAATTATTTTTCACATTTGTACTTATTTTTCGAGGACTCCTCGGCCTTTATATGAATAGACAATTAGGTTGTCATTTTTCTCTATTTCGTCTTTTTCGTACTTATAGCCACCATAACGTTTCAGCACATATAAATACTTGGAACCCCTTCTTTAACTCATGAGTTAATATTGAGTTTAAAGGGATTGAGATTAAATATCATTCTTGCTGGTCAAGTAAATTACTTAGCTTGATGTGTCCACTTGCATGGCAAACTTTGGAGATATATTCTTCTCTGAATAGAGATATCAGCCGACACGTGGTTGTAGTTATAATTTTACTTGGACAGCTCAAGCTTAGCTCGACTTTCGAAGGGAAATGTCCGAGTATATATATATATATATATATATATATATATATATATATGTTTGGAGTCAGTGAATATTCTCACTCACTTCCAAAATTCCTTTTCAAATATTGTACTGAGCTATTCACTCATCTACTTGCAAAGTCAGTTTTTTGACTTAAGTTTATTATAGCAAGAAAATTGATAATAAGGAACTCACCTGGAAATATGATGCCTCCACACTTTAGGCATGGGGGTTCTGTTTCTTCGAGGACTTCCCCTCAGAATTCGACCCGGAATCCTTCGTTGCTACTAGGCGTTCACCACACATCCTCCGAGAGTTTTCCCATGGGCCGAGGGGTAGGACCGATGAGGGTTTGGCGGCCATCATGGGGAGTTCTTCGGCGATGGTGGTGTCAAGGCCTTCACATGCGGATTCTCGTCGGATGAACTACATTAGGGAAGTGTTCATGGACAAATAGTCTTATTCTCTCGCTGATCACTCTTCGGTGTTTAACATGCTCCCTTTGAGCCCCTCGAGGCTGATGGGCCGAGGACGTGTTAGGTCTACTATTATTACTGAATATGGAGAGTCCATCATAACCCTTTTTGCCGAGTATAGTTTGGATTTTGACAAGTATGATGTTGTTATACCCCACCCTGATCAGAGGGCATATGATCCTCATTCGAGTTACCTAACGGTTTATTGTGAACAAATGCGTTGTGGGTTGCGTGTGTTTTTTCACCCTTTTCTCCAAGTTCTTTTTCGATATTGGCAAATATGCCCTAGTCAACTGACGCCTAATTCTTACCGTCACTTGGTGGGGTATATTTTGTGTTGTGAGCTTTTGAATCTTCCCATGTCTCCTTATCGGGTGGGAGCAATCTTTATCCTGCGCCCTTGTTCGAGTGGTCCTCCCTTTCTCAGCCTGGCCTATCAGGATAACAGTTGGGCCTTTACGCATGTCTCCAATCATCGTTCTCATCGAGGGGTTTGGAGGCAGAGGTTCTTTTTCGTTCGTTAGAAGGGCTTGTTGGCTAGTTTATGGGGGGTACCTATCCTATGGGGTTTATGATATGTCATTCCTAATCCCAAAATATCGGTGCGTGAGTGGGAGGTCCTATCCGGTATCGGGTTGTTTTCGGGTACCTATTACATCAATAGCTCGTTGGCGCTGTCCGAGTCCCTAATCATCGTAGGCCTCCAAGGGGGGTCTGAGATATTCAATCTCCCCCTTCAGCCCTTGCATAGTAACTTCTTTTTCCGTAAGTTCTTCCTCCTCTTCTCTATTTATGGTATTTCCCAATATCTTGAATCCATGATCCCCTTCAGCCTTTTCGGAGGAGGAAGGTTCCTATCAATCGAGTTTTGAGGGAGTGACTAGTCCTTCTTTTTCTGGGGAGGGAGGTCCGAGGGTTTCGCCCATCGAAGTCCTCCTAGTAAATTCCTTGGAGCCTATCATGCCAGAGGATCCAATGGCTAGCGTTCTTTGGATGGACCCTTCTACGCCACCTCTGATGTTGCGGTCTTGTCCTGAGGGAGATGTCGCTTCCGGTGCGGTGAACGTGGTGGAGGAGGGTCTTCCCTCTCCTACCCCCGATGGATCCCGGCCCTTCGAGGGAAGTCCCAATCATGTAGGACCTCCGCCCCTCAGGAGAAATCCTAATCCTGTGGGATCTCAGACTCTCGGGGAAGGTGGCAGTTGTATTCCTCCAGTTTATTCCGGCCATGGATTTTTGCTGGAATTATTTGAGCGGCTTACTGAATATGATGGACTGCGAGCTGATGAAGACTCTCCCCCTATCCACCCTTCAGGACCTGACTTGCAAAGATTTATGCGAGGGATAACGTTCTTCCGTTCAACCTATTTAGCACTAACCTTCATGCCTTATTGGTGGTGATAGGTGAATTCGTGTAGGTTTATATGGTGTTGAATGCCATTGGCACTCGAGGGGACTCTTCTTCTGATACTGGTTTGATGTATCATCATCGGGATGAGGTAGAGAAGGGCATGCTGGAGGCCTAGGAAGTGATATCCCAACTAAAGGCGGATCGCGAGACCGCTCAGAACATTTACGATGGGATGTTGCAGGGTGAGAGGAATAAGTCTAGGGATTTGGAGTGCATGTTGGCGCTTAAGAAGGCACATGTAATGAGTTTAGAGGAGAGGATTGGGAACCTAAGGGACCAAGTCCGATCCTCCGATGAACAGTCGTTGTGCGTCACGGAAGAGAGGGATATGGCGAATCAAAGGTTATTAGAGATGGGTCGGGCGCACGAGGTGGCCGTGGTGATGACCCAAGTACAGGCAGTGTTGGACATTTCGGGCTCGTGTGTTCTTCGTGAGTCCTTGCAAGGGGAGATGCTTGACTTGGTTTGCATCGGGTATCGTCTGTGCCGGAATACCGTTCAAGCTTTACCAGGGTTTCCTTCGGGCCTGGTTCTCCCCGAGCTTAGTATCCGCCAAGTTTTCCCTGAAGTTCAGCCAGAGGTTTTCGAGGACCTTGTGGTCCCGTCTGTGGTGATCGGCGATCCAGTAGATCTGTTCGCAGAGCAGCGTCGTCGTCTTGTCCGGGAAGGAAAGCGTCCGATAGAGGATGCTTAGTGTGGGTGAGGGTTTTTTGGTGGTATATAGACCTTTATATAGGATACGGTCTAATATACCTATGGAGTGAAGTGTGGTTGTTTGTAATAGACGACCCATTGGGGTTAGGTTTCTAAGATGACTTCGTATATGGTCATCATTTTGTCGTGCAACCAAGTTTTTCCCCACTGTTTTTGAATGTACATGAACCATATATATATAAACTACTTTTATTTATGTAAAAACTCCTATCTTACATCAAGCATAATATTTTCTAAGGTTAAATGCGTTCCAGGTATTGTGAAGTACTGCACCTTCGGAGTTGGCAAGTTGGTAGGTTTCGGGTCCAACGATTCCTGAGATTTTGTAGGGTCCTTCCCATTAGGGTTCAAGCTTTCCCACGTTCTTAGAAGCTCCGACTCTTTTTAGCACTAGGTCTCCTACTTGGAAGGTCCTAGGCTTTACCTTGGTGTTGTAATATCATGACATCTGGGCTTTGTATTCCTCCATTCGGAAGGCGGCTCGTGCTCTTTTTTCCTCCAAGAGATCGAGGGCAAGGGCCAAGTTGGAGCTATTGGCAACTTTTTCGTATTCCTTGACCCGCCAACTTTCCACTACCACTTCGGGGGGTAAAACCGCCTCGCTACCATAGGCTAGGCTATAAGGGGTTTCGCCCATGGCTGTTCTTTGTGTCGTCCGATAGGCCCACAAAATGCCAAGTATCTCCTCGACCCATTTGGCCTTATGCCAATCTAGTCTGGCCTTCATATTTTTAAGGAGGGTTTGATTGGTCCTCTCTACTTGGCCGTTCGCCAGGGGATATCCTACCAAAGCGAAATGATGTTTAATCTCCCAATGGTCACACCAATCTTCTAATTCTTTGCTTGTAAACTAAAGCCCGTTGTCGCTCACAAGGCTTCGGGGGACACCGAATCGGCACATGATATGTCTCCATAGGAAGTTAATGACCGCACCTGTGGTGACTCAGGCTAGGGGTTCTGCCTCTACCCATTTGGTGAAGTAATCCACCACTACCAGCAGAAATTTCTTTTTCCCGACGTCGGGGATTAGGGGACCCACTATATCGATACCCCATTTGGAGAAAGGGCACGGGGTTAGACTGGGCTCCCAGGGAGCCGCATGTTGGTGGGTTCGCGGAGCATAAGTTTGGCAAAGTTTGCATTTTTCGGCGTGCCTTTTGCAATCTCTATCCATCATGGGCTAGTAGTAGCCTTCCCGAATTAAGCGCCCGACCATGCTCTCGCCTCTAGCGTGACTTCCACAAGTTCCTTCATGAATTTTCGATAAGACTTGTTGAGCCTCTTCCTCATTGAGGCATCGAGAGTGAGGACATGAGTATGTTCTTCGGAATAATATCCCGTCATTTAGAAAGTATCGGATTGTTTTCCTAGACATCACTCGTCTCACGGACTTGTCCTTGGAATAGCCTTTGGGGTCTTGCAGATAGGCTTTAATGGGAGTTATCCAGCTCATTGGGGGATCTGTCGTGGCGTTTATCTCTTTGCTCTCCGCCTTCTCCGACTCGCCCGCATGGAGTAGGGTGATCCTTTGAGTATGGATGGTGGCTATCTGAGTGGCCATTTTGGACAGGGCGTCCGCCTCTTGTTTTTCTCCTCGAGGGATCTGGATAACTGTGCACTCGTCGAACCATCCTTATCTTTGGTGGACTACCCGAAGGTAATCTTGCATTCTTTCCTCTTTGGCTTCATAAGATCCATTAACTTGTTGAACAATCAGCTGAAAGTCGCTATGGACGAGTAACTTTTTATTCCACCTTCCTGTGCTAGTCTTATTCCGATGAGAAGGGCTTCGTATTTGGCCTCGTTATTGGATAAAGGGTAATCGATTCTAACGGCGAAGTGGAGCATTCCTCTTTCACTTCCTTGTTTATCAGGACTACCCCTGCTCCTCCGTGTGTGCTTACGGAGGAGCCATCCACGTAGGCATGCCATAACAACGCGTTTTCATCGGCTCTCATGCCCGTCAATTTCGTTACAAAGTCCGCTAGGACTTGCGCTTTGATGGAGGGCCTCGAGGCATAGGAAATATCATACTTCGTGAGCTCTATTGCCCACTTTATCAGTCTCCCTGATGACTCAGGTTTATTGAGGATTGCACGTAGTAGGTGTTTAGTCAAAACAGTAATCGGATGGGATAGGAAGTATGGGCGTAGCTTCCGTGCAGTATTAATCAGAGTTAAGACAAGTTTCTCGATTAGCGTATACCCGGTTTTGGCTCCGAGAAGGGTTTTGCTAATATAGTATATGGGGTGATGCTCCCTGTCTTGTTCTTTGACCAATACGGCGCTAACGGCTTCCTCCCCAACTGACAAGTAAACAAAGAGCTCCTCCTGAGGTGATGGTTTTACCAGTAATGGTGGTTTTACCATGTAACTCTTTAGCTCCTTGAGGGCTTCTTCGCACTGTGCGGTCCACTGGAATTCTTTAATATTTTGGAGTATCCTAAAAAAGGGGATTCCTTTTTCCGCTGATTTGGAAACGAACCGGCTCAACGAGGCCATTCTGCCGGTAATTTTCTGAACGTCCTTTACCGTCTTCGGAGTGGGCAATCTCACTATGGCTTCGGCTTTTTTGGGGTTAACCTCTATCCCTTTTTTCGTAACCATGAAGCCTAGGAATTTTCCTCCTCAGATGCCGAAGGAGCATTTCCGAGGGTTAACCTTCATCCCGAAGTTATCAATGATGACCAATGCCTTTTGTAGGTCTTCGGGATGATCTTCCGCTGTGCGGCTCTTAACAACCATGTCGTCCACATAGACGTTTACCGATTTTCCGATGAGTCCGACAAACTAAGGCTCACCAATTGCTGGTAAGTGGCCCCGACATTCTTGAGTCCGAAGGGCATTACTAGATAGCAAAAGGTGCCCGCATCAGTGATAAAGCTAGTTTTATCCTGATCGGCCACTGCCATCGGGATTTGGTTGTATCCCTGATTTTCGTCTAGGGTTGACAAAAGCGCGCAACCGGCGGTGGAGTCGACCAGTTGGTCTATGCTTGGTAGGGGATAACAATCCTTCGGACAAGCCTCATTGAGATTGGTGAAGTCCACACACATCTGCTGTAACATCCCAAAAAGTAGGAAAAAAATAAATTTATACTTTAGCCCTTGACCTTTTGAAAATTTCTATTTTTGACCCTAAATGTTTAGAAAAATTTGTATTTGAGCCCCCATGAACTTAAAAGTTAGTCTTTTATTATATTTTGCAGGTCTCTAATCCTAAAACATATATTTCAATTTCAAATATTAACCAAGCTGATTGAATTACCTAGAAAATTACATAAGTAAATAGGTATGTAACAAAGAAATCTAATTATACCTATTTCAATTTTAATTATAAATAATTGAGGGACTTGATATGCAATTAACCAATTGATGAAGTAAGCCATGACATCGTTTTGATGAGGTAAGCCATGGCATCCTTAAGAGCATGATTAAATTCAGATTTTTGTGATTTATTATAAAATAATCAAAGTGGGACCTTAATTAAAATGAATTTTACATGATTTTTTGCCTATAAATAGTAGGCTTTCTTCCAATAATTTTCACACCCAAAATCATTTCTGTTTTTTCTTTTTTCTTCCTATGAGTCTCTAAGTTAGTGAGTCTACTTTCAGGTAAAATTCATCCCAAGTTCTTATTTCATCATTTTCTACCCGATAATACCCCAAAACTTTTATTGCGCAAAAATTATCCATTCGGCCCTGCACCTTAGAAAAATCATAACTAACTATAGAAAAATCTTTTCTGATCAAGGCCAAATACTCCTCATGATGTCCTCTAACTTTCATATGAAGAAATGTTTTTCAAATAATGTGATTTAGAAGGTCGAAATTCCTAAACCGTAGACTGCTGTCTGAAAATCCGAAAATAGGTTCTATGTTTTCAAGAATTATTTAACTTAGCAAACCTTTGTGTTTTTCTCAAATTCTTGGATACACACATTCATCATGACCTTATGAATCAGATACCATAAAATGATTTGAAAACCAAGTTCATTTGGATGTCCGATCAAAGGTAAAACCAAAACTGCGGTGAATTTTCAGTTTATTTGGCACAACCTTTATTTTCTTAGTTTATAAGTTAAATCACCATCATAATTCATGTATTTATCACACACATGAACTTAACATGATTTAGTTATAATCAGATTATTATAATTATAATCATGAATTGATATTTTTGTGATTTCATTTATATCATTTAAATGGTAGATTTATCATGTTTAACATACTACTTTCATAAGTCTTACAAGATTATTCTTGCCACTTCATAACGTAAAAATCAAATAAGATTATTTATCATAATAGACATTCCTTATCACATGTTTTGATAAATTGCCCATGTTATATCTTTATATTTAAGTTATAACATAATTATGTGCATTTTAAACTCACTATGTAAAATAAAGTAATAATCGACTAAGTTAGAACTTTTACGGTGTTACTTCATATGATACTTATTTGATGTGTGGTTATTAAAAATTTTGAATTGATTAAAGGCAAAAAAGACGAGTTTTCTTAGAGTTGGTTAAGTAATATATTTTAAGGATTGATTATGCATCAAATTGGATAGTTAATCAAATTTTACTTATTACCGTAACATGTCAGCGAAATGATTCTAACGTGAATACTCACAGTCATAAGTTTGAACATATGGTTGTTTAAGATAGTTTGAGATATCAATAAGGTTGTTAATTGATATTTAACTTAACCTTACGTTTGTCAATTCATCATTTAAGATTTGCATATTTAGAGCAATGACATAAATTAAACTTATGTGTAATTAACTAATATTTACATTGAAACTAGCATTCTTAACCAGAACGTTCTCAATTTCACCAACATGAGGATTTATGAAAAAATACTAATGTTGTGGTGAACTATAAATTCAGTTGATTAATATTATTTAAATTTGTTAAAGGTTTGACGAACTAATCAACGCCATCAAGGTTCTCTGTACGAGTCAAGGTGAGGTTCCATTTTTAATTTGTTCTAGCCCCGTTTGGCATCCGGCCTTGAGGAACTTGGACAGAAAAGCCACTACTCCATTACCAAACCTCGAACAACATATATTTCATCATATTTCTATTTTTGCATCTTATCTCCTAACATGATTTTCTTACTCATCGTTAAATTGTATCCAATCATTTATTATTTATCATATTGATTCATAATCATGGTAATTCCCTGATATTTTAATCTCATCTTCTGGTTCTTCAACTGTGCAAAGAGCAACGAACTATGTTTGGGACATGAGCTCAAGGAGCAACGGATATTATTCGGTTTACTGGCTTATTTGTTTATCTGTTATACCCATTGGGACGCATTTGGGAAGTTGGGCCCAGGGATTGAGTCGAGTTAGTGCCGGGCAGTAAGGACTGTCGGTTTAAGTAATTTTGCTTGATACCCATATATCTAGGTGCCGCTTGCAGTCAGGAGTTGGTTGTAACCCACATGCTGGATCGAGATGTACTCGAGCATGTCTCTTGATTATTTGCGAGGTTGCTTCTCGTCGGGAGGTATAAGGTAGAATATTAGAAGTCATAAGGCTGGATTTGTTTATTGTTAAGCACAAGTTCATTAACTAATCTATGAAAATTCCAGTACCATTGCTACATCAAATTGTCTAGTTGAACTGTTTCTACCGGTAAGATCATTCCTCGAAATGTATCCAGTAGGTCACAGTTAATTCTTGCATTACCAGTTCTTTTATATGAATCTCACTAAGTCAGTAAAGACTTATTCCTTGTTTCTTCTGTCCATTCCTCAGGATAAAAATCAACATGGCAGCATGGATCAAGTGAATAATTGTTCAAGCGTGCATTTTGGAATATTCGTGGTTGGTCACTAGTGCATAACCATTAAAAAAGTCACATTGTTGGTAATACAAGACTTCCGCTGTATATATCAAAATATATTTTATAAAATGTGTATGGTTTTGATCCTGAACAAGTGAGACCCATTTCTATGAGTTATGTTTTAGTCTGAGTTGGATAAAGTGACTGATCACCACCGAACCAACTCGGATCGAAGCATGGCTCGTGGGGCGCGGTCGTTACATCCGCCATCTTCCCCCATTTTTGGGGACTAGGACTACATTAGCTAGCCATTCGGGGTATATGACTTCTCTAATTTGCTTTAGGCTAAGGGGTCGTTGTATCTCCGACCGAATAATTTTGTTGCGCTCAGGTCCCATCTTTCTCTTTTTTTGTTGGACTGGTTTAGCCCCATGTTTTATGTTAAGAAAGTGTTGGCATACCTTGTTGCTGGTTCGTCCGAGCGGTCCTCCTTCCCATGCGAAGAGGTGGTGAAATTGCTTTAGGACGGAAGTTAGTCGGGCTTCCACTTCAAGCACCATATTTGTGCCCATCTTAATCACCTTCTCGGGTTCTCCTTCTCCAGTTCTACCATCTTTAGTTCTTCCACGGGTTGAACCCGTATTTCTTTGGTCTTATGCCTTTTGCTGTTGCCGAGGGCTGGTTCATCCTTTTCCAGAGGGATATCATTCATGCGTGACTCCCTGGCTGTGGCTTGGCTCCTCCGGACTTCTCCGATACCTGAACATGTGGGGAATTTTACCTTAAGGTGAAGGGTGGAGGGAATCGCTTCGAAGGTTCGAATGGAGGGCCGTCCGCATATAGCGTTGTACGTCCTTGATGAGGCCTCCACCACCCAGAATTTGATGGGTTTGATTCTTCGTAGGGTTTTCTCCCCCCATGACATAGGAAGAATCACGGTCCCAAGGGTGTTAGAGGCTTCTCCCAAAAAGCCTACTAGGGGGACCTTCGTCATCTTTAGTCGTTCTTTCTTTAGTCCCATAGTGAGGTAGGTAGGTAAGAACATGACATCCACTGAACTTCCCGTGTCGATGAGGATTCGCTGGATCTCAATTCCATGAATGGTAGCTTC
Organism: Linaria vulgaris; assembly: GCA_948329865.1. Classification (NCBI taxonomy): domain Eukaryota; kingdom Viridiplantae; phylum Streptophyta; class Magnoliopsida; order Lamiales; family Plantaginaceae; genus Linaria; species Linaria vulgaris. The sequence continues at coordinate 70,536,853 of OX415251.1, forward strand.
AATCAAGGGATCTTCGTGGGGTTAGATTATACCCTTCAGGTCCTCAGGTCCGAAGGTGATGTTGGCTAACCTTGCTCCTTGAACGGCACAAATGGGGAATCCTTGTTCCATTCGCCTCGCTTACTTTAAATATTTATTCTTCTTACCTTGGGGTGTCATCGAAATATCTCCCCTTTCTATCATGTTAATCGTTTGCCCTGAAGGAGCGTTATCCTCGTAGAACTCGCGGGGTGGGGGGAGGCAGGCTCCGATGCCCCTCAAATTTTTCTTGTGAACACTGGCTAGGGGTTGCCTCTTCCTCTCTCTGCTCCTTTTGCGGTATTTTCCACACGTTTGGGTTTGGGTCCTCGGGGTTGTTCTCCGTTAAATAGTTTTTCAAGTATCCAGCCTCTAGGAGACGGAGCACTTCCCTTTATAGGGTGGTGCATTCCTCTGTGGTATGTCCATAGGTTTTGTGGTACTTGCAGTACTTCCTCGAGATCTTAATGAAAAGGAGCTTGGTATCCATGTCTGGGTTACTGCATGCCTTACAATCGCTGATTTAGTTGAGTATCGATCCTCCTGTTCCTGTCTGTAGGGAAACTTGGCCGGTAAAGGCCAGCGTAATTCGTTATTACCTCTCATTACATTTAGTACCTCTTCGGGGGCGATGGTCATCGGGGGTAGGGGTACATGTCGTAGGTATTTTTTGACCACACCGCCGTTGTCCTTGCGTTGAGATGGCTTCCCTTCTTTACCCTTCTCTTTAGCCTTCGCCTCGCTTTCTGTGCGTTCATGGCGTTCGTTGTCGTCATTCTCCATGCGCCTATTTGAGTTTTCAGCCTCCTCCATGAGCATATAAGTTTCGGCCTTTTGCATAAGCTCATTTAGGTCTATAACATGGTTACCCATAAGGTATCAGAAGAAATCTCATGTTCGGAGTCCCTGGGTCAATATGTCGTCTAGGATAGTTGGGCTAACATTTGGGACATCTAACGCTTCATTGGAGAAGCGTTTTATGTATATGCGCAAGGGTTCATCCTTCTGCTGCTTAACCGTGAAGAGGTGCATAGCGGATTTAGGGTATCGTCGGTTACAGGCAAACTGTCGCACGAACAGGTGGTACAATCGATCAAAACTAACTTTAGAGTTAGGTGAAAGATGGGTAAACCAAGCTTGAGCCCGTCCTCCGAGGGTAACTGGGAACACGCGGCATAGGGCATGATCGGGGGCGGAGGACAGGTCCATTCCTGCCAAATATTGGTGGATGTAATCTTGTGGATCTCTCTTGTTAGTGTCTCATGTGTACAAGGGAACGTTGATGGGATGCATCCCCGAAGGGATCAAGGCCAGGGCGATCTCGGGGACATAGGCGGAGGTCTTATACGTCGGATCCTCCTTGGGGACCATAGTTTTCTTGATGTCTCCTATCTCCTTGAGTATACCATCGAGTATTCCCCATAGGGCGTGATCTTCACTCGTAGGGGGGAAGGGCGCTGGGTAATCAGAGGGATATGGCCTTTCATCCCTCTAACCAGCCCTCGGGGCATCCTCGTAGTTAAAATACATCCGTGGCTCCCGCAGGGATTCGTGGTGCCAAAAGGCGGGGGTAAGGCTCCATCTTGCATGGAATTCCCTTCCTTCCGAAGGGTAATTTCTTCGATAGGGTGACTCGGAGGGTGGGTTACGAGAATTCTCGGTTCTTTGTGGCATTCTTCGAGTTGTGGCTTCTACGAACCTTTCAAAGACGGACCAAGGGATGTTGATAAAATCTCTTTCCTTGGACCGACATACCGAGGGGGTAGTTTCCAACTTTCCCTGGTGGATCTAGGGACTATTGCTGTCAAACAAGTCGTCTATAACGCACAACGCTTGCTGAACGTGCTTAAGGACACGTTTTATGGCGTTCCCACATACAACGCCATTTTGTTAACAAGTTTGTTATTTTATCCTAATTAACGAGATTATAAGAGTTGGAACGCCTTGTCCGGAAGTTCAGAAGTGTGCTTATGACGAAAACATCCTTCTTTTTATTCACTGAGAATTGTATGTATTGCTTGTGTTGAGTTGAATTGAGTGTGTGTTGAATTGACAGTGGGGGTACCCCTTATATAGAGGTATTTGGGGACATGTGTCACTATGCATGAATTTAGTAAAGTACATGTGTCGAAATGTGCGTGAGTGGATAAGTTATACTTTATCTCTGAGTCCATGAACATCTATCCTTTTCGATAGCTTTTCGAGGGCTTTGATAAGGAGATTCTTTGATTCTTTCTCCGAGAGGCATTTCCGATAGCTTTTAGGGGGCTCTGATAAGGAGACTCTTGGATTCTTTCTCCAATAGGACTTTCCGATAGCTTTTATGGGGCTCTGATAAGGAGACTCTTGGATTCTTTCTTCGATAGGCTAGGGCTCTCGGGAGAGCTTCATAGGTGAGGCTGGGTGCTCGTCCAATATCGTTTTGATCCCGATAAGGGTCCATTTTTGTGTTTTAGTCTTCATATTATGTACTCCGATGGTCCGTGGCCCTCGGGTTACTCAGCGCGGGGATGTTCTCGTATTCGGGGACTCGGGGTCCTTATATTTGCAGTGGCCCCTCTTGGGGTTTTGATGGATATCGAGTTCTTGCGAACTTATCGGGATTTATTCTTTTTTCGATGCTGCGTGGATATTTTATTTTTAGTCATCATGACTTTCCAAGGGACGCGTAAGTGCCTCTTTGCGGGTGTCACTTTTTACCACTTTGGGTTTGCGGCACTCGGTGGGCCTCCCGATACTACGTGACATCTGGAGTTAGGTGATGTTAGTACCATCCTTCGGTTAATCCCTATATTATTATTATTTTTTTCGGGTTAACAAGTGTGGTAACTTGTCCTCCTTTAATGTTAAGAATGAGTATCCATTAATACTGCCTCGTGGGAGATGCATCTGGTGACACTATATAATGTGGGTCCCTCGTAGTTTAGGGATGGTTGTGCTAATAATTGCTAACATTCCTTTATTACACGCATGATTACTACAAGTGGGCTATTAAGACGTTTGACTGTGTTAGGGGTGTCCTGCATATGGTGTCGGTGATTTTACGAACTATTATCGAGTCTTCGAGTGCTTGTAAACCCTGTATACGAAGGGCTTATTACAAAGAGTCCAACTCTTCCACCCTCGTTAATGTGCCTTAAATACTCCACTCTTGGCTGGCCAAAATAATATTTAGATCTCTTTGCATATAACTCATTCTCTCTCAAAATGTCAAAAACTAGTCTCAAATGCTCCTGGTGCTCCTCCATGCTAGTGTTAAACACTAGTATATCATCAAAGAAAACAAGTATCATTTTTTACAATTGGTCTATGAATATTTTGTCCATTAGAGCTTGGAAAGTGGTTGGTGCATTAGTCATCCAAAATGGCATAACTTTAAAATCATAGTGACCAGAAACAATCACAATGTTGTTTTTGGAATGTCATATGTATTCATTCTAATTTAATGGTACCCCACCCTTAGGCCCACCTTAGAAAATATCCTTGCTTCATTCAATTTATCCAACGGGTCTTCCACCAAATGAATGGGGTAGTTATTCTTCATTTAATGGAGTTGAACTTCATGTAATCCACACAAAAGCGCCAACTCCCATCTTTTGTTTTTCGCCAACAACACATGTGAAGAAAATGGGTTGTTGCTGCCTTGAATCAGCCCTAGTCCTAGCATCTCCTTAACTAATTTCTCAATCTCCTCCATCTAGATGTAGGGGTATATATAAGGATACTGTTTGAAGGATGTAGCCCATAGTTGTAACCGAATCTTGTATTTCAGGCCTCTTACAAGGGGTAAAGTCTTGGGTTTCTCAAACAAATCCTGGTACTCAATCATGATACATTTTAATTTAGGAGGTTCTCCAGGTTCTTCTGTCTTCTTCACATGGGATATCATACACAAACTGCCAAATACCCTGTTGCCTCGTTTATTAATTATTCTAGAGATCCTACTCTCAGTCACAGAGTGTAACTCTGCCTCCAGTGTCATACCTGTAGTTTATACTTTTTTTCCATTCCTATTATACTTGACTTATTGCTTGTCAAAGTCAAAGGTGTTTTTTCCCCAATCCTTTTAACCAGACCACCCTACCACCCGGTCACAACCTCCAAGCTAAATGAATCTCATACATACTTTATTCTCTTCCTTCCATCTCCCATTTAAACCCAGTGCACTTAGAGTTGCATTTCATTTTCCCACCATATACTACAATGGGGGTAGTGTATTCCAAGGTTCACTTCAGCTTATTGGCAGTGCTGGTATCCAAAAAACTATGTGTACTTTTAGTATCAACCAAGGTACTGCTGCACTCTCCTTTCACTTTTCCTGCTAGCTTAATGGTTTCAGCCACCCTATGTCCAACTAAAGCATGTATACAGATTTTAAAAGAATCTTCATTTTCCTCTCCCACCTCTTCACTCTCTTCTTCATCTTCTTCCCTGATTATCACAAACAAGTGCTTGCATTTGTGCCCCATATGGTAGGGTTCATTATAATTGAAAGAAAGGCCATTCCTCATCTTCTTACCCCATTTCATATGGGGATAGCCTTTCAATAGGGGGTACTTCCCCTATCTGATCCCTCCTCCAATAGTCTTCATAGTGGTTTTAGGCTTAAATCCCATGATATTGTGTTTGGATGCCACCTTGTGACTTTTACTCAGATTTTCCATTTGAACCTTATGGCCTTATAGATAGCCTGGTCTAATGTTTTGGGTAACAAAATTTCCACCATCACTTTGATATCCTCTTTCAAGCCACTAATGAAGCTTTCTCACAAACTAATCCTCATCCAAGTTTTGTTTTTTTGTTTCATATATGCTTTCAACTTCTCAAATCTTTGAATCTGCTCATCTACAAATCCCCCCCCACCCCTTAAGCTTGTTAAATTCCCCTATCAAGTTTTCTCTCCTTGGTGCTGTAAACCTTTCAATGACCAGGTCTACAAACCTTGGCCATCCCATAACATCTCTTCCCTCACCATTATTCAAATACGAGATCTCAACATACTCATTCCAACCCCCATAATCTTCTCAAAGTTAGATAGGTAAGTGTATAAGAGAATATAACTTTGACACATTCTGATCCATGCCCTTAGGTTCATTCCCTTCAAACTTTGGAAACTCAAACCTTATTTATTTGTTGTAGCCTTCCTATAATGCAGGGTTGTTAAAAAGTCCTCCATTAACTAAGTTTCTGGCTGGTTCTGGATTGCGTTGTCCATAAGTTTAGGGTTGTTGAAAATTTTGGTTCTTTACCCTTGTCTCCCTTAAGAGTCTGGGAAATGTTTCAAGGTTTCCTTACTTCATCCATTTGTTATTGAAGGTTTTCCATTTGCATATGGTCTTGACTCTCCTGTAACTTGTTTGTCGTTATTCTAGATTCTATGCGTGGTGTATGAGACCCAGTTTTACCAAGCCTAAATCAGAGTTGTAGTGCACAAAATTGAATGCTTTGAGGACAATGTTATAACTATGATTAATCACTAAGGGTTTTTGTTCATTTTATGCATGTGTTGATCAAATAAGATAGAACAGAAGCTAAAAATAAAGATTTAGCTCAACAAATGCATGTGTTTGCACAAGAGAAGTGATGCGTGGCGAGCGAGAAGTTTTTATGAATGCAATGAATTTCTAGCCTACATGTTCACAAGTGCAAGGTCAAGTAAAAGGGTAAGTATAGTTATTTACCAAGTATCAATCCCACAGAGTGTGTGTAAATATAGTGTTCGATTAATAGACAACGGTAAAACAAGTTACCATAAAATTTAATAAGAAGGTTTTGATTATAACTAATAAAACAAGTATATAACAAGAATGTAATCAAATTGATGAAGTGTCTTTGAAGATTGGTTTCATAACTATTTATTATGGGATTTATAGACAAACCACCAAATCCCCTCGATTTAGTTTCATCATGCTAAGTTCATATGTGTTCAATTGAATTACAAAAATTCTAGTGTGACACTAGTGACACTAAATCGTCCCCGCACTCCTTCTAAAGATCTACGACTAAGTGCGATCAATCTAAAAGAAGTAAAGTTTGGTAACCAATTCAACCTTCTGAAGTGTTAACTATATTAACTAAATCAAAGACATGGATTAGTGTGATCTAACTTATGCCCAAGTTGCGTTAGCCTACTTCTAGCACATAAATCAAACATGAAGCTTAGCCACGAGGCACGTTAGCACTCATCAAGTGTATAAGTGGAATATAGAACGAATCACATATATACACATACATTTCAACATAAATTCATAACTAAAGGTTTATTGTGCATAAATATCCATTACTCCCTTCTCCAAATACGGAGAAGATTTCCACATAATGATAGCAAGTTCAACAAAATAAAGGAAAGAGAACATCATAATAAAAGAGTAAAGATAAGATAAACTTAGTCTTCAATTTTCGTTGCTCTGCTATTTCCGACTGAATTGTGACTTGGACACTCTTCTCAATGATCTCACAAGATGTTGTCTGGTGGCTATATGGTGTTTCTTTTTGTGCTACTATATTTTGACATGCAGAATCGTGTAGCCCTAGTGTTATTTATAGGTAAATTAGCAACTGGGCCAAAATCAGGGTTTCTCGTATTTTTGGGCCTTGTTGCGCGTCTTTGACATGTCGCACAACTTAGGTCGGACGTGTATTGGCGCATGCCACACAAGTATTGGAGTGGTTATGCTACTTACTACTCAACTGACATGAGTCGCGCGGGTCAAAACTCGCAGGTTCTGCGTGAGTCGCACAACTCATGTCGCACAAGTATTTTCTACTCTACACGACTTCACGGTTGTCTTACAACTCTCTTTAAGTATTGGACCACTCACTTGTAACTCCTCTACCTCTTCATTTGTATGACTTGTGGGCATAGAATCCAACTAAGATTCTACATTCAACAAGATGGCATGTGTTTGTGCGTCTTCGATTTCCACTATGTTGATCTGGAGTGCTTCATGATCATGATTCAATGACTCATCTTCTATCTCCTCTATTGACACTTCTTTGCCCACCTTTATTTTAACAATTGTCGAGATATCTTGTTCATCGTTGATTGCATCAAGCATGTGTGGGTCTTTCTTTGTACTGGTCGGCACTTCACATTGTTCTTTTGAAGTAACACATGGAGTTTGTGTCATTAAAAACTCGACCATGTCAACAACATGATCCATCTTTGCACAAAACGTCACAAAAGTATCTCAATCTTTCAAGCATTTTTTTAATCATAGATAAATCACAAGAAGTCCATGGTTAATTATTATTACAAACCAGGTTAATAATGCAAGAAAAGACAATGAAGCTAGAGCATTAATGCGGATGACATTCTTGTTGGGAATGAATTCGAAGGAATACTTTTCCCCATACACCAAATTTGACTTCTGGGACGAACCCCAGCCAACCCCAAGTTCCATCATAGACAAGCTTTTTCTGTAGTAGGGTAAGTTTACAGACATCAATGTACTGATTACGCCCGTTTGGCACATATTCAAGCTTCAGAGTTTGTTTATCCATTAAACCAGCCACCTCAACATTTTTTTTTGGTAAGACTCAATCTTCTAGAGGATGGTTTGTGATAGATTTCAAAATACAAAGGGGCTGTTTCCTCCTCGCCATTCGGTTCTACAATCTTCACATCTTTTTGGTCCCTTTGATCAGGCTTCAAGTCGTCCAAAATTAGCCTCTCCATGGCGTCGACCCTGTACACAGCAACGTGAAATATGGACTTTTTAGCGTAAGTAAATATGAAACATTCACGAACTTGAACTCTTAAGTCTTTCACGAATTTTCCCCAGCCTGTGGTGAAGTAGTATTCACCATCGTCCGTTCTTTAAAGTTTCACCTTCCGTATTTCGCCCAAATTAATTCTTAGCTTTGCTTGTTTAACCAGGAGAATGTTCTTGTATTTCTCCATGAAATGGGTCGGGATTCCGAGTCTCAGCGCAAACTTGGGTATCATAAATTTGAAAAAAGAACATCTCATTTCCTTTTCAGGTTTGTTCTCCATTTTGCTTCTTCTTATTCTTCTTTTTTTTTCCTTTTCTTTGCTTTCCTTCGCTTACATTTAGGAAATACGTATTCATGTGGATAATAAAGCTATGCCCTTAAGGTTTTGTGAAATTAGAGAAACCTCCCGAAAAGTTTGAGAAATTACATGATGTCTCTTTAAACAAACAACTTTTAAAAAAATTGATGGAATTTAAATGATGTAATTTATCATGATAGTATAGTTACATTGGATTCCACCCTTGCATTCATTACGTCTTTTGTCACCAATCTTTCAAGCATTTATCAAATGAGCCAGAGATTGCAAAATCACCGTAGTAACATGTCCAATAGGATAAGGCGTCTTCATCATCGCACGTCTCACCCTCAAAAAATCTTTTGTTTCCATTGAATGATCTCTCTTTTATACATTTGTTGGGCAAATGGTCCAATTTCTGTCACCTTGGCAATGCATTCGATCAAATGGAGAAAAGAGATGGAAAACAGTTAATTTTAATGACTACTATTAAAATACTATAATTCACAGTCACTCCCCGGAAACGGTGCCAACAACTTGATGATAGTGAAGCGTGTAGTTTTATGAATGCAATGAATTGCTACGCCTACGTGTTCGCAAGTGCACGGTCAAGTAATATAAAATGGTAAGTATAATTACTAACCAAGTATCGATCCCACGGAGAGTGTGTAACTATAGTGTTCGCTTAGTAGACAACAATAAGGCAAGTAATAAGAAGATTTATAGAAGACGGTTTTAATTATAACTAATAAAATAAGTAAAGAACACATATTTAATCAGATTGATGGAGTGTATTTGGAGTTGAATTTCATAAATATTTATTATGTGATTCATAAACAATCCGCTAATTTTCCCAAAGTATGTTTCATCATTTTAAATTCAAATGTGTGCAATGAATTGTTGAAATTCTGGATACGATGCTAATGACAACCACAATCCCCTCATCTTCCCTTAAGATATGCGACTTAAGTGCGATCAATCTAAAGAAGTAAATTTTTGTAACCAACTCAACCTTCTCAAATGTTAACTATATTGAATAATCAAAGACGTCGAATCGTGTGATCTAGCTTATGGGCTATTGGCGTTAGTCTTACTCCTAGCCCATAAATTAAACATATAGTTTAGCCACGAGGCACGCCAGTGCTCATCAAGTGTATAAATCAAACACGTAGAATATAAAACAAATCACATCTAAGCATATAAAACTCAACATGAATTCATAACTAAAGGTTCATGGTGCATAAATAGTCATTACTCCCTTCTCCAAATACAAAGAAGCTTACCACATAAGGAGAACAAGTTCAACAAAACAACGAAAGGGAATGTCGTAAAAAAAAACTAAAGGTAAGATAAACTCATTCTTCAATCTTCGTTACTATGCTTCTCCTGACGTCTAATGCTTGTGGCTTCTCCCTCACAATGATCTCAAAAGTTGTGTTATGATGAGATATGATGAATTTCGTAGCCTAATGTTATTTATATGTAAAAGTAGCTGATGGGCCGAAATCAAGATTTCTGTATGTTTTTGGGCCGTATCGCGCGAGTAGGGTCGTGTCCCGCTGCTGGTTGCGCGGATGGTCGTGCAGGTCGGACTGCTTTTGTTTTGGTCGCACTACTCTATGTTTGATGGTCGCGTCGTGAAAGAAAAGTAGTGCCAGTCATACTGGTGTCGCGAGACTTGACATGTTGAGCTACTCTTCTCACGCTGCTCTTTTTGACTATGTGCGGCTTCACGGTTTTGGCTATAAGTTCTTCTTTAGATGTCAAAATCTAGACTCTCTTGTTGCGTTGGAATGCTTAATTCCGTGGCTTTCCAATGTTATGTAGAACGGACTCTGATTCTTCATGTGACTTGTTCACCATCATTTGAATTAATGACCAAACTCAGATTCTCCTCATTGTATAGCTTTCGGTAATTTGGCTCTTCCTCCTTCATTCCTTGCCCCACTCACTTGTCGTTTCATCCATTTGCCTTTTAATTTGGCCTTTCTTTATAGTCTTGTCCGCCTTAACTCTATTTTAGCTTATTTTGCCCCTAATAAGCTACCTTTCACCAAACATCTCTGAAAATCTTAAATACACAAAACGTACTTCAATATGATAATTATTTAAGTAATTCTTCCTTTAACCCCAAATAATGAGGGCTACAAGTGCATACTTTAGCCACTCATCAAAAGCCCCCACAGTTAGATTGTTGCTCGTCCTTGAGCAAAGAAAAACAAAAAGGACTCAATCTAAATTAGAACTCAAATCATCAACATGTCCACACTCATGCATAAGGATATATTCTTAGAATGCAACATATGGTCAAAATAAGAGATGTGATAGAATACCAATTTCTCGTTGTCATGCCAATTTCTCATGCTCAAATAGCGGGTGCCATTATTGTTCAAGTATAAAAGTTATTCTTATATTGAAAATTCATAAAATCATAGCTCTTAACATGCAATCACTTCACTCTCATTATCTACTCTTCATGTTGCCATCAATTCAAGAAACTTCCTATGTTGAGGATCATTTACAACTTGTTAGCTTGTAATGTTAGGCTTGGATACGAGCTACAATAGAAAAAGACATTTATGAGTTATAGAGATATACGTAGTAAATCAACTCTAATGTTTTCTTTTTCTTTCCTTATTTGTGCATATTTCACTAGCCATACAATTTAGGCTCTTTTTGCATCTTTTCCTTGCCTTTTTATTTCCTCCCTCATTTGTGCATTTTTCATTGGCCATGAGGCACGTTAGCGCTCATCAAGTGTATAAATCAAACATGTGGAATATAGACCGAATCTCATCTAAACACATAAAACTCAACACGAATTTATAACGAATTCATAACTAAAGGTTCATTGTGTATAAATAGTCATTATTCCCCTCTCCAAATACGGAAAAGATTACCACATAATGATAGCAAGTTCAAAAAACAAACATAAAAGAACATCATAATAAAAGAGTAAAGATAAGATCAACTGAGTCTTCAAGCCCCGTGCTCTGCTTCTCCCGATTGAATCATGACTTGGATTATCTCCTCAATGATCTCACATGATGTTGCGTGGTGGATCTATGGTGTTTCTTTACGTGTTGTTGTATTTCCATACTAAAAAACGTGTAGCCCTAACGTTATTTATAGGTAAAGTGGCAATAGGGTTTCTGGACCGTGTCGCGCATCTCCTGACATGTCTCATAGCTCAGGTTGCACGAGTAGTGGGACGGGTCACACAGGTCTCAGCCAAGTGTGTGTGGGCGAACAAGTATTGACGCAGTCATGCATGACAAGTTGCGCGGGTGCCGTGCGAGTAGTGCAACTCATGTCGCGCGTGTATTTACTACTGTGCGCGGCTTCACAGTTTTGGCTATAACTTCTTCTATGGATGTCAGAATCTAGATTAGCTTGTTGAGTTGGAATGCTGACTTTTGTGACTTTCTAATAATGTATAGAAAGGCCTCTGATTCTTCTTGTAAATTTGTCACCATGTCTTTGAATTAATGGACTTATTTGGCTTCTCCTCGTTGTGTAGCTTTTGGTGCTTTGACATTAACACATTCGTTCCTTTCCCGAATCACTTTCCGTTTCATCCATTGAACTCTTTCTTTGTCCCTCCTTCATAGCCTTGTGCGCATACACTCTTATATAGCTCGTATTCCCGTGAAAACACTATATTTTCACCAAACGTCTCTGAAACCTGAAATACACGAAAACGTACTGAAGTATGTTAATTACTAAATTAATTCTTCAATTAACCCCTTATTATTAGGTCCAAAAGTGCATACTTTGTAAACTTATCAAGAAGATAACTAAAGAAGCATAAACACAAAATATATTATGATGCCCAAAGTACAATCACATGATCCCATATATCAGTCAATCGACTACAAATCCAGCCTTAGCATAAATAGCTAAACATATAACTAAAGTAACACGTACTAATACATAAACAACAAAATGGCATGTCAATAAAACAACTCGGAAGAGAATTGATGAGTGTTTATTTAGCGTGATTTAAGTACTTGTTTTCGTACATTTTTGAATAGTTCTTGGTGCATATTTATTGGTCTTTGTATTGTATTGTTATTTTATAGGTTTTTCGTCGAGTCAAGACAAAATGACTCAATAGAGCACAAAATGAAAGCTTTCAGAATGGAAGGCAATTAGAGCGCTACCACACCACGCCCAACGATGCAACCTATCTCATGCACGTGAAGCGTAGCAACCAACTGAGCGGAGGAGAAGCTGTGCAACGTGAAACAAGTCGTGCAACACGCGCGTCCCAACAAGTGAGTCGCATAACTCGCGCGACTACGGCAAGACACGTGCGTCCAACCCTAAAACTAATGCAGCCTGCACAACTAGGTTGCATTCGCAATGGACCGACGCGAGAGCGGCACGAGCTACAAGAACCCTGTGCGACATGCGGGAAATTATGTATCTTCACCTGTTTAAGTTGCGGCCGACTTCAAAATCAACTCAACATGACTCACTTATAAATAGGAGAAGACGACCAACACTTAAGATATTGCTTCCCACCGTGAGTCATTACTTTTGTTACTTTAGGTTACGTTAGAGAGAGTTGTGAGAAAGAAGAGAGAAGAGAGAAAACACCATTAAAGCTTTGTTAGTTTCGTTTTCATATTCGCGAGTCGATAATTCGTGAGGAAGGAAGCAGTTGAGAAGATAGCAAGGGATCAATGTTCCATCAGATCTGAGAAGCTTTACCTATGTCTTTTAGTTTTATTTATGTTATTCAATTATTTATATGTTATTAAACTCAAGACTATGAGTAGTTTTTTTTTTTTTTTTTGTGTGTTCAACCAAATAAAGTATTATTGATAAGGTACCAGAGGTAAACTAAAAGGAGTGTACATTACAAACATAACATTGGGTTGCTACGCCAATCATGAAAAGAAAAGCAAAAGTCTTTAACATTAGCCTTAACCCACATCCAAACCTTAACAAGAATAAACTCAAACTTCCTATCAATATTGATAACCTGAAAGCTGAAGCATGGTTTGTTTTGAGCCAACCAAATTGCCCAGATGGTGGTAAACCAAATACAGGGGAGAACATCCATCTCTAACCTCTTCTGGTAGAGATAAGAAAAATGAAAAAAGTGAGCCTTTGGCTTGTTAGGCAACACTGTGCAAATATATAACCAATTCAAAATGCGAGCTTGATTTTGCACGCCACCTTGCATTAAAAAAACATGTTCAACGGATTCATTTACTCCTCCGCTGCACATCCCGCATTCGCAATCTAATGGGTTGCTAATTAAACCTCTGCGTAAAAGATTTGCCTTATTTGGTAGCCTTCCATGCATAAGTCTCCAACCTGACGTGACCATTTTCATGGGATCCTTGCAACATTATCTCTTGCTAAAGGAGTTGCAATCATCAACATTCAGATGTATCTCAGGATCGTCGTTATCCAAGGATTCGTAAGCTAATTTAGCTGTAAAAATGCAAGAGCAATCACGAGCCCAAATCCATGTATCTTTCTTATTTTGATTAGGAATAACCCCTTCTAGAAAGATTTCCATCTCTATTTGGAGTAGGGAGGTAGCTCCAATTTATGGATATGTTTATTTCCTTTGTTTGGTTTTTGATTGAGAGTTTATGTCTCTAGATTGTTTAGTTCTTGCTCTACATGATCAATATTATTCTCGTTGGATCAATGGAAGCACGGCCCTAGGACCGCCCAAGTGTAAGTTAAGCTAATTACGTACAGTACATTAACATGAGCAGATGACTTAATTGGATTGCATACTTAATATCTCTTCTAAAACACTTGATAACTGGATTGAGTACGCTAATACGGTAGGTCATTAGAGACTTAAGGATTTGTTGTTAGGATAACTCCATCTATAGGTCACGGATCCTTAGACACACATTACTCAAGCACTTAATCAAACATTTCAGAAAATCATAGGTAGTTTGTGTATGAACTATTATGTTTAAATAAGTAGTCAAACTCAACCTCTAAACATCTTTTAGTCATCTAATTACAACTAGATCATTCAACATCTCAATCAATATAAAATTTTGTTTTGGGTACTTTACGTCGTGCATTAGTTTAGTAAATATGATTTCCCTTTACATGCAATCTGCTTTATTCAAGTTTCCATTGCATTCAACCGTTTTCTTGAATCAAACCCATTCTCCTTGCATTTACATTATTTTCATTGCATTCTAGTTTAGTTTCTTGCATACAAAACTATTTTCCAAAACCTGCATTCATAATTTTCTGCACTCAAAGCATTTTGCATTCACACAACATTCATCCTGCAGTAAAAGATAGCAATTGTGATAACCATTGGCGCTTTTATATTTAAGTGATTCTAATAAGCCGTCCACCACTCCCTTGGGATACGCTACTTGGTTCGTAACTATACGTACTATTTAATTATTACTTCACCGTGCACTTGTAAAAAGCAACATAGGTGTAAGGATCTATTTGTGTTCCCATCAAGAATCTTGCAGCCCAACAAGAAATGTTGTCATTTTCTCTTAACGCATGTGATAACAAACACGAATACCAAAATGAAATCAGGATATTTGATGGTCAATTCCAAATTTCTAATTTCGTCAAAAAATCGATCTTGACAATGTGGAAGAAACTAATTGTAACAAACTAAAAAGCTCATATGAATCCACCAAACAAAACTAATACCCCACCAAAATAAGTAGAAGAAGATTATGCGTTCGACTTGAAGTGATCTTTGTTTGGTTTGTTTAACCTTTATCTATAATCTATAAAGTCTCTGTTGTTCTTATGTAAAGTTGAAGTAAAGATAACAACTCAACAATATGGGGGCAATGCAGTTAGGATTCTTGCATAAACTCAATATTAAACAAAGAGGGGGTAATTTTGTGTGAAAGAAAGTTATAACAATCATTTACACGTGATTTGAATGTGAAGTCACAAACAAACCGAGACATGGCACCAAAAAAACACGAAGAAACTGGTTTTGTTAAGTATGGGGACACAAAATGACTGAGAAACATAATACAAGCCTTAGTGTCAAGCCACAAAGACTAACCTTATACTTCACGCAAAAAGAAAAGAAAAGCTAGTGATAAACATTCATCCAGTGGACCGTAGTGATGTATGATATGGCTTGATTATTCTTCAGGTCATTCAAAGTATCAAAATCACACTCAAACCAATGGTATTTAAGGAGAACAAAAATAGGCAAATGGAGAAAGATGAGAGACATGTTCAACAACAAAGACCAACCATGCTCCAATAAAATGTTAAATAACATCGGTTGTTCATTAAAAGTGATGTAGCGAGTGGATGATATAAGGAAAGATGAAAAAATACAAAAAATCAAAGACTCGTGGATTTCGCAAAATACCAAGAAATTGACAAAACTGAAAGAAAAAAGAAAGAGAAAAAACACCCACTTTAAATTTTATTCGATATCAAAGTTGACTCAAATATCTCAAAGATGACTAATTTATAATGATAAAACCCTTGATATAAAAAAAATACTAAAATTACAAAAGCCACCTAAAATAAATTAAAGAAATATATACAGTTTTTATAGAAAATTATAAATTGCCTATTTGACACGCCAAATGTTGAATTTACCTTAAAGGGCATAAATACTTTTGTCTTTACGTCTTGCTCAAGTTGCTCAAGTTGTCGTTTTCACATGAAAAAGTGGTATCGTTCGTCAAAAACAAAATTCCTCGACTTTCTTTTCGAGTTGGTTCTGCTCGATCAAAACAACCATACTCCTAAGTTGGTTCTGTTCGATCAAAACAACCATACTCGAGTTGGTTCTGTTCGACCTTGAATTTGAAGCTTGTTCAGTAATCAAGAGATTAACGATAAAACATAAATGAACACTTTTAGCGTGAAAATTAACAAAACTATGCTGAGGAAAAGCATATGTTTGAGCAACAACGACAAAAAACCATTAATTCACTTGAACTTCAAGTTGATTCCCTTCGATCAAAAAATATATATTTCTGAACTCCATCAAAAACTAACAGATGGTAGTAGCACCAGCCATGGACAGTCCAACAGTAACAAATCATGATCTGGCGCGATAGTGGATTAATATAGATGATAAGCTATGCCTACATGTTCGCAAGTGCCCAATCAAGTAATAGTAAAATAGAAAGTAAGTTACATCCCAAGTATCAAATCTCACACAATGTGTGTGATTAACGCCTAGAATCAACCTAATATTTAATACGTGAATAATAATTATTAAATTACTACTTAAATTAATTTCAAGCTAGTCAAATGAACATAATTGAAGAAGATTGATTGGTTGATTGTTGTAGTTGTAAAGCAGATTGATGACAAATGTGTTCAGAGATTGGTTTCACTATGAATTTACTTAGTAGTTCATAGACAAATCACTTATATTGTTTAATAAGTTGTGTATTGCTGAGCTTCTACGTGTTCAATTGATATGTATGGCGTTAGCGCACCCTAAACCTATAATCTTTCTATATAGCTAAAGCATTAGCTCACACAGTCAAGTCTCACCCGTTTTAAAAGAGAAATTAAATGTGCAATTTAATCGACCATCCAATAGTGTTAGCTAACATAGTTGCAAAGATGTGTATTCATGGTTTATCTAAGTACTATGTATGCTTCGTATTAGCCGGTTATAATGCATAAAATCTGTTGTAACATAAATAGTTTAACACCAATACATGAGTTCTCAAGAACTAGTAATCACTAATCTTAGTATGCATCATGTAAAAAAAAATTCACATCTAAACACGTCATTACTCAAATAAAAATTCTCATAAATAAACAGTCATATTCATAAATCTGAGCTACTCCCTACTCCAAACATGAAATAGTTTAGCTACTCATAAACTCAAATAATTAAAACATGCTCGTCAAACAACTTCTTCTGTTTTGAATTTGATAATCCTCCAAAAAAAGTTGGTATGAAATTGCAATGTCGAGAATTGCTTCCGTGGCAAAGAGAAGCCGGCATGCCCATTGAGCCATTGCTCTTGCTTATCATATAAATGCAAGTGGCACTTGACTAATACCATTCCTAAAGCTAGCACCTTGATTTAACGAATGATTTAAAGCCAATACATATCTTGCGAGAATGTTATGTGTCGAAGGCATGATTTGACTGGAAAAAACAAAAACGCTTAGCGTTCTTGTTTTTTTTTTTCTTTTAATGCAAGTTAACTTTAAATCTCCTATCTGGTTCTCCGTTTTCCTCTCTATGTAAAGAGGTACCTTACAATCAGAACAGTGAAATATCAATAAATTCAATGAATGTCACTTGATAAGACATGTAGTTATGCTAATTTCGTTTGTAGGAGCTTTTATTATGTATTTCATCATTGTAATGTTGTTAAATTTCTTTTATATTTATTATTCTCTTTGCTACGTAGAGGGGGGAAGGGGCTCTTTAATTTATTTCTTCTTCTTTTTTTTGCACATTTTGTCTTTTCTTTTCTTTTTTAATATTTGAGACCAGTAAATTTGAGGAATATTCCAAAAAAATTAATAATTATCATAAAGTCACTAATAAAGTTTAACAAATTTATACGGACTTTATATATTTTTTAAAAAATACACAAAACTCCCACAAAATTCATAAGTTTTCTGAAATCCCCCACCCCTCTCAGTTCAAAAGGTCTACGACCGCCACTAAGACGCACTATTAAGTTATAATTAATTAATTATTAACTATGTGACGTGGTACCTTGACTTGAGGGCAACAATTTCATTGGTCAAATTATTTTTTCCTTAGCTTTTCTTATTTACATTTAAGATCCATAAATAACGGTAAACCACTACAAGAAAATAGGGTCATTTTTGACCGAAAATCCGATTGCAAATGACCCGAATCCGGTCGGGAAAGAACTTTTCCCGACCGCACTTCGGTCGAAAAACTCCGGTCAGTGATACTTCGGTCAGAAAACTCCGGTCGGAAAAGTTTTCCCGACCGAAATTCGATTGGAAATCACTTTTTTTTACCGGAGGCCGGTCGAGACTTTTTCTGACCAAGTTTTCGACCGGATTTTGGTCGGAATATTCTATCCCGACCGAAGTCCGATCAGAATATTTCTGACCGGAATCCGGTCGGTATATTACACATTCTGATCGGACCGCGGACAAAAATATTCCGACCGGACTCTGGTCGGAAGACACTATTCTGACCGCAGTCTGGTGGCCAAATATCTGACCGGACCGCGGTCGGAATCTGTAATATACTGACCGGCCTCCGGTCGGAAAAGATGGTTGCACCTTTTCCGACCGGATACCAGTCGAAAATAATATTTTAGTCATTTGTAAAGAGCTTGACGGATATTTTAGTACTCTTGTTGGCTAGTGTTTGTCACCCCGTATAACCTTCCTCCGGATCTTTGCATGAAGAAAGAGTTCATATTTTTGAGTCTACTCATTTTCGGGCCGACCAATCCTACAAAGAACTTGGATCTTTTTCTTAGGCCACTTATTGATGATCTCAAGCTTTTATGGAGCAGTGGCGTCGAGATGTACGACATCTCGAGGAAGCAAAACTTTCTATTACGTGCATCTCTCATGTGGACGATTTGCGATTTCTCCGCTTACGGGATGTTGTCGGGATAGAGTACGCACGTAAAGCTTTCGTGTCCTTATTGTATGGGTGACACGAAATCCTTTCCGTTGGTGAATGGGGGTAAACCATGTTTTTTTGATTGCCATCGCCAGTTATTGCCTGAAGATCATGAATTGAGATACGACGAACATAATTTAAAAAAAAGGGGAAACGTCACTTGAAGACACGATTCATAGAAAGAATGGTGACGAAATGCTGGAAATTGTTAATGACCTTGGGCATGTGGGGTTTGGTACCCAATTGAGACACCTCCCAGGTTTTGGCCAGAACCATAATTGGGTGCGGAAGAGTATATTTTGGGAATTACCTTATTGGTCAACGAACTTGGTTCGTCACTGTCTAGATGTCATGCATTGGGAGAAGAATTTTTTCGATAAAATCATCAACACAGTGTTGGATGACGCTAAGACAAAGGACAACATCAAGTCACAGAAAGTTTTGAGAATCTGGACCAATCGCAGAGAGCTATTTTTAGAACCAACGACCCGAGGGGGGGGGGGGGGGGGGGGAGGAAACGAAGAAGCCAAAGGCACTCTACTGTCTCTCAAAGGAGCAAAAGCGAAATGTGATAGAATGGTTGGGCATGCTCAAATTTCCAGATGGATACGCTTCAAACTTGGGACGGTGTGTACATGTGCAGCAACAGAGGTTGTCCGGAATGAAGAGTCGTGATTGCCACGTATTCATGCAGAGATTGATTCCGATTGCTTTTTGTGACTTTCTTAAGAAAGACATATGGGAAACACTTGTGAAGATTAGTTTGTTCTTCAAGGAAATTTGCGCATCAGAGGTATCGGTAGAGGATATAGAGGGACTAGAGAAATCCATTTTGTCACCGTGTGCAAGTTGGAGAGAATATTCCCTCCTTCTTTTTTCGATTCTATGGAGCATTTGGCCATTCACTTACCGTATGAGGCTAGAGTTTGCGGTCCAGTTCACTACAGATGGATGTATCCATTCGAGAATTAAATCACTTTAAATTTGGAGGATATATTGATTATTGTCTTTAATTTATTCTATTTGCAATGAAAGTTGATTTTTTTTGTTGTGTTTATCATGCAAATGTTTGATTTAAAAGGGTCAGTACTAAATAAAGCGAGGCTCGAGGGATGCATGGCCAATGCCTATTTACTTTCAGAGCTATTAAATTTGATTTCTCAGTATCTCGATGTAACCTTTGTTGCTACACACAGACGACTTATCAGGATCGAGACTTTGGAAAGCACGGAGTGGGATGGTGAGCTCTTATTGTTCTGAAGGAAGGGACGACCGCTTGGCCCTTTGGAGAAGCTGAAAACGTTAACGGGGGAAGAAAATGAGCAAATTCAACTGTACACACTTCTTAACTGCGAAGAGTTTGAGAAATGGGAAGAGTAAGTCTACTTCATTTTTCTTCATCTAGTGTCATCTTCTTTATTACGTATTAGTACTAACTTATTTATTTTGTAACATGCAGTTTGTTCATAGAAGAGGAGTGCGGCAGATTGAATACCATGGAGGTGCAAATGAAAAAGGAACAAGGAGTATGTGGCGTGGTTCAAGCAAGAGTACAGCAGTGTAAATTACCTAACAGACGATAGGGTAATACCGTTGATCAACGATCCACTGAACGACGCAATCACGTACGAATTTTCAAAACGGGTCGTCCCTTATATAATGTTTGGATTTGCAATTAAAGATGTGTAAATATGATTGGTTTAACAATGAATAGTATAATTATGAACTACAAAAACAATGCGACACCTCAAAACATCGGGAAAACCTCATTCTTAAGTATGAATATTAGTATGGACCGCCGAGCAGGGACAAATATGAGCAATAGGGACTGTTGGACGGTCCCTATTGACAACGACTAATATCAACAGGGACCGCTTGGTGGTCCCTATTGACAAGTGTTAACAGTGACCGCTTGGTGGTCCCTATTAACAGAAGAAAGAAAGTTTTATAAAAAGAAAAAGAGGTGGGGTACTACATATAAGACCGAGTGACGTACCCAAGCACACGGTCAAACCAAAGAAAATCAAGCATCTAAGGGGGTTTATATGAGCACCCCGAGTACTTAACCGAAATGGCTAGGTAAGTGTCATCAAAACTAAGGGGCGCTTTCCCGCAAATGTAATGATCGCCCGTGAGAGAAAGATATCTAGAAGTCACACCCAAAATCGAAGTGTGCAATCCAAGTACCCTCTCCCACATAGGGAGACCAAAACATTTCCGAGATAAGCGCGTTTCCCCGAAATTGTGTACACCGCCCGTGAGAGTAAGAGACTTAGAAGTCACACCCAAGGAGTGACTATGCAATCCAAGTACCCTCTCCCACATAGGGAGGCATACACAATTTTGAGCGAAACAAGAGATACTATCACTATTACATAAAAGAACGTATCTCAAAAGTGGATACCTCGTAAAATAAAATAAGCTAAGAAAATAAACAATAACATACGGCTTATTACAAATATTTTTCCATCCAAACCTATCAAGTAGGGTCCTCCAATCTAGTCTTCGAACTTGTCCTTTGTTAGCTTCTCCAATCTTCATAAATTGGCCTTGGGATTGTGAAGAGAAGTCCAACCATGCTTGTCCTTTTCAAGTAACATCCGAACCTTTTGACTCGCCAAATTGCTCAGATATCGGCCATTAATCTAGAGGGTGCATGCTTCATTAGCAAGTTGATCCGCTACTTGGTTGCCTTCTCTATAGATGTGGTGTATGGAACCATTAACCAAAACCAAGAGTGTGCGAATCTCCTCGACTTGTTGAATAATCTTCCACGGGCCTCCCTTCCTAGTGTTCACAATAGGAATGGTAATAAGAGCATCGGTTTCTATATCCACATCATGTAAGCCAAGAGTATGGCAATATTTGAGGCCTTGATGGATGGCTAAGAGCTCCGCTTCCACATTGGTCATTGGCTCCAAAGCAACATGATAAACCCAAGCACAATTGCCTAAATAGTCGCGAAGAACCCCTTCACCTCCGGCCAATCCGGGATTACCCTTCGAGCTTCCATCCGTATTAAGTTTCCAACGACCCTCTCTCGGCTTTGTCCACATAACCACAATGGGGGGTTTGGGACGGGTTCTTGTGAGCTTAATCCCCCACAACTCCACCACATGTTTGGAGCCTTGCCATAATTCCTCACAACACGGTTTGATGGTGAATAAATCAAGAACATGACGAATAACCTTATAAATAATAACCTTAGCATCCATATGGACACCATCATGCCGAGCCGCGTTCCGTGCCGTCCAAATGTACCACAAAAAAATATAGGAGCAAGAATGCGAATGTGACCGGGTGGAGTGTGATGTCTCGCATTTATCCAATAAGCAATTAAATTTTTCCAAGAGATAAAAACGGGTTGCTTAATATGGAAAGTGCGAAAAAAATACAACCATACCTCTTGAGCAAGATGGCTTGACCAAAAGACGTGATCCGTAGTTTCAACACTCCGACAACAATTACATTGAGAGACTATCTCCATGCATTTTGCAATCTTTTGATCCGTAGGGAGGAGGTTTTGCACATAACGCCAAGTGAAAAAAGATATATTCGGGAGGAGGAGATTGTGCCAAAGGAATCTATATATACCGAATGGAGCATAAGGTTCGGAAATAGAGCGCCGAGCGGATTTAGTAGAGAAAAGACCGTTAGCGTCGAGCTTCCAAAGCGGTACATCTATACCCTCTTGCCACGTGGGATGGCCCATAACCCTCATGACTTCATCATCATCCAACACCTCCTCAAGCTTCACAATATCCCATTCACCGTCCAACCAAAAATCACAAATCTGAGAAGGGGATGTAACATGAGCACCATGGCGGGGTTGAAGTATACCGCCTTTCAACCAATGATCAACCCAAAAAAGTGAAGTACCGTTCTTGATATTCCAAAAGATATGTGGTTGAGCTTTAGGGGCCGACTTACTCAATCTCTTCCATCCTCTAGATTCCCAAGATTTGCTACTAAAGATCGGCTCACGTATAGTATATCTCGTCATCATATATTGCGCCCACAACGTGTCTTGCAACCTAAACCTCCACCAAAGCTTGAGACCGAATGCTTCAACTAGGCAAGAAAGTGAAGAGATATTAAGACTTCCCATTGAAAATGGTTTGCAAATTTTTTCCCAACTTCTCCAATGTAGTCTTCTTCTTTCCTCGGTGGAGCCCCAAAGGAACCGAGCAAATAACCTCTCCAAATCATCAAGAACGCTCGCCGGAGGTTCGAGTACTTGACAAAGATAAACCGAAATAGAGCATAGGATACTTTTGATAAGAGTAAGACGCCGGCCAAAATTAAGGAAATTCAACTCCTAACCGCTTATAAGGCCACGGATTTGATTAGATACTTAGTGAAGTATGAGTATTTCATACGACCACGAATGATAGGAGCACCAGGATAGGCCATGGGGAACTCACTTTTCTCAAAGCCGATAAGATCGTGAATAGCATGAGAGTGCGAACCATTCACGCGAGGTGATGGGATGAAGCAACTCTTGGCCACATTGATAAGTTGACCCGAGAACATTTCGTAAAGATGTAAGAAATCCATAATCTTAGCCATCTTGTCCACCGTCCCCTTGGTAAATATAATGCAATCGTCCGCATAGGCCAAATGTGACACATCAATACCGCCCCCAGAATTGAGATAGAGGTCTTGATTCCGATCATAAAGTTGATTCAACCCTCTAGATAAGAACTCGGCGGCAATGATAAAAAGAGCGGGAGAAATGGGATCACCTAGGCAAACTCCATGATTGGCCTCGAAGAAACCATGGCTTTCTCCATTAACAAGAACGGAAAAGTAGCAATTCTCAACACAATTCTTGATGAGCCAAATACATCTTCGAGAGAAGCCAAACTTTATGAGGCATTGGTAGAAGAACCCCCAATCCAATCGGTTGTAAGCCTTCTCCATGTCAAGCTTCACCACTACATTGTACTTGTTTCTATGACAATTGAGATTCGTAGCCAACTCTTGAGCAAGGAGGATGTTATCTCCAATTAACCGGCCTTTGACAAATCCATTTTGATTAAGAGAGACAATGTTGGGTAAGAAAGAAGCTAACCGGTCGTTGAGGAGCTTAGAGATGATCTTATAGCTCACGTTACAAAGACTAATTGGTCTATACTCCTTCCATTCCGTCAGGTCTTTCTTCTTCGGAATAAGCACAATATTGGTAGCCTTGAAAATGAGAGGAAAGCCGGTACCACGGAAGAAATCCAACACCGCCTCAAGAATATCCTCCTTCATAATATCGCAACATGATTGGTAGAAATGAGCATTGAAACCATCCGGTCCCGCCACACTATCCGGGCTTAACCCGAAAACAACATCTTTAACTACTTCAAGATCCGGGGGGCGGCATAGCCAAGTGTTGTCATCGTCCGAAATAAGGGTGGGGATAAAATTAAGATTATGGCATGCCAGAATATCAATATGAGAAGCAAGAAGGTGTTCATAGTACCTTACAACCGAGTTGCCAATCTCCTTCGGGTCTTCCACTAACACTCCATCTTCATGAGTACGGAATATCTTAGCCCTAGCTTGTTTCTTCTTCGCCATAGCTTGAAATAGACTTGTGTTGCGTTCCCATTCGATGGCCCATTTGCATCTAGCTCGTTGTTTCCAATATTTCGGTTCCATAATGCGAGTCGACACAAATTCGACATAGCCTTTATTCACTAAGGATCGAGATGTAGGAGTTGGATTTTGATCATGAAGGATTTCGGCTTGCTTGAGACATTCTTCCTTATCCTTAATGTTACGAAAAATATTGCCGAATGTGTTTCTATTCCAACCCTTAAGCTCATTCCTTAATTGAAGAAGTTTAGCTCCAACCTTAAATAGCCCCACACAAGTAGTTGGTTGACCCCAACAATCCGCCACCTTCGAATGGAAGTCCTTGTGCTTGATCCACATATTTTGGAAGCAAAAAGGTCTCGACTTACGAGAGAGATCTCACTCGAAATGAACAAAAATAGGGGTATGATCCGAATGTAACCGTGACTCATGGACAATACGAGTGCTAGCAAATGACAAGCTCCAATCATAGTTGATGAGAGCACGATTAATACGAGAGCGTATGCCATTGTTAGCCCAAGTGAAGGGGTTTCCTTCATAGCCGGCATCTTGCAAACCACAATCATCAATACATTCGTGGAAGTCCTCCATCTCACCAACATTAGGAGGGACAATGCCCCTTTTTTCCTCCTCTTTAAGAACAACATTAAAGTCACCAACCACCAACCACGGCTTTTGCTCATCACTTCTTCTCAACCCATCCCAAAGTGACCGACGAAGGACCCGAGATTGAGCGGCATAGACAAAGGTGCATAATAGCGGATGAAAGAGGATATTAGATGAAATGACACAATGTAGGAATTGTTCATGATCCTCTAGAACCTCAATATCCATATCATTATCCCCAAAAACCCAAATCTTGTTGTTGGAGTTAAAGAAAGCCGACTCGTAGTGGAACATTTTACAGAATTTATGAGCATCAAATCTAGCTTTCGGTTCAAGAAAGGCAAGGACCTTAGGCTTATGGCGAAGGACCATATTCTCAACATTATCTCCATTATTACGTTTCCCAACCCCACGCACAATCCAACAAACAAATAACATCAATGAGATGGGGAGGATGACGTACCATCACCGGAACGCAAATTGTGTTCGGCTTTTTCCTTCTTTATTTGGTTTTTGCTTTTCGATGAAGATGCGCCATGATCATTACTTTTGTTGTTGGAATCCTCAAGATACTTTTGGCTAATATCCGACTCCTCAACAATCGTCTCATCACTCATGGCTTCTTCATTAGTATGCCAAAGTAGGGAGATTGGTAAGACAGGAGGAGTGGAGATATCACACGAGAAAGTATCCTCTTGAAGACATGCCCTTGGGGAGAGGACTCTAGATTTAGGTTGATAATTAGAGTCCAAATACCTAGGTCCATCATCATTAGCATCCCTCAAAATCATATCTTCAATCTCTTTTTCTTGAGCCTTTCTCAACGCTTCGGCAAGATGATCATCCCTTAAGAGTTGTTCCTTTCCAACATTGGTCACGGCATCATTTTTTGCCAACTTGTGGCGTATATCTTTATCCACCTCTTTGGCCGCCTTAATCATTTCCTCTTGAAAATGAGCTTCCTCTTCAACCACGGTGATTGCTTTAAGAGTTCCTTCACTTAACTTTTGACTTATCATATTTCCTCTTCCATTGTTAGTTATCTCCATTTTTCGGCTCTTGTCTTCCTCAACATTGGATTCTTGCTCAAGAATATCAAAAGAATTTGGATCCCCCCTCTTTAAGAGTTTCGTCGGAGAAGAGTTCGGAGCGACGTTCCTCCTTGCCTTAGCCTTCCAAACATAAGTGGTAGTTTCACTATGTTTTGGCACTTGTGTATCATCAACCTTCTCATTAGTCCCTTGAGATTTCTCCACACCACATTCCTCAAGCTTATGACCCATTCTTTGACACTTTCGACAATAGTTCGGAAGATTTTCATATACGATTTTTTGCTTGACGATATCCACATTCCCATGAGCATCTTCTACCCCCCATTCTATTTTTTCTTTCAACGGATCAAGGAGATTGACCTCAGCGCATATACGAGGATAATTGGGACGTGACATAGTGGCCGCTCCTTCATCGAGCCTCAAGGGTCTTCCAAAGTAATAACCAATGTTCATAAGAGCATTTCTTTCACAAAAATGCATATTTAAGTTTGGTAGACCGATCCACACGAGAGCTATAGAAGGTTCATGATCGGGGTCTAATCCAGAGTCCATTTGTAGATTGAACCATTGAGATCAAGAAAGCGAAGGTTCTTCTTCAACCATAAACGTGTATAGGCCTCCTCCATGGTCAATTTCAACATAACGTGTCGTGGACCTATTGGACCAAGAGTGTATTTGCCTTTGAGTTTGAGTTTTGCCATCTTGTTGTGGATATAAGTGTAGCTCGACTTAACAAGAGGAAAACGAAGGATTAATACAAGCTTGAGCCGCTCATCAAGAGCTTTAACTTCCTCCTTCTTGAAGACAATCATGGATTTTCCTTTGACAAATCGAAAGTCCATTGTATTGAGAGTAGGATCATCAATAAGAGAGCGGTTGATTTCATATTGTCTCGTGGGAGCGGCCGCTTGCACATAAGAAGCGCGTCAAATTGGAGCACGAACTTGATATGGTCTAGGATTATCCAGTGCCGCATTGGGTTGCTTCTCAACGATTGGTGGAGCAAGTGAGAAAATAGGAGCTAGCAATGGTTTCGCAACTCTAGAAAAGTTATTCGAGAGAGGCGGGAAATGGTCGCATCCCAACTTAGATGAACTCGAAATGTTAGAAGCCTTGTTGGAATCCATTGCTTGCTTAGCCTTATCACGCGCATTCATGGCTTGCTTTGCTTTCTCTAGCATAACGAGCTTCGAATTCGTCAAGGGAGCATGCTTAGGATCTAAATTAGCATTGTCCAACCTTGCATTAACATTCCCTTTAGCTTGATCATAAGTTATTTCCAATGGAAGATTCGAATTCCCCATGACCAAAATAGGGGAGGTGGGAATCAAAGCAAAAACTTCATTTTCCACGTTTGATGATGTGGTGCCACGTTTGATGATGTGGTGCCACGTGGCAAGGTGGGGTCAAGGTTGACCAAAGTCAGCTCATCATTGTTGGCACAAGAGGTAGTCATGATAACTTAACCAAAGTGTAGAAAATGGGAGAAAAAGGAGCAAGGACGCAAATTTCCCAAAATGGCAAAAAACCAAAAGCTAGCACCCTGCTGTCCGAGCCACAGGTGCCCGAAATGGGTCTGGCGCCTGACATGAGCGCATGAGCAGGCGACAACAGGCTGACAGTGACAACACGACACCTTCTGGGGAAAATGACCGCTACACCATACCAACGACTATTTTTGACTGATTCCAACTGCAAAGACTACAACAACCTTGGGAACTGAGATCAAAAAGGCTCCGGTGGTGGATCACCGGAAAATTGATCGGAAAAATGCAAAAACGCTCAAAACACCTCAAAATGAGCAGATCCGAGCGGCAAACACAAGAAGACCACCTAAAAACAACTAAGAAGACCAAAAGAAGACCAAAATAACAAAAAAGAAGAGGAAATCGACACACAAAAGATCAAATCTAAGGAAGAAATTCGCACTCAAGCTAAGGGTTCCGAAGAACACCTTGGAGATTGAATAAATAACCCCAAATCGATCTTCAAATGTCAAAAGGGAGTATCAAGTCCAAAGCAATGACCAAGGTCTTGAGGATCATGACACTTACAAGTAACAAATGGTGTGAAGATGAAAAGAAGAGGGAGAGGGAGACGAACTATAGGACTAGAAAACCACAAAAATCCGAGCTAGAATACCATAACATCAAGAAAGACGAAAATCCACCATGGAAGAAGCTTGAATCTGTGAATCCACCATGGAAGAGACTTGAATCTGTGAGTAGGTAAGGAAAATTGAGCTAGAAGACCATAATATCAAGAAAGACGAAAATCCTCCATTGATGAACCTTGAATCCGTGAATAGCTAACCAAAACCCACAGATTAAGCTAGAATCTGAACCTTAAGCTCACAAGAGAGGAAACCAAGTCAACGGAGAAGACGCCGATGTCCTCGTAAGGAGGTCACCGTGCTCTGATGATCGAAAAAAAGATGACCGAAATGCCCCTAGGTGTGAACGCAAGGAGAGAGAAGAGAGAGATTTTTCATGACTTGTTTGCCATGACTTGTTGTATGGAATTTCGAAAAAGAGGAGGAGGTACACGAATATGCGGTCCATATTAACAAGTGTTAACAGTGACCGCCAAGCGGTCACTGTTGATACTAGCATTGTCAATAGGGACATATTGACTGTCAATGTGGGAAATATCTGCCAATGGGCCGAGTGACCGAAGTTAGGTCGCTAAAAGTCATCAGTGACTTCCAGCGACCTAAGTTAAGTCGTTGTTGCCTTCAGCGGTCACTGAAAGCCAGCGACCTAACTTCGGTCACTTTGATTCCCTAGTTATATTAGAAAGGTACTCTTATGTCCTCCTCTTATACTGCTTGGCGATAATGAGACGTAAAAGTCTTTGTAGAAGTTCGATTTTGTGGATTAAATCAGTTGATTCCAGTTTGTTATTGAAGGAACTAAAACCTTATAGAATTTAATTGAATAGTTAATTTTGTCACTAGAATGTTAAGTTACACGTTATGTTTTTTTTCCCTATGTATTAGCAATTCTCTTGATCACGCGTATTCACGTTAATGGAAACGGTGACGCCCAAATGATATTATTTTGCTGGTAATTGGTATTAGTTCTTACTTCGGAAAGTTTAGTAATTTGGCAATTAATATAAGGTAATTTCTTCTTAACATTAAATTTAAATACTTAATGAGTTGCGCAATAAGTCGGCAACGAAGTTTACAGGTCCGATAACTATATATGGTAATTCCTTCTTAACTATATATGTACTGTACTGTTGACTTGTCCACAACTCCAACATATTCTAATTTTCTGCTTTTAAATAACAGTAGCCAAAACTTCAAGTTAATTAATTTGGGTAATCTGTTCTAAGCAATTCTCATGAGAAAACAAGAACTTCTCCTTCTACACTTCAGCATGAACCACTTGACTTCCTTGTGCCTGTTCAGTCCAACAAAAAAAAGAAAATAATAATATTATATATAAGAGATAATTAAGAAATTTAAAATGAAGGAGGTAGCAACTTGAGTTAAACAACCTCTTTTGAAAGTGCATTTGTTGCGGTTACAATCTCGTGTGAACACAAAGATACCTCGATATCTATGTTGCACGGATACTCTGAAAATGACTCCGTATCCCGTATCAGATACATGTCGGATAAGGATACGCCTCGGATACGCTTTAGATACGTGTCGGATACGCCACGTGGCGTATCCTATTTAAATATTTTTTTTAATAAATCGGATACGTATCGGATACTATCCTAAGGCGTATCCGATACGTGTCCTCAATAAAATAGGTTATTTTATTATTTTTGAAAATTTTAGGGGTGAAAAAAGTAATTTATTTATACTACAAACACCAAAATGCAATTTTCTAATTTATTAATTCATTTAACTCATATAATAGTTCATCATTTTTACTTTTCACTTGATGAACCCGACTTTGAGTTGGTTTTGTTTGTTGATGATGTTGTTTAACAATAAATAAGCTATTGCAATATTAATCTTTGTTATATTATGAAACTTTCACTACAAGAAAATACTTTTCTGGTAACAAAATATTGGTAACAAACACAAATTTTGTTACAGAATAATAGGTAATTGTAACGACAATTGAAATTCGTTACTAAAACTTGTAATTTAGGTAACAAAGTTTAATTTTAGTTATGAAAAGTGAATTTCGTTACCATAAATTTGATTTTGGTAACCAATATACGTGATTGTTACTAAAAATACAAAATCTTGTCACAAATGATACATCTTTGGTTACAAACTAAAGAGTTTGTTACTAAATCTGATATAAAGAAGAAAGTACTATTCAACAATGATTATGAAACTAGTCACTAAATTTTATTATTAAGAGGAATGTGATTTGACTCAAAGGAAGATATCCACTTGCGTAATTTTTAACTAATTAATAATATTTTAGAATAAATACATAAATATATAATTAGAGTGAGAAATAAATATTCAACTAATGTTAGCACGTAGCTTATGTGGAATCAATGATTACCCATGTATATCTTTACAAGATTCATGTGTTCCGTACTCATCCATAGTAATAAAATATTTTCAATTGGGATGGAAAGAAAACGAATTTGTAGTGGGATTAGGATATATTGCCATTTAAAAGAATCAAAGTAAGATACATTACCTTAATTCATTTTACACCCAAGTAATTACCCATTTTTTTTGAAGAGCTTTGCGTAATTACTTTAACTTAAAGTATTTAAACACCTTAGATATATTATATTTAATTTCTTTCACTACATATCGAACCCCATATCTTGTAAGTTATAGCATCTCTCTCATAAACATTATTGATAACACAGAAATATTCGAGGGGTAACTCATGAATTACTTTAGTTTAAAGTGGTTCTAAATATTATTCCCCTGATTATGAGAAAATTTCAGTAGCGTGATTTTCAAATGGTAGAATCCTTTGGTATTTATAGGAACTTTAATTTAGTTAAACCGTGTCAACTTTGCCTCCTTTAATGTGCAAGATGGGCGTTCATTAATGTCGTCTCGTGTGGGATAGATTTGTTGAAGTGGAGCAATGTGGGTTTCCCGCGGTTTAAGAGGTGGTTGGGATAATAATGGTTCTCAATTCTTAAATATATGTGTTACTCCTCCAAGTGGGTATATAATACCTCTGAACGTCTCCCTTACGAGATTGTCCCTTCACGAGGTGGTATCCTGTTCTTTGGTGAGAAAGTTTTTTTTTTTTTTTTTGATAAGCAAAAAGTTATTAAAGGAGTATAAGAAATACTCCGAGAAAGCGTTACATAATACAATGCAAGGGGTTATTCAACCAATCGATAACTGAAAACAAAAAGTTCTTCTCCCTAACTCTAAACAATTTCCATGATCTAAATTTGACTATCTCAACCACCCAATCGACATCAATATCGATTCCTTCAAAGTTTTTTATGTTTCTAGCCAACCAAATCGACCATAAAGCCACAAACCAAATGCACATCCATTTTTTCCTTCCTTTAGAACTTGGAAACAGATCTCTATGTTGCCAAAAGTGCCATTTAACACAACAATGAATTGTTGTGTGGATGCCCACCCATTCATAAAGTTTCATCCATATTTTATAAGAGATTGGGCACAATAAAAGAACATGGTTTAAGGATTCGCTTGAGAGAAGACAGAATGAACAATCAAAATTTTCCCCCGTATGAATACCTCGTCGCCGCAGAAAGTTGTGGAGGACTCTTTACACGAATTGCTTTTGCGTAGGTGTCCTTCTAGGGGTATTTAGGTATTATTGGTTTTTGGTTTATTATGTATTATGAGAAGTCCCTTAAGTCTGCTGGTTCGTAGTACACGAGGCTGGAGACTTGTGAGTCAAGTTCTTCTTATTGTTTTCCCTTCGTGTTGTTTCCCTATTGAGGTTGTAACACTGCCGTTTTGAATTTGTCCATTATGTCTTGATGACGAATCGTTGGGAACGTGACAATACTCGTTTCCTTATTGGGAATCCCACTTCCACGGGCGCTTGAAAGAGCCGCTTCTACTTTGTGAAGCTTAAAGCAGGGATGCTTTCAAGGACTGGAGTGAGGACCCAATAGACGGTGGGAGACAAGGGTACCAACGATCTGGATTCTAAGGCATCCAAGAAGCATTTTAGGCGCTTTGTGTCGATCTTCTGTACCGAGGTCTTTTTGACTTGTCCAAGGTGATAAGGAACCCCATTTTTGTTCTAGCTATGAGGTTTACAAAGGCCTTTTGGCATTCATGTTCCTCTGCCGAAAGACCTTTGTTATGATGAAAAACTTTTGTAAGTTTTCCGATCCCATTTTTTTTGTGTTTGACGATTTCTTGTGTTTTCACGTCTCTGTTGGACCTTTTCTTGCATGAGAACATATGTGCCTTTTTGTTGTTTTCGAGGAGGAAATTTTATGATCCCCCATCTCTCTCGAGGGGTTGGATTTGACTCGAGAAAGCTCTTATTTGTAGCTCATCTTGAGGGTCAAGAGAAGGTTCCTACTGAGTTGGCCGCTTTATACCGGTGCTTGCTGAATTTGATGTAAGTTATATTTTTCGACAGCTATATTTATAATTATTTTTTCTTGTTCAACAAAGAGCTGGATAAACTATTGATTTCGTATCTATACTTTTCTCTATACAACAATGGTTTGATATCAAGGGATTGAGCACAGACCCTCTCGTGAAAACGTACATCGATAATATGTTTTATGATGCATATAAGCATTTTAAAGGGAGACTAAGTAAGGAATACAGAGAAATCGTTAAAGTTGGTAAAGATCCTAAGGCTAATAATCCATTTGACTGGTTTCCACTTAATAAATGGCATGATTTGTGTGATCTCTTTTATGTGATCTCTTTTATGATCCTAAGTTTTTTTTTCCCAGCTATGATTGCTTGTTAATTACGTATTTTTGTATAGTATAAATTTTCACATTAATTTGTTATAATAATGCAGAAAAGGTCCACAACCAATTCAAGCAACAGAAATTGCAATGAAGTTTCTCATACATCTGGTTCAAAGACATTCTCTACAAAATTGCGAGAAATGGTAAAGTTCTTTAACTTAAAAGAAAAGTTCTCTTATTAGTATAGACTCCTAATGAGTTTGTGTTGTTGAAAAAGTGATAGCTACTTTTGTAGGTTTCTGTTATGCTTTGTTTCACTAAGAAAAAATGTTTAAGTGCTAATCTTTCAGTTTTGTTGGTAAAAATATAATTGATATTTTTGTGTAGGTTTATAGTTTCTTTTGTTCTTAGATAATATGTTGCGCTAATTCAAAATTTATAAGCTTTAAAATCTTCTATTGTAGCATGCATGGTATTTGCAACTTTATAGTTAATATATTCTACTTTGTGCCATGCAACATTAGGTAGTAATGATTCATATATAAAATGTTTAAATTTACATGTGCATATCGTTTTTTTTTTCTCGAGCATTTGGACTGAGAGCCATTAATTTATGTTACTTTTTATTTTGCTTTGACGCTAATTTATAAATTATAGTTTCTTGTGATTGAATGATATATGTTTAAGTGATTTTGTTTGGTGTAATTTTAATGAAGTAGTCATGCATGGTATGTGTTGAGTGTAGTTTTTCAAATTAATTTTTCATATCATGTTTTGGTTCGATTGCAGGTTTGTAAACAACTACACCATGTGAGGCAATGTGGATTAATATTCAAAGAGTTGGGAGCATTTAGATGTTATCTATATTCTTATTAGAACATTATTCTTGCAAATTGATTGTATTTTGAGTTAGCACTCATATGTTGTTTTCATTTTAGATACTATGTTCTTTTATCTAGATGATGGCATGTACTATATTTGTTTATATTTTGTTTAGTGGTTAGGATGGATTATTTTTAATGTAATAGACATATTTATTTTCATTATAAATTTAGTATAGTGTGATTTATATTAGTAATCGCCAACTTGTATTTTTAAATATAGCAACAAAGCTATGGTGACAAATTTACAAAATTGTGACAAAATAATTGAATTTAAAAAAAAATTAAAATCATTATTACTAACAAATATATTTTACGTAACAATTTAAATATATATTTATAACCAAAATATTGGTAACGAGAAAACTTTGGTAACAAATTGCACAACTTTCCCTAACAAATTTTTTGTTACAAACACGAAAGGTCGGTAACAAAAATGATATTCGTTACCAAAGTAATGGTAACGAACGCGTAAATTTCGTTACCAGAATCTTTCGTAACGGGGTTTAAAGCACTAAATTTTGGTAACAAAATGTTTGTTACCATTAGATTTGGTAACGAATAATGATACCTCTGGTAACGAAGTTTTTCGTTACCAAACACCAATTTGTTTATAGTTTGTAATATTCGTGTTGAACATATTTATCAATTAATATTTGAGTTTGTGAAATGATGGATCTTTGTATATGGCTATATGTTGATAATTTTTAGAATTTTATAAGTGTTTAATATTCATTATTTTATATATTTACTTAAATAATATATATATACATATATAATTTTTTAATATTAAATATTTGACGTATCATTGACGTATCTCAATATGTGATTTTGAAAAAATCCGTATCTTGTCCGATACGTGTCCACGTATCCGTGTTCGTGCAACGTAGCTCGATATATATAGTTAGGTCACTCTAGCATCGACTTTTAAATTAAATAAAAAGAATATTATGTATATTATATTGTTTTGTTTTGGCTGTAGTAGTAAGGGAACTAAATTAAAACTGATTGAAGATGGAAAGCCATTGTGTGGGCCGGAGCCGAAAGAAAGTTAAAAGAAAAATGAGACAAACAATTCACTTTTAAACTTTCAATTTTCAAATGATGTAAATCAATTTTAATTATTTAACACTTCTCAAATAAGTACAAAATTATAACCTGCAATTCACAGCCTTTAGAAGACTGTCACTACAACAGATTTGGGCTTTACCAACGGCTCAAAAATCGTCGGTAAAGGGTCTTTTTTCGACGGAAATACCCTTTTTCGTCGGCAAAAACCGTCGGAAAAACCCGACGGAAAAAAGCTCGTCACTAAAGCTTTTTTCCGTCGGATTTTTACCGACGGAAAAGGGCTTTTCCGTCGGCCTTAAGCCGACGGAAAAGGGTTTAAAAATTTTTAAAAAAAATTAAAAAAACGATTTAAAACAATTGATTTAAAATAAATCGTTTTAAAATAATTGGTTTATGATTTTGTGCCGATTTATTTAAAAGAAATCGATGTTAAATAATTATTTTATAATTTTTTGGCGATTTAATTTAAAAGAAATCGATTTAAATAATAACATTCACATATTCGAGCAATTTTTTTAAATTATTTATTATAATAAATAAAATTTCGTATTTAAAATAAAATCTTGATAATATAAATTTTTTATAGTTATTATTAGTTAGATAATGAATAAAACATAAGTAGAAATAAAATAATAAAACAAATAATAAACTCTAATTATAAGTTAAGGAATATGGATAACTTTTTGTTAGTTATTAAGAATTTTTGGGAGAGAAAGTAGATAGTTTTTGGAGGATGGGAAGAATGAATGAATTAAGTGGGTAGAATAAGGGGTATTTATAGATATTTAGGAGTAGTAGGGTTAAATTAAAAAAACCAAAAAAAAGGGGGTGGGGCGTGCCACGTCAGCGATCCGTGTGAATTATCACACGGATCGCTGACGTGGCGTGATCTGATCCGTGTGATCAAATCACACGGATCAGATCTGCCACCAAATTTAATTTTTTTTTTTTTTTTGCCCCTTTTCCGTCGGCTTTTTACCGACGGAAAAAAAGGCCCTTTTCCGTCGGCTTGTATCCGACGGAAAAGGGCTTTTCCGTCGTTTTTTTACCCCGACGGAAAAAGGGCCTTTTCCGTCGGCCCAAAACGCCGGGCCAGACGGAAAAGGCCAAATCTGTTGTAGTGTGTCTTGTAATTTCCGAAAATAGTAACAGATTTTGACACAACTTTTACTAATAAACAATGATAAAATTATGGTACTTTAAAAGTAATTTGTACTTAAAACCATGTCAAGCCACCTTACTACTAATAACTAGTAGTATAAATATATTTTATAAAAATTGCATATTATACTTGAAGATGGAAATTGTAGAAAACTCTCCCATCAGAGGATTCGAAACAAGATGCATTCATCACAATGAGCCCTTCCTCTTCTAATCTCATTAGAGCTTCAGTGATTGAACCTTTTTCAACTTTGGCCACTGAACCCTGAATAGCTACTTCACCATCACTTATTTGAGTTGCTGATAATGAACAACTTTGATTTGATTTCATTGATCTTTGCTTCTGAATATTACTTAAAGAGGACGACAACTCTTTTTGGCTTGAAACCTTCGATACGACTCATTCCTTCTTTCGAATTAATCCCTCCACTTCTTTTTGTAGCTCAGGGATGTATTTTAACACTCTTGAAACAGTGGAGGGTATACTTAATTTTTTCTGTGGCAAAAAAAAAATGCATTTTTCAGATTATGCGAAACAGGGAGTAAAGAAAATAATAAGCTTATGCGGTTTAATGTTTCCTAGATAAATATCTTCTTTTGGGGGGTTTGTTACTAATTGTATTAATTCCATGTCATTACACCACAAATATGTCATATATGCATTTGTTTTTCTTCTTTTTTTAAAAGCTTCAAGGGTGTCTCATTAATTCAAACTTTAGACAAAGTTAACATAATCAGATCAAATGTTTCACATACATTGCAATTTATATACATATTTCCTAAAACATGTCAAAAGAAAACGAAATTGTATCCCACAAATCAAGTTCCATATTAATTAATTAATAGAGTTTCTCGTCAAAAAGAAAGCAAATTAAAGTTCTTACAGCTTGATCCTCCGGTGGAAGGAGTGACCTCAAAGTGGAATACAAGGTATTGATCTTCTTACGACGATCACGTTCACTTGCATTATGATTGAGCTTCTTAACTATATTCTTGGTAACCCCTTTAAAATTTGTGGATTCGCCGTTTGTGGCTTGTGATCTAGAGGAATTAGGAGAATGTAGATGATCGGTGGAGTCTGGAGTTTGTGTTTTTTCTCCAGACAAGTAGTAAAGGTTTTCTGAGTGTTCATGGATTATAGGATCCTCCATGAACCACTCATGAAATGCAGAGAATTGAGGAGATATTGCCAACATTTTTTAATTCTTTTTTTGTGATTGAGGGTCGATCGAAGATGTGGAGATACAAGCTTCAATATGATGAAGTTATCTAGCTAAGAAAATGAGGTATGTATATATATATATACTGATATACACATCATCATCATATTTTTCAGTACTCAACTAGTGGCTTTGATTAAATTTGTTTTTATTCCTTTTCTCTCTGGGCTAACTATTAATAAATTGGTCGATGTTGTTGAACTATTTGATAATACTGGTATTGGACCATAAAACTAGTATACATTGTGGAACGTTTGACATTTAAGAGAAATTAACTTAAAAGATGATTGCAGCAACGGTATTTTATGATGGCAGATTCTTGTTTAGACCATGTATTTAGACTTCGTGGACCTTTTTAATTTTTGTTTTAATGTAAAAGATTATGATATTGGAAGTTCGCAATGCATGAGATTGTGGACTACATGCCTTGTAGTCTACAAAGCATGTGTAAAATATATTCTGAACATAAATGGGGAAAGGATGATGATGGTGTAGCCAATAAATACAACAAATTCGTATGCGGTTGAATTTTTTTAATTTAATACAGATTAGAAAAACAGAAACATTATACAATAAAACATGGAGAAAAATATCAAGACAAATCAAATGAACAAAGGCACTGTCAAACAAAATTCGGATATTAATTAAAAGAAAGAAAATGATTAAATACGTACGGTTAAAAATAATCAACTCACCATAATTAGCTAGTAAGTTTTAGTGCATGTAGCCTATTTAATTCATGATTTTAAAAAAATGATCGTTGTTATTCTACATATATTTATAAATGCCCACACTCTACATCAGAACTCGGCAGCGATGGTGGTGAGTCATAAGGTAAGCTGGTCAGGCACACGAAGACTGGAGGCTGATCTTAGTTTATTTTAATAATCGGAGGGATTATGCAGAGGATACACAAGCCCTACCATTGTTTGTTACACATTTGCTCGAGCTAAACGTGTCATGCACGTGGAAGCACACTTTATTATTATATACTTAATTTGATTTCAATGTAACTTACCTAGTTATTAAATTGGATTCTTAATTTTTATTTGTTTGTTAGGTATTAATTAATAATGTTATGATCATTAAGATTTGTTTGTTAGGTTTCAATTAGTAATCCACTGTTTTGATAATTAATATTCTTTGTTAGGTTTCAATTAATAATCCACAGTTTTGATAATTAATTGGGTTTAATTTCCTAATAAAAATATTCTTATATCATGTCCAACGGCGTTGGTTGGCATTTGCTGTTGTTATTACATACATAGCAATGCGTGTATTTTTGACGAGAAACTATTGATTTATAAGGGTTTGAAATGGAAATCGACAATCCAATACTTCAAAATCTGCAAAAGACCATAATTAATTTGATGTTATAAGTTATATATACTTATACCATAACACTGCCATTTGTAATTTAAACAGTTTATTTTTGAGATGACGAAAATGAAATGTTCAAATTGCAAATGGCAGTGTTATGGTATAAGTATAACTTTTTTTCTCTCTAAAATGTTGTGTTCTCTCTATATTTCACGGCTTTTAGGAGCAGTTTGCGCAGTCTTAGTAAATCGATCGTAACTCTCTATACGAATTTTCAAATGACCTCCCGTTTGTTTTATTTCAAAGAGGACTCGTAGAGCTTTTCAACCATGTATGACATGCCTTTTGGAACCTTACTAATCAGAGCAGTTTCACGTATAAAGTTGGGCTTGCTGGATTGAATGCTGAAATCTGATCTCACGAATTTGGGATAGGTTTTGCCTATCTTTGGTTTCGAATCTTGGTTTTTTTTCGATTCTCTTTTGGTTCTCTTCTTGGATGCTTGGTTTCTTTTCTTGAGCTTCACTACGAGTTTGTGTTACACAAACCTCCTAGAACGATTTTAGGATCGTCCTTTGCTTTGGTTTGGTTTAGCACACTTTTGTGTTGTTTTTTTGAGTAGATTATTACCTTGCTTTCTTTCTTCGTGTTGTTTGTGGATCTTTACGTTCTTCTCTTGTGTATTTTTTAGGCTTCCTTAGGATTTTGGTGTCGTTCTTGGCCTTTATTTCATCACGGTTGCAATAGGCTCGCTTTTTCGTGGCCGCTATCTTTTTCGGCCAAACCGTCGCCGCACCACCTCTGATCACCGCCGCTACCACCACATCTCCTCCATACATCCCCCCTTAGGCCTGCTGATCCTTTAAGAGGAGGTAGGGGCTTGTTTTGCATTGATTTTCATTGCATTTACTAGCCACCTTCAGGTAGGGGACAAGTGTGAATACCATTAAGTGTGGTGTTTTCTCATTCAATCATTGGTCTTGCACATGGTTGATCAAGCCTTGGTCAACAATGAAGGCTCATGTGGTGGTGCTCTAAATGCTTCCACGCAACCGCTGGAGATCGCCGCGGTCGATGTAGGACCCACTTTGATGGCCAAAGTCATTTTGGGTGAGTTGAACGTTGTGGATTTATTACCGCCATCGGATTTAATGAAACATGTCTCAAATCTTGTGAACAACCCGATGGCAGCCTCTGATCTATGATACATAGTAAAGGTTACTTTCCGACTATTTCATCCAACTTTGTAGCTCGGCGTAATCTTGTTCCTTTAGCACCGTTGGTCAAAGAAAATGCGCTCGTTGCTAAGGTTATTCCTTCCAACGTAGCACCTATGAATCCAAGACCGTATCAATTACGTCCAACTTTGAAAGGTATGTCTTTTGCTCAAGTTGCCAATCCTAGTCGAAATTATGATCTTAAGCGATCTCTTGTTAATGATATGTCGATTGTGCCACAAAAAGTTTCATACTCTCAAAGGTAAATCGATGATATTATTCAAAGAAAACGAGATAAAAGAGCTTGATGATCGTTTGAACTTGGTGCTTATTATCCATTTTTTGATTGTGAAACCGAATTATATGTTTATGCATCGCATGATTGAGAGATTTGCTTTGAAAGGCATGTATACTATCGGCCCGATTGGTCCTCATCACCTTGTGCTTAAATTTGAAAAAGAAGAGGATTACACGAGGCTTTGGATGAAAAGATCCTTAGATTTTCTAGGTGTCTCGGCAAAGGTTTTCAAATGGACTCTTTTTTTTTTACACCGGATTCAGAACCGCAAATTGGGCCAGTTTGGATTGGATTGCTAAATCTGAACTTGAGATATTGTGAACTCAACACTCTTATGTCTTTTGTTCATTATTTTGGCAGACCATTAAGGTTAGGCAAGGGTGCTATCACTTTGTCTCGTCTTGATTACCCTCGTATCTGTGTTGAAGTGAATCTTTTGTAAACAATACGGGAGGAAATTGAATGGGGTATTCAAGTTGGCGATAAAGTAACTTACGTTAAATAGAAAGGTATTTATGAAAATTTTCCCAATTACGGTCGGAAATGTCTACAGTTGGGCCATGTTATTGAAGAATGTGGTGTTAAGAAATCCGAGAAAAAATCTTTACAAGTTGGTAAAGTGCCTATTGGAAAAGAATATCCTAAAGGATCAAGCAAAGTTTGGGTACCGGTTCGTAGCAAGCAAGATGTTTCCTCAAGTGCTCTTACTAAGCCGGTTGATTGTGTTGAGGTTAGTAACATCGAAAAAGTGCCTATTGAAAAAGAGGATCCCAAAGGAGCGAAGCCTTCCTCCCCGGTTAAAGCCTTGTCACGAGGTAATGATAACTCTTTTCATGCTCTTATTAATGATGAACCGGATGCACGGGTTGATTGTGCATAGGTTATTAATGTGGATGATGTTTCGCCTAAGGGTGCGAGCTTAATTGATAAGGGTAAGGCGATTTTGGTTTCTAACATTATTGATGATTTGAATGTCTTTGGAGATAACTTGGTTATTGAAGAATTTGGTACTTCAGCTAAAGAATTGGTTGAGTGTGATGATATTATTGTTGTTGGGGATAATTTGCTTATTGTTGAGTCGGGCACCTCAGGAAAAGATTTGTCTTATAGTGCTTCAATGGATGATGTTTTTAAGGATGTGATTGATTCTCGGGAGAACGTTCTAAGTTGGATTGTAAAAGACATCTTGGCAAAGATGCCACAACATACGATGAGATGATCTAGGACTCCATTGATGATTGGGGTCCTAACTCGGATTCCGAGTACTCTAGAAATCATCGGCTTGTTTTGCCAAGTCTTTGCGATAACACGAAAATTAATTATGGTGATGATGAAAGTGAATACCCCTCGCTGGTGATATATAGCCCACCTTCGCCCTCAAAATCGTTGGCTAAAGAGGTGCAAGATACGAAAACTCCCTAGAAAAAAGCTCACAAACCAATTGAAAGTCAAAACCTTTGCAGTCGTGGGGGATCTTCTACACGTCGGGGTTTATCTTGATTATATGAAATCATGCTATGTCTGTAAGATGTTTATGTTGATTTTATTTAAATAGTATAATGTTATGCAATTTTTGTATGACTTGCCTTTGCTACTCAGGTCAAGTGTTAAGACCCCTTAGCTTTGTTTTTTCTTATTATCGTTCAGTACTACATCGTGACCGCCGCACTTGTATACTACCTTATGTTATTATAATAAAATATTTATTTCTCTCTCGTGTTTTACTTGTTAAATTGTTTATCGTGTATAAAATCTGGAATCCGTACCACGTTTCTAACAACATATTTATAAATAGATAATTAGTCAAGATTCACTAATCAAATTCTAATAAATGATATATTAAACAGTGATGTATGTGTTACGGTATAATACATTTCATTAAGATGTGTGGAATAGTTTAGTCTAAATATAAGAAAGTAAATGACAATCAAATTAACAAATAATACAGAAATGTACCAGAAAACAAAATCCTGACTTGTTAAATTAGACCAACTACAAATCTTTAATTTTCTAAATTTCTACGTAGAAATAAATATACCCACATTCGACAAAGGTACATTTAACAACAAAGTCACAACAAATGCAACTG
This sequence comes from Linaria vulgaris, assembly GCA_948329865.1. Classification (NCBI taxonomy): domain Eukaryota; kingdom Viridiplantae; phylum Streptophyta; class Magnoliopsida; order Lamiales; family Plantaginaceae; genus Linaria; species Linaria vulgaris. Next base: position 70,578,790 of record OX415251.1, read on the forward strand.
ATAAAAAGGATACATTCAGAACTTTTAATCGTATTTCAAGAATTTGTCATTTGTCCTTTATAAGTTGCTAGTTGTTTCTTGTGCTTAAGAACTTCAGTGACGTACGTAATAGAAATTAGAGGCCCATATCACTCCACTTAAAAGGCCTTGTTAAACGAAAGGGGAACTCTTCTTTATTAACACTAATCCAAGACCATACCCAAGCGATGTGGATAATATATTCTCAACACGCCCCATCACGTGTGACCCGGTAATTATCTTCGGTGACATCACGTGGGTAGGTCGCAGAGCCTAACATACGTCTTGGGTTGGCTCTGATACCATGATAGAAATCAGAGACCCATATAACTCCACTTAAAAGGCCTTGTTAAATGGATGAGGAACTCTTCTTTATTAACACTAATACAAGACCATACCCAAGCGATGTGGGATAATATATTCTCAACAGTATGTAGCTAACAGTTTTTTTAGCTTTGTGGAAGCTTCCTCAAACTTCTTGTTCGTGTAATCCATTTCGTCGACCAACTCTTTGTATCTAACACATAGTCTTCGATGCTCAGTTGTTATAGGATATAAGTCATATATCCCCTCCTTTACATGTATTCTTATGGTGCAGTTACGCATAGTTACGGGGCATTTTTAAAGCCCAGTATCTTTTTGGGCACTTTTATAAAAAGGCGAAACTTAATGGGCATTTTTAGTAAGGGAAGAATTCAGTTACCAATCCAAACTTTGGCCTGTTTTATAGTTATATATCCAAACTTACACCCGTTACACTTTACGGTCCAAACTTTCACTTTCTTGACACTTTACGGTCCAAACTTTCATTCCAACCTATCTCAGTAAAACAAACATCACTTTTCAGCCTTATGACATCACGCTAACATCACTAGAGGGGCAATTTTGTCATTTTACATATTAGAAAATGTTGTGCAATATGTATAATTAATTCATACACCCTAAGTTTTATTTTATTATACATTTTCCATTTTTTTTTGTTACTTCAGAATTATTCAAAGAAATTAAAACTAATAAACTTTAACTCATCAAAATATAAAGTAAATGCTTTTTGTTTAAAAGCTTAATAGTAAATATTATCAATTTATTTTGAAGAAAATGTGTCTTCAAATTAATGAAATTGTGTTTTAAAAAATAAAACTTTGCAACAAACTTAATTAGTAATTGTTTAAGCTTGACATTTTTAAGTTTGATTTATTAATTAGTTGAAAATTTAAAACTAAAAAAAAAAAAAAAAAAAAAACTTCATAACAAACCCCCCCCCCCCCCACCCCCTTCCACACCCACCAAATCCACCACCACCAAACTCTAAATCCACCTCAAATCGACCTAACTCCATCACCCTCGCACTTCCATGAACTCGACTTTCGATTTTAGAGTTTTAAAATCCACCACCACCAAACCTTCGTTTGAAAACTGCCACCAAAAGGAACATAAAACTGAAAATCGAGTTCATAGAAGTGCATGGAGTTAAGTCGATTTGAGGTGGATTTGGGGTTTGATGGTGGTGGATTTGGTGGGTGTGGAGGGGGTGGGGGTGGGTGTGTTGGAGAAGATGGAGTTTTTTTTTCACTTTTAAATTATCAACTAATTAATAAATTAAACTGAAAAAAATCATGCTTCTAAAATTACTAATTAAGTTTGTTAAAAAGTTTTATTTTTTAAAAATATAATTTCATTTGTAGACACATTTGCTTACAAAAATTGATAATAATTATTATTAAACTTGTGAAGAAAAAGAATTTACTTTATATTTAGATGAGTTAAAGTTTATTAGTTTTAAATTTTTTGAATATTTTTTAAGTAACAAAAAAATAAAAAATGTAAAATATATAATGTATAATGCATAATAAAATAAAATTTAGGGTGTATGAATTAATTATACATATTGTACAGCATTCCCTAATATGTAAAATGACGAAATTGCCCCCTCTAATGATGACAGCGTAATGTCATAAGACTGAAAAGTGACGTTTTTTGGCTGAGATGGGTCGGAATAAAAGTTTGGACCGTAAAGTGTGAAGAAAGTGAAAGTTTGGACCGTGAAGTGTAACGATTGTAAGTTTGGATAGGTAACTGTAAAACGGTTCAAAGTTTCGATAGATAACAACTGAAATTTTCCCTTTTAATAATTCGTCCATTTCGAAACTACAAAACCGAATTAAAACTTGCAGACATCTTCTACGCTTTATAAATTTTAAAAATAAAAAATCCCCACAAAAAATATTAGTTCGACGAAAACAACCAAAACGGATCATTTTAGTTATAAATAATCGATTTTAGTTGCAAGTTATGTACGTTGACTTGTTTGGTACTCTTTTTTGGGAAAGGTCACAAGGGAGAGGTGGGGCGGTTAGCTGATATTGTACTTTAGCAATACAATCATTGTTTTTCTTTAAAAAAAAATTATGATGTCAATTTAAAAAATCACACATGTTCCTGTTTTTTTTTTCTTTTTTTGAAACTCAAACTTTCATTAAAAACTGGATCAAAACCAACGTTCATACAAAAAACGCCTAGTGAATGTCATCCATTTGCATTGGAACTACTCTCGAATTAAGCAAGATTGCACTACAAGCCAGCAAATGAGCGTCAACATTGTTGTCCATAGATATCCAATGAAAACCCCATCAGCTCGGTCCCACAACACGCCACGCTCGGACACACCTATAGGGGAGTTTTACTTTAAAATTCCATATTATCGTGCCCGTATTGTGTGCGTGTCGCACTTTCAGCGTCGGCGCATGATAGGAAAAAAATAATCTCATTGTCTCCACTTAAGTTGTTAGAAATTTGGTACGGGTAACTTCGATTCCCAGTTATATTAGAAAGGTACTCTTATGTCCTCCTCTTATATATACTGTTTGGCGATAATGAGACGTAAAGTCTTTGTCCAATTTCAATTTGTGGAAGAAATTAACTGATTCTAATTTGTTATTGAAGTAACTAATAAATACCGTATAGAATTTAATTAAATGGTTATTTTTGTCACTACAATGTTAAGTTATACGTTATGTTTTTTTTCCTATGTATTAGCAATTCTCTTGATCACGCGCATTAAGGTTAATGGAAACGGTGACGCCCTAATAATATTATTTTGCTGGTAATTGGTATTAGTTCTTACTTCTGGAGGGTTTGTAATTGGCCATTAATATAAGGTAATTCCATCTTAACATTATAATTTAAATACTTAATGAGTTGCGCAATAAGTCGGCAACGAAGTTTACGCGTCTGATAACAAGTTGGTTCAACTATATATGTACTGTTGACTTGTCCACAACTCCAACATATTCTAATTTTCTGCTTTTAAATAACAGTAGCCAAAACTTCAAGTTAATTAATTAGGGTAAAATCTATTCTAAGCATTCTCATGAGAAAACAAGAACTTCTCCTTCAACACTTCATGAGCATCAACCACTTGACTCCCTTGTGCCTGTTCAGTCCAACAAAAAAAGGGAAATAATAATATTATATATAAGATAATTAAGAAATTTAATTTAAAATGAAGGAGGTAGCAACTTGAGTTAAACAACCTCTTTTGAAAGTGCATTTGTTGTGAATACAATCTCGTGTGAACACAAAGATACCTCGATATATAGTTAGGTCACTCTAGCATCGACTTTTAAATTAAACAAAAAGAATATTACGTATATTATATTGTTTTGTTTTGGCTGTAGTAGTAAGGGAACTAAATTAAAACTGATTGAAGATTGAAAGCCATTGTGGGGGCCGGAGCCAAAAGAAAACTAAAAAACAAATGAGACAAACAATTCACTTTTAAACTTTCAAATGATTTAAATCAATTTTAATTATTTAACACTTCTGAAATAAGTACAAAATTATAACCTGACAATTCACAGCCTTTAGAAGACTGCCTTGTAATTTCCGAAAATAGTAACAGATTTTGATACAACTTTTACTAATAAACAAGGATAAAATTATGGTACTTTAAGAGTAATTTGTACTTAAAACCATTTCAAGCCACCTTACTACTAATAACTAGTAGTAGAAATATATTTTATAAAAATTGCATATTATACCTGAAGATGGAAATTGTAGAAAACTCTCCCATCAGAGGATTCGAAACAAGATGCATTCATCACAATGAGTCCTTCCTCTTCTAATCTCATTAGAGCTTCAGTGATTGAACCTTTTTCAACTTTGGCCACTGAACCCTGAATAGCTACTTCACCATCACTTATTTGAGTTGCTGATAATGAACAACTTTGATTTGATTTCATTGATCTTTGCTTCTGTATATTACTTAAAGAGGACGCCGACTCTTTTTGGCTCGAAACCTTCGATACGACTCGTTCCTTCTTTCGAATTAATCCCTCCACTTCTTTTTGTAGCTCAGGGATGTATTTTAACACTCTTGAAACAGTGGAGGGTATACTTAATTTTTTCTGTGACAAAAAAAAAATGCATTTTTCAGATTATGCGAAACAGGGAGTAAAGAAAATAATAAGCTTATGCGGTTTAATGTTTCCTAGATAAATATCTTCTTTTGGGGGGTTTGTTACTAATTGTATTAATTCCATGTCATTACACCACAAATATGTCATATATGCATTTGTTTTTCTTCTTTTTTTAAAAGCTTCAAGGGTGTCTCATTAATTCAAACTTTAGACAAAGTTAACATAATCAGATCAAATGTTTCACATACATTGCAATTTATATACATATTTCCTAAAACATGTCAAAAGAAAACGAAATTTTATCCCACAAATCAAGTTCCATATTAATTAATTAATAGAGTTTCTCGTCAAAAAGAAAGCAAATTAAAGTTCTTACAGCTTGATCCTCCGGTGGAAGGAGTGACCTCAAAGTGGAATACAAGGTATTGATCTTCTTACGACGATCACGTTCACTTGCATTATGATTGAGCTTCTTAACTATATTCTTGGTAACCCCTTTAAAATTTGTGGATTCGCCGTTTGTGGCTTGTGATCTAGAGGAATTAGGAGAATGTAGATGATCGGTGGAGTCTGGAGTTTGTGTTTTTTCTCCAGACAAGTAGTAAAGGTTTTCTGAGTGTTCATGGATTATAGGATCCTCCATGAACCACTCATGAAATGCAGAGAATTGAGGAGATATTCCCAACATTTTTTAATTCTTTTTTTGTGATTGAGGGTCGATCGAAGATGTGGAGATACAAGCTTCAATATGATGAAGTTATCTAGCTAACGAAATAAGGTATGTATATATATACTGATATACACATCATCATCATATTTTTCAGTACTCAACTAGTGGCTTTGATTAAATTTGTTTTTATTCCTTTTCTCTCTGAGCTAACTATTAATAAATTGGTCGATGTTATTGAAATGGAGATTATTTAGGATAGGCCCATATTCGATATTGGGCCGGCCCAACAGCGAACGCCCGTAGAAACGGGCGCATCGAACGGAGGAGGTTCGATGCAGATTCAGCATCGAACCACGCCTGTTCGATGCTTACTGTCTGACGCCTGAAGGGTCCCATGGGACGGGGTCTATAAATACCCCGCCCCTTAACCTTCTGACGATTCATGAGACACACGCACAACACATACCACATCGAACACAAGGTTTCGATATACTTAATTGTTCGACTTAAATCCAGCTTACGTTGACTAAGATCGAACCGGTTCTCATTTGAGTTTCTACTACATCGATTCGGCTCAGTTCGACACACCAGCATCGAAATAGGACGGTTCGGCACATCATCAATTCGACCGACAACACTCTCGAACCAATCGAGTTCAATTTACAACAGCATCGAACCAACCACGTTCGATGTGCACATCGAACGCCCTCTATTCGATCTACACGATTATTTGTCTTATTAGGATATCTAGAGCAATTCAATACTTGTAATAGACAGTAGGTGTTCCGGACCAAGTTAGTCCGTTTATTATATTAGATTAGCATTATAACCCGAACGAAATAAGACCAAAATAGATACTACTGATATTGGACTAATAAAACTAGTATACAATGTGGAAGGTTTGACATTTAAGAGAAATTAACTAAAAAGATGATTGCAGCAACGGTATTTTATGAAGGCAGATTCTTGTTTAAACCATGTATTTAGACTTCGTGGACCTTTTTTATTTTTGTTTTAATTTAAAAGATTAAGATATTGAAAGTTGGTAAATTTGTGATTATAATTCGCAATGCATGAGACTGTGGACTACAAGGCATGTGTAAAATATATTATGAACATAAATGGGGAAAGGATGATGATGGTGTAGCAAAGAAATACAACAAATTCGTTTGCGGTTGAATTTTTTTAATTTAATACAGATTAAAAAAACAGAAACATTATACAATAAAACATGGAGAAAAATATCAATCCAAATCAAATAAACAAAGGCACTGTCAAACAAAATTCGGATATTAAAAAACAGAAAATGATTAAATACGTACGGTTAAAGCAAATAATCAACTCACCATAATTAGCTAGTAAATTTTAGTACATGTAGCCTATTTAATTCATGATTTAAAAAAATTGACCGTTGTTACATATATTTATAAATGCCCACACTCTACATCAGAAGCGATGGTGGTGAGTGATAAGGTAAGCTGGTCAGGCACACGAAGACTGGAGGGTGATCTTTGTTTATTTTAATAATTGGAGGGATTATGCAGCGAAAACACAAGCCCTACCATTGTTTGTTTCACATTTGCTCGAGCTAAACGTGTCATGCACGTGGAAGCACACTTTATTATTTTATATACTTAACTTGATTTCAATGTAACTTACCTAGTTATTAAATTGGATTCTTAATTTATATTGGTTTGTTAGGTTTTAATTAATAATCCACTGTTATGATCATTAAGATTTGTTTGTTAGGTTTCAATTAGTAATCCACTGTTTTAATATTTAATATTCTTTGTTAGGTTTCAATTAATAATCCACAGTTTTGATAATTAATTGCGTTTAATTTCCGAATAAAAATATTCTTATATCATGTCCAACGGGGTTGGTTGGTATTTGCTGTTGTTATTACATACATAGCAATCCGTGTATTTTGACGAGAAACTATTGTTAAACTACCAAAATATATATATTCTTGTAAAAGTTTCCATTTCTGGAAACTGTTTGAATGACAGTTATTCTATTATAATTAACAGACTACCATTTATAGTAAGTTAGCTGTTAGAGTTAGAAAGGTTATAAGTTAGTTGCTTAATTTGAGTCCGATTGCAATGAGGATTGCTTCCAACCTCTCACTAGTATAAGTACTTACACACACACGCATCACCATTCATTCAGTTCACTTGTAAAAGCAACAATCTCTCTCTCTTGTTAGTTACACACCATTCTTGATTCTCAATAATATATTTGCAATATTTCTTCTTCTCTTCTCTTTAAATCGATTATGAATGCACAAGTTATCATGGTATCAGTTTACCAGTCCCGTTACCGATCCTAACCGCTTTCGCAACCTCTGTCTAATCGCCGATCGCCGCCGCTGCTGGCTGTCTTCTCCGATCACTTTCTTCTGCAACTTTTCGACAGTTTTTCTCTCCTCTGCAACTTTTCTGCAGATCTTCACTACTCTGCGATGGTGCGCCGTTGATTGAGATACAATGACAGAACCAAGCGTTGCTTCCTCTTCTACTACAACCCTTCCACTCAAGAATCCAAGTGAGGATTCCTCTTCGATCTACTTTCTGGACACTCATGACTACACAGGTTAATCCATTGTAAGTGAGAAGTTTAATGGCACTAATTACATTTCTTGGAGCAAAAGTGTTGTCATGGCATTGAGTATCAAAAATAAGCTTTCCTTTATTGATGGTTCTTTGTTGCAACATGCTGGTAATGATGTTGCTTTACTTGTCTGTTGGAGTAGAGCAAATACTCTTGTTTTGTCTTGGTTGTTTAATTCTATTGAGAAGCATGTGCGCCAAAGTTTGATGTACTTTGATAACCCTAGAGAGTTATGGCTTGAACTCAAGAATATGTATGATAGGAAAGATGGTTCCAGAGTCTATCAGTTACAAAAATCTCTCTCCACCATCACACAAGGTTCCCGGGAAAAAATCACTTTTGGTCCTTTATTGTGGCACAGTTACGATTTTGGTCCCATAATGTGGCATTGTCCATAGTTAATCCCTTATTGTGGCTTTTTGTACAATTTTGGTCACACGGTCAGATTTTAGCCCCCTAAGTTATTTTTATTAGCAAAAAACACCCACGTATATTTTTCTAGTTAGTAAAACACCCATGTAAGTTATATATTCTTCTAAAATTATATTTTTACCGAAAAAAAACTATAATTAAAAAATCAATGTAAACTTATATTTATTATTAAATTTTAATTATTATAAATATTTATATTTAAAATTACTAAAATAAAAAATACCCAATAATAAAAAAAAAAAACCCTTCTCCCTCCACCCCCAGTCCCCACCACCACGGATTTTCTTCTTCTTCTTCTTCTTTTTTTATCGGTCCAATTTATGATTTTCACTAAAAAAAAAACAAAATTCTCGATTTCATGTCATAAATTTGACGTAAAAAAGGTCAGAAATTTTAAAAATAAGTACAAGAATTGATGTAAATTTGACGTAAAAAGAAGTACAAGAATTGTGTGGCGGCGTTAGAGGTGGGAGGGGACGGAGAAGGTTTTTTTATATTTTTTTATATATTTTTATAATTGAGTCTTATTTTAAATAAAAATATTTATAATAATTTTAAAAATAATTTACGTTGTAACTTAGGAAATTTTTTATTTTTGGCTTTCCTTACGTGAAAATATAATTTTAGGAGAATATGTAACACACGAGGGCGTTTAATTAATTAGAAATAATACATGGGGTGTTTTTTGCTAATAAAAATAACTTAGGGGGCCAAAATTTGACCATGGACCAAAATTGTATAAAAAGCCATAATAAAGGACTAAATGTGGACAATGCCACATTATGGGACTAAAATGGTAACTATGCCACAATAAGGGACCGAAAGTGATTTTTTCCCCAAGGTTCCCTCACTATCACTGAATACTATAATCTGTTTAGGTCTCTTTGGGATGAATTTGTTAGCCAGAGGCCTATTGCTATGTGTACTTGTGGGCTGTTACCTTGCAATGTCAATAGAACTATGGTTGATATGCAACAGTATGATTCAGTAATTCTTGGTTGGCTTGAACGATACCGTTTCTGCTATAAGAAGTCATATTCTTCTAGTTACTCCTCTGCCTGCTCTCTCTAAAGTGTTCTCCCTGTTGTTGCAAGAAGAGCAACAAAGGCATTTATACACTAACAACAATGTAGTAGACTCTCTAGCTATGTTTACCAGGCAGAAGGGTAGTCAAGATTACCAGGGATATCAACAACAAGGCATCCAAATGGGTTTTAACCAGGATGCAACTTCTAAGAACTCCAAGCCTCCACTGTCTAAAGAGGATAAAAAAAGATGCGTTGTACACATTGTGGATTTAATGGTCATACTATTGACACATGCTTTCAGTTGCATGGCTATCCTCCTGGCTGGGAAGGTCCTAAAGGTAAAAGGAAAATGCAAAGTAACTCTACTAATGTTGTTCAGTCCTCTTCCAATATTGAACCTGCAACTAGTCACAAAGCTCCAGCTTCACCTAACTTGGCTCTCTTTGAGCAATTCATGGCATTCAAACTAGCTCATGAACAAGCTCAAACTTCCGCAGCTGGTCTGGACTCTACTCAGCATTATGCTGCTTCAGCAGCTACTGGTATTTATGTTCCCCTTGCTCTATCTTCTTACTGTATTCAACAAAGTGCTCACTCTAATAAGTGGATATTAGATACAAACGCCACAGATCATATGATATGTCAAAAACATTGGTTTCTTATTGTCCCTACTGCTGTGAACATACCTATATACCTGCCAAATAATAGCTTAACATATACCACATTTATAGGTTATGTTAAACTGTTTTCTGGCCTTATCCTTCAAAATGTGTTCTATGTTCCTGCATTTACTTATAATTTGCTGTCAATATCTAGGCTAACTTCTCATAATCAACTTCTAGTTATGTTTATGGCTTCTCCATGTCTGTTACAGGACTTCATAAACAAGAGGATGATTGGTTTTGCTAAATTGCAAAACAACCTATATGTTCTTGAAATAAACTCACCATCTGCTGCTACTGATATCTGGGCCTCATCTACTGCTAATGTCCTCTGTAACTCTACTTCCTCTAATATTATCTGGCACTTGGGACTTGGTCATGCTCCACTAGATAAGCTGAAGGATATCTCCCCTCTCTATGTCTCTGAATCTATTAAAGACCACCACTGTGAAGCCTGCCATCTTGCAAAACAGAAAAGATTACATTTTAAGTCTAGAGTAACTTGTACTTCTTCTGCTTTTGAATTTATCCATTGTGATGTATGGGGACCATATTCTGTACCTACTAAGGAAGGTTTTAGATACTTTCTCACTATTGTTGATGACTTTACTCGTTGTACTTGGTTGTATCTACTTAGACAAAAGTCAGAAGTGAAAGATCATTTACTTAGCTTCTATCAAATTGTACTGAATCAGTTTCATGTTTCTGTTCAAACTGTTAGAACTGATAATGGCACATAATTCCTTTTGAAAGCATTTTATGATAAATATGTCATAACACATCAAACCAGTTGTGTTGAAACACCACAGCAGAATGGATTAGTTGAAAGAAAGCACCAGCACATCTTGCAAGTTGCAAGAGCTTTAAGGTTTTAGTCTAATGTTCCATTAACTTTCTGGCATTTCTGTGTTTCCACTGCAACTTATATTATTAATAGACTGCCCTCTAAAACTTTGAACAATAAATCACCTTATGAAATATTATATAACAAACCTCCTGATTATGATTTATTGAAAAGTTTTGGTTGCCTATGTTATGCTTCTACTTTATCAGCTCACAGGACTAAGTTTGATCCAAGAGCTGTTCAGTGTGTCTTTGTGGGTTATCCCAGAGGAACTAATGGCTATCTACTCTATGATTTACTACATAAAAAGACAATTATTTCAATAAATGTAGTATATTATGAGCAAATATTCCCATTCAGAAACCACAAAGATAACATCAATGACATTTCTGCTGTAAACACAGAAGCTTCACTTTGTACTGATCCATTTATAAGCAATTCATTGCCAGTACAAGTTGTTACTGAGAATGCGGTTCAACAAGCACCTTCTATTCATAATGCACATGAACTCCCAGTTGACAACTTCAGCAACAATCAAATGCCACATACTCCAGATCATGAGCAACACATAGAAGTGGACAGCTCCTTCTCTCAGTCTTTGACTCCAGGATCAGTGCATTATGACTCTACAGAAGTGCAACATCCTCATGTTGCACCAGGTATCTCTGAACTTCCTCAGACATATGCTGGACCACCTGCTATTAGAAAGTCATCTAGAACAATTCACACTCCAGCTTATCTGAATGTATATGACTATCAGTTACCAGAATCTATACATAAAGCTAACTGCATCTCTACTCATGTCAAATATCCTATATCTCAGTTCTTGTCTACTTCTAGTTTATCTACTGCACATAAAGCATTTACTGCTTCACTTACTATGGCTCAAGAGCCAACCTCCTACACTCAAGCCGGTAAATTAACTCAATGGATAGATGCAATGAACTATGAAATAGAGGCATTAGTAAAGACAAGAACTTGGATACTAACTGATATGCCCCCTGGTCCGAACTTGATTGGTTGTAGGTGGATGTACAAGATCAAACACAAAGCAGATGGATCAATAGAAAGATACAAGGCAAGGCTTGTAGCTAAGGGATACACACAGGAGGAAGGGCTAGACTACTTTGATAATTTTTCTCCAGTAGCTAAACTCACAACAGTTAGAGTTTTGATTGCTGTAGCTGCATCCAAGAATTGGTTCTTGACACAGTTAGATGTCAACAATGCTTTTCTCCATGGAGACTTAGATGAAGAGATATACATGAAGCCTCCTCCTAGATATCTCAAACCAAAAGACATCAGAGTTTGTCTTCTAAAGAAAAGTCTTTATGGCTTGAAACAAGCCTCAAGACAGTGGTATCAAAAGTTAACTTCCTGTTTAGTATCATATGGCTTTGTTCAATCCATATCAGGTTCATCTCTGTTCATTAGTCACCATAACAATACATTCACTGCTCTATGCATTTATGTAGATGATATCATCTTAACAGTGAACAACATGAATGAGATCAATAAGATAAAAGAACATTTGGATAACATGTTCACTATCAAAGATCTGGGCTCACTAAAATAGATTCTAGGGATTGAAGTAGCCAGATCACAATCTGGAATCTCTTTATGCCAGAGAAAGTACTGTCTAGATATCCTCACAGAAGCTGGATATCTTGGTTGCAAGCCCAGCAGTACACCAATGGATTACAAGCTTAAATTACTAAGCAATGATTCTAATGATTTATCTGATCTTTCTGTATACCGCAGGTTAGTTGGAAGATTACTCTACCTAACCATTACAAGGCCAGATATCAGTTACAGTGTGTAGTGTCTAACACAACACATGGCTAAGCCAACAACAAATCATCTAGCAGCTGCACATAGAATACTGAGATATCTGAAAGCCACAGTAGAAAATGAAATATTTCTTTCAGCCAAATCAGATCTTCAAGTCAAAGGATTTACAGACAGTGATTGGGCAGGTTGTGAGGAAAGTAGAAGGAGTATCTCAGGCTATGTGATCTTCCTTGGCAGCTTCATTGTTTCCTAGTAATCCAAGAAGCAACCAACATTTAGTAGGTCTTCCACAGAGGCAGAATACAGGGCCCTAGCAGCAGCAACTTGTGAAGTGATCTGGTTACAACAGCTGCTTAAGGATCTGTCAGTTCAAAGTCCAAAAATACCTCTCTTGTGCACTGATAATAAGAGAGCAGCAGCTATAGCATTGAATCATGTCCATCATGAAAGGACAAAACATATTCAAATTGACTGCTACTTTGTCAGAGAAAAGGTTCAACAAATGGAGATCAAAGTGGTTCATATTTCTGACACTTCACAACTTGCAGACATATTGACAAAGCCATTAGCTCCTCAACCATTCAAGAACCTTACCTTCAAGCTAGGCCTGCTAAACATCCATGTCGAGCTTGCGGGGGGTGTTAAACTACCAAAATATATATTCTTGTAAAAGTTTCCATTTCTGGAAACTGTTTGAATGACAGGTATTCTGTTATGAATAACAGACTACCATTTATAGTAAGTTAGCTGTTAGAGTTAGAAAGGTAAGTTAGGTGCTTAATTTGAGTCAGATTGCAATGAGGATTGCTTCCAACCTCTCACTATTATAAGTACTCACACACACACGCATCACCATTCATTCAGTTAACTTGTAAAAGCAACAATCTCTCTCTCTTTTTAGTTACACACCATTCTTGATTCTCAAAAATATTTTTGCAATGTTTCTTCTTCTCTTCTCTGTAAATCGATCATGAATGGACAAGTTATCAACTATTGATTTATAAGGGTTTGAAATGGAAATCGACAATCCAATATTTCAAAATCTGCAAAAGACTATAATTAATTTGATGTTATAAGTTATACTTACACCATAACATTGCCCTTTGTAATTTGAACAGTTCATTTTCGAGATGACGAAAATGAAACGTTCAAATTACAAATGGCGGTGTTATGGTATAAGTATAACTTTTTTCTCTCTAAAACGCTTTCTCCTCTCTATACTTCACGGCTTTTAGGAGCAGTTTGCGCAGTCTTAGTAAATCGATCGTAACTCTCTATAGGAATTTTAAAATGACCTCCCGTTTGTTTTATTTCAAAGAGGACTCGTAGAGCTTTCCAATCATGTATGACATGCCTTCTGGAACCTTACTACTCAGAGCAGTTTCACTTATGAAGTTGGGCTTGCTAGATTGAATGCTGAATTCTGATCTCACGAATTTGGGATAGGTTTTGCCTATCTTTGGTTTCGAATCTTAGTTTCTTTTCGATTCTTTTTTGGTTCTCTTCTTGGATGCTTGGTTTCTATTCTTGAGCTTCACTACGAGTTTGTGTTACGCAAGCCTCCTAGAACGATCTTCGGATTGTCCATTACTTTGGTTTGGTTTAGCACACTTTTGTGTTGTTTTTTGAGTAGATTATCACCTTGGTTTCTTTCTTCGTGTTGTTTGTGGATCTTTACGTTCTTCTCTTGTATATTTTTTAGGCTTCCTCAGGATTTTATTGTCGTTCTTGGCCTTTATTTCGTCATGGTTGTTATAGGCTCGCCTTTTCGTGACCGCTATCTTTCTTTGGCCAAACCGCCGCCGCACCACCTCCGATCACCGCCGCTACCACCACATCTCCTCCATACATCCCCCTTAGGCCTGTTGATCCTTTAAGAGGAGGTAGGGGCCTGTTTTGCATTGATTTTCGTTGCATTCACTAGCCACCTTCAGGTAGGGGACAAGTGTGAACACCATTAAGTGTGGTGTTTTCTCATTCAATCCTTGGTCTTGCACATGGCTGATCAAGCCTTGGTCAACAATGAAGGCTCATGTGGTGGTGCTCTAAATACCTTCACGTAACCGCTGGAGACCGCCGCGGTCGAGGTCGGACCCACTTTGCTGGCCAAAGTCATTTCGGGTGAGTTGAACGTTGTGGATTTATTACCGCCATCGGAGTCAATGAAACTTTTCTCAAATATTGGGAACAACCCGATGGCAGCCTCTACGGTACATGGTAAAGGTTTCTTTCCGACTATTTCATCCAACTTTGTAGCTCGACATAATCTTGTTCCTTTAGCACCGTTGGTCAAAGAAAATCCGCCCATTGCTAAGGCTATTCCTTCCAACGTAGCACTTATGAATCCAAGACCATATCAGTTACGTCCACCTTTGAAAGGTATGTATTTTTCTCAAGTTGCTAATCCTAGTCAAAATTATGATCTTAAGCGATCCCTTGTTGATGATATGTCGATTGTGCCGAAAAAGTTTCATACTCTTAAAGGTAAATCGATGATATTATTCGAACAAAACGAGATAAAATAGCTTGATAATCGTTTGAACTTGGTGCTTATTATCCGTTTTCCGATTGTGAAATCGAATTATATGTTTATGCATCGCATGATTGAGAGATTTGCTCTAAAAGGCATGTATACTATCGGCCCAATTGGTCCTCGTCACGTTGTGCTTAAATTTGAAAAGAAGAGGATTACACGAGGCTTTGGATGAAAAGCTCCTTAGATTTTCTAGGTGTCTCGGCAAAGGTTTTCAAATGGACTCCTTTTTTTACACCGGATTCAGAACCGCAAATTGCGCCAGTTTGGATTGGATTACCAAATCTGAACTTGAGATATTGTGAACTCAACACTCTTATGTCTTTTGTTCATTATTTTGGCAGACCATTAAGGTTAGGCGAGGGTGTTATCACTTTGTCTCGTCCTGATTACCCTCGTATCTGTGTTGAAGTGAATCTTTTGGAAACAATACGAGAGGAAATTGAATGGGGTATTCAACTTGACGATAAAGTAACTTACGTCAAACAGAAAGCTATTTATGAAAATTTTCCCAATTACTGTCGATAATGTCAACAGTCGGGCCATGTTATTGAAGAATCTCGTGTTAAGAAATACGAGAAAAAATCTTTACAAGTTGCTAAAGTGTCTATTGGAAAAGAATATCCTAAAGGATCAAGCAAAGTCTGGGTATCGGTTCGTAGCAAGCAAGATGTTTCCTCAAGTGCTCTTACTAAGCGGTTGATTGTGTTGAGGTTAGTAACATCGATAAAGTGCCTATTGAAAAAGAGGAGCCCAAAGGATCAAAGCCTTCCTCCCCGGTTAAAGCATTGTCACGAGGTAATGATAACTCTTTCCATGCTCTTATTATTGCTGAACCGGATGCACGAGTTGATTGTGTAGAGGTTATTAATGTGGATGAAGTTTCGCCTAATGGTGCGAGCTTAATTGATAAGGGTAAGGCGATTTTGGTTTCTAACGTTATTGATGATTTGAATGTCTTTGGAGGTAACTTGGTTATTGAAGAATTGGGTACTTCAACTAAAGAATTGGTTGAGTGTGATGATATTATTGTTGTTGGGGATAATTTGCTTATTGTTGAGCCAGGTACCTCAGGAAAAGATTTGTCTTATAGTGCTTCAATGGATGATGTTTTTAAGGATGTGATTGATTCTCGGGGAGAACGTTCTAAGTCGGATTGTAAAAGAGATCTTGGCAAAGATGCCACAACGGACGATGAGATGATCTAGGACTCCTTTGATGATCGAGGTCCTAACTGGATTCAGAGTACTATAGAAAGCATCGGCTTGTTTTGCCAAGTCTTCGCGATAACACGAAAATTAATTATTGTGATGATGAAAGTGAATACCCCTCGCTGGTGCTATATAACCCACCTCCGCCCTCTAAATATTTGGCTAAAGTGGTGAAAGTTACGAAAACTCCCAAGAAAAAAGGTCACAAACCGGTTGAAAGTCGAAATATTTGCAGTCGTGGGGGATCTTCTACACGTCGGGGTTTATCTTGATTATATGAAATCATGCTATGTATGTAAGATGTTTATGTTGATTTCATTTAAATGGTATAATGTTATGCAATTTTTGTATGACTCGCCTTTGCTACTCAAGTCAAGTGGTAAGACCCCTTAGCTTTGTTTTTTCTTATTATCAGTCAGGGTGTTGGGTACTATATCCTGACCGCACTTGTATAGTTCCTTATGTTATTACAATAAAACATTTATTTCTCTCTCGTGTTTTACTTGTTAAATTGTTTATCGTGTATAAAATCTGGAATCCGTACCACGTTTCTAACAACATATTTATAAATAGATAATTAGTCAAGATTCACTAATCAATTTCTAATAAATGATATATTAAACAGTGGTGTATGTGTTACGGGATTATACATTTCATGAAGATGCGTGGCATAGTTTAGTCTAAATATAAGAAAGTAAATGACAATCAAATTAACAAATAATACAGAAATGTACCATAAAACAAAATTCTGACTTGTCAAATTAGATCAACTACAAATCTTTAATTTTCTGAATTTCTACGTGGTAATAAATATACCCACATTCGACAAAGGTACATTAGACAACAAAATCACAACATATGCAACTGATAAAAAGGATACATTCAGAACTTTTAATCGTATTTCAAGAACTTGTCATTTGTCCTTTATAAGTTGCTAGTTGTTTCTTGTTTAAGAACTGCAGTGATGTACGTGATAGATATCAGAGGCACATATCACTCCACTTAAAAGGCCTTGTTAAATGGAGGGGGAACTTTTTTTTATTAACACTAATCCAAGACTATACCCAAGCGATGTGGGATAATATATTCTCAACACGCCCTGCCACGTGTGGCCCAGTAATTATCTTCTGTGCCACCACGTGGGTAGATCGCGGAGCCCAACATACGTCTTGGGTTGGCTCTGATACCATGATAGAAATCAGAGGCCCATATCACTCCACTTAAAAGGCCTTGTTAAATGGATAGGGAACTCTTCTTTATTAACACTAATACAAGACCATACCCAAGCGATGTGGGATAATATATTCTCAACAGCATGTAGCTAACTGTTTTCCAGCTTTGTGGAAGCTTCCTCAAACTTCTTGTTCATGTAATTCATTTCGTCGACCAACTCTTTGTATCTAACACATGGTCTTTGATACTTAGTTGTTATAGGATATAAGTCGTATATCCCCTCCTTTACATGTATTCTTATGGTACAGTTAAATTGGTAACTTACAGAGGGCATGTGAGACTTACCCCTCAGATCACTTTTAAGAGTGCACTTTACATTTTACTTATTAACGGACATCCCTCTGCAAGTAGACACGGAGCTTGAGCCAACGCTCATAGTTCATGCACAAGAAGAGGTAATAGAGACAGAAGTGAGTAGTCCAACACTCAATACTTATGGTACGAAGACCTAGTTCAACTTGGAACTTGGCATTGACGAACGGGCAAAAGCCGAACCACTCCTACCAGTTGGAGATGTCGTCGCATTGAAGGAGAGGCCAACAAGGAAACACATGGTCGTAGATCCAAATATCGAATGGCTCTTTGATTATGCGCATACGATTGAAGAGCCCACAATGGATATTCATATGAAAGACATCTACATGACCCAAGTTGTTGAAGTTGATACTTTGACATATGAAGAATTGGAATTTGGGAGTGAAGAGCCATCTCATCAGAAGGTAAGGAGGAAAAAGGCACCATATCCCAAGGCCACACTGTTGATCTCTAATGAGCTTCTACATGAGATCTGTGAACCACTTCATAGAAAGGCAAGAAGAAAGAGAGTTCACTTGCAAATGGTGGTAGATGAAGATGGAGATCCGGAGAAGAGTGCTATGCAACATGGAACTCGTGAGTCATTGCATAGGAATGCTAAAAGAAAGAGAGTTCGTACGCAAGCAAGGATGGAAGAAGATATGAGGTTGGATAACAGATTTATGCAACTGAGTCTCAATTGGAAGAAGGCGAGAAAACCGCTTGAAGCTGGTACATTGGAATATTTTTAAGATTTGAGTTACATCAGAATATTTAAAGCTCCGTAAATCCATCAATAGTGTCGAGCTAACAATTGAGATAGGAAAGAGAAACAAAGAAAGTAAAAGAAGATGCAAAGTAGAGAGACAAACAAGGAACAAACAGACAAGACGACATTGGGTGATAGTACAGGTAGCCCACAGTAGAGCGCATCGCGTAGATTTTCTCGAAAGTCGCGCGAATCGTGCAGCTTTTCCAATGAGTCGCGCGAGCAGCGCCGCATTTGATGGTCATCGTGCAACATTTTCAGTGAGTCGCGCGAGCAGCACAGCACCGGCGCGACATGATATGTCACGCATCCCCAGCGCATAACACATTTTCTTCGTTGCGTTTGGAAGGAGGAGACATGCAGAATCAGAATCTACTGAATTATGTTGAGCAATTTCTATCTCTTACCTTTCCTACATTACTTGCACTTCTCTTATGATTAAATTTCATTATTGTACATGAATTATTCCTAATGTTATTACAATTAATGTGGAACTGAAACTTATGAGAAATTACCAAAATTTATTAAGAAATTTTATATATATTTTATATATATTTCTTAAACACTAATCACATATTTAATTCTCACATCTCTCAGTATTCATAAGGCTTTTTCTATTGTTCCTAGTTATCAATTAAATTATTTTCCTGTGAAAGTATTTTATTTCTTGTTATTCTTTGTAGAAGAACATGCAATCCAGACGTTCCATACTAGCGAGTCTTCATTTAATGCAAAGAAACATGTTGTTTAAGAGCAGCCAAAAGATCAAAGGAGAGGATGGTGAAAGACAACGGAAAGCTAGTGAACAAATTGGAAGAATTCAATTAGCAAATCCAGAATACCAACTACCATCAATGGAGACAGAAGATAACTGAAGAAAGCACCAACACCCAGAGCCCGACAAGTCCTACGAGCTTGTTGTTCGATCAGAGGAGTACTCTCATATATCATTTGATTTATATGTTTTGACGATGAGGACATCTTCTGATTCTTTGTTGGGGGTGGGAAAGCTTCGCCTTTTGTTATCTATGATATATATTTATTCTGTTTTAGAGTCAAGTTATCTTTTTAGGATCGAGTCATTAGATTTAAGCATGAAGTATGAAAGCATGAATAAGTAGGGATCAATGACGATATATGCATAATATAGTACGAATTTGAGATGCAAAGAGTATATGTGTGTGAATTGAGTACATCTTGCGTAATATTATTAAAAGCATGTTTTGTTTCATATACAGATTCACGATGGGTATAAGTAGAAAATATTAAGATAATTGTATTGAACTTGTGAGAAAATGGTGAATTGCATTGAAATTATGAATCTCAAGTAATTTACTCCATTGCTATTGGAAACAAGTGTGAATTTGAATTGTTGAGGAAGTAAAATAGGCCATCTTTTCTATCACCTTTGAGCCTTTCAAGCCCAAAACCCTTTACAAATAAAATAATCCTCAAATTCTCCACTGGAGCATTTTCTATGTAAGCCTTTTTGTTTATTTACCCACATCTACCTACCCTCTGAGGCGGATGTTATACTATCCCACCCTTTTCTAGAGACACATTGATTAAATCATCCGAGGGAAAAGAAAAAGAGAAGAAAGATGGGATGTAGGAAAAAAAGCATGAGCCTAAAAGAAAATATAAAAGGCCATAGTATGTACACGAGGGATATTTAAGAGTGCACTAATAACTCTCACATGAAAATGTAAAGTGTGGGGGAGCCTCTGTGAATCTTGTGAAGTATAGGGAGGATTGATACTTGCGCAAATGAAAACGCAAGGAAAAGATGCAAAAAGAGCCTAAAATGTATGGCCAAAAGAAATGCACAAACAAGGGAGGAAAAAGAAAACAAACGAGTTGATTTACTGTGGACATCTCTAGAAGTCATAAATGTATTTTCGCACTGTAGCGCATACCCGAGCCAAACATTAAAAGTCCTAAAGATCCTCAACATAAGTTCACATGTATGAAGAATAGTGAGCAAAGTAGAAAGCAATGGTGAAGTAACTATGTATGAAACTATATGAGTTTGTGAATTCTTGATGAAAGTCTTGTATTCTATACTTATGCATACATGAGAGCAACATGTAGCACGATGAACTTTTGTATGACAATGACTTTATTAAATTTGATCTACAATGCTCATCTCTTATTTTGACCATATGTTGCATTCTGAGAATATATCCTTATGCAAGAGTATTGACATGTTGATGACTTGAGTTCTAATTTAGATTGAGTCAGTTTTTAGTTTCCAGTACTCGAGGACGAGCAACAATCTAAGTGTGGGGGTATTTGATGGGTGTTTATTTAGCGTGATTTAAGAACTCGTTTCTTATGCTTTTGTATAAGCATTGATGAATGTTGATTGGTTTTGGTATTCTTTTGTGTTTTTCTAGGATTTTGGTGAGTAAACACAAAAGGAAGCTAAAATAACCTAAAATATAGCTTCACGACACAACTTTGCAATGAGGAGAATTCAAATGAAGTCATTGATTCAAATACAATGTGATGAAGCCACATATATAATAAAATACCATGGTGCATACTATTAGAAAACTAAGAAAGTCAGTGTTCCAACGCTACAAACAGATCAAGATTCTGACATCTAGAGATAAAGTTATAGCCAAAACTGTGAAGTCGTGCAGAGCTATTAAGGGTTGCGCGGCTTGAGCCTTGCAAACTGACAAGTCGCGCAACTCCGCACGATCATGAAACATATGTATTGTGGTGCGGAACAAACAGAGATTAGCGCAACCTTCTCTAAGCAGCGCAGTCAGTCTGACCTGTCCTGTAGCACATCTTTATTTTGGCCCAGAAACGTACACAAACCCTAATTTTGGCCCAACGGCTATTTTTGCCTGTAAATATCATAAGAGTTGTGTGATTTAGGGCACCACAATCAATCATACACAAAATACAAAGCAACCAAAAGAGAGAATGGGTTATCAAAGATCGAGTAGAAAGCAGCAAGGCTACATCGATTAGGAGTTTATCTTTCTTTTACTATTTTCTTATGATACTCTTTTCTATTTATGATATTGAAGTTGTGATCATGAGTAGCTAACTTGTTATGTTTAGATAGTTACGGCGTAATGGGATTGGCGATCCTACATGATTTCTTATGTTTTCATTAAGACCTTTCATTTATGCGTTTATTCATCTGTCTTGATTTCAATGTTTTTGTATATCTAGCCAATATATGAATGATTAGAAGTTATGGGAGGTCACTAGCGTGCCATTATAATACGTTATGTGGGATAGTTGAACCTGAGAGTGTGTAGAAAAGATAAGTCGGACCATGCCCTCTTTCGGCCTCGAAAGAAGCCATGAACACGTAATCAAAACCTTAATCAAGAGCACGTGAATGAAACATCGGAGAAATCCAATGAAACCTGAAGCTCTAAACATCCATTCATCATCTGATTTAGTTTTTGTATTATTCAATCAATCATCTAGTTCAATTCAGTTTATTAGTTTAGTTTAGTTAATTGAACCTACGACATCCAAATCATGTTTAGTAACCAATCGAGTAATTGAGAATAGATTAGAAGTGAGATTGATTGATACAATCCTCGTGGAATACGATACTTGGGACGTAACCTTACTATCCATTTTATATTATTTGACATATACTTGCGAAATTGTGTATTACTAAATAATAACACGTGAAAATACACATCACCATCCGTAAACTAGAAATTGAAGTAAAGATAACAACTCAACACATATGGGGGCAATGCAGTTAGGATTCTTGCATAAACTCTATATTAAACCAAGAAGGGGTAATTTTTGTGTGAAAGAAGGTTATAAAAATCATTTACACGTGATTTGAATGTGACGTCACAAACAAACTGAGACATGGCACAAAAAAATCACGGAAAAATTGATTTTGTTGAGTATGGGGTCACAAAATGACTAAGTCTTTGTGGCTTGTCAGTGTCAAGCCACAAAGACTAACCTCGTACTTCACACAAAAAGAAAAGACAAGCCAGTGATAACCATTCATTCAGTAGTGATGTATGATATGGTTTGATTATTCTCCAGGTCATTAAATGTATCAAAATCACACTCAAATCATTAGTATTTAAGGAGAACAAAAATAGGCAAATAGAGAAAGATGAGAGACATGTTCAACAAGGGTCTGCAAAAGTTCCATACCAACCATGCTCCAATAAAATATTAAATAACATCGTCCATTCGATAAAAGTGATGTAGCGAGTAGAGGATATAAGGAAAGATGAAAAAACACAAAAAAATCAAAGACTTGTGGATTTCGCAAAATACCAAGAAATTGACGAAACTGAAGAAACACTCGTGATTTAAATTTTATCCAATATCGAAGCTGACTCAAATATCTCAAAAATGACTAACTTGTAATCGTAAAACCCTTGGTGAAAAAATTACTAGAATTACAAAAAACTCCTAAAGTAATTAAAAAAAGATCGTTTTTTGTAGAAAATAATGAATTGCCTATTTGACCTGGCATGTGTTTGAATTTACCTAAAAGAGCATAAAGACTTTCGTCTTTATGTCTTGCTCAAGTTGTCGTTTTCACTTAAAAAAGTGGTATCGTTCGTCAAAAACAAGATTCCTCGACCTTCTTGTGAAATTTTGACTCATTTGAACTTGAGTTGGTTCTGTTCAATCAAAACAACCACACTCCTAAACTCTATCATTCTCCCCTTGGTTGGAAAAGATTCGACCATAAATCCAAAGCTTGTTTAGAAATCAAGAGATTAACAATGAAATATAAATGAACACTTGTAGCGTGAAAAATATCAAAACTATGGACCGCAAAAGTATCGATTGAGCAACAACGACAAAAAAAAACATTGATTCGCTTGAACTTCGAGTTGATTTACTTCGATCAATAAAATATATATTCATGAACTCCACCAAAAAGTATCGGATGGTAATAGCACCAGCCATGTTACTCTTTTTCAACAGTAGCGAAATGGTATCGGATGGTAATAGCACCAAAAAGTATCGGACGGTCCAACAGTAGCGAAATTGTTGGAGCGGGACTTGGTACTCTTTTTCCAATGTTATGATACCATTGGATACGATGTTATCTTAACATCTGTTAACAACAGTTAACGTTAGGACCAATCTACTTGACAGAGAATATAACGCAGTGGAAAAGTAAAGAACACAAGTAGATAATTTTAAGGTTTATAATCTTTCGAGCCTTAGGCAAAATAACCACTATCAAAATAATGATTTTAACAAAAGTCGCTCTCTCAACTCTTTTGAACTCAACCGAGCAAACAAAGATCAACTCCTTAAATCTAAACGGAACTTTTAGACTCAACTCGTTAATCTCAAACCTCGGAAAAACAAGACAAAGACACTCGACTCTAATAATTTCCTCACGGGAGATTTTCGCTCTTGTCTTCATGTCTTTTTCTTGATGCCCAACATGCCTATTTATAATGTAGTCTTCCTTGATGTCCAAGACATGTTGTGCACGTTTTGATTGCTATTAGATCTCTTTATATGACTCTAATTTCATTTATGTCAAGTCCTCTTCAATATGGAAAGGTTTCCTTGTCCAACTAGAAGTCTTCAATGAAAAGGTTTCCTTCTTTGACTAAAAGTCAGATGGAAATAGTCCTTTTCTATCTTGTAGTCTTATTAGGAAATAATCTTTCTCCATCTTGTAGTCTTCTATGGAAAGAATCCTACTGCACCTTGTAGTCCTCTATGGAAAGAATTCTACTGCAAGTAATCTTCTTTCCTTCTTGCAAATCACGCGCCTTGTTCTTTCCATTGCAGTGCATGCAGCTTTCCTTCTTGAATTAGGACAGGTTCCTTTCTTAAACTTGAATTCTTCTAAGGAAAGTTTCCTTCTCTTTATAGAAGTCTTCAATTGAAAGGATTCTCCTCTGGAAATCTTCATTCCTAGTTCTCTCTTGTTCTTTCTTTTCTTTTCAGCCTTCACGCGTCTTCAATTAAGGAAAGTTCTTCTTTGGAAACTTATCTTTGAATGACAACTTTTCTTTAAGGAAATAAATCCATCCTTGAAGTCTCTAGACCTGGAGCACATAAAAATACTACCTACAACTCGTGGAACTAAGTTAGTAAGTGAATAAAGGCAAAGCAATAATTTTTGCAGTTTTAAACAGATTCCTTGCAGGTCCTCTGGTTTCAATATTATCATCAATGTTATCCCAACATCGCATAACATTGATTCTAGAATACCTTGCACTTTCAAGTAGTAAATCATGATATGGAGCGAGTGTGTGTGTAGCATTAATTAATATAGATAATAAGTTACGCCTACATGTTCGTAAGTGCACGGTTAAGTAATAGTAAAATGGAAAGTAAATTACGTCCCAAGTATCAAATCTCACACAGTGTGTGTGATTAATGCCTAGAATTAACCTAATATTTAAGGCATGAATAATAAATATTAAGTTACTACTTAAATTAATTGCAAGCTAGTCTAATGAACAAAATTGAAGACGATTGATTGGTTGATTATTTTGGTTGTAAAGCAAATTGATGACAAATGTGTTCAGAGATCGGTTTCACTATTGATTTACTTAGTAGCTCATAGACAATCACATATGTTTGTTTAATCTGTTGTGTCTTGTTGAGCTTCTACGTGTTTAATAGATATGTGTGGCATTAGCGCACCCTATACCTATAATCTCTCTAATTACCTAGAGCATTAGCTCACACAGTCTCGTCTCACTCGTTTTAGAAGAGAAATTAAATTTGTAATTCAATTGACCATCCATTAGTGTTAGCTAACATACTTGCAAATGCATGTATTCATGGTTGATCTAAGTATTATGTATGCTTCGCATTGGCCGGTCATAATGCATACAATTTGTTGTAACATAGATAGTCTAACACCAATACTTTGGATTCTCAAGAACCAGTAATCGCTAATCTTATCATGCATCATATAAATCACATCTAAACATGCCATTACTCAAATAAAAACTCTGATATGGGCATTTCCCGTATGTTGGGCCTGGCCCAAACCAGGCCCATATTAGACCATATCGGGGACCACTTTTGATATCATATCGGTAATAATCACCGATATGTTACTGTGGTCCCCGGATCCCGAGGTCTATAAATACGCGGTACCCGGATCCCAAAGTAAGCAATTATTATCCCTCAGCTACCACGCATCACATCGAAATACATCCCCGATCTCACTCTCGATATCGCATTCGATATCGGGATTACCTTGTGTTTCTCTGATACGTCATACCACCGCACTACCGATATCACATCGAGGGGCATCCTCGATATCATGTCGAAGGCAATCACCGACATATATCTGATCTAGTCACCGATATACCATTACCATCCAAGCATCGAGGCGTTAGTTCGAGGTGTCCCGGACCAAGTCACGCGAGATACATAGTGTAGGCCTGATTTGAGATAGACTCGTTGTATTATTAGACCATTCACTTGTGACCGACACACATATATATAATACGATCTATCGCCAAATCAGTGGCGCCGTCTGTGGGAACCCCATTTCACGGATGAGGACACCAAGATGCAAGGAAGGAGGACCCGATCTGAATTCAACGGAGTTGTGACTAGGAACGCGAGGATGGAGGACACGCGACTCCCTCAACAGCCAACCAACCAAGAACAGACAGTGACCCGAGCCGAGATGGAGCTTCCTCCAGCACAAAATGAGCCGCGACGAAGGCGCGGGCCCGGGAGGCCGCTGTGAGCCACGAATGCAGGACCAACCTTTGCCGCACCAAATACGGTGGAACCTGAGATTGAGGGCCCAACCACGGAGGCCCCCGCGGCAGACGTTCCAATGACCGAGGCGCCAAATGCGGATTTTCCCAGCTCGGAGGAGACGATGGCCGCGGGACAAAGCGCCCTTCCCCCTGCCGCGATAACCCCGGAGATGCAAGCGCAGATCAATGCCTCTGTGAAAGCGGCACTGGACACTACATTGGAGACTTTGCTTCCACGACTAGCGGAACAAAGGAGAAGGGACATTCGGGCAAGGCCCCATGAATTCGGAGCGGGTGAGAGAAGGGCAAGGCGAGGATATGATGAACAGGAGGATACGGGGGACTCATTCAGAGAGATATGGCATGCTGCTTACAACAGGTCAGAGAGACGGGACCCTAGGACCCTGGATCGAGAGATAGCAAGAAAGATGGAACGACTCGACCGTGAGAGAGCGGAAGTAATCCGGAGAATGGAACGCGGTTGCGACCGCGCTGAGATTGCATATTCGAAGAATGAGGATGCAGAAGTACTGCAGATAATATCGAGGAGGATGGAACAACTAGACCGCGAGAGGGCGGAGTTGACGAGGAAGGTGACTCAGAGTCATTGGAAGGGTCGCAGCAGGACCCCATTTTCGGATGAGATAGAGACTGAGGTATTGCAAAGAGGGGACAAGATCCCAGTGATTAAGCCATACAACGGAAGAAGTGATCCTACAGATCATCTCCATCAGGTCGATAGCATTTTGAACCTGCACAACTACTCAAGAAACATAAAGGCAAAGATCTTATCCACCACTTTAACGGGCGCTGCACTGGATTGGTTCGCTAGGCTGGAGGCCAGATCCATAACGGAGTACGAGCAACTAATGGAAAAGTTTGAGAACTAGTTCTCTAGCAGAAAGAGAATGAAGAACAACCTCTTACACCTCGGCGCGGTGTAGCAGAGGGAAAGGGAGAACCTCCGGGAATATATGAAGAGGTTCAATGATGAATTGTTGAAGGTGGATGAGCCGCATGGCGGGCAGGTCATGATGATGCTGTTCAAGGGTACGACCCATCGCAGGTTCGTCGGCGAGCTAATCAAATTGACTGAGCCCACCATAGCACAGATCAACATGCTCGCGAACAAAATGGTTGACGAGGACGAGATGATGGCAATGCGTCAAGGTTCATTTTCCAGCAGGAATGCGGACAGAGATCGCAATAGGGAAATGCCCATGTAGACAAATTAATTTTGTCTACTCCATTTAAATATTGACAAATGTCAAATTGATTATTGTAAATTAAATTGATTATTTCTATTTTTAATTTGGAATTTTACTAAATTAAATTCCATTTATTAATAGGTTAATTAATTGATTTATAATATAAAGATGGAGAATTGTTGGCCGATCAAATAAAGCCATGTGGAAATACGATGTGTTCTAAGAATTTCTTGATAAAGGGCAGCCCAGTGCACGAAAGCATCCCCGCAATGCGAGGATCCGGGAAAGAAGTCCACCACAAGCTAAATTAAATCCATGCCTATATTAAAAAAATAAAACCGACCAATCACAAGCAAGGAGGCTCGGTTCTACAACTATAAATAGACGAGCTCTTGAAGAACAAAACACAACAATTGAAGCTTCAAGAATTCAGAGCAAGGAAGTTCAACAAATCCTCTCCACCAAGTCCATCAATCTTCAAGGTGTTCTTCGTAAAGAACTCCTTTCAATCCGATATCAAGTCTCAAGTTCATCAAATAACCGTTTTTGAAGATTGCACTTCTGCCGAAGAAGATCAAACTCCAAGAAGTTCAACAAATTCAAATCAAGTTCATATCGTTCTTCAACAACATTCAAATCAAAAATCCGTTTGATTCGAGATCAAGTCACAAGACCCTCGAAAAACCGTTCTTGAAGATTCAAGTCCCTTCAAAAAGATCAAAGCCCAAACATACTGAAGAACTGAAGACGAAGATCATACCAATCTTCATCAACCTTCAAATCAAATTCCAAATCAAATTTCTGTTCAATCCGAGATCAAGCTGCCAAGCCCTCGCATCAGCGTTTGTCAAACATCCAAGCATTTTGAAGATCAATATTCCTCTAAAGAAGATTGACATTCAACAAGTGCAAGAAGTCAAGACGAAGATCAAATTGTTCGTCGCAAATATCAAGTCAAGTAGATTGTCAATTCAAGATCAAGCTCAAAGCCCTTGGATTAACGCTCAAACTCAAATACACGTGGAAGAGATCAAAATCAAATCCACTTTCAAGTCAACCAAATTTCAATATCGTTCTTGTAGAATTGAATCAGAGGATTAGATAGAGATTGAACCACAATTGTACTTTAAATTTACCCAAAAATTATTTTGTGATCTTTTTCTTGTCCTTTATTCTCAGAGATAGCAAGAATTTGTCGTTACAAATTTGGCACGCCCGGTGGGACCACTCTACCTCTCATCTCTTTTCATCAAGAACAACAAGTCAACCATATGGCATCACGCAAGACAAGAAGGTTGTCCGATCTATTGACTGATCCATCCACGAAGATGCCAAGTGAAGTCGTCCACGACATTGTTCAAAAGGACTCATTTGTCTCCGACAACGTCAACAATGATGAAGATGTTGAGAGCGACGACTCCTCCCCACCAACTCCTCACTCCGCATCGGGTTCTTCACCTCCGTTGGATACAGTGCATGCATTGACAACCAGTGCTACAACTTTGGAGGAACAAATTGGGATGTTGACCAAAGCCATAGAGATGCTGAACAAACATGTGCAAGACCAAGACTCCAAGATAGAAAAATTTCTGAGTAGGGAAGTCAAGGTGGAAGAAAGTCATGTAAAGGACCTGAAGTTTGGAGGCTTTGAAAAGGGTGAAACATCCATGAAGCAGTTATCCAATGAGAAGGAAAAGTCTATTGCCAATGAATTCCAAGTCTCTTCAAATGGCATGATCCCTGCTGATCAATTAAAGGAGTTCATCATGGGAACTATCAAGGACAAACTAGACGGAAGCTTCAAATCATCGTTCTCATATTCCAAACCGTACACTCAAAGGATAGATAACCTCAAGATGCCGAATGGCTACCAACCACCACATTTCCAGCAGTTTGATGGCAAAGGCAACCCAAAGCAACATGTAGCTCATTTTGTTGAGACTTGCAACAATGCCGGAACTTACAGTGACCATCTTGTCAAGCAATTTGTTCGCTCGCTGAAGGGAAATGCATTTGATTGGTACACTGACTTGGAAGCAAACTCGATTGATAGTTGGGATGAGTTGGAGCAAGAATTCCTCAATCGCTTCTACAGTACAAGAAGGATCGTCAGCATGATTGAACTAACAAGCGCTCGCCAATGGGATGAAGAGCCGGTGATTGATTACATAAACCGTTGGAGAAACTTGAGTCTCAACTGCAAAGATCGGTTGTCCGAGACCTCGGCTATAGAGATGTGCATCCAAGGCATGCAATGGGGGCTCCGTTACATTCTTCAAGGAATACAACCAAGGACGTTTGAGGAGTTAGCAACTCGTGCTCATGACATGGAACTGAGTATGGTGGCAAGTGGAGTTAATGGACCACCTATGCAGGATCCGCGAAGATTCAATGACAAGCAAGATGCAAGTAAAGGAGGCAAATCTTTCAACAAAGCACCTACCAAAGAGTCTATAGCGATGAATGTTGCTCCGTTGAGAATCCAGGCTAAGACAAATGATAGCAACGACCAACGAAAAGGTGTTTTGGTATCTGAAAGGGTCAATAATTCACAAGTCAATGAGCAGAGGAAGACGACACTCAAGGAGATGCGGTCAAAGCAATATCTGTTCCTCGATTCTGACATTTCAGCCATATTTGATGATTTGCTCAAAGCTAACTTAATTGAGCTACCTGAAATGAAGAGACCAGAAGAGGTTGGTCGCACCGATGATCCTAAGTATTGCAAATATCACCGTCTCGTAGGACACCCAATCCATGATTGCTTCATATTTAAGGATAAAGTGATGCGGTTGGCTCGTGATGGGAAGATCACGCTAGAAGAGGATGTCGTGTCATCAAACCTTGTCGCACTCTTAAGCCCAGTTGATAACCTAGATGACTCCCACATCATCGTTCCATGTAATGCGACTCACGAAGAAGAGAAAATTGAAGACTCTACGTCAAAGACTACTTATGTCACAAACCAATATATGTCCATTATATGCTTCACTGATGAAGACCTTCTACTAGGTTCCAAGCTCCACAACCGACCATTGTTTGTCGCCGGCTATATTCGCGAGAAAAGAGTCAATCGAATGTTAATTGACGGGGGCTCTGCAGTCAATATCTTACCTCTACGCACTTTGAATACATTAGGGATCTCGGTGGATGAACTATCAAGTAGTCGTCTGATGATCCAAGGTTTCAACCAAGGGGGGCAAAGAGCCATCGGCATCATAAGATTAGATCTTCTTATTGAAGATATGTAGTCCAGTACGCTATTCTATGTCATCGAATCCAACGCATCCTACAACATGTTATTGGGTCGACCTTGGATACATGAAAATGGCGTTGTTCCTTCAACATTACACCAGTGCTTCGGATATTATCAAAATGGAGTCGAAAGAAAGGTACATGGTGATGTAAAGCCTTTTTCTGATGCTGAATCACACTTTGCAGATGCAAAATACTATATTGAAGGAAAGAACACTGTGAGACTCAATGAAACTGAGCAACTACAGCAGCATGGTGTAAAAGGCTTTGATAACACAAATGACACAGAGAAGAGTAAAATAGCCTTGAGTCAAAGCCTTTGAAAGAACTAACATTCCCTCTTACAACGCTTGAAAAGAAAGGGCCACCTCCTCCACTTGAAGGATTTGTTCGTCCATCCAAAGGACCAAAAACAGAGCATGGAACATTGCCCACAGGGAAGATTGAGCAATGCTTCGACCCGAAAGCTTTCAAATTGCTAGTTAAAGCTGGATATGACCCTAATGAAGAACCACGATTGGAGGGCCTCGCTCTTGATGCTGCTACAGAGAAGCCATACGGACTCAATGCCACACAAGTTATGCTAAAGGAAATAGGGCATACCATTCCAAACATTCGGGTAGGCCTTGGCTACAAGCCACCAAATCCAGTTCGTATTGCTATAAAAAGAGCTAATACCAACTACATAGGCGAAGTAGAGGGTTCAACAACAGGCTGTGAAGAGAAGATACCACACATGTCGGTCTTTGATAGACTTGGTCCGAATAAAACAGTCTTTGATAGGCTTGGTTCGAATAAAACAGTCTTTGATAGGCTTGGTCCAAGTAAAAGGTTTGATTGGAAAAGGTTGAGTTTTCCACATATGTCAACACACGCTAAGAGAAACCTCAAGTCATTAAACTCTAAGAAAATTCAAAGTCTGATCCCATCTCGAATGATTCGCCGCGAAGGCTTGATAGTGTCTTGTGGTGAAACACTTAAAGTCAAGTTACAAACCGTAGTACTCACAAAGACCAAAGACGAAGATGAAGAGAGTGTAGGGTCGTCATGCCATATCACTTCTCGTGAAGAAGATGTTAAAGAAGACGTCACTTTTGATTGGTATATTAGTCTTGAGCCAAACTCCATTGACAACTGGAAAGATCTACAAAGTGCATTCTTCAATCGCTTTTATAGCACTCGACGCATTGTGAGCATGATAGAGCTTGCGAATTCACATCAACAAGAAGATGAGCCAGTGATTGAGTACGTCAATCGATGGGGAAATCTATCCTTAAGCTGCAAAGAGAAATTATCTGAAACTTCAGCCATAGATATTTGCATTCAAGGGATGAATTGGGGTCTCTCTTACATACTTCAAGGAATCAAACCAAGAACATTTGAAGAGTTGGCGACGCGTGCGCATGACATCGAATCAAGTATGAAATCTACCCACGTCCTCGATACTGAAGGTGATGATACGGATGACACCGACGATGAAGAGGGCGCGACATCAAATTTCATTACAACCAATATGCTCCTTGATAAGAGCTTAAACTATCTCAAATCCTCAAATTAAGTGTCAAAGTATGTACTCCTTGATAAGAGTATAAACTATCAACATTCTCCTTAACACGAGTATAAACTGTTTGCATATGTGAACTTAAAGTAAACATTCAAGTCTTCAAGTCTCCTAGACACGAGCCAAAAGGTCTGCAAGTTCTCCAAAGCCAAGTCTTCAAAGTAAATATCCAAGTTTTCAAGTCTCCTAGACACGAGCTAAAAGGTCTGCAAATCCTTCAAGTCTTCAAGTCCTCCTAGACACGAGCAAAAAGGTTTGCATGTTCTTCAAGTGTTCAAGTGTTCAAGTCTTCAAAGAAAATGTGCAAGTCTTCGAGACACGTCGAAAGCCTGGAAATCCTTCAAGTGTTCACGTCTCCTCGACACAAGCACGAAATTTCTTCAAGTCAATTGCTCCATGACGCACGAGCCTAAACTGCATGTTACTCCTGGCCCGCATGAGTATAAACTGTGGATGGCAACCACCAATGGTAAATTATGTGGTTAAAATGATAACTTACCCCACTAAAGGTGTTTTATGTGGTTAAATTTTAAATACCCCACTTTGTTCAAAGTGGTTAAAGAATGAATACTCCTGGCCCGCATGAGTATAAACTGTGTACGGCACCCCCCTTAAATCAATCTTGATATCTTTGAACTACGTTATGACTTGATCCTTTTTATTAAGGTACGTAGGCAGCTTAGAATTTTTCTAAGTTCAGTCATGAAATTTGCTTAAGTTGGTTTTGTTGCGTTACGTTACAATATTCATAGGAAAGAAACATGATGCCAATGCAAATGAATAACTCAAAATGAGGTAAATAAAGGTCTCCTAGACACGAGCCAAAAGGTCTATAAATCATTCAAGTCTTCACAGCAAATTCACAAGTCTCCTAGTCACGAGCCAAAAGGTCTACAAATCCTTCAAGTCTTCAAAGCAAATGTGCAGGTCTTTGAGACACGTCAAAGCTTGGAAATCCTTCAAGTATTCACGTCTCCTCGACACAAGCACGAAATTTCTTCAAGTCAATTACTCCATGATGCACGAGTCTAAACTGCACGTTACTTCAAGCCCGCGTGAGCATAAGCCGTGAATGCCACCCCTAAATCCAAATTCATGTATTTTGAACTACGTCGTGATTTGATCCTTTTTATCGAGGTGAAGGATGTGCTTGTTAAGAAAGTGTCAAAACTGACTGATGATCATGTAGATACGACCTTATTGCTTGGTGGAATTTTGACTCGTCCTCTTGTTCAGCCGGACCAATCCGATAACAAACATCATGAAGCGGCAAGTTATACATGCTGAAGAGACAGAATGTAGTAGTTGAGCATTGGATTTATATTTCCTGCCAGTTGCTCGAATGGGAAGCATTTGACCCCAAGCGCCGTCGTTGGATGACTTTACCAAGTTTGAATCCTAATCAATGCTTTGTCTTTGGAGATAAGGAATCTTTGGCGGTTGGAACTGAACTTCTTGTTTTTGGTAGAGAACTCGTGTCTTACGCTATCTATCGTTACAGTTTGTTGACAAACACGTGGACTACTAGAATGAGTATGAATGCGCCTAAATGTTTGCTTGGCTATGCGAGCCTCGGGGAAATCGCAATATTAGCTGGTGGTTGTGATTCAAATGGAAATATTCTTAATTCTGCGGAGTTATATAATTCTGAGTTCGGTCATATTCTTTTGCCAAGTTATGTTGCGTGGAAGATGTTACATGAAGATCCTTGAGATATGACGGACCAACAGAGCTGCGCGCGCAACCAAGTCTTGAAAGCAAATATCTTCATTTCGGATGCCTTTTGATATCGAGTCGTGAAAACAATGTGCTCCTTCAAGGTATCTTTGAGGCCAAGTTATGAAAATGATGTCTCCTCGTTCAAGCGGCCTTTGATGTAGGGTCAACAATGTCTGGTCTTGTTGAATGTCTTTGATGCCAAATCTTGAAACCACGTCGTCTCTTGCCGAATATCTTTGACGCCAAGCCTTGAAGACAAGTCCACTCCTGCTGAATGTCTTTGATGTCAAGTCTTGAAAACAAGTCGACTCCTGCTGAATGTCTTTGATGTCAAGTCTTGAAAACAAGTCTACTCTTGCTGAATGTCGTTGTTGCCAAGTCTCGAAAGCAAATCTCTGCCGTTCGGAAACATTTGAAGCCAAGTTGCGAAATGAATGTGTCCTTCAAGGTTTCTTTGATGTCGAGTTCTGAAATGAATGTCTTCTTCAAGGTTTCTTTGATGTCGAGTCCTGAAATGAATGTCTCCTTCAAGGTTTCTTTGATGCCGAGTCGTCCAAGGAATGTCTCCTCTTTCAAGCTCGCAAATGATGTTGTGTTGATTGAGGTTTGATTGTGCTCTTCCTCTCTTTGCAAGAGATCCGGATTTTGTCAAGTACTACACGCGCATAAAACCTTAACGATCTCTAAATTGCAATTATATGTGAACAAGGATGCATAGGCAGACTGGCAAGGTGTTCCAAGTCCCATAGGGAAACTGAGAGCTCTCCAAGTGAAGTGACAAGGATGTTTGTAGACGGTGACCACGCGTCAAGACTTCACGATCTCCAAGTTGCAATTATATGTGAACAGGGATGCATAGACTGGCTCGTACGTGTTGGTGGAAGTAAGTGTGGGATTGCACCGAACAAAGACATCTTCTGTCCACTCTCAATATCCGGGAAAGTAATGGATTTTGCCGGGAAAGTGAAGAAAGGCATCGTCCCATATGGCATCACCTTTGGCAATACGTTTCCCCAAGGTAGCGAAAGGAAGATCATCGTCTGATACTCGGCGCAGAGAAGACCGGAGCACGAATGACGGCAGAGATCAATTGGAGGATTTGGGAAACTCTTCGGTCCAGTCTTTAGATTTAATGGTGTCAATCAAAGTGGGTCATCGGCTTGTGAAAATTCCGGCAAGAGGGGTACTGACTTCCAAGACTGTGTCCCGTTGGGTCGATTGGTTTTCATCTCCGGTAATGGTTAGAGTCTCAATTCCCTTCGAATCATAGGCACGACCAAATTTCACCATTTTGCGTATCCTGTCAACAACAACAAAAAAAAAATTGAGATTAGCAAAAAAAAAAGAGAAGAAAAAAAAAACAAAAGAAAGAGGCGTGTAAAACAAGTAAAAGGGGCGTTTAAAAGGGAAGTGGCCGGATCCAAACTTAGTTGAGCTCAAAATGTTAGAAATCTTGTTGGAATCCATTGCTTGTTTAGCTTTTTCAAGCGCATTCATGTTTTGTCGCATTGGATTGTCATCTATGTCTTGTTTATCTTTTTCTAGCATAACGAGGTTCGAGTTCATAAGTCCCACATTATCATGTCCAAATGATTGGTACAAGTACAAATTCGGCTCAGAAATTGGGACGATGATATTTGAGATTTGGTCAACATTTGCTTTCGGAGTTGACTTTTCGAGGGTCAACGTTGACTTAGTCAACACAGCTGATGTGGCACGCGGGTCCACATTGGTCTTACAAGGTGATGACAAGTGTAAAGAAAGGGACCACATTCATAATGGGGACACAAAGACAAAGAAAAGCACTCTTGTCCCCTAGTGCTCTTACACATCCACTAAGACAAAGTGGGGGACAAAGTGGAAGACAAAGTGGAAGACAAAGTGGGTAGTCTTGTCATCTCCACCAAGACCTAGCTGACCGGCCCCACTGTCACCTTGACCGGACGGAGGCGGACGGCGGTGGCGCGGCGGTGCGACGTCGGAAAGTCGCCGGAGATGCGGTTGCGGTCGGAAAATTCAACCGGAGCCACTAGAATGGAGCTAAGGACGTTACGGATCCAATACAACTGCTCTCGGGTCGGTCCACCCACCAATCTGACCGTAACGAAGAGTACTACCTGAAAATGACACTTTCCAGCGAGGTTGCGTTGGAGAGGTGGTCGGAAACAGTGGAAAACCGACGGAAAATGCTTAAAACCCTTGGATCCGAAGCCAAAACTGACCCAAGACTCAAATCCGATGAAAATCACCTCCACAACCACCAAAAACACGCAAGGGACATGAAACTTATCAACACCGAAGAGGCGGACGGCGGTGGCGCGGCGGTGCGACGTCGGAAACTCGCGGAATCCGCCATTAAAGCTCCAAAAAAAAAAACTCGTGAGGAGGTGTTGTGCTCCGATGATAGCGGCGTCAAGATGAAGAAGACGTCAAAGCACGGAAATACCTCGAAACCACCACACTAACCGTTCCTCTTGAGCTCACGATTATGATGATGACATTTTCGAGATGAAACTCTATCACATCCGCGATAAATCTCCGATGTAAGGTGCGGCCATGAGAGGAAGAGGAAAGAGAAGGAATTTTTTTGTTTCTTCTTTTTTTTGTTGTTGAACAAGACATACTACACGCTTCCTATATAGCAAAAAAAAAACAAGAAGAAACAATGACACACTACCTACATGTGAATATGTGTGTGATGGGAGTGGAAAAAGCAACAAGAAAAAAAAAAGAAGAAATGTCACGTGGGAGGCCTAATTTGTGTTTGATACATAAAATTGTACTTTGGTCCTTCTAAGCAATTGCCATGGAAGCCCTCCAAAGTTTTGATTCTTAAGTGAAGTGCACAATCTTATATCAATTTCATTGATGGCACAAACAAAAAATATATGTTGCGACATATTCACTTCAAGACGCATTTTTTTTTACAATGCTATTAGTGACAAGTCGCAAGGGGGCATTTGTAGACAAATTAATTTTGTCTACTCCAATTAAATATTGACAAATGTCAAATTGATTATTGTAAATTAAATTGATTATTTCTATTTTTAATTTGGAATTTTACTAAATTAAATTCCATTTATTAATAGGTTAATTAATTGATTTATAATATAAAGATGGAGAATTGTTGGCCGATCAAATAAAGCCATGTGGAAATACGATGTGTTCTAAGAATTTCTTGATAAAGGGCAGCCCAGTGCACGAAAGCATCCCCGCAATGCGAGGATCCGGGAAAGAAGTCCACCACAAGCTAAATTAAATCCATGCCTATATTAAAAAAATAAAACCGACCAATCACAAGCAAGGAGGCTCGGTTCTACAACTATAAATAGACGAGCTCTTGAAGAACAAAACACAACAATTGAAGCTTCAAGAATTCAGAGCAAGGAAGTTCAACAAATCCTCTCCACCAAGTCCATCAATCTTCAAGGTGTTCTTCGTAAAGAACTCCTTTCAATCCGATATCAAGTCTCAAGTTCATCAAATAACCATTTTTGAAGATTGCACTTCTGCCGAGGAAGATCAAACTCCAAGAAGTTCAACAAATTCAAATCAAGTTCATATCGTTCTTCAACAACATTCAAATCAAAAATCCGTTTGATTCGAGATCAAGTCACAAGACCCTCGAAAAACCGTTCTTGAAGATTCAAGTCCCTTCAAGAAGATCAAAGCCCAAACATACTGAAGAACTGAAGACGAAGATCATACCAATCTTCATCAACCTTCAAATCAAATTCCAAATCAAATTTCTGTTCAATCCGAGATCAAGCTGCCAAGCCCTCGCATCGGCGTTTGTCAAACATCCAAGCATTTTGAAGATCAATATTCCTCTAAAGAAGATTGACATTCAACAAGTGCAAGAAGTCAAGACGAAGATCAAATTGTTCGTCGCAAATATCAAGTCAAGTAGATTGTCAATTCAAGATCAAGCTCAAAGCCCTTGGATTAACGCTCAAACTCAAATACACGTGGAAGAGATCAAAATCAAATCCACTTTCAAGTCAACCAAATTTCAATATCATTCTTGTAGAATTGAATCAGAGGATTAGATAGAGATTGAACCACAATTGTACTTTAAATTTACCCAAAAATTATTTTGTGATCTTTTTCTTGTCCTTTATTCTCAGAGATAGCAAGAATTTGTCGTTACAAATTTGGCACGCCCGGTGGGACCACTCTACCTCTCATCTCTTTTCATCAAGAACAACAAGTCAACCATATGGCATCACGCAAGACAAGAAGGTTGTCCGATCTATTGACTGATCCATCCACGAAGATGCCAAGTGAAGTCGTCCACGACATTGTTCAAAAGGTCTCCTTTGTCTCCGACAACGTCAACAATGATGAAGATGTTGAGAGCGGCGACTCCTCCCCACCAACTCCTCACTCCGCATCGGGTTCTTCACCTCCGTTGGATACAGTGCACGCATTGACAACCAGTGCTACAACTTTGGAGGAACAAATTGGGATGTTGACCAAAGCCATAGAGATGCTGAACAAACATGTGCAAGACCAAGACTCCAAGATAGAAAAATTGCTGAGTAGGGAAGTCAAGGTGGAAGAAAGTCATGTAAAGGACCTGAAGTTTGGAGGCTTTGAAAAGGGTGAAACATCCATGAAGCAGTTATCCAATGAGAAGGAAAAGTCTATTGCCAATGAATTCCAAGTCTCTTCAAATGGCATGATCCCTGCTGATCAATTAAAGGAGTTCATCATGGGAACTATCAAGGATAAACTAGACGGAAGCTTCAAATCATCGTTCTCATATTCCAAACCGTACACTCAAAGGATAGATAACCTCAAGATGCCGAATGGCTACCAACCACCACATTTCCAGCAGTTTGATGGCAAAGGCAACCCAAAGCAACATGTAGCTCATTTTGTTGAGACTTGCAACAATGCCGGAACTTACAGTGACCATCTTGTCAAGCAATTTGTTCGCTCGCTGAAGGGAAATGCATTTGATTGGTACACTGACTTGGAAGCAAACTCGATTGATAGTTGGGATGAGTTGGAGCAAGAATTCCTCAATCGCTTCTACAGTACAAGAAGGATCGTCAGCATGATTGAACTAACAAACGCTCGCCAATGGGATGAAGAGCCGGTGATTGATTACATAAACCGTTGGAGAAACTTGAGTCTCAACTGCAAAGATCGGTTGTCCGAGACCTCGGCTATATAGATGTCCATCCAAGGCATGCAATGGGGGCTCCGTTACATTCTTCAAGGAATACAACCAAGGACGTTTGAGGAGTTAGCAACTCGTGCTCATGACATGGAACTGAGTATGGTGGCAAGTGGAGTTAATGGACCACCTATGCAGGATCCGCGAAGATTCGATGACAAGCAAGATGCAAGGAAAGGAGGCAAATCTTTCAACATACCAAAGAGTCTATAGCGGTGAATGTTGCTCCGTTGAGAATCCAGGCCAAGACAAATGATAGCAACGACCAACGAAAAGGTGTTTTGGTATCTGAAAGGGTCAATAATTCACAAGCCAATGAGCAGAGGAAGACGACACTCAAGGAGATGCGGTCAAAGCAATATCCGTTCCTCGATTCTAACGTTTCAGCCATATTTGATGATTTGCTCAAAGCTAACTTAATTGAGCTACCTGAAATGAAGAGACCAGAAGAGGCTGGTCGCACCGATGATCCTAAGTATTGCAAATATCACCGTCTCGTAGGACACCCAATCCATGATTGCTTCATATTCAAGGATAAAGTGATGCGGTTGGCTCGTGATGGGAAGATCACGCTAGAAGAGGATGTCGTGTCATCAAACCTTGTCGCACTCTTAAGCCCAGTTGATAACCTAGATGACTCCCACATCATCGTTCCATGTAATGCGACTCACAAAGAAGAGAAAATTGAAGACTCTACGTCAAAGACTACTCATGGTACCCGAGGAGCGGAAAGCAGAAAATGATTGAGGCACCCGAGGAGCGTGGTAGGACCATAGTGAATGCCCCGATCAAAGGCGTTATAAACGTGATCAACGGTGGAGGCTTGGGAGCTGACACGGCTCACGGCCGAGAAACCATAACACGGAGACTCCAGGGTGGAGCCTACATTGGGTACACAAATGCAATCATGTCAGAATCGTACTTGGAGCAGGAGATCTCTTTCACCAGGAGAGACTTGAAGCAACTTAGTCCGTTGGCCTTGACCGTAGGTAAACTAGATTGCCCATTGGTTATTACTATTAATGTGGATGAATATCAGGTGCATAAAGTGCTGGTGGATAGCGGAAGCTCCGCAAACCTGATATTCTCAAAAGCCTACGAGCAGATGAGGATAGCCCCAGACCGACTAAAGCCGATATCCACCCCATTAACCGGATTCGGCAGAGCAGAGGTAGTTCCACTCGGACAAGTTATATTGCCCACAATGTTTGGCAGAAGCCCACGCACCCGGGTGACGCTGATAAAATACACAATTGTCGACATTCCGTTTCCCTATCACGCCATCATTGGCCGACCGGCACTCAACCAGATCAGGGCAGTGGTCTCTACTTATTACCAGAAGATTAAATTCCCGACACCTCAGGGAGTCGGCGAAATTCTAGGTGACCAGATACAAGGATGGATGTGCTATGTGGACTCGCTGAAGCACCCTAGAATCAGAAGAAGACAAGAAATACAAGTCCCACACCAAGAATACATTTCGCACACGCCATGAGGAGCAAACCGAACAGTATTTTAAATTTCAGTAGTTTTTAAATTATGCTCGAACAATTGAAACATTGCCCCATCGTGGGTTAGCCTGTAAACTTAAAACAGGGGGAACTACGCCGGTCTGATTCCCCATTCAACGGGATACGTAGGCGGGTTAGGATTACCTAGCCTTCGACCGTTATCTCTTATTTTTCCCCTTCGTGGGTCGGCATGTAACTTAAAATAGGGGAAACTACGCCGGTTTGATTTCCCATTCAACGGGATACGTAGGCGGGTTAGGTTTACCTAGCCTTCGACCGTTATCCGTCATTACCTTTTTATTTGTTGCTTTGTGGAATCTCATATTTCATGCAGGGATATGTCCTAATCGGACATTACGAAAGTGCAGAGAATTGCACGAAGAATCGGGGAGTATTCTCATAGATATGTGTTTAACACATCGCCCTCTACAGGTACATAGCCCGAAGGATCACACATTTCTATATCCGAAAAGGACATAGGGAATATTAAACCCTCGCTTTTTAAAAGGAGGGATTCAGGAGGCATTGCCCCAGATTATCCAATATTATCCATCTAAACAGGTACAACAGGTACAAACAGGTACAACAGGCACGTTAAAACACAATGGAAACACTTTTTCTTGCATGAAACTGAAATTCCCAGATTGAGGGAACATTCCGCAGATAACGCATGCGCATCATTTCGTGCTTTCATATTAGCTTTTACATCGAAAATCTTTCTTGTCTGTGATGTTTTACAGGGCTTAATGGCCCATAGACTCCACGACGACAGAGTCACCAAGGGACATAGACAAAAAGACAAAGAAAAGGCTCCTACCCATGAGCGGTAACGGGTTCCCCTGTGATAACGGGCGGGCGGGCTCCTACCCATAAGTGGTAACGGGTCACCTACAACAAGAAGAATATCCCCTGTGATAACAGGGTCGATCATAAACATTTCAACGGTAGCGGGTTCCCTGTGATAACGGGATGCGCCCCTACCCACAAGAAAAACATCTCTTGTGATAACGGGGTCGATCCTAAACATTTGAATGGTAGCGGTTTCCCTGTGATAACAGGATGGGCCCCTACCCACAAGAAGAATATCCCATGTGATAACGGGGTCGATCCTAAACATTTGAATGGTAGCGGTTTCCCTGTGATAACGGGATGGGCCCCTACCAACACGAAGAATATCCCCTGTGATAACGGGGTCGATCATAAACATTTCAACGCTAGCGGGTTCCCTGTGATAACGGGATGCACCCCTACCCACAAGAAAAATATCCCCTGTGATAACGGGGTCGACCATAAACATTGCAACGGTAGCGAGTTCCCTGTGATAACGGGATGCGCCCCTACCCACAAGAAAAATATCCCTTGTGATAACGGGGTCGATCCTAAACATTTGAATGGTAGCGGTTTCCCTGTGATAACGGGATGGGCCCCTACCAACACGAAGAATATCCCATGTGATAACGGGGTCGATCATAAACATTTCAACGGTAGCGGGTTCCCTGTGATAACGGGATGCACCCCTACCCACAAGAAAAATATCCCTTGTGATAACGGGGTCGACCATAAACATT
The DNA here is from genome assembly GCA_948329865.1 of Linaria vulgaris. Lineage (NCBI taxonomy): Eukaryota > Viridiplantae > Streptophyta > Magnoliopsida > Lamiales > Plantaginaceae > Linaria > Linaria vulgaris. The sequence goes on from OX415251.1 coordinate 70,621,034, forward strand.
GCAATAGTAGCGGGTTCCTTGTGATAACGGGATGCACCCCTACCCACAAGAAAAATATCTCATGTGATAACGGGGTCGATCCTAAACACATGAGCAGTGGCAGATTACCCATGTTTCTACCAACCCCGAGGAAATTCTAATCATTCCTTGTTGACAACAAGCAGATTAAAGAAATCTCATCAAATACGAGAACGAAATGAATGCGGCTCAGATATCGGAATAATGCATACTCTATCATCATGACAATAAAAAATCAACAAGTTATCAGACAACAAGGCCATGAAGAGTCACATATTATGAAGACAACAGAGAAATAAATATTCAGTTACAGAATCACGAATTGGAGATAGTCTGGAAAAGGATAAATTCAAGTTACAATAAAGGCAGCAAACAGCTACTCCCACAGGGACCCTTCAGTCTTCTTCTCAACGACCTCGGAAAACACGTCAGGGTCGGTCGTACCCTCCTCCACCTCGTCTAATCCACCAATCGACAGGTCGTTATGATCGTGCCTTGGGTTCAACCCACTTAACTCGAGGGAGTCCTTGAAACCGTCATTTCTCAGTACCTGCCCTACTCAAGCATGAAATGCCGCCTCCCGAACCTTCAAAACTAAGTCTCGGAAGCTCGAGCTTTCCATAAACTTCTCCGCTCCAACCCGGAGGAGATCAGGACGACGCTCCTACAAATTGAACTCTATTAAATACAGCAGGAAAAAACAGAAGCAGATATCATAAACAGGATATATACCAAGTCCAATGGAGCTAATTTGGCAGTGGAGAGCTCCAACAAGAGACGTTCGTTAGCAGCCTTCACCGCCACCACCTCAGCCTTCAGTTTCTCCAGCTCCATGTTGGCCGCAAGTTCACGCGCCTTTCCTTGGTCAATCTCAGTCACTAATATTTTGAAGTTTCACTTCAACAAATCATACTCCTCCCGAAGCTTACGACATGTCTTCAGCGCATCCTCCTTTTCAGACTCCAACTTCTCTAACACCATGGGGTTGAACTCCCCCATCCTCAAGATATCAGCCTCGAGATCGGCAGCAACAGCGTCAAGGTCACCCTTGGACTCGCGAATTGTCTTCAAACACGAGACCACCAGCTTCGCAGTCTGCACAAGACAATACGTAAAATTATGCTAAACAGTCAAATAAAATCAATCGAAGTCGTGTTTAGACTTTAGATACGTACACTCTGAAACAGGTGAGTGTTGCGGCGTATATTCTGGGCCCGCTCAAATTCTGTAAGCACCCGCACATTTGGGAATTCTACTCGCTTTGAGGGCTTGACTGCACCCGCCTTCCGGGGGCCCGAACTTGAAGACGAGTGGACACTGTGGACAGTCCCCTCACGAGACTTTTTATTACCTGATATCCTAGCCAGGTCAACGGCGGGCTTCGTAACCGGAATCCCAGGAAAGATAGGGGCAAAGCCCCCCAATATCGAGGGCTTCTGCAGTGGCCCTTTACCCTTGTCGGTCATACCTGAAACGGTCATTTTTCCCTTACCACTAATAGGGTTCGGGCTTCAAGAACCCGACCCCACAGTAGAAGGCGCATCCACAGATTCACCCAAGTTGACATAGGTATTCGATTCCGAACCTCCAACGTTCTCGGCCAAAGGAATGTTGGCCAACGACTCAGACCGGGGAGCAACGTATTCACCAGAAGGAGACCTCGCAACTGGTCTCTCTGTCGACACAGCCCTGTCAGGCGAAGGAACCACACCCTCCTGTTTCGAGGTCAACACCTCAAAGAGGGTGGCTGCGCCATCCAGGCCTCCCACCACATCAAGGATATCCTGGCTAAGGGACCCAAACGTTGCAGGAACATTGTTAAAACATTCTTGATTAATACGTTCAGGCACTACAGTGCTAGGGGGAGGTTGCTCAACTCCCGATACCTCTGCCAGAAACTCAGCGGATGCATTATTTAGGTCAAAGCTAGACGCAGACCCTATTTCAAGCGCCACCGCGACTGCTGTCATTTTAGCAGCCTTCTGAGCATCACGATCGGCTTGAAGTTTATGCATCAATTGTCTGAACCCCATTCTAACGGAGTATCTCAGAAAAAGATAATGCACCTGCAGAATAATCAGAGTATCAGCATGAGAAAATAATAATAAATAAATCAAGTACAACGCTGAGGTCGAATTACACGTCGGGGAATATATCGAATATGATTACCGATATACATACCGATGTGGTTACACTAAACGACAGAGAAAATACAGAAAACTATGACCTTCAAAGTCTCTTACAAGCCCTACTTATAGACGGAGACCTTAACTACATCGAAATATACTTTCGACATCATATCGAATATGCGTTTCGACGTGATATCGACGATGAACCCCGATATCCTATCCTATTACGCAAAAAAGCCTCGAAATGCAACTCCCATATTTATAAGAAATTCAACTCCAAAGAACACAGAATTCAAACGAGGACCTCAAACTATGCGCCCACTACATTAGGGGGCCCATCGAAGTTCATCACAAAGCGCATTCCCCGCATATTTGATCTCCGTCATTTGAACTGACGGGACGAAGGGTACGGGTAACCCAGAAATTTAAAATTAAATTTGCGAATTCTTATCTCTAAGACAAGAATCCCCAAATTGGGGGACTACATGATATGGGCATTTCCCGCATGTTGGGCCTGGCCCAAACCAGACCCATATTAGACCATATCGGGTACCACTTTCGATATCATATCGGTAATAATCACCGATATGTTACTGTGGTCCCCGAATCCCGAGGTCTATAAATACGCGGTACCCGGATCCCAAAGTAAGCAATTATTATCCCTCAGCTACCACGCATCACATCGAAATACATCTCCGATCTCACTCTCGATATCGCATTCGATATCGGGATTACCTTGTGTTTCTCTGATACGTCATACCACCACACTACCGATATCACATCGAGGGGCATCCTCGATATCATGTCGAAGGCAATCACCGACATACATCTGATCTAGTCACCGATATACCATTACCATCCAAGCATCGAGGCGTTAGTTCGAGGTGTTCCGGACCAAGTCTACGCGAGATACATAATGTAGGCCTTATTTGAGATAGACTCGTTGTATTATTAGATCATTCACTTGTAACCGACACACACACACATATATATATATATATATATATATATATAATACGATCTATCGCCAAATCAAACTCTAATAAATAAATTGTCATATTCATGAATCTGAGCTACTCCCTACTCCAAACACAGAATAGTTTAGCTATTCATAAACTCAAATAAATAAAACTTGCTCATCAAACAACTTCTTCTATTTTGAATTTGATAATTCTCCAAACCTTTTTGGTCTGAAATTGCAATATCGAGAATTGCTTTCTTGGCAAAGAGAAGCCAGCAATGCCCATTGAGCCATTGCTCTTGCTTATCATATCAAATGCAAGTTGCACTTGACTAATATCATTCCTAAAGCTAGCACTTTGATTTAACGAATAATTTAAAGCCAATAGATGTCATGCGAGAATGTTACGTGTCGGAAGCATGATTTGACAAAAAATGTTTTTGACTGAAAAAAATAAACACTTAGCGTTCTTGTTTATTTGTTTTTCTTTTATGCAAGTTTACTTTAAATCTCCTATCTTATTCCCTTTTTCATGTCTATGTAAAGAGGTACCTTACAATCAGAAAAATGGAATATCAATAAATCTAATGAATGTCACTTGATAAAACATATAGTTGAATTTGTGCTAATGTCGTTTGTAGGATTTTTTATCATGTATTTCATTATTGTAATGTTGTTAAGTTTCTTTTAGATTTATTTATTTCCTTTGCGACATAGAAGGGCGAATGGGCCCTTTCTTTTTTTTTATTTCTCACTGTGTCCGCTTATGTGACTAATCAGTCGACCATCATCGGGTCTTTTTTTAGGAGGAGGCTCTCTCAGCGGTGTTTTTTACATTCACAAGGCTCGAACCCAAGACCTTGCTTAAGTGAACTCAAGTCCCTTACCACTTGAGCCAACAACCGTTGGTGAAGGGGCCCTTTCTTTCTTATTCTTTTTTTGCACATTTAGTTCTTTCTTTGAAAATATTTGAGACCGGTAAATTTGAGGAATACTCCACAAACAATAATAATTATAATAAAGTTTTAAAAAAATTATACGGGCTTTATATATTTTTACCCCCCAGAGTTCAAAAGGTATGCGACCGCCACTAAGACGCACTATTAAGTTATAGTTAATTAATTATTAACTATGTGATGTGGTAACTTTACTTGAGGGCAATAATTTCCTTGGTCAAATTTATTTTTTACTTAGTTTTTTTATTTACATTTAGGAAATACCATAAATTACAGTAAACCTCACAAAAAGAACCAATAAATATTCCAAAACTATAATTCTTTCTAGCTAGCTGCTCCCAAAACAATAAAGGTCAAAGCTCCTATCGAACTGGTGAATTTGAAATGAGAAATCGGCTAAGAGTGCATAAACGAACCTTAGAAAATGTGAAACAAATCTTCTATGCTTTACAAGCTACATAACCACACAAACATTATAAATTTTAAAAATAAAAAGTAAAAATTCCCCACAAAAAGTATTAGTTTGGTGAAAAAACTAAAATGGACCATATTTAATTTTGATTGAAAGTTATGATACGTTGACTTGTTTGACATTTTTTTTGGGAAGGGGGGGGGGGGGGGGGGGGGGGGTTGATCATTGTTTTTCTTTTAAAAAAAACTATGATGCATCGGCACTTTAAAAACCACATGCGTTCATGCCATGTTGTGTTGTATTGTCATGTGTTCTAGGCTCGCCTTGTAGCCGAAGGTTTTCATCAACGCTCGGGCCTCGACTACGTGGAGACTTTTAGCCCAGTGGTTTTCATCCCATGTGTGTCGTCTCCACATATCTATTTACAGCCTCAAACAAATGCCACGTGTGTGGTTCCAAGCACTTAGGGATGCTCTTCTTGCTCTCGGATTTACACAATCTCGCTCGGATTGTTCCTTGTTCATTTATCGGCACGGTACCACGGTTCTCTTCTTGTTGGTCTATGTCGATGATATAATTTTCACGGGCACGGACGCTACTCTTATTTCTTCCTTCATCACGAGGCTCCAATCCTCGTTCGTTGTCAAGGATCTCGATAATCTTTCCTATTTCCTTGGGATTGAAGCATTACCATGCAAGGAAGGGCTTCTCTTGTCACAATATAAGTATATTCACGATCTCCTCGGTCGCCACCACATGGATGGTACTAAGACCGTCTCCACCCCTATGGCCACCAATGTCGTGACCACCTTTCTCACATCTTCCCCGGACTGCGACCCTTATGTCTACCGTCAAGCCATTGGCAAACTTCAATACACCTCGCTCACACGGCCCGACATTGCCTTCGCGGTCAACCGATTAACTCAATTTGTCTCCCCGCCCACGAAACTTCGTTGGGCCGGTGCTAAGCGTGTGTTTCGGTATCTTAAGGGTACCCTCACCCATGGACTCTTACTTCGTCGTGACTCACCTCTCATACTTCGTGGGTATTTCGACGCGGATTGGGCCAGGAACCCTATAGATCGTTCGTCCACTACCGCCTTCATGATATTTCTTGGCAATAATCCGGTCTCTTGGAGCTCTCGCAAGCAAAGAGTCGTGGCCCGCTCCTCCACCGAGGCCGAATATCGTGCCTTAGCCATGGCTACCTACGAGATACGTTGGATTCAAAATCTTCTCACTGAGCTCCATGTCTCTCTTCGCACACCTCCCACCATTTTTTGTGACAACATTGGAGCTACTCATTTGTCCTTACATCCGTTCATTCACTGACGCATACATATTGCGATTGATGTTCACTTTGTTCGCGATGTTGTCCCCAAAGGGCTTCTCAATAAAGTATATCGAACCCTTGTGTTCGATGTGATAGTATGTGTTTTGTGCATGTATAATGAATCGTCAGAAGGTTAAGGGGCGGGGTATTTATAAACCCCGTCCCGTGGCACCCTTCAGGCGTCGGAGAGTAAGCGTCGAATAGGCGTGGTTCGATGCTGAATCCGCATCGAACCTCCTCCGTTCGATGCGCCCGTTTCTGCGGGCCTTCGCTGTTGGTCCGGTCCAATGTCAAATTTGGGTCTATCCTAAATAATTCCCATCACTAATGATATTATTTTGCTGGTAATTGGTATTAGTTCTTACTTCTGAAGGGTTAGTAATTGGCAATTAATATAAGGTAATTTCTTCTTAACAATAAATTTAAATACTTAATGAGTTGCGCAATAAGTCGGCAACGAAGTTTACACGTCAGATAACTATATATGGTAATTCCTTATTAACTATATATGTACTGTACTGTTGACTTGTCCACAACTCCAACATATTCTAATTTTCTGCTTTTAAATAACAGTAGCCAAAACTTCAAGTTAATTAATTTGGGTAATCTGTTCTAAGCAATTCTCATGAGAAAACAACAACTTCTCCTTCAACACTTCAGCATGAACCACTTGACTCCCTTGTGCCTGTTCAGTCCAACAAAAAAAAGAAAATATTAATATTATATATAAGATAATTAAGAAATTTAATTTAAAATGAAGGAGGTAGCAACTTGAGTTAAACAACCTCTTTTGAAAGTGCATTTGTTGTGATTACAATCTCGTGTGAACACAAAGATACCTCGATATATTATATATAGTTAGGTCACTCTAGCATCGACTTTTAAATTAAACAAAAAGAATATTACGTATATTATATTGTTTTGTTTTGGCTGTAGTAGTAAGGGAACTAAATTAAAACTGATTGAAGATTGAAAGCCATTGTGGGGGCCGGAGCCAAAAGAAAATTAAAAAAAAAAATGACACAAGCAATTCACTTTTAAACTTTCAAATGATTTAAATCAATTTTAATTATTTAACACTTCTGAAATAAGTACAAAATTATAACCTGACAATTCACAGCTTTTAGAGGACTGTATTGTAATTTCCGAAAATAGTAACAGATTTTGACACAACTTTTACTAATAAACAATGATAAAATTATGGTAATTTAAGAGTAATTTGTACTTAAAACCATGTCAAGCCACCTTACTACTAATAACTAGTAGTATAAATTTATTTTATAAAAATTGCATATTATACCTGAAGATGGAAATTGTAGAAAACTCTCCCATCAGAGGATTCGAAACAAAATGCATTCATCACAATGAGCCCTTCCTCTTCTAATCTCATTAGAGCTTCAGTGATTGAACCTTTTTCAACTTTGGCCACTGAACCCTGAATAGCTACTTCACCATCACTTATTTGAGTTGCTGATGAACAACTTTGATTTGATTTCATTGATCTTTCCTTCTGAATATTACTTAAAGACGACGACAACTCTTTTTGGCTTGAAACATTCGATACGACTCGTTCCTTCTTTCGAATTAATCCCTCTACTTCTTTTTGTAGCTCAGGGATGTATTTTAACACCCTTGAAACAGTGGAAGGTATACTTAATTTTTTCTGTGACAAACAAAAAAGCATTTTTTAGATTATGCGAAACAGGGAGTAAAGAAAATAATAAGCTCATGTGGTTTAATTTTTCCTAGATAAATATCTTCTTTAGGGGGGCTTGTTACTAATTGTATTAATTCCATGTTATTACACCACAAATATGTCATATACGTGATAACATTCATCAAGATGGTCATTATCTTACAAGACAAAGTGGATCTTACAATACAATGAATGAATATGATGACTAGGGTTTACAATAAGGAAAATATATATACAAGATAACTAAAAGACTAAACTACCCTTAACACAATTAATATACAATAATAATATGCTAACACCCCCTCCCCCTCAAACTCGAGAAGGTACTGCAATAAGTAACGAGAGTTTGCCAACAAAGAAGTTGTGTCGCTGAATCGTATGTGCCTTCGTAAAGAAGTCAGCCAACTGCATCGAAGACGAGATGAACGGTAGAGAGATAACACCATGTTGAAAATAATGTCGAGTCACATGACAATCGATCTCAATATGTTTGGTACGCTCATGAAAAACAGAGTTATGAGCAATCTGAACAGCACTTTTGTTATCACAATACATGGGTGTGGGGGATGACAACAACACCCCCATATCACCTAACAACCGTCGTAACCAAACAAGTTCAGTTGTGGTGGAAGCCATAGCACGATACTCTGCCTCGGTAGAAGAACGGGAAACAACATCTTGTTTCTTGCTTTTCAATAGATGAGAGAATCACCTAGAAAAATACAGTATCCAGTTGTAGATTTTCGATCGGATGGATCACTAGCGCAGTCTGCATCTGTATATGCTCGAAGATCTAATGAAGAACTCGAAGGAAACAATAGACTCTGATAAATAGTACCACGAAGATAACGAAGAATGCGAGTAACAGCAGCCCAATGATCAGAGGTAGGTGCAGCAACAAACTGGCTAACAACATGGACCGCATAAGCAATATCCGATCGGGTAATAGTCAAGTATACCAAACTACCAACAATAGACCTGTACAACGTGGGATCCGAAAGAAGTCTACCGCCAGTAGGAGTATAACGAACATTTACCTCTAAAGGAGTAGCAGCAACACGAGTGTCTGTAAGACGAGCTCGCTCTAAAATATCTGAAGTATACTTCGACTGAGACAAAAGATAGCCCTTTGGAGATGAGGCGACTTCAATACCTAAAAAGTAACGAAGAGGACCCAAATCCTTCATATCAAACAAACGAGATAAGGTATGTTTCAACACCTTAATACCCTCAACATCGTCACTTGTAATAATCATATCATCAACATACAATAAAAGCATTATGCGACCAGCAGAACTACATTTAACAAATAAGGCTGAATCATTAGGACTAGAGGAGAAGCCAAGAGAACAAACAGCTCTAGAAAACTTCTCAAATCAAGCTCTTGGAGCTTGCTTAAGCCCATATAATGCTTTCTTAAGTCTACACACCTGCCCTTTTGTCGTGAGGAACACCCGGAGGAGGTGTCATGTACACTTCCTCATGTAAATCACCATTCAAGAATGCATTTTTCACATCCATCTGTGAAATATACCATTGTCGTACTGATGCAACTGCAATAAGAACTCTGACAGATGTCATCTTAGCAACAGGAGCAAAAGTCTCCTCATAATCCATGCCATATTGTTGAGCAAATCCTTTTGCCACTAGACGAGCCTTATATCGCTCAACTGAACCATCAGCTTTGGTTTTAATTTTATAGACCCATCGAGAACCAATTGACTTTTTCCCTATTGGAAGAGGAACCAAGTCCCAAGTGTGATTTTTGTTCAAAGCTGATAGTTCCTCAGCCATAGCCTCTTGCCAAACAATATCTTGTGCCGCCTCAGAATAAGAGGTAGGCTCACAAAGAGGCCAAACAGATGCCAAAAATGAAACAAAAGGCTGAGAATAACAAGAGTAAATGAAATCAGGCAGTTGAGTAGACTTACGAGTACGCCTGGGATACCGCTCCTGAGCTGGATCCGAAATCGTAAGAGAAGGGACATGAGGGGGTAACTCTTCAGCAGCACCCAAGTCATCTCCATCACCAACACCAATATTGTCATCTCCAACAACATCACCAAACCCAATATTCTCACCAGTTGGATCATTAGTTCCAATATCAGAAACATCAAGAGTAAATGGGTCAATGTGAATAATATCCGACCGTGTCACATTATGGGAGTTTCTCGGAATGGAAAAATATGGAATATGCTCAATAAAGTGAACATGAGGAGAAACATAACATTTTCTAGCAACTGGATCATAACACCGATAACCCTTCTGACCATTTCCATATCCCAAAAAGACACATATTGCAACACGTGAAGACAACTTAGTTCGCTCAACATGTGGACGAAGAACAAAACATGTGCATCCAAAAACCCGAAAATGAGAATAATCAGGAGTTTGACCAAATAACTTAGCATATGGAGAGATACCTACGTTCTTGGGAGTTGGAACTCTATTTATGATATAAACAGCAGTGAGAACTGCTTCTCCCCAATAGTCACTAGGTACACTAGCAGACAAAAGCATAGAACGTGCCGTTTCAACAATATGCCTATGTTTTCTTTCAGCCACACCATTTTGCTGAGGTGTGTCTGTACAAGAGGATTGGTGCACAGTACCATCACTAAGAAGAGTGTCAGAGAGTGCATTACTCGTATATTCCCCACCCAAATCAGATCTAAAACATTTTATGACTTTAGAGTGTTGAGTTTTCACATATGCAGCAAAGTGAGCATAAACATCAATGAATTCAGAACGATTTTTCATCAAGTAAACCCAACAATAACGAGTATAGTCATCAATGATAGAAACATAATATCGTGACCCCCCCTTTGTAGGAATAGGGGCAGGTCCCCAAACATCAGAATGAATCAAATCAAATGGTGCAAAAGAAGTGGATGTACTGTGATTAAAAGGTTTTGCAGAAAACTTCCCAAGTTTACATCCACTACAATCAGAAATATCCTGAGACTGCAAGTCTCCCAAAACACCACTATTACATAAAAACCTCAGACAAGATCCAGATACATGACCCAGTCTAGAGTGCCATACGTAAAACTTCGAAGAAGAAGAATTTAAATGAAATGTAGATAGATCAATACTCGTAGCTGCAAACTGACCATCAACCTTCATGCCATCCAAAACATAAAGTCCCCCCTCTCTACTTCCAGTCCCAAGTATTCTCTTTGATTTCGGATCCTGCACATGACAAGAAGTAGAGGAAAAGTGAACATCAAGACCACGATCACACAATTGACCAACAGAAATAAGATTCATAGCCAATTTAGGAATACAATAAACATCAGGTAGTGAGAGATTTTCTGTTTGAATTGTACCAACACCTACGACTGGCATAGGAGTGCTATCAGCAGCCATAACAGATGTAGGCGGTAACACATGAGACATATATACAAATGAGTTGCGATCAGGAGACATGTGATGAGATGCTCCAGAATCCAACACCCATAAGGACGAGTTTCTACCTGATGTGGATGGAGCAGACATAGCATATGGTGGAGACTGGTTTTTGTTTGCCTGAAGAAGGTTCTGCAATAGATTAACCAAAGTTGTTTTGTCTGACAAAGATGAATCGACAGAAGCTGGATCCAATGTAGGCATGACAGCAGTTGTATTAGGCTGTCCTCAAAAACGAAGATTCTGTGAATATGAAGGTTTGTCACTTGGCCTCTTTCCATATTCTTGTTGTGGTTTGCCTTTCTGGTTCAATAAAGGACACTGATTCTTCCAATGACCCTTTTCATGACAATAGCGACACTCATCCTTATCATAACTCTTTTGTTTAGATCTGATATGACTAGGTTGAGTAACCAAAACAGAACCAACAGGAGTGGACTTCTCAATTTGAGTCTTGAGGCGGGTTTCTTCAGCTAACAATTCATGCACAACTGAATCAACTGAAGGCAAAGGAGTACGGTGCAGAATTGACCCACGGATGCCTTCATACTCAGAGCGGAGATTGTACAACAGTTGAACCAAACGTTGTTGTTCTCGCCTTTCAATATACGGACCGAATGCTCTCAGTTCAGCGCATTCTGTCATAGCCAATTGATCCCAAAAGTTTGTCATCTTAGAATAAAACTCTTGAACACTTCGATCGCCCTGTGTAAGAGCACGAATTTCCCCTTCAAGTTGATATATTGAACAGCAAAGTTGGACCTCACATACAACCTCTCCAAATGATCCCAAACTTCTTTCGCAGTATCAAACTTAGCTAACTGAGTACCAAACTTATGCTCAACAGAATTGTTAATCCAAGTAATAATTTTAGAATTATTGGTATCCCACACATCCAATAACTCAACAAAATTAGCATCATATGACTTAGGAGCTCCCAAAACACTAGAAATATAATTCCACATCTTCTTCCCTTTTAGGAAGTTTTTCATAACATAACTCCAATACCCATAGTTTTCCCATCAAAACGAACACTAATCGACTGTAAGGAATCATCCCCTCCCGTCATGATAACAGAAATCAAAAATTGCAGCAATACACAAAGCAAGACTAACCCAGAAACAGGGGCAACAAATCGAACAAAAATTGCACCAAATCGAAATCGAAATTAACACACCAATAAGTTCAGAGAGTGCAGCGGATTACCAGAAACCAGTAGCAATACGAAGACGAAAAACCCAAAAAAAATTCGGCGGTGAGTTCGATCGGCGTGATGTCGTGTTTGCCTACCGGTTGGGTCAGAGATTTGGCTCTGATACCATGATAACATTCATCAAGATGGCCATTATCTTACAAGACAAAGTGGATCTTACAATACAATGAATGAATATGATGACTAGGGTTTACAATAAGGAAAATATATATACAAGATAACTAAAAGACTAAACTACCCTTAACACAATTAATATACAATAATAATATGCTAACAATATGCATTTGTTTTTCTTTTTTTTTTAAAGCTTCAAGGGTGTCTCATTAATTCAAACTTTAGGGAAAGTTAATATAATCAGATCAAAAGTTTCACATACATTGCATCATTTATATACATATTTCCTAAAACATGTCAAAAGAAAACGAAATCTTATCCCACAAATCAAGTTCAATATTAGTTAATAGAGTTTCTCGTAGAAAAGAAAGCAAATTAAAGTTCTTACAGCTTGATCCTCCGGTGGAAGGAGTGACCTCAAAGTGGAATACAAGGTATTGATCTTCTTACGGCGATCACGTTCACTTGCATTATGATTGAGCTTCTTAACTATATTCTTGGTAACCCCTTTAAAACTTGTGGATTCGCCGTTTGTGGCTTGTGATCTAGAGGAATTAGGAGAATGTAGATGATCGGTGGAGTCTGGAGTTTGTGTTTTTTCTCCAGATAAGTAGTAAAGTTTTTCTGAGTGTTCATGGATTATAGGATCCTCCATGAACCACTCGTGAAATGCAGAGAATTGAGGAGATATTGCCAACATTTTTTAATTCTTTTTTTGTGATTGAGGGTCGATCGAAGATGTGGAAATACAAGCTTCAACATGATAAAGTTATCTAGCTAAGAAAATGAGGTATGTATATATATATATATATACTGATATACACATCATCATCATTTTTTTTAGTACTCAACTAGTGGCTTTGATTAAATTTGTTTTTATTCCTTTTCTCTCTGAGCTAACTATTAATAAATTGGTTGATGTTATTGAACTATTTGATACTACTGCAATTGGACTAATAAACTAGTATACAATGTGGAAGGTTTGACATTTAAGAGAAATTAACTTAAAAGATGATTGCAGCAACAGTATTTTATGATGGCAGATTCTTGTTTAGACCATGTATTTAGACTTCGTGGACCTTTTTTATTTTTGTTTTAATGTAAAGATTATGATATTAGAAGTTGGTAAATTTGTGATTATAGTTCGCAATGCATGAGATTGTGGAATACATATGCCTTGTAGTCTACAAGGCATGTGTAAAATATATTCTGAACATAAATGGGGAAAGGATGATGATGGGGTAGCAAAGAAATACAACAAATTCCTTTGCGGTTGAATTTTTTTAATTTAATACAGATTAGAAAAACAGAAACATTATACTATAAAACATTAATTATACGGTTAACGCAAATAATGACGATAATTAGCTAGTAAATTTTAGTACATGTAGCCTATGTAATTCATGATTAAGAAAAAATGATTGTTGTAATTCTACATATATTTATAAATGCCCACTTTCTACATCAGAAGTCATGGAGGTGAGTGATAAGGTCAGCTGGTCAGGCACACGAAGACTGGAGGCTGATCTTAGTTTATATTAATAATTGGAGGGATTATGCAGAGGATACACAAGCCCTGCCTTTGTTTGTTACACATTTGCTCGAGCTAAACGTGCCATGCATGTGGAAGCACACTTTATTATAATATATGCTTTAATTTGATTTCAACTTACCTAGTTATAAGATTGGATTCTTTAATAATATTTGTTTGTTAGGTTTTAATAAATAATCCACTGTTATGATCCTTAAGATTTGTTTGTTAGGTTTCAATTAGTAATCCACTGTTTTGATAATTAATAGGCAGAAATGTTAAAAATGCCCTATATCTTTCGCCAACTTTACTTTTTGCTCTTTATCTTTTTAAGCTGTCGTTTATGCCCTGTAACTTTGCCAAAAATGCCCGAAACACTATTTGACGCCTAGTGGCAGCCATGTCATTAAATTTTGGCATATGAGGCCAAAAAGTGGCTGCTATGTCACAAAATGTATAATTATTAATTATCTTTATTATATAAATTATAAAAACTCATTTATAATTCTATTTTAAAATTTAAATTTTTAATAACAAATTTTTTTTATAAAAAATAAAAAAGTTAAATCTTTACTTTATTATTTAAATTTTAAAAACTTACTCTATAATATATTCTTTTAATATAATAAACTTTATTTATTTAAATAATAAAAACTTTATATATAAATCTAATTTCAATTACCTAATTTTTTAACAATTAAAAAACTTTTTTAAAAAAATAGAAAAATGAAAAAAAAAGTCGTCACTTCCAACCCCCCCCCCCCCCCAAATCCCGCGGCACCCCCACCCCCAGCCCACCACCACCTCCACTGCACCGCCACCGCACCGTTAAACAACGCAAAAATATACACATTCAGATCCGAATCCGGCCTCATCGGCGTCCCCTTCCCCGAATCCATCACCTTCATCCCCCTTCGACGGCCACCCTGTCTCCGACACCTGTAAGGTAACATTCCAAAACCTTAATTTCTCCACGACGGCGTACACCGCGTCGATCTGCGCGTGAAACATGTTATAGCGTAATTCGGTGCCGAATCTACTACGCCGCCGTTGAATAGCGCAAAATCGAGTAGCTGCTTGGGGTTGGTACTGGTGGCGACGGTGGATTTGTACGCGAAGTACGGGTGTGCAGTGGAGCTGGTGGTGGGCTGAGGGTGGGGGTGCCGGGCGGGATTGGGGGGGGAGGGGGGGTTGGAAGTGACGACTTTTTAAAAAAAAAATCTATTTTTTTAAAAAAGTTTTTTAATTGTTAAAAGATTAAGTAATTGAAATTAGATTTATATATAATGTTTTTATTATTTAAATAAATAAAGTTTATTATATTAAAAGAATATATTATAGAGTAAGTTTTTAAAATTTAAATAATAAAGTTAATTATAAAGATTTAACTTTTTTATTTTTCTGTTTTTTATAAAAAAAAATCAGCTATTAAAAATTTAAATTTTAAAATAAAATTATAAATGAGTTTTTATAATTTATATAATAAAAATAATTAATAATTATACATTTTATGACATGGCAGCCACATTTTGGCCACATATGCCAAAATTTGATGACATGGCTGCTACTAGGCGTCAAATAGTGTTTCGGGCATTTTTGGCAAAGTTACAAGGCATAAACGACATCTTAAAAAGATAACGAGCAAAAAATAAAGTTGGCGAAAGATATAGGGCATTTTTAACATTTCTGCCTAATTAATATTTATTAGTTAGGTTTCAGTTAATAATCCACTATTTTGATAATTAATAAGGTTTCCTAATAAAAATATTCTTATATCATGTCCGACGGGGTTAGATGGCATTTGCTATTTTTATTACAAATATAATATAGAAATGCGTTGTATTTTGACGACAAACTATTGATTTATAAGGGTTTGAACTAGAAATCGACAATCCAATACTTCAAAAACTGCAAAAGACAATGATGTTATAAGTTATACTTATACCATAACACTGCCATTCGTAATTTGAATGTTTCATTTTCGAGATGACGAATGAATAACGTGATGAGAATAAGAAACTTTAATCTCGTTTTCTTCGAATAATATCATCGATTTTCCTTTGAGAATAAGAAACTTTTTCGGCACAATCGACGTATCATCAACAAGAGATCGCTTAAGATCATAATTCTGACTAGGATTAGCAACCTGAGCAAAAGACATATCTTTCAAAGGTTGACGTAATTGATATGGACGTGGATTTATAGGTGCTATGTCGAAAGGATTAACCTTAGCAACGGTCGCATTTTCTTTAGTCAATGGTGCTAAAGGAACAAGATTACGTCGAGCTACAAAGTTGGATAAAATTATCGAAAAGAAAAATTTACCATGTATCGTAGAGGCTACCATTGGCTTGTTAACAATATATGAGACATGTTTCATTGAATCCGATGGCGGTAATGGATCTAAAACGCTCAACTCAACCGAAATGAACTTGGCCGGCAAACTGGGTCCCACCTCGACCGCGCCTATCTCCGACGTTTTCATGGTGGCGTTAGGTGCTGAGATTGAATGCATGTGACCAATTGCAAGCATGTTATCATCTAGACCAGCCATGTACAAGACCAAAAGACAAAGACTTCCAACCTTTTAATGTGTTCACACTATGTCCCTCCAAAAATGGCAACTAATGAACGAACAATAATGGTAACTATTTTGGTCTTATTTCGTCACGGTAATAGAACACAGTAAAAGATTACAAAACGAGATCAAAACAATGTTTTCCAACTTTATTAATGGACTAGCTTGGTCCGGAACACTTATTACAAGCTAATAAAGTAAAATAACTAAATAACAATATTAATGTTGCGTGTCGAATTGTAGGTATTCGATGCTGACGTGTCGAATGACTTCATTCGATGCGGTACAGTTAATACTGATTCCAAGTAGTTCTGGTAAGTATCGAATTCGATACGTGCAGTAAATGTCGAATTCGATGCGTGCCTTGGCGTGTCGAATGTTAGGACACTGTTCAAATACGTATCGAATGTGGGACGGTTCGATATGATGCGTGTTGAATGAGAGGCGATTCAATGCTGACTGTGCTGAGGTGGTTCACTTCCCGAGAGTTGTCTAAAATGAAGGGGACGGTTGCTATTTATAGAAACCGTTCCATGGAGCCCAATAATCAATATAAAAAAGAACATCGAATAGTGGTTGTTCGATGTGCGCATCGAATCAGGGCTATTCGATGCGCTAATGGACTGTCCTAGTAAAGGAGCATTGAACAATTGATTCGATATGCGCATCGAATTCTCTCAATTCGATGCGCTTATGGGCCGGCCCAATAACGATGTATTGGGCCAATCTTAAATTATACCCATCATATAGTCCCCCCAGTTTGGGAGACAATATCAACTTAGAGATCGTCTTCCAAACTTTAAAGAATATATTTTTACTGATTTGGGATATTTCTACTCATATGTGAGTTCGGAGCAATGCACAGTAGGTCATTGAACATTAACCTAACGCATCGAACCGTACCAATTCGATGCGCTAATTGAACCGCATCGAATTTTGTTCATTCGATGTGGTTATTTGATGCGGCCTGTGAACTGGGCCTGATGGGCCGCGCTCCCTATATAAGGGGAGTTCTGCTGTGAGGAGCTCATTTCACAACCCACGCACTCCGCTCCTCAGGTGAGACGCATCGAATTTGCGTTATTCGATGCGTTCTGCATCGAACGATTTCCAATTCGATGCGGTCAGCATCGAATTGTATTTGTTCGATACGATTATTATAATAACTCTGTTTATTTTTCTTTCTTTTTATAACTTGATTTTCCTTTTGGCTAGGATATATTGTAATCAAGCTAAAGCTTTTTCTACTGGAAATTCAATCAAGGTAAAATTATGTTTGCATGTTGCTATATTAATTCTTTTTAAATAATTCTTTTTGTATGTCTGTGAGATACGCAAGAGTCTGGAGTGACTTGTTCGTCTTTAGTCAGTCTCCGTGTTTAATTTATTTCAGTTCATTCTTGTCAAAAATGGTGAGCGGTGAATCCACTACTGGGAGTGAGTCGAGTACTGGCTCTAGCTCCAGTTCCATTAATAAGGGGAACCCTTCGGGTGCATCCACGGGCCCGAACACAGGCGATGTAGATGTATTCGATTTAATAGATATAATAATGGTTGATTCACCCGCGGTAACGTCCCCGCTGCAAATATTGAACAAACAGCGCCCGAAGTGGATAGTGATGACTCGTATACGTCATCCTATAAAGATAACCGCGCTCCAAGCGAGGGTGAAGAGGACGTAGATTATATCAATAAAGAATTCGATGATCATGTCGAGGTCCCAGGAATGGCCTATGATCAATATATTTCTCGTCTCCAACACAGTCGTAAGGGACTTCGTAAGAAGTTCGATATACCTGATAAGTATAAGATCGTCCTCTCGGGCCCAAATGATCGGATGCATACCCCACCCCCCGGGCATATGACTGTATTCGTTGGTCATCTCCTCAATGGTCTGCGCTTCCCAATTCCGTTTGAGCTAAGATTGCTCTTGAGGATGATAAATCTTGTGCATGCGCAACTTACGCCAAACTCTTATGGGAGTTTGATTGGCTTTATCATAGTCATGAAGGCATTGCGACAACCACATAGTCCTAATGAGTTTTACGCATTGTTCGAAATTGCGAGGCCTAGAGAGGGATTTTATCATATTAAAGCACAAACAAATCGCAAATTCTTAAACGGTGGGGCGACCGGGTATGGAAAAGATTGGAAAAGAAGATATTTCTATATCAAAGAGAGTTACGAAGACGAATTTGGACGATTTCGCTGTGAATGGTATACCGGGGCTAGGGTAATGATTCATGGGGAAGTTAGTATAACTTCATGGGATTGCGAGTTTATCCCGAACTTAGTCCGTGAACATCAATTCGATGTTAAAAAACTTGTGGAAAATCGAGTCCTTTATTTAGCTGGGTTGTCTCCAGTAAAATATAACGGAAGGATAACCCTTGGTATAATAACGCGACTTTCTTGATATTTTCGATATATGCTCATTTTGTATTCTAACGATTTATCTTTCTTGCAGCCAAGTACTTCATGAACCGTCACGCCGGAATGAATCGAGCAGTTGCTGCTGATTTGGCGAGCTCCCAGACTGACATCGTGCCCGAAATTCCTCCCCCCAAAAAGAGAAAAAAACAAGGGCAAAAAGAACCTTGTCGGTCCCTTTACTATCGTTGCTGCTGATCCATCAGCTGATCCTTTCGAGGAATTATTGGGGGATAAACCTGAGGAAGTTCAAGGCGGTGCTGAAGCGTCTGAAAGCATAGCAGCTGGAACAGGCGAGGATGTTGAAAACCTTGTTCAACGCAAGAGACGAAGGATGCCTTAAAATCGGTCGCAAACCGAAGGAGTTGCTCCCTCGGTAGGCCAAACAAGCAGGCTGAGTGCCTCCAATGCTCCTGCCAGTGCAGTTGGGCCAAATGTTGGGGCTGGGCCTAGTCAAGGCCCTCGGACTCGGGCCGCTGGGTATGAGATCGCGGAGTCCGAAGCCATCGAACATTTAAGGGCACTGCTGCCTGGTCTCACAGTCCCTCTCCCAATCTCTGCTGAAGAAAGGAAAAGGGTGGAGCGGAACACGCTGCATTTGCTAACAGCGGTAATGATTTTCTCGCTAGAGTTTTATTTTTTCTGATTTGACTTTGTAAATTATTATCTAATTATTCATTAATTGTTAGGCCGGAGGTTTCGTGGACACTATGTTCTCTGCCCTGATGGAATTTCGGGAGACAACCAGCGGTGGCGATAGTTCTGTTTTACAGACTGCCCTTGATGACAAGGAGAAAGCTCTGCAACTAGCCAAAGGCTATGTTGCGCAGGCTCATGCTGATAGGGAGGTAGCTAAAAAGGCTCGGGAGGAGGCTGAGACGCTTAAGGAAGAGCTTAATAAGCAAATCACTGAGCTTAAGCTGGAAGTGGGTGCAGCTAAAGAAGAAGCCCATAACGCCGATCTCAATGGTTACCTGCGCGGTCTGAAAGAGGTAATATACATTCCTTTTCATGGCATTTCACATCCCATATTATCATATTAATATATATCTTTCTGATAGGTTACTCCCCAACGGAAAGTGGAGATAGCTGAAGAATTTCTCCAAAGCAGCACATTTCGAGAAATCTGCACTCGTCGAGGTCAGCTCGAGGCTCGAAATGCTCAGGTTCTAACTGTGCATCAGTTTTACGCCAGTAAGTATGTTCGTGGCGGTTTTAAACCAGAATGGTTAGACCTGTCTCTAGGACCAAATAGAGAAAAACTGCCTCCTCGCAAAGCTTCTGACCCTGCAGAACCTGATGAGTTCGCCTCACTGCTGGAGAAGGAAAATCTTATTCTTGAGGGGCTGTCGCCACCGCTTGATATGCCTGAGCCATATCCCTCATCTGAGGATGAAGAAGAGGCCTGAATCTGCAGCCCTTAGGCTGTTTTATATTTCCAGTTATGAACAATGTTTATTTATAATTAAGTTTATTTGTGCGGCTTTTCGTCGCTTTGATGTGTTTGAATAATTTTATTTTAGCAGAGTTGCAATATTTTGAATTATTTATTTCAAGTTGCTTAATTTTCAAGCTAATAATTGTTGTCTTTTATTTCAATTTTCTATCTCAGTTCTTTACTTTATGTTGACAACCTGGTGATCCTCTGTTGTTCCTTGAAAATTGTTATTCCAATAAGAAAATAGATTCTACGCATCGCTTTGGATGTAGTATTTTTTCTTTTCTTTTAATATCTTTGCTTAATCATTGCCACTCTTTTAAGAGTTTGTCCATGTTTTCTGAAACATAGAATTTTATATAGTACTTACCATTTCATGTGTAGTGTCTGTTCATTGCCTCTGGAGCATTAAATACAGTATCCGTCTCTTTTATTTCCCCTTGGCTTTATTTGGCTTCTTGTGCCACTTTGGACAGAGTCTCCATTGTTTTCTTTAGAGATTTTCGGTATCTCGTGCCACTTTGGACAGAGTTTTCGTTGTTTTCTTTAGGGATTTTCGGTATCTCGTGTCACTTTGGACAGAGTTTCCGTTCTTCTTGCTTCATGGTTTTTCGGTCTCTCGTGCCGCTTTGGACAGAGTTTTCGTTGTTCTTGCTTCGGGGTTTTTCGATCCTGCATAAATTTTATTGTGCAAAGTAGATAAAATTTGTTTAAATCAATTAGACGTAATCTTCTTGAATAATTCAAATCAAATTAGGTTAATAGATCTGAGCTTGGGTCATTGCTCATTCGCCTGACTTCCAGTGTTGTCCTCTATATTTATGTTTTGGGATGCCTGTTTTAAGTTCATACAAATTTGTCCCTCATGCATGTTATAGCAGAGAGAACGAATAAACACATGTTCAAAATATTCAAAATGCTAAAAACAGTTGTAGATTGAAACAGAATCTTTTAATCGATATGCTCCATATGTCTTGGAGCCAATGCCCTTGCCACTGTTTCTTCTTGTTGTGGCCGAGTCCGAAGCGAGGTTACATAGCATTTCCATCCTTCAATATGGTCTGCTATGACCTCTCCTGTGCCGCTAGAAGTTGTAAATCTCACCATTTGATGATAAGTTGATGGTAACGCTCGGAAATCATTGAGTGCGGGTCTTCCTATGATTCCGTTGTACGCAAAATGCATGTCAACGATCACGTAATCTTCCATAAGCGTCTTTCTCTGTGGTGTTGTTCCCAATGATGTTGGGAGCTTAAGTATTCCGAGCGGTACTATCTCTGGACCTCTAAACCCATGAAGAGATGTCCTCACTGGTTCTAGCGTCTGATTATTCAGGCCCATCTTGATCAACGTAGAATTGAACAGCACGTTTACTGAACTTCCGTGGTCAACCAACATCATAGTGACTCCATAATTAGCTATATCCACTGTTATCCCCAAAGGGCAATTCAAATTGGACATCTGTATAGCTTGTGGACTCAGCTTTCTTAGATCTGTTGTAGAGAAAGTAATTTCTTAGTGCGGCATTTGCTCAATTCTCAGTATACTAGCCATATCGACAAAATTATTCGATTCAACCAATCTTGTGATCTTTCCCCGGCCATTGGTAGAATCTGCTCCCTCGGGGCCTCCTGATAACATATTTATCATTCCTTTCCTGACATTCCCATCTTCGATCTGAGGGTATTGGAAAAGTTGGGGTTCATCAATTACCTTCTGCTTATCCCTCATGGGAGATGGAGTTCTCTTTCGGTTAAAATTGTTTTCTTGTTCTTGTACCTTCTTAACAAACTCCACGAGTTTGCCATCCTTTATTAGCCGTTCAATTTCATCCTTCAGATTTATACAATCCTCAGTTTCATGACCTTTCTGATTATGATATTTGCAGAATTGATTTGAGAACATCGTTGCTTTGGATTCCCTCATTGGTTTGGGATCCTTCAACCATCATTTCCTCTTAGCTGCCCCAAAGACTGCCATGATGTTAGCATTTAACGGCGTGTACCTTCTAGGTGAACTATCCCTTCTGTAATTTTTGTTCCTGTTGTTGCTATTATTGCGATTATGATCTTCCCTGCCTCTCTCTCTATCTTTCACAGCCGCAATAATCGGAACTTTGGTCGCCATCATCTCCTCGAAATGAACCACCTCTTGTGCTATTTTGTTGATCTCTTCAATAGTGGTGGGCTTTCGTTTCAGTAAGTCCCCACTGAACATCGTGTTGGTGGTTGCTCGAAAGAGTATACTTGCAATCATCTCTCCCGTCGGGCTATCAATCCTTAATAGCTCCGTATTGAAACGTTTCATAAAGTCCTTTAGACTTTCATTAACTTCTTGTTTCATCGTGTAGAGATGGGAGTGATTCAAAACCAGTCTAGACTGACTAGAGAATTGGTCCTCGAACATTTTTCTCAACTGGGCGTAACTTTTGATCTTTCCAGGAGGAATTTGATTAAACCAATCAACAGCCACTCCTGATAGAGTTGTTGCAAATATCTTGGCTTGCATATTGTCCTTGAAACCGTAAAGGGACAATTTCCTATCTAATTGGAACAGATGATCTCGGGGATCAGATTTTCCATCGTATGTTTTTAGTTCCGGGATCTTATCCCCTTGCCCCAGAATCTCTGACTCTATCTCATGACAAAACGGACTGTGATTTACAGAATTGTCCTCCCGTACCGTTTGGGTCTCAGTTGTTGCTTTCCCTCTTTCCAGTCTTCCAACGTTTCTGGCCACTATGTTACGCTCGCCATGCAAATCATGACCTTCTGACTATCTTCTGTCATCTCTATATTTCCTTCTTCGCGGTTCCTCTCTTCGGTTTTCTTCCTCATTCCGTTCCCTTCTGGAATCGCGACTTTCTGAATGTCTTATGTCTTCTCTTCTTCTTCGTTCAGCAACACATTCAGCGTCCTTTTCCTTTTCTCTCTTCTCATGATGCCTTCTTGATTGTATCTCAACAGATACTAGTTTCTTTCCATGTTCTTCATTAGTGGATTTCTCTTTACTCTTCGTTCCCTCCAATGCACGTCTAGTTCTCCGGTCGTCTTGCTGAAATTTTTCCTTTTCCTTTCCCTTTTGCATTCTGACAACAGAACCTTGTTCCCTCAAGGTCTCAGGATATCCAACAGGATATGGTATCATAACGGGAGGTGCTGGAGTGAGTACTTCAGCCACAGCGGCTTTTATCATTGCCAATAATTCATTCTTCAATTTATCTGGAATCGAGGCACTCGTCGTTGAGGCTTCAGTTGCATCGGCTTCATTATTGGGTATCTTCTCAGCTTGAGGTCCTTGGTTCTCTTTCCTGGCCGGAGTTGGCACTGCTGCGGGTACTGTTGACGGTCTCGCGATATCTTGCATGATTCGTTCAGGTGTTTCCTGTCGTTCTTCTCCCGTATTTCCTTCGTTCGATGCGGTACAGTTAATACTGATTCCAAGTAGTTCTGGTAAGTATCGAATTTGATACGTGTAGTAAATGTCGAATTCGATGCGTGCCTTGGCGTGTCGAATGTTAGGACACTGTTCAAATACGTATCGAATGTGGGACGGTTCGATATGATGCGTGTCGAATGAGAGGCGATTCGATGCTGACTGTGCTGAGGTGGTTCACTTCCCGAGAGTTGTCTGAAATGAAGGGGACGGTTGCTATTTATAGAACCGTTCCATGGAGCCCACTAATCAATATAAAAAAAGACATCGAATAGTGGCTGTTCGATGTGCGCATCGAATCAGGGCTATTCGATGCGCTAATAGACTGTCCCAGTAAAGGAGCATTGAATAATTGGTTCGATATGCGCATCGAATTCTCTCAATTCGATGCGCTTATGGGCCAGCCCAATAACGATGTATTGGGTAAATCTTAAATTATACCCATCAGTAACTTTGAAGGCTTGAGATCTGGTCTTACTCCCTAGCACCACACCCTTGACTGCAACTACCAAGGAGAATGGACGGCTGAGCAACGCGGCGCCGCGATGGAGGATGATCGGAAAATGCAAAGAAGTACAAACACGATCCAAATGTGAAAAAAAAAGACCCCCGAGCCCTATCAAGTTAAAACTTGGACGAATTTGTGGAAGAATATCACAAAAACACAAGAGAAGAACGAGAAGAACCCACAAAAACGAAGGATAGAAAGCAAGGTCACAACTCTTCAAAGCAACACAAAAATATGCACAAACAAACCAAAGCAAAGGAGGTCTGAAGACCGTCCTAGGAGACTTGCGTAGCACACACTCGTAGTGAAGAGGAAGAGCGCCCATAATTCCCAAAAAACAAGCCCAGCTAGGCGAAATAATTAAATCCCAAGAGCCGTTTTTAAAGGAAAAAATTGAGTTTTTTTTTTAAGATCTTGAGAGCATAAGCGATCATTTGAAGAACTGTTCGTGTACCCCCCCCCCCCCCCCCCCCCCCCAATTTTCGTGAGGAATCCAAAAATCCAACCAAATTTACCAAAAAAATACCACAGCTAATGGAATTAAATAAATCCAGTGAGTAGCGATATTTTGAGAAAAAAAATCAATTTTTAGAGATTTGAAGATGATATAACCTTAGAAGGATGATAGTAAACAATAGCAGCAACATAAGAACATGAACTTTGCATTTGATTCTCGCACTTACATGGAAAAGATGAAGAAATCCTCCATTTGCGCCTTTTTCTTTGTGTAATTTGATTGAGTTGTTTGCATATGTCACGAACCAATCGCTACTCACGAATCAGCCAAAAGTCCTTAGGAGTTTTGAGAACGAAATTTCAGATTCTTAGAGAGTGGTGGGAGCATTTGGAGCTATTATCTCTCTAGAGTTATGAGTTACGTTTGATGAACTCTGGTGTAGAGTTTAGAGGAGCTTTTTGTGGTAAGAGAAGTGCTTGGTTTTGTTTCTACGATTCATAAGGGTATTTATAGAGTTTTGCCTCCAATGCATGTTTTACAAATGTCGTGTTTAAAAGGTGACAAGTGTTGGGGTATGTGGGGCCACTTATATGGATGTGTTTGGAGGATGGGGAGAGATAAGGATAAATAGATACTTTTAGAGGTGGAAGCCATTTCAGAGGGGAAAGCTTTAGAGGGGGGTTTTAGAGGAGAAAACATGTTAGAGGAGGTTTTCTTGAGGAGCCTTCTTTAGAGGAGGAATCCATTTGAGGAGCTTTCTTTAGAGGAGAAATTTGAGAGAAGCGTTGTGCTTAGTTTTTCGATATCACCAGGTTGATTTAATTCGTATTAAATTAGTGGCGATTTTGATTTGAGTCAAAAAATAAATTTAATTCATGTATTAAATTTGAGACGTTTTGAATTTAGTCAAAACATATTTAATTCACGTATTAATTGTGGTGTGGTTGTTACATCTTTTTTGTGCCTATAAAAGAAAGCTTATGCGCAGAAGTGAAAATCATCCAAAACCAAAGCATTTTCAACATACATACAGATATTCAAACTTCTGCAAATACCGTTAGTGTTCGGTTGGGGAGGCAGTATTGCACTTCACTTGCAGCTTCGTGTGACGAGCGTTGTACCATGTGAGATCATTGTCATTTGAGGTCTTGAAGCAGTAGCTGGCAAATTGATCTTAACGAGAGGGGGTTAATCTTTTGACTCGTCCAATCCTTAATTTTCCTTCAGTTGTTGAAAGGTTAATTAAAATTCATTGTCGTGATTTTAGTTTATTGCAATACATGTTCTATATATGATTTGTTCGTGTTTTACTTGTTAAATTGTTTATCGTGTCGTACCGCGTTTCTAATAAGTCAAGATTCATCAATCAATTTCTAATAAATGATATATTAAACAATGATATATGTATTGCGGGATAATACATTTTATAAGATGTGCGTCATAGTTTAGTCTAAATATATGAAAGTGAATGACAATCAAATTAACAAATAAAGAAATATACAGAAAACATAATCCTGATTTGTCAAATTAGATCAACTACAAATCTTTAATTTTCTGAATTTCAACGTCGAAATAAATATACACACATCCGACAAAGGTACATTCTACAACAAAGTCCCAACAAATGCAACTGATAAAAAGGATACATACACAACTTTTAATCATATTTCAAGAATTTGTCATTTGTCCTTAAGAAGTTGCTAGTTGTTTCTTGAGATTAAGAACTTCAGTGCCATATGTAGCTAACTGTTTTTTCAGCTTTGTGGAAGCTTCCTCAAACTTCTTGTTCATGTAATCCATTTCTTCGACCAACTCCTTGTATCTCACACGATAACTATCGAGTTTTGCTTGTGCTCCATGGAGTCTCATTTTGAGCTTTGCCTTCTCCTTGCTGTTGTTTGCTTGATCCTATTGAGTAATTCAGAGCAAACAATGGCATTTCACATGGGAATGATAGAATCGACACAAGTAAAAATAAGCACTGCCAGAACTAAAGGATAATATTAATGTTCACATACATTAAGTGTGAATTGCCATAGCATCATGCACCTTTGAAGGCAACAAAGAGAGGAGAAAAGATGTCTATAAGTAGAACTAAAGACCAAGTTTTAGATTTTTAGCACACAGCAAAACATATTCCAGATGTTCATTACGAAACATAATTTGTTCTGACAATTTAAGTCAGAAGTCAGAACATAAGTTACTAAGACAACATATTTGAACACCAAGTCTGACAATCCTTCTCCACAACAATTATTAATAAAAATAATTTTCATTTGCAACTTCTATAACAGCAATGTTCAACTTATCCGGCTGCATTTAATTTGAAGCTGCCTTGGAAATCCATTTGGTTACTTTAGTTACTTTTCTGGACAAAAATTGTGTGGTCAGTTAAACATTTTGCACTAGGTGTCATTGACATTCACAGGGCGATTGTTTTCTACTAGATAAACATTACTGGGGAAAGAGATTAAGGAAAATTCGGCAAATTGTATTAGGTTCCATTGTACTTGTGTATAACTCTTGAAGCTACACAGCTTCATTGAAAAAAAAATAAGAGCCTGACACAAAAACGAACAAACACATAAAGAGGGACTTTAATATGTTTCAAAATAGAAGTTTTGAAATATTCAGTGTGGACATAAATAGTTCCTCAAAATTATTATACTGGCAGTGTAAATATAAGCACTGACACTTGGCAACCATCAATATAGTTGCCATGACATATGTAGTTTGGTAGATGCAGTGCATAGATATGATCTTATGTTGTGTTGCCAAAGGATGCAGAAATCCTGTATAATGACGACATGCGTATATAACCAAGAAAAGCAATTAATTGCAATAGTAGGAAAAATTGCAGCATCATTTTCAAGGTTAAGACTTAGACAACAAGGAGCAGATAGTTTCAAGTGTAAGATCCTTACCTTGTGCACCTTGACTTCCAGATTCATAAGTTTAGCTCTCTGCTCTTCTATTTCCTGTTTTAACTGTGTTACCTGTATATATTAAAATCATGTTATCCCTCTGGTGATTAGCTAGACGCAGAAAAAAATATAATACCAGTTTTCCTAAAGATATTTTATGTCACATATTAACACAACTTTGTGCGGTTTCCCGAAAATATCATAACAAGGAGAACTAGTGGAGTATTCATAAAGCAGGTGACCATTTCTCTTGATTTTCTTACACAAACCTGAGAGTCATCTGATGAAACAGAACATCTTGCTTCCAATTTTTTAACTTGATCCGACAAATATATTCTTTCTTTTCTGAGATCGCTCACTTCCAACTGTAGAGTTTCAATTTGTTCAAATACATCTTGGGACGTTGAGTTAGATCCCCCACTCAAAGTCTGACAAAAGAAGTTTTGAACAACCATCAATGAACAATTTAAAAGAAAACAAGGTAGTGAGATAAACTAGTAAAGAACATAAAATATTACATCTGGAGATCTTTTGATCTGGTCATCATAAGCTCTTTGTTCGCTTACGCAGATGTTGATTTGTGATGTTTTCTCCTTGCTGCATTTATATATTACAGCAAGTTCGCAGAAGAATATAAGTAAGAAAATATGCCAGCACTCAAAATTATGGACCCAAGAAATGTTGAGACTTGGATGGGGACAAACCAGCAGTGCTTCTGCAAATTGGAATTATTCTCTGGCCCTGAAAACCATTCTTCAAGATCCTTGCATTGCTTTCTACAGATCTCCAGTTCATTTCTTGCCTAATAGTGCCAAATCATCAATAAAAAAAACCAAGACCTTTCATTTACGATAGAGAAGTACAAAGAAATACCACAGCTCAGAACAGCTTCAACTATTAAAGTACATTCCATAAAGCATACTACAGCACACATATAGAAGCAATTTTTTCACAAAGTGTAGTTGTTCACTTGGCTTGCGAGCTGCCAAAAGCCACGGGGGAAAAGTGATGATAAAATGGTATTCAAAGTGAAACTTTAATACATGTTCTACTTCATATCACTATTTGCTTTCTATTTAACTAGGCAAATACAGAACTTAAAAAGAATGTTAATTTCTGGTAGAATTTATGGTGTGATTCTCGAAGGCAAAACACATGTGCTTTCAAAAACTTTAAGATAAATTTAGGCATTGGTCGATGAACAATCTGTCTTCTAGTGTAGAATATTACCTCAGACAAGTCTTTAGACAACAAGGAGATTTCAGTGGTATGTTGTTTTTCCATTCCTTCGATGACTTCCATTGAAGCTTTCTCCTTAGATGACCATATTGCTTTCTCCTCCTCCATGGTCAAAAGTGCTTCAGTAAGTTGCTACAGGAAAGAAAACAGGATCCATGGATCAATAAACCTGCTACGTGAATTTGTAAATGCATGATTTAACTCCAGTACCATGGACAACTCCTCCTTTTCTTCTAACTGTGTCTGTAAAGAGCTTTGAAGATTCTCTCCATTAAGATTATGTTCTTCCAAACTTGATTTCTGAAATATTGTCAATCTGAGTTTGAGTATACTGGCAGTAAGACTTCTAATTTCTTTCAACTTAAAGAAACTAAGGATTGTTGATAACTTGAAATTAACAACCAAGCAAATCTTACAAGAACTAAAACTTCATCCTTCAGTGTGCTCAACTCTGAATGTGACAAGTGCAACTCATCAGACAATGCCTGCAAATCGGAAGCCAGAGACTCAGCTCTAGAAGTAGCTATATTTTTTTCTTCATGTGCCGTTAATAGTTGGTCTTCTAAAGATGCAATTGTGGCCTCCATCTCAAATGCAAGAACCTCCAAGTTCTTGTACTCCTCCTGTACGAATGGGCAGATTAGTGAAGTATTATACTGCAGGATACTCTAGGATAGAAGTAGAAATGCATGAAAAGCCCTTTGGAACCCTTTCAAGAGCAGAAAGTCAAATAAATAACAACAAAAAAAAAAAGCAATAAACTCAGAACAAAGATCAATTTCTGTCATTCACTGAATAACAAGTCACACTATCGACTATCGAACACTCACATTTGACTAGCAATACTGACCCGAAGATTGTATCACAATCAATAAACATGTAATGCAAAAAGGTTCATTTTTAACAAGAATATTTAAATTTGCTCCTGTTCAACCAGAAAAAATTATTAAAGCGCTCTTTCCTGATTACAAGAGAATTTTATCACAAACAAAACAATGTAATAATATGTTTATATGTTTTGTTTTTCATATGCTAATGCAATTTCTAAATTCGCTATGATTCCCAACTATTTCCTCCTCAAGGTTGACCAATATGATTGTATATGTTGTTCAAACGTCTAACACCATTATTTATCCACTAATTAACAAATTGACAACAACCTGCATTGCTAGTTCGGCCAAAGCATTAGAGCCCTTGGTTCGGTTCTGATCAAACATATTGGAGCTTCTATCAGTAGTTGACTCATGCCTTTTGCCAATAACAGATTCCCGCTTGTTTATATTACGTTGAAGCATAGCCTGCTGCTCATGTAATCTTTTAACTTCTCTCTCTGCGCATGACTTCTCGCCCTGGCAACAAGTAAAAATTGTTTGGACTGCAATCTATGGAGAAAAAAGGCATATGGAAACATAAAGAAACAAATTTGGGATAAACCTCAAGCTTTATTTTCTCCTGGACGGCAGTCTTTAGCTTGAATTCTGTATCTTTTAACTTTGATTTTGTTTTCTCCAGATCCTTTCTGATACTTTCCTTTTCCTTCAGCAAAGAAGAAGATGATAAGGATAAGAGTTCCCTTTGGAGCATTTGAAAATTGCTGAGGAATTCAGATCTTTCCATTTCATGCTCCTTGTTAAGTTCCTGAAGCAAAATTGATAGGTTTGAGATTTCGGACTAGTAAGACAATCTAAAATCCAAAAACAAAGGGATGTAGCTTACGTTAAATGCATCTGCAGACTTTTGAACTTCTAAATTTAGGTTGTCAATCCTGCTCCGAAGCTCTGAAGCCTCATTGTCAAGAACAAGCTACGGTCCAACAGGATATGAAAAGTAACTTTTCAACAATGGAAATAGCTAATGGTCTACTATTTCTGTGTCGAAAAAATATACCTTCTCATCCTCAAGCTCGTGTACTTTGTTCCTCCAGTAAGACTGTAACTTCTCATGGCTCCGAACTATGGACTTTATCTCAAGTGAAGTCTGGGGAGCTGAAGGCCTAAGATCCTGCACGTGCAATCACAAATTTTGGACAAACTACAGTCAATATTACAATGTATTATCTTATGGCATACAAATACTTAGTTTAGGAGACATAAACTAACTAATGGTTTCAATACTGAAAGAAGGAACTTTACAAGCTTTTATTCGTAAAGCAATATTAAATCATTATTTTCTTCTTTAGAACACACCAGCTTCAGATAGATAATGTTGAAATTATCTTATTCTATAGATGTTGTACTCACAGGAAGCTGATTTGATATTTCAAGACAAAAACAGAGATGTTCATCCACAACTGACAAAAGACCACCAGTAATTTGTCTTAAGCTTTCAAATTGGAGCTTTATTTCCTGGGCTTCTTTTTCCAGACTGATCAGCCAATCAGGTTCGTCCTGAGAGAAAGTTACCAAATAATTATCACTGCTTCTTTAGATCCTAAGCATGAGAAATAGTTGACCAAACGCGATAAACTCTGATGTTACTTTGGCTAGGCTAAAAATCGAGCAAATTACCATTCCAGATTGTACAGAAGCGAGAGCCTCATGAGCTAGAGTTGCTTCTTCTCTTGCAAGCACAAGTTCTTTATGAAGCTGCATTGACAATACCGTAATAACTGGAAGCAAGCTGATTCAACTTCAACAGGCAAAAAAACACTAAGCAAGCTACAGGATTTTCAAGGCACATTGATAATTTTTGCTATAATCGGTGTGTGTTATGCGCTTAGTGTCTTTACTATTAGGAGATAAAATACAGCCCAACTGTCTAAAGACTGCAACAATCACCAGTCATATAATTTGCAGTTAATCTATATTCTTCAGAAACCAATGGCATTTTCCTTTAAAGATTAAAAAAATATGTGGCAGATTCCAGCCATCCATAAGCTTACATCTATGCATCAACAATATTGTAGTTTCATATCTTCAAATGTGCTCCCCCTGGCATAATTGGAGATGAAATTCTGTCTGGTTGGATCTGTGCACAGGAATGGGGAACAGTATCCATATTTCACTTCAAGATTTCTTAGTTGTCTATAAGGAAACCACAAAATGCAAAGATACAAAAAATATGCAGATCCAGGATAAGTACTGATTCTGTTGGAACAAATTGAAAGTAGGGTAATTTAGTTTCATAAAAAAGTGTTCCAGTTACAATTTGCACAATCTTAAGTACCACAAACAGGTTTGCAATGGAGGTTATCCTCTGTTGGACTCTTTCAGACTTATTAAATGAATACATTCCCTATTTTATCCAAAAAAAAAAAAAAAAAAAAAAACCGGAACCACCATATTAAATACTAATCTAGTATTAAATTGATTCTCATGCTCACTCTACCATGTCAATAGTAGTTTACTAAGTTTTAGCCCTTCTCAGCTAGCCCTCTTATATAAATTCAGTGAGATTTTCATAAACAAAAAAGAAACTGGACTACACGATCAAACGTTGGAGATTGTTCCAAAATAACCAACGGTACAGCAGAACATACTAGAAAGAAAAGGTTTAGTGCAATTACTTTAGAGAAAACATCTTTATTCATTATTTATCCATTAATAAGAAGCTGTTAAAGAAAAGAACAATAAATTTCTAACAGAGGCATCACAAAAAGTTAAAAGTCTCCAAGTTAAGTAATAAACCAAGCTACAGGCAATTACAGACTGAATCAAATCTAAACAAGGTGTCAAGATAAATATAATTGCCTGATACTACATAGAATTGGAGCTCAGCGGAGTTTCCATGGAATACAGCAAAAATTAGCTAATCTGCTTGTCGAATATACCAGTTACAATGAAATGCCCCCTCTGTCAGAACTATAATCACATAGAAACATGTACAGTTAGGAAGTATCACAAACCTTTTCATAATTCTCTTGTACAGATAAGGTCTGTTCAGTTGCCAAGTCATAAATAGAATCCAAATTTTTCTGGCTTGAGGACTTCTCCATCTCTAAAATTGCAATCTGCACAATCAAACTTATGGAAGGTCACAACAGAAAGATCTCTAGCACATTTTCTGGAGGGCAATACAATGCTTGGAGATGATGCACAAAATCAGCATTGATATAAAAATCCTATGGCGTGAAGTTTCTTCATCAACTATCTTATAATGTCAATTAAGAATCCCGACAGCTAGAGACTCATGCAAGCTATACATGATACAGGAACATATTTTAGTTAACACTTTATAAATTAGACGTAGATGCTATATCTGGCAGTTTAACTGAGTCCCGTGTCATGCATGCACCCGTTGTTAACTGTTTGGGCTTCTAAAAGATTCTAAAAGAACCTTAATGCCTCCACCGTAGTATATTAATGGAAGAAAACACTCTTTGACTTCCACGTGGAAGGAGCAGGCAATACATTACTTAATCATCAGAAAGCTATACATGCAACACGAACATATTTAGTTAAGCCTTTATAAATTAGCAGTGGATGCTATATCTGGCAGTTTAATCGAGTCCCATGGCATGCATACACCCACTGTTAATTGTTTGGGCTTCTAAAAGAACCTAATTGCATCCACCTTTGTCTATTAATGTAAGAAAAAACTCTATGACTTCCACGGGGAAGGAGCGGAGCAGGCAATATGCTACTTAATCATCAGAAAGCTATACATTAAACATGAACACATTTAGTTAACCCCTTATAAATTAGCAGTGGATCCTATATCTGGCAGTTTAACTGAGTCCCATGTCATGCCTACGCCCACTGAAAAACAGTTTGGGCTTCTAAAAGGGACCTAAGTGCCTCCACCTTTATTTACTAATGTAAGAATGAACTCTTTGACTTCTACGTGGTAGGAGCAGGCAATATGATACTTAATCACCGGAAAGTGAGCACATGTTTTAAATAGGATTGCAGAAAAGTATAGACCCCTAGCGAGCAGCAAATGAGTATGCTAAAATTTGGTACTCTTGCAACTTGAAAGTTACCAATATAGATGGTAACTAGGATCAACGGATTCAACAATTTTTCCCTTTTCTTGGTCATTTCACAACCGAAGAAAATAAATTACATAAAAAAGAAAACGTTTTAACAGAAGATTTGTGCACGCCCCCAATTTATCAGAAATTTCATTTATTTTTAATAACAATATTAACTATAAATAAAAGTTCTTCCTTAACTAAACAACCAAATCGTGTCTTGGAAAGCATACCAATCTACCCCTTACCGCTATGCTTCTAGCAATTCACATGTAACATAGTGTTGACCTACTGTGGGTGTTACTCTATTCCACTTAACTTCTGCAAACTACACAATTTCCCAAAGTTTCTCACTAAGGTCCTACGCAATTTCCAGCATCAAGCACTGAAACAACTTTGTTGCAATAAAACCTATGTCTACATACCTAAACTAATGTATTCTACAAGATGTTTATTCCAGTTTTACAATATTTCATGCTACAAAACTAAGTAGAAAGTGTCTCAAGTGACAAGGACACCAAGAAAAGTTGGCGAATCAAAGAATACTTGTGTAAGGAAAACCTTTTCTTGAAGTTGTTTGATCACAAGAATAGCATCCGACTCCAGCAAACTACTATTTTCATCTTGATAAGATACACCTTTGGTATTCATATTGATGCAATCTCTGCATTTCTTGTCTGCAACAAACTCACCCTCGGAAAGCTTCCTTGTAAAGTAATCAGTTTGAATTTCATTAACTGTCCTCTGCAAAAAGGAAAAAGTTGGTGACAAGAGTATCAGGCCATCAATGTATAATAGTAAAGATGGACGAACTAACCTGAGTTTCATATTTCAAAAATAACTTTTCATATTCTGTTTGCACATCTGCCAAGTCATTGTTGCCCTGCAACTAAAGAAAATAAGCGGAAAAGCCTAATGCAAAGAAAAAGGAAAATATATGTTATAATATGAACCATGGGTGAACTTTTCTTTCTGTGGGGGGCTTTTCGTCTAGTAACATTCAGTAGAGTACGTGGATCAGGAAGGCTAGACTCCTCCGCTTCACTTCTTTGGCACTCTTCATCTTGCTTACTTGTTTCTTTAACTAAGTCTTCAAAAGGAAGAAGTGGCCCCGTTGAACGATCTGTTCTTGTTGACTTTACGTCAGGACTTCTATCTTTGACCCCAGAAGACAGCTAAAGCATCAAGGGAGAATGTTAATGAACGCACCTAATACATAAATGCAATGGTTTTAAGGTGTACAGAACAAATAAAATACGAATATATATATATATATATGTGTGTGTGTGTGTGGGTGGGTGGGTGGGTGGGTGAGTGTGTGTGTATGCAAGCGCACTTCTACATGCATGTGTGCATATAAAAAATGCATGTATCTTGTGTGTGAAATTAAAGGCAGCCAATTGCTAAATAATAAACTACACTGAAATTAGAACCAGAATGCATAGTGAGTCCTAAGGATAAACACCATGTTTCCCATCGAAGAACACACGAAACTTAGCCATGTTCTGTTACCATGCATCTCAGTGTTTAAAGTAGCAGATTTAAGGTAATCGTTAAGACAACTTAATTCAGATGAGTTGTTTAATAAACGGCAATATAGATTCTCCAAGTGCAATAGAATCAAAAAGAAGATCTCCGAATTTTGTTGCAGGTGGACATAAAATAACTAAACATGTACAATGATCATCATTGTATTTCTAGCCAACAAAAGCTCAGTAGAGAATCCAAGAAGCCATGAAACATGAGTACACATTTACAACCATTACTTCCTTAGGCTTCTTCCCATCAAGATTTCCAGGGCACCAGGTATCTCGCCTTTTCACCTAGCATACAAGAACATATAAAAGAGAATCATGTTGAGTAAAAAGAGTAGGATTTGGTATAAGTTAGGGTTGAATTCATGAGGAAGAGAGCACATATTGCTTATTAATACTGATCCTGAAAATGGGGAAAAATAAACTTGCACAGTTTTCCATTCATTTAAAAAATAAATCATTAAAAGTAGGAAAAAGTTATCTCTGTATAAAACTAGAACTTGTGCGGCGAGGCTAGAATCAAGAAAGGTGAGAGGAAAAACGGGCATGCACTCTTTAAGGCGTTCTCGCGGAGGATAGAAGTGGGGCAATGGGCCTAGCATTTGGCTAATCATTTT
This sequence comes from Linaria vulgaris, assembly GCA_948329865.1. Classification (NCBI taxonomy): domain Eukaryota; kingdom Viridiplantae; phylum Streptophyta; class Magnoliopsida; order Lamiales; family Plantaginaceae; genus Linaria; species Linaria vulgaris. The sequence continues at coordinate 70,656,878 of OX415251.1, forward strand.
TGTGGAGCGTAAAATTCACTTCTCAAAGTTTCCAAACCGGAATGACAGGTTTCCAACAAGTTATGGGTACATATTTCCAAAATTTGGTCTCTCGTCTATATCAATTCGGCTAAGTCAATTGTATCAAAGAACTTCAATCAGCATCCACTTCTGGTTTTATTTCTGTCGAGTGACAACTTTGAGTAACTTGATTTACATTCTATCAGGAATTTAAGACAACTAAAGCCATAAATTAACTACAATGAAAAGAGCAGCATAGACATTAAGAACAGAATTTACCAAGCCTGTTTTTTTCATTTAGAGAAACTTAGCACAAAAGCTAAAGAGACAATTCAGACTACTCCAACTCCAGCTTTATATGTATGAGTCTATTTTCTCAATTCAATCCATCTATGGTAGCTGAATATAAAATTTATAAGTAGCTTAACATACATTTGACAACAGAAAAAACATTAGGCAAACTAGAGTTACAATATACAGTTGAATCAACACCATATAAACTCATAATGTAGAACTAACAAAGATCGCAAGGACGACTTAACAAACCTTCTTGGAAACATCGCGTATCTCCTCCCTATTTGCACAAAACACCATAGAACTCAAGTTTTCAATTCTTTTGGCTTGCTCTTGCAACCTTTTCTCTCGCTCAGCTTGAGCTCTCTTCTCCTCCTCCAGCTCCAAAGCCATTCTCTCTCTCTCAAGTTCACTCTATGGGTGGATAACACACTTTTAGTACATACATCTCGTACTCCGATGCAAAAACCAAAAATCCGAACCTTTAGCAGTGTATTACGCAGATTTAGAATTTCATCCTCTGCATGGTCTGAGTGTGAACCCTAGAAGAAAAAGAGGTTCAAAGTGTAAACCGACATCCTGCCATAACACACTAATATTGATCATGAACATGAATCCACATGAAAACCTATACCGACTTGTAATTTTGCTCGAAGCTCCTCAATCTCCTTCTTCTGACGCTTTAATAAGGCAGCATCAGTCAGTATCTGCCATACAATAGAACTGGGTCAGTACAATGCTTAAAATCAATGGAGGAGAAGCCCTTTTCAAATTACACATTTCTTTAATGCTAGAATGCAAGGATGACTACTCATAGCATGTTCAGAAAGATATATGTGTGAACACTTTTGCCAATAACGAACCCAAAAACTCTAGATTTCAACCATAGAGAATGAACATAAGTAATACCTCATTAACATGTGCACAATTTGTCACACGCAATGCTCTGCTTGCAAATTGAAGACTACTTTTAGTCTCGTCAGCATGAATCTGCAATTAAATAAAGACCACATCATGGCTTGAAGCAACTGAGCAAAACTAGTAAAACATCAAAAAGAGCAGCACCAAAAGCAAAGCAATACAAAAAGAGCAATAGTTTCAAACTTAATTCAGAAAAAGGATATGCATCTTGTTAGTCGAAATCCCATGCCCTTATTCAAATTGAAAATGGGAATTTCAGACCAGATAAACAAAGTTCATGTTATAAGATATAACTTATTCCCCGTTATATCTGAGTTATAACAGAAATGGAAAGAAAAAGATTTAAAACAACTCGTATCAGGTACTAAAGTCATGGTAATTCATATTGTACAGTTGAACTGTTGGTTCAAATGATATTTAAGTTCTTTCAGAACCAATAAGTGTTGGTTGATTTTTAAGTTTCTAATCCCAAACCACCTTCAATGCTCAACGACTCATTTCTTCCCATCATCAATATCAAAGCTAGCACTAATCAACGGTCAAAATATGTGTTTATGCTTCAGAAAGTAGGGCACCATCTAAAACTACTTATTGCCATTGAGTTAATAAGTAAGAGTTTCCAAGCTAACAACTCAACATCAACATCATACTCTTAACATGTTATGCACTTATTCTGATTCCAGTAATCAAAACAATAAGTAAAATAATATAGTATCAACAACAACATCAATTATTAGAACTCAACATAAAGTCCCCAATATGCTTAAGTTCAACTAAGCTCCAAACATTCACCTGTGCAAGTGTAATATTGCAGATGATAGCAGTATTTGCATTTCCACCCAGCGCAGGTTGCAAAATGCGTGTAAGCTTGCTGTCTCGATACGGGACATGTCCACTGCAACATTTTGATTAATGAGTTATGTACACTACATAAAACCTGATTTCACCATTATTTCATACTTACCCTTGGCTCTCAACACCTTCACTCAGTTTTTTTATTACAGTTCCTAAAGTCATCAGGCTTTTATTGATGTGAGATCCTTCCTTTAACCGAACACCTTCTGCTCCAGTCTTTGAAGCACGTTCAGAACCAGCAAGATCCACTAAATTCTACAAAACAATAAAAGATCAAACAGAAACATAAGGCACAAGCAGAAAAGAAGGGCAAACACCATTTCTCATTTAGAGAAGAATGTAATTAGCAAGAGTTACAGAATAAAGGGCAGGAAAGGCGCCATATTCAATGGAATAAAAAAGGGAAGTAACAGAGTGACCAGTAACAATATCACGTGAATCACGCATACCCAACAATCTATCCAGATTCCAGAAGTAAAGCCTCGTGCGGACTAAGTTCAGTTAACATGTCATTTAATGCAGCAAAAATGATCTATCCTACTTGCCGTTTGGTAGCCACATTAAGAAGCAAGCAAAAGGATTCTCAGGAGCAGCTAATACTACTAAATTATTCTTCAAATAACCATGAATAGAGAAGAATAGAAGCTAAACTTCACCGCCATCTTTCCATCCACCCACTATCAGAATATCCTATGTTATGTCAAAGAATATAAGAAAACTATTGTGCTCTGTAATCTGATTGACAGTAATATAAAACAGACAAACGCGTGCCCGCACCAGAAAACTTAGAAACTGCATGAATATTCAGTAGCTGTTGATCCAAGAAAACATTATAGCTTTATTCTTATAGAGAAGATACCGAAAGAGGATTAGTACCAAGACAGAAACACGAACTGCATCACAGGACATGTTTGCTTCTGCATCATCTGTTCTCTCCCTGCTCTCAATAATCTAAACCCGAAAAAAAAAGAAAAAAAAAAGAAATTAGCTCAATCACTCAATTCATGAATATGAAAGGAAACAATAAAGAACATACATTACCATGCGGAATATTGTGTGTGACCTACTACTGTACAAGTTCATATTGGTCTCTCCAATATGACGATGAGCTGTAAATAGAATTTTAAAAAATAAGTGAGTAAAATTGTTGTAACAGGAACCTTGTACAGATCCCTATTTGATGTAATCGCTAAGATGAGAAGCAGGGCATAGTTGGGTCATTACAGATAAACTTTAAGTAAATCATCAACAAATCTAAAGGTATCACATGCATAAAACTGTCTAAACATTTAAAACTAACCCTGAAAACTTACATTCTCCGGACTCCATATATTCAAGTACTTGATCAGCAGATGCCACAATATTCTCCCTTAACCCAGCAACAAAGATTCCTCGCTTCATTTACCACAGGAGTACAGTTGATAAGTTTGTAGTATATTAAATACTACTCTTCCAAATAATGGGAGAAAAGATAATTAATTAACCTCAATACTCTCGTGAATTTGGAGTTTCCGGTGCTCTGGAGCTAGCAAGTCATTTATCTCTTCGTTGTATATCTCCATATAAGACATGCGTAATAGGAACTCTCGATCCATGTCCTTATAGAAAGAAAATAGTATTAGACTACCCTAACAGATTTATAACAAAACTAAATAGAATAAACCAGTCATAAATGGTAATTTGTTCAAAATGTAACATTGATTACTTAATCTGAGGCCAAAAAAGGAGTGTAACCAAGAGTAGATAGAGCACTCGACCAAATTTTAACGGTAGACCTTTATGCAATATTTACTTTTGTTCCCTTGTTGCCAAGCTATTAACTCTAGTAACTCCATGATCTGTAGTCTAAGCTAAGTGATCTACCAATACCATATATTTAGAAAACTGAAGAATACAGTCAGATGACATTTTACGGCCTGCAGAGGGTTAAACGATAAACATTACCTGTTGTATGATGTTAAAAAGATCATGCACAGCAAGGGGGATAACTCCAGGTTCAGAATTTGATCCTCGCATTGTATGTGTTTTACCGCTGCTTGTTTGTCCATATGCGAAAACAGTTCCTTGCAGAACCACTTCATTGTTAGTGATAGGTGTGCAATGAGTTCACGAAGAAACAACACACATCGTGCATTTAATAGAAAATTTCATTGACAGTTAAATTTTCGGAAAAATACTTTGATGTGAAAACGAAGGCCATGCTAAATTTAACAATGGTAAACCCAAATTCAATACAAATTTCTTCAGGTACAGTTGAACACAAAACATAATATATATATATACACCAAAATGTGTTTTTAAATTTGATAAAGTAGAGCAGAAGGAAATGTGAATAAGGACAATGTAAAGGAGACAATCGCTATAATGAAGAAAACTTTCTATAAGCAATCGAAGAGCTAATAAAAGCTGAGAATGAATTCAAAACTAATGCGTACCATTAAAACCGCGAACAGCAGCTGCAACAATATCTCTCGTCCGAGCCTGGTATACATCTGCCGTCTTACGATCTTCTCCAAATATTTGATCTAAATCGACAAAATAATAAGTCATTAACCATGAAACTAAATTCAAAACCTCGTAAAAGAAGAACTCACCAAAATCAAATTTGAGTGACTGGTTGGCGATTGAGATAGAATTCCCGAAAATGCGCCAGGGGCTGGTCTTGGCATCTTCGGAGGAGAGAGGCCTCGCTCTCACCGATACGTGTATCCTCTCCATTCTTACCCTCTCTCTCTCTCTATCACCTTCTTCCTTGTGATCCTCTGTGTGTGTGTGAGAGAGAGAGAGAAACAACAAGGAAATGTTTTTTTCTTCCTTCACTTCACTAGGGCTTTTGCTGAATTTTCCCGCCTTTTCTTTTAACTATTTTGCTTTTCTCTCTCTCTTTTTATATTTGAAATCTCTATTTTGCTATTCTTATGTTATAGAGATAAGAGTTCTATTGATTATTGCCTATTAATTAACTAATAAGACATGATATATTTTTTAAATATTCTTATGAATTTTATTTCATATCTTGCTTTCTATACTTTTTTTTAGCAGTTACAAAACTTTTTCGAAATTTCTCGAAACGTTTCTTAAATTTGACACTCTGAAACTTACCTCCAAACCGAAATTTTGATCCATGATCGTTGTATTATTTATTAATCAGGTTAGGTAGGTAGACTTTATGTATTATGCATTCGGGTGGGTACGGGTCACGGTCACGGTTAGGCCAAGTTGCTTGACTCATGCGGATGGCTATCAAAATTCAAAATAGATTGTTATGTGTGTTTAAAAATTACTTTGCACCTCGAATTAATTTGTTTTCTCCGAAAAATAAATATATTTTGCACTCTCAAAATGGAGTCAAATTATCACTTTGCACCCGCTTACTCATTTCAGCATTTGACCTTTTATTAGAGGGATAAAAAAATCAATTATACTTAATAATTTATATAAATTTAAGTTAAATATAACCCCCACTATTTCCTTCAATTTATCATCTTAAAATAGCTTAACCTTTTAAATTCATAAAAAAATTATTTCTTTTACTAATTAATAAAATAAAAATGAAAAAAAGAACACCTCTAACTATATAATATATTTGTTCAAGTATAAAGACTTATTCATATAATTTTAATTAGCTAACCTTAATATTTTTCAATTCATAGAAAATACTTGCGTTTTCTTTATTAACAAAATAACAAAAAAGAAAGAAAAATATTTTAATTGTACAATTACTAGTCTAGTGTTTATTTATCTTAATTATATTTTTTAATAAATCATAATTAGTTTTATTTTATAATTCTTTTTAAAAATAAAAAATTCACGTCATCTTCTTCCCCAACCCCACCAACCACCACCAACACCACCACCATCCCCAAACTCGCCTCACCACCGCCCCCTCCCCTCCAAACACACCCAACTCTGCCACCACCATCAATCTCTACCAACCCATCTCCCCCCCCCCCCCCCCCAAAACCCACCACCACAAACAACATCATACAAACCTGCCTCCCCCGTCGCCCTTTCCCCCACACGCAAACCCACCATCCTTCAAACCCAACACAAACTCGCAATTAAATATTGTAAGAGCTCAAAATCGAAAATAGAATTTGAAGATGGAATCAAAATTGAATTGGAAGAAAAACTAGTTACATAGTGGTGGTAGTGGTGGTGGTGGCGGCTTGGTGGGGAAGGGGTAGGGGCCAGCGAATAACAGGGCGTGGTGTGGGGATTTTTTTTTAACTTAGTTTCATATAAATTATTTAAGTATAATTATTTTCTTACACTTAAAGAAATGGTCAAAGGGTGAAAATGGGTAAGGAGGTGCAAAGTGATAATTAACTCCAATTCAAGAGTGTAAATGTATTTAAATTTTTTTTGGGGTGCAAAGTGAGAAACGGATTAATTTGGAGGTGTGAAGTGATTTTTAACCGTTTTGTATTTATTGTTTGGAGGAGCCTGTTAAACTATAACTTATTTATATTCATAGCTTAGTTTACTATTAGTCACAACTACATGGGCCTATTTGTAAATATTGTATTATGTTAGACGGGTTAGTTATAGCCGTCACTCCCGCCCCTTCTTGTTGATTAGGCACAGTTGGTTTCCTCCTATAAATCAAGCATGCAATATAATCATTTCACTTCATTTCTCTCACTACTCTTAGCATGGTATCATTCATCTAACTTTCTGCGTCGCTTTCACGTTATTTTGATTTGTTATCGATTGATCGTCCTGGTGTGTAATCGCCTCAATTTCGTGTTATTTCTGTTGTTTTCAACATGTTGAACTCTGATTCGAGCACTTTAACCACTGAATATGCTCCGACCACCATTAATGGTCGACAAGCTACTAGTGCGCTACACTTTCATACATCGAATAATTTAAATATGTCACTTACTTAAAATGCCGCTTACTGGCATCGGTAACTACCTACCATGGAGTCACTCCATTCGAATTGCTCTCGATGTGAAGCAAAAACTTTGATTCATCACTAGATTAGTGCCTAAACCAGATCTAGATCATGCTAATTACGAGGAGTAGTTGCGTGTTGATTGTATGGTTACATCGTGGTTATTGTACTCGACGTCTGATGAACTAAATGATGCCTTCATGTTTGCTGACTCTGCTACGGTGTTGTGGAAACAGTTGGAAACTCATTATGGAATGAGCAATGGACCTCAACTTTACCAGATCTAGCGTGATGTTGCTTCAATTTCACAAGGCTCTGCCTTTGTCTCTTCCTATTACACTAAATTGAAATGACTTTGAGATGAGTTGGGTTGTTTAGTTCATGTGATTGTGTGTCATTGTGCTGCTTTAAATGCTTGTATTTATCAAATTCTTCAACACTATTTAGATTTCCATTCACATTCTAAACTTATGCAGTTTCTAATGGGATTGAGTGATGAGTATGATGATGTAAGGAGTCAAATCCTTGGTTTTCATCCTCTACCTTTGGTTGAAAAGGCTTACTCTATGGTGTTGAGGGTTGTAACACAAAAGGAGATGTCGTTGCAAATTCATGTTCCTAGTGAAAATGTTGCCTTGTTTGCTAAGTTTAATGGTGTTACATATAATTCTCAGGCTAGACCTTCCAAGGATGGTAGAAGGAATAAATATAATAGGTTTTGTGAATTCTGCAAAGAAACAGGGTCTTACCAAGGATACTTGTTTCAAGTTGGTGGGGTTCTTAACCGGTATAAGGATTTTAAGAACAAGAAGCCGTGATCCTCTAGAATGACTTTTGCTAATGTACTTGACACTGTGGTCTCTGAAGCTTCACCTTCAACCAATTTTCAGCAGAATTTCTACAAGTTTATGCAACAGATGATGGCTCAGGGTGTGATGTCAATGCATGGAGGCTCTAATGATTTTGGAAATGTAAATTTTGCACATTTTGGAGATCTTATTGGTAGTAATACTAGCACTCCTCTCTGTTTCCTTAAATCATGGATGTTGGATACTAGATGCATGCGCTTCAAATCACGTGGTCTTTGATGCTCAGTTGTTAACGAATATAAGTCGTATATCCCCTCCTTCAATTGTATTCTTACCATATGGTGCAGTTAAATTGGTAACTCACAAAGGGCATGTAAGACTTACCCCTCAGATCATTTTTAAGAGTGCACTTCACATTCTAGATTTCAAGTTTAACTTGATCTTAGTTTCTGAACTTATGTAGATACTCAATTGAGATTTATATTTGCTCTCACTGTATGTATTTTATATGACTTTCAAACTAGCAAGGTTATTGCATAAGGCAAGCTTGGTGGCAACTTATACTTACTGATACCAAGGTTTTACTTTCCTTTTAATGTTGTTGGTTTCAATTTTAGTTATAATACTGTGAATAAACATATTGATATGTTCAGTTTATGGCATAAGAGCCTAGGTCATGCACCTCACGAGTCTGGTAAACATTTAAATTGTTTGAAGAATGTTGGTGTTGATGTCTTTCACAACTATTAATGTGATGTCTGTTAATAATTCTAAGCAGCATAGAACTCATTTTCCTCACAGTGTGTCATATATATCTAAACCTTTTTAGCTCATACATATTGACTTGTGGGGTTCATACATTGCTACTGCCTCTCGTGCTCATTATGTACTTACAATAGTTGATGACTACTTTAGATAGGGGCGTTCAGGGTTTGATTTTTTTTAACCATTGGTTTGATTTTCAAAGAATTTGAATTTTTTCTTAGCCTAAAAACGATAACCAATAACTAAACCAATAAAATAGTTTGATTTTTGGTTAGGACCGTATGGTTTGGGTTGTGGTTTCGAGTTAACCAATCACCTACTCTTTCTGGGGAAAAAAATCCACACAACTAATAAATGTAAAAAATTCTTTCAAAAATTGAATATAAAAATTTAAATAGTCAAGTTAACAACCTATTCACATTATAAACTTGTGTAATAATAAAAACATTCATGTTCAAAACATAACACATATAATTCAAAAAAATAATTTGAACAATACATTACCTAACAATCCACATTAATATTTTGTAACAATTATTCGACAGTTCATCCACAATCCAGAATTGACAGTTTTCGGTTAACTTGGGTTAACCAGACAACGATTTTGAAAAGAGTTAATTTTTTTAAAACTCCAAAAGCCCAAACCAAAAATCGACCAAGCGGTTAATTTTGGTTACGACTCGGCTTAAAAATCAGTTAACTCGTGGGTTTTTCAGTTGGGCCTAACCGTGAACAACTCTAACTCTTGGTCTACTTTGACCTTTTTACTCATTAATAAAACACCAGTTGCTACTACAATACATAACTTTATTTCTTATGTTGCAAATTAATTTCTTGTGTCGTGCTTGTTGTTAGATCAAATAATGGCACTGAGTTTACTAACTTTCAAGGCCATTCTATCTTCAATACTATGGGATTATCCACCTGAAATCTTGCTCCTACACTCCACAACAAAATGGAGTTGTTGAAAGAAAGAATAGACACTTACTGCAACTTACCATAACTCTTTTGTTTCAAGCTAACTTACCAGTGCACTTCTCGCAGCTGAGATAGGTTACCCCTTACGAAATTCTCCAAAACAGACCACCCGATCTTTCTAATCTAAAGATTTTTGGTTGCATGTGCTATTTACTAACACTAAGCCTCGCAAGGACAAGCTGGAGGCTAGAGGTTTTAAAGGTTGTTTTATTGGTTTTGCTCCTGGTCAAAAGGCATACAAGATCTATGGATTTCATGATCACAAAGTCATTACTAGCAGAGATGTGATCTTTCATGAAAATTATTTCCCTTTGATTCGTACTTATCAGTACCTCACTTCACCCATCTACCAATAGTTGACATATCTGCGCATGTTTGTTGATTCACCTCTGTCACATCATGTAGCTCTTTCTACCTTAGTTGAGTCAACAAACATTGAAACACCGCCTCCTCAGATTCATTCCCTTGTGATTGCAGCCGAGTCTGCTTGCTCTGAACCTGATCTTCCACTCCTACTACAATTTCCATTCCACGTGCTCATCTTAGAATGAGCACTAGAACCAACTCTTTACCAGCTCATCTCAAGGATTTTCAGCTCACTTGTGCCCTTGACCTCTTGAGTTCTAGTATTGATACTACTGCTCTACAATCTTTACACACCTCAAACTTTCACTTACCATATAAACTATGGGATGTCTCCCTCTTACCTCAGCTTTCTTGCTAACTTATCCTTACATATTGAGCCACAATTTGTCAAAGAGGCTTGCTCATATAAGAACTAGATTCAGGCTATGCCATTTGAGATTGATGCTCTTGAAACAAATGATACATGGTATTGGTTGATCTACCACCTGGAAAACATCCTATTGGATCCAGATGGGTGTACAAGCTTAAGTTAAAACCTGGTGCCAATGTGGATAGGTACAAAGTCATACTGATTTCCAAGGGGTACAACTAAGTCTTTGGCACAGACTATGTTGATATCTTTTCCCCTATGGTGAAGCTGGTTGTTGTAACAATCATGTGGGTTATTGTTATTTATTACAACTGGCACATTCATCAATTATATATAAATGATGTCTTCTTCCATGGGTTTATGGATGAAGATATCTACCTGACTCCCCCTGAAGGTTACTCAAAGGTTGGCTCAAGCCAGGTTTGCAAGTTAAAGAAGCCCTTGTTGGGCTCAAACAAGCCTCTAGACGATGGAGTTTGGAGTTCAGAAATCTATAGCGTTTGGTTCCTCACAATCTAAGCTTGATGATTGCTTATTCGGGGCCATGAGAGTCATTCGTTTCTCTCCTTGTATATGTTGATGATGTCTTGTTGGCTGGTCCTGGCCTTCAACTAACCTATTTTTTTAAGTCTCATTTACATCAGGCCTTCACCAGTATAGACTTAGGTGTTGCAAAGTATTTTCTTGGCCTTGAGCTACTCAGGTCCTCTGTTGGACTATACATTAACTAGAGAAAGTATGTTATGGATATAGTCAAAGATGTTGGATTGACTGGAGCCGAACCCCATGATACTCTTTGACCTAAATGATGAAATTATATGTTGATGGTCCTCCTCTATTGCACCCTAACAAGTACAGAAGGTTGGTAGAGCATATGTTTTATTTGAACATGACAAGGCATGATGTGTGCTACATTTTCAACCACTTAAGTCAGTTCTTACAAGTTTCTACTAAAGAACATTGAGATGTTGCCATTGATGTACTACACTACCTTAAGACCACAACTTCATTGGGGTTGTTTTACCCCTCTGCTCCACCTCTCATTGTGAGGTGGAGCCATGTAGCAATGCTGACTGGGCATATCTTTCACTGGCATCAGAAGATCCCTCAATGGCTTCTGTGTATTCCTTGGCCACCCTCTCATCAGCTGGAAAAGACTAAGAAGTAGACAATAATGTCGATATCTTCCACTGAGGCAGAGGATAGAAGTATGGGCCATACGACCTGTGAAGTTAAGTAGGTCTCCTACATTTCGAAGGATTTTCATGTCTCCATTCCACTGCCACTTTGACAACAATAGTCTCAACATTAAAATTTTGACAACAATAGTCTCGAACATAACCGTCCCCTCATTATCAATACTCACAAAGAGTCATCCCGCGAGTGAATCTCTTTCAATTCCTCTCTACGGCTCCCATACCTAGATGTCCCTACAGTAGAAGGGCCATGCGAGCTCTGCAAACTCTTGCGCCTCCGAGACTTCTTCAGGGTTGGGGTTGGATGAGTTCCTGTTGCAGCAGCATCAGTTGCAGACGCAACCTCCTTCTTCAACATTTGGCTCTTTTGTGCATTAGGTCTCAACATTAAAATTTTGGAGTTGGCCTTGCTTGGAAAATAGAAGTGGATATTTCTTATGGAGCAAAAGTTGTTGTAAAGGAGAGTCATTCACTCAAAATACGGGAATATTATCGACGACACAGTGGTCGTACCAACTTCTTCAAATTTAAATACAAAATCAACTTGGCCTAGGGATTTAAGAAAATAAAATCATAATGGTAGCAATGATGATTGGTTTACGAGATGTATTAGAAAAGAATTAGGAATGGTAGAAAGACCATATTGTGGAAGGACTTTTGGGCCGGAGAAATCAATCTTAAAGAAATATTTATAGATTATATTTTAGTACTACAAATTAACAGTGTGTTAGTTTTGGAGGTTGCAGAATGGGATGAGGGGGTTTGGCTATGAAGATTCAAGATTGTAAATGAGGATATGCTTATTCCCATGGAAAATGGAGATGCTTCAAGAACTAGAAACATTGTTAGAGCAAAACCAATTGTGAACGAATTTGAAGACAAATGGGTTTAGAAGTGTGTAGCTCTAGTAGTTACACGGTGGAATCCGCGCATGAGAATTTGAAAACAAAAGTCACGTCTTTAGTGTACTTTTCAATTGCTTTGGAGTGCAAAGGTTCCAATAAAGATGGCAATGTTCTATTATCGAGTGATGTGCAATGCATTCTACCAAATTGAACCTTGAAAAGAGGGGAATCAATCAAGTGGTGGGTTTGAAGTGTGTTTCTTGCCAAGAAGATGTTCGTAAATGTCAGACCTGGGAATAAGCTGTTACCATCCACACTAAAGATCCACATATAAATACAAGAGAACTCATCAATAGTTTGCAAGAAATTAATTATCTCTAGCCAATTCTTGTGACTCTCATTTACTCACTCACCTACTTTGTCTACCACATTACATGATATTCCTAACACTATCCATCAAGAGAGATCATAATACGCTCCAAGCTTGTTACGAAGAACGCACACAACAAAAATGTAACTTTAACTACATAATGAGTTATAATAGTTGATCGAAAGTGAGCACCATAAGACTTTTACTTATCTTGACATTTCTGGATTCAATCTTCGTGAAACACCTTAAGGTGACAAACAACTAGCTACACCAACGAGCAAACATGTATTGTTGTCCATCAACATAAAAGTCATCAAAACCCCTTAAGGCAATGATTGACTAAATCAATTAAACAAGCGTGAACCACCTGATCCACCAACAGAGACATCGTCAAAACACCTTACGACAATGATTTTACCAATCAAACAAATGTGACCAACAAATACGACATATCAATATCCTAAATTTCCAAATGTGTCATGTCACTCTAGAAACTAATCAGCCCAAGAACATAATTCTACATGTAGTCAACTAAAAACGACAACAACGAAAAAAATACATTGACTAACTCTCTACTCCCCTTGAGCAACAAACTACGACGTGAGTTGCTCACTAAATTAACAATAAAAGATCTCAAAACAAGAACAACACCCAAAATAGTAAATCTCCAAAGACTTTAGTGATGAAAGTGCAAAACGGAATGAAGCTGCAAATTCTAGAGACAGAAGGGGTTGAAAATGCAAAGTCCAAAGACTTAATGGCATGAAGATACGAATTCTAGAGATGAAAATGCAGATTCCAGAGACTTAACGGGTAGAAATACAGATTCTAAAGATTTAAAGGGATGAAAATACAGATTCCAAAGACTTAATGGGATAAAAATGCAAGTTAGAAAGACTTAGGGGGTAGACAACAATTATAACCAAGAACGTGAGGACGAGAAGGTGATAAATAAGAAATTGTAGTATAAAAAAAATGATACCCAGAAAATAAGGATCTTAAAACAATTGTGTTGAAACTCAAACTCGCTCCCAAACACCCTTGATTTATAGAATTGGAGAGAACTATCGGCTCAACTTACAACGGCTAGCGGCAACAAACGCAAACAAGGGAAGAAGAGCGACGGGAAATGGTGGTGAGTGGCAGACAATGAACGTGTTTGAAAAATGGACAGGTCGTGTGAACGTAGTAAAATTGTGTTTTAGAGACAACATGAAGCTCATCGGAACTGAACTCCAGCAAAGTGAAGCGCACTAAGTTGTGCCACTTTAGGGTGGCAACGACTGGGTAATGAGGAAGCGACGGTGGTAGAACATGGTTTAAATAAAAACAACTTTTATTTTTAAATGGGGTGATACACTAACGAAACAAAGAACCAAAAAAAATTTACATTGAACTTTAGTGGTCGCGCCAGCAGGATGACAGTAATGGTGCAACGACGACAGTAGGGTCACAAGATCTATTATTTTAGAGAAGGTTGTGATATCGTGGAACTGTAAGACAAGGGAACATGTTGTTATCTTTCGTACTAGAGATCCACATATAGTTGTTATCATTCGTATTAAAGATCCGCAAGACAACTCATTAATGTCTGGCAAGGACTATTTAACAATGGCCAGTTCTTGTGACTCTCATTTACTCACTAACCTACTCTATCCACCGCATTCAACAAACTATGAAACTCTTGAAAGAAATGCTTTTTTTGGCTTATCAAATAAAAAAATCCAGCTTGATCTCGTTGGATGCCCCAAGCTTTCACTTTTAAAGCCTGATGCCCCCCGAAGCCTCAAGGACTTTCAAAAATGGTATATTTTGTTGAATCTTGGTATGCTACACTCACGTGCCACTTTTATCAACGATATTTTTGCCAATTCAAGTCATAAGGTACATAGGGGATGCTTATGGAGGGAAAATCTGGTCATTTCAGCCCTAATTTCACAAACCCTAACTTGATCAGGCCGCCAAACTAATCACAATTCACTCCCAAAACCTGTAATCCTCTAAAATCGAGTAGATCATTGACAAAATTTGACTGTAATCCATGCAATTGGTTGGAAAATGGGCCAAAAGCATGACATTATACCCTAGATGCATCCCGATTATGGTAAGTAAAGATTTTTTTTCACTTTTTTTTTTGTATTTTGTGCCCCCCCCCCCCCCCAATTAAATATTGTGATATGAGATGTGTATGGTCCAAAGTCTCGTCTTTTACATGTTTTAGTGTATTATTCCATTTGACAATGGGTTTTTTGGTTGCATGTTGTGAAAAGTATATGCTTTACGCTTTGTTTATTGCTCAATTGTGCCTATCTATGTTTTTTGTCCCCTGAATTTGGAGATACCATTTTGTATGCTTTCTGGTAGGAACACAAACGATGTTTTTGAACTTAGTATGCAAATAGAGTATTACACCTATGTTCCTTTTCGCAAGTGCATAATTAAGTAATAATAAAATGATAAGTATAGTTACGAACCAAGTATCATATCCAAAGGGAATGATGGATTGCTTATCAGAATCACTTAAATGTAAAAGCACTAATGGTTGTCACGATGGTTGTATTCGATTGTTGCAAGATGAATGCTATAAGATGAATGTTGCAGAATGATTTGAATGCAGGTTTTGTATGTAGAAATACTACTAAACTAGAATGCAAAGAAAATAATATGAATTCAAAAAGAATAGTTTTGATGCAAGAAAACAGTTTGAATGCAATGAGAACTAATATGAGAGTAGATCGAATGTAATAACTGATCAGATTAACTAAACTAATGCAAGACATAAAGTAAACAAGACAAAATTTAAGATGATTGATGGTTGATTGCTTTTGTTGTAAACAAGTGATTAAATATATGTGTGGAGGTTAGTTCTCACTACTGATTTATCCATAATAGTTCATAGACAAACTACCTATGATTCTCTGAGATGCTTGATTATGTGTTTAAGTTATAGGTGTCTAATGGATCCATGACCTATAGATAGAGCTATCCTAACTATAAAATTCTTAAGTCTCTAATGACCTATTGCGTTAGCAAAATAAGTCCAGTTGTCAAGTATTTTAGAAAAGATATTAAGCCTCCAATCCAATAAACTCATCCACTTTGTGTTAACAAAAGATACATAACTAAGATTGATTTAGTGTGATCCATGGGTTGCGCATCAGTTGTGTTGGCGTACCAAAGTCACAAATCACATGTATACACAATTGGCTTAACAGCTACACTCTGGTGGTCATAGGGTAGTGCTTCCGTTCATCTAGCATGGTAAGACACTAAGACTAATCATGTAGAATAAGAACTAATCAATCTAGACGCACGAACTCTCAAACATAAATCAAACAAAACAAATAAACATGTTCATAAATCAAAGTTACCTCCCTACTGGAAACACGCAGTAGTTTAGCTACTCATAGCCTTGAGTTAAATAACAAATAAAGAATTGAATAACATAAACAAAAGTAAAGGAGATATGGAAAGCTTCTCAGCTACGATGGAACATTGACGCCTTGTTATTTTCTCAACTCCTTTGTGATATCTCATTCCTCAAGAAATATCAACTCTTGAATATGAAATCAAAACTATAACAGAACTCTAATGGTGTTTTCTCTATTTCTCTCTTCTTTTCACAACTTCCTCACAATTCTCTCTAACGTAACCAAAAGTAATGAAAGTAATAAATCGTGATGAAAGTGATGCTAAAAAGAACAAAATTATCTCGGAGATGTGTGACATAGAGTGTCGCGCAAGGTATGCGTGGTTTGCTCAAGTAGTGTTGCTATCGCGCAACTCTATAGCTGGGTCGCGCGTATCACGCGACCTCCTCCATGTCGTGCAACTCTTCTTCTGCTAGGCCTGTTGCTGGGATTTTTCTCGTGCATGAGATAGGCCTGCATCATTTAGTGTGCTGTTGTAGCGCTTGAAGTGGTGCCATAATGCTTTAATTACATTCCCTTCCAAGCATCCATTTTGTGCTCATTTTACTTTGTTTTGTCTTGACTCGACTAAAACCTATAAAATGATAAAACGATATGAAACCAATAAATATACATCAAGAACTATACAAAAGTGTCACAAAACAAGTACTTAAATCACGCTAAATAAATCCTCATCAATTTCCATTTTTTTTACAACAACAACCAAGCATGTAATCCCAATTAAATTGGGATAGAGTATATGAACCATGAATGAATCACGTCGAGTCGTGAACATGAATATTCTACTTCCATATGTTTTGGTTGACGAGCATGTCTTCATTTAGATCTTTTAGCTTCATGTCGTTCCGTATGACCTCTATCCACGTCTTTTTCGGTCTCCCACGAGCTCTAGCCGTCTATCCTAACTCAAGATCTTCAACTCGTCGTATTGATGCATCTATGGGTATGCGTTTAACATGTCCAAACCATCTTAAACAATTTTCTCGCATTTTCTCGCCGATGCCCGCCACACCCAATTTATGCCGAATATCTTCATTGTGCACCTTATCTCTTCTGTGTTACCGCACATCTACCGAAGCATGCGCATCTCTGTAACGTTCATTTTCTGTGCATGACTTTGCTTAATAGTCCAGCACTCGGAGCCATAAAGCAAAGCAGGTCTAATAGTCGTACAATAGAACTTTTCTTTAAACTTTAAAGGAAAGTTACGATCGCACAGGATCCCTGTTGCACTCTTCCACTTTGTCCATCCAGCTTGGATGTGGTGGTTGACATCTCCGTCTAACTCTCCATCCATCTGTAGTATGGAGCCTAAATACCGAAAATGCGTACTTCTCGATATCTCTTGGCCATCCAACTGAACCCTGCGATCGTTGTTTTTTCGTTGTTTGCTAAACTTGCATTTGAGACACCCCCTTCTTCACCAAGGTCCACCATAATACCTCCCGAGGTACTTTGTCATATGCCTTTTCTAAGTCGATAAAGACCATATGAAAATCTTTACTCTTTTCTCGAAAGCAATCAATGAGCTGACGAAATCAAATGGATGGCCTCTATGGTCAACCTTTTGGGCATAAATTTAAATTAGTTCTCAGATAAGGGAACAATTTGTCTCAATCGATGTTTGATCACCCTCTCCCATAGCTTCATGGTATGAGACATAAGCTTTATCCCACGATAGTTAGAACAGTTTTGGACATCGCCCTTATTCTTATATAGAGGTATTAGTGTACTCTTCCTCCACTCTTCTGGTTTTTTATTTGTTCGCCATATTTTGTTAAAGAGGTCCGTCAACCAGGTCACCCCTATCTCTCCCATGCTTCTCCAAGCCTCGATAGGGATACCATCTGGGCCAACAACTTTTCGAGTCTTTCTCCTCTTCAAAGCATCTTTGACTTCCTACCTTCTAATACGGCGCATAAAATTGTAGTTCAGATCCTTAAGGGACTGCGAGATGTCACCCACTGCTTGGGTGGGGCCTCTATTGAACAGACCCTCGAAGTACTCCCTCCACCGTGCTTTGACATGATCCTCACGCACCAAGACAGACTGGCCTTCATATTTGATGCATTTCAATGCACCTAGGTCTCTAGTCTTCCTCTCTCTAATGTGAGAAATTTTGTATATATCCTTCTCGGCCTCCTTGCTATCCCCCTTCTCATAAATTTACTTGTACACAGCCTCTTGCACTAGTTGAACAACTTTCTTTGCTTCTTTCCTGGCCAGCTTATACTTTTCAACGCTTGCTCCATCATATTTCTTCTTCAAATCCCTGTAGCAATCCCGTTTGGCCTTGATTTCCGCCTTCACTTCTTCATTCCACCATGACGTATCTTTACCTATCAGGCAACTACCTCGGGATTCACCTAAGAGGTCTTTAGCTACCTTCTTGATACAACAAGCCATTTTTGTCCAAGTTGCATCTGCATCATCGTCAATCTAACAATCTACCTCTTGAACCACTCACTCCACGAAGGCCTTTTGGGTAGACTTCTTAAGCCGCCACCACTTAATTCTAGGTTCCACCCGACACCTACTCCTCTTCAATCCTTGCTGCAGTCTAATATTCAACACCAAAAGCCTATGTTGCGTAACCACACTTTCTCCGGCATGACCTTGCAATCTAAGCAACAACTTCTATCCACCCTCCTAGCTAAGAAGAAAGCTATCTGGCTCTTATTTGACCCACTCATATGAGTGACCAAATGAGATTCTCTCTTCTTAAACCAAATATTTGCTACAAGCAAATCATAGGAGAGGGCGAAGTCTAAGATAGCGTTGCCCGACTCATTGCGATCCCCAAAGTTATACCCGCTGTGGATGTCCTCGAACCCATCACGGCTAGATCCTACATGACCATTAAAGTCACCTCCAATGAAGAGTTTCTCGCTACTAGGGATCCTTTGTACAATCTCGTCCAAAACTTACATTTCACAGCTTCGTCTAGTCCTATATGTGGTGCATAGGCACTAATGACATTCAAGATATCCTCGCTATAACCAACTTGGCAAGTAAGATCCTGTCACCCTTCCATTTGACCTTCACCACGTCTTCGAGCCAAAGCTTATCTATGATGATCCCAACACCATTTCGATTCTTTTTTGTCCCGGTATACCAAAGCTTACAACCCAAGGGTCCACTACTTTGGCCTTCTCACCAACCCACTTGGTCTCTTGCACGCATAAGATGTTGATCCTCCTCTTGGACATTGCCTTAGCTAACTCGGCCAATCTTCATGTGAGTGACCCCACATTCCACGATGCAAGGCGAACTCGTCGTTCCTAGACTAACTTCTTTACCCTTACCCATCCCGGAAAGTGAGGGAACCCTTGCTTATTTGACACCACACCCGGGCGTCGATGTGGCGTGTTGCTTTCGGGCGACGACCCAGCAACCCTTGCCCATTTATCACTACACCTGGGCTCCGATGTAGCGCGTCACTAAGTAGGGGATGCCCCAACGAAATTCATAGTATGGTTCATAACATAGGATATGATGTCTGAGTTATAGCTTGCTGCTATTGCTAAGGAAGTTGTGATGAAGGGTGAGGTAGTATTATTTTTCAATGCTAGAGGGTTGGACAATTGTGGAATCCTGGTACAAATTAATGATGATGTTGGTTCATTGGAGATGGAAGATATGTATCCAAGGATAGAGTTGTAGCAGTGTTTGTGTCTCATAGATCACAAGCTACGGTGATTGATTCTAGTGATGATGACACCAATGATGTTTATAATGATTCTAGGGATGATGAGGAAAACAATGTTGAAGATATAGGAACAAGGGTGCAGAGTTCTAAACAAGCACATGAAAAATAGATTGATGATAGTGCTTATGATATGCCATCTATTGGAGCAAAACGATGATGTTGAGAGTGAGGAAGTACTGGTAGACTTGGAAAATATGGAGAGTACAAAAAATGTGGAAATTGTTGACACTCCTGCTGATTTGTTTGAAGAAAATGAGATGCAAAGCCCAAGTGTTGTCAACAATGGTAGTCATCGAGACTGCAACGCAACCTCTTAGAACCCAAAGCCAACACAATACATGTGATTCTGGAAGCAAGCACAACAACGTCTGAGAATCATGAAGACACCACAACAGGAATAACAAATTCTAGACAAAATAGTGATCCTTCACAAACGAACACAATGTCTGAGATTCCAAAAACAAACAAATCATCTGATCCTCATCCTACTGCTACAACATCTAAAGTCCATCCTACCCTGCTTACTTTTATTACAGACAATTGCAGTGCAGCGTTAACTGCAATATTAGATGTAAGAGAAAGTGATGGGGAGGTGTTAGTGGGCAAAGATTCAGTACTCTCTGATTATTTGGTTGCCAATTACAATGATCCTGCTGAAGACTCCTTATTATTTAATGAAAATATAGATGCTGAGTGGATGGGTGTACCTGCTCCAAGAAGAACAGCAACAAGGTCAAACTTTGCACCTACTGAAGTAGTAAAACAAAAGACCCTTTTGTCTACAAGAGGTACACTGTTTTTAACCCTAAGGTGGACTTGCCAAATGTCAAATTCGAGGTTGGATTATGCTTTTATGATGCTGATATTTTCTGAGTAGCAGTTAAGAAACATGCCATTACTAATGGCAAAAGTATTATGTGGAAGGCAAATGACGAGTACAAGCTATTAGCAGTTTGTAAGTGATGAACGTTCATTTAACGTGATTTGAGCACTTGTTTTCTTATACTTTTGATGAATCTTATATTATTGGTTTTTGTAGTATTTTTTCATTTTGTAGTTTTTAGTTGAGTTAAGACAAAACGATAAAAAATAACACAAAATGGATGATTTTGGAACGAACTGCATTTTGGGTGCTATGGTGCCACATCAAGCGCCACGACGCTATCTGAATTAAGACAACCCAATCTGACACAAGAGGAGAAGCGCATAAGTCGGCCCAACAAAAGACAAGGCCGTGCCACATGACCACAAAACGGAGTGACCCACGCGACCCTGGCAAGAAGTGGCATGACCTGCACCACTAGCGGCGCAACCCATGCGACACGACATACATCGCAAGACTTGGGCAAAAACTACTCACTTGTTTATGTGGCGACTGATAATTCAAATCAGGGTAACACGACTTGCCTATATAAAGGGGAGAACGGCCAATACTTAGAAGATTGCACTCATTACTTTCGTTATGTTACATAGAGTATTCAAGAGATGTGAGAAAGATTTGTGAAAAGAAGTGAGAACAGAGAAGTTGAAACACAACAAAAATTCTCACACAAATCACACGTCACCATCGTCAACAAGTCAAGATCCAACTAGGAGAAGCAAAGCAACAAAGATTGAAGATAGAGACACCAAATGCCTCCGAAATTGAGAGTTTATCTTTCATTTACTCTTTTGTTATAATGTTCATTTCCATTTGTATTGTTGAACTTGAAATTGTTATGTGGTAATCTTCTCCGTATTTGGAGAACTAGGTAATGATTATTTATGCACAATGAACCTTTAGTTATTAATTCACGTTAAGTCTTATGTAATTAGATGTGATTCGTTTTATATTTTACATGTTTAATTTATACCATTGATGTGCACTAACGTGCCTCGTGGCTAAACTACATGTTTTATTTATGTGGTAGAAGTAGGCTAACGCAACTCGCGCATAAGCTAGATCACACAAATCCATGTCTTTGGTTATTTAATAAAGTTAATGCTTGAGAATGTTGAATTGATACCAAATTTTAATCATTTTAGATTATCACCTTTAGAGCAGATCTTTAGAAGGAGGCGTGAGAAGTTTTAGTGTCACTAGCATCGCATTAGAATTTTTGGTAATTCATTAAACACATATGAACTTAGCATGAAGAAACTAACTAAAGGGAAATTGATGATTTGAATGGAGGTGATGGTAATGCGACGGAGGTTAATGGGGTTTGGGTAGGTGGAGGTGGAGGGAAGGTGAGGAGTAGGGCTGGGGGTGGTGGGTGAGTGGGAAGTATGGTAACGGGTGGTGGGGGGTAGGGGTGGGTGGGATAGGTGGGTAGGTAGGGGTATAGGTGGGTGGTTAGGGGATGGGGGGGGGGGGGGGGGGTAGAGGGTGGGTGGGGGGAAGGTGGGGCACCGTGGCCCCTATTGGGCCACATGGCGCCCTAGCGGGCTTCGTGGCGGATAAGTCCGCCACCAAGCATTTTTCTTGCCATGTGTCACCATGTGGTGACACGTGCTCACATGTGTCACTGCGTGGTAACATGTGCATTCTTTCATCAATGTGGTGCTACATTGGAGTAAAGGGATGATGTGGTCATCCCATTCGCCACTTCATCTCGACACATGTCCATTTATCGGGATACATGCATTTTCTCGGTGTCGGCAGGACTCGTTTTTGAATCTCTAGATCCGGCAATTTCGTCCCTTGAGTTTCATGACAGTTCTGGCCTACGAGAGCTGATTCGTGGATCACATGTAGGTTGTTGGCATTTACGGGTGGATAGGAACCCCGTTTGGTCTTCCGAGAGCGTCTACGTGCTTGTAACCGTTTTTCTGGACTTTTAAGGATGGGTCAACGAGGCTCTTTTGTATCCAACAGGGTTATGGTGCTAATTCTGTACGGGGGGTGTCCTTGAGTGGTCACGGCCATTGGGGACTGTTGTTGTGCTATGAGATATAGAGTGGTCTGTTGTCTATCTGGACGCGCCTTACGACATGGGGGGCATTTAGTAACAACGTGCCATTCTAAATCCGAGCAGGTATTTCCCTAGGGTGGAGTCGTTATACCCGTTTGGTAGGTATTTCCCGTGCATCTCCTCCTGATATGGCTCAATTGCCCGCAGTTCTAGCAAAAGTCCACCTTTACTTTATACGTAACTTATGGGGGGTGGCCATTAACATGTGTTTCGTGGGAAGGGGGCGCTGGTATCCATTTCTACGCAGACACGGGTGTACCAAGCCCTAGGGCGTGTCGTAGTAGGGGTGTTCATATAACCGCCACCCGCCCGCCACCCGCCCGCTATCACCCGCAAACCCGCGGTTTAGTAAAATTCTGCAAAGAAAACAGTTTAAAACAATGGTAACCCGCTTGCTGGCGGGCGGGTCGCGGGTTACCCATTCCACCCGCCCGACCCGCCCGCCACTTATTAGTTATTATAAATATATATATATATATATATATATATACTTCTTCATTAGGGTTTTTTTTTCAGCCACACTCACCACAACCCCTCTTCTCTCTTCATTCTCTGCCGCCTCCGACCTCCGCACCGCCACTACTGCCCCGCTTCCCCGAAGTCACCGCCGCATCGCCACCACTGACCCGCCAGCCACGAAGTCACCAACGACACCATACCACGACCCCGCTTCCCCGACTTTACGCTCGACGCCACGCTCCACCACGCTCGAAAACAGTACCACCATCGCGAAACCGTCACCATCGCGAAATCACCACGACCACTACCAGCCCTTCTCGAAAAAGTATAGGTAATGATCGTTGTTTACTTCGAATGATTAGATTAAATTTAGATCGTATATGGTGAACTGAAGTTTGTTATTAGCTTTGCATTTGCATCTGAAAGTCACTGCTCAACAGAGTTTTGATTGATTGGATTAGGTTGAATTTTGTGGATTTGTTTAGCTTTTGCAATTGATTCTGAAAGTCTCTGGTCAACTGGATTTTGATTGTTTTTGGAGTATGTGTTTGAATGTGTTGAGATTTGATAGGTTTGATTATGGGCGTGACGCAGAACGGTGAAATGGATGATATTTCTCTATTATAGCTGTCTGTTGCTCGAGAGGAAGTACCTGGGAGAGCCTGGAAATGGTCTGTGGAAGCGCAAAGCTGATGCGGCTTTCCAAGACTGTAAGGTATTTGCTTGATATTTTTTAAAGCTTAAGCACATTTTGTCGGCCAATAGTATTGTAAGAGTAGATAAATTATATTATTCAGTGCTATGATGATATGTGGCTAATGGGGATGAACTGTAGATAAGTTTCTTTTAGGGGTAATTTGCATTCACACTCTTGACACTCTTGAGATATAGTTTCTTAAAGAATTCTCCAATAAGGGTTGAATATTACAGGCATTCATGAAGTTCTGATAATACATCGTAGATTTGCAAGCTGTATGAGGTCTTAATAGAACATGACAATTAGGTCTTTAATTCATGTTGCAAACTTTTAACGTGATTTTGGAATCGTGCAGACTATGAAATCGTTCTTTGAGCAAGCCCTTGTGGCCATTCCAGACTCTGTCTTGGATTCGCCCATCACTAAGATGCCACTAGGTAATCTGCTGCCGTCTGCATATGCTGCAAGAGAGGAAGAGCTGTTGTATGCCTAACTACCGTATTAAATTTTATTGGGCTGCAGTTTTGGAGGATGACTGCAATATATCTGTGAAAATACTACATACAGTTTGTCCGAAATGTTGGTACTTAGATGTGTGTTAATTTAAATCTGGGTTTAGGCTTGTTATACCAACAGACTGACAGAAGATTGATTTATACATTCAGTCATTTCTTATTAATTGATGCGCTTCAGCCTTTTATTTTCTGTCTTATGTTTTGCAGTAAATGATATGTGTTTCTTTTCTACTATTTTTTTTTTGTAAACCGATTTAATGTAACCCGCCCGCCCGCCATCCGCCCGCCACCCGCACCACCCGCAACCCGCATGGTTTCTAAATTGTCACCATCCGCACGGGTGAAAGAATTGGTAACCTGCCAAGATTGGGTATGGTGTCTTTTTTCGTTGTCACCCGCTATAACCCGCCCGTGTGCACCCCTATGTCGTAGTGACGTGATCAAATTTTATAGGGCCATCGAAAAGGCTCGCAATGCGAAATAATGCCTCAAAGTCATAGAATTCAATGGGTAACCCAGGGAGTTGGATCCAGGTACATACCTTGTAGGGCATGCTTGTGGAGATGAAGAGGTTGGGGGCCCATTGGCTGACTACCAAGTTATGATTAAATAGGAACCATGGTCCTTCTGCTAATGCGATAGTGTAGTCCTCATGATTATTCAGTCGCGCAAGGTAGGCTCTCTATCCCATTTTAGTAAGGCCCACTGCCTGAGTAAACTTCCATAGTCGTTGTAGTTTTGTCGCCATATCTGGAATGGTCCGAGCAATGCCCACTACTTGTACAATGATAATTTTTTCCAGGGTTCGCTCAATTGGTGCGTTTCTGTTAGGCTGAAGGATATTCGGGGTCCCGTATCTGGCATCTCTTCTTCTTGGGCCATGCACATGTCCACCTCTTCCAATTGGTCCTCTAGCGCCTAAAGCCATGTGCGAAAGAATAGGTGATTGGTTGAGGAGAGGAGGCGAGCCATATAGCTAATACATGGACTTGGCGTCTCTTGGGCTGGTTGGGGGGTTTCCGACACTCTGATGGAAGAGACCAACGAGCTGGGGGGTTCACGTTGGGTGGATGCTCTCTATGGTGGGGTTACAACATCCGATGGTAGTGGTGGGGGTGGTTCCGAGGGTCTGGGGGTTGGAGAACGTGGAGAAGGGTCCGGTGACAGAGGTGGTGGAGGAGAGGGAGAGGGGTGGTGGTTGGGTAAGGGTGGAGGAGGTAAAGAGGGAGCTAAAGTGGGCTTGGGACGATGGTGGGATAGGCTTGGGAGAGAGAGATTTATGTTTGGTCTTATCCATCTTCGAAATTGGGGGTTAAGTATTTTTCCGTTAAAATAATTTTTTTTTTGATTAACAAAGAAGGCAGCAAGCCTTAGAACAAGTCCTTAGCAACTAGGCTACTAATACAATGAGAAGGGGGACTCTCCCAAAGGATATCCACCACATTATTACTACGATAAAATTTAACGAGACTATCAGCTACCAAGTTAGCCGTCCTAGGAATCCATTTGAAGCTAACACTCCATGGTTTATGCAACAACACTTGACATTCTTTCACCAACGAAATGTAGACCGGTTGAGGTTGGAGCTCGCCAGTGATCATCTTAAATGCGGTGAGGGAGTCAGTCTCAACTTCAATAAAATTCATTCTAAGTTCCCAAGCCAACTGAAGACCATGTTTAATGGCAATGAGCTCGACTTCATCCACAGTTGGTGTTGGAACGCTGCGACAGAATCCCAATAACCAATTGCCTTCATATGTCCTTAGAATTCCAGCAGCATGTCCAGAGTTCAGGTGCTTGTTAATGCCACCATCCACATTCAGTTTATGCCATCCTCTTTTAGGTTTAGACCACTTCACAACTCTTGCATTCTCCCTCCTCTGTCTGCAACCAGCAAAGAACTCCAAGCTGAGCTGTTTAACTTGAGCAATGCGGCCCTTAATGTTAATCTCTTTGTTGTGAAAGACTCTAGAGTTTCTGTGCTTCCAGGAGATCCAAAGACAAGCCAGAAAAATCCACTTCCATGCAGAGTTTGGTCTGATAAGATTCCTGATTTCCAGTCCTTGGAGATTCAGATTTAACCAACTCTCATCAGGTAATGCATCAAATACAGGCAGGTCCTCAGGGGCTATGATCCTAGTCCAGAGTTCCCTAACAGCTGAGCAGTGTCTCATAAGGTGGAGACCAGTCTCCTGATAAGAATCACAGATAGTACACATTGCTGTCAATGAAGCTTGTATATGGAATCGAACTGCATTAGTGGCCAGCCTTTCTTGTGACAGTAGCCAGAGAAAATGCTGATATTTGTATCCAGAATCCACTTTCCAGACCCAACTGCAATCCATATGCTTTGTCCTTATCATCTGATGTCTCTGTTGGAAGCAATGATAAGCAGATTTGCAGGTAAAGACTCCATTTGAGTTCTCACTCCAGAGAACTCTATCTTCTTCCTCAGTCAGAATGATTCTTCTCCTAGTTATATCTGATAAAATATCCTGTGGGATGTGAGTAGTTAAACCATTAAGGTTCCAGTCACCATTGTCAGAGATGACATCAATGAGCTTCAGGCTCTTGTCTTCCTGCTGGATCACTAAGTTCTCCTCACTGAGACAACCACTGCCCCTCCAGTTATCATACCAAAGTGATATCTTATTCCCCTTCCCTACTTTCCATCTCAGGAAAGGCTTCATCAATTCTATACATTTAATCACCCCCTTCCAAGCTGGACTGTCAGACAATTTCCCAGTGTAATTGGTGATGGTTTGGTTCTTTAAGTATTTGGCTCTGATAATAGAGCTCCATAAGTTCTCTTCCTCTGAAAGAATTTTCCAGGCCAGTTTAGCAAGCAAGGCTTCATTGCTGGTTCTTGTCATTCTAATACCAAGCCCACCAGCTTTCTTTGGTTGAGTAACTTGGTTCCAACTAACCAGATGCATTTTCTTGACAGGTATGTCCTTTGACCATAGGAAATCTCTGTTCAGTCGATCTAATTTGTTACAAATATGTTCAGGGAGCCATGCTGACTGAGCTGAGTAAACAGTCATGGCAGATGAGACAGAAGCAATCAGTGTGTCTCTTCCTGCCAAGGACAGAAGTTGACTCTTCCATGATCCAAATCTCCTAAGAACCCTATCAATGGTATCCTTGTAGGTATCTTGATCTATTCTACCATGGATAAGCTTGATACCAAGATACTTCCCAAGATTGGTAGTCTGGATAAATCCCAAAATCTCAATAATCTGCCTTTTCAGACTAGCCCCATGAGATTTAGAAAAGTAGATTTTAGATTTTTGAGGGCTCAATCTCAAGCCTGAGGCTGTACAGAATTTCTCAAGAACTCTCTTGATAGCTTGACCAGTCTTAGTTGTTGCTTGGCCCATAAGGATCAAATCATCAGCAAAGAAAAGATGTGATAACTTAGGACCTCCTCTACAAGGGACAATCGGTTTCCATTTGCCCTCATCAACCACTTCACTAATCAAATAAGACAGCCCCTCAATGCAAAGAACAAACAAGTAAGGGGATAAGGGATCCCCCTGTCTCAAGCCACATTGATGGTTGAAAGCTTCTAATGGTGAGCCATTCCACAAGATTCTAGTTGCAGCATGTTTGACACATAACATAATGATCTCAACCAGTTTTTAGGAAAATTGAAGAAGATCAGAGTTTCTTCCAAAAAGGACCAACTCACCTTGTCATAAGCCTTTTCCAAATCAAGCTTCATGACCATAGCTCCAGTTTTATTCTTCTTCTTAGACCTCAGAGAGTGCAGAACTTCTTGCAAGACAGAGATATTATCTTGAGTGCTCCTACCTTTGATAAAGCTTGACTGAGTAGGAGCTACAATTTTCTGCATTAGTCCTCTAAGTCTGGTAGTGATGCACTTAGTGATGATTTTGTACAGCACATTGCATAGAGAAATAGGCCTGTATTGCTTGATATTCTCTGGATTAGGAACCTTAGGGATGAGGCACAGAAAGGCCTCACATATCTTCATATCAAAAGTCATGTTCCTAAAGGCCTTAGAGACAAAATCCACCACTGAATCTCCCATCCAACTCCAATACTCTTGATAGACTCCAGCATTAAGGCCATCAGGACCTGGTGCCTTGCTTGGGTGCATAGCAAACATATTGTCTTTAATCTCTTCTGGTCCAATATCCATTGAGAGATCCTGTTGCTCCTCCTCAGATAGTTGAACTTGAAGTTTAGATTTCTTTAACTGTGAACTCCCAGTGGCATGATCATTCTCCCTTGAGCCTGAGAAAAGATGGATGAAATAATCTCTAGTGTGCTCCTTCAAAAAAGGTTCATCAGTACACCACTACCCATCCACCTTGAGCCTCTTAATTTTATTTCTTTTCCTTCTGATCATGGTAGATCTATGGAAAGATTTGGTGTTCCTGTCACCATCTTTCATCCATTTCACTCTTGATTTCTGAAGCCAGAAAATTTCTTCCTGAGCCAGCACTTCATTGAAATCTTTCATGAGTTTCTCTTATAAGTTGTAAAGAAAAGGATTTGGCCTGATTCCGAGTGCCTTCTGAATGCCCCCTAATCTTGCCCGAATGACTTTCTTGCGCTGGAAAATGTTGCCAAATCTCTCTTTGTTCCATGTAGACATCTTGTCAGGAACTTCCTCAATAGCCTGAACAATATCAGTGCTCCTCTCCCATATATCTTGAAGAACTTTAGAACATTCAGTGTTAGTGAGCCACATAGACTCAAATCTGAATGGTCTGTTAGCAGTAAACTTATCTTTCCCCTGACATAAGGTAATGATATGGTGGTGATCAGAATGAGTTCTTGGCAAGTGAAGAACTTCAGCTTCAGGAAATAAGTCCATCCATTGTTGGTTAGCTAAAGCTCTATCCAACCTAGCTTGGATGAGAGCTTTCCCTTTCCTGCTATTAGTCCAAGTGAAGTTTGGACCACTAAATCCAAAATCAATCAAATTATAACTCTCAATGAAGTGATTAAAGAATTGTAATCTGTGAAAAGATCTAACCTTCCCTCCTTTCTTTTCCTGTGCCAGACTGACTTCATTGAAGTCTCCAGTCACCAACCATGGGATAGGGTCATCCAGAGCTTGTCTTTGGAGATCTTCAAACACTTTTATTTTAGTAGACCTTATAGGCTGAGCATATACTCCAGTAACCCTCCATCTGTCTTGAAGGTTAGGTCTTATGATTGCAGAAACATATTGAAAATCAGAAGTAATGACCTGAACATCCACCTCATGACTGTTCCAAAGCATCCAGATGCCTCCTCCCATACCAGTAGTTGGTGCTATTTCATACCTATCAAATCCTAATAAGGGTGCAATATCCCAGGCATGTTGAGAATGCACCCTGGTCTCCATAATAAACACAACAGTAGGTTGTTGGCTCCTGATGAGGTCTCTAAAATTTCTCCTAAAGTCCTCATCTCCTGCTCCATGGCAGTTCCAGGATATGATCTTCATGTTGGAACTCATCAGTTGAGCAGGAAAAATAGGGTTCTCAAGTGGAACCCCCAATGATGTTGCAAGGATCTGATGCAATATCTGTAGACACATGACATTCTGTCTCCTCATATCCCACTCTGTCTGATCCACTCTCTGCCACCATGTGTTGTCCTCTATAAGATGATCCACTCTGTAAACAGTCACCTGGAGTTCCCAGAATATTGCTGGTACCAATGTTGTCAGACTTGCAAATTCCCATTCCCCTATTTGTGATATCTGAGAGGGGCCCTTGAATGTGTTCATGTATCTCATTGGCTCCCATGGATGCACCAGGTCCTCTGGAACTACTGCTTGCCATTGATTTATTGCCATGTTGAGACTCTGAACTATCTGTTATTTTTCCTTCTCCAGTGACAGATGAATGTGGTTTGGAGAGTAACTCGAATTTTTTGACAGTTGAAAGAACGTGTGTCGACTGTTCTCCTGCAGTAGTGGCTTTTGGTCTTCTTTTGAATTTTGTAACCGCTGAAGTGGCCCTGTCAGCCACGTTCTTTCTAATGGCAGGATCAAGTGAAGCTGGAAGGACTCTTTTACCTCAAGTGTTCTGAAGTTGAGCATTAAAAATAATTCCACTCTGAGATGATGCCAATTTTTCCTTCCCTTTTTTCTGTGGCAGTGATCCAGTAGGTAAGGCATTATAATTCATAGCATTGCTAGAATTCTTGGAAGACATTCTCTTTTCAATATTCTCCTTCCCTGGTGGTTTGTTCTTCTTTCTATTCACTAGCATCCAATCACCAAATTCCTTGTTCTTGGCCTTTTCAGCAAGCCAGGTCTCCTTGTCACTGGACTTTTGCTGTATAACTTCATCTCCTTTTTCATTCACATCAAAATCCATATCATTAGTTGATTTCTGATGTGGCACACAATCAGCCTTGACATGTCCTATCTTACCACATTTATTGCATAATGAGGTAATGTTCTCATATACCACTTGATAACAATTGCCATCAATCCATAAACCTACCTCCATAGGTGTATCAGTAGAGACTTGGACACAAAATCTGGCATAATTCCCTCTTGCAGCATTATAGGTATTTCCATCAATCTTAATCGGTTCTCCTATTTCACTAGCAAGGAGTTGGATGTAAGCCTCTCTAAAATACTCCACAGGCAATTTTAAGATTCTTACCCATGTAATTGTGCTGTTAATGATATCTTTATCAACCCTGAAGTTAGGAGTCCACTTTCTGATTTGAAGAAAGCTACCAGCAAGTTTCCATGGTCCTTGAATAAGAATCAATTCCCTTTTTTCGGAAGATAGGCCTTTCATGCAGTAACAGCCATGACCAAGGTCCACCAATTCAAATGCGTTCTGCAACTTCCACATACTGTTCAATCTGGCTTGGAGGGCAGTGTAATACCAGGGCTTGCCAAGCACTCGGATGATAATGGTAAGTTCCCATTCTTTTTTCATCCGTTCCTTCAGCGCTGGTTTGGTCCTAAACTGCTTAAGAGGAATATTTTGATCTGCTTCATGGACTTCTATCAAGTTCCTCTCTTCAATAGTCCTGTCTTCATCTAGCCAGACATCATTATATTTTGATGTCTGTTTTACAACACTTGCATATGAAGTTTTTGGCAAATTGAACAGTGGAGCGCTGTTAACATGCACTGCTTCATGCGAAGTTGGCGGCAGTTCTTCATCAGAATTGCGAAGTCTTTTTTGATTCCTAACCTCCGCAGAGGATGCATTGATATTGTGGTGATCATGGCGTGAAAGATCGTGAAAATCCGGTGGTTTAGGCGGGATCGGCGTCGAAGTTTCCTCCATCGCGCAACATTCACTTTCCATAGCGGTTATTAGCGGTTATATCCTTTCCAGTTTCTTCCGTTAAAATAATTGAGTTATGCTTCTATATAAAAAAATTAGACTCGAAGTAACGAGTGCTACAATTTTTAGTCTTAGATGACAAGCTTTAGATTTTCAATTTAATTCACATCTCGCAATGGAATTTGAGTATTTGATTGCGCAATTAATTGTGAACGTTTCATGTATTATATCATTCTAATACATAACAAAAGTTCCATCGTCCTCTCAAATATTCACATACACAAACACATGTAACTCCAATATTTATAGTTTTCATCATAGTGATTTCTGAATTTTATTTTTGACATTTATATAGATTTCTTTATCCATTGTGTGATTCAAAACTACAATTAACCATTCATTGCACATAAACAAAAGGCAATTGATTGTCCTAATGGTGTTCTATTTGGGAGACCCTTTTGCTATTTTGCCCTAACCCCTCTTCATAAGGGCAACATATTTCCAGTGCATGTTTCCAATAATTAATTTGCTTAAAATAATCAGGATAAGAAATTATGATGTCCAGTAAAATACTAACAAACAACAATTTTGCACTTTTCAATATCTAAAATCTTCTATTATCGCTTAGGCTCAGTTTGGTTCCCTGGAAAATGGGAGAAAATAAGGGAAAATAAAGGAAAATGAGGGAAAAAAAGATTTTCTAGTAAAATATTGGGAAAAATAAAAATTTTCCTTATTTTCTATGTGTTTAGTTGTATATTGATTTTTCTGGGAAATGGTTAAAGATACTTGTAGATTGGTTCTGATTTGAATATATTTTTTTATCTTTTCTAGAGATTTCTTTTATCTTCCCGAAAAATCTTAACTTACTAAACAACTAGGAAAAATATTTTTCTTCATTTTTTTTCCCCATTTCTTGGCAAAAAAAGAGCCTTAATTAATTTAAAAAACTTTCTTTTTCTAAAAGCATAAGTAGTAAACATTTTTGACTAGGGTTCCCATACATGCAAACACAACTTAACACAAAACAAGAAAAGTTTTGCTGGTACAAGCTGGCAAAGAGATTTTGTGGACGCCCCAAAGATTGGATATGTTTATTTAGGATCCCAACTCATAGTGGTCTTATTAAACTAATTCGAATGTATATTTCTTAATATGGCAGGCCCAATTATAGACCTACTTTGAGGGCCCTAGCTAGCTAGGACATGCCACTTTGGAACAATATATTGGACTAATTGAGGTGGAAAAGAAAAGTGCTGATTAATATTTAGGAAAGAAAAGTTGACAAGTTCTAATAAATTCGAAATGCTTAATGAATTTCGAGTTCCATTTCATTGGATGGCAACATATCGGTATTGTTTATACTAACTTTTGAAGGAAAAACTATTATCGAATTTTTGTACGAATAAATGCATTAAAAATTATAACCAAGTCCAAATGAACGCTTCAACCTCACAACAGTCTTGCACATATTCTTTGTGTAAAGTCCACTATAACATGAAAGAATGTTGTTTTTGTAACTCCAAACCAAAGTAAGAACCGTTCATTCTTTGAATCAAATCTCCGATTATGAGTTCCCATTAGAAAGTAACAATTGTATCATTTCTTCACAATTAGAACAAAATAACAAATCACGTGCAAGTTTAATAAACCCATGATCCTAACGTTTTTAGATTATTTGTCAATTCAATATGGTGCATCTTTGACTTCTAGTCAATTGTCTAACTTATTTAGTTATATTAAATGTTAGTCTCCTATACAAATTTCACAATAAAAACAGAAGAATGGATAGAAAAAAGTATTATCTCGATTGCTCATGAAATAAAGTTTATCTCCAACATTTGTCATTATACGATTAACACCCACAATCAAGTAGAAATTATTGGATTGAGGTGCAGAACGTCACAAATCTCTTAAAAACGGTCATACTCCCGTAGGAAATTTTATGCAATGCAGTAGGTTGCACACACACAACCGCTTTAGGAATACAATAACCCAACCTTTCTTTGTTGTTAGTTCCTTGCATCTGCACTATTAGAGAAATTTGAAGCGATACTAACACCTTTCTTTGCCCATGAGATACTCACGTAAAGAAAAGAGTGCTTATTGGTGATATACGAAATTAAGCTCCTCGAATTAGAACTTAGAAGCTCCTCGAAAGAACCCCCAAAATATATAAAGATCAACACAAGACAGATACGATGCTGACAACAAAACCCTCCAAATAGATCAACACAAGACAGATACGCTGCTAATAAGAGAACCCCTCAAATTTATCCTCCTATAAAGATCCCCACAAGACAGATACGACGCTGACCCAAGACCTCCCCCCCCTCCCAAATTCTTATCTTATCTTCAAAATTCATTGCAGCTCAGGACACCCGTCCGACTCTCATTTTTCCATTCATATACTGCCACTTCGAAGAGGCTTAATACAAACGACATGCATCTATCTATAAAAAGCCCTCCCTTTTTATTGTTAGAGGGGGGATTTTTCCCCCCTGTAAAATAGAAAAACTAGTCAATCTAAGAAGTTTACTTCCACCTTCCTTTACATTAATTTTTATCCCCATTCTTCGGATCGGAGAAAAGCCAACCCACCTCTGTACATTTTCTCTTTATTATGAATACGAAATCCCCTATTAACACTTATAATTATAAGAAGTATGATTTTCTTGTTGTAAGATAAATCTTTATAGTATTTATCTTTCCATAATTGTGGTTTAAGGAATCCTAGTTTTCTAGGAATATATGTTAATTCTATATTCTAGTTACCTAATTATATTATGATTAATTAATAGAGTTATTTCCAATTAAGACTCTTCCGTGATGGACAGTCGAGATTAAGTTCTAATTAAACCCTAACTGGAACTTGGTCCTCTTTTCACCTATATATACTATGACTTTACCCATCATAAATCATACTCAAGAAACACATAAATAATGTGTATAGGGAGAAGAGAGAAACCAAGACTTTCCATCAATTGTTCGTTGACGGTTCGTGCTCACGCCTAGCTGCTTTCTACCACGACACGATGAACGGAGGTATTTCTTTTTTCTATTTACGTGTGAATCTATTTGTGACGTCATGTAGTTCAAGACGATTAAAGTCATGTAAAATTATATTTAACATGTGGTATCAGAGCTTAGGTTAGTGAACGCATGATTGTCCTTTAAATATATAGATTCAAATTATCACGAAGAATTGAGATTATTACGTGAATTTCATTGAAGCAATTTTTGGATTTAATTTTTTTTTATGCATCTCGATCGCTTATCGTAATCAATATGAGGCATGTAACATGTATAAACTTTCGACATTATGTTTTCGTTTTGACGACAGTATGAAAGAAAAAAGCGTGTTTCTGTTCCTTAATTGTGTTAAATTTTATATATGCTGAAGGATATAACATGGGGTATCATTAATTCTTATTATATTGTGCATATCGTGTAATTTGTTTAAGAAGTGGTGCATGCTAATGAATTCTGAGAACGTACTGTGCTTATTATGAATTATATATGTTGCTCTTATTTGTATGATCACAAGTACAATTGCTCTTATGAACATATATTATTATATTATTTGTCTTGTCATGTAAGTTTAGTTATTCAGTATTGTGACATGATGAAATTGATTGTTTATTTTGATGTTGATCGACATGCCTTATTTTATTTACTTGAGTTTATGGTTAGTATGAGATCATAATCATCACGTTGCCTTAGCTTAGAGATATTGATAAGGAAATTACTTAGTATAGCTTAAGCCTTTACTTCCTTAAATATAATGATACGGATATTACATAATCTATCATAATGTACCTAAGGCGAAGTCGATTCTACTTCAGAATTCAATATCCATCAATATTATAAGAACAATTCCTTACTGTTAAGGAATTTAACGTAATAAATTACGTTTTATTAAGGTTAGAGATCACCACACTGACTTTAACACTAAAAGATAAAAGATTTTCAAATCACAAATTATACTACCATTATCAAGATAGTTGATGAACCTTATGAATTAATTGATGGTCAGGCAATCAAAAATCATATTAATTTTCACCAATAAAATAAGTAATATATACGTAAACCAAAGAAATCCACAAATTTCCAATGTTTTATTAAAGTTAGTATAATACTTAAATCAAGAATATTGAATATTACGACTCTTAATGGTATTATGTGTAGACTTTATAGTGACTGCCCACATGAGCGCTATATTTTCTTGTCGTAAATATTCCAAAAATTATGTGTTGTTTATGTCTTACACCTCAATTAATAAATTTATATCTCAATAAATTGCAGCAATTTTTCCCGCACAATTGTCATCATGCGTCTCAGCTGTCCCACTTCTCACGGGAACCAACTTCTCAGAATGGAAAGAGAAAGTTGAATTCACCTTGGGGGTACTTGATTTGGATTTGTCTCTCACAACTGTGAAGCCAGATCCCATTACGAATGCAAGTACTACTGAACAGAAGGCTCTCCTTAAATCTTGGGAGAAGTCTGATAGACTAAGCATTATGTTCTTACGAATGACAATTGCTGCCAACATCAAAACTTCCCTACCCACAGCAGTAAATGCTAAGGGTTACTTAACCTCAATAGAAGAACGTTTTAAGACTGCAGACAAGTCTCTTGCTAGGACACTTATGGCAGAACTTACAACGATGAAGTTTGATGGCACACGCTCTATGCATGACCACTGCATTGAGATGATGAACCTTGCAGCTAAGTTGAATAATTTAGAGATGATGGTGGATGATTCTTTTCTCGTTCAATTTATTCTAAATTCTTTACCTCCTCAGTACGGACCTTTCCAAATTCATTACAACGCTATTAAGGAAAAGTGGTATGTTAATGAATTGGCTAACAAATTGGTTCAAGAGGAGGGCAGGCTGATCAAACAAGGTATTAGGGTTGCACACTTTGTCCAAGGAGCTGGATCTAAAGCACAACTCAAGCCATAAAAGAGCACCACCCAGAATGAATGACTCTAATCAACCAACAGAGAAAAAGGAAAAAAAAAGATGACCGGTGCAAATTTTGCAAAAAGACTGGACACTTTCAGAAAGATTGTCATAAACGAAGGGAATGGTTCGAAAAGAAAGGTAAACCTATGGGTTTCGTAAGTTTTTCTGAATCAAATAATTCCTATGTTTCTCCTCATACTTGGTGGATTGATTCTGGTGCTAATGTTCATGTTTCAAATTCCATGCAGGGATTTCTTACGACCCAAACCACAAACCCAAGTGAAAACTTCTTATTCATGGGAAACCGAGACAAAGTCCCAGTTGAAGCTATTGGAACTTATCGTCTCATTTTAGATAGTGGATTTCAGTTAGATTTATTTCAAATTCTTTATGTTCCTTCTATTTCACGTAATTTAGTTTTAGTAAGCAAACTTGATAGTTGTGGCTTTAAAGTTAATCATGGAGATGGTTGTTTTAATTTAATTTTAAATTCTGATTATGTTGGTTCTGGAATTCTAATTGATGGGCTTTATAGATTTAATCTTGCTTCTCAATCTTCTGAAACTCATCTCACCCTGCATACTAATGGTGAAACAAAACATAAGTCGTCTAAAAATAACTCTTATTTCTTATGGCATAAAAGGCTGGAACATATTTTCAGTGAAAGAATCAAAAGATTAGTTAAAGATGAAATTCTTCCAAGTTTTGATTTTACTAATCATGAAGTATGTGTTGATTGCATTAAGGGTAAGCAAACAAAACACACAAAGAAAGGAGCCACAAGAAGGAATCCTAGTTTTCTAGGAATATATGTTAATTCTATATTCTAGTTACCTAATTATATTATGATTAATTAATAGAGTTATTTCCAATTAAGACTCTTCCGTGATGGACGGTCGAGATTAAGTCCTAATTAAACCCTAACTAGAACTTGATCCTCTCTTCACCTATGTATACTATGACTTTACCCATCATAAATCATACTCAAGAAACACATAAATAAGATGTATATGGAGAAGAGAGAAATCAAGACTTCCCATCAATTGTTCGTTGACGGTTCGTGCTCACGCCTAGCTGCTTTCTACCATGACACGATGAACGGAGGTATTTCTTTTTTCTATTTACGTGTGAATCTATTTGTGACGTCATGTAGTTCAAAACGATTAAAGTCATGTAAAATTATATTTAACACTTGTTTCTTTCAAATAGATATCCATACTCCTTTATTTATATATATCAACAAAACACTTGATATTCTAACTCCCACGTAATGACAAGTTTAATACATGGTTTAAACTGCTATTTTTTACTATATGGCGTTATTATAGGCAGTAAGTAGTGGGATTATCATTCACATTGGTGGGGGTAATAACCATAGAGGTTATGGGATCTCACTCTTTAATTTTCAATAATTCACACGTTTATAACATACAAGACTTTGACTCCCTCTAACTAGATAAAACAGTCTTGTAAATAATTCTTATTATATTTTCTATCTGTGGCAGAGATGTTAACCATGTCGTATCAAAAACGATAAGCTTAATATTCCTCACAAAAAAGGTTTGATTTCTGTTCTTCTTCTTCTCATGATCATCTATGTTTGATCTTTATTTTATATGTTTGGGGTAACTGAATTTTATTTTTAGCTTCTTTTACAATTGTTAATGTTTAATTATCAAATAACGAACCAATACGTGCATGATTCAATCATAAAACACAAGCTTCCATCTAATTATCCAATATATATTTGGAACTAACGTATGATTTCTATCTAAGAGGATGGGAATTTTTCAATCGCAGTATAAACCCAATTAAATTACTACCTTACATATATAGTTCTCTGAAGCCACGATGGGTATTGTTTTGGGTATTTTTTGATATTTCCTATTTTTAATATGCAATAAAATAACGCAGAAAGGGAGGAAGGTTGGAGCAGAACAAATGGGAGAAGATATGATCTCAAAAATATTTTGGGTAATGATTACTGAGCACATATAATAGCGCTACATTGGCTTATAAGACAAAATAGCATAACTGGAATTACAAATGCAACTACGATAAAAACGTAATAAAATGGATAAGTGAAAGCATGCTTCATCATACCGCGCGCTATTGGACGGTCCATATCTCTACCACACGTGAGAGTACGATCTATTCTTGTGCAACGTCTCAAACGATCCCATTTTTGCGAGATACACATGTAGACACATTAATTTTATGTCTAATTAAATTAAATGATGGTAACTCTTAAGATGCAAGAAATACAAAATATATTTTATTTAATCTTAATATTTTGAGAGATTAAAATAAATATATTAATTATATCTTAAGACAAGGAAATAATTGCTCTTCAAATCTCAAGACATGGAGAGTCTTCTCCTCCAAGTCTCAATCTTCAAGAGATGGAAAAAATTCTCCACCAAATTTAACACAAGGAAAGAATTCCCCATCAAGTCTCAATCTTCAAAAGATGGAAAGAAGATTATCTTAGATAAAGTCTTCCATATCAAGGAATTGTAGACGCGATCACAACCGTTCATCTCATCAGGAGATTCTAATTGAGATTCACTCCACAACTATAAATAGAGGTGGTCTTGAAGAAGAAAAAAACACACACGAAATATTCACAAGTTGAAGAGGGAAAAGCTCTAAGTTTTTCGCTCCACCAAATTCATCCATCTTCAAGCGTTCTTCGTGGCATTCAAGGTATCCTTCAACCATCTTCAAGCGTTTTTCGCGGCATTCAAGGTATCCTTCAACCATCTTCAAGGTGTTCTTCGTTAAGAACTCCTTTCAATCCGCTATCAAGCCTCAAGTTCATCCAAAACCGCTTTTTGAAGACCGAGTCTCTGCCAAGAAGATCAAGTCTTCAACAAATTCAAAAAATCAAAATCAAATTCATACCGTTCTTCAACAACATTCAAGTCAAAATCCGTTTGATCTGAGATCAAGTAACAAGACCCTCGGAAAACGGTTTTTGAAGATCAAAATCCGTACTAGGAAGATCAAAACCCACATATTCAAAGAACGGAGGACAAAGATCACACCATCCTTCATCAAATCCTTAAGTCAAATCGATGTTCATCAAATCTCCAAGTCAAATCGATGTTCATCAAATCTCCAAGTCAAATCGGTGTTCATCAAATCCCCAAGTTAAATCGGTGTACATCAAATCTCCAAATCAAATAAGTGTTCATCAAATCCTCAAGTCAAATCCTCAAATCAAATTACAGTTTAATCCGAGATCAAGTCCAAGACCCCCGAATTAACGTTTTTCTAAGTTCAAATCATTTCAGCGAAGATCAAATTGAAGAGTTTCACTACAAATTTTGCTATTGTTCTTGTAGAATTGAATCAGAGGATTAGATAGAGATTGAACTACAATTGTACTTTTAAATTTACTCAAATATTATTTTGTAATCTCTTTCTTATTTTTATTTTTAGAATTCAAGAATTTGTCGTTACAACACATAACTCAAAAATCAGACCTGATTACTCTTCATTCTTCCAAGATAATATTTTTACACTATCCTCTCCTTTTTCAATTTCAATCTCTTGTTATCCAATTTATTTATGCCAACTGATTCTTGTTTTATTTTGCAAGGTTATTACATACCCTCGGCAAATCAGATCCTTGAGCCCAATGATCAAAATTGGGGAATTTGGTCACCACAAAACTGAAATCTTCCCACGTGGTGAGGTCTGGCCCGAAGTTGACCCACTAGACGAGGATTGAGGCATGCCCACATGATGAACCTCTTAGCTAGAACACCAAAGGATAAACCTTGGCAACCCTAGATTCATCAATGAAGGATAGGTTAGGACAATGTAGTACATTAGGAATAAGCTTTTTCTTCAATAACAACACGTGAAACACCGGGTGGATCTGGGATCCAGGTGGTAGAGCTAATCCATAAACAATAGTGACAATTCGTTTAATGATGGTGTATAGCCCGTAAAAACTATAACTGAGGTTAAGATTGTGGCGGTCTTCAAAGAGAATAGCCTATTTCACGATTACCGAAGAGGAGATAGACCAAATTTTGGTGAAAAAGTTGTAGCTTTAGTAATACCTCATCACCTACCTTAAAAACCCTCTTCATCCGATGTTTATCTGTGGAATTTCCATGTGTTGTGCCCTAAGGAGGTTGTTGATGGAGACTTTGATGTAGCTTACAAAGAATAAAAGTTAACAAATAAATGTTACATCTAAATTCCTCTTGTCGCAAGTGCACGAATCAAATAATAATAAAATGGTAAGTGTAGTTATAAACCAAGTATCATATCCCAAAGGAGTAGTGAATTAATGTATGAATCACTTAAATGCAAAACACTAACGGTTGTCACGTTTCTTTTCTCTTGTGTTTGCAAGATAACTGTTATGCTATAAATGATGTGAATGTTATGAATGCCATGAATATAGAATATATCTATTCTATAATGCAATGAAAATCTAACTAAGATGCAAGGAAAACAGTAAATATTAGGATGGTGGTTTGAGTGCAAGAAAACAATTAGAGTAATTTAAATAACTAATGAATGGAAGAAGAGATTAGTTATGCTAAATCTAAACTAACTAATTCTACTAAATCATAATGGATTGAATG
Source organism: Linaria vulgaris (assembly GCA_948329865.1). NCBI lineage: Eukaryota > Viridiplantae > Streptophyta > Magnoliopsida > Lamiales > Plantaginaceae > Linaria > Linaria vulgaris. Next base: position 70,698,172 of record OX415251.1, read on the forward strand.
GATTGGTTATGAACAATAATAGTAAAGATTGTTTAGAAGTTGGGTTTCACAATGACTTAACCATATTACTTCATAAACAAACTACCTATATTTATTTACAGTGTTTGATGATAATTTAATATTTGCATGTCTAATGAATCCATGACCTATAACAGGAGTTATCCCAAGCATAAAATCTAAGAGTCTCTAATAAGCTATTATGTTAACGGATCAACCCAATTGTCAGTGTGTGTATATATATATATATATATATATATATATATATATATAAATACAAAACAAAGTACAGAGAACCTACTTGATAAAGTTTGTAAGGATTTATTGATATCACAGATTATTGTACAACGTTGATTACTCCATGAACAAACATTGTAATTGAACTCTCACTTATTTTTTCTAACTATTTAAACTCTACTTAAATTCTCACTGAAATTCTCACTTGAAAGCCGAAAAATATTTGGGGGTTTTCAATTAAATAGATCTTTGTCTTCCCATGTATTTTCAGTTCTAGAAATAACATTACAATTTTCACTCGACTCTGATGATGTGGAGGAAGAGGCCATATTTCCAAAAACTGTGTTCATAATTATAACTTCTAATTATCTTACAACTTGGATCAGACAACAGAAATCTATGCTAAAAACTCAAAGAGCCTGTTACACGTGTCGAAGTCCTTTAGTTGTAGGAAATTTAGATTTGTCAACAAAATAACATAACAATATTCATTATACTCTGATAGAATGTATCAGAGCCAAAAAATCCGGGAAGTGTGTAATAAATATAATGACTTCGATATTTGGAAACCCCCAAATATCGATAAAAGTACTATTTATAGAAAGTCTTTATTATATATATATATATATATATATATAACTAGCTTAGCTGTACACTATGGTGGCCCCTTGTTAGTGCTTCCGTTCATCGAGCAAGAGTAGGATTAGTCACACAACATAAGTAACTATTCAATCTAGACAAGTAAGATCATCAAACGCACATCAAGCGAAAAAAAATAAACATATTCATAAACCACAGTTACTCCCCTACTCTAAATAACGAGTAGGTTAGCTCGTCATAGTCATGAGTTCAACAATCAATAAAGAATTGAGTAACATAGACAAAGTAAAGAGATTAAGAAAAGCTTCTTGGACTTGGTGGAACTTTTTTGCTCGACTATCTTCTTGACTCCTTTGTGCTATCTTATTCTTCACGAACTATTTTCTCTCAAACAATGACTTAACTAAACTAGAATAAGACTTTAATGGTGTTTAACTCTGAAAACAACCTCACAGGGTTTTTTGTAAACTTTTGTAAGCGGTGTAAATGGTGCTTTGAGGTGGTGGTAGTCCTCCTATATTTATAGGAGAGTCTTGATGCCCTAATTTCGTGAACAACCGTAACCTAATTTGTGCAAAAGATCATTCAGTCCTTATCAGGTGTGATATGTCCTATATCGCTTGACTGTCGCGCCTGCCAAGTGCGATCACTGTTGTCGTTGCGCCTACCCACTCGCGCCATATCATGTTATTTCTTGCAATCTCCTAATTTTCTCCTTTTAATCGCGCCACCTTCGATACTTGCAACGCTTTAGCGCCTCTCACAGTGCATAGAGCTCCAGAAGTAGTGTCTCAAAAATTTGTCTCAAAAAGCATCTATTTTGTCCTCTTTTAGCTTCGCTTTGTCTTATCTCGATAAAATCCTAGAAAAACATGAAACAAATACTAAAACCAATAAATATGCAATAAAAATAATACAAAAGCATAAGAAAACGAGTATCTTAATGTCTATAAATAAACACTCATCAGTTGTCTTTAGGCTAAGGGCTTAGTTTGAGTCGTTCTGTGATAACGCACTTAACATCGGAGTTAGAAGAGTTTAAATAAGGACCAATTGCTAACTGATCTGGTACAACACCCTACAAGTATTGACATGGGGTGATCTTCAAGTTTAAATGGAAGTTGGTGTTGGACCAGTACTCTGTGTGAGGTAAAAATCTGTGTCATTTCATGGGGTTGTCAAAAACCAGGCCTTTGAGATAATTTTGAAAGCACTGGTTTAGCTTTTCAGTCTAACCATCAGACTAGGGTGATATGTGGATAAATATCCAGTTTAACTCCCATCAAACCAAATAGTTCTTGCCAAATAAATATGGTAAAAATCTTATCCTTATCACTAACAATGCTCATGGACATCCCATGCAGCTTGTAGATGTGATCTAGAAAGACTAGCAAGATCCTTAGTAGTGTATGCGTGACTTGGGGCTATAATATGTCCATATTGGTCGCTAATACTCACGAAAGTTTTTTACCAACGCTAAGAACTTTGGGAGGCCTTCAATAAAGTCTATAGCAACGTGGGTCCAACTTTGATATGAAATAGGCAAACCTGAGTAAGGCGTATGCTTTGACTTGGGTCATCTTACAAATGTCACACATCTGCACAAACGTGTGCACAACTTCTTTCAAATGAGGCAAAAAGACAAGGGTTTCTGACCCCTAAATAAGTTCCCCGCGTCTTAGAATTCCCTCTCATAGGTGATTTATGCAGAGATAATTTACTGTCTGAACTGTAGTACTTTGCCAATGTAGATCCTCTCTTTAAACCTCAATACCCTAGGAATAACTGAGAAATCATAACAGGTGTTGGGTCAAAAACCTTGATAACTAGGATATTCAAAAAAATAAAATCATCCTCATAGTAGTTGTCAACCACCTGTTGTAACCAAACATGTTGAACTACTAAATTATCCTCACGCCCTCCAGATTCACTGAATCCTCTGAACATGGCATCATCCATGTTGTTATCCACCACATTTTCATAATGAATTCAAGCCAAGGCCACCCACCTTTGTTGCAAGACAGATGTGACTTTCCACTCAAGTAAGACCTTGAGGCTCTGTTGATCAGTTTTTTATCGTGAAGTGTGAACCATGTAGGTGATGTTTTCACTTTTGCACAACCATAAAAACAACTAGAAACTCCCTCTCATAAATAGATACTAGTTGATTTTTAGGACATAAAACCTTGCTAAGGAAGGTTATACGTCCACCCTTTTGCATTAGGACAACGCTAATCCCTTTCTCGTTAGAATAAGTTTCCACGACAAATGACTTAGAGAAGTTAGGTAGAGCTAGGATAGGTGAAGACACCGTCAGCTCATTTAACTTAGTAAAAGCCTCATAAAACTCCTTAGTCCATACAAATTAGCCATTCCTCAACATTTGTGGCCTGATAATGAGACCATACCCCTAGATAGACCTTCTATATTAGCCAGTTAAACCCAGAAAACCTCTCATCCTTGACAAATGCAGGTTTAGGCCAATTCACCATACTCTCAATCTTAGCTGAAGCAGTTGCCACCTCTATTAGCCAATGATGTGACCTAAATACTCTCCTTAAGGCTGACCAAAATCACACTTTGACCACTGATGTTGTCTCAAAAGCCCCAATACCACAGATAGGTGTTGCACATGAGAACCCCAATTTTATTATAAATAAGTTTATCATAAGAAATACCAAGATAAACTCAGTGAGATAGTCAACAAATACATGATTCATCATGGACTAGAAGGTTGCTGATACATTGCACAACCCAAAAGGCATGACCAAGAATTCAAAAATGCCCATGGTGTGTTTTGAAAGCTGTTAAATGCCTATCTTCTTCCCTCATCCTGATCTAAAGTAGCCAAACCTAATTAATCTTAGACAAATACACAGATCCATGCAACTCGTCGAACAACTCATCAATGATATGGATGGGATAATAATGTTTCACAATGAATGAACTAAGATTTCTGTAATCCGCACATAGGCGCCTAGTGGAATCCATCTTCTTCACCAGCAGAACATGGGAGGCAAATAGGCTCCTACTGTGTTAGACAATCTCCTCATTGAAAATTGTCTTAACAATGTTCTCAATCTTATCTTTAACATAGTGTGAGTACATGTAAGGGTACTGCGGCTTGGGTAAACTCTCTAGCTTCAGCTATATTTGGTGTTCAATGACAAATGGTAAGCCTTGAGGTTCCATGAACACATCCTTAAAATCCTCTAACAAATTAGTGAGATCAGGATTTCTTGAGTAGTTTTCTGAAATAATAGAGATTGCAAACACGGCATTATATACCTCATCAATTGCAGAGTTAAGCAGTCATTTCATTAACATAAATGATCTTTCATTCAATACCTCGTATCAGGGATTGTAATGTTACCTTCTCATTTGTCCGTCCCGATACTGAATGTAGTGTCATTATAATTCAATTCTATAGGACAATATTATCTTAACCAATCACCCCTCAATATCATGTGTCCAACCCTATCTTCAACAACCTAATTGGGAATTTGAACACATGCCATGCATTTTCGAATGGAAATTAGTGACCATTTGGTCACTTACTAATTTCCTGCTGTCAGTCACCTTCAATACCATAAGGGTAGCCTTCTCAATCTTGCAACCCAGTATTGGTGCTAACTATGTGTCCATGAAGCTGTTGGTAGCCCACAATCAATCAGGATCGGTACATTCTGCCTACTATACTCCCCCAGCAACATGAAAGAGTTGGCACTACCCTTTCCCCTAATAGTATTAACATGCATTTGTACTTTTTCCCACCCAATGTCATCAATACTGCAGTCCATCATAGAGTGCATGTGTCCTCGTTCTATGGCTCTACGTAAGGAAGAACTGCTTCACCTTGCATTTGTGCACAAACTCAAAATGCTCATCACAATTGAAGCAGAGGCCCTTCTCCCTCGTAGCCCTCATCTCAAAATTGTTAGAGGCTTCCTGAAAAGTATATCAGGTGATGTAAAAGTGGGTGGTGTGTATGTTACATTCGTTTTCTTAGTAGAACTATATGCATCCATGAGCCATTTGCCCTTGGCCCATATGGTTACCTCATTCACTTTGTCCTGCTTCTTTGCTAAATTAATGACATGTAGCAGCGTGATGGGGTCAAACAAAGCCACATGATATTGTAGCTCCTCGCTCAACCCACTAACAAAACAAGCAACATGGTAAGTTTCATCAAAATCCTGATTGATACTATGCTAATGTATGTTCATAATTCCTCAAAGTTTGTCTATGTATTCAATGAAAGAGTGTGTGTGTTTTAATCTTGAAATAAGCAATCACATAATCTTTTTTCCAGCTCCTCAAAGTAGGGTGGCTAATGTAACATTTTGAAGATTTGAGGTATCATGCAAAAGCTCAAATTAACCCATGCATTTCCACATCCACTCTCTAACCTTAGTCACATTTTACTTTGGGAAATCAATCCTCGGGTTGGGTAGAGTGCACTGCAACTACGAGTTTTGTACTAGACTGGTTATCAGTAGTTTTTGCAAAGTAATAGAGTATTTAGCATTTCCCTGATGCTGGTGTACCCATGATGGAAGGGTCCTCATTTAGTTCTAGATCTAGGTGATTTGATTTTACATCAACGCAGAAGATGCGGAGAAATCACAGTGTCTAGCTTCTGAAACATACATGAGTTTTGTTTGTTTTTCATCAACATGGCAAATATAATCATAGATCTGGGTGTTTATCACACTGATTTGTTCTTGTGTACTGTTTTAGCCACAACACGACGTTGGTTTTTGTTTTGTAGGGTTTGGTCCATTAGTTTATGTGATTCCAGGAACTCTTTGAACCGCGTATTAACCGTGGATTGGTTTGGCCTTCAGATACCAAAATGTATTTTTTTGGTATTTTTTATTTAATACGCAGGAAAATAAACTAGAAAAGAAGGAAGGTTGGAGCAGAGGAAACCGGAGAAGATATGATCTCAAAATTATTCTTCGATGATAATTATTGAACATTTTTTTTGGAGCAAGAAAGACAATTTCCATTACTAATATGCAAGAGTTACACAAGCCAATCTTTACGATCCAGATAATCAAAGTGACTGGATTGGACTAAGTTAGTTACTATCTACAGTACTATAATCTGTTGCAATGCACATTTAGTTTCTCATGGTTTTTAGCTGGGAATTTTAACTTATTAGTCCTCTATAGTAACCACCTTTCAAAATTAGTCCTTTATATTGCCTCGGGCCGTTTTTGGTCCTCTAAAGTAACAAGAGTTTCATTTTTGGTCCTCCGGTACCGGAATATTCTATTTTTCCCCTGAAAGTGCACATGTCATGCACGTGACTTCAGAATTAAATTTTGTTTTTACATTTTCTATTTAAATATTTAATGTAATTGCACATGCGCCCCCAAAGTCTTTTAAACAATCTCATTGACTCCAAATCCAAATTATTTATTTTCATTGTTTCTCAAATACTTCACATAATTACATTCACACCCAATTTTCTATTTTAAATAAGATAAATATTTTCTTAAATTTATAATAAATATAATTTCCTAAATTTTAAAATAATATATTTTTAAATTTAAGAATCAACAGAAATTTAAGAAAAGAAAAAAATAAAACCCATCTCTCCACCCCCCCACCTGCCCCTACCTCCCCGACCCACCCCTACCCCGCCCCACACTCACCAGAACCGCGATTTGCTGTGGCACCGCCACTGCAAATCGCGGTGATGGTGGTGGTGGCGTCGATTTGACGCCACCGCCACTGCAAATCGCGGTGATGGTGGTGGTGGCGGCGTCGATTTGACGCCACCACCACTGCAAATCGCGGTGGTGGTGGCGTCAAATCGGCGCCACACGCACCATTACCGCAATTTGCAGTGGTGGTGGCGTCAAATGCAAATCGCAGTTCCGTGGTGGGTTTTGGGGGCCGGGGGGTTTGGGGTTGGGGTTGGGGTTGGGTTTTGGGAGTCGGGGGTTTGTTTGGGGGGGGGGGGGGGGTGGGAAGATGACTTTTTTTTTTTAGTAATAAAAAATTATATATCTTAATTTTTTTTTGCATTTCAATAATAAAAATTTATATATATATATATATTTATTTCAATAATAAAAATTATATTTATGAAATAATAATTTTTTTCCTTTTTCTTATTGTTTTTAATATATAAAGATATACTTTTTTTTATATATTTATATATGTTAAGGAATTAAATTTGTTATTGTTTTTAATATATAAAGATATACTTTTATATATATATATATATATGTTAAGGAATTAAATTTGTTATTGTTTTTAATATATAAAGATATACTTTTTTATATATTTATATATGTTAAGGAATTAAATTTGTTATTGTTTTTAATATATAAAGTATACTTTTTATACTTTTTATTGTTATGTTAAGGAATTTATAAGGTAACTTTAGTTTTAAGTTGAGGTTAATAAATATTTATATAAAATTATAAAATATAACCTAAATTAGTTGAATTGACAAAGTTCGAGGGCATAACTGCAATATTCCGAATTATTTTTGTAGTATTAAAGGAATTTATAATTGCAAATATACACATTTTAATATTTGGGGGTGTAAGTGTGATTACACAAAAATATTTTGGAGGGAAAATTGAAAAATCCCCAAATTTAACGCCTGACCGGTTAAATTGAACCAATATTTTGGCCGGAGGACCAAAAATGAAACTCTTGTTACTTTAGAGGACCAAAAACGACCCGAGACACTATAAATGACTAATTTTGAAAGATGGTTACTATAGAGGACTAAAAAGTCAAAATTCTCCTTTTTAGCTCTATACTTGATAGTTTGTATTATCTGCTCCCCTAGATTGTTGTCCATCTTTTTTTTTTTTCTCAAATAAAGCTAAGTTCCTGTTACACCACACTGCATATATTGTTTCTGCAACTGCTGTCTTCAATAGTTTAATCTTCATGCTGTTTCGCTTGCATGCTTGTATCATCCATTTCAGTTCTTCCTCCCAACCCCTAGGGTATGCTGCACTTTTAACAATCTCAGGACTTCCCTCCATACTCTGTTTGTTTCTTTGCATTTGTAGAAAAGGTGATCCATGTTTTCTTGGCTCCCAAAAAAGTTGCATTTGCCGTCTGTATTAATGCCCCATTTCAATAGTCTATCTTTGTTGCCATTCTCTGATGGCATCCCATCCATAGGGTGAAAAGAGCCCTAGGTCTAGCTTGATTCCCATACAACATTTTCCTCTATGCCTCAATTTGTTTGGTCTCTCTAATCCACATGTAGACTCTTTTTTTACAGTATTTACCACTTCTCTCTGCCTCCTCCCATCCTTTATTCCTTACCAGCTGATCTCTTCTCTTGAAAGTTGTTCCCATTAGCCATGAGCTTGTTCCAACATGTAACAATGTTACATTGGCTAATAAGACAAAATAGCATAACTGAAACTACAAATGCAGCTAAGCGTAAAATAGATAAGTGAAAATGCGCTTCATCCTCTCGAGCGCTATTGGATGGCCCAGATCTCTGCAATGCGTACGCTCACGATCTATTATCCTACATTGTCCCAAACGACCCTGTTTTGCCAGATACGCATAACTCGAAAATCAGACCTAATTCCTCATTTTTCAAAGACAAGATTTTTAAACCTTTCCTCTCCTTTCTCATTTTCATTTCTTCCGCTTCAATTTATGTCTCTCCATTCTCATTTTCAATATCTTCCGCTTCAATTTCTGTCAACTGATTCTTATATTTTGCAGGGTCATTACACTTTCTTTTTGTTTTGGATAATTCATCATTGTATGGGATGTCTGCTTATTGCTTAATATAAGAATTCTTGTTATACTGTGTACATCATTTTACTTAATAACGCGAGTACGCGACTACCTTTTCGAGCTTCCATGATCGATTTTCTTTTAGAATTTCTGTTTATTTTGGTCTTATTTTGTCCACGTAATAAACACCATAAAATGTAACAATTAGAGTACAAATAGCCAAAATAATGCTAATCAATTAATCATCGGACTACCTTGGTCCGGAACACCTAATACAAGCTTACTAGGCAAAACAAGTAAATTACAAAGTCAATGTTAAGCGTCAAATTGGTTGCGTTCGATATAGGCGTATTGAACCATGGTCGTTCGATACTAAATATACTGCATTGATCTTGTGTCGAACTGGTGTGCATCGAATTGGCCTAACTCGATGTGGTGCTGAGTGTCGAATGCAAGGTCTTCGATATGGTGCTGTATCGAATGCTCTGAGTTTGATATAAAGACGTATCAAATGCTCGGGGTTCGATGTTGGGTTGGTTTGAATGTGTGTTCAAAAGCCTGGTCCGATTGTCAGGGGACGGTGTATATATAACCACCATCCCGCGGGCCCCATTGGCACTTAGGGAAAATGCATCGAACCGAATCCGTTCGCTGCTCCACATCGAACAACGGGAGTTCGATGCGCATTTAATATCGAACCACTACAAGAATTTGGGGTCAATAGTGACCGAAATGCAGTCACTATTGACCCCCCTTGTGGTCCCTGATGGTCAATAGTGACCGCGTTTGAGTCGCAGATGACCGATCACTATTGACCTCGGTCACTTGCCATCAGTGACCGAAATTAGGTCCCTGATGAGGGTCAACAGTGACCGGAAGATTAGTGACCGCTTTCCGGTCCCTGTCTATTTTAAAACATTAGTGACCGCTTTCAGGTCCCTAATAATGTCAATAGTCACCGCAATTCGGTCCCTACTAATATTTATGAATATTATTAGGGACCGAATTGCGGTCACTAATATTAAAAACAGTGACCGCAATTCGATCCCTACTAATATTCATAGATATCTATGAATATTAGTAGGGACCGAATTGCGGTCACTATTGACCTGTACGAAAAATAAAAAAAAAACACTAATATTCCGGATTTAATTCGGAATATTATTGTTTTTTTTGTAAAATTATGATTTTAACAAGATCAAAACCATAAAATAATGAAGAAAAAGTTAATATAATGACATGAATGTAAAAAGATGAAAAAAATGTCTAATAATAGAAACTATAATATGAATGAAAACAAAAAAATGAATGATTAAAAAGATAATAAATGAATGAAAGAAAGAAAGAAAATAAAGTGTAGATCCAAAATAAAGAAAGAAAGATAATAAAGTGTAGATCCAAAATAAAATAAAAAGAGTGAAAGAAAAGAAAGTGATTTTTTGGATTTATGTTGTTGTGTTGGTGTGTTGGTGATTTTTGGAGAAAAGAAGAGAGTGTTGTTAATTATGTTGGTGATTTTTGGAGATAATGAAATTTAGACGTGTAAGAGTGGTGAGTATATATAGAGGGGAGGTTGAAAATTTCAAATTTTCGTCAAATTCAAATTTCCCTCTTAATCCCGCCTAAAATTTTCGCCCAATTTCAAATTTCTGGATTTCAGTGACCGCATTTAGGTCACTAATATATATTAGGGACCGCTATTAGGTCACTAATATTTTGTAGTGACTGCAGTGCGGTCACTGTTGACATATCAGTGACCGCAATTAGGTCCCTAATAATATTCATCCATTTTAAAGTATGAATATTAGTAGGGACCGCAATTCGGTCACTGTTGAGTCAATAGGGACCGCAATGCAGTCCCTGCTGAGTCAACAATGACTGCAATGCGGTCCCAATTGACTCAATAGTGACTGCGTTGCAGTCCCTATTGTCTCCTACACTTTAAAATCGATTTTTTTTTTATTGATTTTGGTGTGTTTGTGATTCTTAGTAACCAAACTCATTGTAAATGTGAATTGAAGTAATAACTGATTGCAAAACCAACCTCATAGTAGTTTAGTTGTGGATTAATAGATTGATTGAGATTGAATGAGTTATTAACGTTGGAGATCTATTTCATGTTCTACAACTAATCATCACTAGTTAGTTGTAGTTGTAATTTGTTTTTATGCTTTACTTCACTAATGTTAGCATATATATGATTATGAGGCATAAATCATCACATCAAGTAATCATTATACTTATATGTATATACAATTAGTTTGTCATTATGACATTCGTCGTACAAAATAATAAGAGCATCGTCAAAGTGGTCCGTTCTCTTTACATAATGTTTGGATTTACAATGCGTCATTGAAATTATTGTTGTTTTAACTCTTACAACGCGGCACCTCGAACCATCTTAAAATATCGATTTTAAAGTATGAATATTAGTAGGGACTGCAATTCGGTCCCTGTTGATTCAATAGGGACCGCAATGCAGTCACTGTTGTGTCATTAGGGACCGCTTAGCGGTCACTATTGACCCCCCAATGTCAGTAGTGACCGAAAAGCGGTCACTATTGATAACGGCCAATGTCAATAGCGACTCAAGTTGAGTCACTATTGGTAATAGCCGTTGTCAATAATGACCGCTTTCCGGTCACTATTGACAACGGCCAATGTCAATAGTGACCGCAAAGCGGTCACTATTGACATTTGCGGTCACTATTGACATTTGTGGTCACTATACCAATTCGGGCATTTTTTTATTTATAGAAGGAATCAGCGACTCAACTTGAGTCGCTGATTGCTTCCAGATATTGGACGGGCATTTGAGGCCCAGACTTTGGCCTATATTTTGGCCCAATTCGGGCCAAAATGTGTGGCCCAAGTCATATATTTGAATTCAGCGACTCAATGTGAGTCGCTGGATTTTCCTGAGGTCAACAACGCCTCAATTTGAGTCGCTGTTGGCCTCGTACAAATCTGCGACTCAGGTTGAGTCGCAGTTGTCTTCACAAGTCACTGAAGACAAGTGACTCAACTTGAGTCACAACTGGGGGGTCACTATTGACCCCCAAATCTTGTAGTGAACAGTGCATGTTCAATGTACTATTCAACAGACCGGTGCTATTGGGCCGGCCCAATACATGATATTGGGCGAGTCCTAAAATATCCCATCATTGTTCTTACGTGAAATGTGCAGATGTTGCATCATGCATGTAGCTTTTCATATGTCAGAGTCTCAGATATCTTTTTAACTGCATGTAGCCTTTATAGTCTTTTTTAGTCATAAACAATTATTATTAACTAATTTTGCCCCGTGGAATGTATCCTCATTTGCTTGTAGCCTCCCGCTAATCCAGGTATACCACGCGAAGGACATAAATTGTTATTCTATCTTATATGGAGAATACAACTTTTAATCGGGATCAAAAAAATGGTACTAATACATAAAGTAAAGATATATATATATATATATATATTGATTACATATCGGGCAACTATTTTGTGATTTATTGTTTATAAATAGCTGGACACCTAAAAGAAAATGCAATTTCTATTTTCATTGCTATTTTATTAGTGGTACCAAATACCAAGTTGCTAAAATTTAACACGGTTTGAAGGTTTAACGAATTATCGCACTATATGTCATTATGTATAAAAAACACATGTAATGTTTATTTTTTATTTTTTTGATAAGATAAAACACAAGTTATTAATTTGCAAGGTGTAGAAGGAACAAAAAAGGGTGGAAGCACCAAAACCGTGTAGAAATTCGTTTGTTCTAGTTAGACAGACTGTTAAGAGTAGTTATACATTAGTGAATTAATTTAATAAAGACAAGTTGGCTAAAAGAGGGTTTTCATTAAACAATGCAAGGGTTCGTTCTCGCCCCAAAGATGGAGTAGTAATTAATGATAGAGAAAACGTCCAAAACAATTACGTCCAATTTTATATAATCCAGACAGATCTGTTGTACGAAGCAAATCTCTTAAAGAAATACACACAGTGGAGAAGGTTCAGTGCACCTGATATATAGTAAATTAAACTTTATTTATCTTTATAGAAGTTAATTCAATAAACTTAGAGATAGTTAAATAATTCTCAAATGTGTATTAACTATTAAGGATTCTCCCTTTGCTCTAACCTTCGGCAGTATTGGGCGTCGAGAGTTTGTTTGCCATGTGGAATTACGTGCGGGTGCGCGGAATCCATGATTTAGGCATTTAGCCAATCTTGACTTATTCGTAGACCTAGTGATATATATATTGACATGTTAGACCTAGTGATATTCAGATGTTTGTTATTTTTATGTAAACTAATACACTAGATGAGAAAAAAGAAAACTAGAACACATATTTCCCATCAAATAAAAAAACTGAAAACGCATATTCACCATCCCAGCTAGCCAGCACGATGCGTAAGAAATATTTTCAGAGTGTGAACTCTCTTTACTTTATGAGGATCGTATGGACGATTGTATTACTCTCTTTCTTCTTTCTTCTTCCTTTTTTTTTTTTTTTTTTTTTTTCTTTTTTCATTTCTGAAAAATGATGTTGATAATTTACGTAATTATAAAATACTTATGGTAATTTTCAACAGCTCAAAATTAATCACCACTTTACCCACAGTGTGTGACATGGTGTGCAGATTGAGAGGAATTCGAGCCTAAGCAATTAATTAATAAAGAGACGAAAAGGTCACTTATCAGTTATCAAAAATAAAAGTATGAGTAATTAATGAACCAAGATTCCATTCGAATAAAGTCCTTATCCATCTTGTTAGTTTTTCTACTTCAACTTACGTGTCTACTTTATGTAGACGAATAACATGATTTGTCTGATATGCTCCGTGATCCACAACATCTCTCACTCACAAAAGGGGTGGTGCTCCATAGAAGTTCCTCGAATAACACGATGTATGTAAATTCCAATATAACATAAGTAGATGTCATGTATACAGTATGGAGCCGTTTGATTTTAAAGATGAATTTTATCTCAAAAATATGGTATAGATTAGAAATAATATAAAAAATTAGGATTTCTGTAATATTTAATATGTATCACTTGTTTGGTTGAGAAGATTAAGTGTCAAAAATAAATGATTACTTCAACAACTTTTTGTTTGATTTGGGTCATTAACATTCAACTAACAATTTTTTTTAAATCCTTTTTTTATTGTTGTTTTCAACTCAATGACATACTGTATGTTTTTCTCACAATTATATATTATCAACAAAATATATAAAAATAAGATGAAAATAAATGTATTTTTAAAATGGGGGTGATATGAGAAAAGAACTTAGAATCTTTTTCCTTTTCTATTTTGATTTTAGGAATCAATAAGTATTTTTATAATTATTAAAATATATTAAATAATTTCGTAAAGTTTTAACATGTTTTATCAAAATCTAATCACATTTAAAGAAGAAGAAAAAAGTAAGACAGGGAAAATTGAAATTTTTGCTGCATGGTGCAAATTAATATTTAATATGTAAGTCACGTGATTAAATATTAAAAACTTGAAAATAAACTATCAAAAAAGTTATTTTTTTTATATTTTTGAACAATAAACTATAAAGTTGTTGTCCATGGGAATCTAATAAATATAACATATAATGTTTTTTGCTCAAACTTTAATTTAGAGGTTTAGTAAATATTGTATCTAATTACGTAATGGAGAAGTGAATTAATTTATACAGGTTTTAATGGAGAACTTCAATGAAAAGTAAAAATAAGGCAAAACCAAGATTATTTATCTTAGGGGTAGAGTTGAGATTATTTATCTCAAATTTTGAGATAAAACCAAACAATTTGGGCATATCTCGCATCTGTCTAAAAAATCAATTTATAGAACCAAATGATAGATAAAATGAGATAAGCCGAGATTTTTCACTTTATCTATGGAACCAAACGGCTTCTAAGTAGTCTGCTTAATTATAAGTTTATAACTAATACGTAACTTTTCAACGTTACTAAGAAGTCGGGTCCCCAATCTTTTATTTTTGTTTATTAAATCTTAAAAGCTAGACCTTATATATAGTTCAGTAAATATGAGATAAAGATCAACGCGTCAAATGTTGAAAATCAATATGCTGATAATTTGTGATGAAAAGAAATCGAAAGATTTTATTAATATGAACGAGCGATTGATAACCGAACGCTTATTGAAAATTACACAACATGATTGAGATGATTCTTTCTCTCTTTGATCATTGAATCTGAAATTACAAAAGTAATGAAGAGGAGCATGTATCAAATCAGTGAATTGATTCACAATTCAAGTGAAGAACAGAGAGCAAAAATCAAACCAAATTGAAAAGGAAACATTGATGAACTTTATTGAAAGATTAATTTCTGTTACAGGAGAGAGAATGAATAATCGAATGAATGATACAGAGGGAGCGTGTGCTGCTTATTTATATTAATCATCAGGATGATTAACTAGCCGTTAATTCTGATTATCCTAACTAACAAACTAATTAACAGAACTTACTATAAAAGGAAAGGTTACAGAAAAGGAAAGAATTGAAAATAAGAACAAATATCAGTGTATATTGCTTAATAGCATGCTAACCAATATGTATTCTACCTGATTTAACGGTTAAATGGGATGAAATTAGTTTGACCTCCAATTTCTAAATGCGAAAAGCTAACTAACTGAATTCAATGGAATTTTGTAAACTTCTAAAATTAGAAATAAATGAAATTAAATATAATTAACATCATATGATAATACTCCTGGCCCATGCAAGGGGCGTGAATATCGATCAAGCCCATCTTGTCCATCATATTCTAAAATGGCTGCAATGAAAGAGGTTTGGACAATATATATGTACTTGGTGTTGATTTTGAATGTGAACAAGCTTTAAGAGCCATTTCTTGCACATTCTCTATGACAAAGAAGCACTCAATTTGGAGGTGCTTTGTGCGCTCATGGTGTACATGGTTATTGTAATGCAGAAGGCACACTTATTATATGTGTAAAGGAGTGGCATTCTGGAATTCTTGATTGATAGGTCACTGAGAAGTTGTTTTAACTAGATAAGCTCACATGTGGTTGCAGCAATAGCTCTATACTCAGCTTCACAAGATGATCTCCTCATAGTTGTATACTTCTTAGCTTTCAAGAAAACCAATGAGCCACCTAAGTAGATGGCATAACCTCTAATGCTTCTGATTGTTTCCTTGCAACCTCCTCGGTCGCCGTCACAAAAGGATTTTATGCGAGGTTCTGATTTGGATGGATACAAAATAACTATACATGGGTATGTCTTTAGGTATCCGAGCACCTTGCACTATGATGATGATGCGCAATTTATGATTACAAATAAGATACAATTGAGTCTCAAAGATCGTAGATCAATCTATCATAATGACTCTCATATCTCATAAGTGTTTTCTCGATTATTTTTATCTCTCCATTTTTTGCCGCACACATACAAACATACGTAATTACATTGAAATAGCTGCTAGGGGCCGTGATGAGTGGGTTATTATAGCAATTTGAGTAATTGATTTCTTATACTTTTGCATAATATTTATGGAAACTTTACTTGTTATAGCATTGTGTCATTGTTTTTGTAGTTTTAGTCGAGTCGGAGAAAAATAATGCTTATTTAGAGTATTTCAGCACTATTTGGTGATACGAGGCAGTAGACCTACGACACTACCAATCGCGCCATAATTTCAAGAAAACGGAATGCAGCGTGAGCAAGAGCAGCACCTCAGGACGACACTGGAAAGACAGGAGCATGATCAGGCGCAATGGAATGCAGATCGTGCTTGTGAGACGCGACAGTCATCCGCGGCGGTACAAATCGCGCCTGGGAGGCGTGGACTGAACAGTCTTTTTACACCAATTAGGTTATGTCTTTTCACGAAATTCGAGCATCAAGAATCTCCTATGGATAAAGAATGACGGACACACAAAGACGACGATGACATATACCACCTACAAACACTTACAAAATTTTACAAAAGTATTCTAGAGTTGAAAATAGCAGAGATTCTACCTTTCAGAGCACTACAATCATTGTTGAGGGAGAAAGGTGATCAAGAAAAGCCAGCAATCAAAGTAGAGGAAAGCAGCAAATAGTCAAAAAGGGAGCACATTGAGATCTCACTGAGATGAAGAGTTTATTCTTTTCTTTTCTTTCTTGCATAAATCTATGATGAATTATTGAGATATTTACGTGACTATGAGTAGCAACAATTGAAGTTTGCACATTTTCTTAGTTGTTAGATTGAACATCTCCATGAGTAGGTGGTTTAGGGAGACGTTGATTAGAAGCAATCATGAGGGAGAAATCCAATGTGAAGGAATTGTCCTTGTCCATATATTGCTCTATATCAAGAGTAGGAGGTATATTGTATCTTGGTTCATAAGATGAGCTATCATCTGATGCATGTGGTTGAGTAGAAAGGAGAGCCTAGTCCTACATTATTTGAGATGAAACATTTATGAAAGGATCAGTACATAGCCTTATGCCAGAAGTGGAATATGCAGAATATAGCCTTATGTCAGAAGTGGAATATGTAGAACCAGTGGTAATGGGTTTCTTATTTTTCAAAGTAAAGTTGTGTTCATAAAACATTACATGTCTTGATATAAAAGATTTATTTGTAAGTAAATCAAGTAATAGATAACCCTTGGTTCCATATGGATAGCCTAGGAAGATGCACTAAGTGACATTTGGATTAAATTTGTGTCTCTGTGCAGAGAGCGTAAAAGCATAGCATAAGCATCCAAAGGTTTTGAGGAGGTTGTAATCTAGTCATTTGTTGAACGACATCTCATATGGTGTCTTGTTTTGTATGATTTTTGAAGGTAATCTATTGATGATGAAGGTTGCGGTGTTGATGCGATTACTCCACAAAGTGAGAGGAGCAACATACTGCAATTTAAGGGACCTGCAACATGTAATTTATGCCGGTGCTTCCTCTCTGTCAATCCATTTTGTTAAGAATCTCAACACAACAACTAGTCTGATGAGTTACTAATTATATCTATGTGTTTTTTCTTTTTTATTTGTTGTCTATCATTTATTTGAATCAAAGACATGAGTTTGATGGATAAATGGGTTCGTATACATTTTTTTTTTTTTGTAAAACAAAAGAATCAAAAAGTAAAACCCAAACCTATCGCTGGTGGTTTCTTGATTTATGGCTAGTTTTAGAAGAAAACCTAAACCAAACACTTCATTCAAAAGCCGAACCGTCCACCTAAATATTAGTTGTGTTTTTGAATTCCTATTAATCTACGAGCAGACCGAGATTGACTAATTCTAGTAAAACTCAAATATAATCGAGCTCGTGTCTTCGTATGTTATTACATGTCTATTAAAAGGTGTTTAGTCACATTCAAATGATTTAAAAATATCTTCATCAGATAAACTACTAAAACTTTATGACGTATTTAAAATTGAGAAAATATGATGTAAGTTACTTTTCGTTCAGAATACTCGTACATAATTAGGAAGTAAAGCCTATAAATATTAAATGAAATCCTTTTTAAATATAATACATGGTTGCCTGAAATAGTGTAGTCAAGTGGTAATAAGATGGGTACATCCCATTAACTCCCTAACATCCCTAACGTATAACGTGTCTCTCACTTTGTTTCTTAATATAAAAGATGTACCCCCTAATGTATGTTAAATACTCCAGGACTAAATTTCACGAACAAAAATATGGACATGTGTCCATGACACCCTCAAAAGGTCGAAGAAAACTTTCTGCAACCGCCAAACGGTCGCCGAATGACGATAGCGAATAAGGCCCGTCGTGCCTCATCCGACCGCTCGGCGGTTGCGGAACGACTTTACCGCGACCCCCGGCAGTTGCGAACTTGCAACCGTCGGTTCGTGACCACCAGGCGATTGCCAGGAAATAGCGACCGTCGGCCAGGCGCGATACAGGCCGCTACCGCCCGACGATTGCAGCGCCGACCGCGACCGCCAAGCGGTTGCGGAGCAGGCCGCGACCGCACGTCGGTTGCGAATGTTATCCGCGACCGCCCAGGGGTCACAACTATTATTCATGCCTTTGACGACCGTTGAACAGCCATGAATAATATTCATACTATTCGCAACCGTCCGGCGTCATGAATAACCTTCATCAGATTAAAAAAAAATTAGGTAATTTACCATAATATAATAATTTTTTTATAGAAAATGAATAAAATAGTAAGATAATGCAAATATGACAAAAAAAATTTAAATAAAAAGAAAGAGATGACAAATGAAAGGAAAAAAAGAGAAGAGAAAGTGTTGGATTTTCTTTTTTGGAGTTGTGAAATTGTAGTAGATTTGGAAAAAGAAAAGAAGAGAAATTGTTGGGTTAATTGTTTTTGGATATGGGAAAAGAAAGGAGAGGAGAAAGTCTTGGGTTTTTTTTTTTTTTTTTTTTTAAGTTGTGAAAGTGTTGTAGATTTGGAAAAATAAAGAAGAGAACATGTTATGTTTTTTTTGGAGAGTATAACTTGAGTGTATTGAAAATTAGAGGGAAGAATGGTAGGTATATGTAGAATTTTCGGTGAAAATTTTGAGTTTTCGAAAAATTCAAAATTTCCCTCGAATCTCGCTAATTCCAAGGCCTTTCGCGATCGCAAAATATTTGAAATTTGAGAATTTTAGAAACTTTTGTGACCGCCTGGGTGTCGCGAGGCTGCCTTCGCAATCGCATGGTGGTCACAAAAGAGGGTCATTTGTGACCGCCGAACGGTTGCGAATAATATGCATGTTAAATTTTTTGAATTTCGGATAGTCATTTAAGGCGCGTTGTTTGTTAAATTCTTAAAGTAGTTAAAACGAGATAAATTATAGGATTTTATCGCACAATTGTATATAACAATTAAAACAACTTACGGCACATTTGGATGCCCTTAATAAGTCATATTAATTAAATAATATGGGTTTATACCAAATTTGGTTGGCAAAATAAAAGGTAGAAGTGGCCCAAGATAAATTGTTTTTTTGGAGCATTTTCCTAGATAACTAATCTCACCTCCCCCCTATGATAATTTAATGCCACAACCACCAAGTCCAGCTGTTTTGTAAAATAACTTATTTGCCCTTGCTTTTGACTTTATATTTACAATTTGTATTTTAAAAAATTCATTTCTTCTTCTTTCTTCTCCCCTCCTCCCCGCCACCCCCACCCCACGACCACCACCACCGTCACCCCTGTCGCCTCCAACACCGAATCAAAATAGCCCCTTCACCACCATAGACAGTTTCTCCCCCATTTTGCGACTCCGACAAAGTCGAAGATTCGGGGTTAAATCGAAAGCAAATCGAAAGTCCAAATGCGGAGCTTTGGATTCCTCGATTTCATCGTCATCCTGGATTTGGTGATGGGTTTTGATGATTGAGCTACGACTGGGAGTGGGAGACTCAGTTGACTAGAAGGATTTGGGCGAGAGTGGTGGTGGTGGTGGCGGCGGCTTTGACGAGGTCGCCGCAAGGATTTACATCGTTGGCTCCATAATCTTGTGGGGTCAATTTTTGTGATGGAATTGAGTAAGATGAATGTGATGTGTTGGCAGGGGCGGAGCCAATGGGGTGCGAGCAGGGGCCACCCCCTCCCCCCAGCCTCCGGCCACCAGTGATATGTACTATCTATATATATTTGATATATATTATATTTATATTATAAATTTCGTGAGGATATAAGTTAGATATACATTAGTTGGGTAATTAGCAAAAGAGAGATGAACTTTATGTATGTATATATCTTCCCAATCTATCCAGAAATATTTTTAGCTTAATTATAGGAGTTGATCACGCTGATTATATTCATTTTGAGAGGATCACGACTATTTTGCTTTGTTGGAATGAATAAACTCAATTTGTTGCCACAAAGTTTAATATATGTATAATACATAGGAAGATATGTATTTATATTTCTATATATAGGAAGATCTATGTAATTTGGAGATTTAGTGCATAATTGATTTTCTTCTTACCTTTTTTATTTGTTTGATAGATTATTATATGGTAATTTATTCGAGTTTTCGTACTACAATTTATTCTTATGTTCTACAAATAATAAATAAAAAAATATTTGTAAACACCTTTAACAATATTTGAGCATATAATCTATTTTAACATTAAAATTTCTTTGTTATTTCTCTAATATCTATGTTTAATAAGTAGAAATTTAAATAAGCTCATAGATTAAAGTAAACTAACGGTAGTATTTATGATATTGCATAAGTAGAAGATGAATTTGGATTTTTTTTATTTTTTGGTACTGTTTTGTTTTTTTGTTATTTACGCTTATTTTTTAAAGTTTTTATATTAAATTTAGTTTTGAGGAAAAGATATATCAAAAGTAATTTTCTAGTTTTGAAGATGATAATAAATATGAAGTTTTATCTTAAAATTTAAAAATATGAAGTTTTATATATAAGTAATTACAAATATATTGGTGAAATAATGATTCTTTTTCCTTTTGCCACAACTTAAGTGTAGTTTTGGTATTTCAGGGAATTATGTGGATGTGTATGTGCAACCAAATATGAGTTTTAGTAAAATTAAAGGTTAGAAGGTGGAATTTTTTTTGGCAACCAAATGTAAGATTAATTGTTTTATTTAGTGTAATATTGACACTAAATTATATAGGTTTTCAGCTCATGGGGCAACCAAATATGCCGTTAGTATATATGATGATTATTTGTATAACATAAAATAGGTTATTCGGTCTTAACTCGCACAATCACATCTAATATACTATTATGATAAGTCAATTACTAATGTTTTAATCATTTATTACTTCAATTCACATGTAATAATGAGATTTGTTGTTAAAAATCATAAATACATCAAGATGGTTCATCTTAACATGAATATTATTCACAACCGCTCGGCGGTTACAAATGACCCTCTTTCGTGACCGACGAGCAGTTGCGAAGGTAGTGTCGCGACTGCCCGACAGTCGTAAAAACCAATGGTTAGTTGGTTCTGTGACCGCATGGCGATCATGAATGTCATCGGCTAGTTGGCTTCCGCGTCCGTCCGTTGGTCACGAGCTGCCAATTTTTCAATTACAAATACACCCCTCATTCACTTTCATAATTCACAACAATCTTCACAAATTCTTAAGGTATCCACGTTTTTTTCCCTTCCTAGGTCAAATATCTTTTTTTAATTATAAATTTTGGTATGATATGCTAACTTGTTTATTTATTTGTTGATAGATATTGTCGTAAACACATTGAGGCTACTAGTAGTGGACACACCATTCTTGAGGATCATTTTTTCACACTTCAAGAAGTAAGTTGATCGCTCTACCACGTCACAACCTTATCGTGCATGATAATTGTTACGTTCTATATTGTTACTTGTATGTAGTAATTATTGCTTTATATTTTACAACTTAGGTAAATAATGGATTATCAAGCCGATAGATCTTGGATGTACGATAGATTCGATAACAATGGTTATTTGCGAGATAGTTTTGTGGTTGGGGTTTGCACGTTCATAGAATTCGCTTCGCAACAAGGTGATTATTTAGACATTGGGGGACATATTAGGTGCCCTTGCAGTAAATGCTACAATTCAAAAAAAATTGATCAATACCTAGTTTGTGATCATCTTCATAAGTCGGGATTTACATCTGGATATTTCGAGTGGATTTTGCATGGAGAGAAGTCAACCATAACTACTATGTCATTTTCCCTAAATCGCCCGCCCCATCACACGCCAATATTCCTGACAGCCCTGTTCATGCTGACAATTCATTTAGACAAATGGTCGTTGATGTATATATAGGCTGATTTGATGAGGACGATGTTCGTAACGAGGATGCGAATTCCGATGCGAGAGCTTTCTACGACTTGATGCATCTAGAACAGGTGAAAATGTATCATAACAAGAGTAAAACCGTCCTACATTGGGTTGGAAAGTGGTTGAATTACAAGACCATGCACAAAACGAGTAACGCCGATTCTAACAATTTTTTTAAGTTGTCTAAAGATGGGTTCGACCCATAGATTGAGAAGTTGTTACTTAAAGACACGAAAGGGATGCATAAGATTCTGCGAACCATGGGGTTAGGTAACGTGAAGACCGATGTTTGTCTAAATCAGTGTTTCGTGTTCTACGGGTTTGCGGTGAGCAAGGACTTTTAGAAATGCTCGGTATGCGGGGAAGATAGATAAGAGTCAGGTAGAAAGTTGAAGGTCGCGAAGAATCATTTGTGGTACTTCCCCCTAGGCCCTCGTCCTCAGAGGTTGTATATACTGTAGGCACTGCAAAGCATATGACTTGGTATTTGAAGTGTCGAGAGGTTATAGATCGAATGATTCACCTAACTTCAAGCGAGGCATGGTGCCACTTTGACCTGACGCATCCAGATTTTGGCAGCTGAGCCTAGGAACGTACTACTTGGGTTGTGTACGGATGGACTCATACCATATGACTCATCTGGGGAAGAATTACTCTTGTTGGCTAGTGTTTGTCCCCCCCGTATAACCTCCCTCTCGATCTTTGCAGGAGGTAAGAGTTCATATTTTTTAGTTATCATTTATAGTCCACAAAGTCCCGGAAAGAACTTGGATGTTTTTCTAAGACCACTGATTGACGAGCCTAATGCTTTATGGAGCACTGGTGAGGAGATGTTTGACAGCTCGAGGAAGGAAAACTCTCAATTATGACCGGCCTTGATGTGGACGATTAGCAATTTTTCGGAGTATGGAATGTTGTCTCAGTAGAGTACGCACGAGAAGTTATCGTGTCCTTATTACATGGGAGACAAGAAATATTTTACACTGAATAATGGGGGTAAACCGTATTTTTTCGATTGCCATCTATGTTTTTTGCCCGAACATCATAGATGTCGGTATGACAAGAACTCTTTCTTCAAAGGGCGCAAGTCGCTCGAATCACAAATTCTTAGGAAATCGGAAGACGATATGAGGGAAATTGTGGAGGAGCTTGGGGAGGTTGTTTTTGGGCCTAAAGTGAAAAAGCTACCGGGGTTTAGTACGGATCATAATTTATTAAGAAAGAGCATATTTTGGGAACTGCCTTATTGGTCCACAAACTTGATTTGTCACAATCCAGATGTCATGCATTGCGAGAAGAACGTTTTCGATAACATCATCAACACAGTGTTGGATGACTCTAAGACTAAGGAAAACATCAAGTCTAGACATAATTTCAACCTCTTGACTAACCGCACTGAGTTACTTTTAGTACCAATCGCCCGAGGAGTCGCATTTAAAAAGCCAAGGGCAACCTACTGTCACACGTGAGAGCAAAAGATGAAGGTATTGGATCGGCTGGGTGATCACAAATTTCTGGACGGATACACGTCAAACTTGGGACGATGCGTACAAAAGCAGCAACAGAGCTATTTGATATGAAGAGTCATGATTGTTACGTCTTCATGCAGAGATTGATTCCCATTGCTTTTCATGACTTCCTGCTGCCTGACATTTGGGGTACATTGGTGGAGATTAGTTAGTTCTTCCGGACTATTTGTGCTTCAGAGGTTTCGGCCACCGATATGAAGGGTCTTGAGGAATCTATTGTTGTCACAATGTGCAAGCTTGAGAGGATATTTCCTCCTCCCTTCTTTGATTCTGTGGAGCATTTGGCCATACACCTACTGTACGAGGCCATAGTTGGTGGTCCGGTCCACTACAGATGGATGTATCCATTTAAGAGGTACACATTGTTTAATGAGCTTACTCCAGTACTCTTTTTTGTTAGTTTATTCTATATGTTATTGATGATTTGTTTGTTTTAGGTGTATTTTTTGTTTTAAAAAGTCAGTGCTGAACAAAGCAAGGGTCGAAGGATGCATAGCCAAGTCCTACCTTCTTTCGGACGTATTCAATATGTGTGCCCAATATCTCGATATCTCCATATCTCCACGAGTACTATATTTAACGGGGTGAACAGGAACGAGACATTAGAGAGTTCAGAGTGGGATGATGAGTTTCTGTTATTTCGAAATAAAGGGAAGCCCCTTGGCCCATTGAACAAGAAGAGGCGGTTGACGCCTGAAGAGTTGGACCAAATTGAACAGTACAGGCTTCTTAATTGTGACGAGTTGGACATATGGGTCGAGTAAGCCAACATTCTTTATTTTACGTGCAAACACTTTCTTTATTAAGGATATCTTGTACATATGGATTAGTTCTAACTTTTTCGTTTGTAACTCGCAGGTTATTCATAGAGGAGGAGTGCGGTGGACTCAGTCCCATGGAGGTGCAAACGAAGAGGAACACATAGTATGTGGCGTGGTTCAAGCAGACCTACTCCAGTGGCAAGTACATGACATGCGATCATGTAAGGCCGTTGCTCGCAGGTTCAATCAACTCATCGTTAAAGTACGAAGGTACATTGTGAATGGGTTCTGGTTCCACACAGATATGCATTTGGGCCATAAGAAGAGTCATTGTGGCAGAGTTTATGTGAGAGGAGACATGGGAGGATCTGATGCCACCAACTTCTATGGGACTTTGAAACAAATTATAGAAGTGGAATATTTGGGAGGGAGAAGACCGTTATACTTTGTATTTTTCAAGTGTGGGTGGTATGATATTGGTCGTCTAGGGATGAATGTTCACGAGACGTACAAAGTGGTTGATATTAACCCACAATGGTCTCTCGCAACCAACGAGCCATTTATTTTTGCAAATCAAGCCCTTCAGTCGTACTACACCCCATATTCTTCAGTCGTACTACGCCCCATATCCAGCACTTATGAATGGTCGACCAGGCCGAAAGGGATGGATGGATGTATCCACTATTCAGGCTAGGCACGTGATCAACATGTCTTCATTGAGTGATTCAAGCGAAATAGAAACATGGATGCAAGAGCAAGTGTTTCAAGAGAACGAATCTGTAGGGATTAATCTGTTTGTAGACTTGAGCTTGTTCGATATGGATATCCAATTGGGGATAGGTGAGTCTGAAGTCGCTGAAGAGCTCCAAGATGGATGGGAAAATGAAGTTGAAGACGAAGACGAAGACAATGAAGATATGGAGCTAGATTTCCATGATAGTGATACTGATTAGTTTATTAGATTTGTAATAATTTTAAACACTAATTTCATTCGTCACTTTATTTGTAACGGTTTGTTAGTGTTGCAAATGACAATTGTTTTTGATTTTTCCAAAAGTAACATTTTATACGTGATAAATACATCGTCAAGACGAATCATAGTCCAACATGAAAATTACACTAAAAGTCTAACATGGAAAAACTAAAAATAAAAGTACACAGTTTATAAACAATTACAATGAAATGAAAATTACATTAACAGTCCAACATAGCGGATTTAAAATTTAAAGTAGACAATTTAGATACGATTACAGTAATAAAAGTACACAATTTAAAATTACACTAAGAGTCCAACATAACCAAATTTAAAATACTACTCATGCTCCTTCTCCCCACCCTCCGAACTATCCTCGTCCAACATGCGATAAGTGTCGTCCCCACCTGCAGTTGCAGCCCCACCAGTAGCATCATCGTCACCAACTAGCTCTACAACATCGTCCATGCCCTGAAAGGTGGGGTCCTCCTCCATCTGCGTGGGCGTCACCTCCTCATTGAAGCAGTCATCGTACTCCGCGACATACACATGGATCTGGCCTCGGACGTGGCGGCCTAGGAATCGTATGTGTGCTCCCGTCCTACATGTCGTCCCCATGAACACCGCATCTGGAGTTTGTGGAAGTGTAACGCCTAGGTCCTGGCGAATAGTCTATCTCCAGCTCTACATAAGATCGTGCATGGCGTCTAATCTCTGATTTGCGCGTGACTGAGTTTGCTGGTTCTACATCTTCATGTTCTTGATGGTGGCCCGCGCATAATCTGGATGTCTCATGTACTCAATGTTGTACGCCTCCGGATCTGCGCCATTCGGTAAGCCATTCGTCTTCCCCTTCTTCACTGGACCAGTGGCCTGGGTCCACAGATCGGGATCGAACTCTGGGAACTTAACTGGTGGTGGATATCTCCGCCTCAATAGCCTCATGTACTTCTTATGCATATTGTTTGAAATAATCAATATTTAGATTAGAATAAGGAATTTAATTGAAGTTTAGGTAAAAATAAAGGAGTATGTGGTTGAATTGACTTACGCAAATAACTTTCGCCGCCTCATCTACCCACTCGCTCCTCGGTGGCTGTCTTGAAGTACTGCGCGTCCCCTTCACCCTCTTCGTATTACCGAACATGTGCGCCTCATCATGTCGAATAGGCTCCTTGCACTCACGGTTCGCCTCAGCCTTTATATTTCAAGAAAGAGTACGTTAAACTTAATTACACATAGATTAAAATTACTTAATTACGCCTATATTGTTAATTTGAATAAATCATACCAATCGACGTTTGATCTCCTCTAGGTGGATAGATCCACTAAAGAAAGTGGGAGGTGCCTTCTTCATAATCGCTGGCTCCACGCACTATTCGTCAAAGTCTTCGGATGCCCAACATACTTTGAATCATCAATCCTCTCAAAGTAATGTGTCTTCGCGTTGTAAATCACATACTTATAACATTTCTTCGCCTTCTTTTGGTATGCCCTATGTACATTGTACTTTTCTAACGCTCGGACCCCATATATAGTCTGCAAAATAATAAAATTTTAAGATTATTCTTATTATGTCTTTTAATTTATTAATACACTAAAGTAAATAATATATATATATATATTTGTGAAATAATTTCTCACCGTAAATTTGACCCAAATATCATCTCGCACATCCTTGGGCATCCGTGGGCCAGAACTTTCGCATAAACTATCTAATCAGGTCGTGATCGTCGTCGCAATCTCACCACTAGGGGGGATAAAAACAGGCCACGATCTAACAATCTAATCACCTGCTTTCGAGTCTGGTTAGTGGGTGCCGCCGCACCTCTGGAGGGCCTCCTACCTGGGCGTTGCTGTGTGCCTGTGAATACTCCCGACGCTGGAGTTTCAATCGGCCTCTCGCTCATGCCAGCTCTGGTGGAACCTGTAGACGGTGGCATGTGCGCTCTAGTGTCTAGACGATGTACGACCGTCTGGGCAGCTCTGCTGCAGGTGGCGAATCAGCGTCCTCAAAAGAAAAACAGTGATGTAATGTAGGCATCAACGATGTAGATGCCTCGGGTCGCAGGACACCGAGACCCCCATGTCGTATAACTACTCGAGGTCCAAGACTACCTCGACCCCCACTCATACAGGGGTCGTCCTCAGTCAGACGTAGCCAACCACTGTCAGTCGAACGTGGTCGAGGACTACCAGTCGGACGTTGCCGATCGTCTGACATGACGAATAAATACTACGAAACTACGAAAAAAATATCTAAGTTAGATGATTGAGAGAGATTCCCTAAAACTTGATCGTTACTAAGTTATAAAGATTCCCTAAAATTCAATTGTTACTAAGTTATAAAGATTCCTAAAGGCATTATTTCGAAGTTACAGAAATTCCCTAAAGGCACCGTCTTTTCTAATTTTAAAAGATTCCTAAAAATTATATGTTCAAAATTTATGTAAATATTAAATATAAAACTATAATAACTAAACAAACAATTCTAAACAAAATAAACTGACAATTTAACATTTAAAATGACACATGCCAACTTTAAACTAACAATTTAACATTTAAAATGACACATGTCAATTTTTTACTAATAATTTAACAATAAATAAGTTAAACTAATAATAATACATTAAATAAACTAAACTAACAATTTAACATTAAATAAGTTAAATTAACTATTTAACATATAAAAATATTATTAAAATATTAAATATAAGACATAAATCGAGAAAAAGCGGAAAAACTAACAATTATCCGAAGTCGCGACTGTCGGGCTGTAACGAAGGAGAGGGGGCGGTCGCACAAGGGGGGGAGGGGGGGGGGGGGGAGCGGCGCCACATGCCCTAATTCAGGCGTCATCCGCGTCGCGGATTGACAACCACCTATTTCTTGTAGTGTGATAAACAGTTGATCAATGATCCATGTGGTATTCTCAATACTTTGGGAACGTATTGCTATTTTTAATACTTTAGGGGATAAAGTGAGAAACACAATATATATTAAGTGGCTAACGAGATTCACCTAATAAAATTTATTTATGTTTGCATGATGATCTGAAATTACACCATGGTTTACAAGAAGAAGATAATTTATTACATTTACATGCATTTTCTCGGTGGAGACAAATTGAAGACCTTCCGTTGACTGCAGATATCGGTGACGCGCAAACAAAAATCATCTAACAGAAGTGCTCTTTATTCTCTATGTTAGAAAATTAAGAAAACTATTGAAAAAGTAACCAAATTTTCAAAGTTATTTCACATAGACCTACTGAAACAAAAGTCACAGCTTATCCCGCATAAAGATGGCTTCAAATCCCCTCAAAGAAAAAAGTTGCAGATCTCCCAAAAGAAGAAATAAAGTAAAAATCATCAATCCCAGTATCCCACACATAGTACATACAAATCATTGCGCGTTAAAACTTTATGTATTGACTTCCATACTCTTATAAAAATAGTTCATAGATCTTTATTTCACAAATTTATAACCTATTACTTGCAAATCCCAGACAACATTATACATTACATTATTATAATAGTGGCTAACGAAACTGCACATGTCATTGCACAATATTCATAGTGTATATTGATAATATTCTACGAAAAACAACTGCCCGATTTCTATACAGGCGAGAAAGATATTTGAAATGAATAATAGTGAAACTTATAAATTAAAACATGAATTTACGCAAAATTATTTCACGTAAATATAAATAATTCACACACTCAAATCCACATATATGAATTATTCACGTAACCAGAAACTAAATACTCAAAAGTTATTTCACAACTCACACAAAATTAATGAAATGAAAAGTCACAACTTATCCCAACATAAAGATCTCTTCATATCTCCTCAAAGAAAAGTTGGAGATCTCCGCAACGAAAAAATAACCAAATCAGCCGAAGGTCAAGCCCACATTGCCCGTTGGAACTTAGACTTTATTATCCACCGACTTAAAAAAAATTATAGAAAACGTTTTGAGAATTTTTGTTATAATTCATAAACTTTTATAAATTTAAGACAGCAGTATAAAATTATTAAGAAAACAGCGCGCCAAACGGGAGCCATATCTAATAAAAGTATAAAATCTTAACATTTATACTTCCCGCGTATGTATGTGTACACTTTTTTTTTTTTTTAAAAAAAAGGACAGTCCGGTGCACGAAAGCATCTCCGCAATGCGAAGGTCCGGAAAAAAGTCCCACCACAAGGGTGTATAAGGGGCAAGTCTTCCCCTGTCAAATTTGACAAGAGGCCGCTCCCAAGACTTTAACCATTCATTATATAAGTTTATAGATTCTTGAATTAATAAAAGTATTTCTTAATCATATTCATTGCGAAATTCTTACACAAGAGATATTTTAACTTCTTTGATTTCAAATAATGATTTCATTTATTTTGTGCAACAAGCGGGCATGCACATATAAATATATATGTATGTATAATCAATTGATATAAAAGGAAAATTACATGATAGCATCCAAGTTTTGACGGATTTTGTAATTACCTATCCAAACTGTAAAATTTTGCACCCGACGATCTAAACTTTGCTCTGATGAGCACTTTACTATCTAAACCTTGAAAACGACCTATCTGGGGCAAAGTGACGTCACTTTTCGGCATTGTGACGTATTTGTGACGTCACTTTTGATAGGCGGGTGCCAAATAAATGAAAGCTTGGATAGTAAAGTGCAACAACTTGTACATCACAATGCTGAAAAATGATGTCACTTTGCAAAGTGATGTTTTTTGGTACGGATAGGGCGTTTTGAAAGTTAAGATACCAAAGTGTTGGCCGGAGCAAAGTTTAGACCGCGGGTTGCAAAAATTTAAAGTTTGGATAGGTAAGTGCGAAAACTAGCAAAGTTTGGATGATACCTTCTAATTTTCCCTATATTGAATAGAATTGAAGATACTTCAAGAAGAAAAAGGTGTACTCACAAATTTGTTGGCACGAACTTAGTAATGATATGGATATTTTTCGTATTGGGTCGGACCATGGGCCAGGCCCATATTTTATCTATGTCAGCCCCGACATACATGTCTAATATGACTTTCGATATAGTACAACTCACGTGTTTATCACGTAAATGGTCCATGCGTTCCGAGGCCTATAAATACCCACATCTCGGTAATCAAGGTAAGCTTCAATTATCTGTAATTATTGTTCACCTATATCGAACATACTCGATATAGGGCTCGACATTACATTTGATATATATCTTCGATATATATCACCGAGCTAGTATCTGATATCATACCTGACGTCACACTCGACGTCAGCAGGAGATCACCCCCGACGTGGAAGGCTTTCGACATCATTCCCGATATAGCCTTTGACGTCATCTTCGATATACATTCGACATCTTCCATACATCTAACGTCAATTCGAGGTGTTCCGGACCAAGCCTAGTCGACACTAGCATAGTTCAAGTAGGCCTAGTTTAGTAATAGATTCGTTGTACCACACTTGTAACCGACCCTACTCTATATATACGATATATTATTAAACAAGTGGTATCGTCTGTGGGAACACCAAGTTCCCAGACGAAGACGTCAAGATGCAACGAAGGATGACCCGCTCGTAGTCTTCTAGGCCCGTGGTTGACAATTCAGCAGTAGAAAGTGCGCCCCCGTTGCCTGTTCCGGCCCCATAACCAATAGTGGGCTAGAACGAACCTGTGCAACCTCAACCGCAAAGTGATCCAGCACCTGCACCCACAGTGCCCGCCGCTTTGGCACCTGAGATTGTGGCATAGATCAATGCCACGGTCCAGACCACACTGAAGGTAGTCTTAGAGGCCCTATTGTCACGTCTGAATGGTAGATGAGCTGGCAACGCGCCTCCGCGACACCAGGAGTCCAGAACTAGGGGTCTTGGATACGGGATTAGAGGTGGAGAGCGTGACGACACGAGTGATAGCATGATGGGCTGCCCTCGGTCTAGAGCTCTCTAGCCCAATGAGAGATAGGAGAAACATCGCGAGGAGGATGGAGCAGTTGGACCGCGAGAGGATAGAAGTCAGTCGAAAACTAGCACTTGCGGAGGATCACAAGACTTTGACCCCATTTAGTGAAGAAATCGAGGCAAAAGTGCTGGACAAAAAGAATAAGATTCCTACCATCAAGGAATACGATGGGAAAAGCGACCCAAGGGACCATCTCCACAGTGTCGATAGTGTCTTGAACTTACACGGGTTCTCACGCAACATTAAGGCAAATATTTTGGCCACGACCCCGACTGGAGCAGCCCTTGATTGGTTCAACATGATAGAGACGGGATCTATCACCAGTTATGAGTAGATAAGGTAGAAGTTGGAAAGTCAATTCTCTAGCCAGAAGAGAATGAGGATGAACATGCACCACCTAAACGCTATGAAACAGAAGGAGAAAGAGAGCTTGGAAAAGTTCATGAAAAGCTTCAACGATGAACTAATGAAGGTGGATGAACCGCACGGCGACCAAGTGGTGCTCATTTTGTTCAATGCAACAGCGCATAAGAGGTTTACAGAGGAATTGATCAAGCTCAAATCACCGACTATCGACCAAATCAACGACTTAGCTTATAACACCATCTACCAGGACAATATGATGGCAACAAAACAAACTCCCCCGTAGGCCAATCGCCCTAGAGGCAAAGAAGGTTGGAACAGAGATAGAAATGGCAGAGATAGGTCACCAAGAAGATACACTTCGCTGAATCAGGATATCTTGACCGTATTTGCGGTAGCTCAGAGGAAGAGATGGTGGAACCAACCAAGGTAATTGAGAGAGACTGAAGGAACTAAACGATCAAGGAAGTACTATGAGTACCACCATCAGAAGGGACACGAGACTAAGGATTGCATAGATCTCAAGGATGAAATAGAGCCTCATTCGGGAGGGCAAGCTGGTAGAATATGTGCGAAACTATAGAGACTCTGAGGATCAAGAGGATCGATCCCGCTCCCCTAGAAGGGACAAGGTGAAGGCCATACAGGGCCCTGGTGGGCTTGGGAATGCAATTGTCAATGCACCTTCTAGAGGAGTGATCAACATGATCAGCGGCGGACCGACATGAGCAGACTCCACTAGCGGGAGGAAAAATATTATAAGAGGACTCCAGGAGGACCACTACATTGGATTCACGTCACTGATGGATGAGTTGCCAGACGAGAACATTAGTTTCTCAACTAGGGACCAGACAGATCTATCTCTCGAGGCCATACAGGCAGGTAAACTTGATTTCCCCGTAGTTGTTAAACTTGACATTTCCAATTATGGTGTTCGCAAGGTGTTGATAGAAAACGGGAGTTCCACGAACATTATATTCACGCATGCTTTGGAGAAAACGGCGTTGGGCCACCATGTACTGGAGCACATCCCTCCTCTTGATTGGCTTAGGGGGTGCCGAGGTGATACCATTGTGGCAGGTGAACCTGCCAACATTTGGGAAAGAGCCACACAGGAGGACCATCAACGTCCAATACACAATCGTGGATCACCCTTTCACCTACAACATCATAATAGACATGACTACTCTCAACGCCGTCTGTGCAGTGGTATCCACATACCACCAGAAAATGAAGTACGCGGTAGCTGGAGGTGTAGGAGAAGTCATCGACAATCATGAGGAGGGATGGCTTTGCTACATAACTTCCCTCACACTCCCAAGAATCAGAGATGCTGCGGGACATGTGGCACACCTGGATGGCAACCATGAAGTGGTGGAGTGACCGACGTTGGAGGATTACTTGAACCTTTTACATTTTCATTAATGTTGAACAATTTATAATTTCCCTAAATTACCCCATCGTTGGGCTGGACTGTAACTAAAAAAGGGGGAACTACGCCCGTCTGATTCCCATACAACGGGATACATATGGGGGGTTAGGATTTACCTAGCCTTCGACCGTTATCCATCATTAACTCATATCATTCCAACTGATACATTTGACTACATTACACATTCATAACTTGTTGTAGGTACATATCCCTCTTTTTGGGTACATACCCTTTTGAGGGATTAGACGAAATGTGCAGATGGGCACACATTTATTTTGAGAAATTTAATCATCATGTTGCTTGCAAATATACTTATTTCACCTATATAAGGCAGGTACAGATAAGTCCTTGCTAATAACGAGTAAAGATATTCTCTCTTTAGGAGGATAGAATGCGAAGTGTGGATTTCACCTTCCCACTATTTCTGGCATTGAACGATTATGTTATCTTGTTTGAATGATAAGAAGCGTAGATCGGCAAATTCGACAAAATCCAAGGAATATCCACTACCTAGGAAGGATAGAGATCTACAAATTCCATGGGACAACTCCCCTATCCATCGATATAGGGAGAAGAGAACCCTGCATACAAAAGAACTACAAATGCCATGGGATAACTCCCCTATCCATCGAGATAGGGAGGAGAGAACCCGACATACAAAAGAACTACAAATACCATGGGATAGCTCCCCTATCCATCGAGATAGGGAGGAGAGAACCCGACATACAAAAGAACTACAAATGCCATGGGATAACTCCCCTATCCATCGAGATATGGAGGAGAGAACCCGACATACAGAACAGCTACAAATGCCATGCAATAATTCCACTATCCACACAGATAGGGGGCGAGCACCCAGCAGAAAGCAAGCTCTGCACAACCCGCGGGACAATAATGGTTATACCCACTCGGATCAAAAGGGCGAGACTCTAAACTAACAACATTTTTCAAAACAAGAATGACACAAGTCAACAACATGCACATGTGAGTGTTTTATCCCCTAAAAATAGAGGAGGTAATTACCATTTTAAAATAAGCTCGGCAAGTACAAAGAGCACAAGGGCTATATACACGACCACCAAAAAGGAAAATTCTAATAACAAGCGATACACCCCTCAGCAGGGGTACTTAGGAGCACCCTTCGTATGGATTAGCACAAGGCTCTTCTGTTTTAGAATTTCCCCGTAGACATCTTCTATCAGATCCTTATCAACCTCAGCACCATAATCCTCGAAAAATTTCCATCCCGGCCTAATAAAGGGTTCAGCGGACTAGGGTCTAAATCATCCTTAAAACTGCCAAGAAGACGGGTCTGACCATTGATGAAGTCCTTGGCTTTGGCTTCTTCCCTCTCTTGCACTCCACGTTCGGCGCATATCTCCTTAAAGGTCTCACTCAATAGGAAACCCTTGGCAGCACTAACCCTCTGCTCTCGAGTAAGTTCCCTGCATCGAATAGCCCTCTCAACAAGGGCCAACTTTTCTCGCACCTGACGGAGCTCTGCCTCGACAATCTCATGCTTCTCCCTCTATAGCGAGAGAAACATTAGCTTGCTCAAGTGCGGTTCCGCACTCCTTATTTCGATTGAGGAGGAGCTCCACATTTGCTTCACTGGAGCCAAGGATACTCATGGCCTCATCCCGCTCAGCTGCTAGTTTGTCAGTCACGGCAGGATCATAATTCGCCAGGTTCTCAAGCGCAACGATTGCACGTGAAATAGACTCCACCTGAGCAACATTACTGTCACTCGCCATCCTCAAGAAATAGGCAAAAAACTTTACGACCTAAAGTACAGAAACAACTCAGTAATTTAACAAATACCGAGGAATTACCTTCAAATATATCATCCATACGACTAAATAAAAAAGGGATTACATCACACTTACCGATTGGAACATATAGTTCTGCCCAGCAGCAGAACTACTGTCCTCGGTCCATTTCCTCTTACGGAAAGAAGGGTTAGCTCCCGAAACCCCCGAAGCTTGGCTCCTACTGGAACTCGCACCAGTCCCACCTTGAGTAGGCGCGCCGCCTCCCGATATCACGTTTTCTGGTTGTTCCTCACCTTGCGAAGATCCACCCAACTTTTCCTTAAGGCAATGGCCCCCTCGCCCACGTTTTTTATGAACCACAGGGAGTGTTGCATCACCCCCGACCTCCGCCCTTTGCACAGTGTCACGTTGGGTAATCATATCCAATATCCGATATATCACAAGCGCCGCTACAAACAAACATGAAAGAATATCGTCAAAACATGTACACAACATGAAATTGTCCAATTAAAACAAAGAAAGAAGCATACCTAGGTCGAACGAGCCTTGATATGCATAGGAGTAAGACCGCATGCGCCAAACACTTCTTCACCACAAAGCATAGTGAGGTCATACGGATGGGCTAACAAATTACGTAGAAATCCAGCTGCCCATTGCAGAGCGCCAATACCAGAAGGCCTCGGATACTTCTTCAACGTCGACCACTGTTGAGGAAGACCATCGAACTCCCCCACAGATTTCTCTTTTACATAGAAGTAGTCATTTTTATTGCCAAATCCATAACTGGACTGACTGCCAAACAAGAATTTACGCCTGGACTGAGCTCGGAGGAAGAAGAAACCATTATCCCCACCCTTCTTATTGGTGACAACGAAGAAGAGATTCCAAAATTCGTTCACTCAATAAGGTTCACTAAGGGCCTTTATCACACAGATAAAGGCCACAATGATACCAAAAGAGTTAGGGAAAATTGTCCAAGACAAACCCCATGACTATGCAAGATAGTAGCGATGGCGGGATCGATAGAGAACAGCAACCCGTTGGCGAAATGCTTCGCGTGAACAGTGATGGATCCCTCAGGCGGCTTATGCATTCTTTCATTCTGCTCAGGAAACCTAATTTCATAATCGGCGTCCACGTGATACGTGGCAGAATAATAGCCAGGGTAATGGGGCACATGGGACACCATGTCCTCATAGCTGATAGCCGTCTTATATTTTTTCACCTCATGAGAAATGGGGAAACCCCATTCGTTATACACCACGTCCTCGTTTCCATAAGGCTCGTCAGCATCCTCATCCAAACCGTCCCCTACATCATCACCAACTAACTCCTCTGTACTCGAAATTAACAAAGGTAGGCACGGAACCTCCGGCCTCCATGTTTTCAGGACTCAAATCAATCAAATCAAAATCACTCACGTTCGACATAGCAGTGATGTGTATAAAGAGGCGCACACAATTTTCCAGAGAGGCTATAACAAGACCACCAAATTCAAATCTGAAAAATCAGAAAAATAAAAAGGAGAAAATTAACTCCAACACTTATATCGAAAACCACATCGGAAACACATCGGTTAAAATATCAAACATCATATCAAACCCGACATCGAACAACGGACAATGGAGGGGTAAAATAGGAATAAATTACAGAACTAATATCGAAATTCATATCCAAATTTCCATCGAATATCCTCGACATACCTCCGCAAACAGACAACGAATTTCGCTAGAAGACAAAAATGATCTTCCTCTCCCTCACAACCCACTATTTATAGACGTCGGATTTCAGATACGCATTTATGGCAATCACATATCGAACTTGAAATTTGACATAGATATCGAAGGAAATTTGATATAAGATTAAATCCACAAAAACAGAAGAATTCAAATGAGGACCTCTTAGATTCGCTAATTGCATTGGGGGGTCCACCAATATTTCTTCAAAACACAATGAATTTCCGCATCCGACGTCATTTGAACTGGCGGGACGAGAGGTAGTGGTATATCAAAAACTTAGATTTTATTTGTAAATTATTATCCTCGGATAATAATTGGGGTACTACATGATATGGGTATTTTTCGTATTGGGCCGGCTCATAGGCCATACCCATATTCCCCGACATACATGTCGAATATGACCTTTAATATAGTACAACTCACGTGTTTATCACGTGAGTGGTCCCCGTGCCCCGAGACCTATAAATACCCGCATCTCGATAATCAAGGTAAGCTTCAATTATCCGCAATTAATGTTCATATATATCGCAATACCCAATATAGGGCTCGACATTACATTTGATATATATCTTCGATATATATGACCGAGCTAGTATCTGATATCATACCCGACGTTACTCTCGACGTCAGCAGAAGATCACCCCCGACGTAGAAGGCTTCCGACATCATTTCCGATATAGCCTTCGACGTCATCTCTGATATACATTCGACATCTGCCATTACCTCTAACGTCAGTTCGAGGTGTTCTAGACCAAACCTACTCGACACTAGCATAGTTCAAGTATGCCTAGTTTAATGATAGATTCGTTGTACCACACTTGTAATCGACCCTACTCTATATATATGATCTATTGTTAAACAGCAATAAGAGAGATAAAATTATAAACCATAAGCCAATTCTCTCTTCTTCTTCTTCGGGTTTTCTTTTTCTTTTTTTAAATGAAAGCATAAATCTGTTCATGTAACTACTTTTGGGAGTAATGTCACTAAACTTGAATTTTCCACTATGTTAATGAATTGCCATTTACAGTTACTAGTAAAAGAATTACTCAAATGAGGTTGTATCCTAATACAAAATTCATGAGAACCGACTATAATACTCTGAAAAACCGGATCACAAATTCGTTGAGTTTGATTAACACTTCACGCTACACAATACAATGCGTAATATATAATTGATAGCAAATGTCAAACATGTTGTTTAATTTACATAAATTATGTTGTTTAAATTACAGAAATTTATAAATTGTACAAAAATTATATTTATTTTTCACTAATATAAAATGTACAAAGTGAATGCATCATATGTATGCAGTATGCATATAATGGCTACACATAAACGTTAATTTTAAATAATGGGGCACACAAATGAATGGGCATAGGAAACAAATCTTACAAGGGAATCAATCTGAAATTGCCCTCTCTTTGCCACCATCTCATTCCCCACCTCTTCAAGATATGGTAAGCGACTACTAAAGACACACATGATTTTGCAGCAAGAAAAAGGCACCAAACATGACATCACATATCTCTTTGCAAGATTTTGTGGCCCCACCCCCACAAATCCCAAAATTTTTTCCCCCACATAAGGATTAGTTCAATGCACACTAACACATGAAAACCCATGTTCAAGATTTGTTTTTTTCCTCCCTTTATTTCTTTATCCATTCTAGTACCATTTTAAGCATTCACCTTTGTATTGCTTCTTTTGTAAGTTGGAAAAAAACACTTGTGAGGAAAATCTTTTGTTGAAAATCTGGTCAGATCTTGCTTTCTGTGATTTTGTGGATTTTAGTGTGGTAATACATCTTATACATACTTCTTCCTTTTCCTCAACTTCCTTACACAAATAACTAACACAAACTAATAGAAAAGCTCAATACAGAAAGAAAAAAAGACCAAACTTTTTTGTTCATCTTTTTGATTTGTTAGTGGATTGGTGCAATGGTTATGGCTGCAGTGGATCCCCAGTTTCATGTTCTAGCTGTTGATGATAGCGTGATTGACAGAAAACTTATTGAGAGGTTACTTAAGACTTCTTCTTATCATGGTAATTTAGTTTTCCTGTTTCTTGATTAGCTGTTTTTGTTATAATTTCATAAATCATGGGGCTTAAATGTAATTTGGCTTTAATCTTTGGTTTTCTGCAATTTGCTTGATGCAGTTACTACAGTTGATTCTGGTAGCAAAGCTTTAGAATTTCTTGGCTGTCATGATTATGAGAGATGCAGCTCTAAAGAAACCTCTGTTTCTCCCAAATTTCAGCAGGTAAATTTACTTCTTTCTTTGTTTTT
The DNA here is from genome assembly GCA_948329865.1 of Linaria vulgaris. Taxonomy (NCBI): domain Eukaryota; kingdom Viridiplantae; phylum Streptophyta; class Magnoliopsida; order Lamiales; family Plantaginaceae; genus Linaria; species Linaria vulgaris. Next base: position 70,737,352 of record OX415251.1, read on the forward strand.
TAGAAAAAAATATTTTAATATCTTTTTCCTCCTTAGTTGCCTAAAAATTTATGGTTTTAAAAATTCTCAGGAAGTGGAAGTGAATCTTGTTATTACAGACTACTGTATGCCTGGGATGACAGGCTATGATTTACTCAAGAAAATTAAGGTGAATATGTTTACTATTTTTTATTAATATGTTTACTTGACTTTTTAAATCTTTACTATGAATAGTAGAAATTTTACCATCCTTCAATACAAAATAGTTTGCCTATCATAGAAATATGCTCTGACCAATAAAGTTAAAATCAAAAGTAGATTTCATTCATCCTGGAAAGTTTGTCCATCCACATGGGATTATGTCCTTTTCTCACCATTGAATTTGAACCAACAAGAATCTTAGCAAAATCTTTGCCCACACATATTTTATGGGGTGTGATATTGACAGGACATTTACTAATCTCATATGCTCATCCTTTTATGTTTTATTTCTTTCTCATGCTAACAATAATAAAGTTACTCATATGAATAAATTCTCAAATTTTTGATCCATTCATATACATAAAAGAAATCAGCATTATTAAATATTTCGTGCTTCCTTTAATTTGACAGGAGTCTTCATCTTTGAGAAACATACCTGTAGTCATCATGTCATCTGAGAATGTTCCTTCAAGAATCAACAGGTAATAAAGATTGAATCTTTACTAGTTAAAATTAATATTTGTACTAAAATTAATTGTTTTTACTAGCGAAAGTAGTTAATAAAGGGTTTTAATGTTAAATTTTGTAACAGATGCTTGGAAGAAGGAGCAGAGGAATTTTTTCTTAAGCCTGTGAGGATATCAGATGTGAAAAAGCTGAGACCCCATATCATAAAAAATAAAAGCAAGTTTGATGGTGATGATATTATTATTCAAAAGCCTGAAAAAGAGGAAAAGATGGAAAGTATAGTAGAAGAATCAACAGAAGAAGAAGAAATCCATTTGAAGTCAGAAGAACAATCATCGCAAAAGCAAAAGGAAACAATTAGTACAGCAGCATCCACTACCAATAATAGTAATAGTAGTAACAAGAGAAAAACAGTGGATGAAGGACTTTCACCAGATGCCAGGACAAGGGCCAGATACAATAATGGAGTCACTGTTAGTGTTATGTCCAATTAATATATATTTTTATTTTTTTGGAAAAATAACTTTTGTAATTTTGTTTTATTTTTTTCCTAGGTTTTTATGAGTTAATTATAGTATGAAGTTTATGTACAGGGAAAAAATGGAGAGAGAGAGAGAGAGGGAGATGATGTTCAATCATTATCATGGTGGAAAAATGTCTGTACACAGTTTACTTAAGAAATTTCCTCGCAATTTTGTGTTACTAATCTAGTTCAATAATTAACAAGACAAAAAATAATAGTAGTTGATTGGCATCATCCACAGTATTAAGTGTAGACTGTAGTAGAGTATATATAAAGCAAAAAAATTACAAGAGATTAAAACAATTTCTTAAATTATAGAAATTACTCACCTAAACTCTCCATTCACATATTGTGTATTGGTAATAAAAATGAGTAATTGTTACGCATTGTTGTGCAGTGGTTGTACATGCTAATAATTTTCTCCTAGAACTTTATTTTCTTGGTTCTAAAATTTCAAATGGCTGCAACTTGGCGGGGTAAAATTTATTGTATGATCTAAGTGGGGCATGATTTCTCTAAAGGTAAGCAAAATCTCAAAAGCCCCCTTATATTGCCTTTCACAACTTTTCTGAACAAAAGAAAGTCAATTTTTCAGCAAAAAGTGCCTTAAAATTTATTTTTTCGTGATAAAAAATTATATATAGGACTTCATTTCGCCCAGGCATAATTACAATAAAGAGTCATTTTTCATTCAATCTTCTCTATATCTTACTTGCTTACAACTTTAATTTTGATACTTACATTTTATTATTAGTTTTTAAGAACTAAGATAACTCAAAGAAAAAATAATGCTCTATACTCTGTTGGGTTGAAACAAGTTAAAAACCCACGTTTTTGCCTTTATAATAGGCTAAAATTACTTTTGCCCTTTATTTTGTGGGCTTCACTTTTACCCTTTAATTTCTATTTTTTTGACAAAAAATGCCCGCTGGGCTTTTTCAGAGGCCCAATCCTATTTTTTTTTTTACCAAAAATCTCTTTTAAATTTTCTTTTTTTAATATTTTTTTGTAATAAAAAATTAAAAATATATTTGTTCAAATTAAATACAGTTTTGAAAATGAATTTAATATAGCTTACTTAAATTTAATTTAATTTTCCAATAAGTGATAATTAAGAAAAATATTTATATATTTTTTTATCTTTTTTTGTGGGTGCAAAGTGAGGAAATGAGCTAATTCGGGGGGCGAAGTGATTCTTAACCATGTTTATTGTTATTTTTAAAAATATATATAAAGATTTTTCTTAATTATCACTTATTGAAAAATTAAATTAAATTTAAGTAAACTATATTAAATTTGTTTTCAAAACTTAAAAAAAGGAAACTTAAAGGGTATTTTTGGTCAAAGAAATAGGATCGGCATTTGAAAAAGCCCAGTGGGCATTTTTAGTCAAAAAAGTAGGAGTTAAAGGGTAAAAGTGAAGCCTGCAAAGATAAAGGGTAAAAGACAACTTTAGCCTATTATAAAGGGCAAAAAAATAATTCGCCCATGTTTGCACTCCAATTCCGGGAAAACAAACTATACATTTTTTCAAAAGTTGGGCATTGATACTTTTTTTGTACGTTTGTGAAAATTGCAGCAAGTGGAGGAAAGGGGTAGAAGTGGAGGGGAACCATGGGCGAAGATCTACTCTACGGTTCCCCTCGGCTTCAGCACAAGTGAAAATTTTCCAAGCCCATAAAGTACTAGACTATATATGCTTGTCAAGTAGTTTAAAAAAAAACGCCCAACACATGTGGTGTGTCATAATTACAATATTTTCAAAAATACACTATCATCTTGGGAATAATTCAGAATAGAGGGACTGGAAGGCAATTTCCTCTCAATCTGATTAGATAACCGATATATCGAATCAACGTGACCCTCAAGACAATGTCGTTGACCTCAAGAAAATGGTCCATTATGGCAAAATGTCGTGACATGACTCAGGAACCCGTGCCACGTCGGTCAAATCGACGCGGCACGGTTGACCATGTCGGTCAAACACGACATGCCACGTGGCACGTCGATCATCTGAACCGCACCAGGGTCCGACCCAGTGTGGTGCGGCAGCACCTTCCCTATGGTGCACCCCTTTCACCTACTTCGCATTTAATATGTGTAGGCATGATCTCTCATGCCTTACCCTCCCCATTTTCTATAAATACCGCCTCACTTCTTCTTTTCAGGAGTTGGACACTTGAGGGAAAGCTCACTTGGAAGCTTGGAATGCTCTAACTTCTCTCTAGAAATTCTAGTGAGAAAAAGCACGTCTTGCATTCTACGTCTTACGGAATCCACGTCAAGGATTCTACGTCTTACAGAACTACATCGAGGAGTCCACGTCTTACGAATTCCATGTCTTGCAGAATACATGTCTTGCGGAATGCACGTCAACCAAAAGTACATCAATGAAAGTACTTAGAGTATTTTCTCCACTACTTTTTCATAGACATTCAAATGTCAAAAATTGGACTTTAGTACGAGAGAACTTTGACCCGTAATTTGACCAGTTCGTGGTACAAATCGCCCGAGGTCCAATACCAAGCCTCCAAGGCTTGATGAAATGCAACGTCATTAGGCTACCCAAATGATCTCTAATCTTGATGAATCCAGCATTGGACAATACTACGGCCACCCGAGCCTCGACCATGAGACATACATCTTCAGGGATAGTCCAAATCGAGCCTAAGGGCCAATACAATGCACACGGCTTCCGAACCTGCATTACGACATCTAAGACCCCCCGCGAGCATACATTAATAATGAACTACGTCCAGCTTGATTCTTTCTTCTTAGAGAGATACGTAGGTGGCTTGGGGTGTTTTTGCTAGTCTCGAGATTACCTCCCCACCAAACTCTATTGCCCCTTATAGGCAACACAAGAAGAGCGTTTTGATTCGATGAAACAGGCATTAAAAATATAATGGTTAGAAGTAAATAGTTTACATAAGTAAGTAACTTATACTAGGGAAGGATACGGGTGTTACTTTTTTGCGACTGGGCTTGACGTGGGGTTAAGCTGCCTACGTATCTCTCTGAGAAAAAGAATCAAGTCGGGCGTAGTTCATTACTAATATGTGCCCGCTGATGGTCTTAGTTGTTGTAATTCTAGCTCAAGAGTTGTATGCATTGTTTTGGCCCTTAGGCTCGATTTGGACTATCCTGGTGGATGTTTGTCTCGTAGTTGAGCCCTGGATGGCCGTAGTATTGACCCATGTTGAGTTTATAAATATCTAAGATCACTTAGGTGGCCTAACGGTGTAGAAATTCATCTACCGTTGGAGGCTCGGTATTGGACCTCTGACGATTTGCACCATGAAGTGGTCAAGTCTCGGGTCAAAGCTTTCTCATACTTAAGTCCAATTGTTGACATATGAATGTCTATGGAAAAGTAGATGAGAAAAATACTCTAACTACTTTTGTTGACGTGGAATTGTTGATGTGCCAAAAATGATAACGTGGAAACTGTTGGCGTGCCATGATTGAAATGCAAAACTGTTGACGTGCCTCTACTCGGTGAGCCAAACGGATTTACATGGAAGTGAGCTTCCCCTCAAGTGTCCAACCCCTCAAATGAAGAAGTGAGGGGGTATTTATATAAAATGGGGATGTGTAAGGCATGAAAGAGGATGCCTACACTTACTAGAGGTGAAATAGGTGAAAGGGGTGCACCATAGGACCGGTGCACCCGTACTGCACCGGGTTGGACCCCGGTGTGATCTTGCGGTTGACGTGCCATGTGGCACGTCGGTGTTGATTGATGTGCAGGGCATGTCGGCATTTACCAACGTGTCACGGCAAATCATCATTGATCGATGTGCCACGTGGCACGCCGGTTGACCCGGTGTGGTCAGAGTCGACACGTTAACTTGACCGACGTGGTTAGACTTGATCAACGCACCACGTTGGGTTTAACCCACACAATGCGTGTTTCGTAGTCTCGTCACGACGTTGCGTCGCTTGGACTTCTATGCTGGGTATTATGCCATAACGGGCCATTTTCTAGAGGTCAACAATATTGTCTTGAGGGTCACGTTGATTCACTATCTTGGTTGTTTAATCGGATGGAGAGGAAATTATCTTTTGCCCCCTTTACTCCGAGTTATTCTCAAAATGACCGAGTATTTTGGAGGTGTCGTAATTATGGCATACCATAAGTCCCTCAGTTTGAGATATGCTCGACTTGTTGAGTGTATTTCAAACTTAACAAAAAAGAAGACTAGGCATAATTACCATATTCATTTGTCAATATTTCACAAAAAATAGTTTTCTAGCAGCTCCTGGTAATTAGCAAGAATTTGGGCCAATTTCATAATTTTTGTGATATGGGCCTTTATGGCATTTTGGGCCCATTAGGGCTACCTTTAAAGTGGACGAGTCTTTCATCTTGCCTCATTTTTTCACTTTTAGAGAGAGAATGTTAGAGAGGAAGAGAGCTTCAAGGAGAGAAGTAGGGAGGAGATCAAGACTCCATTTCATCTCCAAGTTGAAAGGTAAGGATACCGAACAAATTCTCATCACGTTTTGTTTTGTTTGGCTCATCACTTGTTGAGGAATGGGAGTGCGCCACATGGTACGTCGTGCCGTTCAATGTGGCCACGTCGATAATTGTTGACGTGATCCATGTCGGTTGGAATCGACGTGGTGATGTCATCCACTCGATGTGCCATGTTGGTTTTGACCGGCGTGGTGTGATATTTTTGGATCATCATCTCGATTATAGTAACGTTAAGTGCTTGATTGTGGGCTTTCGAACGTATTAAAAATTTGCCTCACTATGTTTGACTATGTGAACTTGTCGTGACTTTGTAGAACTCTAACATTGTTTAGTCGTGTGGTTTTTTCTGTGGATCTTTGACTCGTATTTGACTATATTGCAATGTTGAATCGCTGGTAGTAGCCAAAATTGGGATTCCACATCACCATCGTGAGTACTACTCTCCGATGCCTAGATACCTCGAAGAGAGGCATTTTCGTGCTCCACATAGGGTAGATCGGCGTTGTTGGTCGAGATACTCGCTCGTTCAGAATTCGAGAAACCCCGCTACTCGTGAGACGTCTCGTAGATCACCTTGCAATGGTAATTTTCTTATACTCAACTTTTTTATTGAGACTATGGGGTTGGGAAAACGATTCCATAAGGAATACTTTGATAATCATATTGGTTTGCTCTCCGAGCATGAGTCGGACTGTGATGAGGTTGGCCTTTCTAGTGGTGAGAGAGGGGAGCCTTCGGTTGATGCTAGTGGTTCATCGAATGATTTGTATGTTGAGGATGGTGCCTCTTATGAGTTGTCCTCTCGAGGAAGAGACGATGATGATATTGACTACGAGGTTACTCCTCGTGTGAGACGCTAAGATGGCGATGCGGTTAAGAGTGTTGTGGAACATGTTGATCTTGTTAGGGAGGGGATGAGATATACGAAGAGGGAGATGATAGACTTCTGTGTATATTTCAAACCCTCTTAACCATAAAAGACATTGTCCCCAAGTTTACGAGAAGGCAATTAGTGGTTAACTTACAAGAAGAGTTTGACATACCAATGGGGTATGAGGTGATCATTCTCGGTACGAGAGATAGAATGCATCTTCCCATGAGGGTGTGCTTTACCATTTTTGCAGGTTATCCAGCCACATGGTTTAGATTCCCCGTAGTCCCTGAGGTTCGGGATATTATTGTGATGATTGGTTTAAACTTTACTCAGTTCACCCTTAATGGATATGCAACCATCGTAGATTTTGTAGTGGCCATGAAGGCCAAGGGTTTCAGATGTAATATGGATGACTTTTGGTATCAGTTTCATATGAATTTAAACCAAAATGGTGGCGCCAATTCATGCGTTTATTACTTGTAGGCTAGGACAAATTTTCGTACTAGATGGTGCAAAGGACATCTATGGTCGGTATTGGAAACATCAATTTCTCTATGTCAGAGAGAGTACTCACGGAGAGTTTGATTGCTTCAGTCAGGGCTGGACCGACATTGACGTTAGGCTAGAAAGTCCCAGCGACAGAGAGGGTAGGAGGGAAAGGTTGGTGGCGCTTTAGGTCGATCACTTATATTATCCGACAATGAGTAATCTAGGCATATTGAGAGCTAGTCACGCTCACCTATTTTGTACACGGGGACTGAGACTTTGGGTATATTGTTTTTTGATTTTTGCATCTACGTGCTTTACAATTATCTTTTCATGCATACGTACTTGTATCTAGCATTTTTGTATTATGTTCTTATATGATCTATATTTTTCGTTTGCGGTCGACATAGTGAGATATAGAACTGAGGTGATGCGTAAGACTTCTACAAATAATAGATTGGTAGCCAGATTTGTGCCCTCTCGTGGTAGAGGTAGAGGGAACTGTGGTGGACGCAATGCCTCTATAACCTCAGACGAGGAGATGAGGGATGTTCCCATGAAGGGTAGGAGTTCTCCTATTATGGAGCGGGGTTCACATGGTAGTTTGCCCTAAGAGACGAGGAGATGGTTCCTTCTTTTTTTGTTGTGGATCCACCCACAGTGATTACTATTAGTGATGAGGCTCTATAGCCAGGCGAGATGGGGGAATGCCGCCTAGACGTGAGGCTGGGCCAGGTAGTGGATCTAGTGTTTCACGTGAGGCTCGACGTGATATTAAGTCGTACTTCGCTTGGTACAGACCTACATTGTTGGCTGAGTGGGCGGCGGGCAGAGGATGCGCGTGCCAAGCTTGCGAGTTTACATCTAAGTAGTCTACCACATGAGGTTCCAAAGAGGAGGAAAAAATACCCATATTAGTGCCGCACTACCTATAGCCAGTAGGATCTTTCCTCCAGTCCTAGCGACATGGTGTTTATGAGCACTGATGTGAGTTTTGACGAGTCAATTGAGGACTTTTACTCTTTGTAGAGTGTGAAAGGGATGCTCCCCTTGCAAAGTGATGCATAAATTTTATCCACTATCGGCAGTCATGAGGGATTGAGCTGTCAGAGCGCACGGAGCTTACCATGGCTCATACTGACGCGCTCACCATTGTACTTGGTACAACAGAGGTATTTTTGCACGAATGAATCGTTCTACCACACATGCTTCGATTATGCCTATTGACATCTCGTCTTATTCGCATTCTGTCGAAATGAACTCATGTGAGTTGCAGATTTCCAGCAAGTTGGTTGCGTACTGAGCACGTGCGGAGGATAATTTTAATGGCATTGTGGATACTCCTACATTCTTGAAGGAGGCAGAGGTGTCGTTTGGAGCAGCTGGATCAAGGACCAGCTCCAGTGTAGCTGACGAGGTTGTGACTGAGCCTGCAGTTTGAGCATTCGCTCAGGTTCACTTATTTAGCAGTGTTGGTGAATGTGCCGTATTATTTGTACTTTTCCTATTCTAGAACTTTCTGAATATCGGGTGTTAGCACCCTTTGATATTTTGTGCCGATGTGTGGCATTGTGTTTGTTTGCACTTTATATTGTGCTTTCATAGTTTTCGTTGGTAGAAATATGATTTGAGACTTAGTTATGCTCATATTGGCTTGTTTATGGATATTATGTGTATATCATGTTTTTCCATGTTAGCCTTGTTTGTTGGATAAGTCTTACATGCATTTGTGCTTTGCTTATCATTAAATGTTTTGATGTCAACTTATCGTTGATGATTCAGTGACCTTTTGCTTTATCGACCCTTTGTTATTAAAGGAGATGTTTTCTTAGATAACCGAATTTTAATCTCAGTAACATGTTGTAGCGTTGGCATGTTTGGCCGTAGCGTATGTACATAGTTTGTTTGAGGAAACGTGATTCCTCATTGTGATTGATGAGTTGTGCTCGATCAGTTTGTGTACCTTTTGAATAGGCACATGGGATATGAAGCCTTTATCAGATGTTATCTCACCAGGAGCATGGAATAGATCTAGAATTAAAACCACGTAGGTATGTTATGTTACGCAACGGAAAATTACAAAACCACAACAAGAACAGAGAAACACGCAAAATCGAAAGCAAAAAATAATAGTCAGCACACAAGACACAATATTTTTACCCAGTTTGACTATGTCTAACTCTGGGTGGTGTCCAACCCAGGATTTCCGCTATAATGATGATAAGCGATTTACGATTACAAATAGATACAATTGTGCCTGACAGATTAAGAACAATCTTTCACAATGTCTCGCGATCTCACAAGTATTTTTCTCTCTTATTTTATTTCTCTATATATATCTGTTCCACCCTACAAGGACATCCAAATAACATATTTATAGCTGCTAGGGCATCAGAATCGAGATGGGTCAAAACTAAGCCAATATAGGGGGCACGCGATTAGGACCACAACGCCAGGCGCGCGATCAAAACTATGGTGTGCCTCCTGCAGCGCCATCTTTTGGAAGAACTCCAGTACATAGCGCCACCCAAGCACGATCAGACTCTGATAGCACGCCACAGGCGCGATCACCGCCATAGCGCCTCACCGTAGCGTTACTCCCTAGTTACATGTCTGATCTGCTCTTCATTCTCATTGTTGTTAGAACTCCAATCTTTAATTTCAGTACACCATCTTCATTGTTCATGCTCCACAATCCTAACAATCTCCCACTTGGAGACTGAATCACCCGGACTGCTCTCACGAACCAAGACCTCCATCACATTCATCAATGCCATCATCATGAACGATCATCATCGAAATCCACCAACTTTAGATTCGCCAATCCTCGGATTCCAAGTCCAGTTGAAGCTACCCAAAATTTCAACTTCTCTAAGGTCACAACCTTAGTCAACATATCAACAGGATTTTTCAATACCTCAAATCTTCACAAGCTGCAAAATCTTCATCTCAAAGAGATACCGTATGTAGTGAAACTTCAACTCGATATGCTTTGTTCTCGAATGAAACGCTCGATTCTTTGCCAAGAAAATTGCACTTTGGTTATCACTGTAGGGAATGCTATTACTCTGCCATTTATCGAGATCACTCAAGAAACCTTGCAACAATTCCATCTCTTTGCTGGCCTCTGTTACCGCTATGTACCTAGCTTCAGTAGTAGATAACGCCACAATCTTCTGCAACTTTGAACCCTAAGAAATTGCAGTACCACTGATGTGTACTAAATATGTGTTCTAATTTGTATCTCAATACACACTGTATCTCAAGTATACGAGCTCAAGTAATATAAAATGCAAAGTAAAGATTACTACCGAAGTATCAAATCTCATGAGGACTATGATTAAACTTTTACAAATATAAATTGTTTCAAAAACGTCTTCACTCATTTGTCACGATTAAAGATATTTATGTTTTGCAATTAAAAGAAAATACGAATAAGATTGATTGACTGCGTAAATTAATTCTAACTACTTACTGAATTTAATTGATTTGATTGTTGTAAGGATTGGAAATAGTATAACTTAAAATATCTTAGAAGTTTGGGTTCATTGGATATCCACTATGTTCTGACTAATGTCTCTACTTCCTAGATTGATGCTTATATTTCTGACCTCTATTGATGCCACACGTAGACATGGTCCAACTTATGTTTTCCACACACTCACGGGTTCATTTATCCTCAGAACAGGCTATGCGGCGACGTCAGTGACCAACCATAACTTCAGATCAATTCTATGTTGATCAGGCATAATAAAGTATTCATTACAAGATAAACAAATAAACAAAATTCATTCAATCAAATGACGTTTAATCACAAGTCATCATATAGTTTTAAATACAATCAATTCATAACTCTAAGCATAAAACAACTAGCCACTCGTCCTTTCACAGAACAGATTCCACATCATAAATAACAAGTGTAATAAATAAAGGTTGGAGAAGAAATCTCTTGTTGAATGATTTGTGTATTCCTCTCGATATTTCTTTACTCCTTTTGCTAATAATGATTCTTCGTCTATTTCATGAACGATTACTCTTCTGTTGCTGCTGAAATTTCCAGGTTTTTCTCTCTTGGTGTGTTCTTGCTTCTTTTTCGTCTATTGCGTCTCGTAGCTCTCGTATGTGCTGCACGGCTGTTGTCTTTTATAATTCTGTTCTCGGCCCATTAGGTTACTGAAGCGTCGTACATGCCTTTCACGTATTTTCGACCTGCGCAATTAGACATCGCACTTCTCTATCGTGCAACCCCTGCGCGATCTAATTCTTCATCGCGCAACTACATCGCGCAACTCTCTGTCATTTTTTCGCGACGTCTTTATACTTCTTTCTTTCCTCGTGCTAGTTTCTGGTCCTTAAGCGCTATAGCGCTACTTTTGAGATGAACTTTCTCCACTTTTTTCCAAAAGCCTACAATTTATCCTAAATCAGTAGCGTTTTATTCAATCGACAAAAAATTCTAAATAAAATAAAATATAACTAAAATGCATATAAAATATCAACAATCAAGCAAGAAATCATTCATAACTACGGGTTAAAGATTTTTACACACGCATTAAATACCCCAACACTTAACTTGTTGCTCGTCCTCGAGTAACTATCTTAACTTACCTTAAATAATACAAGCTCAACTTACTTCAATTAGTCATCGAGCTTCAAATTTCAGAATGCAACCTACAATCTTCATATATAAATGATAAGATTTTGCCAATTCAACTATGGTACATCAAACTCAACTTCTTCAAACGCATGCCTCATCTCATTCTTCACATATGTGATTCATCAAAAATATCAAACATAGTTACACAGTTTCACATGCATTCACTTCACTTTTGGTCATCATTCTCCTATTATGTTTAACTCATGTAAATTCCTTATGTTGGGGATCTTCAGGATTTTTGAGGCAATATAACGCTCATGGAGGTGATATATGTGGAAAAAGATCTATATTTGGTTTCTAGGGATGTTTCTCGTAAACTCATTTTTCTTATATATTTTTTTCTCTCTTTTGTGGTATTCTCTGCCTTGTGAAGTTCAGGCTTCACTTGATCTTTTAAGAACTTTCTTACGTTTTCATTTGCGGAAGGTTCACATCCCCCTGATACTTCATAAGTTTTACAGAGCCCCCCCCCCCCCACCCCCCCACCATACCTCAATTAAGCAATTAAGTAATATGGCCCTTTTGTAAATTTTTCTTTTTGGCTCATACTTCGTGCTTTACACACGACATCCTTATTCCTCCTTACTTTTCTTTCAGTAGATTTACTCAATTCATCTCTAGAAAGGGTAAGGTTTTGATCATTTTTTGGATTAAGGGTGGGTTGTATGGATTTCACAAAGATTTATCACAAAAAGTTTCAGCATGGCTCTGAGGATCATTGAATGAGTACGGGTTTATTGGTCATGAAAAAGGCTCAACCTTGATCGTATACCTGATTCATGTCCTCAACACTTAGGACTACAATCATCTCCCATAATATTCAGACAAGTTCCTCAAGATTCACAAATAACACATAATTCCATGCTTTTTCTGTCTGATATTCTCAATGTTCACATCTTCACATATAAATCAATACCACATAAATATGAAATGAGCATTTGTTTGTCAAAATTAAGCAATCTATACTCTAGTTTCCCCAACGTCTCCTTATCATCATATACTCACATATTAGGCATATATCATCATCAATTTAGGCTCGTTAATGTGAACTTGCACAACACATAGTTAACTTAAAATCTCAATTACTAGTTCACAAAATGGACTCTAAATAAAACATAAAACCAAAAATAAAAGACTCAAGATTGACTCGATTAACTTAGCCACAAATAAAACATAAAATTCAAATAAAATACTCAAATTCCTAAAACTTACTTAAACTACAACTCTACACTATCCCCCCTCCCCCCACACTAAAATTCTATTGTCCTTGTTGTAGGGGAGTATTGACTTAACACGAAATAGAACATAAAAATAAAAGTAGAGAAAATAAAAATAAGAATTGGACTTCCCTGACTAGTAGTGACGGCTCGTGCTCGCTCCGTCTGTTCGTCCGCCCTTGAACAAACACCTCTAAATATCAGCCACGACATACATAATGCCTGCTACATTGGCAGCCATCTCCTGCTGCTACATTGGCAGCCATCTCATGACTCTGATCTGTCTCCTGAGATGCTCTACCTGTTCTAGATGACCCTCTCGGACGTTGCTTGTTCGGTCCTAGCTTCTTCTGAGCCTCATGTTGTGCAGAATCTAACGTAGCCACACTGGTGAGTCCGTGCCTCCTATGTACCCTCTCTCTCTCCCCAATCGAATCAACATCATCATGTCGACTGGGCTTATCGGCTCCTCAGTAAACTCATCACCGTGCTATACAAGTAACCTGGCCATCTTGCAAAGTTTTGTGATCGTGCCTCAAAAGTAGAGATCCGCAAAAGTTTGGCTATGCAACACATGATACATGCTGCTCCTCAGTACCTCACATGGGTTGAAAGTTTGCCTGATCACCAATCTAAAGAGTAGTCAAGTGCGGTACGGTGTGATCTACTCGAAGTGCGAGGTAGGCCATAATCTGCTGCTCGTAAACTTGTACCAATCCTTGTTGTCGTTTGTCAGATCCATGTAAAAGAGCTCCACATCGCCCTCCTTCTTGTATCGGCAACAATAATCTGGTCTGTTGTAAAGAATAGTGCCCATCTCTCATAGTGATGGCTGCACTACTAGTTGTCTTAGGCAACTGCAGCTGGAGGTGCCTGGTATGAGAAAAGCCTGTCAATATCACGACGTGTGTCGTACTACGTTCTAGATCATAGTGGGCGCAGAACTCCCCCACCCACCTATTGCAAACGCCCGTGCGAAGGTGAAAATTTTGGACCGTGGATTGACACAACACTTTTGAGAGTTAAGCTAGAATTGCCTTAACTCTATTTTGATCTTCTTGATAATAATAATAATATGCAGCGGAAGTAAAAACACAAGAAGATATAATTTTAAGAAGTTTTCAATATTATTAAAAACTTCCAAGCCTTAGGACAAATAACCATAAAGGTTTTATCAAAAACGTTCCTCACAACAATTCACTCACGCTCTTTGTTGATCGGACTCAACGAAGCAGACAAGCACGAACTACTTAACTTCTAAGAACTAGACTTAAAGTAGTTGATACAAAAACTTTGCAAAAGCAAGACGAAGACAATACAAAGAATAATTAATCTCTCGGATTATTGGCACGATTGTCTTGTCTTCATCTTGATGAACTTCACATCTTTTATAGATTTCCTGAGTCTTGCACGCCAAGATGTGTTGTTCACAGTTTTGGTAACTCTTGTTGTTTCCTTGTTGATATTTGCCTTCTTTGTGAACTTCAAAATCTTTCCTGAGAATGTGTTTCCATTGTTACCAATTTAACAAGGTAACACATCTTCTTCAATTCGCAGAATCCTGGAAAGAATCGCGTCGCAGAGAACAGCTCGCTTGTTTCCTTATTTTGAAACCGTGTTGTGTTGACAAATTCAACTTAGCTTGAATTATGGAAACTTCAAGTAAGGAATCTTCCAAAGCTCTTCTTTATGATAAATATACCTTCCTGGACATAAACAAAAACAACTAAAACCGTGGAACTTGATTAATATGTGAATAAAGGCAAAACTTAAATTTGGCAACTAAATAACAGTTTTCGCACAGACTCTCGACTTTCAATGTTATCCACAATGTTAACCCAACATCGTCTAACATTGCATCGTCTAACATTGATTCCAGAAAGCCCTGCACTTTCAATCTCCCCATTTTTGCCTTTCTTCACAAAACCAACACCTGTTCCAATCAAGTCTTATATCCAGAAAGTTATAATCAACAAGAAACATATTAAACTACTAAACTACTCCCCCTCAATACAAGCTAACATATTCAAAATTAAATTAACAGAGACAAGCATTAAGGTCATCACTACATCCACATATGTACATATGTTCAGACCCCAACATTCATCAATGTTGCCTCAACATTGAAACCAGTGAATTTCCTGCACAAAAGATTAACTAGACAAGCCGTTCAAAATGCACTTTCATAAGTAATAGCAGTTAGAGCAGTTCACCAATAGTACTTAGAGTTACAGGCCATAGCTAAATATCAAGGACATGTCCCTTGATCAAATAAAACCAATTAGAGATTAATGTACCAGCAGTTCAAAGATATTAGCAGTTCATAAGAAACAAACCAAAAACTAGAAGACTAAAATTTAAAATTGGAACTACTCTCCCCCTTTTTGTGAAGAAGGGGGTTTCTCCAAGTTTTTCACCATGTCCTCCAGCTCTTTGAGGTGTTCCTTTCTCTCCTTGATCTCTCTCTGAGTATCAGCAATCTGCCCCCTGTACCAGTTCAGCATATGATCCACAAAAGTAGAGGTTATGACCATGCAGTCTTCTTCTTTAGACATTGGCACTGAAGTTCCAGCAAACTCCTGAGCCTTCTTCTTTTCAGCCCTTGGTCTCACCACTCCTTTTGGGTTCCATGGAAGGTCTCTCACTCTTGATCCAGACAAGTATCTTGGGAGAATTGTCAGTTCAAAATCATTCTTCCTCCAGCCCACAGTCACACTTGTCTTCAATCCTTGCTTGCTAAGGATTTTGCAGATCAGTGAGGGAAAATGCAGCATGCCATTCTTCCTTCCAGCAACTTCAGACATAGACTTCACAATCCTCTCCCCCATGTTCACAGCTAGCCCATTCTTGATTTTGTAGACTAAGATTGCTGATTCCTTAGTCAAAACAATGACATTTTTGCTTGGCAGCCAGTTGAAGCAAGCTATCTTATGCAAGACAGCACTCAGGGAGGTAAGTTTTGTGGTTGGCAGAGCATCTCTCCAGATTTTGACCAACCCTCCAGTCAAGTCCTCAATCACATCATCATAATAGGGGTCCTCAGATTCATCAGCAGCAGGGAAGCCACATATCTTGTTGATGGTGTAGGGGTCAATGTTGAAGACTCTCCCCCTCACCCAAGCCTTTCCAAACTTTGGAGATCTGTAGTCCCTGATCCATTTGGAGAGATTAAGGTAGAACTCCATGACAATCTCAGGAGCATAGTCATGCAACTCCATCACTGATTATTGCAACCCTCTTGCCTCAAGCAAGTCCATCACCTTGTTCTCTTTGAAACTAGCAATCTCTATAGCTCTTTCAGTGTGAATCTCCATCCTCTTGAAAGAATCCCACTTCTTCTCCAATTCTTGTGAAAGATAGAAAGGAGAATAGCAGTCCTCCTCAATCTCAGGGAAGATCACATACAGCCCATATGTATACTCATTTGTCCCTGATGTTGCCTCAACATCAGCAGCAACATCAGCAGCACAATCATGCTCTTCCTCAGTCTCCTCTTCCTTCTCCTCTTCTTCCTCATCCTCAACATCAACTACCTCAGTTTCCTCTTCCATTACTTGCTTTCATTTCCTCTTTCTCTCAGCAGCAGCCTTCTTCTCTTCCTCAGCCTTCTTCTTATCCTCAGCAGCCCTCTTCCTAGCTGATCTCTCAGCCTGTCTTTTCCTGGCCTCAGCCCTTGCCTTAGCAGACTCAGACATATTTTTCAATTTCTTCCCATTGTCCTTTCTATTTTTCTTTTGCGCCCTAATCCACTTCCTCACCATCTTGTCTACAGACGCATCCACGGATTTCTCCACAGATTTTTCAACGAATTCACTACCCTCCCTCTCAATAGTTAAGTCAACATCAAGTTCAGGGTTGGGTTCAGCAATGTTTACCTCAATTTCAGGCTCATTGGTGATGGGAGTGGTTAAATCAGCAGTTGGCTCAACATTGGAGGTCGATTCTCCCTGTTTGGACTTTTTTCCACGTCGCACATAGGGGATCGCCTTTCTTTTAGCAGCAGGAGCATCATCTGACTTCGCAGCAGCACCCCTAGTGTGTGAACGGGTGCGCGTGCAGCAGTAGGTTCGCTGTCCAGGGCAACATCTGCAAGAGTTTGCATGGAAGACTTGCTTGCCATTGTTAGTACAGAGATTTTGAGAGAAATCGCAGAGAAGGTCGAGAGAATTTTGAGAGCAATTTTGCAAAATACGCACAAATAAGGAAATTGCAAGTTTAATTAAGGAAAATAGGGTTTTGATTTCAGAAATAACCGTGAATAGGAAAGAGAATGAATGTTAATGGGCAGTTACCAAATTTGAACCAAGTAAAACTTTCCTACTATGTTTTCCCGCGCACATGCTTTGATGTTTATTTAACAGTTAACCAGAGCGGTTTTCAGAAAGCTGGAAACTTATAAGTTCATGTTTTTAATGTTGACCTGCGACTGTGCACAGTGTTGGGATAACATTTGATAACATTCAAAACCGAATGTGGAGGTACAGGCTTCACCAAGGAAAATACATCCAAAAATACATCTGAAAACTAAACCAATACAGCAAGTGAGTACCTCAGACATATTGTTCAGATCAAAATCATGAGTAAGCAACATAGATAACAAGAAACACACAGAGATAAGCAGTTATGAATTCAAGGAAAAATTCACTTCCACAGCATAGAAAGTCACAAAAAAGTGTGTCACATGCAGTATGTCACCCAATTGTATGCCTCAACACATGAATTATAAATTATACTCCCCCTAAGCCTAGACCGACACAACTCAACAACAAGAAAGAAAACAATGCAGTTCTACACGAATGCAACAATGTAATGTCAAATAGGCAGATGGTAAACACTTCATGAAAAACTCCTCAAACCAACACAACACACATCTCTTAATAATCTTAATTATTTTCATAACTCATCTGAACCAAAAACTGAAGGTTGCTAAACACAAAGCTAATGTCACTACTGAATGAGGGCAGCCTGAACTCCACACACCCCAGTAACAACATTAACAACAGCAAGTTAGGCAAGTACAAAGGCCTTGAATGTTGGCAATTCATTTATCATGCACCCCAACACCCCAATTCCTTATGCATACTTGTTTACCAACCTGCATTCAAGAGAATCACCAAGTGATCAGTGCTACTAAATGTAAGAAATCTAAACCTCAAACACCCTAGTAGAAAAGATCACCCTCATGTGTTCCTTGGCCAAACAAACAGAAACATGTAAATAAGCACAACTGAGTAACAGTGAAGCTGTCAACATCATGCACCCCAGCTTCTCCACATGTCCTGTACACCTTCCATATGAATAAGACACAACTGAATAGACATCAAAGTAGTGAACTTTGTGTACCCCAACTTCTTCATATGTTAGACAATCACAACCTCAGACAACAGAAGAGTTTTATTACTTTTTCAAAACAAAGATGTGAAAGTGAAACTGATAACTAGAAAGAGTTGTTAATCAAAGAGTTCAACCACACAAACCAAATATGACAAAACACATATGAAATGAGACTCACAAGGAAATTAATTCAACAAAGGAAGACAACAAAATACCTACTACACCACAACCAATATACCAGTGCTAGTCAGTGGTGTCATGACAACACTGGTTACCTCAACATTTTCACATATTGCACATGCTAAGAGATTTCCTCAAACTGAAGAATCTCTCACTATCTAAAGGTTTTGTAAACATGTCAGCAAGCTAATTTGTTGTCTCAATATGTTCAATGTTGATCACTTTGTCCTCTACCATATCTCTTAGGAAATGATGTCTTATGTCTATATGCTTAGTTCTAGAATGTTGGACAGGATTCCTAGAGATACTTATGGCACTTAGATTGTCACAGAACATGAGAAGTGTATCACTATCTAGCCCATAATCTGAAAGCATGTGTTTGAGCCACACAAGTTGGGTAACACAGCTGCCAGCTGCTACATATTCTGATTCAGCAGTTGATAATGAAACGCAGTTCTACTTCTTGCTATACCAGGAGACCAAATTATTCCCCAAATAAAAACAGCCCCCACTTGTGGATTTCCTGTCATCCACATCACCTGCCCAGTCAGAGTCACTGAAACCAACCAAGTTAGTGTTAGTGTCATAAGAATACCAAATGCCTAAAAGGTGAAGTTCCAGAGATATATCTAAGAATTCTCTTCACAACAATCAAGTGAGATTGCCTTGGCTCAGCTTGGTACCTAGCACAAACACATACTGAAAACATGATGTCAGGTCTAGAGGCAGAGAGATATAGCAAACTACCAATCATGGATCTGTACAATGTTGGATCAACATTGCTGCCAGTGCCATCTTTTGTTATCTTCACTGAAGAGGACATAGGAGTTTTGCAAGGCTTAGACTCTTGTAGCTCAAATCTCTTCACCAGATTCCTTGCATACTTCTCCTGGTTCAAGAAGATACCATTCTCCAGCTGCTTAACTTGTAGTCCCAGAAAGTAGTTGAGCTCACCAATCATGCTCATCTCAAATGTTCATGTCATAGACTCAACACACTTGTCTAAGGTAGACTTGTTAGTAAAGCCAAATACAATATCATCCACATAAATTTGAGCAATGCATATATCAAAGCTTTTTCAAAGGACAAACAAAGTTCTATCTCCATCTCCTCTATTGAAACCTAGGCCTAACAGAAAATCAGTTAGCCTCTCATACCAAGCTCTAGGAGCCTGTTTTAAGCCATACAAAGCCTTCTCAAGTTTGTACACATGGCCAGGATGTTTAGGATCAGCAAAGCCTTTAGGTTGTTCTACATAAACCTCTTTGTCAATTAAACCATTCAGAAAGGCACCTTTAACATCCATTTGGTAAAGTTTAATCCTAAGACAACAAGCAATAGCAAGAAGTAATCTAATTGATTCAATCCTAGCTACTGGAGCAAAAGTCTCATCAAAATCTATACCTTCTACCTGTGTATAACCTTGTGCAACCAACCTAGCTTTGTTCCTCATAATTACACCATTCTCATCAGTTTTATTTTTCAAAATCCATTTTTTACCTATTACATTCACATGTGATGGCCTAGGTACTAGATTCCAAACTCTGTTTTTGGTGAATTGTAAGAGTTCTTCTTGCATGGCATTAATCCAATAACTATCCTTAAGGGCTTCAGTTACATTCTTAGGTTCAATGGAGGAAAAAAAACAAGATGCATTATCAATAGTACATGAAGAAGACATGCAAACACACAACTTAGCCATATCCTTGTAATTGACCCTTTTTTTGTTGCGTGTTCTAACTCTTTCAGTAATTTGTCCAATTACTTGAGAGGCTAGATGATCTCTTTGTATTCTAAGAGGGGGATCTCTTCTCGATACAGGAACCACTTCATCTTCAGAATCTGACAGCACCGATGTTGGCCTAACATTGGGGGTTTCTGGTGTTAAGTCAACATTTATTCCAGTTTCTAGTTCAGCATCTCCAGCGTCTGTGTTCAATGTTGAGTCCAATGTTGGAGTAACATCTGAACCAGTGACTTCTTCAGTACCTATAGAAACAGTTAAATCATCAAAAATGACATTCACTGATTCTTGAACAGTATGCAATCTTGGATTGTAGACCCTGAAAGCAACACTATTAGGAGAATATCCAACAAATATACACTTTTCACTTTTGGGATCTAATTTGCTCAAATAATCTCTATCTTTTAGCAAATAGCAGTTAATACCAAATTCATGAAAGTGTGCTACTGTTGGTTTTGAACCCTTCAAGATTTCATAAGGTGTCATAGTAGTACCAGGTCTAAGATAAACTCTATTACTAATATGACATGCAGTATTCAAAGCTTCAGCCCAGAGTTTCTTAGATAGGTTTTTAGAATTTAACATAACTCTAGCCATCTCTTAAAGTGTTCTATTCTTCCTCTCAGCAATTCCATTTTGCTGAGGTGTCTTAGGTGCTGAAAACTCATGGAAAATGCCTTTAGATTTACAGAAATTAGCAAAGCTTACATTTTCAAACTCCTTTCCATGGTCAGACCTAATTCTTCCTACAGAAGTACCATAGAGATTCTTAATACTAGCATGCAAAATCTTGAATGTGTTGAATGCCTCTGATTTTTCTTTCAAAAACTTAATCTATGTATATCTTGAAAAATCATCAACAATAACAAAAGCATACTTCTTACCATTCAGGCTACTAACCTCAATAGAACCCATGAGATCCATGTGTAGCAAATCAAAGCACTTATTAGTTCTAGGGTTAATACTCTGTACCTGAAGTGGTGGATGGACAACTTTTGTTTGTTTACCTTTCAGGCAGTCTTCACAAACAATTTTACCTGGGCTAGTCAACTTAGGTAGTCCTCTTACAGCCGCTAACTTCTGTAGTTTCTCCAGATTTCTATAGTGCACATGTCCTAACTTCTTGTGCCACATGACAGATTCATCTACCTTGGCATGGTAGCATTCTGCTTCATCTTGAGCAAGATAGCAGTTATCCTTTGATCTTGTACCTGTCATGACATGGACATTGTCACTATTAAACACATCACGTGAACTTTTATCAAAAGTAACTAGCAAGTTATCATCACAAAGTTGACTTATGCTAATTAAATTTGCTTTTAATCCTTCAACCAACAACACATCCTTGAGTGGTGGAAATCCTTCAACATCCAGTACTCATTTTCCAATGATTTTCCCTTTTGTGCCTCCTCCATAGGTAACTGTTCCAACAGTCAGAGGGATAACCTCTTTCAGGTTGTCAATGTTTCCAGTCATGTGCCTTGTACACCCACTGTCAAAATACCACTTACCTGCAAGGTTAGAGTAAACAACAGAAAAGACAACATTGCAAACAATTTTAACCTTACGAGTTTTTAACTTTTCTATCCGAGTTCTACTTTTATGTCCTTCAGCGTTGTTACCTAATGTTGGGATAACATTCAGATCAGAGGTTCTCCTAACATTGGTATTGCAATTAATTACTGTTTTCTTCTCAATCACAATTTTATATTTTTTACAATAAGGCTTAATGTGACCAGGTTGAAAACAATATTGACAGATAAAAGTAGGCTTTTTCACAGTGTTGGAAGGGATTTCACAACTCAAGTTATTGCTTTCCTTGATAAAACCAGCTTTCAAATAGGCAGAGTTAACATCTTCAGAGGGAGGTTTTTCAACATAGCCCAAACCATTTTTACCTTGATTTCCCATACTCAGCACTTCATCAAGCAGAGATGTAGAAGAGTTCCATTTGTCAATGGTATGTTCAGCTTTATTTAGTTTTACCTTTACCTCTTTCAGCTCAGCTTCAGTTTTGTCAAGGTCTTTCTCATACAGTTTCAGCATCTCCTTCATGCATCCAATCTCTTTCTTCAAGCTTTTGTTGCTCTTGATGAGTTTGTGATTCTCAAGCAACAGTTTGTGGTAGATAGACTTCAGGTCTTCAATGATTTCCTCCTGGGACATTTCATCTTGTAGATCCACTGTGCCATGAAAACAATCAAAGTTAGATTCATCAAAGTATGACGCAAGATAAGGTTCAGAATCAGTATCATATTCATCCCAATCTACAAAGAAGGTCTCATGTTCTGATGTTGGATCCTGAATGTTGGGATAATATTGAGGTCCGAAACAGTTCAGGGAGTCTTCTGGGGTCCAGTCAATCTGAGTGAGTAGCGCAGCAGTTTGAACCTCTTCTGATTGTTCTTCAGCTTCTCCAGAACTAAAGTCATCTTCATTGAAATCATCTACACAAATCCAATGAGAATTTCCTCTTTTTCTAAGAGTGTTAGCACATTCATTAGCCATATGACCATATCCTTTACATTCAAAACATTGAACATCTTTTAACTTATCAGCTTCTAAAGGAGTAGGTTTTGATGCCATGTACTTCACAAACTTAAGAGGTAATTTCTTATAACCTGGGGAACTATTACTAAGGTTATTTTCTTTACCTTTTCCTTTAAGATTCAACTTATTGAACTTCTTAGTAATTTCCCCATAATTTAAAGAAATTATTTCAAAATCATCATCACTTTCATTGTCAAGATTTGAACCTCTTAAAGCAACAACCCTATGTTTGCTAGGTTGTGAGGCAAGCTCCATCTCAAATTCTCTAAGAGTATTCATCAAGACTTGAAACTGTAGATTAGCAAGGTTTCTAGATTCACTCATTGCAATTTTCTTGAGAGCAAATTTAGATGACAGTGTTCTCATAGCTTTATAAACCATTTCTTGATTAGTCATAGCAAAACCTAGGTTTTCACATTGGTTAGCAATATCAAGAATTTTCTCAAAATAACTGTCAACACTTTCATCTTCACCCATCTCAAGTTTTTCAAATTGCAAAAGCGGTTGTCTATATTTAGAATCTTTAACAACAGAATCTCCTTCACAATGTAATTCAAGTATATCCCAAGCATGTTTGGCTTTTGTACAATTCTGGATTAACTTGAACATGTGATGATTAACCCAACTAAAGATAGCATTAAGAGCCTTTTCATTAGAGTTATAGAGACTTACCTCTGCTGCTGTCCAGTCTGCTTCTGGTTTTGGAACTAGATCACCTTCACCATCTCTTGGTAATGTTGGAAGAGAGTATCCATTGATCACGGATTGCCAGGCTCGAATATGAATAGCTTTGATGTGAGACCTCATCCTAATCTTCCAATATGCATAATTGGAGCCATCCAAAACTGAAATCCTGTTGGTGTTAGGATTGACACTGTCCATGGTGTTGTATCACCTCCAAACCACCAGTGTAGTCGGTGTTTGGCTCTGACGCTAATTGAAAATTTTGGACCGTGGATTGACACATCACTTTTGAGAGTTAAGTTAGAATTGCCTTAACTCTATTTTGATCTTTTTGATAATAATAATATGCAGCAGAAGTAAGAACACAAGAAGATATAATTTTAAGAAGTTTTCAATATTATTAAAAACTTCCAAGCCTTAGGCCAAATAACCATAAATGTTTTATCAAAAACGTTCCTCACAACAATTCACTCACGCTCTTTGTTGATCGGACTCAACGAAGCAGACAAGCATGAACTACTTAACTTCTAAGAACTAGACTTAAAGTAGTTGATACAAAAACTTCGCAAAAGCAAGACGAAGACAATACAAAGAATAATTAATCTCTCGGATAATTGGCACGATTGTCTTGTCTTCATCTTGATGAACTTCACATCTTTTATAGATTTCCTGAGTCTTGCACGCCAAGATGTGTTGTTCACAGTTTTGGTAACTCTTGTTGTTTCCTTGTTGATATTTGCCTTCTTTGTGAACTTCAAAATCTTTCCTGAGAATGTGTTTCCATTGTTACCGATTTAACAAGGTAACACATCTTCTTCAATTCGCAGAATCTTGGAAAGAATCGCGTCGCAGAGAACAGCTCGCTTGTTTCCTTATTTTGAAACCGTGTTGTGTTGACAAATTCAACTTAGCTTGAATTATAGAAACTTCAAGTAAGGAATCTTCCAAAGCTCTTTCTTATGATAAAGATACCTTCCTGGACATAAACAAAAATAACTAAAATCGTGTAACTTGATTAATATGTGAATAAAGGCAAAACTTAAATTTGGCGACTAAATAATAGTTTTCGCACAGACGCTCGGCTTTCAATGTTATCCACAATGTTAACCCAACATCATCTAACATTGCATCGTCTAACATTGATTCCAGAAAGCCCTGCACTTTCAGAAGGTTAATAAACCCAGAGGACTCAACTCCATAAGCTTGATCGTTATCGCTCTCTCCTCGTGAATCTTACAGCCCCTGAGTTGTATTGGCTGAAAGGAACCGCTCACTAAAGGAATCCTCCTCCCCAACCACTACTGGCTCGGGTCTAATGGGAATCCAATGCGAGTGTGAAGCACGACTCTTCACCATCCTAAAATAAAAAATTCAAGAGTTTAGGAAGAATTTGATAACATAACCTCTATAATAGTCATATTTTCCCAATTCCCCAATCTTCGAAAAGATAATTTAATTATAAGGGTCTTCCAATCACATTATCACACTTAAAAATGAAATCTTAAATCACTAAATAACTCATTTTTCTATACTAGCATTACTGCATAATACTCTAAACGTATCTGAATCAGAATGAGTTTAGCAAAATACCTTAAATGTGAATTAAGGTTGACGAATTGAGAATTTTAGAGAGAGAAATTAGGTTTACAAGGAAGTTCAAAATCAGACAAATGAGTGAAATGACAAAAATCACAACACAACACACATATATATACTTACTGGGAGACGGGCGATCTGGGCTAATCGAGCAGCTTAGATCACGCGTGTCATTTTTGTTGATGTCATCTTTTTAATTAATTAAATCAGATTAATATAATTAATTAAACAATTACTCATTAAAATAAATTTACTCAAAAATGAAGAACGAAAAATGCAAGAATTAATAAATGCTAAAAAAAATATTCTCTAATCGGTCGCCTTCCATTTTGTACTTATTTTAATGTCTCCAGCCCGGCACCTGTTTAATTAGTTAATGGAAACGATTTTATGTGACTGACATCACGTCCTCTTCCTGATATGAAGCAAAATAATGCTTCAACCGTTGCCCATTAGCCATAAACGTTTGTCCTGCGCTTGTTTTTACTTCAACTGCTCCATGTGGTTTTGCATCCACTATTGTATATGGTCCTGACCACCTCGATCGTAATTTATCTAGAAATAATCTTAAATGAGAATTAAATAATATCACCTGGTGTCCTGGTAAAAATTCCATTTGAAAAAATCTCTTATCATGCCATAGTTTAGTTTTGTCTTTATATATCTTAGAATTCACATATGCTTCATTGCGCCATTCATCTAGTTCATTCAATTGAAACTTTCCTTTTTCAAAATTTAAAAATCTCGTTGCCCAAAAAAGCCATATGTTCTATTTCGACCGGTAAGTGACAAGCTTTACCAAAGACAAGACGAATGGTGACATTCCTATTGGAGTCTTAAAAGCAGTCATATATGTCCATAAAGCATCATCTAATTTCTTTGTCCAATCATTACGTGAATGAGCCACCGTCTTATCTAGAATCCTTTTGATTTCTCTATTCAATAATTCAACTTGCCCGCTTGTTTGCGGGTGATAAGTCGTAGCAATTCTATGGGCAGCACCATATTTTCTTAATAAGGCTTCTAAATATTTATTTTTGAAATGCTTTCCTCCATCACTTATTAAGGCTCTTGGTGTCCCAAATCCGTGAATCAGCTTGCTCAACGAATGTCGGCCATGGATTCGACGCACTGGGTCGCCTTGAAATGGGTTCTTCGCTACCTCAAGGGCACCCTAACTCACGGTATCACTCTTCGTCGTGATGCCAACCTTACTCTCATGGCCTTCTTAGATTCTGACTGGGGTGGCAATTCTCTTCATGGTACGTCGACCTCGGCTTATTTTATTATGTTGGAGTCAAATTCGATCTCCTAGTCTTCTCGAAAACAGAGGGCGGTTTCTCGCTCCTCCACGTAGGCGGAGTACCGTGCTCTTTCTTCCGTTGCCGCTGAAGTTTGTTGGCTTCAACATCTTTTCTTGGAAATTGGTCTAACTCTGCGCTCCGTTCCTACGGTTCGTTGTGATAATATGAGAGCTATGCGTCTCTATTTACATTTGGTTCAGCACTAGCGTATGAAATATATACCTATTGATCTTCACTTTGTTCATGACCTTGTTAATAAGGGCCTCATCAGTGTTTCTTACGTCAACACACTTGACCAATTGGTGGATGTTCTTACAAAGCCCCTTGCACGCACTAGATTTGAACTTCTTCGTTTCAAAATCTTTGTTAGTGATGGAACGTTTTTGAGTGGCGTATTAGATGATATTGTCTTTAGTGTATTTATTATATTATCTAGCTTGTATTAGTATTTAGTCATGCACTTAGGAATATACGTATGTACCCTTGTTTACTTTAAGTACTTTTGTGATTAATGACATTCCTCATTCACTCAAATCATATCTCTTATAGACACAAGAGTATTATTATAAAGACATAAGTCATGCATGAGTCCACACATCCTGAAATCTAAGTGAGGTTTATGCAGGGCCAGTATTGAGGGCGAGATCTAAGTCGGCAATCAGATCATTAACGTCTTCGATTCCCACAGATATGCGAACAAGATCCCCAGTTAAGCCCCTCGCCTCACGTACAGCAGCCCCTCGCCTCACGTACAGCAGCAGGTATGCTTGAATGTGACATAAAGCAGGGCAAGCTGATGAGAGACTTCACACTCCCTAACATAAAAAAGCATATTGAATATATAAGTTGAAATAAAAGAGGTTGTAGCTCGAATAGGGATACGAATAATTAAATTTAGGGATAATTCCATCAAACTCCCTGAACTATAGCGACTTTTGGACATCACTCCCTGAACTTTATAAATAAGCACTTTGCCCCCTAACCATTGCCAACCTGTTCGAGTTGCTCCTTGACAATTTTCCGACAAAAAAATCGTCGATTTTTTTAATTTTTTTTTCAGAATCTTCTCCTATACAAGACGGTTCCGGTATCAAAAAATTCAAAGTAATTACACGGGAGATTTAGTTTTAATTTGTCAAATTTTCGAAAAATGTGATGTTCTTCATATTTTCCAGAAATTCAACGAATTAAAGCTAAATTTCCCGTGTAATGACTTTGAATTTTGCGATACCGTCACCACTAACGGAACCTTTTCGACGAGGAGATATTATGAAAAAAGAAAAAAAAAATCGATGATTTTTTGGTCGAAAAATTGCCATGGGGCAACTCGAATAGGTCGGTAAATATTAGGGGGTAAAGTGTTTATTTATAAAGTTCAGGGAGTGGTGTCCAAAAGTCGCTATAGTTCAGAGGGTTTGAAGGAATTATCCGTTAAATTTACACTTGACCTTTCTTCTAAAAGCTCAAACTTGTCGAGAGGCAATAAATGATATTTTTCTAATAAACCAAACGTCACGGAGTGTAGATGTAATTATCTCTAGCTAAATGAAAGAGGTTTTTATACCAAAGCTGACTGTTATGCTGAAGTACTTGGTTGCTTCGGCTACATGCTTAGACAGCGCCAATGATCCCGTAAAGAAACTGAGCACTGAACCGGCACCCTTTGCCTGCAACAAGAAGGTCACGGGTTTATAAATACAGGGATAGTTGCATTGCAACGTTGAGGCCTCGTTGAATCACAAAAACTTCCTCCATTGTCCAAGTAAAAGTTAAAAGAGCATTACACAAACATTTTCTGCAATTAATCAAACCTCAGGATATGTTTCTATAACCTGTAGCTCAAATCTGGAAGGTGTAAATATAACCTTAGGGGTGATTAAGTGAAGATCCTATATATGTAGCTTTGTTGTACCTGAGAGTAGTGTAGTGAATGTCCAGAATGATCCGGAAGGCCAGCGTAATTGACCTTTTTCACTCGCGGATGAGAGTACAGAAACTCTGCAATTTTTTGTGCATTGTCCTGCTCATTCAAACATAAATCACAAGCTTACTATATATACATATATAATATATATATATATATATATATATATATCTGTTGGGTGTAACAAATAGGAAGGTTTCTACATAATGCAGTGCAAGTATAGCTTGGATCGATCTTTGCAAATGCACGAATAACAGTTTGTTATTTATATGTTTGGCTAACATGCAATAAAGTCATTACAGAATGAAGACTAAGAAAATGAAGAAAGAGATTCAACAAGAAAATGGAGCAATATGATAATTCAGACTAAAATTTTAAGACCATAGAACAGAGAACATTACCTGTTGCTTCACAACGCGTAGTGCCATGGTTTTGATGCCTCTCAAACAGAGCCAACAGTCGAATGGAGCTAGCCCCAAGCCCTCTCCATTCTGTAGGAAATACAGGTCTTTTGCCAAGCTGATGAGGAAATTACAAAGCAAATATGCAAATTAGCAACTGAAGTTTGTCTTACGATACTTGCGCGCTAATTTATGTATGTCTTGTCACAAGTTTTCATGATGAAAGGACCTCTACGGCATGCTTAATTATAAATTTTCGAGAATTTGTTTTAGGAAAAATGAATAATAAATTCTCAAAGAAGGCATTTGTAACGCATATGTGTGAAAATCCTGAAGCTGACTGAGATATCTCATTAGCCAATTTTGTGGCAGATGCAGCATATTCCAGGCCTTACATTCAAAGGGATACCATTACTTACAAAAAGAGCATTTCGCGAAAGGAAAAATATGAACACAGCGTAAAATGTATCTCAAGTAAGTTTTAGAATGGACCTTTCTCCCTTAATGGCGAGCACACCAGCCATGACATCACTGTGACCAGATATAAATTTAGTAACAGAGTGCATTACAATATCTGAAAATTGGATTTCACAATATAAGGCTGATTGCAGGTTTCACCCACCCTGTAGATAATCAATCACACACTGCAGATAAACATTAACAAGTGGACTTTTACCAGCCCCAAGTTCCAAAGGTTGAGACAGCACAGGAGACATGATGCTGTTGTCCACCAAAACAAGAGCTCCACGAGCATGAGCTATCGTCGCGATCTTCTACACGTAACTTAGAGGATCAAAAGCATAAAAATATCCTTATGATGTTGAAAAGTTAAATACACGGCCTAAACATGTATGCTTCACATTCATTTGCGCTAATGCTAATGGCATAAAAGTAACAGAAAGTCAATGTTACTGCCTACACGAATATCAGAAATTTTCTGACGTGGATTTGTTGGACTCTCCAACCAAACGAGCTTTGTCCTGGGACCAATGGCAGATGCAACCTCTTCCAGATTTGTTGTATCCACTCTGTTGGGATTAAAACACACACTTTTATTTCACTCAAATCACAATTACAACACTCAAATACTTATATTATACACACACAATAAGTATTACAGATTCTCTCTATTTTTCTTCTTTTCTTGTTTTTCTCTCTCTCTCGTTCTATTTTCTTCATCATTTGCCCTCGGTTTTATAGGAGGAGAAACCAATTGGAGCCATCAAAGGAATAGTTGCCGTCAAATGAATAGTTGCCGTCAAATGAATAGTTGGGCTGGTACAACAAATCTCCCCTCCAGTCCAACTATGTTTCAGTCTCTTCAAAAAAAAAAGGAATACAATTTAGTGTTCGTCTAGGATCATTCCTCGAACGACTTTGCATGTAGGGGTGAACGCTCCCCCTTACTCAGAACTTCTCTTTCTCCGTAATCCCCTGAAGAAAGGCAAACAAACATGGAGATATACAACACCTCCGTATACCCAATCTTTCTTCGAATAACCCTGAAGAAAGGCAACCAAAACATAGAGATATAGCGTATCTCTGTATACTCGATCTTTCTCCGTATGACCCTGAAGAAAGGAACACAAACACTTATCTCGTTCTCCGAAAACCCATCGAGAAAGGAAACACATTCGGGGAGATATAATTATTCTCCGTACACCATCATCCCCTTTTCTCTCAACAAAAGAGAATGGAAATCACCATAGAGAATTTAATCTCCGTACTCCTTCTTTCTCTTTCTCCAACATCACTATGGAGAAAGGTATACCCCCTCGTACGAACTATGCCACATCATCAAAGGTGACTAACGCATCACCATTTTCTGACTTGTTATTTTCACTGCTTTGTGCTAGTTGTTCTCTCAAGAACTTACGACAGTTCCTTTTCATGTGACCCTCAATGCCACAATAATAACATATCAGCGTGCCTTCAAATTGATTAACGTCGTTCGTGACGTTGTTCGATCCTTGAGGTAGACTTCCACTGTATTGGCCTCTTCCTCTGCCTCTGCCTCTACCTCTGCCTCGTCCTCGTCCTCTGCCTCGTTCGTTGTTCTCATAAACGAGGGCATATGACTCTTCAGTATGATTCTCTTTCCTTCGGGCATCCTCGTTCAGGAGAGCGTCCGTGACCATCTCCATAGATATTTTACCGCCAGGAGCCGAGTTACTCAGAGTGATGACGAGTGTCTCCCAATTATCAGGTAGAGAACTGAGAAGCAAGATGGCTTGTTCCTCGTCTTTCAGGACCCAATCAGCGGCAGCAAGCTGGTTCACGAGGTCCTGGAATTGACTCGTATGCTCTGCTATAGACGTACCACTTCGTAGCTTGTGGTTCACCAAACGTCTCATCAACAGAGTTTTGTTCCGAGCGGTCTTTGCTTGATACATATTCTCGAGCTTTTTCCACAAATCATACGCCTTTGTTTCTTGCGCAACGTGGTGGAACACACTGTGGTCAATCCATTGACGGATTTGAGCCACCGTCTTCTTGTTCATTTTTGTCCATATTTCATCCGTCTTCTTCTCCGGTTTCACACCCTTACTCTCAATTGGTTCGGCTAAATCCTTCAAATTTAGCAAATCTTCCATGCGAGGCTTCCACATGCTGTAATTGGTTGGCGTCAACCGCATCATCGTGTCCGACGTTGAATTTTCCATGTTAAAATTCAACAAGCTTGCTTGTACCGAAATTTAGAGGCCAAATTTGGGGAAACGGAGCACACGGTTGGATTCGGAACGGTCGAAAACCTTGGGAACCGTTCTGACTTTGTCAAAAACCGACAAGAATTGAGTTGAACCGGACCAAAAGATGTTGAAGAGAATTAAACCGAACCAAATCCGGTTGGACCAGTCGTTGACCGGTCAGACCAGCAGCTTACTGGGTCAGGATCTTGGGCGGGTCGGATCCGGGTCGGATCCGGATCTGGACTTCGTCTTCTTCGCCCGTCAATTCGAGTTGGGCCGAGTTAACTCGCCGTTAACTCGGTCGGCGTGAAACGACGCTTTCCGGCGACCGAAAAATCTCGAAAAATATATTTTCGGAATCCTCGCAACACGAGCTTCGCAACGGTAGTAACAAAACACGATTTCGGGACGGAAAAATTTTGACGTCGAATCGGGTCGGCCTCGAACGCCACTCTCCGGCGATCGGAATCCTTCGAAAACTATATTTTCGGAATCGTTGGAACGAGAGCTTCGCAACCGTGATAAGAAATCACAGTTTCGGAACCAAAAATTTCGGACGAAATTTTTCGAGAGTTTCAAGAATCGCAAACCTTGCTCTTGATACCAGTTGTTGGGATTAAAACACACACTTTTATTTCACTCAAATCACAATTACAACACTCAAATACTTATATTATACACACACAATAAGTATTACAGATTCTCTCTATTTTTCTTCTTTTCTTGTTTTTCTCTCTCTCTCGTTCTATTTTCTTCATCATTTGCCCTCGGTTTTATAGGAGGAGAAACCAATTGGAGCCATCAAAGGAATAGTTGCCGTCAAATGAATAGTTGCCGTCAAATGAATAGTTGGGCTGGTACAACACACTCTTCTGCAATTACATGTACAATATTCAAAGATTTTGCAAAAGAATAGCATTATATGTAGTTATATAAAAAGAGAAGAGAACACTAACTTAACTGAAACTCCATATTTTGTAGTTATTACTGACAACAGGCGATCGGAACCACCATACATGTCATCACCGGCGACAATCTCCTCGCCTGCAATGAGGAAAAAGAAAAGGAAATGTCTATTGTGCATTGTCGGATCATCAAAAATCTTAAACTTATTAGGTATGATATGCATTTCTTATTCAATACATATTTTTCTAGTAGAATAGTTTGACTAAAATCCCATATTGGCTGTCTCTAACTCTCTATCAGACATATATAGACGATGTCCAGAGAAATGTCTAGTGCAGAGTGAGAAGAGTGAATTACCTGACCCAACAAGATGAGTGACGGCAGATAGCGCAGCCGTTCCACTAGTGAAACACAGAGCTCGATCGGCTTTATCTAGCCTCGCAAGAATACTAAAATGGAAAAGAACTATTTAAAGTTCAAATCAATCAGATAAAAGAACATCACTCACACAGGACAAAACAAAACAAAACGAAGAAATTCCCAATGGTAAGTAAAGTAGAGACCTTTCCAAGGCCTCTCGAGTGGGATTACCGCTTCTTGTATAATCATAAGCTCCAGATTTTATTGCTGATGGCTGTACAAGAGTTAACAAAACAATGCAACTCTATACTCACAAGGCTGTTTTAATTGATTGAAATACTGAAAATATACCTGCTTGAAAGTTGCGGTTTGATAGAGAGGCATGCTTGTTGCTCCGTAAGGATCGAAGTCATTGGAGAAATTCATCAACATTGTTGAAACGCTTAGCTTCTCTTGATCTTCAAACTTTGTTGTCTCCAACTCTGCCAAGAATCAATACATCGCGCTTATGCCTAAAATGTTCACGTAGATACCAGCGAACTTGGATGTATGAGGAATGTTTATATATATACACTAACCATGGAAATATTCTGCAATAGTTCCTTCAACGAGAGCTGAGGCACTAATATCTGTCCCTTTGTCTCTCAAGCAATCTAATTTGAAGTTCTCAACAATCACAGAATGATTTATCCTGTTCAGGGCCCTTGTATGGCATCCATAGAACAAGCCACATTGCCCATGCACGAAATCCTTAAGAAAAAAGATTTGACTTTAGTATCAGATTCAATCTTCTAGATGAAAGAAAAAAAAAAGGTGGTCCAATAAAAGTAAATAAAACATTGTGCTTTTGTCATCCAAAACACTTTGAAACAAAACCAAAAAGGATCCAAACATCATCATAGATTCTCAGCCAACCCAAAATGAATTAGCAAATCATGGGGTCATTTATTGCAAGAATATCAAAACAATGCAACTGTATACTTTACCGTTTGCGAAAAAAATAATGTAAAGATTGAGTAAAAAGCTTTACATTTGGGATTGTGGGAATAGAGGTGATGAGTGATCTGAGACTGAGAGACACAGAATAGGCTGCCATTGTTCTACTGGGAAGCACAGCTCGACAAAGACAATATTTTGAAAGCCTTATATAATAATAAATATTAACACATTTGACTTGTAGTTGCAGACGTGCAATAAATACGGTGGGAGATCCTCTGTTCCAAATCCTGTGCCACTTCATGTGCCACTTGCAGGGCCCCTCAAGGATTGCCCCTCAAGAAACTTTGTTTCTGGACATGTGTCATGATCCTGTTTGTGGAACAGGCCATGGCACATGGTTTGAAACAGAGGATTCTCAGCCAATACATACGGTGTGTGTCTACTTACTGAACCTAACGTCACTATTAGATAGAGTAAAATAAAAAAACCTATCTATCCTGTGTTATTACTTATTTCCAATTAGCAAAACAAAAAAACATGTGTTATTTTTATTAGAAAAATCCCCTTATGTTAGTAATTTATTTGCACACTCTCCCCAATCAACTTTATTCCTTTGACCAGCTTTAAAATTACCAAAATATCCTTAAACTTATGCATTTTCTTTTTATTTTCCGTGAAACAAAAAAAAAGAAAAGAAAAAAACATTAGCAGGAGTCCTTAAAGATGAATTTGGCAACGGGATTTATGCAGAAGATCATCTCTTCTACAGTTGAGGAAGCTGAGTTGTTCGCACTGCAAAAGGGAATGGAGTTTGCTTGGAGTAGAAGGTTTCAAGACATTGTTATTGAAGTGGATTCACTAACAGTTCACAGGTTGGTTTCAGGACAGATCACTCCCACTACATCTAATATTTGTGCAGTAAAGGAGTGCAAGAAGCTACTTCACATGCCATGAAAGGCTACATTCACATGGATCCAAGAACGGCCAATAAAGTGCCGGATGCACTTACAAAATTTGTTAGAAGAATAGAAGAGAGTGATGTCTTTTGGGACAAACTTCCATCTACTTGTATTACTAGTTTGTTAACTAGAGACGTGATGTAATTTTATTACTTTCTTTCTTTATTAAAAAAAAAAAACAAGAATGTTGTTTGTTATCTTTACTCTGTTTTAATCTTGTTGATTAATATCATCAAAATCTTGAAGATTCTCATCCAGTATGGTGTAATCGATTGCTACTAATTTAAGAAACAGAATCACCCATTTCTCAGGGATTCAAAGCTTTTTTCTCCAATCTTTTGCTAGAAATCTTCAAATATTGGGTTGGGGAAAAAGCGAGTTTCAACTTTCTCCAAAAGTTCCATTTTCATTCACGTGGGTTCTGCCGAAAAATCAATTGGGTGCAAATGAGAGCGATTTACAGAATTGGGCGGTGATGGCATCGAAGGGGATAAGATATAAGAATTAGATGGCGGTGCACTTTGTCGGAGTGTTGAATGAATGAGACGGAGAAGTAAGGGTGGGACAGGTACCCGCTTCGTGGGTACCCATTTCGGCGGGTAGCAAAAAATGCTACTCATCTCCCATCCCGAAATTTTGGGAACCCGGCAAAAAATGCTACATGTCTCCCATTCCGCAATTTTGGGAACCCGCTTATTCTGGGTACCCAGGTTTTTCCAGTGGCTTAGGGAGAACAAAACATGCATTTTGAAAATTTCTGGGTACCCATAATTCTGGGTACCCACAAATTTCCAGAATGTATTTTTTGCTCTCCCACTCGATCAAAATGAGTTTCTTTCATGCAATTCAATCAACAAAATATCTCCATCAAAACAAAACAGACAATGAATTGTGAATTGTGATTTGTTTTGTCACTTTGTGTAGTTAAATTATTTGTTTAATTGCAACACTGAGTCAAATATATTATAGAATTTCAATTCAACCCTATATTTTTTATTTTTTTATTTTTTAGTATTGGTACCCGTTTCCTACGGGTTCCAAGACGGTTCCCGTCTCCCGTCTCATTTAGTTGGGACGGGAGGCGGGAATTCCTAATTTTCTCAGTTTGCCAAATTGAGAATTCTCAATTGGGAAATACCCGTCGGGAATGGGATAGGTACCCAATTTTCCATACCCACTCACCCTTACGGAGAAGATAAAAAAAATGAAATGAAAAGGCTAAAAAAAAAGATGAGAAGAAAATGGCTACTTTGGTAACTTCAAACTGTAAAAAGCATGCCCACCTTCAATTTTGGCGCGGGCACAACACATATCGTACGAATGGTGTTCTTTGCCCTTAGACCAAATAACATAGGGGGATTTTCGCTAATAAATATAACATAGGGTTTTTTTTTTGCCAATTCAAAATAACACAGGGTAGATTTTTGCATTTTACTCCTATCAGATATATATGTAGTATATTCTAGATTGATTTGTATTTATCTTAGATTATGCAATATATCATAATTAGCCTTGTACTGTATCTATTTGTTGTACATGATGAGTAATGAGAATTTATTCGACAAATTATAATCTTACATGGTATCACGAGACTAAAACTTAGTCGTGACCTATTTCCCTCTCTCTCCTCTTCCATTGCCGAGTCAAAATTTCACCCCGCCCTCACGGTATCCAACGCACGCAACTTTATTCCAATCACTCTTGAGATGGAAAAGGGCAGTACTTCTCCTGAGCGGAACTTTTTAAAATCTATTGCCATGCATATCAAGTTCTCGACCACATAATACCCTCTCCTCCTCCGTCAAAATCCTCCATCACCCCGTCTCAGGATTTTGCCACCACAGACTCTACCGTCGCCGCCGCCGAGGAAACGAACAAGGCGGCTGCCACCTCTTCCAAGGCTGCCGCTCCCGCTTCTTCTCCTCCCTTGGCGGATTCGGATCCGTCTCTGTGGTCTCGCCTTAACGTTATAGTTCTTCAATGAATTTATGAAACTGTTTCAAACGATCTCTTGCACACCATCCTCGACAAGGACAATACCGCTCATCAAGCTTGGCAACGTCTTGAGAATATTTTCCAAGACAACAAGAATTCAAAGGTCGTCTACATGGAAAACCAATTTACTCAGGTCCAATTAGACGTTTTTCCAAATGTCTCCTCCTACTGCCAAGAACTCAAGATGTTTGCGTATCAGCTATCCAACGTCGAATCTCCAGTCTCTAACGAACGCCTAGTTCTCCAACTCATCTCATGACTCAACGAGAATTACGATGGTGTTGCTACTTTCATCCAGCAGCACGATCTCTTGCCTCCCTTCTATGAGGCTCGGTCCCGTCTCATATTGGAGGAAGCACAAAAAGCTAAGTAAGCCTCAACATCCGTCGTTCCAGCCTCCGACGCCCTCATCAGCACCGCACCGCCTCCTGCCCGCAGTCCGTCCCCTGCCCACCGTGGCCAATCTCAACCCTCACGAGGCCGTATCGGTGGAAATCGGGGTAATGCACGATGTCGCAGACAGCCCAGATCTGTCGATCCTCGCCCATGGACTCCTTCAGCCACGGCCTGGTCGCCTTATCCCACGTGGCCCCCGCAGTCCTGGCCGTATCCACCATACCCTTATCCTACGAGCAAATGGATGCGGCCACTTGCCTCGACTCAGTTCGGGATCTTGGGCAGCCGCCCGCAACAAACCTACGCCCTCAGTAGACCTTTCCAACCTATACACCCACCGGCATTGATATCTCCATACACACAATAATCCTCCAACCATTGAATCAACAGTGGTACTTGGACTTGGGTGCTTCCTCTCACATGACATCGCCGTTAGGTACTCTCTCATCTTAATTTTTTTTTAGCATGATAAATAATATTCTGGTCGGCAATGGTCATGGAATTCCAGTAAAAGGTCATGGTAACAGGGTCATTCATCTAACCAAACCCCCTCTACACTTATATATTGTTTTTCATGTACCTAACATTATCAAAAATCCCGTCTCGGTTCGCCGTCTTACTACTAATAATTATGTTTCAATTGAATTTGATCAATTTGACTTTTCTGTGAAGGACCTACAGACGGGAACACCTCTCATGAGATGTGATAGCACTGGTGACCTTTACCCCAACATAACAAGAATCAAATCAATAAGGGTGACCTGCCAAAAGAAAATTTGTTGGTTCCAAAACAATAGCTTTTAACTCCCTAATTTGCCCTTCTTTGTCAAAACTTATATAAGTTAAGTATTATATATTTGTTAAATACACGATTCAATGATTATTCATTCCTAAAATATAGGGAATCAATCGTATCTTCCATAAATACACAATACAGTTATTTTCAACTCAAGGAGTTCTTAAGGCCTAGTTTGTTTCCCTGGAAAATGGGGGAAAAGGAAAAAAATATAAGGAAAATGAGGGAAAACACAGGAAATTCCTTAGGGAAAATAAAATATTTTCCTTTGTTTTCCTGTGTTTGGCACATAATGACTTTTAAGGGAAAATTCATAAGCTTTTTTGTATTTCTTATAATCTAACCGTTTAAAGTACATAATTATACTTTATACTTTGAAATATGCATTAAAAACAAAAAAAAAGAAGTTATATTAATTTAGTTAATATTTTTATTTTTAAGTTCTCCTTGAAACTACTTTATGTAAAATATCAATAACTTGCATAACTTTATTTCATACGTACTATGATAATTATCTTTAAATATATGCGTTATATATAATATAATTAAAAAAGAAAAACTTGTGCAACGGAAATAAAAATAAAACTGAGATATTTACTCACCTTGTGTAGATGAAGAATATTGATATGTATATTAACAAGATACAATTTAGTCTATATAGAAACTAACAAACAAAATTTTGTTTAAATTGGTGGGAAAACAAAACTTTTGAAATTTATAGAAGAGATTGGGAAAGTTTTGATGAAGTTTTCCCACCTTTTTTGTAGGAAGTGAGATAAAATTTTAAAATAGGAGATAAGATTTCACATGCCTATTTTCCTCTCCTTTCCAAGATTTTCCCTTATTTTCCTCTCTTTTCCAAGATTTCATTTCATTTCCATGAAAATCTTAAATTACCAAACAATAGGAAAAAAATATTTTCCTTCAAGATTTTCCTTTTCCCCTATTTTCCGGGGAAACAAACTAGGCCTAAATCAATCGTGTCTAATAATAAAATAAAGACCTACCCTTTATAAATCTTTAGATAATCTTCTTCCACAAAAACAAGGTATAGCATTCATATCAAAAATAGTAATTTGTTTATGCAATGTAACATTGAATTGCAAAAACAAGGTATTGTTTGAATTGGTAAACAAAACTATAGAAGAATAGAAATCTCATTAACAATGATTATAAATGTCACGAGTAAAAATTATATACGGATGTGGATTATGTATTATAATGATTAACACTTACCGTTAGGGGTGTGCATTTGGATCGGATCGGATCAGATCAGATCGAATCGAGGATGGAAGTCGATTTCGATATTGGAGAAATGAGGATCGAAATCGAATCAATTTAAAACGATCCGATTCGATCCAAAATCATTCGATTTCGATCTGATTCGATTCGATTTCGATCCTTTTTTTTCTTATTTAATTTTATATCAATGAGACCAACCACAACATTCAAAACAGAGACAGAAATGTGGCATTCAAATGGACCAAGAAAAAGATGTTAGGTAGGTGTATATATAAAAATATAATATTAGCATTATATATAGAAATATCTTAGTAGCATTAATAGGCTTAGCTTTATAGATAAAAATATAATATTATATATATTATTATACATTTATTTATTTTTAAAAAATAGATGAGTATTCGATCAGATCCGATTCTCAGCCTCTAAAATCGAGGATTGAATCAAATAGGGGTTCGATCCTAAGGCAAAAATCAAAAATCAGATCAAATATTCGATCCGATTCTTGGATCAGATCATTCGATCGATTTTCACCCGATTCGATCGATCCGATTCTTTTTGCACATCCCTATTTACCGTTCGTATCAAAAATGCAAAAAATATAATTTGAATTCAATTCTTACCAACTATTTAAATTAAAAAAAATCATTTATTGAGAAAATAGTTCTAAAAGGAATATAATTCATCAACAAAATAGTAAACTAAAGAAAATAAGTAAACAAAAACCTAATATACTAAACAAATACCATGACATATTAAAAAAAAATTGTGATACATAAAAGAACTTACGTTAAAAAACAATTTTCAAAAACACATCCTAACCAAAAAGAAAAAAAAAATCTAGTTTCTTGTTGTAAAATCATACTCCAGAAAAGTTTGACCAAAGATTATGGAAAATTATTAAGTTTCTAAATTTTGCAATGATTAATTAAGAAATCATATATTAAATTTGCAAGATCTTGTAAAAAGATTTAATAATGCTAAAGTTTAGATACTTAATTTACATATTCTTTGATTAAGAGGGGCAAATTAGGGAGTTAAAAGCTATCGTTTTCGAAGCAACAAATTTTGTTTTGGCAATATCGCCCAAATCAATAATACGTCTTGTAAATGTGACAATAATATATATTAATAGAGAATAATTAATTTATAGTAAAAAAACAAATGTATGTTATATCTTATGTGGCGTGTGGCGTGCAGATAAATATGATGACTTAATAATTATGTTTTTCTGGTAAAACATATTAAATATGTTAAATATTACCTACTGTATAAAGTGTTTGGCTTTGAAGTTAATTATTTAT
Source organism: Linaria vulgaris (assembly GCA_948329865.1). Classification (NCBI taxonomy): domain Eukaryota; kingdom Viridiplantae; phylum Streptophyta; class Magnoliopsida; order Lamiales; family Plantaginaceae; genus Linaria; species Linaria vulgaris. The sequence goes on from OX415251.1 coordinate 70,777,541, forward strand.
GTAATTTTTTTATGTTAATAGTACCAAAACTTAATTACGAATTTAATATCTGATAAATATAAAGTGCATGAATAGATTATTAACAAAGTTAGTATAAAATTATTAAGTATGAGCCAGCCAATTATTGATTTGTCAGATCTTTGATACATACTTTTCAATACTTATAATAGTAATAGTAACAATAATATTAATAAATTTGAAGTATAATCAAATAACTACTGCCACAAAATAATAAATATAGTACGAGTAGGAATAATAATATAAACAAATCTGAATTATAATCAAGCAACTAATACGACCACTAAAATAATAATGTATGGTAGTACCTAGTAGTAGTTAATGGTAATAATAATAAGAATTATTATTATTATTATTATGAAGATGACGATGACTATGATTACCACCAACGAATACGTTGTTTAATGAAATACATATTTTTACTACATTATATAAACCTATATTATTAACCTAAATATTCATGATGATAACTTTAAGGTACGGGAAATATAAGAAGCTAAAACAAAATATTAACTCTATAGTATGACATACATATATAACCGATTAGATTTGTAGATTCAAACCAAAAAAACAACAAGAATTATCATAAAGAAACACTAATAACATTGAATAAGAAGCATATATATTATACAAAATGGCAACTATATAAAAAAATGGCAACTATAGCTAACTAGAACCTGCAGATGTGACGTAAAAACTAAAAAGACCACTCATTCAAAACTTTTGAGTTTTTACAGACTTTAAAAGCAAGTTTTGACCATTTCGTGAATCTTTTATCAGCCAAAATCTAAAATGTCTTCCAAATATTTCAGCAAGTGAAACTTTATTCATAAAAAAAAAAAAAAAAAAAAAAAAACAGTGAAAACTTTAGACCAAAAAGGTGATCCAGAGCCGGTAGCACATTTCAAATTTTTGGGGTACCTCCTGTAATTACGCAAAAGTGGTGTTGGCTGTCACGGCTTACAACAACTGATGGCTTAGGTATTAATTCGTGCGTTGATTATCAGTGAAAATCCAATTGTGGATATCTGAATGATAGCAAAATGACAAATACTATGGAAAAAAGGGGGAAAAAATATGAAGAAAAATACCAAAAAATGGCCCTACAAATATGAACAACCGAATTGATTCAAAAATACCCCTTTATAATTATCTCGATTGGCAAATAACCCCTCTCTAAAATCAAAAATGAGCAAATGACCCCATTATTACAGATTAAGCTGTTTTCGTTTTGAGAGAATATATTAAGTTGGTTAAAAGTTACAACTTACAATGATAACTAACAACTTCCACGCATCAACTATCGAGTGTATGCTTATTCAAGTCACTACTTCAAACTTTATAATACTTTTAAGATTCTTCTAAAATTATTTTAACGTTTTAACTGAAATAATTTGTACAACGCTAATATTTTTATATATCTAGCGAGTTATTATTTTTTCAGTGTTTTGATTAAAAAAGTCTCTATGTCATTTAATTTGAAAAACATTGGTTCTTTCTGGATAAAATAATATTTCAAAATAAGTTTTGTAATGAGTTTTAGTATATATATATATACTAATTAAGTGTGGTCGGAAGTAGGACATAAAACGGGTTTTGGCTTTTAAATAGTAAGATGAAGTTTTTGCTGATAAAAATAAGGGATAAATGCATTAAACCCCCTGAACTATGTACGTTTTTGCGTTTTCGTCCTTAAATTAATTTAATAAGCGTTTTCCTCCCTAAATTATACCAGTCTGTGCGATTTGGCCCCTGGCCGGAAACCACCATAGATTCGTCGGAATATTCCAATCTCGTGCGTGCCACGTGAGGCTATCAGGGGTATTTGCGGTAGTTTAGTTTTATTTTGAAAAAAAAAAAAAAGGAAAAATCAGCAAACCTACAATAGTACAACGGGCAAAACATAAACTAATAACACACATTTCATTCCACACTTAACACAATTCCATACTTAGAAAAAGAAACGGGCAGAGCAAAAAACTAGGGTTCTTCACATTTTCACTCTAAATTCACTTCAAATTCGTTCAAATATTATCAACCCACCCGAAATTGACATCTACCCACTTTATTGCATCATCTTTTGAGCGTATTGACGTTGTTGGGTGTGTTTCAATTTCGATTTTTAAAGGAGAATTCTACGGGTCACCAAATCGACTCAAATCCTTCAATGACAATGGATTAAAGAGTCAAACGAGCGTTAAGAGGAGCAACTCCGTTCATGTTTCGCCTTACTCTTTGGCCGAATTGCAGTCTGCTACTGGTAACTTTGCCACAGGTCGGCTTCTTGGCGAAGGAACGATTGGCCGCGTGTATAGAGCAAAGTACTCGGATGGGAAGGTGTGAAAAACTCTTAAACGACCTGAATTGAAAGGGTTTTCTTATTTTTATTAGTTTTTGACTTTTGGTTATTTTGAGGGCAATCATCAAATATTGTTGCTATTTTGTCCAGGTGTTAGCTGTGAAGAAGATAGGCTCTTCTCTTATTCGAGAGGACCGAGGGATCGTATTCACAGAAATTGTTTCCCTTATCTCCAAGCTTCACAACCCAAATATTGCTGAGCTTGTTGGTTATTGTTCAGAGCAGAGGCAAAATATGTTAGTTTATGAGTATTTTAGGAACGGTTCACTTTATGGATTTCTGCACCTTTCGGATGACTTTAGCAGACCACTAACATGGACCATTTTGGTGAAATCTAGCTCATCTTGTTTGGGAATTTATTTGGGCTTCTGCATATTAATAATATATCCCCTGTTCCCATTATAAAGGCTTTTAGGTATGAATGTGTTTTATTGATTAGTTAATGTGGCTTAAAATTGTCTTTGGATTATTAGATCATTCATGAATCAGTGGGTAGTGGTTGAGGAGTCAACAAAAGAACAGAACCCATCCCCTGTGAAGACTGCTGATGTTCCAGAAGTGATGGTAAGATTGAATATATTGTTTGAAGCAGTTGTTTTTTTTTTTTGTGAAATAGGCATGTATTTATGAATATGTTTATGCCAGGTGAAAAATCAGAAAAAACCAAAGAGGAAGGTTGTTGAAGAAGTTAGTGAACCAAAAGAACCCAGATTAAAGAAGAAGGTGATTATACTTGTTGAGGAGCTTAGTGGGAAGAAAAAACCACACAACAAAGTGATGAACTTGGAGTTGAACTTATGTTTTGTATCTAGTGTCCAGTTTGCACAATATCTATTTTGTATCCAGTTGAACTTGGTCATTAACATTTGATGTAATTTGGTGATGAGGTTGGACTTGTGCAAACTGCTATTTTGTGGTTAAGCAATTGAAATTACTTATTCTCTTTGTGGTTTATTGTGCAATTGCTATTTTGATTATAACTGTGTGGTATGTTTCATAACCATCCATCTGCTTTCATACAACTAAAATCAACAAATGTACGCCAATCAATCGAAAAACAACACAAAAGGTTAAACCAAAAGTCCAACTACTTAGTTAAGGGGGTACATATATAGTTCAGGGGGTACATATACATAGTTCATGGGGTACATATACATAGTTCAGGGGGGGAATGCATTTCAATAGTTCAGGGGGTGCACATGCATATATCAGGGGGTTTATAGCACTACAATAGTTCAGGGGGTACACACGCATAGTTCAAGGGGTATATCGCTCTAATTCGCATAGTTAAAGGGGCGACTTGAGAATTAATTTCCCGCCAAAACCTATACCCAAAATACCCCTGACGGTCTCACGTGACAAGCACGAGAAAGGAATATTCTGTGGAATATTCGGTGGTTTCCGGCCAGGGGGCAAATCGCACAGACGTGCATAGTTTAGGGGGAAAACGCTTATTAAATTAGTTTAAGGACGAAAACGCAAAAACGTGCATAGTTCAGGGGGTTTAATGCATTTATCCCTAAAAATAATAAGGGTAAACTTCGTTAGGTCCCCTATTATATAGTATATTTTTTACTTTGTTTCCTAACGTTTTAAATTAGCGATTTGCCCCTATCCTAACGTATGCTAAATACCTCCCCATACTAAATTTGACGAACAAAAATGTGAACACGTGTTCAAAATGAACGAATAAGAAATGGTCAGGGTGTTAGTATTAATACCTAGGGGCTACAGTGCTAATTTTGAAACCTTAAGTAGCAAAGTGAGAAATACACTACGTTAAGGGGCCTAACAGAATTTACCCAAATAATAATGTAGTATTATATCGATTAGCAAAGAAATCATGGGTAGTCTTTTGCAATTTACTCAAACTGAATCTTCTATTCTATTATTATTATTTTACTCCCAGAAATACAAATACAAATTAATAGTAAATGAACACATTTTTGAGTTTAAAAATCCTTGTTAAACCAAGAGAATTACTACTGTTAATGATTTCGACTAATTTTCCAATTTTCAAAAACTGAAAAAGCTGCTAAGTTGGAATAGAATAAATCAGGTGAATTTCAAAAATATTATTGATGATGGGAATTTAATTAGGGTTTGTTTGGTTGCCGTTGAATTCGAGTGAGGAATCAGCTGGAAAGTTAGGGTTTTATTTTAATCAAGAATGGCGATGATGTCATGGAGTAGGGCACTTTGCTTGGCAAAATTGATATGGATGGCACTAAATGGTTGGGTAATTTCATGTATTATCATTGCAGATGAAATCGCGGGTTCGTTGCGAAGTGGCGATATTGGTCCTTACCAAGTTGGTTGATTTGATTGAATAATTTGTGTTTGTTTGTACAGTTTACAAACTCTGGTTTGAGCCAGTTAGTTAACTTACTTACTGTATATTTTGTGATTTTTTTCTTTTTCTTGTTGTATTGTTGAGTTGATATTTGGTGATGGATGTGAATATATACTAGTAAATAAAAAGGGTGTCGATTTCGGTGAATGAGACTAGTTATTGATATTTCATTTTGTTTTCAATGCTTTTGCTTTCTTATTCTTTTGGCATGGATGATTTTGTTGTTTTGTAAATGAGGCAGTGATACTTCAGTGTTCAAGTTTCTTGATTCCCTGTCAACTCCCTTCCCTTCTTGCTGGATCGTTGCTTTACTTTACTTGCCCGAGTACATTGAATGTTCATGAGAAGCAAGATTACTTTTGCAACACAATTATGGGTGCGCGCTCGTTCAATACATATGTTGTATGGATAATAAAATGGTTGGTTCGTACTTTCAGCATGTTCCATGCTTTTGCAAATTTGCAAGAAACTCTGTTAAGTAAGTTTATCATTTCACTCCTATCTCGTCGGCAGTAACTCTCTTTAAGACATTTGTTGATTCATGTGCCTTCTTCCCATGGAGAATCTCCTTCTACAATGTTACTAGAGGTCTTTTGATTCATAGTAACTGTTTCATGTTCAGTTATATATAGCTATTGGCTTTGGCTTCTAGTGTAAATCTTTGAATCTCCTTCTACAAGGACTTGGGGGATTGGTCCTCAGCTGTACATCATGATTATATAAATCAACAACTCTATTCTTCTTCGTCATCTTTTTCCCGTTAATGTGCAAATTTCATGCTGTTCCTGGAACCTAAATTTCAAGTTTAAGTTCATCTCCAGTGGAAATTCAGATATACGAATTTTCATTAAGAAGTTCAGGTAGCCTTCAATTTACAGTTTTACATGCAAGTATGGGAGTGCAATGAAAGTATGAAACATGAGTTCTGGACACGGATAATGGAATTTTTAACTGTGATTCTAACTGTGGAGATACTTTCTTCTTTGAAACTATAATCATCTGCGATTTTGATGAGATTTAAATAGTGTCTGGTTTGTCTGGTGACTTCCATTGGAGAAGGTCTGCATTTAGATTAAATTTGGTATATGAAGGTCAGCAATCATTCTGTTCATCATTTGAAACTGTATGCACAAGCGCCGGTGAATTCTTCATTAAACGACACCATTTGGTGAAGTGATGGCTGAGAAGGGAGGATAGATTGTACCAGAGTCTGTGCAGAAGAAACAGAAGAGGAATGAGGAATGGGCTTTAGCTAAAAAAGTGCGGTTGCAAAGGAGACGAAGGCCGCAAACCGGAAGCTGATTTACAGCAGAGCTAAGCAATACGCTAAGGAATATGCAGAGCAGGATAAGGAGCTGATTCAGTTGAAGCGTGAGGCGAGATTGAAGGGAGGGTTTTATGTGAACCCTGAAGCTAAGCTGCTATTCATCATCCGCATACGTGGTATCAATGCTATGCACCCGACGACAAAGAAGATTTTGCAGCTGTTACGTCTTCGACATATTTTTCAATGGTGTCTTCGTCAAAGTTAACAAGGCAACAGTGAATATGTTACACAGGGTTGAGCCATACGTCACTTTTGGATACCCCAACTTGAAGAGTGTGAAGGAGTTGATATACAAGAGGGGCTATGGCAAGGTCAATAAGCAACGGAATGGACTGACAACTCTATTGTTGAGCAGACTCTTGGGAAACACGGTATTATCTGTGTGGAAGATCTCATCCACGAGATCTTGACTGTTGGACCTCACTTTAAGGAGGCAAACAACTTTCTGTGGCCATTCCAACTTAAGGCACCATTGGGTGGTCTGAAGAAGAAGAGAAATCACTATGTTGAAGGAGGAGACGCGGGAAACAGAGAAGACTACATCAATGAGCTCATCAGAAGAATGAACTAGATCTTACCTTTATCATTTTACTTAAAAAAAAAATATGTTCTTTAGGTTAAAGCTCCATGTTTGAAGAATCTTCTGCCAATGTTGTTTTAATATACTTCTACAAGTTGCTGATTGACCTTTTTGGATGCAAAATCTAGCAGGCTTTTGTGAGATGTCTGTTTACAACTTATACCAAATCAATTATATACAATTTCAGTGCTCCATATGCTAGTATCTTTCCTCATCATTTGAAACTGTACCAAGGTTTATTTTGGTCTCTGCTACTAAAGTCTGAACGAGATGAAGATTATAAAATTTCAGAATTACTCTTGCGTTTTATATTTGTATGTGGTCAGCTGTATGACTTCTGATTATTGCATAGTTCTTGGCAAGCATTAGTTGGATAACAGAGAAAACAGATCTTAGCCCTGAATATATATGTTTTCTACCAAATAAATTATAAAAAAAAATGTTCCATAATAGCCATGATCTGATATTCAAATTCCTCCTGATAAGTTCTGAGTTCATGCTCAAATACAGTACAAGTAGAACTACATTTTGCAGACCCCTGAGGCCCTGAGGTCTATGTTTGCAGACAATACTTCCAGGGTTCATTTTTGGTGAACTAATGTTGAAAGGATTTCGTTGGTGGTCTGCTGCTGAATATATTCTCCATTTAGCCCATATGAAGATAAGAGAATACTGAAAATAGTCTCTACTCTCTCGTGGTATTAAGATTTTTTCTTACCCTCCAGTAATAATGATAATAAGATTTTTCCATGAAGACCAGCAACTGGGACTATTACAAGCCAACCCCACATGTCATTGTATCACATGAACGGGAAATTGGTCTGTATCTTTGTATGGCAAATGATTTTATTAAAATTATAGAGGCCTCTCCTCTCCCTGTAATCAATAGGTCTCTTTGACATGATAAACTTTATAAATTTTTTGAGGTGGTATATGTAGAAAATATTTATCTCACAACAATACCCGTTCCTGAAGCTAAGATATGAAGTAATATACCCTCTGTTTTTAACCCTGGCAAATTCTGATAAGGTAAATTAACATTCAAGTTGTGGGTCCTAGATGCTGCCAGATTATACAAATGGTGCATAAAATTACAGAGAAAAGTCAAATATGACCAAAAGTACCTGCTCCCAGCGAAGCCAAGTCAAGCCACCCACTGCTCCCAAGTCTTCTGAACTTCCAAATTCATGTAAACTCCATACTATCACCATATGCACAGACCATTTTTTTTTCCTGTCAGATAACAATCATTTAACTTGAAAAGCATGGGAGAAATATTCTTGTCCATCATCACAGAAGGTGTGCTGGCCAAAGTTTCCTCCCTTGCTTTAGACAAGATCAGTGAAGCCTGGAACATCAAACCAGAGTTGACTAAACTTCAGAACAGCTTGTCCACCATTAAAGCAGTTATTTTGGATGCAGATCAACAAAAGTACAAAAACCATGAGGTGAGAGATTGGCTTGAAAAGCTCAAGGATGCTGTTTATGAAATTGATGATTTTCTGGATGATCTTTTCTTGGAAGTGTCACCAAGGAACGATGAATTCACACTCAAAAAGGTGCGTAGTTTCTTTTCGTGCTCGAATCCTTTTGCACTCAGATTCAAGATTGGCCACAGGATAAAAGGGCTGAGGCAGAAGCTTGATGAAATCTCCGAAGATAGGAAAAAGTTCCATTTTACTGAGCAATCCCATTTGAATCCAGTAGAGAATGTATTCCGAGAACAAACTCACTCGTATGTGAGAGCCGCAGAGATCATTGGTAGGGATAAAGACAGAGAATCCCTTGTACAGCTTGTGCTTAGTCCTAGCAATGAAGAAAAAGTTTCAGTTATTCCTGTTGTTGGAATGGGAGGTCTTGGGAAAACCACAGTTGTTAAGCTGGTATACAACGATCCTCGAGTGATTCAAAGTTTTGATCTTGGAATGTGGATATCCGTGTCTGAAGATTTTAGTGTGGGGAGAGTTGTAGATATGATTCTAAAATCAGCGACTGGTGAGGATTTTAGTAATCTTGATATGGACCAGATGCAAAGTATCTTAGCCGATGTCTTAAACGATAAGAGGTATCTGCTTGTGTTGGACGATGTTTGGAATGAAGACCGTAATATTTGGATGGATTTGTTAGAATTGTTGATGAACTGCCGTGAAGGAAGTAAAATAATTGTCACCACACGAAGCAAAGAAGTAGCTACTATTACAAACACATCGTCTTCATACCATTTAGGAGGCCTTACAGAAGATGACTGCTTGTCTTTATTTCTAAAATGTGCTTTCAAAGGACCTGATGTCTGGCTTCCTAATCTAGTGACCATAGGGAAGGAAATAGTAAGGAAATGTGGTGGTGTTCCGTTGGCTGTCAAGACGCTTGGGAGGCTATTATATTTGAATATAGATGAACAAGAATGGTTGCATATCAAGGACAGTGATATATGGGAAATTGATCAAAAACAGACTGACATTCTCCCTCTATTGAGGTTAACTTTTGAACGGTTACCGTCCCACTTAAAGCAGTGCTTTGCATATTGTTCCATGTTGCCTAAGGGTCTTGAAATTCCAAGAGAGGTATTCATCAACCTCTGGGTTGCGCAGGGTTTTGTTCAGACAATAAACAAGAACAGACAACCCGAAGATATTGGGAATCAGTACTTCAACGAGTTGCTGTCAAGATTCTGCTTTCAGGATGTGAAAGAAGCTTTTGATGGAGAAATTTTGGCTTGTAAGATTCACGACCTTGTGCATGATCTTGCACTGTCGGTGGGAGGTCCCGAATGCCTGACTATAAAATCTGACACGAAACGTGCTATGGAAAGAGTGCGTCACTTGTATATACATGCAGAAGATCTGTCGAGAAGACAGTTTTTGAGAGCCTTATTTAAATCAAAAAAAGTGAGATCCTTCAGGTGTGCAGCCGGGATTAAACATCTGGATGTGACCTCCATTAAGGTAATTGTATCAAACTTCAGGCGTGTGCGCGTCATGATATTGAACTCCCTGGAACTTGAGGAGTTGCCAAGTTCTATCGGTGACCTGAAAAGGTTAAGGTATCTTGATCTAAGCCAAAGCAGTAAAATTAAGTCGCTTCCAAAGTCGATCAGCAAACTTGTGAATTTACAGACTTTGAACCTCATTAACTGTGAAATGCTTCAAGATCTGCCTACAAATTTTGGAAACAATACAAGTATAAGAACACTGTATTTAACTTGCCAGGAGATGTCCTTGAACAGAAAGTGTCGGCCAAGCTTCAATTCCCTACAGTTCTTGTTGCTCTACAATTGTGACTTCGTTGAATTACCATCTGAAATGCACCAGTTTGCTTCCCTTCGAGTTTCACGTATATATGATTGTCCAAGATTAACTTCTCTTCCACAAGGTATGAAAAATCTTACTGCACTTGAGAAACTGTGGATTTGGAACTGTGAAGAGCTTGATTTATGCCAGGGAGACGGATTATGTGGCTTGCAAAGCCTGCAGTCATTGCTTCTGTTGGGACTTCCTAAGTTGATCAATTTGCCAGAAGGGCTTCAGAAATATGTCGCAAAAACTCTCAAATTTTTCAGAATAGCTACATGTGTGAATTTCACAGATGCACCTGAGTGGATTTTGAGTTTCACTTTATTACAAACTCTTTGTATTGAGGATTGTCCTAGTTTATCTTTTCTTCCAGAAGAGGTGTACGTTACTATTCCAAAAGTGCAGATAAGTGGTTGTCCACAAGTGCAGATTATGGTATCAACAGCTTGATAAACTTTATCAGATATATTCAGCTGATCAATAGTGTATGTGAACTATTTTGTTTCTTGAGAATCCATTGTTCCAGTTCCACTTTTTTAATCCTTATACATTGAGAAGGCCATTGTGTAAAATGGGTCTTTTTTAGTAATATGCATTATGCAACAATATTATCTCATTGTGATCTGGAGATTTTATGATAAACCAGTGTTTTACCGACATGCAACCAACTTGATTCCTAAATATCAAGAATATATCCCTCTTGAATTAAATTTACATTTCTGGTGAATGAACAGACACAGAGTGCAATGACCATTGACCAGCACAGTTTCTTCAAGAACTGAACAGTGATCCAAATCAAGTTCACAAAAGAAGCGCAACACTAACATCAAAATTGCACCAAAAGAGAGCCAATTCAGACAGGTTGCCCCAAAACAAACTACATATTTACCAATAGTTGGCCTCAGAATGATCTATAAAATTATATACAAACAACACATCTCTTTCAGTCATTTTAGCTGAAAATGGAACTGCAGAAAGAAATCAAAATGAGGCAAACAGCCCGAAAATGGTTCCAGCCGCTTAGATGCTCAAATGGTTCCTTAAGCATCTTTAGAAATGCAGAACAGCGTCATAGAACTCCCAACCTTCCTGTATTAATATAGAAATACATATCATCAAGTTTCTCTGTACAGTATACAATTTAAAAGTTCGAACTATCAAAGGCTTATTACATCTATACCCACTGAGGTTTGTTTCATTCCAGGAACATCTCATAACATTTGAATAAATAGAGAGAAGCTCGTGTCTATAAAGCTTTAAAAACAGGTAAAATTGTGAGTTTACCCCTGATAATTTTTAATATTTTTAGGATGCGTTCACAATTATTCACACGCCAAGAGAGTCAACGTTTCAAGCCCTTTTAACTTTCAATAGATGGTATTCAACAGTAAAGATAGTTTCCATAATTAGACAAACCTCATGCAATATACAGTAATATTCTTAAGGCCAATGCATAATAGATTTGACGAGGGGTACCTCAAATAATAAGATATCTTTTTAACCCACAGGATCGATGGTCCAGTAAATTATCTAAACTGTAACACTGAAATCATTCTGGCGGACAAGATCCTCACTAGTTTCCAGAGAGGATTGTTGTACAATGGTAACAGTAGCATCCGGGTCACATGGACTTTCCTCTGATCCATGAGAAATCTGGTCTTCATCAACTTCTTCAACTCCAAGTTGGTATCCCGAGCCATCGTCAACTTCATTATCTACACTGTAGTCTCTTGCTCCATCAACAAATTTAGTCGGAAAACAGAGATGTTGAGAATCATCCTCATTCTCCAAATGATACAACTGTGCTTGATGAGTATCAATGGCTGAAGAATATAAACGTGGCGGGTTATGGATGTTAGGTGTGTAATATTCCTCAATATCATCTTTCTTTCTTCGTTTACTACTTCCCCTCCTTCTCACTCTTTCCTTCCCTCGAAGTTTGCTCCCAGTATCGTTTTCCGAGTTGACACTAACCAGTGTTGAGTTTCCAATGTGGTTCCTCAAGGATTCATGAGCAATATATCTGATTCTTGTCATGGATTGTATTTGATGATCATCCATACCGTGGGTTGAGAAAGTATCTGCTATATGTGCAATGTCCCTCAACGCAGCATTCTGAGCTCGGAAAGCAAACAGGTTAAATAAATATAAAAAGTACGTCATACGGCCAACAGGAAAGATCAGTTATTCTAATGACTATTTAAAATCCATAAAAGACTTACCATTCTTTGAAATTCAGATGAGATAGGTATAGGCCTTCCTACCAACCTTCGTGTAATTTTTAAATACCAGTTCATGTATTGACCCTCATCCAGGTCTTCCTCAGCCTCAACAATATGGAAACGGCGATTAGTCCATTCGCTAAGTTCTGATTCCATTTTTCCAGAGAGATCTACCCCACCATCGACGCCACGGGTCTTCCTTTCCCATCTCTGTACTTCTTCTGGGATGGTTTGGTGCATGCCAAACTGCCTTAGGCAACGATCTGGAAGGTGTCTTTCTGCCTTGTCAAAACACATCAACATTGTCTTTGATCTTCCTAGGATCAGTTGATTTAAGATATTTTCTGGTATGATGGTATGGCTGATATTTGCATAAGGGCACCAATCAACCTGTGGAAATCAACAGACCAACTCATCATGCAACCCAGAAGAAAGATGGGAAAAATGTACAGCTTCTACACAAGCTTATCTTAAACTCACATCAGCAGGCTTCAATGTATCCAAGGCTTTACGGTAGAATGCCACATCACGATTTGAGTTAGGGCCGCTGTGTTTGCCCTTCCACCTAAGGACAAAAGGAAAACATTCGTGGATTGGGTCGTGATGAAGCTTTGGTCGACCAACATTCAGGTGATAATAACTCCAGCACTACAAAGAAAATGGGAATACTATTCAAGTGATTGAATTTTTACTCATCTTTCAGCACAAAATGTAATAATTTCAAACTTGACCAGAATATAAGAAATAGGAGCCTTTATTTCACCTGCAAAAGAGTCAAACAGCCGCTGATAGTACTTTGAGATCTGAGGGAGGCATTACCCAGTGCTCTATACAAGAAGGACAATGCTGCTGCACCCCACGCGTACTTCCCCGCCTCATCAAAATTCTCAAACAACGGGAGGTACATAACGGGCACTTTGTTGCCAGTGGTTGTGGAAAAAATTGTACTACCAACTAAGTAAAGAAGGTAAGCACGCGTATGGCACTCAACAACTTCAATGGAAGCATCTTCAGGACACTCAGAGAAAGCCTCTTTTAGCCAGCTTAGCTTCACCATTCCACCACTTGTGTACCCAGAATCTGGAGCTTTTCCTAGATACTTATGACATACCGAATCACATGTGGTGTGAGTAACACCTATAACAGGTTCACCATCAATTGGAAGTCCAAGCAAGTACAGAACATCTTCCAGTGTTACGGTCATTTCTCCGACAGTCATGTGAAATGTGTTTGTTTCTTTTCGCCATCTCTCTACCAAGGCAGATATAAGTGGATTATCTAGACTAATAGCCGGAATCAGTCTCAAATAACCAAAACCAGCCTTCTTCACTAATTCAATCTGTTTCTCAGTTAGCAGCCACCGATCAAGTTTTGAGGTGTGTTCATGACATCTGAGTGCCCCTCGCTCCTGTTAATATTAGCAATGACAGTGGCTCGTTACAAATGCTTTTTACCAGTAAAAATAACGTACAAAAGGCATATATGCTGCATAACAGCACCTGTCCCTCCCAGACTGCAGCTGAAACATGCTTGTCTTGATCATATAATATAGAATCATCAGCTGGTCCAGGGTTGGTTGCATGATAATCCATCACGCTGCTTTCAGTTACATCTGTCCAAAATCCAAACAGGCAAGAAGACATGTGAAATGTTACTAGTATCCAACTACGGAATACAAGAGAAAACAGAGGCCTATGTTTCAATAACCACCTAAAATTATACGTATTCCTAATTTTGACCTGGTGGTATCCGGTGAGACAATATTGCCTGACTAACACACACTAAAGATGAGGGGAGGAATTGGGCTTTTCCAACCACTTTAAAACGTTTTCATATTAATCTTTTTAAAGAAGAAGCGATGGAACAAATACCACAAATAATATTAGTGAAACCACCCTCAGGGCGTTAGGCTTGCATAAAATGCAAGTAATATGTACTCCAGATCTTGAAAAGGAAAAACAACTTGAACTCCTACTCACTGTGGAATGTTCCTACATGTTTACTAGCATCATAACATGCATGGTGAATCTTTTTGTGTTGATTCAGGCTAACTGATACTTCAATAGCATACTAATGACTAAAAAGGTAAGAAAAAAAAAAGAACCGAACAAAGAAAACCTCCTGCAGCCAAGATGAGTTTTATTAGATGAGTGATATCCGGAGAGAACCGACAAAAGATCGGAGCTGGTGCGGAACTAAACAAGGATTTACAGAGAAATAACTTGAACTCTGCATCATTCAAGATTTTCCTAAAACTAATAAATTAAGAATGTTGTAATCTGATAAAAAGTTGCGGCAGCATCAATTGCATCGCATTCCACATCAATCATATTGCACATGATAACAAAGATCTCCTAATCAATCATCAATCTCACATCACTGTATCTCTCACAACCATTATTGTCTCAGTTATCTAGTAAACGAGATTATATCTTCACATGCATGAACAAGCACGGAATAACAGCAGATACGACAAGGACAACCAAGCCTTTAAGTAGACTAACCAGGCTTAGACCACCAATCTTCTAAATCTTAATGCAACCAACAGGCCTCTTCCACGTTTCTCTCACTCTCACTCCCACTCCCACTCCCACTCCAGGCAGCAGCATTTTATTCTCGTGTGAAACGACACTTAAGCGTACTAGAACGCAGCAGAATTCATCATACATGAATACAAGAAATGCATATAAAAAACGTAATGTAACTCGATATATATATCTAATTCCAGTGTAAGAATGTGACCCGTTTCTATTCAAGCAAGAGCGTCCCATACGCACATAGAGCGGTTGTCACACAATTTTAAACAAAAAGAAACACAAATACAACCACGAGGCAGCGTAAAAATGAGAAATAAATTTGCAGTAAATCAATAGCTTTTTGATGTAGAAATGAAGAAGGGACTTACTGGTGGTAAAATAGTAATCTTCAGACTTCATATCTAATGCATTTAATTCTTCCTTTTTTACCCCTTCAAGGCCCCCTACCAAACAAACCTGGTACTGTTCAAAAAAGTTTCAATGGGAAAAAAAACCCTAGAAAATCGAAGATGGGAGATGGGTTTTCTGAGAGGAGTTTTGGGGTTCGAAGAGCTAACAGAAAAGAAGAAGAAGAAGAAGAAGAAGAAGAAGATTAATGAAAATCATGAACAGAGCGAAAATCTGCAAAGTGGGAGAGAGAGAGAGAGGTATTGCTTGATGGGTTTGGGCTCTGTCAAGATCCCAAAGTCCAAATTAATTAAAGAAAGCGTTTGGGCCAAGTGATTTTTATTTGGTAATTTATTTAGATAATTATACACAATAGTATATCTATTGCTATATTAAAAGCAAAGCTCATCACTAATGACAGTTTGGATACTAAATTTTGAGTTTACAAATATACCCTTGCTTTGACTTTTCAACAATTAAAAATAAGAAATTAAAATAAGTAACTACCACCACTCTTAAAATTTCTCCACATATTTAGCAAATCTAATTCTTACATGATTTTTAATGTATTCTTAGTTTCCTTATTGTTTGCATCAATTTTAAAAACTATATTAAAACATGTGTTACATTAAAACTTTTTTGATAATTTATATAGTTTACACGCAGTCCCGCGTGTGTCAAAGTTGCTAGTAGTAATATATTGGAAATTGTTTTATTATATATTTGCTTCAAAATCCTTCTTTAAAAAGGGAAACCCCAAAATCCTTGGGTATTGATTTGCAAACACAATGCTAGTGAAATGTGAGAGAAGGGTAAATGACTTCGATGTTATACAACTTGACCGCTCATGAGTGTTTTTACAAACGGGGTTCTCAAGCTGAACGAAGAGTGTTTTGTTAATATTTCGTCTGGGTTATACAGAGAATAACGAAAGTAGTTATGGGCCTGAATTACATCAAAACTATGCTAATCTAAGTCGTAAATAAACTAAATTTGTCCGAAACACCCTTAAGCACGGTGAGATTACTGCACTTGACTAAAAGCTCCAAACGAGTAAAATCTGGCCACGTCTCAAAATTGAAGCTCTCGAAACTAACTTTCTCGTCAATGCTTTCTTTCGAAATTGGAGTTATGTCGAAGTAGAGGTCACTCGAAATTGGGTCAACTCGAAATATCTGGTTCTCGAAACAGGTTCTCTAATGTCCATGTATGTAGAAAGTGCTAAGGTGTCGAAAGGTTATCTCGAATAAGAACTATCGATTCACAAGAGTTGTGGTGTGCTACAATGTATTTTGACTTGCCTTTATTATCGAGTTCCAGGTATTTATAGGCATTGGAATGCGGAACCCCTTTCCAGGTTTTTCGAAATGTAACGAATATGTGGATGTCTTGAAAAGAAATTTCGAGACATTTACAACTCCCTCTCGAAATATGGTTTTGAGACATTTCTCGTTGGGCCTTTTCTAGCCAGGTTGGCCCAATCCCGTATCTTTTGGGGTAGTCAAATTAGCCCATATTATATAGTCCTCTCATTTGGGAGTCGCTTGTAAAGAGTGAGTGAAAAATTAAATTTTGTGACTTCAAAATATGCCCCCCCACCCGATTTGGGAGTTGTTCTCGTAAAGAGCGAGTGTCAAAGTGAGTTTTTTAGCTTCAAAAGATGCCCAATTTAAAAAAAAATTGTATTGTCTCGGAAATAATTTTTCGAGACAAGTAGAGATTTAATCGAAAGATATATTTCAAGATATTGAGAAATTTTTGCTTCGTCTCGAGACATAATTTTTGAACAAATGTTTTGATAGATCTGCATTAAATGCGAGTAGTCGTTGGGCCTGCATGGGCATAGACCTATAAATAAAGGTTGAGTTGAGCTTTGTTTGGTCATTCGCTCATCTAAGAAACATTTGCTAAATTTGCTCTTGTGTCGAAAGTTTGTTGTATCGAAACACCTGTTTGCTCAAAACGCAAGTAAGTCGAAAGTCCTTTCGAAACTGTCATTTTCAACATAAAAATCTTTCTAGAACTCTGCCTTAATAAATTTCCTGACTGTTGTTTATTTCAAATTACAGGATTTCTCTTTGATTTCGCGTCTCCTTTTTAGTGACTAAAGTGCAGGTTGTTATATATATCCTCGAATTTCACATGTATAGCATAATGTTTTTTGCGTAGTTCGGTTTTTCTTTTATTTTCAGTTCTTTTAAAGATATATCCAACCGAAGAGATCTAGTGCCATAAGGTTAGGAGCTAAGTAGTGGCTCAAGTAGTTCGGGTTCAAAGTCTAATAGTGTATACCGATCCCAATGTGATGGGTGTGATTGTTTCCTTTGTATTGGTGATGAAAGCGAAGGGTGTCCTTTGCGGCCACAACAATTCAACTTTCTTCGGCCCTGCATTTGAATTCCAATAATGCACCGACTTGTTTTCGAGTTTCCATCTAAACCCTTAAAAAAATTAAAATTTGGCTTCAAAAAATTAGGTCTTTTTGGACTAAATCGCGAGACCTATTTGGTCGTCAATGTATATTTTGAGGTAAATTCGATCGCCGTAATTATAGGTGGCATTGGCAAGTGAGTTGAAGCAACGAGAGAGAGAGATGAGAGGAGGTTGGAAGTGAGGAGTTTGATGATGAATGTGGAACTAGGGTGACGTAGCGGAAGCTTATAGGAAAGATTGGAACGACACACGATAATCAAAAACTTGTTGATTCACGAAGAATACCAAGAAATTGATGCAAAAATAGAGAAACTCTCAAAACTTTATTCAATAATCAACTAACTGTCTCCTTAGGGTTTATATAGAATATATACCCTAAAAGCATAATTAAAAATAAAAAAAAAACATTTTTTTTTTCAAAATTGGAAAAAATCGAACTAAAAGCATAAACTAAAAGTGCTACTCATAAGGAACACGCTCCAACAAGCGGAATGCAATTCCGAGTTCTAGAAATAAAGATATAACTGAAACAAAAATTACTAAAAACGGCAAAAACGGCCTTTTCGAGGCCTAAACGATGGAATTTGGCTAAATCTGCTCCCTTAATGATCTTTAGATTATTACTACTGTTTGTTGGCCCGTTTCGGATGCAATTGGACTAATCGCACATCAAAAACGGATCGAGCCAAAATTAGCCTCTCATCTTGGGATGATCCCGTTTTGCCATAAACTCCAACGCCTTCTCGACTGCATCATTCCTGCCGGGGTGGGAAAAATTCGCCCTCTAATTTGGCACAGGCAGATCCCCATCATCATCATCATCAGAATTATCACCCCGAAACGGCACCAAGTGTTTGACATTAAACACATCATAAGTACGAATATGACTAGGCGGCTTCAACCGATAAGCATTGGGATTGATCTTTCAACAATCTCTACTGGACCAAGCTTCTTTGCCGAGAGTTTGTTATACTCATGTGCTGGAATACGATCCCGAGTTATCACTGCCCAAACAAAGTCACCCACCTCAAACTCAACATTGCGCCTCTTTGTATCAGCAGCACGCTTGTAATCCAAGGCAACAGCTTGCAAGTGGTCATGAGCCTGGGAGTGTAGTGCACCTGCTACAACTGTTCGATAAAATCCTCCGCCTTGCCATGCATCTTGACAGAGGCAGTCACTGGAACTAAATCAAGGGGACCCCTAGGAACGAGGCCATACACCACTTGAAAAGGACTGAACCCAGAACTGCGGTTGACAACGTGATTATGAGCAAACTCAGCTTGGCATAGTTTCTGATCCCAAGACTTAAGATTATCACCCACAAGGCAACGCAACATATCACCCAACGAACGATTCACAACCTCGGTTTGACCATCTGTTTGTGGATGATAGGCACTACTGAAATCCAGCCATGTATTCACCATGCGCCACAAGCTACACCAGAAGTGACTAAGAAAACGAGTGTCCCGATCAGACACAATTGATGTAGGCAGTCCATGCAAACGATAAACCTCACGAAAGTACAGCAAGGCAACATTAACAGCATCAATAGTCTTCTTTCAAGGGATAAAGTGCATCATCTTTGAGAAACGATCCACCAACACATAAATAGAATCAAACCCACGCTGAGTTCGTGGTAACCCAACAACAAAATCCATGCTCACACTTGTCCACGGCTGTGTCGGAATAGGCAGTGGCATGTACAACCCAGCATTCGTAGCTTTACCCTTAGATAGCTGACAAACCCGATAACGCTCCACAAACTTACCTATGTCCCTACGCAAAGACGGCCAAAAGTATGAAGCTATCGCGAGCTGGAGGGTCCTATCATGACCCACATGACCCTCATTATGCAACTCCTAATTTTCATGCGTAAGCTACCCTCTGGAATGCACAACTGAGTACCCCAAAACAGAAAATCATCCACCCATGCAAACTCTGATTATACCCTACTTTGCATATCCCGAATAACGCCAAAAAAGTATGGATCAACAGGGCACAAATCACGCAGGCTGTCAAATCCCAGAACCTCCACGTGCATCTCCAAGAGCATGTTATGATGCCTACTCAACGCATCTGCAATCTTGTTCAAAGCACCAGCCTTATGCTTTATCAATCCATGAAGCATGTCGAGCAGACATTTTATCCTGAGTGCCAAGGTGTTTAAGGGCGTCATGATCAGTATATAAGATGAACTCTTTGTGAAAAAGGTAGTGACGCCAGTGTCGTATGGACTGAACAATAGCATAGAATTCCACATCATAAGTGCTATATCGAGACTTGGAACCAGACAACTTCTCACTAAAAAAAGGCCACGGGGCGATTACCCTAACTCAACACACCACCAATACCAACCTTTGATGCATCACACTGTAACTCAAACGGGCGAATGAAATCAGGTAAGACCAACACGGGAGCAGCAGTCAATTTCTCCTTGATTAACTGGAAAGACATATCAGCCTCGTCGGTCCACTGAAACTTACTACCCTTCATGCAATCCGTGATTGGCATCATGATGCTACTAAAGTGAGGGATAAAACGACGATAAAAAGACGCTAAACCATGAAAACTTCTAACCTCAGTGATAATTATGGGCTGAGGCCACTGGCTTATTGCCTCCACTTTAGATGTATCAACTGCTAACCCATCCTTCGAGACCACGTATCCCAAAAACACTACACTATCAGTGAGAAACGAGCACTTCTTCACTGCAGCATAAAACTCATCCCTACGAAGCACGTTAAGAACTTCTCGAAGGTGCTGAACATGATCAACATCGTTAGCACTATAAATCAGAATATCATCGAAATAAAATACAACAAATTTACCAATGAAGGGACGAAGGGCCTGATTCATGACGCGCATGAATGTGCTTGGTGCATTTGAGAGACCAAAAGGCATAACCAGCCACTCATATAACCCCTCCCTAGTCTTAAACGCTGTCTTCCATTCGTCACCTTGTCTGATTCGGATCTGATGGTACCCACTCTTCAAATCCAGTTTGCTAAACACACACACACACACACACACAGTAAGTTGATCCAATAGATCATCCAATCGGGGAATAGAAAAGCGATAACGTACAGTAATTTTGTTAACCACTCTACTATCCACGCACATACGTCATGTCCCATCTTTCTTTGGACTTAGAAGGGCAGGAACAGCACAAGGACTCAAGCTCTCCCTCACGTGCCCCTTAGCCAAAAGTTCCTCCACTTGCCGACGCAACTCCTCATGTTCTGTGGGACTCATCCGATAATGTGCACGATTAGGTAAAGCTGCACCAGGCACCAAGTCGATTTGGTGCTGAATATCACGCAAAGGTGGTAATCCGTCCGGCAGCTCGTCTCGGAAAACATCACAAAACTCCTGCAACAAAGGTTGAACTACCAACGGGACTTCGTGATCATCTTCCACTCGTTTACCCACCATCACATACACAATTCCCGACTCTTCCATCTCTGCCTCAAATCTCTTTCTGGTCAAGAAGTTGGTACCCTTCCCACTTGACTGTGGACCTTTATCAGGCAGCAGCAAGCTGAATACCGAGAAATTGACAAAACTGAGAAAACTCTCAAGTTAGGTTTTTTTTTATTCAATCAACAACTGACTACAAGTGAAAACCCTAACTAAGAAAAATGCCAAAATTACAAAAGACTCTTAAAATAACTAAATAAAACATAAAGATCCCTCTAAAAATTATAAACTGCAAATTTGACCCTCTAAACCTTTGAATTTGCCTATAATCATAAGTCTTTATGTTTTGCTCAGGAGGTCGTTTCCACTTGGAAAAGTAGTATCTTCTGTCAAAAACGGGCTTTGATGACTTTCTGGTCAAACCTCGACTTCCTTGAACCTCGGGTTTGTTATTTTCAATCAAGAGATACCCATATTTATGATTTGCATCATAGGGTTAGGGTTTTGGATTTGGGGTTCGATGGAGGGCTTGGCATCTGAAGGGCAGAGAGGTGGTGATGTGGTTATGGTGGTGGGTTTAATTTTTTAATACTTGGAAAGATGGCATGTTTGTTGAAAATTAAAATATTTATGATGCAATGTGTAAAAATAAATAAATTTAGGGTGTATTAATTTATTAGATGTTAACGGGTTCTGAGTTATTTCCTATTAACTGAATTATTTATTTGGGTTGGAACGCCTTTACCCGTGGTTCAAAATTAAATGCCATGCTAATAGGAGAGAAAAATTGACAAGAACCTTCATTCCTTTTATTAACTATATTTCAATCTCTTTTCCGAGTCTTTCCTCGTATTCTCCGAGTCTGTAGGTGTATTTTTTCCTCATTGTCCTCCCTTTCTTTCTCTTCTTCCTCTGCTTATATAGATTTCTTAGGGACAGGTGTCGTTATGCATGTGTTTACAGGTGTTGTTATGCATGTGGTGGTGCTTTACACGCGTTACAATGGTCTTTTAACCAATAGGATAACGTCTATCTTGCTGACTGTATCATTTTATCTTCTTCCGAGAGCTTTTGTCTTCTTTATGATAAGGGGTGGATTGTCTTCTTTGCTTCCGAGAGCTCATTGTTTCATATGGTGACTCTAGGGCCGAGTCTGGGTGTTCTCTTAGTGATAGTGCTTTTCCGAGAGGTGTGTATTCTGGAATGTTTGCTTCAGGGTATTTTCCGAGGGGGTGTTTGTTCATGTGGTGATCTCTGAGAGGTTTTGGTTATCGTGGATCGGAGAGTGTCGTTGTTGCGTCATTGTGAAGTTCCGACCTATCGGTTGGTCGACAGGAGTAATGTTCCGAGGGCGTTTGTGCTAGGAGTGCATAGCAGGGAAGTGTTGGGGTAGTGCTCCGAGAGCGTTTGTGTTGAGAGTGTATAGCAAGGAAGTGTTTTTGTCATGGTTCTGGGACTCTGTTGGGTTCCGATGGCTCTAGTGGGCTTGGCCGAGTATTCACCCAATACTAAATGAGTTCCGATAGCAGTTAGTATGTGAGACTTCGCCTTGGTCTTGTATTCCTCCTGTTGCTTCTGCTCCAGTATTTGTTGTGTTGGAGATGTGCTCCGAGGGATATTTTGAGGCGTGATACCTGTATCGTGGAGGCAGGTCGCATAATCATATAATAATATATTTGTTAATTCCAATAATTGATTCATTGTTTATTTCAAGCAGGTGAATTATCATCCTGTTAACAAGCCCCCCCAAGTTTGTAGTGCAATTAGTTATTATTACTGCACTAGAAACTTAATAGTTTAAAGGGTACGAGAGTTCTAGTATCGTGCATTTTGTCAATTATAAGGGGAAGGTTTCACAAGGCCTCGTAGAACTCTTCAGGGATGTCGTAAACACTCGTCAGTGACATTTATGTTTTGTTCGACGTTTCCCTCGTTCTTGGCATTACCTTTAAAAAGGCGAGGAGTATAGTGATTACTCTCTCCGAGTGATCCCGTCGTATTTCCCAAATGTGCCCTCGTAGGTCATTATTGGGGCATTAATTATAATTTAATTAACTGCAATTTAAATGCAGTTAGTGGCGATTTTAATGCCACGTTTAAGTTGGGTGTGGGAATCGAAGCGTCTTGACCGTTATACTTTCGTTAACCGAGGAGACGTGTCATTAAACACGACTTTCAATCGTGGGGCGTGGGCACGCTTAGTGGTCTTTTAAGACGCTTAGTGGGCGTAGGGTTTTTATAAACCCTCTTCTTCACCCATCACCATCACTTGCCAATCTTGAGCAAATAATACTCTCTCTCTGCTAAGCGCGTTCTCTTTTTCTCTGCAACAAATTTCTGCTAAAGTACTAAAAATTCTTTCTAATGGCGTCGCAATCTAACACCAATCTGGTTTCGACTGCTTCTGGTACCGGAGGAGCGGCGGGGTTAGGGTTTCAAGTTTCGCGAAAGAGGAGTGCTGCGGCGGTGGGGGCAAGCGGCAGTGGTGGTGCTGGGAAATCAAAGAGGATGAAGAAAAAGGCTGACAAAGGTGGCGCTCCGCGTGTCACCTAGAAGGTGGGTAACACGGCTAGCACCGCCACCGAGAAGGAAATTAAGAATTTGTTCAAGGAGCACGGCGTTTCCGGTCGTAATATTGAGATAACGGTGCCGGAGGCCCACCACCGAGGTGATGCTCCTCCGCCAGGTCATCTGACAGTGTACTACCCGCAGCTAAAGGCGGGGCTGCGCACTTTTTTCCCGCCCTTTTTCTGCGATATCTTTAATTATTGCAACCTTTGTCCGAGTCAGCTTGCCCCGAATTCGTTTTCGTCACTGGCTTTGTTCGTATTTTGGTGCCTGGTGAGAGGCATCGAGTGCACGAGGGGCAGATTCTTTGCTGTTTTCGAGTTGAAGCAGTCTCCCGGGGGAGGTCCTTTCTACTGCTTCACTCACCGGGATAAGGATGACAGGATCTCCGAGGGTATGGTCACCTCCCATAGCTCGTGGAAGAACAAGTTCTTCTTCATTAATCCAGTTGTAGGGTCGTGGGACATACCCATGACTTGGAGGGTGCCTACCTTCCCGGACAGAGTGATGGATGACACACTGGTGTTTTCACCGGTGTTCTCTGCCAAGCCTCTCGTGGAGTCAAAGGACTTTATTCGTCTCTATCGGACCGCAGGATTGAAGTATATCTCCCCGATAGACAGAATTGCGACTCCTTTGGCTGTCCCCGAGAAGTTGTTTGATACATTTGGTGAGTCTTTTATCCTTATCTATTATCTTATGGATTTTTCTTTTATTTTATCTAACTCGTGACCTTCTTGGTAGTGAATGTCCTACGACCGTATATGGTGGAGAGTGAGGTCGTAGTGAGCAAGAAGGGGAAGTCTACCCTAGGGGAGGATGGAACCGTTGAGGCTGCAGAAGGAGAGCAAGGGGGAACTCCTTCAAAGGTTGCTGCAGTTACGTCTCGGTCGTCTAGCGGGACTTCCGATACCCCTGAGGAAGTGGGGGTAGGCGTGACTTCTACCGAGGCAGGTCCTACGGGGGTATTCACTATAGGGGACGGGGAAGACGAGGACGAGATAGAGGGGATGGATTTACCAGCCCCCGGTGTCATTCACTTACCCTCATCATCAGAGCTATCGGGGGATTCTTATGCTCTGTTGGCGACCCCTACGAAAGGTACGTGCTTCTAGTTTTTAAATAGTATGGAGATAGTATTCCTTTTAGTACTATAGGAGTATGCTTTAGATAGCCAAAAGGATATTTTTACTTAGATAACTTTCTGATTTTGTAGGAGATGATGATTTTTTCGGTTTGGAAGGGGGGTCACTTCCTGCCGACTCTGCTCCAGCATTTGACACTATGAGTTTGCTGGACGAGCTTTTGGCTGCGGGTCCTCCATCCACGAGTGCTCCTTCTTCGCGACCTTTTGTGGCTGTCCAGACCGATAGCCCGGTAGTTACCCAGGTTCCACTGCCGGGGGTGGCACTTTCAGGGAGGCCCTCTTCTTCCAGTGCTCCCGTTCCAGGACGAGAGCCTAGCTCTGAAGATGCCCAGGAGGCACTAGAGACGGTGACTCGATACCTCACCGCTGCCAACTCCTTACCAGCAGATGGGTGGGAGTTTACCCGAGCTTGTGTCAATAATGTGGCTATGCTGGTAAGCTTTTTATTTAACTAATTGGTTTAAGATCCTTTATCAGGATCTTTATTCTTTTGTTTTGCTTTCTTAGGCACCTAAAATGCTTCCTCTTCTGTTACTCGAGGTCGAGAAGCTACAAAAGTTAACAAGCAAAGGTGAAGAGAAGTCTCTGACGCTGGAGACCGAGAACAAGATTCTGCTGGAGAAAATAAGGAAATACGAGGAGGCATTTGCCAAGGTTGCCCAGAGCAACCAAGACCTGAGGGGAGAGAATAAGCGGCTTCATTCTTCCGTGAAGGAGATGGAGGCTTCTGGGATGGTGCTGAAGGATAAGGTATCCTCATTTGAGGGGGAAAGGTTGCTTGGGAGGCCAAGCAGAAAGAGTTGGAGCAACATCTATCGGAGGCATTGGGCCATGTGGATTCTCTCAACGAGAAGCTAGCACAGGCCACGGCTACGGGAGGCATTCTCCCCGAGGAGGTGCAGCAAAGGGTGGATGCTGCTGTTAAGCAGGCCCGAGAGGAAACTACTCTTCAGGTAAGGGACCTGTACCTCAGCAAGCATCCAGGGTACTTAGCAGGATCTGCTATGTGGGGATTCCTCCAGTGCTTTGGGCAAGTACGAAACAAGGTGAATCCCCACTTAGACCCGCGGGTGGTTAATATCGCGGAGATGAAGAGGCCAACTCTGGAGGAAGCCTACGACCTCTTTAAAAAGAGTAGCTCACGGCTTCCTCCCTCTTCCTCTTCCCCCACTCGGGTGCCTCTTTCTGCTATCCTCCCGCGGTCTTCAGCACACTCCCCTCTCCAGGCTATTTCCCCTGGTGCTCCTCCTCCTATGGGTGCTCCTACTCCGGCCCCCGAGCCAACCCCTGACTCTTCGAGTGCTCAACTCCCCCAGTCTTAGGAGTTTTTGTTTTTCCATCATTGTACCTTATTTTCTCATGTAATGGTACTTAATTTTATCTCTTGTAATGGTATCTTATTTGGAATGAAACATTTCTTACTTGGAACAAAACTTTTTCTTTTTCGTGTTCATAATCACATAACTTTTCAGCATATTATGAGTACTTAGCTTCTTTCCTTCTATTGTAGAATTTTAAGATTGAGTTTACAGAAATGAGAGAGCGTCTCACTCTA
This sequence comes from Linaria vulgaris, assembly GCA_948329865.1. Taxonomy (NCBI): domain Eukaryota; kingdom Viridiplantae; phylum Streptophyta; class Magnoliopsida; order Lamiales; family Plantaginaceae; genus Linaria; species Linaria vulgaris. The sequence goes on from OX415251.1 coordinate 70,803,740, forward strand.
CTGGCCAAACAACTTTCTTAGCATAGCGTGTCCATTTGCAGTGCAGGTTTGGGGGAATATACTTTCCTAAATAGGAGTATCCCCTGGCACGCCTTCGTAGCCTATTATAGTATACTTTGGGCAGCTCAATCATAATTCCATTACTCGAGGAAAGAATCGTAAGTAGGCATAGATGCTTAGAGTGTAGTGAGTATTTTCACGTCCTTTCAAGGAATCATTCCTAGTAGACTTGGTTCATACCTTTCTCTTTTACTTATTTAGACTTTCGGAAAGCCTTTGATGAGAGAGTACGAGTGAGGTTTCCTAGAGTAATTGCTCTCGGAAATACTCTCCTGGGTTCCTGGGCTCTGCCCTTTTCTTCTCCCAAGTATTTACATAGTATATTATAGAGTCTTATGATTTCTTTACGAAGATACCATAATCTAATTCGTACTATATCTAATTCGAACTATAACAAGTGAAAGAAGGATACTTATCTTTGGTGCGTAACTGGGTTATTGCTGTAGCACCGCTTCCCCTTTTGGTTATGGCAATGATCAAACAAAAACCTTCTCAGGGGTTAACGATCGCGTGAGTAAACTTTGAGTTCCCACAGACGGCGCCATTTTGTTAACGGGTTCTGAGTTATTTCCTATTAACTGAATTATTTATTTGGGTTGGAACGCCTTTGCCCGTGGTTCAAAATTAAATGCTATGCTAATAGGAGAGAAAAATTGACAAGAACCTTCCTTCCTTTTATTAACTATATTTCAATCTCTTTTCCGAGTCTTTCCTCGTATTCTCCGAGTCTGTAGGTGTATTTTTTCCTCATTGTCCTCCCTCTCTTTCTCTTCTTCCTCTGCTTATATAGATTTCTTAGGGACAGGTGTCGTTATACATGTGTTTACAGGTGTCGTTATGCATGTGGTGGTGCTTTACACGCGTTACAATGGTCTTTTAACCAATAGGATAACGTCTATCTTGCTGACTGTATCATTTTATCTTCTTCCGAGAGCTTTTGTCTTCTTTATGATAAGGGGTGGATTGTCTTCTTTGCTTCCGAGAGCTCATTGTTTCATATGGTGACTCTAGGGCCGAGTCTGGGTGTTCTCTTAGTGATAGTGCTTTTCCGAGAGGTGTGTATTCTGGAATGTTTGCTTCAGGGTATTTTCCGAGGGGGTGTTTGTTCATGTGGTGATCTCCGAGAGGTTTTGGCTATCGTGGATCGGAGAGTGTCGTTGTTGCGTCATTGTGAAGTTCCGACCTATCGGTTGGTCGACAGGAGTAATGTTCCGAGGGCGTTTGTGCTAGGAGTGCGTAGCAGGGAAGTGTTGGGGTAGTGCTCCGAGAGCGTTTGTGTTGAGAGTGTATAGCAAGGAAGTGTTTTTGTCATGGTTCTGGGACTCTGTTGGGTTCCGATGGCTCTAGTGGGCTTGGCCGAGTATTCACCCAATACTAAATGAGTTCCGATAGCAGTTAGTATGTGAGACTTCGCCTTGGTCTTGTATTCCTCCTGTTGCTTCTGCTCCAGTATTTGTTGTGTTGGAGATGTGCTCTGAGGGATATTTTGAGGCGTGATACCTGTATCGTGGAGGCAGGTCGCATAATCATATAATAATATATTTGTTAATTCCAATAATGGATTCATTGTTTATTTCAAGCAGGTGAATTATCATCCTGTTAACATTAGACATTTTGTACTATGCTCCCTAATCTCTAAAATAACAAAGTTGCCCCTAAAAGGCTGGTCGCATGGTCAAAACACGCTCATTTTTTGGAAAAAAATATGTTTAAACAACACGATGGTGACCGGATCAAAGTTTGGATAACATCTTGCAAAAATTTCAAGTATGAATAGACAAATGCAAAAAGTGGCAAAGTTTGGATATGTATCTATTTTTTCCTAAACAAATTACGGCTCAAATAAAAGTCCATACACTCCCACTTGGCAAACGCGTATAACTATACTTGGTCATAGTACCTACCTTAAAGTAAAGCATGCTGCCTCGTCCACATTCACATGGTAGTTCATAAGAGCGTGTCATCTAGATTTAAGCCAAAAACAATCAGGGCATTCCTAAGCATATATGAGAATTGTTACTACTAAAGGCTCGTGTGGCTGCACTTATTAAGGGGGATTAGTGGGTTTCAATCTGGCCCAGTATGGGTTTGTTTCTTCTTTGATTTGGCACATTGTTTACTGGGTTGGGCTGATCCAATCCTTATGACATGCTACTCAAATCCATAATCAATCAGCACTTTCCCCCTCCAATTCATAATACGTTGTGAACAGTGATCGTCCTTGACTTCAAAGTTTCTTTCCCAAAATTTGCCCTTCACGGTTAGGGCAGCAAGTTCTATTAAAAAAATAAAAATAAAGAATTTCCATTCTCTCCCTCTTTTAGTAAACCCTAGGCGATTTCGACGATTGTGTCTTCCTGATTCGTGAGCGAAGAATCCTACACAGGTTTGTTTACCTTTGTTGCTTATACATACTTTACTTTGATGTTGAATCCTTCTTCTTGCTAATATGGTGTCTAACTCTTTGTTTTTTTTCCAGGTGATGTGTTGCTATTTTTTCGCTTGTGACCACTAAATGATTAGTGAACCACCAGATCCGGAGTGCGTGAGCATTCGAAGGCGTAGCTACAAACACCTCGGTCACAAAAAATTGTTGGTAAATACTCCCTCATACGTATAGCTCCATCGATTTTGTGCGTAGCTGTCTTGAAATATGGCCACATCTAGTTTAATCCTTGCATTACTAGTTACTGCAAAAATTTGTGAACATTAGAATACAGTAGCACTATTTAGACACTACATGGTTGGACATCAATTAGAATCCGTCATTGCAAGGATTAAATTATAATCATGTAACACCATGGGTCCAATTTCTTGTAGTGAACTAGTTATTTATCTTACACAACATGTTTGGACATTAGAAATTGGTTTTGCTCCTACTGTCACAAACAACAATTTAGTATGTCCTATTTGATTACTTTTCAATTTGTTTTCCTCTGTTGCTTATTGATTATAGAATAATTGTATTACATACATGTTTTCCTATGCATGTGTATCATGATTTCATTCTCCTTTTAATAATAGTTTTGCAAAGTGTGGTGTAAGTTTAAATAAATAATCGCAATAATGTGTGATAATGCAATAGGTAATTGCAACATAATGGATTGGAGGGCAAGAGTAACGGTTATTGCTGTCATCCATTTTATAATTTTGAGTCTTAGAATGATGGTAGTACTTATGTGCTACATGTATCGTAAAAGATGTATTGAACTTAGGGAAAGGAAGCGGGGTCATAGCTACCATATACTCGATAAGATACCTAAACAATTAGACCACCTACAAAGTCTTGTGCACTTCAATGATTCATATTGCGTAAACATTCTCCGAATGGATTGGAACACCTTCCACCATCTTTGTCACGTACTGGAACATGCGGGAGGCCAAACAAATTTACGTTGTGTTAGTGTTCAAGAACAAACAACAGTATTTTTACAAACTTTAGCCCATCATAATAATAATCGAGACGTTAAGTTTGATTTTGGAAGGTCAGGGCAAACAATTAGCCACTACTTCAACAAAACATTAAAAGCTTTATGTAACATTTCATCGGAATGATACTTGCAACACCCCCTCCTACTTTTACTGATTGCACTGATGCACGATGGAAACCATTTCAGGTAGAATACAAATCCATAAATGTTATAGCCGCAATCTGCTGCTCTAGTTGCTGAATAATAATGCGATCTTTTAATTGTCGTTGAACCTATAGGGTTGCTTGGGGGGCATTTGATGATACGTACATCAATATAAGGGTTTCAGTTGCTGCAAGATGAGATATCATTCGCGTAAGGTAGATATAGTAACAAATGTACTAGGAGTGTATGACATCAATATGAATTTTATTATATTTTTTGGGAATTGGGAAAGAACAACGACCGACCAACGAGTGTTGCAAGAATCTGTAAACATTCGCACCATTGTACCAAGCAGCCAAATATAAGGTAAACCACATCTGAACTCTAAATTAACCATGTGGAAGAAGAATTACGACAATCTATTCACATTGTTTGGCGTGACTAGAGAAGGCTTAGACCCCTTCAACCATACTATAACCATTGTTGGGAGTGAAGCCCCAGAAACGCATGTGCGGATAAAAAGGCTAACTTACACTTTGTTTTACTTCTGTCTCATCAAGAAATTAAAATATTTATTTTTATAATTTACTATATGTGGTTGTTGTATATCAATCTCGATCTCAATAAGATGAAAAATAAATCGTACTCTTATTACGACTAGTGGAGGGATATTTTTGGAAAAGATCGTGCAAATGGGGCAGTGACGCATGATCTTAGGAATACTGTGTTGCAGATTGCACAACAGAGTCGCTCACGCATCCCTCGCCCTCAAACTGAAGGATTAAAGCCCCTCTCTGTGGCCAAACTTTTGAGGAAACAAAAGAGTCGACTATGGGGTCAGGAGATCAAGCTGAATCCTCTAACTCCAAGTAACAGAGTAAACGTAAACGAAAGTCAAAGAATAGATTGATGAAGAACTAATAGCAAAGATGACGGAGTCCTTCATAATTGATACAAATGATGCTATTGTTGACCTATCAAAGATAATAAGATATTTGAAGGAAGTGGATCCAGGAGTGACTAGGGTCTTTGCCGAACTCGAAAAAATACTTGTTTTCATAATGGATGAGCATGATGTCGCTATGAGCAAAACTGTTGCTTCCCCAACTGCATTAGCACAGTTTTTCAGTGCTACCTTGGAGGGAAAGATCAACTACATTTGGGATATTTTTCTTGGCAATATTTAGTTTCATATAAATAACTATATATCTAGTAGATTTTTTGGAGTGATAGTATCGAAACTTCCCTATCATAGGATGAATGATGCATAACCATTTGTGTTGGTGTATTTTGTAAACCCTCCCCCATTTTTCCTTGAGGTTATCGGCCTATATTTTACCTCAATTACTGCGACTTGGAAACAAAAACCGATCACAATTAATCTTGAATTATTGTTCGGTGCTTAATTACAAATATTCAGTCAACTTTGAGATATTTTATTTTGAAGTTGCATTTACTCTGTTTCTTGTTGTTTTGTGGTTTCATTTCCAAAATTTATGATGGGTTGTTGCTTCTGGGCATTAACACAAAGGCCATATTCTAAATTGATGATATTTTTTCATTATTTACATTAAAGATGAGTCCAACAGAGTACACAAAATTATTGCTCCACTATTGCAATTGTCGGCAAACAAGTATCAAATCAAAAATGACTTCATGAGTTAATGAAAAAATATACATTTCAAGAGGAAAAAAATAGATAACCACACTATGAAAATTTAGCCCTTAGACATAACACACAAAGACAAATTTGTGATGTCAAATAATGGACATTTAGCTATGTTGTGGCCATAGGCAAAAGATCATACTCCAGCAATAACTTTTATTGAATACATCTATAAGACACTTAGTATGCATTACAAGGCATATCATTAAAATAGAAGCCAAGTAGATCATTGAAGTTGGGTCTTTGGCCAAATACAAGGAATTAAGAAAAATTTATAAACCAATTTGAGAATAACAACGAAAGTACTTCTCCCAGAGTTATGGTTCCTCCACATGATTCACTAAAATCGTGTCCATCTATCGTCATATATTTTCTTGACTCGCGGTCGTGATTACGAGATAAAGGTTCGTTGGACACCTCAAATGAGCTAGGAACGCTGAATAAGCCATCACAATGTGAAGGTTCAATTAGCCTTGGGTCTTCTGCCCATAAAGAACGAGATGGCGTTCAACAACAGTTCGCCTCACTGAAATACCTCTCAACATCTTGTTTGGTCTGAAATCGACCCAAAAATTAAGGTAATATTTTAATTAGGATGCACATTTTTCATGAAGAGTAATATCATTCTATTTCAACACTTACAAATAAGTCATACTTATGCCCAATAAGAATTTTTAACACAGTTTGGAGCAGTGATCTTGTTACGAATGGATCCCACGACACCAACGGAAACTCAATCACAAACTTGAAGAGTAAATAACGCTCGCGAAGGATTAGGAACTGAGTACGGAGAAAGAAACACAATATGCATGACGGTAAATCAATGTCACGAGCGTTATGATCACTCCAATAACCATTTCAACGGAAGTGTCGTCATCAAAATCAACAAAGCTTATAGCGAGAAGTAGTTCCTCGAAAAATATGTTAGAGTGTAAGTCACCCCATAACATCTCCCCTTAAATTGTAAGAATATAGTAGCTGGGATTTGAACTGATCTTCATAAGTAATTTCTACTATGCTTACGAGATGTAATGTTAGTTATATTGAGTAGTGTTGACGAGCTTATTATGCACTGATGACCTTTTTATAACCAAATATTCCAAAGCGTCAATGTAATGTAATGATGAATTACGCTGCTAAAAAATGAAGATGTAATGAGTGACTGGTGCATGCACTTAGATGTTGCTCTGCATTCAACTTGATTGCAGGATATGAATCATGAAAGTAGTAAAGCAGTATGAATTGTATGTTGCATGATCTACACAACTACTTTGAACATAGCACTTATAAACTTCAACTACTAAAACTAATAGATTCACTGCAATAATGTATTTTATGCTTCCATTGACAAATTGTGTAACATATTCTATACAATATTGAATAACCTGATTTGTCAAGTATTCCTATGTGAATGTAATAATAAATCGCAGGAAAGAAAATCCTATTATATTTAATACCTTTACAACAACTTTGACATCAACCAAAGTTTTATAATTTTAATGGTTACACTTTAACTACTTTTATATTGGTATTGATTTTCTTATTCAAGATTTACTGCAAGAAAACTAATGCATCAGCTAGAGATACAAATGTTTGGTCCCATAATATATATCTCTATCCAACTCTATAATTTAGGGGCTCGTTTGGTTGTTGGGTTGGGATTGTGTCATTTAGAACATGGTTCATATTAAGATTCATATTAGTTATCTCAATATTAGGTTTGGTTGTTTATTAAAGTGCCCATATTAGCGAGTTGTGATTGAAACAATAACAGCTTTGGCAGTGCATGTACAAGATTGAGTATGACATTTTGCATCAAGAAAGACCCATTTGCCCTTAATTGTTTTTGTCCCATGGTCATATAAATGGTACCTGTTAATTTGGAAATCAGGTGGGAACAATTAGCCCTAATTCACCCAACCAAAAATTCATCACTGACATCTCGGCGTTTTAATCCCGTATCCTCCAATCTTGGTAAGTATATTTGTCAACATTCAATCCCAATTTGAATGTAATGGTTAATTTCTCATTTATCCAACTGTAGAGTTTCGTTTATTACCGTTTTTTATTTGGGGATTTAATGTTGGGCGGATTCGTTACATGCAATGAACATAGGCCTTGATCTTCTCCACTCGTTTAGCGATGGCAATGGTTACATATATCTATTTAAGTGTTAAAATTTCCTAGAAATAGGCGTGATGATTAATAGCTTCAGTTTTGTAATTAAACAATCACTTGCAACGGTAATAACTTTTGCTTGAAATTGTAGTTTATACACTATGTTGTATCTAAATTATGCCATCAACTTCCAAGAAAATGTTACTCAGCAATTCTTCACTGAGCTCGACTGGTTGGTTGTGTACAGTAGTCATTTTTAAAAGTCTTCATTGGAATGATAATATTGAAGTTAATTGGGTCTGACGATTATTAATTTAAACTATACTACTCAATGCTCTAAGCAATGAACTCGTGAATTAATCATGTTATAAAACACAATCGGTAGATATGCTACAACAATACTGCTACCATGATGGAAAGTTTATGAATGGGATTATGAACTTATGTCATCTTGGTTTTAAAAAATTCTTACTTGCAATGTTTCTGGGTGATCAAAAGAGCAGTACATAGTATGATTGTTAATGCTAGTAACACCCTCAACACACGCTCTTTATTGTCCGCGTTTTTCAATGCCTGGTTCAACTCTTGTTGTATTTTGACATGGTTGTTGAAGATTTATGTTTCCTTCATTGTTGACTCAGTTTCGTAACTCCCTTGCGATGCAGCTGTTGAGGGTTCATTTTCGTACTTGTTGAGTTTTCTTAGAAGGCTAGGGATAATCCTTTTTGCCCGTACACACATGGGAGGGTCGTGCCACTCTTTTGCTCCGCAACTGGCATCCTGGAACAATGTAAAATCATTATTATTTAATGGAAATATATGATCTGTCTTGTTATTAAAACTCATACTTTAAACTGTTTAGACATACCCCGTTACGTCGGCATTTGAAGTATCTCCATCCGGGGTCGTCCTCCCCCCAATTAGTCTTGAACAACATATCCTCACCACAAAAACAAATCCGTCGGCGAATTACTTCACCATAGTGCATGAAGCTCTTTGGGTATCTCTTACTGCTACAATTGCTTGGCTGTGACATTCTTCTAATCTTGATGATGGATAACTGAAGATAATTTTTGTTTACTGCGGTTATAAGTACAAAAATGATGGTGAATTGTGCTTCCCTCTGTCTAGCTGGTAAAAAAAATTAAAATATAGGATAATGGATTGATTTGAAGTATCTCTCTATAGTACGGGTGATTTGATCAGAGTTCTTCCTTGCTATAATTAAGGGATCTTTTTTTCCATTAATTTGGACTCGCCAAGGTTCTCTAGATCGGGGGCACATCAGACAAGATGGCAGGGAAGAGGCAATGAAGTCGTTTGCCATTATGAGAAACTATGGGATGAAGCTCAACCCCAAGAAGTGTACCTTTGGGGTGGCAGCAGGAAAATTTCTCATGGTTAACGAGCGCGGAATTGAAGCCAACCCAGACAAGATAGAGGCCGTGTTGAATCTTGCCTCCCCGCGCTCGGTACGGGATGTGCAATGCCTTTTGGGACGTATAACAGCCTTGGGACGTTTTATTGCTACCTCAGCAGAGCGGAGTCTTCCTTTCTTCAAAATCTTGAAGAAGGCCAAGGACTTCCAGTGGACCGAAGAATGCGAAAGAGCGTTTCAGCAGTTCAATAAGTATCTGGTGGCACCACTCTTGGCGAAACCAGATCCGGGGGAGACGCTTTATCTATATCTAGCGGTCTCCGCCAACGCCATTAGCATAGTATTAGTGAAAGAGGCAAACGGGAAACAATATCTAGTTCATTACGTCAGCCGTGTTCTTCACGGAGCAGAAAAGAATTATCTGCAAATTGAACTATTTGCCTTGGCCATCGTCATGACGGCTCGTAAGTTGAAACCTTATTTCCAAGCGCACCTAGTAGTGGTCATGACAGACAAACCACTCCGCCAGATCATGACCAATCCTGATACCTCGGGGAGATTGGTAAAATGGGCCATAGAATTGGGCGAATTCGGGATCGGGTACCGCCCCCGTACAGCCATTAAAGCACAGGTGCTAGCCGACTTTATGGCGGAGGCGCTAGGTAACAACTTAGACCATTCATGCCACCATTATATTTCATGTAAGCCAGGACCCGGGTCCCAGTTCGAAACCTGCAGCGTGGCTACTTCATGTGGATGGCTCCTCCACGGCAAACGGCGGGGGAGCAGGAATTCACCTGGTGTCCCCAGATCGTAGGGAATTCGATTTTGCCATCAGTCTGAACTTTCCTATAACAAACAACGAGGCGGAGTATGAGGTAGTTTTGGCAGGAATCAGAATGGCTAAAACCCTCTGTTCGGAACATCTGGAAGTTTTCACGGATTCGCAGTTAGTGGCTAACCATTTCTCAGGATTCTTCGAAGCAAAGCAAGAAACCATGGTTTTATACTTGGCAAAGTTGAAAGAATTGGCGGCCAAGTTCACTACATTCAATCTGACACAAATACCTCGGTCGGAGAATGCAAAGGCCGATGCCTTATCGAAATTCGCTAGTTCCTCAGACGTCTTTGTGGAAAAGCGTGTGACTTTGTTAACCACCTCTAGGCCTGCAATCGGAGTGACAAAGGCCAACAAAAAATGGGCCGACGTGGAGTTTATTTTGCCTATCGCAAGTACGCCGTGTTGGAAGGACGAGATATATGATTACCTCGCAAACGGAACCCTTCCGGCCGACCCTAACGCCCAAAGACGACTGAAGCACAAGGCATACAGGTTTACCATTTACCAGGGAGAACTCTATAAGAGATCTTTTGAAGGCCCGCTGTTGAGATGCGTATCACCAATGGACGCCCAGTACATACTGAGAGAGATACACGCAGGTAGTTGCGAAAATCACTCGGGAGGGAGAGCGTTAGCCCAGAAAATATTAAGACAGAGATATTTTTGGCCAACGATACGACAAGATGCCACCCTGTACTGCCGCAATTGTGAGAGTTTCCAGTACCACACCAAATTAGTACACAGGCCAGTTGTACTGATGCAGCCCCTAGAGATCACCTGCCCATTTGATCAATGGGGAATTGATATAGTTGGTCCCCTACCAATGGCCAGAGGTCAAAAGAAATTTCTCTTAGTAGCGGTAGAATACTTTACGAAATGGGTGGAGGCGAAAGCTTTAATGCACATCACGGAGAAAAATATGATAGACTTTGTCTGTAAGAACATCGTATGTCGCTTTGGACTACCCCGAGTTTTGGTGTCGGACAATGGTACCCAGTTCAGAGGAAAGACAATGGTCGCATGGTGCAAAGAATTAAAAATATCCCAGCATTTTGGACAAGTGGAGTCCACCAACAAGACTCTTAAACAATATTTGGAACAGCGACTACACGCCACATGAAGGAGTTGGATCGATGAACTGCCAGGTATTCTATGGGCATATAGGACCACACCTAGAACATCCACATGAGAGGCACCGTTTACTCTAGTATACGGGTCCGAGGTAGTAGTCCTAGTGGAGATTGGCATGCCAAGATACAGAATTACGGAGTATGACCCGCAGCAAGCTGCACGACTGCGAAAAATGGACTTAGAAATGATTGGTTCCACAAGAGAGCAAGCTTACCAACGGACGGTGGCATTCAAAGCAGCGATGGCCAGAAGTTTCGATAAACGATTGCACCTTCGAAGCTTCCAAGTGGGTGACTTGGTGTTGAAAAGTGTGAAAGCAAGTAAACACGTTGGGAAACTACAAGCCAATTGGGACGGACCTTACAGGGTCACCCACGCCAACGCGAAAGGCTATTATTATCTCGAGGACATGCATGGCGAGCCCCTTCCCAGGCCATGGAACGTGCAACACCATGGGCATTTTTATTCTTAAGAAATTCAGCATTTCAATCACTATCAGCAATGTAAAGAACTACGCGAGGCTTGATTCCCTGTACGGGATACGTAGGCAACCGGATACGGTTCAGCACCAGTCTATCGTTAAAACTATCATGATAAGGAGGAAGGCTCCCGCCCACGAGCGGTACCGGGTCACCCACAAAAAAAAATCCTCTGTGATAACGGGGCCAATCCAAGAAAAAATCCCCTGTGATAACGGGGTCGATTCAAAAAAATTCCCTGTGATAACGGGGCCAATCCAAGAAAAACCCCCCTGTGATAACGGGGTCGATTCAAAAAAATTCCCCGTGATAACGGGGCCAATCCAAGAAAAATTCCCCTGTGATAACGGGGTCGATTCAAAAAATTCTCTGTGATAACGGGGCCAATCCAAGAAAAAATCCCATGTGATAACGGGGTCGATTCAAAAAATTCCCTGTGATAACGGGGCCAATCCAAGAAAAAATTCCCTGTGATAACGGGGTCGATTCAAAAAAATTCCTTGTGATAACGGGGCCAATCCAAGAAAAAATCCCCTGTGATAACGGGGTCGATTCAAAAAATTCCCTGTGATAACGGGGCCAAGCCAAGAAAAAATCCCCTATGATAACGGGGTCGATTCAAAAAATTCCCTCTGATAACGGGGCTAATCCAAGAAAAAATTCCCTGTGATAACGGGGTCGATTCAAAAAATTCCTCGTGATAACGGGGCCAATCTAAGAAAAACTCCCCTGTGATAACGGGGTCGATTCAAAAAATTTCCTGTGATAACGGGGCCAATCCAAGAAGAACTTCCTCTGACTCCCCATTCAACGGGATACGTAGGCGGGTTAGGTTTACTTAGCCTTCGACCGTTATCCGTTATTACCTTTTTATTTGTTGCTTGGCACAATCTCATATTCGATGCAGGGATATGTCCTAAGCGGACATTGCAGAAGTGCAGAGAATTGCGCAAACAATTGGGGAATATCCCCCTAGATATATATTTAACACATCGCCCTCTTACAGGTACAAACAGGTACAACAGGTACAAACGGGTACCACGGGCATGATAGAGCACTACGGAAACACTATTTCTTGTGTAAAACAGATATTCATAGATTGAGGGAACATCTCTCAAATAACACATGCACGTCATTTCGTGCTTTCGTATTAGCTTTTATGTCGAATTTTTTTCTTGTCTATGATGTTTTGCAGGGCTCAATGACCTACATATTCAACGACGACAGAGTCACCAAGAGACATAGTCAAAAAGACAAAGGAACGGCTCACCCACAACGAAAACATCCCCTGTGATAACGGGGTCGATCATAAACATCTCAACGATAGCGGTTTACCTGCGATAACGGGATGAACCCCTACCCGCAAGAAAAACATACCTTGTCAAAAGGGGATGGCTCTCATTCATGAGTGGTAACAAATCACCTACCCAAGATAGGCAATTCCATGCCCATGATACCAGACATTCATCAGGCTATCACAATTACTATACGACAAGGATAGAATATTCATGATCACAGAAAGAATTACACAAGATAAGAATTCTACAAATAAAACGCCTTTCATAGAACATCATGAAAGCGACTCCCAGTCAATAGCATGGGGCACACTTCGCATACAAAAATTTGCCCGAGGAAATAACTGCTACAATATCAAAAAATGTCACCAGCCGACAACACAACTACATATCATAAAGAAACTCGTTACTCGCGAGATCATTGAACAACTCGGCCCGAATATCATCCCGATGAAAGGGCCCAAGCCCAGATACATTCATTTCAAATTCCGGAAATTTCCAGGGCTCGGCGCAAATATCGTCAGCAAGTTCATCCATTCCCCGGGGAGACAAAACTTCTGGGTATTTATTCCATTTTGGACTACTACTTTCTGGATCAGATAATAACTGGGAATACCGCATCGCACGAGGGACCCTATAACGTTCCCTAGTGTACGGTCCCGTGACAGCCCAGACGGGCACTCTTCCGCCATAAGGCTCGGTAGTCCCAATCATATCAGCCCCGACCGAGGTACACCCATATGAGAGGGGAGAGTCTTCGAAGTTATAATCACTATCTTTTATAGAATCACCAGAACCTGCCTTGGTATAAGGCGAAGATACAGTTACCCCGTGGCGAGCCAAAGTTTCGGTTAATTTCGCATTCTGAATTTCCAAGTTTTCAAGGGACTCTCGATACGCATCGCGTTCACGCTCTAACCTAAGATTATTGGCACGCAGACGTTGGGTCTCGGCCTGGCTACTAGCCAATTCCTTTTTCATCTCTTCCTCAGCGACCAATGCTTTCCACGTTGCGTCACGGGCAATGCATTTCTGAGTTTCAGCAGCACGAGCCCGGCTGTTAGCACGATCACGACTAATTTCACTACGCGCAATCATCGCGCGTAGTTCTTTCACCAAAGCATCGTGACGAGTCTGCACTTCTCCAAGCAGCATGTAATCTCTGCACAGTTCATGGAACGTGTTCCCAAACTGCCAAGCAATCGAATAATCATTAGTAACGAATAAGAAGGTATGAACATTAGTAACAACCTACAAACAACAGGGCAAGCTCATTACTGTATATAGCAGCATCAGACATATGTGTGGTGCTAATTCCACCCCCAGATCTCGGCACAATTCAGAAGGATCAATATTTCCATAAATAGTTTCCAAGCCTCGAATATCATCCTCTTCACGAATATTATTATTCCCAATCCGCATAATTAACCGTTCTGAAAGAGGATCACGGAGAAAAGAGTAATCTTCCCTCAATGGCGCTCTACTGTCAGATGGCCCCTCAGTATTAGTGTTACCAGGGGATGCCGCAGTACGCTTTGCGGCCGAAGTAGACGAGCTCGGAGCGGCCGGTACAGCAGGGACCTCATCGCAACTTTCTTCGTCAGGATCAAGCTCTCCACTCCCGGCACCGGGTGACACCGCAAAATGTTGAGGGTCAGAATGAGAACTTTCCCCAAGCCTCTTGCTGATGCCTCAAAGCGAGCCCGAGCCCGAGGATGCCAATAGTTAGCCGGTGCGCCTGCTGGCGGCAGAGTCACTTTGACCCGGGGAGGGTTGGCAGCTATACGTTGATGGGAAGCGTGATCCACGGTCATAACATTAATTCTATCCTCTTCCAACCGAATACCTTCCACTATGGCAGTGTGATCTCCAACAATAACACTCCCACCATAAATATTTGACTGCATTACGACATACTTATCAGGGAACCGAGAGTTCCGTTCATGAAGACGGACTCGGGGTAACCTTAGACGGGCAGAGATTCCGGAGACTTGCACTAAACCGTCATCTAATGACGCGTACCTCGCAGAAGTTTCAGAATCAGAAGATTCATCGTCTGACACCACGAAAGCATTTCGCCTAGCACGGCCAGCTTCATAATACTGCGGCGATACAACAAGTTTTTTCTTCTTCGGAGATTTCTTATCACGAACCATCCTCAGGCAAAACAACTAAGGAGACTTATTGTAAAAAGCGCGCAGAATATCGAAAGCAATGTCGAGAAATATATCGAAATCTATATCGAAGAAGACATCGGGGAAATTTACCGATGTATAATTCGATGTAGTCCCGACAGTGACAACACGAGGAAATAAAATAAGTGAAGGATGACAAGGCATGTACCGACTTTTATAAACAGACAAAAGCAGGGGCCCACGGCATTAAATGCGCTACATCGGGGATTATATCGAAACTCATATTCGATTTGATTTTCGACGTGAGATCACCGTACCAGCACTACAATTTACAGTTCAAACGAGGACCTCATACAATGCGGTAACCGCACTGGGGAACCGCACGAAACTAGTTCCAAGTGCACTTCCCCCATTTTCGATTTCCATCCTTTGAACTGGGGGGACGTGGGGTACAGGTAGCCCGGAAATTCAAAACTAAATTTGCGAATTATTGTCCCTAGGATAATAATCCCCAAATTGGGGGACTACATGATATGGAGGTTTCTAGCATTTGGGCCAATTCTGGGCCACGACCCATGAACGACCATATCGGTGATCAACCCCGATGTGATATCGAATATGGGATTCGATATAGGCCAGCCGCGCCTATAAATATCCCACCCCGCGCACCGATAAAGGCAATCAATTCTTGCCTCGGTCATCCCGCATCACATCGAATAGAGATATTCGATATCATACCCGATATCGACATTGGACATAGTCTTGCCCACGTCGGCATTCTACCTCCTATATCGAGGATCATCACCGACGTTATATCGAGGATCATCACCGACGTCTTATCGAGGATTATCCCCGACGTCGTATCGAGACTCATCCCCGACCTTGAACGACAGGTTCCGGACCAAGTCTACGCAAGATACATAGTGTAGGCCTGATTTGAGATAGACTCGTTGTATTGCTAGACCATACACTTATAATCGACACCTGCATATATATATATATATATATAAAACGATCTATCGCCAAATCACCAAGAAATTAAGAGAGAAGAGATTAATTTAGGAAAATATTCTGATTGCTTGAAAGAATAAGAGAGCTCATGGCTCTTTAAATACAAACTTTCCTAATAACCTTCTAATGACTCCACTAACCCACTAAAAAAATGACTACGTGACCCACTAAATACATGACCACCTTTTAAGGAATTAAACAACAGACTAGAATGAAGATAGCAAATGATGACTCTAATTAATTAATTAACGTGATAGACTAAGGAAACTACAAGACCTTGACCACGATAAATAAAGTAAAATAACAAAGGACTTGACAAGAATTTTAAAAAAACGACTCGGTCCATATCAATGCCTCCCTCTGGAGATTGGCCTTGCCCTCGAGGCCCGAACTTAAGTTGGCTTCATCACATAAGGTTGTGGCTTCTTTTCATAGACAATTTCATCACCTAGTTCAACATCATTTTTATCTCCATAAACTTCAGTTGCAATAAGAGTGAAATATTGTGCACCTTTACATTTATGTCCCGGCCCAAATTTCTTGTCGCAATTAAAACATAATCCATTGGCTCGTCGTGCTTGCATTTCTGTAGGAGTCAATCGTTTTACGGGAAGTTGATTCACCACACGAGGTGCTTGTAATGCCAAAGTAGGTGCTGGTAATACGAGTTGCGTGGTGACATGATGCTCCATTTTCGAATAAGTTGTTGTATCTGTCAACTTGTCCTTCATCAGGTAAGCCTGCTCAATAGCTTATTGGATACTTGATGGTTTCAGAATTGCAAGCTCTTGCTGGATGTCGTGTAACAATCCAGAAATATAACAATTACGTACATCTTCTGCAGTAAACCCGTCACAAAATTTGAAATATGTTCAAATCTTTTGGTATAGTCACAAACCGACCCTGTTTGTCTCAGTTTAAATAATGCCGCTTGATGGTTAACATACGACGATGGGCCAAACCGCACAGCTAAATCACGCGCAAAAGTATCCCATGTGTGTAACTGATAATTGTTATGCATCCACTTATACCAACACAAAGCTTTTCCTTTCATTCGCACAGAGACGAGAGGTAATCGCTGAACTTGTGGAATATTATAAAACGTGAAAAACTGATCCGCTTGAAAAGGCCAATCAAGAGGTTCAAAGCCATCAAAAGTCGGTAATTCCATTCTATAAAACTTCGGGGTTTGGAATAGAGAGTTGTTTGTGGTTTGTTGGGCAAATGGGATAGTGGTAGGAGAACTCTCCACATGATAAGTTGGTTGGGGTAAGTTTGTGGGAAAAGAGGATCTGGATGTATGGAGTAATTCTGGTTCTGAAGTTTTTTTGTTATGTAAGAGTTTCAATTCTGCCATGATTGTGGCAAAATTATCAGTTGTTTGTTGGTTGTGTATGGCTTGATTTTCTGCTTGTTGCACCTGCTTCCTGCTTAATTCAACGAGTTCCGCTTGAAGTAAGCGTATTGCTTCGGCGTTTTGAGACTCATCAGATGATGATGATTGTGATTATGGTTTTGGAGGCATGGTAACTCTGCTTGAAAGCACCAATATTAAGAAGATACCAATTGTTCCTAATTCGAGTTTAGGAATACTCCAAGAAATTAAGAGAGAAGAGATTAATTTAAGAAAATATTAAGATTGCTTTAAAGAATAAGAGAGCTCACGGCTCTTTAAATACAAACTTTCTATAATAACCTTCTAATGACTCCACTAACCCACTAAAGAAAATGACTACCTAAACGCTGAACCACTAAATACATGACCAATTTTTATGGAAATAAACAACAAACTAGAATGAAAATAGCAACTGCTGACTCTAATTAATTAATTAACGTGAAAAAAAGATCTTTAAATTTTACGAATCACCACTTATCACTCCATCTCCACCGTATATTGGTAGTGGATGCACATACATCGATTGCAGCAAATAATTTCTCGTGTTGGGACAAAATTGAATTTATTGGTCAACTTATCGGATCAAGAACAAAATTATTTTTTGCCAACTTATTAAACCAAAATTGATTTTCTCACATGAGTGTATTTACATTATCTTTTGGCAATTGTAATCTTTAGTTAATTATTTTACCTTGATTTTATTTTTTTTCCAGTTTGTTTCCAAGGTGAATATGCAGAAACTGAAATGCTGGGATCTCTTCGCGCATGGACAACAACTCTCAGATATGGTCCGAACAAATTCATTAAACTTACACCTCTATGTAATAATAATGTGTACAATCAAAATTCAGCACAAAAATATAAAAAGATCCAATTTTTTATTACTCAACCGCAATTTTATCACTCAAGAACTCACACCCAGAGGTTCCCAGAATTCTCTATTCCCCGAGAAGATTACACGATCAGCCAGGATGTTGCTAAGGCGAATTGGATGATCACCAAGCTCTGCAAAGAGGGTAAAGTTTCCGAAGCACGGCAACTGTTTGATGTAATGCCGGACAGAGACGTAATCTCGTGGTCCGCTGTGATCTCGGGTTACATTAATTGTGGGTTACTTGAAGAAGCGAGAGAATTGTTTGATAGAGTTGATGCCAAGAAAAATGTCGTTACTTGGACTGCGATGATATCCGGGTACTTGAGAATGCGGCGTGTTTCCGAGGCTGAGAGGCTCTTCTATGAAATGCCTGATAAGAATTTGGTTGCTTGGAACACTATGATTGATGGGTATGTAAGAAGTGATATGATGGGAAAGGCGTTGAGTTTGTTTGAGATGATGGAGGAGAGGACAAATGTGGTTTCTTGGAACATGGTGATCTCCGGGTTGGTAAACTGTGGGAGGCTTGAGGAGGCTATGGGACTTTTTGGTGGAATGCCTATAAGGAATGTGATTTCCTGGACTATAATGATATCGGGGTTGGGGAGAAATGGAAGGATTGATGAGGCTAGATTACTTTTTGATAGGATGCCTGAGCGCAATGTGGTCTCTTGGAACGCTATGATTAGCGTGTATGCACAACATTCAAGGTTGGATGAGGCATTTGATTTGTTCTCGAGGATGCCACAAAAGGATGTGCAGTCATGGAACACAATGATCACTGGTTTTACTCAGAAAAGAGATATGGAGATGGCGAGAAATTTGTTTGATGAGATGCCAGTTAAAAACATTGTTTCCTGGACAGCAATGATAAATGGATGGGTGCTGTGTGGTAACAGTGAAGAAGCATTGAAAATGTTCTCTCTTATGAACAGAGACGGCAGGGTGAAGCCTAATGACAGGACTTTCGTGAGCGTTTTGGGTGCTTGTACTAACTTAGCTGGTCTTGGTGAGGGAATGCAAGTCCACCAAGTTATTATCAAGACTGTCTTTCAAGAATGTGAATTTGTGATATCTGCACTGATAAATATGTATGCAAAATGCGGAGAACTGATGATGGCAAGACAAACTTTTGATCATGGGTTCAGAAGCCAGAGAGACGTGGTCTCTTGGAACTCCATGATTGCTGCATTTGCTCACCATGGATATGGAAGAGAAGCAATCGAGGTATTTGAACAAATGCGAAATATGGGTTTGAAGCCAAATGACGTTACCTATGTTGGACTGCTATCTGCTTGCAGCCATGCTGGCCTGGTTGAAGAAGGGCTAAGTTTCTTTGACATGCTTACAAGAGACAAATCCATAGAAGTGCGAGAAGATCATGACACATGTGTTGTTGATCTCTATGGTAGAGCAGGAAGGCTGAAGGATGCACTTGATATTATAGAGAAGCTTCCTCATAGAGCATCAGGGTATGTTTGGGGTGCTCTTCTCTTTGGATGTCATATTCATGGGAATGCTGATGTTGGGAAACTGGCTGCGGACAAACTTCTAGAATTGGATCCAGAAAATTCTGGTGTTAATACGCTTTTATGTAATATATATGCTTCTAGTGGAAACTGGCAAGTGGCTGAAATGCTGAAGTTGAAGATGAAGGGCGAAGGTTTGAAGAAACAACCAGGATGCAGTTGGATTGAAGTTGGGTACAAGTTCCATGTTTTTGTTGTTGGAGATAGATCTCATAGAGAAAGTGATACTATACACTCTTTACTTTTCAATCTTCATATGAAAATGAAGAAGATTGGTTATACTCAATTGGACAGTGTTCTAGTTGAAGAGAGTTTTCTTTCAGTTTAAGCCGCACAAGTTGAATCTGGAGGTTTAAGGTTGGCTCTGGGAATTTTGTTATCAACCCCATACCAAAATTTATCCAGAAGAACTGCAAAAGTTTAATGACCTCTCGCTTTGGTGATTCCAAAAACAAGGATCGGCAAGTAACTACGATACTTCGTTCCAGAGCAAGTGGTGGGAATGGAATTACTCACTTTAAGCAAGTTATTATTTCATCGATAGTGTGGTCGAGAAAGTAATATTACCGTCTATTTCCCTAGTCGGTTACCACTTGCTGGAAGATGATATATTAAGCACATATAATCTTGAAGTAGATGTGTATCATGGATCAGTAAACTAATACCAAGCTTCGTGGAACCTTTCATGCATCAAACACCAGATGAAGTTTGGATTCAGGCTCTGCGAAAGTCGTGGATCCTTTTCTCTCTGGCCTTACGTAGACTAAAAGTTAGTTTGGTGAATAAGGAACTGTATGATATATAGATGGATCCAGGCCTCTTTTTAAGTATTCTATCTCTGTTTACCCCTTTGTTTATACGGAAGACAAGTTCTACAAGCCAAATGCAAATTCTTACTTCCCTACCGGTTGAAGCCTTGGGGCAACAAACAAGACGAGTAAGTTCAACTATACTGATGCCAGCTGATTGTTTAACTCTCAATCTCAATCTTTCAGCAGCTGTATGCTTTTCTCTTGACTAACATATTTACATGTTAACAGAAGTTAAGTATTCAGTATTCACAGTATGTTGAATGTACATGCCAAGCAAAAATGATGAAACTCGGTTCAGTTAAATATATGCATATATCAGGAATAGTGAATATATATTTGATTCTTTACATCATTGAAGTGATTGGATGAGTATCATTACCAGGATAAAGGAGGAATCCCAAACCAGGATAAAGGAGGAATCCCAAACCAAGATAAAGGAGGAGGGTTGTGGTAGGCTTGTGACAGCCAACGTAAAAACAACTTCACATCCTATGATATGAACCATACTATTAGCCTACCCCAATTTGTTGAGATTACAGGCTTGGTACCCCAATTTGTTGAGATTACAGGCTTGGTTGTTGTTGTTGTTGTTGTATATAGAAGGAGATTTGTTCCAAGTTCATTTATGCTCTTGGGCTTTGGTTCCTATAGTTCATTTTTTCAACATATAACATGTCCTCATAATCAATATGCACAAACAGAAAGCAGATCAAGAAGTCTATAATACTTCTGTGATATATTTTTTCCCTTGTGAAAACTGAAAAGTATGCCGTTTATGTCGGTAGAAGTATATCTCACTGATCTTAATCAGGTTGAAGATAAATGCCTGGCACGTACCTAAAGCTCTTGAAAATCTCATTTTTTTTGAAAACTATATATGAAAATGATCTAATGATATCATTATCCCGTCTTAATCTTATTGATCTGATTCTTAATAAGTTTTATATTGTTGAATGTGTCATCACTTTGAATGACACAACACAATAGTAGTATTTTATTTAAACAAAAGAATGTTTCTTAAAAACTTGGCAAATGTGTTGAATGACTAGTCTAAGTTATCTCTCTGTCATGGCTGATTGCCATTGCTGATGCATATATCCTAAAAGTTGTTACTCTTATTGTTTCAGATCTTAAATACATTCAAGTTGAGCTGTAAAAGTATTAAACTTGGGAAAATTGCAGATGCACTGCTGAAGGTTGGCCTAGTTATATAAACGTCCGATACTATTTGAATAATCAACAAGAACATTCCTAAACGAGAAAATAAAACATCCGTGGACTCTCTTAAGTTTGAATAATATCACTGATTAGGCTCTTGTTTTACATGTTTGTTAAGCTTTAGGGCAATGTTTTTGCAATTATTTTTTACACAATAAAGAATGTTTATGTCATTATATACTGAACTTCATGTAGAGTATTGTAATAATTACCCTTTGAGACACTTAATAACGGAAAAAAGAAAACAGTGTTTGACCTTTCAAAAGCTACTCTACTCATAGAAGGTTAAAAAGAAAACGATGTTTCCCCAATATAAAATAACACGAAACAATTCATCAAATTACTTTCTGAAAATCAAAGAACTCTCAAACTTAATTCTGGTACGGTACAGTTTAGTCATACAAAGTATGTGCTTAACACAACACATAAAGTTGATCTTAACTATCAAACAAGATAGGAAACTGGTAAAGCCGAATTGTTTTTGGATAAAAAAAAAGAGAGTAATGAATACAGTTGCAGGCTTCAAGTTTTTTCTTTCTGTTATTCTACTTTATTTACATGTTACATTATCTTATTCTGGAACATCAGATTCCCACTCCAACATAATAATTCAAGCCAGATATCATATGCCAAATAATTTCTTTACTCGTGCTACAACAACAAATTAATAAGCCTTCGATCACACGTTAGATACTTTATTAAAACATAAAAGACACCCAATTAATATTGCAGGCCCGATCATTTACCCTTCAAACCAGGTTGTTTTTTCTGACCTCATCACTGAGCTGTATGCAGAAACCACCCCCTAGGTTATGTCTGATTGGCAAAAGCACCCTTGTTAATTATTACTTGTTAAACTCAACTTTCATTCAAATTTCTGTTAGTTTTACTGCTTTTGGTTAGACCAATTTACCCTTTATGTTGATGATATATGAACTTATATTATGTAAATTATATAGTTTATTAATATTAATGAATGAATACAGTGGGCTATTTGATGATAAAAATTAATATAAAGGGGTTTGATTTCCAATTAGACATAAGATATGGGGTGTGTTTGTATAAAAGTCCCTTCCACTTCGACCGCATTAAATCCTCACATCTACCCACGACCCCACCACCTTGTACATTACACCCCATCAGCCCATCTCCTTCAACATTCCATCAGACTTATTACAAGGCAAAGACCAAGAATCCATTTTTATTCACCGTACTCAACCTCCATTGTTGAAAGGTGAGTTAAGAAAAAAAAAAGACAAACTTTCCTCTTATTTGATCAGTTACAAGAATGGGGTGTACAGCTTCTCGTCCTGCTAATTTCATCACCCAACAGCAAGATCCCACATCGAATTCTTCTTCTTCACACTCGAATTCGCAGTTGCAGTCTCCTTATTACTCCTTTTCAGACCCCTCTTCAACTCCCGTTTCAAGAACTCTCTCCTTACCCACCCCTTTAATACACCACCCTCCCTTAAGGAAAGGAGACTCCAACCACTTTGTTTCTCTCACATCCACCACCTATGGCTCCCTCGTCCTCATTGACGCCCCAGATTTCGCCATGGAGAAAAAAATTCAAGATTTTGGTAAATCCGAGGACCCTTTATCCCCTGACTCGGTTATCAACACTTGGGAGCTCATGGAAGGCCTTAATGAGGATGAACACTTCAATTTTCAAATGGTTGACCGTGATTCCCCTAAAAGGATTGGTGAAATTGAAATACTTGCTAGTGAGATAGTGGAGTCTTATGAGATTGTGGAGCATCCCGACTCGAAACCCTTGTGGAAGCACTTGTCCGAGGAGTCGTTGCTTGCCAAAATGGATTCAAATGTGGTGTCTAGTTATCAGCAAGCGTTGTTGAGTAGGCAACATGGATTTGAAAAGCCGAAAGATGTTTCCACCGGACCTCTAAAGGTCGAGTCTTTGAACACGAATAGCGTGAAGAATTGTTTGGTGTCTGATAGTCATGATTCTTCTTGTTTGTTGGGTGGTGAGAATAGGATTGTGTTGTATTATACTAGTTTGAGGGGCGTTAGGAAGACTTACGAGGATTGCTCTGCGGTTCGAATGATATTTAGGGGTTTTAGAGTGTGTGTGGACGAGAGGGATATTTCTATGGACCGATCGTTTAGGATAGAATTGCAAGATGCGTTGAAAGGAAAAGCATTGAGCTTGCCGCAAGTGTTTATTAAGGGGAAGTACATTGGTGGCGCGGAGGCGATTAAGCGGCTTAATGAGGAGGGCGAGTTGGCTAAGCTTATGGAAGGTATTCCACTAATGGATGTCGGGTTTGTGTGTGAGAGCTGTGGGGACGCGAGGTTTGTTCCGTGCACAAATTGCAATGGTAGTCGCAAGGTTTATGATGAGGAAGAAGATGAATTAAAGAGGTGTCTTGATTGTAATGAGAACGGGTTGATCCGGTGCTCTAGCTGCTGCCCTTGAATTCTATTGCGTATAGACGACAGCGTTACATGGCATTTGTGAAAGTAATTATCGGATGGCTGGTAATGGATTGTGTATCTATTTATTCGTGTAGGCTCTTGTAAAATCTCATCATTTTGAAATGTTAATATTGTGTAGTTGTTAAGTAATTTATGTTGCTTGTCTTTGGAACAACATTGATCAATAAATCAATAACACAATATGCCTGTTGCCCAGTGAGACCAGAGTTTGAGCTATTTGTTTATGTTCCTTATCGTGTGAAAACATGTGACATTCTTACTTTTGCTTTTATCTGCACATGTTTTAGTACTTCAGTTCTGTCAAAGAGTTGTTTTTGTTATCTAATCAATTTCTATAATTGCCACTTTGAATGTATTTTTGTGTTTGAGTGACGGTTACACAACGTGGGAATCTGAAGATTTTATGCGAACTTAGTATAGTGATCGAAGTTTGTACTTCACATACGGTGTTGAAAGAGGATAGACGGAAAGACTTCGGCAAAACAGATGAAATGGGACTTGGGAGTAGTCCATGGAAGTTACCCTGTTTCTTTGATCTGAAAAGTCTAGTCAAATTCAAACACCACTTATAAAGATTTTGCGTACTAAGGCATTACCTATAATGCTCAAGATTTCCACGTATTCTAGAGGACTTTTCCAGCACTCAAGGGAGTGATCCTCTCGTTGCAACAGAAGTTGCCATGATATTATGATTTCCCCATATTTAATTTTGATCTTCGCCCAGTGATCGAAATGTGATAGAAAGTTTGGAGGGTGCTATATTTGATGGTTGTAATCACACAAAGATCGATCTTCTAGGGCCCGTTGATAGGAGTTGTAGACTAGAGCTTGAATAATGGTTTTGTGATCACAACAAGGCTACTGTAAATGCGAGAACTGGAAATGTTATAGTAAGTAGATGACTATTTTCAGTCGATCTTTGTGTTTCGTTTGGTGTGGTACTGATAGAGTTCTTGAAATTAGGATTTCCAGGATTAGCAGATAGAAATGTGAATGAAATTTGGTTGATCTGAGTGTGTCTTTTAGAAGTTTATACTGTTCTCTTTCCCCTGTTGTGTTGTGTTGATATTTGTAGCCTAATTTCTGGTCATGTTACAAAAGATTTATGCAAAGTTGGGCGGAGAAGGTGGTTTGGAAAAATATCTATGAAGAACAAATAGTATTACTATTTAATAACTACAATTTGAAATTGTATTCATCACTACCACTTTCTCATTCTCTTCTCACTGACAATCATGGGATGGCCCTTGTTTTGGATGCTTTTTAAGATCTCTTCACAGAAATCTTATTAATCAATTCAGGTCCAAATAAGTAGATAATGCAATCACTCCAATTGCCTTCATTCAATAATTTCATTTACTGTAAAACTCTTGAGGGTAAAGAAGCATCACAAGAAACTGTCTACGGTTTACATTACATAATTTCGGAATGTGCTTCAAAAAGAGGAACTTGGTCTCCAACCTAATCAAAGATGTGTTCTTTACCCTCTCATCAACTTTGGCCGGGAATTTCCCGACTCAGATGGCATGTTCCACGAAATATGCCACGTTTGACGGAATATTATGTCAAACTCATTTAATAGATACAAGTTCATAATCTCCGTATGCAGCTGCCATACGGCAAGAATTTTGATCATGTCCCATGCAAGTTACACCGCTCACCTCAACAAATCACATAAATCTGAAAAACCGTTCACCATAGCCAGATAGTCAGGTCAATAACTACATGAGGTACAACGGCACAACTAAGTACCAGTAAATTACAGAAGCACCAGATTGTTGCAACTTAAAAAAGGTGTAACGGCAATCAGTTCCTCCGAAGCAATGCAGCTGCTATCCCACCTGCTATAAGTCGAACAGCACTTGCAGTAATGCCGATTCCAATTACACCGTTTGCGTAAACATATTAAACAAAATAAACTTTCGACTAGTTTTGTCAATTGTCATACTCAATCCAAATGGTGCAGATAAACTTACAGTACTGGTTCATTCTTCAACAGTATTCTTTAGAGACATAGCTTGTCTCCAGTCAGCGCAATCTACAAAAGAACAAAATTAAGCAGTAATGGAGAAAAAGAACTAGAAAAGGATAAAAAGAAGTCAAACCTCCGAGAACTGATCCAGAAGCTACCTGCTCGTTGAGTAGTCACCACTTCTGTAGTATGCAACAGCAAGCAGATAAAGCTTCTCCCATATTTTGCCACAGACTATTAGTGTTGGTTAATGAAGCTGCCAGGTTAACTTCATGTTAAGATAAATGAATCATAGTACTAAATAAACTAAGGTGCACCAAAGAGGGGATGGAAAATTTTCACATAAGTATTTGTGGTGACTACTACTATATAACACTGCAGAAAAGCTTCTATTCATGAGCAAAGAGAAACAAAATGTCTACAAATCGGTGCACCATGAGGTAATTCAGGTACACATGCAACCACAAACTATGAAGATATAAACTGGCCGCAACATGGTAACAGAATGCAGCATCCGCAACAACAACAGAGAGAAAGTTCTTCATTTCCAGCAAATCTATATTAAACCAGTATGAGCAAAGCATCCATGTATACACAACTCTCCAAATGGCATGAGTGGCATGTAAATGTAGTAATAACTGGGAAGTTGACTGCTACGAAATTGAAAAGGTTCAGTTAAGCAAAATGTACAGATATATTTTTTTTTTTTTTTGTAATATTAAATGAACTGCTCAAAACACAAGTGGTTTTATCTGAAACTCGCTTTCAAGCATGGCTGTCCCACATCGTACTTCTTCAGGTTATCTGAAATGAGCAAGTGCCCATGATAATCGCAAATAATACTTTCATTTTTCGTTCATCAGTTGCACTTTTGATGCCTCTACAACTTCTCTCTCACAGCCCTGCAACAGTAAGATTATAGTCGGAAGAAATAATGTGTCAATTACTCTATGAATGATAAACTGATCAACTGGAGTCATTATTTATTCAGTCTAGCCGAAAGACACATCACGAAAAGGTTTTGGAAGTATCGTGCGCGTCAGATGCCCAAGGGACAAGCTACAACATAAATACAGTATTGTTAAAACTAATGTATCCTTATTCAGTCAAATGTTGGACCAATTTACGTAAGAGCCTGAAGTGATTCAACGTCCAGTTTAGTATTTAGTCTAATTTGAACTCACATAGACTACTTGATGTATTATGTGTTGTATGAGTGGTATGGAAATATATAGCCCTCTGGGTATCTAATAATGGGATTTAATTGTAGACATCACACAAACATATTACAAGGGAGGCTACTGGAGTATGCTACCTACTAATACTTTCTTTCAAGTACTACAGATATATGTTATGCCTCCTCCTACATTTTATCATACAACATTGAACTGATAAGAAATTTGATAGATACTTACTTTCAACATCAGCTCCAACTCTGGTGGACATACAAACACTGAAACACATCATTTCAGTCCTTATAGAACTTTATTAGAGTAAGAAAGTTATCACAAAGTACTGGTTCACAAACTAGAGGTCCATACAAGTAACTTGTACAATAAATAAAACATAGATGGATCAGGGGAAGGGTCAGGTTGTCACAAGCAAATATAAGAGCTAGTATGAAATGCCTTAGGGCCTGTGGTAACCCGTGTAAGAGGTCAAAGTGTGTGAGAGAGATATTTGCCCCAAGATGGGTATACACCATAAAAGAGAAGGCGGGAGAGAACTATTTACGACAGTCTGGCCATGTGAGGCGGCGATTCGCAAGTGCACCGGTATGTCGTCCTGAGACTCCTTGCTTTAGGACAAAGGCTTAAGAGATAACGACCAAAACAAAGTTGGATAGAGTGGTGATATGGACAAGTGAAAAAAAGTTATGTTTTCGCCTACACGTGAGCTTACTTTGGTCCAAATAGCTTATTAGATTTAAAGGTTGGTTCTTGCATTGTTAGTATAGCTATACCAATCCAAAACCATTCATGAGGAACAGCTCCAACTATAAGTCAATGAGTGCAGATATGCTGAAAATAGTTAAGAAAACAAATAAGAAAGATAAAAGTAAGTGGACAAAGTCGAAATCCAATTGGTATAAGTTGAATGTGGATGGGAGCGTATTTGCGAATAGGAACATTGGTACCGCGGGAGGAGTCTTGAGAGACGAGCACGGAATGTGGCAATGGGGGTTCGTGGAAAAAATTACTAGCCCTACAACTTTGGAAGTTAAAATTGATGCCTTGCGGATTGGATTGTCGTATGCATGGGAGAGGTGTATCCAAAGAATTGAGATCGAGACGGATTGTCATGAAGCTTTCAAGCTTATATCAGATTCTACATTGAGGGGACATGAACTCCAAGACAAAATTGAGGAGTACCGAAGCTTACTGCATAAACCTTGGACAAAAGAATTCTGGTAGATTGCTAGATCGAGAAACAAAGTTGCCGACTCAACGAGGAAGACGGTGGATCGAGTTTTATGCTTATCCCCCCCTCCCCCCCCCCCCTCTTGTTACTTTGTTGGGAAATAACGTTGCCTAAGGGCTTTTGATGTTCTTTTATGTACCAAAAAAAAAGAGACTTTGGCCGGGAATTTCCCGACTCAGATGGCATGTTTACTAAATATGCCATATTTGACGGAATATTATGTCAAACTCATCTAATATGAATCAGAAACCAACAACAAAATTGTATTGCAACATCAGATTGGGATACAAGTTCATAATCTCCGTATGCAGCTGCCATACGGCAAGAATTTTGATCATGTCCCATGCAGATTACACCGCTCACCTCAACAAACCACATAAATTTGAAAAACCGTTCACCATAGCCAGAGATTCAGGTTAATAACTACATGAGGTTCCAGAGAGAACAACGGCACAAATAAGTAACATACCAGTAAAATACAATAGCACCAGATTGTTGCAACTTAAAAAAGGTGTTACGACAATCAGTTCCTCTGAAGCAATGCAGCTGCTATCCCACCTGCTATACGTCCAATAGCACTTGCAGTAATGCCGGCTCCAATTACACAATTTACGTATACATATTAAAAATTGAACTTCCGTCTAGTTTTTTCATACTTATTCCAAATGGTGCAGATAAACTTCCAGTTACCTTAGTGATTCGTTCTTCAACAGTCTTCTTTAGAGACATAGTTTGTCACCAGTCGGGCACAATCTACGAAAGAACAAAATGAAGCAGTAATGGAGAAAAAGACTAGAACAGGAGAAACGGAAATCAAACCTCCAAGAACTGATCCAGAAGCTACCTGCTCGTTGAGTAGTCGCAACTTATTTAGTATGCTACATCAAGCATATAAAGCTTCTTCGGTTTTTCTACAGACTTAGTGTTGGTTAATGAAGCTGTCAGGTTGAGTTCATGTTAAGTTAAATATATAATAGTACTAAATAAGATAAATGTAGCTTCTGAGAATGTGATCAATTAAGTAAAAGGTAAACTAAGTTGCACCAACGAGGTGACAGAAAATTTTCACATAGGTTTTTATGGTGGCTACTACTATTATATAGATTTAAAAACTACAATGAAGAAAAGATTCTATTCATGAGCAAAGAGACACAAAATAGATCTACAAATAGGTGCACCATGATGGTAGTTCAGGTATATATGCAACCTGAACCGCCAAATTATGAAGATATAAACTGGCAAAAACATGATAACATAATGCACCATCAGCAACAAGTATCCATGTATACATAACTCTCCTAATGCCATGAGTAGCATGTAAATGTAATAGCAACTGCGAATACGCAATTCAAAAGGTTCAGTTAAGCAAGATGTACAACTTTTTCTGTAATATCAAATGACGACTACTATAAACACTGGTGTGTCTATGCGACGTTCACCTTCAAGCACGTATCCGCGGTTGTACTTCTTCAGGACATGGAATGAGAGAGTGCCCATGATTATCGCATGATGCTGTCCTTTTTTCCGTTCATCAGTTGCATCTTTTGATGCCTCTACAACTTCTCTCTCACAGCCCTGCAACAGTACGAATACATTAGAAGAAACAATGCTTAGTTCAAATGTTCAATTACTCTATGAATGACAAACTAGTAAATCAAATCATTATGTATTCAATCTAATCGAAGATGCATCCAGAAAGGGTTTCAGAAGTCACATGCACGTCATATGCCCAAGGGACAACCTACAACAGAGATCCATAAATACAGTGTGGTTAGAACTAATATGTCCTTATTTATCAGTCATAGTGTTGGATCAATATACAGAAACTGCAGTTCACAGACAATGTAATCTCCTGAAGTGATTTGGCATCGAGTTTAGTAGTTAGGCTAATTTTAACTCACTTAAGAGTACTTGATGTATTATGTTTTGTATGAGGGGTATGGAAATATATAACCCTCTGGGTATCGGATTATGGGATATAATTGTAATCAGCACAATAACATATTACAAGGGAAACTATTGGAGTATGCTACCTACCAATACTTCCTTTCAAGTACTTCAGATCTATGGTATGCCTCCTACATTTTATCGTACAACATTGAACTGATAAGAAATTGATAGACACTTACTTTCAACATCAGCTTCAAACTCTGGTGGACATACAAACACTGAAACACATCATTCCAGTCCTTATAGAACTTTATGAGAGTAAGAAAGTTATCACGAAGTACTGGTTCACAAACTAGAGGTCCATACAAGTAACTTGCACAATAAATAAGACATAGATGGATCAGGGGAAGGGTCAGGTTGTCACAAGCAAATATAAGAGCTAGTATGAAATGCCTTAGGGCCTGTGGTAACCCGTATAAGTGGTCAAAGTGTGTGAGAGAGATATTTGCCCCAAGATGGGTATACACCATAAAAGAGAAGGCGGGAGAGAACTACTTACGACAGTCTGGCCACGTGAGGCAGCGATTCACATGTGCACCGGTATGTCGTGTTGAAACTCCTTGCTTTAGGACAAAGGCTTAGGAGACAACCACCAAAACAAAGTTGGATAGAGTGGTGATATGGACAAGTGAAAAACAAATTTCATGTGTTCGCCTACAGTGAGCCTACTTTGGTCCAAATAACTTGTTAGATTTAAAAGTTGGTTCTTGACTTCTTGCATTGTTAGTATTGCTATACCAATCCAAAACCATTCATGAAGAACACCCACATATAAGTCAATGAAAACCCAGAAAAAAGTATTTACGACCTAAAAATTCCAAAAATAATCAAACTTTATCTAATTAATATCAGCAGCCATGGCTCATCCATCAAAAGTCCACAAACCCTGTCTGAGAATTCGATCCAATAGTTCATAATGCTGAAAGTCACCATATAGATATGATATAGTCCTTCATAACAAACGTCACATTCATTTCAGGCTTCATACATTTTACGAACACTGGGCGATAATTAAAGGGAAATAAAACATAACTTATTAAAAGTATTTAGCTCATTTAAATAAATTAATTGAAGTTTCTGAAAAAAGCTTGTATCTTTATGACAGAAACTGAAACCCACCTCAACACGACAACAAGTGAACAAGCCAACAAAAATTGTGTTTATTAGTTGATCTTTGCAATTTGTGTGCAGTTCATATTTAGTACTAAATTACAGTCAAAGTGAAATACACTTACGAGGATAACATCAGGAGTTGACAATATACTAGTTATTCGGAATTAGTTCATAATTTCATCCTGTTGCTACTATATATAAGTGATAATTATATGGAACAATAAATTTAAGAAAAGTAACTAGATAATTATACCAAATTATAAAAGGTTAAATGTTTGTAATTTTGGATGTGATTTAATTAGATAATGAAATCAAAGTTTGTGGATGATATATTTTTAACAGCCACAAATTTTAGTGACCCAATAATTTTGAGTTCCGAGATTAGTGGTTCAGACAGTAAAAAAACGATTTTGGTTTGTCAAGTTCATGTGGAATAACCAAATTAATAAAAAAGCTTCTTCAATTTTCCGATGTCATACCAAATACATCATAAACACTGCATTCCATAACTCTCTAACAAGTCTTCCTGTTGTATCATGGAGAGGTTGCATTTAGACTTCTGTTAGAGCACATGTATGAAGGTAGTTAAGCCAAATATTTGTTAGTTTGTCACTATGCATCTTTTATGTATATGCTGATGCGTTCATTGTACTGATCAACCTTTACATTTTGAACATACACGTACTGATTTGGACATACAGTAGAAACTCAGAAAACAATGTAATGAAAAACATCTAAATCATATTATAACTTTTGCTTCAGAAGTACAGTAGATTTATTATGCCATCTCTTGCAACATACACAAAAAACTAAGACCACGACTTCATTCTCTATCTTGTACCAAATTGCTGATCATATTTACCAAAGGAAGTGTGCCTTTCCCCATAATCTCTAACCTAGAAGTATTAGAGGCTTGATAGAAAAGCGACAGCCCAAAAAGCACGAGTTCTGGAAGAAACAGCCTCGACGACAAGAATCCATGCCAGTAACGAGGTTCCAAGTCGAAAAAAGCATTGAAAAACCTTCTTGTGGCATCTAAATCAAGCTTAAGTAGAATATCCATACCAAAACAAAAGAATTCTCGTTGTCGTCTCCTCTCTATTGGCCACAAATCCTTCCATACTTCTGCAGAGAGCTCGCTACCCACGATTTTTCTGTCCGAGCCTAGGTATTGAACTATAGCATTTGCGACAATTGGAGCAGCCGCCAAAGTTCTCGCAACCATATACCCTGTGGAAGGGTGCACCATACCAGCTGTACCGCCAATCCCAACAACTCTTTGCGGTAACACCGGAAGAGGTCCCCCCATTGGAATTACACAATACTCATCTTCCTCAATGCTTTTTACTTTTATACCCAAATGATCCAATCGAGCCGCCATGCGTTCTTGGATATCCTTCATTGGTAATCCAGGACGAGCTACAAGGGAAGTTTCTTCAAGGAATATACTTTGAGAAGAAAAGGGCATCGCGTAAAGAAAAGTTGGAATGTTTCTATTCCTCTCTTGCAGCTCTTTATTATTCTTAAGATGCGAGTCTCGCCAATCCATGAAAACCATCTTATTTACATCAAATGGATGTTCCTCGACTTCTGCCAAAATCCCATAAGCCACTTGATACCCCGGGTTATACGGCTTATCGTACTGCACAAGACACCTCGAAAATCCAGTTGCATCAAGAACCACAGCGGCTTGAATAGTAACACCATCGTTGCAAATTATCAATGACTTAGTATCCTCATGAATCACTTTCACAACCTTGGCTTGATGGAATTTAACGCCATTTGAAATGCATTTCTGCATCATTTTAGATTTTAGTTGTTTCCTGTTCACCCTTCCGTAAGGCCTACTGAGATCTTTCGTCGACTTCTCATCGATGTATACAACAGCACCCGACCACGTTGTGTCGAGACAATCCAACAAATCCATGGCCTCAAATTCATCAACCCACACACCATAGTTATTAGGCCATATTAGTTTCGGAGAAGGATCAATCGAGCAAACAGAAAGCCCTGCCTCCGAGACTTGCTGAGCCACCGCAAGCCCTGCCGGACCACCACCTACCACCGCGAGATCCACCGTCAACCCTTTTGCAGGGTCGTACATGGGAAGCTCAAATTCAAGATTTTCCTTCTTGGTTTCAGGCACAAGCTCCAACAGGGCACTAGAACTGGCATTCAGAACAAACCCTTTTCTCCATTTCATAGGAGGAGGATTCTTGCAAACAAACTTTGGTTCATGATTCTGAGGCTTCAACGAATTAAAGGCGCTAACTTTATCAGAAAACCCATGTACCGGGTGCAGGAATTCAAGCTTATTGTGGGTCTTGAGTAAAGTATCCATAAATGGCAACAAGATAAGATTTTGCAACAAAATTTTCAGATGGGTTTTCAACAAGAATTTCCTAAACTATTCAGTTCAGAATCTTGAATTTGCAGCAACTGAGAGACCATCAAATGGGGGCATGCACAAGAAATTGGTCATTCAATGAGTGAACTTCAGATTTTAGTAAATTAGAAGAGAAAAAAAGGAAATATAAAAAAGTTGATTTATCAATCACTTACTCGAAATACAAAGGGTGAGAAGAGTTGGAGAAAACCACGGGCGCTGGAGAGCTCTCAGCGACAGCCAATACGGGTTTTGTGGATACATTTGATTGGCAATATCCACACCATTTTTCTTAAATCTTTTTCTTTTTCGTATATAAATACTGATGTTAACTACCTTAATAAAGAGATATAATTTGTCACTAATAAAAGTGGGTGGCTACTGCTTAATGGTGGACAAATACGAATATGAAGGTACATCTAATGCGAAATAGGTACATGAATACGATTTTATTTAAAATTATAAGATTAGGATAAGCCGAATATTTTATATTTATAATATTAAATATAAATATAATGTCATACAATAATACTTTTGATTTATTTGCATGAGCGCAAGTCAAGTATTATTATAAAACATATTTAACTTTAAACACAATAGAAAAAAAACCCTCAAGCATATATATAAAAAAGATTTCAATCTCCACACAAACTCAAAATACCAAATGACACACTCAAAATATCAATGTATCAAAATATTCAATAACAACATTAATGAGTTTTACAATAATACTAATAAAGCTAAATTAATAGTACAATTACTTTTTCATTGTTCAACTGCACCTAATTATTTAAGGGCCACCTGTCAAATACTCCTTCACAGTATGCCCCGTACATATTCATTTCTTTTTAATTTAGTTTTTAACTAAGATACGCCTCGTGACATATCAAATGTGTATCTTAGGTGTATTCGATATATATCTTTATCCTATACGAATACAACATTGGAAGGCATAAAAATCATAGACATGTGATTGCGAGAGGTTAGTTTTGAGATACACAATAAGTTGTCAAAAGAAGGCACATACAAGACAATCGTCAACATAACAACACAACAACCAAGCATGTAATTCCAATTAAACTGGGGTAGGCTATATGAACCATGAATGAATCACGTCGAGTCGTGATCATGAATCTTCTGCCTCCATATGTTTTGGTTGACGAACATGTCTTCATTTAGATCTTTTAGCTTCATGTCTTTCCGTATGACCTCCATCCACGTCTTTTTCGGTCTCCCACGAGCTTTAGTCGTCTGTTCTAAGTCAAGATCTTCAACTCGTCGTACCGGTGCATCTATGGGTCTGGGTTTAACATGTCCAAACCATCTTAAACGGCTTTCTCACATTTTCTCGTCGATGGTCGCCACACTCAATTTATGCCGAATATCTTCATTGCACACCTTATCTCTCCTGGTGTTACCGCACATCCACCGAAGCATGCGCATCTCTGTAACATTCATTTTCTATGCATGACTTTGCTTAATAGCCCAGCACTGGGAGCCATAAAGCAAAGCAGGTCTAATAGCCGTACGATATAACTTTTTTTTAAACTTTAAAGAAAAATTACGATCGCACAGGATCCCATTGCACTCTTCCACTTTGTCCATCCAGATTGGATGCGGTGGTTGACATCTCCGTCTAACTCTTCATCCATCTGTAGTATAAAGCCTAAATACCGAAAATGCGTACTTCTCGGTATCTCATGGCCATTCAACTGAACCCTGCCATCATTGTTTGTTCATTGTTTGCTAAACTTGCATTCGAGGTACTCTGTTTTTGTTCTACTTAGTCGAAATCCTCGTGCTTCTGATGTTTGTCTCCATCATTCTAATTTAGCATTAACTCCCATTCTTGTCTCATCGATGAGGACAATATCTTCTGCAAACAACATACACCATGGGTCTCGGTCTTGGATACTTCTGGTGATTTCATCAATTACAATGGCAAAAAAAAATGGGCTCAAAGCTGACCCCTGATGTAAGCCATTTGTAATTGGGAAGACGTCTATTAAACCACCACAAGTTCGGACACTTGTCACCACATTCTCATACATATCTTTTTTGATGTTGATATATTTAATGGGTACCCCCTTCTTCACCAAGGTCCACCATAATACCTCTCGAGGTACTTTGTCATATGCATTTTCTAAGTCGATAAAGACCATATGCAAATCTTTACTCTTTTCTCGAAAGCGTTCAATGAGCTGACGAATCAAATGGATGGCATCTACGGTCGACCTTCTGGGCAAAAATCCAAATTAGTTCTCAGATATGGGAACAATTTGCCTCAATCGGTGTTCGATCACCCTCTCCCATAGCTTCACGGTATGAGACATAAGCTTTATCCCACGATAGTTAGAACAATTTTGGACATAGCCCTTATTCTTATATAGAGGTATTATCGTACTCTTCTTCCACTCTTCTAGTATTTTATTTGTTCGCCATATTTTGTTAAAGAGATCCGTCAACCAGGTCACCCCTATCTCTCCCATGCTTCTCCAAGCCTCGATAGGGATACCATCTGGGCCAACAGATTTTCGAGTCTTCATCCTCTTCAAAGTATCTTTGACTTCCGACCTTCAAATACGGCGCATAAAATTGTGGTGCAGATCCTGAAGGGACTGCGAGATGTCACCCACTACTTGGGTGGGGCCTCTACTGAATAGACCCTCGACGTACTCCCTCCACCGTGCTTTGACCTGATCCTCACGCACCAAAACAGATTGATCTTCATCTTTGATGCATTTCACTGCACCTAGGTCTCTAGTCTTCCTCTCTCTAATGCGAGCAATTTTGTATATATCCTTCTCATAAATTTCCTTGTATACAGCCTCTCGCGCTAGTCGAACAACTTTCTTTGCTTCTTTCCTGGCTAGCCTATACGTTTGAAAGCTTTCTCTATCATAGTTCTTCCTAAAATCCCTGTAGCAATCCCGTTTGGCCTTGATTGCTGCACTCACTTCTTCATTCCACCATGACGTGTCTTTACCTGTCAGGCTACTACCTCGGAATTCACCTAAGAGGCCTTTAGCTACCTTCTTGATACAACAAGCCATTTTGGTCCAAGTTGCATCTGCATCGTCGTCAATCTTCCAATCTATCTCTTGAACCACTCGCTCCATGAAGGCCTTTTGGGTAGACTCCTTAAGCCGCAACCACTTAATTCTATGTTCCACCCGGTGCCTACTCCTCTTCAATCCTTGCCGCAGTCTAATATCCAACATCAAAAGCCTATGCTGCGTAACCACACTTTCTCCGAGGATGACCTTGCAATCTAAGCAATGACTTCTATCCGCCCTCCTAGCTAAGAAGAAATTTATCTGGCTCTTATTTGACCCACTCCTATAAGTGACCAAATGAGACTCTCTATTCTTAAACCAAGTATTTGCTACAAGAAAATCATAGGAGAGGGCAAAGTCTAAGATAGCATTGCCCGGCTCATTGCAGTCCCCAAAGCTATACCCTCCGTGGATATCCTCGAACCCATCACAGCTAGATCCCACATGACCATTAAAGTCACCTCCAATGAAGAGTTTCTCGCTTCTAGGGATCCTATGTACCATCTCATCCAAATCTTAAGTTTCACAGCTTCGTCTAGTCCTATCTGTGGTGCATAGGCACTAATGACATTCAAGATATCCTCGCCTATGACCAACTTGACTAGTAAGATCATGTCGCCCTTCTTTCTGACCTCCACCATGTTCTCGAGCCAAAGCTTATCTATGATGATCCCAACACCATTTCGGTTCTTCTCTGTCCCGGTATACCAAAGCTTACAACCCCAATGGTCTACTACTTTGGCCTTCTCACCAACCCACTTGGTCTTTTGTACGCATAAGATGTTGATCCTCCTCCTGGACATTGCCTCAGCTAACTCGGCCAATTTTCCTATGAGTGACCCCACATTCCACGATGCAAGGCGAACTCGTCATTCTTGGACTAACTTCTTTACCCTCACCCATCATGGAGGGTGAGGGAACCCTTGCTCATTTGACACCACACCCGGGTGTCGAGGGCGACGACCTAGAAACCCTTGCCCATTTATCACTACACCCGGGGTCCGATGTAGCGCGTCGCTGAGTAGGGAACGCCCCAACAAAATTCATAGTATGGTTCATATTATAGGATGTGGCAGGGTTTTTACGTTGGCTGCCACAAGCCTACCACAACATCGTTTGAAAAGATAAG
This sequence comes from Linaria vulgaris, assembly GCA_948329865.1. Lineage (NCBI taxonomy): Eukaryota > Viridiplantae > Streptophyta > Magnoliopsida > Lamiales > Plantaginaceae > Linaria > Linaria vulgaris. Next base: position 70,841,745 of record OX415251.1, read on the forward strand.
TACCGAGTTAGCTGATGTGTTCTGTAATTTTCTATTGTCAGTAAGTCATTCCCACCCTCCCACCTTGGAGAGTAACCAACCAGCTGAAAATATTTATCACTCTATAACCATTATATTAACAATGAGTGCAACATAAAATTTTCCTTTCTTCCTCGGTTAAAGGAGGTTTATAAGGCCTACTAGAACCTTTGAGTAAAAACAAAAGCTTTAGTCTGATTTTAAAAACCTAAGTTTATGAACCAGTCCTTTGACTAGTGAACATGGCAAGGTAGTCGGTAGGAGCTGATAAGTGTCTCATTAGCGTGACTTAAGTATATATTTACTTATGCTTCTGAATACTTAAGACAACATATTTACTTATTTTAGTATTGTTTTATGTTTTCTTAGGTATTTAAGGAGTCAAGACAAAACGAGGCTAAATAAGGCCAAAAAATGAATGTTTTGGACAATAATTAGTCAAAGACACTATTTCGGGATGTTCAAGCGCTATGGAAGCGCTACGACACTACAAAAAGGTAAAATCTCGAACATAGCACGATTGAAGAGAAGACACAAGATATCACGGGGAATAAATCAGAAGGTAGTGCGATCAACACCGTATCACGTGAGTGATGTGCGGTCAGAAGGTTACATTGCACGGGGGTCGCGCGATCAAAGGAAAATTGTGCCGCAAGTCAGAAACCTAAAACTTAACCCAGAGCAGAGAAAAAAACTATAAATAGGAGGCTACATTCAACAGTTAGGGCAACGGCGCACAACAACTTTCACAATAGTATTGTTCTATATTAGTGAGAGTTTGAAACAAGAGAGAAAACACCATCAAAAGTCTTGTTCTAGATTATTAGAGTCATTGTTTGGGGGAAGATAATTAGTGGAGAAGAAGATAGCAAAAGGGAGTACGAAGAGGGTCAAGCAACAATGTTCCACCAGATCCGATAAGCTTTTCTTTACCTTTTTACTTTGTCTGTGATATTTAATTCTGTGTTGATTGTTGAACTCATGACTATGAGAAGCTAACCTACTCGTTTTTTAGAGCAGAGGAGTAACTCTGATATTATGAATATATTTATTTACTTTACCGATGTGTGTTTGATGACCTTGACTGTCTAGATTGAATATATACTTATGATGTGTGACTAACCTTACTCTCGCTGGGATAAAACAGAAGCACCTGAATGGGGCCACCCCGAGTGTAGAATGCTAATGGAGTTATATATATATATATATATATATATATATATATATATATATATATATATATGCAATTTGTGGCTTTGGATTTTCCAAAGCAACTAATGCGCAACCTTTAGATCACACTAGATCAATCTTGACTATGTATGTTTTCTTATCATGATTCAGATGAGTTAATTGGATTGCACATTTGATATCTCTTCTAAAACAATTGACAACTGGGTTGATTCTGTTAGCACGGTAGGTTATTAGAGACTCATCGGGATGTGGTTGGGATAGCTCCTGCCATGTCACAGATCCATTGGACATGCAAATATCAAATAACTATCAAGTACTATAAGTAGATATAGGTGACTTGTCTATGAACTACTAAGTTAAGTCATTGTGAAATCCAACCTCTAAACAATCTTTCCAACTATTGTTCACATCCAAAATCAATCAATCATTAAATTCTGTTCTTTAGTCTAGTTTGGCTTAGCTTAGTTACCCACTCTCATCTTCGCAATTTTCCTAGTTTAATTGCATTCATTAGATTAAGTAGTTTAATTGTTTCCTTGCATTCAAAACCAAAAACCCAAAAATATATTTGATCATTCTTGCATTCTTAGATTAGTTTCAATTGCATTCTAAATTATGCATCCTTAGCAATAAAAAGCATTCAAAGCATCTTTAGTTTATAAATCATTCATAAGCACATTACGTTTTACAAACACAAGAGAAAAGATAGTGACAATAATTAGTGTTTTGCATTTAAGTGATTCATACATACAACCATCACTCTCTTAAGTTACGATACTTGGTTCGTAACTATACTTACCATTTTATTATTACTTGAATCGTGCACTAGTGACATAGTGAGATTTAGGTGTATCAATTGTGTGCTGAAATATATTGTATTCTATTACACTTCAATACACCCCCATCAGGAGCACTAGTAGAATAAAGATCTATATGTTGGTCCTCTTGCAGTAGCATTGAATAAAATTCGGGCACACCAATAGAATGTGGCTTCTTATAGCATATTAAGTATCATTCAAACCAACTAAAAGCTTGAGAACAAAACATACTACCGCATCTAATCATATTCTTAATTACATACAAGTACACAAACCACATATACAAATAACAATGGACCTTTGACTCAATAATTCGTCCCAAAGAGTAAATTGGTAATGATACTAAGTGATAGGCATAGAACATTGTGTTATAGTAGAAAAAGCATTTGGCCACTGCCAAACTCTAGATCCATCAGTACTATCATATCTGGTTTTTAATTCATTCCATAGATCAAACAAAAAAAAATCAAAGTTTGACACATAGGCTTTTCAATTGAATTAAACACTTAAGATAGAACAAGCGCATTGGCATGAATCCAACAAGTGTTCGTAACAAGATCTGAATCATTAGGCTAAGGCCAAGATCCATTAATAAGCCTAATTTTGTTCTTGATATTAAGAGCCATTATTATACTCTTACTCGAGGTGACATAGTTACAACCATTAAACTGATTGCTAACAATTGAAGACCAATATAGTCATGCGTACATAAGTAGTAAATTGAAGAAGAATCTCACTAGGATTCTTGACAGGAATTATGGTAAATGAACTAGTGAAGTCCTCATTAGATCTCGTTCAATAGCAATTCTCTGGGGGGGGGGGGGAATTAAAGAAAAGTGAATCCGAGAAGATGATTGCGAATCAGAGAAGAATTGCGAAAGCAATTTTGATCAAATTATCATGTTAACATAATCACTTTATCAAATTGAACAACATTGTTAGGACCGATTTTCTAGGATTCTACATTATTTAACTTGATCTCATTTTTGAAATCAAAATCATCAATGCTCTTAAAATGGAAGTTATTTGAAATAATTTCCTTATTCGATTAAATGATTATTGAGTCTTTTTCATTATGTAAGCCTATTGTAAGTATCTTGTTATATACTGCATATTTATTCTGTTAAGGAAACAAGATATGCATATTTGATTGAAGATCAAATATCCAACTATTTATGGTATTGCATCAATCAGGTTGAAATAATCACATAAGGATTCTCCAAGCTAATAAAAGGAGAAGACTAAAAAACAGTGAAGAATAAGCTTTGAGAGTTAATTATAATCACTTGTCATGTATTTGAGTCAAGCTATTTAAACTGTAAGAAAACTTCCAAGTCAAAAGAACTTTGAGCTATCTTAAAGTTTTTTAGACTCAAAATGAGTATATTAATAAGAGTGAATGCTTAGGAGTTACAACAGTAAATAGATGGAGTCTAGTTTACTTAGGACATAAATCTTAAGTCATACAAGAGATTTGAGTTGAACTTGGGTGAAATCCCCGTGGATTAGGCCTTGTTGGCGCGAACCATGTTAAAATATTTGTGTTCTTTATTGCTTTCTTTTACTGTTACAACTATTCCTACTTAAAATTATAAAAGCGTTTTCAAGTATTAACGAACTAAGACCTTTCAATTGGAATCAAGAGCAGGTCACTATTAGTAATAATGAGATTTTGGGTACAAAGATCTTTTTTTTTTTTTTTTTTAAATATGAAAGAGTGAGCGGAGGTCTTTCGACCATAAAACCACCAATGTTGAATGCAATGAACTACTCCTTGAAGAATCGAATGCGTGATTTCATCAAACAACAAGATCAAAAGGCGTGGAAAAGAATTTTCAAAGGGTGGACCACACTATTAAATAACAAAGGCATAGTCAAATCTGAACTAGAATGGACCGATGCAGAGGATCTCCTCTCCAATTACAAGTCTACTGCTTTACATATTATTCTTAGTGTTGCTGATTATGATCAAGGATCTACCCTATAACTTTTCCTAAAATTCTTAAATGCCATTTTTGGTTCGAGCCGACTAAAAATGTCAGGCAACTTTCAGTTTTTCTATTAAAAACTCCAAATTCCTCTTATTGGGGCTAAATTACTGACGTGGCTGTCCAGTCAAGAAATCGCCCCACCACATCAACTATTTTCACCCAAAAATGTTTTTACTCCAGCACTTTAAGATTATACAAAAAAAAATGGAGGTCATCTTCCCACGCCCCCTCTTTAGTGCCACCGTGCCGCCGCCAGATCCCTTCCCCTTTCATTCTACTTCTTCTTCTCCATCCGATTAACACCATTGCTCAATCACCACACCATATTGCTAAAGAAGAGTTGATTCTATGAGACCAGAGTAATCGGTGAAGGAGGTGCAGGGGCGACGCTGCTATCATGTTCCATAGGGAGGGTTTCTGTGGCATTTGATGTCTCAGAGTTGTGAAGGATATTCTGGCGGCTATCAAGGGTTCACGAGCCTTTTTCAGAGTGGGGAACATTGTGTTTAGCTGCGAAGTCATAAGTCTGTCGTCGCATCCTCCATCACCACCGCGCTCTTCCGTCACCTACTCCGTCATTGCCGCACTCTTCTGATGCGTACTCTGTTACTGCTACACTCCTCCATTCTTTTTTCTTTTGTTATATATATATATATATATATATATATATTAAGGAACTAAATATCTTATTTTTGTAAAGATATAAATAAAACCCTTTAAGAGATAATCATTTTTTTCTCTTCCATCATTAATACATATATATTGGGTGCAAGTGCAATTTTGAAATATTATGAAGGTAGTTTTTGAATTTGGGGCTGGTCAAGTTGTGTAATAAGAGTGGTGTGTTAAAAACGTTTTTGGGCCAAGAAAACTGAAGTGGTTGGGCGATTTGATGAAAAGGACGAGCGACTTCTTGACTGGACAACCACGTCAACGATTTGGCCCGAATAAGAGGAATTGTGTATATTTAGTAGAAAAAATGAAAGTTACGGGGCATTTATAGCCGGCCTGAACCAAAATGGACATTTAAGAATTTAGGAAAAAGTTACAGGGCAGAAAAAATAATTCGACATATGATCAATATTAAATTATTTCTAATTATGAAATTGCTAACGATGCTTGGGAAATTAGCAAGGTTTCCAATGAAGGAACATCTATAGTCCATGCATCAAAGTTGCACCTCTGACATAATCAATTTGAGCACATGATGATGGAAGAGACATAAACAATTGCTCAATTCTACTCAAAGTTCATGCACATTGCAACTGAGGCGACCATACTTTAGCAAATTTTCCTGACTTAGGAATTGTCCTAAAGATGCTAAGATCCTTTCGCGACAAATTTGCAATGAAAGTTGCAGATATTGAAGAAACCAAAAAGATTGAAACTCTTCTGCTTGGCAACTTGATGGGATCACTCACTTCGTGCGAAATGAAACTGAAAAAAGAAGGAGACACATTTGCCAAATGAGTTGCACTTCAGGCAAGCCTCCAACAAAGCCTTCAAAATGTGGATCTAATTCAATCCATGACCCTCATTGCAAAAAGGTTCAATAAAATGAACAAAAGTTGGAAAAAGGTAAACCTTCTCATCCTGTTGCAAGTCCCTCTAATTCTCTTAAAAAGACTTTCGCTACTGATAGACTTGATAACAAAAAGAGTAGAAAGAGTATTCAATGCAGAGAATGTCAATGTTTAAGCCACATTAGAGTCGATTGTGGCAATTTGTTAGAAAAGAACAAAGATCGTGCACTTATAACCTACTAGAATGATGATGACTCTATGACAGTGATGAGGAAATTGAAAAAACTACTGATGTTGCATTTACATCAAGGATTTAAAATTATGCCACTACAAGCATGATGAACCAAACTCAAATGACAACCGCAATGTGTTTGAAGGCACCATGGCAAAATGCAAAGAAGTACGGAAAGAAATCATGAACTAGAAGCTCAATGAAAAGTTCTCAGAACTTGTGGAAGTCCTTCCAAGATAACAGTAAAATCTTGGATCTTAAACGAAGGAACTTGGATCTTGAGAAAGCAAAGGAACACCTTTTAGAATAACTAAATGCTGCCTAGTTAGCTAACAAGGATCTGGAAGAAAAACTGCTAAAGTCGCAAAAGGAACTTGAGTCAGTCATGAAAATTGTCAAACTCCTTTCGCCAGAAACTAAAACACTTGATCAAGTCCTAGGCAACCAACAAGTCACAACATGATATAATGGAGTAGGTTTTAGTGGCACTTCGTCTGCTGAACCAAAGTTTCTTGAAAACACGAAAGTGTCTATTTCAAGGAAAATAATGAGCTCCAACATGATTGGAAATCCCCCTTGATTATTCAACCATCAATCAGAAGTATGTTTAGCCAAATCAAAGTTACAACTATTCATGTTCTAACTATCAGCCCGTTTTTCCATGACAGGTCACATAGAAGCATGTTTGTCCCAATTTGCTATCATTGTGGAGTCAAGGGGAGCATTCGTCCCTACTGTTATAAATTGTGGTGATTAGATGCCCTGATCCTATGAAAAGCAAACCCATCTCTTCAGAAGAGAAAGGCAAACCAAAATACTAAATCTAGCACTTTTGCAACTAAGACATATGTAAAGAATATATGGCCGTGACGTTCTATGCATACACAAAATTGTCTTGTAGCTTGTCATTCTACATCTTATAATTCCTCTAACCTTTGGTTCTTTGATAGTGGTTGTTCTAAGAACATGACAGGGGACAAGATCATCTTGACTAAAATTGTTGAGGAAAGAAGGGAGATGTAATTTTTGGTGATGGAAATACAGGAAAAATCCTTGGTAGAGGAACCTTGAATGTGATAGGGTTTCCTAAACTCAAAGATGTCTTCTATGTTGATGGATTACATGCTAACCTGATTAGTAAAAGTCAACTATGTGACCAAGATATGTTTGTAAGATTTCCAAAAGATGAATGTGAAGTAGTAAATACTGAAAATTGCTATACTCTATCTAAATGTAATCCTATTTCTAACTCTCTCACTTGCAACTTTAGTGTTGACAGTTCCCCATAACTATGGCATCAACGATGGGCCATATCAATTTTTGGACGCTTGCAAAGCTGTGTAGCACCAAAGTTGTAAAAGGTCTGCCTAAGGTAGGACCTAAACCAGTACGAAAATGTCGATATTGTCTTGAAGGAAAAAAAAAAGAAGTCCAGTCATGCAGTGTTACAACATACTCCTTCAGAAAGGATTCTGGAACTTCTACACATGGACTTTGTTGGTCCAATACAAAGGGAAAGTATTGCTGGAATATGGTATATTTTTGTATGTGTTGAGATTTCTCTCGATTCATTTGGGTTGATTTTCTGAAAGAAAAAGTGAACCATTTGCTATTTTCAAAAACCTGTGTAACGTTGATAAAATATAGAGAGAATTGAAAGTCAAAAAGATCCGAAGTTACTATGGTAAGAAATTTGAAAATACCTTATTCACTAACTTTTATAATGAAAACAATGATTTCTCATGATTTTTTAGCTCACATTACACCATAACAAACTAGAGTTGTGGAAAGAAAGAATCGGACCCTGATTGACATCACCATGTTATGCATAATGCCACAAAGATGGCCCTCAAATTATGGGCAAAAGCAGTTAACATTTCGTGTTACATCATCAATATAGCATATTTACGTCCAGGTACAGATAAGACAATCTATGAAGTGTGAAAAGGTAAACAACCTAATGTTCATCATTTTCACATCTTTGGATGTAATGCTATATTTTAAATGACCGTGAACAACGATGTGTTTTCAATACAAATGTGACTTAGAAAATCTTGTTGAGTACTCTCACAATAGTGACTATTTCCGTGTTTTCAACATGCAGACTCAATCCATTGTTGAATCCACTTATGTTGAATTGTTGATTTCAGGGACTTTGCATTTGCATCCTCTAAAGCTAAAATAACTTAGTTAGTTGAATCTGAGCACCATGGAAATGGATCTAATGATGAAGATCACATAGATGTCATGAGAACACCATAGTTGCAACTGTGTAGGAAAATGATACTGAGCCAAATGTTGAAAGAGTTGATGCAGAACTAGTTGAAAGGGAAGCACTACCTCACATCACAAAGAATCATTCTCCTGAATCAGTTATTGGCAACATTAATGAAGGTCTTCACACTCTTGACCTACCAAGTAAAAGATATGATCAAATGATAAGGTTTGCCAATTACACTTCCAAAATAGAGCCAAATAACATTAAAAAAGCATTGTTGAAAGAAGCATGGGTTGAGGCCATGCAAGATGAACTCAATCAATTCGAAAGAAATAATGTTTAGCCGCTACACCAACCGAACATCTTACACAAACATCATGGGTACAAAATGGATCTTCAAAAACAAGGCAGTTGAACTTGGGAACATTGTGAGAAACAAGGTTGGACTTGTTGCTCAATGGTATACTCAAGTTGAGGGGTAGACTTTGATGAAACATCTGCTCAAGTTGCAAGACTGGAGTCTATTCGTCTTCTACTTGTTGCATGTGTCTTACGTTTTAAACCGTTTCAAATGTATGTAAAAAGTGTATTTTAAACAGTTATCTAGTTTGTTGGACAACCTAAAGGGCTTATTGATCCTCATTTTTCGTTGCATGTTCTCAAATTAAAATTGCTCTTTATGGGCTAAACAGGCACCAAGGACTTGGTATGAAAGACTCACTCTTCATCTCCCTGAAGAAGGATATTCAAGAAGAAGTGTTGATCATACTTTGGCAATCACATAATTATTGCACAAATCTATGTTGATGATATAATGTTTGGTTCCACCTCTGAGTAAGAGTTGCAACAATTTGTTGCAGTCATGAAGAATGAATTTGAAATGAGTATGATTGGTGAACTAACCTGTTTTCTTTGGTTACATGTCAAACATGGAAACAATGAAATATTCATCCCCCAGTCTAAAATATGCATAGAATCTTGTGAAAATATTCGGTCTGAATCATGCAAAGCCTATGAAGACTCCTATGTAGACAATTGATTGTCTTAGCAAAGATGAAAGTTGCAACTCCGTTGATCCTAGTTTATACATAAGTATGATTGAAAGTCTGCTTTATTTCACTACCAACAGTCCCGACATATGTTTTAGTGTTGGAGTGTGTGCACGTTATCAAGCACGTCCAAAAGAATCACATCTCAGTGTTGTCAAAAGAATTATTAGATATATTTTTCTGGAACAACTGACTTTGGTCTCAGTTACAACTATAATGTCAATGCTAATCTTGCAGGTTATAGTGATGCTCATTGGGCATGTTGTGTTGATGATAGGAAAAGCATCACTGGAGGGACTTTTTACTTGGGAACCAACTTGGTTTCATGGTTTAGCAAGAAGCAACATTCTACTACACTTTTCACAACTGAGACTATATACATTGCCGTTGAAAGTTGTTGCACTCAACTTGTTTGGATAAAATAAATGCCCAAGGATTACGATATTGAACAAATGAACTAATAGTATTTTGTGCTAATACCAGTCCCATTAATATTTCCAAAAAATTATGTTCGACATTCTCGCACTAAACACATTGATATATGATATAACTATATTCGAGAATTGTTTAAGGATAACACTGTAGAGTTAAAACATGTTGGTACTGATCTTCAACTTGCAGATATTTTTACAACGGCACTCGACGCCACAAGATTTGAGCACTTGAGAAAGTTATTGGGGATCTACCTCATGTAAGTCGCAAAAGCAGCACTGTTGCAAAATGGATGATTACAACAACTGGATATTATTCAAATCATCATCTTTTGTTGTTTTCCATCAGGTTCTATACATGATCAATTGAGAGCACAATATGTTTTCAAAATCAGTGTGTCAAAGTTGCAATTCGCCACTTTTAGCAATTTAGTTTTTCATATTTAAACATTGTTGAATTACTGTTGCAATTAGAAAAAGATGTCTAACCTACAAGTGATGAGTGTAAAATCATTCAATTATTATCTCATGTGTCTTCCTATTAAAAAGAGCTACCTCATCTAAAAATGAGTCAGCGCAAAAGCTACCAGGAAAATAATTTTTGGTGAATATTTTCTTTATCCAAAATGATATGATTTCAAAATGTGCTCCTTGTATCGTGTCATTGGACCTGATTACACTCAATCTCTTGCTGGATTAAGAATGCATTTGTTTGGTTGTAATACTTTCTTATTTCAGATGTGTAATGCTATGATGTTTACATGTCGTATGATTTGCTGGTTCACTTTCCTTGTTCTCAAATTGGACGTACTGTCGTAAGTGTATTTATAGAAAGTTGTTGGAGTATCTTGCCAAATATTTTGTTTTCAACAGATTTTTGAAATTCTTCCAACTCAAATTTGTAGATACTAAGTGAATTGTGTGCAAATCTATTTGAATTTGATTTTAGGAGAGAATTTTGGTTGAGAGGGAAACTTTCCCTCTTTACTTGATTTCAAAATCCCACTATTGCATCGGTGCTTTATAAAATCGGTAATGGTGTTGCAATTGACATGGATAAGCTCATTTTTGAATGTCGCTATCTTGAAGCTTTATTTCCCTACACTCGTTTGTCCATTGGGTTCCCTTCGCTGATTTACGGGGTTCTTCTCTAACAACGGTCTGACCTTAGGAAGGCTCATGATGTGTGCTCGATTCCAGAAAAATGCGTGCTAGCATCAAGGTCATCAGCAATCATGCCCCTCTGAAGACCATCTAGATCGCAAAACTCGTCTAGTGGTGTTGCGCCTGGAAGGGATTCAACTGGAGTTTTCTCGCCTCTCCAACAACTATGAAGACACGCGTGTTATGATTGATGATCTCTGCTCCATTGTGGTGATGATGGATTCGAAAATTGATCGGATCATCAATCTCTTTTTGGACCAATAATTTGTTTATGCCAAAAAAAGGGGTGATATGCTAAAATTAAGGGGTGATTTGGTACTTACAAGAAGTTCCCTTAGGTTGTTAAACTTTTTTTTTTATGACTTCTTTAACTGTTGTTTTAACAAAAAAAAATGGTACGAATAGTTGCATCGATGTTACAACTTTTACGTCTTTCTGCACTTTGCTACATTTAGACATTTGCTTTTATATTATGATTATTTATTGTCTAACTCTTTTCTTTTTGCATATTGAAATTTTAATTTTAACAAAAAAAAAAAAAATCAAGGAGGGAAATTGTTAGGGCCATTTTCTCAGATCCTACATTATTTAAGTTCATCTTGTTTCAAAATCAAAAATCATTAGTCAATTCTCATAAAATATAAGTTATTGATATAATTTCCTTATTCGATTAATTGATTATTGAATCTTTTTCATATGAAATCCGAGTTGTAAGTATCTTGTTATGTACTGTATATTTAGGGTTTTTGTTTTCCAAAATGGTTCTTTATCGTGGCCTCATTACGAAAATTGTTCTTTATCGCGGTTTTGTCCACATTTAGTCATTTATCGTGGTTTTTCACCCAATTTTGGTCCTCCGTCTTTTTTTTTAATTTCTTTTTGCCCCTTGAACTATATTTATTAACAAAAACCCCCACATATATTAATTTTAATTAGTAAAAAGCCTCCATTTGTTATATATTCTCTTAAAAAATCTAAAAATATATAATAAACTTAAATACCCAAATACTAAATATTAAATTAAAAAAACATTCCTTTAATAACTAATTAAATAATTTTCCTTCAATTCTAAAATATAACCTCAAAAACGTTTCATTGTATATTTATAATTCTGGTGATAATTATAATTGTTTAAAAAAAATTTACAAACTTAAAATGGTTATTAATATAATATATTTCTAAATTAAAAAATATTATTTAGTTTTTATTATATATTTAAGTTTTTTTCTTTTTTTTTGTTTTATAATTCTATTTTGAGATAATTAATAAACCTAGACGAATTGAGTGTTGTGGAATCAGTATTTATTTCCTAAATATAAATAAATTTAAAATATAAAATATATAAAAAATACTAAAACAATATATTCAAAAATTAATTTTAATTTTTCTTTTGGTATTTTTGACTTTTTTTATAGATAACATTTTTTTTGGGTATTTTGAATTTTTTCTTGTTTTTGTTTTTTGATAATTTTAAAAAGAATTGGTATTTTTGATTCTTTTTATTAATTCTTCATTATATTATATAATAGAAAATTTGTATTTAGGAAATAAATATTGATTTCACATCACTCAATTAGTCTAGGTTTATTGAATATCTTAAGATAGAATTATAAAACAGAAGGACAATAAATTAAATATAGAATAAAAAATTAATATTATTTTCTAATTGAGAAATATATTATATTAATCACCATTTTAATTTTGTAAAAAGTTTTTAAATAAAATTATAAGTATCACCAAACTTGTAAATATACAACAAAAATTTTTTGAGCTTATATTTCAGAATTGAAGGAAAACTATTTAATTAGTTAATAAAGAAATATTTTTTTAACTTAATATTTTGTATTTGTGTATTTAAGTTTATTATATATGTTTTAGCTTTTGTTTAAGTGAATATATAATTCTATGTTAATTTATAACGAGTTGGGGCATTTTACTAATTAAAAATAATATAAGTGGGGTTTTTGTTAATAAATATATTTTGGGGAGCAAAAAGAAATTAAAAAAGGGGCGGAGGACCAAATCTGGATGAAAATCACGATAAATGACTGAATGTGGACAAAACCGCGATAAATGACTATTTTTGTAATGAGTCCACGATAAAGAAACATTTTTGAAAAAAACCCGTATATTTAGTTTGTTAAGGAAACAAAATATACAAATTTGATTGAGGATCAAAGATCTGGCTATTTTTGGTATCAATCAGTTGCAACAATCAGCGAGTCTGCCAGAGTTGCAATGCGGAAATAAGAAATCACGAAGACGCAAGAATAGGGGTGGGAGCGGGACAATGTTTTGTGGGAGCCCGTCCCGTTCCCGCAAGAATTTCCCGTTCGGAAAATTCCCACGGGATGGTATTGGGAATCCCGTATCTCGCGGGATGGGAACGAGAATCGAATTCCAGTTCTTGCGGGATACGAGATTCCCGTTATTTTTTAGACTACTTCTTTGGAAGAGGGGTTAGTGGTGTAATTGTAACTATCCTAATTAGGGTGGGGTGCATTTTGAAGAAGTAAGAAAGTAAGGGTTGTAAAATGTAAAAAAATTCTTTAATCTCCTCTCAAACTCATGGTTTTCCCCTCACACCACAAGTCATTAAAGGCACAAACAATTCAAACTCTTATGGTTTCCCTCTCAATTCGCCACTAAAGACCGCTGAACGTCGCCGACTGGAGCTTGTTTCTTTGCACAATTTGAATTGGAATGTTTGTTGGACAATTTGTAATGCGTGAATCGTACAATGTTAATTTTGATGCGTGAATCATGATTGGTGTTCGATTTTTTATTTGTTAGTTTGATTATGATTGGTACTTGTTGTGTCATGTACTCATGTATATTGTGCTCTTTGTGTAGTTGTGTTGTGCTTTGTGAATGAAGTGGGGAGAAAGTTGTGAATGGAGGGGTGAGGAGGTTATGAGTTGAGGAGAGGGGAGGAGATCGTGACTTATGAGTTGTGAATGGAGGAGGTGGGGAGGTGTTGAGTGAAGGAGGATGAGGGAGAATGAATTGGTGAATGGAGGTGGCTAATCCCTTGTTAGTGGGACCCCATTTTTTTATCTACGGAAACAGGAAGCCATTTTGGCTTCCCGTGTTCCGCGGGACTCCCGTTTCCTGCCTCTAGTCAGAACCATGAAGATTAAGCCATAAGAGTTAATTATAATCACGTGTCTTATATTTGAGTCAAATCTATTGTTATTGTAAGAAAACTTCTAAGTCAAATGAAGTTTGAGATATCTTAAATATTTTTTGATTCAAAAGAAATATACTAATAAGAGTGAATGCGTAGGTGTTACAACAGTAAATAGAGAGAGAGTCTAGTTTACTTAGAACATAAATCCTAAGATTGTAAATCTAAAGTCATTATAAGAGTTTTGAGTTAAATTTTGGTGAAAGTCAGGTAGATTAGGCCTTGTTGGCGCGAACCACGTTAAAACCCTTGCGTTCCTTATTGTTTTCTTTTATTCACTATTTTCAGAATCAGACCGAACACATAATCGGTGAGCTTACTAGTTACAAGTTCGATCGGTCGAGCCGATTAAACTAGTGGTCGAACTAGTAAACAATTTCCTTCAAAAAAATAAAACGAACACTACAAGAAAACTCCACATTGGAGATAAAAATATGGGAACGAAATTGCATTGCTACCTAATTGGAACGACATTTCCATTCTCATTGCTTGTTATCCGTGTTAAAGAAAAAAACATAGTATACACATAGTAATGGGGACCAATATCTGGTTCCCATTGAGTGTTGGTTCCTATTAGTGACACCTCAATGCAATGGGAACCAAACCGTGGTTCCCATTTATTAAAAACATTAACAAAAAAAATAAATAATACTAAGCAATCGTGTAATTCAGAAACACAACTCACTTTCCCCTTTTCTCATTTCCCGCACACACTAAACACACACTAATCACACACATTAGGGTTCTTAAAAAATCATCAAATCCGCCCCCAAATCAGCCGTTTTCCATCCAATTCGAAGAAGGTATGTAATCTCCACTCCTTTAGCTTCATTTTGATACTTATTCATATAGTTTCTTGGTTTGAATTTTGAAATTTTAGTTTCGGTCCGAATCATGAAGATTTCTTGATTTTTTTGTTGTTACTTGTTTATAGTTTGTTAATTGAGTAGTTTTTGGTGATGCATGGTGTTTGTATTATGCTGTTATGATGGAAAGTTAGGATTAGGGTCTAGGTGTATAGTGTTTGGTGTTGCATGCTGTTAATAGTTGTATTAAGGGTTGAAGAAAAAAGGACATAAATTGGTGTTGCATGCTGTTTATACTCTGTTTTTGTGAAAGAAAGTTAGGGGAATTTGAATTTAGGGCTTTTGTTAATCTGAAATTAGGGCTTTTATTAATCTGAGATTAGGGATTTTGTTAATCTGAATTCAGGGCTTTTGTTAATCTGAAATTAGGCCTTGGTTAGTTAATATAAATTTAGGGCTTGGTTAATCTGATTTTGTCTAAATTTGGGGAAGACAAGTGTTATAATTTTGTTCAATTATGCTTCTAAATTTGTAGTCAATTAAGTAGAGAATTTTCTTCAAAGTTTGACTGAATCTGTATTCTATTTTGATTGTTTGATTAAATTATATAAGTAGATACTTTATGTTTATATATAGTACTTATTGAAATTTATTTCTATCTTTAGATGGCACGAAGGAAGGTCAAAGAGCCAGTGCAGGAAACAGAGGAACCGCAGTCTAAATCACGTCCTAAAACACGTGTTCAATCACATCCTGCAGCACGTCCTCGTCCTGCTATCCGTCTTTCATACCGGGGCATCCCTCGGGATACAATACCTCCTCCTGCGACTAATCCGACAAGAACGCCAACTCCGGTGACAGAGTCGACTCCAGTAGTAGAGCCGACAGTAAAGCCTACTCCCACGACCGAGCAAAGTGTCGAGCCTACTCCCATGGTGACTGATCCTCCAGCCGAGCCTACTCCAATGGTTTCTGATCCTCCAAATAAGCCTACTCCCATCACTGATCCGCCAAGAGAGTCGACTCCCGTGACTGATGCGAGAATCAGCTCCAGTGACGCCTATGGGATCTTCGGGAGTCGCAGATGTCGTCACAGATTTTCCGGGAGCCACTAACATCCCTGTACAGAATATATTGGATAATCCGTGGGACTTGGTTGGCCAAATTTCTTTCGGACCTCTACCACGGCCTACTGATCGTTCACAGCGGGGTTCGACGACAAATGCATCACCAGCTCAGGCTCACACTAGAGTCCCTTCTCCAGGCTCACACTCGGCTTCAACTCCTTTCTTTGGGATGGGTGCTTCCTCGAGCAATGTTGGACCTTCCACATCCCAATCATTTCAGTTCTCCGATACATCCGAGAGCTCGAGCAAGGATGAGGATGACAGTGATAGCTTAGGGCAGGAGATCGATAGTGATGGTGAGAAAAGTGGTCGCGGTCCCTCTAAAGAAGTTTTGCCGCCTAAAAAAGTGAGGATCGGAGGTGGATCCGTATTGATCCAAATACTGTATCGTGGGAAGAAAGTCTTATGATAACGACGACTATCGGGGCAATTCTTAAGAGGTTCTTAAGGAAGCCGTACAAAACCTACAAGGAGTGGAAGCCGAAGCATCAGCAGCTTGCACGGGATGAGTTTCCGTTAATATAAAAGTATATTTTTAAGATTATTTATTTAGTTACATACTTATGTCTTCATTTATCAGAATCTTTACTTATAATAATTTCTTTTTTTTTCACTTGTTGCGGAGAACTTTTCAGTGGTATCCGCTTGACGAAGGCCACATTTGGGAACTGTATGAAGCAGCAGCACCAGATCGTTTTAAGAGTGCTTTGAGCAAGATCAAGTCAATCTGCCTTGAAGTTGAAGCTGATCCGTCGCAGAAGAAGAGCCATCGTATCTGGATCCCTAAGGCGATTCGTCAGAAGTACATGAAGTACTAGAAAAGCGATAAGCACGTGGCACGAGTGAAGCAGTCGAGTGCCAACAGGAAAAAAAGGAAGAATGTCACCTGGTACGGTGGAAGTCTCACGCAAGACGAGTGGGCCAGATGCGAGGTAATTATATTAATACAACAATGTTGGGCCAGATGCGAGGTAATTACATTACAGTCGATCAGGTTGGGCGTTCCGGTGAATAAGACTCCTCTGCCGTGGCTCTACAAGTTGAAGAGGCAAAATACGAATGCTGATGGATCGGAGGGCGACTGGGTGCATCTCGATGCGGAGGCAGCATATGTAAGTAAATAGTCTGTTCAAATCCATAATGAGATTTTATATATACCTATATTATATAAGCATGGTTTTACGCCACTCGAACGGACTGACTTTCTATTTGAAAAAGGCAATATAAACCTACTGAAAACAAACACTTACAGTCCTTAAATGATCTGTGTACATGTGTTAGTGGTTTATTTGTTAAAAGGATAATCTGATGATGACAGTTCTTAAATGATTTTGTATTATAATTGAATTTTGTATATAATCAGGTCTTTTTAGTACATTGATGAACTAAATAGTTTGGGCATACATGTTAAGTATTAGTCTTCTTGGTTGTTAAACATAGTTTCAGCCTTGTTATTATGACAATATATTTATTAAGTGAAAAATTGAGCTTTGATATTAGGAATTAGTGATGTGTTAGATAGTTAATTAGTCAATGATGTATCCATATTTTGATGATCCATCATTGACTAACTACTATGAATCTGATCGATCATATATAGTAATCTTGAAAGATAGTCAATAGTCAGAATATGATTGAATTTAGGGAATCAGGATAAGTGATAATCTGATGATTAGATATTGTGGTGATAACATTTGATAGTAATGTGATGATAAAATGTGCTATTAATCTGATGATTAAATCTGATATTGTGATGATATAATTTGATAGTAATTTGATGATATAATATGCTATTAATATGATGATTGTGATGATATAATTTGATAGTTATGTGATGATATAATCTGCTATTAATCTGATGATTGTGATGATATAATTTGATAGTTATGTGATGATATAATCTGCTATTAATGAGATGATTAAATCTGATATTGTGATGATATAATTTGATAGTAACGTGATGATATAATCTGCTATAAATCTGATGATTGTGATCTGATAATCTGATTCCTTGTAATATTTATGTCTCATGTTATTATTCATAATATATTTTAGTACATTGATCCATGTATATAAGTAAATTATTATTTTTTATTATTTAATAAATTTGTATATGTTATTGTCACAGCACGAAGCGCTTCGACGGTGGCGAGATCAGTATGGTTATGACACCAAGAATTGTCCTACGTGGGATCTAAAGACATGGCTGAAGGTGGTTGGGAAGAAGGGGAGGAGAATTCTTGTTTTTTCAAAGCATGCGAATGTGAAGTCCATTGCCTAAAATGTCGGTACCCCCCAACAAGGAACATTCAGTTGTGCTGAGGACTTGACGGTGCAGTTTCGGGCATATATGCTTCATACGATAGAGTTTGAGACAGCCATCAAAAACTGTCTTAAACAGTTAACAGATCAGTATGGATGCCCGATGCTGGAGTTACCGGAGTACCCTATCACACCAGCTGGAATGGCAACGCAGTTGGCAGGCTCGACCGACACTCCCTTGGCCAGACCTCTTATACCAACTCCTCGATCGTCAACGAATGATGTAACCAGCCCTCAAAGGGTCCCGGAAGTACAACTGCTCCGACCTAGTCAGCCATCGCCTTCTCATAATGGAGGTGTTTACATGCCAGATATGTCGGTCTTGGCATCGCAGCAGCAGCATATTGGTTTTTAGGTGTCTCCGGGGCGGGCGGGTGGTTCGCAGGGTGGGATGGCCAGTTTTCAGGGGTATGCACATCAACCGATGGGTGGATTTCAGGCCCAGCAGCAGGGGCATGGAGGTTTTCACCCTTTTTAGCAGCAAGGGATGATGGGATTTGGTTAGGTATACTTATTTTATTATATATTATGTTTTATTTAATTTAAATAAATTTAATAAGGCTGTTTACTTATACACTGGTAACATTTCTGTGATGCTTGCAGTGCTTTAGCAACTTCCAGGGCCAGTAGCAGGGGATGGGTGGCTTCACGGGGATGCAGCAGCAGTTCCAACAGCCTGGTGGTAGTGTTCCAGGGAGATTGATGCAGCAGCAGGGGATGAATATGGGGAGACAACCTGGAGTGATGCAGGGGCTGAGTTCGCAGTCGAGGCATGGCGGGGTGCGTGGACAACATGGGACGACACAACAGTAGGGATCTGATAATTCGCAGCTAGATCCCATTCTGGATGACTTCATTGGAGATGAAAATGGCGGCTTTTAATGTCTGATATATGGACAGACTGTGTTTTTACATACTTTGCATTTTCGGGACAAATAGTAAACTTAGAATTTCTGTTATTGTGGTGGTGTGAGTTGTTAGGATGGGATTTTGTGGTGTTTGATGGTGTTTTTATGGTGTTTTGACAGTTTTTTGGATTTAAGTTGACAGTTTAAGTTGACAGTGTAAGTTGACAGTGTTTTGACAGTTTTTATGGTGTTTTGACAATTTGTATGGGCAATTTTTTGGATTTAAGTTGGAATATTTTGATGAATGTTGGATATTTTGGATGAAAGTTGGTATATTTAATAGATTGTGCAATTGTTTGAATTTAAGTTGGAATATTTTGATGAATGTTGGATATTTTGGATGAAAGTTGGTATATTTGAATGAATGTTGGTTTTTTTGGATTTAAGTTGGAATATTTTGATGAATATTGGATATTTTGGATGAAAGTTGGTATATTTGATAGATTGTGCAATCTTTTGGATTTAAGTTGAATATTTTGATGAATGTTGGATATTTTGGATGAAAGTTCATATATTTGATAGATTGTGCAATTTTCAAGATTTAAGTTGGAATATTTTGATGAATGTTGGATATTTTGGATGAAAGTTGGTATATTTGATAGATTGTACAATTTCAATACATGTCGTGTTGGTATTATTGTCGGTTTGGATATTTTTTGTAGTGTTTAGTTTTATACTCTTTGAGCTCATTTTAGGTGAATTGTTTATTAAATCTAGTTTAGTTGGACTCATATTTAATAAATACCTTATATTTTTTTATCTCGAAAACGTTAATTATTACAATTGAAACTCTTGTATATTCTATTTCACAAATCAATCACTTATTTAAAATACACAATGTTTAACGAAAAGCGATAAACAAATAAACGGAGGGGGGGGGGGGTTATGTAATTATAGAAAAATTAAAGAAATATCCGAACTAAGTTTTTTCTTTTACCAATCCTTTGAAAACACTAATTAAGCGTGTCATTCCAAATCTCGTCCAAAACGAAGTAACGAAATAAGATAAATAAATAAATGGGAGGAATATGTAATTATAGAAAAGTTAAAGAAATATCTGAACTAAGTTTTTTCGTTTACCAATCCTTTGAAAACACTAATTAAGCGTGTCAATCAAAATCTCGTCAAAAACGAAGTAACGGAATACGATAAATAAATAAACGGGGGGGTTTATGTAATTATAGAAAAAGTTAAAGAAATATCTGAACTAAGTTTTTTCGTTTACCAATCCTTTGAAAACACTAATATTGCGTGTAATTCCAAATCTCGTCAAAACGAAGTAACGAAATAAGATAAACAAATAAACGGGAGAAATATGTAATTATAGAAAAGTTAAAGAAATATCCGAACTAAGTTTTTTTATTTACCAATCCTTTAAAAACACTAATTAAGTGTGTCAATCCAAATCTCGTCAAAAACGAACTAACGAAATACGATAAATAAATAAACGGGGGGTTTATGTAATTATAGAAAAGTTAAAGAAATATTCGAACTAAGTTTTTTCGTTTACCAATCCTTTGAAAACACTAATATTGCGTGTCATTCCAAATCTCGTCCAAAACGAAGTAACGAAATAAGATAAACAAATAAACGGGAGGAATATGTAATTATAGAAAAGTTAAAGAAATATCCAAACTAAAATTTTCCGCTTACCAGTCCTTTAAAAACACTAATTAATCATGTCAATCCAAGTCTCGTCAAAATGAACTAACGAAATACGATAACAAATAAACGGGGGGTTTATGTAATTATTGAAAAGTTAAAGAAATATCCGAACTAAGTTTTTTCGTTTACCAATCCTTTGAAAACACTAATATTGCGTGTCATTCCAAATCTCGTCCAAAACGAAGTAACGAAATAAGATAAATAAATAAACGGGAGAAATATGTAATTATAGAAAAGTTAAAAAAATATCCGAACTAAGTTTTTTCTTTTACCAATCCTTTGAAAACACTAATTAAGCGTGTCAATCCAAATCTCGTCCAAATAAGATAAACAAATAAACGAGAGGAATATGTAATTATAGAAAAGTTAAAGAAATATCCGAACTAAGTTTTTACGTTTACCAATCCTTTGAAAACACTAATATTGAGTGTCATTCTAAATCTCGTCCAAAACGAAGTAACAGAATAAGATAAATAAATAAACGGGAGGAATATGTAATTATAGAAAAGTTAAAGATATATCTGAATAAAGTTTTTTCTTTTACCAATCCTTTGAAAACACTAATTAAGCGTGTCATTCCAAATCTCGTCCAAAACGAAGTAACGAAATAAGATAAACAAATAAACGGGAGGTATATGTAATTATAGAAATGTTAAAGAAATATTCGAACAAAGTTTTTTCGTTTACCAATCATTTGAAAACACTAATTAAGCGTGTCAATCCAAATCTCGTCAAATACGAAGTAACGAAATACCATAAACAAATAAACGGGAGGTTTATGTAATTATAGAAAAGTTAAAGAAATATCCGAATTAAGTTTTTTCTTTTACCAATCCTTTGAAAACACTAATTAAGCGTGTCATTCCAAATCTCGTCCAAAACAACGTAAGGAAATAGGAAATACGATAAACAAACGTTATAATATAAAACACTATACCTCTCTTCAACCCTAAACCCTAACCCCTAAACCCTAAACCCTATAAACCCTAAACCCTATCCTTAAAACCTATAGACAACATAGTTCTAACTTGTATTTTCATACATAAAGGTTGTAAAACACCTTCAACCCTTAATATTTTTAATCATACACTAACATATGTAAAAATAGGAGTGTTCCTCCAAATTTCGTACAAAACGGAATGTCGGAAGATGTTCAAAAAATTTTTTGGGGAAGAAAGCGCAATTATACAAAAGATGCAAAACAACTTCAAATTCAGTTTTTCTTGAGCAACTATTTTCACAACACTAATGAGGCATGTAAATTCAAATTTTATCGACAAATGGAGAAACGAAACACGTTTAAAATATATTTGTGGTCAAAAATGTAAATAATTTTTTTATAGGTATGGGTTCTAATGGAAACCAATTAATGGGAACTAAATATTTAGTTCCCATTGGCACCAATAATTGAGGAAGTCGTATAAAAACAGCTGGCCTGTAACAGGAACCAAAATAGCAAGCAATGGGATCAAAATTTCGTTCCCATTGCGGATACTTTTCTATATATACCAACCCATCTCTCCCACACATTTCAAACCTAATAAAAACCTTCATTGACAGCAACCGCGCGTAGCAGAGAAGCTATGCAAATTTGTTTTTTGCTTCCTCTTTGTTTCTCGTTAAGAAGATGAGGAAGAAGAAGAATTCCGAAGAAGGAGAAGAAGAGGAAGAAGAAGAAGAAGAAACAAAATAAGTTTTTTTTTGAGCTTCTTTGTTACTCGTTAAGAACAAGAAGAAGAAGAAATCCGAAGAACAAGAAGAAGAAATCCGAATGTTAACCATAAAAATAAAAAAAAAAAGAGAAAAAAAGAAGGTTAATCCTACTCGGAAAATCAATAAAGGGACAATACAGTTGTCACGAGTACTTCCGATGAGATGTACCCACTCCTAATAAGGAGACCCCCTCGGACGTTGCCATACTTCTCGGTCACTGACCTAACAAAAGAAGAGCACACGAGGAGGAACATAAGTGTCCCTTGGAAAGTCAAATGGTGAGTAAACAATAGATATCAATGCGGCATCGGAAAAAGAGCAAACCCCGATGGATCCGCGCGACTCCGATATCCACCAATGCGCCAAGAGGGACCACAACGGACCCCGAGTCCCATGAACTTACAAGAAAAGTTCCTTGCTGAACACTCCTCGAAGAAAACTGCACTCGGACGATCATCCGAGGACCCATTTTTGGATAAAAACAAGAAATGAATAACAGAGCGCCCAATAAGTATATTCCGAGAACTCGGACAGAAAAATCTCATTTCAAACGAAGCAAATACGGCCCTCCGAGATTAAATACAACCCTCGGAGAAGAAGGAATGCCCTCGGAGATTAAATCAAGCCCACGGAGATCACATTATACTATCAGAGATTCTGTTACGCTATTGCACTACATCCTCGGAGATCACCCCAGTCATTGAAGAATGAACCCGAGTCAAGAAAGAGAAGTAAAATCCCTCGGAAAGCATGTACATCAGTCCTTACTTCCATACCAACCTTTTCATTATGCATCAACAAAAGCATAGCCCTCGGAAGACTACCGTCCCCAAAATAATCACTCATTAGAGATCCTCGAAGCCATCGGAAAGTACAAAATCGGGTCTAGTCAGCATCCAGTAGATCAAGAGATAAATCTTATCCTAATTTGTACATATGTATTAGTGAAACGACACCTGTCTTTACTAAAGCACATGCACAATGACACCTGCCCTTATCAAAGTCTATATAAAGGGAGGTGATCAATAGAAGAGGGATAACTAAGTCTAACTTAGTACAACTTACTACTAGTACACAAAGAGGAGGAAAAGTTCAGTGAATAAAGGAAGGAAACTTTCTTGTAGTTCTAATTATTTTCCAGTCATTTCCACCTGCGATTGTTTCTGAATCACGGGCAGGGCGTTCCGACCCAATATAAATATCTTCCGTTAAATAGGGAATAATTTTAAACCCGTTAACAAAGTGGCGCCGTCTGTGGGAACGCCATAATATCTGTCTTCGAGAGAATTCAACAAACATCGGCTGGGATGGATGATCTCTTCGAAAGTGAAAACCTTCCAATCCATTACAGCGACTCGGAAGAAACTCTGTCCAATTATGAATCAGGTACGAGAGATTTTATTAATATTCCCCGGTCTGTCTACGAAATACTTGTAGATGCCACATGGGCATCCCGGAGGGGGGAACCTCTCGGAAACATGTCCTCAATATCCTCTGAGGATAGAAATTTCCCTTTGGAGAGGGATACCCCTCAGGCGTGCGGAACCCAAACTCAATCCCTTGGCATCAAGAACCCCGACAAATGCCCTGAAGGTATGTTTATTCTGAAAGGACCCCAGAAAGGGGTCGGGGGGAAATTCTCCACCCCTCGGAGTATCAAGGAGATGTTGAACACTCCTTGTGGGGAATGATGGACGATTTACGAAAAGAATTGGGTGATCTCAAGAAAACCATCGCCCCCAAGGAGGATCCCACATTCAAGACCTCTCCTTTTATACCCGAAATTGCTTTAGCCTCTATCCCCCCGGGGATGCGACCTACCAATATCCCGCTATATACCGGAGAAGCTGATGGGAGGGATCCACAGGACCATATCCATCAATATCTGGTCGGAATTGACCTATCTTCTGCCCTGATTATGTGTTATGCCGTGTGTTCCCTGTTACCCTCGGAGGGCGGGCTCAGGCGTGGTTTACTCATCTTTCACCTAGTTCCATTACGAGCTTTGACCGATTAGCTCATTTGTTTGTACGACAGTTTGCTTGTAATCAAAGGTACCCTAAGTCCGCCACACATCTATTCACCGTTAAACAGAAAAAGGATGAACCCCTACGAGGGTATATAAAGCGTTTCATGGATGAAGCACTAGATGTTCCCAACATTAGTCCGACTATCATGGCGGACATATTGACTCAAGGACTTCGAACGGGAGATTTCTTTAGATACCTTATGGGCAATCGTGTCACGGACATGAATGAACTTATGCAAAAAGCCGAAGTCTACATCTTGATGGAAGAGGCGGAAGGAACAAAGAAGCAAATGGAGCAGGAAGATAACGAGCATCTAGAGCGCGCCGAGAGAGAAGCAAAGACTAAGGAAAAGGGTAAAGAAGGAAAACCTCCTCCGCGTAAAGACGAGGGCGGGGTGGTTAAGAAATTCCTACGACCCGTTCCATTACCTCCCATGACCATCACTCCCCCGGAAGTGCTCAATATAATG
Organism: Linaria vulgaris; assembly: GCA_948329865.1. NCBI lineage: Eukaryota > Viridiplantae > Streptophyta > Magnoliopsida > Lamiales > Plantaginaceae > Linaria > Linaria vulgaris. The sequence goes on from OX415251.1 coordinate 70,866,607, forward strand.
AGAGGTAGCAATGAATTTCACTGGCCCGTACCAGTTAAATTTCCTAACCGAGATAAGGACACATGGAAATATTGCAAATACCACAAAATATACGGACACACCACTGAAGAATGTACCACCCTTCGTAGGGAAGTGCTTCGTCTCCTAGAAATAGGATACTTGAAGAATTACCTCAAGGAAAATAATCTCGGGGAGCCCAAGACAAACGTATGGAAGAGGTCACGAAGAGAAGAGGAGGAAGAAGAAGAGGAAAGGACGCCCAGTCGGAGGTCACGAGAAAGGACACTCAGTCGGAGGTCACGGGAAATGATAGTGGGACGCCTACGACCCCAAGAGAGGAACAAAGATCGTCGGGAAAACTTCCGAGAATGGACCATGGGGTACCAGAGCTTGCCTCCTCCACCTGATTCATATAAAAACAATCCTCCATCAGGACGAACCATCAACATGATTGAAAGAGGTGAAATCTCAATGACACCCCAAAGTAAAAAGAAGAAATACTTGAAAGAAGCCAGGCGAGTAGAGCAAGGATTCCCAGTTTGCTCGGTCCAAGAGTCAAAGCTGCCTAACATCACCTTTGGACCCGAAGACCTCACAGGTATAATATACCCCCACGAAGACCCGTTAGTTATTTCAGCCATTGTCTACAGGTATGAAACCCAACGGATCCTAATAGACACAGGCAGCTATGTGGATGTACTCTTTTTGCCTACTTACCTTGCTATGGGGTTGAAACAAGAAAAATTGGAAACCGCTGAAGTTCCCTTGGTAGGATTCTCCGGGGAAACGTGTCACACCCTCGGAACCGTGACTCTTCCAATGTCATGGGGAAAGGGAGCCCTTCGGAGAACGGAGCCCATCAAATTTTGGGTTGTGGAGGCTTCTTCAAGAACATATAATGCCATTTGTGGGAGACCATCCATTCGAGCCTTTGAAGCTATCCCTTCTACCTTGCATCTTAAGGTGAAATTCCCCACCCCTTCGGGAATCGTAGAGGTCCGGGGAAGTCAATCTAAAGCCAGGGAATGTTGCATGAATGCCATCCCCTCGGAAGAGGACGAGCCTTCTCTCGGAAACAATAAAAAGCGCAAAACCGAAGAAACACGAGTTCAACCTGTGGAAGAATTAAAGATGGTAGAATTGGTGGAAGGAAGCCCTGAGAAGGTGATCAAAATGGGTACTCACATGACATCAACAATAGAGGATCAACTGATTTCCCTCCTCAAGCAATTCCACCATCTCTTTGCATGGGAAGGAGGACCGCCCGGGAGAATTAGCAACAAGGTATGCCAGCATTTTCTTAATGTAAAACCCGGAGCTAAACCTGTTCAACAAAAGAAAAGGAAAATGGGACCCGAGCGTAATAAAATTATCCGCTCGGAAATACAACGCCTTCTCAACTTGAAGCAAATTCGGGAAGTTATCTATCCCGAGTGGTTAGCTAATGTCGTATTAGTCCCCAAACATGGAGGGAGATGTCGGATGTGTGTCGACTTTACTAATCTTAATGAAGCATGCTCTAAGGATTGTTATCCTTTACCGAGCATAGATCAGTTAGTTGATTCAACCGCTGGATGTGCACTATTGTCAACCTTAGATGGAGACCAGGGATACAATCAAATCCCGATGGCGGCAGTAGACCAAGATAAAACTAGCTTCATTACGGATGCAGGCACATTTTGTTACCTAGTCATGCCCTTCGGGCTAAAAAATGCTGGCGCTACCTACCAAAGGTTAGTAAGTCTTATGTTCGCAGGACTCATTGGAAAATCAGTGGAAGTTTATGTGGATGACACAATAGTCAAAAGTAACACTGCTGAGGAGCATCCCGAAGACTTACGGAAAGCATTGGTCACTATGGATAACTTTGGCATGAAAGTTAACCCTAGGAAATGTTCTTTTGGCATCCGAGGAGGTAAATTTTTGGGGTTTATGGTTACGGAGAAGGGAATAGAAGTAAACCCCGAGAAAGCAGAGGCCATCATGGGGTTACCTACCCCGAAGACAGTAAAAGACGTTCAAAAGCTGACTGGTAGAATGGCATCATTGAGTCGTTTCGTCTCCAAGTCAGCGGAGAAAGGGCTTCCCTTCTTTAAAATACTTCGAAATGTCAAAGAATTTCAATGGACCCCCCAGTGCAAGGAAGCCCTTGGAGAACTAAAAAGGTACATGTTGCAACCACCCTTGCTGGTAAAACCTTTACCTCAGGAGGAGCTATTTCTATATTTGTCGGTCGGAGAAGAGGCTATTAGTGTCGTGTTGGTCAAGGAACAAGATGGAGAACATCGTCCGGTATATTATGTCAGCAAAACCCTCCTCGGAGCCGAGACCAGGTATACCCTAACTGAAAAACTCATCCTAGCATTGGTTACTACGGCCCGCAAGCTGCGCCCCTACTTCCTTTCCCATCCAATTACAGTGCTAACGAAGTACCCACTAAGGACCATTCTTAATAAACCCGAATCATCGGGGAGGTTAATAAAATGGGCCGTGGAACTCACCGAGTATGACATTTCTTATGCTCCGAGACCCTCCATCAAGGCGCAAGTCCTGGCGGACTTCGTAATGGAACTCACGGGCATCGGATCCGAGGGGAAAGAACCATTGTGGTACGCCTATGTAGATGGGTCCTCGGTGAGCACACACGGGGGGGGGGGGGGGGGAATAGTTTTCGTAAACCAAGAAGGGGAGGATGAAAGGCTTCATTTTGCAATCAGAATAGATTATCCCCTCTCTAATAATGAAGCTGAGTATGAAGCTCTCCTTATCGGTATGAGGCTAGCAAAGGAAGGAGGAATGAAAAGAATACTCCTCCATAGTGATTCTCCGTTGATTGTCCAGCAAGTCAAAGGATCCTACGAAGCCAAAAAAGAAATAATGCAAGAGTACCTCCGAGTGGTCCGTCACAGGTCTGAGTGGTTCGAGGAATATGATATAGTTCAGATTCCCCGAAAAGAAAACCAAGAGGCGGATGCCTTATCCAAAATGGCCACTCAAACAGCAGCCGTACACACTCGGAGGATTACCCTACTCCATGTTAACGAGTCTGAAAAAAAGGAAGGCAAAGAGGTAAATGCAATCTCAGATCCCTCATCCAGTTGGGCGACTCCTATCAAGGCCTATTTACAGGATCTTGAGGGATACTCCTCGGATAAGAATATCCAGCGGATGATGTTCGGAAAAACCATTCGGTATTTCCTTAAAGATGGAATACTTTTTCGAAGGACATACTCGTGTCCTCATGCTCGATGCCTTAATGAAGAAGAAGCCCAACTGGCTTTAGCTGAAACTCACGAGGGGACATGCGGGAGCCATACTAGCGGCGAAAGCATGGTCGGACGCTTGATTTGGCAAGGCTACTACTGGCCCACGATGGCTAAAGACAGTAAAAGCCATGCTGAAAAGTGTAAACCATGCCAAGCTTACGCCCCTTGGATTCATCAACCCGCGGCCCCGTGGGAACCCTATCTTAATCCTTGCCCGTTCTCCAAATGGGGCATTGACATACTTGGACCTCTCATTCCTGATTCCGGTCAAAAGAAATTTCCACTAGTAGCCATCGACTATTTCACCAAATGGGTGGAAGCAGAACCCCTAGCTAGGATAACCGCATGCGCCGTTATTAATTTTCTTTGGACGAGTATCATCTGTCGCTTTGGTGTCCCTCTGAGCTTGGTAAGTGACAATGGTCTGCAATTTACGGACAAAGGGTTACAAAAATGGTGCGATCATTGGGAAATAAAACACCGTTTTGCTTCGGTGGGATACCCTCAAGCAAACGGTCAAGTTGAAAGGACCAACAGAACCCTTTTGAAAAACATGAATGCCCGACTTGATTGGCATAAAGCCAAGTGGGTTGAGGAAATACCCGGTATACTATGGGCTTATCGGACCACGCCAAGCACCGCTACGGGCGAAACTCCTTTCAGTCTATCCTACGGATGTGAAGCTGTCCTGCCCTCGGAGGTCTCAATAGAAAGTTGGCGAGTTAAGGAATACGAGGAAGTAACCAATAGCTCAAATTTGGCCCTCGCCTTTGATTTACTCGAGGAGAAGAGAGCCCGAGTAGCCCTCCGAGTGGAAGAATACAAGGCTCGGATGTCGCGATATTACAATGCCAAGGTAAAGCCCCGAACTTTTCAAGTTGGAGATCTAGTGATGAAACTAGTAGGGGCTTCCAAGAATGTAGGCAAACTAGATCCGCGATGGGAAGGACCCTATAAGATAGTGGAAATTGTAGGGCCGACAACCTATCGCCTTGCTGATTCCGAGGAAGTAGCGCTTCGTAATACCTGGAACTCAATCAACCTTAGAAAGTATTATGCTTAATGTAATAGTCATGCTTGAATAAGAAAAGTTATTCATATACGAAGGGTTTTATTACAAAATAAAATAGAGTTGCTTGACAAAAGGATAACTCTACATATGAGTCATCTTAGCAACCCAACAAAAAAGCCCCTCGTACTATGAACTAAACTGCATACTATCCCTCCACGGGTTAAACCCCTCCCATAGGGCGCTTTCTTTCTCGAATAAGTCGTCGGCGCTGCTCCTCGGAAAGGGAAACGGGATCATCAACAAACACAGTCGGAACTGAAGGATCCCTAATAGGTGAAGAGGGAAACTCCTCGAAAACTTGATGGATGTTAAGTGTCGGAATTAGCAAGCCTGGGGGAAACTTTGGCAAAGACTGTACAGCATCTCGACACAATTGATAGCCTATATGGACCAAATCACGCATCTCATCTTGAAGAGACTCACGAAAGCTAGATGGACCCACCACTTCCAGCACTGCTTGGACGCGGGCCATAACCAATGCCACTGCTTGGGTACGAGTAGCCCCTAGTATTTGCTGATTTAGGGCATCTCTCTCCTTCAGGGCCTGCGTCAATTGCTCTTCCGATGACCTCATTTGGTCATGCAACTCTCATATTCTCCTCTCTAAATTCAATACACGAGCTCTTTCTAGCACCAGTCGGCGTTCTAAGTCCCACACTCTATCCCTCTCGGATTGCAACAAATTGTTGTGGATTTCATGGGTGGACTCATGAACTTCCTTCAATTGAGCTATCTCCGTTTGAACTTTTAAGAGACCTTGCTCCAATTCGTCCCGACGACGGTATAATAATCCAGGGTCAGAAGAAGAGCTTCCATAAGATCTGAGGGCATCTAGTACCATATAGATCTGCTCAAAGAACAAAGCAAACTCCCTCATACATTGGTGACAGGTTAGTAGTAAACATAATAGATAAAATAAATAAAATACCTCACACATGTCTTTACAAGCTAAGTCCTGGAGAACGGACACCGGAAGGGTTTTTATCAACCCGCAATCAGTCACATTCAGCAAGCCACTAAGAAAATTTCGAAAAAACCCCACAACTGATCCGAGAGGAGAAACATCCTGACTATCCACGAGGGGAAAAGATCTCCCTAAGGAGGGATTCTTCTCGGGTGACGGTGCGGGAACACGATCAGGTACACCCTCAAAGGGCGACAAGTCCTCCGTATTGGGGGAGAGAAGATACTCCTCTAACACATTCACCACGGCAGAATTGCGGGGAAAAGGTTGTGACACCACTGGAGTTATGTGGGAGTCTGTTTGGGAGGAAACCGCTATCGGATCTGGCTCTCCGAGGGGAATTATAAAGTTTACTCGGGGGGCTGCTATAGGCGATGCCTCTAATCCCTCCTCCGAAGAAATATCAACTATCGCTTCCTCTACGAGCGAATCAGAACCACCAACTTCCAACGGTGCGGGACTACCATGCAAAGCCCGCCCCAGAAAAAAATCATCACAAGACCCAAGGGAAAACGCTCCCATCTCTGCACCTGTAAAAAACATCAGTAGGTAAATAGTCCGAGGACACCCAGGGAATTTACAAGTTAAATAGGTGAAGGGTGATCAATAAAACTTACGAAAATAAAAGTTACTGTGAAGAGGACGAGAAGTAGGGGTACACCCCTCCACCCCCTCTTGCAAACCTGCCAAAATCAGGGCCTCGGGGAAATCCAGCAGCCCGGATATGTCATAAGAACCAGAAAAAAGTCCAGAGTGAAGCAATACCTCCCTCTCGTGACCTTGTGTTTCGGCGTTAGGAGCAATATATCCCAGACCCCATCGGATGGGTACCCCCCACGATCTGGCTGATTGACCTCTCGGACGGACAAAGAAAAATCTCCGCCTCCAATCCCCTCTACAAGAGTGGGTATTGGGTACACGCGTAAAGGTATTTTCCTTGTCCCGATAGGTCAGGCTAAAGAAGGGAGTCCCCTCTGAACAAGGTCGAAGGGTAAATATTGTTCCCACCCGATAAGGAGACATTGGAAGGTTTAAAAGCTCACAACATAGGACATATCCCACCAAATGACTATATAAACTTGGTGTTAACTGACTCGGACATACTTGCCAGTACCGAAAGAGTATTTGGAAAAAGGGGTGGAAAAACGTCCGTAACCCACAACGCATTTGTTCGTTGTAAATAGTCAGATAACCCGAGGGAGGCGCATAAGCTCTCTGACCCGAGAAAGGCACTATCACGTCATATTCTTCGAAATCCAGGTTATAACCAGCAAAAAGAGATCTTATCGAGTTCTCGCACTCTGTACTCGTAGTGGATCCTACACGTCCTCTACCTATCAATCTGGACGGATTAAGAGGAATCAGATCAAACTCCGAAGACTCATCCGCTAACAGATATGGTTCCCTACCCATAAATATCTCTCTAACATGATTTACTCTACGAGAATTTGTAGATGAAAGCCTACGAGCCATTCCCAAAGAGGAACCAGCACCAAGTGCCGCTTGGTTTTCAGATAAATTATCCCTTGGAGAGGAATTCTCACGAGAAATAGGAGGAACCCTTGATGGTCTAGAAGGACTCCGAGTGGTGTCCCGAGAGGAACCACAAGATGAAACTGAACCACTTCTTCTATAGTAAGGGGGGCAGCATCTTTTCGGGTAAGTATTATCCTCGTGCTCACAGCTATTGACAAACTTGAAAAGAGATCAAAGACTAGTTATGATTATAAAGTTATGATTATAAGGTTAGTATTCAGTATATAACTGATGAAGGGCCTAAATACATATATACTCTTTATTCCATGATTAAAAGCAGAGGATTAGATCCGTATTGCATAAAGTAATGGACACATGTCAAAAAAATTTCTTAATTAAAAGTGACACGTAGCTCCCTTCACCATGCAAAGCAACACCTCCTACTTAGGAGATAAACTTAGTCAGCAATCATATATGGTTTATCATTATCCTCCTTAATTAAAAATTTTAACAATAAAAGCAAAGATAGAGAAATGAAAAATGGAAAAATATTTATTTAAGAAGCCAAAGAGCCCTCGGAAAGGATGATAAGTACAAAGGACATTTATTTAAAACAAGAAATGAAAATTACAAGGAAAGGACTATGCCCTCGTGGTAGAAGGGTGTGAAGGAGTCGTCTCCTCGGCAGAAGTACCCAGCGGAGCAAGGCGAGAAATTGGGGAAAATACCCCCCCGGAACCGCTCGCCCTCGGACTCGGACTACTGGCCGAACGCATCGGAGAAGGTGCGGGAGAATCCCTAGGAGATAGCAGGCCTCCAAATCTCCCCACAAAGTAATGATAGTCATCGGGAGTTGGCTTTTTCAACTTGCGAAGGTCAAAAGACTTTGAAAAGTCAACGTCCAGCCTTATCAGAGACTTGGCCAGTCTGGCACACTCCAAGTAACCCCATAAAAGGTGGCCTGTCAAGAGCTCGTGAGAAGGTGTCTCGGAGACTCCCGAGTGCTGCCTTGAGATTTCTTGTTGAGCAAATTGAACTGCTGCATCAACCTTAGCCTGCACATCCTCGGGAGAAAGAAAGTTTGCCAACTTTCCCCCGGCTGACTCAGCCCTATCGGTGACTTGGCTTAATGTCTCCTGGAGACTCATTTCCCTCTCACCACCCTCTGCCACTGCCTTCTCAAGAGCAACGATACGAGCAGTGAAGACCCTCTCGGACTCTTCTCTTTCCTTCTCCAGAAGAGCTATCTTAGCTGTTGCAGCCTTCTCGGATGTCTCCATTTTCTTATAAGTAGACTCGGCAGCGTTCAACTTATGGTGCAAACCCTCATTCGCCTTCTCAGTTTCTTGAAGAACGAACTCGAAGTTAGAAATCTTGGTGAGGAGAACATCCTCCCTCGTCCGGCTTTCTTTGTCCCGGACCAAAAGAGGTGCTAGTTGCGCTCGGAGAACTTCCACCTCCTCTATGTCCTTCCGACCACGTTCTTCCACGGCAGTAACCGCCTCCCGAGTCTTTCCAATCTGCGGAGAAATCAATAAGAAAAAAGTTAACACAAGTGCATCATATAATCCCGAGAAGACTAGCACGGAGAAACTTACCATGAGCCCCAACCAGTTAAGACTGGTATACAGAAATTGGTACCCCTCGGCGGGTGTTGAACTGGAGGAAGCAAAAAACTGGAGAATGTCTTGATAAGCTTCCCCCACTGTCCGAGACGAGAATTGCCCCTCAGGTCCACTAGGAGGAATGGGCGCCTGGAAGGTGTGACCTCTCGGAGAAAGAGTCACCGGAACAGAGGAAGATGCTGGAATACGGCTCCCCGAAAGAGTAGCCCCGGGTACTGGAGTCATCACTTCCGAGTTTGTAAACACGGCCCGAGAACCGCCAACTGCTACGGATGGGCCAGTCTCCCCAGGAGGGAATTCAAGATCCCCTCCTTTAGATCTCTATCCTCGGAAGAAGGGTCAAATTCCCCTTGAGTATCCTCGGAACCCCCTCGTGAGGCCTCCTGCTCGGGAACATTAAATTGGGCCAAAAACTCTTCCTCTACAAGAGATAATCACTGAAGGTAAGAAAGAGAATGAAACTAGAAAAAAATATTAATAAAAGAGGACAGGTAATGAACACTTACCGTATAAAGAGGGCTCTTCTACCATCGGAGCCTTTCCTTTATCCACAGCCACTACATCAAGAAGGAAAACATCAGCACGTGAAGGAAGTCTACAATGAAAATATGAAAAATTTTGTTAAAAGCTCATAAGAACTCACCACGAAAAACAGATCCAGGAACTTCTGAGGACGTAAGCTCAGTAGAATCAGGAGAAGGATCATCAGAAGACACATCCACCACTTCAGTAGCCTTCTGAACAGCCTCTTCCTCAACTGCCCTCGGAAACATCCCTTCTTCAGATGCCCTCGGAGAATTTCCTATATCGGATCCAGAAACGGGTAGATCTCCCGTCTCGGACCTAGAAACTGGCACCAAAGACAAATCCCAAGGGGCTACCTGGCGTAAGGGAACAACACTTCTGATAACCCCTGTCATATCTATACACAGAGGAGAGTGGTCCTCATGGACCCCCCACCTCCGGAGCAGTGTGCTCGCCCTTGGGAGCACTGACTTCCTCTTCTTCGTGATCGCCCTCCTCTGGCGCATCAGAAACACCACTCGGAGTAGGATCACTCGGACTCGACAGATAATAGTTGGCCATAACCTCCTCTGCATCCCCCCAAAGTCAGGATACATAAGTACAATTTACCATTAAACGCGGAAAAGGAATAAAGGAGGAGAATAAGGAACTTACGAAAAAGGTTTCTGGCCTCGGAAGACATGGACAAGGGCTTCTCCACAGCATCATCGGTAAACACCACATGATGAAGACCAGACGTCTCAAACAACATTGTAAAATCCTCCGACTCCATCAACTTATGTTGAGAAATCACGGGAGATAAAACTACCTCTGGGTCCAATGTATGCACTGGAGTTGTGCCCTCTCTCCAATCAAATGGCATATCCCATTCACCTTGTGCGGGCCTCACAAAAAAATACCTATTTTTCCAAACACTATGCGAAGTAATTGCCGCCCCCAGGATCCTCTTCGTGGAATCCCCCGAGTTGTCCCGATGACGAACATTATAAAAGGGATACCCCCCGGGCGACACCCCCACATCAAAGATTGAAAGAAAGTGATCTACCTTACACTCCAACCCATTTAATTGACACCAAAAAACATAAATACAGAGGGCAGCAAACCCATTCGGAACCATTTGACTCGGGTTGATATTGCAAGTTTTAAAAACCTCACAAAAGAAAGGGGACATAAATGAATGCAACCCATATTTTACTTGAGCAAAATAGACTGTCAACATAACCGGAGGAGGATAGCATGCTCTCTCATCCCTCGTCGGAATTTGGAACACCATGTTCTTTTGAAAAGCCCCGGTTGAAGTAAACAAATCTAACACCTGTTCACGAGTGGCGATACTCGGAAACCTCTCCACTTTAGCAAAAGTCCGAAGAGGCGCCTTCTTCGGTTTGGGAACCCTAGCTTTCTTAGAAGAAGTAGCAATCTCTCCTTTACGTTTACGAGTGACTACCCCTGTCGGAATACTTCTCACAGTAGTAGAAGAGTCAATCGGAGCAGTGGTTTCAGAGGATGTAGCAGCGGCAATAGGATCGGTATTGGTGGAAGAAGCCATTGGTGTGATAGTAAATAAAGGAGTGTTTTCGAAAAGGATAAGAAAAGCGAGTAAGTATACTGGGAATTGGAAATATAAAAGACGAAGAATAGAGGTTAAGGAAAGAGATTTTTTGCTCTGAGAGAAAATTACCACAAAGACGAATTGAAAGAATGAAGAAAAAAAGGCAACAATATCCCTATTTATAGCCGGAGATAAACAACGGTCAAGAATCTTGAAGACGTGGAACTTATTTAAATCTCCACGTAACTGCCACTTGATCATGCCACGCCGTCCCTATTCTGACCGTTGCCAACGGCCAGATATTTCAATTTTCAAAGCCGGTCAAACAACAGTCCGCCACCTGCGCCCCGAGATCTCCGCGTGCTTAAGTATTCAGGTAAAATCCTTATAAAATTTTAAATATATATACTTATCTCTCGGAAAAATATCAAAAGATAAATATAGAGGATACCAGAACAAAATCTAGTCCCTCGCCTCACCGAGGACGATGATTAAAATTTTGCTTGCCTCTATGAAGGCAATCGAAATTTGGTGGGGCTAGTGTTAACCATAAAAAAAAAAAAAAAAAGAGAAAAGAAGAAGGTTAATCCTACTCGGAAAATCAATAAAGGGACAATACAATTGTCACGAGTACTTCCGATGAGATGTATCCACTCCTAATAAGGAGACCCTCTCGGACGTTGCCATACTTCTCGGTCACTGACCTAACAAAAGAAGAGCACACGAGGAGGAACATAAGCGTCCCTTGGAAAGTCAAATGGTGAGTAAAAAACAGATATCAACGTGGCATCGGAAAAAGAGCAAACCCCGATGGATCCGCGCGACTTCGATATCCACCAATGCGCCAAGAGGGACCACAACGGACCCCGAGTCCCATGAACTTACAAGAAAACTTCCTTGCTGAACACTCCTCGAAGAAAACTGCACTCGGACGATCATCCGAGGACCCATTTTTGGATAAAAACAAGAAATGAATAATAGAGCGCCCAATAAGTATATTCCGAGAACTCGGACGGAAAAATCTCATTTCAAACGAAGCAAATACGGCCCTCGGAGATTAAATACAGCCCTCGGAGAAGAAGGAATGCCCTCGGAGATTAAATCAAGCCCACGGAGATCACATTATACTATCAGAGATTTTGTTACGCTATTGCACTACATCCTCGGAGATCACCCCAGTCATTGAAGAATGAACCCGAGTCAAGAAAGAGAAGTAAAATCCCTCGAAAAGCATGTACAGCAGTCCTTACTTCCATACCAGCCTTTTCATTATGCATCAACAAAAGCATAGCCCTCGGAAGACTACCGTCCCCAAAATAATCACTCATTAGAGATCCTCGAAGCCATCGGAAAGTACAAAATCGGGTCTAGTCAGCATCCAGTAGATCAAGAGATAAATCTTATCCTAATTTGTACACCTGTATTAGTGAAAGGACACCTGTCTTTACTAAAGCACATGCACAATGACACATGCCCTTATCAAAGTCCATATAAAGGGAGTTGATCAACAGAAGAGGGATAACTAAGTCTAACTTAGTACAACTTACTACTAGTACACAATCAGTGAATAAAGGAAGGAAACTTTCTTGTAGTTCTAATTATTTTCCAGTCATTTCCACATGCGATTGTTTCTGAATCACGGGCAGGGCGTTCCGACCCAATATAAATATCTTCCGTTAAATAGGGAATAATTCTAAACCCGTTTACACCGAAGAAGAAGAATAAGAAGAATAAGAAGAAGAAACAAAATAATTAATTTTAATTATGTTGCTTAAATCCATTTATTTTGTTATTTTTTTTTATTAAAATTGGTGTTGTATAGTTGTATAGTTGTATCCTAAATTTTCTTAACAACAAATTTGTGTTGTATAGAGGTATGTTTAATTTATAATATTACACATTTTACCTATTACAATATAAGTGATATTCTAAAAATGCAATAATTTAAATATTATACAACAATTTTATAACATAAAACGAAATTAAGCATATTACCATGAAAATGATAATTTCAGATTATACAACAACAACAATAATAAAAAATGAAATTTCTGAAAATTTTCAAAATCAAAATGGCGCCAATATGAAAAATTTGAAAATGGTACTATTTTGAAAACAATTCAAATTTTCCCCCTTATTTTTTAACAAAATTCAAAATTTCCGCCATTTTTTTTTAAATTTTGAATTATGCAATAGGAACGAAGTTTTTGTTCCCGTAATTTGAACGAATTTGTTCCTGTAATTTGAATAATGTGTTTCTCATGTCAGAATTGGGGGTCCCAGTCCTAAAGCAATGGGAACCAAAGATTCATTCCTATTATGCAATAGAAACGAAATATTGATTTTGTGCGTGGGAACAATACACTTGGTTCCCAGACGTAACGAAAACCAATGGCCTTCGTTCCTATTAGCAAGGAGAACCATTTACTTCGTTCCCAAGGTAATCGCTACGGGGGTAACGAAAACGAAGCCTCTAGTGCCCATGTCTGGTTCCCATTTTGTTTATGAGAACCAAAAAAGGGGCAATTGGAACCTAATTAGCGGTTCCATGGCTTATTTATATAAATTATATGTAAATAAATACACTAATGTGTTATTTATATATACTTATTTACATTTATATTCATATTAAATAATCACATAAAAAAAGTAACCTAATATTAAATTAGGTATATAATGTTAATGGTAACATGATAAATTACTTATAATTGTCTAGTGGGATAATTCTATCAAACCCCCAAACTATGGCACCTTTTACCGAACGAGATCAGAACTTTCATTTTAGCTCCCGTGCCCCCTAAACTTTAGTCGTTTGTGCGAATTGCCCCATTTTCCAGTTTTTGGCAATTTTTCCACAAAAAATCGATAAAACAATTATTTAAAGTTTGACTAAAATCTTTGTCTCAATGAGACGGTTCCAATGGTGGTGACGGTGATACAAAATTCAAAGTTATAATATGGAAATTCTAATTTAAGTTCAATACACTTAAATTAAATTTTCCCTGTATTGACTTTGAATTCTGCATCACCGTCACCACCATTGGAACCGTCTCAACGAGACGAAGGTTTTAGTCAAACTTTAAATAAAATTTTCAACGATTTTTGGTGGAAAAATTGCGAAAAACTGAAAAATGGGACAATTCGCACAAACGACTAAAGTTTAGGGGGCATGGGAGCTAAAATAAAAGTTCTGACCTCGTTCGATAAAATGTATCATAATTTGGGGGGTTTGATGGAATTATCCCTTGTCTAGTAGTTATAATGTAACTTTGTTCCAATCTTAATGATTATCTATTTATTTGCTGATGAACCATTTACACTATGAAGAAAAAAGGCATAGATACAAGAACGATTCTTCAGCAAAATTTTGCCCAAACTTAAGCCCACAAACTAAAGGGCTGAAAATTTTGAGTTTAACCTAATTTTTATTCATCACTCATTATCATCTGCATCCATGTGCTCTCTCTCTCTCTCTCTTACAAACACACAACATATTGTAGCTTCTATTTCTATGAATTCATTCTCACAAATATTTATCTTCAGATTCCATGTGACATTTGTAGGTGCGAATGAAGAAGTTATTCTTATGTTATTTAAAAGTGTACAGAGTTTGAATAAAATCTTTCATTTTAATATGTTTTATCTTCTGTAATTCATCATTTTAAAATCTAGTTTGTTGATGCATATATTGAAACTCAAATAGCATTTTCACGACCGATGGTTCGCTCACTGAGCCGGTCTATCAATTCGACCGGATTTTTCCCGTTTCTAGGCAAACCAGATTTTATGGTCTCTCCGAACTCATGAACGAATGTCTGGCCACCGATTCTGATATGGGCATTTCCCGCATATTGGGCCAGGCCCAAACCAGGCCTATTTTGGAGCATATCGGGGATAACTTTCGATGTCATATCGGTAATCATCACCGATATGTTACTGTGGTCCCCGGATCCCGAGGTCTATAAATACGGGGTGCCTGGATCCCAAAACAAGCAATTATTATCCCTCAGCTACCACTCGTCATATCGAAATACATCACCGATGTTACTTTCGATGTCTCATTCGATATCGTGACTACAACATACGCCTGTGACACGTCATACCACCTCATCACTGATCTCACATCGGGGGTCATCCCCGACGTCACATCGAAGGCGATCACCAACGTCCGTTCGATCTATTTACCGATATTCTGCTCCCATCCAAGCATCGAAGCGTTGGTCCGAGGTGTTCCGGACCAAGCCTACACGAGACACGTAGTGTAGGTCTGATTTGAGATAGACTCGTTGTATTGCTAGACCATACACTTATAACCGACACACATATATATAAAATATGATCTATCGCCAAATCAGTGGCCCCGTCTGTGGGAACACCAGTTCCCGGACAAGGACGCCGAGATGCAAGGAAGGAGGACCCGATCCGAACTTAGCGGAGTGGTGACTAGGAGCGCCAGGATGGAGAACACGCAAACCCCACAACACCCGACTGACCGAGAACAGATAGTGGCTCGAGCCGAAATGGAGCTCCCTCCACCACAAGTGCAACGAAGGCGTGGGCCCGAGAGGCCGCCGTGAGCCGCAAATGCAGGTCCAACCCTTGTTGCACCAAGTGCGTCAGGACTCGAGACTGAGGGCCCGCCCATCGAGAACCACGCAGCTGACATTCCAATGACCGAAGCGCCAAATACGGATTTTCCCAGCCAGGAGGAGACAATGCCCGCGGGACAAAGCACCGTCCATCCCGCCGCTATAACCTGGAGATGCAAGCTCAGATCAACGCCACTGTGAGAGCAGCGCTGAATTCCATATTGGAGACCTTGCTCCCACGTCTGGTGGAGCAAAGGGCAAAGGATATCCGGGCGAGACCCACTGAATCCGGAGCGGATGAGAGAAGGGCAAGGCAAGGATGCGACGAACATGAGGACACATGGGACTCCTTCAAAGAGATATCACCCGCTGCTTACGACAGGGTGGAGAGACGGGACCCCGGGTCCCTAGATCGGGAGCTAGCGAGGAAGATGGAATGGCTGGACCGTGAGAGGGCAGAAGTAGTCCGTAGAATGGAACGCGGTTGCGACTGCGCTGAGGTTGCATATTCAAAGAATGAGGATGCAGAGATACTGCGGGTGATCTCAAGGAGGATGGAACAGCTAGACCGCGAGAGGGCGGAATTGTCGAGAAAGCTGACTCAGAGTAAGGGGAAGGGTCGCAGTAGGACCCCGTTCTCAGACGAGATAGAGGCAGAGGTACTACACATGAGAGACAAGATTCCGACCATAAAGCCATACGATGGAAGAGGCGATCCTACGGATCATCTCCATCAGGTTGATAGCATCCTGAACTTGCACAACTACTCGAGGAACATAAAGGCAAAGATCATGTCCACCACTTTAACGGACGCTGCACTGGACTGGTTCTCTCGGCTGGAGGCCAGATCCATAACGGATTACGAGCAGTTGAGGGAGAAATTTGAGAATCAATTCTCTAGCCAAAAGAGGATGAAGACCAACCTGCTACACCTCGGCGCTGTGCAGCAAAGGGATAGGGAGAACCTCCGAGACTATATAAAGAGGTTCAATGATGAATTACTGAAGGTGGATGAGCCGCATGGCGGTCAGGTCATGATGATGCTGTTTAAGGGTACGACCCATCGCAGGTTCGCCGGGGAGCTAATCAAATTGACTAAGCCCACCATAGCACATGTCAACATGCTTGCAAATCAAATGGTCTATGAGGACGAAATGATGGCAACGCGTCAGGGTTCGTTTCCCAGCAGAAACGCAGACAGGGAGCACAACAGGGAAAGTCCACCAAGGACGTACACCCTGTTAAATAGATGCATTCTAGAGGTGATGGCCGTGGCAAAAAGAAACAGATGGTTGACGGAACCCAAGCCGTTGAATGCAACTCCCGGGATGAAGTCGTCTAGCAAATACTGCGCATACCATCGCCAACCTGGACACAGGACAGAGGACTGCACACACCTGAGGAACGAGATCGAAAGATTGATCAAAGAAGGGAAACTAGTCGAGTTTGTCAGGGGCTCCAGGGAGGATGCTAGAGGAGCAGAACATTCCTCATCCCCTAGAAGGGAGTACTCGCCTAGGAGGGGAAAGCAGAAGATGATTGAGGCACCCGAGGAACGAGGGAGGACCATAGTGAATGCTCCGAGCAGAGGCGTTATAAATGTGATCAACGAAGGAGGCTTGGGAGCGGACACGGCTCACGGCCGAGAAACCATAACGAGAAGACTTCAGGGTGGAGCCTATGTTGGGTACACCAATGCAATCAGACCGGAAACATACTTGGGCCAGGAGATCTCTTTCACCAGGAAAGACTTGGAACATCTTAGTCTGTTGGCCTTGATCGCAGGAAAACTAGATTGCCCATTGGTTATCACGATTAAGGTGGATGAATATCAGATGCCTAAAGTGTTGGTGGATAGCGGAAGCTCCAAACCTGATATTCTCAAAAGCCTACGAGCAGTTGGGGATAGCCCAGGACCGGCTGAAGCCGATATCTACCCCGTTGACCGGGTTCGGGGGAGCAGAGGTAGTGCCGCTTGGACAAATTGTATTGCCGACCATGTTTGGTAGGAGCCCACGCACCCGGGTCATGCCGATAAAATACACGATTGTCGATACTCCGTTCCCCTACCACGCCATCATGGGCCGACCGGCGCTCAACCAGATCAGAGCAATGGTCTCTATTTACTACCAGAAGATTAAATTCCCGACGCCTCAAGGAGTTGGCGAGATTCGGGCTGACCAGATACACTCCCTAAAGCACCCAAGAATCAGAAGAAGGCAGGAAATACAAGTCCCACACCAAGAATCCATTCCGCGCACGGAGTGATCGCCATGAGGAACAAAAAGAACAATATTTTAAATTTTCGCACTTTTTAAATTGTGTTCGAACATTTGAAACATTGCCCCATCGTGGGTTGGTCTGTAAACTTAAAACAGGGGGAACTACGCCGGTCTGATTCTCCCCTCAACGGGATACATAGGCGGGTTAGGTTTACGTACCCCTCGACCGTTATCTCTTATTTAGCCCCTTCGTGGGTCGGCATTTAACTTAAAACATGGGGAACTACGCCGGTCTGATTCCCCACTCAACGGGATACGTAGGCGGGTTAGGTTTACCTAGCCCTCAACCGTTATCTCTTATTTAGCCCTTTCGTGGGTCGGCATGCAACTTAAAACAGGGGGAACTACGCCGGTCTGATTACCCATGCAACGGGATACGTAGGCGGGCTGGGTTTACCTGGCCTTCGACCATTATTCGTTACTACCTTTTTATTTTTTATTTGTTGCTTGGCGTAATCTCATATTTCATGCAGGGATATGTCCTAAGCGGACGTTATAGAAGTGTAGAGAATGGCACAAACAATTGGGGAACGTTCCCCTAGATATATATTTAATATATCGCCCTCTTACAGGTACAAACAGGTACAACAGGTACAAACAGGTAAAACAGACACGATAGAGCACAACGGAAACACCATTTCTTGTGTAAAACTGATATTCCCAGATTGAGGGAACATCCCTCAAATAACACATGCATGTCATTTCGTGCTTCCGTATTAGCTTTTACGTCGAAAATCTTTCTTGCCTATGATGTTTTGCAGGGCTCAATGACCTACATATTCAACGACAACAGAGTCACCAAGAGACACAGTCAAAAAGACAACGAAAAGGCTCGCCTACAACACAAAGAAAAAATCCCTTGTGATAACGGGGTCGATTCAAAAAATTCCCTGTGATAACGGGGCCAATCCAAGAAAAAATCCCTTGTGATAACGGGGTCGATTCAAAAAAGTCCCTGTGATAACGGGGCCAATCCAAGAAAAAATCCCCTGTGATAACGGGGTCGATTCAAAAAATTCCCTGTGATAACGGGGCCAATCCAAGAAGAAATCCCCTGTGATAACGGGGTCGATTCAAAAAATTCCCTGTGATAACGGGGCCAATCCAAGAAAAAATCCCCTGTTATAACGGGATCGATTCAAAAAATTCCCTGTGATAATGGGGTTGAACTGCCACGCTAGGTGAAGAGCCTATTGGGTGAAAATCCTATAAATCAAGCTAGGTGAAGAGCCTATTGGGTGGAAATCATAAAACTACGCTAGGTGAAGAGCCTATTGGGTGAAAATCCCATAAATCAAGCTAGGTGAAGAGCCTATTGGGTGGAAATCCCATAAAACTACGCTAGGTGAAGAGCCTATTGGGTGAAAATCCCATAAATCAAGCTAGGTGAAGATCCTATTGGGTGGAAATCCCATAAAACCACGCTAGATGAAGAGCCTATTGGGTGAAAATCCCATAAATCAAGCTAGGTGAAGAGCCTATTGGGTGGAAATCCCATAAAACTACGCTAGGTGAAGAGCTTATTGGGTGAAAATCCCATAAATCAAGCTAGGTGAAGAGCCTATTGGGTGGAAATCCCATACAACAACGCTAGGTGAAGAGCCTATTGGGTGAAAATCCCATAAATCAAGCTAGGTGAAGAGCCTATTGGGTGGAAATCCCATAAAATTACGATAGGTGAAGAGCCTATTAGGTGAGAATTCTGTGAATCAAGTTATGTGAAGAGGCAAGCTCTATGGCCCCTAACCATAAGAAGAATATTCCCTGTAATAATAGGGTCGATCCTAAATACAGATGCAGTGGCAAATTACCCATGTTCCTATCAACACCAAGAATATTCTGATCAGTCCTTGGTTGACAACACACCGACTAGACGAATCTCATCAAATACGAGAACAAAATGACTGTACCTCAGACATCAGAACACTGCATATTCCACCATCATGACAATAAAAGAAAACCGACAAATTATCAGACAACAAGGCCACGAAGAGTCACATACTATGAAATCAACAGAGAAATAGATATTCAGTTACAGAAACACGAATCAAAGATAGTCCGGAAAGGGATAAAGTCAAATTACAATGAAGGCAGTAAACAGCTATTCCCACGAGGACCCTTTAGTTTTTCTCTCCACGACCTCGGAAAACACGTCAGGGTCGTCCGGATTTTCTTCCATCTCATGTAGACCGCCAATCGGCAGATCATTATGATCATGCTTTGGGTTCAGCCCACTCAACTCGAGGGAGTCCTTGAAATCGTCGTTTCTCAACACTTGCCCCACGCAAGCATGGAAGGCTGTGTCCCGAATCTTCAAAATTAAATTTCGGAAGCTCGAGCTTTTCATAAACTTCTCCGCCCTAACCCGGAGAAGATCAGGACGACGTTTCTACAAATTGAACTCTATTAAATACAAGAGCACAAAAAATGGAAATAGATATCGTACACAAGATACATACCAGGTCTAAGGGAGCTAATTGGGCAGTGGAAAGCTCCGATGAGAGACGTTCATTAGCAGCCTTCACCGCCGCCACCTCATCCTTCAGTGATTCCAGCTCTTTATTGGCCGCAAATTCACGCGCCTTTCCTTGATCGAGCTCAGTCACTACTGTTTTTAGGTTGCCCTTCACCAAATCGTATTCCTCCCGGAGCACACGACATGTCTTCAATGCATCCTCTTTTTCAGCCTCTAACCTCTCCAACACCATGGGGTTGAACTCCCCCATCTTCAAGATGTCAGCCTCGAGCTCGGCAGCAACAGCGTCAAAGTCACCCTTGGACTCGCAAACGGTCTTCAGATACGAGACCGCCAGCTTGGCCGTCTGCACAACAATACATAAAATTATGCTAAACATTCAAATGAAAACGACTGTAGTCGTGTTCAGATACATACACTTTGGAACAAATGAGCGCTGCGGCGTATATTCTGGGCCCGCTCAAATTCTGAAAGCACCCGCACATTCGCAGGCGGAGGAAAAGCTCGCATTATGCCCCGCACTGCGTCTGCTTCTGGAAATTCTACAAATTTGGAGGGTTTTACCGCATCCATCTTCCGAGGGCTCGAGCTCAAAGACGAGTGCATACGGTGGACAGTCCCCTTACGAGACCTTTTATTACCTGATATCCTAGTCAGGTCAACGACAGGTTTCTTAACCGAAATCCAGGAAAAATAGGGGCAAAGCCCCCCAATGTCGAGGGCTCCCGCAGCGGCCCCTTACCCTTGTCGGGCGTACTTGAAACGGTCGCTTTTCCCTTAATAGGGCTCGAGTGTGAAGAACCTGACCCCGCTGTAGAAGGCTCATCCATAAAATCACCCACGGTGACATGGGTATTCGATTCCGAACCTCCAATGCCCTGGCTCAAAGGAACGTCGGCCAACGGTTCAGAACGTGTAGCAACATATCCACCAGAAGGAGACCAAGCAAATGCTCTCTCTCTCGCCACAGATCCGTCAGGTAGAGGAACCACACCCTCTTGTTTTGAGGTCAATACTTCCAAGAGGCTGGCCGCACCATTAGGGCCTCCCACCACGTCTAGGATGTCCTGGCTAAGGGACCCGACCATTGCAGAAACATTGCTCAAACATTCTTCATTAACACGTTCATGCACCACAACGCTAGGGGGAGGTCGCTCGACTCCCGACACCTCTGCCGAAAGCTCAACGACTGCATTATTCAGGTCAAAGCTAGACGCATATCTTATTTCAGGCGCCACTGCGACGGCCGCCATTTCTGCAGCTTTCTGAGCCTCACGATCGGCTTGAAGTTTCAGCATCAGTTGTCTGAACCCCATTCTAACGAAGTATCTCAAAAAAAGGTAATCTACCTGCAGAATAATCAGACTATCAGAATGACAAAATAATAATAAATAATTCAAGTATCACGGCGAGGTCGAAACACATGCCGGGGATCATATCGAATATGATTACCGATATACTTACCGATGTGGTTACGCTAAACGACAGAGAAAACGCAGAAAACTATGAACTTCAGAGTCTCTTACAAACCATACTTATAGACAGAGGCCCCAACTACATCGAAATACACTTTCGACATCATATTGAATGTGAATTTCGACATAAGATCGAAGCTAAAACCCGACATCTTACCCTACTACGCGAAGAGCCACGAGAATATAACAACAGCCCCGGCAACCCCATCACAATTTTCAAGGAACCCAGCTACCAAGGGAACTAGAATTCAAACGAGGACCTCAAACTCGGCGTTCATCACAAGTGCACTCCCCACAAGTTTGATCTCCGTCATTTGAACTGGCGGGACGAAGGGTACAGGTAACCCAGAAATTTTAAATTAAATTTGCGAATCCTTATCTCTAAGATAAGAACCCCCAAATTGGGGGACTACATGATATGGGCATTTCCCGCATATTGGGCCAGGCCCAAACCAGGCCCATTTTGGAGCATATCGTGGATAACTTTCGATGTCATATCGGTAATCATCAGCGATATGTTACTGTGGTCCCTGGATCCCGAGGTCTATAAATATGCGGTGCTCGGATCCCAAAACAAGCAATTATTATCCCTCAGCTACCACTCGTCATATCGAAATACATCACCGATGTTACTTTCGATGTCTCATTCGATATCGTGACTACAACACACGCCTGTGACACGTCATACCACCTCATCACCGATCTCACATCGGGGGTCATCCCCGACGTCACATCGAAGGCAATCACCGACGTCCGTTCGATCTATTTACCGATATTCCGCTCCCATCCAAGCATCGAAGCGTTGGTCCGAGGTGTTCCGGACCAAGCCTGCACGAGACACGTAGTGTATGTCTGATTTGAGATAGACTCGTCGTATTGCTAGACCATACACTTGTAATCGACACATATATATATATATATATATATATATATATATATATATATATATATATATGGCCAAATCAGATTCAATCGGCCGGACCGACATGTCCAGTTTTAACAACACTGCTTTTACTGTTACAACTGTTGCTACTTTTTTTTTTTGAGACTCAACACTGCTTTTACTGTTACAACTACTTATAACTATAAAAACGTTTTAAAGTAATAATGAACTAAGATATATCAAACATCATTAGAAAAATAATTTAAATATCTCATTAACGTTAGAGAACAACCGAATTCTTGAGAGAAGAATTGGTCTGTTGGAGCGTGCAAACTGAAAACCTGATATTGTGTCGTGTGTGTGAGATTGCCTATTTATACGAAAGGAAGAATCTAACTAATCTCTCATTACCAGAGCTAACTAACCAGATTTACTAATTATAGTAAGTTGTTAATTAACAACCAACAAATTTACAAATGCAAAAAAATAAAATGGAAAATGCGTAATTTAACATTTTTCTAATCTAGAAATGTGTGAAATATTTTATTTATGCGTGTATTTGAGGGAATTCATGTATTTGTCGTTAAATATCATTTTTAGCCAAGACTCCAGCTATTCGGTTTTCAGGAAAATGTTGGAAAGGAATAAAAACAAAAAATAAAAGAGGGAAAGCAAAATTTTCCAGGAAATCTTTTAGGAAAATAAATATTTTTTTTTTGCATTATTTTCCATGTGTTTGACAATACACTAATTTTTCTGAGAAATTTTTTATCATGGTTAAAAGTTTGTCATATTTACTATTAATCCACTCTTTCTAAAACCATGGTTATACTTTGTACCTTGAAATATACATAAAAAATAATGTTTAAAAGACATTATATTAAATTAGTTGGTATTATTATTTTTGAAGAAAATCTTAAAAATCATTTTATGTATATTCTTTACAAATTTTATACCTTTATTTAGTATATAATATGTTTATTAATTTATTTTAAAATCAATATGTTAACAGGTTTTGGAATTATTCCCTATTTAACAGTAGATATTTATATTGGGTTGGAACACCCTGCGGCCCTGCCCGTGATTCAAAAACAATAATGGATGGAAATAATTGGAAATAACAAGGGATGCAAGAATATTCCTTCCTTTATTCACTGAACTTTTCCTCCCTTTTACCTTTGTATGAATGTGTCAAGTTGTCCTTCTTCTATTGATCACCTCCCTTTATATAGACTTTGGTAGGGGCAGGTGTCATTATGCATGTGCGTTAGTAAAGACAGGTGTCGTTATATTGATACATGCGTAAAAATTAGGATAAGGTTTATCTTTCAGTCTACTAGATGCTGACTAGACTAATCTTTATGTCTTTCGATGGCTCCGAGGATCTCTGATGCATGGTTGTTTTGGGGGCATTACTCTTCCGAGGGGTTATGCTTTTGTTGATAAATAATTAGGATGCTCGTCCGGGGGTATCATGCTTTAGCATAAGTGTATTCGGGAGTAGGGACTGCTGTATATGCCTTCCGAGGGGTTTTATTTTTTCTTTCTTGACTCGGGTCCATTCTTCAATGATCTTGGGGTGATCTCCGAGGGCGTAGTGTGATCTCCGATGGCGTGATACGATTTCCGAGGGCGTGATATGATCTCCGAGGGCTTGATTTGCTCTGCTTGAAATGGTATTTTTTCGTCTAAGTCCTCGGAATATATTATCCGGGCGCTCTGTTATTCATTTTTGATTTTTCTCCGAAAATGGGTCCTCGGGTGATGGTCCGAGGGCAGTTCACATTGAGGAGTGTTCAGCAAGGAAGTTTTCTTGTAAGTTCGTGGGACTCGGGGTCCGTTGTGGTCCCTCTTGGCGCATTGGTTGATATCGGAGTTGCGCAGATCCACCGAGGTTTGCTTTTTTTCCGATGCCGCGTTGATATTTTTTTACTCACCATTTGACTTTCCAAGGGACGCTTATATCCCTCCTCGTGTGCTCTTTTATGCCTTCTTAGGTCAGTGACCGAAGGATAGGGCAACATCCGAGGGGGCCTCCTTATTAGGAGTGGGTACATCTCATCGGAAGTACTCGTGACAATAGTATTGTCCCTTTATTAATTCCCATAATTAGGATTAACCTTCTCCTTAACCTTTTATTTATTTTTATGGTTAACACTAGCCCCCCAAATTTCGATCGCCTTCGTAGAGGCGAGGGAAATTTTATTCATCGTCCTCAGTGAGGCGAGGGGTTAGTCCGAGGCTTAATCTTTATATTTTGGTATTTTTCCGAGGGAGTACGAACATTTATAATTATTTAAAAACGGATCATATAGAACGTATCTTATTACCCCTAGGGGTACTGCCCTTATGCACGCGGAGGTTTCGGAGCATTAGTTGCAGATAGCCGTTGATCGGTTTCAAACTTCAAAATATCTGACCGTTGTTAACGGTCAGATTTACAGCGGCGTGGCTGGCGGACGCGGGGGATACGTGGAGCTTTAAATACATTCCACGTTTTGAGATTTTGTGACCGTTGTCACTCTCACTCCTATAAATAGGAGAATTGTTTGCTCCTTTCTTCACTTCTCACTTTCACAATTTTCTCTTAGCAATTCCGACGAGCAAAAAGGTTTCTTCTTCCTTCTCTCTCGTATTTCAATTTTTCAGCAAACTCACAAGCTCTTTGTCTCTTTTCCTTTTCGAAAAAACACTTCTTCTTTACTACTGCACCAATGGCTTCTTTACTAGATATTTTTTTGTGGGACCCGCTAAATGTGAATGGGATATTCCCTTCGTTTGGAGAGAGGGCGCCTCTCCCGTGCATGCTTTAGACCCGGAGATAGTTTTATCTCCTGTAATTTCTCAGCACAAGTTGATGGAGTCAGAGGACTTTACGATGTTGTTTAAGACATCCGGACTTCATCATGTGGTTTTTACCGATGACGCCGTGGAAAAGCCCTTGTCCCTGTCTTCCGAGGCGAGGAATCTTTTTAGTAAGTTCCTTATTTTCTTCTTTTGTTCCTTCTCTGAGTATAGTAGTGAATTATACTTATATATGTTGACTTTGGGGTGATGCAGAGGAGGTTATGGCAAATTACTATTTGCAGTCGGGTCCGAGGGAACCTACTCTGAGTGGTACTTCCGATGTGCCAGAAGAGGGTGATCATGAAGAAGAGGAGGTCAATGCGCCCGAGGGCGGGCATACGGCTCCGGAGGCAGGAGGAGCTCACGAGGACCATTCTCCTCTGTATATAGATATGACGGGGGTTATCAGAAGTGTTGTTCCCTTACGCCAAGTAGCTCCTTCTTCCTCTTGGGCTTTGGTGCCGGTCTCTAGGTCCGATACAGGAGATCTGCTCGCCTCTGGATCCGATATAGGAAATTCTCCGAGGGTTTCCGAAGAAGGGATATTTCCGAGGGCGAGTGAGGAAGAATTTGTTCAGAAGACTACTAAGGTGATAGACTTGTTTTCTGATGATCCCTCTCTTGCTTCTACTTATGGAGCTGAGCCTACGCCCCCGATAGTTCCTGAATCTGTCCCTCGTGGTGAGTTCTTATGGGTCTTTATAGAAATTTCCATACCCTTATTGAAGAGTTTATTCATGTGCTGATGTTCTCCTTCTTGATGCAGAGATTGTGGACAAAGGTAAGGCTCCGATGGTGGAAGAGCCTTCTTTATATGGTAAGCGTTCTTCACTTGTCCTTTTTTTCTAGTTTCATTCTCTTTCTTACACACAGATGTTACCTTTTGTAGAGGAAGATTTCTTGGCACAGTTCAGTGTTCCCGGGCAGGAGGCCTCACGAGGGGGTTCTGAGGATACTCAAGGGGAGTTTGATCCCTCGTTCGAGGATAGAGACGTGAAGGAGCGGATCTTGAGTTCGTTGCTGGGGGAGACTGGCCCGTCCATCATAGCTAGTGGTTCTCGGGCCGTATTTACTAACTCGGAGGTGGTGACTTCAGTACCGGGAAATACTCCTCCGAGGGGTCACATTCCAGCGTCTCTGTCTGTTCCCGTGACTCTATCTTCGAGAGGTCACACTTTTCAGGCGCCCATACCTTCTGGTGGGCCAGAGGGGCATTTCTCGTCTCGGACCGTGGGGGAGGCCTATCAGGACATCCTCCAGTTCTTTGCTTTCTCTAGTTCAACACCCGCCGAGGGGTATCAATTTTTGTATACCAGTCTTAACTGGTTGGGACTCATGGTAAGTCTCTTCGTACTAGTCTTCTTGGAGTTGTACGACTTATCTGCAATAATTTCTTTTTTTTTTTATCTTTTCGTAGATTAGGAAGACTCGGGAGACAGTTACTGCGGTAGAGGAGCGTGGTCTGAAAGACGTGAAGGAGGTGGAAGCTTCCCGAGAGGAATTAACGCCTCTTTTATCCAGGGATAAGGAGAGTCAGATGACGGAAGAGGTGCTCCTCACAAAAATTTCTAACTACGAGTTCACGCTGCAAGAAGCGGAGAAGACAAATGAGGGCCTGCAACGTAGGTTGAACCTGGCGGAGTCTGCCTATAAGAAGATAGAGGTCTCCGAGAAGGCTGCAATGGCTAAGATAGCCCTTTTGGAGAAGGAAAAACGGGAGTCCGATGGGGTTCTTAGTGCTCGGATCGCTGCTCTCGAGAAAAAGATAGCGGAAGGTTCGGAGAGGGAGAGGAGTCTTCAGGAGACGTTGGGTCAGGTCACCGATAGGGCTGAGTCGGCCGAGGGGAAGTTGATAATTTTCCTTTCTCCCGAGGAGGATCAGGCTAAGATTGATGCAGCGGTTCAATTTGCTCAACGAGAGATCTCTAGACAGCACTCAGGAGTCTCCGATACACCTTCTCAGGAGCTTTTGACAGGCCATCTTTTGTGTTGCTATTTGGAATGTGCTAGGCTGGCCAAGTCTTTGTTACGGTCGGATGTGGACTTTTCCAAGTCTTTTGACCTTCGCAAGTTGAAGAGGCCAACTCCCGATGACTGTCATTACTTTGTGGGGAGATTTGGGGGTTTACTATCCCCTAGGGATTCTCCTGTACCCTCTCCGATGCGTTCTGCCAGTAGTCCGGGTCCGAGGGCTAGCGGTTCCGGTGGGGTATTTTCACCAATTTCTCACCTTGCTCCGCTGGGTACTGCTGCTGAGGAGACGACTCCTTCACACCCTTCTACCACGGGGGCATAGTCTATTCGTTGTAGCTTTTATTTCTTTCTTTTAATAAATGTCTTTTGTACATACTACCTTTTCCGAGGGCTCTTTGACTTTTAAATAAATAGCCATTTTTCCACCTTTCATTTCTCTACCTTTTATCTTCCTTGTTAAAATTTAATCAAGGAAGATAATGATAAACCACTTAAGATTACTGACTAAGTTTATCTCCTAAGTAGGAGGTGTTGTTTTGCATGGCGATGTGGGATACGTGTCATTCTTAATTAAGAAGATTTCTAGACACGTGTCCTTTACTTTATGTAATGGGGATTTAATATTATTTCTCTAATCAAGGGGTGAAGAATATATATGCACTTAGGCCCTTCAGCAGTCATGTTTACTACTAACCTCACAACCATAACTAGTTTTTGATTTTCTTACCTTTTCAATTTTGACAATAATCGTAAGCGCGAGGATAATACTTACTTGAAAAGATGATGCCCTCTTACTATAGGCGAAGTGGTTCAGTTTCATCTTGCGGTTCCTCTCGAGACACTGCTCGGAGTCCTTCTGGACCGTCAATGGCTCCCCATATCCTCGGTGAGAGTTCCTCTCCGGGGCCGAGGGATAGTTTGTCTGGAAATCAGGTGACACTTGGCGCGAGTTCCTCTTTGGGAGTAGCTCATAGGCTTTCATCTACAAACTCTCGTAGAATAAATCATATTAGGGAGATATTTATGGGTAGGGAGCCATATTCTTTGGCAGATGAGTCTTTGGAATTTGATTTGATTCCTCTTAATCCGTCCAGATTAATAGGTAGAGGACGTGTGGGATCCACTACGAGTACGGAGTGTGAGAGCTCAATAAGGTCTCTTTTCACTGGGTATAACTTGGATTTTGAAGAATATGACGTGATAGTGCCTTCCGCGGGTCAGAGAGCTTATGCGCCTCCCTCGGGTTACCTGACTGTCTTCAACGAACAAATGCGTTGCGGGTTACGAATGTTCTTCCACCATTTTTTCCAAATACCATTTCGGTATTGGCAGGTATGTACGAGTCAGCTAACGCCAAGTTCATATAGTCATTTGGTGGGGTATGTCCTGCGGTGTGAGCTTTTAAACCTTCCTATGTCCCCTTATCGGGTGGGAACAATATTTGCCCTTCGACCTTGTTCAGAGGGGACTCCCTTTTTTAGCCTGACCTATCGGGATAAGGAATGTACCTTCACTCGTGTATCCAATACCCACTCTTGTAGAGGGGACTGGAGGCGGAGATTTTTCTTTGTCCGTCCGAGAGGTCAATCAGCCAGGTCATGGGGGGTGCCCATCCGATGGGGTCTAGGATATATTGCTCCCAACACCGAAACACAAGGTCATGAAAGAGATATATTGCTTCACTCAGGACTTTTTTCTGGTTCCTATGACATATCCGGGCTACTGGATTTCCCCGAGGCCCTGATTTTGGCGGGTTTACAAGAGGGTGGCGTGGGGATGTACCCCCCATCTCGTCCTCTTCACAGTAACTTTTATTTCCGTAAGTTTTTCTGATCACCCTTTATCTGTTCAGCTTGTAAATTCTATCGGTGTCCTCGGACCGTTTGCACACTGATGTTTTTTGGAGGTGCAGAGATGGGAGCGTTTTTCCTCGAGTCTTCTAATGATGTTTTTCTGGGGCGGGCATTGCATGGTAGTCCCGAGATGCTGGAGATTGGCGGTTCTGATCCACTCGTAAATGAGGCAATGGTTGATATTTCTGCGGAGGAAGAGAGGCTGGAGGCATCGCCTGTAGTAGCCCCCCAGTAAGCTTTATAGTTCCTCTCGGGGCGTCGGATTCGATAACCGCTCCCTCCCAGACGGACCTTCACACGATTCTAGTGGTGTTACAGCCTTTTCCTCGTAAATTCGCTGTAGTGAATGTGTTAGAGGAGTATCTTCTCTCTCCTGATACGGAGGACTTGCAGCCCCTTGAAGGTGGCCCTGATCGTGTTCCCACACCGCCGCTCGAGGGGAACCCTTCCCTCGGGAGATCTTACCCCCCGGGAATAATCAGGATATTTTTCCCCTCGGATCAGTGGTGGGTTTTTGTCGAAACTTTCTCAGTGGTTTATTAAACGTGATGGATTGCGGGCTGATGAAAACCCTTCCGGTATCCGTTCTTCAGGACTTAGCTTGTAAAGACCTGTGTGAGGTATTTCGTTATTTTATTTATTTTATTTAATACTAACCTGTCGTTCCCGACTGATGTAATTTCCTTTGTTCTTGGGCAGATTTATATGGTGCTAGATGCCCTCGGATCTTGCGGGAGTTCTTCTTCTGATCCTGGTTTAGTATACCGCCGCCGGGACGAGTTAGAGCAAGGTCTCTTAGAGGCTCAAGCGAAGATAACTCAATTGAAGGAGAACTCAATCCTGGTTTAGTTCCCTCGGGCTTGATCATTCTGGAACTTAGTATTCGTCAGATTTTCGAGGAACTTCCTCTCTCACCGACTAGGGATTCTGCAGCTCCGATTGTGTTTGTTGATGATCCGATTTCTTTTTCCGAGGAGCAGCGTCGGCGACTTATTCGAGAAGGAAAACGCCCTATAGGAGGGTCTTAACTTGTAGAAGGATATTGTGTAGTTTAGTTCGTAATACGAGGGACCTTTTTGTGGGGTTGCTAAGATGACTCATGTGTAGAGTTATCCTTTTGTCAGGCAACTCTACTTTCTTTTGTAATGGAACCCTTCGTATATGAATAACCTTTCTTATTTATGTATGACTGTTACATGAAGCATAATACTTTCTAAGGTTGATTGAGTTCCAGGTATTGCGAAGCACTATTCCCTCGGAATCGGCAAGACGATAGGTCGCAGGCCCCACGATTCCTGTTATCTTATAGGGTCATTCCCATCGTGGATCAAGCTTGCCTACATTCTTGGAAGCCCCTACTCGTTTCATTACTAGATCTCCCACTTGAAAAGTTCGGGGCTTTACCTTAGTATTGTAGTATCGTGACATCCGGGTCTTGTATTCTTCCACTCGGAGGGCTACTCGGGTTCTCTTTTCTTCGAGTAGATCAAGGGCAAGGGCTAGATTGGAGCCATTGGTTACTTCCTCGTATTCTCTGACTCGCCAACTTTCTATGGAGACCTCCGAGGGCAAGACAACTTCACACCCGTAGGATAGGCTGAAAGGAGTTTCGCCCGTAGCGGCACTTTGCGTGGTCTGATAGGCCCATAGTATACCGGGTATTTCTTCAACCCACTTGGCTTTGTGCCAATCGAGTCGGGCCTTCATGTTTTTCAAAAGGGTTCTGTTTGTCCTTTCTACTTGTCCATTTGCTTGGGGGTATCCCACCGATGCGAAGCGGTGTTTAATCTCCCAATGGTCACACCACTTTTGTAACTCTTGATTTGTGAACTGTAGGCCATTATCACTTACCAAACTCCGAGGGACGCCAAAGCGACACATGATGTTTCTCCATAGGAAGTTGATGACCGCTCCCACCGTGGTCCGAGCTAAGGGTTCCGCTTCTACCCATTTAGTAAAGTAGTCAACGGCTACCAGTAGAAATTTCTTCTAACCGGCGTCAGGGATGAGGGGTCCAACTATATCAATGCCCCATTTGGAAAATGGGTAAGGGGTCAGATGGGGTTCCGATGGGGCCGCGGGTTGATGAACCCGAGGGGCGTAAGCTTGGCACAGTTTACACCTTTTGGCATGGCTTTTACTGTCTTTAGCCATCGTGGGCCAGTAATAGCCTTGTCGAATCAAGCGTCCGACCATGCTTTCGCCGCTAGTATGGCTCCCACATGTCCCATCGTGAGTTTCTGCTGATGCCAGTTGGGCTTCTTCTTCATTAAGGCATCGATCATGGGGACACGAGTACGTCCTTCGAAAAATTATGCCATCTTTGAGGAAGTACCGAATGGTTTTTCTGGACATCATTCGCTGGATACTCTTGTCCGAGGAGTATCCCGCAGGATCCTGCAAATAGGCTTTGATAGGAGTCACCCAGCTAGACGAGGGATCTGAGATGGTATTTACCTCTTTGCCTTCGCTTTTTTCAGATTCGTTGACATGAAGTAGGGTAATTCTCCAAGTGTGTATGGCGGCTGTTTGAGTAGCCATTTTAGATAAGGCGTCCACCTCTTGGTTTTCTTTTCGGGAAATTTGAACTATATCATATTCCTCGAACCATTCTAGACTTTGACGGACAACCCGGAGGTACTCTTGCATTCTTTCTTCTTTTGCTTCATATGATCCTTTGACTTGCTGGACAATCAATTGAGAATCACTATGGAGGAGTATTCTCTTCATTCCTCATTCCTTTGCTAGTCTCATACCAATAAGGAGAGCTTCATACTCAGCTTCATTATTAGAGAGGGGGTAATCTATTCTGATTGCAAAATGGAGCCATTCATCTTCCCCTTCTTGATTTACAAAAACTATTCCTGCCCCCCCATGCGTGCTTACCGAGGACCCATCTACATAGGCGTACCACAATGGTTCTTTTCCCTCGGATCCGATGCCCGTAAGTTCCATTACAAAGTCCGCCAGGACTTGTGCCTTGATGGAGGGTCTCGGAGCGTAGGAAATGTCATACTCGGTGAGTTCTACGGCCCATTTTATTAACCTCCCCGATGATTCATGCTTATTAAGAATTGCCCTTAGGGGATGCTTTGTTAGCACTGTAATCGGGTGGGAAAGAAAGTAGGGGCGTAGCTTGCGGGCCGTAGTAACCAATGCTAGGACGAGTTTTTCAGTTAGGGTATACCTGGTCTCGGCTCCGAGGAGGGTTTTGCTGACGTAATATACCGGACGATGTTCTCCGTCTTGTTCTTTGACTAAAACATCGCTAATAGCCTCTTCTCCGACCGACATATATAGAAATAACTCTTCTTCAGGTAAAGGTTTTACCAGCAAAGGTGGTTTCAACATGTACCTTTTTAGTTCTCCGAGGGCTTCCTCGCACTGGGGGGTCCACTAAAAGTCCTTGACATTTCGAAGTATCTTGAAGAAGGGAAGCCCTTTTTCTGCTGACTTGGAGACGAACCGACTCAGCGAGGCCATTCTACCAGTCAGCTTTTGAACGTCTTTCACCGTCTTCGGGGTGGGTAGTCCCATGATGGCCTCTGCTTTCTCGGGATTTACTTCTATTCCCTTCTCCGTAACCATAAACCCCAAAAAGTTTCCTCCTCGAATACCAAAAGAGCATTTCCTAGGGTTAACTTTCATGCAAAAGTTGTTCATAATAACCAACGCTTTCCGTAGGTCCTCGGGATGTTCCTCAGCAGTAT
Organism: Linaria vulgaris; assembly: GCA_948329865.1. Taxonomy (NCBI): domain Eukaryota; kingdom Viridiplantae; phylum Streptophyta; class Magnoliopsida; order Lamiales; family Plantaginaceae; genus Linaria; species Linaria vulgaris. Next base: position 70,899,176 of record OX415251.1, read on the forward strand.
TACTTTTAACTACCGTGTCGTCCACGTAAACTTCTACTGATTTTCCGATAAGTTCTGCGAACATAAGACTTACTAACCTTTGGTAGGTAGCCCCAGCATTTTTTAGCCCGAAGGGCATGACGAGGTAACAGAATGTGCCTGCATCCGTAATGAAGCTAGTTTTAGCTTGGTCCACTGCCGCCATCGGGATTTGATTGTATCCCTGGTCTCCATCTAGGGTTGACAGTAGTGCACATCCAGCGGTGGAATCAACTAACTGATCTATGCTTGGTAAGGGATAACAATCTTTTGGGCATGCTTCATTGAGGTTAGTAAAGTCAACGCACATCCGCCATCTCCCTCCATGCTTTGGAACTAATACGACATTAGCTAACCACTCGGGATAGATAACTTCTCGAATTTGCTTCAAGTTGAGAAGGCATTGTATTTCAGAGTGAATGATTTTGTTACGCTCGGGTCCCATTTTTCTTTTCTTTTGTTGGACAGGTTTAGCTCCGGGCTTCACATTAAAAAAGTGCTGACATACCTTGTTGCTGATTCTCCCGGGCGGTCCTCCTTCCCATGCAAAGAGGTGATGGAATTGCTTGAGGAGGGAAATCAGTTGAACCTCTATTGCTGATGTCATGTGGGTACCCATTTTGATCACCTTCTCGGGGCTTCCTTCTACCAACTCTACCATCTTTAATTCTTCCACAGGTTGGACTCGTGTTTCCTCGGTCTTACGCTTTTTATTGTTTCCGAGGGAAGGTTCGTCTTCTTCCGAGGGGATGGCATTCATGCAACATTCTCTGGCTTTAGATTGACTTCCTCGGACCTCTCCGATTCCGGAAGAGGTGGGGAATTTCACTTTAAGATGCAAGGTAGAGGGGATAACTTCAAAGGCTCGAATGGATGGTCTCCCACAAATGGCGTTATATGTCCGTAAAGAAGCTTCCACTACCCAGAACTTGGTGGGTTCCGTTCTTCGAAAGGCTCCCTTTCCCCATGACATTGGAAGAGTCACGGTTCCGAGGGTATGGCAGGTCTCCCCAGAGAACCCTACCAAGGGGACTTCAGCGGTTTCCAATTTTTCTTGTTTCAGCCCCATAGCAAGATAAGTAGGCAAGAAGAGTACGTCCACAGAGCTGCCCGTGTCTTCGTTGGGTTTCATACCCGTAAGTGACAGCTGAAATAACTAGTGGGTCTTCGTGAGGGTATATTATGCCCGTGAGATCCTCGGGTCCGAAGGTAATGCTAGGCAACTTTGACTCTTGGACAGAGCAGACGGGGAATCCTTGCTCTGCTCGTCTGGCTTCTTTCAAATATTTTTTCTTTTTACTTTGGGACGTCATTGAAATTTCACCTCCTTCAATCATATTGATGGTTCGTCCTGACGGGGGATTGTTTTTATAAAAGTCATGTGGAGGAGGCAAACTCTGATACCCTGTCGTCCTCTCTCGTGAACTTTATCGACGGTCTTTGGTTCTCTCTTGGGGTCGTAGGCGTCCAACTGTCCTTTCTCGTGACCTCCGACTGGGCGTCCTTTCCTCTTCTTCTTCCTCTTCTTCTCTTCGTGACCTCTTCCATACGTTTATCTTGGGCTCCCCAAGATTATTTTCCTTGAGGTAATTCTTCAAGTATCCTATTTCTAGGAGACGAAGCACTTCTCTACGAAGGGTAGTACATTCTTCAGTGGTATGTCCATAGGTTTTGTGGTATTTACAATATTTCCCTGTGTTCTTGTCTCTGTTAGGAAATTTAACTGGTACAGGCCAGTGCAACTCGTTGTTGCCTCTCATTATATTGAGTACTTCCGGGGGAGTAATAGTTATCGGAGGTAAGGGCACGGGTCGGAGGAGTTTCTTAACCACCCCGTCCTCATCTTTACGCGGAGGAGGTTTTCCCTCTTTACCCTTTTCTTTAGTCTTTGCCTCTCTCTCTGCGCGCTCTAAGTGTTTATTATCCTCCTGCTCCATTTGCTTCTTCGTTCCTTCCGCCTCTTCCATCAGAATGTGGACTTCCGCCTTTTGCATAAGTTCATTCATATCCGTGACACGATTTCCCATAAGGTATCTGAAGAAATCCCCCGTTTGAAGTCCTTGAGTCAATATGTCCGCCATGATGGTTGGACTGAGTTGGGAACATCAAGCGCTTCGTCCGTGAAGCGCTTTATATACCCTCGTAGGGGTTCATCCTTTTTCTGTTTAATAGTGAAAAGATGTGTGGCGGACTTGGGGTACCTTCGATTGCAAGCAAATTGTCATACAAACAAATGAGCTAATCGGTCAAAGCTCGTAATGGAACAAGGTGGAAGGTGAGTGAACCACGCCTGAGCCCGCCCTCCGAGGGTAACAGGAAACACACGGCATAACACATGGTCAGGGGCGAAAGATAGGTCCATTCCGACCATATATTGATGGATATGATCCTGCGGATCTCTCCCATCAGCTTCTCTGGTATATAGCGGGATATTAATGGGTCGCATCCCCGATGGGACAGAGGCTAAGGCAATTTCAGGAATGAAATGAGAGGTCTTGAAGGTAGGATCCTCCTCGGGGGCCATGGTTTTCTTGAGGTCACCCAATTCTTGTCGCAAGTCATCCATCATTCCCCATAAGGAGTGCTCAACATCTCCTCGATACTCCGAGGGACGGGAAATTTCTCCCCGACCCCTCTCTGGGGTTCTTTCATGACAAACACACCTTCGGGACGTTTGTCGAGGTTCCTGGTGCCAAAGAATTGAGTTTGGGTTCCACGCCGCCTGGGGTGTGTCTCATTCCGAAGGGAAATTTCTGCCCTCGGGGAATATAGAGGGCATGTTTCCGAGATGTCCCCCCTCCGGATACCCGTGTAGCATCTACAAGTCTTTCATAGACAGATCGGGGAATATTAATAAAATCTCTCGTACCTGATTCGTGATTTGACAGAGTTTCTTCCGAGTCGCTGTGATGAATGGGAAGGTTTTCACTTTCGAAGAGATCATCCATCCTAGTCGATGTTTGCTGAATTCTCTCGAGGACAGATATTATGGCGTTCCCACAGACGGCGCCATTTTGTTAAAAGGTTTTGGAGTTATTCCCTATTTAACAGAAGATATTTATATTGGGTTAGAACGCCCTGCCCGTGATTCAAAAACAATAATGGATGGAAATAATTGGAAATAACAAGGGATGCAAGAATATTCCTTCCTTTATTCACTGAACTTTTCCTCCCTTTTACCTTTGTATGAATGTGTCAAGTTGTCCTTCTTCTACTGATCACCTCCCTTTATATAGATTTTGGTAGGGACAGGTGTCATTGTGCATGTGCTTTAGTAAAGACAGGTGTCGTTATATTGATACAGGTGTAAAAATTAGGATAAGGTTTATCTTTCAGTCTACTAGATGCTAACTAGACTAATCTTTATGTCTTCCGATGGCTCCGAGGATCTCTGATGCATGGTTGTTTTGGGGGCATTACTCTTCCAAGGGGCTATTCTTTTGTTGATAAATAATTAGGATGCTCATCCGGGGGTATCATGCTTTAGCATAAGTGTATTCGGGAGTAGGGACTGATGTATATGCCTTCCGAGGGGTTTTATTTCTCTTTCTTGACTCGGGTCCGTTCTTCAATGATCTTAGGGTGATCTCCGAGGGCGTAGTGTGATCTCCGATGGCGTGATATGATTTCCGAGGGCGTGATATGATCTCCAAGGGCTTGATTTGCTCTGCTTGAAATGATATTTCTTCGTCTAAGTCCTCGGAATATATTATCCGGGCGCTCTGTTATTCATTTCTGGTTTTTCTCCGAAAATGGGTCCTCGAGTGATGGTCCGAGGGCAGTTCACATTGAGGAGTGTTCAGCAAGGAAGTTTTCTTGTAAGTTCGTGGGACTCGGGGTCCGTTGTGGTCCCTCTTGGCGCATTGGTGGATATCGGAGTTGCGCGGATCCACCGGGGTTTGCTTTTTTTCCGATGCCGCGTTGTTATTTGTTTTTTACTCACCATTTGACTTTCCAAGGGACGCTTATATCCCTCCCCGTGTGCTCTTTTATGCCTTCTTAGGTCAGTGACCGAAGGGTAGGGCAACATCCGAGGGGGCCTCCTTATTAGGAGTGGGTACATCTCATCGGAAGTACTCGTGACAATAGTATTGTCCCTTTATTAATTCCCATAATTAGGATTAACCTCTTCCTTAACCTTTTATTTATTTTTATGGTTAACACAATAGTTTGATCAAAGAATTAAAATTTTAAAATTTTGTCTTCGATTTGGTGGGAATATAAAAAAATTCAAAAAATACAGAGATTTTGAATTTATGGATGAGATTTTACCATGTTTTTAGGAGGATAGATAAGATTAAAAGCAGCATAATTATTAAAAATTCCTTAGATCTTTGTCTCTTTTTACTCAATGAACTATAACTTTTCGGACCGTCATTTTGCCCTGTAACTTTAAAAATTTCGACTGAAAATGCCCTAATCGGGCTTTTTGCACTAGTGGCAGCCACATCACATCCCATGTGGCAAAAGTGCATCACACCGTGAACAAATCACGCGTGACACCGTTGCAAACAAACAAAAAAAAAACTAACACGCGACTTTACCTTAACTTTAGTTCAAGAAACATAAAATCTCAAAAATATTTCACTCTAGAACAAAACCCTTAAATCAAAAGAACCAAAGAACCCTAATTCCCGAAATTCACTAAACCTTCATCAATTTATTCGAATTCGAATCCTAGAGGTGGCATGCGATGTCGGAAATAACTAATGTCGCGAACTTTGATTACAAGTGAGGAAAAGTGGCGGTCACGGCCTCTCTCAGACCGATGGTAACCACAATCGTCGATTCCATTGGTGTTATAAGGCAAAATTTGGATGCAGGTTGTTTATATGGATTGATGAGCCTCTATGTGAGAGGGCATTGAGTTGTAATACCAAACCTAAGGAGAAGGACTGAAAAAGCCGAATCCAAATTCAGGGTAATTGGAAAATGCACAATCTGACTCCGAGCTTATAAAGAAGAACTCATAATTCGAGATCATGAACAATTAGCTCATGAAGAAGAACAAGAATATGGAAAAGATTGTTCACAATCTCGAATGCTGAAACATGAGTTTGCGGATAGTTATAGTTTTTTTATATTTGTGTAGCGTTGTATGGAATGGTGTTCCTATTGTAGTTTTTGTTGTTATTGCTAAATAGGTCTTTTAGTGTTAAGGTTGTTGATTAAGGATGGTAAGATTGTTTGATAAGGTTGCTTAGGTTGGTTGCTAAGGTTAGTTTAAGGTTGTTAAGGTTGGTGTAAGGTTATCTTTTCATGTATTGAAAATTGTTATTTGCAGTAGATTCCACTATTATTGTTGTTGATCATTGTTGTTAAGGTTTATTTTTTAAGGTTGTGAAATACTAGTGTCACAATCAAGATCTAACATAACTCTGAATTGCATGAGAAAATAACCAAATACTGGTTCTAACAATGCTAAAGTACATTGATGAACAATAGTTGCAAATGATGTCAAGAACCAATTCATATTCTAAAATGAAATAAGTCGCTAAACAAGGTGAATAAAAGAAGTAATTGATGTGAAGAACCAATTCAAGATAAAACCCAAAAGCACGGCAAAACTTAGGCCAAAATAAAATACTATCAAAATAAAATCCAGACACTAAAATAAAAAATAAAAAATTAACAAAGCACGTTGCTCTACCTCATTGTCCCTTATACTCACACCTCACCACCATCACCATTAGCAACCTCATCATCTGACTCTAGTACTATTACTTCGGGTTCAGGCACCTATTATTCCATATCTTGAACCACAATTGGCTCCTCCACATTAATTCCAACCTATTCTCGATCAAGCACAATCCAGATCAATAAACAACTTATACAACAGTTGAACATTTGCAAGACTATACATTCAAAAGTACGGTTCAAAATGTGTCTCCTGCCAAAACTGAAACTAATCAAAATGAAGACATGCAAGTTAATTATTATTTGAAGAAGTAAGGGAAAGAGTTAAGTGATTAATTCTCTCTTGTGTTCTTCGTACTATGGACCCGTTGTCACATTAAAATCAGGGCCATGTGTATGAAAACTGGGTAAATTGACGAAATTTTGAAATAGTCAGTGAAACACGCCTGATCCAATTCAAACTTTATCAATCTCAACTGCCTCATCAACTCCCTCATATCCCTCAATCGATGCCTTTCACCATATTTAACAAGCCTTTGCAAAAAGAGGGTCTTGGGAAAGCGAGTGAAATATGGATCGGTGTTTAGCAACTGCAACTTCATTGAACTTGTGATAATCATTTTAATATTTTCTCTGAATTGACATTAATAACAAAACGGGAAGGAGATGACTGTTGCTAAATAATGTATGTGTATGGTGCTTTAAAGGCGTGACTTGTGACAGTTGAGTTAGAGAGAGGGAGATAAAGCCTTTTTCTGAATCGACATGCATGTGGTTGTGATCGTTGAGTTTGGGGAGGGAGGTGACATGTCTGTTTAGTTCTCATCGTTGTGTTTGAACATTAGTTGCAACTTGTTGATATCTGGTTATTAAAGTTGTTGTAAGTTTGTGAATGATGGTTTTGAAAACTTTAATTAGTTGGTTTTAGGATGATTATGATTGTTGCAAAATGGAACTACTAAATGGTTAATACATAAATAAAAAAAAATCAGCCAATCAAGATTAGAAGAAATGCTTGACATGAAACTAAGTAACTGGAAATGAATATGATAGCAGTACTAAGCTTCAAATAAGTAACATTCACAAAATAGATTGTACCAAAACTATATAAATGAAAACCGCACAAAATGACAACTGGTCTAATAGTACTAAACATCTATTCATTATCAAGACTAAGATCTAATCATTCCAGTTACTGTTTGCTTTTTGTCTTATTCCCCTTTGCTTTCCCCTTCTTGCCCTTCTCATTCATCTCTTTTACAATAGATTCCAGATTATCCATCTTCACATACTTCTTGCCTTCCTGCATGAATGTGGGTGCTGAAACTTGAACTTAAATGTTGATTGGTGGGTTATATTCACTCTCTTGGATCCCAAACATTTGTAGAGGCATTATGAAGTTTACACTCTAGCTCATGGTTGGTGTATGCATTGGTGGAGCTGTGTATGCATTGGTGGAGCTGTGTATGCATTGAGACAGTTACTTAGCTGTGTATGCATTGGTGGAGCTGGATCTTTATATTTCCTAGACAACATATCATTTAACTAACCTCCAGTCTCCAAGCTCAGATCATCTTCACTGTCAACTACATCATCTGTATTCATGCTCTTACTCACAGTGTTCTGTTGATAGCAATTTTTTTTTATAAGAATCCATGTTACATAATTCATTTCAGATATATCACCTTAGTCTAACTCGTTGACAGACTTGTTTTTTGTTCCCTCTATTTTGTTCCTTTACAAGAGGTTTCTGTGAGGATGTAACATTGTCCGTGCCAATCTTAAGTGGTGTAGTGTCGCTTCCACCTGCACCTTCCATGTATGCCCTTGTGCCTCGATTTCTATGGCATGTGGTGTGTTAATTCCAGCTTTTACTTTTTTACTTCTTGTACTCATGCTAATTGATCATTTTATGTAAAACAATATCAATACCAGTAATGAAAAGAAGTATGCCAAATTTATAACATAAATTCATTTACCATTTCTACTTGTCTCTTTTGACCAACAAGGTCTCATTAGTTCCTCATATTTCAATCTGATGTGTAGCCACAGAATAAACTGCACTAGTCTCATTGGTTCCACCTATTTCTGGCTGATTTGTGGCATCAGAATAAACTGCAGTAGTCTCATTGGTTCCACATACTTTTGGCTGGTTTTTAGCATCTGAACAAACTGCGGTAGTCTCATTTGTTCCACCTATTTCTGACTGATTTGTAGCATCAAAACAAACTGCATCTGCACCATCATTCACAATTCATTGCTGGACATTGGCAGTTGCATTCTTATCTACAATCCCCATTTTCCTACAGAAAAAGTAAATCTAAAGTATGAATTGCTAGAACTATTAATTGACTTCACAACTGTGTATCAATTATGCCACACTTATAGTAGGTTGGTTTATAACTGTTGATGCACTGTGCATGCTTCTTCTTCCACAAGTTTCTGCACTTTGTCCTTGTCCTTGTTTGCCACATTTTTTGCACTTATTGCCTGACTGCTACCTCGGCATTCTAGTAGGCTTCTTCTTTCTAGTCTTAATGTGTGTAGGACTGTAGGTTCATCATGCCTCTCTTTTTGGGTTTTTGGGTCTCTTTGCATGTCTACCATAATTGACAGGCAATGGAGGAATATACAGTCTTTCTCCCCATAGCTCTACCCTTGGCACCCCATATATCATAGGTTGATAGGCTCTCAGATACATTTCTCGAGGGTACGAATTAGACACCCAATCAGCTACTTGTTGTCCTTTATGTAGTATAGCACATGCAACATGCTTGCAAGGGATAACTGTTAGATCCCATCTCCTACATGTGCAAGTCCTATTTGACAAGTCCACACAATGTGGACCACCTCCACTCAGTAGTGTGATCTGATAGTGCATTTAAGTTAAATTTCCTCGGATATAATCAGAAAAATTAAGCTTCTGGATCAAGTCATGAATATTATAGCAAAGATATGTCATATGGTTCTTGGTTTCAATCAGGCCAAATTCTGTGCAACTTTGTCTCTGTTTTTCATAAGTCTTTCCATTAAGTATTCCCATACCACTCTAACATGGTGATGATGGGCTTCTCTCTTGCTGGCAACATTATACTGTTAAATGTTCCCAGCAAATGTTTAGAATTAAGTCACAACTGGCATTTGTGGCGAAGTGTGACTTTGACAGTTCAATGATGGCTTGTTATTGAATTAGTTTCTAGATTTTGGACTGAGGTTTTGAGCTTTAGCGGTGAAGTTTTGAAATATTCTACAATTATCTTATCGGTAACATACTATACTCTATCACTATATGGCTTTCCCCTAAATCCAACATTGAAAATATTATGAATCAAGTGTCTTACACAATATGTATGCGTTGTAGCAGGGAACACCTCACTAAAGGCTTGGATTAGACCTTTCAACTTGTCTGACATGAAGGTCAGATGATGGTGTACTGATAGCCCCAAGTCTTCTTTCAAAATGCCAAGAAACCATACCCAATTGACATAATTATCTCTTGACAAAACAACATATGCAATTGGGTATATACTATTAGCGGCATCCACACTTACTATAGTTAGAAGTACCCCCCCCCCCTCATTTGGAGCAGTAAGATGGGCACCATCCACCCCTATGAAAGACCTAAAATAATTTTTGAACCCTTCATTCAAAACATTAAAGCATACATACATGCATGTAAGCATGTTGTCCCATGTCTCATTTAACCTTATTATGACAGTTGACCCTAGATTTACTTTCTTCAGTTGATCAGCATAGTTCTACAACCTACTATACTAATATGCAAGCTTTCCCGCTAGCTTCTCAAGTGCTAATCTTTTTGCCTTATATGCCTTATTTAGTGAGACATCTACCCTCATCTCTGCAATACAGTCCAACATAAACCCCTTTGTCTTTTTGCTAGGATTAGTCTTTAACTCATTAAATGTATCTTTCAAATAACCAAGTTGACTTTATACTCTTCACATGAAAGGTATCAGCACAAGAGTGAATAGGTTAGTACTCCTTGATCTGGAATGTTTCCTCATACCTCAACTTTAATGTTGTTAACCTCCAAGAACAGTCCTCATTTTTGCATCTAGCATACATCCTTCCTGGGTCACTTTTCTTAATCCACAGACACCTTCTTGTTGCAATTGCATGAGATTGTATTGCAAACTTGATCTGTTTTTTTCTTTGAAACTAATTTCTGATTCAAAAAATGGGTTAAATATCTTATCATCATTCAATATTATAGATCGCTTTCTCCTACCACCATCTGCATCATAATCACTGAAATCCCATCTAACCCTTCTCTCATTTGTAACAACATCAACTTTATTAGTCTCAGAATTAGAATCATCCATCACAATCAAAGAATTACCCACTCTTACTTCAAGTTCTTCAACTTCTTTATCACAAGTTATATCTACATACTGTTCCAAATCCAAATCATCTCATCACTTGAACTTATCAACATATCATACTCACTGTCATCCCTATTAGCATCAAGCACACCTAGTCTCTGATTCTTGTCATCCCATGAACCCTATCCCCCTTGTGTTGCTTCTGCAACTCTTTGTGTCGCTTCATCAAATCTTTGTGTACTATCAATATCACCCACAACCTGTGTTTCTTCAATGTCTCTCATAGTGTCATCTTCATCAACAAACACACAACCCTCCAATACTGCTCTGCTAATATTTATGACATCAGCCCATCACACATCTCATGTGGGTACCTCCTCATTCACTTCAACAGTTTCAAGAACATGAACTTCATCACCATTGTGAGGATCTATGAAATTTGCTTATGGCCTAAAGAAGAGACCCTCCTCAGTTGTATTATTCAACACTTCATCACCTTGTATCAATTTAAACCTATCCATAACCCTTAAATAATACTTCTATGGCCGTAGTTCATAGTTTCAATAGATATTATCTAGCATCTCTAGACAAATATCATATCTACATAGTCAAACTTACACCGATAGCCATTTGTGTATTCATCATGTGGAATATGTGTGAACACCACCTTGAAATAGTGTAAGTGTTGTGCACCTACTCTCTAGATCTGTAAAAGACAACAAACTAACTAACAATTGCATAACTAGATTAAAATAACCACTAAAATGATTAAAACCTAATAAAGGACAAAACCTTATCATAGTGGTGGACCATTAATAATACTAAAACTAATAAAGGACAAAATCTTTTAATAGTGGGGGACCATTAACAAAACTAAGCTCTATTCAATCAAATAAACAATGCTAAGATATGGGGGATAGTGAAACACAAAATATTGTAACATGGGGTGACAATTTGCACTCAAAATACCAATAATCAGCTAAAATAATAGTGAAACCCTAAATCACCACTATAGGAGGACCACTACCACTAAACTATCATAAATCACACAATTTAACAACATAATTATATCCTACATCCAAGAATATTTACAAACAATAAAATCGACAACACCTCAAACAAATTTATCAAAAATCTTTAAAATCAACAACCCAATTGTATACTACGTCTAAGAATGTTCCGGTGAGACCGAAAATACGGCATGGTGCTTTATGTTAGAGACAAATTGTAGTTCAGTTGGGGAGTTTTAGAAATCGCAAGTGGTCTCCTCTTAGGGTTTGTGTAATTAAGGAACACTACAACAAAAATGGCCTATAGTGGCACCCTGCTAGTGACATTTAGTTTAAAATGTCAAAATAAACTTCAAGTTTTGCCCTTCAATTTATTATTTTTGCCCTTTAATTTATATAAACTTCAAGTTTTGCCCTTTTTTCTTACCGGGCTTTTTTTTTGCCCGTTAACTTTATTTTTTTGATTTAATTTTGCCCGGTGGGCTTTGCTGAGGGCTGAGTCGAATCCCAGGTGACGTGGCAATTCACGTGGCGTACAGACGACGGCCATGTGGCGCCACGTCAATTTTTTTTATTTACTCAACTTGTAAAAATTAAAAATAAACTAATATTCAAAATTATATTTAATTTTATTATACATTGATCTAAATTTAAAAAAATAGTATCAATTCAAGTTTACTTAAAATGTTTACTAAATTTATATTTACTAATAAAAACTAAAAAAATATTTATATTTACTAGTAAAAATTAAAAATAATTCTTTTTAGTAGTAAAAATTTAAAATAAATTAATATGCAAAATTATATTTAATTTTATATATATTGATCTAAATCATAAATTTATTTTTTACTAATAAAAATTTGTATTTACTAATAAAAATTTATATTTACTAATAAAAACTTATATTTACTAATAAAAGTTTATCAAAAAATGTTTAATAAATTTATATTTACTAATAAAAATTTGTAAAAAGTTATAATTACTAGTAAATATTAAAAATAAATATAGTAAAATTATACATATTTTTTTTAATAACTTAATTTCTCAATAAAATAATAAACTTAATCAAACACCACCAACACCACCCCCAACCCTCAAGCGGCCGCACCACCCCCATTGCCGCCGCCACCCAACAAATCAAACACCACCAACACCACCCCCAACCCCCTAGCGGCCGCACCACCCCACTGCGAAGTCGACGTCGATTTCCGTCGTGGTCGCGGCGACAACAAGCGCCGTCGAATCACATGGATTAAAGCGAAAAGTGAATTTTGCTTTCGGTGAATTTTTGCTTTGATTTTGATTTTTGTGAATTTTGATTTTCGCCGCTGATGGTAATTAGTTGATTTTGATTTGATTTCTGTGAATTTTGTTGTTAATTGTTAGTTATACAATGAGGTTGATTTTGGATTTTTGTCGATTTGTGGATTTTCAGATTTCGGATTTTGTTGTTAATTGTTAATTGGTGGATTTGACTAGTCGATTTGGGTTTGAGGGGGATGATGGTGGCTATTGAGAGGTGGTCGTGGTGAAGGGGAGGTTGGGGAAGATGTGGTCGTGGTGCAGGGGAGGTCGTGGTGGCTGTTGAGAGGTTGTCGTGGACTCGTGGTGCGAGGGTAGTGGAGGAGAGTGGGGTGAGGTCGGGGGAGGTTGGTGCGTGGTGGTGGTGGTGATCAGAGAAGAAGAAAAATTTCTTATTCTTTTTCTTTTTTTTCTTTTTAGACGAAAAAAGTTGTTATAATTATTTTTTTGTTTAAATAAAAAAGAATGATGTGGTGTCCACGTCAACAGCCACGTGGGTTACCACGTCACCTGAGCTTTGACTCAGCCCTCAGCGAAGCCCACCGGGCAAAATTAAATCAAAAAAATAAAGTTAACGGGCAAAAAAAGCCCGATAAGAAAAAGGGCAAAATTTGAAGTTTATATAAATTAAAGGGCAAAAATAATAAATTGCCCTCAAAATAAACTAGTTAGATGGCCTTTTTTTATGTCGCTATATCCAATACATTAGTGACATTGACTTATAATTATTAATGGCATTGGTTTGAGAATGCTACTCGACATTTATATGAAAGTATTTAGTCTATCTTTCTCCAATGACTAGGGGTGCGCAAAACAATTTAGATGGCTTGAATCACTGATATTCGTATCGATTGGTACAGATTGTTTACTAAATCATTTTAATAATTTGACAAACGATTCGTTATAAGCTACCAAGTTAGAGTTTGATACGATACTTTTGATTTATATGTCGATAATCAAATCGTGTCGAATTACTGAAATATGGAAAGAAATGTTTATATTAAAATGCTCTATCAAAGTTTGGGACTTCAAAGTTGTATTATCTTTAGGGATAAATGCATTAAACCCCGTGAACAATGCAGGTTTTTGCGTTTTCGTCTTTAAACTAAATAAATAAGCGTTTTGCCCCCTAAACTATGCAATTCTGTGCGATTTGCCCCCTGGCCAGGTTTTCGGCTATTTCTGGCCATTCTTGGCCGGAATTTTCCCCCTTACCCGACACATATGTGTTGTACTAGATGTACTTTAATAGTTAATGACAAAAAGTGGGCGAAAAAACACCTCGAACGGGACATATTCTGGCTAAAATACATTGAAGAGGAAATCACATTTTAGCCGGAATATGTCCCGTTCGAGGTGTTTTTTCGCCCACTTTTTGTCATTAACTACTAAAGTACATCTAGTACAATACATATGTGTCGGGTAAGGGGAAAAATTACGGCCAAGAATGACCAAAAATAGCCGAAAACCCGGCCAGGGGGCAAATCGCACAGAATTGCATAGTTTAGGGGGCAAAACACTTATTTATTTAGTTTAAGGACGAAAACGCAAAAACCTGCATAGTTCAGGGGGTTTAATGCATTTATCCCTTATCTTTTTTACCTAAACAACGTAGCGGTCAAAGCAAGAACAAGAGGAGCTTTTTTTTTTCTTCTTGAATATCATAAGGTATTTAGGATTTATTGATGGTTAAAGTATGGAGTTATAACTGTAAGTTTATGATATCTTATTCGGCATATTGCTTGCTTTATTTGTTTTTCCCCATTCGAGTATTACTTTGGTAAGACACTATAATGATAGGTTTTTTAATCTATGTTTTTAAATAAGGTTTGGCAAAAACACCGAATCATCGAAAGTACCAAATTGAGCTGGATAAATTATCGAATCGTATCGAACTAATTGGATTTGGCGAACAATCCAAATTTTTAAAGTATCGAATAAACTATTTATGAAAATATCGATTATTGACACTATAATATCGTTTTGCACATCCCCTATAATTAATGTAATAGTTGAAAACTCTTGTTAGTTCAAAATTACACGCTATATTTTAAATATTTTTAAGAAAAAAGTGAAACTGTCTAAAAATCAAAGTCTCCTCCTTTATGACAAGAAAATGATAAACTTTTGTTAATATATGGAGAGTAGTATAACAAGCTCTGAATAAACTATTATTGAATTAACAAATGAATAAGGAAAAGAAATAGAACATAAAATTTAGTTGTTAAAATAAACTAAAATTATTTATCAAACAAAAAAGACTAAACTAAAACAAAATCACAAACACGATTAGTAATGTATATACATCTAGATATAGCTATATATATGTGATAATATTAAATTGTATATGAGATTTTATTATACTCATGAAAAAATTAACATATGTCCACTTCTTTTTTTTATAATATAACACATGTTCACTAAGACTTCATCTCCCTAGTTGTAGTAACAAAAAGAGAAAACGAAAATACCAAAGTGTAGTAAGAACGTTTCTTCCTCTTCATTCTACTTTCTTTTGCAGCTCTCTTCCCGTAAGCTAGTCTTTTAGAATACTTGTTATCTGTTTCTATTGGTAAGTTTTCATAATTTTTGTTACCTTAATTAGTTTTTTAGAAGTTTTCAATTTTGGATCCACTTGCATATCGGATCTTTTCAGTTAGGGAAGATAACTACGACATTCTTCCCCCCGTACTATCAAAAATTCAAAATTATTATAGGGAATTGTTAAATTATATGCGGTACACTCCACCTAATTGGGGCTCTTATAAAGGATGGTGATTTACTGCTGACGGTAAGTTAAGTCACTTTGAATCAAAAAGATTTAAAGGATGAATTATCTGGCATTTGTATTGGTGACATGCGATAGATGTGGTTACCTGTTTTGCTTATACATCTGTTTTCATGACATATTGAGTGTTGGAGTCGTAAAGTTTAGTTTATAGTATGATGAACGTACCAATTCAGATAGAAAATAATGTTAACTAATTATTTCATGATGGATGTTGATTTGTATATAGTTGGGTGACTTTAATCTCATGTGTAAGCCCGGGTTTTGCAATATGTTGCATGGACACATAATTGATAGGTACAAATTGGTTTTTAAAGGGTTTCTATACATATATAACTTGGATCTGAATACAAATTCAATAACATGTCAGGGATTACTTTACTACCGATGAGTTTGGTATTCTGTTATCATTGTAAACAAATTATGTAGATTTTGGTATTTTGTTATCTAGCTCCAATACTAAGGATGACGATGAGTCCCGATCCCTGCATACAATTTCGTCTGAGTGAAGATGCATGCAATGACAGAAATCACCCTCGACAATTTAGAAGTTGTATTTGTATATATAGTATTATGTACATTTCAAAAGTACTAGCAGAGTGACCAGATACATCTATAACTTGTTTGAAAATAAGATCATACAATTGCAATGATGCCAAACCATATGTTACTGAATTAGATTACATTTTAATTCATGGTTGGGATAGCTACCGACCCACTTCTTTTGGTGGTGTTCTTGCGGTATTATAAGCAGTAATAGTGGTTTTGTTTTTAATCGAAATCAGCTGCAAGACGAAGCTGAAAAAAGGATTTACACAGATGCACGGTATTTGGGGTCGACCTGAGGATGATGGACTTTTAGAAGTTCAATATAATAAATATGGACAACCAGATGACGAAAATGTAATGAAATTGTCCAAATTTATTGGGACGCTTGTAAGAGATGGAAAGAATGTTCCTCTCTCGTATGAGAATTGGCACAAAGTACATACGGAGAATAAGGAAAGAATGTGAAAGATTTTTCAGGTGTGAGGGATTTCTTTTGGTGTCGATTTTCCAATAAGATATTTTATTTGTTTTTTGGTTGATTAATTTTACTTTTTGATAGACTAACTTTAATCTCGACAAATCTACCAAAAAATGGGTTATGGAAAAGTTTGGTAAAAATCTTAGGGACTGAAAACACCAATTCAAAAAAAATATTTAAGGAGGATCTAACGTTAGATGATCAAATGAAGTTGAAAGACCCAAGAGTGAGTGTCAAATATTTCGAATATTTAGTGATTTTTTCGTCCACTCGTCGAGCACAAGAAATCAGTGAAAGAAATAAGGCTAGTCGAAGAAGAGATGTTCATGCACGGGGGCACGTCGTTGTATTCTCTATCGATTCTTTACATTTGTTTTTATAGTTTTTTTTTTGGTAAAATGAGAACTGTTTTTATGTTTGTTATTAAATACAGATAAAGCAACTTGGACATACACCTTCACGTGCTAAATTATTCAAGCATTACTTTACAAAGAAAGATGGCTCAATAAAGCGAGTAATTGTATGTAAAGCACATAATTAATTAATACTTTTATTTTTAATTAAGTTGCCCACCCCAGATGCGACCGTTTCGTAGGCTCGGAAGGTCGGTCATTCACACATGGCGTTATATGTCCGAGAGGAAGCTTCCACTACCCAAAACCTGGTTGGCTACGTACGGCGGGTAGCGCCTTCCCCCCAAGACATTGGCAAAGTTACAAGTCCCACCGTTTGACATTGTTCTCCTGAGAATCCTATGAGGGGAACCTTTGCTAGTTTCATTTGGTTCTGAGGGATATCTAGGGCGAGGTACGCTGCCATAAAAAGCACATTGACCGAACTCCCAGTATCCACGAGGATTCTTCTTATTTCTGTACCAAGGATGGTGGCCGTAACCACCAGGGGATCCTCGTGGGGGTATACGACACCTAGTAAATCACCGGGCCCAAAAGAGATGACAGGTTGATCTACTAGTCGGACGGCGTAGACCTACAGCTTGTTATCCGCATTTCGTGCCTTTCGGATGTAGTTCCACCTCTCCTCTTTGGTTACAGATAGTAACCCTCCTTCAATCATGTTAACCGTGCGATCCGTGGGGCGTTTTTGCGATAGGTTCGCGGGGCAGAGGTAGCCGCTCCTCCTCTAGAAGTATCGGAGAGTTTCTTCTTACTTTTGGGTGCTTCCTCTCGTAACTGTTTCCCTGCTAGCTTTCCCCTGTCGGGCATCATGTATTTCTATAGAAAGCCAGGCCTAAAAGCTTGGAGATCTCTTGTTGAAGGTGGTAACAGTCGTTTGTTATATGTCCGTAGGCTCGATGGTAAGTGCAAAACTTTCCCATGCTTTTGAGCCTTTGGGGATCCTTAGCAGCTTGTGGTCATTTGAAGATACGGTCCTCTCCCATGATATCCATGACTTCCGTGGGAGTTATCGTCATGAGGGGGGGGAGGAGGAGGGGGTAAGGGCGCTAGCTCTAGGTTTTCTTAACTCCCTCCCTCTTTCCTCTCTCATTTTCGTCTATTTTTTTCATTTCCTTTGCGAGTGGAGGAGGTCGGATCTCGGGAGGCCTCTGCAGCTTTCAGGACCTTTTGTGTTTCTTCCAGCTCTGTGAAAGACTCAGCCTTTTGCATCAAGTCTTCCATATTAACGGCTCAATTCCTTGTAAGTTGCAAAATCTCCTGGTGGCAGTCCCTTAACGATGATGTCGGAGAGCATGCTCGGATCGATGTGGGAAACTTCACCGATAGCGTGCCAGAATCGTCTTATGTAGTACCTGAAGAGACTCGTCCGCCTTCTGTCGTACATTGAATAGGTGTCCACATGTCTTGGGAAAGACCATGTTGCACGCAAATTGTCTTACGAAAATCTTAGTTAGTTGTTCGAAGTTGTGGATCGTCTTTAGGGGAAGTTGGGAGAACCATGATTGGGCTCGTCCCATGAGGGCCGTCCAAAATACCTGACATATTACGTGGTCAAGAGGCAATGCAAGGTCCATACATGCCAAGTATTGGTTGATATGATCATGGGGGTCACGGTCGTTGCTTTCCCCTGCGTAAGTCGAAAGTCCAGACGGCTTCATGGCAAGGGGAACAAGGAGTCTACTATATGACATGCGAATGGTGTCCCTCGATACGTTACCTCCTCCCTTGGGTTGAGTTTGCGTTGGATTTCATGCAACTCTCTTTGCATCTAATCCATCATTCCTCTCAAAGTGGCCTCGAGAGACGGCGAATGCTGGAGCCTACCTAGGGGCTCGGGGTAGTAGGGCTCGTGTAGGTCTGGGGGGTTCCAAGCTGCCTCATGAGGACAAGGTGGCCATGCTTTTGGGGGTGCATCAACCGAGCTTGTTGTGTGCAACGACAGCGATCCCCTTCTTCGGTGAGGAGGAGCAGCACGATGTTGCTACGTGGCGAGCCTTCGGATTGAGCCTGCAGAGGTGGCGCGGATTGGTGGTGAGGTGAATTCTTCTGTTCCTCAGAGCGGTTCCTGTCGAGACCCCGACCATTCTCCGAGGTCGCTCCTCCATTTCTATTAAATCGAGCAAACATGTTGCGGTACATGTCCCAAGGTACTTGTACATAACCAATGACGGTTCCGGCCTCCTGCTGTGCCGCCGCCGCGACTTGTGGCATCAGAATGCTTGTAGCCTGGGATATAAGGGCACCGGTAGCGGGTGGTACAGGTACATCATGATTTGGTGTTGGGTCATTAGGCTCCGGGACCTCCTCTTGAGAGGGCGGAGGGCTCTGGTGCCCCTCCGTTTCAATGTCGTGGTTCTCCATCGACTCGTGTTCCAGATTTGATCGAGATGATGCGCATGATGGGACTCTTCTAGCTCTTTTCTAGCCATGCAATTTTCCTCCATTTTTTCTCACATAACTTAAAGCGTTCCCACAGACCGCGCCATTTGGTGATGCTATATCGTCCGGGCCCGTGAGGTCAGAATATTCGGTGATATTGTCACTTAGTTTTGTTCAAAATGATAATCACTGGAAAAAATGAGGCGTTGTTATTTTATTAAGGATTTTAAGCGAATTACAAGTGGGGCGTGTAGTGAGATAACTAAAGCTAGTAGAGTGTTATATTTCTAAGTACAATGATGCTAAGATTTTAGCAGAACTTGTACTGATTTTGTGTGTATGGGTGAACTTGTAGACTTCAGACTTGTTCTTATGGTGTTGAAAATGTGAGCTATTTATAGGGTAAACCCTGAGATCTTCGGCCAATGGGAATTGGTCTTTCCGTCTTAACTCTGGTTGGCTTTGGCGTCCAATGGTGTGAGGGTCTTATGTGCTAATGTGGGTCGTGTGTCAAGGATGACCAATTGCGTGAGTCGACTTCAGTTCATCTGAGCGGGTATTGAAGGCGTATGCTTCAATGGTCTTTAGAGGTGGTTTTGGACCAATGAGAGAGAATTAGTCTGCCACAATATTTAGTCTGCCCCGGTAAGAGTTGTCGCCTTCTGCTCCAATGGATGATTCAGGCCAATGAGGCGTGGTCTTCGATTATAATGATGGTGGTTGGGAGTTATGTTGAGTAAGGGTGGTTGGCACATCTGCCAAGCCTGGTCGTGCTTGAGGCTCTGCCTGGGTGGTTTGACGATTCTCTTGGTCGTTTGTCTTGAGCGGGACCCGTGGGGTCGTTCTTCGTAGTTGCATGATTATCGAGCTATCTCTTAGACCATACTTTGAGCGGTCTTGACCCTTCCTTGTATTCACTTGTGTCCTTAATGTTTCAGTATTGTCCTCCTTCTTCCTTGATATTTTGGCTAAGTGTTGGATTTTACCACCCCAGGGGTCCCCTGTGGGGCCCGTGTGGTTCGAGTGGTACTTAGTCGTTCAAAAAGTGTCTACTCCTCGGCCTAGGGGTTCCATGGTCTTTCCTTATGGGTACCCGAGGTTTAGACTGACTTTAGGTCATAGGGAAAGGTGTACCCCAGTCTTTAGATCGAGTTGTATTCCCTTTTTAGGGTGTGGACCAGTCGACACCCAGGGGTACCTTCTCTAGGTGTCTGGACCGAATACCCTCTTTGGGGTGTTAGTTGGTCGTGACTCGGGGGTACCTTCTCCGGATACTGGTTCGTATGCCTTTATTTGGGTAATAGTTGGTCGTGACCTGGGTGTGCCATTCCTCCAAACCTTACTCGTTTTTGTGGGGTATCCTTTTTTCGCCCATGTCCGAGGGCGTGGCAGATTATTCATCATCACTTATTATTAAAAGTTCATCTAAAATCACCTTAAACAATGTATTTTTTTTCCTCAAACTATTTCTTTTTTTATAAATGTTACGAGATTTACTATCGACGGAAAAAAAAAATCACGCGGATGAAATTTGTTAACGGGTCTAGTAAGACCCTTACCCATTTAACAGGGTAGGGTATGGGTCCTGAAAATATGGTCTTCAATGGGTCTTGGTCAGGGCAGGGTAAAGGATCCGACCCATGATTAAACACAGGGTCTTGGTAGGGTTTGGGTAATGGTAGGTTAAAACCTTGCACATTGCCATACCAAAGTGCAACTTTTAACTCACAACTCTAAATATGGATAGGTAGCCTCATACTCAATTCCTTTGAATACTCGTACATTGTGATAGATCAGAGTTGAGGATTGTATGTGACACAAGAGTCTTAACAAGCTACTTTCTCCTAATAACTTCAAAATATAGTGTTAGATGTTGTGATATTTAACTACTATCGACTTTAAGTCAAAAAAAGGTAGTAATAACTAAAAGTCTATAAAATATGAAATATTGAGATCAAGATATTACGATCAATGGTTGACGAGGTTAAAGAGGATTTTTTGTTGGTGATATTTATAAATTACCGGACTACAATGTTTTATGTTTTATACAGACTACTGATATACAAACTCTAAAGCACCTCCATTTGAATGTGTCATGTCAATTAAGTTGTGTACTATAACAAAATAACCCCCCTCTAATTCAACTCAAAACTACCCCCCCCCCCCCCCCCCCCCCCCCAATTCTAAGTCAAATCTCAAGGAGATCGTTCATAACATCCGCTAATAATAGTCTTGTAATAATATTACTTTGGATCATTCAAGATTACATGACTGCTCTCTCTCATTTCTCACAAATCAATTTCAGTACTCCGTCACATAATTTCATGTCTAGTGCACACAAAAAAAAATCTTATAAAGGCACGATCTCGACAAAGTACATTGCGGTTTCCATGCATTTATGGTATCCAATTAGCATGAACATGTCAGACACAATCCTTTATAATTTTGATGGGATCTTGAGAGAAATCGGCTCATTGTTTGGATCAAAATTTGTACATTATCATGGTTATTAAATGTTCAAGGATCAGAAAAATACAACCATGATTCACAAAATTCCCCTATATTGAAATTCATGATCTAAAACATAAAATTAAAGGTTTATTGATGATCAGAAGATTGAAAGTCGAACGATTATTTTAATTGTTCATGAGATTCTATAAAGATAAATGAATCGAAAGAATTTTCAAGTGTTGGGTCCTTTGTTATATACTAGATCTCGAGTCCACGCTATTTGGAATGAATTGCAGCGAAACACAACTTGATTGTTAGACTTTTAATTTAACGGTAGGAAATTCTAAATATGTAAATCGAGTGGGAGCAGATTTAACAGATATAAAACTTTCTGAAATGGAACATTTTCCATTTTCTATAATTTATAATCTTATAATATCTCTTTCAATTCACCAGATGCGGACTCGCATGCGTCGTAGTAAGAAACTTCTCTTATCGTATGCAAGCTCTCCTTTGTCTCTATATGATTGGGTGTGAATGCCATAAGCATATTTTTTTCTTTTTCACTTATTGAACTACTTTACATTTTGAAAAAGTAAAAGCCTAACTATAAAGGATGACCTCTCTCACAATTGAATTCCCTGTATCGAAATAGAATGGAAAACAAGGCTTGAACTCCTAATATATCTCATTTTTGATCACATTTGGATCTCTCTCTTGACTTTGACACCCTTGCAAGGTAAGGAAATAGCAGAGTAAGGTAGTCGGGTCAAATGTCCCGAGTTAGACTTTCCAAGATATCCTCGCTCGTAAGCATACCCTAAATGAGAAAGCAAATAGACTCGAACCTACACATTTTATGATTATGCATTCAAGAAAATGTCTAGTACTATTACTGTATTGCCTACAATGTATCGCTTCCTTATAATTTATCTGGCATGGAAGTTTCGGTCGTTCATCTCTAAACTCACAATTTACGATCACATGGAGCTCATTTCAACTACTTTGAGGTCCTGGCAAAAGTATTGCCAATGTCTTACACGAAAAGAGTTGATATAATTATAATGTATTAAAAATCTTGGCAACTGGTCATCGTATTGCTATAATGTACCATGTTGTATATATAAAAACAAAATCATAAATTTATCGCTTTTGAATATTAGGCTTATCGGCATACAATTCGTCGTATTCTAGCTTGATTCATAATGAATTATAGTCCGTTTTCCAAATATTTTGTTTTCGAGTAATGGAAACATGGGAGAGTATAATGTATCATATTTGCAACGAATGGCTCGTGGAATTCAGTGACTTGGTTCTCATAGCATATAAGAATTCAGAATTTTTTTTATAAATTTTTAATCCTTTCAATTTTTTTTTTCTCGGTAAATCACAGTTTTTCTAATCACCCTGTTTAATAAATAAAAATAACAAAGGGCGCCAATTCATTTCATTTCCTCTCCCTCTCTCTCTCACACACACATACACCAACATGAATTCACCTACACGTGAAATCGAATTGCACATGTAATCACGATTGATTCACTGCGCATTTTCACATTTTTTTATTGGAAGTGATCGATCGATTTATCGATCTAATATTCTTTTTTTTTAATTGATTGACCCTGAAATTGCAATCAAAGTAATTAACCTAATAAATGATCGATTAAAGTAACGATTGATTCACTGCATTACACACATGTCCATAACTAATTAAAGTATTTTTACACAGTAAAATGGCTGGATAAGGATACTTACAATTCCGGCCTATGGGTACCTAACTGCCTATCCATCTAAATTTTACATGTCCTTTCAGTATATTGGGTACTGACTACATTTTTGTTGGTAGAGGGCATCGATTGGACAGCAAAATTGCACGTTGTCACAGCAAAACAACGAGAGCTAGCACATACCGAGGTGGTTGGTAATGTCGTGGGTAATGTAGGCATAGAGAATGAAAATCTAAGTAGTTGGTGATGTTGTACATATAGCAGATGAGAATCTTGAACATGAAGTATATCATGACGCGGAGAATGCTGAAGCGGACATCGTGGGTGACGGGCATGTGGATGTCGTTACAAAAGTGGGCAATGTAGTCGGAGTTGCAGAAGTGGCAGGGTTGGAGAACTAGATGTCCTGGATGACGAGGATGGAGTTGGTGACGTGGCTGAAGTTACATAACTAGATTTCAAATTATAATCATATTCTTCTCTTTGCGTTTCAATTTTTTCTCTCAAAAATTTTTCAAATATGGAGGAGGAGTGCTTGACTTGTCGTCGGTTCTTACATTTCTGAACAAGATTTCATGCTGAACAACACCGTAAAGTGTGTGAAAAGGGTGATAAATATTGTGGATGACGAGGATGGAGCTAGTGCGCCAATTCATTTCATCATTTTTCCATTTCTCTCACATGTATACTATTATCGCTCTCTCACTCATTAATTGGACAACTTGGTAATTGAGCTTCGCATGTATTCATTACACGTATAATTGATTACACATGTAATCACATTTGAAACTGATAGACCGTATTTCTATAGTTTGACTTAATAAAGGAAACTCGTCATGATTGATTCATCTAATATACTTTTTTTTTAACTAATGATGCTATCCTAAAAGTATTGCTACACAAAAAGATGGTTCGAAGAGGGTACCTTCAATTCAACCACATTGGTAGCTATTCATCTAAACTTAAAATGCAATATCGTTACAATATTTATGGTGTACTGACTGCATTCTTGATAGTCGATGAGATAGTTTAGATATAGTGGAAAATGTAGAATTTTGAATGTTTTGAGAATGAAGTACATATCTCGCAATTCACTAGAATATATTGATCAAATATTTTTGGATAATTTACAAGATCAGCTAGGGATGTACTTACAGGTGTGGTAGGAGAACTCTAGAATCCCCGAGAACATAGCTTCTGTATAACTCTTAATATATTTTTGCATGATTAATCTAAAATTATTCCTAAAATATTCCTAGGATATTACTTAGCTAGTGAGTATAAGAAAGCTCTAGAAACATAAATACCCTCCTTTTGTAACTACATAGATCAGTTTAGATTACTCTAAAAATTGCTTCATAGTTTAATATTGTAATTGAATTATCTATTTGCATTGATTACACGTGTGAACCATACTGTAATCGTATTTGTGCAAAATATGACCCAAGTGTACTGATTATATTCATTGATCATTGATCGAGCTATCTCTCTACATTGATTACACATGTGAAAACGCAAGAAAATGAAAGAAAGGAGGAAAGACAGAGAATCGAATCAATCCAACAGTGATTAACGAAATTCTGATCAATCAAGGTGATTGCAAAAAATAGTAACAAGATCAATGTACAAGATCCAAACAAAATCACAACGAGCTTGCAATTTTGAGTCAAAATTAACAACAAAAATTACGAACGATCGATCACGAATTGGAGAAGAATCGATTGCAAATATTAGCAGCGGAATTCACATAATCAGTGGCGAATGATAACATATTGAAGCGCACGGTTAGATCAACATTATGAAAAAAAAAAATCGAAATCAAATTTTATCGAATTTAAATTGAAGAACAAAAGTTTGTTGAAAGATTACAAATCTTTTCTCTAGATTTGAGAGTTTAATTTGGCGAAGTGATATCTACAAACTAACCAGGTCCTATTTATAAAGCGAGCCAAAATCAAATAAAGCCATTCAGACTAATTAAAGCTTGCCAAAAACAGAAACAAAACTAACGAGCTCAAACTGAAATTTGAAAAGTTTCTAGAAATGGAAACTGTGAAATAAATTCAATTTATACGATTTAAGAAAACGGAGCCTAAGTGGATCAGAATTTCAACCCTCTGTCAATTGACCATAAAGCACTGGTGACTGGTCAAGAACACACTACAACGATCAACGATCCTGAAGCTATAGGCTGAAACATATATTCGCATGAATTTATCATCATTCATAATACTAAATAAGATCATGAGATATATATATATAACTTATAAGTAAAGGCAAACTTAAACGATTGAAACAAGAATCCGACTAATTGCACACAGGTACATCAAAATGTCCACACAATGAATGACCAAAACTCTAAAAATACCAAAAAAGAAAATCAAAATCAAAACTGTAAATGCATGACGGACTTGTCTAAAATGTTCACTGATGGTGGCGCGTTTGCCTCACCCTCCTCCCTCGATATCACCATGGCAGCCGATTGTACCAGCTCCAAGCAAAGCCTCAGCTTATTCGGCTCAATGTGACCACCCAATAACCCCGGCACAGCCCCTTTGAACAAATAATCAGAAGTTAGCGTTCGTAGCACGTCCAACGGGGTTATCCCATCAATTGTACGTACATTCGGATCCGCATGGTGGTCTAAAAGCACCGCCACCATCTCAGGCGACACCATCTCGGCCGCCACGTGGAGCGGGGTTTTCCCTCCATGCGGTGCGGGGCAGTTAACATCGGCCGCACCGAGCTCTAGTAGAACCTTCACCACTTCCCTACTACAATTCTCGACTGCGTAGTGTAGTGCCAACGCTTGGTCGAGGTTTAGGCCTTCTCCCATTACCATGAGCTTGACGAGTTCCACGTCGGATGCATCTAGGGCGCGACGCATGCGACGGATTTTCTGGTGGTCGAGGTCGAAGACGTGGTGGTGGTGCAGAACGAGGGAGGTGGGGTGGGTGAGGGTGGACTTAAGGCGGAGTTCTTCGATTTTGGCGACGACGTCGATGGGGAGATGTTTGGCTAATATTTCAGGTGGAAAGCCTGATTTGGCTACTAAGTGAGAACATGTGGTCCATAGTTGGTGCATGTTTTCTTGTTTTCTTGAAGCGATTAGAACTTTCATTACATCCTCAATTGAGGCCTTCTCCACCATGCTAGCCAATTGTTTCTGCAAATATTCCAATTAGACACATTGGCATAATATATTAATGGCACTTTCTTATCAATAAGTTTAGGACATGATTTTCTTGAATAGTATATTAGTCAGGAGATATGGTCGATAACAACATAACTCAATATAAATGGAGGGAAAATGCATAAACTATCAATGCGTTATGTTCGTCAAACCCATATAAGTTATATTTTTTCCCGTAAAATCCTCTTGTGTTATCAAAATCTAAATCTTACCGACAAACATATTATTTTCTACTTATTTTAGAGTATATAGTGCAGTACACAGACTGATTTTCATATTTTAAGAGAGTTATCGTGCACGATTTCTAATAACAACAATAAATGATTTTTATGCATGTTTAATTTTGGAAAACACACGGAGAATTCGGTGCATGTTATGAAAAGTATAGAGGGGAGTTAGGTATATTTTTTGGGAGAAACGTACAATAATAATTATTGGCCTATTAACTTAAGGTTGATTTAGTATGTCGATTAAAATTAGGATTTAATTTGATAAGAGTTTTTGATAACATTTGGCGGAGGATTTTTGATAAAGAAAGGAACATTATGCAAATAAAAATATAACACGAAAGGTTTGGTGCCAATTAATTAATACGGTGCTTTTATGCATGCAGTTTTTCCTCCGTCAGTCCGTTGGCACATAATTACATGCATTTTGTTATCTATTTATTAATTAGGTTTTATGAGGTAATATATATATGGTCAATATGAGTTAATCTGTTGTAGAGGTGCACCACTTGGACATTATTGGTTAGATTCTTTTTCTATTTCTTAGATCAAAAAATATAAATTGATTTATTCGGGAAAGCTATGATTTGACAAAATCACTGTTGGAAGACAAGACTAGAGATCAAAGCTGCAAATGTGGAAAGATTTCAGAGTGGATGAAGAAAGGTGAAAAGAGCCAATTCAAGAAATTACAATGTTACATGAAATCAAGATGACAACTTGTCAACTGACATTTGGCAGGAAAAATTAAAATAAAGAAAACAAATTGCACACATTATTATTTTACCCAAAATAACTAGAAAAGTGAAAAAAGGAAGTAAGTATCGCACTTGAGTTTTAAAAGCTGAAAATATACAAGGAAGAAAGGAATTAAAGCCATTCATCCCAAAAAAGAAATACCTAATAATTCATCAAAAAGAAAACCAATATCAAGTAATAGTTTTGCTTGGAATTAAATCATATATTATTATAACGGTTATTTTTTCCAAATATCAAGTACTAATTAAGTCAATTTTCCCCATACTCATCAAAAAACAAAAACAAAAGGTCATTTCCCTTCCCCAACACCCCCCCCCCCCCCCCCCCACACACACACACACATAACTTGGTCAAGAATAAAGTAGCCAATTCACTGAATAAATTTGACTAGTTTTTCTATTTTTAATGACAAAAATCATCTAGCAGCTAAAAAACTTGAGCAAATCTTCAAAATATTTTAATCAGATTGAAAACTCAAACCTGAGTGAGCAAAGCAAGCTGATCAACGCCAAACGATCTAGCGGCTGCAAGCATTTCCAAAGCAAGATCAACGGCGGAGATGCCATGCTTCTGAGGTACAATCGAAACTTGCCCACTGTACAAGAACTGAAGCAACAAGAGAAAGACCTCATAGCCGACGGTGTGCACCGGTATCACCTGTTGTGCGGCGGATCCTCTCGGAAACCCGCCCATTTTAAATGGGTCGAGGCCCAGCAGATGTGCATCGGGCTCACAAAAGAATTTTCGGAAGAAGAGGCTTCGTGCTGCGAGGATGCACTTGTGGGCGTGTACTAAACGACCCTCAACGCTGAATGTGATGTCACTGAAAGCCTGACCGTTGATTAGGAGATTGAGATAGTCGAGTGATGCGGATCGCAAGGATTCTTCAGGGTTCATTGCACCAGCTAACTGCAGTACTGTAGTGTGTACTACTACTGTTGCATGCACTGTTGTTTGACAAGGTTAATGTGTGCTTTCTGCTACTGTGGTTGATGTGTAGAATAACTAGGTGTGTGTGTGTGTGTGGACATGTGGTGTTTTAAGGCAAGGGGAAGAAGTGAGTGAAGCTTTTTGGCTTTCACTTAATTATATTCTTGATTGATTGTGTTCTTCGGTCGCTATCAATCATGATCAACTGTGGACTGTACATAGACTGCCACACCGCACGTGTAGAAATAAACATATAACTTATCATCCCAAAATAATTTTAAAGATTTAACATATAACTTCACCTAAGGGATTTTAGTTCACTCGTCTACCAATGCACGCTAATCAGATTACTTTGTATTAATTGTATACACATTGATGTTTTTGTTTTTTTTAATGACAAGGTGGGTGTTTTAGTTGTAATCTTAAATATATATAACAAGGATAATAATATGAGAGGGGCATCAATTATATAACAACTAAGTCAGATAATATCGGAATGATGAATTGTGTTGTTATATAAGTTATAACAATTTTTATATGTTTATGCATAAAACGTGAAAAAATGTGTTGAGAGTACATTCGCCCCTTGGATAAATTAATGTTGTCAATCACATATATAACTAAATGTTAGTATGACACAGTAATCTCTCTCATGGGATACATATGTACATTGTGATATCATTAATTTTAGGCCTTTAGCATGAAAACCTATGATGCACGGTTACTTCAAAAAATGGTCGGGCAGTATCAGATACCGATATTTTTCGGATACGTATTGGATGTGTCACTTGGCGTATCATGCATTAAAATAATTAAAAAAGACCGATATACACGTATCAGATACGTTGTGAAGCGAGTCCGAGGAGTATCTAATACGTATCAATAATTTATAAGAGTAGTGTGGTAGTTTTCTTAAACTAGAAAATGCCCAACAAGAACCAAATTGCAATATCTTTTCAGAAAACCAAATATAAAATCGTGAAAACCCCATATTTCAAACCAAAATAAAAATAACACACAAAGCTTTGATATGTTTCATAATAGTATATGACTAATGATTGTGCAAGTGATTAGATATAATATTAATTATTTGATATTTTTATTTAAATTGTATCCTTATATATAATTATTAATATTAAATATTTGATGTATCGCATACGTATCGTATCTTGTAATTTTTTTAAAAAAAACCGTATCCACATATCTGTATCCATATCCGACGAATACTGATACTCATATCTATATCCATGCAACCTAGATGAGAACTAAATGTTAATACTTAATTAACCAGCTGCATTAATTGGTAAAGCGAGTATTCTTCATTTTGCATTTCTGCATCTTAACTAATAACATGAAATTAACCGAGTTTTAGTAATTATTTAATTATCAAAAAGATGTAGTTCAGAATGCAATTCACGTGATTCGTAGATAAAAAGTGTATGCATATGAGAGTTTATACGAGGGAGGATCTCTGAAATACGAAGATCCTTTATACTTAAAGGAGTGAGATATATGAGAGTGTATTCACGTGATTCATTTTGCATTTACTTTCTTAGGTGAATATAACATACAAGTATGTTATTTCAATTTGAGTTGATTTACAATGGTGATATATTCTTCTATTTATAGGACCCCACGTATGTAGATGAGAAATGTCTTCCATTAATGGGGAGGATGGGTGCTTATAAGTGTTGCTTCATGGTAAATGGATCTGCTGAAAACGTTTTATTGTGGATCACTCGTAAGTTTTAAGGAGATCTCGTGCTAATAAAGTGGTGATGTAATTTATGATACGTGTGACTTCTTCCCAAGTGGATGTTCCTCGGGATCTGTACAAGTGTTAGTGATTCTTCATTGGAGCTAGATGAACTGCCGATCTTCTCTTCAAAATACGAGGCACTTTCGATACTTCTTACGAAGAACCTTCGGGGAGACCTCCTTATAGGGTACTCTAGTTTTTTCCGTGTCCGGTGTATTTAGCATTATCATATGTCTTTAAGTCTGCTGCTTTGGTTGTAATCGAGGCGGTGGACTTCCTTAATTTTTAGCGCTGCTCTTTTTTTTGGTTGTCCTTTTGTGATTTTGACTACCTATTTTCTTTTTGTTGGGTCGTTCTCTTGCGGAGCTTTGTTCCCAAGAAGGAGTTCCTCATGAGTACTTTGTAGTAGAATCGATATTTTTGGTTTTGGGCTCTCGTGCTGCGGTCGTGTTGCAGGGATGATCTTGAGTTTGTTGCTTCGTAGTATTTGGGGCAAGGGGCATCGCGTCACCTCGTTGTTAAGTGTCTCTTGGGTGACACGCGATGATTATTTTTCCCCTTATCTATGTAGAGGGAGAACACCTTCGACACCTTCGTTGCTTCGTACGACAAATGTCATGAGCAGTCTGTCGCTGCCTTTTTGAACATTTAGATGTCTCGCCTATTTAGTGTTTGGAGAGATCTGCCATTTTGCATTTCCAGATGTCATTATCTTGAGTGGCCATTCCAAGCAGTCTTGTCGTTGCGTACGGACCATATGACACATGCCTTTTTTCTAGCGGCCTTATCTTAACGTTGGGACAGTTAAGCGCCTGGATTCCTCTTTTTATATGTGCTCTTTGGACTTTCCTTTTTTCATACTCAATTTTTTTCCCTTGTGTCCCTCCTCTTTAGAAGTATAGCCCTTTTTATTATTTTCATTTTCCTCTTGGTGGGACCTTAGTGATTTCTCTTTGAAGTTTCATCGGTGTCGCATCTTCCAGAAAGATGTGGGGTTACCCCTTTTGGTGCGGTTCTTATATCCTTTTCGACGAAACTTTTGAACACCTATCTTTTTCCTGACTGATTGTGTTGCTTCCCAAGTGTTCTTTAATCAAATCAGAGTTGTATGCACCCTTGCAACTCTGGGCAATGTCGGGTGTTGTCGCGGTGGTTGTTGATGTTCCTTTAGGTATTGGTGAGATCCATTTCGCTTTGACAACGAGGGATAGTCGTGGGGCTATTGCAGATGAAGGGCATGTCGAAGATCCAGTGGATGGCTATCGTTGTCCCTTTACAAGCTCTTTTTGAACGGGTATCTCGAGACGACGTGAGTTGCCTATCCTCTAGTGCTTTGCCCCCAAAGATCCTTCACCCGTTAGTAGGTTGAGGGAATTTTCTGGCACCCTAAACTCCATCCATCTTTCGAAGGAGAAGAATGCTTCGTCCTTGGAAAGCGATAATTGGATTGGCCGGATTTCTAGGGATCATTCGTCGTGGAGAAAAAGGGGCTTGCTCCGAGCCTCTTTACTCCTGGCGATGTTGATACGTTGTAATGATGCAGATCTCTCGGGCCTCCCTTGTTCTGGGTGCTTTTCCCCTTGCAGATGGAGGATAAATTGAAGAAAAATGGCTTCTCCTCAGCGGGTGGTAGTTGGATCGATAGGGTTTGTTTGGCTCATCCTGAAAGTGTCGAGTTTCTTCAGGGTCACCATACTTTTGGCATTAATCGCTAGATCCTAGAGTTGTTGATCCCTCAAGCCCTCTATGCTTCAAGCGCCATATATGCATCGTAAGGATGATGGTCTCTATCACGATGGTGCAAGTCTCTCAGGATTCTGATGCTTAGTATGCTTTCCCCTGGCGGAGGAGGGACTGTACGCGGCCTTGTTTTTTAGGGTGACATTGATGGGTCGGGGGGGTCGTTCGATGCCAAGTTTCCCGCGAGTTTTTCTATTCGGGCCAAGTCTTCTCTGCAGATTTGTTGTCTCTTTGGGGGCCAAGTCTTTTATGCAATCCAAGTCTTCTATGCAGATTTGTTGTCTCTTTCTCTTTTCTACTATAATTTTTGAACTTTGAATAAAACATTTATTGTTAATCCTGTTACTCCATCCCCTGTTTGGTTTTTGACACCAATATCTTCCAATTAGTCTTTTATGCCGATGCGCGTTCAATTGGTCTTTGCTTGTCAACAAGCGTTCGGTTGGTCTCTTGTTAATATGTTTTAATTATAATTATTTGCCAACACACGTTCGATTGGTCTCTTTCCAACTTGTTTCAACTGGACTTCGTCGCCAGCATGCGTTCGGCTGGTCTTTTGAGATGTTTTTCAATCAGGCTTACGCCAATATTTTTTAGTTGAACTTCACTAATGCACGCGCAATTAGTCTATTGCCAATATTTCTCAATTGAACTTCGTTTGGTCAATGCGCTTTCAATTGGTCTTTCCCTTGTCTGACATTGCCAAAAAGCTTTACAAGTAGTTAGCTCAACTTTTGACTCAAAGGCCAGGTTAATCAAGAGGGGATGGGGTCTTCTTTATATTTTCTTATGCTACGAGAGGATATTTCCTTTTTCCTGGCATCGCCTTTAATGTCGTCCCAACAGGTGGCCTTGCTCTAGGCTCAAAGGTCCGGGCTTACGAGGGCGCATCTACTCCCACCATTCTTATCTATTTTTTGTGTTGTCCAAGAGGACTTGCTTCTTTTCTTAACCTTATCTCTTTTGTAGGTTACGTATATGGTCTAGCATTTGGCCTTATGGACCGAGATACACAGAGGTTATCCTTCTCTTACCTTTCTTGGTTTTGGTATCGTAGGCTCCCTTACTTTTTTTACAATGATGATTTATTCTTCTATTTATAGGAGCTCGCGTATGCTGATGAGGATAGCAGCCCATCCTCCATTAATAGGAATGATGGGTGCTTATAAGTTCTGCTTCATGGTAGATGGATATGCCGACAACATTTTAATATGGGTCGCCCGTGAGTTTTAAGAAGATCTTGTGCTACTAAAGTGACGTTACTTTATGATACGCGTGACTTCTCCTCAAGTGGGTGTTCCTTGAGATCTGTACAAGTGTAGGTGACTCTTCATCGAAGGTAGATGAACTGCCTATCTTCTCTTCAAAATACGAGGCCGTATCGATACTTCTTACAAAGGACCTTCTGTAAGACCTCCTTTCATGATATTGTGGTCTTTTCCGTGTCCAGTGTATTTATTCATTATCACTAACTTTTAAAGCTTTCATTGTGGTTATTATTCAAGATCCTATACTACTCGTGAAGGTATGTTATTACTTATACTTGTGTTGGAAAGTTATTGTGCCTACAAGTTTGTTGACTATATTTTAGTTTCATTGCTCGAGTGCAATTTGTACATAGATCTGGGGTCAATTAGTAATTACTTCTTGTAGGCAGTTATACTAGATTTACAGCCGTCCTTGTAATAGATTTTCCCGCTTCTTTTTCAGTTACTAACTCGTTGTATTTATGCTGCTCATGTGAGCTCATTTTAGTTTAGTTAAATAATATATTTCATAATCGCTTCACTGTGATTTCCCCTATATGATTCTACATTGTGTCACTCGCCTAAATTGTTCTATCTACTTTTGCCATTGTTGTGCTTAATTTTTTTCGATTTGTTGGAACCGATTTATCTTTGTTTGATCGGTTTTTGCCAGTTTTTTGCATGTCTGCGATGTCAAATCCTTATTCTACTGCGAATATCCCTCTCCAATCTGCTTATGTTCATTCTCAATTCACTGGATCTGGTGGTGCGCTTCAGTTCCCGAGCTCTGAAGTGTATTTATCACTTACCTCAATGCCTCTTACTAGTGTTGCTAACTACCTTCCATGAAGTCGTAGTGTGAAGCTCGCACTCGGTGCCAAGTGCAAGCTAGGTTTCATCACATGTGCAGAGAAGATGCCAGATCCATCATTTCATGAGAACTACGAGGAGTGGTTGCGAGTGGATTGTCTGGTTTCTTCACGGATCATGCAATCTATTTCTGATGATTTGTGTGATGCCTTCCTCTTTGTTGATTTCGCATTTGCACTGTGGAAGTCATTGGAAACTCACTTTGGAATGGGCAATGATGAACTTACGATTTCTCAAGGTTCCCTTACTATTTTTGCATATTATACCGACTTAAGAAGCTGTAGGATGAACTTACCTGTGTAGTGCGTGTGATTAGTTGGCATTGTAGTGCTGCTACGTACTCTTTGTTGTTCCTCTATTTAATAATTCACAATAATTAAATAAAAAAACATGTAATAAAATGATATTACCTCGTATTGCAAATGACCGAATTGTACTGCAAACGACAATAATAAGAACTTACCTATAAAATATATAGTGACGATATTACCGTAACTCCAACGGTTCACGTCGATTGTGAAGTATCAACGTTAGGCTGAGACGCGTACTATGTCAACTCTCTTTAAGATGTCTCGCGCCCCTAGTTGGTAATACTCAACATGCAGTAGGGTCACACATAATGTGTCGTCTTCAGGATGCAACAACCCAACAAATTACAGCGTAATCTTATTTCTAACTGCATATTAAAAATAAGACGGAAGCTCGCACAATACTTTGCTCCTTTTTGCTCATATAAATATATTAACTAAGTAATATATTTTTTTCTCATTCAATATGCTCATATGTTCTCGTATTTTCTTCCGCCCAACACAAATACATGGACTGCATATTTATAGGTATGAAGAACTAACGCTTGTAACTTATGAGCACTTATCACATATGTTATGAAAACAAGGGTTAAAAATCCGTTTTGTCCTTTAATTTGGCTAGCTCACCAAATCGGTCCCTCATTTAGTCACCTCGCCAAATTGGTCCCCAAAATTGGGTTTTTGATCGCCTCACCGACAAATTTTCAAAAAATGCCAGAAATCGCTGATGTGGCTATAGGTTGACCGTTCTCCACCAAGTTTGACCAAATTTTATTTTTGTTTATCCCTTTTGTACACCTAAAAATTCCAACTAAGCAAAAAACAAAAACTAAAAAAAAAATACTATGTAACCTAATTTCTAAAATTTGGTCTCTATTTTTCTCAATTAAAAAGTGTAATTATATTTATTTATCTATATTATAAAAAATGTTGTAATTAAAAATATACAACCCACCCACCGCGCTCCACCCCCAACGTCTCCCTGCACCGTGCCACCGCCACCTCACCACCAAAACCACCACCATTAATCCAATTCACCTTCTTCACCACCAAAATCACCATCCATAAATTCAATACATCTTACCACCACCACCACTCTATGCGACCGTTCTCGTATCAACAAATTCGACCCGACCCAACCCGACTGGGTCACCGCCCCTACACCCATCTCCTCCGGTTGAGCGTTATGCCGCATTCCTCACGCACAATCTCACTCACAATCTCTCCGACACGAACACGGGAGCCCGACCCAACGTCCTTCTCCTTTGCCTTTGAGATCTGCAAACCGAATTGGTTGTGGACTTGTGGGTGGTGTGGCGATGGTGGTGGATTCAGGTTTGATGGGGAGAGCCGAAGAGTAGTGGTGGTGGTGGGATTGTTATTCATGAAGAGTGAGATGGTGGTTTTTTTTTAGGGGGCGGGTAGGTGACGGGAAGGGATTGGGTGGTGGTGGGAGGGGGGTGGGGAGTGGGGGGAGGGGTTTGTTGCGGAAGAAAGGGTTTGGGATTTTTTTTTTGTTTTCTAAATTGTTTTATATAAAATATAAAAAAATTTATTTTTCTTTATTAAATTAATAAAGATTAAATGTTTTTTTCTCTTTTTTAATTTATGGTTTTTAAACTTTTTCATTCTAAATTCTAAGATGTTATTTCGATTTTTTGTTTAGTTGGAATTTTTTTTTTTTATCTTTTTGCTCAGTTGCAATTTCCAAGTGTTAGAAAAATATTAAAAAAATTATGTTGTGGGTCAAACCGGGTCAGATAAGGTCAATCGGTGGCCACATCAGCCTTTTTCGACTCTTTTTAAATTTTTGCATGTGAGGGGACCAAAAAACTAATATAGGGGACCAATTTGGCGAGGTGACTAAATGAGAGACCATTTTGGTGAGGTAGTCAAACTAAAGGACAAAATGGATTTTTAACCTGAAGACAATAATATCCAAATAATGGCATTTACCGTTGATGATGAATTAGCCAATTAGACCGTTTCTGCCATTCAACATGCCATCATCATTTCAATTTATCATGTTAGCTAACGGATTCTTAAAGCTAATAATGCCACATAATCTGAAAATTAATTAGGATAATAAAGTAATATTTGACCACCAATTAGATTTATTTTATTAAAATATCCAACACTATTTGCATTGCACCTGATAATTAACACAACAATCCCTGTCATTTAACTCCCTGACCAGGTTAATACAGCTTCTTATGGGTTTGAATGATGAATATGACTCTGTGAGAACTGAGATCCACGGTATAGATCCTCTGCCTCTGCTAATCCATACTGAGTACAAATATAATACAATGCAACTTGTCAGTATATACGTAAAGACTAGGAAAGCCTATCCATAATCTGGTAAATGCATAAATCATGGGTTATTTTTATAAATCATCAATGTTTATGCATAAATGATAAAAGGTGGGTTTATGCGCTAGTAGTCGACTTATAGTCTTGAATAGTAACAAATATTCGATTTTCTTAATTTATCATCCACAGTAAAAACTCAAGTTCTTCGGTTCGTTCTTTTGTCCACTGCGCAAACTTCCTTTTATATATATATATATATATATATATATATATATATATATATATATATATATATATATATTTGAAGAATAATTTGAACTTCTTCAGGAAAAGAATAATAAAAAAAAAACTAAACTGCGGAGGTAGAAACCTAATCTGAGGCCACACTTGTTTTATTTTGAGTTTTGACCTATCCAAGACGTGTGAGAAGCAATATTTTTTCTTACCACCAAAATATGGTAAAGCAAAAACTAATAATATAAGAAACATGAGCGAGTTATGTGTCTTATGATTTGAAGTACACGGAATGGACGTTGGACTCATCATATCAAACATCCCTTCAATCATAATTTCCTCCACTCCCACCTCTGCTCCCTGCCCACCGCTAGCTAACCTTTTTCTTTGATTATTTACATCCTTTCATTTTTTGTTTGTTTTGACACCCCAGATTTGGTTTCAATTCTCACGACTACCGACTACGTACGAAAGGCCAATCACACAATACATTTGAAATGATGGAACATTGAATTTGTCGGGTTCTTCGAATATGAGTATTGCGACTAATTACTTTTGCCAATTATATACCTCAATAGGCATTTTCAGATCATACAATGATGCGATTCCATCTATACTACATGGTGAGAAATGTAACGTACTCTTACCAATGTTTGAACTAGTCGAAGGTTTGCTCGACAATGCCACTTTCCATCAAATGATGCAGTTTTCCAAAATAAACTGCCACCTAAGCAAAGCACAAAAAATAAGTGATGATCACGCATCCATAATGAAGACAAGTGACACGTAATAAAGAAGGATTTAGCCTATACATAGAGACCCAAATATCATTTAGAAGACACGCTTGTTCAATAATACACACATAGCAGAGAAAAAATATAGCTCCTCTATAATATCTAACTATTTGTATAAGAACGGGGATTTTGGTCCCTCGTAAGCTACGTAGAAATCACCCTTCATTTTGTGGATATTTCTCTAAATTACGGGTAAGGTGTGCAGATCCCCTCTACCTCCTTGATTAAACCCTCGTGTTAATTTTGAATCATAATTGGACTATAATGTTTCATGTGGTCTTTTTAAATCAATTTGTTAGTATTTTGTGTGAATCAATGAGTTCAATTATCATTTTCTTATATTAGGTTTTTTTATTTATCACATGCTCGCTCATTTTTCTTATTGTTTTGCCAAGTCAAGTTGCATATCCAGAGCTTAAAAAGGAGTTAGTAAGAATCAATAATACTATTAACAGTGAAAATATTATTTGCGTATGGTTTTAATGTTTGTGCATAACTAATATTCTTGTCGAAAGTTGGTATTAGGGTTTATTAAGTCTAATAAGACAACTAGCCGAGTGTTAATCCAACGCTTACCAATTGAAAGTCTATCTCACATTCAGGACTAATAACACGCTTACCAATTGAAAGTGCAAGTGTTAGCCGAGTGTTAATCCAACGCTGAGGTAAGGGAGTTGACTCAACACTAACTATAACACCCTATCACTGCACAATTTGGATTTAATAATTAGATTTTTTTAGTTTTGCCTTTATTTACTAACTAAGTTCCACAGTTGTAGTTGGTTATTTTATGTGCTCCAAGTTTAAGGAGATCAAAGAAGGATCAAATCCAAGAGAAAGTTTTCGTTTGAAGAAATTTCCTTAACTAAAGATGTGGTGTGATCTAAAAAGAAAGGAAATTACGTGTGTGTGTGTGAGGCGCAGTAAGGAAAGAAGGCTTCTGAGAAGAATTATTCCATTGAAGACTTCAAGACTGAAAAGGACACTTGATTTGAAGACTTTGAGTTAACAAACGAAAGCTTTCCCAGTAAAAGAAGAAGTGCGCGTTAAGTGGAAACAGAGTCATGCTAGGAGATCTAAAGCAATCGAAAATGTGTCCTACATGTCTTAGACTTCAAGGAAGGCAATATTATAAATATGCATGCAAGGCTTGAGAAATAACAATAGACAAGAGCCAATAATTCTGAGACAGTTAATTATTAGTGTCGAGAGTTGTTGTCTTTATTTTACTGAGTTTTGTCTAATGAATAAGAGTTGTATTGTTAAGGTCAATTTCTCAATGGGTCTTATTTGGTTAAATTAATCTTTTTTTGAAAATCAAATCCAATATGTTAATCTTGTTAAACATATAAGTTATCTTAAAGATGGTAGTTATCTTAGGAGATTTCATCATAACTTATTTTGGTTAACATTTCTTATGGGACAAGCTATCTGATCCTATCCTCAACTATTTTTATCCAGAATCATATTATGGTATATACATTTGATATAGTTGAATATTGTCTTGCGGATAACAAAAGAAGGGGAGAAAATATGCAAGGATATGAAAAGAAGATATGTAGAATCACACAATGAGTTACAACAACAATCTGCAGAACATACTCTAGTGCCTATAAAAGGGAGAAGACTCGAGACTCAATGGACATATGCTTTTAGCGATAATTTGTAGACAATTGTCTTGTATCGAGTCAAAGTATTTTAGTGAGAGAACTTCTTGTCAAAGGAGGTTTGAGCTATTTTGAAGTTCTCAGACTCAAAAAGAGTATAACGAATATAGTTGATGCGTCGGTGTTGCAAGAGTAAAATAGAAGGAGTCTATATTTACTTTGGAGTAAATCCTAATATTGTAATTCTTAAGTAGGTATATCATGTTGAGTCATAATTTGGGTGCATACCCCATGGAGTAGGACCATTTGGATCGAGTCACGTAGAAATCTTGTGTTCTTTACAATTTTCATTTAACTGTTACAACTGTCCATAAGTGCAACAGTAAAACTGTTTTCACAAACTAAGGAATGAAACTCACTATTACTTTTGTACACAATTATAACTATTCCTACTACAACTGTATCTGTTTTACAAGTAATATAGATCCAAGATCTTGTAATTGGTATCAAGAGCGGATCACTAGCTCTTAATAGTGTAGATTCTGGTTAAAAATGTCTTTTTTGTAATTTATTAATGAAGAAAATAAGGGAAGTTCTTTGGACCATAAACCACCAATGCTAACCGCGACTAACTATTCCTCCTTGAAAAATCGTATGTGGAATTTTATAAAACCACATGATCAAAATGCGTGGAAAAGCATTCTAAAAGGGTGGAGCCCTCCAGTAGATGACAAGAGTAGAGTAAATCTTAATTGAAGAGGTATGATGCAGAAGAACTCCTCGTAAACTATAATTCAACTGCTTTAAATATCACTCTTGTTACTGTTGATTATGATCAATATAAAATTATTGCTAACTGTAAAATTGCTAAGGGTGCATGGCAGGCTATTAAAAAAGCTCATGAAGGAAACGCCAAAGTCTGAGCATTAAAGTTGAAACTGTTGAATGATCAATTTGAGTTCATCCTCATGGCAGAAACAGAAACAATGCTTAGTTTCACTCAAAACTCAGACATCTGGCAAGTCAAGAGACCATTCTTGGAGAAAACTTTCTAGATTCCAGAATTGTGCTAAAATTGTTGAGATCTCTACCAGGCAGATTTGCAATGAAAGTTTCAGCAATTGAAGAAGCCAAGGAAATTGAAACTCTACCACTTGGTGATCTGATGGGATAACTCACTGCATGGGAAATGAAATTGAAAAGAGAAGGAGATGCAATTGCTAAAGGAGTCGCACTACATGCAAATCTCCAATAAAATGTCCCAAGCACATATCTAATACAGTATATGGCACTTCTCACAAAAACATACAACAAAATGAACAAACACTGAATAAAGGTAACCCTTCCCACACTATTGCAAGTCCCTCTGATTCATTTAAAAAGCCTTCCTCTACTAATTGACTTGATAGCAAAAAGACTATGAGAGGTATTCAATGCGGGGAATGTCAAGGTTTTGGGCATGTAAGAGCCGACAGTGCAAACCTGCTTGAGAAGAACAAAAGCCGAGCATTGTTAACACCATGGAGTGATGATGAATCTGACAACAGCGACGAAGAATGAAAAATTCTTGATATTGTCGTTTCATCATGTGTCTCATTCTCACCCAGAGCAAACATGGTTGTTGCAACTGACATTCTAACTGAATTCTATAGTAACTTAGATGATGAGGATCCAGATCGAAGTGATAGTAAACTGACACTATCAAAGTATCAAGTCGTTTATGAACAGAATATTGCACTGAAAGCTCAGTTCAAGATCTTGACACCGTATAGAAGTCCAGTCAAAATGAACAACAAGATTTTGGAGCTTGAAAGGAAAGTACTCGCACTTACAATCGAGAAGGATCACCTCACTGAGGATCTTGACACAAGCACTGCAGTTCACAAGGCACTAAATGATGTACTAATTCTTACCCAGAAAGAATTAGAACCAGTCTAAATGGTGTTAAACTACTAACTCCTGGAACTGAGAAGCTGGAAAAAGTTCTGGACACCAAACTAGTTGCAACTGGAAAATCTAGAGTATGATTCGTCAAGAATAGGGAACCAAAACTTCTGGAGAACACAAATGTCACTAGGTCAAAGAAGAAACGAATTCCCAGAGGAGTAGAAATTCCACTAGATTACTCAAACATTCACAATTAGAATAATTAAGTAAATTCTAGTTGTAACTTGAACATTACTAACTCTTTACCGTTTACTGTTGACAGGTCACAGAGAAGAAGATTTGTTCCAATGTGCCATCACTGTGGAGTGAAAGGGCACATTTGACCTTACTGCTACCAGCTATGGGAATCACAATCTCCTACTCCTTGCAAACCCACCTTAGTAGTTCTAAAAAAGATGAAGAAGAATAAAATAAAGAATGCAAAGAAAAGTGCACTCATTGTTGTACCTGTAAAATCTGTAAAGAAAGTTTGGGTAGAGAAATCTACTAAAACACTTACATGCCTTGTTACTTGCAACTCTATTTCTCAACATTCTTCTAATCTAACTCATGGTTTTTTTATAGTGGTTGTTCCATTCACATGACAACAGACAAAATCTTCATGAGCAACTTCATGGCTGAACGAAAGGGTAATGTCATTTTTGGGGATGGTAACTGAGGAGAAATCCTTGGAGGAGGAATATTGAATGTGAAAGGATTTTTTGAACTTAGAGATGTCTTCTATATTGATGTACTGCATGTTAACTTAATCAGTATAAGTCAGTTGTGTAATGATGACATGTTTGTTAGATTTACTAAAGATGACTTTGAAGTTATTGATCAAAATGAGAACTGTGTTTAGTGAGGCCTTTGAAGCACAGAAAACTGCTACACCCTATCTAAATGTAACTCTGTTATGAGATCTCTCACTTGCAACTTTAGTATTGACAATCCTACAGATCTATGGCACCAAAGGATGGGACATATCACTTTCAAGACACTTGCCAAGTTACACAACATCAAAGATGTGAGAGGTTTACCTAAAATTGGTCCTAAGCCTACAGGAAAGTGTGGATCATATTTGGAAGGAAAGCAAAAGAAGACTAGTCATGCGGTGTTGCAACATACCCCGTCTGAAATGATCCATGAACTTCTTCAGTTGGATCTAGTAGGGACGATTCAAAAAGAAAGCATTTCTAGTAAACGTTACATCTTTGTTTGTATTGATGACTTCTCACGATTTAGCTGGGTTGAATTTCTCAAAGAAAAAAATGAATCTTTTATTGTTCTCAAAAACTTGTGTAACACTGTTACAACAGAAAAAGATTTAAAAGTCAAAAGAATCAAAAGTGACCATGGTAAAGATTTTGAGAATTCCAATTTTAATACCTTCTACAGTGATAAAGGAATATTTCATGAGTTCTCAACACTTATCACTCCATAACAGAATGGAGTGGTTGAGCGTAAGAATGCGACCATTGTTGAAATAGCTCGGGTTATGCTAAATTCAAAGAGGATGGCTCTACGCTTTTGGGCAGAAGCAGTGGATACTGCATGCTACCTTATAAACCGAGCATACCTATGTCCAGGTACATACATGATTGCCTATGAGGTAAGAAAAGTTAAACGTCCAAGTGTACATCATTTGCACGTCTTTGGATGTACTTGGTATGTTTTAAATGTTCGGAAGCAACGAGGTAAATATCAATTGAAATATGACATGGGCATATTAGTTGGCTACGCTTGCAACAGTTACTTGTATATAATATTTAATATGCGCACTCAGACGGTTGTTGAATACTCTAATGTTGAATTTGATGATTACAGGGACTTCGCATCTGCATTTTCTGAAGTTGAGATCACTTAAATGATTGAACCAACTCTTGACGGGATAGATTCAGACGAGGAGAAACTTAAGGGAGTTGCAACTTCTTTTGATGTTGCAACTGCAACGGTCCCTCATACAGAAATTTCTAAAGTGCAAGTCACAAGGAAGCGCCACCTCATATCAAGAAAAATCATCCACCCGAATCTATAATACGGACAATGGACAAAGTTATACAAACTCAAAATCTCTCTCAAAAGAGGTATGATCAAATGGTTTGATTTATTAGCTATACCTCCACAATTGAGCCAAAGAATGTCTAGGAAGCATTGCTAGAAGAAGCATGGATTGAAGCCGTGCAAGAAGAGCTGAACCAATTTGAAATAAATAATGTCTGGGAACTTGTTCCACGAACCCCAAATGTCAACTTCATTGGTACCAAATAGCTCTACAAAAACAAGACTGATGAATGTGGGAACGTTGTAAGAAATAAAGCAAGGCTGATGGCTCAAGGCTATACTCAAGCGGAAGGCGTAGACTACGATGACACATTTGCTCCAATTGCAAGACTGGAATCTATTCAACTTATGCTTGTTGTTGCATGTGTGTTACGATTCAAACTTTTTCAAATGGATGTTAAAAGTGCATTTTAAATGGTTTCATAAATGAAGAAGTTTACGTTGAACAACCTAAAGGTTTTGTTGACCCACATTTTTCGTCACATGTTTTAAGATTAAAAAGAGCACTATATGGTCTCAAACAGGCACCTCTTGCTTGGTACGAACATCTTACCATTCATCTCCTTGATAAAGGATACTCTAGAGGGAGAGTTGATCGTTCTTTTTCTTAAACATTTTATTACTCATATTCTGATTGTGCAAATCTATGTAGATGACATAGTGTTTGGTTCTA
The DNA here is from genome assembly GCA_948329865.1 of Linaria vulgaris. Lineage (NCBI taxonomy): Eukaryota > Viridiplantae > Streptophyta > Magnoliopsida > Lamiales > Plantaginaceae > Linaria > Linaria vulgaris. The sequence goes on from OX415251.1 coordinate 70,942,918, forward strand.
CCTCGATGGCTGGTTGCAACAATTTGTTTCAGTTATGAAAGATGAATTTGAAATGAGCACGGCTGGAGAACCAACCTACTTTCTTGGTTTGCAGGTCAAACAGAACAATACTGGAATCTTCATCTTCGAGGCTAAGTATGCAAAGAATCTTGTTAAAAGATTTGGCCTCGATCAGGCTAAAACCAATGAAGACTCACATGGGATCAACTAATCGACTTAGCAAATACGATAGTTGTAACTCGGTTGATCCAAGTTTATACAGAAGCATGATTAGAAGCATGCTCCATCTCTCTGTGAGTTGACCCGACATTTGATTTGGAGTTGGCGTGTGTGCAGGCTATCAAGCATCTCCTAAGGAATCACATCTCAAGGCCATCAAAAGGATTATTAGATATATTTTTGGTACAACAGATTTTGGCCTCAGTTGCAACTTTAATGACAATGCATCTCTTGTAGGTTATAGTGATGCAGATTGGATCGGTTGTGCTGATGATAGAAAAAGCACCACAAGAGGATGCTTTTATCTTGGAACCAATCTGGTTTCATAGTTCAGTAAGAAACAACATTCTATCACTCTTAGTCAAGTAGTTTAGATGAAACAAATGCTAAACGACTATGGTATTGACCAAAATGAACTTATGTTATTTTGCAATAATACTAGAGCTTTAATATATCCAAAAATTATGTCCTACATTCATGCACTAAGCACATTGATATAAGATACCATTATATTCGAGATTTAGTTGATGACAAAACTGTTAAGTTACATCATGCTTGCACTGAACTTCAACTTGCAGAAATGTTTACAAAGGCACTCGACGCTACACAATTTGAGCATGTGCGAAAGTCTTTGGAAATTTGTCTTATGTGAGTTGCAACAACGATGCTGTTACAATCAAGGGCGATCTTTCGTGCTCACTTTCCTAGATTACCTGAGAGATTGTTTGCCCTCAAGTTTTGTTCAAAATAACATGTGAGCCCAACATTGGTTCTAAAGTTTGATTAGCAAAAAACCAAAATATCCTGACACGTCTCTTTGAGTGTCCTATGTTTTTTATGTTTCTTAGTTGCAACTGAAAAAAGTTGCCTAACCTAAAAGAGATAAGTATGAAAGTTATTAATTCTTATTCCACGCGTCAACTCATTGGAAAGAGCTACCTTATCTCACAAATGAGTCAGTGTGAAAGCTACCAGTTCACACATTTCATTGCCAATGTTGCAATTTTGTTCCATGTGTCATGAATCTTGACTTGAGTGCACTTAATCTTGATCATAACTGGAACCTTGCTTGAATTTTTGTATCTTGGGGGATAATTGCTAAACTTTGTGATTTACGAGACGGATCCTCCCTTATCCACTTTCTATTTTTGCTTATTTTGTGTACATTGTTGCCTAGGTAATTTATGCTTGCGTTGAGATTTTCTTGCCTTACGTGATTATCTTCACAAGATTTTACTCATCAAATCTCAGATCTTGCGTATTAAGTCAATGAACTTAGAAGGATTGTGTGACCAAATCTTTTGGAGATTGGTTTTGGTGGGAAACTTCCCCTCCCTTTCTTGATACTTATCATTAGGATATTGGGCATATGTATAACATCTGCCTTTGCATGCTCTTAATTACCCTAATCCATCATCTCTCTTTCTCTCACATCTCTCTCCTGCAAGTTTTTTTTCCCGTTGTTCATTTAGGATGGGAGCCTCCTCAAAGAAACCAACAGTTATTCAGCACGACAATGAAGTGGAGGGACTGAAAGTTGAGCCCTTGCAGATTATCTCCTCAGCTGATCCTCCCTAGGGCTGTCACGACTCCAATTCCAACGATAACATCGCCCCTGATCCGAAAGATGCCACTGACGATGTTGTTCCGCCTCCTGATTCAGAGCCTCTTATACCTAATACGGCGCCGTCCAAAGTTTCATTTTCCAGGGGAAAGTGGCAAGTATGGTTAATCAGACAAAGGCAAGGGAAAATTGGGTGAATCTTTTACTTCTGCTTCCACTCTAACAAAATATACTGCTCCGACCACATATGATGTTGCAACCCAGAAGCGCACAAGGGCAATTGCCAATAAACCTCCTTGGGGACGCAAGCTTCATCACAAAATTGCAACCCATTCTTCATCTTCAACTGAGGAAGATGAAGATGAGGAGGTGATTGTTGTTGAGGATGATGCAGAGGAAAGTGCACGCCCTGCCAAGAAGAGGCGATCTACACCAACCCCATTTGTGAAAAAATCTAATCCTTCTTCTAAGGAATTTGGTGTTCTGCCTGATGTTGCACCTACTTCTGATGCTTTAAAAGTTGCCAAAGCTTATTCCCCTCACTTATGCACTCCTGAGGCTCAGGTGAAATACAATGAATACCTCAACCGAACAATGTTGGATGAACGCCCCTTGGTGGTGGAATCCTTTGCTAAAACTGATGTGATACCACTGTTGAAAAAATGGGGATGGTTGGATGCAACACAACGTGTTGCGGGTTACAAAAACACCGTCGTACTGGACTTCTATCATCTATGCAAACTTGACCACGCAACTAGATGATGACGGTTCTCTTCAGTAATACAAGGTTTTTATGCGCAACCATATCTGCACTATAACTCTAGAACTTTTGTCCACTGCTATAGGTACCCCTTAGATTAACACTAGTCATCAATCGGAGTTGCGAGTGGAGAAGAACCTCTCCAAAGTTGCAACTGAGCTGACTGGCGGTTTTGTTACCTCCTAGCCTCGTGGGTCTTCCCTTACAACTAGCGATCTCACCACAAGGTATAATCTTTTGTTTCATATTCTTGTCCATCATTGGTTGTTGTGCATACAGACCTCCACCATGATCTCCGTTATCACTTATGTCCTCTTTCGTATTGGTACGAATGTTGAGATTGACATGGTTTGAACGTTTGTATCGTGAGGATTTCTCGTAGTTTCATCTCTATCTTGGTTTTTCGTCACTTATTTAAAGGGTACTTGTGGCACAATTTCTTGACCTTAAGGAGGAAACTGAGAAGGAGGCTAATTACGCCTATGAGGGCCAGTACCAAAGTCATCAACAAGCCCACATCGACTGACGTTCATGCCACTGGTGGTTCCTCCAAGAAATTAGGTCAGTTCCACCCCCAATGTCACGGTCAGCCTTGATCGCGTCCATTTTGAGCTTTCTCGCATGCACACCAACTATGATCGACTGAGCAAGTGGTAGGATGAGTTGTGTAACACCTTGATGATCATTGACTCTAAACTAGACAAGGTGATGCAACTACTGCGCGACCCTTGATTTCTTTTGTCAAAAAAGGGGAGAACAATTCAAGGGGAGTTTATCTAAAGGGGAGACCTTTTGTCTTCTTGAACTTTGTCTAAAACTTTTTACTCTTGTTGAACTCTTCATTTTGAGTTTACGGATGGTTGCACTGGTGTTGCAGCTTTAACTATTTCTGGACATTGTGTTGATTGAAATATTCCTTCAACTAATCTCTTTGTGCATACTGGACGATTGATTTTGTCAAAATAAATCAAAGGGGGGGGGGGTATTGTTAGGGTTGTTTTCTCAATGGGCCTTATTTGGTTAAATTGATCTTTTTTTGAAAATCAAATCCAATATGTTAATCTTGTTAAAGATAGAAGTTATCTTAAAGATGGTAGTTATCGGAGGAGATTTTATCATATCTTATTTTGATTAACAGTCTTTATGGCACAAGTTATTTGATCTTATCCTCAACTATTTGTATCCGGACTCTTATTGTGGTATATACATTGGATATAGTTGAATATTGTCTTAGAGATAACTAAAGAAGGGAAGACGATATGCAAGGATAAGGAAAGAAGATATGCAAAATCGCACGAGTTACAACAACAATCTACAGAAGATTATATATTGCATATAAAAGGGAGAAGACTCGAGACTCAATTCACATATGCTTTGAGCGATAATTTGTAGTCATTCGTCCTATATCGAGTCAAAGTGTTTTAGTGAGAGAATTTCTTGTCAAAGGAACTTTGAGCTATGTTGTAGTTCTCAGACTCAAAAGAACTACACCGAATATAGTTGATGCTTAGGTGTTGCAAGAGTAAAATAGAGGGAGTCTAGTTTTATTTTGGAGTAAATCCTAAGATTGTAATTCTTAAGTAGGTATATCGTGCTGAGTCATAATTTGGGTGCATACCCCGAGTAGGACCATTTGGACCGAACCACGTAAAAATATTGTGTTCTTTACTACTTTCGTTTAACTGTTACAACTATCCATAAGTGCAACAGTAAAACTGTTTTCAGAGACTGTTTTCACGATTTTATATTTAATTTTTTGAAAAGATATTGCAAATTTGGTTCTTGTTGGGTATTTTCTAGTTTAAGAAAATTCTTGATACGTATCGAATACTCCTCGGATACGCTTCAAAGCATATCCGATGCGTCATACGTGTATCCGTCTTTTTTAATTATTTTTAATGTAGGATATGCCACGTGGCATATCCGATATGTATTCAAAGAGTATTCGAAGAGTATCGGTATCCGATACGTATCCGACACTGACCGCCATTGTTTTAGAGTATCCGTGCATCATAGATCAGGTGTTAAGACAATACTATGTGAGTGAGTACTGAAATAACACTAAGAGTTAACACTGGTGTTAAACTTGGAGTTTTTGGTACTGAATTTCCACTTTCACCAATATCATGATTCACGTGTTAAGAATGTTTAAATTTTAGGGTTGTACCAAGACCCGAGCTAAAGCAACTATTATGAAATGCAATTAAGATTTTATGCATATACCTAAATTTTTTGTATCGTCCGTATCTAAGTTGAACTCCACTTTATCAGGCACAACCAGAAAACAAAAATTCGTGAACCGTGTCTTTTCTTCTTCTCCACTTCAAAGCTTACTTGAACTTGTAATACAAACAATTCTTACAAGCACCAATTTAACCGAAAACAACAAGAGACGCACTAACTTCATACAAACCGATGATCATAGTCTGTTTGTTTCTCTGTTACGTTCCATCTGATTTGACAACTCTATATATCAAATAACGTGACCTCTCTTTGTCATGAATAAATCGATTCAATTACTTGCGCACAGTACTATTTGTACACAGCGGTCCATCAGCCGTACAATTAGAACTGTTCCATAATTATATCCATTATTATTTGCCATTTCTTATAAATGTTTATAATGAATGGTGAATAGAGGGCACTGATTTTCACGTTCTATCTGTGGGTACTATTAATTAACCAGCTTTTGGCTGATTCCTTTTGCCTCCCTTTTTCCTCTCTCCTTTCTTAGCTAGTTTAAATTATTTTTAGGCAGAAATGTCAAAAATGTCCGTTATCTTTTCTCAGCTTTACTTTTTGCCCTTTAACTTTTTTAGCTACTAAAAATGTCCGCTATCTTTGTCAAAAATGCCCGAAACACTGTTCATTGCCTAGTGTCCGCCAAATCATCCAATCGCGTCCTACGTGGCTACCATGTCATATTTTTTTATTTTTATATATTTATATAATTAACTATATTATAAAAAAACATATGTTAAAAAACAAAATATTATAATTTTGATTTAAAAATATTTACTTTTAATAACTAATAAAATTTTAAAAAAATAGAAAAATAAATAAAAACAAGTATATCCCCCCCCCCCCCCCCCCAAATTTATATTTTTGTGTAATATATAATTCTAAATTAAATTTTTTTAATAACTTATAAATTAAAAAAAATATATTTAAAAACTTATTAAATATAAAAAAATGAAAAAAAAAAGAAAAAGAAAAAAGGAAACCCACCAGCCCCACCCCACCCCCCCTCCAGCCCGCCCGTCACTCCCCCTCACGGCCCCTCCCCCCCCTCCCCCCCGCCTCCACCCCCGCCCACCACCGCCGCGATGATCGAAATTGTCGTCGCCGGAATTAGGTCACCGTCGCCGCGATGATCTCTTCCACCCACCCCACCGGCCCATCCCCCCCCCCCCCCCCCAATCCCGTCGGAACCCCTAAGTCAATGGAACGGGGCGTGGCGTCGGCAACAGCAACAGCAACAACCGCCGGCAAGGGCTGTGGAGCCACTGAATCCGGAGATCAAACAGCAGCTCAACCTCGACACCGTCAAAACCCGCGATTTGGTCGTCTCTTCCAACCACCCCCCCCCCCCCCCCCCCCAAATCCCGCCGGCGTGACAGACAGCATTATTCCGACTTCGATTCCGATTTCGATTTCGATTTATTCCGATTTCGATTAATTTCTTTTCTTGTTATAGATCTTTTAAATAGGGTTTGTGTTTGTGTCAGTTTAATTTCATTGATTGATTTGGGGGGCGCCGGAGAAGACGACCGGGGGAGGTGTTCCGGCGGGATTGGGGGGGGGGGGGGGGGGGGCGCCGGAGAAGACGACCGGAGGTGTTTGTGTCAAGTTTTTATTTTTAAGTTTTTTTTTAAGTTTTTTAATTGTTAATTTTTAAGTTTTTTTATTTTTAATAATCGAGGTGTAATAAAAAAAAATTGCCACGTAAAACACGATTTTGCTACGTAGGACGCGATTTTACGAGTTGGCGGACAAATGGACATGAACAGTAAAACGGGCATTTTTGACAAAGATAGCGGGCATTTTTAGTAGCTAAAAATGTTAAAGGGCAAAAAGTAAAGTTGGGAAAAGATAACAGAATTTTTGACATTTCTGCCTTATTTTTATTTCAAAAGTACCGAATACTGTAGTTGTACACGGCTTTGCACGTGAATCATTTTCTTCTCATCGCGTATCATTGCATTAAAAATTGGGGAAACAATTTTCATTTGCTAGTACTCGAATCTCATACTAAAGAAAAAAGAAAGTTCTGATAGTAAAAAGAAAAAATTAATAATGTGATGCATTTTACTAAAAGTTATTTTGCATAAATATGCATGAAGACGAGCATTTAATGAAGTAGTATTGGATTCTATCCAAAAAAAGACAAGTAGTATTGGATATTATTGTTGATCACAAAGCTAAGTAATTATGCATTTTTTTTCCTTTTGATAAGCGCATGCATTTATTTAACAAATTAAAAACAAATTATGCATATTTTTTAACAGACCGCAATTAATTTATTTAACGTAAGCAAACAGTTTTAATACACGAAAAGTTGGAATGAGAAATGCGAGAAACAACATTATTACAATCAAAAAATAGTAAAGACTGCAACCAAATAGTAAAGACTGCAACCAGACAGGGTGGCGTCGTAATGTCTTATGGGTTCATCAGAGACGCTCCAAGCTTCGCAAGAAGAACAACTGTTTGATTGATTTTTCGATATGAGAATGTGCACATGAATTTCTGAAGAAAAACAAATCCACTCTAGTGTGAATCTCCTCAAGAAGTCCACTTAGGTGAGCCGGTGGAGATTGTGTCCTCGACAGACAATCGACCAAAAATAGTGAATCCGATGTAATGATGAGATGTGTGATCTGCAAGGAATGTGCTAATATCAGACAATCTCGAAGAGGCTAGAATTCTGCTTTTTTTTTTTATCAGAGAAAGGAAGTTTTATTAAAGAATGAGAGCACTAGCAGTGCTCAAAATTCAGAACAGAAGCACATACAGCAACTCAGCATTAGCAGTGCTCAAAATTCAGAAATTAAGCAAATACAACAACCCCTCAGCAAATACAAAAACCCCTAAACCAAACAATCGGTGGGATTACGATGCCAATCAGCAAATGAGTAAGGAAATAAAGGGTCTTTGGCTTTGATCCACTTCCATGATTCAATTTTCACATGCTTGATTGTTAGATGTATGTCCCACCGATGCAGAGAAAGCCGCAATAGAGGTTACATTAGAATCACGGAGAATTTCCCCAATCCCTACTTGACCTGGGTTTCCATAGGAAGAGCCATCCACATTTAACTGCACCAAACCAGATGGAGGATGTATTCATTTTAAGGGGGTTTTGGCAGGTTTGGTCATTTATGTATACTACTTTGCAGTTTTAGTCCTTTATATATACCGTGCTCAATTTTAGTCCTTTATGTATACACTGCGCTCTATTTTGGTCCTCCAACCAAATTAATTTTAAATTTTGTCAAAAGACGTCACGTGCGAGTCACGTGACACATGAAACCGGTCCCATTATTATTTTTGTTTATGTTTAACTTAAAATTTAAGAAAGATAATAGATTCGTTAACAAAAACGAGAGTGGTGACCCAGTAAGATGAGACGTACGAGTTCATTTTTACCACTAAACATAAAAAAAAAAGTAAATACGATATCTCTTTTGGGTTTCTATAGCTACAAATGATCAAATGCCCTAATGTATTGATTGTGTGTATCAATCTTGAAAGATAAAAAAAAAAAAAAAAAAAAAAGGTATGATAGTCATCGTGTGTGAGGCTATGCATTTAGTAATCACTTCAGAAATTAAAATAAATAAAACAGGCATGTATATATTTTTATTTTTACTATCCCAAGTTGAAACCATGAATACAAGATACATGTAACTCTTTATAATGCAAAATCTCAATCCATAATTTATGACAGGGAAAGGGAGGGAGGCGGTTTGTTAACGAATCTGCATTTTTTCTTAAAATTTAAGGTTAACATAGACATAAATAAATAATGAGACTTGTATCGAACATCAAATGACACGCACGTGACGTCTTTTGACTAAATTTAAAATTAATTTGGCTAGAGGACCAAAATTGAACGCAATGTATACATAAATGACTAAAATTGAACAGTGTATATATAAAGGACTAAAATTGCAGAGTAGTATACATAAAGGACCAAAACTGCCAAAAACTCCCATTTTAAGTGTAGTATAAATGTGGGGATTTTGGGCTTCCTCTGTTCCGATTGGTTATGCTGAGCGAAATAGGTGTGGTGGTAGTGGTATTTTGCTTGGATAGAGGAGCGGGTAATAAGTTGGTTATTGAACACATAATCATTGCGTGCACTCCAGATCGTCCATGCTAGGATGGCCCAGCATTGACGTCGACAAATGGACTTTTAATGGTTTATTCTATTTAATAGTCTTGAAAATGAAAATAACTTGTTTTACAAAAATAAAAAAAATAAAAAGTAACTTAGAATGAGTCAAACAATATCACCAAAGGTTGTGTTAACTCGGGCCAACTTTGGACCTAGCTAGATGCTAGCACACGTCTCTTTAGAAAATATTCAAACATTCATGTGCATAATTATGAGAAGTGAAGAAAACAAATAGAAAGGAAAGTTAGTTAAGAATATGGAAGCATGAAGAAACTATGTTCGATATTTTCTAAATTATCTAATTTTATGGTACATATATATATATATATATATTTGATGAATTAGATAAATGCATTAATTAAAAAATGTTTACAATGGGATAGCCCCCATCGCAGATTACAGAGTTAGGGAGGGAGGATTCAGGGATCGGTCCCTTCAAATTACAAAAGGAGGCCCTATTAGCAAGGTTACACGCTGCAAAATTAATGTTCCTAGAACAAGAATAAAGGTCCATTTTGGCCAGCAGCCCAAAACTTTATGAATTCTAAAATGAGTGGGTTTTTTATCTAGTTGATGAATTATAAAGGCCACACTTTTTCCATAGTGATAGCACATAAATGCTTGAACTCCAGGTTTTGAGTCACATTAACATTGCCATGAAGTCTGCAATCGAAGAAGAAGGCAATTCAGTTAGTAACAGAATATTGATTAAAGTCTCCAATGTTAAAGTTCCACTTGGATGAAAGCATGATTTTCTTGATAAAAGTACAATTAAGAAAAATGTGCTCAATAGGTTCTTGGAGGGTATTGCATAGAGGGTAGGAGAGGTCAGCAATAGGGAAGATTTTGTTGAGTCTAGTTCTGGTAGGTAAGATATCACAGAGAGTTCTCCAAAGGAAGATTTTATATCTATTGTGAAGCTTGGAGTTCCAGAGCTTGATCCAGGTGGGATGAGGAGAGGTGTCTCTAGAGGAGATGGTGGCTTGGAGGAGAGGTATCTCTAGTGGACATGGTGGCTTGGAGGAAAGAACTTTTAGTTGAGCAACTCCCTGACAAAGAGGGGTCCAGATGAGAGTGGGTGGGAAATGAGAGTATAGGGACCTTAAGAATCTCTTTCATTGTGTCTTGAGAGAAAAATTGGGAGAGTAAGTTAAGGTTCCAATAAATAGGTTCCTAATGAATTAGATCAAAGACTATATGATTGGTAGTATGGTCAGGTAAAGGGTTAGAGGGGGTAGGAGGAATAAAGTTGGGAAGTGTAGGTAACCATGGAGCTTTCCAGATGTATATAGGGGAGGAAAGAGTGGTAGTTTATCAAGAATTATCCAGGATTGTAGGTCTCTATTTGAACAGATCATTTGAGATCCAAGAAGTTCTCGATTTCAAAGGAGACATGGTGTGGAAGTTCTTATCCTTGACATATATTGACCAGATGAGTTTGACCCAAGGTTTATAAGAATTTTTGGCCACATGCCAAGTCAACTTAGTGATGAGGGCATCATTATGATCTCTCATTTTTTTAAAGTTAAGACCACCTTGGCTTTTAGGCCTGCAAATGAAGTCCCAACACTTGAGAGGAAAAATGTTTTTATTGGGGCTTTCACCCCCACCAGAATCTCATAATGATACTATCAAGTTTAGAGCAGATGTAGGCAGGCAAGGAAAATAGAGACATAGTATAAGATGGATGGGCTTGAGCTGAGGCTTTCATCAGAATACTTTTTCCGCAAGAGATAAGTTGAGACTCTTCCAACTAGAAAGTCTGTAGTTAAGAGAGTAAATTATTGGTATCATGGAAGTTTTATTAAAAGAAGTTCTGCAAAATGGCACTCCCAAGTATTTGGCAGTGTAGTTGCATTAGAAAGGTTGAGAATGTGGTGTGATGGAAGGGCTATGCCTGGAGATTTTGATACCATGGAGATTGCAAAGTGATTCCTCAACACCCAATAATCTGAAGATTAATTCAGCATATATGAGGAATAGATAGGGTGATAGAGGGTCACCCTATCTGATTCCTCTAGAATGTCTGAAAAAAACCAAATTGGCTTCCATTGATAAGAGTAGAGAAGGAGCTTGAGGTGATACATTTAGAGATCCAATTAATGAAAGTGGGGGCAGAAACCAAGTTGTTTGAGGATGGTAAGAAGAAGGGGCCACTCCACATGATCAAAAGCCTTGGAGAGGTCATTTTTTATGGCCATGAAACAAGCTTTACCTTTTTTGCAGTTAAGGTAAAGCATGAGTTCATGAGCCATGATGTTGTTGTCTTAGATGTGGCGCCCTTTAATGAATGTAAATTGGTAAGAAAAGGTGAAGGAGTTAAGGTGAGGTTTAAGTTTGTCTGCAATGATTTTAGTTATGCATTTGTAGATTACATTGCAGAGACTTGTATGTTTGTAGTGTTCAGGTTTGGTTACATAATTAGTTTTAGGAATGAGGCAGATGAAGGTGTGGTTAAAAGAAGTGGGAGTAGGGTTGCCAAGGAAGAAGTCCCTGATTGCATTAGTAACATCTTTACCAATGGTTCCTTAGTAAGATTTGAAGAAGTGTGGAGTATACCTGATTCATTCTCAATTGAATGTATTATGTTGGTCTTACCCCTGGAGATGGAAGAATCTTGTGTTTGCATCACCAGCTTCAATTCATTTGTTTTTGGCTTTTTGTTTCTAGTGGATTTTTGCTTGCATCATGAGCTCCTAAAGTTTCTGTTGAGCCACAGCTTCAAGAGTTGTATGTGCATAAAAATTTCTAATTAATTCTAAGCTTGAGTTTACATAAATAGTTCTAGTCCTTTAAAAAAAGTTCCAGTCTTAAATTGCTAATATCATCCAAGAGCAATTCCAGATAAGTTTTCTGGTCAATGATTATTTTGAAGACTTTCGGAAGGAATCAACAAAAAAATAAAACATAAAATGCGTATGTCCAATTTCAAATACTAGATCTATAAGACTATAACCGAGTCTGTATTTTAACAAGAATGAGTTGTACTATTTCAAAAATTAACCGCAACACATAATTAATGATACAGGAATGATGAGATAATTAATCAAGAGATATTATAGAATATATTAACTAACCAGGATTAGTGATAAATAGTGGTTGCCCCATGGTCATATGTAATTGTAGGTACAACTATGTTATACCGTATAATATAATGGCTCCACCTTCTTAACTTAAAGACACGTAGGCAGAGGGAAAGGAAAAAGAAAAAGTTTTGGAAAGGCCTTAGGTAGATGATGGCTCGATATGCTCTATGAAAACGAAACGACAATTGGCGGGACCAACCAAGAAGTTGTTACAGAGAGGAATTAGGTTTTATCACCAGTAGAGTGACGAGAGTGGAGCTGGGAACATAGGGTTGCATTCTGACTTCTAAAGACTTCTCGACTTGCCACGTGTTGAGTCGCATGACGCTTTTTCATCTGAAGTGCGAGTACCTCAGAACGACGCCACATACCTGCAGAAATGTCACTTTTGCCATTAAAAGTTAGGACGAATTATTATTTGGGCCCTGTATGTTTCAATTTTTTATGAAAATGCCCGTTATCTTTCGAATTATTGAAAATGCACTGGATCTTTGCCATTTTTTTATAGAAAATGCCTTTTGAATGCCACATGTGAAATTTGGGCAACGTGGCATCCACGTCTCCTCCACGGTGGAGATAATAACATTGGTTATCTAATTTATGTTGCTGGTCATGTTAAAGTTTGACTATTGTGTCCTTGGAGATCATGCAAATCGCTTTTTATCCCGAGATAAGAAAGTACTATCCAAGATGGATCATTAGAGCACAATGTAAACTCTCTCAAAATTCAAATGTGGGCAAACACTTTTTACAAGATTTACATTTTTACTACTCTTTTCTCGAAATACTAGAGTTATGTTTGACATTATAAAACAAACAGAGACCTCAAGTAGGTTATGATAAGATCATCAAACAGAAGATTTCCAACCAAAATGGTTTTAGTTTTCAATATGCTACTTCTAACAGTCAAGAAATAGCACTTGTTTCTTTTCCAAAGAGATGTATTTGACTTTAATTAAGTAGATCAATGGACAATTGCTCCGTCCATTCCAAAAGAAAACTGATGTTATTTGGTGGGCCAAATCTTTCCCGTTTGATAATATAACCTATTATGATAGCCGTATCTACAATATTTTGGGCTCAAGTTCTTTGTCAACCCAACAAACAAATAAAGGTTTCCAGGCAATAGCCCAGTTTGTTCTGCACCGAACGATCACTTTAAAGTTATGATCTACGGTGACGAACACACCACGACGGCACAATACTTTCAAAAACTCAACCCTGCCCGGACACGATAAACTTTTATCTTTTAATTGTCATAATTTATATTTTTTTCTATTTAAATAAGTCTTATGACACAAACTAGGATTTTCTCGCAAAATATGTCTATACCATGTTGGATATACATGTGTTAGTCGCACAAGTTACTCTTAAGTGTTCAACACGATGCCAGAATTAATTTCTATTTATTTCAACATAAATACGCAATGCGGCGTGTTCAAAATGTGTTGAAGAAGTATTGGATGAATGTTAGTGTCGAGTATGAGTGGAATACGAACACATCTGATGTTTTAGAGAATCAATGATTTTTTATTTTTTTATAAATAAGCATCAACAAATCATAACATTGAACCCGTGTTTAGCTCGTATTGGTGACATAATTTGGGATTTCACAAGACTTTTCATGGTAGCATATTCGACATCAATCGAACACTCACCAATAATCACGCAGAGTTTTGGGCTCTTCGGGATGGCCTCCACTTGGCCAGCTCACGCAAGATCACCCACCTCATCATTGGGACCGACTTTCTATTTATGTTACACTACTTATACAGTTCACAGCCGCCTACATGACATCCAGAGACTTATTCCTACTAGCTTCACCACGGTTCTTGGCACCTTCTACTGTTGAGAAATAAACCAGATGACGGACTTTCTTGCCAAACTGGGTGCCTCGACGCCTGATGATTAGTTTGGGACGACTATCCCCCTATGCTCCTTTCTTTGTTGCATGAATAAGGCGTACATAAAAGAAAAATACTGTGTTTTACATGTCAAAAGTGGGGCGCAACACAAAACGACTCCCACTCATTAAAATGAAGTGCCAAAGTGTACCGGCAAACCGTGAACGAACAAACAACAAACAATTACAAGGTGAAAATACAATGTAATAACAAGTAAACAACAAACGATGCCACTACTGAACTAATTGCCCCTTTGCCAACAAACACACTTGGTTTTCAATTGCCGATTCACCTGATCGCATTTCGTCTATAGTCAACTTTGGAGATCATCCAATCTGCGAGAAAAGTTTTCGAGTCCCTCCAAAGATCATACAACACCCAATTGATCGGACTACATATGAAGGCATTGAGGTGATCAGTCAAGCATCGATGCCCCTTCGTGAACCCAAGTGTGTCGTGAAGCACAAACCTTCCTTGGTTAAAAAGCGTGGAAAAATGACACTACTCTGTAGATTAACCGGTTTCACACAAAGCTAGGAAAGAATTTCAATTCTTACTAATTCCGGGTGTGCCCAAGTAACTGTTGTGAATGCATTACCCGCTCGTTACCTCCAAAGCTGACTAGTACAGTACACGAGTCACGGCGAGAATGTGCTACTAGCAGCCTTGGGAATTTTCATCCTTTACTTTACCTTTCTTTGCATGTGTGTGTCGCCGTTGATCTGCTTTCTAACCAATTTCCCGTTTTTTCTTCCATCGGTTGGAAAGTACCGTTAAGCACGTCCAAGTATCACTAATGTGCACCAATTCTATGACCATAGTGGCACGAGTACAAAGAACAAACCCACCACGACAATGAAAAACCACCACAAGTGCGAAACCTAAATGCCCAAGAACTTTACATTCTAAGATCACAGTAAAAATTGCTTACCACTTGCATGCATTGTCCAAAGATCCACACGAAACCACTGAAAGTCCAAACAAATACGCTCAAATGCAGTAAGAATCGATTTCCACTTGCGTATAAACCGTTAGCCCATTGTTCGTAAAAGGCCCATTTTATCATAACTGAACGACCGGTGCATGGGTGTCGCCCGACTTGAACCCAATAAGGCACCAAATAAGCGGTCTGATCCGCTGGTCAATAATGAAAAAAGTGTTGCATCAATTCATGGGACCCAGGTGCACTTCGGCTATCTTGAACAAACGTGAGTCAACGGTAGGCGCCAAAAAGTGCTGATGTACGGGCCCGCGGGTTTGAGTGACCTGCAAAAATGATGATGGGTGCATGTGGGTAGAAAAGTGCGCACATGGGCGCACTAAAAGACGGGCGGGACCAGTCCGCCTGTCAGCACTCATTGAAGGTGCTTGACAGACTGGCGCACATGGGCGCACTTGACTGCCAGCCGGACACATGGACGCCAGTACGGCGAAGACGCGTTAATGACCCATGTGGGGGACAAAAGTGTTGACCCGACCCCACGCACATGGGCGCCAATAATATTGTCTGGCACATGGACCCCATGAATTGATGCATGGGTGTCGGCTAACTTGAACCCAATAAGACACCAAATAAGAGATCTGATTCGCCGATCAATAATGAAAAAGGTGATGCATTAATTCATAGGACCCGGATGCAGGTTGGCTATCTCAAACAAACGTGAGTCAACGGTAGGTGCCAAAAAATGTCGATGTGTGGGCCCGCAGGTTTGAGTGACCTGCAAAAATGATGATGGGCGCATGTGGGTCAAAAAGTGTGCACATGGGTGCACTAAAAGACGGACGGGACCAGTCTGCCTGCCAGCACTGGTCGAAGGTGCTTGACAGACTGGCGCACATGGGCGCACTTGACTGCAAGTTGGACACATGGACGCCAGCACGGCGAAGACGCGTTAACGGACCATGTGGGGGATAAAAGTGTTGACCCGACCCCACGCACATGGGCGCCAATAATGTTGTCTGGCACCTGTTCGCCCGCCAACGTTGAAAACGAATCAACCGACATCGGTGCGAGCTGTTGACCATCCCAACTCTTCCCCGACATCGGACTAAAACCAGCAAACCACCAGTGCTCCTCGCTGATGCCAGAAAAATGACCCTCCACCTGAAATGTTGCTGGCATCGAGTGGAGTCCATTTCTCCAGTTGAAAACAAGAAGCAAGACCCGAAAAAGGCAAAATCATCGGGCTAATCCAAATCGTGAGCAAATACATCATCGTTCATAATTTTGAAGACGAATGAATGAAGAAGACAAAACTCAAAGAAACTTCCATTAAAAGAGTGTAGCAACAACAACAACAAACGATTGAAGCGTTACACAACTGATCTGAAACCAATTAGCTGCCACAAAGACTGAAAATAAACAGCCCAAAATGATGAACGAATATCGCCATTCATCGAAGTGCTGCTGGTGCAGCAAGATAAAACGATCAACGCCTATCGGGAAGTCGGTGGCCCGAATGAACATTGCAACACCATAAAACACGGCCAACCCATGTTAATAAGCAACGAACTGAACTCAAAAGTGGACGGAGATCCACCCAATTATTCAAACGACTAGCGCCCAACAAGCCACTTTATTGAAAAATTCCACGGCCAAGTGAACTATGGAAAGAAAAATCCGTCCCAACTCCAAACGAAGATTGATAAGTGAACTAACCGTCGTTGAAAAATCGAAGAAAAACCCATGAAGAAGAGGAAGACATCGTTTCTTCACCGGCTAAAAACAGAACTTTCTAGCCAAAAACAGTATGACGGAGGAGACGACGGACCACTCATATGCGAATGGTGAGACCCAAATGTTGCTCCATAAAACTATCCCGAAAATCCAGAGAATCTCCCAAACTTCGAAGGAAAATGCAAAGATCTTGACGTTAACGGCCTAATAATTCAATCCATCATGGAAGAGATGAAAAAGCAACGAAATGGAGACCCGGCGGCATATGCCGCCGGGTCTCCGCTGTGTACAAAAGACTGAAAGGAGGCTGCATGTGCCTTCTAATGAGAGATGAGAGTGTTTTGGCTAACTTTTGAATGTTGTTTCTCGTTCTTCGTATTCTTCATTTTCTTGTACTAAAACTGTTGTTCTTAAATAAATAAATTCATGTTGCCTTATTCAAAAAAAAAAGAAGTTATATTAATTTATAAAATTATTTTATTTTTATTTTTGGGAACGCAGTAGTTGTTGTTCAATAATGTGGGAATTGTCTGATATGCATCGGCGGCACAACTCCCCCCTCTCACAAAGACGTGGGTCCCACCTCTTTGTGAGTGGGGGAGTTGTGCCCCCTATTCACACCAGAAGTTCCCAATAATGTGAAGTGACATAACCTTCATCTATAAAAGTGTAAAATGAAAGGTACTTGAGATAAGAAGGTGACACCAACGTCATAAATTCCCATCCCTTGTCCTTTCTTCCAGTCTATCTTTTAGTGAAACTCCATAGAAAAATAAAAATATCAGGTTGTTAATTTTAACTATTTGTTTTCATCGATGTTATTCTGAAAAAAAAGAGAAAATTTATTACTCTCTGTTTTCATGGGTGGTTAATTGTGTTTCCTATCTTTCTTAGATTAATAAATATGAACTCAGCCAAATTCAAAGACAAGAGAACAAGAGTAACAACTAACGACTTTTAACAAAAATCGGTCCTCGTAATAACTGATATCTAAAAGAATTTAAAGTCTTTGCATTTATTTGATATGTTTTTAACAAATAATATGTTAAGTACTCTTAGACTTGACTTGATTTCAAGAAAATATCGAAAATACAGTGAAATAAAAGGAATTTTTTTTTCCCAACTGTTTGGCGAGCCTATAATTTTGCTAGAGACTATAGGCGGGCGCGGTCCCTGTAAAACATAGAAGAATCAAACTTATTAGGAAAAATCTCCAATCTTGTTGATTTTCCATCAGTTGTTGCTTAAACAAAATGTAAGAAAATTAAGCATAAGATATTAATTTTAATTCGTTGAGCATGTTATTGTTATAGTAACTTTTTTATTTTTCAAAGGTTGGTATCAGCAACCATCTCAGGTTGCATCAGATCATGAATATTTTGACAGAATAACCATTTGTGGTATTGAATTGCAGTATCTATGTTTTGTGTATAGGTAATATAAGTGAATCCCATCATAAATTCTTCCATTTCACATAGTATTTCTTAAATAAAAATAATATAGTTGTGCAAAATTTATAAAAACTTCAAAAATCAAAATTTAACAGCTAAGTTTAACGGGATCGAAGCTCTCTGAATATTATTTTTGCCACGTACTTCAAGATTTAGACTATAATCATGAGATGAAAGAGTTGGATTAATATTAGATACACAAATCTTTTATGTTTTATGGTTTTTTCTAAAAGAACTAGTATCATGCCAAGTGCATGAAAGGATAAACGATCATTTGTTTTGTTAACCGATACAATTTTTTGTTTTTGAATGTTATGCCGAAATTTGGATGTTCAAGAATAAATAGATGAAAAGCGATAAAAAAAAAAACTCTATTTGTTGTTTGTCTAGGTTTGATGCGGGTGATTTCGCCTGCAGACTAAGCACTCCACGTCAGATTAACTCAAGCTCCGTATTGGTCCTAAGTTAGAGTTGAGTTCGAGAAACCTGCACAGAAAAACATGAAAAAGTAACTAGGTGGTGGCCTCGACGAAGGCACTCCGACGGTCAAGTCAGTAAATCTAGACTACTGAAATCTAGAGAGAAAAAGCTGTGAGGGGGTGGCTAATAATTAATGTCCCAAGTCAACATAGGGACGAGATATATATGGCTGTTTCAATGCAAGGCCACGGGGCAGCGGCCCAAGCAGTCGACCAGCAAGCTGCGGGCACAACTGTTAACCCATTGCCGCAACAACAAGTGGCACAACTGATTTAAGCTCTCCAAGCAACACTTTGAGGGAGAGTGATACCTTTCGTCCCAATGCAACCACTACTCAACATGAGGCTCGAGCCAGGACAGAGCATCATGCGCGGAACTCTCGTTTGCGCGGTTTTCATGCAACTGGACAAACTCAAAGGTGTTCACCTAGGCCACAAGCGGCAATCTCACGATCACCTAGGAGGACACATCAACAATCGTCCAATGTGCGTGGGGAGTCTCAACATGTAAGGCATGAACCACGCGGGAAGCGTGTTGATAGAGACAATCATATGAACTCATATGTTACAGCTCGAAGAGGAAGAGACACTGAAAGAACTGATAGGTATGATAGAAGATATCCTAGTCCTACTAGAATAGAGGATCACCACAACCGTCGTGAGCCGACTCCAGCGGGGTACGTAGAAGATAGAAGAAGATCGGTGGGTTATAATTAGAATAACGATAGAATTACTGAGCCTTCACCTTTCTGTGAGAGTTATGAAGGGTTTTCTTGGGAAGAGGCCAAGATATTCCAAAGATGCCCAATTACAATGATATCACTGATCTGGCGCCACATCTACATGTGCTAGATGGCATTCTAATCTTGGGAGGCTATGATACTAGAGTTCAAACACGACTTTTGCTATAACATTGGTCGTTGTGGCATAGGAGTGGTTTGCGCGCATACCACCTAGAACCATCTATAGCTACGAGCAACTGCGTGATATGTTTCGCTCTAAGTTTGGTACTCTTTCAGTGGTCTCGTTGGACCCAGACTATCTATGCTAATTGAAGTAAGGGGAGAAGGAGACATTTCACGAGTATACAAGAAGTTTATTGTTGGGATGTTGAAGAGGCAATCTCTTTTACCGAGGAATCATGTTCGAGATGTTGAGGAACATAGAGCTGGTGAATGATCTTGTGCCTTGTCCTCCGCCTACTGTTGAACAAAAAAGGAAAAGGTTGCGCCAAGAGATGGAAGTGTAGGAGTTGAATCCGATCAGCAAGGGTGAATAATGCGACCTAGGGAAACAGAAGGCAAATGATAATCGCAGAAATGATAAGTCATGAAATGTTCAAGACAAAAACAGAAATGATAGAAGGAGAGGTAGGTCACCTGTGAATTACACCCCACTGAACACAAATATAATGGAAGTGTATATTGTAGCCAATCAGCAAGGATTGATGAGAAAACCATGTCAGTTTAGAGAAACTAAAGATACGCTAAAGTCCAAGGACTATTGTCGCTACCGTCAACAAAACGGGCACGATACATCACAATGTGGAGTCTTTTATCGAAATTGAAGGATTGATTAAGGAGGGACACCTGGCTGAGTATGTTCGAGATCTTAGAAGAGATAGTCCATCAGCTAAACGAGCAAGAATAGAGGATGTTACTCGTGTTGAAGAACAACGAAGTATTGAGGCGTCTAAGAGGCATGAGAAAGCAGAAAATCTCCAAGTGAGGAAAGTGATTAATATGCTTTTTGGAGGACTTATGGGCGTTGACTCTAATCATGAAAAGGATCGGGTCATGAGGAAACGTATTCAGAAGGGACGCGTCCTTGATCATCACATTGGAAGAATTGGAGGAGTCTATCACTTTTGATGAGACGAACTACAAGGAGTTGGACCCTCAAGTAGCTGAGGCACAACAGATGAATTGCTCTCGTGTGGTAACCGTTGACATTGCAGACTATACAATGAAGAAGTTCTTAGTTGACAACAAAAGTTCGGCGAACATCATCTTTTATGAGACATTGGAAATAATGGTGTTAGGTAATAGTTTCATGAAGAAAGTGATGACGCCTTTATATGGCTTTGGAGGAGAAAATGTGATGCCAATTGGAATAGCGACTTTGCAAACATCTTTGTGAGGTGCACTCGGAATCTCCAATATCTAGTGGTTGATACACCATTCACATACAATGTCATTATTAGGAGACCTGGATTGAACGATTTTAGAGTTGTGGTGTCTACCTACCACCCAAAAATGAAGTTTCCCACTTCTAAAGGGATTGATGAGGTGCGAGGTGATCACAAAGAAGCTTGGAAGTTTTATGTGGCATCTCTAAGACCGAGTCGGAAGGAATAAGTGGATATGCTTAACACCATCACTCAAGATATGGAGATGGTAAACATTACTGGGACGCAGAAAAGTGCTAATAAGCCTAAGATCCTTAGGGAAATCAAAGCCCAAAAAGGTGTTGAGACATTGATTCTGGAGGAAGAGAAGAGAAAAATATTGAAGAAGTACAATGTGCAACTGGCGCAAAACAACAAGATGGAACCCTTAGGGGCAAAAGAAATATCACTTGCAAGGGATGATCTGAGCAAAATGACATGCATTGGCACTTGTTTGTCGAAGGTGATTGAAGAGCAAATGATCACTTGCTTACGCAAGGATATTAACATTTTTGCACGGACAGACAAAGACTTGAAGAGTATAGACCCTCGAATAGTGGTACACAGACTGAATGTGGACCCTGAGGAAAAACTTATCCGCCAGAAGAAGAGAAATTTCAGTAAGGAAAATAATTTGGCTGCCAAAAAGGAGGTGAATAAAAAACATGCAGTGAGGCACATTACGAGGTGCGGTACTCCAAATGGCTAAGAAATATTATCTTAGTGCCTAAGGCCAACCGTGATTGGAGGATGCGTGTGGACTGCACAGATCTGAATATGCACTGCCCACAAGATCCTTTCATTTTGTCGAGGATTGATTTGTTAGTGGGCTTGACAGCGGGTTGTGCTATATTGAGCATGGTAGATGCATAGAGCGATTTTCACTAGATTCTAATGGTCGTGTACGATATGTCAAAAACATCTTTTTGTAACTGAAAGAAGAGTTTTATGTTATCGCGTGATGCCATTCAGGCTTAAGAACTTCATGGCCACCTTTCAGCAGTTAGCGATGAAGATGTTCTATGATCACACCGCGAAGACAATGGAGGTCTACATAGATAATATACTTGTGAAAATTGATAAGCATTTATTTAACGTTATTTGAGTGCTCATTTGCTTATGCTTTTGTATAAGTATTGGTGCATATTCATTGATTTTAGAATGGTTTCGTGTTTCTATAGGAATTTGGTGAAATATTGCAAAATGCGGATAAAAGAGCCTAAATTGGATGTTTTCGGGAACATAGCTTCAAGACACAACGTTACAAAGAAGAAAACCCAAAAGAAGTTGTTGATTCAAAGGAAATGAGACAAATTTACAAGAAGAATCAGAGGCCATGCTACATACCATTGGAAAGCCACGGAAGCCAGTGTTTCAACGCAATAAGCAGATCTTAATTCTGACATCCAAAGAGGCAATTATAATCAAAACCGTTAAGTCGCGTAGAGCAGAAAAAGTTGCACGATGTGACATCGTGTAATAGCTACGTGATCTGGGCCTGTTTCGGACAAAATCACAGGAAATTAACAAAGAGTAGTGGGGTGAAAGGATCGATGGGAAATTACATCGTGCACCAGTTGCGAGTTTGAGACGCGCAATGTGCAGATCGCGCGACTCTTGAAAACTGGGCCTGAACGAAGAAATCCTAAAACGAAGCCCAGAGCGAAGAAAAACTATAAATAGAAGGCTACGTTCAACAGTTAGGATACCACTGATACACGAACTCTGATCATAATATTACACCACCGCCGGGAGGAGCAGAGCAACGGAGATTGGGAGATTTTCTTATCTTTTAATCTTTTATTATGATACTCTCTTTCGTTTATGTTAGTGAACTTGTTTTCGTTATGTGCTAATCTTCTCCGTGTTTGGAGAAGGGATTAATGAATATTTATGCAACAATGAACCTTTAGTTATGAATTCATGTTGATATTTATGCGTTTAGATGTGATTCATTTTATATTCCACATGTTTGATTGATACACTTGATGAGCATTAACGTTCCTCGTGGGTAAACTGCATGTTTGATTTATGTGCTAGAAGTGGAATTAACATAACTCGCACATAAGCTAGATCACACAGATTCATATATTTGATTTGAAAATTGTTTACCAAACTTTAATTCTTTTAGATTGATCGCACTTGGGTAGCTGGTTCTCTAGGGAAGGCGAGGGAATAATAGTTTTAATTAGCGTTGCATCTAGAGTTTCGGTAATTCATTGAACATATGAACTTAGTATGACGAAACAATCTATGGAGATTTGGTAGTTTGTCTATGAATCACAAAATAAGTAGTTATGAACCCGACTTCAAACACAACTTCATCAATCTGATTAAATCTTGTTATTTATTTGTTTTAGTCGTTATAATCAAAACCTCTCTATTTCAATTCTTGTTATTTATTTGCTTCCTTAGTATAGTTCGAATATTGTATAAAATCAATCTTTTTATTATTTGTTTTAGCGTGTCTATTAAGCAAACATTATAATTCAACACTCTATGTGGGATCGATACATGGTGAGTAACTATACTTTCCATTTTATTATTACTTGACTCTTATACTTGCGAGCGTGCGTATCTTAGGAATATTGCATCTTTTAATTATAACACGTGAAAATACGCATCAAAAACCATTAAAGTTGAGGATCATATCAACCACTTGCGCACGACGTTCACTTTCGTGGGCCTGAATGGGATGAAGTTGAACCCAAAGAAGTGCACCTTTGGTGTGAATGGTGGAAAGTTTGTGCGGTATGTGGTAAATCGGAAAGGAATCGAAACTAACTCCGACAAAATTGAAGCTGTCACCGCATTACCATATCCTTGCACCGTGAAATGTTTGTTAGGACGATTGACGGTGCTTGGGCATTTTATCCCTGTATCGGCTGAAAAAAGCTTAGCTTTTTTAAAAATTTTGAAAAAGAACAGAAGTTTCGAGTGGACCGAAGACTGCGAGAATGCTTTACAGCAACTCAAGACTTATCTGGCAACGCCACCTCTTCTGGCAAAGCCGATTGAGGGAGAGACATTGTACCTTTATTTGGCAGTTTCTTCCAATACTATCAGTTATACCCTTGTGTGTGCAGACGGAAATCATCATCGACCTATTTACTACATAGCAAAGTATTTTTTCGAGCTGAGTTGAATTATATTGAGATTGAGAGATGTTCTCTTGTCGTGCTGCATACGGCAAAGGAAGCAACGACCATACTTCAAGCGCATCCAATTGTTGCATTAACTGACAATCCATTAAAGAAAGTGCTAACTAAACCAGAAACATCAGGAAGATTGATCAAGTGTGTCATCGAACTCAGTGAGCATGGCATTGAGTACAAGCCAATAGTGACAATTAAAGCTCAAGTCTTGGCCGACTTCGTCGCTGAAGCATTTAAAAGGGAAGAAGTGACCGTGCAAGATCAAATGTTGAATGTAGAGGGGACTTGTCCACTATGCTTTGGACTCTTCACGTAGACGGATCCGCGACCACCTCTAACGGAGGACTTGGAATATATATATGCGGTCTCCCGAAGGATAATATATGTATACAGTCAACCTCAACTTTGTGGTGACCAACAATGAAGCTGAATATGAGGCGATACTAGATGGAATCAAAATGTGGAAATATCTTGATTCGCAGCTGGTGGCAAATGAGTTTATAAGCACGTATGAAGCCAATGAGGAAACTATGGTGAAGTACCTCGCTAAGTTGAAGGAAGAAGCAGAGTCTTTCATGGTTTTCACTCTTAGCCAGATCCTGAGGTATAAAAATGTTAAGGCGGATGCCTTATCAAGATTGCTAGCTCTACTGACGTTCACATAGTGTGTAAAGTGGTACTTCTAGCAGCACACAAACCTGCTATTGAGAAGACCCATAATATGGATAAAGTTGTTGCAGTGGAGCTCATTTTGCCAGTTAGTGAAGAACCAAGTTGGAAGGATGAGATTATCCGATACTTGAAAGACAGAATCATACCAAGTGACCCATTGGCGGTAAGAATATTGAGGTACAACAACTACCTATTTTATTACTTTCAACTGAGAGCTATACAAAAGGTCGTTTAAGGGACCGTTATTGAAATGCTTGGCCCCTACACAACCTAAATATATGATTGATGAAGTGCATGGAGGATGTTGTGGAAATCATACTGGCGGTAGATCCCATGGCCAGAAGATCATGAGACAAGGATACTACTGGCCTACCTTGTTCAAGGATGCGACCGACCTTGTAAAGAAATACAAGAGCTGTAATTGCATGCCCGCTCTACTCATGTGTCGGCCTAACTTTTGCAGCCATTGGAGGTGAGTTGCCCGTTTGACCAATGGGGAATTGATATTTTAGGACCTCTACCTGCTGCGAAGAGTGGGAAGAAATTTATGGTTGTGGCAGTTGAGTATTTTTCCAAATGTGTTGAGGTTGAGGTTTTGGCAACCATTACTGAGAAGAACATGATAGAGTTTATTTGGCGCAACATCATTTGTCATTGTGGTCTACCTAGAGTGATAGTATCTAACATTGGGAAGCAGTTTACGAGTTCAGAGACTACTTCTTGGTGCGATGAGCTAAAGATCAAGCAACATTTCACCGTTGTCTCAAATCCGCAAGCTAATGGGCAAGTGGAGTCGACAAACAAGGCGCTGAAAGACTATCTGTAGAAGCGCCTGGCACATATTGGAGGAACCTGGCCAGAGGTCTTACCGAGCATCTTATGGGCATACATAACGACATCTAAGCGAGCAACGAGCGAAACTCCTTTCTTGTTGGTCTATGGTTCAGAGGCAGTTGTACCGGTTGAAGCTGACTTGATGACACATAGAATGGAGACATACAATCATGAAGAAGCAGCAAGGCTGAGAAGATAGGACTTGGACATGATTGAGCAGTCAGAGAAGGGGCGTAATAGTGCTCGTTGGTAGGCCTCTAAGATGGGCCCAACCTATCTTAGGCCATGAAATATCTATAAATACCCCCTCCCGTGAAGGCAAAAACACACAATTCACACTCTTACTGTCTCTTTCTAAGTCAGGGATTTCTCTCTTTAGATTGCAATAGTCTAGATTCTTACTGACTTGAGCGTTGTAGTACCTTCGCGGGGGCTATCGGCTAGTTTAGTTTTTCGTATTTTTTTGTATTTTTTTTTTGCAGGTTTCTCGAACTCAAAGCTAATTTAGGATCAATACAGAGCTTGAGTTAGTCTGACATAGAGTGCTTAGTCAGACAAAATTACCCTACATCAAGATTGTTAGAATTTAGAAAGACTTCATTTGGGAGTGTCGTCAAATGATGATTTCTGTTTCTAACTAATTTGACGGATCGATTCTACAATTACAGAAAATGATATGTATATATCATCAGTCAAAATCCTCTTTAACATTTTGTGCAAATCCTTGCAGTACCGTTAAATGGATTTAGCCATTGTTTTTTTAATTTGCTGAACAATAATGCATTTAACGAATTGTGCTAATAATATTGAGGTCGCTGCAGCGGCATGTTGAATAAAGGACCAACGGAAAATTGATATGATTGAGCCGACATTTTGTTCCATTATCCAAATTTTCCGTGTAGGAATCATGTAGTATTTATTGGGTCCACACGACAAGACTTTTATCGTCACTTTTGTACAATTCTATTATTTCTCCCAAACCATAAAAGAAAAAGAGGGAAACGGCTGAAATTGGAACCCACCAGGAAACTGGGTGCCAACACATGGAATCACACACACAGAAAGAGAGTTATAGACTTATAGCACATCTCCTAGTTTTGATTTCTTTAACGAAGTCTCTGTTAAGCGCGTTTTGTGTAGTGAAATGATCTTTGTAGCGAATAATAAAGTTACGCTTGTGAATTTTTAAATGACAAATAGACCAATGTGTAATTCTTATTAGTAAATACTCTAATGTAGAATTTAAATATATTAAATAAAGAAACTCTTAGAAAGGCGGCAAAACTTTGTGTGTTGATCCGAATCTTATATAAATCTTCAATTAGTGTTGAGTTTAAGGTAATATGCATTCTAACATTACACGCCAAGTCAGGGATTAATCCATCACAGATCGTGTTATGCAATAGTATTGAAGTTGTATGGAAACTCATTAGTTAAGATGACGTATAAGAGGAATACAACTACAAAGATGAGGCCATCTCTCTCTACAAATTCTGCACTTTCTCTCTCTAAGAGAATAGTACTTCCCTTCCCTTTTTTTAGGGTTTATCTTCTACCACCGCCTCTAAGCTGGTGGTCTTGATTCCGTCGATCTCTTTCGACTTTCTTTGCCTTTCTCCTAGAGATCTGGTAATTTTTCTCCTGTTTCTTCTCTTGAGAACTTTTTCTTCAATTTTTCCAGTCCATTTATGTGTCCCTTTCATTCTCGTTTCACCTACAACTCACCTCCGCTCATCACTTTTCCGACCTTAACCATGGAGAGTCAGATTCTCACTAGCCGCAATCGTCATTTTTCTGCTGAAGCCCTCTGTTGTCTACTCGACTTTGGGTCAAAACGTGCTTCATCTCCACTGCTGCTACTATTGCGGAGTTTCACTCTTTATCTTAGTTGGGATTCCAGTCATAGCACAAGGGATTGAATCATTTGCCATCCTTTTGATCTGGTTTCATACACACCATATCTATCTTGTGTTGGGATATGGTATTTGTTGTGTGTATCCAATTCTCTATCTCTGTTTTGCTTAATCAGGTTTTCTTTTATGTATCCTAGTTTATTTGTTAGTTTCATATATCTGCTTATGGTTGTGGTATGGTACTTTTGGTGGAAAATTTTTGGTGGTGCTTCTAATTTGCAGGAAATCGGCATTGAAGGGCTTAGATGGAAACTCATACTCTTCTTTTCAGAATTGAATGGAGTTTTCATGGCTGTTTATATTTCCGATTGTTAGAAACCTCGGTTGAAGTTAGAGTGGCTGTTCTCTGTGCCAGAAAAGCTTTTGGTTCGCTCTTGTGTTGTACAGAGCGAATCGTCTATCTTCGCCATCATTGATGTTGGTCTCATTGTTGTTGGTCTGTTGGTTAACATTCATGTCGAGCTGCGGGGTGGTTGTCTCTCCTTTTATTTTCCTTATGTTTCTATTGGTAGTGGTAGATTAGTTTATGCTTTTGTTATAGTCATTTTTTCTTTTGCCTCTTGGTTGTACTTGTTATCTTAAGTTTGAATGAAATATTTTTACCTATAAAAAAATGACGTATAAGATGTCGTGTAAAACGCTGTAAAACCTAGACATATATAGAGTAAAATGTAAAAAACTACCATGTGTTATTTCTAATTAGCAAAAACCTCGCTATATTATTTTTATCAGTAAAAACCTCCCTGTGTTATTTGGTGAAAGGCAAAAACTTCCCTATCTTGTCAAAGTACAGATCATGCGCGTCACTTGCAACTAAAATTGAGAATTTGGTCTTGAAATTAGTATTTTACTCTTGTTGTCTCTTGAAACTAAAAGATAACTTAATTTAATAAAATAAGTTGAAAAGCCTGTAAAACAAAATCAATATATCAAATTAGGGGTGTAGAATCGAGAGGATGGAGTACGATCAGGTAAATATGGAGTAGGTGATTTGTCGTCATTAGGTCATCACACAATCATGGCATCTTTCGCTAACAATTTCGGCAACATGGTCCGCACTGCTGAGTTGGCACTTCACCAAAAATCGATCGCCCGTTGCTGGTGCTAATACGCCAGCCAACATCGACGTTCCAAATCGATCTTCTGATTCATTAATTAATAAATATGTTATGATTCGTTGGTTAATTAATTACGTGCCGATTTAATTGTAATTTGATGATATTCTTGAGAATCTTATTATAGAGCAGGGGGGGTGAGGGACTATAATAATTGTAGAAGGAAAGAAAAGGTAGTGATGATTAAAATCTTTGCTAGCGTAGGTTGAGCTCGGTGGACGCCTAAGTTGACCTTGGGCTGCCGTACATAGGGCTCATGTAAAATTATATTAGGAGTTGTGTAATATAAATAACCTCTCTTGTAATTGTAATCCTACAACATAACACATAGCGAAAATCCTGGCTTGGTATCGTCCCCAGATATAGACAATAAACTAGGTAAATAAATAACGTGTCTTTCTTGCTTTTCGTTCATGTATAATTTTTTATTTATCGTATTGCTGCGCAACAAGTGGTATCAAGAGTATTAGGTTCAGTGGGAGCAGTTACGATGGAAGCAGGGAAATCAATCGAGAAGTTTGATGGGTCTGATTACGGGTTTTGGCGGATGCAGATTGAGGATTACTTGTACAGAAAGGATCTCTAGAAACCTCTGAATGATAAACCGACAGACATGAAAGACGTCTGGAAGGTTATGGACGGGAAGGAGATGAGCCCGTTTAGGTTATCGTTATCGCGAAACGTGGCGTTTCACACTGCAAAAGAAACTACTACGAAGGGTGTGTTAAAGGTTATGACAGATATGTTCGAGAAGCTATCAGCAGCCAACAAAGTAAAATCTGATGCATCGACTATTTTATCTCCAAATGACAGAGAAAACTGCGGCGTCTGATCATCTAAACAAATTTAGTTTAATTACACAACAATTGAATTAGAAGAATATCGAGTTTAATGACGAAATTAAAGCCCTAATTTTGTTGTCTTCTTTATTGGAGAACTGGAGTGGGACTATAACGACTGTTAGTGCCTCCGCGGGAAGGGTAAAGCTGTAATTTGACAAAGTTAGAGATTTGATAGTTAGCGAAGAAATTTGCAGGAGAGAATCAGTTAACTCGTTTGGAAATTCTGCAGGCTCAGTTTTGAGTACAGAAACCAGAGGCAGTTCAGATAAGAAAAAGTTGAATTCGAATTGGGGTAGATTGAAGTTGAGGAACAACATATCGACGAAGGACAAGAGTTCTATTGAATGTTAGAACTGCGGGAAAAAATGGTCATTACCAGAATAAGTGTCAAGCACCAAAGAAAGATTACAGCTCAGAAAACGTGACCACTGAAGATGATGGTGAAGCACTAATTCTGACCGCATGTAGTTCAATAGAGACTTGGGTTCTGGA
The DNA here is from genome assembly GCA_948329865.1 of Linaria vulgaris. Lineage (NCBI taxonomy): Eukaryota > Viridiplantae > Streptophyta > Magnoliopsida > Lamiales > Plantaginaceae > Linaria > Linaria vulgaris. Next base: position 70,972,648 of record OX415251.1, read on the forward strand.
TTTTGGAGCATCGTTTCATGCTTATCGTGACAAAAGTTTGATGATGAATTATGTTGCTGGATATTGTGGGAGAGTCTATCTGGGCGACAATTTTCCTTATGATGATGTGGGGAAGGGAGATATTCGTGTTAAATCTCCTAATGGATCCGTTTGGACGATGCGTAATGTGAGGCACATCCCTTGTCTTAAGAGAAATTTGGTCGTTGTAGGGCAGTTGGATGATGACAGTTATGATATAAAATTCGGTGGAGGTACTTGGAAAATAGTCAAAGGAGCTATGATGGTAGCTCAGGGTTTGAAAAAGTACACTATGTATATGACCGACATCAAACATGATTGTGTTGTGGTTGTTGCAGCACATAGTGACGCTGATTTGTGGCATTGCCGACTTGTCCACATGAGTGAAAAAGGAATGAAGCATCGGTGTTAGAAGGGTATGCTTCCGGTTCTGAAAATAGTTGATATGGGTCTCTGTGAGGACTGTGTGTTTGGAAAATAGAAACGGGTTAGTTTCGCAAAGGGTGGCAGAACTCTAAAGAAACATAAGTTAGAGCTGGTGCACAGTGATTTGTGGGGACCAGCCCCTGTCACGTCTCTCGGTGGAGCTTCGTATTACATGACTTTCATTGATTATGCAACAAGAAATTTATGGGTATACTTCTTGAAACAAAAATCTGAAGCGTTTGAGGTTTTCAAGAAGTGGAGAGCACGTGTTGAAACTGAAACTGGTCTACGTGTGAAGTATCTGAGATCTGACAATGGTGGTGAACAGAACTTTGAATGAGAGGGCTAGATGCATGAGGTTGAAGTGTGGGTTGCCTAAGATGTTTTGAGCAGAAGCAGTTAACACTGGGGCTTTCTTGATCAACCGAGGACCATCTCTTTCACTGGAAAACGGCATTTCAGAGGAAGCTTGGAGAGGAAATGAGGTAAACCTATCTTACCTTAAAGTATTTGGTTGTGTTTCTTACGTTCATATTGATGCTACTGCTAGGAGCAAGTTAGATGCGAAATCTGTGAAGTGCACGTTCATTGGATAAGCTAAAAGTTGTTTCTGGGCGGTGTGCAACTAAAAAAATAACACAGGAGGTTTATGCTAATTAGCGATTACATATGGTAGGTTTTTGCATTTTAATATATATATATATAACATATCGAGATATACATCTTTTTGGAGAATACTTTTAGATGATTAGTTTACTTAATTATCTCATTGAACTGTGAAACTAGCGTTAGAAGATGATCCATGAAAGACCTTTTAAACGCGTGAAAATCATATCAAGTGCTAGAACAAAATATAACACATCACCTACTATTATATTTTAAGTTTATTATACAATTTTTGGGTAATTCTTTTATGTCAAACACATATCAGTTGACTCTATAGCGTAGACCTTTTAATAAGTTCTTAACATTTCAATAAAAAAAATTATATTGAATTATAATAAAAATAATGAGTACAATGTTTTTGTTTGAACAAAAAAGCAGTATTTTCATGAAAAATATATTGATATACAGTTTAAATTTATAGAGACTTTGCATTAAAGATATTGTTATTAAGATGCACATTACTGATGTATGGTATAGTGTTCTTTTTGCTATTTATTAAAACTAGAAGCGTTGACACGGTCTTCGCGTGATTAAATTTTATATTAATTTGTATGGTGAAAAAATAACTTAAATAAGTAAAGATTAAATATATTAGGTAAGGCATTTATATAGAAAGTTCTAAATTTTGGAAAACTATATCCGCAATCACAATAATGATTGTTGTAATGGTTCTACTTGAATTAATGCTAGATTAGAAACATAATAATAAATTATTGTTTCAAGACTAAAATTATGAGACTAAAATCGGAAATCAAAAGTTTGGTGTCACATTTTGCCTTTCTTTATATAAAAGTATAGATTCCGTACATGATGTTTGGTTAGTTAAATTAACAAAGGAGGATAAAGGATCTTCAAAATTATTATGTGCGTGCTACTTTGTGCTATATAAATATTTACATGTATAATCACCTTCTCCTAGTGACACGAGTAGCACACACAGTTGGACAAAAAAGTGGCGAAAAAGATCTCATCGAACAGAGAAGTGGTGCAACACTTTAGTGTTTTTTTTAGGTGTATTACACTCTTTATGTCAAGTATTTTCAACAAGTAATTAAATTTAAGCCGTTTGGTTTCAAAATGAATTTTATCTCAAAAAGATGGTGTAGATTAAAAATGAGATAAAAAGTTAAGATTTTCTGTGATATCTAATATGTGTCACTTGTTTGGTTAACAAATTAAGTACCAAGATAAATGATTAGCTCAATATTGTTTTTTGTTTTGTTTTTGTTATTAACGTTCAATTAATCAAACAAATAATTTTATCTTTGTCAACTCCCCCCCCCCCCCCCCCCTTTTTTAAAGTGAAGAGATATTATTTTATTTCCAATCCAATGATAAATTATATACTTTTCTCACTATTATGTGGAATGTATAATATTTATTTCTTGAACTATGTGTAGCATCATCATATATGCTTAATTATGACCGCTCCTTATTCCCAAATATGAACTAACAAATAAATATGAGAAAAAAGAGAGTAAGTTATGACAATAAAAATAAAGGATGTATTTTTATAACAGGGGTGGTAGTATCGAGTAAGAGAAGAAAAAGAAGCTAGAATATCTTTATTTTTCTATTTTAATTTTATGAGTAAATTGGATTTTTTTATAATTAATAAAAAAAATTACTTCATAAAATTCTAGCTTATTTGTATTATAATTTGATCACCTTTTAAAGAAGAAGAAGGGTAAGGAAGAGTAAATTAACTTTTTCGTGGCATGCTACAACTAAAAACTTAATATATATATATATATATATCTGTGTGTGTGTGTGTGTGTACATGTGAGTAGATACTAAAGATCTAAAAATAAATTATCAAAATAATTTTTTCTTGATATTTAATTAATAAACAATATAGTAATTGTTCGCGAGAATCGTATAGATAATATATAATTTTTTGTTCAAATTTTAAATTTGGAGCTTTAATAAAACTATATTTAATTATTTAATAAAAAAGTGAAGTACTTTATAAATTTATAGAATGGTTAATAGGCAATTTCAATGAATAGTAAAAATAAGGCAAAATCAAGATTACTTATTTTAGGAGTAGAGGTGAGATTATTTATCTCATATTCTGGGATAAAACCAGAAACTCCGGGCATATCTCATTTTTGGTCCGAAAACCAATATATAGAACCAAACAAGAGATAAAGTGAGATAAGCTGATATCTATGGAACCAAATGGGTACTTTCTAGTGAGTTTACTCTACTAATGAGAATTACAATTTACGGGTACTCTCTAGTGAGTTTAGGGCCTGTTTGGTTCCGGAGATGAGATAGTAGCTAGTGATAGCCCGAATCCCTTATCCCTCCTGATTAACGTTATCCATCTATTTATATCCCGTTTGATTCGTATGTTTATTACTAATGATTAGCTAAAATGCAGCTTATTTTCTGTTTGGTTTGAGATTTACTACGAAGGATAGCGAATTGAATTCCCTAAATTACCCCTGCTGACGTTTCATTACCCAAACGACACCAGTAGTCTAGAACACTCTTCACACTCCACTCTTTCGCATCTCAGAACACAAAAAAATGAAAAATTGCTGATAGTTTCCTTAATTTGTGAAGGAGGGAATCTCGCCATAATTTCGGATAGAATCAAAGGTAAGATCCTAGATTATTACTCTTATCATCTAATAATTCATTATTTGATCCGAAGAAACCCTAACTTTCCGATTTTCTTTTTTTCGCTCGATTTTTTGCAAATAATCACTTATTTTCATCATGTATGTACAAATGGATGTTGTTGAAGGTTGCTGTGTGTCGAGCAAATCCTCTACGAACGAAAGAAAGGTATATTGAAATTATGGTTTTGTAATTTAATTGTTCATGTCAGAAACTATGAATTTCATGATTATTTTTTTGATGTGATGTCAAGGACGATATGGGTAGATTTGACAACTTGATTGGTGTATATGTGCATACTATATATGATCCCAACTGACCAACTGACTTACCTATTTGCTTGTTCCATAATTAAAGAAGTACATTTGATTCTTAAACGCTATGAAACATGTACTGTAGATGGCCCTAGTTGTTCCTTGCATTTGTGGAGGTGGTCCAATGCTTTACCGGGTTGCTGGTCCGAATTCAACGCGGCCCGGGTGTCATTACTACGTGTGTCCGAGGAACCGTAGGCACCAATTCCGGTTTGCTTGGTTTGATGAATTAGATACCCTACCAACATATGGTAGTCAGGGATTCCAACACATTCCCCATCGCCCGAATCCAACAGTCGAGCCACACATGTCCCGGAGAGTCCCTACTTTCATTGATTCCACCAATCTTTACCAAGAGGCCCACAGCAGACAACCTGACCACCCTACTAGCCCAAACTCTTGCACTTCAACTGCTAATGGTGTCAATGTCAAGACCATTGCTGCAAAATTCCGTGAGATGATGGGGGGGGGGGGGGAGAATAGGACATTAGCTTGTGTGGTTGTGTTGTGTTGTTTTTTGGGATGGGTTATGTTATTTATCATGCTGCTTTTGGTTATATTTTGTTTGACCTTAATTAGGAAATGAGTGTACTTTAGATTGATCATGAGTTGCAACTTTTAAGTACTAGTTTAATTTGTAGTTTGTGATTGATATTGTGGTTTGTAAGTCTAAAACAAGATTGTTGAATTAAGTGATCCAAGAAGTTGGTATCTGTAATAAATGTCAATTTTCAATCTAATGTTTGATGAAATTTATATTGATCTCCTCCTGTGTTGCATGACTGATTTTTCAGTTTTATGATATTTTGTTTGTAATGATGTGATAATTAGTTTGTCATGATTCACTGATGGAACATGATCTTTAGTTTGCATTACCAATCATGAAATGATTTATTTCCTTTTGCAGAATGGTGTTCACCAGAACTAAGAAGCTTGAACATACTTTCAAGGACGAGTTCTTTGGTCGAAGAGGCGAGAGGCTATTACTGTGCCTCTTGAAGGACCATGGTATAACTAGAGACATGGCCATTCTGCATGAAGTTTTGCAATCCATAGATCAGCTACAAGAAGACCTGACAAGGTTTCTTAGGAAGGAAGTGTCGAAGGAACGTTTGCGCTATAAGATTGGGTCCATGAGGCGCAAGTATAGGATGTTTGTGGAGTTCACAAAGCTTCCTGGGGTTGATTACATATACGCTTCAAACTAGATCTGTATTGGAGGCAACTACAAAAAGCACAATGTAAAGTTCATTAATAACCTCCTAAATTTGCATACATTCAATGCTTATTTATAGTAGTTAGATCTGTTGGTTACAAAAAGATATTCAACTGGTGCTAACAAGTTTTCTTTCCGAGCAGGAGACATTTGAGGAAAGATACTTCAGGCTAGTTGACAGTGAGCCTTGGGACCTTTATATTGATGTATTTCAAAACCTCCACCTTGCAAAACTTCCAGAAGAGTATGATGGAACACCTGACCGGCCACTTTTCCTATGTGATTCAGAGGATGAGGATGTGAAGGAGGAACGACAAGACAGTGAGTATTTCAGTGGCTTCAGTGCGCCCATGGGTGGGGGGTCTGTTACATATGAAAGTGGTTCAGCTTATCTGATATGAGTACATTATGTTATTATGATTGAAGTGCTTTGATCATATTATCCTTTTTTTTTTAATTTGCTACACTGTTTTGGGTCTGTTGATGCAATTTGACTGGAACTGGTCTGTTTGATGGCATTAGTTTTTCATGATGGAAACATTTTGATAATGGCTAGTTCATGTTGCAGTTAACCTATGTGAATTGTACTTGGTTTGATGTTAACAGTCTGATGGTGTTTTGTTGGAATGAGTGAGTTTTGTTTATATGCTACTTTGTCCTGTTATGTCTGATAGATTCCTTTTAAGAAGTAGTGTTTTCATCTGATTTTCCTTGGTCATCAGTCACATGGCGCCTTACTTTAGTCACAGGAAACATGAGTTCTGAAAATATAACATCAGCAGATTTAGCCAATGATTATATGCTCTGCCATTTTAAGATTCCATCATTCTCCTATAAAAGGAACTCAAGACTTGACACATAACCCATTCAAAGGATATTGCAATCACATCAGTCTCCAAATATACACAGGAAAGGTTTTTCAATCTAAATATCATTGTTTGAAATCAAAATTGAAATGGGCAAGGCAAACAACACTCAAGCGAGCTACTTTTACTCTCGAAGATGGCTGGAAGAGTACGACGAGGAGCTAATATTCGACTTGCAACAATCAACCAAAGAAGTTTTCGGTTGCGTCCCTCTATCAAACACCAAATTCATGGATACCGTGATCGTGAACGGTCGAGATCGCATCAATAACTTGTTCGATGAAAGGAGAACGAAGAGTTTGCTTGGGAGCAGTTGCAGTCAATTTTCAGAAAGGTGAGCGAAGTTGCCATGGTGGTTGATGACAAGCCGATTAAAAGCAACGAGGAAATTGTTCGAGGAATCCGTATGTCTTGTTAATTTTCATTTATTGAGTTTTTCGTAATAAAGATAACTCCGTTAATCGCTACTAATTTTCAATGATTTGGGCATAACATGTAGGCAAACCGAAAAAAGTAAATGATGAGGAGGTGAAAATCTGCCAAGCTTCGTGTGACCAAGGTTCCGATGTCTACGGAAAGAAAACTATCTACATGAATCTTCCAAGCGACTCAAAAATCGTCGAAAAGAGAAGAGCATAGTTCACACACGTCGTGCTCTGCTGTGTCTTACTCGTTCTAGGAATATCCTGTTTGTAAGCCTTATAATCGCAGAGGCGTTCTATCTTGCTTGGGAATAATGTGTTAAGGAGTGTGTGAGCGTTTATGTCATTACATGTTATTGCTACTTGTACTTCAACTGAACTTGTAATGGTTTTTGCATAAGTGCCTTTAGGTTTCCTATTAAAATGTATCACTGCATTTTCCTTTTAATACTTTGGTATTTATGTGTTGGCATACCAGTTCCAGCTTGATTATTTGCTACCTATCAATTTGATTTCCTGATATGTGAAGACAGTGCAATGTCTTGATCAAATTATAAAACATGCAACACTGATGTATCTAATTTCTAACCAATGAAACCATAAACATTGCATGGATATGATCATAAAGTTGACATAATAATTCACATTACATCACTGTTGGATTTGCTCTATCCAAAAAATGGAAACTAGACTTTATATCTAGTTACCACTGCACTCTTAATGGAAGTGCATATCACAGGCAATCCAATCCAGCAATACTCATCAAGACTTTGATCTAACCACGAGAGATCCTACGTTAGACCACATTTACAAAATGTGCACACTAGTGCACCTGCCAATCAGGCCAAAAGGTTGAGCAGTTCATATTGCATCAGGCAACCAACGAAATAACAATTTAAATTAAATAAATGTTCAACAAGCTTCACAGACTATCTACCAGGGTGTTTCACTGAATCATTTGGCAGACTTTTGCTTCAGGATGAACTTCAGGTACTTGGCTTTGGAGTTGTCAGGCATGTTGAAGAAGAGGTCAGCATCTGCCTTGTTGTGAGCTAGTTTGTGGGCCAAGACCATCTTCTGATCCTCATCAAAGTCCTCATACTTTTCCAGTTCATCAAAAATCTTCTTCATCTGCTTGGTTTCAGGATCATCCACAATAACCTGAGATTGGGTGAAGGCAGTCAGTAGCCTCACAATGCTCACCTTCGTCTTCTGCATGAACTCCTCCATGTATGGAGGCACCTCATTAGCCTCCTTCTCAGCCTTCTCCATCGCCAATATCTTCTTCTCGGCACGTTCCTTCTTCATCTTCTTCATTAGGGCCTTGGCAGATAATTTGTCTTTGGTGCGCGCTGGTAGATTGTAGTCAGTTCCACTAGAGCCCATATCAAGATCACTAGGAACATCATCTCCATTAGCACTGAGGGGCGAGGGAGTCTCAGTCTTCATACGCCTCACTCGACTAGGTCCAGCAACATCCTCATCAGAAGGCTTGGCATGACCATTAAGCTTCGGGTTGTTGATCACATCCTAAACAGCGGCTGAAATGTCCTCCGCACCAGCGCCATTAGCCCTATCCTTTCCAAATATTTTCTCCCAGACCTCATAGAATGGCCACGTCTTCAAGCGGTAGTTATTCACATATCCATGGACCTGTAAGTGCATATAATATGAATGTAGGGGTTTTCCAAAATTAAGAGCACCATCAACTACAATATATTATATTTAAATAAAAAATTGAAATGTGATTACTGTTACAATGACTCACCCTCTTGTATTCTATCCACCATAGTTCATCAGTGAGCTTGATTTTCTATGTCTCAGGGTCGTACGAAGCACAACCACCAGTCACCCCAAACAATGAGTAGAGGTGAGAGTAGAACCTTCTTCAGGTTGTGATCTTGGACTTCACGTAAGGATCCCTAAGGATGTCGATGTCGAGAATCTCCTTCCGGATGAACTCCTCCAGGTCCCTTAGGTAACCAGCCTTGAAATTGTTGTCCATCTTATTCCCAGATGCCTTTTACTCATACAGAGCATGGATCAGTGCATGCTCTTCCTCATGCGTCCACATGCACCTTGAACCTTTGTCGTCGTCCTCACTTGCCTTTCGTCTTCCCTTGCCCTTATTGCCCTTTCCTGTAGCCTTTGACATTGAACTAGCACTTGATGCTTCCATCTCAAATGTCACTAATCTGCAATAAAAAACAATTCCAGTTAGTTAAAAAAGCTTTTATACACCATAAAACATTATGCATGGAAATTAATACATGTCGACATATTTATTTATATTACTTGCCAATCAGCAAAGAGTAGTTCAGTGATGAAATGCAAATCAATGTGATCATTAAACAAGCACAACAAGAATATATATGAGTACACATATATAAATGTACTAAAAAACAAAGAGAGTTGTCTGGCGCATTCAACAACTAAAATCACTTAGAAAACATGGTCATACAACTACAGAATATAGGTAAAGGCACAGAAGTGTTCATAAGTTCACCAAATAAGCAGCATATTAAGCTGCATGCTCACACTCACTCATCCACCAACTCCCATAATCCTACCCCCTAACCAATACACCACACCCCTGAAACACTAGCGGCTTCGCCGGCGTGCACGATAATCATTCCACATCTGCATAGCAATATTGTCCCTGAACTGGTTCCATTCAGCAGAGTTCTCTAGACCCTCAATGCATTCTGGAGGGGGACCATCATCAATGTTATCGTCATCGAGGTCATCGTCTTCATCGTCCTTATCGTCACTTGAGTTGATGATGGGATCGTCCGGCATATGCCTCCTGATGAAGTTGTTGAGAAGGGCACAAGCCATTATAACACGGTTCTGGACTTTAATAGGGTAATTGGATGGCCTCTTCAAAATCTTCCATCTGTTTTTTAGCTTGGCAAATGCCCGTTCAATAACACTACGGGCTCTGGAGTGCTTCATGTTGAAGAACTCTTGGTGTTCTTGGGGGGCTGCTCTACCGGTCTCCCACTCTTTCAGATGGTATCGCCTGCCGCGGTAAGGAGCAAGGAAACCTTCACAATTTGCGTATCCGGAGTCTACCAGGTAGTAGTTGCCTTAGAAAATAAAGTAATGGTCAAAAATGATGTTATGACAAAACAATACACAACAGAAAGTGCAAGGATAAAACTAACATGGATAGTGGCAACTTACTTACCCTTTGGAATCCTCAACCCATTAGGACGAAAGACGGCATTTCTCAATACTCTCCCGTCAGCGGCAGAGCCCTCCCAACCACACAGTGCGTACACGAACTTCATGTTAATATCGCATACAGTAAGCACATTAACGTTGATTCGACCATTCCTAGATATCTACCTAGATTGATCTTCCAATGGCACCGTCACGTCGATCAGTGTACCATCCAAAGCACAAAGGCATCCCTATGCATGGAAAACAAAGAATAGCAATGGCTTAAAACTTCGTAAATAGGTGAAAATAGTATTCATATAAAATGTAAACAATTTAAATTCACAAACCTTGAAGTAAGTCCATGGCTCGTTGCAATTGTCGTTGTGTTCGTGTACCGGTGTTGGCGTAACCAGAAAAAGCTCACTTGCCTTCAACAATGCATTTAGTGCCTTGTTGAAATAACAGCTAATAGTCTGACCGGAACGCTGCCAGTAGAACCCCATAACCCGATTCGTATCGTGGTGTGCCATGATCTTTATGAACATTGTTACCTGCTCCTTCAAGGTTACAAACTTCTCTTCACGCAACCCTCCTACCTCTCGTAGAATCCAACACAGTTTATCAAAACACTCACGGTCCATCCTTAAGTTCTTAATGGGATATATGTCATTTTTAACTGTTAGCTTATCCATATGTTTCTTGGTACTAGGAATTTTACCGAGCAAGTTATATCGTACTGCTTCTCTCCTTCGAAGGTTACGTAACCTAATACATTGTTGGTGCATCATGCTCATAAACAACACTGCCCGAACCCTCAACAGTACAATCTTCAATATCATTAACACTAGAATACGCCTCCGATGATGATCCATCTGATCATGTGACAACACAATATCACCCAAATATTAAACACCAATATCATGTTCATGTTCTTAACGTCTATTAGTGGCGGATTACTAACAATAATCACCATCCATATAAAAGGCACCTAAATTTCTAGCCCCAATATTCATAACCATAAAAACAACAAGGATTTCTGGACTGTCACAACCACACAAAATCAACACAGTACATAAAGGAATCCAATACTCAACCATGGTGGAACCTATACACATGTTTAATTAACGCATGCAATCGGATTTAAACATGGGTGCAATCAACTGAAATTTAATTGAATAAATCCAGGTTATTTTACAGAAACCAGTGCAAAGGGAGTGCGATTATACCTGCAAACACTCGGAATTTCGGAAAGCTTGCACAAATGTATCCTTTTTCGAACAAACTCCTGCGTCGCGTATGAATTACTACTTTAGAAAAGAGAAAATCGTAAAGAGAACAACCTTAAACAATGGACGAGTCTGAAAATCTTACCTGGGTACGAGAAATCAGGGTTGCACCGCTCGTCAAAGGAACCCTAATTTTGTCGCCGTTGGTAGTGAATTGAGGAACCCTAATTTTGATTCAAACGCCACCATGTGTTTCTTGGGGGGAAGGGTTATGTGTTGGGTGGTAAAATCTGAATAATTCACGATCCAATCGTGGTGCAACACGTGTAAAGTTGAGGGTAATTCGGACAATTCACGTTTGTGGGAATTATCATCCAATGGCAAAGATAACTTATCATAGGGTAGGGGGGTGAGAGATGGATTTCAGTGGATAAAACCACTTTTTGGACAGGCTTGGATGAGCTTGGTGGATAGCCCGAATGCGTTAACATTCAAACCAAACAGTTTATTACGATAGATAAAGGGACTTATCTATTGTTATAGTTGAAACCAAACAGGCCCTCTACTAATGAGAATTACCATTTACAACTAGTCATTCTCTCATTTTGTTGGTAACTAATAGTGTACTAACATGCACGACAATAACATAAACATATCCCTACTTTCCCATTTAAATAGTGAATAAATAGAATTTAAGAAAAAACCTCGGAGCTGGACAATGTATTTCAACAATTAATATTTGCATACTTACTTAGCAACTCGACTTAATGCATATGTAATTAAATCTGTAGTTGGAAGAAGAATTCTAGCGGAAAGCGACAGGTGGTACGGCGGAACAAATGGTGGCGCACACGAATTTTAGCCGGTACACGTGGCTAACCTAGTCTCCACGATGTCGCTAAATTTGCTGTTCATTGCATTTTATGTGTTTTTCTTTTTAAGCAAATGGACCGAGCTTAATTATTAAATGAGCACCGGCATAAGCTATTTCCACTTGATGGCAAAAAGTAGATACACAATTTATAGTCAACATGATCACTATTAACACGACTTCATTATCTCCACACACCAAATTAGAGACTTTTATACATGTTGAAATGTTCGGAGGATCTTAATTAAATTAAGAAACTTTTAAGGAAGTCGACTAATATATATGGAGTTAATTATTGCATGGTGTATTATATTTTTGAATTGATTGAGTATAGTTAAACTAATGCACAGGGAGAAAAAACACATATTAGAGTCTTTTTAAGAATGAGGAAAGAAATGAAAGCAGTTTTTACTTTTGAGTTTAAAAATGCTACTATCCGAAAAACTCACATTGTTGGGACTTTTTGCTTATACGAAACTTTCAATACGGGAGAGAGCTAGACATGTGATTTAAAATGAAAATGTCAGTATTAATTTAGATAATAATAATATATAAAGAAGAAGAAAGAAACAGTTTCAGATCATAAGGAATTCTGTGCAGCAGTTACTGTTCTTCAATTCTGTCCAAAGAAAGACAAAAAATTTCCCAATTTACTTTCACTAGTCACATGCACACATTAGCATCAGTTTCTCTCTCACACACTACACTTCTACAGCTAGCCTACAAGAGTCATCACAAGCCACAACTTACAAGTTACAACACCAAAGTGCTCTCTCTCTCTCTCTCTCTCTCACACACACACACACACATTAGTACTCTTACCTTCTCAAACCTTTCCTGTCTTCATCCAAGAAATTCTCATCATAGATTTGCAAGAAGAAAGGAAAGCTGTTTGGTTCCGACATGGGAGTAATCAAGTACACGCCAATACCAATACCAATACCAGACATCAAACCCCACTTCAGAACTAAAAGAACTGCCCTTCTTACATATTGCTCTGCTCTTCTTTTCATCACCTTCACCATTTTTTTAGCTTTTAGCCCATCTTCAAACTCTACTTCACCATGGTTCACAAACATTTTTTCCATCAATAATCCCACAAGCCCAAAACCTTCTTCTTCAATTTTCTCAGATCAATCTTATAGATCTCATTTTCCTTCCATTTATTATTATTTCTTCCCAAACTCCTCCTCCTCCTCCTCATCTTCTTCTTCCATTAATGCTGCTGGATCTCAAAGTACAGAGCTTCCTGTTGTTGCTAACCAAACTAGTGATGTGCATAAAGTTGGAGTCTTGAATCCAAATAATAGTAGCAAAGGGTCATCAAACATCAACAATCAAACTCAAAGTAATGGTAAAGTTGGAGTCTTGAATCCAAATAATAGTAGCGAAGGGTCATCAAACATCAAGAATCAAACTCGAGGTAATGGTAAAGTTGGAGGTGATAAAGTTGGAGTCTTGAAGGCAAATCAGACCACAATTGGGGACAAGACAGTAAATTCATCATCAATTGTTGATGATAAGGGAGTGGTTAACAATTTAACTTCTTCTCTGATAAAGAAACAGAGCAATGGAACTAATGTTGGGAATTCAACAAAGGGGATTGCTACTGATGATCTGATAAAGTCACTGAATGGTTGTAATCTGTTTGATGGGAATTGGGTGAGAGATGAGTCTTATCCACTGTACAAGCCTGGCTCTTGTTCTCTCATTGATGATCAATTCAATTGTTTTCTTAATGGTAGGCCTGATAATGGTTACCTCAAACTCAAATGGAAGCCAAAGGGTTGCACTCTCCCAAGGTAATTCAAACTTCTATTATCTTTGTAATCAATAAATTAAAGTGCATTTTTTTGACTTCTTGAATAATCAATCAGGTTGGATGGAGGTCATATGTTGGAATTGTTGAGAGGGAAGAGACTAGTTTTTGTAGGTGATTCTTTGAATAGAAATATGTGGGAATCCCTTATTTGCATACTGAGGAGCTCTGTAAAAGATCAGAAGAAAGTTTATGAAGAGTTTGGCAGGCACAAATTTCGGGCAGAAGCTTCTTATTCCTTTGTGTTTGAAGTAAGCATTAAGTTAATATCCCTTTTTTCTGTTTAAAAGATAGTATTTGCATGTTGTGTTCTTAGCCTTTTGCACTTTTATAGGACTACAAATGCAAAGTGGAGTTCTTCGTATCACCTTTCTTGGTTCGAGAATGGGAAGCCGCAGGCTCAAATGGAGCTAAAAAGGAAACCCTTCGACTTGATTTGCTCGGAGATTCCGCGCATAAGTATAAGAATGCAGATATTATTGTGTTCAACACTGGACATTGGTGGACTCATGATAAGACTGCTAAAGGGTAAAAGTCGTTAATAACTTTGAGCATTGGCGATCAATATTCGTTGTATGGTGTGGTTAATTCATTCTTAATTGATGTATCAGGAAGGATTATTATCAAGAAGGCAGCCATATTTATAGTGATTTGAACGTCCTTGAGGCGTTTCGGAAAGCTTTAACGACGTGGGGAAGATGGGTGGATGCCAATGTCAATCCCGCAAAATCCCTTGTCTTTTTCAGAGGTTATTCGGCCTCTCATTTTAGGTAATACTTCAATGTCTATGCATTAGTAAGTAATCTACTTTCATGGCTCCAAAAAGATATGCCATTTGTTGTTTGTTGCTTTCGCTTATGTGATTTCACACGATTTCTTTGTTGTTTGTTTCCATAGCAGGCATGATTTCATTACCATATAAGTTACCATCTTATGATACTGTCCAATTTTTGGGTGCAGGGGCGGGCAGTGGAACTCTGGGGGGGCATGTGACCACGAAACGGAGCCTATAAAGAACGAAACATATCTCTCTCACTATCCATCGAAGATGATGGTTCTGGAGCGAGTTTTGAGAGGAATGAAAACCCGTGTAAGTTATCTTAACGTCACCAGAATGACAGATTTCCGAAAGGATGGACATCCATCCATGTATCGGAAGCAACACAAGTCCGACTTGAGTTTTCAAGACTGCAGCCATTGGTGCCTACCCGGGGTGCCCGATACATGGAATGAGATCTTATATGCACAGCTCTTGCTAAAACTTAACCACTAGCAATGACAACACAAGATCAGAAAAGTCCGTACTCAAAACCTAAAGATCTTGTATGGTACACGCCCCTCGACCAGGGGACCACCGACATCATCGAAGAAACTTCCCGTGCATGCTATTTTTCTTTTTTGAAAACCTTTGAGAATATATAGAGATGCACATACAACCTGGAGAAGATACAACAAATAGTTCTTTTTTTATAATAATAATAATCAGAATTTAGTGAAGTTGGTACTTGGGATTTAATCACCAAAAGATGGTCCAAATAAATGTAAATTCTTAAGTATTCTGAGAATAAATTTATTAATTATAGTCGTTAGATATTCTTTTTCTTTTAATCTGTGTACTTGCCTGCATGTTCGTGTATAGACGTTCTCTATGTTTATTAATATTAATAATTTTTCAAATGAGTAAGCTGTCAATGGTTTAGGTTTGATTTGCATGTGAATTTGATGGTGACACACAACTTGCCACAGTGCTAATCCTGAACATGTATATACTATAGTAATCAATTTAATACACGATGGTTTAGTTTCACACTTAAGTCTTTTTCTAGTCTCCTTGCCCTTGGCATCCTCACATGGGATGTTTTGATCATTTCCTACGCTAATTAATTGTCATTAGTTTGGCCAAAATTGTCGGCTTTTAGCATGGTGTGGCATCAGCAGAATTAGCGGGTTGTTATTAAGTTTTGCTGTTCGATGACATATGCCACAATATTATTACTCTGTTTCTTTTTGCCTGCACAATTCTCTTATGTCAGTCAGTGTGTTATTTGCTGTCTCATTATTAGTATTTTGTACACTATTACGCCACTCCGGCGGACTATCGTTTACATAACGCGTTGTGGAATTTTAATTTAAAGAAACTGTTAGAATATAAGTATAGTGGGTGTAGTGTGTGTAGTAGGTCATTTCTTACCTAACATAGTTGAATCTCTTGTATATATAGGTATAATTGTGATATGAATAAACACACAATTTCTTCTTCCAATCTTTGACATAGTACAAGAGCAAGCTACGAATCCTTCGGTTCAATTTCTTTTTTCTGGTTGCCGAGCAACCAGTCAATCCGCTTCCGCAACCGCCACCACCAATTCCGCCTTCAAATCGTCGGTATTCTGATAGTAATTCCGGCTCACAATTGCCGGTTTTCGGTTTCGAAAATTCCGGCTTAACATCGCCGATGTTCTGTTTCGATTGACGGAACCTTGCTTATACCTCCATTCACGCTTGTACCACCGCGCTCCACTACACTCCGCGACACCACCACCACCGTCCGCCGCTGCTCTCTCTCTCCGCCGTCGCTGCTCTATCTCTCTCTCCGCCTCTCTCTCTCTCTCTCTCTCTCTCTCTCTCTCTCTCTCTCTCTCTCTCTCCGCCGCCCCTACTCTCTCTCTCTGCCGCTGGTCACCGCTCCCGTTCTTTCCATTTTCAATTCAGTCAAGGACGTAGGGATCTAAGGTTATTATTCTTATTTTGCCTTTTGGTCCCTCAATTCTTAAGTATTCCTCCCTTTGGTCCTTCAACTATTGGGCTACAATTTATTAATATTTGCAGTATTGCCATTGCAAATTTTTGTTTTGTTTTGTAGTCCATCAGTGTTTACATTACTTAAAAAAAAAAAAAGAGTGGAGATACACCCACACCAGAAAAACAAACTCTTGTCATGACTGATGTGGTTCTCGTTATGTCCCGTATCACGGAGCATAAACTTACGGGAGCTAATTATCTTGAATGAGGAAAGACGAACCAGATATATTTGCGCAGTATTTCGAAGGAAGCTCACCTCACTGACGATCCCCCCGCAGGTGAAACTCGAAAGGACTGGTTAAAAGATGATGCCTGATTGTTTTTGCAGATACGAAATTCCATCGACACGGAGGTGGTTAGCCTTATTAATCACTGTGAGTACGTTAAGGAATTAATAGAATATCTTGATTTCTTGTATTTTGGAAAAGGCAATATCTCCCGCATTTATGATGTCTACAAAGAGTTTTACCGCCCTGATAAAAGTAGTCACTCCCTTCAGACTTATTTTATGCACTTTCGAAAAGTTTATAAAGAATTAAATATTTTGCTACCATTTAGTGCCGACATTAAAGTGCAGCAATCCCAACGGGAAACCATGGCGGTAATGAGTTTTCTGGCAGGGTTGGGTCCTCAGTTTGACATTGCTAAGTCCCAAATTCTTTCGAGCAAAGATATCTTCTCTTTAAACGAGGTGTTGCACGTGTACTTCGAACAAATTTCGGTTCTGTAATGGCTTCTGCTACTCATCCATCTAGTGCACTTGTCTCTCGCAATAATGTATCAGTTGCATCTCCACCAACCGATCAGAATAAGGCAAATTTCCAACAACACACATCGGGGGGAATTGAATGTAATTACTGTCATAAACGGGGTCATACAAAGTAAAATTGTCGAAAACGTTTTGAGCAAGCAAGGCTTACAAGAGTCTTCAAAGAGTTATCAAAATTATCAGGCCCAGCCTCAGCCTCCTCATCAAAGTTATCGGCCTCCATCTCAGCATCTTAGGTCCTATTCTCACTCGGCCAATATTGCTTCTGCATCCTAGGATTCGCCTTCTGGTCAGGTCCTAACAGTCTTTGCCGATGAGTTTGCTAAGTACCTTTAGTACCACGAAGCAACAAAGAATTCATCTCACCCTATCACTGCCATCACTGAGTCAGGTAACCCAAATACATGTTTGCTTTCATCCGCCACCCAATGGGTCATTAATACAGGGGCAACTGACCATATGACAGTACTTTCAAATCCCATCTCTCTCCCTCTGATGTAACTTTAGCCGATGGCTCTGCTTCTCATGTTTTAGGATCTGGCACTGTGCACCCTACTCCATCTCTAACTCTTTCCTCTGTTTTAAAGCTGCCAAACTTTTCTTTCAATTTCGTCTCTGTCAGTAAAATTACTCGTTCATTAAATTATTTCGTGTCATTTTTTCCTGATTATTGTCTCTTTCAGGATCTCTTGACGAAGAAGATTATTGGTAGAGGGCATATTTCGGGAAGTTTGTACGTTCTGGATAGTCAAGTGCCGTTACCTGGGCCCGTTGCATGTTCTTCTATTGCCACCCCTTTTGAAGTTCATTGTCGTTTGGGTCATCCATCTCTCCCCATCTTAAAAAAAGCTTTATCCTCAATTTCAGAGTCTCGCGTCTTTAGATTGTGAGTCGTGTCAATTTGCCAAGCATCATCGGTATTCATATGTCCCTAGAGTCAATAAACGAGCTTCTGCTCCCTTTAAGTTAGTCCATTCAGATGTTTGGGGTCCTTGTCCTGTTGTGTCAAAATCTGGTTTCAAATACTTTGTTACGTTTGTTGATGATTTTTCCCGCATGACATGGTTATATTTAATGAAAAATCGATTAGAGTTGTTTTCGCACTTTACTGCATTTTGTGCCGAAATACAAAATCAATTCAATACCTCGGTGAAAGTCCTTCGAAATGATAATGCCAAAGAATATTTTTCTGAGTCCTTTAAATCCTATATGACACATCATGGCATTCTTCATCAGTCATATTGTGTTGACACACCTCCTCAAAACGGTGTTGCTGAACGCAAGAATCGACATCTTCTCGAGGCAGCAAGGGCACTCTTATTTCAAAACCATGTCCCTAAATACGTTTGGGCGAAGTCGGTCTTAACAGCTTGTTTTCTGATTAATCGAATGCCTTTTTCGGTTCTTCAGGGTGCCATTCCTTACAGCACATTGTTTCCTGCTAAGTCATTATTTCCTATTGAACCACGCATATTTGGTAGTATATGTTTTGTTCATGATACTCGTCCTAATGTAACGAAGTTAGATCATAAGTCTATTATATGTGTCTTTCTAGGGTATTCTCGCTTACAAAAAGGGTATTTGTGTTATTCGTCGAATTTGAATAAATTCCTGGTCTCTGCTGACGTTACTTTTGCAGAGAATTCTTCTTTCTTTCCTTTTTTGGCTACTAATGATACTACTCTGGGGGAGACAGATGATGTGTTGGCATATCACATCATCTATCAGTCACATATTGTGGGTCCAACACTACCACCACCTATACGCCACGTTTATACTAGGTGTGCACCTCCGCCTGTAACATGTCCTCCTCCGGTAGCTTCTTCGTCATCGGATCCGCCAGAGACTGATCATAGTCTTCCAATTGCACTTCGTAAAGGTAAACGCCAATGCACCCATCCTATTTCTTCATTTGTTTCCTATAAGCATTTATCTTCCACTTCATGTTCCTTTATTGCTTCCCTTGTTTCCGTGTCACTTCCTAAAACCACGAATGAGGCCTTATCTCACCCTGGTTGGCGAGTCGCTATGATAGAGGAGATGAATGCTTTAGATGCTAATGGTACTTGGGATTTAGTGACTTTACCAGCAGGAAAGCATGCTATTGGGTGTAAATGGGTTTTTGATGTTAAAGTTAATCTGGATGGCTTTGTTGCTCGATTAAAAGCGCGTCTTGTTGCTAAAGGATATGCTCAGATTTATGGGATAGATTATTCTGATACATTCTCTCCAGTGACTAAGTTGACCTATGTTTGCCTATTTATCTCTTTGGCAGCTACTCATGATTGGCCGTTATATCAGCTTGACGTGAAGAATGCTTTTCTTCATGGGGACTTACAAGAAGAAGTGTATATTGAGCAACCACCTGGTTTTGTTGCTCAGAGGGAGCATGTGAAAGTCTGTTATCTTCGTAAAGCTTTATATGGATTGAAACAGAGTCCTCGTGCTTGGTTCGGTAAATTTAGTCAAGAGATTTAAAACTTTGGAATGAAAAAGAGCAAGTCAGATCATTCAGTATTTTATCAGCACTCTTCAGTTGGCATCATCCTTCTTGTTGTCTATGTGGATGATATTATTATTACAAGGAATGATGTTCAAGGAATAACATCCTTGAAGACTTTTCTTCAGAGTCAATTTCACACAAAGGACTTGGGATAGTTTAAATACTTCTTAGGAGTTGAGGTGATGAGAAGTAAGAAAGGCATTTTCTTGTCTCAACGAAAATATGTTCTTGATCTCTTGACTAAAACAGGAAAATTGAGCGCCAAATCATCTAGTACCCCGATATCACCTAATGAACATTTCTCTCACGATGGAGATTTATATGAAGATCCTGAAAGGTATAGGAGATTGGTTGGAAAACTAAATTATCTTACAGTTACACGGCCAGATATTGCATACTCAGTCAGCACTGTAAGTCAGTTTTTGTCTTCTCCAACAGTTCATTATGGGGCAGCTTTGGAACAAATATTGTGTTATTTGAAAGGAGCACCCGGACGAGGCATACTGTATAAAAAGCATGATCATAAACGTTTAGAGTGCTTTTCAGATGCAGATTGGGCAGGATCCAAAATTGATCGGAAGTCTATTACTGGATATTGTGTTTTCTTTGGAGGAAACTGATTTCTTGGAAAAGCAAGAAACAAAATGTTGTGTCTAGATCGAGTGCTGAATCAGAATACCGAGTTATGGCTCAATCAACTTGTGAGGTAATGTGGATTCATCAACTATTGACTGAAGTTGGCCTTCAAACTTCGATACATGCAAAGTTATGGTGTGATAACCAAGTGGTACTTCACATTGCCTCCAATCATGTGTTTCACGAACGAACCAAACATATTGAGATCGATTGTCACTTCGTTCGTGAGAAAATACAACATAATTTGATTTCTACGGGATACGTGAAGACTGGAGATCAACTTAGAGACATTTTCACAAAAGTTTTAAATGAGGCTTGGATTGATTTTGGGCATGATTAATATCTATGCTCCACCTTGAGGGGGAGTGTTAGAATATAAGTGTAGTAGGTGTAGTGGGTCATTTCTTACCTAACATAGCTGAATCTCTTGTATATATAGGTGTATTTGTGATATGAATAAACACACAATTTCTTCTTCCAATCTTTGACAGAAACTAAAAGAAAGTTTTTTGAGAAAACTTGTTACATTCGTCATCTTTGTATTATTAGACTTCTTATTGAATTTGGAGTTTTTTTGATAGAGAGTTGTAACTATCTCTATAATAATGAATCATTAATGTAGGTGAATATACAAACACAATCTTCAACCAGGAAACCCCTGATACAAGAAGAATTCTTATAAATACAAAGATACCAAATATAATAAATATTCCCAATAAGTTTAATCACCAAGTTGGATTTTATACCGTGAAGCGGTGGTTGTAAGGTTTTGTTGAAAATAAGAGAAAATGTTATGGTACTGTTGTCAGGCGCTAGGTCACATTATGTGGGTGCGCGAACAATTGAGCATGTGAGTACAGTGCGATAGGGGTAATAGAAGGATTATGTGACTTAGATCTAGGCGAGCACTTTACTACTCTACTCTTGAATGTTGGATTATTAAACAACATCGTCTACAAGAATCTAGTGTTGCTAAAAAAGAATGAATCTATCAAAGCTAGACATAAAGCAGAAGTTGTGAGATAACACTGATAGTCAGTTGGCAAACTATTAACAAGGCCCTTAATCAAAATCAAAAAGAACTCATGGAAATTGAGTAATATCTGGTCAGTTGTAAGATGCAATATACACTGGGTTTTTATAAACAAAACAAGCTTCTCTACCTTGGTACTTTTTATGCCTTCATTCAGACAAAAACATAAACAAAAAAATTGATGCAAACAATAACAAAATGTTCAATGGAACCTAAAGCCACTAGGCTATATTGAATTTGCAAACACCACCCGAGTCATTTACAAGTGCAATTAAGAAATCAATCTTGCTTGCTTCATTACAAATGTAAATATACGACATACACGAGAACCCACGTTACACTGAAAGGTAGAAAACATCAGAACTTAAACTGTAAACTCTAGTAAACAAAACTTGATAAGTTATTAGGCACTACCAAACTGTAGAAAAAAGTTCAATACTCACTGCAACAGAGTGATTACATATAAGAGTAAAGATTACCTATTAAAATGACTTGCTGCTAGGTGATCTAGGTTCTCACAGCATTCTGAACCCTAAGAACATATCACTCCTTAGATTAATTCAATCTCCTCCTCCGGGGTGCACGTGAATCTCCACTATCCACGTCTGAGACTCTGGACGCGTCGTATCTTCTCCTGGAAGACGAAGTGGAAAGTGACACAGTTGAATCAATTTCAATGGCATTGTCTACCGTTTGGCTCTCTGAGTGAATAACAGCAGCAATGCTCGACACTGAGTCCCTATCATCGACAGGCGGGGGCAGTTCTAGAGTTCTATCAACAGGATTGCTACGGAAATAGGATTCGACCAACCTCTCAGCATCAAGACTCTCAGCAGAGTTCATTACGGATGTCAGGTTTGACAATGTGGCAGCTCTATGAGAATTTGTTCTGCGAAGCAAAAGTGATGACAACCGGCTGTTGTCTCTCGCCTCATAGTTAGGAGGACTCTCCGTTAAGTCGATCAAATTGTCAGGCGGCACTACCGGAGTCCGCTCTCTACGCATTGCTCTTGAAGTCAGAATTCGGTTCAACAATGAGTTAGATCTCTCAGGCGATTCACGAGGATTACCAGTATGTGACTGTAAACGGGCCAATTCTGTACTCAAGTCAAATGTGCTTCCAAGACGTCTAATCATCTCTTCCATCGGTATAGAGAACGCAGCCCTTTGAATAGTTTGCCTCCAGCTCTCAACACGTCGAGCTTGTGGCCTGATAGGGATTTTCAAATTGGTGTCGATCTCCGGCTCGAGCGTATTATTGTTTCCACGGCCGTAAATTGGGGTCACATTTTTTATTGTAACCTCTCCTTTGCAAACAGGACATTCCTTGGCATCGGAATGATGATGCAACCACCGGTAAAGACAGGGCCAACAAAACAAATGGCCACAGCAAGTAACAACTGGATCCTTGGCCAAATCCAAACATATATTGCAGTCAAAAAAGCCACCTTCATCGCCATTCTTTTTCGCCCCATCCTCCTTCTTAACCAGAGCCTCATCTTCCAAATAACCATTGCCATTCTCACACAATTTGGCTATCTCTGTAGGTCTTTCAAGAGCAGCGACACTACCCTCACCGATCTGTGATGCATTACCACCGTTCAAGTCCAAAGCAAGGCTTCTTGCTTCAGGGGGAATGGGAGATTCTCTCCACAATGACCGCCATCTTTGACTCCTCTGCCTGAATACTTCCCTGATAGTATGACGAGGGCCATCTAACCAATCCTCCAAGTTCATAGAAACGTTTGCATAATTTCCCGGGCCAGGATCGAGATTATCGCTTGAATTATCAATAGGCCCCAAATTCAGATCGAGGTTCATGGAACCCGTGTTCTCCTCTGCCATCACAAATCCTCAAATTCAAAGAACCACAAATATTTCTCTTACAGAGAAAGCCCAAGCTCACGCCCCAATTTACTGAGTGATGGTAAAAGACGACATCTTTTACGCTCCTAAACAACCTGAGTTCAGACCCAATTGTGTATAACTCCTTACTGTTTCATTCAATAAAAGACAGAATTGCTCAACTCCATCTTCTACTAACCAATCAAATGACAATCACCAACCTTAAAAGATACAAAATCCGAAACTCTTTCTTTCAGGTCAACTGAAGAGAAGGAAAACCCTAGCTTTTTGAGGTGAGTCAACACCAAATCGAAAACCCACAACTGTACCCACGAGAAAAGACAAGAACAACAAAAGGGTCACTGAGATTCAAACCAAAGCTTCGATATTTCCCTAATTTGAGCACAAAATCAACAGTTCCTACACTGAGACAGCAATAGATGAGCTAAAAGATTCCACCTTTAACTGAAATTTAACAAAGATTCAAACTTTACAGTAGAAACACATCATCCAATCCAAAAAACAAGGTACAACTAGAGAGAGGGAGACAGAAAGTGACCTTATAGAATTAAAAGAATCAATTACCGAAGAATCAACATGCGAAAGAATGATGGGTTGGGTTTATGCGTGTGAGTGATGAATTTGTATTACGGAATTGAAGTTGTATGAATCCATGTTAATTTATTTATTTATTTTTCTCCGGAGAGTGGAGAAAGAAAATAGGGGATCTGAAGGGGATGAGATAATTGAGTGAATTGGGTTCAAGCCAGAAAAATAACTAGAGAGAGAAAGATATACAAATTATTCTTCTCCTGAAGTAGTAATTTTGGGGCAGATGTAGACCAGTGTTGTAGGGCCACATTGGTGCCAACACCCCTTTGTAGGTCGTCGTTGGGCCCACAATACTGGGTCCTTATTCGTTATTGGACCGATGTGTGGGTCCGAATTTCAGCCCAATACACGTACTTATAACTGAAGCAGCAAAATTATGATTATCAGTAATTGTGTGATGCAATTGAACTTAGGCTGGCTAAGTTAAACTATTTGTAATCTTGACATAACCTGCTGAGTTTTATAAAGTAATGAGAAACTGCTTGGTTAATTTACAAAATGCAACTCATCCATATACCAAGGAACCGTTTGATGATAGCGTATCCTAGCTTCTTAATCGGATATTACTTTGATCTTATTGCGCAATATTGTGACCATTTATCATGGATGGATCACGTAATTGACATATGTCGAATTATATAAATATCAATCAAATGTCAGTATAATCATATAATTGACATATTAAACACACACCTCTTATAATTTGAACTTAATTCTTACCTTTTTATCAATGACTCTCAAGTATTCTAGTGTGATGAAGACATATTGAAGAATACCAAGTGTTGAGAATAAGACCATCTTTAATCAAGATAAGACAACTACTAGAATAAAAGAGTTATCTTTATTACTTGTAACTCCTCATTGTCATACTTACTTTAGATCGAGAATTTATTTCTTTATGAAATACCCTAGTTATAAATATGTGTATCGATTCCATGCAAAGTAGATCAACATAATATTAATGTAAATTTGCTTCAAAGTTTGCTAGTTAGATCAAATGTGAAAGAGCTTGACGTGATCATGGAATCATATATAGGGGGTGTTTGCAAGAGCTTATGAAAGCTACTTTTTCATAACTTTTACTTAAAGTTACTTGAAGCCGCGTTTGACTTAAAGCACTGAGTGTTTGCAAATGTGTTTTTAAAAGTTACTTAAAGCAGTTAAAATTATTTTGTGGTGTTTGCAATAGCTAGTGAAAAATAACTTTTGAATATTGATTAATATGCAATAAGATTTATTTACCTATATTTAAAGTATACATAATATTAATGTTTCACTCACACATACACAATTATGGTTATATTTAAAATAAAATAATTTAAATTTTAATACAATTGAATTAATACGTTTATTACACTAAATTTCACAATTTATTTGATGTAAGCATTTATTTTTAGAAAGTATAACTTTATGTGAAAAAATGTTAATATAAATATGTTGTTGTTAAGTAAAAAAAAGTTTAAGAATTTCTTTCTATTATTTTTCATTATTACTTTTTCTTTAATTATTTTTATTATCAATTAAAACAGCACAATTTAAAATTATAGAGCATATCACGTAAATGAGGAAAGAGAGAAATCATGAGATCTCTTTCTAATTAGTTAAGGCTTAAATAGGATACTAAGAGAAATTTAAGGAATATATAAGTAGAAGCAGTTTATGGAAGCACCTCATGACATGCTTCTCGACTTCTGCTTATTTTTGACTTTTTTTAAGAGAAGGAGAAGCAAAAGCATGAATTGCAAACACTAAATAAATATTTTTTATTGACTTAAAGTCAATAAGCTCCTTTTAAAAGCTCTTGCAAACATCCCCATAATCACATAAAAGCAAAAGCAATGATTTGCTTATCTCACGTCATTGTTAAACAAAAAAGAAGCTTTAAAACGTTCTCGAGTTGTTCTTTTTTGGTCTCGCAAATCCCTGTTCGGTACTAATCCTGAAGAATGGTGGGTGGGAATTAATTAATGAGAATGTTAAATGAATTTTGGGGGTTTATAATGTTACTTACAGTCAAGACTTCATAACTCTCCATCAACGTTAAATGGATATGACCGCGTTGAGGGTTGCAACATTTGGGGTTGCGTTGGTTCAAAGATCACAATTAAAGAAAATAAACTAACATTCTCCCACTTGATCTTTGAATAACAAGTCCCCAAAAACAAGAAACAAAAGATATGAATCATGGCGATAAGTCATGTAATGAAACAAATATTATCTCTCATGTATCACAATGTGTTATGCTCCTTGTCAACAACCAAACAACTTAACGAATATACCTCATATTCAATCTTGACCAAAATAAAATACCTCATGATTTAGTAAGATAATAATGTATCCAAATATGTATACAATTATATATGGGAATACTTTACAATAATAATTTTAGATAACATTGTTACTACAAATAAACGTTACATAAGGAAATCAAGTCCCATACTCTTAACATGATTCTCAAATTTTCTTGGAAGCATGCCTTTCAATAGAGGACCAGCTATCATTTTGTGACTCTTTAAGTGTTCAGTGATGATAGATTTACCCATGACACGCTCACTTTGGGTAAATGGTTGATGTCGATATATTTACTTCGACTGCCACTTATATTTTTCTAGTCATGAAGACAATAGTTGAATTGTCACAATATAATCTCAGGGGTCTACTATTAAAATCCATTATTTAAGCCTTGATATGAAACTCTTAATCCATCCACCTTGAGAAGTTGCCTCAAAATAAGACGTGAACTCAACTTCTATGGTAGAAGTAACCATTTAAGTTTGTTTTGCAATTCTCTGTGAAACAGCTCTCCCAACAAACATAAAAATATAACGAAAAGTTGATTTTCTTGAGTTAACATGGCTAGCAAAGTTTGAACCTGAGTAGCCAATTACTTTCAAATGGCTTGAACGCCTATATACGAAATTGTAGTCTCTAGTTCTCATAAGGTATCTTAATACCTTTTTTCTAACTTTCCATTGCTCAATGTATGGGTCATATATCCCCAACATCCCAACAACTAATGCAATCAGGTCTAGTGCAAACCTAGCTAAGCTTACATCGAGCTTCCACACGAAGCATATGGGATGTTTTTCATATGTTCATGTACTAAATCGTTCTTTGAGCACTGACCTAAGTTTAGTTTATCACCCTTCACAATGGGAGATATACGGGTGAATAATCATCTATCCAAAATCTCTCTAAAACTTTGTTGATGTATATCTCTTGAGATATACCTAGAGCACAACGAGCCATGACACTATGAATCTAATTGCTCATGAAATAAGATGCATCGCCTACATCTTTCATACCCAAGTTCTTAGAGAGAAATTATTTTACTTCATGTATCATACCTTTGTTATTGCTTGCAAGTAAGATATTACATATAGAATTAAGAAACAAATTGTGCTCCCACTAACCTTCCAATATATATAGTTATCCATAACATTCTTTTCAAAACTAAATGAAGACACAATATCATGAAATTTTAAATACCGTTGTTGTACGGCTTGTTTCGAACCATATGTAGATCTCTTAAACTTGCAAACTAAGTGCTCGCCATTATTGGATAAAATCATTCAGGTTGTTTTATCTATACCTCTTCCTCTGTTTCTCCATTTAACAGAGTTGATTTCACATACTTTGTTGCACTAAGTCAAAATGTGCAATCCATGCCAAGATTATCGAAGGGAATCTTTCTTAGGTAGTGGCGAGAAATGCTATGTATAACTGGTTCCTTCTTTTTTAGTGAATCATTTGGCAACGAGTCTAGCGTGTATCTCTCTATGTTACCTGAAGAGTTTTTATTTATTTTAAAGACCCACTTACACCCTATGGCTTTTGCCTCTTCAGATAACTCAACAAGGTCCCCCACCTCATTGGTGCCATAAAATTAATCTGATCCGTCATAAGCTTGACTCAATACTACCCATAGCTTACAAAAAGGTCTCATGATCATTCTCATCTCCAACATTAAGTTTGACTCTTGTAGTTACACATGATAGTCACTACTAACTTTCTTGTTCAAAATTTCTAATAGATTTTCTTAATGTTTTATTAACATTTTCCTGAAGACTTTGTTGATCAACTTGTTGTTCATCTACTAATGGTTTTTCCTTAACAACTTGAGGGATTTTTAACGTTTTGGTCCCTTAAGTTGGCTCATCCGCGATTTTGGTCCCATAAGTTGGCAGACCGCGATTTTGGTCCCAAAAGTTGGCTTACGAACTCAATTTTGGTCCCTCGATCAATATTTTTAAATTTCTATCCCTTAATCACTTACGTGGCATCAATTGACTGTTTGCGTGGCAATTTTGACCTGACTAATCTTACTTGACTCCCAAAAAAATGGTAAAAAGAAGACAACAGATCAATTTCTTTCAAATACCAACCGTCAGTCACGTCTCTTCAAAAACCCAAATACCAACGGATCGGTTCTCTGTTCTTCCTCAAACCCAACGTCCGATTCTCTTCATCATTCAGTTGCCCTAAAATCTTCATAGCACAACCCAATTTCTCCAATTTTGTTTTTCGAAGCATTTCCGTGTTTAAAACAAATACAATTTAGGGCTTTTGTGTTTTTGTACTACAATTTTAGAGTTAGGGTTTAGAGATTGTTAATTATGTGTTAATATGTCACAATTACCTGTTAAAATCATGAATCGCATGCGAAATTACGATTTGTTGTGCTGCTCAAATGTCCTTGTTGTTTGTGGTATCTATATATGACTCACCCTCGCCAAATCCAGTGCGTTTGTGGTCGAGGAATAATGATGTATTGTAAGGCTAGTAGCAACGCATCTCGCCATGGTTGTTTTTACTACATATGCCATATCCGTGTTCGTCACAAGAATTACTTTTTGTGGGTGGATGACATGGCTGGTGGATCAAATCTAAGGAGAATAATGTATCGTAGTGAGGAGGGTTCTGGCGTTAATGAAAGCGAACCCCAGATTAGTCGATTTTCAACCGCATCCACAGTTGAGATGAGCGGAATTGAGCATTCAAGTCCACTTATGGACTGTGTAGCCAATATGAATGCCATTAGGGCTGCTATGATTTGTTGTATACTAGGGTGGTTTCTGTTTTTGTTTGTATTTGTCTTGATGATTGCTCTGCTACTCATTCTATATTCAAGGGTGTAATATGGCTAATTGTAGTAGTTGTTTAAGTCTAAGTTCTAGCTTTTGATCTTATGTAAGACTATGTTACATTGCTACTGTAAGACTATTTACTTTCATGTTATTGTTTACTCTTTATTTAAATTATAATGTGTTGTTTTATTTATGTATGTTATAGTATATAATCATGAATCAACATCCAATGATGGTTAACCTCGATCTTTCCTGAAGGGATAACATGCTTACTGATGAGGGAGAGAAGTTATTGCTTGAGTATCTGGTGAAATATGGTAAGGGTCATAGAATCTAGAATGAGAAGCCACTGTTGAGAGGCTTGAGGCTTGCCATCCCAAGGCTTGAGAGGATCATTGGCAACTTATTTAGCATTGCTCATATGAAGAATATTGTTGAGAAGATGAGGCTGAAGCTGCATAGGGTCCAACACTTCATAGCCCTACCTGGAGTTGGAATTGAAAGGCCTGATATGGAGGTTTATCTTACAGTGGATTATATTAAGGATGATGGTGATCAGGTAACTCATAATAGCCTTGACTAGTGTAGCCTGACCCATATATATGTAGCCTAACTCATAGTATCCTTAACTAACTTTTTCTTGTTGTAGGAGCCTAATGAATACTATTACTTCAGACACTTTGGCCTTGCAAATGGTCTATTGTACTACCAGCTGTTTGAGGAGATTGGAGTCTTCACATTTCCTCCAGAACTCAACAACAGTCCAGATGAGCCAGCGCTGCTGTCTGACAGTGATGAAGAACTAGTTGGTGCTGATCAGCCTGCTCCAGAAGCCATGGAGATTGATGAATTCCAACAAAGTTCTGCTGGTGGTGTTGGTGCTGTTGCTCAAGATGGTCAAGGATTTGGGGTGGATTATGAAGTTGGTGAAGGATCTGGTGCTGCAGATGGAGGAGTTGAAGGATCTAGTGCTGTGCTAAGCTGGCTCAATGGTGTTGATTAAGAATGGATTATGTGTTTAAGTTTTACTGGTTTTTGAACATTGGTGTTTAGTTTTTTAAGTTTTTTCAGTGTTTTGAGTTTTTTAAGTGTTTTAAGTGGTCTGTGAACAATGGTTTTAAGTACAATGGTTTGTGAACTATGGTGCTCAATGATGGTTTTGAGTGTTTTAAGTGTTACGGATTGTTGATTGTTATGTATGGTTTCTTTTTCTGGATGGTTGTTGATGTTGTGTTTATGTTTTTTGGTTGGTGAACAGTTTTAAGTGAGAGACAGATAGAAACAGATTGTAAGATGTATCAGATTTCATCAGATGCATCCATTTTAGCAATCCACTCATTCATTATAGTAGCTCTTGTTGCCTTCCATAGACATCCTTCAATGCATCTCCAGTGAAGATGGCTCTTTTGAAATTGCCATGTAGATGCCTCACACAAAGTCTATGGATTGAACCTGGAAAAACAGTCTTGAAAGCTTGCAACAACCCCTTCTGTTTATCTGACATGAATGTCCATCTGTCATTCTTGGTGATATGAAGATCAAGCTTGATCACATATAAGAACCACTCTCAGTTTCTCCCATCTTCCTTGTCAACCACAGCCCATGCAAATGGATAAATGTTGTTGTTAGCATCAATGCCAACAACAGTTAACAAAATACCCTTATGTGGACCCTTAAGATGAGCTCCATCCACCCCAATAATTCTTCTACAACCATAAAGAAATCCTTGCCTCAGAGAAGCCAAACACATGTATATCCTATCAAACTTGTTCTCTCCAGTTTGATTGTTTGTTGACAATAGAATAGTTGAACCAGGGTTTGATCTCTCAACCTCTCTCTTGAAGTCCCACAATGCACCATACTACTCACTGGATGTCCCATTTAGCATTGCTAAGGAAAGTATCTTAGCTCTTTAAGCCTGGTGAATGGAAACTTGTACACCAGTATCTGCTTCAACATCAATACTAAACCCCTTCACACTTCTGTTTGGATCAGATTTCCAAAGATGTATGTACTTCTTTGCAAGGTAACTTGATTTCATATTCCTTGACTTTTTTATTACAGGACAACCATGTTTCCCCCTGTAGAGCCTGATTATGAATGTTGGTTGTTGACCCTTGATTTTCCTTCCATTCAATCTCCACTTGCACCTGGGGTTATCACACTTTGCATACATCCTACTTATGTCATGCTTAAATATGTGAACTGATCTTTGTTGACTGATGGCATTTGCATGAATAGCATCCTTCAATATAGACTTGTTAGTGAACCTCATTTGAAGTTCAAACTCAGGGTTGAAGATGTCCTTGATATCAAATAGTTTTCCTAGTTTTGCTAATCTTTCTTCATCACTCCCACACTCACTTTCCAGCTTATTAGATGACAATAGAAAATTATCTGAACCTTCATCAGACAATGTCTCATATGGAGCATCCACTTCTTCTTGTACATCCACAAATGGATTGGTATTTTGTTCACCGCCAGTTGTTGAAGGCCCCACATTATCAGCACCTTCACTCCCTTTGCCTTTGCTTGAAGATCTCTTCCTTCTCCTTACATTCTTTTCAACTGCTTTGCATTGGGCTTCAAACAACATTGCCTCAACAACACTCTCATTTACACCATGCATCATATCCAGGTCTTCTTCCATACCATATTCATCATCACTGAAGTACTCCAGATCATTTTCAGCATCTCCTTCTCCTGCCCCATCTCCTTCATCAACAAGTTCATTATCATCTGCTTCTTCAGTTACTCCACCCTCAAACATTGCTTGCTGTTCTATATTGATCCTCACTTCACAATCCACAAAGAGCACCATTGCTCTACTCAGTTGACAAGACAAGAAGTATGTAGTGATTTCTTGGTCATTCTGGAAGAGGGCATAACCACATTGTTGCTTCATATATATTCCCTTCACAACCAAAAAGCCAAGTCTTATACATAAAGATTCAATACCACTGCAGCTTATAGTTGAAGGCCCCACATAATCTACAACAACCTTTGCATTTTTATAGTTGTCCAATATGCCCTCACCATTTACCATTCCACCATACTTCAATTCTAAAGTAACTTCCAAGGAGCCACAGTCTGTTGATTTCATAATGAGATATCATTAGGCAAAGTACAAAATTAGGGTAAGGCAGAGTAAGCTGAGTACAAAATTAAGGTTCACATACTCAGTGTTAACAAAATTAATAAATTACAAAATTTTGGGTGTTTTCCAAAATTAGGGTTCGACAATGGGGATTTTCCAAAATTAGGGTTGATTTGACGCATACAATCGGGGAAAACATTTTACTTAGGTGACAACATTAATTTAACATAGGGTTAAACAACAAACTTACCATAATTCGGAATGGGATCATCGATTTTGTTAGATTTTCGTACTTTCATCTTCCTCACTCTACGAGCCATGTCTTTAAGTGTTAACCTCCGCTGGACGAGGGTGGGACGACGGCGTCGCTGGTGAACTTTGAAGACGGTGAAGAAAGGAAAATTAGGGAAGAAGCTCTTTTGGCGCGAGTTGGTAAGTGAGAGAGATAACTGGTGCCTGATTCTCTATATAATTAATTCTTTTTTTGGTCACATATGTGACATGTGTGTAGGTGTACCCTAAAGTCAGTTCAAAATTGCCACACATACGGTCAATTGATGCCACGTAGGTGATTAACGGATAGAAATTTAAAAATATTGATCGAGGGACCAAAATTGAGTTCGTAAGCCAACTTATGGGACCAAGACCGCGGTCCGACAACTTATGGG
Organism: Linaria vulgaris; assembly: GCA_948329865.1. Taxonomy (NCBI): domain Eukaryota; kingdom Viridiplantae; phylum Streptophyta; class Magnoliopsida; order Lamiales; family Plantaginaceae; genus Linaria; species Linaria vulgaris. Next base: position 71,005,337 of record OX415251.1, read on the forward strand.
GCCAAAATCGCAGATGAGCCAACTTAATGGACCAAAATATTAAAAATCCCACAACTTGATCTACTAAATCATTGTTAGACCGTAGAATCAATGGCGAGGGTTGTGTACCAACACGACACCATAAAAAATAAACTTTTATAAATAATCACCCGCACTAATCATGTCATTTTCAAGAAATTTCGTGTTTGTTGATTCCACAATTCTATTGGTGTAAGATGGACAATAGAATGTGTACAATTTACACCGTTAAACATATCCAACGAAGTAGCCACTAATGGTTCTGGGACCGAATTACTTCTCTTATGGGCTATACGCTCTTACTTCAGATGGATAACCCCAAATGAGTACATAATTTCAACTTGATTTCAAAACTTTGAATAACAACAATAATGTCTTAAGGAGAACTTTGGTTGAAACATGATTGAATGTTTACACTATTGTCTTAACAGCTTCAGTCTATAAAGGTATTGAGAGTTTAACATAACTGCACGTAATCCTCACCATCTCTACCAGAGTCTGATTTCTTCTATCAGTCACACCGTTCTCATTAGAAGATCCCACGTTGGTGTATTGAGCAATTGTTTCATGCTGCTGAAGAAATATTGCAAATGGACCCGATGCTTGACCACCTTCAGTGTATCTACCCCAATACTCTCCTCTCATTAGTCCTTACGATTTTGATTTGTTTTTCACGTTATTTCTACTTTCGCCTAAAGAAGCTCAAAGGAATTAAAAACTTCACTTTTATAATGAAGTAAACATGCATGTAAAATGAGAATCCATCAATAAAAGAGATATTTTGACCACTTTGCATATCCATGTCTAGACAACAATACATCTGAATTGATGATCTCAAGTAATACAAAACTTCTGTACACATCCTTTTCAGATAATTTAGTTTGTTTTCCTTTTATGCAGTTTGTACAAATCTCAAAGTCAGCAAAATCTAAATTACTAAGTACTCTATTATTTACTAACCTATTTATTGTATCTTTAGAGATATATCCCAATGGACAATGCCATGACATAGAAGATTCTTCATTTTCAACATCTTTTCATGCCAGTTTTAACAAAAACAACGAATTTAGAGGTGTTACTTTGTATATCAAGCATAAATAGACCATTAAACAAAATATCATTTTCAAGCTCCAACAACACCCGAATTAAACTAAATTGAATGATATTTTTAAAAATTTAAAATCAAACCCCATAGGTAATAGTCTAGATACATAAATTAAATTACTGGAAGATTTAAGTACATAAAATACAGTATTACGCAAGTAAAAAGCAAAGCTACTCGTTAATCTAACTTGGTAAACTTTAATCAATTCAATAATTGAGTGCATTTTATTTCCTGAATAAATATTTTGCTCATTTTTGACTTTTTTCCTAACATTTGTTATATCCTGCTAGATTGTTGAAACACGGATTGAAGAACTAAAGTCAATCCACCATGTTTTGTTATGAACATCAACAATATTTTAAAATACATAAATACACCTGACACGGATTATACCAAAATACCACTAGAAGAAGGAGGATCATAGAAAAGAACCCTAATATAGAGTTTCGTAGAACGAAGAAGTACGAGGAGGGTCGTACATTAATGCCCTACAGCAGATCCAACTACCACGAAGCAGCCATAACAAGTACCCATCCCCTCAATAAAAGAAGAACAAGTGGTCACCGCCTTTACCCCTACGCGGGCCCTATAAATAGGATAGAAAGTATCTCATTGTAATCCAACTTAAGCAGAATAATAATATTTGTACTCGAAATTCTCTCTAAGCAATATATTTTTCCCTTTATTAATTTTTCTCGATATTACTCTCCGAAGAGCCCCTTGTAATAAACAACTCTCCCCTCTCATAAATCCCAATCCCCATACACTCTCCCTTCACAAATCACAGGAATTGCATTCCGGACCACATATATCAGATAATTAAGGAATTACCCAACCCGGTTAATTTTGTATTATCATTAGGGCGTCGTATGTGGGAATGCCAAGAAAAGTGCCTTGAATACGATTCAAAAGAAGTACCAACATGTATTCTACGATCGCCACCAGAGAAGCACGACCACCCCTTCTATCCCAAGAACGAAACAGATCTTGGGAGATTGCAGCATGTCTTCCAAGGTGGGCGATAGATCAACATTACGCCAGATGATTCAAAAGGCTGTCGGGAAGGGAACCAAAAGGTCCGTCGAACCAAAGAGCTCAAATCACAAAAAAATAAAATAGAAGACTCATTCCACATCCGATGGATCACTCATCCCTCTGAGTGACGCATACCCAACACCCGATAAGTCCACAACCTCAAAAAGGAAGTTACCTAGGGAGGATGCCACAATATCCTTGAAGGAATGAATCCAAGGCGACCAAGGGACAACTCCCAACACACTAATGGAGACTAGCAAGAAAAAAATGGAGAAACATTCGAGGTTAGGATGATACGAAGAAGACTCATGAAATAGGAAGAAGGGAGAAACAGGACCCTTCCCTAAACCAATCTAGTCAAGTCCGGGGGAGACCATCGCGCGCCAAGTAGATGAAAAAAGAAAAAGCGTAAGAAAGGAACCCATACACAAGGGAGAAGGCCACGACAGGCCACGAGGGCAAACCATCAATTTTGGTCCTGAAGACAATAAGGGAAGACCCGTTGTCATCCACGCATCAATACTAGGAAAGGACGTGATGGGCGTCCTCGTAAATACGGGAAGCGCGTGCAACATATTGCACATGTCCACCTACCAACGACTGGGGCTCTCCACTGTTGCGCATCAATACGATAAATAGAAAATCATACATGAACGAAAAGCAAGAAAGACACGTTATTTGTTTACCCAGTTCGTTGCCTACATCTGGGGCAAGCCAGGATTTTCACTATGTGTTATGTTGTAGGGTTACAATTACAAGAGATGCAATTTATAATAAGGACACACTCCTAATATTAGGCAACTCTTTATATTAGGCGACTCCTAATTATAGAATTACTCAAACTCTGTAATTCCCAGGAAACTAGGTCTCTACAACTCTCAGTTAAACTTGGAAACTTTGGTAATTCAGGCTCCACAAAACCTAAAAACCTCCCACTTGGAGACTAATGTCATCGTAACCACATCTTCACTCTTCCATATAATAATCCTCTAACAATGGTACCGCCATCTTTGGACTCTTCAAGCACCAAGTCCAGTTGAAGCCATGCAAAGCTTCAACTTCTCTAAGGTCACAACCTTAGTCAACATATTAGCAGGGTTCTCACTTTCCGGAATCTTCACAAGTTACAAAGTCTTCTTTTCCTAGAGATACCGTATGTAATGATACTTCAACTCAATGTGCTTTGTCCTTGAATGAAACGCCGAATTCTTGGCCAAGAAAATAGCACTCTCACTATCACTGTATAGAATACTATTTGTTTGCCCTTTTCCCAATTTACCCAAGAAATTCTGCAACCATACCATCTCTTTACTAGCTTCCGTCACCGCTACATATTCAGGTTATGTAGTAGACAAATCCACAATCTTCTGCAACTTAGATCCCCATTATATAGACGTACCACCCAATGTGAAAACATAACTGGTGGTACTCTTTCTTCCATCAAGATCACCCGGCAAATCAGCATCTACATAACCATTCAAGTTAGTGTATTTTCCCTCAAAACACAATGACCTTTCACAAGTATCACGCAAATACCTAAAGATCCACTTCACTGCTTCCCAGTGTTGCTTTCCCGGACTAGTCATATATCTACTCACAACTCCCACTGCATGCACAATATCCGGTCTTGTACACACCATAACATACATAAGACTCCCAACGGCTGAAGCATATGGAGTTTTCTTCATCTCTGCATGCTCCAAATCACTAGTAGGTGACTCTTTTTTTGATAATCTAAACTGACTACCTAAAGGAGTGTTAATGGCTTTGCATCTTGCATATTGAATCTCCTCAACACTTTATCAATGTTATCAGACTGCGAAAGATACAACTTACCCGCCACCTTGTCCCGATTTATCTGCATACCCAAGATTTGTTTTGCCTCGCCAAGATCCTTTATGGCAAAATGTTCAGATAGTTGCTTCTTCAACTTATTCACTTCTTGAACACAGGAACCTGCTATCAGCATGTGATCAACATATAACAGCAAAATAATGAAGCTACTATCAAACCTCATAAAGTAACAACAATGATCAGCATTGCATCTACCAAAGCCAATCTCATGCATGCAGCCATCAAACTTCATGTACCACTGTCTAGGAGCTTGTTTCAGACCATAAAAGCTCTTTTCCAACTTGAAAAATAGCTCAAGGTTACCCTCAAGCACATACCACTCTCTTTTCATCATGTAAATGTCTTCTTCAAGATCACCATGAAGAAAAGCTATCTTCACATCCATCTGTTCTAACGATAAATTCTCCACTGCAACTATGCTCAAAACGATCATAATGGTCGTCAACTTCACCATGGAAGAAAAGATGTCAGTGTAATCAACCCCTTCTTTCTGTTGAAAACCCTTTACAACCAGCCTAGCTTTGTAACATTTGCTACCATCTGCTTCGTCTTTGATTATGTAAATCCACGTGTTATGCAGCGCCTTTTTCCAGTTTAGAAGCTCAACGAGATCCCGCATGTTATTTGACTTCAAGGAATCCATCTCATCATCCATTGCAAGCTCCCACTTGCTCGAATCAACACTTTTCACTGCCTCTACATAACACTCTGGCTCACCACTATCAGTTAATAACAAATAATATGAGGCAGGGGAATACCTCTCAGGAGCACGATGTTCCCTACCTGATCTCCTCAAAGCAGGCTCTAGAGTACGTGGTTCTTCCACATTGGTCACCTCGTTTTTCAGAATCTTGTCTTCACTAGAATTGGAGACATCCAATTCCACAATCTTTGGGTCTTTAACCTGAGTATCAACACCCACATTATTTGATGCACGCACCCAATCTGTCTTTGTACAAAACCTGTTCATTAAACACAACATCTCTACTACGAATAACCTTACTATTTTGGTCATCCCAGAATCGATACCCATAATCATCGCCGCCATATCCAATGAACGTATACTTCACAGATTTTGCATCTAACTTGCTCCTAGCAGTAGCATCAATATGAACGTAAGAAACACAACCAAATACTTTAAGGTAAGATAGGTTTACCTCCTTTCCTCTCCAAGCTTCCTCTGGAATGCCGTTTTCCACTGGAACGGATGGTCCTTGGTTGATCAAGAAAGTCGCAGTGTTAACTGCTTCTGCCCAAAACATCTTAGGCAACCCACACTTCAACCTCATGCATCTAGCCCTCTCATTCAAAGTTCTGTTTATACGCTCTGCAACCCTATTCTGCTGCGGTGTTCCTCTAACTGTCTTCTCCATGCGAATGCCATTATCTACACAATAATTCTTAAACTCTGCAAGTTCATACTCTTCACCATTGTCAGATCTCAGACACTTCACACGCAGACCAGTTTCAGTTTCAACACGTGCTCTCCACTTCTTGAAAACCTCAAACGCTTCAGATTTCTATTTCAAGAAGTATACCCATAACTTTCTTGTTGCATCATCAATGAAAGTCATGTAATACGAAGCTCCACCGAGAGACGTGACAAGGGCTGGTCCCCATAAATCACTATGCACCAGCTCTAACTTATGTTCCTTCAGAGTTCTGCCACCCTTTGTGAAACTAACCCGTTTCTGTTTCCCAAACACACAGTCCTCATAGAGACCTATATCAACTGTTTTCAGACCCGACAGCTTACCCTTCGAACACAGACGCTTCTTTCTTTTTTTCACTCATGTGGCCTAGTCGACAATGCCACAAATTAGCGTCACTATGTGCTGCAATAATTCCAATGCTATCATGTTTGATGTCGGTTATATACAGAGTGCCCTTTTTCAAACCTTGAGCTACCACCATAGCTTCTTTGACTATTTTCCAAGGACCTCCACCAAATTTAACATCATAACCGTCATCATCCAACTGCCCTATAGCGACCAAATTTCTCTTAAGACCAGGGATGTGCCTCACATTACGCATTGTCCAAACGGACCCATTATGAGATTTAACACGAATATCTCCCTTCCCCACAACATCATAAGGAAAATTGTTGCCCAGATAGACTTTCCCGCAATACCTAGAAATATAATTCATCATCAAACTTTTGTCAGGACAAGCATGAAATGATGCTCCAGAATCCAGAACCCAAGTCTTTATTGGACTGCATGCAGTCAGAATTAGTGCTTCACCATAATCTTCGATGGTCATGTTTGCTAAGCTATCATCTTTCTTTGGTGCTTGTCACTTATTATGGTAATGACCATTTTTTTCTGCAGTTCCAACATTTAATGGAACTCTTGTCCTTCGTCGACTTTCTGTTCCTCGACTTCGATCTACCCTGATTTGAACTCGACTTTTTCTTATCTGATATGCCTCTGATTTCTGAACTCTAAACTGAGCCTGCAGAATTTCCCGACGAGTTACCTGATTCTCTCCTGTGAATTTCTTCACTAACTATCAGATCTCTAACCTGGTCAAACTACAGCTTTTCCCTTCCCGCGGAGGCACTAATAACCGTTACTGTCCCACTCCAGCTCTCTGGTAAAGAAGACAACAAAATTAGGGCTTTAATTTCGTCATCAAACTCGATATTCACAGAACTCAGTAGTTGTGTAATTAAACTGAATTCGTTCAGATGATCAGACGCCGCAGTTGTCTCTGTCATCTGAAGATGAAATAAACGACGCATCAGATTTATTTTGTTGGCGGATGATAGCTTCTCTAACATATCTGCCATAACCTTCAACACATCTTTCGTAGTCATTTCTTTTGCAATGTGAAATGCCACGTTTCGCGACAACGATAACCTCACCGCCCTAATCGCTTTCCTGTCCAGAACCTTCCAGATGTCATCTTTCATGTCTGCCGATTTATCATTCAGAGGTTTCCAGAGATCCTTGCCGTACAAGTAATCATCAATCTGCATCCTCCAAAACTCATAATCAGGCCCATCAAACTTCTCGATTGATTTCCCTGCTTGCATCGTAACTGCTCCCACTGAACCTGATGCTCTTGATACCACTTGTTGTGCAGCAATACGATAAATAGAAAATCATACACCAACGAAAATCAAGAAAGACACGTTATTTGTTTACCCATTTCGTTGCCTACATCTGGGGGCGATACCAAGCCAGGATTTTCACTATGTGTTATGTTGTAGGGTTACAACTATAAGAGATGCTATTTATAATAAGGACACACTCCTAATATTAAGCAACTCTTTATATTAGGCAACTCCTAATTATAGAATTACTCAAACTCTGCAATTCACAGGAAACTAGGTCTCTACAACTCTCAGTTAAACTAGGAAACTTTGGTAATTCAGGCTCCATAAAACCTAACACCCACCTCCTGCATGGGACCGCGATGAATACTTCTCAAAGGATTTGCTGGAGTTTTCACCACCACAAGAGGAATGATTATGCTCCCGATGACCTAGGGAAAGAGACCATGCCAGAGGAAATAGAACATTAATTTCCATGTAGAGAAGAAGTCTCGTATAGTATCATATGCGGGCAATAAGCCTTTCAAGACTTCGAAGGCATTGTATATGCAGCCTACCACAAAGTCAAGTTCTCTAAATATCGACTATACGAGAAAAAATGATAACCAAGAGCCATATCTGATCCTCGACTGACGACACCAAACCGCATATGGTCTCACCTCACCCATGGGAAGTAGTATGGAAGAAACAAAATGGCTGGAAGACGGTATGGCAAGCGATAGCAGCCGTATAGCGAGAGAAGGAATTTGAAGAAAAGAACCTTCCAGCAGATTTAGTAATGCCAATCCCGCTAGGCGGCTTCTATCGGGAAAAGACCAGACGGATGAGCTCTTTGTACCGAAGGAGAACCCCCCAGAAACCGAAGGAAGGGAAGAAGCCCATGACTCCAATATTAACTAGACAACAGAGAGAAAGCCGGAGTCCCAAGGCCTGAAGAAAAATGCACGTCCGTAAGTCCTGACCGTTGAGTCGAAAGCTAAGCCAACCAACCAACTAACGCTAAAGACGATGCCAAGCAAGGAACATGCATGACCCAGGGAGACAAAGAGCCCAAGAACCCCCACCCCAAAAACCTGGCCTTCAATTAAAAAACAGAGCTAGCCACTCAGAGTTTTTGGCAATGTGAGACGAGAGGAAGACCGATTGAACCCATGTCGGCTAAAGACCAATTGAAAAATATTGGCCAAAAGACTAGCAATATCTAGTTGGTGAAATAAGTCCGGTTGAAAAATACTGGCAAAAAGACCAACCGAAAGCGGGGTTCTTTTAAAAAATGGTCCTTTATCGTGGCCTCATTACAAAAATAGTCTTTAATCGCGGTTTTGTCTACACTTAGTCTTTTATAGTGGTTTTTCATCCGAATTTGCTCATCCACCCTTTTTTAAATTTCTTTTTGCCCCTTCAACTACATTTATTAACAAAAAACCCCCACATGTATTATTTTTAATTAGTAAAAGTCCCCATTTGTTATATATTCACCTAAAATTATATATTCAATTAAAAAGCTAAAAAAAATAATAAACTTAAATACATTAATACAGAATATTACATTAAAAAATCATTTCTTTATTAACTAATTAAATAACTTTCCTTCAATTCTAAAATATAAGCTCAAAAACAATTTGTTGTATATTTATATTTTTGGACATACTTATAATTTTATTTTTTATTTTTTAACAAACTTAACACAGAGATTAATATAATATATTTCTCAATTCAAAAACATTATTAATGTTTTATTGTATATTTATGTTTTTTTTATAATTCGATCTGGAGATATTTAATAAACCTAGATTAATTGTGTGATGTGGAATCAATATTTATTTTCTAAATATTAATAAATTTTAAATATAATATAAATAATAAAAATACTCAAAAAATCTAGTACAAATTGATGTTAATTTTTCTTTCTGTATTTTTGACATTTTTATTTAGTTTTTTGCTTTTTTTTGGTATTTTTGAATTTTGTTGTTGTTTGTTTTTGGTAATTTAGGAAAAAATGGTATTTGTTATCTTTTATTAATTCTTCTTATTCATATTGTATTTAAATGTATTTAAATTTAGGAAATAAATATTGATTACACATCACTCAATTACACTAGGTTTATTAAATATCTCAAAATAGATATATAAAATAAAACATAAATATATAATAAAAAGTAATAATATTTTTGAATTGAGAAACATATTGTATTAATCTTCGTTTTAAGTTTGTTAAAAGTTTAAAATAAAATTATAAGTATTTCCAAAATTATAAATATACAACAAAACTTTTTTGGGCTTATTTTTAGTATTGAAGATAAATTATTTAATTAGTTCATAAGGGAAACCTTTATAAATCTACTATTTAGTATTTATGTATTTTAGTTAATTATGACACTTTTTTTTATCGTTTTTAAGTGAATATGTAATTTTAGGTGAATGTATAACAAATGTGAGCCTTTTACTAATTATAAATAATACATGTGGGTTTTTTTGCAAATAAATATAGTTCAAGGGGCAAAAAGAAATAAAAAAACTCCGGAGGACCAAAATTGTATAAAAAATCACGATAAAGGACTATATGTGGACAAAACCGCGATAAATGATTATTTTCGTAATGAGGCCACGATAAAGGACCATTTTTGAAAGAAAAAAAACCATTGAAAGCGCGTTGGCGAATGAAGCCCAATCAAAATATATTGGCAAAAGACCAATCAAACACGCGTTGGCGAACAAAGTCCAATTGAGAGATATTGGCAAAAGACTAGTCAGACGCGTACGGGCAAACAAAGACCAATAGGAAGCACATGAGAAGACCAGTCGAAAGTGCATTGGCAAAATACAAGACCAAATAAAAAGACATCGACAACAAAGGTAAGAGAAGCATGATAAACGTCTCATGAGCGTGATTTAAGTATCTATTTACGTATGATCTTGAATACTTATGATTGCATATTTACTTGCTTAAGTATTATTTTAGGCTTTATTAGGAACTTATGGAGTCAAGACAAAACGAGGTTAAACGAGGCCAAAAATGGATGTGTTGGACAACAAACGGTCAATGCATTATTTTGCGATGTTCATGCACTACGTGAGCGCTACGACACTACAAGAAGGTGAATTCCCGAACATAGCGCGATTGAAGAGAAGACACCAAGAGACCGCAAATCAGAAGGTAGTGCAATTAGCACCGCATCGTGCGTGCGGCGTGCGATTAGAACCACATCGCGCGAAATCGTGCGATCATATGAAAATTGGGCCGCAGGTCAGAAATCCTAAAACGCAGGCTGAGAAAAACTATAAATAGGAGGCTACATTCAGCAGTCAGGGAACGACGCTCACCAGCTCTCATCATCACGTTCACAACTACTTACAACAGTTCACAACCACCAACTTTTCGACAAAGAAACCCTGAGAGTTTGCCACAAGAGAGAAAACACCATCAAAAGTCTTGTTCTAGATTAGTCGAGTCATTGTTTGAGAGAAGATAGTTAGTGGAGAAGAAGATAACAAAAAGGAGTACGAAGAGGGTCAAGCAACAACGTTCCACTAGATCCGAGAAGTGTTTATTCAACTTTTTAATTGTTTATGATATTTATTATTTGTTGATTGTTGAACTCCTGACTATGAGGAGCTAATCTGCTCATTATTTATAGTAGGGGAGTAACTTTGATATTATGAATATATTTGTTTATTTTACTTGATTTGCGTTTGATGACCTTGAATGTCTAGATTGAATAGTTACTTATGATGTGTGACTAACCTTACTCTGACTCGAATAAAACGGAAACACCCGAGTAGGTCCACTCGGAGTGTAGAATGCTAAGGGAATTCTAATGCGCAACATTTAGATCACACTTGGATTTGCAACAGCAACTAATGTGCAACCTTTAGACCACACTAGATCAATCTTGACTATGTACGTGTTGTTAGCATGATTCAGATGAGTTAATTGGGTTGCAGAGTTGATATCAATTCTAAAACAACTGACAACTGGGCTGAATCCGTTAACACGGTAGGTTATTAGAGACTCGTAGATATCTGATTGGGATAGCTCCTGCCATATGTCACAGATCCATTAGACATGCAAACATCCAATATTTATCAATTAATGTAATTAGATATAGGTGGATTGTCTATGAACTACTAAATTAAGTCATTGTGAAACCCAACCTCTAAACAGTCTTTCCAACTATTGTTCACAACCAAAATCAATCAATCATTAAATTATGTTCTCTACTCTAGTTTAGTTTAGTTCAGTTAATCACTCTCATCTTCCCAATTTCCATAGTTTAATTGCTTTCCTTAAATTAAGTAGTTTAATTATTTTCTTGCATTCGAAACCAAAAACCAAAAAAGATATTTGACCATTCTTGCATTCTTAGATTAATTCCATTGTATTCCAGATTATGCATTCTTAGCATAAAAAGCATTCAAAGCATCTTTAGTTTAGAAATCATTCATAAGCCTTCATCGCATTCTGCAAACACAAGATGAAAGATAGTGATAGTAATTAGTGTTTTTCATTTAAGTGATTCATACATACAACCATCACTCCCTTGGGATACGATACTTGGTTCGTAACTATACTTACCATTTTATTATTACTTGATTCGTGCACTTTAGACATAGTGGGACTTAGGTGTAACAATTCTGTATTGAGATATATTATATTCTATTGCACCTCAAATATACACCCATCAAAGCACAAAATCAACAACCCATTCTTATTATTCTCAAAACGAGGAATGAAGATTACAACATGTACACACCTTACAAAGATATGCACAAAAAATTACAAAACCGCAACGGAGCCCATATGAAGCTAAGGAAGGCAACTCCGAGAGACCTCACGAAGAAAACTAAGACAAGGTACACACCTTGCAAAGCTATGCAAAAAGAAATTAGAAAACCGTGGCGGAACACATATGAAAGAAGCTAAGGGAGACAACTTATACACATGTTGTAAGCCAGAGGGCCCTAGCTATGCGTAAAGAAATTATAAAATCACGGCAGAGCCCACACAAAGCTAAGGAAGACGCTTGGAAAATGAAGGAAAGATCTGCATGAGGCACATTAACCTGACATATTCCTTACTCATAGAAAAGAAGAGCGCAGCAATGTCTCAAATTCTCCAAGAAGCAACAGATCAGAACGCCTTCACAAAGTAGCTATGCCATCTGGAAGGCAGAGGAAGATTACATGATGTAATAAGGTGTGAGTCTCACACGAAGGAGGATGATCCAGAATCAACACATAAAAGCCAGATCTATAAGTAGGGAAAAAGCGACGAAGTCCGCTTTAGACACACAATCCTCACCTCCAAAAACGAGGTGGGTCAAAGATACTCATATTTAGACCCAACACCTCCACTCTCCCTCAGATGTGCAGCCAACACGACAACAAGCTCGCTCTCCTCTCGGTGGTGGAACTCCTTTCAGGCATGTAGCCTTCATCCCCGTAGTAAGACGGGTCAGAGTTACACAAAAAGACTCATCGGTCCTAAGAGCTGGACTAAGAAAATAAATAGTCAAAAAAGCATTGGTTGTCGAAAAGGTGGTGACACGATCTTCTACAACTCAACATCACTTTACAGATAAGTACCCTAACGTACTACATAATGATCTACAAAAGTACGAAGACCAAGTCAAGAACCAGGGTAACAAGGTTTGCGATACAAAGCTCGGTCAAAGAATGCAGCTAAAAAGCCACCATACATAAGGGACCCCCTAAAAAGTCAACAAAGTTTCATGTCTCGATTAGACCAAAACAACAGAATAAGGGGACATCTGATAATGCATAAATACAACGAACTCAGAAAAGACCAATATACCCCCAAATGAAGGAGGATGAAAGAAAAGAACCCTAATAATGGAGCCTCGTAGAAAGAAAAAAAGAATCGTGTCAAATAAAAGAAGCCTCGGTTCTCAAATGGCCCCATAAATGACCCACTCGGTGATAACTAACGTGCCAGACTTTATTAGTGCAGAACTCCTCAATACCCGACGACCCACATTAATGCCCTACAACATATTCATCTGCCACGAAGCAACAATAACAAGCTCCCATCCCCTTGATAAATGAAGAACAAGTGGTCATCGCCTTTACCCTTATATGGGTCTTATAAATATGATACAAAGTATCACATTGTAACCCTGTTTAAGCTGGATAACAATACTTGTACTCTGAATTCTCTCTAAGCAATATACTTTTCCCTTTTATTCATTTATTCGCTATTTCTCTCCTAAGAGCCCCTCGTAATAAATAACTCTCCCCTCGTATAAATCCCAATTCCCATACTCTCTCCCTTCACGAATTGCATTCTGAACCACATCTATTTGATAATTAAAAAATCACCCCAACTCGGTTAATTTAGTGTTATCAATATTAGATTCATAACAAACTAGAGAGATTAAGTTACCTTTTTTCTTATGCCACTTTCGGAATTTCAAACAATCCATTTTTATGTGTTCTTCTTTTTACATAAATAACACTTGAATTTCTTAGTAATCACTTGGATTGATTATGGATAATGAAGAGTTCTTGTTGATTTTGTTTTTGTTGCCAACAATACAGTTCTTCATGCGTTATCATCAGTCGACTTTCCTCTTGAAAGTACATGGTCAAAAATTCATTCATAGACCATTTATCTTGATGTGTGTTGTAGGATATCTTAAATGACCCAAATTGATAAGGAAACATATTAACATATAATGAACTAAAAAGGTATATGATATCTCAAGTCGCATTATTTTTAGATTAACCGCAATATCCCTTATGTTCATGACGTGATAAACACACTATCTAGACCAGTAAGATTTATTGACGTAAATCTCCCAATAAGTTTACTAGCACGTGACTTTTTAGAAGTTTGGAACTGTTCTAATAAACTAAAAAACAACATCGAACTTCTCTACTGAGCTCTTTAGTCTAACAAATATATGAGCCTTCATAAACATGACATAGGGACGATTAGATTTTTTCCACATTTTATAAAGACCAATATCAGTTTGAGTGCTAGATTCTCCAATGGTCGTTGGCTCATCCTTAGGGATATCATAGATAGTGTAAGCTACTCCTAAATGAAGATCCCTCTCATTCCAAACAGTATAGGTTTTGTTAGTGTTAACCCTAAAAATAAAATAAAGAAGATTACTCCTACTCGAAAAAAACAGTACAGGAACAATACTATTATCACGAGTACTTCCGATGAAATGTACCTATAAAAAAAACCCCTCGGAGGATTGCCCTACCTTTCGGTCACTGACCCGAAAAGGTATACAAGAGCACACGAGAAGAAACATAAGCGTCCCTTGGAAAGTCAAACGGTGAATAAAAAACATATATCAACACGACATCGGAAAAAGAGCAAACCCCGATGGATCCGTACGACTCCGATATCCACCAATACGCCAAGAGGGACCACGATGGACCCCGAGTCCCTTGACCTTACAAGAAAACTTCCTTGCTGAACACTCCTCGGAAAAGACGACCCTCGGACCATCACCCGAGGACCCATTTTCGGAGAAAAATCAGAAGTAAATAACAGAGTGCCCAGATAACATATTCCGAGGACTCCGATGAAAAAATCTCACTTCAAATAAAGCAAATACAGCCCTCAGATATCACACCATGTCCTCGGAGATCACACTAGGTCCTCGAAAATCACATCTATATCCACAGAGATCACTCTTGATTGTTGAAGAAAAGACCCGAATCAAGAAGGAGAAATAAAAGCCCTCGGAAGAATAGCTCTATCAAAACAATCTACATCAAAGGCCCTCGGAGCTATCAGAAGAGATGAAGATTAAATCTAGTCAGCGCTTAGTCGATAAAAGATAAACTTTATCCTTATTTTAAACACCTGTATCAAGGTAACGACAACACCTGTCCTTACCAAAGCACATGCACAATAACACCTGTCCCTACCAGAGTCTATATAAAGGGAGGTGATCAGTAGAAGAAAGAACAACCTAAGATAACTCAGCTTACTTACTACAACTTGACATTCAGATACATAAAAAGAAAGAGAGGAGGAAAAGTTCAGTGAATAAAGGAAGGGAATATTCTTGCAGTTATTCTTATTATTTCCACTTGTCATTGCCTCTGAATCACGGACAGGGCGTTCCAACCCAAATAAATATCTTCCGTTAAAAAGGGAATAATTCCAAACCCGTTAACAAAGTGGCGCCGTCTGTGGGAACGCCATAATATCTGTCCTCGAGAGAATTCAAGCAGATGTCAGCTAGGATGGACGATCTTTTCGAAAGTGACAACCTTCCTTTCTCGAACAGCGACTCAGAAGAAACTTTGTCCAATTACGAACCAGGTACTAGAGATTTTATTAATATTCCCCGATCTGTTTACGAAAGACTTATAAATGCTGCACGAACACCCCGGAGGAATGAACCTATCGGACTCGCATCCTCTGTGCTCTTTGATAATGGGAATTCCCCCTCGGAGGGAGATGTACCTCTGATGGCGTGGAACCCAAATTCGAATCCTTGGCAACAATCCCGACAGATGCCTCGAAGGTATGTGTGTCATGAAAGAATTCCAGAGAGGGGTAGAGAAGAAATTTCTCGCCCCTCGGTGTATCGAGGAGAGGTTGAACATTCCTTATGGGGAATGATGGATGATTTACGAAAAGAATTAGGTGACCTAAAGAAGACCATGGTCCCTGAAGAGGATTCTACATTCAAGACCACTCCTTTCATTCCCGAAATCGCTTCAGCTTCTATCCCCTCGGGGATGCGACCTGTCAATATCCCATTATACACTGGAGAAGCTGATGGAAGGGACCCACAGGATCACATTCATCAATATCTGGCCGGAATGGACCTCTCTTCTGCCCCTGACCACGTGTTATGCCGCGTGTTTCCTGTTACCCTCGGAGGGCGGGCCCAAGCCTGGTTTACTCACCTTCCACCTTGTTCCATTACGAGCTTTGATCGATTAGCCCATTTGTTCGTACGACAATTCGCCTGCAATCGAAGGTACCCTAAATCTGCCACACACCTATTCACTATTAAACAGAAAAAAGATGAAACCTTACGAGAGTATATAAAGCGCTTCACGGATGAAGCACTTGATGTTCCCAACGTTAGCCCGACCATTATGGCAGAAATCCATATCTTGATGGAAGAGGCAGAGGGAACAAAGAAGCAAATGGAGCAGGAGGATAATGAACACCTAGAGCGCGTCGAGAAAAAGGCAAAGGCTAAAGAAAAGAATAAGGAAGGAAAACCTCTTCAGCGCAAGGACGAAGGAGGAGTGGTTAAGAAGTTCCTCCGACCCGTGCACCTGCCTCTGATGACTGTTACCCCATCAGAAGTGCTCAATATAATGAGGGGTAGCAACGAGTTACACTGGCCCAGACCGACTAAATTCCCTAACCGAGACAAGGACACTGGGAAATATTGTAAGTACCATAAAACTTACGGGCACACTACGGAAGAATGTACTACCCTTCGTCTAGAGGTGTTCCGCCTGTTAGAAATAGGGTATTTGAAGAATTACCTCAAGGAAAATAACCCCGAGGAGCCCAAAGCCCATGATTGGAAGAGATCACGAAGAGAGGAGGAAGAACAAGAAAGGGAAGAAAGGATACTTAGTCGGAGGTCACGAGAAGGGACAACTGGACGTCTCCGATCCCAAGAGAGAATTAAAGATCGTCGGCAAAATTCACGAGAGAAAACGACAGGGTATCAGAGTTTGCCTCCTCCACCTAACTCTTACAAAAACAACCCCCCAACAGGGAGAACGATCAATATGATTGAATGGGGTAAAATTTCCATGACACCTCAGGGTAAAAAGAAGAAATATTTGAAAGAAGCCCGACGAGCAGAACAAGGATTGTCTGTCTGCTCCATTCAAGGATCAAATCTGCCTAGCATCACGTTTGGGCCCGAAGATCTTATGGACGTAATATACCCTCACGAAGATCCATTGGTTATTTCTGCTGTCATCTACGGGTATGAAATCCAACGGATCCTTATAGATACGGGTAGCTCCGTGGATGTACTCTTCTTACCTACCTATCTGGCTATGAGGTTGAAATAAGAAACCTTGGAAACCGTTGAGGTCCCGCTAGTAGGATTCTCAGGAGAAGCCTGTCAAACCCTCGGAATTGTTACTCTGCCAATGTCATGGGGGAAAGGAGCCCTTCGAAGAACGGAATCTATTAAGTTTTGGGTAGTGGAAGCTTCCTCACGAACATATAATGTCATCTGCGGAAGACCATCTATTCGGGCCTTTGAGGCTATCCCCTCCACTCTGCATCTTAAAGTGAAATTCCCCACTCCTTCGGGAATCGGAGAAGTCCGAGGAAGTCAGTCGAAAGCCAGAGAATGCTGCATGAATGCCATTCCCTCAGAAGAGGACGAACCCTCACTCGGAAAGAACAAAAAGTGTAAAACCGAGGAAACACGAGTCCAACCTGTGGAAAAGTTAAAAATGGTGGAATTAGTAGAAGGAAGCCCCGAGAAAGTAATCAAAATCGGCACCCATATGGCTCCAATCATAGAAGGTCAACTGATCTCTCTCCTCAAACAGTTTCATCACCTCTTTGCATGGGAAGGTGGACCACCCGGGCGAATCAGCAATAAGGTATGTCAACACTTTCTTAACGTAAAGACCGGGGCTAAACCTGTCCAACAGAAGAAAAGGAAAATGGGACCCGAGCGCAACAAGATTATCCGATCGGAAATACAACGCCTTCTTAGTTTGAAACAAATTCGAGAAGTCATTTTATCCCGAATGGTTAGCTAATGTCGTGCTAGTACCCAAGCATGGAGGAAGATGGCGAATGTGTGTTGACTTTACCAACCTTAATGAAGCATGCCCAAAAGATTGTTATCCCTTACCGAGCATAGATCAGCTAGTTGATTCTACCGCAGGGTGCGCGCTACTATCAACTTTAGATGGAGACCAAGGGTATAACCAAATCCCAATGGCGACTATTGACCAAGATAAGACCAGCTTCATCACAGATGCAGGCACATTTTGTTATTTAGTTATGCCATTTGGGCTGAAGAATGCGGGAGCTATCTACCAAAGGTTAGTAAATCTTATGTTCGCAGGACTTATTGGGAAATCAGTAGAGGTTTACGTAGATGATACTGTAGTTAAAAGTAACACTGCCGAAGAGCATCCCGAGGACCTACGGAAAGCGTTGGTCATTATGAACAATTTTGGTATGAAAGTTAACCCTCGAAAATGTTCCTTTGGTATCCGAGGAGGAAAATTTTTGGGATTTATGGTTACGGAGAAGGGAATCGAAGTAAACCCCGAAAAAGCAGAAGCTATCATGGGATTACCTACCCCTAGGACGGTGAAAGATGTCCAAAAATTAACTGGAAGAATGGCCTCGTTGAGTCGATTTGTCTCCAAGTCTGCAGAGAAAGGGCTTCCCTTCTTCAAGATACTTTGAAATGTCAAGGAATTTCAGTGGACCCCTCAATGCGAGGAAGCTCTCGAAGAATTGAAAAGATATATGTTGAAACCACCTTTGCTGGTAAAACCTATACCCCAAGAAGAGTTGTTTCAGTATTTATCAGTCGGAGAAGAGGCTATTAGCGCTGTCTTAGTCAAAGAACAGGAGGGAGAACATCACCCGGTATATTACGTCAGCAAAACCCTCCTCGGAGCCGAAACCCGATATACCCTAACTGAGAAACTAGTTCTAGCATTGGTTACTACGGCTCGTAAGCTACGTCCCTACTTTCTATCTCATCCAATTACCGTGCTAACTAAGCACCCCCTGAGGGCAATTCTTAACAAGCCTGAATCATCAGGGAGACTGATAAAATGGGCCGTAGAGCTTACTGAGTACGATATTTCCTATGCTCCGAGGCCATCAATCAAAGCGCAAGTTCTGGCGGACTTTGTAACAGAACTTACGAGCATAAGACCCGAGGAAAAGGAGCCACGATGGCATGTATATGTAGACGGATCCTCGGTAAGTACACATGGGGGGCTGGAATAGTTTTGGTAAACCAAGAAGGGGAGGAGGAAAGACTTCATTTTGCGGTTAGAATAGATTACCCCCTTTCTAACAATGAAGCCGAGTATGAAGCTCTCCTTATCGGTATGAGACTAGCAAGGGAAGGGGGAATGAAGAGAGTACTCCTCCATAGTGACTCCCAACTGATTGTTCAACAAGTTAAGGGGTCATATGAGGCAAAAGAATAAAGAATGCAAGAGTACCTCCGAGTTGTTCGTCAAAGATCCGAATGGTTTGAAGAGTATGATATAATTCAAATTCCCCGAAAAGAAAACCAAGAGGCGGACGCTTTGTCCAAAATGGCTACACAAACAGCTGCAATACATACTCGGAAGATTACTCTACTGCATGTCAATGAATCTGAAAAGAGCGAAGGCCAAGAGGTGAATACCATTTCAGATCCTTCATCTAGCTGGGTGACCCCTATCAAAGCTTATTTGCAGAATCCCGAGGGATACTCCTCGGACAAGAATATTCAGCGAATGATGTTCAGAAAAACTCTCCGATACTTCCTCAAAGACGGGATACTCTTCCGAAGGACATACTCATGCCCCCATGCTCGATGCCTTAATGAAGAGGAGGCCCAACTAGCTTTAGCAGAAACTCACGAGGGGGTATGCGGAAGCCATACCAGCAGTGAAAGCATGGTCGGACGCTTGATTCGACAAGGCTATTACTGGCCCACAATGACCAAAGACAGCAAAAGCCATGCCGAAAGGTGTAAATCCTGCCAAGCATACGCCCCTCGGACCCATCAACCTACAGCTCCTTGGGAACCCCATTTGAGCCCTTGCCCATTCTCTAAGTGGGGTATTGATATACTGGGACCTCTTATTCCCGATGCCGGTCAAAAGAAATTTCTATTAGTAGCCGTTGACTACTTCACCAAATGGGTGGAAGCGGAACCCCTGGCTAGAGTAACTGCAGGGGCCGTCATCAATTTTCTTTGGAGGAGTATTATTTGTCGCTTTGGTGTCCCTCGGAGCCTGGTAAGTGACAACGGTTTGCAGTTTACTGACCAAGGATTACAAAAATGGTGCGATCATTGGGAGATAAAACATCGCTTTGCCTCTGTGGGATACCCTCAAGCAAATGGCCAAGTAGAAAGAACCAACAGAACCCTCTTGAAGAACATGAAGGCCCGGCTTGATTGGCATAAAGCTAAGTGTGTTGAGGAGATACCCGGGATATTGTGGGCCTATCGGACCACGCAAAGTGTTGCTACGGGTGAAACCCCTTTTAGTCTATCCTACGGGTGTGAAGCTGTTTTGCCCTCGGAGGTCTCCATAGAAAGCTGGCGAGTCAAAGAATACGAGAAAGTGGCCAATGGCTCAAACTTAGCCCTTGCCCTTGATCTTCTCGAAGAAAAAAGAACCCGAGTTGTCCTCCGAATGGAAGAATACAAGGCTCGGATGCCACGATATTATAATACCAAGGTAAAACCCCGAACCTTTCAAGTTGGAGATTTAGTGATGAAACGAGTCGGGGCCTCTAAGAATGTGGGTAAACTAGATCCACGATGGGAAGGACCTTACAAGATAGTGGAAATTGTGGGACCGGCGACTTATCGGCTTGCCACCTCCGAGGAGGCAATACTTCGCAACACATGGAACGCAAGCAATCTTAGGAAGTACTATGCTTAATGTAATAATCATGCATGAATAAAAAGAGTGTTCATATACGAGGGGCTATAGTACAAAAAAAAAAAAGAGTTGTCCGACAAAATGATGGCTCTACATATGAGACATCGAGACAACCCGATAATAATAAAAACCCTATGTATTATGAACTAAACTATATAACAGTCATCTACAAGCTAAGACCCTCCCATGGGACGTTTCCCCTCTTTGATGAGTCTTCTGCGCTGCTCCTCGGAAAGAGAGAATGGGTCATCAAAGAACACAGTTCCGATCGCAAAATCTCCACTAGGTGAAGGAAGAAACTCCTCGGAGACTTGACGGATGTTGAGTTCCGGAAGGAGCAAGCCTGAAGGGAACTCTGGCAAAGCTTGTACGGCGTCTTGGCACAATTTATAGCCTATATGCACTAAATCACGCATCTCACCCCGAAGAGACTCACGAAGATTGGATGGACCCACCACCTCCAGCACAGCTTGGACTCGGGCCATAACCACCTCTACCGCATGAGAACGAGTTATTCCTAGCAACTGCTGACTCAAGGCATCTCTCTCCATCGTAACCTGTGTTAGTTGCTCCTCCGAGGACCGCATCTGGCCACGTAACACCTCAATGCTCCTCCCTAAATTCAATACACGAGCTCTTTCAAGCACTAATTGGCGTTCTAATTCCCACGCCTTATCCTTCTCGGATTGTAACGCATGGATATGAGTCTCCTGAGCGGACTCGTGAACTTCCTTCAAATGAGTTATCTCCACTTGAGCCTCCAAGAGACCTTGCTCTAACTCGTCCCGATGACGATATACCAAACCTGGATCTGAAGAGGAGCTTCCGTAAGAACCAAGAGCATCCAACACCATATAAATCTGGTCAAAAAACAAAGCAAGGGGCATCAGACCGGAAGACAGGTTAGTATTAAATAAAATGAATAAATACCTCACACAGGTCTTTACAGGCTAAATCTTGGAGAACGGGTACCGAAAGGGTTTTTATCAGTTCACAATCTGTTACGTTCAATAAACCGCTGAGAAAGTTTCGGCAAAATCCCACCTCTGATCCAAGAAGAGAAACATCCCGACTATCCCCGGGGGGAAGAGTTCTCCCGAGGGAAGGGTGCTCCTCGGGCGGTGGTACAGGAATACGATCAGGGATATCTTCCCGGGGCGACAAGACCTCTGTGCCAGGGGAGAGAAGATACTCCTCTAACACGCTCACCATGGCAGGGCTACGGGGACTAGGCTGTGACACTATAGGATTCCCGTGAAAATCTGTTGGGGAAAGAACCGCTATCGTATCTGACGGCCCCGGAGGAATTATATAACTGACTGGGGGGGCTGCTACAGGTTCCTCCTCCTCCGAGGAAATCTCAACCATGCCCTCATTCACGAGAGGAACGGAATTACCAATCTCCACCATCCCGGGACTACCATGCAATGCTCTCCCAAGGAAAACGTCGGTAGAAGACCCGAGGGAAAAGGCTCCCATCTCCGCTCCTACAAAAGATGTCAGTAGGAAAATGGTCCGAGGGCACTTATAAAATTTACAAGTTAAAGAATGATTAATAGAACTTACGAAAATGAAAGTTACTGTGAAGAGGACGAGAAACAGGAGTATATCCCTCCACCCCCTCTTGTAAACCTGCCAAAATCAGGGCCTCGGGGAAATCCAGTAGCCCGGATATGTCATAAGAACCAGAGAAAAGTCCCGAGTGAAGCAATATCTCCCTCACTTGCCCTTGTGTTTCAAGGTTGGGAGCAATATATCCCAGACCCCATCGGATGGGTACCCCCCATGATCTGGCTGACTGACCTCTCGGACGGACGAAGAAAAATCTCCGCCTCCAATCCCCTCTACAAGAGTGGGAGCTGGATACACGAGTGAAGATATTTTCCTTGTCCCTATAGGTCAAGCTAAAAAAGGGAGTCCCTTCTGAGCAAGGTCGAAGGGTGAATATTGTTCCCACCCGATAAGGGGACATTGGAAGGTTTAAAAGCTCACTACGAAGGATGTACCCCACCAGATGGCTATAGGAACTTGGTGTTAACTGACTCGGACACACCTGCCAATACCGAAAAAGTATTTGGAAAAAGGGGTGAAAAAACATCCGCAACCCGCAACGCATCTGTTCGGCATAAACGGTCATGTAACCCGAGGGGGGTGCGTAAGCCCTTTGGCCCGAGGAAGGCACTATTATGTCATAATCTTCGAAATCTAAGTTATAACCAGTGAAAAGAGATCTTACCGAGTTCTCACATTCTGTACTCATAGTGGATCCTACACGTCCTCTACCTATCAATCTTGATGGATTAAGAGGAATCAAATCGAACTCCGAAGACTCATCCGCCAAAGGATATGGCTCCCTACTCATGAATATCTCCCTGATATGGTTGACTCTACGTGAATTTGTAGATGGAGTCCTACGAGCCACTCCAAGAGAGGAACTAGCACCAAGTGTCGCTTGATTTTCGGATGGATTGTCCCTCGGAGGAACCCTTGATGGTCCAGAAGGACTCCGAGCGGTATCCCGAGAAGAACTACAAGACGAAGCTGAACCGCTTCTTCTATAATAAGGAGGCATCATCGTATCAGGTAAGTATTATCTTCGTACTTGCAATTATGAAAGAAAATCAATGATTAATTATGATTACAAAAGTAGAGATAAGTGCATAATTGGTAAAAAGCTTAAGTATATATATACTCTCTAAACTCGTGGTTAAAAGAAGAAGTTTAGATTCTTATTATGTTAAATAAGGGACACGTGTTGAAATTTTTTTTGATTAAGAATGACACGTACCCTACTTAACCATGCAAAGCAACACCTCCTACTTAGAAAGCTTACTTAGTCATCAACCTTATAAGAATTGTCATTATCTGATTTAGTTAAATTTTAATTATAAAACCAAAAAATAGAAAAAGGAAATTGAACAAAAATATTTATTTAAGCCGAAGAGCCCTCGGAAGGGGTAATAGATACAAAGAACATTTATTTAAAAAAAAAACACAAAAGATAAAAGAAAGCAAGACTAAGCTCTCGTGGAAGGAGGGAGGGGAGAAATTGTCTCTTCAGCAGAAGTACCCAATGGAGCGAGACGAGAAATTGGAGAAAATACCCCCCCGGAACCACTAGCCCTCGGACTCGGACTAGTGGCAGATCGCATCGGAGACGGTGCCGGAGAATCCCGAGGAGATAGTAAACCCCAAAATCTCCCCACAAAGTACTGGCAATCATCGGGAGTTGGCCTCTTCAGCTTACGAAGGTCAAAAGACTTTGAGAAGTCAACCTCCGACCTTATCAAAGACTTAGCCAACCTAGCACACTCCAGATAACCCCATAAAAGGTGGCCTGTCAAGAGCTCGTGAGAAGGCATCTCGGATACTCCTGATTGCTGTCGTGAAATATCCCGCTGAGCGAATTGAACGGCTGCATCCACCTTAGCTTGCACGTCCTCGGGAGATAGAAAGTTTACCAACTTTTCTTCAGCTGACTCAGCCCTATCAGTAACTTGGCCCAATGTCTCCTGGAGAACCCTCTCTCTCTCATTCCCGTCCGCCACCGCCTTCTCGAGAGCCGCAATACGAGCAGTAAAGACCCCCTCGGACTCCTTCCTTTCCTTCTCCAGAAGAGCTATCTTAGCTGCTGCAGCCTTCTCGGACGCCTCCATCTTTTTATAAGCGGACTCGGCAGCGTTTAAGTTACCTTGCAAATCCGCCCTCGTCTTCTTTGCTTCATTAAGAGCAAATTCGTAATCGGAAATCCTGGTTTGAAGAATGTCCTCCCTAGTTTGACTCTCTTTATCTCGGACTAAGAGAGGTGCCAATTGCGCCCGGAGTACTTCTAACTCCTCTAGGTCTTTTCGATCGTGCTCTTCAACGGCAGTGACCGCCTCCCGAGTCTTTCCAATCTACAGAGAAGTCAACAATAAAGAATTTAACAGAGATATATCATGTAATTTCAGAGGATTAATTTAGAGAAGCTTACCATGAGCCCCAGCCAGTTAAGACTAGTGTACAAAAATTGGTACCCCTCGGCGGGTGTTGAACTGGAGGAGGCGAAAAACCGGAGAATATCCTGATAAGCTTCACCCACCGTCCGAGACGAGAATTGCCCCCCGGATCCACTGGGAGGAACGGGCTCCTGGAATGTATGACCCCTCGGAGACAAAGTCACCGGAACATGCCCCCTCGGAGGAGTCGCATCCTTTATGGGAGTCATCACTTCTGAATTCGTAAACACGGCCCGAGAACCACCAACTGTTGTG
Source organism: Linaria vulgaris (assembly GCA_948329865.1). Taxonomy (NCBI): domain Eukaryota; kingdom Viridiplantae; phylum Streptophyta; class Magnoliopsida; order Lamiales; family Plantaginaceae; genus Linaria; species Linaria vulgaris. Next base: position 71,030,289 of record OX415251.1, read on the forward strand.
GGTGGGCTAGTCTTACCCAACAGTGAATTAAGAATCCCCTCCTTCACATCTCTGTCTTCGGAAGAAGGATCGAACTCCCCTTGAGTATCCTCGGAATCCCCTCGTAAAGCTTCCTGCTCGGGAATGTTGAACTGGGCCAGAAACTCCTCCTCTACAAAAGGTACAAACTGTCAGTAAGAGAGAAAATGAAACTAGAAAAATTATGGAAAAAGGGCGAATAACGAATACTCACCATATAATGAAGGCTCTTCTACCATCGGAGCTTTTCCTTTATCCATAGTTGCTACATCAAAAGGAAAAGTGTCAATACATCAGGGAATGTTACGAGTAAGGTATGAAAACCTCATTAAAATCTCATAGAAACTTACCACGAGGAGCGGATTCGGAAATTGTCGGAGGCTGAGGAGAAGGACCCTCGGAGGACAAGTCTATTACTTCCGTAACCTTCTGAGCAATTTCTTCTTCGGTAACACTCGTAAAGACCCCCTCCTCGGAAACTCTCGGGGAAGTTCCTATGTTAGATTCAGAAGCAGGTAAGTTCCCTGACTCGGATCTGGAAACGGGCACCAAAGCCAAGTTCCAAGAAGCAGGAGCTACTTGGCGCAAGGGAACAACGCTCCTGATAACCCCCGTCATATCCATACATAGAAGAGAGTTGTCCTCGTAAAATTCACCCTTTTCTGAACCCATCTGCCTATTCTCGGGAGCGTTAACTTCATCCTCCTCGTGATCACCCTCCTCTGGTATCTCTGAGACACCGCTAGGAGTAGGCTCCCTCGGACTCGACTGTAAGTAGTAGTTTGCCATGACCTCCCCTGCATCAACCCCACCAATGACGTGTATAAGCATAATTTACTACTGTACTCGGATAAAGAGTAAGAGAATAAATAAAGGGACTTACGAAAGAGACTTCTCGCATCGGGAGATAAAGACAGAGGCCTCTCCACGGCGTCATCGGTGAAAACTACGTAGTGAAGACCAGAGGTCTCGTACAACATTGTGAAGTCCTCTGATTCCATCAATTTGTGCTGGGAAATTATAGGAGACAACACCACCTCCTGGTCCAGAGCATGCACGGGAGTAGTACCCTCTCGCCAATCGAAGGACACATCCCACTTGCCATTAACAGGTCCCACGAAGAAGTATCTATTCTTCCATACGCTATGTGAGGAAATAGAAGCCCCCAAGATCCTCTTCGTGGAGTCCCCCGTGTTGTCCCGGTGACGAACATTATAAAACGGATACCCCCCGGGTGACACCGCCACGTCGAAAATCGAAAGAAAATGGTCCACCGTGCACTCTAGTCCATTTACTTGACACCAGAAGACATAAATGCAAATAGCGGCAAACCCGTTCGGCACCATTTGACTCGGGCAGATATTACAAGTCTTGAAAGCTCACAGAAGAAAGGTGACATGAAGGAACGCCACCCGTACTTCACCTGGGCAAAAAACACTGTCAACATACCCGGAGGAGGATAACATGCCCTCTCATCCTTCGTCGGGATTCGGAACACCATATTCTTTTGAAGGACCCCGGTTGAGGTAAACAGATCCGCTACCTGCTTACGAGTAGCAATGTTCCGCATCTTTTCCACCTTAGCGAAAGTACGAAGAGGCGGCTCCTTCGATTTGGGAACCCTAGTTTTTTTTTAGGAAGTGGCGCCGCCCTCAGCAGCGGCAGCAATTTCTCCCTTGCGTTTACGAGTAACAACTCCTACCGAGATACTCCTCACATTCGCGGAAGAATCGATCGGAGCAGTAACTTCCGAGGAGGTAGCAGCAACAACGGGATCAGTGTTGGCGGAAGAAGCCATAACTACAGAGGGATGTTTTTGAAAAAAAAGGGAAAAAGGAATGAACGAATCTGCTGGAAATTTGAATCGAAGAATATGGAGAATAGAGGATAAGAGAAGAGATTCTGCTTTAAGAGAATTATCAGATTTGTGAGAATGGAAAAGAAGGAGCAACAGTGTCCCTATTTATAACCACGAGCTACAACGGTCAGATGCCTTCAAGACGTGGCCGTCATTTACCTCTCCACGTAACTGCTGCATAATCGCGCCACGCCATCAAAATTCTGACCGTTGCCAACGGTCAGATGCTTCAAAATTCAAAGCTGGTCAAAGCAACAGCCCGCAACCTGCGCCCCGAGATTCTCGCATGCTTAATAACCATACCCTAAGGGTATTCAGGTAAAATCACTTGCAAAACTCTGAATATATATATTTACCCCTTGGAAAAATATCAAAAAATAAATATAGGGACACTAAGCAAGAAATAACCCCTCGCCTCACTGAGGACGATGGTTTAAAATTTCGCTTCTCTCTACGAGGACAATCGAAATTTGGGGGGGCTAGTGTTAACCCTAAAAATAAAATAAAGAAGATTACTCCTACTCGAAAAAAATAGTACAGGAACAATACTATTATCACGAGTACTTCCGATGAAATGTACCTATAAAAAAACCTCCTCGGAGGATTGCCCTACCTTTCGGTCACTGACCCGAAAAGGTTTACAAGAGCACACGAGGAGAAACATAAGCGTCCCTTGGAAAGTCAAACGGTGAATAAAAAACAGATATCAACACGGCATCGAAAAAAGAGCAAACCCCGATGGATCCGTACGACTCCGATATCCACCAATACGCCAAGAGGGACCACGATGGACCCCGAGTCCCTTGACCTTACAAGAAAACTTCCTTGCTGAACACTCCTCGGAAAAGACGACCCTCGGACCATCACCCGAGGACCCATTTTCGGAGAAAAATCAGAAGTAAATAACAGAGTGCCCAGATAACATATTCCGAGGACTCCGATGAAAAAATCTCACTTCAAATAAAGCAAATACAGCCCTCGGATATCACACCATGTCCTCGGAGATCACACTAGGTCCTCGGAAATCACATCTATATCCACAGAGATCACTCTTGATTGTTGAAGAAAAGACCCGAATCAAGAAGGAGAAATAAAAGCCCTCGGAAGAATAGCTCTATCAAAACAATCTACATCAAAGGCCATCGGAGCTATCAGAAGAGATGAAGATTAAATCTAGTCAGCGCTTAGTCGATAAAAGATAAACTTTATCCTTATTTTAAACACCTGTATCAAGGTAACGACAACACCTGTCCTTACCAAAGCACATGCACAATAACACCTGTCCCTACCAGAGTCTATATAAAGGGAGGTGATCAGTAGAAGAAAGAACAACCTAAGATAACTCAGCTTACTTACTACAACTTGACATTCAGATACATAAAAAGAAAGAGAGGAGGAAAAGTTCAGTGAATAAAGGAAGGGAATATTCTTGCAGTTATTCTTATTATTTCCACTTGTCATTGCCTCTGAATCACGGACAGGGCGTTCCAACCCAAATAAATATCTTCCGTTAAAAAGGGAATAATTCCAAACCCGTTAACAGTTAGGAACTTTAATTTTGAAATCATTAATATTCATAGAATGTGATGCTACAAATATAGTACATGCATACTCAACTTAATTTTTGAGACAACAGTTAGCAGTATTATGCATATTGCATATATAGCCAAATGTAAAGCATACAAATAATTCAATAGACATAACTGTTTGTGGCCTAAAAGTAAATTCAATTAGATTTATTCTAAAAGGTCCATAAAACTATAAAATAAATCTTCATTTCCTTAACTCATATGGACATATTAAGAAATATAATTTTGATATTTATTCTAATTAACTACATGAAAATATAATAAATTTATTCGTGGGATAAATTCATTATACCATGAGTAATTACTCACAACTAATGTTTCTACTTAATTTTTTTCTTTAACAACAACAACAACTAAGCTTGTAAACCTTAATTTTTTTTCTTTAACAACAACAACAACTAAGCTTGTAAACCCAGTAAATTGGGGTAGGCTATATGAACCATGAATTAATCACATTTCTAAATAATTAAAGATGTTGCGATTGTCCTTCAACTAAATAAAAATGTAAATATCACTAAACATTAATTCAAATAATTAACATGTATAATTAATACTCAAGAACATTAAAAATAAATTATACAAAATAAAATGTATGTTACATATTTACAATTTAACACACTACATGTTAATCAAGGATTTATAATAAAACACTTTCCTGATGATAAGTAGTTAAATCCTAAGACAACCTAGCCGTAAGATAAGTCAGAGGTTAGACACTACAAGACTGGGGAGGTTTTCGTGACCGCCGCATTGCTAGGCATCTGCGACCGCCTAGCGACCACCAAGCAGTCGCAAACCATTAGGGACCGCGTAGCGGTCGCAGCTAATGGGTCGCGATCGCTTAGCGTTCCCAGGCCCATTGGCGGGGCAAATCCAGCCAATGGGCCCCAATTCTTTGGCCCATTAGGGAAAACAATTGGGCCCAAAAGGCCCTAATTTTGGGCGCCTACCTCGCGACCGCCGAGGGCGGGTATCCGCGATCGATGGCCAGTCGCAAATATGACATATATAAAAAATAGTTTTTTTCCTAATTTCTTCCATTCTCCTCTCCATTTATCTCCTCTCATTTTCCTCCCCGACCCGACGCAATGAAGCGACCGCCGCCCCTGCCTTGCGACCGTCGCGCCATTGCCGTCTGCTGCCCCAATTTTTAACTGCCGCGCCCTTCCCGCGACGGCCGGACCATCCCTGTAACGCCCCCAAAAATTAGGAAGAAAATAAATTTATACTTTAGTCCTTGAACTTTTGAATTTTTTATGTTATTTTATGTTTGACACTAAATGTTTAGAAAAATCTGCCCTTTAGTCCCTGAACTTAAAAGTTAGTCTTTTACTATGTTTATATGTCTATAATCCTAAAACATATATTTCAATTTCAAATATTAACCAAGATGATCAAATTATCTAGAAAAATAACATAAGTAAATATGTATGTAAAAAGATCTAAGAGACTTGATATGCAATCACCTAATTGGTGAGGTAAGCCATGACATCTTTAAGAGTATGATTGAAGTCAGATTTTTTGTGATTTGTTATAAAATAACTTGTCCATGTGACATGATCATTAATTATTAAACTAGAATTTCCGCCTATAAATAGTCACCTTTGCTCAACATTGTTTACAACCCAAACTAATTTGATTCAGCCAAAAATTCCTGAAATACGACTTCGTATCTCATATTTTTTGTGTTCATTTTCTATCCAAAAATACCCCAAAACTTTTATTGCGCAGAAATTATCCATTCGATCATGCACCTTCAAAAATTCATAACTAATTGTAGAAAAATATTATTTGATCAAGGTCAACGGCCGAATACTCCTCATGATGTCCTCTAACTTTCATATGAAGAAATATTTTTCAAATAATATTATTTAGAGGGTCAAAATTCCTAAACCGTAGACTGCTGTTTAAAAATCCGAAAATAGGTTCTATGTTTTCAAGAATTATTTAGCACAGCAAACCTTTGGATTTTCCTTTCAATTTAGGCACACATGTTCCTAATGATGTTAGGTACCAGAGAACACAAAAATAATTGGGTACAAAGTCCATTTTGGAGATCCGATCGATGATAAATCCGATATTGCGATGATTTTCAGCTTATTTTGCGTACTTTATGTTCTTAGTTTATGATTGAAAATAATCATCATGATTCCATGATTGATCACTCACACATGACTCTTATAAGATATAATAATGGTTTGAATCACTTTAATATAATTTGTAACTACGGATTAGTATTTTTGAGATTTTTTAATAGTATATAAATAGTATATTTATCATGTTTAACATACCCTTACATAAGTTTAATAAGATAATCATATATACTCTTCGTGGTCTAATCCTCTTATACGATTACGTATCGTAACTTAAACATTTTTTAATCATTTACCTTGATTAGGTTTATGTATTAATATTTTTATAAGTTATAAATACAATGTTATGTAATTTAAGATAATCTTGAAACAAAATAATATTAACTAAGTTATACAATTTACTAGATTGCTTCATAAGATAATTGTTTGATGTCAAGATTCCTGAAATTTTTGGATGTACTAGAGACTTAAAGAACGATTTTCCATAAATCAGTTAAGTAATATATTTGAAGATTTATTATGCATCAAATTAAATAGTTTATCATACTATATTTGATATTATTGTATACTTACCATTTGAAATGATTTTCTAACCTTAGCAAAATTATAACTACAATTAGAACTATAAATATATGTTTGCCTAAGATAAATCTTCAGATATAAATTACGTATACAAAGTATATTTGATATTTAACTTAATCTTATGACATCAAAGTTTATCGCATAAGATTTTCATCAATGATATGTGCTATTTACTTAAATTAGTATTAGCTGCCTTTTTAACAAGAACTTCCTCAAATTTCATGAACACGAAAGTTGAATAGTACATATGTTTAATGTGGTGAGTTATGAATATTCAGTTAACTAATATTATCTTAATGTTATTAAAGGTTTGACAACTTAATCAACGAAGCGCATGATTCTCCGTACAAATAAAGGTGAGGTTTAAATTCTGATTTCATTCTAGCCCCCTTTGGCATCCGACCATGAGGAACATGGACATAAAAGTCACAACTTCATTACAAACCACGAAAACCTATAATTCATCTTATTCCTATTTTTGCATCTCATCAAGAAGCGTGATTTTCTCACTTATTGTTAAATCATACATAACCAATAATTATTCATCACATATAATCTCATGTACTGGTTCTTGAACTGTGCAAAGAGCAACGAACTGTGTGTTCGAGACATGTAGCTCAATGAGCAACGGATATTATCTGGTTTATTAGCTTGTTTGTTTATCACCCAATGGGACGCCTTTGGAAAGTTGGGCCCAGGGATTGAGTCGAATTACTGCCAGACAGTAAGGACTGTCGGTTTAAGTAATTTCGCTTGATACCCATTTATCTGGGCGCCGCTTGCAGTCAGGAGTTGGTTGTGACCCGCGTGCTGGATCGGCATGTACTCGAGCATCTCGCCTGTTTTGTTTGCGAGATCGCTCCTCGTCGGGGGGTATATGGTAGTATTTGGAAGTATAAGGTTGGATTAGTTTAATGTTAACACACATGTTCATAAACTATTTCCAGAATATTCATGTACTATTGCTACATCAAATTGCCTTGTTAAACTGTCTCTATCAGTAAGATCACTCCTATAAATGTGTCAATTGAATCACTGTTAATTCTTGCATTACCACTTGTTTTGTATGAATCTCACTAAGTCATCAAAGACTTATTCCTCGTTTTTCCTGTCTGCCTATTCCTCAGGATAAGACCGACGTGGCAACATGGATCATGTGAATATCCTTGCCAATCTTGCCTTTTGGAATGTCCGTATAATTGAAAATGTTTATCAACATAGCGTAATTATCAAAGTTATCAACATATTTGTATTTTCAAGACTTCCATTGTGTATATTAAAAGTTTTTTTCTCTCATAAAAGTGACACCCCTTCCTACGAGACGTGTTTTAGTCTGAGCTGCATAAAGTGTCTGGCCAGCACCGAACCAACTCGGATCGGAACACTACTTATAGGGCGCGACCGTCACAGTCCCTCCACCAGACCGTCCCTCCGCCGCCCTTCCACTCCACCGCCGCCCCGTTGCTTCGTTGAAAAGTTATTAGTTTTTGTCTTTTTCTCGATTTATGTTTTAATATGTTAAATTGTTATTCGTTTAGTTGATTTTATGTATAATTATTTGTTTAAATGTGTAATTATTAGATTAAAGTGACCATTGATTAGTTTAAAGTAAAGAATGGTTAATTTAGATGTTAAAGTGTTAGTTTAGATGTTAACTAAAGTGTTTGTTTAGTTTAAAGTGATGAATGATTGGTTTAAAGTGAACAAGGATTAGTTTAAATTGATGAATGATTAGTTTGGAGTGTTAAGTTTAAAGTGATGAATGATTAGTTTGAAGTGTTAGTTTAAAGTGATGAATGATTAGTTTGAAGTGTTAGTTTAAAGTGATGAATGATTAGTTTGAAGTGTTAGTTTAAAGTGATGAATGATTAGCTTAAATTGAAGAAGGGTTAGTTTAAATGTTAAAGTGATAGTTTCAAATGTAATTGTTAGTTTAAAGTGAAGAAGGTTTAGTTTAAATATTAAAGTGTTAGTTTAATGAGTTTACAAAACATAGAACAAATAATATTTATGATTCCTTAAAAATTAGATAACATGGTTAGTTTAGATGTTAAAGTGTTAGTTTAATTAGTTTAAAGCATATTTAATGTTTGATTAGTAGTTTAAATGTGAAATTGTTAGTTTATATGTGTAATTATGTATGTTAGTTTATAAAGTGTACATGTGTTAGATTAAATGTACAATTGTTAGTTTAAATGTTAAATTCTTAGTTTAATATTTTCATATGTTAGTTTAAATTATAATATTTAGTTAATATGTATAATTGTTAGTTTAAGTTAAAGTTTATATGTGTTAGATTAAAAATAATATTGTTATTTAAATGTTATATTGTTATTTAAAGTTTATATATGTTAGTTTAAATGTTAAATTAATGGTTTAATTAGTTTACATAACTTAGAACAAATGATCTTTATGAATCTTTAGATAAGACCAAGGCTTTAGGGAATTTCTATAACTTAGAAATGATGTTACTTTTAGGAATCTCAACTAAACGATGCCTTTAGGGAATCTTTATCACTTAGTAACGACTGAATTTTAAGAAATCTCTTAAACCTATCAATGCTCTAACTTAGAAATTCTTCCTTAGTTTCGTAGTAAACAAGTTCATCATGTCAGACACTCCTACACATTGGCTATGTCCGTCTAGTAGTGGTGCTCCTCCGAGTGGATCTCGTGGTCAAGGTAGAGACACTAGAGGCCGTAGTGATGTTAGTGAGAGTGGATATCGTGGTTGTGGTAGCGATGAGAGTGTTGGTCGAGGTAGTTGCAGACCTATCGTACATATTATCCACTCGGGTCATGGTGCAGAGACTAGCGTTCCAGCCACAATCTTGTGGGTCGGGTGAGGGAACTACGTCGTTGACTCCTACATTACAGCGCCGACTTATATATGACGATCTGGATTTGGGGTTCAACCACGATCATCAGAGTCCATCGACCATGATCATCAGAGTCCACCAGAGCTCATCGACCACCATCTGCAGAGTCTAGCAAAGCATAGAGGCTACCACCTGCAGAATCCACCGGAGCTGAACCGAGCTAGAGGTCGATTGGGACTCCATCCATATGCATGCAGCGCCGACCGAGTAGGGGACCTTCTATAGGGGTTACGGCACCCCAAAGAAGGGAAGGCAAGAAGATCATTACATTGGTACGTGGGTGTTTTTCGTACCCTCTAGTCGCGAGGTTGCGAAGACGATCACGTCTCTCATTAGACAGTTTATGACATTGTTTTGGCCCTCCTACTTGCAGATGCCCGAGCCTACACGACAGCAGATGTGGATCATATTTACGGTGAGGAATTATTACATAATAATATTATTTAAATTTGTGTATTATAAATAAATGGGGAAAATACGAATAATCTTAATATTTTAATTATATTATAGAAAACCTATGGGGTCCGTCGGATACACTGGGAGCAGCTACAAAAGGCTTTCATTAAGTAGGGGCAGGGGTGCTACAAGCGTTTGGTGAACAAAACGAAGACCATTTACTTTAGGAATGTCGATAAATTGGAGTATAGTGGGAAACAGAAGACGTGGATGAACACTGCATTGGAGGAATTGGAGGCACTAGCACGCTGGGGGACCGCCGATCATCAGGCGTATTCGGAGAGGACACAGATTGCAAAGCGAGGAGGACGTGATCCAACCGATTTACCTCGGGCACCGCCCACCTTTTTCGGTGGATCCATCGATTACGAGGAGATCAAGCGCATAATGGTATGCTTAATTTGAATTAACATTATAATTTAGTCATAATTTAGGATTCTTAATTTTAACGTACGTATTCCTTAAATTTGTAGGCGAGGAACCAGCCCAACCGCACGACCCCTATTAGACACGATGAGGTGTACAAAGTTGGCCATACGCGGAGGGTGCCCGGGACTGGCGGACGTACAAGTGTCCCATTGAGGCGGGAGTGGATGGATGACGGTTCCAGACTTACTTACATAAGTGTTTTCAATTTTGTACTCGTTAATTTTTGTGAATACAATTAGTTTTCTTTTTATAATCTAATTACTGATTCTAATTTTCCTTCATAATTTCCTTTCTTATTTCAACAGAAGAAGTACATGAGGAAATTGAGGAGAAGATATCCGGAGTCAGAGGAGTTGCCCGAGTGGGATCCCGATTGTAGAAAGAAGGCCATAGGAAAAGTGAAGAAGGGGAAAACGAAGGGCTTACCGAGCGAGGCTGATCCGAATTCGACATGCGCTTCAGGAGGGAGGCAGACTACACGCGTCCACCACGATTACTCTCGGTGTGTGTACGACATTATCTATCAACAAATAAATAAACTTAAGTTAGAAGTAAATAACAAATTACATTATTGAAAATAAACATTTGAGATAATAAGGGAACAAAATGTGGGTACCTTAAGAATGGGTGAAGATTGGAATGAATAGTTGATAATTACCCTAGTAATGGTAAAAAACAACTACGATTACAATGTTTCATTGCAAATCCAAACATTTTATATAAGGGACGGTCCGTTTTGAAGATTCTAATTATTTTTAACGATAAGGATCATAATATATAATGCCTAGATACATATTGATATATACACGTAATGTATAAGATTATCTACTAATTGAACCGCTAAATGATATTTATACTTTAATTTGTGAATAACAACAATGTGTGTATGATGATTAGTTGTAGAACATAAAATAAGTTCAACATTAATAACTCGCTCGATCAACATAAAATAAGTTCAACATTAATAACTCGCTCGATCATATTCAATCTATTATTTCATAACTCAGTTACTTGTTTTGAAACCATTTATTACATCATTTCACATGTAGTATTGAGTTTTGTTGATAAAAATCACAAACACATCGAGATCGTTCCATAAAATCACGATTTTGAATGATGAATATTATTAGCGACCGCCTGGCGGTCACGAATAATATTCATACTTAAAAATGATGTATTTCCGATGATTTGAGGTGTCACGTTGTTTGTTTAGTTGATAATTACCCTAGTAATAGTTTAAACATCCATTACAATTTCAAACATTATATATAGGGGACAACCCGTTTTGAAGATTCTAACTATTTTGAACGATAAGGATCATAATGCCTAGATACATATATATAGATGATCTACTAATTCATCCTCGCAATGATATCAATACTTTAATTAACATCGTTAAAGCATAATAACAAATAACAACTATAACTAATAAGTTTATATGATGATTAGTTGTAGAACATAAAAATACGTCCAACGTTAATAACTCGCGCAATCACGTTCAATCTAGTATTTGATAACTCAATTACTAGTTTTAAAATCATTTATTACTTCAATTCACATGTTATAACGAGACTCGTTGTTAAAAATCAAAAACAAACGAGATCGTTACATAAAATTGAAATTTGAATATGAATATTATTCGTGACCGCCTGACGGTTGCGAATACAGGCATTCCCGACTGTTGGGCGGTCATGGAGTTTACTTTGCGACCGCTGGGCGGTCGCAATTGCTTTGAAATTTGAACGAGTTATGGGGGGAAATTTGAATTTTTTCAAACATTCAAAAATTCACCCTATCTACTATATATACCCACCACTTCTCTCTCAATTTTTCAATACTCTCCAAAATACACCAACACAAACTTTCTCTTCTTCTTTGTTTTTTTTTTCCCAAATCCAAAACAAAAAATACCAAACAATAAACACTCTTCTCTTCTTTTCTTTTTCAAATCAAAAAAAAAAACCAACACAAACTTTACTTTCTCTTCTTTTTTTTTTCTTTCCCAAATTCAAAGAAAAAACACCCGTTTCTTTTATTTTATCTTTCATTTACTTTTTTATTCATCCATTTATCTCTCATTTGTATTTTTTATTCATTTATTTTATGTTTCTTCACTTTTGCAACATTTCTTCATTTATCAACACTTTCATTTCATTTTATTAATTTTCCCTCATTATTTTTTTTGTTTTGTTCTTCTATTACTTTGTTGCCCTTTATTTATACGTAATGTTTACAAAAAAAACCAATAATATTCTAGTAAATTACCAAAATATTATTGGTTTTTTATGTTTACTTTATTTTGGACGCATATTATTCACGACCGCCCGGTGGTCACGAATAATATTCATGTTATTCGTAACCGCCACGCGGTCGCAAACTACCAATATTATCTGCGACCGTCCAGCTATCGTAATGGTCCTTTTTACCCTCATGACCGCTAGGCGGCCGCCATTAGTCTTACATTTTTGTGATCGCCGCGCGGTCCCAAAAGACATGTTGGTCTTTCGCGACCGCTCGATGGTCACGAATACACATACACATTCGTGACCGTCGAACGGTCCTGAAAGACCAACAAGTGTTTGGGACCGGTAAACCAAGTGGTTTTTGGCGACCGCTCAGTGGTCACCAACTCTCATGGGGTAATTTGCAACCGATAAACGGTCGCGGATTACCCATATGTCATCAGCGACCGCTAGGCGGTCGCATGTTTTGCGGTCGCAAATAAGGTCAACTGCGACTGCATGTCGGTCGCGGATGAGACACGACCGAGCTCACCTGCGACGGCATTTTAGCGACCGTTGGCATGCCACAGATGGTTTTCTGCGACCGCTTAAGTCTCATCCACGACCACTATTGCGGTCGCAGATGGGGTAGTTTTCTTGTAGTGAGAATCCCAACCAAATAATCTTGTTTTATTTTGCAACTAACTTATTCAAAGAATCTTAAATCGTAAAATACATGGAATTCTTGGTGCTCGTACGGTCACAAGGTGGATCCTTATGCTTAGAGGTGGAAATTTGAATCCCACTTCCACAAATTTTATTTTATGATTTTTTTTTTACGTACTAATACTCTCTACACGGAGAATATGTAATATTTCATGTAACAGTCGTTGTGATTCGGGGCTGGATTTAGATAATTGTATTGTCAGTGAAGTCGGTTCAAATTCCTCACTACTAGGTTCTTCTTCAACAACAACCAAGCCTGTAATCCCAATTAAATTGGGGTAGGCTATATGAACCATGAATGAATCACGTCGAGTCGTGAACATGAATCTTCTGCCTCCATAGGTTTCGGTTGACGAGCATGTCTTTATTTAGATCTTTTATCTTCATGTCGTTCCGTATGACCTCCATCCACGTCTTTTTCGGTCTCCCACGAGCTCTAGCCGTTTGTCCTATGTCGAGATCTTCAACTCGTCGTACCGGTGCATCTATGGGTCTGCGTTTAACATGCCCAAACCATCTTAAACGATTTTCTCGTATTTTCTCGTCAATGGCCGCCACACCCAATTTATGCCGAATATCTTCATTGCGCACTTTATCTCTCTTTGTGTTACCGCACATCCACCGAAGCATGCGCATCTCTGTAACGTTCATTTTTTGTGCATGACTTTGCTTAATAGCCCAGCACTCGGAGCCATAAAGCAAAGCAGGTCTAATAGCCGTATGATAGAACTTTCCTTTAAGCTTTAAAGAAAAGTTACGATCGCACAGGATCCCTGTCGCACTCTTCCACTTTGTCCATCCAGCTTGGATGCGGTGGTTGACATCTCCGTCTAACTCTCTATCCTTCTACAGTATGGAGCCTAAATACCGAAAATGCGCACTTCTCGGTATCTCTTGGCCATCCAACTGAACCGTGCCATCGTTGTTTCTTCGTTGTTTGATAAACTTGCATTCGAGGTACTCTGTTTTTGTTCGGCTTAGTCGAAATCCTCGTGCTTCTAATGTTTGTCTCCATCGTTCTAATTTAGTATTAACTCCCATTCTCGTCTCATCGATGGGGACAATATCGTCTGCAAACAACATACACCATGGGACTCGGTCTTGGATGGTTCTGGTGATTTCATCAATTACAATGGCAAACAAAAATGGGCTCAAAGCTGACCCCTAATGTAAGCCAATTGTAATTGGAAAGGCGTCTGTTAAACCGCCACAAGTTCGGACACTTGTCACCACATTCTCATACATATCTTTTATGATGTTGATATATTTAATGGGTACCCCCTTCTTCACCAAGGTCCACCATAATACATCTCGAGGTACTTTGTCATATGCCTTTTCTAAGTCGATAAAGACCATATGCAAATCTCTACTCTTTTCTCGAAAGCGTTCAATGAGCTGACGAATCAGATGGATGGCCTCTATGGTCGACCTTCTGGGCATAAATCCAAATTGGTTCTCAGATATGGGGACAATTTGTCTCAATCGGTGTTCGATCACCCTCTCCCATAGCTTCATGGTATGAGACATAAGCTTTATCCTACGATAGTTAGAACAGTTTTGGACATCGCCCTTGTTCTTATATAAAGGTATTAGCGTACTCTTCCTCCACTCTTCTGGTATTTTATTTTTTTTGCCATATTTTGTTAAAGAGGTCCGTCAACCAGGTCACCCATATCTCTCCCATGCTTCTCCAAGCCTCGATAGGGATACCATCTGGGCCAACGGCTTTTCGAGTCTTCATTCTCTTCAAAGCATCTTTGACTTCCGACCTTCTAATACGGCGCATAAAATTGCAGTTCAGATCCTGAGGGGACTGCGAGATGTCACCCACTGCTTGGGTGGGGCCTCCATTGAACAGGCCCTCGAAGTACTCCCTCCATCGTGCTTTGACCTGAACCTCACGCACTAAGACAGACTGACCTTCATCTTTGATGCATTTTACTGCACCTAGGTCTCTAGTCTTGCTCTCTCTAATGCGAGCACTTTTGTATATATCCTTCTCGGCCTCCTTGCTATCCCTCTTCTCATAAATTTCCTTGTACACAGCCTCTCGCGCTAGTCCAACAGCTTTCTTTGCTTCTTTCCTGGCTAGCTTATACTTTTCAAAGCTTGCTCCATCATGGTTCTTCTTCAAATCCCTGTAGCAATCCCGTTTGGCCTTGATTGCCGCCTTCACTTCTTCATTCCACCATGACGTGTCTTTACCTGTCAGGCTACTACCTCGGGATTCACCTAAGAGGTCTTTAGCAACCTTCTTGATACAACAAGCCATTTTGGTCCAAGTTGCATCTGCATCGTCCTCAGTCTTCCAATCTACCTCTTGAACCACTCGCTCCACGAATGCCTTTTGGGTAGACTCCTTAAGCCGCCACCACTTAATTCTAGGTTCCAGCCGACGCCTACTCCTCTTCACTCCTTGCCGCAGTCTAATATCCAACACCAAAAGCCTATGTTGCGTAACCACACTTTCCCCGGGGATGACCTTGCAATCTATGCAACGACTTCTATCTGCCCTCCTAGCTAAGAAGAAATCTATCTGGCTCTTATTTGACCCACTCCTATAAGTGACCAAATGAGACTCTCTCTTCTTAAACCACGTATTTGCTACAAGCAAATCATAGGAGAGGGCGAAGTCTAAGATAGTGTTTCCCAGCTCATTGCGATCCCCAAAGCTATACCCGCCGTGGATGTCCTCGAACCCATCACGGCTAGATCCTACATGACCATTAAAGTCACCTCCAATGAAGAGTTTCTCGCTACTAGGGATCCTTTGTACCATCTCGTCCAAATCTTCCCAAAACTTACGTTTCACAGCTTCGTCTAGTCCTATCTGTGGTGCATAGGCACTAATGACATTCAAGATATCCTCGCCTATGACCAACTTGACAAGTAAGATCCTGTCGCCCTTCCTTCTGACCTCCACCACGTCTTCGAGCCAAAGCTTATCTATGATGATCCCAACACTATTTCGGTTCTTCTCTGTCCCGGAATACTAAAGCTTACAACCCCAAGGGTCTACTACTTTGGCCTTTTCACCAACCCACTTGGTCTCTTGCACGCACAAGATGTTGATCTTCCTCCTAGACATTGCCTCAGCTAGTTCGGCCAATCTTCCTGTGAGTGACCCCACATTCCACGATGCAAGGCGAACTCGTCGTTCCTGGACTAACTTCTTTACCCTCACCCGTCCTGGAAGGTGAGGGAACCCTTGCTCATTTGACACCACACCCAGGCGTCGATGTGGCGCGTCGCTTCCGGGCGACGACCTAGCAACCCTTGCCCATTTATCACTACACCTGGGGTCCGATGTAGCGCGTCGCTGAGTAGGGAACGCCCCAACGAAATTCATAGTATGGTTCATATCATAGGATGTGACGGGGTTTGACGTTGGCTGTCACAAGCCTACCACAACCCTTCTCCTTTATCCTGGCTTGGGACAGGCAGTGAAAGCTCACTGGCGGAGTTACTACTAGGTTCTTCTACAATTCCTATATTTATTTATTCTCGGACCAACCATAATGCAGATATAAATACACTTTACATAATAATAGAAGGAGATCTGAATTTGGCCTAATGGTTGAATACATGAGATAATGCTCTTAAGGTCGCATGTTTGGCTCCTAAATGCGACAACTCCAATTTTTCTTTTGAATCCCATCATCTTCAACCTCGTCGAGTAAAAGTGTAAAACACAACCCAAATACAACCCAGTTTTAAAATTCACATTGTTATCACTCGTTTTCACATCATTAATGTTTGGGAAACAACCAAAGTAAGCCAGCCTTGCTATTTTTTGACTATAAAGCTACAATGTACATTGCATTGAATTCAATATTCTATGAGAGAACAAAGCATATAAAAAATGGTTGCTATCAGGAGCGGTCGCAGGTAGAGGGCTTACCTGAGCTCCAGTCGAGAGTGAACTTATTTTTGTAGAATAGTATTAGTAGTTATTTGGGCTCCGGTCAATTTATTTTACTTTCGGTCTACAATTAATATTTAAAGCTAAAATTCAGTTCACTTCTCTCTCTTTTTTTTGGTAATTACCATTTATATGAAGAAACCCAAATCTAAAAAAAAAAAATCAAATACCCAAAATGGATAAAAACTTTCCACAACCAGTATAAAAATGCATGCTTGCACTTAAAATATTTAATAATTTAGACTGATTTTTCAACTTAATTTATAAAATATAATATTAATTAATGAATTATCATGTAACAGTACTCCGTACATTTTTTAAATATAATATTAAAAAGTGTATCTAGATTTGATTATTTTATTAAAAAATTTACAATTATAAAAGGTTTTGAAGTAAATGTTTTATACTTTAAGATATGTGATGTACTAATGTTATATATACCCCATAAACTAGTATATTTATAATTCATATAAAAAACTAGTTTATTTATTTCTTATCGAACAAATAATTAATATGTAAAATATAAGAATGAATTGAAAGGATAGAAAATCGGTTCTAGCAATTAATATTGTTTTTTAGCCCGGGGTCAAAAATATTCATGGGTCCGACCCTGATTGCTATAGAGTTAAAGAAAGACTGCAGAAAAGATTGCTCAAGAAGGACAACTAAGCTGATACCTTCATCAAAGGACTAAGTTTGAAGAAATACATTACAATAATGAGGAAGATGAGAGTGCATGAATATAAAATACATTAATACATGCACTCTCATCTTAAGGGAGAATATAAAACGCAGCGTACAATTGTTGGAAATGATATTGAAGGCCCAACGCAGCGCAACCCACCAAGTTTAACCTAGAAGAAAAATGAGTGGAGAAAGGAAATAAGGAATATAGTTAGTTAGACCAAATATTCTTATTTTTCCTACGTGTGTTTTTCCTTTTGTTAGTTGTAGATATGGACCACCTTGTATTCAACAAAATTAATCAGTAACATCATTTATTCTTATTATTTTGTAGTTCATTTGTTCATTATGAACTCGTGTATACTCTCTTGAGTTTTTCTTTTCATTTCTCAATAATTATGTTAAAAGTGAGAGTTTTAAATAATTTCATCGGAGGAAGTCTATTAATGTAAATTGTAGCAGCTTTGAGTTTGTAGATAATTTCAAGTTAAAAGAGGTTTTAAAACCAAAAAGTTATGCTTCCAGTTTTATGATTTTACCATCACGTAAAAATGTTTTTTTTTTAACAGAGTTTAAATAATATATCAGGGTAGTATTTGTATTTAACTCCAGTAAGACCTATCACCTCATTAAATTGTGAGCCCAGTTGCATTAAATGCCAAAAGTCAACGTACGTGTATGCTAATATTTTTGTCAAGTTTGTTTACAAGTCAATGGCCACCATTTTATTTTGTTCACTTTCAAAACTAAGGGAGAATGAATACACAGGCTAGATAATCAAATCTGGCATTTTTAATCATCGCCACTCCCCCCACTTGCTTTTAACTTTTTAAACTAAAGTTAAAAGCCTGTCCACTAAACCAAAGTCTTCACTTGTTAAACATCTAATAATTAGTTGAAATACACCATTCATTCTCTTTGAAAGAAACCAAAGAACAGAACATGGAGTACAAGCATTTCAGCCACCACCACACTTTGACCCTCTACAAAGTCGAAACAGGCCAGCACTTCCAATGCCACGGCTGCCATTTACCGTGCCACGACTCGATCTTTGCATGTTGGAGCTGCAACTTCTTTCTCCACGAACACTGCGGTAATGCAAATCGGTACATCAAGCATCCATCCCATACTTCCCACCCCCTCGTGCTCTTCCCAACCCCAACCTATTGCAGTGGTTCGTTCTTGTGCAATGCCTGCGGTGCACCAGGAACCACATTCTCCTATTGTTGCCCCTTGTGTGAGATCGACCTCCACGTAAATTGCGCATTTTTACCTCTGAAAGTCAACCACAATATTCACCAGCATGAGTTGAACCTTAGCGTCCAGCCACCAATCGGAAACATATCTTCTCAAAACTGCAGGATTTGCACAAAAGAGTTGAACTTTAAGCATTGGTATTACTTTTGTGATAAACCAGAGTGTGATTTTCGGGTTCACGCGTCCTGCGCCACTACTGAGGTGAGGCCTGGCTTGTATCAGGATGATCAACCAGATCAGAGCACGAATCAAATCCCGGTGAGTAATCAAAATCCATGTCCCGAAGCTCCAACCGCTGAAGACGTTCTTGCTGAGATGATTCAGATTAAAATGCAGCTTCAGTTGCAGGCTCAGATGGCTCAAATTAACCAATTTATTAATTCTGCTAAGCCTTAGCAGTCGATTGATAAAGAATATTGCATGCTCAATTAATTTCTTGTTGGTGATTACAGTTTGTACTTTTGAGAATGTTTTTGATGATATGCCAATTCTTTTCCAGCAGCAGCTACATTATATTGTTTTGTTTTAGATCAATGTACCAGACAATGTCTAGGTGAAGATGATTTCAATCATCTATTTACTTGTTATTCAACTATGCCACTTGCCAGACTGATCAGAAATCTTCATGTCTAAAATTCTAAATTTACGTAGTAGCATAACTCGAGGGCTTAAGTATCGCGCTACAAAGTTCCTTCTTTGTTTAGGAGCAAGAAGGACACTATGCATCATAATGTTTGTCTGCGGTGGATATAGTTGATCTACTTGTCATGAAAGGCTGGTGGTTAAAGTCTTAAAGAGCTTAATTACGCTGTCTGTTATCTCTAAACAGAAGGATGCTAATGTTAAAAATGCAGATCTACTCTCTTGACTTAAGTACTGTTTTTCAGATGTTGGTCGATATTGTCCGAGGGAAATGAACTAGCAAACTGTCTTAGACAAAGAACCACCAAATCTGCAGACTGCAATCAATCTATTTTCTAGGCAAATCAGTTTCTTAGTTCAAATTCAATTAGCTTTGCAGACTCAGTGTTCTCATTTTCTTTTTAGCAGCATTGAAGATCTATACAATGTTACAGAAAACAACTAACAATACAGCAAGCAGATAAATGCGGTACAAGTAATAAGTCACAAGTGCCATTCCTCCAAGACTCAATTCATCATACCATTTAAATTACACAACCCCTCTACAAACTAATATCAACGACAAAATGAACAGACATGATAGTATTGTTTCCATGTCCAGTGTTCATCAAATCTTATAAGGAAAAGACTCGGAGGATAGCAAAAAGCCAAAAATACATGAAATATGTAAGAAAGAGTAAATGAGAAGTGGCATCAAAAAATTATGTAACTTTGCAAGACTGTCCAATGGTGATCTCTTTGTGGGTTAATGAAGCTTTTAAAAACATTTCCTGTGAACAATTGAAGGCCCAGACTCATCATATTCTGCCTTGGCTATCCACATCTGCAATCAAAGTTAACAAGAAATATCAATCAGTACATTTCGTCTTTCAAAAATGTAATAACGCCGAATCTCTTAAAAGTACCAAAACTGAGATGTTAAAATATACCTGCTGGAATGTGCTGAGTGAGGCCAAAATGGAACCTCCAATCCATACACTGTATTTCCTCTCTGGTGGAGCGACCACTTTAATCTTCATGCTGCTTGGTGCTAGAGCGGTAATCTCCTTGCTCATCCTGTCAGCAATACCCGAGAACATGGTGGAACCACCACTGAGGACAATGTTTCCGTATAGATCCTTCCTGATATCAACATCACATTTCATGATGGAGTTATAGGTGGTTTCGTGGATTCCAGCAGATTCCATTCCAACCATTGACGGCTGGAAGAGGACCTCAGGACAACGGAACCGTTCAGCCCCAATAGTGATAACCTGTCCATCAGGAAGTTCGTAGTTCTTTTCCACAGCAGAGCTTGTCTTAGCTGTTTCTAGCTCTTGTTCGTAATCAAGAGCAATGTAAGCTAATTTTTCTTTTATGTCTCTCACAATTTCTCGTTCAGCAGTCGTGGTGAAAGAGTAGCCTCGCTCTGTGAGTATCTTCATGAGGTTGTCTGTGAGATCACGCCCGGCCAGATCAAGACGGAGAATAGCATGGGGGAGTGCATAACCTTCATAGATGGGGACTGTATGGCTGACACCATCCCCAGAGTCAAGAACAATACCTGCCAACATAAGGAACATGTCATCAAATGCATATATGGAAATCATTTAACTTTAGTTGAAAAGTTGTCGTTTTCCTTACCAGTTGTACGACCACTGGCATAAAGGGAGAGAACAGCCTGAATGGCGACATACATGGCAGGGGTGTTAAAAGTCTCAAACATGATTTGAGTCATCTTTTCACGATTGGCCTTTGGGTTAAGAGGAGCTTCTGTCAATAGGATAGGGTGCTCTTCTGGGGCAACACGGAGTTCATTGTAGAAGGTATGATGCCATATCTTCTCCATATCATCCCAGTTGTTCACAATACCATGCTCAATGGGATACTTGAGTGTCAAAATTCCTCTCTTGGATTGAGCTTCATCACCAACATATGCGTCTTTTTGACCCATGCCAACCATCACACCAGTGTGACGGGGACGTCCCACTATGCTAGGGAAGACAGCCCTTGGAGCATCATCTCCAGCAAATCCAGCCTGATAATTTAATTTGGCAGCAACCCAAATTAAAAAAATGTATAAATGGCCACAATGCGAAAAGACCACTCTTTAATTCGATGACGTAAGTAATACCAGAAATTATCTATGTACAAGATATTGGATGATTAAGACTACCTTGACCATTCCAGTTCCATTATCACAAACAAGGGGCTGAATATCCTCCGCATCTGCCATCTTTTAAAGTGATCTGGAGAAAATGCAGCCATATTAAGAATTTTTGAATGGCAATGTCATTTAACACAAGCTTAATCCAGAAATTTTCTATTGCATCAAATCGGATGATGTCAAGAAGACTGATTGCATGAATAAAACTTCTTGACAAACCGAACGAGTTTATTACGAAATATTTTGGCTACAAAGAGATTTCCCAAGGATGCAATGGTGCCACTGAATATAAAAATTGATACTATAACATAAACTAAAATCTTAGGGTGAACATATCAACATCCAAATACATTGGAACGTATATTTTCGCAATGCAAGAACGATCACATTTAGACAAAATGATCCATTGGGACAAAAGCACAACAAACCGTAATCTGTAATCTTTTTGAAAACGTTAATTATGAAAATAAATAGCTCAAATTTGACCATGACTAATAAAACCATTTGAAAAATGAATTCCATACTTCGAAATTTGGACAACCATGAACCTTCCAATAACTAACTACATTCGTCGAATCACATTATTTATTAAATTCTCTGAAACATATCAAAATTCAAAATTCAAAATTCAAAAATAGAATTTTGCAGATCAATATTCACAAAAAACATTCACATTGAGAACCCAATTAAAAGCAAAATACAAAAGAAATATGCATATATCAAGAGAGTTAGAAATGGCAACAAATAATAATAAATAATAAAATACCAAGATTCCACCTTTTCTTTAGAATGTGCAAAAATTACAATCGAATTTTAGCAATGTGAAAATATTGTTACCCTTTGAGGCCTTGTTGAAAACGGGTGACTCTGTATGTGCTTCGAATAATCGAATTTTCTCTCTCAGTATGGGTGTGTTATTGTTGTGTGAGAGCTGGTGAGGTGCCCGTTATTATGTATATTTGAAAACGAAAAGTGAAACTCAGCCTCAAATGAAATTCGCCTCAAATTCACCTCAAATTCATTCTTCGGCAGATCCGAACCGTTGGTTTGTTCAGATTGTATCCGTGGTTTGTGGTCCATAAGACACCCTCACATTCATGGTGAATATAGCTGGATATGGCTTTTTCAATTTTCATTAAGTTCTAGAGTGTAAGGACATTTCTGCCCCTTACATTTCAATCAATTCGCACGATAGGAAAGCCCATTGTTTTAAACACCTCGTCGTAATCTGTGGGTAAGCCACAGACCACCGTTGTTAACTCTCAAACGGCCAGTGCTAATCCTTCAAGCTTCATGAATATGTTTCTTACATCTTCTACGACCTCTCTACCCTCAAAACCTCTTAGACCTACTTAATGAGGTGGATATTACATGTGTGGTACAACAATTCTATTACAAAGTAGACATACTTAGACTAATGCTAGTGCTGAGTAGGCTTGGTCCGAAACACCTCGAACTGACGCTAGATGCTCTGCTGGATGTTGGAGGTATATCGAATGTGACATCGAAGGTGATATCGGAGGCCTTCTATGTCGAGGATGATGTCCTGTCTGACGTCGAGAGTGACGTCGGATATGATGTCGAGTGGAGTATCAGTGATATATATATATATATATCGGATGCTATGTCGAATATACTCGATATCGGTGTACAGTAATTGAGGATAATTAAATCTTACCTTGATTAGTAGAATGCAGATATTTATAGGCCTCGGGAAGCGGGGATCGCACACGTGACAAACACGTGCATTGAACCATATCGAATGTAATATTCGATATGTGTGTCGGGGATGACCCACGATATAGGTAAAATATGGGCCTAACCCTTGGGCCAGCCCAGTACGAGAGAAACCCATATCATGTAGTCCCCCAATTTTGGAGTTATTATTGTAAATAATAATTCGTAAATTAAATCTGAGTTTGAATTACCAGTATTTCTTGTTCCGCTAGTTCGAATGACAGAGCTCGGATACGAGAATTCATTCAAAGTTGTTGGCGTATTCGAGAGGTCCTCATTCGAATTTATTAGGATACGTGTCTCTCGTAAAATAAACTCATCATGACGGTAAGTAGAATTTTTCAAGTCTTTATCGAAGGCCCCCATAAATGCCCATCGAAGAGCCCGATGTCTAGAGGTCTACTGGAGAGATGAAGGTCATTTGTCTTCTAGCAAAATTTGTCTTCTTTCTGCAGAGGTGCGTCGGGGATTCCTGACGTAGTTTTCGACATGTACTTTGGATATATGTTTTCGTTATTCATTTTTGATTTACATACTCGATATCCATTTTCGATGACAGTGTTCGACATGATATTCGATATACATATTTGATATGTTCTTTGATATAAATTTTGAATTTTGACCATTCTTCAAATTTTTTATTTTTCAGGTTGCATTTGTGTTGGTTATAGCTGCCCACAGAGTTCTTTGCGCCTTGTATTTGTGCTTCTTGGTTCGTAGTCGTGATGTCGGGCACGATGAGAGTTGACATGACTGATTTGGGACATGAAAACACCGAGGTTGCGGGGTCTCAACCTACCTTTGTTGATTCTGCATTTTTTGGGACAGGGGATTTGTTAGATGATTACGTGGGGAACACATGAGATGAGAAGGGTGGTGAGTTTCACGGGGATTATGGTGCAGAGTACAATGAATGGTGTCTCCGTGTGTCACCCGAGGTTAAGAAGTATAAGACGACCATCAGTTATGAAGACGTGGTGTCGCATGTGCCCCATCATCCTGGTCATTACTCCGTTATCTATCATGTGGATAGCGGGTATCAGATTAAGTTCCCTGGAAAGGAGGAGCGGATGCATGCAATGCAATGCAAGCCGAACATGGAAGGCGATAGCCCACGACCTCCCCCTTTTGATAGAATCCACCTGGTGGGCCATCGGAGACGGTCGGTCCGCCAACTTTTGGTTCTCCCGATGGTTGGGAAGGACCCCGCTAGCAGAATATATCACATCTATCCCGTCGGAGCACCTCAACATGACGGTGGAGCGAGCGATCGGGGTCAGTGGCACGTGGGACTTGGCCCGAATTTGCCACTTACTCCTAGCTCACATTGTTAACCGTATCAGAGGGGTCGCCCTGCCACTGGAACCCCGTTCGGACACTTTGTGCTGGGCCTGGACGAATAACGAAAATTTACAATCAAAAGCACGTATGAATGGCTGGCACACCGTTCGAGTGGTCCCAAAGAGCCCTCACTCACATGGCCAATACTCTGGCAATTAAACGTGCTACCGCGAATCAAATTCTTTGGCTGTCTGTGGGGACAGAACGGCCTCGCCACTCGGGACTTCTTGGCACGTCACCGCGTACCGATTGACAACACATGCCCGTTGTGCCGACCAAATGTGGAAACAACAGAACACCTCTTCGCGGTTTGCCATGCCCTTGGGAAGGTTCGGCGCCAGCTACCAGACTTCCACCCCCCACCCCCCCCACCCCACCCCCACAAAATGGCAACCACATTATCCTGCATATGAGACGCATCCGAAACCCGAACGCGACTTTAATCGGATGCTGAAATATTTGGAGAGCAAGGAACGAATTCCTGTTCCAACATAACCCCATTACTCCCGACACCATACTCTACCGCACCTCGAGGTACCTGGCGGACGCGCCATTCAGGGCACGCTCGCGCCCCTCCAAAATCCAACGATTCGAGGTACGTTGGATTCCGCCTCCAACAGGAATGTACAAGCTCAACACGGACGGGGCTGCACTATGCAAGCCCGGGCCCACAGGCATTTGAAGTGTTATCCGTGACTCAAATGGCAAGTTTATCGCGGCCTTCGCGGAAGCGACATGTCACACTACCAACAATGTTGTGGAACTCAGAGCTATACGACAAAGATTACTACTTGCATTGCATGTCTCTATTCCTACACTTATTGTTGAGACTGACTCAGAGGTGACCTATTCTATTTTGTCCAGGAATTCGGCCGATACGATCTCGATCGAGATGTTGGGCCTACTGCATGATGTTTGGAGTCTAGGAAGACAAGTACCAAACATATACCTCTCATGTACATATTGAGAGGGTAATAGAATAGCGGACGTGCTTGCGACTACAGGACGAGATCGGGATGCAGTCGACTGCCAAGACCAACCTCGTTACAGGGCTGTCTGGCTTCACTGTCCACCCGCTTTGGTTAGTTTAGGGTCTTGTGATATAGTTTGTATATATTTCCGTCAGTCCCGCAAGCCCCATCCCCGCGCCCCGATGTATGTTCCATGGCCTACAGCTCGTAAATAAATATAAGTTGTTTGTTTGTGATAAAAATATATTATGGGAACGGTATGTGTATCATTCAATTCGTTAAGCTTACTCGAAAATTAATAATACAAAAAACAAGATTGTAGATATCAAACACAATTGTTAAGCAAACAAATTATAAATTGGTAAGAGTCTTAATTACTAATTTGTATTTAATTACTACTGGAAATGCTGACATGCTTCGGGTGATTAAGAATTTATTTTTATTTGAATAGTAAAAATAACTTAATTAAGTACAAATTAAATATATAAGGATAGAGAATTCATATATAAAGTTTCAAATTTTGGGAAATTAAATCACCAATCACCATAATTATTCTAGTTAATGATTCTACTTAAATTTAAGTCTAGATTCGAAATATAATAATACATACTGTTATTTAAATGCCTTTGAGCAAGATGTGATTCTCTTTCTTTTGACTCATTCTTTGTCTTCTTTCTCTAGTTTGTATACGAGCTCTTTCTCTTGTTGTCTTTGCTTCGGTCACGATTTCACATGGAATGTGAAGATATTTCAGACTTATTTTGGTCTAATTTCGTCAAGGTAATAGAACACAGTAAAATAATACAATTTGAATACAAATAACCAAAATAATGTTAATCCAATATAATAAGCGGACTAACTTGGTGCGGAACACCTACTGTCTATTTCAAGTATTGAATTGCTTTAGATATCCTAATAGGACTAAATAATGGACGTATCGAATTTTGGACATTCAATATGCGCCTCGAAAAACACGAATTCGATGTTGATATCATCCGATAATCGCTGGTTCGATGCGGTTGTATCGAATCTCAATGATTCGATATTGTTGTGCCTCGAATTGGACTGATTCGATCCTGATATGGAATAGTTATGTTGGTGTCGAATTATGTGTGGTATCAAACGATAAAGCGTGTCGAATATGCACGGTCGATGTGGTAGCGGTTGGTGTCCCGTTCGATCCCCTCTGGAAGGTCAAGGGGCGGGTATTTATAGACCTCGTTCCATGGGACCCATTGACAGCTATAGAAAGTGCATCGAATCAAGTCGATTCGATGCGCGCATCGAACAGGGCTTGTTCGATACGCTCATGGATCGGCCTAATATACAGTGTTGGGCCAATCCTAAAATATCCCTATCACATAGTCCCCCCAGTTTGGGAGACGGTGTCAATGAGAAAACGGTTGCCAAACTTTAAAAGGTGTCGTGCGATATTTTTCGTTGATGGTAAAATTTTAGCGTGGCAAAATCATGTTGTTTTCATTCAATAGCGAAAAACCTGGAATTTTGATAATTCGATGCGGCCGCATCGAATAGTGGCGATGCGTGTTGGTGTAAACATCGAATGGAGCTTGTTCGATGCGCTCCTGACAGTTGGCGGTGCATGGGCCTATATAAAGGGCCACCTTCCATGTCATTCTTGTTTTCTTCCCCAAAATTTGTTTTTTATGTGCTTCTCAACCGCATCGAACGGTGTCTGTTCGACATATGCCACATTGAATCGTCAGCGTTCGATATAGTTAGCATCGAATTTCCTCTGTTCGATCTTCAGGACGAATCAAATTTCACGGATTTGATGCGCATTTAATATTTTCTAGCTACAGCAATCCAGATAATATCCATAATTTATTTGACATGGCAAGGACAAAGTCTAAAAATCGGAGTAAACCTCTGATGTCACCCGAGAATATTGATGAATCTCGGAGAAAAAACGAGGAAAATGAGCCATCTGATATGGGTCCGGCTTATACCAATGTTACTCCAGAGGATAACCCAGATGAGACTGCAAGAAAATATTCTACGACTACGGCCCCTGAAAATCTTTCCGATAATTGGGGCGTGGGTCATTCTGATACTCCTCCAGTTGATCATTCTACCAATGTTAGATATGATTTTCTCAATGACGAGAATTCAGAATCGTTGAGCGCTACGCTGGGCGGATATAGGTTTAGAGAGGAGCAGGCAGGAGATACAATGCGGAATCTATGGCCTCAATTGGATCGTTAAATCGTAATAAATCGGTTAGGATATCAGGATCTAGCTCGCTTTGGGCGCTTATTTTTTGTTATTATTATTTTAGCAGTGTATCGACTGTGCAGGGATTATAGTGGTCTGGCTGAGGCTCAGAGCCAACACAATGTTGTCGTTGATAAACTACATGCCAATATTCATAGTCCCGATTATAGCCGTCGTAATGAACTAAAACGCGCCAGAGAGGCAGAAAAAAGGGCATCTAAGGTTGTACGCGATGCACATAATGCTGAAGTTAAGGTTGAGAAAATTGAAGAGAATGCTGAAGCATTGCGTGCTGAAATAGTTGCGCTGAAAAAGGAGAACGATTCGTTGAAGCGTGAGAATTGTTCTCTAAAAGCGTCAAATGCTGACGCGGACAATATCATTGCCAATTTGGGTCGTCGAATTCAACATTTCAATTTGAAGGATTATAGATGTTCCATTGCCCAAAATTTTACGCAAAGTAACGTTTATAAATTTCTTGAATTACTCTGCGGTGCTGCAGACATGAAATATGGAATGGAACTTGGCGTCGATCAAGCTGGTTATCTTGGGTACTTCGGAGAGGGTTTCCGTAAAGATATGCTAGATGCGAGTCGTGGTTCGAGAATGGAAATTCCAGAGACTAGCGGTGATGATAATGATGATTTACATACCCCTAGACCTGGTGATTCATTTTATGTCGTGTGGCGCGATTGTAAAACAAAAACGTTACAGGTCCAAGTTCTCTGAAATCGAGTTCGCCTCTGACGCAAAAAGGAAAAGACAAATGCGATCCTATTGCTACTTTGAACTAGCCGGAAATGATCAAGAAAGCGCTTCACGACGTTTTTGGTCAAAGTGACGATGAAGCAGAATTGCCTCCAAAAACGTCCAGGTCTACGATTTTTCTGTTGAGTCCTCCAAAGATGTCGGGTTTTGAAAACATGCATGTTGTGGCTGCGAATAAAGAAAATAGGGCAAAACCCCCCGCAATGATTATGCCAACTGAAATGTATCCTTCTCGAGATGTTGGAGTTTCTATGCTGAAAGGTAATGTGCCCGATCAATCGTTCAATGTTCAGAATTTGATTTCTCCAAGCAGATATCAACTTGACAATCCCTCTGAAAGAGATGAAGTTATTTTGCCCGAAGGTTGGGCACAAGCGGATGATTTGGTTCTTACAGAGGATCAAATTCAAGGAAATTGTGTCAATTTTGCGCATTCTGTGGGTGTGATTCTTCGTGCTGAGTCCTCCCAGTCTTCGACTGAGTAGCAGTTTTTATGTTACATCATTTTGACGATATTAGGCCTTTTTGCTTTGTATAGAGTCCTTGTACTTTTTCCGCAGTAATTCTCGATAGAACTGATTCTGCCGCTTGATATCATAGTCTTTGATTCATATATTATTCGCACAACTTTTTCTCTTTAATAAATTCTAAGGCTTGTTTGATCGTTCTATTGTCTATTGTTGATTTCATAGTTATCTTATGTTTTATATTATAGCGATTGTGTTTGCTATGAGAAGTATGAGCATTTTGGGCACTTATTATTACCATGAGGTTGTGTATGCTATACCTGAGAGATTGGATCATTTGGGTCTCTTATCCCACCATCATAATTCTCTCGTTTCATATGAGGGGTTGGACCTCGTCAGCCTCTTATCCCACCGTCATGACGCTCGTGTCATGCATGAGAGGTTGGACCTCGTCGGCCACTTATCCCACCATCATAATTCTCTCGTTTCACATGAGGGGTTGGACTTCGTCGGCCTCTTATCCCACTGTCATGACGCTCGTGTCGTGCATGAGGGGTTGGACCTCGTCGGCCTCTTATCCCACCGTCATAATTCTTACATCTCGCATCAGGGGTTGGACCTCGGCGGCCTCTTATCCCATCGTCATGACGTTCGTCTCGTGCATGAGGGGTTGGACATCGTCGGCCTCTTATCCCACCGTCATGATTCTTCCATCTCGCATGAGAGGTTGGACCTCGTCGGCCTCTTATCCCACCGTCATGACGTTCATCTCGTGCATTAGGGGTTGGACCTCGTCGGGCTCTTATCCCACCATCATCTCCACCTGCGTCATTCGACGGATAAAAATTATAATTAGTAACTCAAAAAAGAATTAAGATTGATATCTATTGAAGTACAGTTATCCGAACATCATAAGAAATTGATTTAATTTTTATGCATAGTAACGTCTAAGATGTTGCACATTCCACGAACGCTTCTGTTGAACCCCTTGTAGAGATTCCAAATAATAGTATTCTCGCGAACTTGCTCGTTTGACTTTAAAAGGCCCTTCCCATTTTGGTTCAGCTTTTCGATATGTTGTTTTTTCGCAATGCTTCTCAGGACCAAATCTCCTACTTCAATATTTCGGAACTGAACCCTTTTATCATAGCTTTTGGCCATTGCTGCTTTAAAAGCAACGGTACGTTGATACGCATCATCCCTCGCCGATCCTATCATATCCAGATCCATTTGTCTTAACTGGGCCGACTGCTCTGGATCATAATCATTAATCATGCGTGTCGGCATACTTATTTCTGCAGGTAAAACAGCTTTGGTGCCGTAGACAAGAACAAATGGGGTCTCCCCTGTCGATGTTCTTGGAGTTGTTCTATATGCCCATAATATTCCTTGAAGCTCTTCCAGCCATGTTTTTCCTGTGCTTCTCACCCTCCTTTCGAGATAATCCTTCAATGTTTTGTTGGTGGACTTCGTTTGACCATTGGACTGTGGATGATATACAGAGGTCAGATTGTGTGATATTTTTAATTCCGCGAACCATGAATTAATCTCCTTTCTGCTGAATTACGTGCCATTACCACATACAATAGACCTCGGAATTTCGAAATGATATATGATGTATTTCCAGATAAACTCGATCATATTCTTCTCTGTGATTGATGCCATAGCCTCTGCCTTAACCCATTTAGTATAATACTCTACTGCCACTACCAAATATCGCTTTTGACCTTTGGCCGGCGGAAATGGTCCTACAATATCAATTCCCCAATGGTCAAATGGACATGCCACGTCGATGGGTTGTAGCTGGCGTGCTGGTCTATGAATGAGACGAGCGTGGTACTGACGGCTGTCACATTTCCTTGAGAAGGCTGTCGCATCTTTTAATAGAGTTAGCCAATAATATCCTTGACGCAATATCCGCTGAGCCAAAGTTCGTCCGCCGGAGTGATTTCCACAGCAGCCTGCATGGATTTCTTTCATGACATATTCGGCTTGGGTTGGAGTCAAACATCTCAACAATGGTCCTTCGAAAGATCTTTTGTATAACTCTCCATTGCTGATAGTAAATCTATAGACCTTATATTGCATTATGCGATGTGCATTCGGATCTGCCGGGAGTGTACCATGCTGAAGATAAATCATAATATCGTCCTTCCAAGATGGATCTTCTTGTATTGCCAATATGAATTTCACCCGTGCTTTCGTGGTAATATATTTTGATATCCCGATCGAAGGTTTATCAGCAACCATAAGTGTGATTCGCTTCTCCACCAGAATCTCCGAAGAACTCGCGAATTTAGAAAGCGCATCTGCTTTTGCATTGTCGCCCCTAGGGATCTGAGTAATATCAAAGAATTTGAAGTTCTTCGCCAATTCTTTTACCTTTGCGGCATATAACTTCATTGTCTCCTCACGCGTCTCATACTTTTCTGAGAAATGGTTTGCCACCAAGAGCGAGTCGGTGAATATATCCAGATGTTCAATGTTAAGCCCAAGTGCCATTTTGACACCGGCAATAACCGCTTCATACTCGACTTCGTTATTTGTTACCATGTAATTTAGGCTGATAGCAAATTCAAATTCTCTTCGCTCCGGTGATAGAAAATGGATTCTAATTCCTCATCCATGAGTGGTTTTAGATCCATCCGTGTGTAATATCCATGTTGTGGTAGCCCTTCTGGTTCTAGCTTGGTTTGATATAGAAAAGATACAGCTTGCGGTCTTGGATACACTGTTTCTCAGAGTCTCAGCCATGAAGTCTGCTAAAGCCTGTGCTTTGATTGCAGTTCGCGACTTAAACTCCAATCCGAATTCACTAAGCTCAATTGCCCATTTAACCAATCGGCCAGAGGTTTCAGGCCTTTTCAGCACTTGCTTCAACGGTTTGTCCGTCACCACAGTGATTGGGTGAGATTGAAAATATGGTTTCAGTTTCCATGCGGTAACAACGATTGCTAATGCGAACAACTCTATTTCCAAGTAATTCCTTTCTGCCCCCTATAGAACTCTACTCACATAATGAATGGGTAATTGTTGAACTCCCTTTTTGCTTGAGTAGTACCGTACTGATGGCATGCGAGGATACCGCTAGATATAGATATAGCATTTTATTTTCCTCCAGTTTGGCTAACAATGGCGGGCTCACCAAATAATTCTTCATTTTTCTGAAAGCCTCTTCACATTCTGGGGTCCAAATGAAATCTTTGCTTCGCTTCATCACTTTAAAGAAAGGAAGATTCTTTTCTGTAGATGTCGATATGAATCTTCCCAAAGCTGTTAAATGGACCACCAGCACTGAACGTCCCTCATTGTTCTTGGTGACAGTAGATCTAATATTGCCTTTATTTTATCAGAGTTGGCTTCAATTCCTCTTTCATTCACAACATAACCCATAATTTTTCCCGCCGTTACCCCAAAAGTGCATTTTTTGGAGTTTAATTTCATTATGTAGGTTCTCATAATGGCGAAAGCCTCATCCAGATGTCGCACATGCTCCTCGGCCTTGAGACTCTTCACTAGCATATCATCAGTATACACTTCCATTAACTTTCCGATTTGGTGGTAAAATATTTTAGCTACCACTCTTTGAATTTTTGCCCCAACATTCTTCAACCCGAATGGCTTTACCCTATAACAATACACTCCAGTATCCGTGACAAAAGCTGTTTTGCTCTGATTGCCATGAATATCTGGTGAAATCCATTTTTCGCATCCATCATGCTTAGCAATGCACATCCTGTAGTTGAATCAACCAGTAGATCTATCCGAGACAATGGCAAAGGATCCATTGGACAATGCTTGTTCAAGTTTGTATAATGTCGCTTCTTTTTTCATGACTAAAACGATATTGCTCAACCATTCTGAGAACCTTATAGCATAAATGTGTCGTGCTGCTAGAAGTTCATGTACTTTTTTTTCAGCGGCTTCATTTTACTCTTTGCTAAAATTTTGCTTCTTTTGCTGTATTGGTTTTGCGCTCTTGTCTGCGTTCAAGCGATGTACTATAATCCTAGAGTCTATCCCAACAAGATCAGAATCAGACCATGCAAATATATCTGAATTGCACCGGAGACAGTCCACCAAAGTCGCCTCAATTATTCGGTCCATTCCTGCCCCAATTTTTATTATCTTCTCAGTGCTCTCCCTAAACAGCTGCACAATCTTCAATTCCCCTAAAGGCCCCATCTTACATTCTTGCCATTGTTTTAATAACTGACTTTCTGCTTTATCTCGCGCCTGCTCTTTAGGCTCAAATCGCTTTTGACTTTCGTCTGTCTCCGTTTTGATATTTTTCTATGTTTTGATCTTCTTCTCTATTTTGATCTTCTCAACCGCATACATGCTACGTTTTGTCATCCTAGCTACTTATATCTAAATACAATGTAAACGGTGTTCCCACAGACGGCGCCAATACGTTGGTCTTATTTCGTCAAGGTAATAGAACACAGTAAAATAATACAATTTGAATACAAATAACCAAAATAATGCTAATCCAATATAATAAGTGGACTAAGTTGGTCCGGAACACCTACTGTCTATTACAAGTATTGAATTGCTTTAGATATCCTAATAGGACAAAATAACAGACGTATCGAATTCTGGACATTCGATATGCGCCTCGAACAACACGGATTCGATGTTGATATCATCCGATGATCGTTGGTTCAATGCGGTTGTATCGAATCTCAATGATTCGATATTGATGTGCCTCGAATTGGACTGATTCGATCCTGGTATGGAACAGTTATGTAGGTGTCGAATTCTGTGTGGTATCGAACGATAAAGCGTGTCGAATATGCACGTTCGATGTGGTAGCGGTTGGTGTCCCGTTCGATCCCCCTCTGGAAGGTCAAGGGGCGGGGTATTTATAGACCCCGTCCCGTGGGACCCCTTGACAGATGTGGAAAGCGCATCGAACAAGTTGTGTTCGATATGCTCATGGACCGGCCTAATATACAGTGTTGGGTCAATCCTAAAATATCCCTATCAAGACTCCATTTAAGACGTTACTTTTGTTGGTGGAAAAATTGTAGTCCGTAACTTACACAATTACTTAAAGTAAGAATGTAGTTTTTTTTCTTAAATAACTTACACAATTATATATGAAAATATGAAAGAAGCACACGACGATTATCATTATTGAGCTTTGAAGAACGCTTTAAAAATAATATCAGAAAAAAGCACTTATTTAACTCCTTGACATTATAACTTTTACATAGTATACATGTATATTGTAATTTAGAATTTGAATTAGGGCACTGTTGTCTTATTGTCATTTCTAAACTACTTAGAATCTATGTAGCGAATTATATCGCAATTAATAGTGTTGAATATAAGAAAGACACCATCCTCTGAGTGTATTAAATTCACAAATGCATCAAAAAGAAATCGCAGATACCTGATGTAAGGCAATGACTTGATAACTTAATAATAAAGTAATCAATGCAAATTCCCACTAACTTAATAAGTTATACAATAATGTAAATACTGAATCGCAAAAGAATTTGTATGTCGGATGATTCTAAATTTCACAGCAACACACCTAATATGATAAAAGAGAAACATACCACGTACATTCTGGAAACGATTGGACAATTAGATTTGCATAGCATGTGACAGAGTTTTAGAGACGACTGAATAATTTTCAAGCGGCAGCCATGAATATAATTTACGGTGACGGTGAACGGAAGACTTGCCTAGATGGAATTAAAGTGAGAATAAAGTTCTACAAATATGGAATGTGTTTACCTCGTTGGGATGATTAGACCAAAATTATAAATGTATAGAAAGTTTTAATTTTGAGAAACTAAATCATCAATTATCATACTTACTATAGTTATTGATTCTACTTAAATTATAAGGCTAAATTAGAAACTTCATAATTAAACTATTGTGCTAACAATAAAATTATAAGGCTAATTATAAAACCGAAAATCAAAAGTTTGGTGTCACAGTTTGCTTTTGTTTATGTAATAGTATATATAATATACAATAATTTTTTATATTTTGAAAATTATTTGTAAAACATAAAAATACTTTAGCAATTTATAAAAATTATAAAAAAAACATTCATAAAAAAATGTTCTCTCATCTTCATCACCTTCTCGTAACCCCCTCCCCCCCCCCCACACACACACACCACCTACACCACCGCTAGCCACCCACCGTCATCTTCATCACCATCCCCCCAGATGGAATTTGCAATTAAGAGGGTGGTCGTCCTCCGACTCGAGCAAGGAATTGATTGGGGATTTTTGTAAAAGATGGTGAGATTTGGACTTGGATTTGGATTTGATTTAGGGTTTTGTTAATGGTGGGGGGGTTAACGGGAAGGAGAAGATGATAATGTTTTTTTTTTCATTTGTTATAATCATTTTTTTTCCTCATTGGTATATATTATGGGTGCAAGTGTAATTTCAAAATATTATAAGGGTAATTTTTGAAAATATTATAAGTTGTGTAATAAGAGTGTTGTGTTAAAAACGCTTTTTGGGAGAAAAAAATGAGGGGGTTTTATGACTAAGCCAGCATTTTGTTGACTGGACCACCACATAAGCGATTAGCCTGAATAAGACGATTTAGGCATTTTTAGTAGAAAAAATGAAAGTTGTGGGGCAAAAATAGCTAGTCGGCCCGAAATAAATTGGGCATTTAAGATTTTAACCCAAAAGTTACAGTGCAGAAAAAATAATTCGCCCATATATATAGGCACGTATATCTTACTAATAAAAAATATGGCTAAATTTTACTTATATATTTGTCCATAAATTATAAATTAACTACTTTAATAATGATTTTGTAATATTAAAATTCAAATAAAGTCATGTGTATGAAACTGTGTTTTTAATAAGTTGTGTGGGACTTTATAATAAAACTTCATTGTAAAAGTACTACGCATATAATTGCTAATTATTAAAATAAATAAATAAAAGAGTCTCACTGAGTATTTTTAAACAGATTTTTTTTTCTCCAAATGACTCGATTATAATTTCTTTACGATAATTAGACAGTTACATCATATATTCTTTTTGCAGAAAAAAGATCAAAAGGAAATATAAATTACAAAATTAGCGAAGAAAGGAATATAAAGTATGACTGATTTAGATTTGTTTTCACTTTTTTATTTGATTCCCCCTTATTTTTCTATTTTACCGATTAAAACTAAATTCAAAATATTTCAACACAATATTAAAATTTAATTCCATATAAATGGAACGTACAAATCATTCCCAACATGATTGAGATAATATAAAACAAATAGTATATCACAAATTTTTGATCTTCATATTAATTGATTATTATATATATATATATTTCAACAAGAAACTTCAATATTCAATTTTGAGATGTTAAAAAAAACAGAGCAAACAAGTATATATAAGAATCTTGTATTTTCTCGAACATAGCTCATTATCAATGAAAAAGAGTGAAAATATTACTTCAAAATTTTGCATAGTCTACCTACGTTCTAATTTAAAACCTCATAATAATTTTGTTTAATCTTATTTCTAATTTAAAAGAGTTGCACTTATAAAAAAGAAAAGAAATATATCTTTTAATACATTCATATTATTTAGTAACAAAATATACTTTACAATATTTCTTTCAATGTCCAATCGGCTTAAGGAAACTTATATAAAACTTAGAAGATTAAAAGAATATAAAAAAAATACTTAGTTATTTGAAAACTTCTTTTGCATTCACTATTAAATTAAAGACATATTTTAGTCTTTATAAATATAATTTTTTTTTCTCTCAATTAATTTTTTGCCCTTAATTTTAACATTTGACTAGCAGTCAACCAAAGAGAGATAAATGAGATTATTTGAAACTAGAAGGGAGGTGGTTGGAACTAGACAATACCTCGGGGGAAGTCCATGGAATTTGCCCATTTCAGACCCACCAACACTGTCTTCTTTGTTATAACCATTCCCTACAATTCTTTTCTTCAACCCTCATATAGTCATATTCTACCGGGCATGTTATTTTTCTATTTACTTAAGGAGAAGTTACAACTGAAAGCGCGCAGTGCAAAAGCAGAATTTCACATCATTTGTTTTGATTCATATTTCATAACATAAGCATTTAATTGTGTATTGTTTGATCATATTCACAAATAAATGAGATTTAATTATTGATATTTCATATTTGGTACCACTAGCTATTTTTGCAACCCGATTTCCCGATTCTCCTTTATTTTTAAAGGAGGTCGAACAATTGCTCATGTTCTAGCGAAGATCGACATATTGTGTAGAATGACTATAAAGAAGACCGTGTAGTGTGTAATTTTTGTGCGAGCTATTATATATTAAGTTATATTTAGTCTATTGTCTAACTTGATTTTTTTCATGTGTAAAACACTATTACACCGCAGAGTCATTGATGATGTGGGGCAACTTTTGCATATTGGATTTTTTATTTTATTTATTTGAAATAAACACTCAAAAGAGATATTATAAAAGCCAAAATCGCCAAAAGTCAATACAACCGAATCATGAAATAAATCAGACTAATAAAGGTGCAGAGCGGGCAAGAACATGCATTATCGTCCCTAGAAATTCATTGGAACACCCAATGTTTTGTCATTCGCATATAAGACCAAATATCGTCAATGATGTTGTCATGCTCGTCATTTACCTCATTGGGGAAGAAAATATCATGGATAACGGAACTACAGTCATCCTCAAATATAACATTAGTTAGATTTTCGTCCACTGCATATTTCACCGCTACATACGCCGCATACGTCTAAACATTACGCGCCTCCAAATTATCGTTCAACTGGCATTGGATGCTTGTCACATCGTTCCCGGATGTGTCCATAAAAAACACCCTAACACCCGATTGTCGCCATCAAACTGAATGTGAAAACGGTTCTAGAATAGGCGCATGCCACCTCAATTCAGCAACTCTCCCCGCTTCTCTTTGCGTCGTCCGACCCGAGCACCAAAAGTCGTATTGGTTTTCAACAAAACCCGTGATCTCATTTGGTAAAGCAGCATTCTCACCCGCTATTTCCCCAAATCTCCCAACAAGTCACGATAATTCGTTCAAGAACCCCCTCCCCCCCTTTCATATATCCGTTGTAGCCACCCCTCTTCCTCCTCATTATCTCGCATATGATCCGATTCTTGAAACAACATTAAAGCCCAAACTTGTCTCGCCACATGAAAAATCGAGAAGATATGTCTATTGTCTTCCTCCCCACAGCCACATACCGAATACCTCTTGTCACACACTACTTCTCTTCTTGCCAACAAGGCTCTAATAGGAAGGATATTGTGACAAAAACGCCAACTGAAAAGGTTTACCTTAGTCAGATATTTAGGCTTCCATTGAAAATTCCAATCTCTCGAACCACTCGAACTCCTTCCCTGTTGCGACTCCTTAAGATGAAATCTCCGATCTAAAATGAGATGATAAAATCGTCTTAACTGTGAAAAAACCCGACTCTGAAAAATGCCAAATTATCTTAACACGATTTCCCCGCTCACCTAATGGAAGATAAAGGATAGCCGCCACATCATGTTCCCAAAAGAACTCGTGCACCCGGCTAACGTTCCACTGCCCCGTATCATCATTAATCAAAATCGAGACTTTAGCATCCCTAAGCTCCCCAATAAGCATCGTGAGAACTCGAGATGGATGTAGGCGTGCCAATCATGTATCATCCCATATTCTAATATTACCCCCCCCCACTCAACCACCTCAAACGCTTGAAACATCGATCGCCATTAAAAAGATGGTGTCGCCCCAAGTTTTGCTTTTAACACCGAACAGTTGGGAAAATATTTTTCCTTGTAGATTTGCGCCACCAAGCTGTCCGAATACTCAAAAATCCTCCAACTTTGTTTAGCAAGAAGGGCCAAATTAAATGCCCTCAAATATCTGAAACCGAGTTCTCCCATCTCTTTTGCTTTTGCTTAACTTTTTCCACGCCATCCAATGAATCTTTCTCTGATCCCCATTCTCCCACCAGAAATTACTAATCATAAACTCAATTTTCGTTAAAAGAGACACCGGTAGACGGAAACAACTCATAGCAAACATGGGAATCGCCTGAAGCACAACTTTAATCAACACATCCTTCCCCTATAGACAATTGCTTTTCCTTATAACCTTTAACTCTATCCCAAATACGGTCCCGGATATAGCTAAATAGCTCTTTCTATGACTTGCCCACAACCAACGGAAGTCCCAAGTATTTTTCTTGTCGCTCAGCCATACGCACTTCCAATGTGTCCACCACCTCCCTACAACCTGCATCTTCGTGTTTTTGCTAAGACAACCACAGACTTCTCAAAATTAATCTTCTACTATGATGTCGTCTCATAAATTTGTATAATCCATTTAACCTCATTGGTCGCCTCTATAGAGGCTTCGCAAAAGAGCAGAGTATCATTGGCGAAAAGTAAATGTGAAATCACTTGCACATGCCTCGAAATTCGCACTCCCTTAACACCCCTCTCCTAAGCATGCCTAAGAAGAGAAGAAGAACCCTTTGTGCACAGCAAGAAAAGGTAAGGGGATAACGGGTCACCCTGATGGATACCCAGCTCCGAAATAAGGGAGCAAATTCATTACCATTAACCAAGAAAGAGTATGAAACAGATCTAACGCAGTTCATGACAAGAGAAACAAAATTATCGTGAAAACGTAACCTGAGTAAAACTTGTTCGAGAAAGGACCATGTAACTTGGTCGTAAGCTTTGCTCATATCGAGTTTGAGAGTCTTCAACCCCTTTCTAACCGATCTTTTCGTCTTCAAGAAGTGATTAACCTAGAAAGCCACTAGAATATTGTCTGTAATTAAACGACGCGCGACAAAGGTAGACTGAGATGATGAGACAATATCATGGAGGAACGATTTAAGTCTATTTATAATTGCGTTGGAAGCAATTTTAAAACAGACGTTACTCAAACTGATAGGTAGAAAGCTCTGCATAACTTCAGGGTTAGTGCGTTTAGGAATAAGAATGATATTGGTAAAGTTAATGTCAACAAGAGGTCTATCATCATTAAGAATTTCAAGACAAAATTTAGTAACATAGGAGCCAACAAGATGCCAGTATTTTTGATAAAAAAAAAAACAGTTGAGAAACCATCGAGACCAGGATATTTGAAAGGGAACATTTGAAATAATGCACGTTTTACCTCCTTTGGTGAATAAGGCTGAAGCATGGTTCATTTGATCCGTAACTCGACTCTGCATCATGGCAAGCACTTCCTCAATATTCTCATAACTCGGCCTCGTAGACGTGAAAATATCCGCGAAGTAATCTTCAATAACCTTCTAAACATCCCTTGGTTCCTCTTTCCACTGACTCAAACTATCTCTAATCCTTTTTATCTCATTCATCTTCCTTCTTTCCTACACCCTCTTATGAAAAAAGGTCGTGTTCCGATTCCCCTCCGCTAGCCACTGCCCCTTACCCATTTTCTTCCAATAAAGTTCCTCTTCATCAAGTAATCCCTCCAACTCTGTAGCTAAAACTCGTTCATCTTTCTTAGATTCACCGTGAGAACCCCCGCCTTAATTCAACAAGGCGCTTCTTCAATTTCTCCACGCGCCCGTGGCTGCGTCGTCTCAATATCTTTTCCCATCGTCCCAACTCCTCCTTTCATCCCTCCAAAGTATAAAGAAACCCCAGACCCAAGTCATTGATCTGATCAGCCTCCCAACATCCCTTAATGACTTTCTCGCAGCCCTCCGTTCCAACCCAAGCCACCTCAAAGCGGAAATGGTGCCCCCGGCGCCAATGCATAGCCCATCGCGCCCTCGTCTTACAATGAATAAGAAGTATCGGGTGATCCGAATTCAACACATCCACGTGAATCACTCGCGATACACCAAACATATTATTCCATGACTCATTTCTACACGCCCTATCCAATATTTCCCAAATCGTAGTCGGGTGAAGACGCTTATAACACCACGTGAAATCTGAACCCGAGAAACCTAAATCATGAAGCTTTGTATCAACGAGAGCTTGTCGAAAGTGTCGCAGGAGACTCACTAGACGGTCTTGGAGCCTCACTTTCTCTTCGTTGCTCAGCAGTTCGTTGAAATCCCCACTTGGAAGCCGGTGAATCCCTCTCAGACGTCGAACCCTTCCTCTTACCCAACTCCAACTTTCCATTACTGGATTTTAGAAAACTTAAAACTAACTAGTCTTTATATAAAAAGAACTGGCTTCAAAATTTTAAAACTTGGCATATTTTACTGATATGGTTTAATATAGTTGACTCGGACTAAGGGCGGGCCCATTAAGCTCTGAATAAAGGTCGCCTACTGGATACGTTGAGTATTTATACATGAGGTATTTGGTAATGATATGTTGAATATTTATATTCGGCATATTCGATAATCATGTGTCAAATATTTATATTCGACATACTTGAAAATTTTGGATGTTGTCCCGTATTTCGAGGCCTTTAAATACCTCATTCTTGGTAATCAAGGTAAGTTATTTATTACCATCGACTGTTCACCGCTCATACGTCGAATATCTACATTTCACTTATCTAGCAGAAGTTCGACGTATCTGCATACCCGATGTATCAAGATACTAAACGTACCAAAAACCCGACTATTTTCACATATCTGTCAAATCCAATAGACTCGACATATCCAACAACATTCGACTGATCCAACATATTCGACATATAATCTCGTGTTAGAGTCTACAATGTGTTCCGAAAAAAGCTTATCTGGAGACCCTCCTGAAGTTCTAGATTAGCATAGTTTGGTGTATTCATGCTTTAGTGTACATGTTATTATCTTACGTGTAACCCAGACAAATTTATGTCAAATTAGTTGCGCCATCTGTGGGAACACCACAAGCGCAGACGAAGACACTAGGAGCGCTCGATACTATTGTGTAGTAGTATATTATTGTCTTATATTTTTTTACGAGTAGGTTCCCGCTTCTCATCACTCTTGAAGTCATCTACCTCCAAATCAGAGGGCATGATCGTCTCATCATGATTCTGGGTTAAGTCATGTCCAGTTTACGCGTTGAATTCATTAATGCGTTCGCGGTCCACATCCACCTCAAACTCTTTAGTTTCGCCTCCTCGTGCTACAGAGGGGCTATTGGGACGAGAAGGCGCTACACTTTTCGACCCCGACTCACGTTCCGAACTACTTAGCCCAAAACTTGATAAAGATCTATAATCCGCCTGACCAAACATGGTTAACACTGAAAAATAAAAGGAACCTACTCTAAACACACTGCTACAACACGTATTAATAAAAAGGCCAATCACATTTTTTTCCTACTTGCCAGTTGCCATTGAAAAGCTCTAGGGCATGATGTGATTGATATAAAAGAAAAAGCTCTAGGACATGATGTGATTGATATAGAAGAAAAAATGCACAATAAACTTTCACTAAGTAAAATACGTCGAATATTTATATTTGGCATAGTCGGCCATCATATGTGGAATATTTATACTCGATATACCCAAAACAAAAGCGGTAGGTGCTCCCACATTTCGAGACCTATAAATACCTCGGACAATCAAGGTAAGTCATTTATTAGCATTTACTCGTCATGGCTCTTATGTCTAATATCTATATTCGACTTATTTATAACAGAAATTCAACTTATCTGGATACCTGACATACCAGAAACCCGACTTATTGCTAGTTATCTGACAATTCAGTAATATCCGACATATCTATAAAATTCGACATATCCAACAATATTTGACTTATCTAGCAGATTTGATGTATAATCCCGTGTTAGAGTCTACAAGTTGTTTCGAACAAGCTGATATCGAGACTCTCAGAAAGCTCTACATTATCATAGTTTGGTGTATTCAAGCTTTATTTATATTACGTGTAACCCATAAGAATTTATAACCAAATTACGTACTTTTCATATTCGCCAAGATTAGAGATGCCAAGAAGAGAAAAAACAAAGTGAAAAAAGC
This sequence comes from Linaria vulgaris, assembly GCA_948329865.1. NCBI lineage: Eukaryota > Viridiplantae > Streptophyta > Magnoliopsida > Lamiales > Plantaginaceae > Linaria > Linaria vulgaris. Next base: position 71,073,249 of record OX415251.1, read on the forward strand.
AAGAATTGCAACTCTTGAAATCAAGCAGTTTGCAAACACCAAGCCCGACCTGACACACCAACAAAAGCTTGCGAGCAACTCAACTTTTTGTTATCTTTGACGAATTAATCAAGGAACACAATTTTCTTTCCTACAAACTCATTCAAGTACGAAGGATGAATTTTTGTTTCTAATCCAGAAATATCCCTCCTTGGGTGTGGTTTCTAAGTATCTTACTCTCACGGGCGGTGTACACGATTTTGAGGAAGCGCGTTTATCTCGGAAATGTCTTGGCCTCCCTATGTGGGAGAGGGTATTTGGATTGCATACTTCGTTTTTGGGTGTGACTTCTAGATACCTTACTCTCACGGGCGGTCACTGCATTTGCGAGAAAGCGCCCCTTAATTTTGATGACACTTATCTAGCCAATTCGGCTAAACATTCGGGTTGTTCCTATAAACCCCCTTAGACATGATGTGACTGATATAGAAGAAAAAGCTCTAGGACATGATGTGATTGATATAGAAGAAAAAATGCACAATCAGAACAAAGTAAGAACAAAAACTTTCACTAAGTAAAATACGTCGAGTTTTGGCATACGTCGAATTTAACTAAGTAAAATACGTCGAATATTTATATTTGGCATAGTCGTGCATCATATGTGGAATATTTATACTCGATATACCCAAAAAAAATGCGGTAGGTGCTCCCACATTTCGAGACCTATAAATACCTCGGACAATCAAGGTAAGTCATTTGTTAGCATTTACTCTTCATGGCTCTTATGTCTAATATCTATATTCGACTTATCTATAACAGAAATTCAACTTATCTGGATACCTGACATACCAAAAACCCGACTTATTGCTAGTTATCTGACAATTCAGTAATATTCGACATATCTAGAAAATTCGACATATCCAACAATATTTGACTTATCTGGCAGATTTGACGTATAATCCCGTGTTAGAGTCTACAAGTTGTTTCGAACAAAGCTGATATCGAGACTCTCAGAAAGCTCTACATTATCATAGTTTGGTGTATTCAAGCTTTATTTATATTACGTGTAACCCATAAGAATTTATAACCAAATTACATACTTTTCATATTCGCCAAGATTAGAGATGCCAAGAAGAGAAAAAACAAAGTGAGAAAAGCAAGAATTGCAACTCTTGAAATTAAACAGTTTGCAAACACCAAGCCCGACCCGACACACCAACAAAAGCTTGCGAGCAACTCAACTTTTTGTTATCTTTGACGAATTAATCAAGGAACACAATTTTCTTTCCTGCAAACTCATTCAAGTACGAAGGATGAATGTTTGTTGCTAATCCAGAAATATCCCTCCTTGGGTGTGGCTTCTAAGTATCTTACTCTCACGGGCGGTGTACACGATTTTGGGGAAGCGCGCTTATCTCGGAAATTTCTTGGCCTCCCTATGTGGGAGAGGGTATTTGGATTGCATACTTCGTCTTTGGGTGTGAATTCTAGATACCTTACTCTCACGGGCGGTCAATGCATTTGCGAGAAAACGCTCCTTAATTTTGATGACACTTATCTAGCCAATTCGGCTAAACATTCGGGTTGCTCCTATAAACCCCCTTAGATGCTTGGTTCTCTTTGGATTGATCGTGTGATTGGATACATCACTCGATCTTATATGTAGTATCCCCTCTTTTCTTTTTTATAAGATTTTCTTTTCGTGAATCAGGTTTGACATTTTGCGCCAGTTTCATGTCAAATTGTCAATGCAGAATGAGACAAATAACTATCAAAGTTAAACTATTAAAGAAAAAAAAAACTTTTTGCAGCCAGACGTGTTTAGAAAATAAAATTGCCCGAAGCCTAAATTATATATATTGCATTTAGTTTGTATAGTAAGACTTTTGAGAAGTATAAACAATTTACCTAGATAAATTACACAATGATAGTTGATCACATTAGGAATTAAAACAAAATAAAGGTCATATTAAGAGGAACATTTTTTTTCCTTTCCCAAGCACTAACCGTTGCATGTCCAAGAAATTTACCATGAGCTTCACATTTTTAATTACGTTTAAGTTGTGAGTTGTGTAACAAGTTCTGTGTCGGGTTCGTAAGAACCCATAATTAAATAGAGAAATATGGGCTTCAGCAATTTGGGTTTCTAAAATGATTCTATAAACGCCGAAGAAGCATCGGCCCATTTCCATTTTCTAGTTTCGTTTTTTGGCAATTAATCATTGAACCACAATGTGACAAAACATTCAAAGGAAATCTGGGGCTAAAGCATTGCAAATGTAAGCAAAAAGGAAGCCACAAGTTCCTACTAGCACCAAAAATATAAAAGCAAAAAGGCAGCCACAACAAGTTCCTACTAGCACCAAAAATATAAACTAAAGTAATGGAACTAATGTTACTTTTTGACGTTACGCAAATAACAATATTTTAGAAATTAAACTTACTGTTCGAGTTAGGAATATTGAATTAGCGAGTTTAATAAAATTTAAAACATATTCTTTTTCCTATTAACTTTAGAGTGATTCAAATTCTACAATTGTTTCAGCCTATATTGACTTTACCAGATTAATCGCTCCAAATCGCATATAAATTACTGGATATATATATATATATATATATATATAATGATTTTTTTTATTTATGCCGTCGAGTTAATATTCTGAATTTAGAAATAAAGAAAGAAAAAAGGGATCTGAAGCAAACCAAGCCGAACCGAGCCACGAAGAGCAACATAGAAATAGCAGTTTTTTTATGAGATAATATATAATATAAATAGAAAAAAAGAAAAAGAAGAGCAGGGGTATATTTTTTCAGAAATGATTTAAATTGGGAAACAGATGAAGTGATAGGGGATTTTATGGAGAGGAGGACGAGAGAGAGAGAGAGAGAGAGAGATCACAAACCCTAGACCTCTGATAACATAACACACCACCACTTAACAACAACCATCATCTTAAAAATTATAATATTATTATTATTATTATATAAAAACATATAAATCTGTAACACGAAGAAATTAATTAATAACCACTGCACCATACGGCACCGCACCGCACCGCACCTTTCCCGTCACATGAACAAACCGGATGGGACCGAACAGGAGGCAAACGACGACGTTTCAGCCGCCTCGTGGGGAACATGGGAAGAGCTCCTCCTCGCCTTCGCCGTCAACCGTTACGGCACCGCCGCCTGGGACTCAATCGCCGCCGAACTCCAGAAGCGGAGCCCTCACTCCGCCGCCTCTCTCACGGCGCAAAACTGCAGACTCAAATACCACGACCTAAAACGACGTTTCTTCATCCAAAACGACGATCTAGAAGATTCCGCCGGTGAGGACAAATCGAACGACGACGGCTCCGTGCCGTTGCTGGAAGAGCTGAAGAAATTGCGCGTCGCGGAACTCCGCCGTGAAGTGCAACGTTACGATCTCAACATCGAGTACTCTCTTAGCATATTGTTAATATAATTTGTAAATGACAAAATTGCCTTCTTATTGTTATTTATTTTTTTTTTTTTTCAGATCGCTGCAATTGAAAATGAAGAAAATGGAAGCGGAGCGAGAGCAAACCTCCAGAAAAGAGAAAAGCGCGTCGGATCTGGAGAAACGAAGCACTGAACCGGAAGAAAAACCGTCAACAGGCCTCGAACCGGTCGCAGGAGAAGAGTCTGAGAAGGAACAGATTTCCGTGAACGAGTCGAATTCAACAGATCTGGAGGCGGAAAAGCTGAGAACCGGGGATAAGGAAACCGAACCGGTTCGAACCGGTAAAGACGAGGCGAGGCCGAGTCGATCGGGAGAGACGAGCGAAGAACCGGCCGAGTTGAAGACCGAACCGGACGGCAAATCGGCCGGCGAGAATTCCTGCAACGGCAGTTCGAACAGTATTGAGAAGGAACCGGACCGGGAGGCGAAGGCGAGTGAGTCGTCGCAATTGGTTGGCTCAGAGGCCGAGTCAAAAGGCGGTCCAGATGAACCGATGAAGGAATACTCTGATACGCAGAGCTCGGCCAGTAGATCAAGGAAAGAGGAGGAAGATGAAAAAGATAAGGTGCGGCGTCGGAGCACAAGTGGTGATGACGAGGATCAATCTCGTGCCGTAAAAGAGTTACCTATTGAATTGCAGCCGTTGATCGACTTTCTGCAAGCAATCCGGTCCCACAAGCTCGGCTCCACGTTCGAGCGGCGGCTCCGGAGCCAGGTGAATAAAGTTCAAATTTATTAATTATTATTACTGGTTTTGTACTTTCATTAAATTATAGATATATAAGTGTTTTTTATCTTTTATTTCGTATATAGGCTTGGTATGTTTTGTCTTATGTTTTTTTCACATAATAATGACCGGTCAACCTTCATGTTTTTCCATGTTTTGTTTTTTTGTTTTGTTATTATTATTATTTTTATTTACTGCATGATCATATTCTATTTACAACCTTACTTATAAATCTCTGGCCTGTTCACAGTGCTCACGTGATTGCTTGATTTGGTTCGCGGTGTATATCACATGACACTAATCCGTTTAATTAACTCTATATTAGAGTTTTTTTTTTTTTGTTTTTTTGAGAACTCTATTAGAGTTTCAAGTGTATAAAACTTTTGTGCTGTAAATTTCCATGATTGATACTGTCTGCGTCTTTTTGTTGGTGACCGTTACCTGCCCTCTTATTTTAGCAACTGGTAATTTACATAGGTAATGATCATTAAATATGTAATACAGGAAACTTTGAGATATCAGAAGTTGATTCGCCAACACGTAGATCTTCAAACAATCGAGACGAGATTGAAAGAAGGTTATTATTCGAGCTCGGGCGATCAGTTTTATCGCGATCTTTTGCTGCTTGTCAACAATGCCCTTGTTTTCTTCACCAAGAATTCCTCAGAAATCAATGCTGCCTCTGAACTCCGAAGGCTCGTCGCGAAACAGATGTCTCAGAAATCTGCAAAGTCGGATTCTTCATCTGGGAAGCAAATATCCTTGCAGTCCTTATCGAATCCAAAGAAGGAAGAAGCCGAGCCTTCTCACTCTTTGCTGTTAAAGCCCAGATTATCAGGTTCGTTGATAGTTTGTCGCAAACGCAGTTCCATCGCAGCAAAGGCCTCAGGCTCGTCTTCAGGGGCTGACAGAAAGAAAGAGCAAACTACACTGCTTGCAAATGAGAAGAACACAAAGCCCCAGGTTTCACAGCTATCTGATACTGCAGACGAGCCCAAAATCACAAAGAAGAGAACAAGAGATAGATTTCCTCCCGTTGCAACCAACGCAAAGAAAAACGGGAAAAAGCCATCTAACAACAATGACAGTAAAATCTCAGTCGCCGAATCATCTGGGAAAAATCAGGGGAAGGGAGGTTCGTCTTCTCAGAATGCAGAGTCCAAGTCTGAGAATAAGAAAAACCAGTCGTCAACAGTAGACTCAAAGAAGCGAGGTGCAGCAAACTTCTTGAATAGAATGAAACAGGGCTCCTCCTCTAACAACGGCGGTTTGCTAGCCGCGTTGAAGAACACACCTTTGACTAGTGAAAGTGGTAGTGGAAAATCTGAACCAAAGAAGAACGACAATACGAAACGTGTTGAAAAGAAAGAACATATCACCAGGCGAAGTACAGAAGCGAGGCAGGCAAAGGAAAAGGAAAAGGAAAGCCCATCAAAGAGAAACGTGGGGAGACCGCCTAAAAGAGGAGCAGCCCCGCCCCCCGCCCCAACTCCTGCCCCGACTAAACGGGGCAGGGATAGAGGTGAAGTGGAGTCGTCAGGTTCAAAACAGCCAAAGAAAAGATCTAGGAAGTTATAGCAATTGGGACCGACACGTTTGTACTTGGTGTATGGACTTGTGTTCTCTTCTTTTGTTATAGGTTTACCTACTATTTTGGTCACTTTTCTTTTGATTGACTTCTACTAATCTTAGTAGGTCTTTTGAAATTCAATTATGGAAATTGGAACATACATATTTGATTGATTTAGTCCCAGATATACTGAAGTTACGATAAGTTGAAGTCCTGATCGTTACAACAACTATGTTACAGTTTTTTAGATAGATTATCAATCTGTCGCTCTTAAACGCATATTCTAAATACAAATCTCATATTCTCACAAGTCAAAACAATTATGTTACAGTTTTCATTATCCATTACTCATGCTGGTGGACAAGATAAATTCGGGTTTTTGTTTTATATGCGATGAGTTAATGTTATCGGAACTGGCTGGCATAAATGAGTACCGGGCATCTCAGTTGCGTTTTAAATTTTGCAAGCCGGAAAATATAGATAGAATCTGAATTAAGACTTTTGTCGTTCGATTATATTCGAATACCCGGGAAAGAACAAATTTTGTATTGTAAATATAAATTTGAACTTTTCGGCCTGAAATTTTTAAGTAAAGCATTAATATCTGGATGATGGGGTCCAATTCGTTTTTGGATTAGGTCAAGAAGTGGGGCAACCTATGATTGGGCGAGTTGAGCCGAAGCCATGAGAGATCCAACATCCATAACCTTGGGGCTCAAGTACAGTCTTTGCTTAGATAATTTGTTTTCTGTTTGTACCATCAAAAGAAAATTGAAGCGTCCAATACTTTATGCGAGCAAATATAGTTAGAGCGTGTTTGGTTTCAATATTATGTAATTTGAGTTGTTATTACAAGTCACACTATTACTCAAATAATAACTACTTTTTAATCATAGGTTTGGTTCGTAAGATGAAATTTGATATTACAAAGCCTACCTTTCTCATCCTCTTCGAAGACAAGGAATTTGGAGAAAATAGTCTAAAAGAGGTACGGCTACTAAGCACACCGGAGTCGGGGATAGACCATATAATCCAAAGTGCCTTACTAAATTATTCAAAATTCCAATTCTACCACCCACCCCCCCAAAAAAAAATCCATTTGATCGGTCATTTCTCCCCATTCGACTTGATTCCTCTTTCCTCCTCACATAAGTCTTAGACTGCGATTCACCCAAATTTGACTCTATTTCAAGCTAATCTTTTTAATTTTTGACTAACACATAATCGAAATTGGTAAGACGCCTATAATCCTCTCTTCAATTTGGAATGTTCCGTACGTTTATTTGGGGTAAACTAACTTGTGGTAACTTTTGTTTGCATGTAATCAATTTTTAATTCGGTGTTCAACCACGACTCCACCAACATAGCTATTTATTGAACGAGGTATATTAGCTTATTTTTCCTCATTATTTTCCCAACGAGGACTGATTTTCATTAGAATTATTATATGAAGCGGGTTCGTTTAGCCATGCGTTTGGTTTGCTTGTGTTTTGCTAAAAGCTCGGTGTTTGCGCCATTTGTTATCGTCAATTGGCACGCTATCGTGGTTGCATGCTTGAAACGGAGTTTAATATCATACGAAATTTTCATTTTTTATTGTTTAGTCCTCCATTTCTTATCGTTTAATTCTACTTAAATATCAAAAACAGTTAACTAGAAGTGTACCACCCCTGTGATATTAGATATGTGTAAAACGAATAAGATGTTTGTTGATTTGATGGGTTTTATTTACTTTCTCTATTTGCTTTGATCAACACTTGCATATGTTGATTGGATCTGTAATTTTGTTGAGGAGTGTGTATCAGACAATTTATGCCAGTGTTACAATCTCTTTGCCAAATGGTTGGTTGGTTAAGTTTAAGTATGGTTGTGCATTTTGGTTAAGCGTAAAGTATAATTGAAATTTGAATGTCCATTTGTAAATGGTTGCCCCATACATTGTTGATTGTATCTGTGGCCATGGACCTATGCTCTATCTAATGGCAGAAAAAATCACATCGTGTCCTGTCCGTTTTTACTACAAGTGTCCTATGCATCATGACCACCTTTATTCCTTTCTTTGGGCCGATCACCTAAATATACCAAGATATGCAAATATAAAACGTTATCCAACCATTCGGCCGACCCAAAGTGCTGCTCGGGGGAGACGTTCATTTGTTACAAGAACTGAATCATCCTTTGCGAACAATAACAATGATGAAATAAGTAGCGGCTCTCAAACTGTGGTGCACAATAAGGATTCCCCGTCGACCCTGCCTAGTGTATTTCAAAATGTGGATGAAAGGATGGTCACTAGAGTAGCAGTCGTGTGTTGTGTTGTTGCTTGGGTCATTGTATTCTTTTTGATCTTGGTAGTGTTGCCTTGTATGTTTATTTTTCTAAAGTAGTAAGACCTAAGCACAATGTGCGATCTCTGTTTTAGTATGTGTGTATTGTAAATTTATGGATTATTATCTTATTCTATTTTACAGCGGTCATCATGTTTGTTATTTGCAATTTGTATTACTCTATGATATATAGTACGATTGTTGGTTTTAAAGATTATTGTGATTAGATTGCCCTTATTCATATTGTATGGTTGATAATGGAATCGATTTCATATGCTCGAGTATATGATGCCGCTTACTAGAATGCAATGTCTACGCAAGTTCTTCAACGGCCTACATTTCGGTCAAAATGGGAGCCTTGCAGTGTTGCTGATGCTTAAAGGGATTGGGTTAAGTCGGATAATTCAAATCCAGTTAAGTTGTTTTGGAAACAGCTTAGAAGTTGACATAAGGGAAGGATAGGCGCTACCATATTTTTGAAGTGGAGAAAAGATCGTAGCACTCCGACTATGTTTCAAGATGTTTGTGGACTTCATCAATACGAGAGTGCACCAGCTGATCGACACTCTGGAAAGGGAGGTCAAATCTCTCAAGGCGAAAAATCTTGAGCTCTCAAGACGGGTGATGTTCTAGCATCGGAGAATACGGACCTCGAGGGACAGTTAAACGAGTGTCAAGATTTGTGTCAAGCACTTCATGATGCCTCGGGTGATCATAGAAGGAATATTGAAGCGTTGTTGCTTCAGGTGGATATCTTCCAACGAGCGATGTGCAATCAGCATCATACACAACCATTTGTTGATGCTGATGCACCTCAATAACTTTGAAACCAAAATATTTTTGGGGTGCAAGAGATTTTAAAGAAGTGGAGAACTTCATTTTAAACCTCAAATAGTAATTCTTTTAGGCAGATGTGGAGGATGACCAACGAAAAAATGATTTTACCCCATCTTATTTGGTTGACGATGTCAAACTTTGGTGGAGGATGACGTTTAGGGAAATGCATGCAGAAAGAATTTGGTTTGATACGTGGAAAGACTGAAAGACTGCCTCAAGACAACAATTCTTACCAGAGAATGTTGATTATAATGCACGCTCGGTGGTGAGGGAACTAAGACACACTGGTGTTGTTAGGGAATATGGGAAGCAATTTTTGACCCCTGTGGTAGACATTCATGATATTTCGGACAAGGACAAATTGTTCACGTTTTTGGAAGGATTGAAGCTGTGGGCACGACTAGAGCTTCAACGTCAACGTGTCATAGATGTGAATATGGCCTTGTAAGATTTTGAGTGTTTGATAGATTATCATGGTCTTGAGGGAGAACCAAGAAAGGATAATCGTTAGAATCAAGGCAGTGCACCTCCGGAAATGGTGGAAGCAGACCTTTCCAAGCGTCTGCTCTGCAATGTGGGGAAAAGCATCTCGCCTTTAGTCAGGGCAGTCTGAATAAACGTAAACCTCATTCTGATCCTAAGTCAGGTGTTGCGCCTGCCCGACGTGGTTATTTTTTTTTACGATAGACCATATTTCGATAAGGATTGTCCGGGCAAACAATCGGCCAATTCAATGTTTTTTTACGCCAATAGAGAATTCTTCTCCATGCAGTCGATGAAGACTGTCTTGAAACGGTGCGGAGAATAATTGAAAGTGGGGGATGATGTTTTGGAGGAGGAAGAAGATCTTTGAGCCATCTCTCATCGATGTAGCATGATCTTGTACACATAGGTGTCGACCCCGAAGGGAAAGAGTGCGTTCGTGGTTGAGGGATCAAAGGTTGGGAAAGTGACCAAAGGGTCTTATGTACCTTGATGTTAAGATAAATGGCTGACATGTCATGTCCATGATCAATACCCGTGCAACGCATAATTATTTGGCTAGCGCTGAAGTCGCCCGACTTGTGGGGTGAAGGCCATCAACTCGGCTGCCCAACCAGTCGCTGGAATGGTGAGGAACGTGTTCCTTAGAGTATAGCCATTTGAGGGGAAGACCAATCGATTTGTGGTTGTTATGGATGATTCCAAGTTGATCCTTAGGCTAAAGTTTTTTAGAGACAATGAGACAACAATCTTACCTCATGGAGAGTCTTCGATGATGATGGGGAGAAAGCATGCATGATCCCAAATCTTAGCCCAAGTGGTGGGAAGATCTTTATTGATATACAGTTCCAAAAAAGGGTGCAATAGGGGTGAACCATTGTTCTTGTGTACCCTCCGATGGAAGAGATCGAAGCTCCCATCTAGACTTGTCCCAAAGACTGTGAGAAGTCTTTTGAAGATGTCATGCCAGATTAATAATCAAAGAAGTTGTCGTGAAGGTGGAATGTGGATCATGAAATAGAGTTGGTGCCAGACATGAAGCCTCCGGCCAAGGCACCCTATCGAATGTTGCAGCCTAAGTTGGAGTAACTTAGGAAGCAATTGAAAGAAATGTTGGAGAGCGGGATGAAAAAACCCACCAAGTCACCATATGAAACACTAGTTCTTTTCCAAAATAAAATTGATGGTTCCCTACATATGTGTTGCGATTATCGAGTTCTCAATAAGATCACAATGAAGAACCATTATCCAATAAAATCGGTGGTCGATTATTTCGATCGTCTCAGTAGGGCCAAGTATTTTTCTAGAGAGGTATGCGATCAAGATATTGGCAGGTGAGAATCAAGTAGGAGAGAAGCAAAAACGACTGTGGTCACGAGGTATGGGGATTTTGAATTTTTGGTGATGTCGTTCGTCCTCACAAATTCACTCACATCATTTAGTACCTTTATGAACCAAGTGCTATAAGAATTCATGGATGAATTTGTAATGGTTTATTTGGACGCCATCGTGATATATAGGGAGACGTTGGAACAACATGTGGACCATTTGAGAAAAGTGTTTTGCGACTGAGGGGAACGAGTTATACGCTAAGTTGTCAAAGTGCTCATTTGCTAAAGCAAGTATCAACTTTCTGGGACACATCGTGGAATATTGAAGGATACGAATGGACCCTAAGTAGATCCATGCCATCCAAGAGTGGCAACCTTCTAAGGATGTGCATGAATTGTGTTCTTTTCTTGGCCTGACTAATTATTATCGTCGATTTGTGGAGGGCTATTTGGCGAACCCCAAACCCATCACCGATTTGTTAAAGAAGGAGGAGAAGTGGAACTGGTTCGTGTGGTGCTAAACCACTTTTGAGTTATTAAAAAATGCGATTATTCGAATCATATTCTTGCCCATAGCAACATGTCTGAACAGTTCGAAGTGCAGACTAATGCGTCTGACTTTGCCTGGGGAGAATCTTAGTGCAAAATGGGCATCTGGTTGTTTTTTTAGAGCCGAAAGCTGAAGGATGTGGAGACTCGATATTCTACGCATTAGAAAGAACTACTTATCGTAGTACATTGTCTTCGACTATGGCGGCACTATTTGTTAGGACGTCCATTTGTGGTGAAAATGGATAAGACGACTATTAGTCATTTATTGACTCAACCTAACTTGACGGGTAAACAGGCTAGATGGCATGAGCTTTTGTCAGAGTTCAACTTCAACCTAGAATACCAGGTGGGCTCTAGTAATCAGGTGGCCGATGCTCTCAGTCGAAAAGCAGATTTAGGGAAGGTGGTAACGTTCGCTATAAGAAAAGTTACCACTTCAGTGAGAGAACAAATTCGAGGATTCCTTGCGACAGACCTTGAAGATCAAACTTTGATGAAACTGGTCGAGCAAGGAAAAGCTTGAAAACTTTGGATGGATGAAGGACTATTGAATACCAAGGGTAACCACTTTTACGTGCCTAAGGGTGGGAACCTGCGAAAATTCTTGTTGGATAAGTGCCATGACACCATTTGCGCGGGACATCCAGTCGAGCAACATACTTTGGCGCTGACTCAACGACCACATTATTGGCGTAAAATGGTAGACAATGTGGACACGTATGTCCGTACCTACTTCATTTGTCAAGAGGACAAACTTGATGGTAAGAAGAAAGCCGACTTGTTGGAACCTCTTGTTATCCCAACAAGGCCGTGGGAAGGTATGTCTATGGATTTCATTACTTGTTTGCCTATGGTTGGCGACTTAGGCACAATATTCGTTGTGATCGATCGATTTTTCAAATATGGTACCTTTATATCCGCACCCAAATATGTATGAGCAGGAGAGACGGTTCACCTCTTCTTTAAGGGTGATAATATTGACAAAGCAAATCTCCTAAATACAGAGCAGAATCATATAAAATTACACCTTTAACCTTAAGAAAATAAAATGGAAAAAATATTATATAATTATTAAACTAACATCCACAATTAAATGAAACTCATTCCGCCACTATGGGCAATGATAACAATCAATGTTGATATATGATTTTTAATTAGATATGTGAACATATATTTTCCTTGTAACAATGATACAAATAGAATTCTCAAATTAATTTATACGTAAAAATAATTAAAGTCAATTTGAATGTAACAATCTTGAGTAAGTTTATTTGCCTGAGATGTTAAGACTTAATTAGGATACAATCACAAGTTTTAATAAAATTAAAGTATATATTATCTTGGAGTATTCAATTTGTTAGCTTCATAATCTTTACAGAAAAATTATCTTTATTAATTATTAGATGGAACAAATAACTATTATTTATCCATGAGGCTTTTGTTCTATATTATATCACGTATTAAGATGTGATAGTTTTTATAACATGAATTTATTATATTAATTATCAACTTTTTTTCTAAGTTTAAATAAAAAATCCTACAAGATACAACCACATTCTCACAAAGTAAATATTAGCCAATAAATCCAGTAAAGCGAAATTCTACTGAACTTTTATTTAAGTATTTGGTTGTTGTTAGAACTGTATATGGATATTAATTTAGACTGTATATGAATTTCCATTAACCATAGATAAATAAATATTGTTATTTTTATATTTAGTTTCATGATGAATTTATATGGTATTTTGATTTGAGAAAAAAATAATATCCACTACGAAATGCTGTGACAGAATTGACCACATATTTTGGGAATCGAAATAAAATGTTACAAGATTGTTGCCATTTATTAAATATTGCTTTTGAAAACCATAATTATCCGATATATATATTTATTGCATCCTAGAATCATGGGATCAATTTCCCTTAATTGTGGATACTCTTCTTTTCTTTTAATTTTAAAAATGTTTGAATTTGAATTTCTTTAATTTTGCTTTGTATTTAAAAGATTTGCTATGTCTATATCATTAACCCATCTTTAAGTACACAGTGAAATATTAGGGATTGTCACGGGACATTATCAGTGATCGGAACTCCCGGTTTACGGGCATATTTTGTACAGAGTTGTTTTGCTTGCTCGGGTCCAAACTGAACATGAGCTCGAGTTTTCATCCACGGTTTGATGGCTAGACGGAACGCTTCAACTCTATGTTGGGGGAATATCTCCGACATCTTGTTCATGGATCTCAGACGAATTGGGTGAACCTATTGGATGTTGCACAATTGTGCTTTAATGCTCAGAAGAGCGCCTCCACTAATAGGAGCCGCTTTGAGATTGTTAATGGGCAGCAACCCTTACTCCCGCACACTGTGGACTCGGACCTAAGCGCCAAATCCCCTCTTGCACGAGAATTTTCAAAAGACTGGGAGCGTAACATTGAAATGGCTAGAGGATATCTGGAGAAACTCTTATTTTGCAGATCAGGAGGACGACTCTTGAAACCATCCCAGTCGGTCGGAGCTTCAATTGAGGAACACTCGAAGAAAGGTGCCGAAAGCCATCTTAGATCACCGAGTTGCATAAACCAAGAAGGGCAAAATCGATGAATACTTGGTGAAATGGATGGGATGTAGAGATGAAGACCACACATGGGATCGCACACGGGCCCTCAAAGCGTTTGCATCATTGATCGAGGCATTTAAGGCGTCACATGCATCGTGAACGTCGCCAACTCAGGTGGGGCAGGATGTCATGGGTGGAAGTGTCGAGTCGCACATGCGAACGACGCCATGTACGAACGCGTAGCCACATGGGCGAAAGACGTGCGTTCGAGTGCCAAGCCGCACTAGTGCGACCCGAACGGTGCCCAACAGCGTACCATGACGCATTTTTGAAGCTGCATATGTGGAGGCGTCAATCTGCATTAATAGAAGGTGCCTTGCACGAGCGCCCAGTCGTACGGTCGGACGACGTGTGCATGTGCCCAGATACGTGGACGCACGACGCCTAGGGGTGCCTAGCAGCGCCCTATGTTGATAGTTTGAAGACCTTCGACGGACCAACCCCTCGGGGTGGTGGTGGGACTACACCTAGCGATGACGAGACCAAGATTGAAGATTTAAGACATCGTGTAGGCTAAATGTATTTTGTTAGTATTAAAGTGCGCAACAATTGTTACTGTTGACGCCTTTACTGTTCATTATAGGTTATATATGTCGGGAGAAAAGTTTAGATATCGCAAAGAAGTTATGTCCTTTCTTTGTAATTGTGATTCAATCAATGAAGCTTTTAGTCTTGACATCCGGAGTAGTAGTTACATTTATGTGCTTAGATGAATGATTGCTACAATTGTTGTCTATAGTACTGTTATTCCTCTAAAACTTTTTAGGGACGGAAGTGCGACGAACAACGATGAAGAAGGCGAAAATAACTTGATTGCCGAGTTACTAGCCGCACGATACTCCTTTAATCGTTTTATTCAAAGATGTTATGTGACACAAGGTGCGACGAACAACGATGAAGAAGGCGAAAATAACTTGATTGACGAGTTACTAGCCGCACGATACTCCTTTAATCGTTTTATTCAAAGATGTTCCGTGACACAAGGTGCAACAACTCAAGGAATGGTATTTGGTGTTATCAAAAAAGCAAAAGAAATTTAGTGAAACCCAAAAATTTATTATGTTATTCGAATCTAAACAATATTAATTTAGTTTATATTGGCCCTGTAAAATAATTTTAGCCCACTCGTCTAATTTATCTAATTTATTTGAACCAAAAATACATTTTGGGCCGCCAAATCTATTATCTCACAGCAGAGCTCCATATTCAAGGACGCGTTTGACATGGTCGAAGCATTTATTCTGTTCTCAACGTGCGGTCCGCTTCCCGATTCCTGCAACAGATTTAGACAGCGCAACAAGCCAACAACCCAAGGGCAAAGGGTCATTTCGTCATTTCATTTTTAAAAAGTAATTATTTCATGTTCCACCTTGCAATGACTTCAATTATCGTTTACTATTAATAATAACGCGGCTTTGAAATAATGTCTTCGGCTCGCACCTAAATTGTATGTTTCAAATACATAAAACAAATGATGTTTATTTTCAAGATTTTAATTTTCAACCACCAAGCTAAGGAAGTAGAACCTAAGGCATTAATGTCATGATGAGTCTAATCTAAAAAGCAAATAATTTGTGTAGACTCCGTAGAAAAGGAATTTCCCCTAAGATAATTGCATTTACACTTTGAGGGTTTTGTTTGATTTGATCAATGCCCCAAAACCTTATTTGATTTTTTATAATCATTACAAAAGACATCTCTTAAAAGTTTGGAAATATATATAGCTTATATTATTACATTTAGGTCATCTACTGATCTACATCTAGCTTATATTTTATTTTCGTACGAGTAACTTTTACCACGAAATCCAGATTTTCCTACAGATTAACACACCAATATTGGATTCTCTGATTTTTCTGGATTTACCTTTCCAATACCAGAGATTGCCTGGTGTGCTGGCGTCATAGGATAACATTCAACAGTTCACTCATTTATTTTATATTATAAAAGTGGCCAGATTTTTTCTTGCTTCATTTTCAGCACTCGATATTATTTACCCTAACTTCCCACAAATAAATAAGGTTCTTTTTTGTCACAACAAAACTAATGAGAGCATGTAAAAGTTACTTATAACTTTTAGTAATATAATTTGCCATTTATTTTTCAATAATTTTAGGCAGCACAATATGCTTTAATTATTCATTGCTTTTATAGAAGAGTAATAATATATGTATATATCCAAGAAACCAGTAAATATATAAACAAATACATATTTGTATTTTGTACCACTTGAAGTCTTTAACTACACGCGATCTTCCTCACTCACTCGCCAGCTCTCATTAGCTTTTCTTCGACATTTTCATATCTCACTTCATTTTCAGATTTTCTTTTTTAAATTTTATAATTACCTGTGTTTAGCTTTTTCTTCGACATTTTCATATCTCACTTCATTTTCAGATTTTCTTTTTTAAATTTTATAATTACCTGTGTTGTTCTCTTGATCTAAACCCATTATCCTTTTTTTTCCTTCTCAATCTCTATCTTGTACTCTTATCAAGACTTCATCTTTTTTTTTTCTTTTCTTTTCTAGAATTGTACTACTATTGACTCTACTCATGCATGTCGAAATACATCTGATTCTTATGCTTTGATCTGTACTTTAATGTTCTTAAAAGGGCTAGTTTGATCGCGGGTGCTTCTAATTCGTACGAGGTTAGTTTCTTTTGTTACTCTTGATCTCTTAATTAATTTCTTTAGCATCTCAAATCTTATTATTTTTGTGGGTTCTTTTTGTTTTTCTTTTTCTGTTATTTGTTTCTCACATCACATGGGTTGCAAGAAAAAGGAAGGCTTTTGAAACTCAAAACCCATGAATTTTCTATAAATAACTCTGTGTTGTCTGTTATTTGGGTTGCTTGGATTTTGTTTGATTTTAGTATGATTTATTATTTCATACTTATTTAGCAGATGAGAGTAGATGTTTGGTTTGTGCTTTAATTTGTGGTTGTTTAGTCTCTAGTGATGATAACTGTTTAGATTTGCATTTGGGTGTTAATCTTATGTTACACTCCTTTTAGTTTCTCTAATTGGCTTTTATAAAATCCATCATTTAGCCCAAATCTCTTTCTTGAATTCAATTGTAATCATGTTTGTTATTGCAGATTTAGTGGCTTGTTTGGAAATTCCGATTTGAAAAATGGGTAGGGGGAGGGTGAAAGGGAAGAAACAGAGTCCAGTTGCTGGAGGTTACGATACCGCAAGTGGTGAGGAGGAGAAGTTATCAGTGAGGAGAAGGGGAAGGCCGCTTAAACCACCGTTGAAAGATGATGTCGAGGAAGTAGTAGACCAAGTTGAAAAATTGGACCAAGATGAAACCGAGGAAACTAAAAGTTCGGTCTTGAGTAGAAATAACAAGATTCTACCTGGGGCAGAGATAGGAAGGAAGAGGAAGAGGCCTTTACCTGTCAAGGAAAACTCGGATTCCCTTAGAGAAGAAAATGCGGAAACTAACTCTTCCGAGACAACTAAGGCTGTTGGTTACCGACACAATGCGAGCAGAAGAAAAGGTAAGCCTAGACGAGCGGCTGAAGTTGGTGTGCGTGCATATGAAGATATTGTTGCTCATTGAGAGCCTGAAGCTTTCGCTGGATTTATTGCATTTTCGGCATCTCTTTTAACTAGTTTTGTTTGTTTGGAAATTTTGCTTAATGCCTTTTTTAGAAAAAAAGACATTTGATGGTATTTCATTGATGAACGAGTTTGCGACAAGTATCTTCTTTTGTGGCTAATCTTTACTTAGCTAGTTTCCTTGACATCAGTATATTTTACTTTAACGTGCCTTGTGCTACAATCGTCTCATGCGCTAAATACTTATATATTCCATGTTCCTCCTCTCTGACTTTCTAATTATTTCCAGTGATATAGCTGCATCGAGCTATAAGACAACCTTGGGAAGTAAGACGAAGGAGGTAAAGAGATTCCTTTAGTTAGCAAATCGATTGTTCCTCTAGAATCTACTTCCATTAAGCTTAAAAAGCAATCTGATAGATTCTCCAGTATATACACTTAATGGTGTCGTTGATGGTATTGCCATTTCTGCTAGATATACGAATCTAGGATCTCTACTTAAGAATGACTGTAGCTTTAGCTTTTATGTTCAGTATTTCCTCGTCTTGAGACTAGTATAGATGCACAGGTCAAGAATTAGTATAAGAGTTAAGAGATTCTCTTGTTTCAAATATTAGTTCAACTGAAAGTTTTCCATTAAAACGGGATAGACTATATAAGCAGCCCAGTCTGAACTCCCTCCCTCCTCTTGGTGTGAATCTGCTTTTGCTTTAAGTGAATTGGTGCTGTGTTTGGAAATCATCTCGCATTTCATGCGATCACGAGCAGATTGAGATCAGATCAGAATTGGTAAGTATGAACTTGTCCCCACCACTCGTTTTGCAGTGTAAGTAGCATATATTACGTAAGGGTCGTTCACCCTTTTCTCTTTTTTACCTTTTACGTATATCGCGTGTTATTTTTGGTTTTTATTTTATTTTATTTTAAAGGCCAAAATCTCATGCTTTGTCTGGAATAGTAGTATCTTGAGTGGAAGGTTGTTACTTCTTGGTGTCCTAAATCCTAAGCTGATCCTGCAGAAACTTCATCTTTCTTGTCTTTGCATAAATCATACTGCCCATGTATGTATGTTCACTGGCATACGGATTCGGAATAGGTTTTGCTCAGCTAAAAATTAGAAACGTTTCGTAATATTTCGAGAACTTTTCGGTATGTTTCGAAAAATTCGTAAAATTGTAGTTTTAGCTAACATGGAAACTATATGTATTTTTCGTTTTGATAGCGTCAAAAAACGAAAACATTTAGGTAGTTTTCGAGGAAACGCATGAAAATTTTGATCAAAGTAGCATCAAATTGCAATCACCATATGTGGTCTAGAGTCCAACCTAATCTATTTACAACCTTCACATTTTTCCTTTTTAGCATATTATTTTCAAAATGTGAACAAATAAATAAACCGTAAAATTTAAAGTAAGCTTCATGTTTGGTACCAATGACCATCATGTTCAGATGGTCATTGGCAAAAATTGAACCGCATTCATTTTTACTAGATTCAAATAGAATGCAGGAACAAAGTATTTTTTGCAAGTTTATTGCAATTAAAATTACTGGAATTTCAAAAAATATGTCGAGAAGACTTAAAAACATTGGAGTAGAATCAAAATTCAAAACATACATGAATCACCAAAATCAAAATTTTGATTCATGTTTGAGTTTGCGTCAGAAGTTTTATAGGAACATATCAAGTTCATCGCGCCGTCTTAAGGATGTGGAGTAGAATTGTGAAAATCAAGAAACAAAACAATCATTCACACGTGTCTTGTACAATGCAAAATATGTTATAACTATAGGACTCTCTAATATTTATCTTTATTATTAAGAGTTCACATATTCGTTTACACACATTTCTATCCAAACTAGTATAAATGGCCCGTGCGCATTCAATTCCATTCGTTCTATTTAATTGTCATTTAAAAAAATATTATTCTAATTTTATTGATTATCAGTTTGAATATCTCTGGGTCCTCTGTTAATTCGTTATATATTGTTTTGGCTATTACCGCGTGGGATCTCCAAACTACTACTAATTAATAATTTATTTTATATTAGGTTGACCTCAATCGATTAATATGCACGAGTCCACAATGTAATTATTACTGCAAAACAAAACATAATATCGTAACAAGCCCACAATATAAATTTTTGGGACAAAATAAAAAAATTTAAAACCAAAAGCAACGTTCTACAACTTACATTAGGACCCAAAAGTAAATAACATAAAAAATTTTACGGGCATGTACAAATTTTCAATAATGTTTTAATTAGTATTATTCGATGGCTAATTATTATATTTAAAACCTAAAAAACTGTTTTACATGTATTATATTTATATAAAGTAATAATAAATCATAAATTAATCTATTATGGTTGACTACCGTATTTATGTGAATAATCATAAATTATTAAACCTCAACACGACATCACCCCTTTTTTTTTATTTTTGCCCCTAAAGTTTTTTTATTATTTGCTTTTAGGTCTCATGATAAATTGTAACACAGGCATTCAAATTTTATATTTTTTTTATTTTTGCCCACAAAGGTTTTTGTTATTTGACTTATAAATTTCAGAAAAACCCTTGCGCATTTGAACTCTTTCACTTTCGCCCCTAAAGTTTCTTATTGTTTGTTTTTGGGTTCCATGGTAAATTGCAGACCAATCATTATGGTAACATTTTCGTGAGAACTTCAGTATATTGGAAAGTATGTATGTAATTTCATACTGCCCATTTCTTATCCATGTTACCATTTTCTTGGTGTTTAAACTTCAGTATATTGGAAAGTAATTACATGAAATAACAAGGACAAATTAGGGGATTACTAAATTTCATGACTAAATCATAGCAATTTATAGATATAGTACATATAGATAGACATAATAATTAGTTGAACTTACAAGGGGAAAATTGAAACAAAGAAAGATGGACGACAAAATGAGCTAAATAACAAAAACTTTTGGTGCAAAAATAAAAAAAAATTAAAACTTGAAGGACCGTGTTACGATTTACTATGGGGCCCAATAACAAATAATATGGGCAAAAATAAAAGAGGTAAAAACTATAATAATTATTCTACAATTTACCATAGAACCCAAAAGCAAATAATAAGAAACTTTAGGGACGAAAGTGAAAGAGTTAAATGCACAAGAGGTTTTCTAAAATTTACAAGTCAAATAACAAAAATCTTTGTGGGCAAAAATAAGAAAATCTAATATTCGAAGGGTTGTGTTACAATTTACCATAGGACCTAAAAATAAATATTTAAAACTTTAGAGACGAAAATAAAAAATTCAACACCACTGAAACTATTTTGCAATAAACCAAGTGAGAACAGTTTCACCCTTTTATAGATAGTAGTAGAAGAAAATATTCGTTTACATACAAATCACAATCATCATATATTTAATACATATAGGACATATACATATTATATTTAAACTCATAAATATTTGTTCTATTTAATCGAGAACATCCATTTTGAACCTCGCCTCAGCGTTTGTGTACTTTATTCTTCCAATACACGATAGTTATTCGTTTATGGCAAAAATATGTTATCTTTTGCAAAAGCTTTAATTTAATTAAATACGTGGAAGCAACTTGCTAATAGGGATAATTCCATCAAACCCCCCAAACTATGGTATCTTTTACCGAACGAGGTCAGAACTTTCATTTTAGCTCTCGTGCCCCCTAAACTTCAGTCGTTTGTGCGAATTGCCCTATTTTCCAGTTTTTGGCAATTTTTCCACCAAAACTCGTTGAAAGAATTATTTAAAGTTTGACTAAAACCTTCGTCTCGTTGAGACGGCTCCAATGGTGGTGACGGTGATGCGAAATTTAAAGTTATAATATGAGAATTCTAATTTAAGTTCAATACACTTAAATTAAATTTCCCGTGTATTGCCTTTGAATTTTGCGACACCGTCACCACCATCGGAACCGTCTCAACAAGACGAAGGTTTTAGTCAAACTTTAAATAATTTTTCCACCGATTTTTGGTGGAAAAATTGCCAAAAACTGGAAAATTGGGCAATTCGCACAAACGACTAAAGTTTAGGGGGCAGGGAGCTAAAATGAAAGTTCTGGCCTCGTTCGGTAAAAGGTACCATAGTTTGGGGGGTTTGATAGAATTATCCCTTGCTAATAATACCTCGTACAATGGTTGTTATGGTAAAGTGTAGTGTTTCTTTTTAAAGGATGATTCCCTGTTTTCTTTTCACGCGTTTGTGCTTAATATACAAGAATATTTTAATTAATTTACTAAGAATTGAGTGGTGAAATTCTCCATAAGACATTATTTCGTGCTTGTTAAAATATGAAGAATATTATAGCTTGAGAAAACACACGCGCAGGACAAAAACAACAATAAGCAAAGCGAATAGAAAGTCTCTCTCATGAGGGTTTGGTCTCTAAAGTTAGGGCAAAAAATCTTCTTTAAAAAGGACGACTGGAGCTTGGCAAGGCATCAGCATGAGACTTTCAACGCCATTGTCATCGATTTCCTGGCCTCGTTCCGATTGATTTCTGCCTAATTACAACGCATTTACATTTTTCTTTTTAGGGTTCTTGTGTCGAGTCTTTTCGTAGTTACTTGAGTCGCACGTTATCTTGCGTTCCTTTGTTTCTGTCGTTTTTTCGTTTTAAGTCAGGGTTAGGGTCTTCTTCTTCCTTCGATCATTCGGGTCGGGGTTTCTAGGGTTTTACTAATTTTTTGCTTTCTCTGTTTGTTTTCTAGTGTGAAGGGTTTAAGGAATCGGATCACCTCTTGACTGACTTGATCGTAACTCACTGCAACGCATTGTCAAATATCTCGTACCGTGGTAATAATGGATTGAGAGTGTGGAAGGTTGCAACAAGGTCTATCACTGACGGGCGAGAAGCGGGTAGGGTCGGGTTTTCTCATACCTGATGAGTCATGGCAAGAAGAGAATGTGGCATTTGAACTAGTTCTGGTTGGTAGACTGCTCACGGGAAAGAACTTTCACTTCCCTTGTTTTTGTACGCTGATCAAGACACTTTTTAAGGCTGAGAAGGGGATAGAGATCACTCGCATTACTGAAGATAGGATGTTGTTTCATTTCCTCCACAAGCTTAACTTGCATCCTGTGTACCTTGACTCACTTAGGATCTCAAGAGCATATTTTATCTAATAAAGACTTACCCCTTGTTTGCTTCTAGCTATTTCTATCCCAAGTATATACTAGAGAGTTCCAAGATCTATTATTGTGAATCTGTCATCTAGATGTTGTTTGATCTTGGTGATCTCTTGCATATCATTGCATGTCAATATAATATCATCCACATACACACAAAGTACTGTAAATGATGAGCCATAATGCTTAATTAATATGGAACAGTCAGAAACGGTTTGTTTAAATCCATAATGAAGTAGACAAGTTGTAAGTTTGAAATTCCATTGTTTCGAAGCTTGTTTAAATCCATATAGGCTTTTCTTTATAAATTATTATAACTCATAAAACAGTCAACCAAGTCATTACAAGTATTTCAAAAATAATAACAGAGATTTTAAAATTTTAAGATTAAGCCCACTACAGGGTAACTTACGTGTTTTATGATAAAGCAATTAATAAGGCTGTGTGGGATTGCTAGGGGCCCATAACCCGGCGATTTCAACTTTTATTATTAAGAGATTCTAGGATGTAATGAAAGAGGATGTGTTTAGTTTCATTGGAGAATTTTCAAAGTATGGTAAGTTAGTAAAGGCGGTTGGCCTTTTCTTTATCACTTTGATTCAAAAAGTGGGTAATGAGTAGTATTTGAATGAGTTTAGACCTATTTTACTTATTGGCTGCATTTATAAGATTTTAGCTAAGGTTCTAGCAGAAAGATTGAGAAGGGTTATGAACAAAATCATTTCGGAAGAACATGTGGCGTTTGTTGAAAAGATACAAATAACACGTGATATTTAAAGTTGACTTTAAGAAGGCGTACGACTTTGCTAATTCGGGATTTACTTGATAATATCTGCACTTATTAGGATTTGATGACCAATGGAGATCTTGATTAAAGTGAGTTTTTGCAAGACATTGACATCCATTATAATTAATGGAAGTCTCAGTTGTGAATAACAACTAGAACGAGGTATTCGATAGAGTGATTTCTTCATCCCCGTTTATGTTTCGTGTTGTGGCAGAATGTTTGAATGGATTGATAAAAAACAATCTAAGGAAAGGCTTCTTTCGGGGGTGAAATTAACAAGAGATAGAGTTGAGATTATGCACAATCAATTCAACGATGATATTATCTTTTTTTGTAGATGATAGTGAGAAAATTATTCAGACCCTTAAAGGTTTGTTAAGATTGTTCAAAATTACGTCTGTTTGAGGGTGAACTTTGCCCAAAGTAAATTAATGGGGATTGGCTTGCAAGAGAATAAGATGAATGTCTATGCTATCATTTACCTATGTTAGGTTTGTGGAGCCTGAACAATGGAGACGAAGATTTGAGCAGTGGAAACAGAGACCGAACAAGTGCAGAAGGCGCTCAGACAATAGAAAAGAGTGTTGGCTCTGCTGGTGGCACAGAGAGCAACACGAGTGGCACAGGTGCCAGACGCATGGCACTGGAAGCATGTTGTAATGGTCGTGCGGCATTGTCGCACACGTAAGTTACCCTATAATGGGCTTAATCGTCGATTCATGGGCCCCTAACAATCCCACACAGCCTTCTTAATTGCTTCGGCCCAACTGCGGTTTTTCCTAGTTAAAGACATTAGGGCTACTGATTTGAAGAGACCACCACAACCACTCTCACAACTTAAATCTCACCACAATCTTACACCATTATTCACCACACACCCCATACTACACGCCACCACCACCGCCGGGAGAAGCATAGCAACGAAGACTGGGAGATTATTATTATCTTTTAATCGTTTATTATGATGTTCTCTTCCTTTTATATTGTTGAACTTGTTTTCGTTATGTGCAAATCTTCTTTGCATTTGGAGAAAGGATTAATGACTATTTATTCACAATGAACCTTTATTTATAAATTCATGTTAAGTCTTATGTGTTTAGATATGATTCGTTTTATATTCCACATGTTTGATTGATATGCTTGATGAGTATTAACATGCCTCGTAGGTAAACTGCATGTTTGATTTATGTGCTAGAAGTAGGACTAACGTAACTCGCGCATAAGCTAGATCACACGGATCCATGTCTTTGACTTGAAAAATGTTGAATTGGTTAACAAACTTTAATTCTTTTAGATTGGTCGCACTTAAGACTAACGTAATTTCAATGTAGCTCAATGAGAAATTGAAGTAGGATGCTATCTATGACTCAAAACAAAATTAAATTAAAGACTCGATAATTAAAAACTTACTTTTGTGGGTTGCCTCCCACACAATGTTGATTTTATTGTCGGTTAGCTCGGCAATTTTGGTGAAGAATCAGGGGTCTTTTGGTGCACCGGTTGCACCATGGTCTTTCTCCTCCTTTGCTCCTTTCTTCACTTTTTTCTCCTTTTTCTTCTTTCAATCCATTTTCTTGAATTAGTAATTCTTGTTACCGGATCTCTCTTTCATTTTTTGCAGCAAATGCATAGCCATGTAATTTGGAATGTTGATAAAAGAACTTTGATCTGGTGAATTTATACTAATTTCATCCATTATGCATTGATTTACTGACTCATACAATAAATTCTCCACATATTGCTCATCAGTAAGCCAATAAGGTGACATGTCTCGGTGCTTGTGTTTCTCCCATTTTGTAGTTATATCCTTACGAATCTTTTCCATATCAGCCCACGCTTTGCTGATAGTTGTCCCTTGTTTCTGACAAAAAATGAAGAGCTCCTTTAGTGTTTTTACCGCTGGATCTTTCAGAAATTCTTGTGTGAACTTCCTCACGACTTCACTCAATGACGTATTGGTCTTGATGGAGTTAGTATACCACTTTCTTGCTTTTCCTTTCAATGAGTAGGGAAAGACTTCGCAAATTTTTTGTTTATCCAAAAATTCTAAAATAGTGGTATATCTCCTTAAATTCCTCCATGTGATGGAGAGAATCTTCATGGGGTTCTACATGAAATTATTTGTACCTTACCATGCACTTCCATTCTTCTTCCATTGAGGTGTAACCAAATATGGATGCATGTTTGGCTATTTTCTTGAGTGATTATGCTTATGTCCCTCCATTAGTGTGTTGTTGTGCTTTTTTTGGGATCGGATAGTTTAGAGCCTTTGCTTTTGTGTAGTTTCCTCGACCCCCAAAAGTTTTCCCCTTTACCCAAATGGGTAGACCATATGCTGTTTTAACTCAGTCAGATGCCCTTTCCCACGGAAGCAAGGGAAAATACTTCAAT
Organism: Linaria vulgaris; assembly: GCA_948329865.1. Classification (NCBI taxonomy): domain Eukaryota; kingdom Viridiplantae; phylum Streptophyta; class Magnoliopsida; order Lamiales; family Plantaginaceae; genus Linaria; species Linaria vulgaris. The sequence goes on from OX415251.1 coordinate 71,099,049, forward strand.
GATTATGCAAATCAGCTTGACAGTTCACTCACGATAGTAAGAATACCGTTACTCCCCGTCAACGGCACCAAAAACTTGATGGCGGGTATGATGTAATAAAATAGAATATAAGTCAACACATGAATGTTACACCTAAATTCCACTTTGCCGCAAGTGCATGAATCAAGTAATAATAAAATGGTAAGTATAGTTACGAACTAAGTATCGTATCCAAATGGAGTGATGGTTGTATGTATGAATCACTTAAATGCAAAAACACTAACACTGTCACTATCCTTTCTCTTGTGCTTGCATGATGAATTCTTATGAATGATATGAATGTTTCTATACTAAAGATGCTTTGAATGCTTTTTATGCTAAGAATGCTTAAACTAGAATGCAATAAAATCGTTTTGGGTTTTTGGTTGAGAATGCATTAACAATAAGTAAACAATTAAACTAAGAATGCTTGGAAGAGAGATTGATTAACTAACTAAACTAAACTCAACTAAAGAACATAATTTAATTATTGATTAACTGATTTTAGTTGTAAACAATAATTGGAAAGATTAGTTAGAGGTTGGGTTTCACAATGATTTAACCATAAGAGTTCATAGAGAAACTACCTATATCTACTTATAGTACTTGATAGTTATTTGATGTTTGCATGTCTAATGGATCCGTGGCATGTGGCAGGAGCTATCTCAACCATACACCTATTAGTCTCTAATAACCTACCGTGTTAACGGATCAACCCAATTGTCAGTTGTTTTAGAAAATATATCAAACATGCAATTCAATTAACTCATCTGAATTGTGTTAACAAAATGTACGTAGTCAAGATTGATCTAGTGTGATCTAAAGGTTGCGTAATAGTTGCTTTCGCAAGTCCAAAGTCACAAATCGCATATAAACACATCATAAGTAAGGTTAATTACACATCATAAGTAAATATTCAATCTAGACATTCAAGATCATCAAAAACACATCAAGTAAAGCAAATAAACATATTTATAAATTGGAGTTACTCTCCTACTCTAAACAACGAGTAGGTTAACTTCTCATAGTCATGAATTCAACAATTAATAAAGAAGTAAATATCATAGACAAAGTAAAAAGGTAAAGAAAAGCTTCTCGGATTGGGTAGAACTTTGTTGCTTGAACCTCTTCGTACTCCCTTTTGCTATCTTCTTCTTCACAAACTATTTTTCTCCCTAACAATGACTCTACTAAACTAGAACAAGACTTTCATGGTGTTTGCTCTCTGGTGGCAACTCTCAGGGTTCATCTGTCGAAAAGTGGCTGAAAGTGGTTTTGAGAGTTATGAGCGTGGTGCCCTAACTGCTGAACATAGCCTCATCCTGATCTTCCAGTATGCATAATTGGAGCCATCTAAAACTGGAATCCTGTTGGTATTAGGATTGACACTGTCCATGGTGTTGTATCACCTCCAAACCACCAGTGTAGTCGGTGTTTGGCTCTGACGCCAATTGAAAATTTTGGATCGTGGATTAACACAACAACTTTGAGAGTTAAGCTAACTTTGCCTTAACTCTATTGTGATCTTCTTGACCAAAGTAATGTGCAGCGGAATTTAAAAATAAGAAGATATAATTTTTAAGAAGTTTTCAATATTATTAAAAACTTCCGAGCCTTAGGCCAAATAACCATAAAAGTTTTAACAAACATGTTCCTCACAACAATTCACTCACGCTCTTTGTTGATCGGACTCAACGAAACAGACAAGTACGAACTACTTAAGTTCTATGAACTAGACGTAAATAGTTGATACAAAAACTTCACAAAAGCAAGACGAAGACAATACAAAGAATGATTAATCTCTCAGATTGTTTAGCACGATTGTCTTGTCTTCATCTTGATGAACTTCACATCTTTTATAGATTTCTTGAATCTTGCACGCCAAGATGTGTTGTTCACAGTTTTGGTAACTCTTGTTTTTTCCTTGTTAAATTCCGGCATCTTTGTGAACTCGATATTTTTCTTGAATATGTGTTTCCTTTATTACTGATCTAGCAAGGTAACACATCTTCTTCAAATCGGAGTAATCCTGGAAAGAATCAAAGTTGCAGAGAATCCAATTTGTTTCCTTCTTTTTAAAGCGTGTAGAGTTGACTATTCAACTTAGCTTGAATTATGAAAACTTCAAGTAAGGAATCATCCATAGCTCTTCCTTATGATTAAGATACTTTCCTGGACATAAACATAAACAACTAAAACCGTGGAACTTGATTAATAGGTGAATAAAGGCAAAACTTAAATTTGGCAACTGAAGAGCTTTTTTCATACAAGCTCTCGGGTTTCAATGTTATCCTCAATGTTGTCCCAACATCGTATAATATTGATTCTAGAAAACCTTGCACTTTCATATTTCATATGTTTGATTGATACGCTTGATGACCATTAACGTGCCTTATGGGTAAACTGCATGTTTAATTTATGTGCTAGAAGTACAACTAATGTATCTTGCGCATAAGCTAGATCACGCAGATCCATGTCTTTGACTCGAAACGGTTGAATTAGTTACTAAACTTTAATTCTCTTAGATTGATCGCACATAGGTCACTGGATATTTAGAAGGAGGCGAGAGGATTGTAGTTGTAATTAGCGTTGCATCTAGAGTTTCGGTAATTCATTGAACACATGAACTTAGCATGATGAAACTGTAACGCCGCTGAAATTTGAACAAAAACAAAAATCTACAATTTAGTCCTCAAACTTTTGAAATCATTTTGACCCCGAATGTTGGAGAAAATTTGCATTTTAGTCCTTGAACAAAAATTAACCATTTCTTATTATCTTATAAGCTTCAAATGTTTTTAGAAAGTATATTTTACATGTACATATTTATCTTGGAGTTTTTTTACCTAGAAAAATTTACATAAGTAAATATGTGTAAAAATATCTATTTATTCATATTTGATTTTATTATAAACAACAAGAATAATATCACATCATAGGTGAATGGTTTTGAACTCAGTCACATCACTCTTCTGACAATTGAAATTAGATTTTGGTGATTAGTTGTTAAAAAATTAAAGTGGGACATTAACCTAAATTGTTTTAACATGTATAAAAAGATAAATATGTATATATTTATCTATATGTATTTTGTTTTAATTAGACATATCATATTATAAGTTGTGGAACAAAAATCAGCCACACCTCCAATTTATATGATGGGAAACTTAATGAGGTGGCCACAGATAAAGAAATTAGAGTGGGACCTTAATCAAAAGTATTTTAATTTGATTTTTTGGCTATAAATAGTAGGCTTTCTTCCAACAATTTTCACACCCAAACCATATCGGGTTTATAAGATTTATTCCTATCAATATCGTTTTTATTGAGTCTACTTTCAGAGAAAATTTATCCCAATATTTTATTTTATCTCTTTCTACCCGAAAACATGGCAAAACTTTTATTGTGCATAAATTGTCCATTCGGCCATGCACCTTAGAAAAATCATAACTAATTGTAGAAATATCATTTTTTGAGCAAGATCTTTGGCCACATACTATCCATGATATCCTCTAACTTTTATATAAAGACATTTTTATCAAATAATGTGATTTAGAGGGTCGAAATGCATAAATCGTAGACTGTTGTTCGAAAATCCAAAAACATGTTCTATGTTTACAACAATTATTTAGCATAGAAAAACCTTCATATTTTTCTTCCAACTTGGGTACTCATGTTCCCCATGATGTTAGGGCTCATAAACCGCACAGTTATTTGAAAAAAAAAAGTTCATTTGGATATCTGAACAAAGACAAACTCAAGACTACGCTAATTTTAGCTTATTTTACATAGAGGCCATCCATTTGATTCGTCAGCTCATTGAACGCTTTCGAGAAAAGAGTAGAGATTTACATATGGTCTTTATCGACTTAGAAAAGGCATATGACAAAGTACCTCGAAAGGTATTATGGTGGACCTTGGTGAAGAAGGGGGTACCCATTAAATATATCAACATCATAAAAGATATGTATGAGAATGTGGTGACAAGTGTCCGAACTTGTGGCGGTTTAACAGACGCCTTTCCAATTACAATGGGCTTACATCAGGGGTCATCTTTGAGCCCATTTTTGTTTGCCATTGTAATTGATGAAATCACCAGAACCATTCAAGACCGAGTCCCATGGTGTATGTTGTTTGCAGACGATATTGTCCTCATCGATGAGACGAGGATGGGAGTTAACACTAAATTAGAACGATGGAGACAAACATTAGAAGCACGAGGATTTCGACTAAGTCGAACAAAACCGAGTACCTCGAATGCAAGTTTAGCAAACAACGAAGAAACAACGATGGCACGGTTCAGTTGGATGGCCAAGAGATACCGAGAAGTGCGCATTTTCGGTATTTAGGCTCCATACTGCAGATGGATGGAGAGTTAGACGGAGATGTCAACCACCGCATCCAAGCTGGATGGGCAAAGTGGAATAGTGCAACAGGGATCCTGTGCGATCGTAACTTCCCTCTAAAGCTTAAAGGAAAGTTCTATCGTACGGCTATTAGACCTGCTTTGCTTTATGGCTCCGAGTGCTGGGCTATTAAGCAAAGTCATGCACAGAAAATGAACGTTACAGAGATGCGCATGCTTCGGTGGATGTGCGGTAACACAAGGAGAGATAAAGTGCGCAATGAAGATATCCGGCATAAATTGGGTGTGGCAGCCATCGACGAGAAAATGCGAGAAAATCGTTTAAGATGGTTTGGTCATGTTAAACGCAGACCCATAGACGCACCGGTACGACGAGTTGAAGATCTCGACTTAGGACAGACGACTAGAGGTCGTGGGAGACCGAAAAAGACGTGGATGGAGGTCATACAGAACGACATGAAGCTAAAAGATCTAAATGAAGACATGCTCGAAAACCGAAACCTATGGAGACAGAAGATTCATGTTAACGACTCGACGTGATTCATTCATGGTTCATATAGCCTACCCCAATTTAATTGGGATTACAGGCTTGATTGTTGTTGTTTGTTGTTGTTTACATACTTTAAGTTCTTAGATTATGATTGAAATTAATCATCTTATTACATGATTGATCACTCACACATGACTCATAAAGAATATAACAATGGTTAGAATCAGTTTATTATATTTTGTAATCATGAATTAGTATTTTTGAGAACTTTCAATAGCATATAAATAGTATAGTTATCATGTTTAATGTACCCTTAGATAATTTTAATAAGATTATCATAGCTACTTTCATGGTCTAATTTATTTATCATCACATAAACATTTCGTTTTTTATTAGGTTTACATATTTGTATTTTTATAAGTTCTAAAAACAATGTTATGTAATTTAAAGTAATAATCTTGAAGCATAATATTAATTAACTAAGTTGTATATTTCACGGCATTACTTCATGGAATATTCGCTTGATGTTGTGATTACAATAAAATCTTGGATTGATTATATGCTCAAAGAAGACCCTTTCATAAAGTTAGTTAAGTAATATATATTAAGGATTCATTATGCATCAAATTAGATAGTTTACAAATTTTACTTGATATTATTGCTTGACATTCTAATATGATTTTTTATCAATACAAAAAAAATATAGTTATAGTTATAGATTTATACATATGTATGCTTAAGATAAATCCTGAGATATCGATTACGTATACAAAAGATATTGATATTTAACGTAACTTTATGACATCAAAGTTTATCGCATAAGATTTTTATCGATGATATATGCTAGTTACCTAAATTAGTAGTAGCTATCATATTTAACAAGAACTTCATCAAATTTCATCAAAGCGAAAGTTGAAAAATAACATATATTTCTTGTGGTGAATTATGATTGTTCAATTAATTGATATTATTTTAATCTATTAAAGGTTTGACAAATAAATCAACAACGGACAAGATTCTCCGTACAAATAAAGGTGAGGTTCGATTTATGATTTCGTTCTAGCCCCATTTGGCATCCGGCTCTGAGGAACTTGGACAGAAAAGTTACACCTTTGTTACCAAACCACAAACAACCATAATTCATCATATTAATATTCTTGCATCTCATCTAATAACATGATTTTTCACTCATCGTTAAATTATACCCAATCACTAATTACTTAACACATATTAATTTATAATTATGGTAATTCTCCAATATTATAATCTCATCTGTTGGTTCTTGAACTGTGCAAAAATCAACAAACTGTGTTCGGGACATGTAGCTCAAGGAGCAACGTATATTATCCGGTTTACTAGCTTATTTGTTTATCACCCATTGGACACCTTTGGAAAGTTGGGCCCAGGAATTGAGTCGATTTGTTTCCGGACAGTAAGGATTGTCGGTTTAAGTAATTTTGCTTAATACCCATTTATCTAGGCGCCGCTTGCAGTCAGAAGTTGGCTGTAATCCGCGTGCTGGATCAACATGTACTCGAGCATGTCGACTCTTTTGTTTGCGAGGTCGCTCCTCGTTGGGAGGTATAAGGTAGTATTTGAAAGACATAAGGTTGGATTTGTTTACTGTTAAGCACATGTTCATAAGCTATTCTATGAATATTCTGTTACTATTTCTACATCAGTTATCTTGTTAAACTATTTCTATCGGTAAGATCACTCCTAGAAATATATCAACTGAATCACTGTTAATTTTTTGCATTGCTAGTTCTTATGTATTAATCTCACTAAGTTATCAAAGACTTATTCCTCGTTTCTTCTGTCTGTCCCTTCCTCAGGATAAGACCGACGTGGCAGCGTGGATCACATGAATAATTTTGTCAATCTTGCCTTTTGGAATATTTGTGTAATTGAAAATGGTTTATCATGAGTACATAATTATTAAAGTTGTTAAATTATTTGTATTTTCAAGACTTCCGTTGTGTATATTAAAGCTATTTTTTTTATCATTATGTGTATGGTTGATTTAGACAGTGACACCCCTTCCTACGAGACGTGTTTAGTCTGAGCTGGGTAAAGTGTTTGGCCAGCACCGAACCAACTCGGGTCTGAACGCGACTCATGGGGCGCGGTCGTCACAAAAACTATTAACTATCTATGGAGGAATTGGTGGTTTGTCTATGAATCACATAATAAGTAGTTATGAAACCGACTTAAAATTCATCAATCTAATTAAATCTTGTTATTTATATGTTTTAGTAGTTATAATCAAAACCTCTCTATTGAATTCTTGTTATTATTTGCTTTATTAGTTAAAACTAAAATGATCTTTTAAAAAATCTATTTTCTTATTTGTTTTAACGTTGTCTATTAAGGAAACACTATAGTTATGCACTATATGTGGGACCGAGACTTGGTCAGTAACTATACCTTTTATTTTATTATTACTTGACTCGTATACTTGCGAACGTGCGTATTAGAGAAATATTGCATATTAAATTGAGCAAGTGAAAATACGCATCATAACACTTCTAACTTACTTATGAGTTTTTTTTATAAAGCTTCAAAAGGGATTCAAGGACTTAACAAATTCGAAGAAAATTCCTTTAGGGAGCAAACGAAAACGAAACAAAAATTCCATGAGTTAAGTGGGAAGTCATTTGCAAAAGAAAGAGAAGGGTGGGCTTAATGTTGAAGGATTTAGAAACTTTTAATGTGGCGATCTTAAGAAAGTGGAGATGGAGATTCTCATCGAATAACATGCTCTTTAGGAGTAGCTTTTGTACTAAAAATAGTGAATTAATTTGGTGGAGAGACGTGAGCTCAATTTATTCGAAACCTCAACTGGGTGATTGGTTGTAACGGGATCGAGAGGTGTGTTGGTGAAATACGAGGTTTTGGTGCGATAGTTAAATTTGAGATTCTCCTTTGTATATTAGTTTTACAAGGTTATTTTTAATTTGTACAAACGAAATATGCTCTATTGTTGAGATAGGTGAATGGAGAAATGGTGAATGAGTGTGGAAGTGAGAATGGGAAAGGCCTTTATTTCAATGGGAGGAGGGTCTTGTGAAAGTACTTTAGTTGTGTACTCAAAGTTTTCAGCCTTGCAAAGGGATGATCGACAAGTAGATTCGGACAAAAGATAAATCCTACACACTTATACAGTTAAGTTGGCTTATGAGTTTTTCAGGAGTGATGAGCAAACAATGGTGGACTCTGGGTTTTCCAAGTTGTTTTGGATCATCAAAGCACCCCTTAAATTGAAGACTCTTTGCTTGAAAATTGTACTATATAAATTCCTTTCTAAAATTAATCTTTTGCATAGGAGTGTTTTGGATGGTGATACAAAATTGTTATGTGTCTTATGCAAACAATACCTTGAAGGGGATGAACCCTTTATTCTTTGAATGTAAGTTCTCTCACCATGAAAGTTTTTCAGTAGTTTGGTGTTAGTACATGTATCATTCGAGGAGTAAAGAATAACTTTTTACAAGTTCGGGATGATTTCCATGAAACTATGGAAAGGGGGAATGGGAGTGTTTTTGGAACTCGAGAAACAAGATTATCTTTGAAAGGTGAGACGAGCATTATTGCGTGGTGGATCTAATCAAAGTTAAAACTTGGTTTTGGATTAATGTTCATAGAAAGAGCTTCCATAACTCTTTTAGGGGACGTTTGGTTCCGTATATTAGGTGAAATAAGGGGTCTTATTTGACTTAATGAGCGGTTTGGCTCGTGTGGTAGAAAAATTGAGCTTTGACCAAAACGTTGGGCGGCCCAGAACTGTTCACGGTAATAACTCGGATAGTAATTGCTATCCCCCCAGCGATTATATAAGCTGAGTTCGTTACTAAATCACCCCACGTGAAAAGACTACATTACCCTTACTTTTAACAAACGCGTTGACAACTTATGAAAGTGTTGTTTCAATTTCGTACTTAAGTTGTCTGAATTCACCACCAACCTCATTCCCTATGAAATTATTACACTCCCAAAAAAATTGGGCGCACGATACACAGAGGTAATACAGTAGAACCCAAATTTTTTTCACCTACGATTTTGCTTTAATCTTCTAATTCCTTGTTCATTTTTTAAAAAAGTAGTTTTCCATGCAAGGTGATAACAGTGATGTATTTTTTCTCCTTTATTTTGTATAGATTTAACAATTAAGTTCGATTACAGTCGGTTGTTTCTTTGTTTCAGCAGTCGAATTGAGGTAGGTGCTTATGGATTTTGTATTCTATTGTGACTATAACAAATGCGTTTTATTGTTTGAAACCCCAATTTCATAAATTAGGGTTCATGGGAAAATTAGGGTTTATGGGAAAATTTGGGGGAACTATAACAAATGTGTGATTCCGGTTGAATATTTGTAGGAACTTACTGCGCGGAAGGTTGTTCGTCTAAAAAAAATCCTCACTTCAACCCCAGCTTAAGGTTTGATACCATTTCATTGTGGTTGTTCTTTTTAAATTCTAAAAATGCATTTAATTTAGCAGGTATTCATGCACATATCATGGTGTATTAACCATACTTTGTTAAATTGTGCTTATATGGTTGCGCTTATAAAATGTATGCCATTATGATATGTTTCCTCTTCATGGGAAAAACCAATTGAAGGTGTATTACATGTTATATGCTTGAATGGATTTGTGATATTGATAATTGGTGGTTGTCAGATGGAGCCATGGAGGAAAAAAATGATATTAGTGTTGTTTCAACTTGTTCTTTTGCGTGCTTATGTGTTTTTGTTCCTGCATTTGGTGCATCTTCATGAGTCGAGGATTGGTTACGTGCGTCAGACGAGAATTCGTTACATCTTATTGAAAAAGATGAACAAATTGAGAAATATCAAAATCAAATAACAGTAGCAAGTGATTCAACCTGTATAGCACAAGTAAGAATGAATAGAAACTGTTTTATGAGGTTGCGTTGGTTATTGAGAGAGGTTGGTGGGTTGGGCGACGAGAAGCTCGTTAGTGTCTTTGAACAAGTTACAATATTCTTAAAGGTATTGGCTCACCATAACACAAACTGCGATATATCAATGAACTGAAAGTGCTCCAGTCAAACTGTCGGACTCTGGACGCTGTATTGAAGTGCAAAAATCTAATGTTGGTGCAGCCAGTACCAATCTCGGAGGAGAATGGTAATTGTTACGAGCCATGGACGTATTTCACGGTATAACAATCTGTCTTGATGTCCATCTATTAGGATCTACTAAACATTTCATCAATATTAATTTGAATTACTTTTTAGGGTTGTCTTGGAGCATTGGATGGAATGATAATAGACGCCATGGTGCCTACTGCAGATCAAATAAAATACCAATCTTGTAAAGGAAAGATTCAAACAAACGTATTGGCAGTTTGTGATATCGAGATGCAATATGTTTATCTTCTCTACGTGTGGGAAGGATCTGCATCTGATGGTAGGGTGCTACATGATGCTCTCTTTAGGCCTCCTCCACATGGATTCCGAGTTCCACAAGGTTTGTTTCTTGAGACCATTTAGGCTTGAAATTATTCTATTTACTTTTTTATGGTAATATTGATATTTAACATTTTCACACTAAATATATGTAACTACTACCTGGTGGACGCTGGGTACGCTAACTGCGATGGCTTCCTAGCCCCGTATAGAGGCCGTAGGTACCACTTGAAAGAATGGGGGGACGGTTGCATTGTGCCACAAGATCATGATGGGCTGTTTAACATGAGGCACGCTAGAGCATGTAGCATAACCGAGAGATTTTTGCTAAGTTAAAGAATATGTAGAAGATATTGAAAAGGCAATCGCAATACCCTTTGAATATACAAGACATATGTGTTATGGCGGGAGCTCTCCTTAACAATTTCATCAAACAGCATATGACTTACGATCCTAAAGCAAGTTCATCAAATTCAAATGATGAGGACGACGAAGAGGATGATTCTGACCCTCCTAAAGACTTCGTGGAGGGTCTACAAAATTCTTCAACTTGGGCCAATTTTAGAGATGAAATTGCAGTGCGCATGTGGAACGGTTGGTGAGCATATGGCCATTTTAACGAATGAAAACTTATGAACAACTTTTATTGTGTTATACTCATTTGGATTTTATGCCTGTTGTGTTTTATAGTTGTTTGCGATTGAATTTGAGATTCACTGTGTGTAGTGCATGTCCCTCTGATAACAGGGGTTTCTTAATTGAGTATGTTTGTGTTGTAACGATGAAGAATCAATGTGTTTGGGATATTTGGTTGTGAAAGTGATGTTCATTTCCCTTTGGATATTCATTGAAGATGTGGAACTTTTGTTGTGAAACTAGGTTCATCTTGATTAGGGCATGCTCTAATGGCTGTTCTGAAAGACCAAAAATGAAGGGGGCTGAAGATCAACAACTACTTCAGGGCTGGCTACTTAGAGAAGTTGGAAAAAGCAATAAAGGAAGTACTACCAGATACCGACCTTAAGGCAACCCCGCAAATCAAGTCCAAGATGACTGTTTGGAAAAAGACTTACCATCATCTGTACCAAATGTTTGAAGTGAGCGATGGAGGAGCATGGCTGAACGAATTGACTAAGACTATTGAGTTTGAAACTGATGGTTGGATGAGGGACTATATAAAGGTAGCACCATTTTTTTATATCAGTGTATCTGTTACACTATTTTCCTATGGTGTATGAAAGTTAACTAACACATACAACATAAAATTGTAGGTACACCCATAATGTGAAATTTATGTTAACATGCCATTTAGGTTCTACGATGACTGGGTTGAGATCTTTGGAAAGGACAGGGCAACCGAGAATGGGGCTGAGGACATCAGCGCTGCAACTGAGGATGTCAACAATAATCAAGGTCATAGAACATCAAGTTATCAAACTGGACCTGGAGGGACTGGAAGCTCCCACACAGATTACATCTATGTGGATATTGACATGGATGGAGGTGGGGCTGAAAGTCATGAACCTTCCAAGTCTAGTCCTTCAAGGTTATCTCCTGGTTCATCTAAGTCATCTCCTAGAGGCATGTCCACGCCCAAGCATCTCTTGAAGAGGATAAAGAAGGAGAAGGGTCTAAATAGAGTAAGGAAAGAATCAGGGGCGACTAGTTCTGCCGCATTAACTCCTCCACCCTATGTCGACTACTTTATGAGTAAGTTAGGCGGTGTTGTTGAGAGGATCGCAAAATTGGTAGTGCAACTACTTGTGGTGGAGGAAGATCCCGCATTAATCTAGCGTAAAGGGCTATTTGCAATGATGGAGGAAGTGGAAGGTCTGGGGGAAGATGAGAGGATTGAAATGTTGCACAAGCTTGCTCACTCAAAGGAGGATGCTAATGCCTTTACAGGGTTGCCACCAAATGCACGTTTTGGATATATTAAGGTTTGTTTGCATTAGTTATACTTATCCATTCTTATTTGCCTACCTTTGAAAGCATTGAGTGATTCAGCTTATTCTCCCTTACACTGGCATCCAGATTTATTACATGAGAATAGCAGATCATAGTAAAAGAGTAGCCAGTTCAAATCCATGAAATTTACCCAACAAGGCGTAAAACTCGGTCGATTTCTCGGACGAAAAAGACATTGAGCTCATGTTGCCACAATTTCCCTTTGTTTTCCCCATGTGTTTATTTTTTATCTGAACAACCTTGCTTTGATCAGCATCTGTTGCTAAGCAGCTGTTCGGGGCTACACCGGATGAGGTTCAATTGAAAATCGTGGAGGTGATCCCCTTGTTCCTATTTTCAGCATGTACATTAGTAACCATATCACACAAATATTGAAAGAATGTAATTAACAGTTATTAAACCTACTCATTAAATCAATTATCTCTGCAGTTCTTCGTAATGGCTTGCTTATAGAAGTTTTGCGGATCACAGTAGCTTCAATTGTTGGTTTGCCGAAAATGGTTGCCATATCCCACCATGTAAATTCGCCCCTTTCTTTATAACAGTGACCCCATCTATGTATCTTATCACGCAACCACGCTCAGAGTTCTTTCAACAATCGAAGATAATGCAAATGTCTAGTAAAAAGCCAAAAAAGAATACCTCACAAATGAAGTCCCACAGATCATCATGCATGTGGATCGTATTGTCATTGAGATCCCAAGTAGCCGAATCCAATGCCAGTATAGTCCTAAAACACAAATGACACTTGGCCAACCGTTCGAACCGATACAAAATTTCATCGCTGGTGAAATTTTGCTGCTTTGTGAAGTTAATGTAGTCGGTAGTGTTGTTCAAGATCATTTACAGAAATCTACAGTTATCCAGGGAAATACAACCAGTTGGTGCTGCTACCTCAGCCTTTAGTAGCACTATCAGTAAGCGATCTAGGTCCTCGTCCCATTCAGGTCCGCAGAAAGTAGTTGCTTGAAGTGCAGTGAGGTGGTCTAAATTAGCCATTGGAAGATAATACTGGGAATGAACATTATGGCTAAGGCAACTTCAATAAATAAGAGGATATGTACAATTAAATGTGCAGTAAAAGAGTCACGGTTCCGCACACTTGGTTTTTTTTTTCAACAAAGCATTCAACAAAGCAAAAACAAAATGGAAGAGCCACTAAATATAATCACAAGAAAGTACACATGAGCGTTCTATGAAATCAACTTTTTAGATACTTGGATCATGTCACCGAAGTCCTCTCACATGAACACTTTTTTGAGCCAAAATTTAAGAGACCTGCCAATTTGCGATTTACATCAACTTAAGTCACTAAACATAAACCATGTTTAGGGATAGTGTATAGTGAATCCCTTACTCAAAATAAACCAGCAATAATTCACGAAATAAATATTATTCCCAACAACACAAAAAGTACTTAAACATGCAATCATTCAAGTGAGGTAAACATATGTGTAATCCTTAGTGGCAGACCCCATATCACTAGTTCCAACATAACTGTGGCTTGGGAATTGGTTTTCTAGATGCTCTCATTCTTCACGGGGTGGTGGTGGTAGTTCGATCGGTTGTTCGATTATACAAATCTTCTCCTCAGGTAGTAAGGCAACACTCAACGTCTTGAAAACAGCGTAATACAGATCATCATATGAGAATCCTTTCAATAGAAAGTGACGATGAATGAGGTTCTTCTTAAAGTATGCAAAGAAACATTGGCTAGAGTTTGAGGAATCTTATTAAAGCTTAACTAAACAATCATTCTATGCATTATACCTTTTTCTTAAGATGATTGTATGATGGGCCAATGGTGACCAAATGCTTTGAGTCGGGGTCAAAGTTAACACCAGGCAAAGTAACAAATTTTTCGAACAACTCAAACCGTCGTCGTAGAGCCGCAACCTTCTTCCTAACTTCCAAAATGGTGTACCGCTCATCCCCAAGAGCCCATTTATTCCTGCCTAGAGACACTTGAATGATAGCATTCTCCATTTGTAGTGGATTAGAGAGGTCCATGTGATCACCTAATCCTTTGAGAAACAATAAAACACCCAAATCTCCATCATTTCCTAAGTCAGCCTTTGTTAGAACCCTATCATCAACATTATGAAAATAACTAGGAGTTCTCCTTGCCAATGGACCCACATGCTCAACAGATTGACTCTCCGCACTATGTGTTTCTTCGTGGACATTGTGATACAATGGTTGCATGGTAGAGGTGGGTGGTCGGTTAGCACTCTGTGAGTTGTGGTGCAAGTTCGAATTAAAGAACCTCTGGATATGAGCGTTTTTTCGTAGGCTAAGATGATCCTCCCAAATAAATAAATAGGGGTGATCACGGTATGCAGGACATTTGTAGTAAAAACAGCCAGATCTGGATGAATTTCTGCTAGCCCTTAGATAGAGCATCGAACCTTGCCCACAGGTACACAGCACAACATAGGGGTCGGCCATCTACATTGGACCAATTGAGAATATATCTAGTCAACCTCGAATACTTATATTTTTTTTTCAAATGACATTACAATTCCAAATTATGTATATATTAGTTGAACAAAACAAACACCTTTTCCTTATCCTAAAACCTAAACAGTAGACTAGTACAACAACAAGACTCAACCATTAGTTGGCAGATTAAATTAATCGAAGTTTTCAATGGTAGTTTCAAACCCAGAACTCAAAAATTAATTGGGGTTCATGTAAGATGGCATACAAATGAAAGTTAGTTACTGCAGTTACGTAGCGGTTAATTGACACAATAGGTGATGGAATCTGACAACATCTAAATTCAAAGCAAATTTTACTGACGGGAAAAAGATATTACCAATTCAGAAGGAGGAGTTGTTATTGTACGTGGATTTAGACCCGATCTCGCAAGCAAGAAGTTCGGTCCTTTGTGTCTAGGGTTTCACTGGAACTAAATTAGGTTTTAAATTAGGGGAAATGGGTAGATGAAAAGGACAAATAAAGTAACTCGTAAGAGAGGCATTATTGTCAAATTAGATCATTTTAGATGAGTTACACATTATCCTATGAACCGAAGGGGTTATTAAACACAGTTATTAAATAATAACTGCCCAAATTTCCATAACCAAACAAGTTATAATACTTTAGTTACTACGGTCTTCGCTGATTTTGCTGACTTTTAGTAACTACTCGAATTAAGTGAAACAAACTAATAACGAAAACAAACGCCCCCTTAGTGATTGGTTCTTTTGGCCTATACTTAGTCTAAATGGCATTATATAAACCATAGTTGTTAAAGGCGTCATGCATAAGTGAGACATTTTTTCATAGTTAGAGGCGAGGCGTAAGCTCTGAGGCGTGGGGCATAAGTCCAATAAATATTTTCATTTTAATTTAATAAGTATAATATTATGAATAAGTAAATAAAAATGCAACAAAAATGAAAAAGGAAAAATAACAACAAGAACAAAAACTTAGATAACCTTGAGAGTATTCACAATATATTTTATTTTTTGCGACGTGTACATCCAATATATGCGCAAGACCGTGTACCTTTTGGGCCTTGGGCACCACACCCCATCATTTGGGGAGTGTTCCCCACAAAGTTTATGCCCTAATTGATCGCCCCAGGGCGTTTTCAACCCAATTTTACTCAGGACGCTCCTCTGGTGCACCTTTCACAATAGGTGCACCTTTCACAACAGAGTTATAAACTATGATCGTAACAGGTTTAATTCAAAAAAATAAAAATAGTTTAAATTCAAGGCAAGAGTTGGACTCTTTCTCTTTTTAAAGATATTTTCCCCACTGGGTGATTAGGGTTTAATTGGCAATCGTTTCCCAAAATGCAACGACTAACTCTTAAGTAGCAATACAAATATTAAGAATGGCAAACCAAAAGAATGTTTTGAACTCTTGGAACAAAACATAAAGAAATTCGAGAATGTATTGAATGAATGAAAAATGAAGAAGTAGGGGTCTATTTGTAGATTTCAATGTTGGCCTAGTGATTGACTGGACGGACACACCATTTCCACGTCACGACACTCCCACCAGATTTCACACCATTTTGGGCTGACTGTGCACTCATTCGTGTGAAAGGTGGTTATTTTCTACTGATGGGGTGTGTAGGAGACTGTTCGTTGACTAGATTTTCCCACAATATTTTTAGCTTACTAGACACACTGATTCCGAAGATTTTTACGCCTCATTACATTCTTTTCATTATTTAATTTTTCAGAAATCAATTTTGAACCATTAATTAATTATTTAATTGATTTTGGTCCAAAAAAATCAGTATTTGAGAGGGAAAGTCCAAGTCTAAGCTCAAGCCCAAGACGCGCGTGTAGACTATGAAGCAAGACCCATAGTATCTATGTCTTCTCCCCTTTAAAGATACGTTGTACCCCAAATGGTCCATATCCATGTCCAAAAGAACCAACAAATAAGGTGTACAGTTTTAGCTCTAACTTTTCACATGGGATGGTGACTTTTCACCTTATCGTTAATTTCCTTTTCTTTCTTTAAGATAACTGATAAGTGATTATTTTTAGCGATTTGAGTACCTGATTTCTTGTACTTTTAATTTTTCTTTGTAGCATTTTTATAGGTTTTAGTCTTATTTTGTTATTTTACACTTTGTAATCAAGTCGGAGCAAAACAAGCAATATTTGAGGAAATGGGCATGAAATAGCACAAAGATGAATGAGAAGCATTTTGGCAAAGGTTAAGAGCGGTTTCAGACCATAACCTAGCCAATATACTATATGAAATAAGGTAGCGCATCAGCAGAAGTGACCGGATTGCATGCATGATTGTAGCAGAAGAGGCACGACAAGGCCACAACCCGCGCGGCTCATGCGGATCGGGCAGTAGGTCGTGCGACTAGTGGAACATGATGCGCCACACTATCGATTGTCCAGAGACCTGCGCTACAGTGGAAGAACATGTGCGGCTCAACTTGACACGAGACTTAGAGAAGTGGGTCGACTTGTTATTAAACTTTAGAGCTGCAACTTACGGGCCTAAGACTATCATACAAGATATCGTCCAGCAGCTAAGGCATCGCATTCAACACCATACTCAACCATCTTGAGATTATTCTACATCAAAATTCCACCGTTCGAAGCACTGCGATCATTTTTGATGGAGAAAGGTGATCAAAATGAGCAATCCATCAATTGAAGGAAGGCCACGAAGAGTCAAAAGGGAAAGACACGTCGAAATCTCATCGAAATCAAGAGTTTAATCTTCTTTATTGCACAACTGTATGATGAATTATTGTTATGAAACCTTCATGAGTAGCTAAATCTCCTAGTGTATGGGATAGATGTAGTTATCGCAAATAATGCACCTTGAACCTATGTTTTGATTAATGGATTTTTTTTTATTTGTCATCTCTTACGTTAACCATTTTTCAAAAAATGTCATCTATGTTGACATTTAACTGAAAATGTCTTATATGCTAGCATAGTTTTCATTTTCCATCATTCTCCGCTGGAATCCGATGGACTTAATGAAAATCTATCATTGGACGTCCTATATGTTGGCATAATTTTCATTTTTTGTCCTTCTCCACCGGACTCCGGCGGAGAAGGACAAAAAATAAAAATTATGCCAACATATAAGACATTTTTTGCTAAATGTCAACATAGAGGACCTTCTTTGAAAAGTGGTTAACATAAAGAATGTCAAATAAGAAATTTCATTTGATTAATTCTATTAAAAAATTATTTTGTTGGATGTTATTTGTTGTTATGCTACTTGGTATCTTTGGCAACGTGTTGCTTTGATTCAGGGTATTGATGTTGAATTACCTTGTATTATATTGAATTATGTATAGGATAATGTGAATGCAACACTAGCATGGTAGATCAAGCAAATAAATCTCTAGACCTTTAGCTCTAGCGTCTACCGAGGAATCCATGTTATAATTATCATCTCTAACTTTCTTTTAAAACTCTATATGAATCATTGACACGCTGAGCTTCTCGAGAGTGGAAAGCGCTTAACAGCCTGACATTATCATGAGTTAAAGTGTTCTTTATGTGATACGGGAATGCGCTTAATTTATCACGCCAATTGTGAGAACAAAACAAGAATGAATAGAAAGATGCTCGAGAGAGAGGAATCATTAGTATTTTGTCTATGACACATTTTCCTTAGTCTGTTCTACAGCCCAACCAGTCAATCAATCAATTAAATTCTATCTTTGTCTTTACTTTCTTAGCTTTAGTCGTAGTTTAATTAGTTCTTTCTATTTTCAAATTATTCAAAGCATTGTTTCACTAATTCACGACAATTCAGATTGCTAGCCCAAGATACATACTCTCGAGGGATACGATACTTGGTTTATAAATCTAACTTACCATTTTATTATTACTTGAGTCTTACACTTGCGAATTTGTGTATTAATTGACTATTGCATAAAGTAGCAACACTCAATATACGCATCAATAACTTATTTCAACTAGCTAAATTTAGCATTTAATTTCTCATTCATCCCAAGTTAGTCTTGAGTAATTAAATACACCATGTTCATCTATATTAAACGTTGATTTCGTTAAGTTAACGAAATTTCAATTTCATAAAAAGGAACCTATTAAAATAAATTCTCAAATAATTAGAAAAACCCATATTTTCCCGACAATCCCCTACGTGAATGAAAATTAATGTATATGCTCGAGAGAGCTCAGGCAGAAGGCTTATTGCATTAGGAAATGTAGATTTTAGCTTTGAACCTTCTTTAGTGGAATACATCAGATGTACTTAGTTTATTAGTGAACTTGATGTCTTGAACCGTTCCGCTATTTTTGTAAACCAAGACAGATGTATCCACACAGTAACTCTCCTATCAGTTTTTGATTCTCATGGTTTTGTCTGTTTTGGCCCTGGACAACTCTTGGGTTCATAAGGCTTTTCTTATGAAGCGGCTAAACTTCACACTTACGTAGGTGATCTTCTATAAAAAGTATCATGTCATATTATGCTTAATTGATCTTAGGATCATTAAAACTTAAATTTAACCTTATTCATTCTACAGGTAGCACATTTATCGTACACGAGAATGAGCCAAAGTTAGCTCCAAAGTGCTATTTTTGAATCCTTACAATTTCGTTTTCCCATTGAACCGAGATCTTGAGTTCTCTAGTCAACATGGTTGGGTTCCATCATAAAGATTCTTTATTGTTGGATTTATACACATTCCCCTAGATAAGTTGTATGTTTGATCTCTAGGTAGGCATTTATTCAACGAATTCGATAAATTTTCTTTTAATTTTACATAATGAATGGAAATGACACCATTAGAGACCAACTTCCTTATGGTATTATATCTACGACGTATATGTCCAGACTTACCATTATTCATGCGCTTTGTGCCCTTCCGATAGCTGATTGGTTGTAAAATGTAACATAATCGCACGCATCAGCTTGTTCCAACAAAGAATGTCCTAAAAACGGTGACGAAGCCATTCTACTTCTTCACCAGCTTTAACCAAGGCAATAAACTCGAATTCTACCGTGGAACGAGTTATACATGTTTTTTAGGACTTCCAGAACATAGCTCCACCTTCAATGGTGAAGACATAACCACTGGTGAAATCAGTGTCCTTCGTATCTAATATCCAGTTATTATCATTGTATCCTTGTAATACGGGTGGATATCTATTATAATATAATTCATAACCTAAGGTGCGCTTTAGATACCTTAGTATTCTAATTAACGTCTTGCAATGATATTTGTTTCAATTACTAGTAAATCTACTCAATTTATTAGTTGCGTATGAAATATCCGGACGAGTGCAGTTCATGATATACATGAGAGAGCATATTATCCTCACATATTCTATTTTCTCCATGATTTTTCCTAAGTGTAGACTCAAGTCTACTGACATCTTAGCTGGAGAACTGTCATATACATTGTACTTCTTGAGCACTGTCTCAATAAAGTAAGTTGTGAAAGCATGATCTCATTTAATGTATGTTAACAGGATGATAATTCACCTGCTTGAAATAAACAATGAATCAATTACTGGAATTACCAAATATATTATTATATGATTATGCGACCTGCCTCCACGATACAGGTATCACGCCTCAAATATCCCTCGGAGCACATCTCCAACATAACAAATACTGGAGCAAAAGCAACAGGAGGAATACGAGACCAAGGCAGAGTCTCACAGACTAACTGCTATCGGAACTCCTTCAGTATTGGGCAAATACTCCGTCCCACTCATGTTGCTTCTCCAAGAAAAATGAACTCTCGGAAAGAATGAGCTAAAGAGACCAATCTATCAAAGCCCACTGGAGCCATCGGAAACCAACAGAGTCCCAGAACCTTGACAAAAACCCTTCCTTGCTATACACTCCAAACACGAAAGCTCTCGGAACACTACTTTCGATGACCAGCCCAGAAGTCAGAACTTTACAGTAACTCAACAACTACAGAACAATTCTCTCCGGACACTCGGAGAAAGAAAACACCTACCAAAGATAGCTCAAAACTTCTCAGAGATCAACCATGAACGAACACCCCTCGGAGAATCCCCTGAAGCCAACACCCCGGAATACACACCTCTCGGAGAAGCACTATCACCAAGAGAACACTCAAACTCAGCCCTCGAGTCTCCCTTTGACGTAATGAACTCTCGGAAGCCAAGAAGACAGTCTACACTGTATCCTAAAAAAGACCAAAGCCCTCGGAAGAAGGAAAGATACAGTCAGCACTCAAGACAAACACGTTATCTTATTGGTTGAATAAACATTGTAACACGTGTGAACACCACCACATGCATAACGACACCTGTAAAAGCATGCACTATGACACCTGCCCTTACCAAAATCTATATAAAGGGGAGAGACGGAGAGGAGAAAAAGGAGGATCAACTCGGAAAAGAGAGTGGAATATAGTTAATAAAAGGAAGGAAGGTCCTTGTCAATTTTTCTCTCTTGTTAGCATAGCATTTAGTTTCTGAACCACGGGCAAAGGCGTTCCAACTCAAATAAATAATTCAGTTAATAGGAAATAATTCAAAACCCGTTAACAAAATGGCGCCGTCTGTGGGAACTACTATTGAATTTTTGAGCAAGCCCGAGGAGACCGCTGCCACAACTAAAAAGGAAAGCAGGTGCTACAGCAATGAGACAATACGCGTCGAACATAAGTATCCTTATTTTAGTATAGTTCGGGTCAGATTTGGGCTACCTTTGTGAAAAATCATAGGATTCTATAATTTACGCTTTAAATACTTGAAGAGAAGAGAGAAGGGTATGAACAATTCTACTAGGAATGACTCTTTCAAAGAACGTGAAAATACTCACTAAACTCTAAGCATCTATGCATACTTACGACCATTTTCTCGAACGATTGAATTAAGATTGAGCTGCCTAAAGCATACTGTAATAGGCTACGAGGGCATGTCAGTGGATACTCCTATTTAGGAAAGTATATTCCCCCAAACTTGCACTGCAAATAGACACGCTATGCTAAGAAAGTTGCTTGGCCAGTAAGAATGGGATGCTCTCTCATTTCTGTAAACTCAATCTCAAAGTTCTACGATTAAAGGAAAGGAACCAAGTATCCATAATATGTTGAAAAGTTGTGTGACTATGAACACGGGAAAAAAGCTTTGTTCCAAATGAGAAATGTTTCATTCCAAATAAAACTAAGTACCATTACATAAAAATATAAAAAGTACAATGATAGAAAAACAAATTAAAAACCCCTAAGGCTGGGGGGTTGAGTACTCGAAGAATCAGGGGTTGGCTCGGTGGTAGGAGGAGTAGGAGCACCCGTAGGAGGAGGAACACCAGAGGAGGTAGCCTGGACCCCAACTTGGAGAGGGGAGTGCGCTGAGGACCGCAGAAGGATAGCAGTAAAAGGCACCCGAGTCGGGGAAGAGGAGGAGGGAGGAAGTCGGGAGCTACTCTTTTTGAAGAGGTCGTAGGCTTCCTCCAAAGTTGGCCTCTTCATCTCCGCGATATTAACCACCCGCGGGTCTAAGTTGGGAGCCACCTTGTTTTGTACTTGCCCGAAGCACTGGAGGAATCCCCACATAGCAGATCCTGCTAAGTATCCTTGGTGCTTACTGATATACAGCTCATTCACGTAAGCGGTGGCATCCTCTCGAGCCTGCTTGACCGCAGCATCCACCCTTTGCTGCACTTCCTCTGAAGTGACACCCCCCGAGATCGTGGCCTGTGCCAGCTTCTCGTTGAGAGTGTCCACCTGGCCCAGTGCCTCCGACAGATGTTTCTCCAACTCTTTCTGCTTGGCCTCCCAAGCAACGTTTTCCCCCTCAAAGGAGGTCACCTTGTCCTTCAGCACGACCCCGGAAGCCTCCATCTCATTTACAGAAGAGAGGAGCTGCTTATTCTCCCCCCTCAGGTCTTGGTTGTGTTGTGCGACCTTGGCAAAAGCCTCCTCATATTTCCCCACTTTCTCTAGCAGACTCTTGTTCTCCGCCTCCAGCTTCCGAGACTTCTCTTCAGCTATGCTTGTCAGCTTCTGCAGCTTCTCGACCTCGAGTAACAGAAGAGGAAGCATTTTAGGTGCCTAAGAAAGCAAAACAAAAGAATAAAGATCCCGATAAAGGATCTTAAGTCAATTAGTTAAATAAAAACTTACCAGCATGGCCACATTGTTGACACAAGCTCGGGCAAATTCACACCCGTCTGCTGGCAAGGAATTGGCAGCTGTGAGGTATCGAGTCACCGTCTCGAGCGCCTCCTGGTCATCTTCAGAGTTAGGCTCTCGTCCTGGAACGGGAGCATTAGAAGACGAGGCCTCCCTGAAGGTGCCACCCCCGGCAGTGGAACATGGGTGACTACAGGGCTATCGGACTGGATAGCCACGAAAGGTCTCGGAGAAGGAGCACTCGTAAGCGGGGGACCCGCGGCCAAAATCTCGTCCAGCAAACTCATGGTATCGAATGCTGGAGGGAGAGCAAGATCTGCAGGAAGTGATCCCCCTTCCAAACTAAAAAAAATCTTCATCTCCTACATAATCAGAAATTTATTTAAATATCCTTTTGCCTACCTAGAGCATACTCCTATACTACTAAAAGAAATACTATCTCTCTACTGTTTAAAGATTAGAAACACGTACCCTTCGGAGGGGTCGCCAGCAGGGCGTAAGCAGAATCCCCGATAACTCCGAGGAAGAAGGAATCCTGATAACGCCAGGGGGTGGTAAAGTCATCCCCTTTATCCCAACTTCCTCCTCTTCAACTCCTATGACAAATGCCCTCGTCAGGCTTGCGTTGGCGGAGGTAACACCTACCCCTACTTCATCCGGGGTATCGGAAGTCCCGCTGGACGACCGGGACGTAGCTGTAGCAACCTTTGAAGGGGTCCCCCCTTGCTCGTCCTCCGCAACTCCAAAAGTTCCACCCTCTCCTAGAGTAGATTTCCCCTTCTTGGTTGTTACGTCCTCATTCTCCACCATAAACGGACGCAAAACATTCACTGCAAAGACAGTTACGAGTTAGATAAGATATAAATAAAAACATGTACTAAACCACATACAGTACAAGGGAGAGGAAGACTTACCAAAAGTGTCAAAGAGCTCCTCGGGAATAGTCAATGGATTCTCGATTCTATCCACGGGAGCAATATGCCTCAATCCCGCGGTTCGGTAGAGGCGAACGAAATTCTTTGACTCCACGAGAGGCTTCGCAGAGAACACCGGTGAGAACACCAGTGTGTCGTCCATCACTCTGTCAGGAAAGGTAGGCACCCTCCAAGTCATGGGTATGTCCCACGTTCCTACAGCAGGAGAGATGAAGAAGAACTTTTTTTCCACGAACTGTGGGAGGTAACCATACCCTCGGCAATTCTGTCGTCCTTATCCCGATGAGTGAAACAATAGAAAGGACCCCCTCCCGGAGATTGTTTCAACTCGAAAACAGCAAAAAACCTGTCTCTCGTACACTTTATACCTCTCACGAGACACCAGAACACGAACAAAGCCAACGCCGTGAAAGAATTAGGGGCAAGCTGGCTTGGACAGAGATTGCAGTAATTGAAGATATCGCAGTAAAATGGCGGGGAAAAAAGAGCGCAGTCCCGCCTTTATCTGCGGGTAGTACACCATAAGGTGTCATGGCGGAGGAGCGTCACCCCGGTGGTGGGCCTCCGGCACCGTCACCTCCACATTACGGCCGGAAGCACCGTGTTCAAGAAAAAGGTTTTTAATTTCCTTCTCCGTGGCAGTGCTAACAGTATTCCCCACCTTCTGGGTAGCCCGCGGAGCGCTACCCTTGTCAGCCTTCCTCTTCAATTTCTTCGATTTTCCGGCACCACCACTGCCGCTCGCCCCCCACCGCTGCGGCACTCCTTTTCCGAGAACTTTGCAACCCTACCCCCGCTGCTCCTCCAGTACCGGAAGCAGATGATACCAAATTGGTGTTGGATTGTGACGCCATTAGAGAATTTTTAAGTTAAGAAAACACTTTTTCAGAAAAACTTTTGCAGAGAGAGAATATCCGTCTGAGCTCAAAATTTGCAAGTGATGATAATGGGCAAAAAAGAGGGTTTTTAAAACCCTACACCCACTAAGTGCCTTAAATTACCACTAAGCCCACCCACACCCCATGATTAAAAGTCGTGCTTAATATCACGTCTCCTCGGTTAACTATCACGTCTCCTCGGTTAACGGAAACGCAACGGTCAAACGCTTCGATTCCCGCACACATACATAAACATGGCATTAAAATCGCCATTAATTGCATTTAAATTACAGTTAATTAAATGCCATAACTTTAAATTATAATTAATGCCCCAATAATGACCTACGAGGGCACATTTTGGAATACGACGGGATCACTCGGAGAGAGTAATCATGATACTCCTCACCTTTTTAAAGGTAATGCCAAGAACGAGGGAAACGTCGAACAAAACATAAATGTCACTGACGAGTGTTTACGACATCCCTGAAGAGTTCTACGAGGCCTTG
Organism: Linaria vulgaris; assembly: GCA_948329865.1. NCBI lineage: Eukaryota > Viridiplantae > Streptophyta > Magnoliopsida > Lamiales > Plantaginaceae > Linaria > Linaria vulgaris. The sequence continues at coordinate 71,124,240 of OX415251.1, forward strand.
TGAAACATTCCCCGTATACTTGATAAAATGTACGATACCAGAACTCTCGTACCCTTTAAACTATTAAGTTTCTAGTGCAGTAATAATAACTAACTGCACTACAAACTTGGGGGGGGGGGGGGAGGGGGTTTGTTAACAGGATGATAATTCACCTGCTTGAAATAAACAATGAATCAATTACTGGAATTACCAAATATATTATTATATGATTATGCGACCTGCCTCCACGATACATGTATCACGCCTCAAATATCCCTCGGAGCACATCTCCAACACAACAAATACTGGAGCAAAAGCAACAGGAGGAATACGAGACCAAGGCAGAGTCTCACAGACTAACTGCTATCGGAACTCCTTCAGTATTGGGCAAATACTCCGTCCCACTCATGCTGCTTCTCCAAGAAAAATGAACTCTCGGAAAGAATGAGCTAAAGGGACCAATCTATCAAAGCCCACTGGAGCCATCGGAAACCAACATAGTCCCAGAACCTTGACAAAAAACCCTTCCTTGCTATACACTCAAAACACGAAAGCTCTCGGAACACTACTTTCGACGACCAGCCCAGAAGTCAGAACTTTACAGTAACTCAACAACTACAGAACAATTCTCTTCGGACACTCGGAGAAAGAAAACACCTACCAAAGATAGCTCAAAACCTCTCGGATATCAACCATGAACGAACACCCCTCGGAGAATCCCCTGAAGCCAACACCCCGAAATATACACCTCTCGGAGAAGCACTATCACCAAGAGAACACTCAAACTCAGCCCTCGAGTCTCCCTTTGACGTAATGAACTCTCGGAAGCCAAGAAGACAGTCTACACTGTATCCTAAAAAAGACCAAAGCCCTCGGAAGAAGGAAAGATACAGTCAGCACTCAAGACAAACACGTTATCTTATTGGTTGAATAAACATTGTAACACGTGTGAACACCACCACATGCATAACGACACCTGTAAAAGCATGCACTATGACACCTGCCCTTACCAAAATCTATATAAAGGGGAGAGACGGAGAGGAGAAAAAGGAGGATCAACTCGGAAAAGAGAGTGGAATATAGTTAATAAAAGGAAGGAAGGTCCTTGTCAATTTTTCTCTCTTGTTAGCATAGCATTTAGTTTCTGAACCACGGGCAAAGGCGTTCCAACCCAAATAAATAATTCAGTTAATAGGAAATAATTCAAAACCCGTTAACAATGTATAAGTGATTTTAATCCCTAATATGATATCAAAGACCTCTGTGTCTTTCATGTCTAAATATTTGGTCACCATTTTCTTTGTATTTATAATTGCATCATGATTACTTCAAATGCTTATCATATCATCGACATAAAAACACGAAATCACATAATCATTCTGTGTCTTTCATGTTTACGCATTTATTACACTTATTAATTCTAAAACTGATGTATCGGGCAGAAGTCATAAGGGAAGATGAAAACACAAAAGATCAAAGACTCGTTGATTCCACAGAATACTGAGAAAATTGATGAAAAACTAAGAAAACACTAAAGTTTATGGTTTTTTTATTCAATCAACAATTGACTACAATGGCTCAAAGATGACTAACTTATAAAGTGAAAACCCTAACTAAGAAGAATGCCAAAATTACAAAAGACTCTTAAAATAACTAAATAAAACATAAAACTCCGTTGGAAATAATAAACTGCATATTTGACATTCTAAACCTTTGAATTTGCCTAATATCACGCGGGGGTGAAGACTTTAGTTTTTACGTTTTGCTCTGGAGGTCGTTTCCACTTGGAAAAGTGGTAGTTTTTGTCAAAAATGGGCTCCATTGAGTTTTTGGTCAAACCTCGACTCGCTTGAACCTCGGGTTGGTCATTTTCGATCAAGAGATGCCCTCCATCATTCTCTCCTGGTTGAAAAAGATTCGGCCTCCAATCTGAATCGTGTTTAGTAACTAAGAACTTATAAGACAAAATATGATTAGTAACATAAAAAATATCGAAACCCTGAGGATGGACATCTTCAATTGTGGCAGCAACAACAGGAACGTGCTTCTTCTCTTCATCGACCACTGTCACACCTAGATTCTTCTTTTCTATCACAAAACATTCAAATCTATCGATTTTCTTGGGAACCTCGTACTTTTCCAACATCTTTTTTTGTTTCATTGGATTCTTTGTTGTGATCTTCTCGTCCACCCCCTCCATGAAAGCTTTTAATCTAGAAATCTTGAATTCATCCAATATCATCACCATCGCTATCATAAACAACATCATATGAAAATTCACAATCATCTTCATACTCACCATGAAAATTTAGAATATCACCTTGAAACCCTGATTCCCACTGCTTTTTCTCTAGATCATCTTGTATCCGATGAATTGGCGGATTTAATGGCTATTCTAGTAGTACAAATGGATTCTCCATGTAATCCGCAAACAATGGATCTCCAGGTGTCGGTGCGGGTCCAGGCTGTCGAGAAACCATCACCGTCATTTATCGCGTCAATAAGTGAATTTGTTGACATAACTTTGTGTGTTCATCACATCTATCTTCTTCTACCGGAACATCATGGACTTCAGGGTTTCTCCTTGCCGCCATGGTGAAAAAATGAACCTGGCTCTGATGCCAACTGATGTAGCGAGCGGAAGCCATAAGGAAAGATGAAAACATGAAAGATCAAGACTCATTGATTCCGCAGAATATCAAGAAAATTGATGAAAAACTGAGAAAGCACAAAAGTTTAGTTTTTTTTTTTAGTATTCAATCAACAACTGACTACAATGACTCAAATACGACTAACTTGAAAACCCTAACCAAAAAAAAGTCAAAATTACAAAAGACTCTTAAAATAACTAAATAAAACATAAAAATCTCGCTGGAAATAATAAACTGCATATTTAACCCTCTAAACCTTCGAATTTACCTAAAATCGTGTGGTATCTTTTCTCATAAAATCACTTAGAAAAGTAGCATCTTTTGTTAAAAACGGTCACCGTTGAGTTTCTGGTCAAACCTCGACTCGCTTGAACCTCAGGTTGGTTATTTTCGATCAAGAGATACCCATATTTCCGATCTCCATCAAAACCCATTTAACAGCATTGCTCTGTCGAATATTTCGTGCCACTGCATAGGTTCTTGCTTAAGCCCATACAATGACTTAATGAGTTTACATACATTTTCTTCTTTCCCGGAGCAACAAGCCCTTCAGGTTGTTCTATATAGATTTTTTCATCTAATTCACCATTTGGAAATGTTCTTTGACACCCATTTGATGTATTTCAAGACCTTTCATTGCAGTAATAGCAATGGGCACTCTAATAAATGTGACCATAGTCACATGTGAAAATTAGCTACCAATTTGACCTTGTAATTATCAATAGATCCATCTAGTTTATACTTTCTTTTCAGTATCTATTTGCAGCTCAAAGGTTTACTTACCTGGTGAGAGATTACCAAAGTCCCACGTGTTGTTGTGCAGAATAGATTATATCTCATCATTGATAGCGTCTTTCCATAAAGAAGCTCTTAGTGTCCTTGATTCGTTCTCTAACATATATGTTAGAAAATCAAGACCAAGTCTTTTAACTATTTTAGCCATTTTACTGTGTCTGGGTTCTTCATCTTCTTCATGATTTATCCCTTGCAAATGCTTAGGTTCTTTGAGATGAACTAGATTCTTTCATTTCTTTGCAAGAAATATATTTTCAAAGAATACTGCATTACTTGATTCAATGATCATATTCTCATTAATATCAGGAATTAAAGATTTATGTAATAAGAAGCGATAGGCACTACTGTTGTGGGCATATCCAATGAATATGCAGTCAACAGTCTTAGGTCCTATCTTAGGTTTAGGCACTTCTACCTTAACCAACATCCCCAAACTTCTAACTATTTATAGGAAGGTTTTCTACGTTTTCATAACTCAAAATGGAGTTCATTTCTACTTTTCTGAGATAATTTGTTTAGTATATGATTTGTTGAGAGGATTGCATCCGCCGAAAATTATGTTGTAAACCAGAAATAATCAACATGGCATTTGATGAGCATTTATTTAACGTTATTTGAGTACTTGCTCCTTGTGCTTTTGTATAAGTGTTGGTGCATATTGATTGGTTTTATTATGGTTTCGTGTTTTTATAAGATTTCGTAAGATAGTGCAAAATAATGCAAAAAGAGCCTAAATTGGACGTTTTTGGGAACATAGCTTCAAAATACAACGTTGCAATCAGGGAGAATCCAAAGAAGTCCATTGATTCAAATGCAATGAGACAAAGTTACAAGAAGAATAAAAGTTTGTGCTACATACCACTGGAAATCTATGGAAGTCGGTGTTCCAACACAACAAGCGGATCTTAATTCCGACATCTAAAACATAAGTTATAGCCAAATCCGTAAAGCCGTGCAGAGCAGACAAAACGCGATGCGGCCATGCGCGCGGAACGCCGCACGTAGCACGTAATGTAACTCGCGCATAAGCTAGGTCACCCAGATCAATGTTTTGATTTGAAAAGATAAATTGGTTACCAAACTTTAATTCTTTTAGATTGATCGCACTTAGGTTGTTGGATCCTTAGAAGGAGGCGAGGGAATTGCAGTTGTAATTAACGTTGCATCTAGAATTATGGTAATTCATTGAACACATGAACTTAGCATGCTGAAACTATCTATAAGGGAATAAGTGGTTGTTTATGAATCACATATTAAATAGTTACGAAACCAACTTCAAATGCGACTTCATCAATCTGATTAAATCTTGTTATTTATTTGTTTTAGTAGTTATAATCAAAACCTCTCTATTCATTTTTTGTTATTATTTGCTTTATTTGTTAGAACTAAAACCATCTTTTATAAAATCTATTTTCTTATTTGTTTTACTGTTCTCTATTAAGCGAACACAATAGATACACACTATCTGTGTGATCGATACATGGTTAGTAACTATACTTTCTATTTTTTTTTATTACTTGACTCGTATACTTGCGAACATGCGTATTAGAAGAATGTTTCTTATTAAATTTAGCACATAAAAATATGCATCAAGTTTTTGGCTCCGTTGTCAGGGAGTGACGGTGATTATAGTGTTTTATTAATAGACGTTAAACTTAACTGTTTTCCATCTCTATTTTTCAGTTGATCGAGTGCATTACCCGAGGTGGCATAAATCGGTTGTTTGCCTACAACTGCGAAAAAAATGAGCATTCAATGGAGGACGGAGGTTCCTTTGAGCTTAACTTTGAGAAGAAATTGTTAAACAATTTTCATGCGCTTCACTCTTAGCTTAATGGACTAAGAAGGGAAATATATGATGAAAAGGATGAAGTTGTTGTGATGGATAAATTCGAGCTGACCAAACTAGGGGACATCTACTCTCAAGTGAAGTACCAGATCGTTGTTATGAAACAAATGTACATGGAGAGAACATATTCTTAACCAATTTTTTTTGACGACCAAGCGTCTGATTTTTTTTTTCACTCAAGTCGTAATTTCCTTGATTAGAGAAAAGAAACATTCTTTTTGGATAAATATCATGATTGAAAGATTGGAAGAAGTCACTACTTGGCTTGCAGAATTATCTAACTATCAGTTGTCAGAAAATTAGAATGACGAACTTGCTGATTTAAAAGATTATTGAGTTCGAATGGCAGATAATATCAATCGGATGCAGCAAAATCATATAAAAAACAAAGGTAGGAAGAAAAAGAACGACTTAAGAAACCAAAAAAGTAAGAGGAGTGGGACTGAGGATGTGAAAAGAGTTGTAGAAGAAGTTGCCACAATAGAAGTCGTTGAATGTAAGGATGACACACAGAAAAAATAGTATGGAGAATGTTAGAGAAAAGAATACGCCAACGTGAAAGTTGGCAGTCTTTGTCCATATGGTGGGGCTTTTCATAGTTATGGCAGTTCCCCTTGAACTTATAGCCTTCTTCTTTTACTGGCCTCCACCGTTTCTCTGATTCTTCCTCTTCTTGTTGGAGTTGGGCTTGTACTCCACTACGTAAGCTCTAGCCTCCATTTTCATTTGTTTCGGCTTATCCTCAGACATCCAATTATTATCTTCAATCCAAAGTCTGACTATCAAGTATTCAAGACATGTACTTACGCTTGTGCTTGAAGAAGTTCTTGAAGTCCTTCCAGGACGGTGGAAGCTTCTCTATCATGGCAGCTACTTGGAAAGATTCGTAGAGTTTTATGTCATAGGCATCCAGATCACGCAAGATTAGTTGTAGCTCTTGAACCTAACTGATCACCGTCTTTGAGTTGTTCATCTTGAAGTCTAGAAATTTGCCGATGATGAACTTCTCAAACCAGCATATTTGGTTCTTTACTTCATGTCAAGGGACGCCCAAAGTTCTTTTGATGTCTCGATTGTACAATTCACGTTGTAGAGTGGATTTCCAATCTGTTAAGGTTGTAATTTCTGCACAAAAAGTCACTCTGACTCTAGGTGTCGAATGCATCTATTCGGAGGGGATCATACTCATCTTCTGGCACGGTAGGAGCACCCTCGGACAACATCCTTGATAGGTTCAAGGTCCTAAGATAAAGTAGCATTTTCTGTTGCCACCTTCTAAAATCAGTGCCGGAAAACTTCTCCAACTTTTCGCCGCTGTGAACAAGCAATTTGGTCACCATATATCATAAAATACATAAACAAAATATCATTTTAAATTGTTGATCGTAACAGATGTAATTTAGAAAAATAAAACAGAATTTAAAGTCGAGGAAAAAGTTAGATTCTTTCTCTTTTAAATGATATTTGCTTCGCTCGGTGCTTACAGTTTAATTGACAATAGTTGTACAAAATGCAACGACTAACTCTTAATATAATAGCACTATATTAAGAACGGCAAACCAAAAGAATTTTTTGAACTCTCGAAATAAAACATAAAGAAAGAAGATAATGTATTGAATGAATGAAAAATGAAGAAGTATAAGGTCTATTTATAGATTTTAAAAATTGGCCTAGGAGTGACTGGATGGACACATCATTTCTACGTCACAAATTTCCCGCCATATTTCACACCATTTTGGGCTAACTGTGCACCCATTCATGTGAAATGTGGTGATCTTTTCATCTTTTGTCGATGGGGGTATGTAGGTGATTGTTCGTTGACTAGATTTTCTCACCAGATTTAGCCTACTGGACACACCGATTTGACATATTCTTACACCTCATTACATTTAATTCATTATTTAATTTGTTGTAGATTAATTTTAAATAGTTAATTAATTACTTAATTAATTTTGGTAAAAAAATAAATAGTATTTGTTCCACGGTCCGTGCCCCCCGACCCCAACCGAGGCCGGGCTGGACAGACGGCGGCGACACATGTGTGGACTGTGAAGAAGGCTCATAACATCTATGTTTTCACCCTTTTAAAGACATGTGGTACCCAAATGGTCTAAACCCTTTTCCCAAACAAGCAAAAAATAAGGTGTACCATTTTAGCTCCAAATTTTCATGTCGAATTGTGACTTTTCACCTTCCCACCGATTCTTTTTCTTTCTTCAAGATAACTTATTTCAACTAGCTAACTTTATCATTTAATATCTCATTCATACCAAATTGGTTTTGAGTAGTTAAATACACTATGTTCATCTACATGAAACGTAGATTTTATTAAGCAAAAGAAATTCCAATTTCATTAAAAAGAATTTATTAAAGCAAATTATCAAATAATTGGAAAACCCCATTTTTTCCAACGTAAATTACATCAATACTCAATTTTTTTTCTTTCTTCTATATTGTTGTTCGAGTATTTCCTCTACTCATTTTCTAATTAATGAGGCTTTGTCTTACAAAAATAATAAAACGTGAAAGGGTGACAAAATTAATCTCACAGCCAAAACTTTTTAAGACATATATAAAGATTTACAAAAAAAATTCTATATAGGCAATGGTGCATGACCTCCTTTATTTGAAAGATATAGTGCTTTCTAGGGCGGTGCGTTTGGATAGAATCGATAGTAGCATTCATTTTTGCTCCTGGAAAAACAAGAATCAAAATTAAATTAAACTGGAACGATCCTATACGATCTAAATCTTTTGATCTTTTGATTATATTTTGATCCATTTTATTTTGAACTCTTATTTTAGTTTTAAAGAACAAATGTTATATACCATCTTTATTTTGCATATCTTATTTGCGAAAACCTGAATTAAATATAATTATTCGTTAGTGTTGCATTTAAAAGGGAAAACACTTTCTAGTGCTGGAAAAAGAGATATGATTAAATCTCTTATGAAGGCGATCTCTACTTTTTCTATGAGTTGCTTCCGTCTTCGTGATTCATTGATTAAGGAAATCGAAGTAATAATTAACATTTTTTGGTGGGGTGGGGTGGGGGGGGGGGGGGATCAAAATAAAATTCATTGGGTGGCATGGGAAACTATGTCGAAGCAAGGTGGAGGGGGGAATGGGATTCAAAAACTTAAAGGCGTTCAACATGGTGCTCCTTGCGAAACAAGTATAAAGAATCCTTCAATACTCTGAGAGTATTGTGAGCCGCCTCTATAAGGCTAAATACTTTTCGACGAGTTCGTTGTTTAAGGCATGAGTTGGAAGTACTCCATCATTCTCGTGTCAATGTTTTTGGGAGGCTATTCTGGTTATTGGAAGTGGTACTCGATGGAGAGTGGGGAATGGAGATCCAATCGCAGTTTAGGGGAATGTGTGGATTCCTCGGCCTATCTTCTTTCAACTCATAACGCCTAGAAACCCTGCCTCACTCTTTGCTAATGTCAGCTAGCTAATTGGTTGGGATACGGGATGGTGGGACTTTGAGAGATTGCGCAAGTTCTTATGGGACGAGGATGTGCAGGAAATTTTATCAATTACAGTAGGTGACGGCGATCGAGGATCAAAAGATATGGCACTACGAATGACATGACGGTTTCTCGATTAGGAGCGCGTATCACATTATCATGACAAATGGGTAGGTCCCACATAAGAAAGAGAGTGGATCTAGCTTGACTATTCACAAGATGTGGAATATTATTTGGCGAGTTCAATGCACGAACAATATTTAAAATATTCCTTTAGCGAGCCTGTATGAACATTTTGCCCACTCGAAGTAACTTGAAGAGACTGCATTTCACATGAGTAGGTCTATTGTGTGAGTTGCAATTATGGGATTGAACATATTCGGCATTGTCTCTTTGAGTGCCATGTTGCGAGACAAGCTTGGGCGTTAGCTAATTCTCTACTTTCTCTTATGATCCGGGATAACGAGAAGCTCATGGATTGAGTTCTTCGGGTATCTAAATCTAAAATGCATGCATATGTTAGTTTGGCGATCACATTGTGTTGTAGAATGTGGGGTAATAGAGACGATGTATTAACGGGCGACAAACTGAAGAGTCTGAAGGAAATTGCAGTGTTTGCTAGAATATATGTGCATGGATAGTTTGCGGCTACAATGGGTGATCCAAACAGTGAATGCGGGGGTCTTCGTGGTTGGGTTGCGTCTTCAGTAGGGTTTGTGAAAATTAGCTTTGACGAGGCATGTTTTGATAAGGATGAAGCGGTTTGTATTGGAGTTGTGGCGCGAAACTCGCAGAGTGACATCATTTCTGGGGTACAACAGAGAAAGGAGGCGACTTTTGCGCCCGTATGCATTGATGGATAACAACAATATGGGCAATCCGATTAACAATTGGGATGCATTGGTTGAAGGTAATTTTTGAGAGGGATTCTCTCAACGTGATCCATGATATTATATACCGTATACCGGGGGATGCGCTTCAAACACATATCATTGTAGATGTAATTTGTTAGCATATTAGTATATTTGTATGTTACTTGTCTTAAGGGTAGTTTAGTCCTTTTAGTCTTTTAGTTGTCTTGTATATATTCTTTCTCTTGTAAGCCCTATGTATTTTTTGATATTCATTGTTTTGTAATGTTCTTCTTTGTCTTGTAAGATTATGGCTTGTTTCATGAATGTTAACATGATTAGATTGTTGAATCTTCACGATGACCACTTCTTTAATTGGATTGGTAGAGAAGCGGACGGTGAGCCTCATAATCTTGCACGTAACGCGGTTGGCAATGTCGAGGGGCCAATACCACTTTTATTTGCTATTTTATAGTTTCTGAGTTTTAGATCTGTTTTGAGTGCCACTTTGGTTGCCACTCTGAGGTATTGATCTGTCTTGGGTGCCACTTTGAGTTTTAGATCTCTGCCTTAGGCGCCACTTTGAGTTTTAGATTTGTCTTGGGTGCCACTTTGGCTGCCACTTTGATGGCTTTTGATATGAATGAATGCATTGTTTCAAGAAAAAAAAAAGGTACTTCATTGGGTTATATTTATTTTATTATTAATTTTAATTTAACTTGATATATGACGTAGCGGAAGCTTATAGAAAAGATAAGAACGACACACGAAAATCAAAAGCTTGTTGATTCACGAAAAATACCAAGAAATTGATGTAAAAAGAGAGAAACTCTCAAAAACTTTATTCAATAATCAACTGAATGTCTTCTTAGGGTTTACATAGAATATATACCCTAAAAGCATAACTAAAAATAGGAAATAACGTTTTTTTTTTTCAAAAAATGAAAAATCGAAATAAAAGCATAAACTAAAAGTGTTACTCATAAGGAACACGCTCCAACAAGCGGAATGCAATTCCTAGTTCTAGAAATAAAGATATAACTAAAACAAAATTACTAAAAACGGCAAAAATGGCCTTTTCGAGGCCTAAACGAAGAAATTTGGCTAAAATTTGCTCTCTTAATGATCTTTAGATGATTACTATGGTTCGTTGGCCCGTTTCAGATAAAATTTGACTATTCGCACGTCAAAAACGGACCAAGCCAAAATCAGCCTCTCAACTTGGGATGATCCCGTTTCACCATAAACTCCAAGGCTTTGTTACAACGAGCCTTGGCTAGACGACGTCGTTTGCACGTGACAACTGAATTTCAGTTGCTTTTCCTTTTATTTTTAATATTTTGCATTTAGATTTAATTTTAATTGTTGTTGGAGCAAACAATATATGTTTAAAAGGGTCATGCACTGTACGTTTCTGGATATGAATAAAAAGTTAAAAACAATTCTTTCTTCTTCTCTAAGAAATCTTTCTTCGTTTATTCTTCTTCTTCTCAATTTATCGCTCAAATGTCGCTTAATTATGATCGCCCGACGACATTCATAACAATGGCATCAGAGCCATTCGATCCTCGGCCAGCAGTTCGTACCGTGGGTGGTTCCTTTCATCTCACGGAAGAGAACAGGCTTCTTTTCCAAGAAATGTAAGACAAGCTCGACAAGATGTTGCAAACTTTTGAGAGGCGAGAAAAATCCTTCAAGCCTGCAAAATCTCATGCTCAAATTGCGGCAGAATTGAGACAGCGTCGTCGTAAAGCTCGAGAAGTTGCAGCTGATGAACTGATCGATGATGCATTCAATGTGTATGATTTGTTCGATGAAAAGTCTGCTTTAGATGAGGATTTAGATGATGACTGAGGCTTATACAACTTGTTCGATGCACAATCGGATTTTGATGGCGATGAACTTAACGTATATAACCTGTTTGACGAAATGCCTCAAGATGAAAGGTCGGAGTTGGAAGATGATGCACTTAACGTGTACAACCTATTCGATGAAACGCCGCTGAACATAGTAGTTCGTGATGTTAGAGATGAGCTTGACAAAGTTTCATTTGGCATCTCTGAACTGTTTGAAAAAATGCTTCAAAAGAAAAACAGACTTGATGGTAATGTTTCTGACCTCCTAAATGAAGAATGGGAAGATGATTCATTCTGCATCTATCAACTGTTTGAAGAAATGCCCCAAAGAAAAATCGCAAAATATGTTGAGGTTTATGAAATATACCAGTTGTTCGATGAAATAACTGTGAAGGAAATGGCAGTGGAGAATTCACTCGGCAATCATATTGTGGTTAGACTTAATAACCAGATGATAAAACATGGAGGTAAACGACCTTTAGGCTATCCGCATTTGTTTGACCCCGGCGGATGTGTTGGTAAGGTTTACGACTCATTTTATGTCGGGATTGGACATCCTGAGCATTTGCATATTGGCGAATTGTTATGTTTCACTCTTGTGGATAACTGTACGAATTATGTTTAATCATTTTGTTTTGATGAGCTAACTGGTATCAATTCTGAGGACAAATGTGGGGGCAAAGATGAGGCAAAACGAATGTGTCGAATGATGCCCAAGAAAAACACAAGGGATTTTAGTAAAAAGCAAAGTGAAGAACATTGGTTAAATCAGACTTCATTTAGAAATTCTTCTAATTACTATGTTGAGGATATTGGCTTGATTATGGTTGATGTTGCTTCTTCTGGATATTTGAGGGTTGAAGAAGTGCTTTGCCAGAACCTTGAAGAGATGGGGGTCTGTGTCATTACCTATAGTTGCGGAATGTCACCTCCCCTTAATTATTATTATTATTATGAGCCGGATGGTGCTATTGAGAATGGAGCTACTGAAAACAGTGGCAGTGGTTCAACTCAATTTGGTATTGCAGTTGTCTTTTCCATACTGCAAAAGTGGTTCCTTAGATGCTGGGAGGAACTAGCAAATGAGAGAACTAAATTTGGCCGATGAGAGAAGTCACGAAAAAACTTGACAAAGATGATGATTTTCTGGGCGTAGCTAGTGAGTATTGTAGTCAGATATATAGGGGAACTATAGGTTGTTGCAGCTTGGATGAGTTAAGAGATTTGATAAGGTTCGACTGTCTACAAAATGTTCGCAAGAAGTGGGTGAATAGAAAGGCTTCCCGAGTATTGGTCTGGAGAATTAAAGAACTCAGTGCACGTGATACACAAATGAAGGCGTTTGAGAGCAGCGAAGTTGGTGGTTATGTTGTTTCAATCGTGCCAAATTCAGTTTCTGACTTGGAAATCACCTCATGCAATTGTGCAGACTCTCGGAGTTTTTCAAGATACTCAACTTACTGGTTTTATGATAAGAAAAAATGGGAGTATATAATTTATGTTGGGGAATCAGAATTGAAGAACGATATATTAGGCCAATGTCAGATTGCAAGCGATGTAATTAGTTCAAATCAAGCACATGTGCTAGAAGTAGACAATGATTTTCCACCGGTTGTGCTGCGAACTCGGTTCAAGATTGATGGTTTCTCTCAAGTCTTGAGGACAAGACTCTTAAAAGAAGGTAGTAGTGTCACTGCCCCTACATCACTCTCTTTTAGTATTGCTGCCAGGGACATGTTCTATGGTATTATCAAGTGTTATCGGCACAACAGAAGTGTGGTAATGAATGTCGTCCTTCATAGAACTTGTGACATCAGATCTGGTGCTTGCACCTGTATCTCTCATGAAGTGTGGGCGAATAAATCGGATCACCATAAGGCTCTCCTTGTTACAAATTTGATGAGATTTGTTTATTGCATAATTGATGCCAACGTGGAATTCGCAGTTGTTTCTCGGCTTGTCTACTGGAGGAACTTTATTACCGATATGTTCTCTATATTAGTTGGAAAGGTTTTTGCTACCATCGAACCACTTCAGTGAAAAGTTAGTGTGTTGACCGAGATAGATGGATACTTACGGCGTGGGAAGGCATCTGCTCATGTGAACAAAACAGAACCAAATTATGTGACTTCTAATTTCTATGCTTGTGTGATGTACCACTAAGAGTGGAACAAAAGTTTATGATGCTTGTGGAATAGCCACTAACCAGGACATTTACTCCTCAGCCTTATGTAGGGAAGAAATATTGAGAGGCCACTTATGCAATTTGGTTAGATATTCCCTGAACACAGAAATGCAGTGCAAATATTTGAATCTTAGGGGCACTTTCAGATGAAAAATGAGTGCTTTCAGAACACTTGTTTATATGCTTCAGTGCCTTTTGAAGATAATTAGAGGCTTGAGGTCAAGCCTCATTGAAGGAGGAAGCAATGTTACAACGAGCCTTGGCTAGACGACGCCGTTTGCACGTGACAACTGAATTTCATTTGCTTTTCCTTTTATTTTTAATATTTTGCATTTAGATTTAATTTTAATTGTTGTGGGAGCAAACAATATATGTTTAAAAGGGTCATGCACTGTACGTTTCTGGATATGAATAAAAAGTTAAAAACAATTCTTTCTTCTTCTCTAAGAAATCCTTCTTCGTTTATTCTTCTTCTTCTCAATTTATCGCTCAAATGTCGCTTAATTATGATCGTCCGGCGGCATTCATAACACGCTTTCTCGACTGCATCAATATACTATTATATATTTATCTGAAAATAAGATAATTATGTGATTCGATCTGATTCTTAACCCATGAAATCGAGTATCGAATCAAAGAGACGTTGTATCGTAAGACGAAAATAAAAAAAAATTGAATCAAATACCCAATTCAATTTTTACCGAGTAAGTCGATCGATTTCAAACAATTCGATCCATTTCGCACACGCATTTTAGAACAGTTTGGAAATTTACTTATATCAGCAATCAATCACGTTTTTAAGGTGTCGAGTGGGCGCTTTCACTTGGTTTTGTTTCGTTAGTTTCTAGAAGTGTGCCAGCTGTGGCTTAGCACAAAATGCCAGAAAGTATTGAATATGGACCATTATTTGAATTGATGCCCCTGTGAAAAAAGAAACAGGCTTTGTGAACCAATAGAAAACAAATGCTTTAGTGAGTAGCATAGTTAGTTTTTGTTTTTTTTATAATAGTTAGTTTTTTTTTTTATAATAGTTAGTTTTTGTTGAGTTTGAGTAATTATCACCAACGATTCTTAATTTTTTTTCCTTTCAGTAGCATTCAAATTACAACTAGTTTTATAATTATTGTCCACAGCATCCTCATTCTGTGAAGTACTGTAGGAAACATCATATGTCACAAGACAAAGGAACTGCAACTTAAAAAAAAAAAAGCAATGGAACTGTACTTAATTAGTACCTAAAAAATGGGTAGAAAAGGGATTGTTGGATAATCATTTGAATAGGTTGTATCAAAAAAAGAAAAAGAAAAAGACAATCAATGACCAGGTAAAGTGCAACGTTTTGTTTAAAAAGGCTTTTCAGTTCCTATGTTTAGACTTTAGACTATGAATTATCCTTACAAAATAAAGTTCACCGAAGAAAGAACACCCTCCAGTCCACAGCTTTGAAAATCTATCCTTCTGTAATTACAATTTACAAATATCTCTTGAAAAGGACAGGAGGATTTTTTTTTTAGTATTACTATTATTTTTTATTTGAACATTTACAAACATGCTTCTGGTGATGGAGTCTGAATATTGCGAACACGCTTTTAGGGTTATTGTATAAACATTATGAATTAGGACAGCGACCTACCAAATATAAATGGCCACTCGTGTGCAGTAGCAAAATATACTAGATAATCAAATATTGTGCAGTCTTGACTATAGTAGGCGTCCTGGATTGCAGTATATATAACGAATTAAATAAACAAATTAGATTATTTATCCTTTTTTGTGTTTATGATTTATTCTTTTCTAAAATTGTATTGCTGCATATATAACTGAATGTTTTGACAAAATCGAAATAATTAACTCCCAAGGGTACAATATCTAATATGGGGAATGGGGATAAATATCATGTACGTTTTGCAAGATTCAGCAAGTACAATTCAAGTGGGAAGAAAAAGAAAAGAAAAGAAAAGAAAAGGTAGTATTATGTCCCAGAATCTTTCGAAATAGTTGAGGCAAGTTGAAGTTCTTCATTTCAATTTTCAACGTATAATAATTATCTTTTGAAATTGTTTAACAATATTAAGATTTGAATCTGTATACGAAGTACATCCTAAGAACGAGAATTAAGACAGAAGTACAGAACATAGGTCAAAACAAAAGGAAAAAGAAATTCTGTACCGTTTTGTGTATCATTGAGCATATATTTACATATATTATGTAACTTTCCACCGTACAATAATACAAAATACAACTAATAAAATATGGAGTATGGGACCAGACACAAAAGTAAAAGTTTAGAAAAGCGACAGTTGAGTTCGTGTGACAGAAAAAAAAAGTGAGTTTTCTATAAAGCTGATGATGAGAAGTGAAATAGCTCCCAAGAAAGTACCAAACAAAACATATCTCTCTTTTCTTTATTTACTTACTTTTGCCTTTCTCCATCTCTCTATTATTTTTATTATTTTATTTCTACACAAACACAGTTTGCAGAACTCAACTACTACTTACTATTTCTACACAGAACCCAAAGCTGGTATGTACTTGTCCCATTTTCCACTGTCTATTTAACACACAAACACACACAATCCCATATCAAGATATGCCATCCCATCCCAATAGCGTATATTTGGAGCTCTACCACTGAGATTCTTTTGTCATTTCCAACAACAAGAAAAATCCCTCCAAATCCCAAATGCTAAAAACTGTTCTTTTGAAGACTCTGAACCTTATCAGCCCTCTAAATTTTTCTTGCTGAAAGTGCTTTGTCTCAACTGTCTCATATCATAAAAAGGAAAGCACAAAAAAGATCTTTACTAGTGTAGCTCTATTAGTAGTTAGTATCTTTCTCTGGAAAAAAGTATTGCATGATATGTTATTAAACTTGATTCTGAAAATGGCAATGAAGCTTGAATAAGTGTAGATTTCATCAACAACTATGGAAACAGGTTCATCATCTGGTTTAGGCTTGAACTTTGGTAAGAAAATCTACTTTGAGGCTCCTGCTAAGAAAGGAAGGAGCAGTAGTAATACTGGTGTGGTTAGGTGCCAGGTGGAGGGTTGTAATGTAGATCTGAGTGATGCTAAGGCTTACTATTCAAGGCACAAAGTGTGCAGTATGCATTCAAAGTCACCAAAGGTCATTGTTGCTGGAATAGAACAGAGGTTTTGCCAGCAATGCAGCAGGTCTGCTTTTTCTCTTCTTCTTTTTTTCATGATTAAAAAAATTTCAATATTTTCTTTATGTTGATTAAGTGCAACATGTGTATGTAATAAGTAGGTAGAAAGTAATCACATGTTAAACAAAGATTCAATATCTTCTGCTTTCTTTTGTAGTTAATTAGTAGTTGTTTTGGTTGGTTTGGTGGGGTATACTTACATCAAATTTGTTTTAAATTCATCCTTTGATGATTGGAGTATTGTAGTTATGTTGCTTTCAGTTTCCTTACCCAGTTACCTGTAATTTCTTTTTGTAGTTTATTCATGATTGATTCTGGTGTTGTTGGACTAGAAAACCTTTTTGTGCATATGGAAAGATGTAGGCAGTGAAATCTTTTATTGACTATGTGCTATCGTTGGTCCAGTGCTTACTTGGTTGGTGAGTTTTTTCAATATAGCAATGAGATCTATGAGTTTGAGAAATTATGTGTCATGTGCTGTTTCCTCAACTTGTAGTTCAACTTGATAAACAAAAGCTGGAGTTGCCGAAAGTAACTTTTCTTGTCTTATCGAAGGCATACCCTTCAAGGAAAATTTGGAGTTGAATAAAGTGTACTTTAAACAGCTAATTTACCGTTACATAGATTTAACAAATTGGATATTCCTGGAAACAGCAGATCTATTGCCAGAAGGTTGTTTTCATAAGCTTTTGCTAATGGTACACCAAAGGTGTGAGCTTTGAATTTCTGATAGCTATTGTATGGCCCATATCGCTTCTACAGGTTTCATCAATTGCCTGAATTTGATCAAGGAAAACGAAGTTGCCGCAGACGGCTTGCTGACCACAACGAACGTCGTAGGAAGCCCTCCCCAGGATCTATGATGTCTCCTTACTATGAAAGTCTTTCTCCAACATTATTCGGTTAGAAATCATTGGGTTTGGTTGTGTCTTTAAGGATATTTACCTTAAATTAGGATACAAGTGTAGAAAGTTTCTAATTAAATTGACACCACAAATTGATGCTTGTCATGGCAGATAACCACAATAGAACTGGAGGCTTTCTGATGGACTTCAGCACTTGCCCAACTCCCACAGGAAAAGATTCGTGGCAAACTACAACATCCGAAACATGGCAGAGCAACGTGCAAAATACTATACCTGATTTTTTGCGAGGTTCAACAAATAGGCCAAGTTTTTATGTTCCAGAAGTATCCTCCGAAGAATGTTTCAATGGAGTCTCTAATTCTAGCACTGCTCTCTCTCTTCTGTCAAATCAGTCCTGGGACTCCAGAAACTCGAACAATTTTCTTGGTACCAATGGAAACGGGCAAACCATAGTTCAGCCGTCTGTTAACCCTGGTGCCACAATTGGACAACTTACTTGCCCCTTATGGGGTTTTCGAGGCAACCAAACTGATAACTCTTCCCATGAAATGCCTCCAAATCTGGGCTTAGGACAATTTCCTCAAGCCGCCAACAGTCAGTACACTGGAGAGACTGGGGTAGCACAACCAAACCAAGGACAATTCCACGACCTCGGCCACTCAAGAGACTATGGTTCCTCTGCTCAGGATATGCATTGGTCACTTTAAAGTATCCCGATACCAGACTCCTTCATATCTTGTGTTTTCAGTAATTAAAAGATAATTCATGTGACTTGTCAAACACCAGTGCTTAGTGTTGCCATTTGTTCTCTTCGTAGACTGTTGGCCCAACAGGCATTGAAACTGCTTGATGGAAATACCATCACAGGTATAATAAACATTTAGCTGTTGTTTGTCTTGAAATTGCCTGTCAATTATCCAATATGATACATTTACTAAGTTGGTTGTCAGTAACTTCAAGCATGAAGTGTTGAAACTTTGACCTACATATCTCATGCAGATTCTATCTTATATATGTCTGGAGGAAATTTGATATAAGTTGCGCGATTCCTAAAACTGAAAGCAGTGAAAGCATCCTAGAAAAAATAAAGATAAATAACTAAATACTATATTGACACCAAATTTCATTCTTCATTCAACACCTTGATGCTGAGAAAGTTCAGCAATCAATACAAAGGCAGTTAGAATACATAGATATTCTAGTTAGTCTTTACTACTTTATCATGCCATACATCTGTGGCCTGTATCATTCAAACCATTTCTGAACCTCATTAGATCATCTCTCCAATAATTAGACGAGGTAACTCCAAAACCCGAGGTCTGCTGGAGATACAGAACACCTGAATGCATTCTCCTGTCAAGCTTCCCGCAACGTGCTGTTGAAGTAATGAATACATGAATACGTAACCTGATCTTGAAATCATTCTGGAAAGTAGGCATATACGCAAAGTTCAAAATTCTCCATTGGATTATAATTCTAGTGATCATCTTCATTTATCCCAGGGCAGTTCGACATCAGTGCCTCCATTGTCTCGTACTGAAAAAAGAAAACGAGTTTTAAAACCAAAATATCAAGACTTCATAGACATTAATATATCTTCCATACATGTACTCAACAGATGGATGTTCCACGACCGGTCAAGTTAATCATTGCTGTGCAATCTTAAATACCTGAAATCCACAAAAGAGGCAATAACGGAATTCGTCTCGTAGTCTCATCAATATATTTAGCAGGTCCTGCATCAGAAAAGGAAAGCAATAATCAACTATCTTTAGAAACGGAACAGTAATATGCGAAAGAAAATATCTGTCTAATATAACTGCACCACCAAATCTATAGCTTCTTATCATATGTTAATCGCACTGCATTGGCGATCAATTGCATAAATACTATAGTCCATCGTAATTTAGCCACACTAAACCACTCTACTACCAAAACAGTAGATCAACTTGTGCATATAAAGAATATCCAGTTTACCTCTTCGGTAATTACTTCCTCTTCCTCGTCCTCTTCCTTCTCCTCGCCGTCCTCTTCTTTCTTCTCCACCTCAACAACATCCCTGTTTTCCAACTGCGCTAACGCCGTCTCTGCCTTTCTAAAATTCACCAAAATCCTCTTTCCCTTCCAACGATCCTTCTGGCGACTCCCGAAATCTGCCATCAAATCCTCTACTTTTCGCTTATTCATCTCGGCAATCTCTTTCTCTCTCCTCAACTTCTCTACCTTTGGATCCTCTTTACCGATTCCAGCTCTACCTCTCCTTATTTCCAATCCAACCGGTTCGGCTCTCCCAGAGCCTTCCTTACCCAATGCCGAACCGGGAGTGTAACCCATTTGTTTCAACAGCTTGAACCCGATATTCGATTGCGGAATTGCGGAACCCATTTTTTGTAAGGTCAGTTGATCCTCTTCGATTTGAGTCCGCTCACGTTTCAATTTCCTCTGCTCCTGCCAATTTTGGAGTTTGGGTTTCTTTTTTGTCGGATTTAGCACTTCGATTTTATCGATAGGAGTAGGACCCTAATGATTTTTACACACACAAAAAAAAATGGGAATTAGGGTTTTGAAACAATACACTTTAGTTTTACAAATCAATATGAAATAGATAAATAGAAGAAAATAGACACCTTTTTGGACGAAGGTTGAGTAATTTCTTCTGGCGGCATAAATTGTGAGAGGTCACCCATGTAATCATCATTTTCTTCTTCTCCCGCCATCATCAATATTAACTCTCCAATAAAATCCTGAATACACTAATTTTCAATTTAACTTTACTATTAACAAGCTATAGCCTATATAAATAAAATAAAGTGCCATTTTTTTGGTTTGGGCCAGTTCACATTTTAAAATACTAAAGCCCAATTGACCTAACCGTGGAACGCCCGCGATTGTTACTAAATAACCGTTTTACGTACAGCTCAGCAAATACTTGTTTCTTCGTGCTCAGTGACAGTGACAGTGACAGTGAGCTCCTCTCTCTCCTCTCTCTCTCTCTCTCTCACGCACACACATACACACACACACGCACCTGTCACACACGCAAAAACAGAGTACATTCAGATAATCGTACAGCCTAATTAGTTTTTTTTTTCGGTTGTTGGATACTACTGTAAGTATATGCATGTGTATGGTTCGTGTAATTGTTGGCGACGAATTTCTTCTGCGTGTGGTTTGGTTATCATTTTTGCTGTATTTAACTGTACAAAAATTACTCTGTTTGTTCCAACTCTTTTGTGTCACTTGGATGTATGTATAACTGCATTTGCATGAGTATTGGTTGGTTTTGTAGATTTAATCTTCGTTTATAATGTTGAACTCACGAACTATTTCTACATTTTTGAGTGCGAGATCTAAAATTTGGATTTATTTGATTTTTGATAGAGGTTGAAGCCAAAAGAGTCAGTGCAGAACGTGCATATGTATGTTTGTTGATTCTTCAAGTAACAAACGAAAATGGCTAAGCAGTGGTTGTTTCTGACTGCAATTGTGTACTCCGTAATTCTCGCTTCAGCCGCGCCTGAGGAATATGATGGTACTGAATTCTACTATTACCGAAATTTCGTGAAGATTTTATTATGATCGAGATTTGGTATCCTGCTTGCTACTGATAATTGTTCCGTTAGACAACTTGAAGAAATTAAATGAAGTAATCTATAATTGGTGACTTCAGTTGGTATCTACTCGGTACTGAGTAAGGTGTTAACTAAATATGAAATTATACTAATTGTGCGGGATCGGAGGAGCCTTGTTTGATGTTACTGCTGTTACTGTAATGTACTAATCTTGAGCTGACCTGAGAAAACATCTATGTTCCGGATGTTAGTATGTTAATTACAAATTCTTATGGATGATTAACAAAAAACAAAATTGTTGTATGGTTAATTTCTTAGTTATTATTGCTATGCGTTGCGAAGTGTGTCTATTTTTTGCCTGTTTCGTATATGAGCTAATATCTAACTAACAATTTCTTGTTCAAGCTCTTCGTGAAATGTACAGGTATCTAAACAGCCCAGTGCAACTGAAAGATTGGAAATTAGTTGGTGGAAACCCTTGTGAGGAATACTGGACTGGAGTCGAATGCTACAGATCATCCGTAGTTAACCTGTATTCCATCGTTACTCATGATTTGAGAATTCATTAGTTGACATGATAATAATACAAAGTTTTGATAATGATTTGGAGAATTCATTATTTTCTGCAGTGAACTTCAGGGGTTGGGGCTCACTGGAAATCTTGGGTTTCAATTATCCAGCCTAAAAAGTCTGAAGCATCTGTAAGAAATTTTAGTGAAATATTTGTGCTTGTTATAATGATATAAGAAGTACTTGTTCTTATATCTTCCATTCTGTAAACTTTTTTCAGATTGTATTTAGGGAAAGTACAAGTACCTCTTAAGGCCAGTTCAAATAGAATATTTACTCTGATTGAATTTTTGTTATTTTAACTCATTTTTAATCCTTGCAGGAATTTGAGCCATAATGCTTTTTCTGGACACTTGGGAGATGCGTTTAGCGGCCTAAACATTCTGCGGAAAATGTATGATTCTTATTTTCCTTGCATTCGACTTCTGCATAAAATACTAACACTTTTCCTTTACGGGCTCATACCTGGGTATGTATATATATCTCGGATTCCATGATCGTGTCCAGTAGGAAGTACTGTAGATTTGATACTGTTTTTCAGATTTCCATTGTCATTTTTTTGCCCTTCAATTAACTTGGTGCCTGAAGACTCTGTTAAGTTCCTGACTGTATTTCACTTTGTTGGTGCTCAAATTCTCACTCAACCTCAGTTACCAATTTGGGACAGGAAGCTTGGTTGCGGTGGTGTCAGAGAACATTCTCATATGATTTTGCATGATGCCAAGACCTAAAACCTTTTAGTTTCCCTTCTTCGTGTACCATATAGAATATTCTGCCAAACATTGAGGACCTTTTAGTTTGCTCAGGGTTCCATCATACACTGTGTTTCATAATAGAACTTTAGCTTATTGAATGAGTTATTTCATTGACTGATATATGTAGTACTTTTTCACCAGGGATTTGTCATTCAATAACTTCAGTGGAGATCTCCCTACATCATTCAGATCTTTGACAAACCTCACAGGACTGTGAGTTTTTGTTCCTCTGATGTCTACTTATCTGCATTGTAATATTCTGCTTGTTTGCAAAAGTCGTAAAGCTGTAAGACTTCGTGCAGGTATTTGCAGAGTAATCAATTCACTGGATCAGTAGTTAACTTGGCCAATCTTCCCCTTTCTGACTTGTATGTTCTGTTCAAACAAGTTTGCAAGTTGTTCCAATCTTCTGTAATTATTTATAATCTCACCTATTCAACTTTCAGGTATATCCAAGACAACCATTTCAGTGGTATGATTCCTGAAAAGTTTCAAGATATACACAATTTGCGGTAAGCTATGGCTTTTGCATTCTGATCTTTTTTTAATATTCCACCTATGAATGAACTTCTCTTATTTTTGCTGCCTTATCTTTGTTCAGGATTGGAGGTAATAAGTTTGACAAAGAAACCAACTATCCACCATGGACTTTTCCAAAGGAAATTATACCCAAAGAACAGAATATCAGCCGATCACCAGCAACAAATCTAAGTGCCATTGAGAACCATCCGTCTCAAATACTAGCAGTTCGGAAGGAGAAGAGACCACACACAGCTGAATTGGTTTTGATAGTTGGTGGAGTCACCTTGATTGCAGCATGTGCAGCTCTTGTCATTGTAGTCCGCAGACGCCGAGCTAGGATAAGACGCAGAACCTTAGGGAGCAGTGAAGATTCATTTAGATCACTACCCATCAGCCCAGGCCAAGGTAATTTATGATAAAAAAAAAGAAAAAAACTTTGAGCTTTGAAGGTTTTAAGTGCTCATGTCTTATGACACGAAGAGTGAATTTCCTCAGCTCTGTGTTGCCAAAATATCGGCAGATTAAGAACTTTGTAATTTGGTTGATTTTTGCTAACATTTCTGTGATTTATTTAATTGGCTCGGGGTAGAATTCCATTTTATCTTTTGCACTTCATTCTGTACCACGTGCAATTTAGAAACTACTTTCTTGAAAGTTTTGCCATGTGTTTCGTAGATTCTCACATTTTTTTTTATCCTTTTTGCTTTAATTTTGTTCAACCGTAGATTATCCATCAATGGCCGACGAAAGCCCGCGTACTTCAGCACTAAGCTCTTCGCCAATGATTACTCCTTCTCGTCTGCCTCTTACTCAGACTAGAACGATGAAAATATGTAAGAGAAAAAGTTTCTCTAAGAACAAAATGCCAATTAATGCAAAGGTATACACAGTAGCAGACCTTCAAATGGCAACAAACAGTTTCAGTGAACAAAATCTCCTTGGAGAAGGATCCTTGGGTTCTGTTTACAGAGCAGAGTTTCCAGATGGTCAGGTAGTACGTGGAACCAAGTAATACTAGTTTTGAAACTCAAGTTGTAAATCCATCTGACTTATGTATGTCTTTTTGATAGATTTTGGCTGTGAAGAACATCAATACAGTTCGCCTATCTATATCTGAAGAAGAACAGTTCTTGGATGTAATACGAAATGCATCCATGCTGAGGCACCCTAACATCGTGACACTTCTTGGATACTGTATGGAGCATGAACAACATCTTATTGTTTATGAGTTTATTAGGAATTTGTCTCTTGATGACATCTTGCATTCGATTGCCTATAAACCACTATCCTGGGGTATGCGCCTTAGAATTGCTGTTGGCGTGGCTCGAGCATTGAAGTATGTACTGGCTGGATTGTTAAAGTTTATATATTCGTTACTTTATCTGGCTAAACTATAGTTTGGGCTTCTTGATTTTAACTTTCTGACTATTTTGTGAAATTCCCAGTTACATGCACACATTTGTTATGCCGCCGATATCCCATAGCAACTTAAAGGCTGCTAATATCTTACTTGATGAAGAGCTGATGCCACATTTGTGTGATTGCGGCCTAGCTGTTCTGAGGCCCCTTACCAGCAACGATGTTAAACTCAAGGTACAAACATTTTATTTTCATTATCATAATAGGCATGGTAGTGAAGTTAAAGGATTTGATCTAATACTGCAGCAGTTGAGACTTGATGGTAATGGCTGCCAATAATTCTGTTGGTGAAGACAGAAACAGAAAGTAAAAATAAAAATCAGCCTAGAAAATGGATTCTTCTAATAAAACCACCCAAACAAGAGTAACATGTATATAGATTCTACCTTTGATTTACCCTATCGGTATCAATAGCCACTGATATATTATGTGTCCGGTGATGAAATCTTTCTACAGGCTTCCGAAATGGCAATTGCAGATACTGGCTACATTGCACGAGAAGTCATTCAACCTGGCACTGGTAACATAAAAGCTGATGTCTACGCCTTTGGAGTGCTGCTTCTAGAGCTCTTGACTGGACGAAGGCCTCTTGAAAAGTAAAGATTTTACTACAAGTCTCCTTTTACTCAACATGTCTCTTTTGGTTTATGTCAATCCTGATCCTTATTGATTTTTTTCACTACAAGCCATGTTTTGCTTAAAATGTCTGCGCTGGCTTTATGTCAATCCTGAATCCTCACTGCAAGTATCATTTGTTCCAATAATACACAGTTCTAGACCAAAAGCTGAGCAATCTTTAGTGAAATGGGCTTCATCCAGGCTTCACGACAGAGCATCTCTAGGACAGATGGTTGATCCCACCATCGCAGGAACAATAACTTCCAAGTCTGTTTCCCGGTTTGCTGCCATTGTCTCCTCGTGTATTCAGGTAATGATTAGATCTCAGCTCCATACTGGACAACCATATCATGTGTTACATAGCTTAGTCAATAAAGAAAAAGTAAATTAAACTTTTTCCATCTTTTTTGTCTTTCATCAGCGGGAAAAAAGAATTCAGGCCCCCAATGTCTGAAATTGTGGAGTCTCTGGTGAAACTGCAAAAGCCGGGTGGTGCGGATAACACTGAAGCAGACTGTTTTGATCGGTCTTTCCAGTCCGCCAACACGCGCTTCTTTTTTTCTCCAGTTAGCCACTGTTCTGTATAGTCTTGTAGGCGGCTACTTTTACTACAGACCTTGCATCTTATGCTTCTCCGCACATCTGACAAACTCGATTTCTAGTTTTTAGAATTTAAATAAGATTGTGTAGCAAAAGTCCATGCAAGAATGTAGATCATGAGATATGTTTGTGCTATTTGTAGTAACAATGTTTGTGCTGGTAACAAGCGGTTGCTCAACTGAAATTTTGTTAGAAACATGCAGGTCATCTTATATCTACACACAATATATGAGTTTCTTGAAGTCTTCATGATAGTTTTCACATCTACAAAAAAGTAATACATATATATATATATATATATATATATATATGTATATATATAATTATATATGTATGACTGCAGTGTCTCTGCTTATTATATTCGACAGGAAAAAGGGCAAGACTGGCCAATTTGACAGGCAAGTGAGGGATTTATGGTGGAGATCATTGTATAACTTAGCAACACGCTTGATTATGGTAGTTGTAATAATTGTTGTTGTAAGTGCGAAAATGATAAAGGATTTTTGCCGTGACAAAAAACCTATGCTGAAAACTTTAGGCCTAAAAACCTCTGGGCTTCTTTTTTGACGGATTCAACTCTTCGATTTTTTTTAGTAGAACCCTAGTGATGTACCAAAAAAATTGGGTATTAGACTATTAGGGTTTCGAATCAATAAACGTTCTACATTTTACAACAGGTACAAATCTATATAAAAATTAGGGGTAATTACATTAAACCCCCCATCGTATGGTCCATTTCTGAGTCAACCCCCTTAACTTTATTTTGACTCAGTCAACCCCCCATCGTATGCCAAAATTATCACTTTACCCCAAGTCAACTTTTTGCACTTTTTTCAGGGGTATTTTCGTCAAATGTCAAAAATTTTAATATTTTTTAAAAAGAAATGTAAAATTTATTAAGCGACAATTTTTTTTATCTCAGTTTTTTTTTTCGACAAATTATTTTTTTCGACAAATTATTTTTTTCGATAATTTTTTTTTCGACATAATTCTTTTTTCGAAAAAGAAATTTCTGAAAAAAAATATTTGCCGAAAAAAAATGTAGTCGAAAAAAAACATTTGTCGGAAAAAAAAATATTTGCCGAAAAAAAAAATCGGAAATAAATTTGGTTGAATTTTTTTTTTTTTTGCCGAAAATTAATATTTGTCGATTAATAAATTTTACATTTTTTTAAAACAAATATTAAAATTTTTAACATTTGACGAAAATACCCCTGAAAAAGTGCAAAAAGTTGACTTGGGGCAAAGTTATGATTTTGGCAAACGATGGGGGGTTGACTGAGTCAAAACAAAGTTAAGGGGGTTGACTCAGAAATGGACAATACGATGGGGGGTTTAATGTAATTACCCCTAAAAATTATCAATAAGAATGTGTCAGAATTGGGGATCTAGGGTTGTGAGAGTCAATCGATTTGGGAGGGAAGCTGAAGTCAACGGAATTCAATTGGTTAAGTGTTGAGGAGTAAAACGTATTTCTAAAGTCGCGTATAAGCTCAATGTCGTCGTTTTGGGGAGAACACCACGTGGTAGGGTGACGTCACTCTATTGCGTCATTATTGTATTTCTTTTTATTTCCTTTTATTAGTATGCAACGTTCTATTTTGTCCTATTCTAAATTGTAATCCCTGAGCGGAATTAGTAATATCATGTGAGCTGCGTGAGGTGAGGTATCAGATATTTTATGTCATTTTCCAATTAGAAATATATCTCTATTTTCTACGAGATTTAGGTTAATTCGATTTATCTAAGTACAAACATAACAATTGGCCTCAGAGCTTAGTTCCTGTGCGTACTATGATAACCATAGTAAAAAAAAATAACAAAAATTGGAAACGAAAACAACACTCAACGAATCGAGGAATTGGATACCAATGTCACTAGAATCCAGAATGATGTGAAGGAGCTCACAGAAATGATGGCGACGATGTTGCGAAACCAGCAAAAGGAAGCCGTGAGCGACACTCCACAACATTCAACACAAACGATGAACAACACGGTAGGATCTGGACTCCTTAGTGGACCTCGGATGGATGGATCACTGATGCGGGGGCCTAGATTCGAGTTTCCCAGATTTGATGGTGTGGCCCGAGAAGCTGGATCCGAAAATGCCAGAGGTACTTCCTGTTAAACAATATGTCAGATTATTATAAAATAGTATCAGCTGGAATGCATATGGAAGGCATGGCTGAGAACTGGTATATTGATAACATTAAAGGGAGAGAGGTTATGAGTTGGCCAACTATGGTTGAGTTGATTCTGGACAGATTTACCTCTGCTAGAGAGGCTAACATTATTGGGGAATTTAATAAGTTGAAACAAATGGGAAATGTGGATGATTATACTCAACAGTTTGAGGAACTGAGGTCATATATGCTACAAATGAATAGACACTTAGATGAAGAGTATTTCATCAAAAGTTACTTGAGTGGATTGTAAGAGGAAATAAAAATTATGCTGGAAATGCTGGCACCCCCTACTATAGCTCAAACCATACACATGGCTAGGAAACAAGAGGTAATGTTAGAGGCATTAAACAAGCAACACATGGTGCTTGTAAGAGGAAACACTCCTATCTTTAAAGGGAAGAGCAACACTTGGAAACCACTTAAAGTGCCCAAAGGAGAAGGTGCGGGTAGTAAGGGACCAGCAGTTAGAGATTAACTGTTGAGGAAGTGGAAGATAGGAGGAGGAAGAAGGTGTGCTTTAACCGTGATGAGTCTTTTGCCTTTGGGCACAAGTGCTAAAAATTGTTTGTCATTATTAGAAAAGGAGAGGAGACAGAGGGTGAGGAGCCTTGGCCTAAGATATCACTACATGCAATATCAGAAGAGGTGATCCCAGAAACCTTGAAGCTGGTGGGTAAGAGGAAAGCTTACTCTATGACTATAGATCCAGGAAGCACTCACACATTCTTGTACATGGACACAACTACTAAGTTGAAGTGTAGGGTGGAGCAGATTAATCCTTTCAATATCACTATAGATGGGGGAGGGAAGATTGCATCCACTGCTAGGTGTCCTAACCTACTGTGGGAGATGGATGGACACACTTACACAGCTAATCCTATGATACTGGACTTGAAGAGTTATGATATGGTGATTGGGGTAGACTGACTGAGGAAGTTAGCACCAGTGACTCTGGACTTTGACAACCATAAACTATCCTTTGTGCATGAGAGGCAAGTAATCACTTTAAATGGAGTGCAAACTCAGGGAAGTTTAAAGATGATGTCTAGTCAACATATATACAAAATGGTAGGGCAACAAGAAGAACCAATCAGTGTTTATTTACTCATGGCAGTTTCTAATAAAGAGGAAGAGCAACATGACACACCTGATGAACTCAAGGGGTTGCTAAGTGAATTTGATGACCTATTCTAGGAACCCAAGACACTCCCACCTGAGAGGGGACAAGAGCATAGTATACAGCTGCACCCTGGGTAAACCCTTCAAACTTCACCCCTACAGATATCCTCACTTGCAAAGAGAAGAGATAGAAAGGTTAGTGCAAAAATGCTGAAATTAGGAGTGATACAAAACAGTGATAGTCCTTTCTCATCTCGAGTACTCTTAGTTAAGAAAAAAGATATGAGTTGGAGGTTTTGTGTAGACTACATGAGATTGAATTCTCTGACCATCAAAAATAATTTCCATATACCACTCATTGAAGACTTATTAGATGAGTTAGTTGAGGCTAAAGTGTATTCAAAAATATACCTGAGGACAGGATATCATCAAATAAGGATGGAGGCTCCAAATATACCCAAGACACCTTTTGTGACTACTTCAGGACACTATGAATTTAAGGTGATGCCATTTGGGTTAACAAATGCACCTGCTACATTTCAGAATCTAATGAGTCAAGTGTTTAAGGAGCAACTGAGAAAGACTGTCCTAGTTTTCTTTGATGACATCTTAATTTACAACAATAACATGCAAGATCACTTACTACACTTGGAGAAAGTGTTCAAGAAACTGAGGGAGGCAGCACTGTATGCTAAGGGAAGTAAATGCAGTTTTGGGCAATCTACTGTGGAGTATATGGGCCATATAATTGGAGGAGGGAAGGTGGGAATGGATCCTACTAAGCTGCAGTGTATCAAGGAATGGCCACAGCCCAGAAATGTAAAGGCACTAAGGGGGTTCCTAGGGCTCACAGGGTATTACAGGAATTTGATAAGGCATTTTGGAATTATAGCTAAACCCTTGATTGAACTCACTAAAAAGGGTAAGTTTGAATGGAGTGTTAAGGCTACTGAGGCTTTTGAATTGTTGAAACAAGCAATGATCACTGGACATGTGCTCCAGTTACCCAACTTTAAGGAAAGTTTTGTGGTAGAGACAGATGCCTGTTACTATGGCTTAGGAACAGTGTTAAGTTAAGGTAAACACCCTATAGCCTATATCAGTAAGGCTCTAGAACCAAATAATTTGGGGTTATCAGTCTATGAAAAAGAATTTCTAGCTATTCTATTAGCTGTGGAAAAAAATGAGGGCATACTTAGTCAAAGAGCAATTCATTATAAGAACAGACCAGCACAGTTTAAAGAATTTACTAGAACAGAAGGTTACTACATCCCTATAACACAAGTACCTGACCAAGTTGTTGGGATATGAATAAAGAATTGAGTATAAAAAAGGAGCAGACAACAAGGCTGCTGATGCACTGTCTAGGAGGGATAGCCCTGAGTTTAATGCCATCAGTATAGTGCAGCCTTGCTGGATGGATGAGTTGATTCAGAGTTATAAGGGGGATACTATGGCACAAGAGGTGATAGCACATAAGACATTGCAACCCTATGATGTGTCCTACTACAGCTATGATGGAAAGCTGATTAGGTACAAGGGAAGGTTATTTGTGGGAGGAGCTAAGGGAATAAAAGAGTTAGTGGTAAAAAGGATGCACTCTGATCAAGCAGGTGGTCATTCAGGAATCTCAGGGACTTATCACAAAATGCAGAGAGTGTTCTTATGGGTGGGAATAAAGGAGTTGATTAAGGAAGTGGTGGCTAAGTGTGACATATGTCAACAATGTAAACAATGTAAACATAAGAACATCAAGACCCCTGGGTTACTATAACCTCTACCCTTACCAGAGGGGGCATATCAACACTTAACCATGGATTTCATTGAGTAATTGCCCAAACCTGAAGGTAAAGAAACCATATGGGTGATAGTGGACATGTTTACAACGTATGCACACTTTGTACCCCTATCACACCCTTTCACTGCCTCTAGTTTAGCAGTAGTGTTTCTAGACACTGTGTATAAGTTACATGGGCTTCCTAAGAGTATTACTACAGACAGGGACAAGATATTTTGCAGCAATTTCTGGAGGGAGTTGTTCACCACCTTAGAGGTGCAACAACATCTCAGTACTGCCTGCCATCCTCAGACAGATGGGCAAACTGAGAGGGTTAACCAGTGCTTAGAATCCTACCTAATATGTATGGTAGGATCCTCTCCTAAACACTAGCCTAAGTGGTTATCCTTAGCTGAATGGTGGTACAACACCAGTCATCACTCAGCTATACTGATGTCACATTTTGAAGCTAAATATGGTTACAAACCACCTAATACTAGATTTACTCATGCTCAAGAATACAGGGTAGTGGGGGTGGAACAATTAGTGAGGGAAAGACAAGAACTATTGCAACACATTAAACACAACCTACACACTAGTCAAAACAGAATGAAACAAATGGCTAATAGAAACAGAGTGGAGAGAACTTATGCAATGGGGGAGTGGGTTTACCTCAAATTGAAGTCCTACAGACAACTGTCCATGAGGAAAAGTCCAATTTGGAAGTTAAGTCTCAAATTTGCAGGCCCTTTTGAGATTATTGAGAGAATTGGGGAAGTGGCATGCCGCTTACAATTACCACCTAATGCACGCATACACCCAATGTTCCATGTATCTGTATTGAAGAAGAAGGTATGGGAATTGGACCAGGTAACTAAAGTGGTGCCAATGATGGTGGAAGGGGGAGGAAACCTGTTACAACCAGATAAAGTGTTAGAGAAGAGAATTATCAAAAAGAACAACGTTGCTATGCCTCAGTGGCTCGTCAAATGGGCCCACTTACCAGAAAAGGAGGCAACTTGGGAGGATTGGACATGGGTTCGATGAAATTTCCGTGGATTTGACGCTTGAGGTCAAGCTTTTTTTTGAAGAAGGATGCAATGTCATAATTGGGGATCTAGGGTTGTGAGTAGGGTTGAACAAGAACCCGCAAATAGCACAAATCCGCCCGGCCCGCGCAAACCCGCACGCACCCGCGGGGTTTTTCTTTTTTAAAGTTACACGCGGTTGGTCTTTTTGTAACCCTCAAGGAAAATGGATGGTGGTGGGTTTAGACATTGTTTCACCCGCATTTACCACCCGTCCCCATAACTATTAACAAAATAATAACTTAGTATTTATATTACTTATAAATCTAATGTTATATTGTTAAGACATAAGAATAGAGAAAAAAAGCCTAATTAAACTCATTGTCTGCAATTTGGGATTTAGAGGTAGAATCATAATGTTACATATGGTATTTTAGTGCTTTATAATGAAACTTGATGGATTGATGCTAATGAAACTATGTTTTGCTTTTACTATTTGAAACGTAAATTGATGTTTTAGATTTATGTTAATATTTTGGGAACTTAAATTGGTATATTTGTTGTTTGTAGATTAAAATGTATGTTTTTTTCTCGTTACATAACCCGCAACCGCCCGCAAACCACCCGCACTCGTCAAACCCGCACCCGCATGGTTTGATAAAAAAATACCAACCGTATGGTTTGTGAATTGTATCACCCGCCGCAATGTGGGCGGGTAATTTTTTTTGGTAAACTCGCCCACTACCACCCGCGTACACCCCTAGTTTTGAGAGTCAATCGATTTAGGAGGGAAGCTGAAGCCAACATAATTCAATCGGTTAAGTGTTGAGGAGTAAAACACATTTCTGAAGTAGCGTATAAGCTCAACGCCGTCGTTTTGGGGAGAACACCACGTGGCAGGCTGATGTCACGCTATTGCGTCATTATTGTATTTTTTTATTTCCTTTTATTAGTATGCAACGTTCTATTTTGTCCTATTCTAAATTGTAATGATTCCCTCAGCAGAGTTAGTTATATAACATGTTAGTTATATAGCATGTGAGCTGCGTGAGGTGAGGTATCAGATATTTTATGTCATTTTCCAATTAGGAATATATCTCTATTTTCTGCGAGCTCTCTCTTCTTCTCTTTCGCTCGTTTCTCTCTGAATTAATTTAGGTTAATTCGATTTATCTAAGTACAAAGTGAACATAACAGAAAGAGACCTTTTTGGACAAGGTTGAGTAATTTGTGGTGGTATAAAATAAAGTATAATTTATGTTTGGGCCTTGTAGTTCAAATTTAGCTTTTGGGCCGTGTATTTGAGAACAGAAAAGCCCAATGAGCCCAACCGTGAGACGCCCGCGATTGATACTCTATAACCGTTTTACGTACAGCTCAGCAAATAGTTACAACTCTCTTTCTTCGTGCTCAGTGACAGTGAGCTCTCTCTCTCTCTCTCTCTCTCTCTCTCTCTCTCTCTCTCACACACACACACACACACAGACACACGCACCTGCTCGCACACGCATAAACAGAGTACATTCATTTCAGATAATCGTACAGTCTCATCAGTTTCTCTGTTGTTGGATATATGCGATTGAAATTTGTATGTTCGTGTAATTGTTGGCGATAAATCTCTTCTGCCTGCGGTGAACTTCGGATCTGTTTTTCATCATCATTTTATTTTTACTGTACTTCACTATGAAAACTACTCTGTTTTGTTCCAACTCTTTTGCGCACTTGTATGTATAATCGCATTTGCATGCGTAACGGTTGCTTTTGTAGATTTTAATTCATCTTCTGTTCGTTAATACGTTGAATGCACCAACTATTTCGATCCGAGAATCGTTAAATTGTGATTTATTTGATTTGTGACAGAGGTTGAAGCACAAGAGTGTAAAGAACGTATATACGTTTGTCGATTCTCGAAGAAATGGCTAAGTACTGGTTGTTTCTGACTGCAATTGTGTACTCCGCAATTCTCGCAGTCCGAGCTTCAGCCGCGGCTGATGAATTTAATGGTACTTTTTTCACTTTTCATCGAATGTTTGCTTGAAGTTATGTTTAGTATCTTTATTTTGTTAGATAACTGATTGAACTAATCTATAGTTGATGACTGCAATTGACATCTAATCTTCAGTGAAAAATGATTTATGGAAGTATGAAACCATACTAATTGTGCTGGATTGGAGGCTAGTTTGTTAAGACTTGTTTGATGTTACTGTAGTATAGTAATCTTGAGCTGATCTGAGAAAACTGTGTTTCATTGTGAGTCAGAAAACATCCGCATTCCGGATGTGAGTTAGTTAATTACAAGTTCTTATGGATGATTAACAAAATCAATTAGTTGTAAGGTTACTTTCTTAGATATTCTTGCTATGCATTCCGAGATTTGTCTATTTTTGCCCGTTTTGTAAATGAGCTAATATCTAACTAACATTCTTGTGTTCAAGCACTTCGCGAAATGTACAGGTATCTAAACAGCCCAGTACAGCTGAAAGACTGGAAATTAGATGGGGGAAACCCTTGTGAGGAATACTGGACTGGAGTCGAATGCTACAGATCATCTGTAGTTAACCTGTATTCCATCATCACTCATGATTTGAGAATTCATTAGTTGACATGATAATAATACAAAGTTTTGATAATGATTTAGAGAATTCATTATTTTCTGCAGTGAACTTCAGGGGTTGGGGCTCACTGGAAATCTTGGGTTTCAGCTGTCCAGCCTGAGAAGTCTGAAGCATCTGTAAGAAATTTTAGGAAATATTTGTGTTTGTTATTATGGCATAAGAAGTCCTTGTTGAAATAGAATATTTACTCAGATTGTATTTTTGGGGAAAGTTCAAGTAGCTCTGAAGGCCAGTTCAAATAGAATATTTACTCAGATTGTATTTTTGTTATTTTACCTCATATATAATCCTTGCAGGAATTTGAGTCATAATGCTTTTTCTGGACACTTAGGAGATGCGTTCAGTGGCCTAAACAATCTTCGGAAAATGTATGATTCTCATTTTTCTTGCATTGAACTTCTGCATATATACTAACACTTTCTCTTCTACGCGCTTGTTACTAGGTATGTATATGTATATCTGATTCCATGATTCTGTCTAGTAGGAGCTATTTTAGACTTAATATTATTATTCTGATTTTATCATATATTTTTTCCCTTCAATAAACAAGGTGCCTGAAGAACTCAAAAATTTTAGTACTAGATTATGTTAAGTTCTTGCATGTATTTCACTTTGGTGGTGCTCAAGTTCTCACTCAACCTCATTTACCAGTTTAGGACAGGAAGCTCGACCGCTGTGGTGTCAGAGAACATTCTCCTAACATTTTGCATGATGCCAAGACCTAAAACCTTTTAGTTTCCTTTCTTTGTGTACCATATAGAATATTCTGCCAAATATTGAGGAACTTTTAGTTTGCTCTGGGTTCCATCATACACTGTGTTTCATAATAGAACTTTAGCTCATTGAATGAGTTGTTTCGTTGACTGATAAATGAAGTACTTTTCCACCAGCGATTTGTCATTCAATAATTTCAGTGGAGATCTCCCTACATCATTCAGATCTTTGACAAACCTCACAGAACTGTGAGTTTTTGTTCCTCTGATGTCTACTTATGTGATTCTGATTGTTTGCAAAAGTCGTAAAGCTGTAAGATTTCGTGCAGGTTTTTGCAGAGCAATCAATTCACTGGATCAGTAGTTTTCTTGGCCAATCTTCCCCTTTCTGACTTGTATGTTCTGAACAAAGAAGTTTGCGAGTTGTTCTTCTGCAATTATTTATAATCTCAACTATTCAACTTTCAGGAATATCCAAGACAACCATTTCAGTGGTATGATTCCTGAAAAGTTCCAAGATATACACAACTTGTGGTAAGCTATAGCTTTTGCATTCTGATGTTTTAATATTCCACTTATGAATGAACTTCTGTTGTTTTTGCTTCCTTATCTTTGTTCAGGATTGGAGGTAATAAGTTCGACAAAGAAACCAATTATCTGCCCTGGAATTTTCCAAAGGAAATTATGCCCAATGAACAGAATATCAGCCGGTCACCAGCAAAAAATCTAAGTGCCATTGAGAACCATCCGTCTCAAATACTAGCAGTTCGGAAGGAAAAGAGACCACACACAGCTGAATTGGTTTTGATAGTTGGTGGAGTCACCTTGATTGCAGCATGTGCAGCTCTTGTCATTGTAGTCAGCAGACACCGAGCTAGGATAACACGCCGAAGCTTAGGGAGCAGTGAAGATTCATTTAGATCACTAGATTCACTACCCATCAGCACAGGCCAAGGTAACACTTGTTAGAAAAGGTAGCATCGAACTTCAACTTTGAATGTTCTTAGTGCCCAATGTCCTACAACACGATAAGCAGCTGCGAGAGAGTGAATTTCCTCATCTCTTTGCTGCCAAAATCTCGACAGATTAAGAAGCTTGTAATTTGGTAGATTTTCGCTAACATTTGTAATGTAGTTAAATGGCTCTGGGTAGAATTTCATTTTATCTTTTCCCTTCATTTTGTACAACACACAATTTAGAAACTACTCTGTTGAAGATTTAGCCATATCTTTATTATATTCTCACTTTTTCTTTTCTCCTTTGTGCTTTGATTTTATTCAACCATAGATTATCCATCAATGGCGGATGAAAGCCCACGTACTTCAGCACACAGCTCTTATCCATGGATTACTCCTTCTCGTCTGCCTCCTATTCAGACTAGAACGATGAAAATATGTAGGAGGAAAAGTTTCTCTAAGAGCAAAATGTCAATTAATGCAAAGGTATATACAGTAGCAGAGCTTCAAATAGCAACAAACAATTTCAGTGAAGAGAATCTCCTTGCAGAAGGATCCTTGGGTTCTCTTTACAGAGCAGAGTTTCCAGATGGTCAGGTAGTATGTAGAACCAAGTTATAAACGTTTTAAAACTCTAGTTTTAAAACTATCTGACTCATTTATGTCTTTTGATAGATTTTGGCTGTGAAGAACATCAATACAGTTAGCCTATCTATAACTGAAGAAGAACAGTTCTTGGATGCAATACGAAATGCATCCATGCTGCGGCACCCTAACATCGTGACACTTCTTGGATACAGTATGGATGATGAACAACATCTTATTGTTTATGAGTTTATCAGGAATTTGTCTCTTGAAGACGTCTTGCACTCCATTGCCTATCAACCACTATCCTGGGGTATACGCCTTAGAATTGCTGTTGACGTGGCTCAGGCATTGAAGTATGTACTGACTGGAGATTGTTTAAGTTTATGTGTTCCTCACTTTATCTGGTTAAATTATAGCATGCACTTCTTGATTTTAACTTTCTGAATATTTTGTGATATTCCCAGTTACATGCACACATTTGTTATGCCTCCAATATCCCATAGCAACTTAAAGGCTGCTAATATCTTACTTGATGAAGAGCTGATGCCACACTTATGTGATTGTGGCCTAGCTGTCCTGAGGCCCCTTACCAACAACAATGTTAAACTCAAGGTACAAACATTTTGTTTTCATTACAATAATAGGCATGTTATAGTGTTCAGGTAATGAAGTTAAAGGATTTGATCTAATAATGTAACAGTTGGGACTTGATGGTAATGGATCCCAATAATTCTGTTGGTGACGACAGAAAGAGAAAATAAAAATAAAAATCAGCTTACAAAATGAATTCTTCTAATAAAATCACTCAAACAAGAGTAACATGTATCCAGATTCTACCTTTGATTTACGTTTGGGTATCAGTATTCACTGATATTTTATGTCTGGTGATAAAATCTGTCCACAGGCTTCCGAAATGGCAATTGCGGATACTGACTCCGTAGCACGAGAAATCGTTGAACCTGGCACTGGTAACACAAAAGCTGATGTATATGCCTTTGGAGTGCTGCTGCTAGAGCTCTTTACTGGAAGAAGGCCTCTTGACAAGTAAGGATTTTACAAGAAGTCTCCTTTTAGTCAGCAAGTCTTCTTTGGTTTATGTCAATCTTATTCGTCATTGAATTTGAATTTTTTCAATACAAGTCGTGCTTTACTTAAAAAATGTCTGGGCTGGCATTATATGAATCCCAAAACCTCACTGCAAGTACCATTTGTTCCAATAATCCACAGATCGAGACCAAAAGCTGAGCAATCTTTGGTGAAATGGGCTTCATCCAGGCTTCACGACAGCGCATCTCTAGGACAAATGGTTGATCCCACCATCGCAGGAACAATAACTTCCAAGTCTGTTTCGCGGTTTGCTGACATTGTCTCCACGTGTATTCGGGTAATGGTTACATCTCAGCTCTGCATTACACAACTGTATCACGTGTTGCATAGCTGAGTCAAGAAAAAGTAAATTATTTTTTTCCCATCTTTATTATTATTATTTTTTTTGTCTTTCATCAGCGAGAAAAAGAATTCAGGCCACCAATGTCTGAAATTGTGGAGTCTCTGGTGAAACTGCAAAAACGAGGTGCTGCAGATGACACTGAAGCGGACTGTTTTGATCGGTCTTTCCAGTCCGCCAGCACACGCTTCTTTTTTTCTCCAGTTAGCCACTGTTCTGTATAGTCGTATAGGCTGCTACTTTTACTACAGGCGTTGGATTTTATGCTTCTCCTGTTCTCCATGTACCGAATAAAACTCAGATTTCCAGTTTTTTGGAGTTTATATCTGTTGTAACAATGTTTGCGTTGTAACAAGCGGTAGTATTACTGAAATTTTGGTACAAACATGCAGGTCAAAGTTTATTGAAGTCTTGATGATAGTTAGTTTTCACTTCTACAAAAATACATATGGATGATCAATGATGGTAGTGTGTGTCTATGTTTATTAATTATTATTATACTCGACGGGCAAATGAGGGAATGTTCAATGCAATTCAGCAGACGTTGAATATTAATAAGTAATAAATAACATAGCAACACGCTTGATTATTGTGGCTCTAGTAATTGTGGTTTGCTATAGAATAACTAAAACTATTTGGGAATTATAACAATATATTAAAAGAACATAAGAAAAAAAGAGCAAATAAGGAGTATTTTACTTGTGAATGAGTGTTT
Source organism: Linaria vulgaris (assembly GCA_948329865.1). Lineage (NCBI taxonomy): Eukaryota > Viridiplantae > Streptophyta > Magnoliopsida > Lamiales > Plantaginaceae > Linaria > Linaria vulgaris. The sequence goes on from OX415251.1 coordinate 71,163,113, forward strand.
TTCTCTTCATCTTGATGGCTCCTTATATAGGCAAGAATTTCCAATATCTTACATTATTTACAACAACTACTATTATTATTAAATAGTATTTGTACATAATTTTCAACAATGGCCACAAAGCATATGCTACCAACCATATTTATAACACTCCTCCCCCTTGGCCATTTGAAGATTTTGTTGTACATGATCCGTATTCTGCACACGTCTTATGCTGCCTCGTTAAAACCCTTATAAGGAAAAAACTCAGTGGGATAAAAACCTTAATAAGGAAAAAAAATGCAGTCGTGTGAACTCCCTCTCAAGTTGGCATCTCCAATTATTCATAAGTCTCGTAGGTGACGCATCCCAATACTTTGAACATGTTTTTAAAAGTTACAGTAGGGAGTGCATTTGTAAAAAGATCTGCCATATTGTCACATGATTGAACATATTGGATATTAATTTCTTTGTTCTTCTCGAGTTCCTGAGTGTAGGCAAAATATCTTGGGGGTATGTGTTTGGTTCGATCACTCTTGATATAGCCTTCTTTCATCTGTGTAATACATGCAGAATTGTCTTCGTATAATGTTGTAGGACCCTCTCTAATAGGTAAGTCAGATGTACTTCTTATATGATGTGTCATTGATCGTAATCATACACATTCCCTACTAGCTTCATGGAGTGCAATAATCTCAGCATGATTCGATGATGTTGCAACAAGTGCCTGTTTCTGAGAATGCCATGAAATAGCAGTGCCTCCATACATGAATACCTATCCAGTTTGAGATCTGGATTTATGTGGGTCTGATAGAAAACCTGCATCTGCATAACCAATCAAATCTTATTTTTCATTGTTAGGATAAAATAGACTAAGATCCACAGTTCCTTGCAAATAACGGAATAAATGTTTAATTCCTTTCCAGTGCCTTTTTTTGGGTGATGAGCTAAATCTGGCTAATAAATTCACAGTAAATGAAATATCAGGTCTAGTACAATTAGCTAGATATATTAAAGTTCCAATGCCACTTAAATAAGAAACTTCAGAACTAAGAATTTCTTCATTTTCTTCACTTGGACGAATGGATCTTGTTATACCATAATTTTGTGTGATTCTCTTAGTGGGCCTATCAAGACACTCTTGTCCTACAAATGTACCGGTCTAAAAGGCCCATTCACGAGCCAGATTAGCCCAAATAAACCGTCCCAACAAAGGGGTCAAAAGCCCATTATGCCAGCCCGATATACCATATAAGGGTTTGGCCCATCAACAAATGCCCATACCTGCTACTACAATCAAGGAGGTTGGTCATCTATAAATACCAGACTCCTTCTCATTTACAAGGGACTTTCACAATCACTCTCATATGACATATCACATATGAGTTATTTCCATATGAGATATAACATATGACATATAGCATATAGCTTTTCCATATTAGATATAGCATATGACATATCACGTATGAGTTATCTTTCCATATGAGATATAGTATATGACATATCACATATGAGTTATCTTTCCATATGAGATATAGTATATGACATATCACATATGAGTTATCTTTCCATATGAGATATAATATATGACATATCACATATGAGTTATCTTTCCATATGAGATATAATATATGACATATCACATATGCGTTATCTTTCCATATGAGATATAATATATGACATATCACGTATGAGTTATCCCACATGATTTATAGCATATGACATATCACATATGAGTTATCCCATATGACTTATAGCATATGACATATTGAATACGATCTATAGCGTGTCTCCTATAGCGTATGACATATAACATATGACATATAGCATATAACATATCCCCAATGAGTTATCTCATATGACTTATAGCATATGACATATCAAGAACAACATATCAAGATTACTCTACAAGACTTATAACATGCTTATAGGCTCGTCCCTCAACCGAAAAGTCGCGCAATACTGAGCCTACAACTTCTGTTCTATGTGCAAAGGCTCGACCTCAGAAGTTCGCCCTTCACCTCCGACCACGATCGGCAGCTACAAAGAAACAATGAACTACGTTCGGCTTGATTCCCTACACGGGATACGTAGGCAGCTTGGCTTAACCCAAGTTCAGTTTGAAATCTACAAACTCCCCACTCCACATCAGTGACTTCTAGCCTGACCTAGACGTGATTAACGAGCATCAGCTGACTCAGCATCACAACCCTACTCTGGGTCAGCCCCAACCTAGTTCACGTGCCGTGTTTTACAGTGCAGGTTTCTCGAACTCAAAACTAACTCGAGACCAATAAGGAGCTTGGGTTAGTCTGAAGTGGAGTGATTAGTCAGTAGAGGAAATTACCCCGCATCAGATCTTTATCTATAGTTAATGATCTTGCAAGCATAGGATGGTTCAAAAGTGTTGCTTTATCCATGTTAAAACGTTTCAATATCTTTTTAGTATAGTTAGATTGATGCACAAGTATTCCATTTTTAACATTCTCAATTTGCAAACCAAGACAATATTTAGTCTTTCCAAGATCTTTCATTTCAAATTCATCCTTTAAATAATTCATTGTTGAATGAATTTCTTTGTCAGTGCCAATGATATTTAAATCATCTACATAAACCGCAATAATTGCAAAACCAGATGATGTTTTCTTAATAAAAACGCATGGACACAAAGAATTATTTATATATCCTTCTTTTAACAAATATTCACTCAAAAGATTGTACCACATGCGACCTGATTGCTTTAACCCATATAATGATCTTTGCAATTTAATTGAGTACATTTCTCTAGGTTTGGAACTTGATGTTGCGGGTAATTTAATCCATCAGGGACCTTCATGTAAATAACATTATCAAGTGATCCACAGAGATAAGTAGTGACAACATCCATAAGATGCATGTTTAGATTTTTATAGACCGCTAGACTGATCAAGAATCGAAATGTAATCGTATCCATTACAAGAGAATACGTTTCTTCATAATCGATTCCAGGTCTTTGAGAAAAACCTTGTGCGACAAGGCGAGCTTTGTACCTTACAATTTCATTTTTCTCATTTCGTTTGCGAACGAAGACCCATTTGAACCCTACGGATTTCACACTTTTCGGTGTGAGAACAATGGGTCCAAATACCTTTCGCTTATTAAGCGAATCTAATTCAGCTTGCATAACATCTTTCCAGTTATCCCAATCATTCATATTTTGGCATTCAATTACATATTTGGGTTCAGGATCATCATTTTCATTCTCAATTTCATAAGCAACTAAATATGAAAATATTTCATCCATATTTTTCATCTCATTTCGATCCAATACCATTCCCGTATTGATATAATTTATAGAGATTTCAACGTTCTCTTTATTTATAGGATCTGATTGGATAACTTCTTGAGGTATCTCATATGTCACATTTTGCAACTCATCAGGCATAGATTCCTCAATAATAGGATCATTAGGTTTTGATGCTCTTTTTTTTTTCGAGGATTTTTGTCCTTTGAGCCAGTAGGACGCCCACGTTTCTTAGTTATATCAAAGATATCATCATTTGATGTTTCTTTTGAAATTACAATATGAACATGAGCATTTTCAGCTGGTATATGTGATTTTGTTACCCTGCTTATGTCAGTAAATGCATCGGGTAACTGATTTGCAATAGCTTGTAAATGCAAAATTCTCTTTACTTCCAAATCACATTGCTTTGTTAGCATATCAAAGCTTCTCAAATATGGATTATACCATGATATATCATTTTCCAACTGCTTCGTTTCTCCCCCTAAGGTTGGAAAATTGGCCTCATTAAAATGACAATCGGCAAAACGTGTCGTAAAGACATCACCTGTTAGAGGCTCAAGATATCTGATTATTGATGGCGAGTCAAATTCAACATATATTCCCAACCTTATTTGTGGTCCCATTTTCGTTCGCTTTGGTGGTGCAATTGGAACATAAACCGCACAACCAAAAATCTTTATATGGGAAATATTAGGTTCATGACCAAAAGCAAGTTGTAATGGGAAGTATTCATGATTCGAGCTTGGTCTAATGTTCCCAACATTGCATTCAAAGCATAATTCAAGTATGTCCATTTGGAGCGTGGATCAAGAAGCACGGCATAATAAAGGGTCTTGTTCATCTTCAACGTATCCCCCCAATATTTGTCAAATTTCTCTCTCATTGCCTCTGCCATTAGAGTCAATTGCGCCCCAACCTTCCCTCTCGCATACTTGTCAATAAGAGTATGAATTGCACAAATTTCCTTGAAGACGGTGTTTGATGTGACATACAAAGTTCCCGAGACACGGTTTGTCAAGATGTAGAATGGCTTCAAAAATAACATGAAGTTAGTTGCCCGCTCCCAATCCAATGCAATTGGAACTCCACCATCAATCAACAAAATGTCGGTTTCAACATACTCGTAGGCACTAAATGCCTCCTTGAGAGATATTGCCGTATCCAACATTAGGTAAGTTGAATTCCACCTAGTAGGGACATCCAAGCATACCAACCTCTTACTTTGAAGCCCTTATCTTTCAACCACATTTTTAAACTTCTTAAACCTATCGGTGAACTCCTCACGTATCTTATGGCATTTCTTATTCGTGAAATACAATTCATCTCTTCGGTGCTCTTCAAGCCATCTTGCGCAATAAGATTGATGATATGTGCCACACACCGAATATGGATATTCTCTCCTTCAAGCATGGTTCCATTTCTTCTCGTTGTATATCGCTGCTTCAAGTAACCCACCGCCCCATCATTCGACGAAGCATTGTCGACTGTGACCGTATTCAACTTGTCAATGCCCCAATCCACCAAACATTTCTCTACATCGACCCCAATAGCATCACCTTTGTGACTAGCTATTGTAACAAAATTGATGATTCTTTTGTTCAAAGTCCAAGAATCATCGATGAAATGCACGGTAATCACCATGTAGTTGACTCTTTGAATTGAAGTCCAAGTATCCGTAGTAATGCTAACTCTTTGAGCATTTGCCTTTATGAAAGCCATTAGCTTATTCCTCTCTCTCAAATACATTGCCATAATGTTCTTTGACAACGTCTTCCTTGTAGGGATTTTCCACATAGGACATGACTCTGCCATGATCACTGGTGTCACTCCACCAATGTCCTTCATCCTCAACCTCATTCTCATTGCCATCCGGTTTTTCAATGATGTCTGGATTTTCCAACCTCTCGGCTTCATCGCTTTCGGAAGAATCAAATTCTTGAATGTCATTAAGAATAGAATGGTTAGATCGCACCCCTTCATCGTTGATAGATATTGACGAGTTTTGCTTCTTTTTAGGAACTTTTCTCGCACTCTCGTCCATTACTCGCTTCCCCTTTGCTTTGGCACTCAAGCGTTTTCCTTTTTTTGTGAAGATGCCACTTGTTTTCCTTTTCCTTTCGAATTTGAAGGAGCCATCACCTATATAAATTAAGAAAATCACTTAGTTAACAAGTTACAAGTTACAAAATTCAATGAAAATTAGTTTCAAGTTTCAACATTCATATAACACAATAACAATTCATATCAAATTATCATTTAAAGTAAATCAATTTACCAAATGACAAACTTCAATAACAAAATGCTCAAATCATATAACACACTTCATATCAATTATCATATAACAAATGCCCAAACCAAATTATTAGTCTTAATGTCTAAAAAATTAATAAGTCATATAAATTATAACACAATGAGGTATAAGTATAACACATTTTATGTATAAGTATAACACACTTTAATGTCCAAATCATTGTCTCGTATAAGTATAACACACTTTATTAATCAACTCGTATAAGTATAACACACTATTAATAAACAAGTCACGTTTCAATACTTCTAATCTAAAAAATGCCCAATTTCTTCAATTGCATACTTCAATTGCATACTTCATTACCGAAATTCCCAATTCCTTCTAATCTAACAAAATGCCCAAATTCATAAACCCTAACTAATCTAATTAAGTCTAATTGAGTTACCACACAACTCTAATTGAATCTAATTGAGTCACCATACATATCATAGAACACAATACATACAAATTAAAAGGTTAATTTTGAGTTAGGGTTTACCAGTTTTTCGAATTTGATTTCGGTTTATGAAAGTGAGAGAGAGAGAGCTTCGGTTTGTTGAGAGCATCGTCGGAGTTGTTGAGAGCGTCGACGGGCGGAGTTGTTGAGACTTGAGAGCGTCGCTGGTGTGTGCGGTGGCGTGGTGGGTGGTGGTGCGTTTGTGGTGACTGCCGACTGGTGAGAGAGAAAAGAAAAGAAAGAGAAATAAAAAGAGAGAAGAAAAGAAAAAGAGAGAAAAGAAAAATAGAAAAGAAAAGGGAAAAAAAGGTATTATATAGGGTACCGGGAACCGGGTACCCTATATGTTGGAAAATCTCTACCCGAACCCGTACCCAAAATACCCTATTCAAATAGGGTACCCGAATTTTCGGGTACGGTTCGGGTATTAATACCCGAAATTCGGGTATTACCCGATCGGGTAGGGTAGGCTACCCGAATTTCGGGTATCATTACCCACCCCTATATATCTTTAGAACTCAATAAATTTCTTCTGGATTTTGGGGCGAATAAGGCATCATCGATGATAAACTTTGTTCCATTTGGTAAAGTAAAAGTAGTTGTACCAGATCCTTCAATCAATTTAATAGGACCTCCTATTGTACCGACTTGAAATTTTGAGGGTTCTAAATATGTAAAATATTTCTTACTTGTGAGAATTGTATGAGTTGTACAACAGTCAAGTAGGCAGAAATCACCAGTATGCTCCATACTGGCTTCATGTCAACCAAGTAGAGTTAAACATGATATAACAATAAACGAATCATATATTTGAGAAAAGGAAAATAGTTTCATTAAGATACATAAGGAAACACAATTAATGGAACACAACACATTACAAGCGAAAATCGCAAATACATATCAATTCAAAAACCACACAATAAGGAATCACATAATGCAAATCAAACCAGGAATCACGCAGACATGAATCACATAGCTCATATTAAGCCATAATAACATCATAATCATCTGTGAAATCAGATGATGCTAAATATGTGGGATTATTAGGCATTTGTTCAACAAGGTTCACTTCATTTTCTTTGTCTTTACTCTCTTGGTACAATTTACAAAAATGTTCAGGTGTACGACACATATTGGCTCGGTGTCCTTTCATTCCACAGTTAAAACAATAACTTTCAGATTTATTATGATGGTTATTGTTATGGACCGTATCACTGGTCGAAGGGTTGTGATAACTACCTCGACCACGTCCACGACCACGATTGGCATTATCATTGTTACCTCGTCCATAGGAGTTTGAAAAATTAATGGCATTTGCCTCAGGTAATGCATGTGCTCCAAGAGGACGAGATTGATGATTTTTCATCAATAAGTTATTGTAACTTTCTGCCATTAACAACCTTTGTTGCAAGTCGTGATATTTTGAAATATTCAGCAATCTGTATTGTTGTTGGACATTTATCATGGACACATGGAAAGTAAAAAGTTTTTTCCTCATATAGATCACAACCTCATATTTTTCTAGATCCGTATTTGTATTTACTGCAGCAAGAGTTTCAACGATACTCTTTGATCTAAGGTACAATTTTGTATCTAATTTTTATTGTCCATAATTCTTGATAGTGATATTGAGTATACAACTAACTGTACTCGTAAGGTTAGACATTTTTTCAGCTAAATACATAACCAATAAAATATAATTAGGGTCGAAACATTTTATTTAACACATAATCATAGAAGCACAATTATTACAGTAATACAATGTAATTATCTCATCTCTAGCCAAATCTTGAACTCGAATATTATTATGATAAAAGTGAGGAATATCATAGGGACAAACATAGGAGTGTCTTCATCTACTAGCATAAAAATAAAAATTGAAAGGTAAATGAGGATCAAGATCGTTGTTGTCGTATAGATCATTTTGCAAGATGAGAGAAATAAGGTGAAGATTTGTGTGGAGTTTGTGTTATGAAATTTGTGTATTTATAGAGAAAAAATATCCGTAAGTAGCCGTTTATAGCCGTTAGAAAAATAATAATTTTTTTTTATTTTGTCATGTTTTATGAACGGTAATGTCTTTAATAATTTAGCAATAAAAATTAATTGTAATAACATGTAAAATAATTTCCGCCGCATTAATGATATTTTAACAGGCATATGGAATAATATTACGATAAGTAAATACATATATTTTTTCCGCCACATTACTATGTAAAAACTTTCATGAGCTTAAGGAATAATGTAAACAAGTAAAATAATTGCAATGAATTAAGTGCGTAAATAATTTCCGCCACATTACTATGTAAAAACTTTCATGGGCTTATGGAATAATGTAAACAAGTAAAATAATTGCAATGAATTAACTGCTGTTAACAGGATGATAATTCACCTGCTTGAAATAAACAATGAATCAATTATTGGAATTAACAAATATATTATTATATGATTATGCGACCTGCCTCCACGATACAGGTATCACGCCTCAAAATATCCCTCGGAGCACATCTCCAACACAACAAATACTGGAGCAGAAGCAACAGGAGGAATACAAGACCAAGGCGGAGTCTCACAGACTAACTACTATCGGAACTCCTTTAGTATTGGGCGAATACTCCGCCAAGCCCACTAGAGCCATCGGAACCCAACAGAGTCCCAGAACCATGACAAAAACACTTCCTTGCTATACACTCTCAACACAAACGCTCTCGGAGCACTACCCTAGTACTTCCCGGCTACACACTCCTAGCACAAACGCTCTCGGAACATTACTCATGTCGACCAACTGATAGGTCGAAACTTCATAATGACGCAACAACTACAGAACGACACTCTCTGGGCACTCGAAGAAATAAAGCACCTATCCACGATAGCCAAAACCTCTCGGAGACCACCACATGAACAAACACCCCCTCGGAAAATACCTTGAAGCAAACACTCCAGAATACACATCTCTCGGAGAAGCACTATCACTAAGAGAACACTCAGACTCGGCCCTCGAGTCACCATATGAAGCAATGAGCTCTCGGAAGCAAAGAAGACAATCTACCCCTTATCATAAAGAAGACAAAAGCTCTCGGAAGAAGATGAAATGATACAGTCAGCAAGATAGACGTTATCTTATTAGTTAAAAGACTATTGTAACGCGTGTAAAGCATCACCACATGCATAGCGACACCTGTAAACACATGCATAGCGACACATGTCCCTAAAAACTCTATATAAACAAAAGACGAAGGGAAAGAAAGAGAGGTCGGACAATTGGGAAAAAATACACCTATAGACTCGGAGAATACGAGGAAGGACTCGGAAAAGAGAGTGGAATATAGTTAATAAAAGGAAGGAAGGTTCTTGTCCATTTTTCTCTCTTGTTAGCATCGCATTTAGTTTTTGAACCACGGCCAAAGGCGTTCCAATCCAAATAAATAATTCAGTTAATAGGAGATAATTCAAAACCCGTTAACAAAATGGCGCCGTCTGTGGGAAGAACACCATGAGATTTGTCTCCAAGAACATCCAAAGAAGACGCGAGTCAGGGAAAGTTTACTCTAGTGATCATTAAACCCTTGAGAAGGTTTTTGTTCGATCGTTGCCATAACCAAAAGGGGAAGCAGGTGCTACAGCAATAAAACTACGCATCAAAGATAAGTGTCCTTCTTTCATTTGTTGTAGTACTAGTTCGATTATGGTATCTTCGTAAAGAAACCATAAGATTCTATAATTTGCTATGTAAATACTTGGGGAAAGGAAGGAAAACAGAGCCCAGAAACCTAGGAGAATATTTCCGAGAGCGGTTACTCTAGGAAGCCTCACTCGTACTCTCTAGCCAAAGGCTTTTCGAAAGTCTAAATAAGCAAAAGAGACAAGGATATGAACAATTCTACTAGGAATGATTCTTTAAAGGACGTGAAAATATTCACTAAACTCTAAGCATCTATGCATACTCACGACCCTTCCTCAAATAATTGAATTAAGATTGAGCTGCCTAAAGCATACTATAATAGGCTACGAGGGCGTGTTAGGGGATACTCCTATTTAGGAAAGTATATTCCCCCAAACTTGCACTGCAAATAGACACGCTATGCTAAGAAAGTTGCTTGGCCAGTAAGAATGGGATGCTCTCTCATTTCTGTAAATTCAATCTCAGAATTCTACGATTACAGGAAAGGAACTAAGTATCCATAATATGCTAAAAAGTTATGTGACTATGAACACGGGAAAAAAGCTTTGTTCCAAATGAGAAATGGTTCATTCCAAATAAAAATAAGTACCATTACATAAAAAAAAAATACAATGATAGAAAAACAAATTAAAAGCCCCTAAGACTGAGGGGGTTGAGCACTCGAAGAGTCAGGAGTTGGCTCGGTGGTAGGAGGAGTAGGAGCACCCGTAGGAGGAGGAGCACCAGAGGAAGTAGCCTGGAGAGGGGAGTACGCTGAGGGCCGCGGGAGGATAGTAGAAAGAGGCACCCGAGACGGGGAAGAGGAGGAGGGAGGAAGTCGAGTGCTACTCTTTTTGTAGAGGTCGAAGGCTTCCTCCAAAGTTGGCCTCTTCATCTCCGCGATATTAATCACCCGCGGGTCTAAGTTGCGATCCACCTTCTGTCGTACCTGCCCAAAGCACTCAAGGAATCCCCACATAGCAGATCCTGCTAAGTACCCTGGATGCTTGCTGAGGTACAGATCCCTTACCTGAATAGTAGTTTCCTCTCGAGCCTGCTTAACAGCAGCATCCACCCTTTGCTGCACTTCCTCGGGGAGAACGCCTCCCGGAGCCTTGGCTCGTGCCAACTCCTCGTTGAGAACATCCACTTGACCCAATGCTTGGTACAGATCCCTCTCCAACTCTTTCTGCTTGGCCTCCCAAGCAACCTTCTCGCCCTCGAGGGAATCCACCCTATCCTTCAGCACCAGACCGGAAGCCTCCATCTCCTTTACAGAAGAGAGGAGCTGCTTATTCTCCCCCCCCCCCCCCCCCCCCCTTAGGTCTTGGTTGTGCTGTACGACCTTGGCAAATGCCTCCTCATATTTCCCCGTTTTCTCCAGCAGACTCTTGTTCTCCGCCTCCAGCTTCCGAGACTTCTCTTCAGCCGCATTCGTCAGCTTTTGCAGCTTCTCGACCTCGAGTAACAGAAGAGGAAGCATTTTAGGTGCCTAAGAAAGCAAAACAGAAGAATAAAGATCCCGATAAAGGATCTTAAATAAATTATTTAAGTAAAAAACTTACCAACATAGCCACATTGTTGGTGCAAGCTCGGACGAATTGCCACCCGTCCGACGGCAAAGAGTTAGCAGCCGATAGATATCGGGTGACCGTTTCAAGTGCCGCCTGGGCATCTTCCGAGCTAGGCTCCCCCTCTGAAACGGGAGCCTTAGAAGACGAGGGCCTCTCAGGGGGTACCACCCCCGGCAGTGGAACCTGGGTGACTATAGGGCTATCGGACTGGATAGCCATGAAAGGTCTCGGGGAAGGAGCACTCGTAAGCGGGGGACCCGCGGCCAAAATCTCATCCAGCAAACTCATGGTATCGAATGCTGGAGGGTGAACAGGGTCTGAAGGAAGTGATCCCCCTTCCAAACCGAAAAAATCTTCATCTCCTGCAAAATCAGAAAGTTATCTAAGTAAAAATATCCTTTTGGTTATCTAAAGCATACTCCTATACCAATAAAAGAAATACTATCTCTCTACTGTTTAAAGACTAGAAACACGTACCTTTCGGAGGGGTCGCCAACAGAGCGTAAGAATCCCTCGATAACTCCGATGATGAGGGTATGTGGATGACACCAGGGGCTGGTAAAGCCATCCCCTCTATCCCAACCTCATCTTCCCCATCCCCTATGGTGAATACCCCCTTAGGACCTGCATCGGCAGAGGTCACGGCTAGCTCTGCTTCCTCAGGGGTATCGGAAGTCCCGCTAGACGACCGGGACGTAACTGCAGCAACCTTTGAAGGAGTTCCTCCTTGCTCTCCTTCAGCAGCCTCAACAGTTCCACCCTCCCCTAGGGTAGACTTCACCTTCTTGCTCACCACGACCTCACTTTCCACCATAAACGGTCGTAGGACATTCACTACCAAGAAGGTCACAAGTTAGATAAAATAAAAGAAAAACCCGTGAGATAATAGATATAAGGGTAAAAGACTCACCAAATGTATCAAACAACTTCTCGGGAACAGCCAAAGGAGTTGCAATTCTGTCTATCGGGGAGATGTACTTCAATCCTGCGGTCCGATAGAGACGAATAAAGTTCTTTGACTCCACGAGAGGCTTTGCAGAGAACACCGGTGAAAACACCAGTGTGTCGTCCATCACTCTGTCGGGGAAGGTAGGCACCCTCCAAGTCATGGGTATGTCCCACGACCCTACAACTGGATTAATAAAGAAAAACTTATTCTTCCACGAGCTGTGGGAGGTGACCATACCCTCGGAAATCCTGTCATCCTTATCTCGGTGAGTAAAGCAGTAGAAAGGACCTCCCCCGGGAGACTGCTTCAACTCGAAAACAGCAAAGAATCTGTCCCTCGTGCACTCGATGCCTCTCACCAGGCACCAAAATACGAATAAAGCCAGTGCCGTAAACGAATTCGGGGCAAGCTGACTCGGGCAAAGGTTGCAGTAATTGAAGATATCGCAGTAAAAGGGCGGGAAAAAAGTGCGCAACCCCACCTTTAGCTGCGGATAATACACCGTCAAGTATCCTGGCGGAGGAGCATCACCCCGGTGGTGGGCCTCCGGCACCGTTATTTCAATATTACGACCGGAAGCGCCGTGCTCCTTGAACAAATTCTTAATTTCCTTCTCGGTGGCGGTGCTAGCCGTGTTGCCCACCTTCTGGGTGACTCGCGGAGCGCCACCTTTATCAGCCTTTTTCTTCATCTTCTTTGATTTTCCAGCACCACCACTGCCGCTTGCCCCCACCGCCGCAGCACTCCTCTTTCGCGAAACTTGAAACCCTAACCCCACCACTCCTCCGGTACCAGAAGCAGCCGAAACCAGATTGGTGTTAGATTGCGACGCCATTACGAAGAATTTTTGAAGGAAAAGAATATTTTAGCAGAAATCTGTTGCAGAGAAAAAGAGTATGCGCTTAGCAGAGAGAGAGTATTATTTGCTCAAAATTTGCAAGTGATGGTGATGGGTGAAGAAGAGGGTTTTTAAAACCCTACGCCCACTAAGCGTCTTAAAAGACCACTAAGCGTGCCCACGCCCCACGATTGAAAGTCGTGTTTAATGACACGTCTCCTCGGTTAACGAAAGTATAACGGACAAGACGCTTCGATTCCCGCACCCAACTTAAACGTGGCATTAAAATCGCCACTAACTGCATTTAAATCGCAGTTAATTAAATTATAATTAATACCCCTTATAATTAATGCCCCAATAATGACCTACGAGGGCACATTTGGGAAATACGGGATCACTCGGAGAGAGTAATCACTATACTCCTCGCCTTTTTAAAAGGTAATACCAAGAACGAGGGAAACGTCGAACAAAACATAAATGTCACTGACGAGTGTTTACGACATCCCTGAAGAGTTCTACGAGGCCTTGTGAAACCTTCCCCGTATAATTGACAAAATGCACAATACTAGAACTCTCGTACCCTTTGAACTATTAAGTTTTTAGTGCAGTAATGATAACTAACTGCACTACAAACTTGGGGGGGTTTGTTAACAGGATGATAATTCACCTGCTTGAAATAAACAATGAATCAATTATTGGAATTAACAAATATATTATTATATGATTATGCGACCTGCCTCCACGATACAGGTATCACGCCTCAAAATATCCCTCGGAGCACATCTCCAACACAACAAATACTGGAGCAGAAGCAACAGGAGGAATACAAGACCAAGGCGGAGTCTCACAGACTAACTACTATCGGAACTCCTTTAGTATTGGGCGAATACTCCGCCAAGCCCACTAGAGCCATCGGAACCCAACAGAGTCCCAGAACCATGACAAAAACACTTCCTTGCTATACACTCTCAACACAAACGCTCTCGGAGCACTACCCCATTACTTCCCGGCTACACACTCCTAGCACAAACGCTCTCGGAACATTACTCATGTCGACCAACCGATAGGTCGGAACTTCATAATGACGCAACAACTACAGAACGACACTCTTCGGGCACTCGAAGAAATAAAGCACCTATCCACGATAGCCAAAACCTCTCGGAGATCACCACATGAACAAACACCCCCTCGGAAAATACCTTGAAGCAAACACTCCAGAATACACATCTCTCGGAGAAGCACTATCACTAAGAGAACACTCAGACTCGGCCCTCGAGTCACCATATGAAGCAATGAGCTCTCGGAAGCAAAGAAGACAATCTACCCCTTATCATAAAGAAGACAAAAGCTCTCGGAAGAAGATGAAATGATACAGTCAGCAAGATAGACGTTATCTTATTGGTTAAAAGACTATTGTAACGCGTGTAAAGCACCACCACATGCATAGCGACACCTGTAAACACATGCATAGCGACACCTGTCCCTAAAAACTCTATATAAACAAAAGACGAAGGGAAAGAAAGAGAGGTCGGACAATTGGGAAAAAATACACCTATAGACTCGGAGAATACGAGGAAGGACTCGGAAAAGAGAGTGGAATATAGTTAATAAAAGGAAGGAAGGTTCTTGTCCATTTTTCTCTCTTGTTAGCATAGCATTTAGTTTTTGAACCACGGGCAAAGGCGTTCCAACCCAAATAAATAATTCAGTTAATAGGAGATAATTCAAAACCCGTTAACAACTGCGTAAATAATTTTCGCCACATTACTATGTAAAAACTTTCATGGGCTTATGGAATAAAATAAACAATAATAAATTGTCAGTAGTTGTTTCTAGCTTGGGGTTAACTCAAGCATCAACTAAAGTTAAAATTAGCTTTAGTGTTAGAGTTAGATGATAGTAAAATAATCATAAAATTATAGATAGGAGGTAGTCCGCCTTGTCTATAATAATGTAGATAGATGACCAAGTAAATATAAAACTTTCGTACCTTTTAACGTTGAACGTTTTCTCTAACGAATGAATTAAATTCTTCCGGATCGAGAACTATCGTGCTGATAACGTGTTATAGAATAACTAAAACTATTTAGAATTATAACAATATATTAGAAGAACATAAGAAAAGAAGATCAAATAAGGAGTATATTACTTGTGAATGAGTGTTTTTCTCTTCATCTTGATGGCTCCTTATATAGGCAAGAATTTCCAATATCTTACATTATTTACAACAACTACTATTATTATTAAATAATATTTGTACATAATTTTCAACAATGACCACAAAGCAGATGTTACAAACCATATTTATAACATGGTTGTAATTTTTGGTCTTAAATATTTAACAATAACTTTGTTATTAGAAATATTGTATAAATTTGCAAGCCCATATTAATAAAGGCCCAATACAAGCCCAAAAAAGATTGCCCCTCAATTTCATTCAGTCTTCTAAGGAATTGAAGCTAAGGAATTGAACATAGCTCTCTCTCTCTCTCTCTCTCTCTCTCTCCGTCGAACAACAACAGATCGCTGCCAGTTCAGGTGAGCTTCGTCTCTCTATCTTAATTCAGCACACAAATCGAATTGTATGAAATTAAGTAGATACAGACATACGCCTAGATATTTGGTTTATCTTATCTTAATTTTACTAATTCATTGTTATGATTCCAATCTAGGGCTCAAAATTAAACTCATTTACCAATTAGTAACAGCCGATGTTATAATTATGCAGTAAATGTCAGGCATTTGACTATCTTAATCTTCTGATCAGATTTTAGAATTGTTGTTCAGATTTTAGAAACAAAAAGGTAAAGCTATGGATACTACCGAGCTTCGGCAAATGGAAGATCAAGAGGGCGCATTAACGAAAACGATGAAGGGTGCAGTCTCGGGTCTAGCTGCTGGTACTATCTGGGGTACCATTATTGCTACCTGGCATGACGTGCCTCGTGTTGAGAGGAATGTTGCGCTTCCTGGTCTTATTCGGACACTTAAGATGATGGGTAGCCATGGGGCAACCTTTGCTGCAATTGGTGGAGTTTTCATTGGAGTCGAGCAGCTCGTGCAGAACTACAGGATGAAGAGGGACTTTGTTAATGGAGCTGTTGGTGGATTTGTTGCAGGTGCTTCTATCTTGGGTTTCAAAGGTAAAACCTCGTCCATCCAATTTACTTTGAATGTGTTGATTGTCTAACATTTGTCATGGATGCCTATCTATGTTTATACATTGACCGACCATTAGAGGAGAAGTTGGGTTGTTTAACTGTTTCTACTTGTTCATATGTATTTGACGTGGAAGAATTCGTGTGACTCATAATAGGACTTCAGAAGACCAGTGTTACTTGTTTGAAGGCGTCCTTGTTGGCGGCTACGTTTTATATCTAATAACCATGAAAATAACTCAAACCTCTGATACATTATAGTGATGATCACGAGATCTTTGGTGTACCCGTGCTTCTTCACTTAAGTAGTTTGAAATCTCTACTCATATATTCTATGGCGAGCTTCTGGTTCTGGGCCTGGTATGAGCTCTCTGGTTTTGCGAATGCTTATAGTTACTTTTGGTGTTGTTATCTTGTAATTTTGTCCCTGGATGTCCATGATATCGTTCAAAATTAACAGGTTAGAGCATGTAAATGGTCGAACAACTACAAAATTGCTTTTTACGTGGCATGGGTATAATATATATGATACATCCACACATAGGTAACTATTATAGCTTCACATACACAATGGAATACCCTGACACTGAATCTTCACATAATACATTTAGGCCTCCGTGCTTGCGCATTTTGGTCACCTACTGGCAGTTAAATGAATGTCAGCAATCCCCAAGGGCACAGGCAAGTTAATGTCTCGGACAGAAGCACCAAGTATTCACACTACAAACCACTATAAGTATTTTGATCCAACTCAACCGTTCATATAAATATTTCCTAATTCAAATTCCCAACCTTTTGTGGGTTCGAACCACTGACACAAGGACTTTCAGTCCTTTGCTCTAACCAGCTGAGCTAGCTGAACCACTTTCCTAAAGTATGTTTTCTTCATCAAATAGCGCCCTACCTTACCACTTTTTTTTTATTATTATTACTGGCATCAGACTAGAAACTTAAGATATGGTCAAGTGTGAGCCCGACGAGTTGGGTTTGCCTTTAATTATTTTCACATTGGATCAATTTCACCTTCTCTGCATTCCCACCTCAAAAAAAAAAGATCATACTTATTTTAGAGCTTTAATTTAATAAATGCATTGAGTAAAAAATCAGGTTAACTATGTGAATTGCTGATGGCTTTGTGATTTTTAATCTTGGTGGTCTGCGTGGGAATGTGTGGTTAATTAGTCCTATTTTTAGTTATGTGAAGCATGGATTTTTCTCTGAGGAAGTGAGCAGCACTCTAGGTTTCCCATGCTGTTGTGATATTGTGGCCATGAACTATTCTGCTGTAAGGTCTAGGTGTTCATTGAGGAAGCACCAAACGTTCAATAGAAAAAAAAAAATTTAGGGGGACGTAGTAATAAATCTGCCGAGTCAACTATTTTGGACCCACATATTGACAGTTCCATGCAAACTAGTCAATCTTCACCGCGTGGCATAATTTTGGGATGTGTGCTCCTTGGCGATAATTCACATATTATGGCTTTGCTCTTAGAATTGCCAATATCTATATTCCTCTGGCATTGACATCATCCAGTACCATATTCTCTGGGTGGTCCGTATCAGTAAGCTGACACTATCCAGTATCCATTGTTTTGGTCATGTGGCGTAGTCTAACATGTAATTTGTACACTTGAGCCTAGAATTTCATTTTGTTGTGCAGGCAGGAGCATCCCAACAGCGCTCTCTGCAGGAGCTGCCCTGGCGTTCACCTCTGCTGTGATTGACATCGGAGGTCAGACTACGAGAGTGGACACCGGCAAGGAATATTATCCTTACACCACCAAAAAAAGGGTCGATGCTAATTAGTTCAACTATCGCCATTATTTTAAACTACGCCTTATCATAAATGTATTGTACTTCCGGTTCCTCACCTTTCTCAACGTGTTATAGGTGCTGAATGGTTGGTTTAATAAAGCTTTGTGTGACTCATAACTGTTTATGTTGAAGTTGGAGGGCACTGATTTTATTTTTCTTTTTTACTTTTTTCTTTACTTTTTCTTTTTTGTTTAAGGAACTTATGAAACTCTTGTGCAAATGCAGCTGAATTCCAGTTCTCTTTCACAGTTGTATGTATTATTTTACTTTACTTCACTTCTGGCTCGTATGTCATGGCTTCTTAATGAAACAAGTACTGGTTATGTGAAACCCGAACAGCCTTCTCCAACAAACCAGCAATTTCCAAATATAGTAAACGTAAAAGGTGGGCTCTGGGCTTTTTGGAGTTTTCTTATGTAATGACTTAGAGGCCCAGATTGGGCTTCCAATCCGAGAATAATCCCCCTTTGCTGATAAAATCAAAGTTAGGGTTTCTTTGCTAAATTTAGCCTCGACTTTATCCTCCACCAGATGCAAAGGTCAATATTCAATAAACGTTGGCTATCCTAATGAAATTACCTTCAAAAATATTATTGACCTTGTCAGAGTCTATAAAATGTACCAGCATTTGGTGACTATAGTCCAATTATATTCTTAAAAGTAACGATGACTATGTGAAACTTTCTTATAAGGAAAATTTTCTGCTCAAATGAAGTGGCATGTAGGGCTGTGCAAAAAGAATCGAATCGATCGAATCGGGTGAAAATCGATCGAATGATCCAATCTGAGGATCGGATCGAATATTTGATCCGACTTTTGATTTTTGCCTTAGGATCGAACCCCCATTTGATTCGATCCTCGATTTTAGAGGCTGAGAATCGGATCGGATTGAATACTCATCTTATTTTTTAAAAATAAATAAATATATAATAGTATATATATAATATTATATTTTTATCTATAATGCTAAGCCTATTAAGATGCTACTAAGATATTTCTATATATTGTTGGTGATACTAACATTGATCAAAATTGGGAGTGCTGGAGTAAATAGTAACCTTGGATGAAACTGCTGATAAGCCAGTGCATAGTCTGAATGGAAAGTGTAAAGTGGTGAAAATTAATTTGTGAAAGTGTATCTTTTATAATTGATTTGTGTTTTGTGTCAAAAAGTGTGATTGAGAACCATATGAAAGTGAATTTTGTAATCCAATAACTCTGTTTGAATGTTGTGGTTGGTCCCATTGATATTAAATTATATAAGAAAAAAAAAAGAAAAAAGGATCGAAATCGAATCGAATCGGATCGAAATCGAATGATTTTGGATCGAATCGGGTCGTTTTAAATTGATTCGATCTCGATCCTCATTTCTCCAGGATCGAAATCGACTTCCAGCCTCGATTCGATCCGATCCGATCCAAACGCACACCCCTAGGCATGGACGATCCATTGTAGTTAAGTTGTCGCTCCCGATTCCAATATAATGGCTTCCTTTTTAGGACGCCAAGAATCTTAGCACACCAGAATTTACCTTTAAATGGAAAAATTCTGATGGACCAACGTAATTGTGGGAGTGTTGAATTTCTTTTGTTTGGAAAAAGTACTTGCGTACATCTTGCCGTTGATTCTTTCATGAGTAATGGCCAATGCCTTTTTTTTTTTTTTCTTAAGCGACGCGTATAGAAGTAGAGAAAAGGTAACATAATATTATCAAGTGTAGATGTGTCCAAATGCGCGAGTACTTTGGCAAAATGGCATTGAGCCATATCAATTTACGCATGTAACACCTAAGAATTTTGCGGTTATTAGACATAAGCTATGTTGCACGGACACGAATACGAAGGCACGTATCGGATAAGGTACAGATACGAAGATACGAATTTTTCCAAAATCACATATTGAGATATCCCAAGGATACGTCGAATATTTAATATTTAATAATTATATACGTATATATATTATTTAAGTAAATGTGTAAAATAATGAATATTAAACACTTATAAAATTCAAAAAAGTAATTAATATATAGCCATATACAAAGATCCACCATTCCACAAACTCGAATATTAATAGATAAACATGTTCAATACGAATATTACAAAGTTTCATAATATAACAAACAAGATTAATATCGCAATAGCTTATTTATTGTTAAACGACATCATCAACAAACAAAATCGACTCAAAGTCGGCTTCATCAAGAGAAATATTTGCAATTTCATGAGTGAAAACTATTATATGAGTTAAATCAGATTATAAATTAAAAAATTGCCTTTTGGTGTTTGTAGTATAAATAAATTACTTTTCGCCCCTAAAGTTTTCAAAACAATAAAATGACCTATTTTATTGAGGACACGTATCGATACGCCTTAGAATAGTATCCAATACGTATCCCATTTATTAAAAAAATAAGTTTTAAATAGGATACGCCATGCGGTTTATCCGACACGTATTCGAGGCATATCCTTATCTGTTTGTATCCGATACAGGATACAGAGCCATTTTGGGAGTATCCGTGCAACATAGGACATAAGACAAAGAGATTGTGAGGCTTGTGGCAAAAAAAAAAAAAAAATCTAAGGTTGAGGACATTATTAAATGCAGTTGTATTTAGTGTGTTGCCAATTAAATTCAGTTAAAATTTGTAACTTGAGGATAAATGCTTTTCATCGGCGAAAATACTGGTTTTTGATTAACAAGTTGTGAAGATGGCTGACTTTTACATGACAAAAAAATATAGATGTCAACCTTTTGAAGAAATATAGAAAATTTGGTGGTAGGTCGTACTGCTGAAAGGGTTATACAAATTAATTGAGAGGAAACACTTTTCTAAACTAGATTAATTAAGTTTGTATGATGCATTGAATCTGTATACTTCTTAAGACTTTATATTTAACTCATGCAATAATATATAGAGAGTCTAACCAATCATTTCAATTGACATTTAAATTCAAGATTTGAATTCTCCGCATCAACTTCATACATTTCTTCAAGGTTATTGTATTGCTAAATATAACCTTGATTTTCAACTTTTAAAACTTGGTTGGTATTGGGGATTACAAAAGATATATATATATATATATATATATATATATATATATTCATCTCAATTTAATTAATAGTCTGGCCAAAATAATTTATTAGCCTTTTATTGGTCGTTTCATTTATTGTATTTGGCATTCATTTGATCAATTGATTTAATATGAGTATAGATTAACAACTCTCATTTTCAACCCCATTAAAAATGGCGTACCTAGCTAGCTGCTTACAATTTAAAACTTGGTTGTGCAGGATATTCTCATCATCTATATTTTGTTATTTTCTGACCACGAAATTGCTTAATTATGCTATTCAGAATAAGAACTGCAATATTATTCATTATGTTTGACCATGAGGATTTTTGCAACGAAAAATGAAACAATTGACTGCGACACGGAGGCTTTTTTAAAGAATGTTTAAAGAAGATGACCAAGATTTGCGTGACCTCAATATATCAAGTGAAACTGATATGGGAATAATGAAAACGATAATTAAATTCTGGATTATAAGGAAGTAAGGAACTAAGGAAAATACAATTAATTGTGCGTCCGTGTATTTCTCGACAAAAGCTATCATTTAAAATGCCGCATGTTTTATATATATATGTGCGTACATGTATTTCTCGTAAGTATCATTATTCGTGCCTTTTTCAGGTGATCTGAGTGGTTTTAATTTGCCAAGGAGTAGTGAGTGGGAAATTGGAGAATAGTTGGTCGATCGTTTTATGTCAATTATATAAAATAAGAGTTTTAATTGTGTATTTTACCAAATCATCTATTACAAGTTAATTCTTTTGAAATTAATACCAAAAAGTATATACTCGAAATAAAAGAGATCGGGAGGTTGAAATGGAGAAGGAAGAAGAAAAAAGATTGAATAAAGATAAGTATTTTTTGCACTTCTTCCATCCACCTTATTTTCAAATTTGCATCTTGGAACCTCAGACTTCAAGTATATCTAATTATGCCAAGGTATTCGGAGGATATTAACATTTAACGATAAGAAATTGAGCTACTGGTACTTTTTGAACCCTTTGAAGTGCTTTTTTGGCACTTTCTTCTCGAAGATTACCAAAATGAGTTTGCTCTTTCAAATTTTAATTCTTTGCACTTAAGTGTGTGCTATGTAGATTTTTTGATGGATAAAATTGGTATACCATCAGTATCACTAAAAATATATATACATATTTGTTTGGTCCAAATTCCGGCTAGAGTCCTAACTTTTCTCTGATAATTATACAGATTGTGACTTATTGAAATAGGGAAAAATCGAGAAATTATGGAATAAAAAATTGCTTACACACAAGAGAGAAAAAAATGGAAATAATTACTTAAAACTAAGCGTTCACACGCACACACACATTTTTATCAACAAATAAATATGTTATAGATACAGTAACAGGTACAATTGATAAAAGTTGCACCATTAATTGTTGATGTTACTAGGACGAAATATTAAAACTGTCCTGTAACTTTTTTTTCAGAAGTTAAAATGCCCATTTTTTTCGGGCCTTGCAAAAATTTCCCGTAAATCTTGAAATATCTTTCAAAAATGCCCGTTGACCTTATTCGGGCTAAAATTGCCTACGTGGCGGTACAGTCAACGCCACGTCATAAAATTGTCTTGCCACGTCATATATTCAGCCAATAATAATAAATATATATAAATAATAATAATAAACATATATATATAAATAATAATTAACATATATATAAATAATAATAATAAACATATATATAAATAATAAAGATATATATAAATAATAATAAACATATATATAAATAATAATGATATATATATAAATAATAATAAACATATATATAAATAATAATAATAAACATATATATATATATAAATAATAAAGATATATATAAATAATAATAAACATATATATAAAAATAATAATAAACATATATAAATAAATAATAATAAACATATATATAACATAATAAACATATATATAAAACAAATAACAATAAAATACAAAAAAAAACCTACCCCCCCATGACCCACCCACCCCACCCCCCACCACGCCCCAACATCCACGGTTGCAGTGGTGGTGGCGTCAAATCGACGCCACCACCATTGCGATCGTGGTCGCCACCACTGCGATTTGGCAGTGGTGGTGGCGGGGCGGGGAGGGGGTGGGGTTCTGGCGATTCGCAGCTGGCAGTGGTCGGCGGCGGGGGTGGGGGGGGGGGGGTGGGGGGGGTATGGGGATGTATTTTTCTTTTCATTTAATCTTTTTGATTTTTATTTATTTTATATAATGTTAAAATATTTATTATTTTATAAATAGGTATAAATAATAATATATGTTGATATTATTATTTATATATATGTTTTACTTTTACAAATGATTATATATATATATGTTTATTATTTATATATATATATATATATATATATTTTGGGGGGCAAAGTGCAATTTATTTTGGGGTGCAAATACAATATTTAAATTTATAAGGGTTTGTGTGAAAAATGTGTTTTGGCTGAAAAATATGACGTGGCAATGACAACTTGTTGACTGTACCGCCACGTATGCAATTTTAGCCTGAATAAGGCCAACGGGCATTTTTGAAAGATATTTCAAGACTTATGGGGTATTTTTGCAAGGCCCGAAAAAAACGGGCATTTTAACTTCTGAAAAAAAGTTATAGGGCAGTTTTAATATTTCGTCCATGTTACTAATTAATATTGCGCCATTAGCAATATACTCATAGCAATCTGAAATAGTATGACGATTAAATTTGCTAATTCAGTAGTAAAAATAAGATGTGTTCCCGGCCAAATATATATAAATTCGCAGATAAAAATAAATTATAACGACGTGAAGAGTAAATACATTAATTAAAAAAAAATACTAGGTAAGGCACCACGAAAAATTAAAATAATATCTCTATAGATATTCAATCCTTGAAAGAAACATAAGCGCAGCAGTAAGAATATATATATATATATATATATATATATATGTAGAGGAGGTTTTATTACTTATTAGTCAAATTAATTAGCTCATGATCGATCAATATATAATGTGACGCCGTTTTTCTCTTTTAGACTCGCCAAGCTGCTTTTCTTCTCCCACGTGTGAAACTTTCCCCGAGTAGTAATCAACAATTTAGAGGGAGAAACGTATTTTTTTATAGGGTTAAATGCTTTAAATCCCCAATTTATTCCTCTTTTACCATGTGGAATGTGCCCTCTTAACCTATCAGTATACCTCTCAAGCTATTGATTTTGTAGAATTTTATCCCATGAGATCAAGTATGGCTGTAAAAAATGCAAATACATGTCTGAATTGAACGATTGATTAATGACTCATGGGATAAAATTTTAAAATCAATAGCTAGATTGGAGGGTATACTGCCACTTTTGTTACTTGCAGTTGTGGAGCACATTATAAAAAAATGTCATAGGTTGGGCGTTAAAAGCATTTATCCCTTTCTCTTATATTCCTCGGATATTTATTGCGTAAAAGGTCTTTTTTATGCAAACTCGATGAATTCATAAAATAAAATAAAAATTAATGGCAACTCATAACCTGTATGAAAAAAATAAATAAACAGACATTTTCTGTCTCTAATCTGTGATATATATAAGCACCTTACCCCTTTTATTTGTGAATAACAAATAAACGAATTACCTCATGATTTTGAAAATTCGCACACCACCTTTTTATAAATTTGCATATACATTAATTTCTTATCATTACCATATATTTACCTTTTCCACAATAATGTATATGTGTGTTTTTTTTTATTTACTTTTTATGTATAGGGCTATTGTGCTAATTAAAAAACCAAACAGAACCAAATAAAAATAAAATAAAAAGGTTAGTTTTTATTTTAGTTTGTTAAAAGTCGTCTATCTTTTGCAGAGAAGGTGGGAAGCTTAAAATAGTGGTTTGTCTTTTGGCTCTTTAGCATTGAATTCAATACCCATCAATATCGATCTCATCTCCAATTTCTTTCTATCCTCTCTCGGCTTCCATAACCGACTACTCATGAACTCTCTCTTCCAACTTTTTCAATTTATGCATTAAATTAAATATGGTACCGATCCAGGAATTTCATGGCACAACTAATTAATTAATTACTTTTTTTGGTGCCTACACATATAGTTAGTAGATGGCTTTTGCAAGGGCACTTGCTGTTGACAATAATTCCTCATCATCAGATAAAGATACCAATTTCTTTTCTATATCATCAGCTGATCATCATCATCATCATCATCATCCTTTTATTACTATGGCTACTTCAAATTCAAATAGAGGTAGTACTGATAATCAAAATAATAATGATCATCACAATCAAATATCATTTGGTATGATGCAGCAGTCCTCCTCATCAGCTAATCCTGCTGGAAGCTTCAACATGTTAGTACTGATCACTAAATTCAAATATATATTCTTTACATGTTTGTTTTTCTAATTAATTTATTATTATGCAGAGGAGGCAAAGATTCAAGTGGTGCCTATGATTTAGGTGAACTTGACCAAGCTCTTTTCTTGTACCTTGATGGCCATCAAGATCAGTCAGCACAAGACCTTAGACGTAATTGAATTGTTTTTGATCTATTAATTAATTATATAGTCTCTAAGTCTCAAATCTTATTTTCTTATCCTTTTTTTTTAAAACCCAGAATGATTTCTGAAAGTTTTATAAATTACTCGAATTATGTGAAAACTCTGTTAAGATTCTGTACAAAAAGGAATATTTGTACGGGCTGGGGTCATGAAGAAAGTATGCTTGGGTGAAAAAAAATAAAAAATCACAGATTGTACTATACATACATACATAGTTTCTTTGACCAGATCCTCTATGCAGAAATAAAGGTGAAAAATCTTTATTCACTTCTCATAAATCAAATTGCAAAATATATTATTCTGTCTTAGTAAAATGGAGTCTCGAATTCTGAAACTGTGGGACCACAAAACATGTAACAAACATCTAAGTTTTCTGCAAATTTCTGTTAAAGAGACTATAGGAACAAAAGAACGTACGATTTTTTCTTTCAGCTTTTTCTTTTTTGTCAAGGCTAGCTGTTTCTTTTTTTTTTTTTTTTAATTATAGTCCTTTCTGTTACATGATTTTCTGTATAATTTTGTTTGTGTTTGTTTGTGAGGTTAGCAGAGAATGGTAGTGGGATGAGGCCACCAACTCTGAACATTTTCCCTTCTCAGCCCATGCATGTAGATCCACCTCCATCAACATCTAAGGTACATTTAATTCTTGATTTCAGCATGCAACTATTATACATACAACTTCTCATTATAATTTTTCGAAAGAAAATAATAAATAAAAACGGACAACTATATAGCTAGCTCTAAGCTAAGGGTTTTGTTAAAATTTTGTGTCAAGCAGCAGGCGAATATTGGATTAGGTTGTTCTTCATCTAGCAGTGGTTCGAAGAGAGCATCTGAGCCGTCTATGGAGTTGTCTAATAACCCTATTACTAGAAATGATCATGTTGCTTCTGCTTCTCAACCGGCCAAAGCAGTTAAGGTGTGGATTAGGACACTAAATTATTAAACTATTAATTATTTACGTACTATGAGTACTTTACTAATATGTTATACATGTATGTCGACATGTCTGTAAATTACAAAATAAAATTATTTTATTCTTAGATAATTTTTTTTTTGACAGGCTTTATTCTAAGATAATTAATAACTAAACTGGGATTTCAATTACCTACTTCAATTTATCTTCTACCTTTGTTATTTTTTTAATTTGTCTGTAGTTAATTTGTTGTTGTGTGTTTTTTGTTTTTATATTGCAGCGTGAGGGGAACCGTAAAGGGCCTACATCTAGTTCGGAACAAGAACGGCCAAAAACACCAGACCCTAAGGTTAACTTTCTTATTTAACTTCTCAAAAAAACAAAAAACATGCCGGGGTGTGTGTAATTATTATATTTTTGTTAAAATTGTTTGATAAATGCAGACTTTGAGGAGGCTTGCACAGAATAGAGAGGCAGCTAGGAAAAGCAGGCTTAGGAAAAAGGTAAATGTCCAAGACAAAAACAATTAAGCTAGAATTAATTTCGTTTGTTTCTATAAATTTAAATAAATATGCAAAAATCTGTGTATTGTTAACGTACAATAACGTGTTTATTTTCAATTGTTAAATGCAGGCTTACGTCCAGCAGCTAGAATCAAGTAGAATGAAGCTTACTCAATTAGAGCAAGAGATACAAAGAGCTAGATCCCAAGTCAGAATCAATTCTTTGATTCTTTTTTCATATATACATGGTTAATTAATCACTATTTTCTAAAATATGGCGAGTTTATTTAAATTCAGGGATTTTATCTAGGAGGAAATGGTATTTTAGCAGGTGATCAAGGCATTCCAGCTGCAATGGGCAACCCAAGCTCAGGTGGCACATTAATTAGTACATATAAATTGAATATTTGTGTTTGTGTATATTGATCCTTTATAAGCTCATGAAATTTGTTATTTTATATTGTGTACAGCTGATACGGCAGCATTTGACATGGAGTATGCTCGTTGGGTGGAGGAGCACCACCGGCTGACTATGGAGCTCCGGAATGCGGTTCAGGAACACCTGCCGGAAAACGAGCTCCGATTATATGTCGAGAACTGCCTTGCTCACTACGACCAGGTCATGAACCTAAAGAGCATAATCGCTAAATCCGACGTGTTCCATCTCGTTTCCGGCATGTGGAAGACTCCGGCTGAGCGCTGCTTCATGTGGATGGGTGGTTTCCGCCCATCGGAGCTCATCAAGGTTTGAGTTGATTTATATATATTGATATATATATATATATATATATATCTCATGATCATATATACATACCCTAATAACTTAAGAAGTAACTAATAAAAGTGATAAACAATTAACATGGTAAAAACCCTACTAGAATCAAATTGAAAAATGAATAAGAGTGGCCGGCCGGATTTGGTTATTATATAATTTAAAATGGAAACGTTTATTATTCTAATTTAATTACTAATCCGTGACATTATTTTTCGATTTTTTAAGTACTTAGCTTAGCCTAAAATGTTTTGCATTATATATAAAAATATTTATACAAATAATTGTGTGTGCCTGTGTTGTGTATGCATGACATATTTACAAGATCTAAATGCAGTTGATCATGTATAATGTATGTGAGTTACAAATGACGATATGTTGTCATGATGTTTTGCTGTTTAAGGATTTGGTCAGGTTTTATTCTGACTCGGCCATAAAAAAGCACATTGTCTGTTTCTCCACATTCTAACAAGGCAGGGTTTGTGTTTGTGTTTGTGTTTGTGTTTGTGTTTGTGTCATCGATCATATATGCATTCCTGCCTGCCTCATTCATTATATATCCTTGTCACTCATGCAAACAATGTTCATGTTTTACTTTAACTTGCATACAGAATTTTGATTAATTTGTAATTCTAGCAAAAAATAGAAATGAACAAGCCCCTAATTAATTTTTACCACATTTCTAATCTCATATATAATTAGAATGGTTCTGTTTTAATTACCAGCCTCATTCTTCTCATTAATTAATTAGTATGGGTAATTAATATATTACTATATATGGCTAAATTACTCATGTGTAAATAAATGTTAATTGCAGATCATATTAAATCAAATAGAGCCACTAACGGAGCAACAATTGATGGGCATATGTGGGCTACAACAATCAACACAGGAGGCAGAAGAAGCCCTCTCGCAAGGCCTTGAGGCTCTAAAAGACTCACTTACAGAGACTATAATTTCCGACTCACTCAGTATTCCACCCAACATGAACAACTACATGGCTCAAATGGTACTAGCCATCAACAAACTCTCAACACTTGAAGGCTTTGTCAGACAGGTAACATAATTCACTACTAATTTATTGTAATTCATCTCATCACCATATATATACTAATCCAGATTATTTTCGATGTGTCTAGTTACTAAGTTCAATTATGGGTGTTTAAGAAAATGAAAATAAAGAGTAGTATGATGTATTAATTAACAAAATTTTAATCTGTTTTAAGATATAAAAAGAGTAGTAACGATTTAATAATTTGTGTAGAGAAAGAAGGAATATATGCGGGAAGTGACAAATAGCACTTATGAGTGTCCATAAAAAGGGGTTGGACAAAGATATCTCCATCATTAATAGGACATTAGGCCCATCTTCCTATGATGTCATTTTCATAACCGTTTTTGACTTAAACCACGTACATCAAAATAGACCACCCACACCCAATATTGATATATATAGTACCAATAGAATTTAATATTTATTGAGAAGGTTAAAATGTGAACCTAATAACAAATGAAATAGACTAGCTACCAAATGCATAATATCTTTTCTAAACTTCTTTTATATTTATGTATATAATTTGGTAGGTGAACAAATTGACTAGCTTTTTGTGAATTAATTGACTAGCTTTTTGTGAGTTGTCTGCATGTTGTTAGGCACGTGTCTAAATATGTGTACACATAATTATTGTTAGGGTTTCGATTTAAGTCAATCGTTCGGTGTGTGTTTTACTCTGCTTTTTTCGAGAGTAATTTTATTTATTATTTAGTTGGTGTGTGATAATCTGCATGTTAGACACGTGTGGCGTAACGAGTAAAATAGTGTACAACGCTTCATGAGTGAGTCTAAGTTCTTAAATAGAGCATCTTTTTAAATTTTTTATCACTTTCAAATATACAATCCTATACCCAAAGTCATGAAACAAAATGTTAATTTGAAAATGAAAAAAAAATGGCATACCCCCCTTCACAAGCAACCTTGGAGCCGGAAGCAAAGACATTATTAATGTTTGTTTATTAACTATAAGATAGACAATCAAATCAATGGATACAGGATAGTCAGAGGCATTATAATAATTAATATAGGTTAACTACAAGCAAAAGTTAATCATTAAACAATTTGTGTAATTTAGTTAGTTGATTAATTAGTAAAATTAATAATAAAAACCGCATGCTTAAGAAGTCAACACGCGTGCCTGAAGAGAGATGTAATGTAAGTATATATCATTATGCTCAATGGGATATAATTTAATTTGTTGTTGTTGACTTTTCAAGATAATAAAATGTTGACTTATTAATTCATAGGGTGATAGTCTGAGGCACCAAACCTTGCACCGGCTGCACCAGATCCTGACCATCCGCCAATCCGCCAGGTGTTTCCTCGCTATATCTGAATACTTTCACCGCCTTCGTTCTCTCAGCTCGCTTTGGCTTGGGCGGCCACGTCAGGATTAATTAATTAGCTAGTGGGAGATGTATAATTATAACCTTAACTAGCTTAGATATATTTTCAGTTTATTATCTTAACTAGGGACAAATAATTAGTAGCTTTATTTCCATTTCTGCACCTTTTCTTTTTCCTTTTTAGAAATGATAGAGAAGAATAGCTTATCGACAAGAGGGTCGAATCTACAGAATTTGTGGTACAAAAAATAGATTTAATTAGTTACGGCTTTCTTTCTTGTTTCTGCTTGAGAATGACGTTTTACATGCATTTCTGACTGAGGAATAGGTCAAAACTATAAGCATATACTAGAAAATTATATGAAATGGACTTTCTTTAATTGCTCTGTATATTGAGTTTAACAAAGTACGCGTATTCAGTCAAAAATCGTTGGAGGAAAATCAGTTTCCTCATTTTTCTTTTATGTATTTGTGGGCTTTGTTCGGAAATATAGCCAAAAAATTGGGGAAACTTTATATATAAGAACGAAAGAATAGTAGCAATTAGAAAAGATTATACCAAACTCTTTGATCTAAACTAGATCTCGTTGTGAACTGATTGGGTCACGTATTATATAATTGTAATATAATATACATGAAATAATTGCAACTATAAGTTTTGAACGCATAAATTAAATCAACTCTATATGTCTAGAATTTGTGGTATTTGTAAGTATTACACTCACACTTGATCGATCTACAGTATTTTTTATAAAATTGACTCCTATACGTCTACAGCCTAATGATCAAAAACTAGAAATAAGCATTGCATTAATTATCAGGAAATTCAAAAAATCAATGGCATAAAATGATGACATGGAATATAGAAACACTTCAAAATATCTACAAATATTTAATTCGTGACTCTTACATGTATCTTGTTAGATTACTGTATAACATTCTTGTTGTCCCCCACTAATTATGTGTGTTTGAGATGCATACAAATGCCCGGCCTTGAGATTATTTAAAAAAAAAACTGAGAAATGATCTTTTTCCTATAACATATATTTTCTCTTGTAAAGAAAAGCATATGAAAAAAGGGGGAAGGAGATGTACCGATGTAGTGGATAGTAGGTACACTAAATTCAACTGAAATTGGTTTCATTATGTTTGTTTGTTTCTCCTTTTGCAACTACTATCTCGTAATATTAATCGCCACTTAAACTGAATCCTTCGAATTGGACTATTTCTTCTTTCAATACTACTTTACTAATTAATCTAATCTAGTTTTACATATTCTATACTCTTTTCTCATGTAAAACAAGTACAAGATCACCAATTACCAAATAGTATAATTGACTAGCTGGACATTAATTTTCAAGTTTAACAACAGTTTCTCCACAAGTTGAGCAATTTGATGAAAAATAAATGCCTTAATAGATCAAACGGCCCAGTAGATGTGCGGTTCATAATATCCAAAGAAGGCCCAAATGGGCCTAATACCCCCAAAGTCCAAAACCAATTACCATTAAGAGATGATCAATAATCAACATTGAGTTTTTCATCATGAGATGATCATATGTAGAGATAGTTTAATCATAAAGAGAGAATCCATTATCAGAGATAAGATAATGTAATCAGCAAGAGATGATTGATCAGTATAGATTATCCACACAACTGTGAACTGACAACTCGATCATCAAGAGATGACCAACTCAACTGTGTATGGTATAAAAAAAAAGTTGACACAACATGAGAAATGTTGAATAGGAAATGACAAGATTAGCGCATGGACATCAATGTCCTTACTCTTTTTTCCCTTGCAGCTCTTTTAGCAGAGGGTGTTCTCTTTAGCTTCTGAAGCTCCTTCATCACTACTTTTTCAACAACATCGATGTTGTTCAACAGCTTCTTTTGAGGGGTTAAGAAGCAAGCTGAATCTCCATCATTCTGATTAGCAATATTAAGCAGAATCTTTGGCACTTTACCGATGCTCGGTGAACAGCATTTTACTCCAACTGTGGGAAGCTTGAGTTGAGCACCTGGTGAAGGTGAAGATTGATCTCGAATCATCCTCCAATCATGGGGTATGGGACTTCCTGATTGTAGGCCTACACCTTCTCCTAAACGCGACCTTCTTCTTTCAATTGCCTAATCAAAGAACCAGAGAACCATCAGAACAAAAAAAGAAAACACGGTATTGCAGAAGATCCTTTGACAATCATAGTTGTTGTTAGAATTCAACCCCATCAAAACATAACTAACAGTTGAGCCTTTAATCTTAACTAATTGGTATAAACCATATGAAATATACAAGAATCACGTTGAGCCAACACACGAAAGAGTAAAGCCACGTCATTTAGTCTTTCAATGAGCATCTATACTTTCGTAAGACTTAAATAAATAGGCCATATAGATACATTTATAGACCAAAATCTCACATGACTACACTGTCGAAAGCTAATTTTCCGCATCTTCTCGTTGATGGACACATCATGCTAAAATCAACATATTCAACTTGTTTCTTTCCAGACTTGGGCATATCCAAACGTGAAATCTAGGTTTTCAACAACACAGATCTATCATAAGGCTTAATTAATGGTATGACATCACTTCATTTATTTAGACTCACACTCATTCCAGTAATGACGTGCACATATATCTAATTAGCTATTATAAATTAAGAGTTCCATTCATCACTTTAATCTTCTTCAATTATCTTTCATTGTATTAAAATCTTGACTAGTGCTTAATAAAATTCACAAGTAGTAAGGAAACAAATTAAGGATCAATAAATGCAGAAATCAACAGAAATAAATAAATGAATGAATGAATAATTAGTACCCTGGCTATAGCAGTGATATCTCGGAGAGACGTCCTCGGATACCAATTAGGCAAAACGCTTCTACTTCCGAACACCGGAGACGAGTCGATAGGTGCAGGAGACCGAATCGAACCAAATCTAGTAGCTACTGGTACTCGTCGTAATCCTCCTCCTCCTCCGATTGGTCCAGGTGTTCCCACCATTGGTGTACCTCTCCATCGGATTGGAGTTTGAGTGACTCTTCTCTCATCAGGCTCATCATCCTCTAACACAAATATGACTGGATTAATATTATTACTATTATTATTAATAATACTACTACTCCTCTCAGCATTTCTACTACTCCGCAGCCTCCTATTGATGTATATGGTTAATACGTCCTCGTCGTCCCGCCTTGACAGCCTGTCTCTTGATTCTGGCATTGAATTAGCAATGGCTACTCTCTCTCTCTCTCTCTCTCTGGAAGTAGAAGTAGAAAGAGGGGAGGGAGGGAGGCAGGGTTAAGTGACAATTTTTTTCAAAATGAAATTTGAGCGGTATTTGCAGATTAAGAATTTTACTTGAAATTTTTAAAAAAATTAAATTTTTAAGCGGGCGGGATTTCATTCATTAAAGTTTTGTGCTTATATTTTTATTTATAAAAGACTTTAATTTTACAACCGTAAATTATTTGCATTTAAGTAAAAATATTTCCTTTTCTAACGGATCTTTTTTCAAAGTGATCATCCAAATTTTGAACCTTTTTTTATTTCATCAATTAGTTATTCTCTCTTTTTTCAGAAAGTAAATCAATACCTATTTTGTGTTCTTTTAGAGAAAAAAACAAAAACCAATTGTTATTTTCTGCTTTTATGGAGAAAAAATAAAATCAATAGTCATTTTGTGTTTTTTTGGAAACAAAATCAATTATCATTTTGTGTTTTTTAGGGAAAAAATAAATGAATGGTTACTTTGTGTTTTTCTATTTTAGGAAAAATAATAGCTATTTTGTGTGTGTGTTTTTTTTAATCACTAATAGTGGGATTATCATAAAGCAACAACTTGTTGATTAGAATTTCATTGCAAATGGAGTGCAAATTTGGATTATTCTTACTCGGGATAAAACTTCTATGGCAATGCCTATATCATTGTTTATGGCCTAGTAATAGTTACTAGAGTGAAAGAATATTGTAGTGACAAAGTGGCGAATTCGATCAACAATCACCGGTGTGAACAATCTCACGAATATGAATACTAGCAATCCCAACGCGGCTACTCTAGCAAATTGTGATCTAGGGCTGGAAATTACGAAAGAACACGAAATGCAAAAGTGACCACGCCAAGCATGACTTTAGGGCTGAAGGGTCAAACATCGGATCAATGACACAACTGTGGCCTCTCGAGAAGAATCACAGGCCATCCTACACGAGCAAAGTGAGATCAACAGATGTACATGTCGATGCTAAGAAAAATAAGGATATTCGAAGCAAAATTAGGGTTTCACCAGCGACGAAAATGTCGAATTTGATGAAGAATCTGGATGAAATGATATGCTTACAATGGAAGGATATTGTGCTCATAAAAATGCTCGAAAAACCATGGTATTGTCCTAGTCCGGTTAATGAGTTAAGTATGATGTGGAAACTAACAGAAGGGAGTGAGTTGGTCGACTTGGGATTCGGAACGTATTGCTTAAAAGGAATTACATCGAGTCAGAGGGAGGTAATTCTAACTCTAGGTCCATGGCAACTAGCCGGAAGCCAATGACTACATAGGTTGCTTTATCGCATGGATCATAATACTACACCTACCGTCGGCGATGTTACATGAACCCATAATTGAATCACTAGCAAGATGCATTGGAGAACCTATAAAAATCGACGACAACACATTCACAGCATCGAGGGAAAAATATGAAAGGGTTTGTATTCCTCCACCTGTCCAAACTATGCCTGGTAGGCCAAAGAAGAATGGTAGAAAGATTGATTATGATGAACTAAAAGAGAAACATATGGGAAATGTAGAAAATGGGAGATTGACCAAGGATGGTGTTAAAATGCATTGTGGTTACTGTCATAAAGAAGGACATAATGCTCGGGGGTGTAATGCAAGGAAAAGTAACCCATTAGCCAATTATTAGGTGCCCAAATCTAAGGCCAATGGAAAGGGTATGATCAAAAAATGGAGTGGAAAGGGTAGGACCAAAAAAGGGGAAAATGCTACCACAGTTGCTGAGGTTCCTACTAATGCTAATGTACCTTCTGATACAGTTCCATCAAAAACTGCACAAGGATCAGGTGTCAGACAGCATGTTGAGGTGATTACAATACTGATTCAATCAATTATTTATGTAATGATAAAGATTAACGATTCATATTTAAATTGGAATTATTGTTGATAGGTTGCTGCAACTTAAGAATCAGTTGTTGATGTTGGTGTGCCAGAGGATAGGTCCAGTCAACATATTCAAAGTGAGAAGCAAAGGAAACTGCATGTAATAAAGTTATGCCATTCAAGTTAAAATGGACTTATGTTAATAATCTTTGAGTAAACCCTTTTATGACTTATGTTTATCTTAATGGTAAGCACAAGGTAAAAGGGCCCCTAAAAAAAAGAAGAATGTAACTTCTCAGTTTCCACCAAAGCCAGTTAGTAATCCTGCACAGAATGTAGCTTCTCAATTGCCAATGGCTCATATGCCAAGACCATCAACAAGGGGAAATCCTGCACCAACAGCTCCTCTTTCAATCACAGTTGGAGGTGTGCAAAGTAGGCCACTAATTAGAAGCTAAACACCTAAAAGGTTTTGTAGTTTATCTACTGAGAAACCTACAAGCAAGATAAAGAAGCAGCTAGCATTCTCGGAGGTGCCTTCATCAAGCCCAAATTTTGACTTTCACTCCTCCTGGAAGAAATTAGTTCAAACCTCCTGGTGCTAAGAAAAATGTTGGTGTCCCAAAAAGGGTTGTTCAATGTATGTATGTTAGTACTGCAAAAGATGGTACTAACTAATTCACAAGAGACTTCTAGTTGTTTTGAGCATTTTGGATATTTTGTCTAATGATTATTAGTGTATGCAATGTTTGTCAAATATGTTGTATAATTTTGTTGGTATTGGTTGACAATTCTCAGCTTGTTTCTTGTTTATGATGGTAAATTTTATTTGGTATTGGTAGTTCATGTTTTTTGCTGATAATTTTAAGATGGATAATGTTTAATTTATGCAACGACTCACAAAACCCATTTAAATTTTTGACACCCGACTACATAAACTTTGAATATTTTTACACGCGACTACCTTAACTTTGAATATTTTTACACTTTATGGTCCAAACTATGAAAATAATTGCACCCGAGATGCTGAACTTTATCAAAACGTCAGATAACATCAGGGAACTACCGCATGATGTGCTATTATCTGATGATCAAGGAACTTCCCATCCCAAAGATTAAGGTATTGTCAAAGTAGGATGTTTTGTTTGGCAACACCTAAATCTGTGGGATTTCATTTGCCTTCTCTGTTAAACTTCCCTTTAATTAATGTTTTTTAGTTTTAGTTTTTATGAACATTGTTTTTAATATCTGTTTTTTTTAACAATGTTTTTAATTTCTGTTTTTATGTGAATGGATTATATTTGTTTTTCATGTGAATACCTCTTATTATCTTAGATGGTGTTACTATTCAGGCATTATGATCTCTTTATCTGCCACTGTTTATGCCTTTGAGATGATGCTATGCTATGTTTTTAGAAGTTGGATTCATGATTAGATTGTTAAATTGTATCATGTTAGATTATCACGTTTAAGGTAGACAAGCCATGCATCAACTTGCAAAACAGAAATCAAACACTTAAAACATCTCTTTCATTCAAGGATCTTACACCCAACCTTTCAAAGCAACACATTTTATCCTCCAACCTTAACAAACCTCATTAGCAACCTACCATACTACCTTCACAACCGCTACAACCATCAATTTCAGTCAATAAAAGCCTATATAAACAAATTACGGTATAACACATAAGAAATCAAAAAACAGAGAGCAATCCAAAAGTTCTTGCTTTTGGCCTCTAAATTGGAAGCATGCTTTTCAAGCTTCTTGTTCCTCTTCTTTAGCATAATATTCTCCAACTCCAACTCAATGTTATTTTGCTGCAACTTAGGTTCAAAATTTCCCTTTTGAATTTCCTTCAATTTGGCTTTGGCCTTTTCAGTTCTCCTCCTCATAATCGGTATCACCACTCTTGCCCGCTCACAAAGAGGTTCATCGACCCAGAACCACAACCCACACCCTATGTCTCCTTTGTAACATTGAGTGAATCGACGACCCGAATTATTATTGGTTAAGGAGAGTTTTGTAACCGCGAGTCGATCGCACCTGCAATCAAATTCCTCCATTACAGTAGTTTCTGACATCGATCGATTAGGGTTGTGGCTTTAATTCATTGGATTTGATGTTAATTTTCGGATTGAGCTTTTTAGGGTTGGTGGAATATTTTGATTTTGGGCTAATTTGAGGTTTAAATTGGGTTTGAATGTGTTAGCCATTGAAAATAGGTAAACTACCGATTTTACCACTGAAGGCTGACGTCAGCAATGCGTCATTTAGTCAAATATTGACACTTTTGGTCGAGATATGTTAGAATGAAAGTTTAGACCGTCGAGTGTCAAAAAATGAATGTTTGGACCGTAAACTATAAAAATTTAAAGTTTGGATAGGTAACTGCAACACATGCCAAAGTTTGGACATGTAACTGGATTTTCCCCTATAATTATCATCTATTAACTAATTGAATTTGTTGCATTAATTTACATCAGTTAGTTCGTAGGTAGTGGAGAAAGAGGGCGGTTGTAGAAATAATTTAACTCCATGTCAAAGATTGGACTTTGAACTTGAAGATAATATATCAGATCATAGTCAATGTAGGAATAACGGTGAAGAAAAAGTAGATGAATATGTTGATCCTAAAGAAAAGGAAAAAAAATATAAATGTTCATTACTTGATTTTAGAAGACATGACTCTAAATGTTGAAAAGAAATTGACAACGAATATGTACTCGCAAGTGATTTTAGTGTTCAAAGAAGTGATCCACACATAGATAGCCAACAAAACATTGT
Organism: Linaria vulgaris; assembly: GCA_948329865.1. NCBI lineage: Eukaryota > Viridiplantae > Streptophyta > Magnoliopsida > Lamiales > Plantaginaceae > Linaria > Linaria vulgaris. The sequence goes on from OX415251.1 coordinate 71,201,236, forward strand.
TGAAAGAACACTTTGTTGTTCATGTGAATGTTACAGAAAATAAGATAAAAGAGATGTAAATATCAAATCACATCGCTCTGAAGTAAGGTTAGTTGTGGTGCACGCATAAAAGCTAATGATCGTCATTATGATAAATATATAATTGTTACAATTGTTGCTAAACATTCTAGGCATAAGTTGGTTATCAATAAAAATATCATCTATGGAGGCCGATAAAAATATAGATGATGAACAAGCAACACAATTGGATGATATTGATAAGGTTGGGATACCACCAAAAGCAGGTTTGGATTATTTGACTCAACAAGCAGGTGTTCGTCAGTATGTTGGTTTATTTTAGAAGATGTAAGAAACTATCTACGTTCAAAGTAAACTATGCAAACATGGTCAGATGTTGATGGAAGATGTTACTTACAACGTAAGCAGTCAAAAGATCCTAACTTTTATTGTGCTATTCGGCTTGACATGGATGATTTAATAACAAATATTATTTGGGTGGATGGTCCAATGATGGTTGATTACATGTACTTTGGGGATGCGGTGTACTTTGATACGACAAATAGAGAACTCATATGCAAATTTGTGTGCGATAATTGTTGGTGTGAATCACCACAAACAAACAATATTATTTGGTGCGACTTTATTGTACAACGAAACAACCGAGACATATAAGTGGTTGTTTGATACTTTTATGAAAGTTATGAATGTTAAAAGACCTATAACTATTCTTGGAGACTAAGATCTTGCAATGACAAAAGCTTTGGAAGAGAAATAGCCTGAAACATGTTATCCATTATGCATTGGCATATAAACAAAATGCAGTCATCCATGATAGATTTTAGTACTTGCATCTATAATTATGAAGAGGAAAAATACTTTATAGATGTGTGGGAAAGAATGTTGAATAAATATTGTCTTTAGAACAATGATTGGCTTGAGATATTGTCCAAGAAGATAAACGGGCACTAGCATATGGAAGACAAATATTTAGTGCAGCTTTAATCACTACTCATCGTAGTGAAAGTATGAATAGTGCTCTAAAAAAGTATGTGACTAGCAAGCAAAATTTGATGCAATCCTTTCATCACTTTGGCAGATTTTTTGTGTTGAGATACATATCTCACATCGCTTGGGTATGGTCTTGGATTAGTGTTAATAAAGAAGATTTTCCCCTCCATTTAACAAGGCCTTTTAAGTGGAGAATTATGGGCTTAAATTTCTAATATGGTATCAGAGCCAACCCAAGACGAGATGTATGTTGAGCTCTGTTGACCTACCCACATGATGGCACCGAAGTTAATATAGGGCCACACGTGAGGAGGGATGTTGAGATAGATATCCCACATCGCTTGTGTATGGTCTTGAATTAGTGTTAATAAATCAGAGTTCCCCCTCCATTTAACAAGGCCTTTTAAGTGAACAATGATGGGCTTCAATTTCTATTATGGTATCAGAGCTAACCCAAGACGAGATGTATGTTGGGTTCCACTGACCTACCCATGTAATGGCACCTAAGTTAATACCGGGCCACACGTGAGGGGAGGTGTTGAGATAGATATCCCACATTGCTTGGGAAGGTCTTGAATTCGCGTTAATAAAGAAGAGCCCCCCTTCCATTTAACAATGCCTTTTAAGTGGAGAATTATGGGCTTCAATTTCTAATAGATTGATGATCGTTGATATGAATAGATGAAAGTTGGTCTTAAGAAAAATAGTATAGTGTCCTAACACTATCTTTTCATGTTGAGATTTTAAAGCTTGCACATACTATTTACACCCACAAAGTATTTAAGTTGTTTCAAGAAGAGTTGAGCAATGCATATGACTCAAGGGTCGATTTTATCATTCGATGACATATTCAGGTACGAGGTCACACCTTTTGGATAAGTTTGTTAACATACTGTTGTATATGATACTACACAATAAAATGTTTCATTCAGTTGCAAAAAAAATTGAATTTGCGAGAACTTTGTGTTTCCATGCTCTTAAAGTACTTTCTTTACAAAGTATAGTTAGAATACATGAGGCGCACATCATGAAACAATGGACATAAAAAGAAAAGGAAAAAAAGGACTTCACATATTCACAACCATCTACATCATCAATCACGCCTCCAGAAAATAAAACGAAAGAAAATCAAAAGATAAGAAGGAGAGATCTTTACAAAGTCTTGTGTAGACTACAAAATTAGCTAGTGGCAAGCGCATGCGACAATGTGATTAGGATGATTGAGGAAATTGATATATATTCTAAAAATGCCCACAATGACGTTCATAATTAACAAGGTGGATATGAATATGATTATTGTCTCTGAGTGACGACATTGAGAAAATATATATAGTGCATCCAGAAAACCTTGTGTCAACAGATGCATGGATTATGGCTTGCAACTTTAGAGAACTCATCGTGAAATTATTACTGATGGATATAAATAGTGTTTCTCGATGACAATATTGATGAGACGATCTATATAGGGCAACCAAATTCTTTATATCTAAAGATAGAAAGATTATGGTTTGCAAGTTTAGGAAATCCATCTGAGTATTTCAGTAAAGTTTTGAATGGTATTTCAAGTTTATCAAGTAACTTCTCAATTAATTTTGAGATGAAGTTAGTAAATACTATAAGGTTCGTGGGAGCAAAATTATAGTGTAATTGCCTTGCTTTTGATACTCTTTCTTATAAGAGACTATTACAATTTAATTAATGCCCTAAAAGTTGTTCTTCAGTAAAAGAAATAAAGAATTTTCCATATGCCTTAGCAATGGAGTTTTTAAGTATATTCGAATTATAATAAATGTTGGCCAGGTATTTGAGTAACAAAGAAAAGACCATTAATAAGCAGCCAAATGGAGTCTTATAGTACTTAAACTATTTTAAAGGATACATGCTTACATGTCGGAGGTCAGGTCAGTTTGAGATCGTAAAGTATACTGACCCCGATTTCGGGGGATGCCTAAAAGTATGGTTTTACATCAGGCTATGTTCATCTGCTTGTCATGAGAGTCATTTTAGAAAGAGTACTTAAGTGTCTTGTATGGTAAATCCTTTCATGACAACGGTGTCCATAATCTTACATGGTGTCCAATAATAAAAGTATGACTGTATACTTTGTCACGGGGCTGCGTGAAGTGGATAATGTTGAAACGTACCACTAAAGTTATTTTGTGACAATAATCAGCAGTTACATTCTGACAATAGGATATTGATAATGTCAAATTTACACAAGACATCATATTCCTAGTTGTTGAATAAAGAGTTCGGAGTAAACAGTCGTCTATAAAGCGCATCAACACAAACTCCATATCGTGGACCCACTAATTAAAGAAGTATTATCCAAAAGGTTTTATGAGCTGGTCTCTCATATGGATGACACATCAGTTAAGGAAATTCAGCTTATGTGGGAGTTTGTAGATGTTTTACCATATAGACGCTTTCGGTTAGTCCGGTTTAATGACTTTAAGGTTTTTTCTGCAGAAATAAAGTTTCAAGTAAAGTTATACTCCGATTGAAGTTTGAGTTTTGATCTCACTAAGGTTTAAGGGAGGACTAATTGGAAATAAGCATGTTATGGTCACGTTACATGAAGTTTTCATGTTATGCATCCACATCATGATCTATGTCATTCAGTTATATTAACATACGTGACCGTTGAAGGGTCGAGTCACGATAAATGCGAAAAGACCCATTCGATCCTATGTTGGTATGATTAATGAACGAGATTCATTGTAGATACATCCGGTAATGACAGTAAAAGAGCTCAATTCGATTACGCATAATTATGAAGTTCACATATAGCCCAAGTGGGAGATTGTTGGATCTTTTATCCAATAATGTTGGATCATTAATCCAACGTTGGGCTTATATGTTAATAATTATGTGATACAAAATGTCACTAATAATACGCGCGTTAAAAGTAATCTAAGGTTCGGTTAAATTATGGGCTTAATGTATCTAATATGGTGTGGGCATTAATGGGTAGAGACTATTGTAACTTGTGCTTACGATAATGAGCCGAAGCCCAAGTTACGGAATTAGGGCACCAGGGTTTTGGTGACCTAATATTTAAAGTTGGTCATGGTCCCAAAATCACACGAGTCGTTTTCTATACTACATCCCATCGTTAGTTAGATCCAGAGAGAACTAAAGTAAGTTTCAAGGGGTTCGTACTGATTTGAAAGACCAACCACACGACGTTTCACAAGCAATTAATCATACGGTATAAGGTACGCTCCCGCAATCCAGTTCTTAAGTATGTGTTTAATTCTTGATGATTTGACATGAACGCTCTTGGGTTTCGATTTTGGTCCCTACAATGGGGTCTCGACAATATAGACAACATTTGATCCCCATAATTCATTCAACACTCTCATATTAATTATTTTTCATACACCATTACTTGAGGAAGAGTAACGAATAACAATTTGGAAGACCAAAGGAGAACGCAACTCGAAACTCGGGGGTGTCGCAAAGCTTTACTTTTGTTTAACAGTGTCGGGAGGTACGCCGATCTTTCACTTCTGCATTTATGTGATTGCATATGATTACGTGATCGCATTAGACTCTTACATGATTATTATGCTTTTGCAATTCCTGATGAGTTTTATCTCTTTATTATGTTAAGATCGAACAATGTGATGACAATTATATTCTGAGTATCGATTCTTTCTTGAACTAAAGTATGCACCCATATAAGTTTTCTCACTATATGACATGTACTTTGTACATCTTCAAGAAATACAAAACTGCTGCCACTAATATCTTCTAAAATCAGTTCTTGTACCTTGTTTCTTCCCCCTCAATCGGCACCAGCTTATTAGTTCATACATTTTCATTTATTCTCTTCAACTGAATTTGTTCAATCTTGTCCTACAAATTTAATTTGAGTACACACTTGGATTATTTTTTGTTTCAAAAAAATCACTCAAACAAAACAAATCTAAGAAATAATTCTGAGACTCGTTCTGAAACTTCGCGCTTAAAAACAAAGACGAAGAAAATAATAAATGTTACTTATCTTTTGATATTTTTTCTTGAAATTATGCTTACGGTTATGAATGTATAATGTTGTTGTTGTTGTTATTATTATTATTATTATTATTATTATTATTATTATTATTATTATTATTATTATTATTATTATTATTGTTATGCATGTGTTATCTAATAATACGAAAAAATCTATTGAAATAATTTTTATGCAGTATTTCTCTTTTGCAGATTCAAATAAATGTTATTAGAGTACTTTTTGTATGAGAAATAATAGTGATTCTCCAAATGAAATATTATTTAGAAAATATTATGTTGAAGAAAACATGATTTTTGTAATAATTAACTTCTATTGCTACAAGACGTGTACAAATTTTAGAATAAGTGACATAAATTAAAGTTAGCACAATATGCATAATACACCTTACATATAAAATAGGATAAACGAAATAAAAAATAACAAATTCATGTTTATAATGCTACTAAATAATCATATAAATAAAAAATGTCAGATCGACATTTTCTTTGAAAATATTTAAAAAATTACAGCGCGCGATATTCATACTATTATATAAAGAAAGTCATGTTGACACCAATTTTTTGATTTTCTTATTTATCACTCAACGCACTACAAAATTCTGTTGTTAGTTGGGATATAACTATAGTTTATTTTATCTTTGTTATTAATTAAGCCTTCTCATTATAAAAGAAAACCCTTATTAGTTAATTTTTCTCTTACATAAAAAAAAGGTTAAGATATGTAGATTTTTTATCCATATTTAAGTTATAATTTTTATCACACAAAATTAATTATATTATACTTAAAATGTATTGTTACTCATGCAGGGACCGCTTTTCAACAATTTTTAGTTAATAATAAAAGATATCGTTGGAGTGATACCTTTAGAGAAAATATTTTTCTTTACTTTTTTGGGTGAAGACTCGTCAAGAATTTCAGGGAAAAAATCATCTTTGGTACCCTAACTTGGCAGCTTGTCAAGAATGGTACCCTAACTAGGCAGTGATCGCAAATGGTACCTCGGGTTTGGATTTTCAATCAAATTTGGTACCCTCGCGGCAGAGCTTCTAAATCGCCGCCCCAGATTGTTACGTGGCTTCCGTTGACCAATGTTTTTGGGGATTTTGACTCTTTTTAAGCCACCTGGAGACGCTGACATGGAAAAACAAAATTAAAAAAAAAATCCTCAAGCTCCCGCCAATTTCATCAAAATTAGGGTTTCTTACTTCACTCTCCCCCAAATTTCTCTCTCTCTCTCTCTCTCTCTCTCTCTCTCTCTCTCTCTCTCTCTCTCTCTCTCTCTCTCTCTCTCTCTCTCTCTCTCTCTCTCTCTCTCTCTCTCTCTCTCTCTCTCTCTCTCTCTCTCTCTCATAACACTCACAACACATACAACACACATTACATCAAAAGTTCTCCAGCTCTTACTCCGCCATATCCGCCATTTCCACCACACAACACACATAACACAGTCTCCAGCTCTTACTCCGCCATTTCCGCCACCATGGGTGCTCGGCGACAAAAGCTCAAAGCTCGTCATACGTCGAAAGTCGATGATCCGCCGCCAATCTACGGTACGTCATCTCTTTTCAACATGCAAGCCTGTAATACGCTGCTCACTGTAGGTGTACCCCGGTATAGGAGCGAAATTCCCTAATTTGATAATTTCCCCTAAATTACAAACCCTAATTTTAAGATTTCAACCCGTAATTGCAAAATTGGGACCAATACGCTTCGTAATTGCAAATCATAAACCCTAATTTTTAGATTCAGTCCCCCAATTACATAATTGATTCCGATTCAGCCCGTAATTACAAATCCAAAACCCTAATTTTTGAAAATATTGACCAATACGATTCGCAACTAGAAATAAGTGACCCTAATTTTACGATTTCGCCCATTATTTGCAACCAATTGCCTTGTGGTTGCATGCCAGAAAACCTAATTTTTTGTAAACTCTTTTAATTTTGAATTTTAAACCCTAACTTATATTTTTGTTAATTTCATTATGCAGATTCCAGTCAATTATATATTACTACTGAGTTATATTATGGTGGGAAGTTTGGTTATAACCCAATTGAATATGTTGGGGGAAGTAAGTGTGTAGTTGATTTTGTTGGTCATGATGACTTGGGTATTGATAGGATGCTTGTCATATGTTATGAGCTTGGGTTCATAGGGTGTACGGGATTGTATGTTAGGAAGGTTGAAGGATTTGTACTGATGACTAAGGACAGTGATCTGCAATCTCTGCTTTTGGGTAAGCAAAATGATAGAGTGATGGAGGTGTATGTGAATTGTGAAGGAAAAGTAGACAAACATCAGCAAGCTTTGTTTGAAGGTGCTGAGTTCTTGCAGAAAGAGATTGAGGTGGGTAATGAGATTGAAGACAGTGATGATGATGAACAGAATAATGAAGATCATCTGGAACACTTCAGTGATGGGTCATATGGTATGGATAGTGATACTGAACAGGGGCCTAGTATAAATCGTAGGGTTGTTGACAGATTGTTTGAAGTGCATGGTTGTGGTGAAGCTACTGGAGAAGATCATGATGGTGGTTGTGATGCACCTGTACCACCAAGTGAAGTTAATGCTAAGAAGAAAAGAGGTCAAAAGAAGGGTAAGGGAAAGGGAAAAAAGAATGGGAAAAGGAGTGTAGAGGCCAAAAGAAAAGGCAAAGTTCCAATGACAGAAGAAGAAGTTGATGAAAGTGATGAAGGTAATGAAGATGTATTAACTGTTACTGAGTCAAACACAGGTTCTGACAACATAAATGAAAGTGATGATAATCTGAACACCGATAGAGACTCTGAAGATGAGAAAGATTTAAGTGGTTATGGTGTTGTGTTTAATGAGAAAACTGTTATGAATCCCACACTGAAGTTGGGGATGAAGTTCACATCAAAGAAACTACTGAAGGATGCAGTGAAGTCACTTGCTATAATAGAAAAGATGAGTGTGGTTTGTAGCAGAAATGATAAGAGAAGGTTGTGGGTAAAGTGTGAATATTATCCAAAGAGGTGTGCATGGAGACTGAATGCAGCAAAGGTAAAAAATGAAGTTGGCACATTCCAGATCTGTTATTTCAAGGAAGTCCACAAATGTCCAGCTGCTGGTGTAAGTAGGAATTTGACATCAAAATGGGTGGGGAAAAAGGCGCTCTCTAAATTTCTGAAATAGTCTAAACTTGTTTCTATGAAACTTGATAATTTTTCTAATTTTCTGTATAGGAACTGGATCATCAGGGGCATTACCAACCTCCATATCCCTCTCAACAAACCTCAAGCCTCTAAGCAACACTCTTAACTCACTTATCATGTGCCTAACACCATAAGCACTCATACTGCGCAACATTCTTTCCTCAGATATTTCATAAGTGTCACTGTGCATAAACACTAGCTTCAATCGGCTTGTGCTGGTCACAATCATTCTTAATCATAAAAAAATTCATTACATCATATAATAACTCAAACATATTCAAATAAAAAACAAAGAAATACTTATTATTACAATAACAAAGGTCTCCAGTACCATTAGTAGGGAAAATATCCTTACATATTCAAATAAAAAACAACACACCATGATTGGAAATTTAAAATATCCTTACAATGCCAAATAAAACAATATCACAGTAGAATTGGAAATAGTAAGACAATCTTCCTACTTTCTTGCATAAAGGATAAACAACAAGATACACAACACAATAAAAAGTAGGATAACAAGAATCCAAGCTATAGCCTTGGTAGTGTTGATTTTCTTCAATGCATCATAAATATCATTTCCTTTTTCAACCTCTTCGGTTGTGGTAGACAGTTGACTGATTGCCTGAGACTTGGTTTGTTCAGAAGTTCCTGACACTTCATCATATGCATTGGTTCTTTTTTTCAGTGAAGGAGAGGGGTTTGTGTTCTTCATAAATGGATGTAGTCTAGCATTACATTCTTCATGGAGCTTATCAGCCCATATGAAAAAATGTGGATGACGTTCTCTTGCGGGACATATATAGTAGTGAGAGCCTGGTCGAGTTGAAGTCAAACCAGCAATACCATATATCATGTAGCATCTACCACAATCACAAGGAATTTGATAAGGGTGCGCCATCTATAAACAAATGTTCAATTCAAAAGAGATCTAAGAACAAGATTTACAGAGTTCAACCTAAGCAAATCTCACTTATTAAGTCCAAAGAGTTGCAAATCAGTCCCAATAACAAGTGTTATTCTCAAAATCGACATGCAAAGAATACCCAATTAAAATTAAACAAAAAAACAGTGAAAAAACCCAAAGAAAATGCACAAAACCTAGGTTTGTCAAACACCCACACATATATCACTCGCACTTCAATATAAGGCTTCGTAGTTGAACATTAAACCTAAAATTGAACATGATTTGCCTACTGGAGAAAAATTAGGGTATCAAAAGTGAAAGAAAACTAAACCCAAGAACTAAACACGAAAATCAAACAAAAATAGAGGACAAAATGAGTTGTTGAGGCAGAAAAACAGTACCTTGCGTCGGAGAAGAGGATTCGCAGCGGCGGTAGTTGAATCGGAGTGGAGAAGATGGAAAGTTTAGTGTTGTGAGTTATGACCGTTGGTGGACTGGTGGCGTTGGCTCTTTTATTTGGAGGGAGGCAGTTGAGAGGACTTTTTTTTTTAATTTTGTTTTTCCATGTCAGCGTGTCCAGGTGGCTTAAAAAGAGTCAAAATCCCAAAAAAAATGGTCAACGGAAGCCACGTAACAATTCGGGGCGGCGATTTAGAAGCTTCGCCGCGAGGAACCAAATTTGATTGAAAATCCAAACCTGATGTACCATTTGCTATCACTGCCTAGTTAGGATACCATTCTTAATAAGCTGTCAAGTTAAGGTACCAAAGATGATTTTTTTCCAAGAATTTCACTTTAAGTCGCGTAGCAAACACTTTGTTATTATTCACTGGCTCACATGACACGTGTCACAAAATTGGGAGTGTCATAGACATTTGTCATGGAAGGTTCAATCTATGCTACCCACCATATTTGTCAGTGCAGTGCGGTAGTCAAGATAAAATCGTCATAGAAGATCTCTTTTGATCCGCAGTGGATCTGTAGTAAACCCATATCGGTCCACGGTGGATCCTAAAAGGAACAAGAATGGATCCACGGACCCAATCCAAGTTGAATCTAGTTTGGACCTAATCTAATGTAATAGTTCTAACTTGTAAGTTAGATCCCAATCCTAACAGCAGGAAGCATCTTATTAGTTGGGATCAAATCCAGGAATCAATTAACTTCGCAGTAATGATAATAAAACTATATATACACAAATGGCAAGACTTGTCTGCAAATTTCCATTCAAAAGCAAACGACTTAAATCAACACCAGCATTTTAAAATCCATCCCACTGGTGGACCTATATGTTAGAAACCTATGATGCTCTAATTTACAGAATAACTAAACAATATTAACCCAAACGAAAGTGTGCTCCATAATACAGGAGGACCTAAACGGTAAAAGAATTAAAGAATCGTTTGACAACAGAATCATGAGGTCATGCAACAACCAGATTTTGCGTTTGGATCCGATTCAGGATTGTTTATAACAATCGCAGAACCTTTGAGAGATGCGGACTTCCCATAATCCAATTTATCTCCAGGAGCCAGAGTCTTCTTGCTCACAAGCTTGTATATTTCCGATAAAACATTGAGGAATGCGCTTTCAACATTCGTGGACTCAAGTGCTGATGTCTCCATGAAGTACAAACTCTCTCGTTCAGCAAACTCCTGAGCATCCTCTGTTGGAACTGCACGAAGAGTACTTAAATCACACTTGTTACCAATCAGCATTATTACAATATTCTTGTCGGCGTGCCCTCTCAGCTCCTCAAGCCACCTGGCCATGTTGTCGAAAGACTGACGTTTGGTCATGTCATAGACCAGCATTGCTCCAACAGCACCTCGGTAGTAAGCACTTGTTACTGCTCGATACCTAGTAAAAGGTGGGGGAAAAGAAAGATCATAAGGCCTAACAATATCAGAGGCATAGCATCGTTGAATTCTCAATCATACATAGCAAGCAACTGCGAAACACATGTCGAGAGATCTACAAGCGTGAAGGACTGTGACATGCTAATAGTTAATGCAGATCACAGCCGATCAAAAATAAAAGGAAACATTTAATGCAGATCACGTTTCTTGCTTCTATGTAACATACATTCAAATCAACTAGTAGAAATAGAGGAGTTCATTTGTACTGATGGTTTAAATAAGTTGAATGATTCCAATGAATAAAAGCTTGGCTTGTATTAGAGAAAAGGCCAACATAAAATTTGCCCCTGTGAATCTTAGTTGCTAGCAGAATTTTCAGGTAGTACAAAGATGCCTATAAGTAGTAGGAGGTAAATATCTACGGACTCAGCTCCTGATAGAGAAAAATGCTAATGGTGATAAGCCTTTATGTGCAATTTAATTGCTGTCTTGTTGAGATTTGTCCTCACATTGCTTGGAACCATTTTCAACCACTAATCTTCCCTCCTTCGCTTAACATGAGGGATTTCTAACACATCCCTCAAATTCTCGCCCAGCTTTCTGTCATAAATAGACCTTCAGAACATCATGATAACAACAGCTCGTGAAACATAACAAGAAAAATGGTGCCATCTTGAGTCATGACACTTCATGCATGAACAACTAAACCTGGTTTATACTATTCCTTCTACACATATTTTAATGAAGAATACTTAAGCAAATAAACATTAGGATCTACTGCATAGGAAGGAAGAAACCTTTAAAAGCAGAGTCAAATGATAGCAACATGGAAAACAAATGACTTATCTACACAAACAGTTTCTTAGTTTGGATCAACTTCAGTGATCTAGTCTGATCAAAAAATAACTACCCTGATCTAGATCAGAGATCTGAGGAACAAAAGACAAGAGAAGAAAATGTAAACACGTTTTGGTGGTGATGAACTATTTTTCAGATATAGCACCTATAACCGAGCAGCCACAATGCTTTATCCAGCAGATTTAGCCAAAGCCAGACTTGGCCAATGCTATGAGAACTTTTATTGCACTATATGCTTCAGCTAGATAAACCAAACAAAATTTTGAGCAATACTTATGTACAATGTCATGGTTACCGCTCTTCACTTAATAGCACAACAAACCTTTTGACATCAAAATAGGAATTTAAGACGTGATGCAGCTTAATACAAGATTGATTCAATAGAAAATTCTTATGAGCTATGGGGCAGAGTTACTCATATAGAAGAAATAAGAACTGCTCGAATGTTTTGACACTCAAAGTTGATATACATTGTTTAAACGATTAGTCGAATGCATGTCCGAAATCCCAATCAGGTCAAGAACGGACCAAAATTTAATAATTGTACACCATATTTAACAATTTACTTTAGATGTTTAGCCATTTTTTCTGTAATTAATATCTAGTCGTGTCATTAACCTCATGCAAATCTATGTATATCCTGTATTTCCACGCAATCCAAACTTGCGTGCAACATGACTCTATGCTAGTTATGAACTTTAAAAACGAACCATTGCTATCAAACACAGCGCAATGATTAACTCTTCATGCAGCTAATTGTTAATTGTCTACAATCAAGTAAAGGATTCTATCAGCTACACCAACAATATACGAACGAGAGAACAACAACGAGATCCTCAGACTAAATTCAATTCATTTTTTCACAAAACATAGGTGGAATAAAACCTTTCTTGCCCAGCAGTGTCCCAAATCTGAGCCTTAACCGTTTTCTGATCAATGAGAAGCGTTTTTGTCTGGAATTCAACCCCAATCGTTGCCTTCGATTCCAAACTAAACTCGTTTCTCGCAAATCTAGCCAGCAATTGAGATTTCCCAACGGATGAATCTCCAATCAAGACAACCTTAAACACGTAATCGATCTTCTGGTTGAAATTCCCTCCATGCAGATTAGACATGTTGTAAAACACCGAATCCTATTCGTTATCGGTCTCTTTTTGTGAAATCCTCCACAACTAATACCGCGTAAATTTATACAAAGTACCAACAATGTCAAATGTACACGTCAATGTTTCAATTCTCAACGGATCGTCTGTAAAATAAAAAATGACGGTTGTGACAAATTTTCCATCCAAAACCAGAACGAAAATACTTTGTTGATCAGCTGGAATTGGTTTCGTGCAGAATTAGAGAAATGAATAAATTGGGATCAATACTGGAATTAGGGTTCGAAATGAAATAGATTACGAATCTGAAAATGTACGGGTGATGTTAGAGGAAGGTTTTTGTGCCCATGCAGAGAGAGACATATTTAAAGCTATTAATAACATATAAATATCACTAAACAAATATATTGTGCTGCTCTAAATTAAAGTCTAAAGGCAAATATTTCTTTCAGTAATTTCGCGTGTAATTTGTATCCCTTAACTAATGTATTAATGAACAAGTTTCAGTTTATGTATTGTATTTATTTATGCATAAAGAGAATAACACTACTGAAATTCGAAAATATCAATACATTTTCTTTTTATGATAGATTTAAAAATTCAAAAGGAAAACAGAAGTCTAACATTTAGTACTTTAAAACATACATTCAAACAGGATTTTGTTATACAAATATCGTCAATAACGGGTCCATTCAAACAGACAGGTTTTCGCTATTTGCTTGGTTTTCCCACGGAAAAACTGCGAGCTTTTGGAAAGAGGAAATGAACATCAACAGCAGTGCGGAACTCCACGTTCTTTGAGTAACAGCGCTTTTTAGCCACCACGCTGTTAATCGTGCTTTTCCTATTATGAAAGTAAGGCAATTACGATGAAGAGGCAAGTTCTTGAAAGAACTTCCCTCTGTGCTCGAAACTTCTGAACTCATCAAAACTAGCACAACCAGGACTCAGTACTATCGCGTCCCCTACAAATCGAAAACAAACGGTTCTCATTCTCATGAGATGAATTGCAAATAATTTTTTAAACACGACAAAGTCATCAGAAACTATATGAATTTTAAAATAGACAAAGTGAGCGATCCAGAGTGGTAGAAGAGGAAAAACACTTGCCAGGTTTCGCCATAGTCTTTGCCATTGTCACCGCATCCTTCAAACTATTCGCCATTACGCAAGGAATGGTGAGACCATGAGACGACAGTGTGTCGTGGATCAACTTACCTGAAGAACCAAACTTCAAGTTCATGAAACACAAGTCAATATTGGCACAAAATTAGTTTTGTAACAGAGCAAAAGAATTTAGAAGAACCACAAAGATGGAAATTCGTAAGTGTTCACATCAGAATCATCAAGCATGAAGGTACAACTTACAGTGACAACACCTCTATGGTACTCCAGTGGATCTATTAGCTTTTCGAAACCACTTGAACCTTGTAGATCTGAAACCTACATATGCACAAGCAACAGAAAAACATTTGCCATTAGGAATTCTTCTGGCTATATTGAGTTTAGAAATTTCAGAATTCTCATTTGTCTATATTTTGGTTGAAGTATCAATTTCTTTGTATGCCGTCACATATAACATTCACATGTTTTAAAGCTCCATGTGAAAATGTTTATCATCCCGGAGCAACAAGTAGTGACTGGGAAACAGAGTAACCTTTGCAACACCACCAAGTAGAATTATAGACTTTTGATCTTGGAGACCCATCAAACCAGTGTACGTTGCTTCAACATTGGTTGCCTTGCTGTCATCCACCCATGTTACTCCACAACTGTCTCTGTGAACTGCAGCAAGAATCGCGAAATTGCATTTTCGGACATACGAGAAAAAGGTATGATAAAAATTAATGACAACAAAAATGTAACCAGTAAGTAATAGTAAGTGCTTTGTGCAGTTTGAGCAGATGAGCCGGGGCTCACAGTTCAAGAGAACAGATGTATGTAAAATGTTTGATAACAACCATAAACCGACTCACTGATCTGCATCCGATGAGGTGGAGGTCTCAGTTTATCGATGGTTGAAGCAATATCTTGACCATCAATCCCAAGATCCAGTCCAATAACAGATAATGCAGCAACTGCGGCATTGTAGTAGTTGTGAGTACCAATAGCCTTCAATGCACCTAGTGATAGTTGCGAGGCAACTCCAATTGTTGGGATTTCAAAGTATGCGATTTTGGCTTCCACATCAACCTTAAGCACATTGCCAAGAATAAGATCAATTTATTTGTTATTAAGAAAACATGCATGAAGAGCGAAAAGGAGGACAGTGAGTGCCGCTATTACACTGTGAACCCATGACTACATATTCAAACGCAGTCCAACAATAATAACCTGTATGTGATCCTTTTACGGATATACAAATAAATCAGCATTGTTAAGACATTGCTGATTGAAAAATTTATTGTAATGAAGTTTCAAATTTCAGAAACAATATATTTGACATAGTTTGTTATGCAATCCTCTGTGGTCAGTAGAGATGAAGGGAGAATACTATGTAAACAGAGCAATATGCATATTATTGCCGAACGAACCGCTAATGTCATCGGAAGATGCAGTTAAATTTATAAACCACTAGGACATTCATATAAATCACAAAATATTGTCTGCAAAAATACCAACTATGAAAACTAAGAAGTTTTCTTACTTTAACACCAGGATAAGCACCAATCCAAGCAAAATCTGAATCATTTGCATGACTGGCAATTGCATCGTTTAGATATGGATTTCCTGCAACGACATATAAGGATCGAAATGTTATATGAACATTGGACTGAAAGAGAAGGTGACAGGCAAAGAGACATACAAAAATAAAATCATGACTGTACCTAGGGGAAGAAACATTCCCACCTGAGGACAACTTTTACCAAAGGAGATAGATAACATGATAAATTCAAGAGACGCAAAATGTAAAAAGTGGATTTGAACGTTGCCCATGATGTAAGTTAACACAATACCAAAGTGATGGAATACAAATAGAAGTTACTGAGCGTATTTGATTCGGACCTATAGGAAGAATGGCAATCTTTCTGCCCCTCATATTGGAAAAAATACGCGACTTGATCATGGAATAATTTCTCATTGTTTTGTGCCTTTCTAAGTGATCAGGAGTGATATTCAAGATCATTGCAACCTAAAGTAAGTGTTGACCAAATCAGTGAACTGAAGAACAATATGAACTATAACCAGCCACTGAGCCACACCAAATCAGCCACACTTACAGAAGGGTGGAAGTACTTGCAGGGAATTTCTAGTTGATAACTGCTGACTTCCACCACTGCAACCTAGCAATATATTAATAAACTAATTCTAAGTTAACTGACAGTAGAAGTATTCATCAACATGTATTAAGTCCCATTCTAAGTTAGCTGACAGTAGAAGAATTCATCAGCATGTATTAAGTCCCGTAAATTTACCAGCATCACAAAGTTACCACAGTCAACTGACTCAAGAAACATCTTAAACACATAATAGACTTAGAGTTAAGATTTCATGGCATCAATATAAAGAAGAGTGAGAGAAGAATAAGCTGGACTTCTCCTTGCCTGAAAATGTCTTTCACCAGGTGATGATAAGCACTGTAAAGCAGCTTCTGAGAGAGGAACACCAAGGTTTCCCCCAACAAATGTGTTTATATCCAAATGGCAGAGTATCTGTTATGACATAATTGGAAAGGCCATAAACACATGGGAACACAAACTACCAAAAAGAAGCAATAAAATCAACATAGTTAATAGTTATATTCTTATACTAATAAGAACCATTGAAAATGAATATCTCATATGAAGCATGAAGCTCTCATATGAAGCCACGTTAATGATGTTTTTAACTTTATTAAGCATGAAGCTCCTATAGATTAGCATATATCTCAGTTTGCAATTTAACTAGGCACTCTACTCTTAGCACATATATTTAATTCAAAAAAAGAACATCAACGTAAACTGTTGCTTATTGAAAGCTTTTTACTTCTTAGCTCTTACAAAAACAACATAACTCTTAATCGGTACTTCCCAGATGTAGATACATTGCAACTGATTGCAATGTATTTACAGTAGAGACTAAAGACTATACAATAATTCACCGCAATCTAGAGAACATTTTACACGAATTAGCAAACCTGTCCAGCAAAAGTGGCTACGGTAGATTTTCCATTGGTTCCGGTAACAGCCAAGACTTTGGTACAAGTTGGAAGAACTTGTGAAGCGAAATCCAGCTCGGACATAACACGCTTTCCCTAAATAGAAGTTAATTCGAGAAGTAAGCATGCATTAATAATACCGTATAATTAAATGTCCTATATAAATAAGATCCAACTACTAACACAGCATATAATATATAGTGATGCTTACGTACGGTCTGTAAGAGAGACGCGAGACCATAATTTTCAAGAGGAACTCCTGGAGAAACAACGACGGTATCGGCCTTCTCAAGTAGTAGGTGATGATCAAAGTGACCAAGAACCATCTTGAGGGAACCATCTTTTGCATCTAAATGCTGTAATTATGATGATGATAAGCTGGCAATATCAGGAATTAGAAGGGGAAACGAGGCAGAAAACAGGTTTACGACATACTTACTTCCAAGTGTGGTCCCAATGCCTCATTTGGATCAACAGCTAGAACGGAAGCCCCTCTAGCAAGAGCGAGCTTTGTTGCAGCAATCCCAGATTTTCCCAACCCTACAATCTGCAGCAGCACCAATACTTAGCTTGAAGAGAATACATAGTCTACTTGCGAGAAAAGAAAGAAAGAAAAGTAAAGTTGGCAATTATGACGACAGTTGAATGAATGAATTCGTTCGTAATAGAGTCTGTTTGGGTTACTACTACTTACAGCGACAGATTGACCTCGTAGGTCGTCCTGTTTGGGAAGAAGGCAATTAGCAGCTTCAAGATTCTTCTTGTGGAATTGGCATTTTATTATTGGATTCTTCTTCGTAATTGCTCCCTGCATTTCTACTCTTTTCTTAACACTTGAGAGGTTTGTACTTAAAAGAAAGAGAGACGGCGAGAAATGGAGATCAGGAGTGGATGATTAAGACACCACACCACCTAGTATAATGTCTACTACGCTCCAAATTTACTGCAGCTACATGACAATTGTGTTAAAAAAAAAAAAAAAAAAGGTTTACTAAATTACGGAATTTATCTTCCAATTTATTCGTAACCCCCTAACTATTATGTTGTATCTCACAATTCAATCATTTTTTTATTGCAAAGTTTTTAACATCGAACAATGTAACTCTTGTATCATCGACAAACCCAAAATTATATTATTTAGGAATAATTACAGTTACACCCTCTGGAGTTTGGTGTAATTACAAGACCTCCCATGAGGTTTGAGTAATTACAATGATCCCCCTCTAACAAGTAATTGTAAGGATGATTACAATTACACCTCCTGAGGTTTAGTGTAATTACAAAGACCTCCCTTTAGTTAGTAATTGTATATGCATTTTCAACTTTGCCCTTAATCAATTCTATTGTTTAAATAAATTTAAATGTCTTGATGAAAGTACTTATATTTTATTTTATTTCAAGAGTTTAAATGTAATATTAGATAAATTAATTACTGGATAAAGTATTAAAGAATACACTAAATTAATTTTATTCATTCTCACATATGTATCTATTTAATTTTGTTACTCATTATTTATTGACGAAAAAACCCTTTTGGGGCGAGAATAAAAGACAACCCCTTATTTTATAGTGGTAGAAAATATTACTTGATATTTTGTATTATAAAATAATTTTGTTACTAATAAATATTTTAAAATGTAGTTTGAAATACATTCCTAATAATTGTTTAAAAGTGGAGATAACTACATTTTAAAAAATATATTTTATTAAAAAAATTATGTTGTCATATAAAATTACATTCAATATTTTCTACCACTATGACATAAGTGTTTATCTTTTATTCTCGCACCAATAGATTTTTCTCGTCAAGAAATATTGAGTAATAATTTTTTTATAAGAGCAATAAAATTAAATATATGTGAGAATAATTAAAATTAATTTAAAATATTTTTAACAATTTTTTATTTAGTAATTAATTTGTTTAATATTATATACAAGCTCTTGAAATTAAATAAATATCAAGTGTTTTCAACAAGGCATTTAAATTCATTTAAATAATATAATTGATTAAAGGGCAAAGTTGGAAATGCATATACAATTACTAGTTCGAGGGGAGGTCATTGTAATTATTCAACATGAGGGCAGGTCTTTGTAATTACACCAAACCTCAGGGGGTGTAATTATAATCAGTTGTTACAATTGAGGGGGGTCATTGTAATTACTCAAACCTCAATGGAGGTCTTTGTAATTACACCAAACCTCAAGGGGTGTACTTGTAATTATCCTTATTATTTATTTAGAGAATAACATGTTCATGGAATATTCACACCCCGATTCAAGCCCTTCTTCCTAGGGGCTTTACCACGAACGACACAACGAAGAAAAATTGTCGTTCGATGAGTCATTACCACCTAGTGTTTAATACAACTAAAAACAACATGTACACCATAACATATGATAACAACAAGTTCATAATACTTGTCCAAAAGCGGTACCACTTAGACATAAAAGTTACGAAACATACTCGTCTTGGGAAGCCTCTTAATCAATTACCATCGGTTTGGAGATGGTTAGTGGGTGTCCGTTCGAGAATGGCGTGTACCCATAATCTTTGAAAAACACATGACAAAGTTCTACACCCAACAACCCATTGTTCGACGAAAATAATGTAGTACATTGTCCTTATGGAGTGCGTAAATCAAAGTACGAATTGCATAGTCGTCTTCGTCAATTTCCATCGCAAGACTTTTATTCACTCAAATTAATCCTCCAAAGGCACCTCCAACTAGGCTACTTTCCCCTGCAATTGTCATATTGTTGAGACGAGAAATGGAATGGTAGAGTGAGTGCCATATAAATTTTTAAAAGTTTGTTCAATGAAACGGTCACTTTTGAGTATGCCTTTTCTTTTGTGGCGCACCATCTCCAATATGTTCTATAATTTCCACTCCACCCTCTAAGGTCCACCGATGTTGTCCCATATTAGCTTTAACAACACCCAACCTAGTTTGAGGCCAAGAATATTAGCGTATTATGGTTATTGTTTATATTAGGGTTTAGTCTTTTATATATATATATATATATATATATATATATATATATATATATATCATGCCAACCTAAGGGTTGGGGCATTCACTCTCATTATATTCTTTTACATGGTATAAGAGCCACCAAAAACTCTTAAACCTACATGTCCAAGTTGTCCAAAAAAAAAAAAGAAAAAAAATCCTTACACCAATGTTAACTTCTCCATCATCCACGATTGGAGTTTTGACTTCCTCAAAGAGCCGCTAGCGTCGTCGTTCTCCAACACCACAATGTTGCCTTCTTCGTGGTTTTCTCTTCTTCCTGGCTCGTGGTTCCCATCGGAATCCTTTCCCACGTAGCCCACTGTCCCAACGTCGCTGTTCAATTACTTTTCCACTGTCGCATATCTGAACCCAGCTTCAAGCTCTTTTGGCTCTGTATCATCGTCTCTGCCAGCCCCGCATTTTCCGTCGAGTTTCCAACAGCCGCTCTCCAGCACCGTCGGTCATTTTTTGTCACCCCCAATGCCTTCATTCTCTCCACACCTGTCAGCGCCAAACGTCACAAATCTCGTGATAGTTCAACTTGTTGCTCCTGAGGACTATCTTTCCTAGAAGACTCAATTCACCTGTCTCTTGCTTTCTCGTCAGTTACTTGGCATCGTTGAAGGAACCATCCTTGTTCCGTCGTCCACTCTTCTCGATGAACACGGTAATTCAGTTCTTAATCCTTAGTTTTCTAAATACATAGTGATTGACCATCATGTTAAATCTTGGTTGTTTGCTAAGTTGTCTCGTGATGTTTTAACTGGTGTCCATGAATTGAGCACCTCGGTTAAAGTTTGGAATACGTTGAAATCTCGAATTCATTTCCAGGGCCTGATGGTTTCCCCCCGTTGTTTTTAAGCACTTTTGGTCTACAATTGAATCTAACCTTATTTCTGCAGCTTAACAGTTCTTCACTCATGGAAGAATCCTCAAAGTAACCAACCATACTTTTATTGCTCTTATCCTTAAGAATGAGAAAGCTTGTAGAGTTGAGCATTTTAGAACTATAAGCATTTGTAATGTATTTTATAAAATAATCTCTAAGATATCAGCTTGTATACTTAAACCTCTTCTTAACAAGATTATTTCCTCATCTCACTTTGTTTTTGTCCCAAATCGTTTAATCTCGGACAATACTGCTATCTTGCAAGAATCAATCCACCACCTTAATCATAAGAAAGGTGGTAAGGCGTTCATGGCGGTTAAAATTGACCTTGCAAAAGCATATGGTCATGTTGAATGGCCTCTTCTTTGCGCTATTCTTCATTCCTTTGGTTCTGGTGATATTTATGTAAATTAGGTGCATCAATGTATTTCCCCTTCTTCAAATTCTGTTATGGTAAATGGTTCACTGGAATGCCATTTTACCCCTTCTCGTGGAATTCACCAAGGTGATCCATTATCACAATTTCTATACATCCCCTATTTTGATTTTCTTTCTGGATTATTAGCAAAGAAGAGGAGAAGGAAAATATAAAAGGCATCAAAATATCTCATGATACCCTATATATTAAACATCTTTTGTATGCATACTGATAGGCATGTAGGATGTAATAAAACAGTCAACAAGAGAATCAAGGGCACAAATCAAGTAATAATAAATAGAAAGTATAGTTACTAACCAAGTATCGTATCTCAAGGGAGTAATGTATGCAAAACACTAACAATTGTTACTATCTTTTCTCTTGTGTTCGCGTGATGAATGCTTATGAATGATATGAATGCTTTTGAAACTAAAGATGCTTTGGATGCTTTTTATATTAAGAATGCAATGAAAATTAATCAAAGAATGCAAGAACAATAATTAAATATCTTTTTGGATTTTTAGTTTTGAATGCAAGAAAACAATTTAAGCAATTAAACTAATGAAAACAAGTAAACAATTAATCTAAGAATATTTGGAAGAAATATTGATTAACTACTTTAACTAAACTAAACTAAAGAATATAATTTAATGATTAATTGTGGTCGTAAACAATAATTGGAAATATTGTTTAGAGGGTGAGATTCACAATTATTTAACCATAGTAGTCCATAGTAGTTCAGGAACAAACTACCTATATCTGCTTATTGTACTTGATAGTTATTTGACGTTTGCATGTCTAATGGATCCATGACATATGGCAGGAGTTATCCCAACCATACACCTATGAGTCTCTAATAACCTACCGTGTTAACAGATCATACCAATTGTCAATTATTTTAGAAGAGATATCAAATCTGCAATCCAATTAACTTATCAGAATCATGTTAACAAAAGGTACTTAGTCAAGATTGATCTAGTGAGATCTAAATATTGCGCATCAATCGTTTTCAAAAATCCAAAGTCACAAATTGCACACACACACACACACACACACACACACACACACATATATATATATATATATATATATATATATATATATATATATATATGCATTCTACACTCCAGACGGCTCCACACGGGTGCTTTCGTGTTATCCCAGTGAGAGTAGGATCAGTTACACAGCATAAGTAACTATTCAATCTAAACATTCACGATCATCAAACACACATCAAGTAAAGCAAATAAACATATAATCAGAATTACTCCCCTACTCTAGACAATGGGTAAGTTAGCTCCTCATAGTCATGAGTTCAACAATCAATAAAGAAGTAAATATCATAGACAAAGTAAAGATATGAAGAAAAGATTCTCGGATCTGGTGAAACTTTGTTGCTTGACCCTCGTCTTACTCCCTTTTGTTATCTTCTTCTTCTTGAACTATTTTCTCTGAAATAATGACTAAACTAAACTAAAACAAGACTTTGATGGTGTTTTCTCTCTGTAACAAACTTTCAGGTTTTCTGTAGCGAAAAGTGGTTGAAAGTGATTGTGAATGGTTGTGAACGTGTTGCCTTACTGCTGAACATGGCCTCCTATTTATAGTTTTTCTTTGCTTTGGGCTGCGTTTTAGGATTTTAAACTTTCGGCCCAAATTTCTTCTGATCGCGCGACCCCCGCGCGATGTGCCATCTAATCGCGTGCCACCCGCGCGACGCGATGCTGGTCGCATGACGTTCTAATTTCCTCCACGCGGTCTCCTGGTGTTTTCCTCTTCAATCGCACTATGTTCGGTATTTTGTCTTTTTGTCGTGTTGTAGCGCTCCCCTAGCTCCTAAACATCTCGAAATAGTATCTTGACTAATTTTCGCCCAAAACATCCATTTTTGGCCCTATTTAGCCTCGTTTTGTCTTGACTCCCTAAATACCTAAGAAAACATAAAACAATACTAAAACAAGTAAATACGCCATCATAAGTAATAAATACTTAAATCACGCTGATTAGACACTTATCACATATGATTAAATCATTTTTTGTAGTGTTGATGTTTAAGAAGAAACTGTAATTAAGAGATGCCTTAACACCCTCCGATCTTGGTCTAGTCTGAAAGTAAATCATGACTAATTAGTAGTCCATTTTAGCCGAAATATTAGGCAAGACGAGAAGTAAAATATTCTTGATATGCTAGGATTCTAAGAGTGTAGCCATAAGTCAAATCATCTATGTATTCAGCCCTTGGAAAGTTCGTAACCTATAGGAGGAAAATAGGTTTTGCTAAAATAGTGGCGTAGAGAGTTCCTAACTACACCATGGGTCCTGACATCTTGCATATCTCTGTTTGCAATGCTTTGGACTCCAAATTCGATAATTCTTGTTGGTCAAGAAACTCTAAGGGTGTCATTGACCGGTTTAGCTCGGTTAGATTTGGTTAATCGCTAATTGAAACACCAAAATAAACCGAATCGAAAAGTATTCGGTTCAGTTTCGGTTCAACCAGTTCCTAAAGGTTCGACTTTGGTCGGTTTTTTGAACCGTCTTTCTCTCTCTTTTTTTTTTTACCTTTTTCAAAATTAAATTTTGACCTTTATAGTCAATGATATGTGTAAAAAAACAAATATATTACTTGAAGGTTGTCTTTTTTTCTTTTACACCAAGACTTCATTTAATATTTCAAATTTTGAGATATAAAATACAAAAAACTTCGTTAGATTCTCATCTTTATTCAAGAATCAAAACTTCCAAGTTTGAAACAAATGTCATATCAACTTTTTAAAATTATAACGTAAACTTGAGAATAAAATTTTGTAACATGACAGTAGGCAATCAATACAAAATTGAGATACAACAAAATATCATTGCTCTGTAACTCCGTAGAAAATACATTTTCTTTAAGTTCAAAATGTGTTTAATTTTAAGATAAAAACACATTTTCTTTAACTTCAAAATTTGTATAATTTAAAGATAACACTTACTGTACAAGTATACAATCAATAATACATAATTCACATACAAGTTACAACAAAATAAAACATTATTGAAATGCATAAACATCTTGTAACAATCCACAAACAAATCATAAACAAAAATTATGATCGGCAATCATTCAATCACAAACCACAATTAAAATCACATTAAGCCAATAAGTCAATAATCATCATAGGCTCATAAATATTTAATAGGGAAAAAAACACCCCGCCCCCTATTCTTTCTGTCGTTTCACACTTTACCCCCCCCACCTTTGTTTCGTTGCACCCGACACCCCCAACTTTGATTCCGTTAGCACATTACCCCCCGTTACAATTTCCGTTAATTTTGAGGGAATATACCGTCGAATCGTACCATGCCCCACTCACGTGCCAATTCGTTGAGGGTATATCGGCCATTACACCTTTATCAGCTGAGGAGTTACAATTATGAGGGAAAATCGGCCATTTCCCTCTCATTCGCACAAGCCCTAACCGCGTCCAAAAAAACCCCAAATTAAAAATTAGGGTTGCCCAAATTGATTAATTTCGAAGAGGATTTCGATGGATTTGAGCATGTTATGTCATTGCGGTAAGAGATCGAACGAGCACACTTCTTGGACGGATGCTAATCCATGTCGTAGGTTCGTGAGATGCCCATTCTACCCGGTATGAACTTCTTAAAATTTTGTCTCGACATCCCTTTGGTTTGAATAATGTGTTGTGTAATTATGGTTGTATATGGTTTAGGGAACACAGATAACATGAAATTAAAGTGCTTTGTTTGGTTTGGTTAACATGGGCGTAGAGCTTGTAAGTTTTGGGAGTGGATTGACCCTCATATGTGTGCGCGGTCTAAGATGATAATTCCAGGGCTTTTGCGGAAGATAAATAAGTTGGAAGATGATATGGGAAGGTGCAAGAAGGCTAATAGGCGGCTATGGATGGTTGTGATTGTTCTCATGCTTGTTGTTGTATTTAGAGCTCTTATTTAGTTGAACTTGTTGTTTGTATGGTGTTTGTATGTTGAACCTGGTTGTTGTATGCTGGTGGTTGTTTCTTAGGCTTGTTGTTAAGTTTGTATGAAGACTAATGGTGTTTGTGCGGCCTTGGTAATGATTCTTGCATGTTATCCTTTCTTTTGTGTTTAATTCTTTATGTGAATGGTATTCCACTGCATTATGGTACTCTGTTTTTCACATTAGTGCAACATAGTTGCAGTCATCAGAACTCAAAAAAGAAGTGTGATCTATCAAACCATCCATAACGATAAGTCATCGCAACATCAATAAGACCAAGCGATAGATTCAAAACTCATCAATAACACCAAGTTCTAATTCAAAACAAATCAATAACTCCAAATTCAAGTTCAACATCAATAAAACCATCAAAAGAGAACAATGTTATAACCAGATTGTCTGTCATCAAAGCCCTGATCAAAATAGACCGGTAATTCCAGCTACATAATAGGGAAGAGTTTCAAAAGATGAATAACAATCTAGTAAAACATGTTCATAAACAAAATAAGCAATTTATGCTTCCAATTAAAACAAAGCATCCTCTCATGTTCCTGTAAACATCCTCTGGACATGCCTCTTTGGTACTCCCACAGACTTCGTTGGTGCAGGTGGTTTAAAGGGTTTATTTGCAATAGCAGTGGTGGTGGTGGATGAAAAACTTGCCACACTCCTCGTTACAGGCCTATTAGGACTACTCTGCTGTTTGTCATAGTGGTCACACATATCTGCTTTCCTCTTCCCCTTGTCTTTAACAGTAGCAACAACAGCCTTACTTCCTTTCCCCTTCCCTTTGTCATGTACTGTTGCCATTCCACTCTCCTCTATCACTATTCCACTTCCTCTGGCTTTCCTGGTGTCATTTCTTATACTATCAAAAACAGTAGGCCCCTGAGAAGGTTGGTTATCAACAGTATTTGAACCACTTGGACCATTAGTGTTTTTCCTCTTCACCTACAACAGAGTTGCAATTAGTAACACAACTCCACAAATGATCAAATAAGTGGACAAACAGACATGTCTAAACAAGTAGAATACCTGTTGTTTTTTCATCAGATTGTTTGGGCCTCTTTGATTACCAACTTGTGATGCTTGAGTGTTAATCCCATCTTCACCAACAACAGTAGCAGGTGGATCAAGTCCAGAAGTCTTTTTCTTTGTCTTCCTCTTTTGATGAGCAGCTAAGGGATTCTTCTTCCTTTGAGGACAATCCCTTAGGTTATGACCAACAACATGGCAATAACTACATGTCATTTTCATGCCAAATTTTCCAACTTTACCAGTTTTCTCAAGAGACTTTCTCCTCAGCTCTTTCAACTCTTCAGGCGTTTTCTTCCTATTATTCTTCTTAGGCCTCCCTGGCATTGCTTGAGGAACAAGAGGCACAAGTGTTGCATCAGTTGCTTGAGGTGCAGCAGGCCATGCATTCCTTCCATGCATGGGTAACATGTATCTGTCATATATGTTCATATAAGTAGTCTTCTTGTAATAGATAGGCATGAATTCTTCAGGCTTCCTCTTCATGAAGTACATGCGAGTAATGGCATGGGGGCATGGGATACCATTCAAATCCCACCTCTTACAACTGCACTTTAATTCTGCTAAGGAGACAGTGAACTTGTCATCATTTGGAGCATGGACTTCAAATTCCATGTTTCCATTCCAGTGAGGTGAATATCCCATTGCACTTACTTTCAGCTTCTCCAAAATGGTGTATATTTTAGGGCATTCTTCAGACTGATGCTTAACAGCCTTCATTGCCTTCCTCTTCATTGCAATCCTCTTCATTAAACTGAGTCTAACACTCTCTAACATGTCAATGATAGGCAGAGATCTAGTCTTCAATATAAGAGCATTAAAACTCTCTGAAATGTTATTCAAAAGTAAATCACTTTTATTGTGAGTTCTGAAAAAAGCTTTACACCATTGATCAGGTGGCCTTTCACTGAGCCAAAGATATGTTGCTTCATCCCTCTCTCTAAGATTACTCATCACCTTGTTAAAATCTTCCACCCTAGTACTTCTGGCTGCATCCCATAAGAAATGTTTAAGTGCTAATCCCCTGTGATCTTTCTTGAAGTTGGCATAGAGATGCATAACACAAAACCTGTGTTCAGCAAAGGGCAACACCTCTTGCACTGCATCAATGAGACCTTTCTGTTTGTCACTCATTATGGTCCAGTTAGCACTGTCTTGGATATTCAAGTCCTCCACCAGTATAGACATAAACCACAACCATGACTTTCTCTTTTCTTTTTCAACAACTGCATATACAACTGGGTATATGCAGTTGTTAGCATCAATCCCTACTGCTGTGAGCAGTACACTCCCATTCCCTGTCTTTAAGTGGGTTCCATCAAGGCATATTACAGGCCTACAACCATTCAAGAATCCCTGTTTAAGAGCTGCCCAACAAATATACATCCTCTTGAACATTGCCTCATCACCAACTAACTTACACTTAATTTTAATTGTAGTGCCCCTGTTAGTCTTCATTATTTCTTCTGCATACCTCCATAACAAACCATACTGCTCTACCTCAGTACCATGGACACCAGCAAGCACCTTCTTTTTATCCCTATACATTTGACTTGTGGTGAACTTCAATGCTGCTTCTCTGCCTATCACTGTGACCATGCTGTGTACTGGCCAATTAGGATCACTTTTTATTTTTTTTCATAGTATTTCTCAGCAATCCATTTAGAGTTTGCTTGAGTAACAATCTCTTCCCTTGCACACTCATGTGGACCTCTCACATTCTTAATCATAAGTGTATCTTCACCTGGGATTCTAGAGATATATACCCTCCATGGACAGTGATCTTGTTTGCAAACAGCATTTAGCTGATACTTGTCATTCTTTTTCCAGCAGATACTCCTTCCATTATCTATGGCATGTTTCTTAACAGCAACCCTAAACATATCAGCATCCCTAAAACAGGTACCAGCTTCAAACACCACTGTATCCATATCAACTGCTGGATTAAACACTGGATAATCATTGTAAAGATATGGATCCTTTGGAGGCTGTTGTTGCACAGGTACTGCAACAGGTGTTGATCTTGTGGAGGGTCTTCTACCTGGTAACCCACCCCATTCTACCTCAGAATCAACATTATCATCAAACATGGTATTGTCCTCAGTAGGATCATTGTCTTCATCTACTAAAGGGTCAGAGTACTCTGAGTCATCACCCACTGAAACCTCCATATCACTCTCATCACTATCTTTAACATCCAACATAGCAGCAACCTCTTCTGAGACATGATCTCTAATAAAGCTAGGCAATTCTCCATTACAACCAGGATCTGTGTTGGTGTTGGTGTTGGTGTTGGTGTTGGTGTTGGTGTTGGTGTTGGGGTTGTTGTTTGTGTTGGTGTTGGGGTTGGTGCTAGTGGAGGTGGTTGGAATGGTGTGTGTGGAAGTGGATGGAAGGCCTTCAGTAGTGTCATTAAGATTCAATTGAACATCTTCTCCTTCTCTAACATCATCATCCAAATCTGCATCATCATTGGCTTCTTCACTTTGTACAGACATCCTTTCATCATCTCCTACATAATCCAGTGGTTCCTCTCCTCCTTGCAAGTCATCATCTTGTGCATTGGTGGTTTGATCATCATCTACTGCAGTTGTGGTTTGATCATCATCTACTGTAGTTGTGTTTTGATCACCATCTCCATCATCTTCTTCTGAACTGGAGTCATTGAAGAAAGAAGCATGTCCTTGTGTCCTTGGTGTCACAAAGACTGATACAACTCTACTTCTATCTTTATGAGCAGCTTTTGCCATCTCTAATGAATCTTTATCATCATTAATAGTTACCAAGCCCCCACAGTTAGGCATTAAAATAAAACACCACATTCCCTGTCACCCCTACTTCCTTCACCATATGCATAACTTCTATGGCTGACATCTCATCCTCTGTGCAAAAATCAATATAGTCAACCTTGCATGCCAAGTAGACCACTCTACCAAAGTTCATAAATTTTCCACCATAGTGCAGCATGATGGTGAAGAATTGGTTGTTATTTCCTGTAAACATAAAACAAACCATTTAAAAATGGAATCTTTATTCACTTACAGAGGTTGCACAAAAAAAAAACACTACTTTGTGACAACATTTTATGACATTCAACAATTTAACAACAATTTGAAGGTTTCATCAACATGTATACACGGTTTTTGGCACCATGCATCCACTTTA
The DNA here is from genome assembly GCA_948329865.1 of Linaria vulgaris. Taxonomy (NCBI): domain Eukaryota; kingdom Viridiplantae; phylum Streptophyta; class Magnoliopsida; order Lamiales; family Plantaginaceae; genus Linaria; species Linaria vulgaris. Next base: position 71,230,815 of record OX415251.1, read on the forward strand.
ACACTAAATTACATACCACAACCATGGAAAGGACGACAAAGATAGAATCTTTGGACCACACAAACATTAAAAAACCTTAAACGAGAACGAGAGACCACATACGCATCAAAAAAACCACCAAAGTAAAAAAATGCCTTTACTTACCATAATCGGGGTGCATCTTGAAAGGAAGGATAATGTCATATTTTCCACGCAATTTCCAGTCCATTTCGACTATATTTGACGGTAAACAACAATGGATTGATCAATTTTAGATGATTTAGGGTTTTCAACTGTCAATTGGAGTTTTTTTGGCCGCTTGGTTTAGGGTTTGTGCGAATGAGAGGGACACGATTGATTTTCCCTCGTAATTGTAACTCCTCAGCTGATAAAGATGAAATGGCCGATATACTCAGCGAATTGGCACGTGAGTGGGGCGTGGTACGATTCGACGATATATTCCCTCAAAATTAACGGAAATTGTAACGGGGGGTAATGTGCTAACGGAATCAAAGTTGGGGGTGTCGGGTGCAACGAAACAAAGGTGGGGGGGTAAAGTGAGAAACGGCAGAAAGAAAGGGGGCAGGGTGTTTTTTTCCCTATTTAATAACGCAAAAGCAAAAGAGGTCCTCAGTTAGTGCGCTTATTTATCGTTATTTGAGTACATGTTTTCTTATACTTTTGAATACTCCTTGTAGCATTTTTATTGATTTTGGTCTTGTTTTGTCATTTTATAGTTTGAGTTGAGTCAGACCAAAACAATGCATAATTGAAGAAAATGAGCATGGAATAACACACATGGCAAAATGAGTAATTTGGTGAGGTCAACAACAAAACCGATACCACGACTCAGCCTGTGCAGCGAACATCAGTAGGTAGCGCGACAACAAGGATGACTGCGCGACCCGTGCCATTGAGGCAAGAGGTAGCACGACCATCGTCAGGAGTTGCGCGTCCCGCACAACATGATCAGAAGGCGGCTCGCCCGCGACACTACAACGCCAGTACAGACTGAGGGTAGAGAGACCCGTGCTACCACACGCGCGACCTACGCTGGATAAACAAGAAGCTACACGACTGGCGACACTACCTGCGCGACCACATGCATGACTTAACGTGCGATACGTGCGCGATACCTTAGTTTAACATGTTCCATGCGTAAAATTAATAAAAGGGAGGAGACTGATGAGCGATAAATTATAGCGATTAAAGTACCAAATTTCTCATACTTTTGAATAATCTTTGTAGCAATTTTACTTACTTTAGTCTTGTATTGTTGCTTTTGTAGGTTTAGTCGAGTCGGGGTAAAATGAGGCTTATTGGAGGGATTTTAGCACAAGAATTAAGATACGAAGAATAAGCGCTACGACACAGCTAGTCGCAATGCCGCTGGAGAGACGGAAGGTTGCGCCACCAGTGCAACATCATAGACCATCACAACAACCATCCAGGGGGTTGCATAACAGCAAGAGAAATCTGCGTGAGTCATGCAGGTATACGCGCAACATGAAGTTGGACCGACTTACTCAGAAGCCCTAGGAGATGTAGTTTACAGACGAAAAATTATAATAAGAGGAGGACGTCTGACAACTAGGGAAGATCGAAAAAGACAGTTATCTTAGAGTTCTTCATAGTTCACAAACACATTCATAGCAAAGTATTGCGATCATAGTGGAGGAAAAAAAGTGATCAAAAGGAGCAAGTAATCGAGCGAAGGAAGGCAACATAGAATCAAAAGGAGAAGACATGCCGAAATCTCATCGAGATCAAGAGTTTAATCTTTTCTTTTCCTTTTTTTATTGCACAACTTTATTATGAATTATTGTTCTGATAATATGATCATGAGTATTTAAATCTCTTTGTGTCTGGAAGAGGATGTAGTTATCTATTTTCCCGTTTTCCCTTGTTTGATCGTGAGACTGGTCCATTTTTTTTTTAAGTTTCAGTGAATCGAGCTTTTAAACACACTTAAAAAAAATATATATAGCTGAAGCATTGCTTGGGCCATATATAGATAATAACTATATATAACTATATATATTTAAAGAGTAATTAGTGGCTGGAGGTCCAAGTAAATTGGCCAAGCCTTATTTTTATTATTATTTAATACCTGGTTCGGTTCTGCTACCGCCGGTTCGGTGGTAACTGAACCGAAAGACCAAAATCTGGTCAAAGCCAGACTGAACACGGTCCAGTTCGATTTTGGTTTAACTAGTCCGGTTTGGTTTTGGTGATTTGGTCGAATCAATCGATTTTCGAACACCCCTAAGAAACTCTGATAAAATAGGCGTGGGATCGATTATGTCAACCCAAATATCGTAATGGTATCGGTTTTAGACGTGCACTTGATATAAATCGTGCACTTGTTTCAAAACTTGCATTGGAAATGGCGTCTTAACCAAATTTTTAAGTTATGGTATAGAATTCTTAAGGCTAAGTATCTTAAAGGCACTAAGTTTGTGGAGTCGCAAAAAGCATTCCATGGATGTTCTCCTTTGTTGCGTAGTATCCTCAAGACTCGAGAATTGGTTTCTATAGGTGCATGTTTTCGAGTTGTTGTTTTGTCAAAGTTGAGCACTTGGCAATACCCCTGGATCTCAATAATTCCAACCTTCATACCCTCATACGAGCTTGTTGATCAAAACATGATATGTGAATTTACAAAGGTGGCATCATTCATTATGCCACTTGATTTGTCGTCGTGGAATGTGGAAACTTTGAACAAGTTATTCGACCCTTGTACTATTATTGTTATTCTCAAAATTCGTATTACTCTGTCGCCGGAACACACACAATTGGTTTGGACTCCATAGGAAAGGAGTTTTCTCTACCACAAGCGCTTATCTCACGGACCAGATGCATCGTTTTCACAATCCTTCTCAACCTCTTCAGATTCTTTTCAAGTGCTGCTAGTCTCTAAAGATACATGCTCAATCTCGCATTTTTATGTGGTGCCTTCTAATCAAAGGTCTCTCTACACGTGAAATGATAAGCTATTTGTTTCATATCAATGACTTTCCTTATCCTATTTGTGGTTTCCACTTGGAGTCAGTGAAACATTTTTTCCTTGAATGTGAAAAGTGTGATTTCATTCTAAATGAAACATGAGCATGTCCCATTTTATGTCAATGGAATTCTTAGATTGGATCAAATTTCAATCACAAATAATTCCTCATTGCTTCCATGGAAGAGTTTCTTGAATTATTGACACTCTCTTTGTTGGCCATACAACATATATGGGATTGACGGAACAATGTCATTCACGAGGCATCTATTCTAGATTTTAATAAATTTTCTCGATCTCTTGCTAGACTAACAAATGAACATCGTCATGCCTAATTTCAAGTGCAAAATTTACAGATCCCAAACATGGCGATTCCATACTCTAAGATGGGTAGAAATTAATGTTGATGTAGCATTCGATCCAACCTCGGGCAAAATGGCCCTAGCTTTATTGGCCAGCAATCATAAAGGCGTGTTTACTTTAGCTGAAACACTGACGGGATGGGCCATGGATCCGTCCGCGACGGAAGTAGCTGCAATGCTTATGGCTCTTAAAACTGTACGAGACCTCAACTTGAACCCGACTATCTTGAGAAATTCTTGGAGGAAATCATACAAGTTGATTTGACGTGATTTTTTTTTAAAAAAAAAAGTCATATACCTTGCTTGATGTGATTCCTAACCTCTGTATTTTTCCTTTTTGATCAACAATTTTAACGTAATATTTGAATTATTTAGTGAATTATCCTAAGGAACATCAAACAGGATTATAAAATAACAAATATTACGTCATTAAAAGAGTTACCCTACTCTCGCTCGCCACGACTTTTTGCATATATGATCTACCTTTCTAATTTATTAAATAAAAATAAATAAAAAAATTACAAAAGCCCGATTACTATTCAGTAGTCCAGTCTCTCTCTCTCTCTCTCATTCACTCAGCGCCAATATGCCTTCGATGAAGCCCTTGGCAGCATCAGCCGCGAGCACCCTCCGCGCCCGCCTCAGCCCATCCCTCCGTACACGTGGCGGCGGACACGGTCCGAGCCGATGGTCCAGTCCGGGCCACGAAGATCATCCCAAAGGGTTCCTATTCAACCGCCCACCACCGCCACCGGGTCAGTCGCGAAAGTGGGAGGATTGGGAGCTGCCGTGTTACATCACGAGCTTCCTCACCATCGTCATACTCGGAGTCGGACTCAACGCCAAGCCCGATCTGACCATTGAAACGTGGGCCCACCAGAAAGCCCTAGAACGCCTCGAATTGGAATCTGCCGCTCAGCACGTTGTCGAATCTGATTAGGGTTCCTGATCTACTTTTACTGTATCTCGCTCCTTTTACTTTTACTTCTTTTTTTTTTTAAATTCACTTCACTTTTTGTTGGCTTTTGTGTATGAAAGCGCTCATACTTTTTGTTCTAGTAGAGATGTTTTGGAAGCAATAAATTGTGAGCTGACTGTGAATTCCTGCCAACTGTGATTTGTTTGGAATTACCGTAATATTAACTGTCTGTCTCTTAAATGAATTGAATCGTATAAATTTCTTTGAGTTATCTGTATCCTTTTGTGGCTATGTGGTATTTGAGTTGTTAATGGAGGGATATTTATATTCCTTTTTGTTGAGTTATTTGGATGTAGCTCCAAGGGAGCTCAGATTCGCTCTGAAGCAATCTTGCTTGAGACCATTTGATGCTTCTAACTATTCCACAAACATTTGAGTTATCCCTTGAAATGTTGTTTGGGATGAGGTTGACGTAGAAGAGGCTGAGGATTTCCGAGTAAAAGGCTACCTTATCTGGTGTTGTTACACAAATGACAGGTTGAAAGCTAGTTCATGGGATAGAGAAGGCAGAGGACGGAGCTTGGAGAAACACTTTCTAGAACTAAGGAATGTTTAACCTGTTAGGACCTAGTAGTTTTGAGGATAGGTGACTTTAGAAGCACCCTGTGAATCATAGGAGAGAGTGGAGTCCCTTTTAAGAGCTGAAATAGAGCTACAGCTTGTCTAATGGAAAACATAAAAAATTCCAAGGCTTAAGACCTGACCTTGATTTGCTACAACTAACAACATGTGTTTGGGATGTCTAAACAATGCAATGCCGGCCAATTTCAATTTGTAGATCTTTTAAGGTCCTTGATACTGGAACAATGTGGTTGAAGGTAAACAGCAGACAGCACAGTATGCATATGGGGAAGTAACTATGTTGGGGGAAGTAGTTCGTAGAAGGGATAAGAACTGTTGAATATACTTTCGATTCGGTCTGCACTCTTGATATATAACATGTGCATTACGTACTGCTGGGTTTTCATGCTCGTTTGAGATACTCTGCATCTGTAGTTGTGTGAGGTGGACACGGTGTTTTGCATAGATATGTTTTTGGTGGGTTGGTGCTTCTCTAGTTTAGACTTACTGCATAAATTAAATACTGAAGAGGTTAAGTTGTTATAAGTTGCTCATCTAGTATCATGCATGGTTACAACTTCAATTGGCAAAAGTTGGTTCGTCAGTAAAGGTAAGAGAGGTAGGGTTGTCAATGAGTAAAATAAAATATGACCATATGGGATAGACTATACTCGGACACTAAATTCACGGTCTGAATTCAGTGCTCAGCGGTTCATTTAACCATCGTGAGAAACTTCACTTAATGCCTTGAGCTACATAGCTCATACAGCCAGCTGATAGGGGACATATGCGAGTGTGGGAAGAGGAAAGGTGTGACGCAGTGAAAGGGAGGGCCAATAAGCAAGTCCTTTTAGACTTAAGGTTCATGTAAATTGAATTGATTGTACTGCGACCATGGTTGAAAAGGTTGAACCAGAACCAATTTGACCTGAACGTGTCTCGAGTTCAGATAAGGTATCGGTAAGGTCTCCTGTTTGTCCCCTTCATTGAGATTGTTGTTAGAAATGGCAATGTAATTTTGAGTCGATAATATCTTACTGCTATACTAGGAATAGTGACCTTTGATGTAAAACTTAAATCTTCAAAACTCATATAGTGATCCTTGTTAATGCGGTTAATAAGACATGACTGCTTTGCTAGGAATAGCTTTTAAGCACAGGAGGGATTTCTCAGTTTTGTAACTGTAACAGACAGAATCAACTTTTTACATCTGTTAAATACATAATTAGGTCCATTTTTCTATCTGGGTTCATAATGGAATTTCTATGTGCGCTATGATGCTGTAGATAGGAGAACATGGGAGCTCCTTGATTATAACAGCTATGCGTGCAATTTATGTACTCGATGAGTAATCTGGTAGTAACTAGGACTTTGGAATGTAGAAGTCCCATTTGTTTCTTATGCTACCATTTTTCTTCTGATCTTTCATTTTTCTACACGATTTTTCCTCTTCTTGCGAGGATCTTATTTTGCTGTTCTGTTAGATCTATCATTTGGTTATCCTACAACTTGTGAGACGGCTTTTGTTTTTTGAGAATTAACTTGTGAAACAGGTTATCTGTGTGCTTTCTTTTGTCCTCCCCCTTGTTTCCTCTCATTTATCTTATACAAAAATTCTTGATTTTATACCTCCGTTTATCATCAAGTCTGACAATACCCCTTGTGATGTTTGTTCCTTTCTTCTGTGGCTCAGATAACTCACGATCAAACAGAAACACTCCTAATCAACGTCCCCACTACTGATACATTTGTGTAGTTTTGTTGGAATTATGAGATTCCACCGTAAAGCATAAAATAAAATTACATGCCTCCATAAACGAGTTGTCCAACATATTCTATTTAAATCTGTTCTTAACTTAAAGTACATTCGTTCCCACATGGCAACATCAAACTAGCATCGTTGTTTATCTTCAATATTCATGCAATAATTCGGTATTTTCTTTAATGGGAATACAACAGAAAATGGAACAGACTTAAAGTTGCATAATTACGTTTACCAGATAGATACCTTCAAAGTTGATATTTTACGAAACGAATAGATATCAACCAGATAAAAAACCTTCTGTCCGAAGGCGGACCTTTCATTAATAAATGCGTTCTTAAACACAAAAGAGAAACAGAGTGACACGTGTACGAGGGCCCAAACTGCAGAAGGACCACCAGTTGAATGAATAATGCCCTTAACCTCCCAGCGACGGTTAGAGCTCCGTGCCCACCTCTTTTGCACCAACACGGATTAGCAAGTAGCCAAGCAACAAGGATTAATATTTCTTCAACACACGTTCCTAGAGCTAAAACCACAAAGCCACTCGAAAAGAAGTAGATAAAAAATGCCCATAGGGCTACTTTCACTTCATTCTCTTAGCCCCGTGTTTGGTTAGCTTTTCGGGGTCGTTTTTTAGAAAATATAGAAAAGTCAATTTTTTTAGAAAAATATAATGTTCACGCATAACTCGTTTGTTTTCACTTATTGAAGTAGACAACAATGATTTTATATCGTAAAACGCGTTTGACCACAATTTTTCAATAAGTAGATTTCACTTTCTCCTATGTAATTTGATGTGGACATTTCACTCTTTTTTTCATTACATCAAATCATAAATAATACACTTTAGCCGGATTCAAACATTTGAATGATCTGAATATTTTTAAATTAGTACCAAACATTGAAATCATAATTTGAATTTTCCACCGTTTGAAATTTTGGGATAACTATTTTCGTAGTAATCAATATTCAAATTTCCAATTAGGTCAACATGCCATATTATTTGCTTGTTCATATATCGCCTATTATTGATGTGTATATATATATATATATATGTGTGTGTGTGTGTGTGTGTGCGCGCGCGCGCTGTGTTAAGTCCTTATGAAAAAAGTAATTAAATACATATATCAAAGTATTGTCGAAAAATCAAATTGAATAATTTTTGGCATTTTATGTCAAATTTTATGCAATGTCGAGAGCATCTAGTTCAACAGATAGTGTAATGAGAGGTTTGGTCAGCGTATCCCCGTGTTTAATTGTGATTGTGGAGTTGTTCCAAAACTTGCTACTTACTGAAAGAATGATAATCCCGGTTGAAGATATTTTCGATTTCACCGTTACAAGGTTATTGGTCTATTTAATAGTTAATATGTGTATACATTTCGTAATTAGAGTTTCCATTCATAACCCTCTTTTATCTACACAAGGTTCAGGTGATTGTGGATTTTTTGAATGGTTTGACCCTAAAAGGTGTGAGCAATCTAAGAGAATAATTCCCGGTTTGTTGAGTAAATTAAATGCGTATCAACGAGGACAACGAACTAATGTGAGCCAAGGATTCAATTGTGACGAAAAAAGGGAGTTTTGTCAGATGAAGGTTATACGCGTAAAGGAGATACTAGTGAAATTAAACTTGTCATCAAAAGGGATATGTGGATTGAGAAAGCCCAACAACTTCAGATATATAACAAGAAGTTGAAAAGGACTGTTCGTGTAGCTCGTCTTGCGTGCAAGTTTTTAGGATTTGTGTCCATCGTGCTGCTGATTATATTATTTGTTGGACGATTTTAAATGTTAATGATGTATTACAGTGCACCATTGATTTATATATACATCGTGGTGATGTACATTATTTTGCTGATGATTTGGGTAGATTTAAATCGCCTAACATTCACTAGTTATATGGTTATATTCAGTTGGGCCCGCCTATCATTTTGGGTATTATATTATATACCCCCATCATTTTTATGGCACAATTAGTTCCCTATACAAATAAAAATGTATCCCATCTACTTTTTAATGTAATCCAATCATACTTTGGATACATTAAATTAAATATAAGTTATATACTTATATTGTATGTGTAAATGGCAGTTGTGCCTCAACTCAAGCATTTACAGCTCTCAACCACTCAATGCTACACTAATTTCAGATTCTCTGTAAATTATGAACTTGTAGTAACCAAATGCCTATCAACTAAATTGGACTACATTCTCTTGCATTTGCCTATATTGGAGAGCATATACATTTGCCTTACATTGAATAGCACTGGCCGATCTTATCCAGACGACTCTCAGGTACTACGTTGCACATATGAGTTTATATATGGTTTATTTTGTATTTTTACATCTACACGTTGAACCGCATGACACAAAGTACAATATATAATTGTGATTCACATGTGTCTTGTGAATGTGGTCCCTCAAATCATCCTTTCGAGTACATCAAATCTTGGGTAGAAGAATCAGAGGCTCACCTAGCATATGCAATCCGCGAATTCTCTGAACCACATATTGAATTAATCCAGGTTCTATTGGAAAAGGTTGTAAAACAATGTAGCGTTTTCATGTCCACTGGGTCAACTCAACAAATTACTCCCGGCATGATACGTTCCAGAATATCGAATATTCGAAATAGATTTGTAAAATGCAAGCGGTTCCTAGCCATTCCTGGAGTAATATTTGATCCATGCAATGAGCGTGTTAGGTTAACAAAAGCTTATGATAGCCACAGGAAAGAAGTACGTATAATATGTTCTTTCAATACGCTGTATGAAACATTTCATACTTAAATGCTGCTCGAGTACTATTTTGGACGTTTTGGTTCGCCCAACTATTTTAAATATGATTACTTCTTCAATGTGAAGCGCGCCCTACTATTTAGATCTGAAAAAATTGCATCATGTTCTATTCCTTATGAAGTATCAGAAGGAACACTCGAGACTATTCGTGTAAGCAGGATTCAATATTTCGAAAGTCATGACTTTCTACTAATCATATTGGCTTGGTTAAGTGTAATTCGTATTATGTATTTTGATATCTGGTCACAACTTCTGGTTTTCAGACTTTTAATGTATTGTCGTAGCTTTATTTAACAATTCTATAGTTGAGTATTGGTTTTGAACGGCGTGGAAGTATCATCGATGATATTTTGGTGAAGTGTTATATTGATCTGAATCTGCGTATGGGTTAGTGGTGCTATAGCGCCCCTTTATTTTTGAAATAAATAAATATATAATTTAACCAACGTCGTGATTTATCTGTTGATATATATATATATATATATGTAGAATCTATCAAGTTTAGCATAAGATTTGATCTGAATCCTATCTTATTATATACGAGTTTCATCTTAACACTTCTTGATCAACTGGAAAATGGCTAATATATAGTAAATTGCAACATCAACTATTTTATTATATTTAGGACGAAATATAAACTAATCTGTTAATTCAATTGCAAAGTAAACCCCATTGTAATGATACAATTTCCAAATGACCTTCATTTATTTAACAACATTGTCTGAATGGCTTCACAAGAATGACTGGGCTATCTATTGTCGATGTTTGATACATAAAGAATGGCGATATTGCCAATAAAAATTATGCATACTATTTCAGTGTTGAATTTGATTAAGTCTAGTTTAGATATCTACAAATATTTTATCATACGACACTATAATAAGTTTTGGATCAAATACGCAAATGCCGTGTATCTCTTTATTATAGTTGATGAGATAACGTAAACTAGTCCTACTTAGTGTAAGATCTCCTTTATAGTTGCAACATAAAACTAGAATTATCAATATGTTGTACGTGACCTCTAACGTGCCCCTGCAATATATATATATATATATATATATATCATTCACTATATATCTTATTTATACATTTTTATGCATTCACTATAATTTATTACATGTTGTGGCCTTCAATTCACAATTAATGCTTGATTTCTACAAATCTAATCATATCTATCTAGTCTTAGTTGTAGAGAAAATGGCGGGCTTTTTCTCCGGCCCAATTTAACAAATACACTGTTGAGCACCAAACATTTCCTACATAAGCCATTGTTTGGCCTGTCCTCTTTTAACATCATTAATTTCCATTTCCAAGCATTTATTGTATTTCGGTTTAGCATATTAAATTATCATGGGTTCTTGTAGTGATAAGGTCACTAAAGCTACATTATGGTATAGTCCCATAGACTTTAGAGGTTGATACAACCTTCATCACCTTTTTGGCCCATAAATCACCATGGGACCATAACTCGCGTGATGAAGACATGTTCGTATTATGTGAATGTATTAATCAAATTAAAGAGAAGCACGGGGTTAGTGTTACTATCACCGAATGCCATGCTCGAGTTGAGGCATTGAGTCTTTGTCACGATGCATATGAACTCATTAAGAACATTTCCTTTTCACCTATCGATCCAGTGACTTTTAGAGTAAATATGGGGTACCCGAATTTTGGTTGGGATTACATCTTTTCGGTATATTTATTATAACAATTTTCTACTACTTTATTTTGAAATAACCTTATCATGCAAAATGTGTTATAGTAAATGTCAACTAATGAGTTACCCCCTTACTTATGTACTTAATTATATATTTGCAGAAATATGAATGGGCCCACGTGTACGTAGAGGAAGGAAAGTTGGCATGGAATGAACTGCGTGCTATATTTGGACGAGATGGTCCTAGTGTCAAGTTCCTGGGGCTCCCAATTCCGAATTCAGCGATTAAACTTGAGAAATATTTGGTTCATGAAGGCAACTCCTCAGTGGGTGACTCAATTCTTGTTAACAATATCCTTGTTGTACCCAAATTGAACCCTGAGATTATACCAGAGAATAAGCTCAAAAATCCCTACAACAATTCATTTGCCGAATCAGTCATTGGAAATAACCCAAATGTTAGTACGGAATATAATCATAGGAAGAAACGAGTTGCCATTCAAAAGTGTTTGTGGCCCGAAGATAAGGTAATAGTGATTCCTGACACACATCCATCCACTAATAACCCCTCTACCCCAGACGGATATGTGGGAGTTTTTGATCCCATTGATCTAGTCACACCTTAAATACCTGGAAAATAAGGGGAAATTTTTGTGAAGACCAAGTCCATACAAGTTACATGCAACATGTGGCTGTTATTTCACGACAAAAGTGCTTTTCAAAACATATTTGTTTTTTTGGTTCAATAAATAAATCCCATTGTGAAATAATAGCCATAGGGTGCATGTAACTTGTATTGACTAGATCCATGTAATAAGTTTTCGAATATAACTAGGCGTTGATCCCCCTCCAATGTGGTCCTGTTTAATACTAGTCCCACTATTTTGTCTAAATGCTGTTACACAGTCATTTTCTAGTAACACGTGGGAACAACTATTTTGTTGGTACTAGGTATATTTTGTACTATGTAAATTGGTTTGTCATGGTGTCTAACGTGGTGAACTATAGGGGTAATGTATGTACTTTTGTTCGTATAGTTAGCCTATTTGTCTATAATTGTCCAATATCTAAAGTACCCATTTTTAACGCATGAGCGATGCATTTATTTATTAAAGTCGCTATTAGCCCCTGTTTGATTAACTATGTTGCATATAAACACGCGCATTACTATCACACATATTTATGTGCAATTGGACCCATTGGAATTGACCAACTAATTACTTGCTAATATGTTGACTATAACAATATATGACTAACCAAATTATTTAAGTTATTTTCTATAATAACTCGCCACATGAGTACTCTAACATACAAAATGCACTCAAGACTTAATGCGCCAAATATGCAACAGCGCGTAAATATGTTGCATCAATAATAACTAACTTTAACTCGATGCGTGAAATTCCCAAAAAAATTACTACGACCAATTCGTTCACTCAGACCCACATATGTCCAAAATACGCATTTCAGTAAATGTCATACCTCTTGATAATATGCAGTACATGCAAACATAAAATTTTAAATTAAGTGAGAATGTGTAACGTATCTCGTCTATTGCATTTACCAATTTTGGCCCCATACCTCATTCAAATTTTCTACATGTTGGCATGCATCTTCTTCCTTCACTCGTGCATGCCTTACTGCGACCTCAAAAGGATATGTGAACTCTATGACTTGTGACGTTAGTACCATGGACTCTATCGGCCTCATTGATCTACCCAATGGGTCATAACTCTTGTTAGCTTTGATTCCATGAATATTCAGAAAAGTCTTCGCGTGCGCAACGATTCTGGTCCGGTTTAGCTTTCGTCCTCCTCCAATCACTACAGGCTCTTTGCTGAGGTTTATCGGGTCGATGATGTTCCCCACCAAGTGTATCCTTGGATCGCTATCGTATGTTGAATTGTTTTCAAATATGAATTTCATATCATCGTAACGTGGCTCCGCTTTGAAACAGTAGTCAACGCATTTGGGATTTTGCTACATGTACAATATTAAAAGTATTACTCAGAGCATTTGGGATATTCTCTTCGTGCAAACTAATCAATACGAACTACACGTGTATAATAAAACTTATTACCTTTGTTAGTTCGAATTCCACTTCCCATGGGACCACCAATCCTTTAACCTTTGGAAAGTATGTCACTAGTGGGTGCTCAACCACAGATCTGCAAGCGCAAAATTTCCTTCTCATATCGTTGAACATTGAACGCAAATAACCCTTGTCTACTTTGCCAGAGCCGATCCATTCCAAGATGTTATCGATTACCTCATTGACGAGCCACTCATCTTCTAATGGGAAGAAACATCTAGCGAACAATAGTTCATCGATGAAAAGATCATCGAATCTTTGATGTTTTGTATATTCCATTATAAAGAATAGTTAAATTATATTCTGCATAACCCCAAACAAATGTTCAACCGCAATTGTGTTGCAATATTATACTTTTATGGCAATAAATAATCGATGAGCCTTTCACTATCCCACCTTACTCATTTAAGTTTATGCAACATATTTATTGAGGTGGTTGGGATAATACTTAGATTATATTTCTTTATCTGTTATTCCCACTTTTATTTATATGTAACCAAATATATGGAAATGCATAACTACTAAAAAAAATTCACGATATGATCACATTTTAAGTTCCATTTTATTTAAATTGCCACTAAATAATTGGATTGACTACAAGTTGGGGTAATAATTCCCTTACAACTTGATTATTTTATGGTTTACTTGTAAAACTAAAGATACACACAGAAACAAAATTGCATACGAGATGGTCAAACTATCGATATTGACCAATGTGAAGAATATACCTCCTATACACTTGTCCTTAAATTGCATACGATATTCTATATGTGTAGTCCATATTTCGCCTATCTTGGGAATAAACAATACAGTTAGATGAGGTGATCATTACCTCACACAACTATTATAGGGACACGTGACACGTCATATCGTACATCCAACATTAGTTACGATTTCTATATATATATATCAATTGCATGGTTATTTCATACATATCAGTAAAGTAAAAACAAAGTCAGTACATACATAAATTATGTTAAATGGGGCTTATTAAAGTTATAATCTTTACCATATAAATTAATAAAATTATAGTTAGAAATTAGAATAAACTATCAATTATGCAGTGATCGCGAGTCAAACCTACATAAATGTAAAACAATGTTAGCAGTATCACTACATATACAACATATGTGTCCTTATGGTCAAAAGACTCCGCACTGATTTTATATCTTATTAGTAGTTGTTGACTTAGTTATGTATCATTAATAATGTGTCAATACGTGGTACGGTACTAAATGCATAGCACTCCATTTACCCCTTTATAAGTAATCTCCATTGCCATTCGTGTACAATTCACCATCACTTTTGCACCACACTTTCCTTATAATGGTGATGCGTAATGACTGGATGGTAGAGTTTGGCGCGAGAATCAGAAAAGCTGGTCGCCTTCCCGTGGGCAGAAAGGTTACATTTATCTTAGTATTGTAAATTTTAATTTTATCAAAATGGTATAACATATTTTAATCGGGCATTGTAATTTTCATCTCAACCAATGACTATGAACAACGTTAATAGAATTCTTCTTTATGATGAGCAATGGGATCACTTTAGGGAGTGCATGCTGGTGGACTGGTTGTTTTTGTATTCTCTTAATAACTGTGTAAAAACTAAAGACATTGAGAGAACTTTTAGGAAGTTTATTTCACATCTGAGAGAAAACGAGGGTCCAGTTCGCCACAGGGTACTGATACTTCAAAATCAATACCTAAAATTCAAGTGATTCATCGAAACCCCTGGTGTACACTATGATTATCGTAAAAATAGGGTCAGAGTTGACGCGCCTCTTGTTGCCGCAAATAAAATGGTATGTACCTAACTTGTTTTATTTTATAATACTTGTCTTTGCTGAATTGTTAGTCTGACCAGCCCTATTACAGGAGAACAAAGTTAATACTTATTTCCTGCAAAGAGGACTACCAATGTACAATAAGTTGCATCACTTTTTCGATTGGGAACAAGCTTATGACTTACGGGGCCCTATCGAGGGCATGGTTTTGTGCCAATGATTTCTGATTTAACTGACAGTGAAGACCAAATGTCGTCGGATGAATTAGTCGAGAAGAAAACTCATATGCTCCAATATTCAGTGAGGACGACGACCATGATGAGTTAGCAGTTACTCCAAAAAACTCGGACGAGATGTCGGATTGGAGCAATGATATATGGCCTTAGTCCTTTTAGTATATGTTGCAACTTTGTTCATTATCGTATGTATGCTTAATGTCATATAGTGATGTCATTTTGGTAACTTGTGTTACTACCTTTTGAACGATAAATGAAGCTTGTGGTTTGGCTTAGAAGAAAATTGTTGGTTAATAAGTACTACAGTATTATTAGTAAATTAATTATCATATTACTAATTCAATGTAATATCCAAGAACTTCGTACACATATACTTTGGTATGTTGGCACGATCGTAATACGGTTTATCGATTTCTCATATTAGTACAATTTATAGTACTTCATATCTATTATTAATCATATGCACTATATTAATCCAAAATATCTAGACAACACAAATGAACTACAACGAATTGCCACACGAGTAGTTTAATATGATGACTATAAATGTATGTGTTGATATGGTCTTAATGGCGAATTAGATATTAAACAACACGTGCCACCAATTGTCTCGATGAAATCCACCCAACCCTTTTAAATAATTAAATGCCATGTTTATTATATAACTCAACTACCATCACTATTGAGCTTTCACATTCACTAATGGTTTCATCAAAAGGTATGGTAGTCCTTATTGCTAAAATAAAGAAAGCCGGAAGACAGCCAGTTGCCCACAAGGAAACCCTAATGTGTTATATAAAATTAATTTTGTGTGCAATATTTACTTGAACTCCGCCAGTGAGCTTTCACTGCCTATCCCAAGCCAAGATAAAGGAGGAGGGTTGTGGTAGGCTTGTGACAGCCTACTAAAAACTCCGTCACATCCTATGATATGAACCATACTATGAATTTTGTTGGGGCATTCCCTACTCAGTGATGCGCTACATCGGACCCCAGGTGTAGTGATAAATGAGCAAGGGTTGCTAGGTTGTCGCCCGGAAGCGACGCGCCACATTGACGCCCGGGTGCGGTGTTAAATGAGCAAGGATTCCCTTACCTTCTAGGACGGGTGAGGGTAAAAAAGTTAGTCCAGGAATGACGAGTTCTCCTTGCATCATGGAATGTGGGATCACTCACATGAAGATTGGCTGAGTTAGCTGAGGCGATGTCTAGGAGGAGGATCAACATCTTGTGCATGCAAGAGACCAAGTGGGTTGGTGAGAAGGCCAAAGTCGTAGACCCTTGGGGTTGTAAGCTTTGGTACAACGGGACAGAGAAGAATCAAAATGGTGTTGGAATCATCATAGATAAGCTTTGGCTCGAGGACGTGGTGGAGGTCATAAGGAAGGGCGACAAGATCTTACTGATCAAGTTGGTCATAGGCGATGATATCTTGAATGTCATTAGTGCCTATGCACCACAGATAGGACTAAACGAAGCTGTTAAACACAAGTTTTGGGAGGATTTGGACGAGATGGTCCAAAGGATCCCTATTACCAAGAAACTCTTTAGTGGAGGTGACTTTAATAGTCATATAGGATCTAGCCGTGATGGGTTCGAGAACATCCACGGTGGGTGCAGCTTTGGGGATCGCAATGAGCCAGGAAACGCTATCTTAGACTTTGCTCTCTCCTATGATTTGCTTGTAGCACATACTTGGTTTAACAAGAGAGAATCTCATTTGGTCACTTATAGGAGTGGGTCAAATAAGAGCCAGATAGATTTCTTCTTAGCTATGAGGGCAGATAGAAGTCGTTGCTTAGATTGCAAGGTCATCCCGGAGAAAGTGTGGTTATGTAACATAGGCTTTTGGTGTTGGATATTAGACCGAGGCAAGGATTTAAGAGGAGTGCGCGCCGACTGGAACCTAGAATTAAGTGGTGGCGGCTTAAGGAGTCTACCCAGAAGGCCTTCGTGGAGCGAGTGGTTCAAGAGGTAGATTAGAGGACTCACGACGATGCAGATGCAACTTGGACCAAAATGGCTTGTTATATCAAGAAGGTAGCTAAAGACCTCCCAGGTGAATCACGAGGTAGTAGCCTGACAGGTAAAGACACGTCACGGTAGAATGAAGAATTGAAGGTGGGGCAATCAAGGGCAAACGGGATTGCTACAGGGATTTGAAGAAAAACTGTGATGGAGCAAGCTCTCAAAAGTATAAGATAGCCAGGAAATAAGCAAAGAAAGATGTTCGACTAGCGCGAGAGACTGTGTACAAGCAAATTTATGAGAAGAGGGATAACAAGAAGGCCGAGAAGGATATATACAGGATTGCTCGCATTAGAGATAGGAAGACTAGAGACCTAGGTGCAGTGAAATGCATCAAAGATGAGGGTCAGTCTATCTTGGTGCGTGAGGATCAGGTCAAAACATGGTGGAGGGAGTACTTCGAGGGCTTGTTCAATGGAGGCCCCACCAAAGAAGTGGGTGACATCTCGTAGTCCCCTCAAGATCTGAACCGTAATTTTATGTGTCATATTAGAAGGTTGGAAGTCAAAGATTCTTTGAAGAGGATGAAGACACGAAAAGTTGTTGGCCCAGGTGGTATCCCTATCGAGGCTTGGAGAAGCATGGGAGAGATAGGTGTGACTTGGTTTACGGACCTCTTCAACAAAATATTGCGAACAAATAAAATACCAGAAGAGTGGAGGAAGAGTACGTTAATACATCTATACAAGAACAAGGGCGATGTCTAAAAATGTTCTAACTATCATGGATAAAGCTTATGTCTCATACCATGAAGCTATGGGAGAGTATGATCGAACACCGATTGAGACAAATTGTTCTCATATCTGAGAACTAATTTGGATTTATGCCCGGAAGGTCGACAATTGAGGCCATCCATTTGATTCGTCAGCTCATTGAACACTTTCAAGAAAAGAGTAAAGATTTGAATATGGTCTTTATCGACTTAGAAAAGGCATATGACAAAGTACCTCGAGAGGTTTGAGGGTGGACCTTGGTGAAGAAGGGGGTACCCACCAAATATATTAACATCATAAAAGATATGTGCGATAATGTGGTGACAAGTATTCGAACTTATGGCAGTTTAACAGACGCATTCCCGATTACAATTGGCTTACATCAGGGGTCAACTCTGAGCCCATTTTTGTTTGCCATTGAAATTGATAAAATCTCCAGAACCATCCAAGACCGAGTTCCATGGTGTATGTTGTTTGCAGACGATATTTTCCTCATCGATGAGACGAGAATGGGAGTTAACGCTAAATTAGAATGATGGAGACAAACATTAGAAGCACGAGGGTTTCGACTAAGTCGAACAAAAATAGAGTACCTCGAATGCAAGTTTAGTAAATAATGAAGAAACAATGATGGCACGGTCCAGTTTGATGGCCAGGAGATATCGAGAAGTTCGCATTTTGGTATTTAGGCTCCATATTGTAGAAGGATGGAAAGTTAGACGGGGATGTCAACCACCGCATCCAAGCTAGATGGTCAAAGTATACGAGTGCAACAGGGATCTTATGCGATCGTAACTTTGTTTTAAAGCTTAAAAGAAAGTTCTATCGTACGATTATTACACCTACTTTGCTTTATGGCTCCGATTATTAGGCTATTAAGCAAAGTCATGCACAGAAAATGAACGTTACAGAGATGCGCATGCTAAGGTGGATGGGCGATAACACCATGAGAGATAAGGTGCGCAATGAAGATATTCGACATAAATTGGGTGTGGCGACCATTGACGAGAAAATGCAAAAAAAACCATTTAAGATGGTTTGGGCATGTTAAACGCAGACCAATAGATGCACCGGTACGACAAGTTGAAGGTGTCGACTTAGGACAAACGACTAGAGCTCGTGGAAGACCAAAAACAACGTGGATGGAGGTCATACGGAACGACATGAAGCTAAAATATTTAAATTAAGACATGCTCGTCATTCGAAACGTATGGAGGCAGAAGATTCATGTTCACCACTCGACGTGATTCATTGATGGTTCATATAGCCTACCCCAATTTATTGGGATTACAGGCTTGGTTGTTTGGTTTGGTTTGGTTTGCTATATTTACTTGATATATTATAGTACAAATGACTGCCAATCTATGTACCCTTTTACAGACAATGACTAGGAATGATGTTGATTATATTATGTTTCATGATGATACTTGGGATCACGCTATGGAGTCGCTACTTGTCGATTGGTTGTTCTATTATTCTATGGATCATTCAATAAAAACACTCAAGGGATTCGACAGAGCATTAAACAAATTTGTTGAACTTCTCCGACAACATGAAGGTCCCATGATTTCTTTAGTACAACTACGGGCAAGGGCAATTAATCTTCAATTGCGTTTTATTGCGTTCAAGATTTTCATCAACCCACCATTTGTATACTACGATCGACGCACTAATAGGGCCACATCAGATTTCATGCCCCCAACAGAGATTGAAGGGGTAATGAAATTTTAAGTCTAGTTGTGTTATCATATTGTTATCATATTATTATGATTATATATTTAATCATACGTACTCATTTGCAGGCGAAGTGTTTCTGCGATTCAAAAATTTGTGCCGTTGCAATGTCCACTAAAACAATTAAATTAAAATACGAAACGTCGTTTCACTCGTCTATAAAAAAACCCGAGAACCCCATGTAATTGTTAGAGGACTTTTTGCACTATATTGAAAGGTCGCATATAAGGTAATAAGATCCAATAAACTAATTAAGCTTTTTTTGGTTGTGATATTAATGGAGGCAATAGGAACACCGATCCGCCACCACCAACAGTGTCACCACGGAGACGCAGGGCCAAGAATGTTCCATTGTGCACGTGAAGCAATGCTTCAAATATATTGGAAGCATCCAAACGTCGATCGACGTATGTGGAGGTGTCCGGTGATTTTAAAACATTATTATTTAATTAGATGCGTTATATTATTAATGATGTAGTATTAACTAATAATAATGATTAATTAAATTGAACGTAGGTTGGAAAATACAAGTGCCAGGTTTTGGAAGACCCAGAACCGTGTGCAAGATGCAACACAGTAATACGGGGATTAGTCAGGCAATTGGAAAGGTTTCACGAAAGTGTTAAGAAGATTTTATTAGGCGTGATCTGCGTATTGATTACCTTAATTGCTATTTTAATCATTTGTAAGCTCATGTATTAAGAGTAATATTGTCGACCTATGTAATAATTTAACTATGTTGTATTGAGAGGAGTATGTCTACTATGCATGAACTATTGTGATTAAACTCAAATGAGTTATTCGATATGATAGTAATCGCATATAGATTTGGTGGTTGTGCATAATAATTAAAATAAGTGATTGATTTCACCTGTCACATCAGACCTTTACGCTCTGTGGCATTTATTACTACTATTTGCACTTAAGTATTTAGTGCAATACTTACACCGCAAATCTAGAAAAATCGAGAGGTTGTTTGGATACCTTTTTAGAGACCTCCAAAGATTTGAATGATGACAATTATGAGATGACAATTTGAATAACGCATAACCATATATCGTTCTTTCATCAACTATTCAATATCGACTTTTCGGATTTTGCCTGTTGTAATCATTCCATTTTAGCGTAATATCAGGATTCAATTGCAATAATATTCAACAAATAATATGACAATATTGAATATTTATTTGACTCTTGTACCTACCAATTCTGATGCGCGTATATCTATTGATGGACCAATTGGATAATTACAGATATCTCCCTCTAGGGTTTTAGTTTATACAAATAACAACCCCACGGCTTGTGATTCTACTTAAATGAAGGATAGATTGTGAACTTAATGATAAAATATTGTTATATCACTAAAAATATAAGGCTAGTATCGGGATTCAAAAGTTTGGTGTCAAGATTTGCCTTTCCTTATATAATAGTATAGATTACTTTCGACTTAGCAATATCATTTAAGTAACCTTGTGCAAGTTATTTCAATAGTCTAAAAGCCAACAAATAATATATTCCCCAAATACGTAAATGAACGAAGGTCAAAGTTGCTAGTTCATTTATTTTTCATTTATACGTTTTGATTATAGAGCAGATCATTGTATATACTCTTCAAGTCATGGGAGGCGAATATAATTACACCATACCTCTGGGGAGATCTCCGTAGTAATCTCTACCATTAATGCATGTGAACTAATACGTTCAAGTGTTATATACAGAAGTCTTACGATAATTGAGTACTTGAAGGATATGGAAGTACATGTAGCTGTACGTCAGAATTTACAAATTGATATTTTAATGTTAAAATATATTGAGATCACTCCTTTACATAGAAATGTAGTCTGACTTTTGGGATAATTGAGGACAACAAATGTGTATAAAATAACGTGTGTATATGATCATTGGAAATCACACCCTCCAAAATAAATTGTACTTTGCATGAAGGATGTCATATATCGGAATAAATTGGGTGTCAACGTATACGACAAAATATGATTTTGGAAGAGGATTTAAAATTTGCGATATAATTACTTATTACATATTAAGCATTGCAATTGATGTCCAATAAAGGTATTTTATATGTTAAACTACAATTAATGATAAAATTCAAAGTATCAGATATTCTATAACTTGTACAATCGAAGTCCAAGTATTTGATTTATTTGGTTAACTACGATAACCAAATACATAGATTCATTAACAAACCCAAGATTCATTAAAAGCTCTACGACATGGAGAGTGTATGTAGATCTACCTGCGCAATTAAGTCGCTTTAATTCCGTGCTTGTTCCAACCTTCCTAGTTCATATAACAACAACAATATATTGAAATGTCAGTGTACGTATGAAGTACGAAGTATGTTTAAGAATTAGGACAAAACACGTTAGTGTCATAAAAAGACAAGATTCATTGTACTTGTGAAATGAGAACTATGTTCTAGAATTAGGACAAAACATGGCGGTGTAATAAAAAGACAAGATTTAGTGTACATATGAAGTAAGGAGAATGTACTTGAATGGGAAAATTTAAAAGTGGTGTAATAAGAACAAAATATACCTTACTAGAATCTGCTTGGGTTAAGACAACTAATGTTAGGGGTCAACATTAATATATACAAGAATATTTGAGGGAATCTGAAATTAATTGGAGAGAAATTTTATTTCGAAAATTTTCGCTCAAAAAATTTTGCCGCGAGTATGTGGACAGATTTTAGGAGGAAACAAATATTTGAGAGGCTTGAAAACCATTGTTGGCGCCAATTGTATGAAAATGTGATGGTGATGGGTATAGAAATGACGGCAGATTAGTCAGATGAACAGTTTGATACATAGTAGACATTTTTTCTAAAGCTATACTTAACTTTTCGCAGCAAATTCTAATCTCTAAAAAGCCGATTCTCTAAATAGTTGAAAATGTCGTTTAGAGAAATGCAGCGAAACAAAAAATGCGTTTCCAAGATTTTTTTTTTCTCGAAAAGCTAACCAAACAGGGGCTTATCCTCTCGCCTTCTCCTGAGAATTTCCAATAACTTGTTGAAAATTGATTGTAAGATATGCGGACTGACATGACTCTGACCCGACAATTCCTCAATCAACGTGATACCGTTTTTGTGCCATACAAGAAAGAGCTCAAATATTCAAGCAATTTATCATTTCCTTTTTTACGGCTCAAGCAAGTTATCATTGATACAACTTCTGCCTACAATGTCGCATCTCAAAGTTATACTGATATTTCACAAACATAGCATTGAAAGCAGGAGTTCTATTATATAAACCCTTTAACTTGCTCTAGTTGGAAATAGAAAAATGCAAGCTAGTGAGCAAGCAAGAAAAGAAAATACGCTGCCTGTGCCAGCATAATCCTAATAGCTGCCCAGGAAAAAGTTGAAACAGGATACCAAGAAAAAGTCAGTCCAGTCAATCTAGTGATCAATCAGGACTTTTCTTTAGGTCAAACAACTCTACCTGTTCTTTTGGGACAGGACGGCGAGAGTTGGGGAACCAACAAATTAAATAAGATCCTCACTAGAAAGTAAGCGAAAGATCAGAAGGGTAACATATTCAAGTGTCCCCTGATATCATGGAGTCTATTCTGATGGCTGGTTCAAACATGGACATAGGCATACTTCACTACAGTAAATAAGTAAACTGGTGCGTGGATTCAACCCTTTCCAAGTGAAGCTACATTGCATAATACGAGAGACGAAACAATACGATAAAATGCACAATTGGGAAAGTCACGAATTCCACGACGACATCAATCAAGCCAGTAAATAGCAACTTACACATTGGAGCAAACCTAAGTAACAGTGGCCAGTAGACAAGAACTCAAGAGTCAACACAACGCAATAAGTCACAATTATAATCCCCCACTGCCCCCAACCTCTTGCCTTACTTGACCCGACATCCTTATGGACACCTATCAAGACAACTGGCCAACTTACACACAAACGCGCAGATATATAAAGAGAAAGCATCATATTTCAGTTCATAAACTTTCAGCACATGCTTCTAGATCTTATCCAACTTTTCCGCTTTAACAAGAGGGTTTGCTTTGGCTATAGCATCCTGAGCAGCAGTCCGGTAATCAAATGGGCACTCGTGTTTGTCCGAGTACCGATGAACTGAACAGAAGAGGTTTTCGCACCTGCAACGGAATCCAGTTAAACCAACACGCTTGCGGCAAGTATTGCACCTATTTGGGCCCTCTTTCACCTTCATCTCTGAACTCTGTCCTGCCACCAAATCTTTAGGTGGCGATGAAGGAGTAACCTTCAACTCAACTGATCCACCTTCCTTGGGGATCGCATCAGGGACAACGACAGGCTCTTTACTTGAGTTTCCATTGACAATGTTCTCGATGGAAGTTGCTGCAATTTTGGCATTCTGCTGCTTCAAGATTATGTCTTTGTGACATTTGGAGCACATATTCATGGTGGCAGCACTCCCAAAGAAACCACAGTTGTTGACACAAAGAATGGGGCCTTCTGGGGCCTTGCAACCAGTCTCGTTTTGGGATTCCATTTTGAGCAAATTTCCTAATAAAAACAAGTATGCATCAGATATGAAGAGGTAATCCTGCAAGTAAAGAATCTGACCCTCGCACTTGCAGGGGAGAAACAGGTTTATCAGGTGATGCAATTTGAAACCGAGTAAAAATGAAAGAAATTGTGCAAGCTATAGTCAAAATATTGAACTCCATGGCATCACAAAAAGATAAAAGTATTATGACCAAGTCTTAGACCCCATATTGCTATTAACAATCCAAAGATTGAGAGGCCCAATGTTCTTCTCATTTCACCATTACTAAAGCGTAGAGGAGATGAGAAACCTAACGAGTCTGACAATAACGCATACATCCAACGATAGTAAGCAGCATAAGAGTTTTAAAGAACTCAAAGAGGCAGCACTTAAACAATGACAGAAGAGATAATCTATGCAATGAGAACCATGTTCCCTATAAATGAGCAACTAGCTATGATGATTACTTTATAAGTTATTTTCATATCAAGGTGGACACAAACTGACGAGACGCAAATAGCGCGAAGTCTCTTGACATTATATTACGTCAATGGAAAGATACAGAAAACAAAAAACATACAACTAGATAAATCATATAAGGTCCAGAAGAAAGTTATTTCGATACAACTATAAAATCCTAACAAACGTCTAGAAAAGATTTTAGAAAAAGCCCAACTTTACACGTTTTTCACATCCAATGAATCCAGAAAGGTACAACACAATCCAAAGCTGGAAAACCCTGTGTTCATCATATTCAAACAAGGAACAAATATCACAAAAAAAAAACAAAAAACAAAAAAAACAAAACTTTCCACTTTTCTCAAACTTGTAATTCCAGAAACCAAAAGGCAGAAGCTTTTTACCGATCTTGCCTTTGCAAAATTGAACAACGATAATTTTTTACCAACCCACAAACAAAAGGCGAAAGAAACCAAAAGATTCAATTTTTACATTAAATAAACAAAATCCTTGAGCAGATCAATGGATCAGTGTCCTACAAGGCCAGAAACCAAGAAATTAGACAGTAAAATTATACCTAATTGAAGAGACAAGTGGAGCAATTAGAGAGGTGAAAACTTGAAAGATAAGAAAAGGAAGAGAGTAATAATAATAAATATGATTTAGTTTAGCGTTGGACGTATCATCAGTATTTATAAAAGTGATTTATTTAGTACTATTTTTTATTTTCTAAGGAAACAATTAAGGGTCGTGTTCGCTCTATTATCATGCCGTCAAGGAACTGTGATTTTACCACTTTGCCCTGTGGGGTTATGCAAGAACTTTTAACCATTTTTAAGAGTTTTTTGAGAAATTAGAGCTTGTCTTTTGCTGAATTGCTAAATCACCTCCTTATAAACAATAAACTATCATAATTAATTTATTTTGGTCTTATTTCGTCACGATAATAGAAGACGGTAAAATAGTACAAGTGAAATATAAATAATCCAAAATAATGTTAATCCAATAAAATGAACGGACTAACTTTGTCCGGAACACCTACTATCTATTATAGATATCGAATTGCTTTAGACATCCTAATAAGACAAATTAACTTGCGTATCGAATTCCAACCGTTCGATGTGCGCCTCGAATGATGCTGGTTCGATGATGAGTATATTCTCTGATAACTGGTTCGATTCGAGCACATCGAATCTCTAAGATTCGATGCTACTTTGACTCGAATTGGGTTGATTCGATGTCGATATGAAACAATCTAGATGGTGTCGAATGCAGCGCGTCGAATGAAGTTAGGTATCGAACGAGTAAACGTATCGAACAGGTTTGTTCGATGTGGTAGTGGTTGGCCACAGATTCAATCTCTCTCTGAACAGTCTGGGGACGAGCTATATATAGATCTTGCTCCGTGGGACCCCTAGACAGCTGTGAAAAACACATCGAATGAAGATGATTCGATGTCCATCTCGAATGACCCCCATTCGATACGTTATTTGGTATCGAATAGTACCTATTCGATACATTATTGGGCCGACCCAAAATACAGTGCTGGGCCGATCCTGAAATACCCCTATCATAATTGATAAGTTACCATCATGTAATCTTTTTTTGCTGGCGTTACCATCATGTAATCTTAAGAATTTGTATTTTGCCCGTACGCAGGAAGGTGTAGTTTAATTGAGGGTGATATCATTTATATCCTCTTTTTTCTAAAAGATGTATGTATTTAGTTATTAAACGGTTTTCTCGCATTTTCTCATCGATGGCCGCCACACCCAATTTATGTCGAATATCTTCATTGCGCACATTATCTCTCCTGGTGTTACCGCACATCCACCGCAGCATGCGCATCTCTGTAACGTTCATTTTCTGAGCATGATTTTGCTTAATAGCCCAACATTCGGAGCCATAAAGCAAATCAGGTTTAATAGTCGTACGATAGAACTGTCCTTTAAGCTTTAAAGAAAAGTTATGACCGCATAGGATCCCTGTTGCACTCTTCCACTTTGACCATCCAGCTTAGATGCGGTGGTTGACATCTCCGTCTAACTCTCCATCCTTCTACAATATGGAGCCTAAATACGTCTGCGTTTAACATGCCCAAACCATCTTAAACGATTTTCTCACATTTTCTCGTCGATGGCCGTCACACCCAATTTATGTCGAATATCTTCATTGCGCACCTTATCTCTCCTGGTGTTACCGCACATCCACCGTAGCATGCGCATCGCTGCAACGTTCATTTCTGAGCATAACTTTGCTTAATAGCCCAACACTCGGAGCCATAAAGCAAAGCAGGTTTAATAGCCTTACGATAGAACTTTTCTTTAAGCTTTAAAGGAAAATTACGATCACACAGGATCCATGTTACACTCTTCCACTTTGACCATCCAGCTTGGATGCGGTAGTTGACATCTCCGTCTAACTCTCCATCCTTCTGCAGTATGGAGCCTAAATACCGAAAATGCGAACTTCTCGGTATCTCTTGGCCATCCAACTGGACAGTGACATCGTTGTTTCTTCGTTGTTTGCTAAACTTGCATTCGAGGTACTCTGTTTTTGTTCGACTTAGCTAAAACCCTTTGCTTGTAATGTTTGTCTCCATCGTTCTAATTTAGCGTTAACTCCCGTTCTCGTCTCATCGATGAAGACAATATCGTCTGCAAACAACATACACCATGAAACTCGGTTTTAGATGGTTCTCGTGATTTCATCAATTACAATGACAAACAAAAATGTGATTAGAACGGACCCCTGATGTAACACCCCGAAATTTTTCGCATGGATTAATATGATTTTTCTTATTATTATTACTCACCTTTGCATAATTAAAATAGTCTAATAATATTTGTTGGTGGTTAATGATACATGTATTGATATTCACATAATATATATATTATATAGCAGGTCATTTGATTTAAAAGGTATGATTATATATATTAATCCCAATTAGGCGTAAATTGATATAAGTATATATTTATGTATATGTAATTATGTATATATTTATAACGTGTTGTTGTTATATTAATTTTGGGTGCAGCGTTATTTAATGAGAAAGGCGTTTTATAATATGCCATTAACACCTTTAAAGCAAATATGCAAACCCTATTATATAAATCAGATTATAGAATGCAGTCCCCTCGTTTCTCGTAGACTTATACTCTCATAACTGCTCCTTCCGGCGGCTGCGCGCATTATTTCCCCTTATGCAAGTATTGCTGCTAAAGGTAGATCATCAGGTTGCTTTCTTCAATAATTTATGATTTGTTTTCATTATTCATGTTCTTTGTTTATTAATCGGGTAGTAGTAGCATGACATGTTTAATGGAATTGAATTAAGAATGATTAGATCTATGGCCTTGTGAGAATAGCATCCATATATTCATTAAAGGAATCAGGAGCCGGATCCATGTGAATCATATTATTGCATGGGTAGTATGATGTTGTACTAGATAATCGTGAAGTTGACATTAGCATTAGTTAATGATTATTATTAATTACGTTATGTAAGATGATGTACCATGCACATATATATACGTGACCATATAATACTTTTATAATAATATATTGGTACAATAGGTTTATTAAAGGAGATTAGCAGGCTGGGGTTGAATGAATAACTATGGAGATATATACCTAATTACAATTATGTATTCTTAGGTTAACATGGATAAAGGATTAGACGAGGCATTACTTATGAGAAGATTAGAATATTATAGTAACCTTATCTAAACTCTTTTGCGTCAGGAAATTTGAGTTAGGCGTTGCCTTACTCGCTCTTGTACTTGTTCTTCTCTACAGTTGCAATCAGGTGCGTGTATATATATACGTACTAAACTTATTTTCGAAAAGCTGGAAGGGTATGTGCTAAATGTTTCATCATAGCTGTGCATGTGTTTATATTTACGTAGTAAATGTGCTCATTAGTTATCATGATTGTCTGTTATTGTATTTGTGCAACTTGCTACGTGGGTGTCATGATTTTGAATATCGAACGTTTTTGGTATTGATTGGATCCACGGCTTGGTCAGCACGGGTTACTACCGGGCAGCGGCGGGCTGTCGGTGGGATCTCGTGACGCCTTGCCCCTTTCTCTCATAAGCATCGGGAGTTCGTTGCTTTTGAGAGGATCAACGAGCATGTACCTAGGCATGCGTGAACGTTTTCAAGGTCGCTCCTTGAACGGAGTGACAAGGTAACGAACGTGGAGTTATAAGGTGGGATGATTTCAATGACTTGGTAACGATTAACGCTCTGAGATGTCTATGAACGTGAGTATGTGCTTGTCTGCCTAACCTGTTGCATTTAATTGTCTTATTATCTTGTACACTTGCACACACTCGTAACACCACTGAGATTTTTATCTCACTTGCCTGCCCCTTCCTTCTAGTTTGATGTAGGATCTTGGGATCGACGGAGAGAGGTGACTAAGGAAGCTTAAGGCTCAGTTGCACTTGTTTTGGTTTCATTTTAGAGTTCTTCTTCTGGTTTCAAGACTGTAATGTTGGACTTAGTTATCTTTCAGTATTGTTGGGTTCCCGTTTTTGTCTTTGGATATTGTCGTTTTGTAGCCAAACTTTCAGGCATTAAGAATATTGTACCTGTATGAATTCCTAGTTGAACGTTAATTTGGTTATTTGATAAAAAAAGTCAGGGCGTTACAATTGGTATCAGAGCTTGGGTTAATAACCACCCAGGCTTTGTCAGGATAGGATCTTCGGACCTAGTTAGAATTGTCTGACCTACCATTAGAGCTTCCGCATAAGTCGTAGGGCGTACTAAGTACCAAGGGTTGATGTATTATCGTTGGGCGGCCGACCTTTGATAATCCATTGCGAACCAAGGTGTGACGTACCAACCCATCTTTAGAGAGTCGGTTTAAGAAGTGATCTGATGAACTTAGTTACTTGGTCTTTCATTTTGTCATAACCGTGTTACTTGGCTTGCTTGATGATAATTGTCTTATAGTTTTTCATACCACTCCTTGGTAAATTATCTCTGGATACTTGAATTTTTTTTGTTGATTTTGAATATCTACCCAATTTAAATTCATGAATTATATGCACTAAGTTGCTCGCTTTATTCGTTACGTGCTACCTGATTAGTTGCTTAATATTATGAACTGCGTGATTTTATAACTGACAACTTGTTTAGACTTTATATAGTGAAACTTAACATGATTTTGTTTAGGAATGCTATGGCAAAATACAAAAGCATGTTATCCTCTTCTTAGAGAATAGAAAAACTTGACCTTTGTTTTATCTTTGTTTGCCCTTTGATTATTCCATTAAATATTACTTATTCTAGATTCCACCATGTGGCTTAAGTGTTCTTATCATTTAACTGAGATCGATGAACTACATATTTTTATTCCTTGTGATTACAAGCAAAATAATCAAAACCTTTGAACTTATTATGTTGGACCATCTTTAAGATAAAATATTATAATGACTAGCTTCCAATACAATCTTTCTAAAATCGTTCATACTGCACTTTTACTTTGTTTCTTCCTAAATGTTCAACAACTTTGACAATCTCACTTTTTTCGCCTTATATGATTATCTATGTGATAATGCATGTTTTAGTAATGCTCTTTGATGATGCTGAAAGTCCTATTTGATTTAGCATTTTTATTTTCAATTATTGGGTTGGGATAACTTTTATAATTTTATGAACATTGGGTGCTCGTAAACTACACTTTTGACATTAAGCTCTAACTTTTGACTTTTGAGTGTTTTGAGAATCAAGACGACAACATAAGATATTTTATAGTTTAACTATTTCGAACTTGACGTAAAATATAATTAGCTTTTCATCTTGCTTGACTTAGTATTTGTCCTTGGTGTGATTTTATACCTAATTTGAGTTCTTGTTAGTTCTCTGCATGTTATATCTAAACGACTTATTTAATGAAGAAACATGCAAACACATGAAAGCATGTTAAGATTTGATATGAAATGGACTTATCCAGTTCTCGGTGTCTCAGTATCCTTTTTTGTCTTGTTCTCTTCTTAATGGAAGGAAACGACCTGACATTTTTGTTTGTCATTGATTTGCTATTTCATTGTTTTTTATGGAATTTCACATACTTCATATTTGATCTCATGGTTTCCTTGCTTTTATCTTGTAAGTTGAATCGATATTCTTTTCAGTGTGATAATAAGTAAAATGATCAAAACCTTGAATCTTGTTCTCTTCAATGTCATTACTCTTCACCCATCTTTAAAACATTAAATTGACATGCTCCCGCCATATTCCTTAATTAAATTACTCACACGGCACTTCTGCTCTAATTCTCTCAAAAATACCAACTAATCCAAAACTTTTGCTTTCCTCTTCACCTCACGTCATGTTTATTTATGTTATAATGCTCGTTTTAGGAATTCCCTTTGACGTTGCTAGAGCTATGTCTGATATCATCATTCTTATATTTTACCTTTCTGCAATACTTCTTGCATACAACTTACTTCAAGGATATAATTGTTGAGTCAATTGCTTTAAACTTGTAGCATAGGTGAACCATGACTGATGTCCTTTCTTTTCTTACCTAACCTTTTATCTGCTATTGTGTGCGTTGTATCTAGTTTGTTTGTCCATGTTGATCTATGTTACCAGACAACGCTTTGCTCTTTCCTGCTTTTATTGAAAGATTTACTATATCAAGAACGAAAACGTATAAACGTATGTTGGCAATGTGAAAGATTTGATATAGAGTTGACTTATTAACGAGTTCTTAACTAATATTTGAATTTGGGGACCAAATTCCTTTAAGGAGGGTAGATTGTAACACCCCGAAATTTTTCGCATGGATTAATATGATTTTTCTTATTATTATTACTCACCTTTGCATAATTAAAATAGTCTAATAATATTTGTTGGTGGTTAATGATACATGTATTGATATTCACATAATATATATATTATATAGCAGGTCATTTGATTTAAAAGGTATGATTATATATATTAATCCCAATTAGGCGTAAATTGATATAAGTATATATTTATGTATATGTAATTATGTATATATTTATAACGTGTTGTTGTTATATTAATTTTGGGTGCAGCGTTATTTAATGAGAAAGGCGTTTTATAATATGCCATTAACACCTTTAAAGCAAATATGCAAACCCTATTATATAAATCAGATTATAGAATGCAGTCCCCTCGTTTCTCGTAGACTTATACTCTCATAACTGCTCCTTCCGGCGGCTGCGCGCATTATTTCCCCTTATGCAAGTATTGCTGCTAAAGGTAGATCATCAGGTTGCTTTCTTCAATAATTTATGATTTGTTTTCATTATTCATGTTCTTTGTTTATTAATCGGGTAGTAGTAGCATGACATGTTTAATGGAATTGAATTAAGAATGATTAGATCTATGGCCTTGTGAGAATAGCATCCATATATTCATTAAAGGAATCAGGAGCCGGATCCATGTGAATCATATTATTGCATGGGTAGTATGATGTTGTACTAGATAATCGTGAAGTTGACATTAGCATTAGTTAATGATTATTATTAATTACGTTATGTAAGATGATGTACCATGCACATATATATACGTGACCATATAATACTTTTATAATAATATATTGGTACAATAGGTTTATTAAAGGAGATTAGCAGGCTGGGGTTGAATGAATAACTATGGAGATATATACCTAATTACAATTATGTATTCTTAGGTTAACATGGATAAAGGATTAGACGAGGCATTACTTATGAGAAGATTAGAATATTATAGTAACCTTATCTAAACTCTTTTGCGTCAGGAAATTTGAGTTAGGCGTTGCCTTACTCGCTCTTGTACTTGTTCTTCTCTACAGTTGCAATCAGGTGCGTGTATATATATACGTACTAAACTTATTTTCGAAAAGCTGGAAGGGTATGTGCTAAATGTTTCATCATAGCTGTGCATGTGTTTATATTTACGTAGTAAATGTGCTCATTAGTTATCATGATTGTCTGTTATTGTATTTGTGCAACTTGCTACGTGGGTGTCATGATTTTGAATATCGAACGTTTTTGGTATTGATTGGATCCACGGCTTGGTCAGCACGGGTTACTACCGGGCAGCGGCGGGCTGTCGGTGGGATCTCGTGACGCCTTGCCCCTTTCTCTCATAAGCATCGGGAGTTCGTTGCTTTTGAGAGGATCAACGAGCATGTACCTAGGCATGCGTGAACGTTTTCAAGGTCGCTCCTTGAACGGAGTGACAAGGTAACGAACGTGGAGTTATAAGGTGGGATGATTTCAATGACTTGGTAACGATTAACGCTCTGAGATGTCTATGAACGTGAGTATGTGCTTGTCTGCCTAACCTGTTGCATTTAATTGTCTTATTATCTTGTACACTTGCACACACTCGTAACACCACTGAGATTTTTATCTCACTTGCCTGCCCCTTCCTTCTAGTTTGATGTAGGATCTTGGGATCGACGGAGAGAGGTGACTAAGGAAGCTTAAGGCTCAGTTGCACTTGTTTTGGTTTCATTTTAGAGTTCTTCTTCTGGTTTCAAGACTGTAATGTTGGACTTAGTTATCTTTCAGTATTGTTGGGTTCCCGTTTTTGTCTTTGGATATTGTCGTTTTGTAGCCAAACTTTCAGGCATTAAGAATATTGTACCTGTATGAATTCCTAGTTGAACGTTAATTTGGTTATTTGATAAAAAAAGTCAGGGCGTTACACCTGATGTAAGCCAATTGTAATCAGGAAGGCGTCTATTAAATCGCCACAAGTTCGAACACTTTTCACCACATTCTCATACATATCTTTAT
The DNA here is from genome assembly GCA_948329865.1 of Linaria vulgaris. Lineage (NCBI taxonomy): Eukaryota > Viridiplantae > Streptophyta > Magnoliopsida > Lamiales > Plantaginaceae > Linaria > Linaria vulgaris. The sequence goes on from OX415251.1 coordinate 71,264,264, forward strand.
GATGTTGATATATTACAAAAACTATTTGGGTATTTGCTCAATTAAAAAAACTCAAAATTATTTGGGTTTGTGATTTCAAAATCATATGAGATGTCTTGTTTATTTATTATTTAGAGGGTGAAGTTCGCCAATTTAACATAACATAGGGGTAATTGGCCAAAACTCTATTATTTTATTGTATATACATATAGAATTGAGCACGCTCCGAGCCTCAGTTACGTTCACACATCTTACCTGATAAATAAAATATTCATGGAGACTAGAAAAAGAGGTTAACTATATACATCGTGATAATTTATGTCTACGCTATACTGCTATAGTTTTATCCAACTACAAAAAACAATTAATCTTTTTTTTAAAAAAATATAAATATCCCATATTAGGTAAGTTAAAGGTAGAGGTGGTATTAGGTTGGGTTGGTCCAACCCGCTTATTATGCTCCATTATTGCTGATGTCTTAGCATATGGGTTAAGTTTAGTTCCCTTAAAATGTGATAATTCACCTGCCCATTTGACGGTGAAAAGTTAACAATTTGTTGTTGGCTTAGTCACAGACTGATTAATTAAATCTATCACACGCTGGCTATGAATTGATAACAGCATACACAACCTTCAGACTTTTAAGGACCACTGAAATGAAATGATGAGGCTAAGCTGGGCCATAAAGTAAGTGAAAATGCATATTTTTGGCTGAAACAAATTTCAGTTCCAATATTAATTTTCCATAGATAGCCAGCAAAAATATAAACAGTATGAACGTACAAGGTATAAGAATAATAATCACAGCTCAAAAGATCAAGGCACTTATAGAGATGATAAAGAGGTTAAACAGGCTGGTTTACAACAATATCTCATTCTGGCAACCACAGTATCCCCTCCCTCCAATCGGTAAAACAACGTTCCTTGATCACTCAGCTGGCGTATGCTCATTCGGCTCCCCATAAATGTTTATCCGTAGAGTATTACCATTGTAAATTTTCCGAATCCTAAAAAAACAGCCCTAGGAGCCTCTCCTACTTTCAACGCAATCGAGCTATGTAAATGTACTCTTTGCCCGCACCCCGCTGATTACCAGTGACTTTCGCGTCACGAGACGGAATGCCTAGTTTTTTCAGCACGTAGAATGCGCTTAACCATGCAACAACTGCAAGCGAGGAATGATCGGCTGGGCTGGATTGTCTAGATTATAATGTCATGTTTGAAGTATTTGGGTATATGGAGCTTTAGAGGGGAGTAACCGAGGACAGGGAGTTCAGTGTCTGCTGCGAATTAATATTTTCATAGTTCTTTAATAGAATCGGCCACCTAGAGGTGTCGATAGCAGGAGTGTAGCTTTGGCCTTTGGGGCTTGCTTAGCTAATCAAAGTCATTTTATTGTGCTAATTCATCCTTAATTTGTTTCTCTTTGTCATCAATTCCCATGATTAGAGACTAGAACGTCAGTCATGGAGATTGGTTTCACAAGGTGTGCAGACGAAATAAGACTAGGGGTTCTAATATTCAAAGTAAAGAGCTGGGGGCACAGATTTGAAGAGCAGGCCAGGGTTTTGGGGTTTATCAGGTTAGAGCGTGTAAAAGTGTAAAGCTAATTAAAATTATACGATAGCAAGTGTTCGTAACGTGGATTTTGGTTTTTGTCAATAGATTGATTATTTGTGTGATTTTGTGAGTAACACTGCATAATACTTCCATGTAACTGCTCGGTCTACCTAACGATTTGTGTATTCGGGAACTTTAAAAGGAAAATCAAACCTCATCCAATTATGCAATAATTTTGTTATTATATTGTGTATAAAGAATCAAGACTGTAAAGACTTATAAAGCAAGATTAGTCAGGCTCAAAGCTATACTCAGGTACATTAGCCAGTGGGCTCCTGCTAAAATGGAGTGTAGGTGCAAACTTAATTATATTGGAGGACCACGCTGAGAAATGAATGCATCTGAATGTGGGCACAATTATGAATATACCTTATAGCCATACCAAAAAACTTTTGTTGTGTTTTTTTCAGCATACCATGGTTTTTGGACCAAGTTTCGCCTTTCACATTGCATTTATCTTTATAAGTATGAGCACACAAGATATGCCTTATACATGGGAAACTGGTAAGAATCTTCTTCAGATGACATTGTGTACTCTCCCAAGTTATATGTGCACACAAAATGTCATATACCCAATTTCATAAATGAAAAGATTTGGGACATCGAAATATAGCTGCTTCTGAGTCAATGTCAAGGTTATGATTATATGCGTAAAATTCAAGTCAGAAAGATGTCGGAAACTGCAAATTCTGCTTGTTCAAAGCATGATTACTAGATTTAATATTACAGCCGTTTGAAAACTAGCCACCTTCCAAATACCTCAACTAATTGCCTCATAAACAAGCCACTGAACATCGCTAATGGATCAAAGATGGACAAGTACACCCACTTCGAATCAGAGGAATGTCAAAGGGATATGATCACCTCCGAATAGGCGGCACAACGCCCCTACCAGGTGCAGCTCCACGACCAGTAGCCTGAGCCTGCAAACAAAAAATCCAACAGTTGGAACCAGCCCAAAGTAATTTACAAAACAGATAATTTTCTATAGTTAAATGCATTTACACCTTATGTTTGACCTAATTAAGAAGTATCCACTCAAGTTTAGGGAATGACTGTGTAGCTAGCTATTCAACCTCGAAAAGAGGTCCCTGTATGTAAATTTTTTTACAAAAATTGGGGGTGGTGATTCTGAACATTATCTTTTTTTCTTTTTTCTCTGGAGGCTCTAAAACTCTAGTTCGCCTGTTGTTACACCAATAAACATGTTGATAATCATGCTACCATCCTATGGACAAAGGTCGCAAACAGCATAAAATAATAGTGCAAATATGACTTGTTTCAGACGAAGTCAAATACTGGGTGGTTTACGTAAATGTTACTAAGAAGCAGGAGAGAAAGGGCTTACTCTAGCACGCATGGCAACAGCACGTCCACGACCAGCTCCAAGCGATGAACCCTTGCCCTTGGAGTGCAGAAAAATTATAAATCAACATCATCGTAACTAAACAGGAAAAGTTAATAAGAGAAACAAGTTTAGGCCAGAGAAATGGCACCTTGATCCTGGATTCTAAGCGCTTAAACATTGGAGCATTCTTAAGCATATCTGGAATGACCATGAACCTGGAATGAAAGCGTATTAATAGCAGTCCAAATCACGTGATGCAAAGTAACAAAATAACAGGACCCAAACCTGACTTTGCTGCCTCTGATGAAAACATGCTCAAGTTGTGAGACCTTCCCATCCTGTAAGATTTAGTGTATTTATCATATTAGCTACAAGAACTTACAATCTTTTACAGGAAGGAATAATAGCAAGACTTAAATTTATCAAATATAATATTGGGTCGAACGCCCGCATTAGTACACCCTGGCTGAAGATGATAATTGTAAAACGTAAAAAAACTGATAGGATTGAAAACTAATATCTACCCTCATTGCTAAACAGAGCAAACGTATATCATTATCTCCTTGTACCTTACAAAAATCAACAAATTCAAGAAAGCAAAAAACTAAAAGCTCTGCAACTTGTTTACAAGGCTTCCTTCCACATCTACTTTAGGGTATATCCAACAAACATGAATAAGAATAAATATCTGAATAAAAAACAAGTCCAAAGCGAGAAAGGCAATCTTAGGTCTGAAAAAAGAACTCGAAACACAGAGGAGGTAATTGAACGGAAAATTGCGAATTTATTTAAACAGCAGTGTCAGAATTTAGTAAAAATTAAGAATGAATAGCGAATACCTTAGCAGTGTAAGTGATGTTTTCGAGCTGGCAATTCCAATTATCCTCGCACTCGACCATGCTTCCACGATAAAGCTCGCCGCTCTTCAACTCCACCGTCACTATGTGTCCCGACGCCTCGTGCAGCAACTTCACCGGAATCCCTAAGCTCCGACTCATCTTTTATTTTTATTTTTTATTGTGAATAGAGAAGAGCAAAAGGGCTTTCTCGCGATCCAAAAACTAGGGCTAAATGGAACAAAGAGTAGTATTTGAGAGAATTTAGAAACGGAGGGCGGGTACATAGAATGCTCAAAGGGTAAGATAGTAATTTGCTCTTTTGGAGCTTTTATTGACCTTGTTTGCAAATTCTTTGAAAAATGCTTGGGAGCTTAAAAGGCATCTATCTACAAGTTGTACCTCAAATTTTAAGTTATGAAGAAAGAGTCATAACCATTTCGAACAAATTTAAATATTAATATTAGACATATCATTTCTTTTGGCTTTTGTAATAGCAAATAAAGTGTGTGGTAAAAGTTAAGGATGATTTGTGAAGATGACGTTTACGCTCACATTAGTCTTGTAAGGACACGCTATCTGCCAAGAGGGCTCGTGCCTCCTACGCACACGTTTGTTACATGTGTTGGGCGGGCTTACAACGAGCATGTTAGGATTATGCAAGGAAATGAAGTCAAAATCCAATCAGGGTCAAAATCCCTAATTCTACCAAACCCTAATTATCAAATCGAATTGGGGGAAGGGGTAATTGCTTCACAATTAAAAAGGGGAACACTTTACCGGGAGATAGATCAAGTTGGAAAGTTGGGGCTCCTCAAATTGACCACACCATTTGCCGTTGAAACCTGCCCAAAGGAGAGGAAAAACTCAGACAGTAAACTAGAGTGGATGCAGAGCAATTCTGGCAAAAAGACTTATGGGATTAGAGGAGGTGATACGAGCTGAAAACAAAAGAGACAAGTTTATTATAATTAGTCTTATTTCAGTACTATTAGCTTTTTATTAAAATGCCACATGTTTAGGCATTTTTGACTTTGTGGTCCTATTATATCTTAAGTTGCTATTTCCTTTTAAAAGTGTTGTTTTTATTATGAGTTTTCCTTATTTAAACTATGTAAGTCAGTTCATTGAGGATATCAGAAAATTATTGAAAAAATCTATATTCCCATCTCCTTCTCTCTATTATCTCATCTCATTCTTGCTCAGTCTTTCCTTGATCTCACATCACCAAACACAATTGGTAGAAAAAAAGGTTCAAATCATAACAATTTGGCATCAAGAGTCGGGGCAGACCTGAGGGAAAATATAACCATGGTAGACCAGACAAGAATGAGAGAGATCCAAGATACACAAAGGGGTATGCAAGAACAATTTACAAACACACAAAGAGAGATACAAAACTAGGTTGACAACTTAACAGAGAACAACCAGCAGCTGCAAGGCACAATACAAAACCTACAAGGATCTATGGAAGAAATACAGCTGCACCTTCTGAAGATATCAGAACAAATGGCAGCATACAACAAAAATAAATATATATACTCGGAGAAGGCTTGACCTAGAGCTATCAAACCAACACACCTGCTCCAGTCACTTCAGAGGTTAGAAGTTTTCACAACCAGAATAGAACCACTGAAAGTGCTATAGATCTGAAAAATCATGGGGGTAATAGTTTCAGAAATAATCATTTCCCTAGAAAGGATTTTCCACACTTTGATGGCACTAGCGTTAGGAGTTGGTTGAGGAAGTGTCAAAAATATTTTTCTATAGTATGAGGGATCCCTGATGAACAGAAGGCTATTATAGCTTCCATGCACTTTGAAGGGAAACATGACCTTTGGTTTAATGGGTTCACGGAAAAAGGGGTAATATCAGTTTGGATGATTTTACCAAGGATGTGATGCTAAGGTTTGATGGGTTGAAGCTTGAAAACATCATTATGGAGTTCAATAGGCTCTAGAATCAGGGTAACCTAGAATAATATGTTGAAAAAATTGAAGAGTTAAAGTCTCTTCTTGAAATGTTTAGTGAGAAACATACTGAAGAGCATTTTGTTGGTAGCATCTTGAGTGGGTTGAAGGAAGAACTGCGACACTCTATCTCTGATTTTCACCATCACACTTTGATAAAAACTATAAATCTGAACTGGGAACATGATAAGGTTATTGAAGCTATGGCTAGAAGGTTTAAGCCTATATTCAAAGGGAATGGTAACAGTAACCAGAAGACCTACCCTAATCCCAGTAGTTCCACTTTCAACAAAACAAAGTTAGGAAATGAAGCTGCTAGAACTAACAGAAAACTTCTCACCCCAGTTGAAATGAGAGCTAGGAGAGAGAAATGGCTCTATTTCAACTGTGATGGGCCTTACACTTTCAATTACAAGTGTAAGATGAACCAGTTGTACATGATTATGACAGAGGATGAGGAGAGTGATCTAGACAATCCAGAAGAAGAAGAGGAGGAGGAGGAACATTCTTTGATCTCTGAAAAGATGCACATACCAATACATACCTTAGCAGGGGAAACAAAAACTATTAGTATAAGAGGGAAGGTGGGGAAACAAACAATAAGAATATTGATTGACTCTGGGAGCACTCATAGTTTCCTTGATGAAAACACTGCAAGGAGATTAGGGTGTGCTACAGAAGAGACATGCAACATGCTTGTCATTGTGGTTGATGCAGGACACATAAATAGTAAGATTATATGTCCAGGATTCCCAACAATTCCGTTGGGAATCACATGGACACCAGTTTAAGTTTTCTATGAGGGTAATTAAACTGGGGGGTTGCCACATGGTACTTAGAGGGAATTGGCTGAAGAGTTTTGCTCCAATTGAGGTGGATTATGAGGGAATAAGTGTTGCTCTAACAGAGGGAAGGGAGAGAATAAGGTTATATGTTGTAACATAGAACCCTACATGTAAGCTGATTTGAGGTAAATCACTACGAATATTATGGTTAAAGAAGAGATATGGGGTTATGAGGAAGCTTTTCTCCTTGAATGCTGAGGGGGATAGCTAGGAGCATAAACCTCAAATAACAAAGGTACTTAAGGACTATGAACAAGTGTAACCTATTGAATTGCCTCCAAGAAGGGTTGTGGAGCATCAAATTAATTTTAAGTTAGGGGCAATGCCAAAACACCAGGCACCATACATGTATTCTCATGCCTTTAAGGCTGAGATTGAGACAATTGTGGAAGGGATGATGGAAGCATGGATCATATAGCACATCACTAGTGCATATGCTTCCCATGTGCTTCTAGTGAAGAAGAAATATGGAGTTGGAGGATGTGTGTTCATTATAGGTATGTCAACAACCTCACCCTTAAACATGAGTTTCACATCCCTATTAATTATTATAGATGAGTTGCTGGATGAGCTTCATGGGGCTGAGTACTTCTCTAAAATATACCCGAGATCAGGCTATTTCCATATAAGAATGAGGGTTGCAGAGTCCATAAGACTGGGTTTGGTACCCATCATGGACACTTTGAATTTTTGGTGATACCATTTGGGCTATGTAATGCCCCATCCACTTTCCAGTCCCTTATGAACCAGATTATTGGGCCTTATTTGATGATATATTAATATACAGTTCTGATTTGAAGTCTCATGTTGAGCATCTAGGAACCACCTTAGAATTATTGAAGCATAACTAGCTTTATGCTAAGATTAGTAAGTGCAACTTTGGTAGTAAGCAAGTGGAGTATTTGGAACATATAATTAGTGAGAAGGGAGTAGCCACTGACCCTCTAAAAATTGAGTTTACCAAAATTGAGTGTATGGTAAACTAGCCTATTCCTACTACTATCAAACAATTAAGAGGATTTTTGGGCTTGACATGGTACTACATGAAATTCATACAAGGGTATGGGCTTATCAGCAAGCCACTGACTTAGTTGTTGACGAAGGATAGCTTCAAGTGGAGTGATAGGGCTACTGAAGATTTTGAAAGATTTAAGGAAGCTATGGTCAAATCCTCAGTGTTGGCATTACCTGACTTCAAGCAACCTTTAATTATTGAGGCAGATGCTTGCTCTAAAGGGATTGGAGCAATCTTAATGCAAGGGAAAATGCTCATTGCATTTTTGAGCAAAACCTTAGGAATTAAGAATCAGGGACTGTCCATTTATGAGAAGGAGTTTTATGCCATATTGATGGCTATTACCAGGTGGAAACACTATATCCTAGGGCACCACTTCATTATAAGGACAGACCATCAAAGCTTGAAACACTTGTTGGAACAGAGGATCACCACCACCTTGCAACACAAGTGGGTGTTCAAGTTGCTGGGACTGGATTATGACATCCATTATAAAAAGGGAATAGAGAATAAGGCAACTGATGCCTTATCAAGGAGAGGAGTTGAAGAAGGGGAAGTTAATGCTATAAGTACAGTTCAACCCACTTGGACTGCTGAGGTATTAGATAGTTACCATTGTGGTCCTCGCTTCAAGGATATTATCACTGGACTAACTATTAACCCCCATTCATCTTGAGATTATACCTATGTTAACAGTATTTTGAGATTCAAGGGAAAAGTGTGTATTGGGGCTGCCACTGAGTTGAAGTACATATCACTTAAGCATGTTCATGATTCACCTCTAGAGGGACATTCTGGTGTGTTGGGATCCTATCATAGGGCTAAGTGAGTGTTCTATTGACCTGGATTGAAGAAACATATTTTAGAGATGGTGGGAGCATGTGACACTTGAAAAATGACCAAGGGGGAGAGGGTGCAATACCCTGGTCTTCTACAACCTTTGCCAATCCCACATCAAACATGGAGTCACATATCAATGGACTTCATAGAGGGTTTGCCAAGATATGGAGGTAAGGATGCTATTCTAGTGGTGGTTGGTAGATTTACAAAATATAGTCATTTTCTACCAGTATTACATCCATTTACTACTGAATTAGTTGATAAGTTATTCTTAGATCAGATATACAAATTGCATGGATTGCATATAGTGACTGATAGAGACAGAATATTCACTAGTCATTCTTGGAAGAAGTTATTTAAGGTGTTGGGGACAAAATTGAGTTTCAGCACTGCTTACCACCCTCAATCTGATGGACAGACTGAGAGGGTGAACTAGTGTCTTGAGAATTATTTGAGAAGTATAGCCCATCAGCAACCTAAGTCTTGGGGTAAGTGGTTGAGTCTTGCTGAATATTGGTACAACACCAATTTTCATGCATGTCTTAAGTTGACACCATTTGAAGCTTTATATGGTTATCCTCATAGCCAGATGTCTATTGGGCCTTATTTGGAGACCCAACATCCACTAACAGAAGAGTGGCTACAAGAACGGGTGAAACTCATACAAGTTTTTAGAGAAAACTTGATTCAAGCTCAAGAGAGAATGAAATGGTTTGCTAATCAGAAAAGGACTAATAGGAAATTTGAAGTGGGGGACCAAGTCTACCTGAAATTGCAACCTTTCAGGCAGAATTCAGTAGCTTTGAGAAGGAATTTAAAATTGGCTTGGAAGTATTATGGGCCATACCCAGTACTTGAGAGGATTGGGGAAGTTGCATACAAACTACAACTTCCACCAGGGAGCATGATCCATAATGTGTTCCATGTCTCCCTATTGAAGAAGAAAATTAGTAAAGACTACATACCAAGCCCTACCTGACCTATCACTGATGCACACAGAACTATCAAGTTATATCCTCTAAGGGAGTTGGCAAAATTATTAATCAAAAGGAACAATGTTGTAGTTCCTCAAATTCTAGTCCAATGGACTAACTCCACAGAAAAAGGGGCTACTTGGGAAGACTTTATCTTCATAGAAGCACAATTCCCTGAATTCGACCCTTGGGGCCAAGGGCCAGCTTATCTGAGGAGGAATTTTAGGATTATGCAAGGAAATGAAGTCAAAGTCCAATCATGGTCAAAATCCCTAATATATGAAACCCTAATTATCAAATCGAATTGGGGGAATGGGTAATTGCGTCACAACATATGCCAATTGGAGTCACTATCAAAAAGGGGAACACTTTACCTGGAGATAGCTCAAGCTGGAAAGTTGGGGCTCCTCAAATTGACCCACACCTTAATTTGGACCGCACGTTGGGAAATGAAGGGGCATGATTGTGTGTTGATTTTGCCATTCAAACCTGCACAAAGGAGATGAAAGAGTCGGACAGTGAACTGGAGTGGATGCAGAGCAATTATAGAAAAAAGACTTCTGGGATTGGAGGAGGTGATACGAGCTGAAGAGAGAAGAGATAAGTTTACTATAATTAGGCTTATTTCAGTACTATTAGCTTTTTATTAAAATGCCACATGTTTAGGCATTTTTGACCTGGTGGTCCTATTTTATCTTAAGTTGCTATCTACTTTTAAAAGTGTTGTTTTATTATGAGTTTTTCTTATTCAGTTCATTGAGGTTATCAGAAAATTATTGAAAAATCCTATCTTGCCATCTCCTTCTCTCTATTATCTCATCTCCTTCTTACTCAATCTTTCTCTAATCTCACATCACCTAACACAATTGGTAGAAAAAGGGGCTCAAATCATAACAAAGCATTTTGCATTCTTAGAGGTGAGGCGTAAGCTCGCGGACGTGCGATGTAAGTCCCATAAATATTAATATTTCGTATGCATCTATGTGTTATATTTATATAATAATAATCAATACATTGTGTTGGTCTGCTAACTTTTTCACATATTTATGGGAGTACGCTCATATACCTGAGCACAAAAATAAAATAAAAGTATGAGGTTTGATATTGATCTTATTCCATTCCAAAAACTAAAAGGGTGGGTGCATGTGCCTTTAATGCTAGGGTGTGCGCCCAATAGATGTAACGTCTTATTTAAACTCATGCAAGTGATTTTGGGCAACTTTTGTTTGAGGTGCACCTTTAACAACAAAGCCTACGCATGACTACCCAAAACGGTTCTCGAAATAAAGGTCCATGTAGGGTCACGGTTACGACTATGACTTACCTCCTTAAGCCATAAAAACCCATTCTCGGGGAAGTTTGATAAGATCTAGCCATTAAACTCATATAACCAGAGAAGAAATAAACATGATAACTATCGAGATAGTGTGGAAAGATAAGCAACAATCAAGAAAGATAAAAGCGTTCATTCACTTTCAAATCCCATCTCTTGTTTTCAACATTTTAAGTTAATTGTATTTAATATAATTAGTAGTGGTAGCATGTGTTTAGTACTATTCAAAATATTAGTTCAATATTTATACTTTGAGCCTCATCCCTTTTACAAACCTTCTACGATTAAAGTTAAATTTTAAAATAATTGCAGTCTATTTTCAGTTCTCCAGCAATATTATTGTCCTTTAACTATTTATGTCCCTATTGTTATCATTTTGGCTCCAAAGCAGGTTTGATCCAAGATGGTGAACACCTGAGTTTTGGCGTAGCACTGTGATTCTTCAAAGACATGGTGGTACAAAAACCATCAAGACAACCACTTATGCCACATATGAAAATGGATTTCCTAAGTTTGAAAGGTCGATCATCACATGTGGATCTAAAGGCAAAAAGAGTATCTTTGCTACTATCAAACTCTGGATGAACTCAAAGTTGAAGTTGTTGTAATGTACTTAGAAGGTGATGCAGTTCAGTTGATCTATTGTGCATGGATCAATAGTGCTCGACTCTACTATATTGCAAAGAAATGGTCAAAGTCTTACAAGAAAACTATGGCGAGTAGAATTTCAGAACCACGATGAGTATGTATAAACCATCAAACAAGTGCGACTAGTACAAGAGTAACATCAAGCATTCACCAAGAGGGCATCTTGTCTTCATAACTAGCCAAAACACTACCTTTTAGGAGTGCTTTTGAGTAGGCTAAGAGAGGAATTGAAAACAGTTTTGTGAGAACTCACAATTTGAAGCGAAGCATATTCGCAGTTATAGTGGGCCAAATTCTTTCAATTCAAGCAAGCTCAATTCGTATAATTCCTCTTTTTCTCATGACCAACGTACTCCATATCCTTGAAACTTACCTGTAATCGGTCACAAAGAAGCAACGGTACAAACAAAAACTTGGGACGCAGAATTATAACTACGACATGGCAAAGGATTGTGTTTCCGATGTAATGAGAAGTTTGCACTTGAACACCGGTGTAAGCAGTTAAATTTCTCACTTCTTGAGATTGCTAAGGCGATGAAAGTAGTGTGGGCATTGGTTTGGTCAGTTCCCATGTCAACGAAAATAAATAAATAGAAATCGTGGGACCTTGCTTAGATTTCATTTTATGCAGTTATTTGTAAGACATGAGGAGTAACAATGAAGCTTTAGGCCTCCATGAACATGCAAGCTTTAATTATGGTTTACAATGACTCCACTCATAATTTTATGTATAGTACTTTGATAAAAGAACTCAGAATATATGTGGATGAAGTTTCAGCCTTGTAGAATATAGTCAGAATAATTTTTTGTGCAATTGTTAGGTTCAAAATCCGCTCAAGATTATTTATCTTTTACAACTGGGGATGTTGATGTTGTATTGGAAATTTTCTTGAATATTGTATAGGCTAACTTGAATAAAATATTTGTGATATTTTATCTTAATGGTAGATGTACAAAGTACAATGGCTTTCTCCAGTTGTCCGGATAGACATCTCGATCCATTCTCACTCCAAACCATGTTGAGACTTTAGGTAACTCAATTCCTTATCCTATACACCACATTATATCAACTTACCGGGATCATTTCACATAACTCCCTACCCTATCTCCATTCTGTTCTCACTTTCATTATGTTCCCTTACTACCAAACACAACTCCACCAAACATTCAATCATATTGTTTTATTATTATCCATAAACTGAGATTAAAATCAAGTCCAAACATTGCTAACTTCAGGTTTGATACATCCCAGTTCTGACCATTCTTCTTAGCCCAATTTTGTAACTACGAAAACAAACATGACTTTGGGCGATTTTGTGTTGATTACCGTTAATTGAACGAAAAACCATGTTTGATACATATCATATACCTAACATTTATGAATTTCTTGACAACTTAATATTGCAACCATATTTTCAAAATCAATCTCAAATGAGGTTACCACCAAATTTGAGTTATTCACAAGGCAACCTTTAGAATGTGCTCAAGACACTATGAGTTTCTTGTGATGTCATTTGGTCTAACCAATGCACCTACTACATTCCAATCTAATGCTATGTTTTGTCCTTATCTTTACCAATTAATCTTAGTCTTCTTTGACGACATCTTAATATACAGTTCAAACCTCGAAGCCTACTTAAGCCATCTCTAAATTTTCCTTGGACTTTTGCGAGTAAACTCCTTCTACACCAATGTCAAAAAATGCTTGTTTGGTCAGTCCCATATAAACTTCTTAGGTCATTTAGTCTCTCTAGAAGGAGTAGGTGTAGAGCCATAGAAGGCTCAAGTTGTGATGGGATGACCAATTCCGTATAATGTCAACAGGCTACGCAGATTTCTTAGTTTGACAAGTTATTATTGTCAATTTGTCAAATATTATGGGTTGATTGCAAATACTTTGATTGACTTAAAAAAAGGAACATGGTTTTCGGTAGGGTCCTGAAGCCGAGTCTGATGTATGAATAAGTATAAAGTCGGGGATAAGAAATAGTTGTAATTGTAAAAAAATGATAAAGCACTCACCCACTTAAAAATTCTATCCCATGATTTTAACATTTAAAGTTAATTACATTTAACATAGTTAAAGCGATAGCATGTGTTTAACAATATTCATAATATTACTTCAACATTTGTACTTCGAGCCTTGTCCCTTTTATGGACTATTTTCTGCAATTAGAGTTCATTGTTTAATATTCTTGCACTTTATCTTCAATTTCCCAACAATATGATATGTTTTTAAATTTTAATACCTTTAGGGCTAATCTTGTTACGAATCACAAGTTTGACATAACTACTCTAGTACATGGCCATATGATGATAATTGGTGGGTTGCCTTTGGTCTAATACATCGGGGACTTAACTATAGGTATAGATTATGAGTTAGGTTGGAGATATTATTAATTGTATGTATTTTGTATCGTGTGTTTGACCTTGCTTAAAACTGTTTGTAGAGTCTTTGCTCATGGGTCGATACGCATGCATAAGCCAATTTCTAGCTACGGAGGATGCAGAAGGTCAGGCAAACGTTGCCATTCTGGTTCCCCAATCGAAGAAGAAGACTCTAGGCAGAGCTAGTTTGAGAAGCTCACAAATGCAATCTCCAGCTGGGGCAGCCGGCCAGGGCACTAGTCACGGAGACCAGTTTGGTGATGTGATGCAGGGCAAAATAAAGCACTCACCTATCCACGTGGATGGGAATACCTCAGGAGGATTTGCCGTACCCGCGACCAATAATGTTGGCGGTGACATTGAGGTCGAGCGTATCATTGAGGGAGGAGATGGATCCCTTAGATGAGTTTTTAGACTAGATGGGTTGGGCGACGTGCAGTCCCCGCTACTCATGACGACCCAGTCGTTGGGACAAATGCTAGCGGTATTATGAGTTAAACGCTGGTTCCACATGTTGCGGAGGAATTGGGTGCATGCATTTTTGGTGGCGCTAGCTTGTCAGAAGGGCCTGGGGCGGGCGACTCGCGTGTTCATTTTATCGAATTTACTCAATTAAAAGAAGAGGCGATCAATGCATTGTGCACGTTGCCCCTCCCCCTCCCCCTAGGGCTATCCAATTTACCACATTTGTCGAGGGAAGGGAGGAGTTAGAGCGAGTGGTGCTGATGTCGATGATCTCAGTAATAATAATCTTATCATGCACGTGCAAATATCTATTTAGTATTCAACGTTGTGATTCATGTTTCATTATGTGTGCTCCTTTAGCAAGGTGTCGTCGTCGATGCCATGGCGCAATGCTTGGATTGTATTTATCAAGAGAGGAAAGCCGAAATCAACCAATTGAGGGTCGAATATCGGGACAGTAATTTCGAGGCGTTGAAGGCGGTCCAAGACAAGAGGGATAAAGCCCTTCGTCGAGCCAACGATATGATTAATAAAGTGGCTATTGATCGTGAAGCTGTCTCGGTCACTCAGAAGTTTAAGGATGAGGTTATCAAGTTGAAGAGCGATCAGGCAGCGTTGGAAGCATGCATGAAGGAGCTTGAAGAGCAGCTAGAGGCTGAAAAGGAGAAGACGGTCCCCGGGTTGAGTGAGGTATGTGGCAAGTTGGAATAACTCATTATGCCTTATAGCTTACGTTAGATGATTGACTATAAAATCATGGATGTAGCGTCCTAGAATGGAGTAGAGGTTGGCTATAGCTGAGGAGTTTGTTTGGAGCAACACCTTCCTGGAAATCAACATACGCCGAGGTATCAAAGATTCCAAGAAAGCACAGTTCTTGATTGTCAACCAGATCCACATATTGGATTATCTAAGGGGTGCCTTTGATGCAAGGTGCCTGAATCTAGGGTGGGGACCGAATATGAAGCCACTACCAGAGACCGACAATGACGAGCCCTTCGTGCCAGATGAATTTTCCAGCCTCTTGGACAAGAGGGATCTAGCGACCATAAGCATGTCGTCGCCGCCTCCCCCGCCTCCTCCTTTCCCTGAGTCTGGGGATGAATGTGATGGCGCCAATGATAATCCCAAGCCCTAAAGTCTTCCCCTAGAGGTTTTTTGCTTTAATAAACAATTTTAATTTTTTAAATTTATTTGACTTTTTGGCGCTGCATCGCCTTGTTCGAGACATTTATGCCTTCCGTTTCCTCGTGCTACTGTTTGTGTGGATTTTGCATTCCTTGTGCGTTCGGGACTCTACGCTCAAGGGATGAAATGATAATTGCTCTGGGTTCTCTTATTGTTAATTCTCTGATCCTGTTTGCATTATTATTTATCTTTTGATCATGGTGGGTCGTACATCGACCAATGAGATGATAGTTTTGCATCGCATCGCGTTAGAACAAAAGCCTATTTTTCATTGTTTGGTATATCGTGTGAGGTTAAACACATTTCCCTTTGTATTAGGGAAAGCTCATGTCCACGTTTTACCACGTCGGGATAGATGCCTGATTCTTATGGTTACTAGATTCTAGATTTGCATTTGACCATGTTGGGTCAAATGTCCGTCTCTTTAGTGACGAGATTTTAGGTTAGCATTGACTACGTCGGGTCAAATATGCATTTATTATTAGTTATGAGATTTTAGGTTTGCATTTGACCATATCGGGTCAAATGTCCATCCCTTTTCAATTGTGAGACTTTGGTTTGCATTTCACCACGTCGGGTCAAATGTCCATCTCTTTTCAGTTGTGAGATTTTACGTTTGCATTTGACCCCATCGGGTCAAATGTCCATCTTTTTTCCGTGTGAGACTTCGCGTCTTCATTTGACCGCGTCGGATTCATGAGCTATAGACTTGTGCTGTTGTATCTAGAGAATTGTTTTTCGTTCGTCAAACAACAATATATAATGCATAAACAAAGACATTGATATATAAATAAGGATAAGACTGAGCCCAGCATAACACCGAGTTGCCCACGTTTCCCTAGTGGTGCCTAGGGACTCAAGCCGTAGTAGTTCATGTATTAGGTTTTACATGTCAGTCCCATAGACATGGGGCAATTTAGGGAATAAATGAAAGCGAACAAAGAAAACAAAACGTTCAAACATCAGAGCTCAATTCAATCGAGGTGAACATTACACATGGGAAACTGAACAAGCAAAAGGTGAGAAGCGAAAAATGAGTACTTGATAAGTTCAAATGTTCTAAGAAAACAATTAACATAAAAAGCAGATAATGAAGATCAACCGATCACCTCCATCTCTGTTGATACCAAAGCAATAAGGGTCGTCTCTTCTTGCTTTCGCGGAGTCTTGAGTGATGCCACATAGCAAAGCCAACCCTCATGGTGATTTCTTCCCCATCCAGCCGAAGTCTAGAATTTCATTTTCTGATGATATGTGGATACTACAGCCTCAAAGGCGTTGAGTGTTAGCCTGCCTAGGATGGCGTTGTACGGGAATGGTTCATCCACAATCAAGTAGTCAATGTTCATGGTCCTACTCGGCGGAGTTGTGCTAAGTGAGATTGGCAGTGTGACTTTCCCCAGAGGGACCACCTCTGATCCACCAAATATGTGCAGTGGGGTTCTCACCGATTCGACCTCGTCGTCCCCTAATGTCATATGCTACCAGGTTGATGCGAAAAGGATGTTGGTGGACCTCTCATTGTCGATCAATACCTTCATCACGTTGTAAGTAGCAATATCAACCGTTATTACTAGGGGATAGTCCAACTTACTTGCCTGTATGTCTTGAGGGGTGAGGCTCATCAGATTTGACTTGGTGAACGTGATCTCCTCGGGTGCCATTTCTTCAATTCTCAGAAGATGGGTAAAACCCACATATCTTTTGGCAACCAAATCTCTTGTCAGTTGTCACTCTCTTTTGGCCGTTGATCGAATCTGCCCCGACAGGGCCTCCCCATATTATATGAATGCTTCATTTTCTTGGTTGATTGTCCAGTAGTTGCGGGTGGTCATAAGACTGCGAGTTCTTAATGGCTTTATGCTTATCCTTGCACGTCGATCTTGATCAGTCCCTGCTTGCACTGTCTGCCTCGTCCTTAAGGCCCATGACATATTCGACCAACTTCCTTCCTTAATTAGACGCTCTATCTCTTCCTTTAGATCTTTGCACTCTTCAGGACCATGCTGTTTGGTGGTATTTGCAATATCTATTTGCCAATATCGTGGTACATCCATTAGATTTGAGCTTTGGGCTTATCTATAAAAAAATTGTATTTAGTGATGACAATGCTCTTATGCGATAAAACTTACAAACATGATAGACGAATAGTTTTTCTGTGATTGTGCAGTAGTCTCGTGAAACAAAGCTCTTAAACTGTCAATTTCAATCATTAAAGAAAGTTTCCATTTCAGGAAACTTTATCATTTAAAATAGGGATAGTTTCTTCAAACCCCCTGAATTATAGCGACATTTGGACACCACCCCCTGAACTTTATAAATAAGCACTTTACCCCCTAACATTTGCCAACCCGTTCGAGTTGCCCCATGGCAATTTGTCGACCAAAAAATCACTGGATTTTTTTTTTTAAGAATCTTCTTCTCGTCGAGATGGTTCCGGTAGTGGTGACGGTATCACAAAATTCAAAGTCATTACACTGGAAATTTAGCTTTAATTCATTGAATTTTCGAAAAATATGAAGAACACTTGAAGGTGTTCATCACATTTTCCAGAAATTCGACGAATTAAAACTAAATTTCCCGTGTAATGGCTTTGAATTTTTCGATACCGTCACCACTAACGAAACCTTTTCGATGAGGAGAATATTGAGTCCAAATTTAGGAATTCTGGGAAAAAATTCTGGTAACCCGCCACTACGCTGCCGCATATTGCGGGAAATTTTTTGTCGAACTATTTTTTAGGGGTGCACAGATTTCGTCCGGTTCGGTCGAACCGGCCAAAACCGAACCGAACCGGTTAGACCAAAACTGGACCGATTGCCAATTGGTCTGGTTTTGGTTCGCCGATTTTGGATTGTTCGATTTCCGATTTTTTTTTCGGTGACGAAACCGAAAACCGAAAACCGAACCAATTGTGATACTGAGTTGAATTTATATGTTTGGCCCATTAAACTGATTAAATAAAAAATGATGATGGGCTGATTTCTAATGAGTAATGAGTGGGCCAATAATTTTAAAAACAACTTTAGCTCAAAATGAATTTATGAATTAAAATAATAAATAATAAAAAGAAAAAAAAGGGAAAACGGGCATACCACTAAACTGAACCAAAAAAAAGAGAAATAAAGAAAGAAAATGATTTTCGCCGCCCACCAGCTCCGCCGCTCCTTCGTGGGTTGACCATGAGGCCTCCTAAACATTCATCGGAGTCCCCAATTCGTCAATCTCAAGGTAATTTTTTATGAACCCTAATATTATTTTTTGTCCAAATTGATCAGCGACGTTAATATATTTGGGGGTCAATATTATACTTTGTACAACAATATTGTTTTTTTTAGAAAAATGGTAGCCAAGTAATTTGCTAAATATTTTGCTAAAAAAAAAAAGTTCGGCCGAATCGAAAACCGACCGAACCGAACCGGTTCATAACCGGTTATGACCGAACCGACCGATGTGCGCCCCTACT
The DNA here is from genome assembly GCA_948329865.1 of Linaria vulgaris. Classification (NCBI taxonomy): domain Eukaryota; kingdom Viridiplantae; phylum Streptophyta; class Magnoliopsida; order Lamiales; family Plantaginaceae; genus Linaria; species Linaria vulgaris. The sequence goes on from OX415251.1 coordinate 71,283,179, forward strand.
TTTTTTTATTCTAATCGACTTTTCTACTCGTCAAAACGGTTCCAGTAGTGGTGACGGTATCGCAAAATTCAAAGCCATTACACGAAAAATTTAGTTTTATTTTATCGAAATTCCGGAAAAAATGAAGAACATTTGAAGGTGTTCATCACATTTTCTGGAAATTCGACAAATTAAAACTAAATCTCCCTTGTAATGGCTTTGAATTTTTCGATACCGTCACCACTGCCGGAACCGTCTTGACGAGAAGAAGATTCTGAAAAAAAAAAAAAAAATTCCGGCGATTTTTTGGTCGGAAAATTATCAGGGGACAACTCGAACAGGTTGGCAAAGGTTATGGGACAAAGTGCTTATTTACAAAGCTTAAGGGGTGGTGTCCAAAAGTCGCTATAGTTCAGTGGGTTTGAAGGAATTATTCCTTTAAAATATTATATTTAGCATTATTTCCTTATTTGGCTACCGGCCTAACTACTAGTTTCTTTTTAAGGCTCCTTTTTCAGATTGTATATAAGGTGTGTGTTAGATTACTTGTACTTCACTCTTCATAATGACAACTCTCAGAATCAGAGAAAGAATGTGTATTCGGCAATACAACACTTTTTACAATCGGATTTGATCATCAAAAAAATAATTAATCTTCTTTTTCATTTCGATTTGCCGAGTGTCAGTTACATGAAAAGCTATGAAGCAAAAATGTATAATTTGTCTATCATTGGAAATAAAGCTTAATTTTTTGGATGGTCCATAACTCCATATACTACTGTCATACAGCTACATCTCTTGACTTTTGTTCATAATCAATCTGCAAACAAATTCTTGCGTTGACTCTTGTTGTTGCGGTCAATTTGGTTCAAGCAGTACAGATAATTTCTTACATGACTAGACCCCAATCTTGAATTATTGTCATGCAAAGTGATCAAAGGCTAAAACAATGTTAGCCACACACAAATCTTCTACTGTACTGTTGCTTGTAATCCTGGATATATATATATATATATATATATATATATATATGTAACTGTACTGTTGCTTGTAATCCTGGATATATATAATATAATACATAAACACACACATGTAAGTAAACAAACTGAGCCAAATCGAGTTTCCTCTCTACTTGAAATGGCACAAACTTGCGCGATATTGCTGGCTTTCTTATACTTGTTTTGTCACAAAGTCATATGTTTTGCCGCAATGTTAAACTCCTCTACCGATGAATTCTCTCTTTTAGCCATGAAAGCTTGCATAACTTCCGACTCCCATAACTTTTTAACTATGAATTGGTCGCGAGGAACCTCATTCTGCAATTGGATTGGCGTCACGTGCAGCGCGAGGCACAATAGAGTTGCTGCATTAAATCTTACCAACATGAATTTAGAGGGGACCATTGCACCACATGTCGGCAACCTCTCGTTCCTGACGTACATAGACTTGAGTAACAACAGCTTCACCGGCCTGATCCCACATGAAATCGGGAACTTAAGGCGCATTCGCTTGATAAATATGAGGTACAATCAACTCAGTGGGAGTATTCCGTGGAGCATATTTAACATCTCATCTTTAAGGAAAGTCGGGTTTGCGTATAACAAGCTTTCGGGTTCTCTTCCTGATCCGATTATAATATGTCCTACTTCCACAAAACTTGAGGTCTTGGAAGTGTGGAGTAATCAGTTGGCCGGAAAGATTCCTAGAGGGTGGTCTACCTGTGTAGAGTTACAGAGACTTGAGTTGTCTTATAATAATTTTGATGGAAGTTTACCTGTGGATATTGGAAACTTGTCAAAGCTACGTCTACTTACGATCACGAGAAATCAGTTGACAGGTACGGTTAAACCGATTCAAATTTATGAATGAGTGTGAAGAACAAGCAGTTCTAATTGTATACTGTATCCTTTTGTAGGCATTATTCCACCTTCGCTTGGAAATTTGTCAAACTTAAATGTGTTGGACTTGAGCCAAAACAGTATAGAAGGGCCCATACCTTCGGAACTAGGAAATCTTTCAAATTTAACATTTTTGAATCTACAAAAAAACAAACTCAAAGGTGAAGTGCCACCATCTATTTTCAACCTCTCGAGATTGCAGTCATTTTCACTCACAAATAATGAGCTCGTAGGGAGCTTACCAAGTTCTATAGACAAAGGGCTTCCAAATCTCCAAATTCTTTATCTTGGGGGCAATCGGTTGACAGGAGAGATCCCTAGTTCATTCTCAAATCTCTCCAAGCTAAGGGAATTTGATTTAGGCGGGAACTCACTTAGCGGACTCATACCCGTAAATCTTGGGAACTTACGAGATCTACAAAGGATTAGATTCGGATATAATCTGTTCACTAATGATTTGTCCATACCAGAACAAGACTTTCTTACTTCATTAACTAATTGCACGAATGTAACATATTTAGACATACAAGGTAATCTTATAACCGGGGTGCTTCCAGAATCGTTAGCCAATATGTCTACATCTCTTCAAAAGTTAGTAATTGCACATACAAGGATAAGAGGCTCAATTCCTATTGAGATCGATAATCTGCAAAATCTGGTGAGCCTAGACCTTGAAGACAATGAGTTGAGTGGTGAGATTCCTGAGTCACTGGGACGTTTGAGAATTTTGCAGCTCGTAATGATCTCTGGTAATAGACTGCATGGATCAATACCAGAGAGCATTTGCAGTATGAAAAGCCTTTATCTTTTGGATTTAGATGGCAACAGGTTGGCTGGACAGTTGCCGAGGTGCCTGGGAAACCTTTCTTTGTTGCGAGAAATTTATTTGTCAAATAATTCTTTGAGTTTCAACATCCCATCAACTCTATGGTCCAATCGGAACCTTCAAGTCTTATCATTATCTCTTAATCTTTTTCAAGGTACTTTGTCTAATGAAATCGGCAACCTTAAGAGCTTGACAATATTGCATCTCTCTGGGAACCAGCTTTCTGGGAACATTCCAAGCATTATTGGCGAACTTCAAAGCCTAACGCATCTATCAATTCAAAACAACATCTTCAAAGGCTCAATACCTCCATCTTTTGGTAATCTAAAAGCCTTGGAGTACCTGGATTTATCCCAAAACAATCTCTCTGGTTCAATTCCAAATTCTTTAGCTAGTCTTTTGAATCTTGCTTACTTCAACGCTTCTTTCAATCAGCTTTCTGGAGAAATTCCAAGTGGATGGCATTTTAAAAACTTTACAGCTCAACTTTTCATGGGAAATAAAGGTTTGTGTGGATTACCACGATTTGGGGTCAAGGCATGTGAAAGGAATGTACCAAAATCTTCAAGAATAAACAAACTTCTAAGGTATGCTCTCCCGCCAGTTGCATTAATTCTAGTTACATCTGCCATTATCGTATTTCTGCTCAGATGTCATGCTACAAATTCAGCTTTTCCATCTCTGTCGAATTCCCTTCTCGGTCTGACACGTGAGAGGATTTCATATTACGAAATTCTTCGAGCCACGAACAACCTTGATGAAGGAAACTTGATTGGGAAAGGCAGCATTGACTCAGTATACAAAGGAACATTTCGCAATGAAACAACAGCTGCTGTTAAAGTCTTCAACTTAGATATGCAGGGTGCGTTCAAAAGTTTCGATACAGAATGCCATATTATGCGCAGCCTTCGACACAGAAATCTCGTTAAGGTCATTACTAGCTGTTCCAACCTTGATTTCAAATCCTTAGTGATGGAATACATGCCAAATGGGACCCTTGATCAATGGCTCTACAATCCAAACAACCACTCAAAGATCGATGAAAGATTGAGAATAATGATAGATGTAGCATCTGCAATAGAGTATTTACAACATGGTTATTCGTTTCCAGTTGTCCATTGTGATTTAAAACCTAGCAATATTCTCTTAGATGAAGATATGGTTGCACATGTAGCAGACTTTGGGATTTCTAAGCTCCTCACAGAAGATCAAAGAATGGAACAGACGAAGACATTAGGCACGATTGGATACATGGCACCAGGTAAAGAAAATAATGGGGCTCCAGTTGTTTTTACGAGAAATAAAATCTGTATTTTGATACATCTTTGTTCTTGACAATGTTTGTTACATTCCTTGTGTCTTTTCTGCAGAATATGGATTGACAGGATTAGTTTCGACGAAAGTGGATGTTTACAGTTATGGAATTTTATTGATGGAAACATTCACGAAGGAGAAGCCAACAGATGAGATGTTTTCCGGAGATTTAACCATGAAGGAATGGGTGTCGGAATCCTTACCCAGTACAGTAATACAAATTGTTGATGCTGACTTGTTGAGTGCAGAGGATAATTCTTTTAGCATTATGGTTGAAGAGTGCTTGATTAGAGTAATGGAATTAGCTATGCAATGTGTCACAAAACTACCAGAGGAGAGGCCTGATATGAAAGATGTTCTTGCGGGACTTGAGAAGATAACTACTAAACTGCACCGTGGTTGAAGTTAGATAACTACAAACCAACTTTTACCTCTTTGCTAATGTACAAGCTGGTGTTCAACAGCAGTTTAGCACTTCCTTTAGTCCAAACTTGAATGCACATACCTGGAGAAAGAAAAAGATACAGATGTATTCGTATGCATATTCGGTGTTTTAACCGTTCGATAGACAATTTCACTACTTAAGAAAACTTGTATCATCTAAAAGGGGATGCTTTAGGAGACAGAGCTAGAATTTTATGTGAATTGGGAGCATAACATTATAAGTGTCGTGATGTCATAAATAATTCCACATATCCATTATTTAGTTGTCTTTTACTTGCTTTATTCCCATAGAAAATCCATACTGAATTGGCAGTAGATAAAGATGTGTGTGGTAGAGTTTTTACTGCTCAGAAGTTTTTTCCTCTTGCTTTAGAATGGATGTGTACAAACAACAAAATTTACACAACTAACAGAATATATTTTGAGAAAAAGTGCAGAATGAATTGTCGGTACCGTAAGGAACTTAACATGCATAGTAGTATTACATGTCTTAATGCCATGTAATTCTTCAATATATTCATTCTATACAATATATGTGAACTTTGTGTTAGTAAGATAATAAAGATGTGAACTTAACATGTACATATGTTCTTGCATAATGATTCTAAAAAAAAAATGTTGTTGCATAATGAAGAATCTGGGCGACAAATTATACTGAACATAATATCGTGTAATAAAACAAGACTTTAACTTCAAACATTATCTTTCTTAGGTCTCCCGCTGTTGGAGATAATATATAAATATTAAATGTCTACCCTCTCTAACAGCTTAAGCTTTTAGATGAGATGGCAATTCAATATGGTATCAGAGCTCAGGCAACAAGAGGTCCTGGGTTTGAATCCCACTGCCACCAAATTATCAAAAAGTGTCACGTGACAGGCGTAACAAAAAATTTACAGCCTGCACGTGAGGGGGCGTGTTGGAGATAATATATAAATATTAAATGTCTACCCTCTCTAACAGCTTAAGCTTTTAGATGAGATGGCAATTCAATACCCGCGAGCTTGCAGTTTGGCATCTCTTTTATTGTCATCACTCCCATCAAATTTACATGTTTGCCGAAGGAGTAAAACAAGATAAGTATTAGCTAGAACTCAATTTTTTTTTTCTTTTTAATATTATGCATCTGCCAAATATTCAAGAATGTATTATTTCTTTTTCTGAATGTGAATATCATGTGAAGAATATATTGGAAGAAGTTAGAAAGATGAAGGGAACTGTTTACTTGTTTCCAAAATTAGCATGTCTATTTCTGAGAAATCAACATCTTTTGAACTCTTTTTCAGGATCTGTATAAGGTCTCAAAAACTACAACAAACTACAAACAAATCATTGCTTATGGTGGTTATTTAGAGTTATCTCCGGAAGTGTAATTCATCAAATCGAATGATTCAACGGATTATTCTAGCGGTGGTCAATTCTAGTTAAAAAGTGCAGATACTTCTCTGAAATGAGTAGACCCCCAATCCTACATTATTGGCATGCCACTCAAAACTAGGACATTGTAGTATGCACAAAGTGATCAAAGAAACTAAAGAATGGTTGCAACACATAAGTTTTTCTTCTATTGTTTGGTAAAATATTCCAAAACAGAGTTTCCTCTCTCTGCCCAAAATGGCACAAACTTATGAAATATTATTGACATTGATCTTGTGCGTGCTTTGTCGCAATACAATCAGCTCTACTGCAATTTTCAACACATCTACTGATGAATCCTCTCTTTTAGCAGTCAAATTCCGACCCATACAACTTTTTAACCACAGATTGGTCACAAGGAACCTCATTTGCACGTGGGTTGGCGCCACATGCGCCACAGGCACACTAGAGTCGCTTTGTTGAAACTTCTCAACATGAGTTTAGAGGGGACCATCGCACCGGATATTGGCAACCTCTCGTTCCTGACATACATGGACTTGAGTAACAACAGCTTCACTGGCCTAATCTTGGATGAAATTGGGAACTTAAGGCACCTCCGTTTCCTATATATAGAATCTAATCAACTGAGTGGGAGTATTCCGTGGAGCATATTTAATATTTTGTTTTTGACGGATATTTCAGTTTCATTTAATAGCCTTTCGGGTTCTCTTCCTCTTTTTTTTTTTTTGATAAAGGGTTCTCTTCCTCTGAACATATGTATTTCTCCAAGACTTGAGGGGTTGAACTTTTGGAGTAATCAGTCCGGCGGGGAGATTCCTAGAGGTTTGTCCGATTGTGCAAAGCTGAAAATGCTTGATAGCCGAAATCAGTTGACAGATATGGTTCAATATTTGAATCTGGTGTCAAGAGAGAGAGTTTTGAAGAACGTATTTTTATCTATATAACCATATCAATGATATGAACCGAACCATGTCCGTGGTTCTTAAATAATCTTGTCCTAATATATGTCTTGATTTTGTTGATTCCTATCGAAAATTGTGTGTTCTATTATTAGTTAAATACTTATTGATAATGCTTTTGAAGCTCTCCAAAATGAACTATTAGGAATATATCGATATTTCTGTCTCCAACAATATTAGTAGCCTTAGGATCGAAAAACATATGACTGTTTTGGTCATGCTGATTCAAGCAAGACTACCCCTGATTTCCTCGATCATCAACGACGATGTCAAATGATTAACAAAACGAATACAAACAACTGTCGAGCTATTTTGTGAAAATCAATCAGTTCTAACAATGGCATCTGGACGGTAAATGATGTCTTTTTTGTACGGACTATTCCACCTTTGCTTGGCAATTTGTCAAATTTGAATAAGCTAGAATTGAGTCAAGACCATATAGAAGGGACAATTCCATTAGAACAGAAATCTTTCCAATTCAACATATCTGAATCTTGGAGTAAACAAACTCAACGGTGAACTGCCATCATCAATTTTTACCCTTTCAAGATTGCAAATACTTTCATTTGTAATGAATGAGCTCACAGGCAGCTCCCCAAGTTCCATAGACACGGGACTTCCAAATCTCCAAGGACTTTATCTCGAGGACAATAAGTTTACAGGGGAAATTCCAAGTTCATTCTCAAACATTTCCAAGCTAAAGGAGGTCGATTTAGGCCAGAACTCGTTTAGTGGACTCATACCCATAGATCTTGGGAACTTACTAGATCTACGTAGAATAGTTTTAGCAGATAATATGTTCATGAATGATCTTTCCATACTCTATATTACTTGAACATTTAAGTATTGGGAGCATCAGCATTGGAGGCACAATTCCTAGTAAGATTGGAAATCTACATAATTTGGTGGGGCTTCGACTTACACACAGTGAGTTGAGTGGCAATATTCCTGTGACATTCGAACATTTAAGAAACCTGCAGTAGTACCTATCAATCTCTGGTAACAAACTAAATGGATCAATACCAGATGGTATTTGCAGTATGAGAAACGTGTATCTTTTGGATTTGGGGGACAATAGACTGACTAGAAAGCTTCCAAGGTGCCTAGGAAATCTTCAAAGGAGCATTTTCGAATGAAACAACAGCTGCAATTAAAGTCTTCAACTTAGATGTGCAAGGTGCGTTCAAAAGTTTCAATTCCGAGTGCCAAATCATGAGTAGCATTCGACACTGAAATCTCGTTAGGGTCATTACTAGCTGCTCCAACCTTGATTTCAAAGCCTTGGTTATGGAATACATGAATAATGGAAACTTTGATAAGCGGCTCTACAATCCAGACAATCACTCAAAGATTACCGAAAGATTTAGAATAATGACAGATGTAGCATCTGCAACGGAGTATTTACATCATGGTTATTCATCACATGTGGCTCACTGTGATATGAAACCGAGCAATATTATCTTGGATGAAGATATGGTAGATCATGTCGCAGACTTTGGGATTTCAAAGCTCCTCACAGTAGATCAAAGAATGGAGCAGACAAAGACTTTAGGTGCAATTGGATACATGGCGCCGTGTAAAGAAAAATACTATTTAAAATTCAATAAATCTTTTACTAAGTCGTGTCCCTGACATCTCTTGCGTCATTTTTTTTTTTTTTTTGCCGAGTACAGAATGGCAGGATTAGTATCCACGAAGGTGGACATTTATAGCTATGGGTTTTTTTTGATGGAAACATTTGCGAAGAAGCCTACGGATGAGATGTTTCTTGGAGAGTTAACCATGACTCAATGGGGGTCTCAATCATATCCAGTACTATAATGCAAATCGTGGATGCTGATTTATTGAAGTCAGGACTATTATGTTTCAAATGTGAGTGAAGAGTGCTTGGTATTAGTCATGGAACTAGCCACAGAATGTGCAGCATATTTTCCTGAGGAGAGGCCTGAAATGAAAGATGTTCTTGTGAGACTCGCGAAGATAAACGATAAATTGCATCGCATGGTGTCGGGGGATTTGGTAGTTGGCATCCTCCGTGGAGGGTCGCCTCCTCTGTCTCTCCCAGTTGTAAGTATGTTGCTTTAGCGGGAAGACAGTGGCAGGATCCTCCTCTTGTAAATGAGAAAAAGAAAAAGAAAATTAATAGAAGAAGTATATGTGATCAGTTTTTTTTTTCACAATCATCTCATAATTCATGTGTGATTACTTTTACCTGCCTTAAAGCATGCAGGGGATTTCATCATTTGCAAACATACATACACTGTATATCATTACTAAATGTACAAGCTGGTGTGGTAGAAGTTATACTGCCAGACATTTAAGCTGTACAATAGAGGTATTTCAAGAAATTCTGTTTACTAATTGGTATTTTTCATATTGGAGCTTCAAACCTACTTAAATTTTCTCGAACAGTTGATGCTTGATTGCATCTTTCTCATTTTCACTCTATATCTGACTCTTACATTTGCATAGAGTGGCTAGCTCTTAACCATTATGATATTTTTCCTCAATAAATCATAAGTCTCTTAAGTGATTAACTCATGCATTTCCTTAGGTCAATGAAGAAGATAAATACTTAGTTACAGTTATTTTGCTCTCTATTTTTGCAGGAAGACCTTGGCCGACTCGTCCATCTGTGCATTTTTTTTGATATGGTATGTCCATCTGTGCAGTTAATAATAAGCGAATCAGTGGTGTTTGCAAACTCTAGTGAAAAAGTAGAAGTTCACAATTTTTAGTTAAGCCAAAAGCACCCCCACACCAACTTCAAGATTGTGGGGGTTTTCAACTTAAAAAAAAATTTGTAACCGAAAAAGCTAGATCTGCAAACACCCCAAAATCACTTATTCACATAAAAAGCTAATTATAGCTTTTTTTAAGAGTTTGCAAACACCACCTCTGTAGTTTTGCATGCAATGTTCAATTATGTCCTAATGTTATGCTTTATGTCCTAATGGCATCTACTTCTTTCTATATCCATATGAACATTACATATATATATGTAGATAATTTACTCAAGTTGTAAGACTAGCTTAATATACGATTAAGCGTCAGTTTCTTGATTGTTCACAATTATTGGCTTTATTTTTCGACAAATCAATCGTATATCTTGGCTATGTGCCAGCTGGTGTTCTAATGAAAATATTTAAGTTAGCTTCTCTGTTCCAAATTGACAAATATAAATACCTGAGAAATTTGAAATACAAAATAACCTATCTTTTTTTTTTTTCAACACAAATGTTCAATTATATTCCAAAATCAGAAGAGCAGTTCATACAAAGATATGATTCAGCAAAGCATTCAGCTCAACTAAAAACCCAAAGAACTCAACCCAAAAGCACGATCGTTCAATCATGTGAAATAATGACGCCCGGATCTAGGTTTGCCGCATTTCTCAACCAAGATGGGAGTTCTTTGAGCGAAGGAAGATCTTGGCTGAGAAGACTAATTGTATAGATAGTTTTAAGACATATGGGGTGTATGAGTTTCTTGAAAGTCGTAGTCTTCTTGGTACTGTGTTGGATATTAAACCGTTCATATTGCCAACCATGCCATGTGGGGAGAATAATTCACACCCATATGGACTTTTGTTTATTTGAATTGGTTGGATGATGAAGTGAAATTTAATGGATTGGTTGAGAGTTAAACTTATTTTAATAATTTCTTAACCAATTTTGGCCATAAATAGTAGTGACCAAATGCAAAAATCAGTAATCCACAAACACAAATCTCTTCTAGCTCTCTCAATATCTCTCTCTCTAATGTATATAGTTTATATATATATATATATATATATATATATATATATATATATATTAGTTAGTGTATTTTCGATCGTCGGGGTTTTTAGTTCGTAGATCGGGTGAATATTATTCTAGTAATATATTCTACTGCCGAGATCGAGGAACGTGAAGATTTTGCCGCGGGCTTTGACACGGAGGATCAACGACACAAAAGAGACGTTGCTATTGACTTACAGAGGTATAAATAATTTATTGTTTATGTCTCGTAATTCCGCTGCGTAAATCTATTTCGATAGTAGTATCGACGTTATTATTCATTAAACTGTTGGCAGCGGAGTTGTGGTGTGACTAGTGAGAATACGGTAAAGGCGATTCTGTCAAAGGTAATTGGTTATTAAGCGGGACCGTTGTGACCCCACCAATTACATGGGAACCTTGAAAAAAGGCGAGCTATCTCTTTCCGGGAGTGTACTTTACATGATTCTGATCTACGAAACTCCCCGACTCGCCGGTACAATGGTTTAACGAGTAATGACATTGTTATTAAACAACTAAAATGTCCAACATTGGTATCAAAGGTATGGTTATTTTGATCCTACGTTGTACGATACCCGGTGTTAGGATCAAATAAAATGAAAATGTTTATATAATTATGGTGTTAATTATATATTGAGAAATATAATTTGGGATTATAGTGAGCACTATTCCGCGTCGAAGGGTTGTCCGGGTTTAGTCTCCTATAAGTTAATTTGCGCGAATATTAAATAAAATAATTATAATTGGACAATGTGGCGCAATAGATGATTCTGAAGCTTAGCAATTTTTCGATCTTGCGACGTGTATTAATTATGCTTATTTAATTTTAGATAAACGCATCAAATTATTTAGTGTGTGTGTGTGTATCATATCCCGAATTGTCCATTTATGTAGTGAAAATGGCGTCGAAGGAAATCATTGCTGATTTGAACAAGTGAGACAAATTAGATGGGGAAAACTATGACATCTGGCATCGTAAGATCCATTATGTCCTGAACGAGCTAGAGGTCCTAGAGACTCTTACCCATACAATTGAGGCTCCTAGTCAACTGCTCGCACTGCTGAAAATTTTGAAAGGCACCAGCGAGACCTTGTCGCCTACGACAATTGGGTGAAAAACGGTCGATGTGCGCGCTTTATTATGTTAAGCAGCATGCACAATGATCTAATTGGTGAATTTGAAAATTACGGCACGACGAAAGAATTATGGAATGCTGTGAAAGCTAGATATGGAGGCACGTCGGTCACCAGACTTCGTGGTTTAACGATGAGATTTGACACATACAAGATACGCTCTAACCACAACACGAGGCAGCATCTTAGAGCTATGTCGTCAATAATTCGTGAACTAAAGTCTCTTGGTAATGAGTTGACTGACGAACAGCAGGTTCAGGCGGTGATACGTTCACTTCCTAGCTCCTGGGAGACCATGAGCCAAACTATGACGCATAGTGAGCACATCAAAACATTTTATGATGCAGCACGTCATTTAGAGCTGGAAGTAGAGCGCCTAGAGGCAGCTAATGCTAACGGTTCAGCTTATGTGGCCGAGTCTTCCAGAGCGCGTGAGGCATTTAGGCCCAGACGCAACAGGCATGCGAAAAAGGCAGACGTGCGTGCTGGTCAGGTTCAGAAGACCTCCAACACCAACCAGCACCGAAAAAGGAACAAGCGTGGTGGTGCAAAAGCTACCAAGGGGGTATTCTTCAACTGTAACAAAGAAGGTAATTTTGCTCGTGAATGCACTGAGCAGAATAAGGTACTTTTTATTTTTTTTTCAAGTGCTTATGTAACTAGTCATGTTATGGTTGCTCATAGCTCTCCTACTTGGATTGTAGACTCTGGGGCAACCAAGCACATAGCTCGGGATAAAATTGGATATGTGGAGTACCGCCGAGTACATGTTGGCAGTCGAGATATCAAAGTAGGAAATGGAGCTAGCGTTGAGGTACTGGGAATCGGCACGTACAAGCTCGATCTGCGCAACGGACGCACTCTTTTACTACATGATGTGTTGTATGCCCCAGATATTCGAAGAAATTTGCTTTCTTTGGTTACGTTGTTAAATCTTAGTTTTTGCTTTGTGTTTGAAAATAACAATGCTTCCATATTTCTTGGGAACACTTTGTATGGACGTGGTTTTATTCGTGATGGTTTCGTAGTAATGGATTTGAATTACCCTATCATCGATGAATCTATTGTTCTATATGCTATTTCAAATAATGCATATTCTAACGTGTGGCGTGCCAGACTGGTTCATATAGGGGAAGATCGGATGGCAAGATTAGCTTAAGAAGACCTATTAGGAAGTCCCGCTAATGTCTCTCTTCCCACATGCCAACACTGTCTGATAGGGAAGGCAAAAAGAAAACCATTCAGTACGGCCAAAAGAGCATCTTTTCCTTTGCAACTTATTCATTCTGATATATGTGGACCAATGAATGTAAGGGCAAGACACTGTGGTGTCTACTTCATTACATTTATAGATGATTATTCACGATATGGTCATGTATACTTGATCTCCCATAAGTCAGAAGCATTTGAGTGCTTTAGACAATATATGGCAATGGTAGAGAATTAATTGAATTCGAGCATTAAGACTCTTCGAACTGACCGTGGTCGTGAACATTTATCTAAGCAATTCAAAAGGCTATGTGATGAAAGAGGAATTAAGAGACAGTTGACTATGCCTTATTCTCCGCAGCAAAATGGTGTAGCGGAGAGAAGGAATCGAACACTTCTCGAGATGGTTATATCAATGATGGCGCATGCTAGTCTCCCAATATCCTTTTGGGGTGACGCTCTACTAACTGCTGCCTACATTCTTAACTGAGTGCCCTCTAAGATAGTTAGTTCTACCCCCTACGAATTGTGGACAGACGAGAAACCAAATATGAGTAACTATGTCCTTGGGGTTTATGGGATACGTTCTCAGCAGTTCTCTTAGATATGGGAAAGTAGGTCCTAGAGAAGATATGTGTATCTTTATAAGATATTTTGAACACTCTAAGGGCTATGTTATGCTTGGAGAACGCGAGGATGGTAGTGTAACTGAAATTTAGTCACGAGATGTGGACATCATTGAAAATGAATTCCCTAACAGGGGTGATGTTGAAAGGAGTCTAGAACTCCAAGAGATTTCAGAGGAAATGACCCCAAGTCGCCAAGTTGAGAATGAAGATGAAAATCTTCACACTCCTAGAGACAGTAGGAGTGACTTGAATCCAATTGGGAGCTTTCCACTCGAAGAGAAATCACAAGTCTCTCAACTGCGTAGAAGCCCCGTCGTCGTTTTGAGATTGAAGGGGAAGCTTTTATGGCGGCTTCGCAGGATGATGGAGAACCTAAGAATTTCAAGGAAGTTCTTACATCCTCTGTTAAAGAAGAATGGTTAAAAGCAATGACAGATGAGATGGAGTCTATGAGGGCAAACCAAGTCTGGGACTTGGTCGATGTACCACCTGGGCGTAAAGCTATAGGGAGCAAATAGGTTCTCAAGCTTAAACGCAAGTCGGGTGGATCGATAGACAGTTATAAGGCTCGATTAGTTCCTAAAGAATATACCCAATAAGAGGGTATAGACTACGAGGAAACTTTTTCTCCAGTTATGAGGTTTGCCTCAATTCACCTAATCCTAGCCATGGTAGCTCACCTGGACCTGGAACTCTACTAGATGGACATAAAGACAACATTTCTCAATGGAGAACTAGATGAAGAGATCTATATGGATCAACTAGTAGGGTTTGAGGTCAAGGATCAAGAGCGCAAAGTGTGCAAGCTTAAAAGATACATTTATGGCCTTAAACAATCATCTAGACAATGGTACTTAAGATTTCATAGAGCTATTCTTACGAATGAGTTTACGATGATTGAAGAAGACCATTGTGTGTATGTCAAACGGTCCAAAGGGAGTTTCATAATATTATCATTGTGCGTTGATGATATTCTGTTGGTGGGTAATGACAAAGGGATGATTGTCGCCACTAAAGAGTGGTTGTCTTCAAACTTTGAAATGAAAGACATGGGTGAAGCAGAATACATTCTGGGAGTTAAGATCTCTAAAGATCGCTCTAAGAAACTTCTTAGTTTGTCCCAACATACTTACTTGAAGAAGGTTCTAGAGAGCTTTCAGGTGTAAAACTGCAAACCTATCGACAACCTTATCGCCAAAGGTGAGAGCTTATGCCAAGAAATGTGTCCTAAGACTCAATTCGAAAAAAAAATCAAATGCCTCGTGTTACTTATGCTAGTGCCGTTGGGAGCTTGATGTATGCAATGATGTGTACTCGCCCATATATTTGTTATGCAGTTGGGCTAGTAAGCAGATTCTAGTCGAACCCAGGACTTGCTCATTAAAAACCAGTCAAGAGGATTCTTAGATATCTGAAAGGAACAATGGACTATGTACTCTATCAAGGTTCAGATTTGCAGCTACAAGATTATAGTGATGCTGATTGGGGCAGCGACCTTGATGAGCGCAAATCCACGTCTGGGTACGTATTCTTGCTAAACAATGGCGCAATTACTTGGAGTAGCAAGAAACAACCTTGTATATCGTTGTCCACTACGGAAGGTGAGTACATAACATGTTCTACAGCAGTGCAAGAAGCTGTTTGGTTGAGAAGATTCCTTTCGCATTTAAATATTATAACTGATGCCTCAGATCCGGTAACAATATTTTGTGATAATGTTGCGGCTCTGGCCCATGAAAAGGATTCAAAGTATCATGGAAAAACCAAACACATTGGTCTAAGGTTTCACTACATACGGGACATGATTACGAGAAATGAAGTAATCCTAAAATACATATCTACGACTCGCATGGTTGCTGATCCAATGACCAAACCTATAGTTAGATATGTCTTTCAGACTCATATTAGAAGTTTGGGATTGCGTAGATTGTTTTAGTTGACTTTATTTTGTTTACTTCATTTGGATATTAATGCAATATGATGTTCATTTCAAGTTTGATTTCATACATCATTTTTGTTGATACACACAGTGAAGTATGTCAACAGGCATGATCGACTCTCTCACACGAGCGATCGCCCTTGGCGCTAGGAGAGCGAGCAGAGATGAGATAAATGTATCTCTTACTTGTTTTTGTAGAAGATGAGTTGAGAGGTTGATACAAGTACATATCGCCTTAGTTTGATACTAATATGAAATCCTTGATGTTAAGGATCGAACATAGATTTCTTCCAAAATCTATGTAGCCTGTGTAGTAAGCCAGATGTGAGATCTCTTCGTCGCTATGCGAAGCGGACCAGTGATGGACTCAAGCTAGTCACTAGGGTGTGATTGGGCTAAGACTTGTACTGTGTCGATAGACATACACTCTTTTATGTGTAAAGAGTATTCCACCGCAGCATGTGTTTCATACTACATGTGCTTGGATGACCCTTTGTAAGAGTGAGCGAATGATTCCATGTTTCCTCACTGTGTGAGCTACATATCATTTAGTGCCCTTATTGACTTTTGACTATGTCATGACATCGAGGATTTGATGATAGCTACTTTAGAATGTTATCCATGACCATGATTGATTTGGTCTAAAAGGGCATTACTAGAAAAGCTGTCAAACCAAAATCGATTGGCACGAGGGCAAATGAAGACTATTTGGTACCGCATCCCTGATAGTGTCCATCGTTAAAGAATAATTGCGCGTTAAGTATGAGAAATTATTATGGAACATATCATGAGAGTTTGGAGTTAAAGTATGGCCTTGAGGTTTAACCTCTTGAGGGATTAGGCATTCGTTTAACTAATGCGATCAAATGAGTCTAGGGCATATCGAGAAGACTTAGGGATTGTGCTACGCTAGTTTTCTTTCACAGAAGATTTGGTGTAGTACTCCCGACCTTGCAGGTGTTCTCGGTGGTCACACGAACTATTAACTAGTATGAAGACGATGAATATACAGTGAGAGATGCATGCCTGGTGTGTGCCCACTATGTGTGAGTGGGAGATGTTGCCAACCATGCCATGTGGGAATAATTCACACCCATATGGGCGTTTGTTTATTTGAATTGGTTAGGTGATGAAGTGGAATTTAATGGATTGGTTGATAGTTAAACTTATTTTAATAATTTCTTAACCAAATTTTGGCATATAAATAGGCTTAGTTGCCAAATGCAAAAATCACCAATTCACAAACACAAATCTCTTCTAGCTCTCTCTCTCTCTCTCTCTCTCTCTCTCTCTCTCTAATATATATAGTTTATATATATATATATATATATATATATATTAGTTAGTGTATTTTCGATCGTCGGAGTTTTTAGTTCGTGGATCGGGTGAATATTATTCTAGTAATATATTCCACCATCGAGATCGAAGAACGTGAAGGTTTCGCCGCCGGGTTCGACATGGAGGATCAACGACACAAAAGAGACGCTACTATTGACTTACATACGTATAAATAATTTATTGTTTATGTCTCGTAATTCCGCTGCGTAAATCTATTTCGATAGTAGTATCGATGTTATTATTCATTAAATTGTTGGCGGTGGAGTTGCGGTGTGACTAGTGAGAATACGGTATAGGCGGTTATGTCAAAGGTAATTGATTATTAAGCGGGACCGTTGTGATCCCACCAATTACCTAGGAACCTTGAAATCATGTCTGGTAAGACGAGCTATCTCTTTCCGGGGGTTTACTTTGCACGATTCTAATCTTTGAAACTCTTAGACTTGTCGGTACAATTGTTTAACGAGTAATGACATTGTTATTAAATAACTAAAATGTCCAACATCATATTGAAAGTTGTCTGTGAGTTCTATTGCAAATTATCCAAATGCTTTCTTGATTCAAGGTCACATACGCATTGTAAGGCATACGTAAGGGAGATGATTTATACGTTTATGAGGCGGTAAATGAGGCTTTGGGAACTCCTGATGTTGAAGAAGATGTGGACAAACCTGACTTAGATGAAGTAATAATGGTTATAACAGCAAGGCAACGCACTAAGTGGGTTCCAAGATTTTTAGCTAGTAATTTGAGTTCTTTGTGCTTTGCTTGAACAAAGTTTCCTCAACAAACTGGGAACCTTCTGAGAATTCGACATCAGTGATTGTTGAGACAACCATTCTACTTTATAAATTAGTTATGGGACATTCGGTCAACATGGATTGTCGACTTGTTGCTGCAATCTTTCATGTTGCGGATAGATTGAAGGTGTCGAACAACCTGCTTCTTCCCTCCTTTATTTACAACGTTTTAACAAAGCAAGGGTTTACCTTGTGGAATGGGAAAAGGCATCATCTGAAACTGAGAAGTTTGTATTTCAAGGAATTTCATGCATGGAAGTTACCGGCTTACCGCGTCAATGACTTGCCTTGGGTCGAAAAGGTGGAAAAGTCGATTGCTACTGCTACTGATAAAACTGTTGTTGATGATGCTACTGCTACTGCCGCTAAAGGTGTTGCTACCACACCCGAGGACAACACCAGTACCACCAGTTAGTAGTTCATGTCTATTTCTACAAGGTTTATTAAAGATCAATTGCTCGCAGTATATTAGCTCATTGCAGAATAGAAAGTGGACATTGTTGCCAAACTGAAAGATATTTTGAAGCTAAAGGGAATGAAGGATTCACTCGTGGGTACACTTGCCACACAAAAAAGAGAGAGTAAACCTGCGATATGATGTGCCTTATGTGTTAGTGGTTCGTGGTTCTTAGTTGTATTTAGTTCATTTCTAGGCTGTTTTTAGTTACTTCGAACGAACCTTCTTTTTGTAAGGATGGCTATTGTTTTTGCTCTTTTAATCTTGTTTTGGATTCTTTGGTTGTAAGGTTGAATTTTTGCCTTACCTTTTATTCTAGTTATTTTTCATAACGTCTTATATCTAGGGGAAGTTATTTTTACTGGAATATGAATTTGGTGTAAGGTTGATCTAGAGCATTTTATAGTTTCTCCTAGTTTGTTTCATAACCTCTTGGATTTAGAGGGAGTTATGTTTTAAGTAGAATATGATTAACTAACAAACTTGTGCATGTTTTTGATTTTGTGAAGAAAGGCAAAAATGGGGTGAATGTAAGTGTAGGTTTTTTGGGTGTTGTAACAAAGGTGTTGTCAACACATACCTATTCATTATGTGAATTTAATATTATTCATATATTTGTCTTTTCACTAATCAATTAATTAGCATGTCTCGTAGTTTATTAAATCCTGTTTTTCATATTAAAAGAGGTTAAGAGAAGATAGGATCTATCTAGAAGATCATGGAGCTATGTTATTTACAAAAGATAAGTACGAGCTTCGACATTATTGTGAGCTCTATCTGTTACTTCGACATTATTGTGAACTCTATCTCTTGAAGGTTATCTGAGCGTGTGACTTTGCTTAGAAGCAAAATGGGGAGTGTGGATGGGATAATGATCAAGAGGATATCTGACTTGAAGATTGGTTTATAAGAACGAGATGTATCTTGAGCTTTAAAATGATCGGTATCAATCAAAGAAATAGAGATTAAAGATTGAAGGCAATCTGTTTGCTTGGGCAAGGCTTCAATGATTTTCTATAAATAGTAAGAGTTGCGCCTTACTTGAAGTACGAGTCTTAGAAGTTATTTTGGTCTTATTTCGTCCGGGTTACCAAACACCATGAACTATTACAATGGGCCTGTTATATGCCAAAATAATGCTAATCAAATAAGAATAGGACTAGCTAGGTCCGGAACACCTATTACAAGCTGACTAGACAGTACAAGTGAAATTACAGTATCTTAAAAGTATATCAAATTACAAAGATTCGATCTAGGGTTGGTCGATACAGGGGGTGTCGAGTTGTCCAATATCGAATCTGGATTCTTCGATATAGGAATGAGTTGTGTATCGAATTGTGGTGTTTTGATGTAGGATTGATTGAAGTTGTTGAGTATCAAATCAGTTGCTTCGATCCAAGGCTGAGTATCGTATACAGGAGCTTCGATCGAACGCTGAGTATATAATACAGGAGCCTCGATCAAATGGTAGAGTATCGAATCCAAGAGCTTCGATGTTAAGTAGGAGAGAGCGGGTCTTGAATTATCTTGAGAATATCACAAGATGGGGTATTTATAGACCCCGTCTGGCAGGCCCCAGTGCTAGTTAGGGAATGAGTATTGAATCGGGCTGATTCGATCTATCTCTTAGATCATATCATGCGCTTTCGATACTCATTCAATATCGAGTTTTTCATGTTCGATGTACAATTTAATGGGCCTTTCTTCGTGTGTGTGTATATATATATTGGACTTTTCCTAAAATACCTCCATCATATAGTCCCCCCCCCCCCCAATTTGTGAAAAAGGTCTCGACCAGAGAATGTGTGCCAAACTTTTAAAACTCTACCTCCATTATGTCGCTGCATGTCTTTCAGTCTTGATAATGTTAAAAATCAACATGGGTCCCAAATATATTTGATTTGGATCTGCTGAGTTCGACCTTAAACCATATTGAAATATTTTCGTTCGGTTTTTTAGTAATATCTCACATGTATGCATTAAGGATATTTAGATGTATATACTATTGTTAGGTTGAAGTTATCGATCGAATGGGTTGGATTCGATTTTATGTTCTATATCGAATGGCGGGGATTCAATCTTCATTTCGCCCTTTTTCCTGGCGTTGATCGAATTATTGTCGTTCGATGCTGCAAGCAATGTCGAATGGTTCGATTCGATATTCATTTTGATGGGCCTAGTGGGCCTTTCTTCATTCTATGTAAAGGGGAAAGGGGTGTGAAGAGCTCATTCTTCCTTTCGCAGAGTTCAGGCTTATAAGTTATAAGTGAGTAACATCGAACGGGCACGGTTTGACCCTCCCAACATCGAATGTGATTGATTCAATATTTGGTGTATGAAATGAAGATCATTCGATCTAATGCCTTAGAAAAGAATTTGTATTTTTGTTGAAAATGTAATTTCTTGCTTCTAACTTCGTTTTCTCTTTTTCTTTCTGGCAATTTTCTTTGCAATCGATTGGAGATTTTGCAACTATAATCAAGGTAGTTGATTATTTGTTCAATTTTGCGTCTCATTATTTGCTTAGTAAATGGTGCTTTAACATATCGCGTAGTTATTGTAAGCATCGAGAGTGACGTATAAGCGTAGTCAGCTTTGTTTTTATTTTTCATTTTATTTTAGTTTGTGTAGATCGAGATGGTGTGCTCTAAATCTACGTTAGGGAGTGAGTCTAGTAGCGGCTCAAGCTCCGGTTCTGCCAACTCCGCAGTGGGTCTTGCATGTGCTCCCGCGGGTTCGAATTTACCCCGAGGAGATGATAATAAGGTAGTTCACATCGATTCTGTCGATTCAACTCATTTTGATGAGAATGATGATCAACCGTCCTCGCAAGCTGGGAGAGACGATTTTCCGTCTTTTTCAATTGAGGATAATCATGCTGCCAGTGAAGCAGGTGAAGAAAATGAAGTCATCAATAGGGAGATTGATGATTATGTGGATGTCCCGGGGATGGCGTACAATGCTTATGCGTCATGGCTGCAGCACAATCGCTATTTCTTGCGCGAAATGTAGAATATAGAGAATAATTAAAAGATAGTTATCCCCAGTCTGGACGAGCGCATAGATACTGCTCCCCTGGTCGTCTCACCGTGTTTGTGGGTCAGCTGGGTAACGGGTTACGGTTTCACATACCAGTCGAACTTAAACGCATTTTTAGGTCTATCAGGCCTGTACCGAGCCAGCTGACAACCAATTCGTTTGGGCATATAGTTGGTTTTATTACCGTGATGAAAGGCTTAGGCCATGCATGCAGTCCCACTGAGTTTTGGGTGCTTTTCGAGGTTTGCAAGAGGGAGGTAGGCTTTTAACATGTTAAAGCACTGAGATATCATAAGGTTCTGAGTGGCGAGGCCTCTAGTTATTGGAAGGATTGGAAAAGGTGATACTTCTACATCGAGGAAATCTATGAGTATGAGTTCGCTATGTATCATCATGACTAGGTAGACGTGGCGAAAGTTGTGATTCCTCGTGGTGTTGGTCCTCTATTTTAGGATTTTAATTTTGTCGTGAATTTAGTTCGTGACACCAGTTTAACCTTAAAAAACTTGTAGAAAATCGTGTGTTTTCTATAGCCGGGCTGTCTCCAGTTCGGTATAATGGAAGATTTTTGCTCGGTATAGATTATGTGTCTTTAGTTGATGATGTTGTCCTACTTTCAATTTTATGACATTATTAACATTCGTATTATTCGTCTCACGTGAATTCATTATGAACCGTTCCTCCCGAATGAGTCAAGTTTTGACCGTGGAGAACGAAGGTTCTCAAACTACTGCCACTATTCCAGTGCCACCCTCTAGGAAGAGGAAGAACAAGGGTAAGAAGACCACATGGGAGGCTTTCACAACCACCTGGGCCGACGCATCGCTCGATCCTTTTGAGGATATGATGGGCAAGGGTCGTGCAAATACTCCTCCCCACGTAGAATTTAGTCATTCGGGAGGTTTTGATGGCGTTGATGTGGATCAGAGCGAGAATGCCGAGCATGATGAGGTTGCAGTGCGTGCAAAACAAAGAAAGGTTCCCCAGACCCGTTCTCAAACTGGGGGTGCTATCCCCCTGTGCTGTGCACGGCTGGTCCAGCACCTGTTGTTGGGTCGGCTCCCGTTGACGGGGCAAGTGTTAGGGTTGAGCTCACGGTCCGCAAGCCTGCGTAGCGGATTACGAGCTTTTCGAGGAGGACGCGATTAATGCTTTGAAAATACTTCTCCTAAATCTTGCAGTCCCTCCGCGGCTTCCGCCGAGAAGAGAAAGATGGTGGAGGGGAACGAACTCCACATGGTCTGCATGGTAATGCTATATTCTTCAGATATAATATCTTATCTATGATTCGTTATTGAACCATTTTTATGTCTTTCTTTCATACTAGAGGGGTTGTTGATACCACGATCGAGGGGTTAACTCTGGCTCACGAGGAGAGGCTGAACGGGCATGAGCGGCATTGGAAGAGAAAGACAAGGCTATGCAGCAGATTAGGGGTTACGCCGCGCGATCTGCCAAGGACAGGGACGCGGTGAAGCTCGCAGGGGAGACCGTTGATCGGCTCGAGCTGCAGGTCTCCAACCTTTCGTCCGGTAAGGCTGTACTGGAGAAGCGGGTTGTCGAGCTTGAGAAGGAGCTTGCCGCCGAGAAGGAGAAGAGCGCACAAGCTGAGGAGGTCAGATATGCCCGAGGTCTCAGTCAGGTAATGTCTTTTATATGAACTTTTAATATATACTTTCTATTATTCCTTGTTAATCTGGTTTTATTGCTTGACTAGGTTCCCACTGCTCAACAAAGGGTGGAAATTGCCGAGGAGTTTCTCTGGAGCAACACCTTTCGAGAAATCAGCGCTCGACGAAGGGCTTGGGATGCAAAGAAAGCCCAAGTGCTTACTGTTCAGAAGATCCACAACACTCGCTATCTTCGCGGTAGTTTTAACCCGCATTGGTTGGACCTGTCATTGGGACCTAACAGAGAGACACTTTCGTCAGTCTAGGATGATCAACCTGCCGTTGTGGACGAATTCGTGCCTCTGCTTGCAAGCGAGAGCATTGTCTTCCGGGTAATGTCTCTGCCACCTCCAATGCCTTCCACTTATCCCTCTTTTGAGGATGAAGATGACGTCTTAATTTTCTGTTTTTATGAACAATGTTTTAATTTCGTTTGGAGCTGCATAGCCCGTTTATTTCGAACAATTTGATTACTTGAACTCCTCTCGTACTTTTCTCGTTTAATCTTGCGATACTTTGTTTGCTTTCTTGGTTGCATTTCCTTTTGCCTTTTCTTTCAAATGCTATTTTCGCAATATACTTTTTGTTTTGACAATTCATATGCCATATTACATTTGCGGAGAATCGTATGTTTTTCGTTCATACCCACCGCATTGATCGGATGTTATGTTTTCCCAATCATTTGTTGGATATCCCACAGACTATTGTCTTTCTAGACAGAGTACCCGTCGTTTCTTTGTTTGGTGGTTTTACGGCTATCACTTTTCATTTCAGACAAAGTGTCCGCCCAATGTATCTTTTTTTCAGGGATTTACGATTTACACTTGTCATTTTAGACAGAGTGTCCGTCCCTTGCCTTTGTCTTTAGGGATCTGCAATTAGCACTTGCCATTTTAGAGAGAGTGTCCGTCCCTTGTCTTCATCTTTAGGGATTTGCGGTTAGCACTTGTTGTTTTAGACAGAGTGTCCGTCCCGTGTCTTTGTCTTTAGGGATTTGCGATTAGCACTTGTCATTTTAGACAGAGTGTCCATCCCGTGCCTTCGTCTCGAACCTCCTTGGGTCCTGCACTTTATCAGTGTCATGTATTTTACTGCTCTTATTAATACAATAACACAACAAATTGAATCAAAAGTGTCTCGCTTAGAGATGTAATCATGTTAAAAAAATAGGTCAGAGCTTGACTTTAAAGCTCAGTCTTCTATGTTTCCCGAGGGTGTCCTCGGTACTCAAGTCTTTGGTGTTCCTATTTTAGGTTAGTACATATCTGCCCTTCATACCCATCAAGGTAGAGGGGACGGATAAAAGTTGTTCCAAAGGTGCGGAAAACTAAAGACTTGCAAAAATTGAGAAAAGAGCGGTCAATCAATCTGCTCTATCTAAATGGGTCTCATAGCTTCCATTGCTTCTTGCTCCTCTTGTGGCCGCAATCGGGGCGACGCTACATATCATTGCCAACTATCTATGTGATCCACTATGACTTCACCTGTTCCTACAAGAATTGGAAACTTTACCATTTGATGATAGGTTGAGGGTAGTGCCTGGAATGCGTTCAGCGCTAGCCTACCCAAAATTGCGTTGTATGGGAAATGCATGTCAATCACGGCATAATCCACCAACAATGTTCTTCTTCGGGGCACGGTCCCCAATGAAGTTGGGAGTGAAACCATTCCACGGGGCACTATTTCTGGGCCTCCAAAACCATGAAGCGAGGTTCTGACCGGTTCTAATCTCTCGTTGCCCAACCCCCTTTTCTCCCATGTTGACTTCATCAGTACATTCACAGAGCTCCCATCCACCAATACTTTCATCACGCCAAAATTTGCTATGTCTACTGTTATCACTAACGGAGAATTCAAGTTTCTTGTCTGAATGGCTTGGGCGCTCAGCTTACGCATATCTATTGTCGAGAAAGTTACTTCTTCCTGCGACATCTCCTCAATTCTCAGAAGATCAACAAAGCCGACAAAATGTCTGACTCGACGAGCCTGGTGATCTTTTTTCTGCCATTCGCGAAATCTGCCCCGACTAGCCCTCCTGAGATCATATTGATGATTCCTCTTTTGACGTTGCTGTCTGCAATTTGTGGATAATCCAGCACATGCGGATTTATCCTTTCTGGGCAAGCGAGATTTGTCCCTGTCACCGTTGTCCTCCTATTCCTTCATTTTCCTGACACCCAATGAGTTTGCCATCCTTGATTAATCGATCGATCTCGTCCTTTAAATCTTCATGGTCATTTTATTTGTGGTATTTACAGTAATGGGTCAATAGCCTTGTTGCCTTGGAGTCCCTCATCTGCATTGGCTCCTTCAACTAACCTTTCCTCTTTGTCGTGCCGAATAATGTCGTGATGCTAGCATTCAGAGGCCTGTATCGTCTTGGCGATGTATCCCTATAGCTGTTATTCCTGATCCTGCTGCGGTTCTGGTCTTCTCTCACTCTCTCCTTCTCTCTTGGGGGTGCAACAACAACTGCCTTGGTGGCCATCATCTCTTCGCGATGCACCACTTGTTGAGCAATTTTGTTTATTTCTTCAATGCTTTTGGGTTGCAACCTGAGAAAATCCTCGCTGAAGGTCACATTGTTAGTTGCATGGAAGATTATTCTCATGATCATCTCTCCCTTGGGGCAGTCTATCCTTAGCAATTTCGCGTTGAAGCGACTCATGAAATCCTTCAAAGTTTCTTTTGGGTCTTGCTTGATGGAGTATAAATGGGAGTGGTACAACACCAATCTTGATTGACTCGAGAATTGATCTTCGAACATCTTTCTCAGTTGCTTGTAGGTTTTAATCGATCACGGAGCAATTCGGGTAAACCAATCCAGTGCTACCACGACCAAGGTAGTGGCAAATATTCTGGCATGTATGTTCCCCTTGAACCCGTACAGAGTTAGCGTTGTGTCTAGTCGGAATAGATGATCGTGGGGATCTGTCTTACCGTCATAAGGTTTTAGATAAGATATTTTCTCCCCATGCCCCAGGATTTCTGCCTCTATCTCCTCACAAAAAGGAGTGCTATGGAGAGCACTTCCCAATCGCTCCATTCTTCCTTATAATACTACTCTTTCTCTCTCGAGCCTTTCTAACTTCCTTGATACTTCAGCTTGTTCCCTTCTAGAGTCATTTCCTCGACTTTCCCCATGTATTCTCTCGTCGTTATCCTCTTGCCTTCTTGGTTCGTCGTGTCGGCTTTCCTCTCTTCTCCTTGTGTCGTGGCTTCTCTTTAATTTCACCTCCACCGAGTTAGGCCTCCCCCACGATCGTCCGCATGGTCGTTCTCCTTGTTTCCCCCATCTGGGCCTTTGGCCACATATACCTGTTCTCGCAGGGCCTCAGCACGACTCGCAGGTGGCAGCGTTTGAATTGGTGGTGCGATGGGCAGTACTGCAGCCACCGCAAAACAGACTATTGCCATAATTTTGTCTCTCAGATTACTTGGAAGCAAAGTTGTCGTAGTTGTTGCCCTTTTCGCGCCTGCGTATGGCGCAGGTCGGTCCTCTCATAGTGGTCCAGGCATCTCCCGCCTCGCGGGTGTTGGTAGCCCAAGGGGTAATGTTGTTGGTCCCTCAGCTACTGGTATAATCTGACTCAGCGTTGCTCGTTCAACTTCAACATTGTTGCTTTTCACTACCCTACTTCGCGATCTGGTAACTCTAGATGTCATGCCTAACAAACTGGGGAATGTGGTGTTCCCACAGACGGCGCCAATATTTTGGTCTTATTTCGTCCCGGTTATCAAACACGCTTAATTGTTACAATAGGCCGTTATATGCCAAAATAATGCTAATAAAAAAAGAATCGGACTAGCTAGGGAGTATAGAATTATATCAAATTACAGAGATTCGATCTAGGGAGTATCGAATCGGGTTAGGTCGACACAGGGGATGCCGAGTTGTCCAATATTGAATCGGGATTCTTCGATATAGGAATGAGATGTGTATCGAATTGTGGTGTTTCGATGTAGGATTGATTGAAGTTGTTCAGTATCGAGTTCGATTGCTTCGATCGAACGCTGAGCATCGTATACATGAGCTTCGATCGAACACTGAGTATCGAATATATGAGCCTCGATCGAATGGTGAGTATCAAATCCAAGAGCTTCGATGTTGAGTAGGAGAGAGCTGGTCTTGAATTGTCTTGAGAATATCAGAGGACGAGGTATTTTTAGACCCCGTCATGCGGGTCCCAGTGGTAGTTGGGGAATGAGTATCGAATCGGGATGATTCGATCTATCTCTTAGATCGAATCATGCGCATTCGATACTCATTCAATATCGAATTCCTCATGTTCGATGTACAATTTAATGGGCCTTTCTTCGTGGGCCGGCCCAATATATATTGAGCCTTTCCTAAAATACCCCATCAGAAGTGTTGTAGCTATAGAGTCGATTTGTTTCTTGTTTATAGCTAAAACACAAAGTTTCCCAAGTATTTTCTAGTTTAGGCTAGATGTAAGAGTTGGTTCTTTTAATTGCTTGGTTGTGTTTAGTAATCACAAATCTCTTGTGATTACCTTGTTTTGTTATTTATTTAACTTTTACTTAAGGCACGACATATTATTAATCAATAATAATATACCAAAAGTTAATCAGTCTCGTTTTTTTTTCTTCTTCTTTTGCTGCACACTGGTGTTTCGTACTCGATGTGATTACCACACTAACAATTTGTCTAGAAAACTATACCGAATACCGATCGAACAATTTCATTATATATTTTTTTCAATTAGTTCACTACCTAAGATTGTTGATCGAGCAAATTGTATTTGTTTTTTGGACGGGAGCGAGCAAATTGGTTTGTCCTGAGATTGGTTATAGTCAGTTGCATATTAAAATCACAACTTGAATAGTATTTGATAATATATATGGTTAAAAGCGAAAGACGAAATTGATTGGACATGTCAAACACACATATGCCTCGATTTTATTGACTTTTCAGGTCAGAACTTACAATGTATTTTCAGGTCAGAACTTACAATGTATAACAAATTGTATTAGACTGTGAAAATATTAATAGATAAGATATTTGTATTTGTTTTTACCCAAAATTGTATTCGAAAGGAATAATATATGTGGCTCCATAAATAAGAGAGAGCACAGCATATCTTTTCAAAAGAATCTCATCTCATTATTTAAAAGTATGTCATTGAGACATTGACTCGTGCCATTTGCCATTCGACGTACTGAAAAGGCAAATGAGTTTTTTTTTTTTTGATAGAAAAAGGAAAATGAGTTGGCTTGATTATTAAAAAAAGAATAAAATCCAAAGAATAAATTAAATACCATCACACCACTATGATTTTGCTATGACTGCACAACTGCGCAATTTTATTAATATATAAATAAAATATAAAAATCAAAAGAAATAGTTTACTAAACATACAACACCTGTAGCTTTACAGTTCCTCCCAAAACCCTCAATACACTCCGCCGCCGCCGCCGCCGCCGCCATGAGCCTCTCCGCATCACTCAGGCTCGATTCCGCCGCCATATCATCAGCAAAGTCTCCCGTATACAATGGAACCAACTACGCGAAGCTCGGAGGGGCCCACACGCACCTCTCTTTTCCGATTAATGTCAGTAGTTCAAAGAAGGCTGCCCTAGTTGTTTGCTCCGCAGCAAAGAGTGGTGGCGCTGTGGTTGTCGATGAAGGCGTCAATGAGTCGAGGTTGAGTCGAATTGAGTCGCTGAGCCAAGTCTCCGGCGTGTTGGGGTGCCAGTGGGGTGACGAAGGGAAAGGTAAGCTCGTGGATATTCTGGCCAAGCACTTCGACATCGTCGCCAGGTGTCAGGTACTTTCTTAATTCCCGTATATTGAGATTGTATTGCAGAATGTATTTGAATTTGTTTGATTTGATATTTCCTTTCAAGTTGGCCGATTTTCCGAGGAGGATGTGGTAGCGGTGTTGCAGGGCGTAATTATGCGTATTTGTTTCAGTTTAATATGCTTCAGCGAACCAAAACATACGCTGTATTTTTTGTGATTAGTGATTCCTTTTCGTTTTGTCATACTGATATTGCATAGCGTAATTATTGTTTACTGATGTTGTTCATTGTATCGACCAAGAAATAAGTTTTATTTGATGCTTCAGTGAAGTGAGAGGCAGTAGGTGGTTATCATTCACTTTGATGCACTATTAATTAGTTGACAAGGTTTAGTCCAGGTTCGTGCTTCGAGTAACGTAGTTAGCTTTCTTCGTTGTTTCACTACTGAAGAGATTGTTTATTTAAAAGAATAGTGAAAAACCTATATGATTAATTTAGGGGATTCCCTAGTTTTGTTATGCTGAGATAATTACAGTGGTTGCATGACTTCAAATGATGATTCTTTTTTCATTGTCCTCGGATGGTTTTTTGTATTCTCAGGGTGGAGCTAATGCTGGGCACACTATCTACAATTCAGAAGGCAAAAAGTTTGCCCTTCACCTTGTCCCCTCTGGAATTCTCAATGAGGATACCATGTGTGTTATTGGTAATGGTGTTGTGGTTCATCTACCGGGATTTTTTAAAGAAGTTGATGGTCTTGAGTCCAATGGCGTATCTTGCAAGGGAAGGATCTTGGTATCTGATCGTGCTCACTTGCTATTTGATTTCCATCAAGATGTGGATGGACTGAGGGAAGCAGAGCTTGCTAAATCCTTCATTGGGACTACAAGGAGAGGAATTGGTCCTTGTTATTCCAGCAAGGTTATCCGAAATGGCATAAGAGTAGGTGACTTGAGGCATATGGATACTTTTCCCCAAAAGCTTGATGTTTTGTTAGCTGATGCTGCTTCAAGATTCCAAGGTTTTAAATATGGCCCTGACATGCTTAGGGAGGAAGTTGAGAAATATAAGAGATTTGCCGAGAGGTTGGAGCCCTACATTACAGATACCGTGCATTTCATGAATGGCGCCATATCTCAAAACAGAAAAATTTTGGTTGAAGGAGGCCAGGCAACCATGTTAGATATTGACTTTGGGACCTACCCTTTTGTGACTTCCTCTAGTCCTTCCGCGGGAGGAATCTGTACGGGTCTTGGAATTGCTCCTAGAGCTGTTGGTGATCTTGTTGGTGTGGTGAGTAGTGTAAAACATTTCTTTCATCTCTAGTAATTGCATTGATTGTTTTTGTGGTTTATTTTTGCATTTTTTGTAAAAAAAATAAAATTACTATCCTTTGGTTGTTAATTCAAATTGTGTCTCATTTGATTCATACGCCTACTCCAGTGACACCTTGAAAAGTGTCTCTTTTTGACAATTTTGTCATTAATTTTGGATTTTATAATTCTTAATTTCCAATTATGCAGGTCAAAGCATATACCACTCGAGTTGGTTCAGGTCCATTCCCAACTGAACTCTTGGATAAAGTTGGTGATCTTCTTAGGTTTGCCGGACAAGAGTTTGGCACCACCACTGGTCGCCCTCGTCGTTGTGGCTGGCTCGATCTAGTTGCATTGAAGTTTTGCTGTCAGATAAATGGATTCTCATCTCTCAACCTCACCAAACTTGATGTTCTGTCAGATCTACCTGAAATTCAATTAGGTATCTCATACAAGACAACTGATGGCACCCCAATTCAATCATTCCCTTCAGACCTTCGTGTTCTCGAGCAAATCAAGGCAAGCTGATGTCACTCTTCCCTTTTACTTTCATTGCCCCAATTTAACTTTTTTGCTTTTTACGTTGGTGGAAGTCTTATATTGTATATGAGTGACATTCTAAGTTTCCATGTTACTTTTACCTTTGTGGAAATGCATTCTTGTTTACAAATTATATTCTATCCCCATGTGATATGGTTTCCGAGGTACCATTTAACAAATTTTGAATTTATTTAGGTTGAATATGAAGCTATGCCAGGGTGGCAGTGTGACATTTCTTCCATAAGAGAGTACTCCAAGTTGCCCAAGGCCGCTCGTAACTACGTTGAAAGAATAGAGGAGTTGATGGGTGTACCCATTCACTACATTGGTGTTGGACCAGGACGTGATGCCCTGATATACAAATAAGCTTTTTTTGAGTTGATTTCACAGTCGTGATGGTGATGTTACTATTTCTCATGCCACAAGATTGTTTGCCCTTCGCTGGGGAATGATTTAGAAGATTAATTTGGGAATCTAATTTTGTGACGTGCAATTGTTGTAGCAAGTATGTGTAATTGTAGTGGAAACTGAATTTGGTTGTCCTTCCTCCTTAGCTCTTTAGTTTGAGTCTTGAGAATACTTAGCCTCATAAGAAATCTTTGCAAGATAGCATTGATGCAGCCTGCATCAAAAATTTCACTGCAAGTAGTCACAAGTTTACCAACTTGCTACGATGTTTTTTTATGCTCATTAGTTTTGCTGAATTCCTAACTTAAGTAGCATTAAACTATTTCTTGCTTTGTTGCATCCTTATTTAATTAGCTGATTTGAGAGGAGAATGGTATTTTGGATTCTGGTACTCTTACGACTTTATTCCTGACTGATGAACACAGGGTGGAATTATACTGATAAAAATGGGGAGTACAAAATTATTGCTTAAAATTTAAAGTTTTAAGTTGCGAGTGGGGGAGGCGGCTGCCTGGAAATTTAAAATAATTCCACGTGTATCACTTTTTTATTTTATTTTTATTTTACAAGTCATAAAGTTTAAGATCACTAGTACACGTTTTTCTTTAAACTGTCCAAATTTATTAGATTAATGTAGTAATGTTAGTGCTTTGATTTTTATTTTTGTAATGTAGCTGTTAATATATGGTGTAAACAAAATCGTAAAATTTAACTTCAAACTTAAAAACATTATTTCTTTCTTGAGGCATAGAATGTGCAATTATTGTTTCTAAAGAATTCATGTCTAGCCGACTTTTTTTTTTAATGAGTGTAGCCGACTTAATTAACAGATATATTTGGCATGAGATCACGTTAAGTGATATGACTACATCGAGGTGAATTATACGTAACTTGTTATGGGTCTAGTTATTATTATTATTATTATTATTATTATTATTATTATTATTATTATTATTATTATTATTAGATTTGTCTTACCATGCGTATAGCAGTTAGTAGGATTTGAATTATTGGCAGTTAGATTGTCAGTGGGAAGTTATTTTGAATTCAGTTTGTGTACTATAAGTAAGGCAGCAAACCGTGAATGAAGATTAAGAAGAAAATAAAAGTTAATTTTGTGTTATCTCTTTCTTAATCCTCTTTTCTAAGGAGATTTAGTCCTTTCTCGAATTAGGACCTAACATTTGGTGCTTTCATCATTGATGAACTCGCAAATGCCTCACCGATCAAATCAATCACACGCCTCATCGGGCACTCTGTTAATGACAGAAACGCTCCGCCAAATTCAGAATGACGTGGCAGAATTTCGACTTCAACATCGCCATTTTATTGAAGAATTTCAGACTTTTCAATCTGAAATGACGATGTTGGCTGGAGGCGACGCACATTTTGCTTGTCACGCCACACACTCAACTTTACACCAGTTGAGAATGACGTCTGCTCCACCACCTTCGCCAACGACATCCTCTAAACTTCCTACTGCTTTTATCGACAAAATCAAAACAATAACAACCCCAATTCACACTTCCATCCTTTACCCCACGGAGAAAATTAAAAAGAAAATGCAATCTCAAAACCTTCAAAGAGATGCCATTTCACACACAAGTCATATTGCCGCACGCCCGACCGTTCTGTTTAACATTATTTTCACCCTTTTATGTTCTTGGCAACTAAAACCACGTAGCTTCCCTAAAGACAGAGGCAAACACCATGTTTTCTTTCTTTATCAGATTGCCCAAATTCTAAAAGCACCAAGTTGGATTTCGGTGGTTCATGAATACCTACTTTATACCAACAATATCTTGCACAAAAGGGCAGCGGAAGAATTCGAGCACGTGATTCCGGTTCCTTGCCGCGGCTGGACAGTCTTCCAGATCGTATTGTTACGATTACGACGAGAAGGAACGACGACGACAATTGCTTTGTATGATGAAGTAGTTGATTTCTCTTCTTCTTTTCATCACGATATGGAGCCTAAAGACATAGGACAACAATTGGATGGACTGAAATCCTGCTACCAAAGTTTTGTTTGCCGTCCGTCACCGTGGAAGAAATACGAGTTTCCCGACCACAACATAATTCCCTACTTTTTGGTTAACAACCAACTTCTTCCTCGAACTTCTTCCTCAACTCATGTCAGTTGTGTTCTGCATGCTCTGACCATGTTTCACGCCTACTACCAGATCGGATTTTCAGAGAGTCCCAAGCCTTGAGGACAAGGCTCGTGTGAGGGGTGGGGTATTGTTATGGGTCTAGTTATTATTATTATTATTATTATTATTATTATTATTATTATTATTATTATTAGATTTGTCTTACCATGCGTATAGCAGTTAGTAGGATTTGAATTATTGGCAGTTAGATTGTCAGTGGGAAGTTATTTTGAATTCAGTTTGTGTACTATATGTAAGGCAGCAAACCGTGAATGAAGATTAAGAAGAAAATAAAAGTTAATTTTGTGTTATCTCTTTCTTAATCCTCTTTTCTAAGGAGATTTAGTCCTTTCTCGAATTAGGACCTAACATAACTTTTAAGATCAAAATTATAATCAAACGTATATTAAAAAGTTAAAGTTTGAAAACTCAACACATTTCATGTTGTGGTTTAACTTAAATTTTATGGTTGGTGTTGAAAATAATAATAAAAAAAAACTAAATGTACCAATGTGGTTAATATTACTTCCTCACAAAAGTGTCTCCATAAATTACAAGTGCCATTATATTCTTCAAAAAAATATTTATTTAAGGAAGTTCTCGTTCATATTCGTATTCAATACAAAAGCTTATCTTCGTTTTGAAAAACAACGTGAGACAATTCGGTGTGTAGATAGATAGTACACTGAAATGAATGATATGGATCATTTGTGTTGACTATTGATAGACTTTGATACCCTTTTGTGGCGGTGTTGCACGAGATAGCGAAGGACATTGGCTATTTGGATTTGCGGCTAACCTTGGCTATGGTAGCATTACAGTGGCAGAACTATGGGGATCACAACCTAACTGAATCTATTTAAAAAGGCTTCCAACATATTATTGTTGCTGGTGATTCCAAAGTTGCGGTTAATCTTCTCAAATCTACTGCACCGAAAACTCATCCTCATTAAAGTCTTATCAACGCCTGTCTTAACCTCATGGCTCCCTTCACACGCTGCGATATTCGTCACGAATACAGAGAAACAAATGTTGCCGCTAATAGGCTCACCAACTTAGTGCACTCTCTTCCTTATGCTATTCAAACATTCCACATACCCCTATCTGCCTTCTCTACTTTTGTTCTTTTTGATGTTATTGGCGGTACTAGTCTTTGGAACGTTGTCATTTGCCAATTAGTAGAGTTTTTATTTTTGGGTTTTTTTCCACCCTTCCGATGTATTAAAAAAAAAAAAAACACAAAACGCAAAATCCATCAAAGGGAAGCACAAGTCGCATTTGGAGAAAGTTCACCTATAAAAAGAAGTTGAATTTAACGCTTTGGGGACTCTCTCAACTTCCCAGTTTACACTTAAACACACACAGACACACACACAGACGAAGGGGGGAAATAGAGAAGTGTTGAGAGCAAAAGAAGGCAATGGAGAGGAAGAGCATGGCAAACAACAAATCATCAAATTCAAATTCAAATTCAAATTCAAATGAAAGTAGAATCACGCTCGAACAGTTCATCTCCAAGATGGCTCCTCTCATTGATATGGAGAAGGTACATTAAACCCAATTTACTTTCCAAATTAAATTATTTTTAGTTTCGCGATTAAAAATTAAATTTTATTTGTTATTTGACTGTGTTAGGAAGCTGAGATAGCTGTTTCAATGAGCTCCGGGGCGACGAGGAGTTTGGATTCTGCTCAAAAGAAGGGTTCCACTATTCTCAATTTGAAGTGTGCTGATGTTCAGGTAATTATTATTTATTTATTTTCATTTACCGATTTCTTTATATATGTGTTTGTTTTCTGCTATTGCCTAATTAGTTGCATTCATTTTTTTTTTGTTAATAGACAGGGTTGATGGGAAAATCTCTTCTCGAGTTCCAGTCTAATAAAGGAGACGTGCTTCCGCCTCACAGGGTCAAAACTATAAACTCTTTTGTTGTATGTATACTTTGCGCCGGCATTTTCTTCTCTTGAAATCTCACATATTTGATGCCTTTCCAGTTTGGGAATCACGATGTTGTGGTTTTGAAACCAAACAAGGCTGATTTGGGCTCTCCGCCTCTTGGTCAAGGCGTTGTTTACCGTATAAAGGTACTACTTTGCCTTGGCTATTCACTATTGAACAATTGCCATTTCATTTTAGTACTTGTTGCTTTACAATCTCAATTTACATTATTAACATTGGGCAGGACTCCTCTATCACTGTTGTTTTTGATGACATCCCTGAAGATGGTCTGAATACCCCCCTACGCCTCGAGAAGGTCGCAAATGAGGTATTATCCGTTTCATCATTCATGTTTCTGTAAAAAATGTTAGGATACTGCATGCTTTTTGCTTCTCATCAGAAAGAAACAACAATTTTTGAGTGGTATTTAATGGTTCTGTCAGGTTGTTGATACAGACTTCTTCTTTTACCAGACATGATGAATCTGTATGGCTATTAACACTGTAATATGATCAGAATAAATATGTTTAACTCAGAGTGCTTTTCCAGAAACTACAAAGTGAATAGTCAATCTCTATTGGCCATCTCCATAAAACTGGGTAGCTTCTGCACCCTGTTAAAAGTACCCACAAGTTCAGTCTTTTGTCTTGCAATCAGTCCTCAATTATAATTGTGAAGACGCGACTCTTGGACCTTCAATGTTCTAAAAATAATCATAGGCTAACCAATATCTACATTCTGCAATGATTTGGAGGGTCTTGATCTTTTCAAATATGATGATGCCTTGTGATAATTAGACGTGTGTAAGCTCAAACTTTCTGGAGTTAACTGAAGGAGGGTGCTCAGTTTCCTTCAACTAGAACCTTGTAAATTTCGTTGTATTTCGCAAAATGAATTTTATTGCTACAAAATAGCCTTATAATTTTTATTGGTTGCAAGGTGACATATAGACGGATGAAGGACACATTGATTCAACTAAGTAAAGGTGTACAGAAGGGTCCTGCTTCTGATCTGGTTCCCGTCTTATTTGGGGAAAGACCACCTACAGAGTCTAAGAAGGATATCAAATTCACCCCCATTAATTCCAGTCTCGATCATTCCCAGGTCTTTCTACACGTCCTCCATGTTATGCTTTTAGAACTCTGTTCTTAATCTGCACATTTCACCATTCATTTGAAGTGTATATTCACTTACACAACAGAGATCATTCGTCTTAAATCTTGCATATGAGTATCATTCAGTATTACACACCCCTTCTGTTTCATTTAGTAATTTTGATGTAAAGTGGAAAAACTCAAAAACCCATCATTACTATTTCTCATTTTCTTTTGACACAACTATAGTTTTCTTCCAGTTTCGGTTCTCATTCCTTTTCATTTTTAACAGTTCAGGGATGGGACTGTGTTCTTGTGAGTCAAAAAAGTGATGTTAATATCGAAGCTGTCTCATTTACCCAAGTCTTCATCTCTATTTTCCACTATAAAATGAGTATTTGTCAAAATTGTTGACGGAGAGTGCACTTCCTGGCTCATGTTTGGCTAGTATTCGATTAATAATTACATTAGTACCTGCTATTTAGATTATCTGCTCCAATACAAACTTTATATACTTCTCTGGATACATGTTTTTGCTGAGCACAGGCACATCGCATAATGTACTAAATTCAGTTTTTCTTATATCCAAGAAAGATGCTATTTCAAAGGCTTTATCATCCAAGGACCTCTTTTTGCTGCATGGACCTCCTGGAACTGGGAAGACCACTACCGTGGTTGAAATTATCTTACAAGAAGTAAAGCGTGGATCAAAAATTCTTGCTTGTGCCGCCTCAAATATTGCCGTTGATAACATTGTGGAGAGACTTGTTCCTCATAGGTACGTAAATATTCAAACAATGTGTTTATCTTCCAGTTGAAACCTTGTTAAGCTCTGGTATAATATGTGCAAATGGTGAACTTTGCTAGGGTCAACTCCATAGCAGTCTTCTGCTTTTTCGGTCTTATTTAGGTTATGTGAATTACATTATTTTCCAAAACTAAAACAAGCTATACAGGTACTTTGTGCGATTTCCATTGAGAACTATGCCACTTCTTCAACTATAAGAACTCCTTTTTACATGATAAGATGCTGCAATTTTTCATATTTTGATTTCATTCAGTTCTGTTATCATGTATGGTAACTACAGCTGTTTTTAACTCTTAAAGGGGACTGCTCTTCTTGTCTGAATATTAGAGTTGAAATCATTACGCCCCTAACTTAAACCTTCTCCTGGGAGAAAACCACTCCCTTTTTGTTTCATCCTTTCATTTAGACATTAGTTTGCTATATATTCTTTTCAGCATCGTTTTGGAATGGAATTCATGGACATGGTCTCTATTTTCATGGGTTACATTTGATGATGTCTCCAATCACTCTTATTTACGACATAATTGGAAATATACCAAACTCACTTTCACTTTCCGCTCGCGCCAGAGTAAAGTTGGTAAGATTGGGACATCCTGCTCGCTTACTTCCTCAAGTGTTGGAGAGTGCTCTTGATGCACAGGTACATCCACAGTCCAACTGTCAAATTCGGATTTTTGGAATATCTGTTTTTTTTACTCCTGCATGGCTTAGCTATATGCTTATATTCTAGAAATGTATTGGTAATTTATCTGGTTAATACTTAATTGGCTTATTTTTTTTTTTTTTCGATTTCCTTAGTCCAAGCCATGACATTGAGGTTTTAATCATAAAAATAATCTAATTAGTTGATTATTTGTATTTATCTATTTTTACCTCTAGTGTTCCTCTCCTCCTCGCGAGCTGTCAAACTGCAGTCAGTTCTCAGTTGTATTTTTTTTCCAAATATCATACACAAGGCCTTCTTCCTTTTTATATTAACGTTGCAATCAATTTGTTTATATTGGAATCTGGTTATGATTTGAGGGTTGCCAAGTCCTTGAATATGCCGTTCTTACCAACTACACTCAATTTGCATGAGTAACCATCATTAATTCATGACTCACCTTTGTAACTTAGAATTTGCCGTATTGAAGAGTGTTCCAATATATGGTTTTCGTGTTTTCCTGCAGGTCCTGCGTGGGGATAATAGTGGCCTTGCAAATGACATCCGCAAAGAAATGAAGGTACCTGAAATTGTTTGTGTCCTGTTGATGTTTTTTGCAATTGTTTCTAACTGTTTGGTTATTTTTTGGCCAATTAAGACCTGATTCTTGTAGTTTAAGACGAAGTGGCTTTTATTCAAAATGATTCAAGATGAAACGTTTCAGGCAGTAAAATGTCTGATCTACAAGCCTCTGATACATGATTTTTATATTCATATATGCGTGTACATAGATTGATATTTTATTTTTTTAATCAATTTTTTTTTTGGTGCTGTGCCACCTGATTCCTTTTACTTGTCATCCAACACGAATTTTGTTGGATTATAATCTTGCAAGGTGATTTTTGCTTGGAATAGTATTTGATAACACCAGTTGCACCATAACAATGGCTATTATTAATATGGCAGCCTTGTGGTCAGCCAAAATCTTATTGTTGGTGTGATTAACACAGAAGCTCATCAGGAACTAATTGAAAATAGAAGAAGGAAAAAAGTGCATTATGAATGAGCTGAAAACTTCGTCTGATGTTCGTTAACAGTATAACTTTTTATCCAGAGATATTATTGTTAGACAGGCTATTCTCTTAGGTATCAAATGTTTAAGAAATTTTAAGTTGGTGGTACCACTCTGATAGTAAGGTAGTTCAAGGCATCTTATATTACTTTGACTTGAAAAGTTAGACCGTACAATAATGTAGCAATTTGATGAGCACGCTATGCAATTTATGCAAAATGTAATATGAATGTCAACCCTGTATACACTGCCTATATGTTCATTAAAATCTTGAGGCTATGAATACTAAATCTACATTTTCAAGCCTTCAGGTTTGGCATGTTGTGGTTTTGTTCAAAGTTAGTGCTGATTTCTAATAAGACAAAACTGATGTTTGGTATAAGTTTGCCACTTCCGTAAGATTGTCATGATATTTCTCGAAGTTCATTTTTCAAGTTCGCCCTTCCTGATGAAGCAAGCCAAGTCACCTGTTCTAATGCATAGTTTTGTTCAAGAATTGCAAGTTAAGTAGTGTATCAAGCATTGTTGTACGGGAACAATACGCGGTGTAATGCTTATGAAGCAAGAAACTAATTCTGATCTCAGTCGTGGGTAATAACGTATCATAACAGTAATTCTGGATGTAAACTGGCTTAAGCAATCTTAAACAAATTTCTTTCATTCAGCTATATCCTCATTTGGCCATTTAAATGTATCAGCGACCTAATAAAGTAATGTTGGGAACTATCTTGTTTATATTGGTTAATGGATGGGAAGTGAAACATCTTTACGTTGTATAGTCAAGACTGTCTTTCCACTTTAATGTCCTGTATAGTGTGTTTGAGTTTGATGTATTCACCACACAAGAAGTCTGAACATCATAAAGCATAGCTTGTTATTCAACATACTCTGAATGAATTTGTGCAGGCTTTGAATAGTAAACTTTTAAAAGCCAAAGATAAAAGTACCAAGAGAGATATTAGAAAGGAGCTTAAGAGTCTCTCTAAAGAAGAGCGTAACAGGCAGCAGCTCGCGGTGACAGATGTGATGAAGAATTCTGATGTGGTACTAACAACCTTGACTGGCGCGTTATCTAAGATGTTGGACGGGTATTCTTTTGATTTGGTTATTATTGACGAGGCTGCCCAGGCGCTAGAAATAGCATGCTGGATAGCTCTTCTGAAGGTAATAATATTTTCACCTGCTTTAAACTTAGCGCATGCATACTACGGAGTGACATCATGTCTTTTGTTTGAATAGATTCAGGTGTTTGTTATTCCTCTTCTGGCTACTGGTAGATATAAGATAACAGAAGATTCATTCACGACAGTCATAGCATATCATTAGGAGCTATAATTTTGAAAAACAATTGACTTGTCGTTTGTATTAATTCCATGAGAAAAAGTGACTAGAAAACTTCGATAACATTTCCTTCTTTCTTTCATTGTTCTTATCCTTTTCATTTTATATGTATTAATGTGCTTATTATAAGATTATCCATTAATTTTTTTTTTTTGAAATTAACTCTGGATGGTACAAGGTTCTTTTGTAAAACATCACTTTAAAGTTAAAAGTTAGCCCAGACTGTTGCGAAGTTTAAATTCCAGACTGTTGTGATGTTTAAATCCCAGACTGTTGAAATTTAAATCTTTCCCCAAGCAACTGGCGACGAGCCAGTGTTAGAGAAAGGCCTTCCCAGCTTCCCAATATTGTCGTATTCAGCTCTTTTGTAGTGCAACTCCTTTTGTCCTGTCTTACATTTCTTTTCTTATATATAGTAACGTATTGTTTAGGGAATGGGATGAAAGAGGTACATTCATGTATTCGGAATTCCTATCAGTTATCAAGACATGGTTTAAGTTAAGGCTGCTCTAATATATCCAGTTTTATCTTAACAGGGAACAAGGTGTATACTAGCAGGGGATCATCTCCAGCTTCCTCCAACTATCCAAAGTGTCGAGGCTGAGAAGAAAGGACTAGGAAGAACCCTTTTTGAGCGCCTTGCTGACTTGTATGGAGATGATGTAACTG
Organism: Linaria vulgaris; assembly: GCA_948329865.1. Lineage (NCBI taxonomy): Eukaryota > Viridiplantae > Streptophyta > Magnoliopsida > Lamiales > Plantaginaceae > Linaria > Linaria vulgaris. The sequence continues at coordinate 71,323,718 of OX415251.1, forward strand.
CTATGCTCACTGTTCAGTACCGCATGCATGAACTTATCATGAATTGGTCTTCCGAAGAGCTATATCATGGAAAGGTGCTTGGATATTAGCTTCTTTTTTTTTTTTTTCCTCGTGTCATCTTTTACGGATATGAGTGGTACATTCTGGTACAGAAGCTCAAAGTTTTTGACTGCATCACTGAACTTATAATTTGGTATCGTAAGAAGAATATTCTAACATTGTCTCTCAAAATTAGGATCTTCTACCCACATTGGGTGATTGTAACTTTACATTTTGTTTGCTGCAGTGCTTAAGCCAAGTCTTCTTACTTGGTATTCAGCTGACTTTGGAAGTTATTAGGCCTTCGCGTTCAAGCTTTTAGATTCCATATATTATGTAACAAGAACTTTAGGAGAAATAATCTTGGGTCTTAAGGTTTGGAGTAGATAAGTTGAACCCACCTCAACATGCAAAATATGTAAAAAAACTCTCTGAAAATGTGCTTACACTGAAGCTTTTCTTAAACTATCATTATATTTTACTCTGGTCCTTCTCCTTCCTAGGCCGTGTCTTTTGACGAGATACTCTGAGAACATGCAAAAGGTTTTTCACTTCAAAAGCTTTTCGAGCTTCACATACAGTTGTAATATTAGGCATCTTTTTATGTCATTAACTGTATATTGTTTTTGTTGCTCTAAAATAACAGATTAAAGCCCATTCAAGTGTTGCAGCCCATACATTACACGAGCTTGATGATGTCAAGACGTCTTCTTCAACTGAGCCAACGCTTCTTTTGATTGACACTGCTGGGTACCTTACGCTCTTTTCACTAACTACCTGTTCTGCGATTTGTGACGTGTATATAGCCTTACTGCTAGAACACATGTGGCATCTTACTTCTGCATACCTCCTTTAGGATATCATAATAGTTATTAGTTTTGATTCCCTTTGCATTAACAACAAGCGTTGTCCCAGTTGTGATATGGAAGAGAAGAAGGATGAAGAAGATAGCACACTCAATGAGGGTGAAGCTGCAGTTGCTATAGCACATGCTAGGAGACTCATTGATGATGGTGTTCAAGCTGCCAATATAGGAATTATTGCACCTTATGCGGCACAGGTATATTTGAACGGTCGAAGTGGTGAAACTCCATGTGTCTGATTGAGGAACAAAGTGGAGGTATATTCATAGCATCTATTGAAACTGCCATTTCAGGTTGTGTTATTGAAGATGTTGAGAAGCAACGAAGGGAAGCTAAAAGATGTGGAAATATCTACAGTTGATGGTTTCCAAGGTCGTGAAAAGGAAGCGATTATCATTTCTATGGTCAGGTCCAACTCAAAGAAAGAGGTACTTGTTGTACTGCCTAATGATTGATTCAATAACTTTAAGTCAAATTGGACAAACTCTTCTAAAGAATCTTATACTGATGTTTTTGGTTTCAGGTTGGATTTCTAAGTGATCACAGGAGAATGAATGTTGCGGTGACACGAGCAAGGAGGCAATGCTGCATTATATGCGACACTGAAACTGTTACTGGTGATAAATTCTTGAAGCGTTTGATTGAGTACTTAGAGGAACACGGCGAATATTTGAGCGCATCAGAATATGGTGATGTGTAGTAGAAGAGAAACTATGAGTGCCATATGAAGATTTAGAAGCTTTGAAGCATCTTTGTTAGGATACTGATGATGCATGGACGAATATATTTTGTGACTAGCCATTTACTTGCAAACACATTGTAAAAGTGTGCAAATAGCATTGCTTTTTGTGTGATAGAAAACAGATTAGGATATCTCACCGAATATGTTTTCTGAAGGCTAGTTACATTTATTTGATATTCATATGACATACACTACTACTAGTCTTGGTTTTTCTTGTCAGTGAGATACTAGATAGTATATATAATAAGCCAACTTTAGCACAATTATTATAGATAAACACAAAAGTGCAGGCATTCAAATAAATACATGGACCAAAGTTTTGCCTTACAATAATATATATTTGGTCTGCTTAAAAAACTTTTTGCATGTCTCGACGAGAATGTAGTTGCAATAATAAACGTAGAAAGTAGTTTATATGTTTTGGTCGAAACAAAATGAAATCAATTTGGTGTTTTTCATGGAAACATATAATGATATTGGGTGGATCAAATTACAGAACTCACGCGATCTTAGAGATTTTCTCCACATATCACGGACCTGCCTATAATAACGCTGATCGAGATTTTGCCGGAATCCTCAATGGAACCGGAGACCCTCCCTCCGACACCACCGGATCGGCCCCCTGAATCAGAATTATCCGATGAAAGGGAATACATTGACACACCCATGGAGTTCTCCAAAGATCTGGGATCACTGAAGTGCGCCCGACGAGAACATGTCTTTCGGGCACCCGACGAGAACATGTCTTTCGGGCAGTGAGAAATAATGGAAAATCTACGCAAGAATTGATCTCTAATGGCGGCTCGAGTAAAATGTCATACGCGAACAAGGTGAAAATCCTGGACGTCCGCATTGATGAAAAAATGATGGGTGGACTACAAAGCAGAGCTAGGGTTTTTCCGCCAACGGGAAATAAAATTTTCAAAACTTTGGAGATCCCTACGGAATTGCAGCAATCACTAGATAGTCGCCGGAAAGATTCGATAATTATCAAAGTCATGGGACGTAGCTGGTACTACCCAAACCTTGTGAATCGTCTTAGCACGATGTGGAATCTTCATGGAGATGCCGAGTTGGTAGACCTCGGACACGGATGCTACTGCCTTAAGGGCATCACACAATCTCAACGGGAAAAGATCCTTACACAAGGACCACGACAAATCGCCGAAAGTTTTTTATCCGTTCGCAAATGGAAGCTGGAATTCAGAGCAAGCGAAGATAGATTTGATCAAATCATTACGTGGGTTCGAGTGTTGGAAATTCCAATTGAGATGATGCATGAGGCTATTATTATCCCCTTGGCGCAAGGAATAGGCGATTTAATTAAAGTCGACGGCAACATGTATAATGCAATGAGGGGGAAATTCGCACGCTTTTGTGTCCAAGTGGAAACGAACAAACCATTAGATAGAGGAATTTATATCGGGGAGAAACTCTATCAAATTCAATATGAAAATATAGAGGCCCTTTGCTATTGTTGCGGTTGAGTTGGTCATCTCGAAAATAAATGTAAAGAGAATGCCCTAGTGAACGACGAGACGCATCAAAGGGACACGTCGGAAAAATTGGAGATCACGAGGTCGGACCCGAACCACTGGCTGATAGAGAAGGCAAAATCCAATGAATTTGGCGACTGTATGCAAGTAGTAAGGAGGCAAAACGTGAATAGGAAAGAAGGAGGAAGAGTAACTCGTTACTATCCGAAAGAGGGAAAGATTAATATAGCTCCAATTCAATTCGAATCGACCAATGAGATATATTTTCTATGCTCATAGGAGTTTGTCTATGTTTTTGCTTTACCATGTAGCTCATATTAAAATTCTGAGCCGTACGAGTGGAGATAAGCTAATTAAGGGAAAGGAATCATACTGGAATCAGAATTCCTCTAATACAGGAAACTTACCTCCCAAGCCAAAGAACTTTCATAAGCCAACCCCAAGTGAAAAAAAAAACGCAGAAAGGGGAAAGTAGCAAAGTCGTGAACTCAAATCCATTCGCATTCTGGAATCACATGATTAAGAGGGCAACTTGAATGCATAATTCACCTTTAAGTCAATAACGACCTTGGGGGACAGAAGCAAAAATGAATCTGGAGGAAAACTTACAAATCGAATGGGTGAACGAGGCTATGGCGGGAATATTCCCATCCAGTTTTTGGGACAATTAGACTCGGACCGTGCACTTCAGCGGCCCTTCGAAGACATCACTAACAGAACCACACACGATAGTAGTGATGGAAATCGCCCCGACGGTATGGAATTTTGAAATCCGGACTTATGCGATCGAGAGAATAGAGTACCTTCAAAACTATTGGCAAGAATTCTGGCTAATCGAATGGGAAGTGAACAGACAGAAATTCCTAGCGCATGAACTACTGAGACAATTGATACTATCATGGTTGGGGAGGCCAAGTTCTAATCCAATTCAAGCGCAACACCTCGTCCAAAGCAAGATGAAAGTTGTATCTTGGAATTGTCAAGGAACGGGAGATGGGGAGTTTCGAAGAAACTTCCGTGAGCTTGTCAAAATTCATAGTCCGGACGTGGTCTACCTCTTTGAGACTAAGGTTTGCGAGGAACGTGCATATGAGATTGCGCCAACTCTTGGCTATTCGGATTTTTGCATTGCACCTACTGAAGATATGTCGGGCGGGGTATGGATGTTGTGGAATGCAGAAAACATTGACGTGATTATCAAAGAGGTGGATGACCAAGACATCCATGCGCTGATTGGGCCAAAGAAACAACGCAAGTGGAAAATATCCGGGGTATACACGAAGCCACACGAGATTGACAAAGCTCGTGTGTTTGATAATCTTGAAAGGCTGTATAAGGAGAATGATTTACCGTGGCTCTTACAAGGGGACTTCAATGAGATTGGGGCGGCGGAGGAGAAATCAGGGGGGATCCGAACGTCTTTAACGGCTGCCAAGCTTTCCAACAACGCATAAACTCATGGGGCTTTCAAGATCTTGGATACGTCGGCCCAAACTTCACATGGACAAATAAGAGGAAGGGCGGGGAAATTATACGAGAAAGACTCGATAGAGCGCTAGCTAATGCAAATTGGATAGCAAAATTCCCGAACTATGTGGTAACGCACTTACCACGAACTCACGGGGATCATCATCCGATCCTCACTAGATGCGAGGGCAACGCCGCAACGACCGTTAAGAGACCGTTCCGTTTTGAAGACATGTGGTACTCGCACCCGAAATGTGAAAAAGTAATGCGAGATGTTTGGGAGAAAAACCCGAGGCTGCTCGATGCGATAAAAGAGGTCCCAAATAGTATGATCCCGTGGAACAAGTCGAGATTTGGGAATATCTTTGAGAACAAGAAGCACGTCCCTAAGCGGATTGATGGAGCACAAAAAGCGCTTGCACGAAAACCGAACCCGTACCTCGAAAATCTGGAGCACACACTTTTAGAGGAGTATAGCGAATTATTGAGAAGGGAAGAAATATTTTGGAGACAAAAATCTAGAGTGAAGTGGCTGGACGAGGGTGACCGCAACACAAAATTCTTCCACCGAGCAACGAAAATTCGACGGAAACGGAATAAAATAATGGCGCTAAGCATTGATAATATTTGGAAGGAAGATCAGGAGGTCCTCAAAGAACATGCCACTGCCTTCTTTCATGGCCTGTTCTCGGGTACGGCGGCGTAAACACCACCTCTCTCGGTCTCGGATTTCCAGATTTTGCTAGATAGCGATTCAACAAATACGGTGGGAATGGACATCACAATGGAAGAGCTTAAAGCCACTGTTTAGGCGACACACTCTTCGAAAGCACCAGGACCCGACGGGATCCAAGCAAGAGTATATCAAAAATATTGGAGCTGGGTTTGCACATCCATGTTCGAGTTTATACAAGGAGCCTTTAGAGATGGGGAGTTCGACACGGCTGCGTGTGAGGCATTTTTATGTCTCATACCGAAAGTGACCAACCCTTCGGTAATTTCTCAATTTCGCCCAATCTCACTTTGCAATGTCACTTATAAGCTCATCACGAAGTGTATAACAATGAGGCTTAGGGACTTTATGCCGAAGCTAATCGCGCCTACACAGTCGAGCTTTATTAAAGGGCGAGGAACCCAAGATAATATCCTTGTGATTCAAGAAATACTACATTCGTTGCGAAACAAAAAGAAGAATAAGATAGGGTGTATGATCTTGAAACTCGATCTTGAGAAGGCCTATGACAAAATCAGCTGGAGCTTCCTCGAAAAAACGCTACACGCGTTTAATTTTCTATCGAATATTATTAAGTTGATTATGTTTTGCGTTCGCAGCGCGTCGACAAGAATTATTGGGAATGGCGAACCTTTAGAGGCTTTCAAACATGGATGTAGTCTTCACCAAGGAGATCCCCTTATTTATTCGTCTTGTGTATTGAACGCCTTGCATATCTTATTAAAAAAGCGGTTTGGGATAAATGTTGGGAGCCTATCTTCCCATGTCGCGGTGGTCCAGCACTCTCGCATTTATTCTTTGCGGATGACCTTATTCTTAAGGGTAAGGCGACTCTTAAAACCACAAGGACTGTTAAGGAGACACTTGATAGATTCTGTGAGGTTTCGGGTCTAAGACTTAGTGCGGCAAAATTCAAGGTGTTTTTATCGAAAACGGATGGCTGGAGTCATAAAAGGCGTATTTGCTCAATCCTCGGATTTGCACAAACATCACATCTTGGTAAGTACCTTGGCGCACCACTTTTTCATGGTCGCATAACACGCATGGACTTCAAGGATATGTTTGATAAAATTCTTATGCGTTTTTCGGGTTGGAAGAGCCAAACCCTTTCTCTTGCGGGTAGAGCAACCCTTATCCAATCGGTCTCAACGGCGATCCCTAACCATCTTATGCAAACTTGCTGGATCCCGAAGAATGTTTGCAAGGGCTTGGATAAGTTGAATCGGGATTTTCTATGGTCTAGCGATTCGAATATTCACAAACTTCACCTTGTTGGATGGCGGAAGGTCACGAAAGAAAAAGAGAAATGAGGGCTGGGTTTTCGCCTTTGAAGAGTAAATAATCAGGCCTTGTTATCTAAATTTGGTTGGAAATTGTTGAATAAAGAGGCACTCTCTTTGGGGTGATATCATTGCGGCAAAATATATAAAAGAGGGGCGGATTTTGGACTACAAAATCAAAGCGAGTGACAGCGCATCATGGAAAGGGATAGTTCATTGTCTCTAGCTCATTAAGGATTCCATTAGATGGAAAATCGGGAATGGGGAATCCATTTCCTTTTGGTTTGACAATTGGAAAGGATATGGAAGATTATGCGACATAGTCCTGGAAATTGACGAGGCCGACTTGAACCTTACACTCAGTGATGTTATTGATGATGCCGGCCAATGGTGTTTTGAGGGGTTACATACGGAACTCAATACATACTGGACAACGAAAATTGAAGGCAAAATACCATGCTTGAACAGTAATGAGGACCGAATTATCTGAAACAAGACGACAGATGGTAACTTCTCGTGCAAAAGCGCATATCTTTTATTCTACTCAATGCTCACCGAGAACGACATTCGGATTAGGAAGCTTCAATGGGTGTGGAAAGCCAATTGCAGTCAAAAAATTCGTTTCTTTCTTTGGCTTGCTAGTCAAGATTGCATCGCCTCGAACTACTTGCGGAAGACTCGTAAGATGACGGATTCAGCCATATGCGAATGGTGCAATCAGGCCGACGAGACGGCCACGCATATCCTCCGTCACTGTCACATAGCCCGTAAGGTTTGGAGAACGCTTCTCACGGTACAAGAGTGGCACGAGTTTGAGAAGACGAGCGATAAGGATTGGCTTAAGCACAATATCCACAACGACACTACGATCTGCCACCTCCTCCCTCATATACCGTGGAATATTATATTTGCAGCGAGCGTTTGGATTATTTGGAAGACACGAAATGCAAAAGTTTTTAGAGGTGAGATTGCTAAGAATTTTGCAGTCATATGTCAAATTAAATCCTTAAGTATTGACATGCACAAGGCATTGGGAAAAAAGAGAAAGGGGATCCGAGAGACTTGGGAGAAGCCGAGCACGGGGTGGATGAAATTAAATGTGGACGGCAGCGTAGAAGCGAGACGAAACAAGGGAGCAATCGGTGGCGTACTAAAGAACGAAAAAGGGGAATGGAGTTGGGGTTTTTCCGGGCCGATGACGAGCCCAACGGTATTGGAATGTGAGATCGAGGCCATTAGGAGGGGATTACTGTATGCTTGGGAAAGGAGGATTGCAAAAATCTGCATTGAGACCGATTCGATGGGCGCGTACACCTTGATCACGGATGCAAATGCGAGCGACCCTCACATTCAAGACAAGGTGGAGGGCTGCCGCGCCTTATTGAGAAAACCATGGACTTGCGAGTTCAATTGGGTTTCAAGAGAGAAGAACAAGCTAGCGGATGCTATTGCAAAGTACGGATATGACACGGATGACGGACTTAGCTTTATGCTCACACCACCCCCGAATTTATTTCTATATTGTCAAAAGATGTAGCCTAAGGGCACCGTTTTTCCCGTTTTGTTTACCAAAAAAATAAATAAATATAATGATATTGTATTGTATTTATTATTTTAAGTAGCATCAGCATTTTTAATCCGTTATAGAGTCTAAAAGTTAGTAAATATTCTTTTTTTATAGCTTCTTTGTTCGAAAGAAACATATTTACATTCTAATAAAATATTCTTAGTTTCACATGATCTCAACAATTCTTTCACCTCTTAAGAAAAATTGATCCATTTGTTGAATACATTATTATTTCATGCAACTGATTTTCATTAAAAATTTCTCCATTTGGGGATTATGCATATAATCTTCCTTTTTTCTTTTCGATAATCATGCATGCTGCATAAATCTCTAGTGTATATATTATTATATTTGGTCCGAATCAGATTTATTCGTTGTATAGTGTTTTTTGATAATCTTTATTCGTTGTATAGTACAATCATATTCTTAATACCATCTTTATTGAATAAATAATAACTGGACCCAACGAGTGGCTAACAATGAAGACACTAAATAAAACCTTTTGGATACATCACAAAGTTATTAGAAAATACAAACCACCACAACATTTCGTTTAGAGAATGCTGATACTCCATGGAACAACGTCCACAAGGTGCTCGATAATATGCTCCAAAGAAGTACGCCCTCAACTGCCCCAAAAAAAGCCAATAATTCCTGTCCCTTACGCACGCATCACCCCAGCTAAACGAATAGCTGCAGCACTTGCCACTGCCACTGCCGCCGCCGTATTAGCGTTGTCTGCCGGGGCCATTGAGGTGGCAGCCCCGCAACAGCCGGAGGAGACTCTTTCCAACATTCCGCAGAACTTTTCCAGCGTATGCACTCCTGAGCAGAAGGACTGCAAGAAAATGTATAAAATCCAACGGCCCAAATCGAGGAAAGCGGAGAGTTGCACCGGTAAATGCACCTCCACTTGCATTCAGGGTGGCTTTGGATCGCCAGGGGAAGGCCCTTTCAACATTAGGAGGTAATGTAGGTACCTGAGTTGTTTATTCTTAGTTCGTGGTGGTCGAAATCATCAGTTGCATCTTTACCTTTTGTTAAAATGTAATAGTTGTATCTGGTGATCCATTTATTTACTAGAAGGGAGTATGGTTGGTAGTCGTGGATTGCATAATCGACAAGATAACGAGGTTTAATAGTTAATTGTGCTTGCGTGTAGCCCTGTATGTAGAAATTTGAACCGAAAGACGAGTGTGGTAGACTGACAGCTGAGTATTTTACCAGTATATTGCAATACGAATACTCTTAGCTCGGTTAGCTGTAGGATATATACTTTGTGCTCATAGTTATTCATACCGTAAAACTTGTAGGCGCAATATCATGTGTTGGATGTTACAACTTTTTGACAATATGGAAAAGAACTATCACGAAAGGTCTATAGAGTTAGTCTAGGTAAGAATCACCCATAACAATATAGTGACATTTTTAATGTATTGTGTTTGTTACTCACATTATAGGTCACCATTAGGGCCATCATGCTTATGCTGCACTCTGTGATGACATTCTTGGTCAAGACCTTTTACTTCATATTGTTTACTTCTTCCACACTTTGATTGCCTCCTAGCATATCGTTTTACTATTTAACAATAGTTTCTTTAATATGGCCAGTGCTGTATTAGTCTCAGGGGCTACTCATTTGCATCATACTAAAGAGATTGGGTTATAGCCATATATTCATATGCAATGTATATAGGAAAAATACATACAGTTTTGGAGCCCATTGCCAGATTTTTGAGAGTGCTTTTGAATGTTTTCTTATTCATGTGCAGACCTCTTGTTGTTTTCAAGGATGGGTTCCGCAGTCGTAAATATTGGTAAACTCTTTTCTGTCAGTTTTACTTGTACAGATCAATCTTTGCTTGTTAGTTATCCTATCTCTATTAAATAAATCTTTCAGACAAGACTTTGAGAAAAGGCAAAATCTGTTAAAACGCCAGCTCAATTTTGATGTTGCTACACTCTCCTGCTACTCCTCGGCACTCGGCAATGTAGGTCATAGCATGTGATGAAGATCGAATGTAGCATCTTTTTCTCTGTAACTAATAGTTTATGTCTGCATAACATCTACAATTAATTGATTTTACATTGCTCGTAATAGTACCTTCAAGGCTCCATGATATGGTATATCCTGTTGGATAATGCAATTCATTGCATGTTGGCTGACATGGCCATGTTCCAAGAGATGAGCGGTGCATTAGAATAATGCATACATATGCATTATAGAAGCTTGCATGTGATTGAAGAATATTAGTTGGATCTTGATTTAGTTATTGGTTGAGCTGAAGATCTGATTCAATTCATTGCACAAGGCTTTGCGGAATTATAGTCCTATAAATAGCAGCCAAGCAATCTCCCACTTGAAGATTTGATTAGAGATTAATCAGATCTTCACACCATTCTTTCTACCTCGCCCTTCATATTGCTTACGTTTTTACCAAACCACACGAGGACCGACACTGAACAAACTTGTCAGCATTAACACTCTTCGTCATGAAAGCAGCTATGTTATCTTTAGTTGAGTCTTCTGCACATTCACAGTACCCTCATCGACTGTAACACCCGATCCTCCGTAACATAATGCAACATCTGAGGTTCCCTGAATGTATCTAAGAACTCTCTTTACCGTACTCTAATGTTATTTTCCCGGATCCTCCATGTATCGACTAACTACTCCCTCTGTATGTGCAATGTCTGGTCTAGTACAGATCATAGCAAACATTAGACTTCCCACTGCCGATGCATACGGTACTCGAGACATCTCCTTTCTCTCTTCTTCACTGTTAGGACACATACTTGAGGATAAATTGAAATTAACAAGAAGAGGGGTAGAGACTGGCTTACAATTTTGCATACTGAACCGCCGCAAAATCTTCAACAAATAGTTCCTCTGAGAAAGCCAAATCTTCATGCTATTTCTATCTCGGTGGATTTGCATCCCTAGAATCTTGTTTGCTAGTCTTAAGTCCTTCATTTCAAATTCCCTAGCCAGTTTAGCCTTCAGTTCTTCAATACGAGCTTTGTTGGAGCCTGAAACCAATATGTCGTCAACATACAACAGCAAAATAACAAAGTTATCACCAGATCTCTTAAAATATGTACAAGGATCAGCATTCAGTCTGTTGTATCCAAGACTCATTATGAATAAATCAAATCTTTTGTACCAACACCTCGGCGCCTGTTTGAGACCGTACAAAGATTTGGTCAACCTGCAAACCAAGTTTTCTTTTCCTTCTTCAATAAATCCTTCCGGTTGGATCATATAAATCTTTTCTTCAAGATCACCATGAAGAAAAGCCGTCTTTACATCTAACTGTTCAAGATGTAAATCAAATGTAGCGCACATCGCCAGAACCACCTGCACAGTTGCCATTCAGACCACCGGAAAAAATATTTCGTTGAAATCAATCCTCTCCTTCTGAGCATATCCTTTCACCACCAATCGCGCACGATACCTCTCCACTTGGTCATCATTGTTACGTTTGATTTTGTACACCCATTTGTTGCCAATGGGTTTCCTCCCTCGTGATAGAGACATAAGTTCTCATGTCTTATTCTTATAAAGTGCTTCAATTTCCTCATGTATTGCTGCCATCCATTGAGCTGTATCTGAACTACTCATTGCTTCCTAGAGAGTTGATGGCTCCCCGCCCTCAGTTAAAAGACAATATGCAACATTGTTCTCCATAGAAAAGTTTGAGTGCCAGCCTGGTGGTCTATTGACACGTGTTGATTGACGTATCCCTGAGACTTCAGACTCCGTTGTCTCCTCAGGTTCATGCTCTGGTTCAGCAGGACCCTCCTGCTCAGCATCCTTCTCGACTGCCACTGTCGTAGTTTCTGGATCTTCACTTGCACTGCTATCATTTCCTTTCTTATCTTCCGTGAAGATAACATCCCTGCTTACAACGATCTTATGGGCAGTGGGGTCCCACAAGCGATACCCCTTCACTCCTTTAGCATACCCTAATAACAAACACTTCTTGGATTTTGGGTCCAACTTTGTTTTCTCTTGAGTATTGAACATAACATAAGCAGGACTCCCAAATACATGGAGATTAGAATAATCAACTGGTTTACCTGTCTACACCCCTATCGGTGTTTTCAGCCCCAATGCTGTTGACGGAGATCAGTTCACCACATAACAGGTGGTATTGACTGCTTCTGCCCAGAATGACTTTTCTAAGCCTGCAGCCTGCATCATGGCTATTGTTTTATCCAACAAGGTCCTGTTCATCCGCTCTGCCACCCCATTCTGCTGCGGATTGTATGCCGTAGTAAACTGCCTCTTAATCCCCAACATCTTTACAGAGGTCTTCAAACTCCTTGCCAGTATATTCCCCTCCATTGTCAGATCTCAGACACTTGATCTTTTTCCCAGATTCAAGTTCCACCAGCGTTTTGTCCGTCTTGAACATCGAGAACACCTCTGCCTTACTCTTGATCATGTACACCCAACATCTCCTTGAATAATCATCTATAAAAGACACAAAATACTTTGCACCTCCCAGGGATATCCGAGGGATAGTACTGGTGCTTGCCGCACGTCAGAGTGAATCAATTCTAGAATGATTTTACTTCTAGAATCTGAACTACGAAACTTTATACGATGCTGTTTGCCAACAACACAATGCTCACAAAAAGCTAAAGATACCTTTGTGAGGCCCGAAAGTAGTTTCTTCTCTGCAAGAATCTTCATGCCTTGTTCCGACATATGCCCGAGCCGCTGATGCCAAATCATTGATGATTTCGCAATTGACTCAGATGAAGCCACTGACGCTTCTCCCACTTGCAGAGCTCCCCTGTACCATGTATAAGTTTCCGTCAATCTTGTCCGCTTTCATTATTACAAGTGCACCCCTTTTAACTATCATGATCTTGTTTCGCGACCCAATCTCACAACCAAGATCATCCAGTTGTCCATAAGACAACAAATTCTTGCATAATCTCTCCACGTGTCAGACATCTCGAATGGTCCTAACAATCCCGTCATGCATCTCCAGCTTGATTGTACCGATGACAACAATTTTCAAAGGTTCGTTTTTACAACTATACACAGATCCTCCAGTGATCGATGTATACTCATGAAACCACTCCCTCCGGGAGTCATATGAAAACTGGCTCCTGAATCAATAAGCCATACATCATCGAAGCCACGCATACCTCGAATAGCTGTTGCTGCTTCACAACATAATACATCACTATCATCTGAAGTAATAGCAACGATCCCCTGAGGATCATAACTCTTCTTGTTCGAATCCTTAAGATTCCAACAGTCTTTCTTCAAGTGACCTCTCTTGCCACAGTGCCAACAACTGTTCTTGGTCCTTGACTTGGATCTCCCCTGTTTCTTACTCCCACTTGCACCGCGCTCCGTCGTTCTCCCTCTTGTCATCGACAAGGCACCTGCTTATTGCGAACCTGCCTCACTGTCTTCTCTGTTCTTGCGCCGACTCTCTTCTTCCAGAACAGCGGCTGTAACTTTGTCGAAGACCAAATAATCCGTGAGAACATTATTTGTTAAGTTGATGACAAGCTGGTCATACGAATCGGGCAGACTTTGCAGCAGAATTTCAGCACGTTCAACCACTTCTATTTTATGACTCAACGACGTCAATTGAGAAAATAAAGTATTTAAAATATTGAGGTGCTCAGTTACCGGGGTAGATTCCGCCATCCTCAGTGTGTACAATTTCCGTTTTAGGAAAATTTTGTTGTGTAGGGACTTCGCCTCATACAGCTTGTGGAGATGATCCCACATCTTCTTAGCTGTCCTCTTCTCCTCCACGCTTGACAACACGCCATCACCTAACGCCAGGTGAATATTTGCGATAGCGTTGCTGTCCATCTCGTTCCACTTCGTATCATCTGTGATTTCCACCGGCCTGTCGCCGATCGCCGCGAGACACTCATCTTTTCGCAAGATGGCTTTAATCTTCAGTTTCCACAACGAGAAATTACTACCGTTGAATTTCTCGATCTCGAATTTTGCCGTCATTGCTTTTATCACGTACCACCGTCACTGAAAAATAATTTCAGTACGACACCCACAGATATCACCGAGACCCCGGATATGAACCGATGTTTTGATACCACTTGTTGTAAAGTGGACCCTTCAGATAGAGCGGAAAAACACGACAATAATTGAAAGATGGAAAAATAAACGACGCACTGATTTTACGTGAAAAATCCCAAATTACTTTAGGGTGAAAAGCCACGGGCAAGGTAGAAGAACTTCACTATGAGTGTAAAATAGGAATTACAACTCTCTGACTTTTACCGTAATAAAGTTGCACAAACTCTCTATTTTACCTCACAATTATAATACTCTAAACCACTCTTTATATACTAATTATTGCTTAATTATATAAGAGAAAGAAAGAATTGTTTTGGGATGATTTCAAAAGCTCTAGATTGGCTGCTATTTATAGGACTATAATTCCGCAAAGCCGTGTGCAATGAATTGAATCAGATCTCCAACTCAACCAATAATTAAATCAAGATCCAACTAATATTTTTCAATCACATGCAAGCTTCCATAATGCATATGTATGCATTATTCTAATGCACCGCTCATCTCTTGGAACATGGCCATGTCAGCCAACATGCAATGAATTGCATTAAAATAATCACCGGCAACGAATCCCACCTGTGAATTTTTCAGTGCCTGTAAAGATTTTGGAGTGCCAATATTTACATCAGTATTTATCCTACAAGCAATATACAAAGTTGCCACTCAAACTTCGTTTGCGCGTTGTATCATTATTTGGACTTATGTTAGCGACTTCTCTGATGAAATATGTTTTTGTGCAGTTTGTCAGAGTGCTCTGATATTTGTAACTTGATTGGAGATGGTGATGATGGACCCTAACTTATTGCATCAGACATTCTTTTTTGATCCCTCTAAGCTAGTACCTCACATTGTAATGCGAGTCTACAGGTACAGTGAGAATTTGTATATCAATCAATATGTACATTATAGATGCGGCTCTTAATGCACCTTTATTGTTGCACATCGGATTATGGGCCCTGAATCTGTTTTCATCTCATTGTGGGTTGTAGAATAATTTTTGAAACTGTTGTGGTTAATGAGGCTCAAGATAAGCAAATATAGAATTAGGTTTAAAAAGGACCTTTACTGTAATTGTAAAAGCAAATATGTACTATGCTAACATGGTTTGCTACAGTATTTAGACAAGAGGTTAATAGGTGCAACGTTTTCACAATGAGTGGTGCAACATATTCATTTATGAGTTACGAGGTAATGTGATGTTATCACTTTGTTGCACCACATCATCACGCCACGATTGAGTGAAATAGTTTTTCATCAAACAAACCACATGATAAAATTTGTGATTTGTGTATTAAGGTGTGATGTCATTTGAATACATGAGATCAGTAGTTGACTAGTTGTTAAATGAGCAAGTATATATTACTCAATTCTATCTTGCAATGTTTATATAAAAATTTGATTCTGGCGTTGTGAATGACACGATGCACATTTGACACAAGACGTAGAAAACAGTTTATAACCCCCACAAGACATTTTGACAAACAAAACCCCTTGAAAATAAAAAGAGGCAAATCAAACCCCTCATAAAGGAGTAGCCCCAAATGTCATGTGAAGATACAAGAGAATTTGAGAAGAAGAAGAATAAACAGAGATACGAGAGAGCTAAGGGTTTAACCAATTTCATTCATAATCATGAAAGTTAACAAATGATAACTTGGCCACCAAGTTAAGAAAAATAGAAATAAAAACTAAATAACTAAACAACACGCATAATTCGAATTAAAAGCGAAATAAGCATAACAACTTTGTTTCTCGTCCTCGCGTTTCAACTCGCAACGTCGTTTTCCACATATTAGGTTTTTGGGTGAAAGGCCGATCATTGTAACACTCAAAAGAAAAAACCCCCCTACTGCATTAAATTAAATAAGACGAGACGAGATTCTAATTGCCCTTTTTTATATTATTATATCATCATCATATAATCGTAAGCAGAAGAAGAACCAAAACGACATTAGGTTTTAAAATAAATATAAAATAAAAAAAACAACATTAATAACAATCGTAATTTAGCAGAGCAAAAGCCTTCCCGCCAGTTGGAAGTTGAAAATGCTTCACCCTCTTCCACCACATTTGCCGGAAGATCCCTTCCACTTCCAACAGCCGCCATCAGTATCACAACAACCCACAAATTATTATTATTATATTCTCAACAACAAATTCCCACAAAACTCACTCAATCAACAAAGCTTCGAAAATAACTACAGAACCATTTGCAACCACTTACTACTCTGTTTCACCCGCTCCCCCCCTAATCTTCTCAAAGGCCAATCCATTCAAGCCCACGTCATCAAATCCGGCCTCCAACTTATTCCTCTTTTTTGCCACCACCTCATCAGTTTCTACTCCAAGCTTCACCTCCCTCACTACTCCCAGCAGATTTTCCATGAGACCCATTTCAAATCTTCCACCACTTGGAGCTCTATCATATCCTGTTTCGCGCACAACGAGCTCCCGCTTCGTGGCCTCCAGTATTTCAGGTTAATGCTAAGGAATGGCGGAATGTCTCCCGATGACCATATTTTTCCATGTGT
This sequence comes from Linaria vulgaris, assembly GCA_948329865.1. NCBI lineage: Eukaryota > Viridiplantae > Streptophyta > Magnoliopsida > Lamiales > Plantaginaceae > Linaria > Linaria vulgaris. The sequence continues at coordinate 71,340,509 of OX415251.1, forward strand.
CACAAAAGCCTGTGCCATGATTGATGACCTTTCTTTGGGCCAATCGGTGCATTGTTTGGCTGTGAAAACTGGGTTTCATGCCAATGTCTTTGTGGGTAGCTCGGTTGTTGATATGTATGCGAAATGCGGTAGTTTGGTTGAAGCGCGGAAGGTGTTTGATGAAATGCCTGACAGGAATGTGGTGTCTTGGAGCGGGATGATTTACGGGTATGCGCAAGTCGGGGAGGACGAAGAGGCTTTGAGGCTTTTTAAGGCTGCCTTGTGGGAAGAAGGTATGGGCGTGAATGATTTCACGTTATCCAGCGTGATTCGGGTTTGTGGGAATTCGACTTTGTTTGAGTTAGGGAAGCAAATGCATGGCATGTGCTTCAAAATGAGTTACGTCGAATCGAGTTTCGTCGGGAGTTCTTTGATCTCTATGTACTCCAAGAGCGGTGTGATTGAGGGTGCTTATCGAGTGTTTGACGAAACTCCGGAGAAGAATTTGGGGATGTGGAATGCCATGTTGATTGCTTGTGCTCAGCATGCCCATACAAAGGGTGTGATGGAGCTGTTTGGCAAAATGAAAGATTCGGGGATGAAGCCGAACTTCATCACCTTCTTGAATATACTCTATGCTTGTAGCCATGCGGGCTTAGTAGATGAAGGAAAGTATTACTTTGATTTAATGAAGAAACACGGAATAGAACCTGGGAGTCAGCATTATGCTTCAATGGTGGACTTGCTTGGCCGAGCTGGGAAATTGCAGGAGGCCATGGAATTGATCGAGGAAATGCCAATGCAACCAACGGAATCCGTATGGGGTGCTTTCTTGACTGGTTGTCGAAAACACGGAAATACCGAGCTTGCGAGTTCTGTGGCTGATAGGGTCTTCGAATTAGGTCCCGTAAGCCCAGGTCTCCATGTGATATTGTCTAATGCATATGCGGCTGCCGGCAGATATCAAGAGGCTGCAATGGCAAGGAAGATGCTGAGGGATCGTGGACAGAAGAAAGAAACTGGTTTGAGTTGGGTAGAGGAGGGTAATAGGATTCACTCATTCGCTGCTGGGGATCGGAGACATGAAATATCCGATGAGATATACAGAAAGCTAGAAGAGTTATTGGAAGGCATAGAGCGAGCTGGTTATGTTGCGGACACAACTTATGTGCTGCAAGAAGTTGGTAACGAAGAGAAGAGCAAAGCCATAATGTATCATAGCGAGAGATTAGCCATTGCATTTGCTCTCATCACCTTTCCTCCCGAACGACCCATTAGAGTTATGAAAAATTTGCGCGTGTGTGGTGATTGTCACATTGCGATAAAATACATATCCAAGTGCACTGGTAGGACCATTGTTGTGAGAGATAATAAAAGATTTCATCGTTTTGAGAATGGGAGTTGCTCTTGTGGTGATTACTGGTGATTGGATTATATGTACGAGTACAGTTATTTGTCCAACTTTTGGTGACATGAGGAACACATTATCTTTGCTTGACTATGTGCGCGATATTGATGAATTCAGTGTGAGGTTTCAGGATTCTTGGAGAGTATGCTGACTTGATATCACAGCTTGGTGCAAGAATTTTGCAGTCAAAAGTCAAGTGTTTGCTGTTGGTGAGCACTTTCTGCTGTAGGCATATAGCTTCCTAACTAGAGGAGGAGACAGAAAATATCCAAAAAGTTATGAGCAAGTTTCATGGTAGAAGTCGAAGCTTGATTCTTTTCGAGATCCGTATTGGATGAAGAACAAAGAATGGTGAAACATTAAGGCGGCCAATTGCTCAATGCTTCTGTTTGATTTTTTTACTGTAATTTGATTTGAGAAAAGTTTAACTTAACTTTATTTAAAATCAAATGGATTTACGGGGACCAATACTTGTGAAAGTTGGCGACTGTAATGGATGAGATAGACAGCGATTAGCAAAGAAAGCTGAGTTTTGAAGCCAGTTCTCAATGAAAATTATGGAGCTTTTTCCGCGGTTTATTACATAAGAGTTACGCAAGGAAATGCGATAAAATCGTGAGTATTACTTTCAAAAACTAGTTGCTTTGTGAAATATAGTTTAACTTTCTCTTTCAAAGTTTGCATCATATTAGCTGGCTTGCTTCGAGTGATCAATATATGTATTCTGAATCATTTCGTCAGATCTAACCTTGTGAGGTTTCATCGTAGGCCATACTCATGGGAAAGTGAGTAACTTAAAACTTCGTGCGAAGCATATATATATATATGTGTTAAAGAGCTACATGTTTGAATTCTCAATCCTTCTTTTGTATTGCGAAATGGTGATAATTATTTTACTGTCTTGTATGTTTAGCACAACGCAATCTCTTACAGTGATGGATACTACTAATCAAAAGAATGAAGGGGCTATCGTATTATATCAGGATAATCACAAAGATACCTCGAAATTTCATCTAGCTATGAAAGTTTCTGCTAGTATTCAAATACCTTCAGAAACGCTCATTCAAAGCCAAAGATTAAGTATTTACAAATTGATCTTTCTTCTTTCTAAAATTTGAATAATAATAAAGCTACTCCCTCAAAACACATTTAGACATACACAGCTCCAAATTCCAATGGAGTGCTCATTGTAATCATTCAAGCCTTAGGAGAAAGCTCTTATAATTAGACCAAAATCAGGGATTGTGGATGTAATATCCTATAGTACCAATGGGTCATACGTTTGTAAACGGCTCTTTCAAAAGAATCAAGACGTTTCTATTTTGACTCTATAATAACAAAACGTAATTAAGCTCAAAATCTCAAATTATGTTAATAAGATTCAAACATTGAATTCTTTTTACGTCATTAGGGGACAACGACATGAAATGTTGTTTCTAGCGATGAGAGTTGGGGTAGGATGATGAATGGCGGTGCATAGGTTTTGATATTTGTAAACAAGACAAATAATAGCTGTTGAGTTGATTCTGATATTGTACATGAGTTGAGTCATGAGGTGTACAAAAGTCGTCAAATTTTTGTCCTAGATGATTGCAGCAGCCCAAAATGATTGATTTCAGATAAAAGAGAAAAGGAAAATACATGCATTATACGCACAAGAACTTGACTTGGCAATAAGACAATTACTAAACCATGTGACTTGACAATAAGACAATTACTAAACCATTACTCCTCATGGAAAATGATTTTCTAAGGCATCCCTAAATTATTGGTTGATTAACATGAATACAACTCTATATTAATAATTCGTACATCACATCATACATGTATGATTGAGTCGGGCATCAATTATTTGAGAAATGGATAACTCTCCTCCTTAGCAAATACCAAAAGTTTCAACTATCAAATACGAATTTAATTTCAAAAGAAATGATGTAAATTCTCCTTATACGCTTACGTGCCTTCACTCCTATAATTCTTGGATGTGTATGGTGGAAGAATCTTTGCTAAAAGAGATGTAACATATTACATATATTAATAACTCGTATCTCTCATTTAGGCTCGATGGTGACCAATTTTACATATTACATATATTGACCAATTCGAAATGAAAAGTAGAAGAAAAGTAATCCAGGAATGCAAAGCCCATAATGTCTCCGTCAGCTGCATATTGTTTGCAATCATTTTTTTTTTTTCTTTTTACTAGTGAAATGAATTTGTGTTAAATAGCTCACCTGTAGATGGCAATGAAGATCACACTAACTATATTATTTATTGGAGCACCATTCCAAGCTTCAACTATTGCTCAATTATTCTACAAGCAAATAACGGCTACTTATACAGATAATTATGCCTGTTCGTCTGTCCTAAACTCCTAATTAACAATTTAACACATCACCATGTTAAATTAAACATAAGTACTTCTGTCATAATCTCATTATCATTCCGTAATAGATCATAAAGGTTATTTAAACGGACCATAATCACTCGACCATCAATTCAACAAGCCGAACAATCCAAAAAGGAACGGCCCTCTGTTAATCCCAATATTTAATTAAAAGTTCTTTGTTCGGAAAGTATTACTTCCGACATGCGATTGAGTATAATGTTGCAGAAATTAATTAAAACTTGATAACTATCCATCATCAAGCGAGAAATAATATATTAAACGCTTGTATGATTTAGAAGCTACCGCTCCACCAAATATATTAGGCCCCGTTTGTTTCCCCGGAGAAAATAATGAAAAGATAAAGGCAAAATGATGGAAAACAAGTTTTTTCAAGAAAATTCTTAGGGAAAATAAACATTTCTCTTATTTTTTCAGGTGTTTGTCTCATACCGATTTTTCGAAAAAATTATTATTATGCTTAGAAAAAAAAATCACACCACATTTTTCTATCTTTTCCTATTTTGTTTTAATTATTTTTTGTTTATTTTCCCCAATTTTCTTGGGGAACAAACGGAAAAATTATAGAATGGAACTTTATAATAGAATAGATTAGCATATCTTTGATTTTCGTATAATTAGACATGTATATATTAAGCATATATCTCTTTTTATACCAAATTGTAATCGTATTACATGGCACCAATAGCGACGAGCCGACGACATACACTCAATCGAAGAAGACACTTAAGAAAACACAGTAAAAAGGACTAAGCAAGATTCACTCGAAAATTATATCGAAATATGTCCCTAAATCTTACTTTTGGGGCAATGTTTCTGGTTAGTGGTACTTTCGGGACAATGTTTTGGATTAGAGGTACTTTCGGGACAATGTTTCGGGTTAGAGACACTTTTCGGGACAACTGCGTTTCGAGACAGTGTAATTTTAACATAAACAATTTCGGAGTAGATGTGATTGGTAGAATCATGGGCAGATATGGTGGCTTAATTTATAGGCCTCATTTACTATATAAATCCCTCACCTCTACTAAAGGGTACATCATTTTCATTTGTGCTAGACCAGAGTTCTCACCTATAACTCGAAACCCCTCACCAGTTGCGAGATTCGACTTAACTCGAATCTTGTCTACTGCGCCTAAGGGAAATTTTGAGAGATAGAGCTATTTTGAGACAACTTTGTTTCGAGATAGATAAGCTTCAAACTAAGCACTTTCGACACACTACCTATCACCCTAAATCCGAGATAGACCAACGCTCTCACCTATAATTCGAAACCCCTCACCAATTTTGATATTCGACTTAACTCGAATCTTGTCTCTTAGGCCTAAGGGAAATTTCAAGAGATAAAGCTATTTCAGGATAACTTTGTTTCGAGATAGATAAGCTTCAGGTTAAGCACTTTTGACACACTACCTATCACCCAAATTTCGAGATACTCTACAATAAGCTATATTTGAGATCAAGTTCTACGACTTGCATACTACATACAACTCTCGCATACTGACTTGAGCGTCAGAGTGCCTTCACATGGCTATTCCCCGCCTAGTTCATATCTAGCACATATTGGCATCCCATCCGACCTGCTTGGTCCTACAACATCTCATCTGACAGTGTTGACCCAATAAGCTACAAGCCCAATATACGACATCACGACGCATTAGTCCGATGCGCAATAGTGGCCGCCACAGAGAAACAATAAACTACGTTTGACTTAATTCTCTCCTCGAGATACATAGGTAGCTTGGCCCGACCCAAGTTCAGTCCAAAATCAACAAACTCCAATTTCAGGTATGGTATTTTTTAGTGAAAGTTTCGAACTCAAAGCTAGCTTGGGTCCAACCAGAAACTCGGGTTAGTCTAACGTGGAGTGACTAGTCAGCAGACAAAACTACCCCGCATCAAGGTAGTTTATTATATTGTTTAGATAAGTGTGGAATCATCAAGGAATTATCTTTTTACACGGTGTCACGAGTTAAACCCTTGCTACGCCTCCTCCTTCTCCCTCATCCTCATGCCTTTCACCATCTCTCTTCTCTCATGCCCGATCAAAAACTCCACCCCGGATTGGGCGTCTCTAACGTCCATAATTTTATTCCGATCACTCATGAGACGAAAAAAAACAATACTCTTCATAGGCAAAGCTTTTCAAGATCCACTGTCGTGCTTACCAAACTGGCCATATTATGCCATCGATTCTCCTCCTCCTCCTGCAGTTTCCAAGATGACCGGGACCCCTTCTACGACCGCAACTGCGACGAACGTTACCGCCACTCCTACCCCTGCTACATACGTCTCGGGCGTAGCTCTTTGGTCTAGACTGAACGTCATTGTTCTTTAATGAACATATGGAATGACCTTGAACGATCTTCTTCACACCATACTCGAATCAGACTCCACAGCACAACATGCGTGGCAACGTCCCATGGAAAGTCAATTCACCCACGTGCACATGGACGATTTTCCCAACATTGCGGCGTATTGTAAGAGCTCAAGATGTTGGTTGATCATCTCTTCAACGTTGGGGCTTCTATTTCAATACAGAGGTTGGTTCTTTAGTTATTTGTTGTAGTTAATGAAAATTATGATGGCGTGGCTACCTTTATTCAACAGAGTGATATGTTGCCTCCCTTTTATGAAGCTCTCACTCTCTCGAATAATTTTGGAGGAAACTCGTACGGCAAAGTGAGCAACTAGTTCTGCCTCCAACGCTGACACGACCCTCTTGATCTGCATGCTATTGGACGCGGGTCTTCTTTCTGAGGTTCATCTCAACCATCTTGTGATCAACCACGATGCTTACGAGGCATACACGACGAGAATATGGGCTGTAGTCGTGGCAATTCCCGACCCAACACAACTGGATCTCTTAATCCTCCACTTCCTTAGCAGCATCACCTCGTCATCCCTTGGTCTTAGTTTTGTTGCTCAACAAATGTTTGATAGTAACAACAACCACAAAATAATTCACAATATACACAAAATGATAAAATAATAAAAGCACACAAAACACAATTTGGTTACCCAGTTCGTCTCTAACTACCTCTAAGGGTGTTTCAAGCTAGGATTTTCACTATGATGATAAGCGATTTGCGATTACAAATAAGATGTAACAAATGTCTCTCACAGATTTAAAATAACCCCTCATAATGTCTCTCAGATTGCAAGAGTGTTTTCTCTCTTATTTTTATCTCTCTCCATATTGTTGGCTGCACAAATAAAGTGCTCAAACATTATTTAAAAAGAGTTTGCTGAAGAATTATGTTTGATTCACGTTTCTGGGCCGTTATGGGCCGCGTAACTCGTGTCACCAGGTTGCTCCTTGCCGCAGCAGCACGGTTGGCAGTCGATGTAGCACAACCCACACTAGTTTCTATCGTAGCAGTGACCAACGATGCGTTCTACGTACAAGCTGCTGCCAAAATGCCGTCTTCATTGTACATGCTCTCCATCTTCACTGTTATGCTCCACAAACCTAATAGTTTTCACTATGGGGCTCTCATCCGTGGTATACCCGCTATCTTCATATCCTACCACCTCATGGACTCGCCTTTCTATTTCAAATCAGCCAGAAATTCTTGGTAGCCGCCCACCACAGGTGTATTCGGCAACGGACTCTGTCTCCTATGACTATGCCCTAGACAATATTGAGGTCTTTACGCAAACCATGACTCTCTATCTGCTTGACGCACAATGGTATATATATGGACATTGGTGCAACCTCTCACATGACGTTAACCCAAAGGTACTCTTTCATTTTACTCTAATCCAGCATTAATCGTAATATACTTGTTGGTAGCGGTTATACAATCTCGATTCATGGTTATGGCCAAGCATCCCTTCCCTCACATTTTACTCCTTTACGCCTCGATAATGTTCTCCATGTTCCTAATCTCATTACAAACTTAATCTCCGCATGTCGATTAACTTCTGATAATTATGTTTCAATTGAGTTTGATCCTTTTAGGTTTTGTGTGAAGGACCTCACAACGAAGATGCCTATCATGAGATATAATAACACAATAGCACTGGCGACCTTTATCCTCTCACTTCCTCTTCTCTTCCTCCAACGTCTCCTTCTCATTTCACCTCTCCAGCCTCATTCGCTGCTCTATCTCCGGATCCTGGCACAAAAGATTGAGACATCCAGGGAATTTTATTTTACAGTTTCTTAATAAGAACAAGTTAATTAGTTGTATTCGTTTGGCATCCTCTTATTCAAAGCAAATACACAGCAGAAATTAGAGATCGGGCGAGCATGACATCTTTTAAACCAGCCGCCGCTCATGTGGACCCTAAGCCGAAGCTTAAGGAATCTGCCGACTCTCTCTTTCCCAATCTAAATCTCTATTGGATCTTATCCAGGGCCTTGCAGTACCTCACTTTCACATGGCCAATTTCTTACGATGAGCAACAAGTCTGCTTGCGCATGCATGACCCCAAGACGGATCATATGGCTGAAGCTCGTTCTTCGGTATATTTAGGGCACAATTTCTTTCGGTCATCATCTCTCTTAATATGGTCTTGAACGTTTGATTTCGTTTACAAATGCTGATTGGGCTAGTTGTCGCGATACCCATTGCTCTACTTTTAGTTATTGTATGTTCTTGGGTGATAACTTGATATTGTAGTCTTCAAAGTGCCAACCGACATTATATCGTTTTAGCGCCGATGCAAAGTATCGCGGCGTTGCCAATGTTGTCTATGAATCATGTTGGCTACGCAATATGTTGTTGAAACTGCATATTTATTGAATTGCCATCTCATCTAAAAGCTTAAGATGTTAGAGAGGGTAGACATTTAATATTTATATATTATCTCCAACACGCCCCCTCACGTGCAGGCTGTAAATCTTTTTGTTACGGCTGTCACGTGACACTTTTTGATAATCGGGTGGCGGTGGGATTCGAACCCATGACCTCCTCCTTGGCCTGAGCTCTGATACCATATTGAATTGTCATCTCATCTAAAAGCTTAAGCTTTTAGAGAGGGTAGGCCATTTAATATTTATATATTACCTCCAACACGCTCTAACAGCTTAAGCTTTTAGATGAGATGGCAATTCAATATTTATATATTATCTCCAACAATATTCCAATTTCTAAGGCCACATTGGTTTTTTGCGACAATATTAGTGCTATATTCCTCTCAAACCACCTAGTTCAATACCAGCGCACAAAGCATGTAGAGCTTGATATACATTTGTATAGAAATAGGTAGCTCACGGTCAAGCACGAGTCATTCATGTACCTTTGCGGTTTCAGGTTGGAGACATTTTACAAAGGGCCCTTCTCATATTCTTTTTGATGATTTTCGGTCCAGTCCCAACGCTCTTTCAACAGTGGGAGTGTGTTATAATAGATTATCACATCTGGTTTTCGTATAATTAGGCATGTATATATTAAGCATATATCTCCTTAAGTAGTTTACATATAATTAGGATTATTGCTGTACTTTATTTATATATATTGTTTTGATTAATGATAAATCATAGAAGGAAGTATCTTTCTACATTTTATTCAGGAAGAAAAATATCACTTGTAGTTGTAGGAGTAAGCGAGACTAGTTCATTAAGTTATAAAAACTGGGCATAACCAATTAAAATATAAATTGTGCTGATCACAATTTATAAAATATTGGATTTTCTCAGTTCATTGAACCGCTAGCATGCAAAAAAAGAAAAAGAAAATGAAACCTCAAAGTCTAGATATGTCTAGATCAAACGGCTAATGGCAAGAATCCACGATTCAACTTCAAGCTGCCCTCCACCAGTCCTTTTCGCCAATAATGGGGATTTGACATAGACACTGGTCATATTACTGATGATGTAATTTAAAAATATTGCTTAACTGGAATCTTTTCAGGTTAGTGCATGACTGTATGTTGATTTAACCCCTTAATTAATACTCCAGCAGTATACCCTTTTTTTTGGTTGAGTTATACTCCAGTATACTCGCTTAACCGTTAATCTAATTACTTTTTATAGTCTTGAGTCTTTGATTATCATGTTCAAAACTAGTTAAATGCCTAGCTCATGAGTCATGATGTTCATCCACGTACCACATGGCACTCTCGAAAAACGAGCAAATTTTCGCATATTTTCTTCTACATTTTCCCCTTTTATTTTTTAAGCGGAAGAAAACAAAGCGAATTAGAAAATGACAATTGATCAATTGATGGATGTATAATGGACGATCAAGGTTTCATTGATACTAAATTACTAACATATTGCTATTTTGGTCTTATTTCGTCACAGTAATAGAACACAATAAAAAATACAAAATGAGATATAAATAACCAAAATAATGCTATCCAACTTTATTTATCGGACTAGCTTGGTCCGGAACACTTATTACAAGCTAACTAGGTAGAATAAACTAATTACAATATTAATATAGCGTATCGAATTCTGTGTTCGATGCTGACGTGTCGAATGCCTTTGTTCGATGCGGAATAACCAACACCGATTCGAAGTTGTGCTTGAAGGTATCGAATTCGATGCGAGTTTAAGGGTGTCGAATTCGATGCGTACTTTGTCGTATCGAACGGAGTAAAGACTATTTGATCACGTGTCGAATGAAAACTGTTCGATCCGATGCGTCTCGAATGAATAGTGATTCGATGTTGACTGTGCTGAATCCGTTGTCTCTCTCCAAACGTGCACGAAATACAAGGGGACGGGCTATTTATAGCAGCCGTCCCGCGGGGCCCACAGACCGATACGGAAAGGCGCATTGAATCATGCTTATTCGATGCGCTCATTGAATACTGTCGATTCGATGCGCATGTGGGTCGACCCAATTACGAAGTATCAGACTGTAGATTCGATGCGCGCATCGAATTCGCTCGATTCGATGCGCTTATGGGCCGGCCCACTAACAATGTATTGGGCCAATCTATTGTTATTGGGCCAATCTTAAATCACACCCATCATATAGTCCCCCATAGGGGTGGGAGGGCCGGGTCGGATTCCTGCGATCTGACCCGACCCGATCGGATTTTTCCCGCACGGGGAAAATCCGATCATCACTCCGACGCGCAGCTGCGGGATTGCTTTCCGCAGCTGCTACCGCGGGTCAGAGTCGGGATCTGGGGTCGAAATCCGATCCGACCCGAGCTCCCGATGACCTGAACTTCACGAGCATTGACCGTAGTAGTACCTGTAAATGAGAAGGAGAGCAGGAGGAACAAGAGGAGATGACAACAGTAACAAATGCAACTAGTTTTTCTTTGCTTATTCATCCCACACCAGACATCAAAAATGGTGTGAATTTCGTTTTTGGCTCCGCCGGCGGAGAATGTAGGAGGAGAGAGGCGGAGATCTGAGAGGAGAGAGAAGATTGTGAGGGTTTTAGAGAGAGAGAATGGAATGAGAGTGGTGGTGGTGTTTGTGTTTGTGTATGTATATGTGTATATTAATGTGTGAGGGTGTGTGAGAGAGAGAGAGAGAGAATAGAAAAATTGGGTAATGGAGATCTGAGAGGAGAGAGAGAGAGAGAGAGAGAGAGTGCATTGACACACACAAACACACAATCTTGTCTTCCTTCCGCTCCGCCACCCTCCACCACCAGCGCTCCATCCCCACCAACCTCGAGGGAATTTTCGTCAATCACCACCACCACCATTTTCGTCAATCACCACCGCTGCTCCGTCGCCGTTGCGGGATCCCGAGCGGAATCCCACCTCCTGCCTCCCGCGGGACTCCCGCATATGCGGATCGGGTAGCACCGTCGTGCTCCCGATCCCGTCGGAATCCGTGGGCCGGAATCCCGCCACCGCGGATTCCCAACCCACCTCACCCCTAGTCCCCCAGTTTGGGAGACGATATCAATGTGGAGATCGTCTTCCAAACTTTAAAGAATATTTTTGGAATTGCTCTGAATGGTCTCTGCTGTACCGCTTTAATAAAAGTTTTATGAATATTAGCAAATGTTATTACTGATTTGAGATATTCCTAATCATATGTTAATTTAGAGCGGTTCACAGTAGTTTTATGAACTTTAAATAAACGCATCAAACAGTATCGATTCGACGCGTCAGAAATATCGCATCGAATGATGTTCATTCGATGCGGCTATTCGATGCACTCAGGGAACTGGGCCTGGTGGGCCTCCTGACTCCCTATATAAGGGGAAGCGTGCCGTGAGGAGCTCATTCTGATCCTCACGCACTCTGCTTCTCAGGTAAGACACATCGAATTGTGCTTGTTCGATGCGATACTTATATAAATTTTAAGCCGCTGATTTCCGAAATTTAAATGTTTGCACGGGCATTTTTAAATTTTTGCTTTGTTCTGCTTAGGATATATCAATCAAGCAAAAATCTTTCTACCGGAAATTCAATCAAGGTAAATATTTTTGCTCCTATTTTGCTGGATTATCTCTTCAAATAATACATTTTTACGTATGTTTGAGAGATATGCGAGAGCCTAAAGTGACGTGTCCGTCCTTAGTGAGCCTCAATTTTTAATTTATTTCAGTTCGTTCTCGTCAAATATGGTGAGCAGTGGGTCAACTTCTGGGAGTGAGTCGAGTACTGGCTCTAGCTCCAGTTCCATTAATATGGGGAACCCTTCGAATGCTCCCGCGGGACCGAGCACAGTCGAAGTAAATGAATATGAATTAATATATATAGAAACGATTGGTTCACCCCGCGGGTAACAACTAGGGGTGTGCAGACCAAAACCGGACCTGTTAACAAACGGTTCGGTTTCGGTCGACCGTTTTCCTATTGTTCGGTTCGCGGTTTTTTTCGGTGACCGAACCGAAAAACTGAAAACCGATGATGCATTTTTTTTTTATGATTTGCTACTTTGTTTATGGATTATTATTTGTTAGTAGGATTATTTCAAGAACACATTAACATTATAATTATATATATAAAAAAGAATAATGGATATAAGATAACTAGATAACTAGATAAGTATTTATTGAAGATTATTGGATTCTTCATTCTTGTAAAAAAAAAACAAATCTTTTAAGCAATAATTTGCCTTCTTCTTAAATAAATACACAAGCTTTCATGTCTTATGTTATGACAAATAAAGTGGCAAAAATAAATTCTTTATAGTTTTTATTGTTTATTTTTGTTTATAGTTTACGGTGCGTTATAATTTTGGCGACATATTATATATTTGGGGGTCAATATTATACTTTATACAACAATATTTATTTATTTTTCTTTTTTAGAAAAATGGTAGCTAAGGCCGAACTGAAAACCGAACCGAACTGAACCGGTTCTTAACCGATTTTAATCGAACCGGACCGAACCGACCAATGTGCACCCATAGACTAACAACCTCGTTGCAAATATTGAACAACCAGCGCCTGAAGTGGACAGTGATAACTCGCCCATGTCATCCTATTGGGATAACCGCGCTCCAAGCGAGGGTGAAGAGGACGTAGATTATATTAATAGGGAGCTCGATGATCGTGTCGAGGTCCCAGGAATGGCCTATGATCAATATATCTCTCGTCTCCAATATAGTCGTAAGGGGCTCCGCAAAAAGTTCGATATACCTGATAAGTATAAGATCGTCTTCCCGGGCCCAAATGATCGGATGCATACCCCGTCGCCCGGTCATATGACTGTATTTGTTGGTCAGCTCCTCAATGGTCTGCGCTTTCCCATCCCGTTTGAGCTAAGATGGCTTTTGAGCCTTATGGGAATTTGATTGGCTTTATAATAGTTATGAAGGCGTTGCGCCAACCACAAAGTCCCAATGAATTTTACGCTTTATTTGAGATTGCGAGGCGTGAAGAGGAATTTTATCATATCAAAGCACAAACGAATCGCAAGTTCTTGAACGGTGGGGCGACCGGATATGGAAAAGATTGGAAAAGAAGATATTTTTATATCGAAGAGAGTTATGAAGGCGAGTTTAGGCAATATCGCCGCGAATGGTACACCCGGTCAAGGGTAATGATTCCTGGCGGCGTTGCCATAACTTCATGGGATTGCGAGTTTATCCCGAACTTAGTTCGAGAACATCAATTCGATGTTAAAAAACTTGTTGAAAATCGAGTCCTCTCATTAGCTGGATTGTCCCCAGTGAAATATAACGGGAGGATGACCCTCGGTATAATTGCGCAAGTCTTTTGATATTTTTAATTTGTGTATGTTAAGTATTCTAATGATTTATTTTTCTTGCAGCCAAGTATTTCATTGGCTGTCACGCGAGGATGAATCGAGCAGTTGCTGCAGATCAGGCGAGCTCCCAGACCAACACTGTTCCCGAAATTCCTCCCCCCCCCCCGAAAGAGAAAGAGTAAGGGCAAGAAGAACATTTCCGGTCCTTTTACTGCTGCTGTCGCTGATTCAACAGCTGATCCGTTCGAGGATATATTGGGGGAAAATCGTGACAATGTTCAAGGCGGTGCTGAAGCTTCTGAGAGCCTGGCAGCTGGTACAGGCGACAATATTGAAGTCGGTGTCCAACGCAAGAAAAGAAAAATTCCTCAAACTCGGTCACAAGCCGGATGGGATGCTCCACCGGTCGGCCAAACAAGCAGGCCAAGTGCTTCCAATGCTCCGGCCAATGTAGCTGGGCCAAGTGCAGGAATTGGGCCTAGCCAAGGCCCTCGTGCTCGGGCCGTTGGGTACGAAATCTCAGAGGCCGAAACCATCGACCATCTGAGGTCACTGCTACCTGGTCTTGCTGTTCCTCTCCCTGTCTCTGCCGAAGAGAGGAAAATGGTGGAGCGAAACACGCTTCATCTGCTGACAGCGGTAATTATTTCTTTTGATTGAGTTAATTTCTTTTGAACTGAAATTATAAATGTTGATCTGATTGCTCATTAATTGTTAGGCGGGCGGTTTCGTAGACACCATGTTCTCGACGCTAATGGAAATCCGGGAGACAGCCAGTGGTGGTGACGGCGCTGCCCTAAAAACTGCCCTCGATGAGAAAAAGAAGGCCTTGCAAATGGTCAAAGACTATGCTGCGAAGGCGCATGCTGACACGGAGGCAGCTAAAGAGGCACGAGAGGAGGCTGATAAGCTCAAAGAAGAGCTGAGCATGCAAATTACCGAACTTAAGATGGAAGTAGGTGCAGCTAGAGAAAAAGCCCATAATGCCGACCTCAACGGTTATTTGCGCGACCTTGCCGAGGTAGAAAATATATTCCTCTTCGTGGCGTTTCACATTCCAATTTCCTATTGTCATATTAATATTTTTCACATTCTTGTAGGTTTCTCTTCAACGGAAAGTGGAGATTGCGGAAGAATTTCTGAGGAGCAACACTTTTAGAGAAATCTGCACTCGTCAAGGTGATCTCGAAGCTCGGAATGCTCAAGTTCTGATTGTGCATCAATTTTATGCAACGCAGTATGTCCGTGGCGATTTCAAACCAGAATGGTTGAGCCTGTCTTTAGGACCAAATCGAGAAATTCTGCCGCCTCGTACAACTTTTGAGCTTGCAGAACCCGATGAGTTCGCCTCGCTGCTTGAGAATGAAAATCTTATTCTCCGGGGACTCTCACCGCTGCCTCCGATGCCTGAGCTATATCCCTCATCTGAGGATGAGGAGGATAACTGAAATTGCAGCCCTAATGCTGTTTTATCTTTCTATGTTTATGAACAATTTTTTATTTTTTAATTTTGTTTATGCGTGGCGCTGCGTCGCTCTTATGCGTTTGAACACTTAATGCTTAGTAGAATTACACTTTTGAATGCTTGTCTCTAGTTGCTTAATTATTTATTATGCTCATATTTGTTGCCTTTTATTTCAATATCCTATCTGGGTTCTTTACTTTATTTTGACAACCTGTCGGTTCTTTATTTTTCATCTGCGATGAAAAGTTGAGTAATGTTTTTGCTTGCATGATTATAATTGTGCTACTTATTATTATTCCATTTAAGAAAAGGTTTTGCTTGTCTCTTTGGACATAGTTTAATCGTTGTTACTCGTCTCCTGAGAGTTTCGCTCATTTTTCTTTAATTGTGAGTTTTAATGAACACTTACAGTGTTATATGTAGTGTCTGTGTCTTGCTTGTTTTTCCAAACAAACATGATAATAGTTGCCATCTCGAAGAGAATCATTCGTCCCTCCTCTTCCTTGTGCAATATTTTGAATATCTTGTGATATTCAAATAGAGTCTTCATCCCTCCCTAGTATTCTTTGGAAATTGCGATATCTCGTATTACATTGGATAGAGTATCCATGTTTCTGGATTGTCTTTCCGAGAGTTACGATATCTCGTGCCACTTTCGACAGAGTTTTCGTTCTTTTAGTTGCCTTAGGGATTTTCGGTATCTCGTGCCACTTTGGACAGAGTCTCCGTTCCTTTTGTTGCCTCTGGCTTTTTTCGATATCTCGTGCCACTTTGGACAGAGTCTCCGTTCCTTTTGTTGCCTCTAGCTTTTTTCGGTATCTCGTGCCACTTTGGACAGAGTCTCCGCTCCTTTAGTTGCCTCTGGATTTTTTTGGTATCTCGTGCCACTTTGGACAGAGTTTCCATTCTTCTGGTTGTTCTAGGGATTTTCGGTATCTCGTGCCACTTCGAACAGAGTTTTCGTCCCTTTTGTTGCCTCTGGCCTTTTGTTTTTGGTATCTCGTGCCACTTTGGACAGAGTTTCCGTTCTTCTGATTTCCTTAGGGATTTTCTGTCCTGCATACATTTTTATGGTGCAGGTTAGATAGAAATCATGTAATCAATTAATTACAATTTATCTTCTTGGATTAACCAAATCAGATTATGTGAACAATTCGGAGCTTGAGTCATTGCTCAATTGCCCTGACTTCCCGTGTTGTCCTCCAGGTTCATGTTTTGGCGTGCCTGTTTTAAGTTCATACATGTTTGTCCCTCATGCATGTCATAGCAGAGAGAATGAATATAAATTGTTCAAAATATTCAAACTACTAAGGACTCTTGTAAATTAAAGCGGAATCTTCTAGTTAATATTCTCCATTTGCCTAGGAGCCAATGCCCTTGCTGCGTCTTCTCCCTGTTGTGGCCGTGTCCGGAGCGAAGTTACATAACACTTCCAACCTTCAATATGGTCCGCTATGACTTCACCTGTACCACTTGAGGTAGGAAATTTCACCATTTGATGATAAGTCGACGGTAAAGCCCGGAAAGCATTCAGTGCTGGTCTTCCTATGATTCTGTTATATGCGAAATGCATGTCAACGATCACATGGTTATCCAGTAGTGTCTTTCTTTGCGGCGTTGTTCCCAATGATGTCGGGAGCTTAATCATTCCGAGTGGAACTATCTCTGGACCTCCAAATCTGTGAAGAGATGTTCTCACTGGTTCTAATGTCTGATTATTCAATCCCATTTTAACCAACGTAGAACTGAACATCATATTTACTGAGCTTCCATGGTCCACTAACATCTTGGTGACCCCATAATTAGCTATATCCACCGTTATTACCAAAGGGCAATTTAAATTGGACATTTGTATAGTCTGTGCGCTCAGCTTCTTTAAGTCTGCTGTAGAGAAAGTGACTTCTTCATGCGGCATCTCCTCAATTCTCAGTATACTGGCCATATTGACAAAATTATCCGACTCAACCAGCCTTGTAATTTTTCTCCGACCGTTGGTGGAATCCGCTCCTCCTGGTCCTCCAGATATCATATTAATCATTCCTTTCCTGGCATTCCCATCTTTAATCTGAGGATACTGGAAAAGATGTGGTTCATCGACTACCCTTTGCTTATCCTTCCTGGGAGACAGAGTTCTCTTCCGGTTGAAACTTTTCTCTTGTTCTTGCACCTTCTTGACATACTCCACGAGTTTGCCATCCTTTACTAACCGTTCAATTTCATCCTTCAAATTTATACATTCTTCAGTATCATGACCCTTCTGATTATGATACTTGCAAAATTGACTTGAATACATCGTTGCCTTGGATTCCCTCATCGGTTTAGGATCCTTCAACCAACCTTTCCTTTTTGCTGCGCCAAACACTGTCAATGATATGAGCATTTAACGGCGTGTACCGTCTAGGCGAACTCTCCCTTTTGTAATTCTTGTTCCTATTGTTGTAGTTATTACGGTTGTGATCTTCTCTACCTCTTTCTCTATCTTTCACAGCTACAACAACAGGTAGTTTAGTCGCCATCATTTCCTCATAATGAACCACCTCTTGTGCAATTTTGTTAATTTCTTCGACGGTGGTAGGCTTACGTCTGAGTAGGTCAACACTGAACATTGTATTGGTGGTTGCTCGGAAAAGTATGCTTTCAATCATCTCTCCTGATGGGCTATCAATCCTTAATAGCTTCGTATTGAAACGTTTCATAAAGTCCTTTAGACTTTCATTGGTTTCTTGTTTCATTGTATAGAGATGAGAGTGATCCAGAACCAGTCTAGACTGACTAGAGAATTGATCTTCAGACATCTTTCTCAATTGGCTGTAGCTTTTGATCTGTCCTGGAGGAATTCGATTAAACCAATCCACAACTACTCCTGATAGAGTTTTTGCAAATATCCTGGCTTGGATATTGTCCTTAAAACCGTAAAGGGGCAGTTTCCTATCCAATTGGAAAAGATGATATCGGGGATCAGATTTTCCATTGTATGTTTTCATTTCCGGGATCTTTTCCCCTTGTCCCAAGATCTCTGACTCTATTTCTTGACAAAATGGACTGTGGTTATAAGTATTATCCTCCTGTATCATTTGAGTCTCAGTCGTTGCTTTCTCTTTCTCCAGTCTTTCTATGTTTCTGGCCATTCTATCATGCTCGCCTCGTGAATCATGACCGTCTGAGTGTCTCTTGTCATCTCTATCCTTCCTTCTTCGTAATTCTTCTCTTTGGTCTTCTTTCTCATTACGTTCCCTTCTAGAATCACGACTCTCTGATCGTCTCTTATCTTCTCTTCTTCTCCGTTCAGTAACACGTCCTGCCTCCTTTTCTCTTTCTCTTCTCTCCAGATGTCTTCTTGATTGTACCTCGACCGACACTAACTTCTTTCTTTGATCATCTCGGGTGGATTTTCCCTTACTTTTTGTTCCCTTCGAAGCATGTCTACTTCTTCTATCATCTTGTTGGGATTTTTCCTTCTCCTTTCCCTTCAACATTCGGGCAACAAAACCTTGTTCCCTTAATGCTTCTGGATGTTTAACAGGAGATTGTATCAAAACGGGTGGTGCTGGAGTCAGTACTTCGGCCAAAGCGGCTTTTACCATTGCCAATAATTCATTCTTCATATTATCTGGAATCGAAGCACTCGTTGCAGTCGCTCCAGTTGCACCTGCTTCAGTGGCGGGTACCTCTACACCTTGAGGTCCTTGATTCTCCCTCCTCGCTGGTGTTGGTACTGCAGCGGGTACTGTTGATGGTCCCGCAATATCTTGCGTAATCTGTTCAGGTTTTTTTGTTTTGCTTCTCCCATAGTTCCCTCCAGAGCTTTACTTTGAGATCTGGTAATTCTAGACATAATGCCTAATAAACTAATAAATTTAGTGTTCCCACAGACGACGCCAATATTTTGGTCTTATTTCATCACAGTAATAGAACACAATAAAGAGTACAAAATGAGATATAAATAACCAAAATAATGCTATCCAACTTTATTTATCGGACTAGCTTGGTCCGGAACACTTATTACAAGCTTACTAGGTAGAATAAACTAATTACAAGATTAATATAGCGTATCGAATTCTGTGTTCGATGCTGACGTGTCGAATGCCTTTGTTCGATGCGGAATAACTAACACCGATTCGAAGTTGTGCTTGAAGGTATCGAATTCGATGCGTGTTTAAGGGTGTCGAATTCGATGCGTACTTTGTCGTATCGAACGAAGTAAAGACTATTTGATCACGTGACGAATGAAAACTGTTCGATCCGATGCGTCTCGAATAAATAGTGATTCGATGCTGACTGTGCTGAATCGGTTGTCTCTCTCCAAACGTGCACGGAATACAAGGGGACGGACTATTTATAACAGCCGGGGGCCCACAGACCGATACGGAAAGGCGCATCGAATCATGCTTATTCGATGCGCATTGAATATTGTCGATTCGATGCGCATGTGGGCCGACCCAATTACGAAGTATCAGACTGTAGATTCGATGCGCGCATCGAATTCGCTCGATTCGATGCGCTTTTGGCCGGCCCAATAACAATGTATTGGGCCAATCTTAAATCACACCCATCAATTGCGAGACGGATGTGAAAAATAATGCACATAGACATAAATATACAATGTCCCGGACACACGAGTTTTAAATCATTACTAATCATTGCACAATTTTTTTAAAAAAAGAATCATTGCCAATATAGCACAATTCTAAATGAATATATAATATAATATCCGTAGGCATGATTATATAACTTTCTTTTGCATCTTAATTTTACAATTAGTTATTGGAGTGCATAAACAATCTAATCATTTGCAGTTTTGATTTCACAAATAAGTGCATATTAATAGCTAATTTATTATTTAGATCCCCTCATATTTCTCTCTAAAAAGTCATTTGGAGAAAAAAGGACAATGTATAAATAAAACAGAAGCCAAAATCATGTCCCGAACGATGTATGATATAGAATTCAAGGACCACTTATCCTACTAAATTCAATTTCGTATTAGTAAATATTTTGCAGCCGACCGGGTCTGCGTGGATATAATGTAGGCAATGCAATACAATCAAGCCTCATCTAACTTTATTTGGGAAAAAGGCTAATAGTACGATTGGGTTTGCAGTCACCAATGTCTACTCACAACTTGGTGCCCTACTCACAACAAAAAATTGAAAGTTATTTTGAAGCCATATTGCATGGAGTTAGGTTTATTAATGCGTCGAACTTCACTACTTACTGGTGTATTCTAGTTACATTACAGAGATTCATAAATTTTGAGCATGTTAATCACGTGAAAATTTAAATTTATGCCTTGTCTAAACAATTTATTAGCAGCCATTCTTTAGCTTCTTGGGCAAACAAAACATTTTGATCGGGAGATGTTTTTCTTTAATCGCCATCTGTAAAGGTGTTCCAGATGGGGTTATTTTTTATTTTTTTTTGATCCCTCGCCTTTAAATCTTTCATTAATTATGTAATGATAGTTTTTATTATTAGAAAAAGCAATTGTTTGCAAGAATATTCGATCATTTAAATAAAATTATAAAAAAAAATTATAGTATATTTTGGTGTTATTTCGTTTGGGTTACAATACACCCGAAAACTCGTTATAGTGGACATGACTTATACCAAAATAATGGTATTTTATTACAGTGAATGAAATAGCTTGGTCCGGAACATCTTATACAAGTAAACTAAGTAATATGAGTAAAATAGCCTTAATTTGCAGACATTCGAACAGGAACGGTTCGATGGTGAAACTCTCGAATATAGAATAGTCGAACCAATACGGTTCGATGATAATAACTCTCGAACTGGCTGAACGGTCGAACGGAGATGATTCGATGGTAAAAACCCTCGAATTGGTAGATCGGTCGAAAGAGAGTGATTCGATGGAAATAACTCTCGAACTGGTCACACTCGATGGTTAACAGTCTAACTGTAGAACAATCAAATAGCTCGGTTCGATAGTAAGTAGTTGCTCGATAGTAATGAATGCGTGCATTAATGTCGGAGGACGGGGTATTTATAGACATCTTCCCATGGGACCCAATAGAATACGGTGAATAACAGTCGAACGGGGCTCGGTTCGACTGTCATAATAACAGTCGAACGACCCATGTTCGATAGTTTTATTTATTGGCCTTTCTTTGGTAAGCCGGGCCAAACACTTTTTAGGAACTTTCTAAAATAGCCCATCATAATAGAAAGTTATTGCTTAGACCGAATTGATTTATTTATACATCATCTCATACAGGACACCTTTTGTACTAAATGTTATTTGAATAAATAATGTCGCATTGACGCATTGTCACTATCCATATGTAAACATATGCGTACAGCATAATTAAGTAGTACAAGAAGGAAAGGTTATTATAGGCACTTTGAAATATCAAAACAAATTTACTTGTCGTGCCTCTATGTTATTTGGCCCGCGTGCTTTCATTAGCTAATGTTGTCAAGACAAATCACACATATATAATGTCGTGCTGGAAATATCTGACGTGGGAATGGGGATGAATTCACACAGATTACTTGCTATTATGTAATAGTACAAAATTCTGATATTTTATCTACTTGTGGAGTTGTGGTTACATAATATATGATTTCGCGTTAACATATAAAGTATATGTATACAAGATTGGATAATCTCTGAACTTCAAATTTCTGATTCACCAGCTTAATTATCTGAAGAATATGCATGCCTTTCGGTCTTTCAATCACATAAAATTATCTATTTTAATAGGATCTAAGTTCAACTTACTTATGTTTTATTTTTTATGAATAACTTACTCTATTATTTACCTTCATGAATTGGGTTAAATGGAATTGAGAAGTTTCATAATTGTGTATTCAAAGATATTTTCATCGAAACATGTAAGAAATCTGAGTCTTTAAAGGTGCAATATTTTCTCTAGATTAAAGGCTTCGTTGGCGCATCCAATCATAATTTTTGGCGAGCGAAATACGTCGTGAAGTTCAAAATTTTCATGTGTTTCCTCGAAAAGTACCGAATATTTTCGTTTTTGACTCTATCAAACGAAAAATACATGTAATTTTCATGTTAACTATAATTATAATTTTTACGAATTATTCAAAATATTACAAAATTTTCTAATTTTTAGATGACAGAAACCTAGTTCAAAACTAAAACTTTCATCCATACGTTTTAGCCCATAAAAATGATTTACTCAATTTGTACATTCGAAATCTATCACACGGTAAAATGAACAAAAACAAAATTTCATTAATCTGTAAAGCTACTTCTAGAATATTTGAGTGCTCGTAAAATCCGTAATTGAGTGCTCTACTTGTAATATACTGGACCGTCAAATTATCACAAAACAAAATATCTGACACTTGTAGTCCACGTGGGATCAAACTAATGGCCTTGATAGGTGAATTAGTTCGACGTTTAACGCCAAGAGCAGTATATAAAGCCACCACCATATCATCACCTCCTTCAAACTCGCCATCCTTCCATAATAGCTCTCTCATTGAAGTTGACATTCCCCCATTATATATATATTCTGGAATGCGCTTCGGCTGATTATTACTCGTTAACTCATTTATCACATTCCCTCTTTACAAAGCTACTTAATTTTGAGGTGGTTTAACGATATTGAAAAGGTAACAAACATTTTCAAGTGTTCTTTTTCTAAATAGATTCTTTTGCGATCATATAAATTTAGTAATGCGAAAGTTCAGGAATTGATGGACAAATGTACATGTCTGAAAAAAGAAAAAGAAAAGTGTGACAAAAATAGGTTGTCTATAGCCTAGAGACAAACTTTGGTTTAACATTTCTCTTTTACTAAATTACGAACTGTGATGTAGCTTTTTTTTTTCCACATTAATGGTTTATAATTTAGTTTTATTTATCCCCATCTAAGTTTGATTAATTTGATGGCAGACAAATATCTAGTATAATACATAGATCTTCATAAATTGGCTAAAAGCCATTTTACAGAGAAGAATGGTCATTTGAGCTTTTAATTAGTCATCTGTGTGTTCTAATGCGTCTTTAATTAGTAATCTCGGTCTGGAACTATGTTGAATCCCTTGCAAGCTGCCACTACCTATAACTCTTCATCACTTTTAGTGACATGAAGAGAAGTTATAGGTGATTTTGTTTACACTTTTCTCTAAACTTTGATGAAACTTTTTCTTGCTTTTCCTTGCCCTTGGTTTAGAATTAGGTACCAAATAATGGTTAATCTTTATGGAGCCATCTAAATGTTACTTTTATTCTTTTAATAAATTATCTTCATGAATTTCAGAAGTTATAAACAGTAGCCGGCTCTAAGAGTGTCTGTGTATCCGCGGTGTGCATCTATGTATATGCTATGCTTTATTGCTTACTGTTCTCCTTGATGTGTAGATATCTCTCAACTAATACTACAACCAACGTTCGAAAATGACTGTTACGCCAAAGATATGTGTCAATGATGGGAACCTTGTGGTTCATGGTAAAACCATACTCACAGGAGTGCCTGATAACATAATGCTTACGCCAGGATCAGGTGCCGGCCTTGTCGAAGGTGCATTCATTGGTGCCAATGCTTCTGATAGCAAAAGCCTCCACGTCTTCCCTGTTGGCGTTTTAGAGTAAGACTCGAACAATTCGATTATTTCTTAACAGTTAGTGAACATCATATTAGTTAACTCAAAATATGTTAATACAGCAAATTATGTGAGAAAAATAGCAAATTATATCACTCTAGACATAATCATGTAGCTAGCTTTTTTGGATAATATAGAGTTCTACTCTTATGTGCTCCCAATAACTTGAAGATAATAATGCGTAAACTTACAATTCTATGAGTTTTGAAACATAACTTGGATGGAGTAATACCAATTTCTCTTGTAACATAACAGGGAGCTCCGCTTCATGTGCTTATTCCGCTTCAAGCTATGGTGGATGACTCAGAGAATGGGAACCTGTGGGAAGGACATACCCTTAGAGACCCAGTTCATGCTTGTGGAGAGCAAAGACACGAGAGGCGAGCATGACGACGACACACCAACTATCTACACTGTTTTCCTTCCTCTCCTTGAAGGCCAGTTCCGAGCTGTTCTTCAAGGAAACGATAAGAATGAGCTGGAAATCTGCCTCGAGAGCGGAGATAATGCTATCGAAACCAACCAAGGAATGTACCTTGTGTACATGCATGCTGGGACCAATCCTTTTGAAGTCATCAATCAAGCTGTGAAAGCGGTTGAGAAACACTTGCAAACATTTCATCACCGTGAGAAGAAGAAGTTGCCCTCAATTCTCGACTGGTTTGGGTGGTGCACATGGGATGCTTTCTACACAGATGTCACTGCAGAGGGTGTTGAACAAGGACTGAAGAGTTTGTCCGAGGGAGGCACACCTCCACGTTTTCTGATCATAGATGATGGATGGCAGCAAATTGGAAGCGAAGTTAAAGCAGACTCAAATTGTGTTGTACAAGAAGGAGCTCAGTTTGCAAACAGGCTTACAGGAATTAAAGAAAATGCAAAATTCCAAAAGGAAACACAAACTGAAGAACAAGAATCGGGTCTGAAACAAGTTGTGACTGGAGCAAAGCAGCGTTACAATGTCAAGTTTGTCTATGTGTGGCACGCTCTAGCTGGATACTGGGGTGGCGTGCAGCCTTCTGGCCGTGGCCTGGAGCACTACGACTCTGAATTGGCATACCCAGTGCAGTCACCAGGTGTAATGGGTAATCAACCAGACATTGTAATGGATAGTATAGCTGTTCATGGCTTGGGTCTTGTGCACCCTAAGAAGGTCTTCAATTTCTACAACGAGCTTCATGCTTATCTTGCTTCCTGTGGAGTAGATGGAGTCAAGGTTGATGTACAGAATATTATTGAAACTCTCGGTGCTGGTCATGGTGGCAGAGTTTCTCTCACACGCAGCTACCACCAGGCCCTTGAAGCCTCCATAGCACGCAACTTCCCGGATAACGGATGCATTGCTTGCATGTGTCATAATACTGATGGAATATATAGTGCTAAACAAACTTCCATAGTTAGAGCATCTGATGATTTCTACCCTCATGATCCTGCTTCTCACACCATCCATATTTCCGCCGTGGCTTACAACACAGTATTCTTGGGAGAATTCATGCAGCCCGATTGGGATATGTTCCATGTGAGCATTTTTAAAACACAGTTTAATTTCATTTAACCTCTGTATTATGCATCATTTGGCGCACTGGTAAAGGTGTTGCTGTATGACTGAGAGGTCACGGGTTCAAGTCATGGGAGCGGCCTCTTGTCAAAATTGACAGGGGAAGGCTTGCCCCTTATACACCCCTGTGGTGGGACCCTTCTCCGGACCCTCGCATTGCGGGGATGCTTTCGTGCACCGGGTTGCCCTTTTTTTTTTTTTTCTGTATTATGCATCATTTGAAGAGCTAACTTCTGCATGGATATTACAGAGCCTGCACCCAGCTGCCGACTATCATGCTGCAGCTCGAGCCATTGGAGGATGCGCAATTTATGTTAGGTAATATGTTATATATACCTAATCTTGAGGTCCAGTGTAGTTGTTTTGGCTTACACTGAATCTGAATTCTGATGAGTATGTCTTTCTTGCTGATTATACAGTGACAAGCCTGGTAACCACAACTTCAAGCTTTTAAAAAAGCTGGTGCTCCCGGATGGATCAATTCTTCGCGCAAGATTACCAGGACGACCTACAGTAGACTGTCTGTTTGTTGATCCAGCCAGAGACGGGAACAGGTTTTTGAATTCATCTCAGCCTAATTCTCTCTCTCTCTCTCTTTTTTCTTCTTCAAGAAACTGAACTAAAGCTCCATCCAACTTATATCTTCTGCAGCTTGCTTAAAATCTGGAACGCGAACAAGTGTTCGGGTGTGGTTGGTGTCTTCAACTGCCAAGGCGCTGGCTGGTGCAAGATAGTAAAGAAGACTCGCATTCATGATGCCTCTCCTGGCACCCTTACTAGCTCTGTTCGAGCCACTGATGTTGATGCTATTGCTCAAGTTGCTGGGCCAGATTGGCAAGGGGATGCAGTAGTTTATGCCTATAGATCTGGGGACATTGTAAAGTTGCCAAAAGACGCTTCATTGCCTGTGACGCTTAAGGTTCTTGAGTATGAACTTTTCCACATTTGTCCTCTCAAGGTAAGCTGCTTTTGTAGAGTCCCCGTCTTGATTCAGGCAACCTATAACTTAATTTTTGGTGGATACATAATGGTTCTTTTGTTCTATCACAGAATATTACTGGAAAGATATCATTTGCACCAATTGGTTTGCTGGACATGTTCAATTCTACTGGTGCTGTGGAGCAGTTTGAAGTCGAGAAAACATCAGAGTTCTTTGATGGGAGCATTGGTTCCCCTGAGGATGTAACTGCAAATCAATCACCAGAAGCAACAGTCACACTCACGGTCAGGGGATGTGGGCGTTTTGGAGTCTATTGTTCTCAAAGCCCGCTGAAATGCATTGTGGGAAACACTGAAACCGAGTTCACCTATGACGCTGCTACTGGCTTGGTAACCTTAACCATCCCTGTGCCAGAGGCGGAAATGTATCGATGGACGATCAAATTTCAAGTTTAAGTAGTAAAAACTATCTTACGCTGAGATGTTTCATATGTATTTAGAGGGGCCTCAAGCATGGGCCGCAAGTGAGTGATTTAAGATCCATATGGAGTTCTTGCATACTAGAGTTGGGATATTAGGAAGAACTGTGTTTTGGGGAATAAGTGTTAGTGTAACGGTTTCCATTGTCTCTAATAACTTTATCTTTGTATCATGGCAAGCATTTTCCTTTTTCTCGCGATTCTAACTGTACTACTAAGTTCTTGTGACTCAGGCATAACTGAAGAACTTAAAATATCG
Organism: Linaria vulgaris; assembly: GCA_948329865.1. NCBI lineage: Eukaryota > Viridiplantae > Streptophyta > Magnoliopsida > Lamiales > Plantaginaceae > Linaria > Linaria vulgaris. The sequence continues at coordinate 71,367,690 of OX415251.1, forward strand.
AGATAGATTCATTAAATGAAAAAATCACCAAAAATCCCGGCATGAACACATTCCATCGACAAACTTGTGGAAACGTATTCGATCCCTGACAATGATCTCTCTATCATACAGTTTACTTATAGTCTTTGTCACTTCATGGCAATCCACACAAACTCGTAAGTTTTTTACTACTCTAATTACTACAGGTGCCTTAGTCTTCAATAAACCATATGCAATAGCCAACCTTTCACTGTGTTCCCAAAGAGCATCCTGTTTTTCTCCATCAGTCACATTCTGCAATACAAACGCAATCCACGGCTCGTGCCCAACTGCAGAGACTCTCTCAGATATTTTCTTCAGAAATTCTCTTATCTCCCTTGCTTCAGGGTGAGACCAATTACCCATCACAAACTCATGCACCTGACTGTTGATTTCAATAGAACTGCAGCCTGGTACAACCTTGATACCTTTCTCATTCATTTGTTTCCTTACATATCTCATTTTAACCCAGTCTGATCCAGAAGCATATAAGCTCGAAAGTAGTATGTAATTTTCTGCATTTAGTGGCTCTAACTGTAGAAGTTGCTCTGCTACAGTTTCACCTTTGTCTAACATTTTGTTCTTCTTGCAACAGACAAGCAAGGAGCGCCATATTCCTGGATTTTGAGCAATAGGCATTGTTCTGACAAATTCATGAGCTTCTTCGATCAAGTTTGCACGACAAAACAGATCAACCATACAGCCATAATGCTCCGCAGATGGTTCGATTCTGGACTCAAGCATGGTTGACCAGTACTTTTTTCCCTCGGCAACTAGCCCACCATGGGCGCATGCTGTCAACACACCGATAAGTGTCACATGGTTAGGCTCAACCTGCATGAAATTCAGAAGAGGGTCCATCAAAACCTATTCAGGCCAAAAAAATAAGAAATTGAACAACCATTTGGGACACTGATCATACGATTAAGACTAATACCAAAAAATGTCCAGAACTATTAGCAAAGATCAAGACTATGCATCCTGATCTATTATTATCTATGCTGTTGATAACATTACCTTAGCCTCTTCCATTTTGGCGAAAGTCGCCAAGGCCTCTTCTGCAAGCCCGTGGACAGCAAATCCCACGATCATGGAGCTCCAAGCCTTGGCGTCCTTAACCGGCATTGCCTCAAAAATTTCCTTCGCCTTCTCAATACAACCACACTTGGCATACATATTGACAAGCGCGGTACTCACCTCAAGATCCTTCATTATCCCTTTTCTGTCAATAAATTTATGCAGCCACCTCCCTAAATCCAATGCCCCAGTCATAGCACAAGCAGAAATAACACTGACCATGGTCACCTCATCCGGGTCCACGCCGCCCGTTTGCATCTCTCTAAACAGTCCCAAAGCCTCATTCACCATCCCAACTCTCGCATACCCCCCAATCATCGCACTCCACGCCACCACATTCCTCTCAGTCATTTCGTCAAACACCTTCCTCCCCAGCTCCACCACCTCACATTTCGTATAGAAATTCATCAGCGACGTTTGAACGAACACATTACCACCGAACCCAGATGCTATGACGTGCTTGTGAACCTGTTTCCCTTCCTCCAACGCCGGCAACATTGAACAACACTTGAGCACAGAAGCGAACGTAAATGTGTTTGATTTGGGGAACTTTTTCTGAAGCAACTTGTTAAACAAGAAAATGGGTTCGGGAGATGATGGGTTTTGCAAGAGGAATCCTCTCATGAGCGTGTTGTAGCAGAATATCGCCGGGTTCGGGATTCGAGAAAGCAGAGCTTTGGCGTAGTGAATGTTGCGGTAGGCCGCGAAGCAGAGGATTTTGGAGAGGGTAAAGGAAAGAGTTGAGGGAGGGAGGTTCGGGTGGGTTAGAATGTGGGCATGGATTTGAGTGAGGACTCTCATGTCGGGACATTTTCGAATTAGTGACGCTAATCTCTCTTCTTCTTCTTCTGCCAGCTCTCTTAATTTCTTCTTACGAATACCTTTGTAGAATCCGTAGCGGAGTTTAACAGGTTTTCTCTGGTTCAGTCCCAAATCAAACACCTTAGTTCTGTGTTAGTATAAAACTATAAAATGATGAATTGTTTTTTTTTTTTTTTTTTTTTTTTTTTTTTGTAGAAAACGTAAAACTAAGGCTTTAAGCTATCTCCAAAGCAATCAAACTAGTGATACGAGAGGGATTTTTAACGTTTTGGTCCTTTAAGTTGGCTCATCCGCGATTTTGGTCCCATAACTTGGAGGGCCGCGATTTTGGTCCCATAAGTTGGCATACAGTTCGATTTTGGTCCCTCGGTCAACATTTTTGAAAATCTATCCGTTAATCACCTACGTGGCATCAATTGACCGATTGCGTGGCAATTTTGACCTGAATTTAGAGCCCACATACACACACGTGGCAAAAATTGTCTAATAATTAATTTGACCCAAATTTTGACCTAAATTTCAGAATAATTAATTATCTAATAATTTTTAAAAAAATTAATCTTACAACCCCCACCCCCCCACCCAGCACCACCACCACCCCCACCCCCACCCCCACGGCACCCACCCCCATCCCTAGCACCACCACCACCTCACCCCCACGCACCCACCCCCACCCCAGCACCACCACCACCCCACCCCACGCACCCACCCCCACCCCACCCCCACGCACCACCCTCCACCCCACGCACCACCACACACGACCTCCACCATCATCGCCCGACCTCCACCAGCCACACACAACCTTTCGATTGTTCCGATTTCGATTTCAATTTCGATTTCAATTTCGATTTTGATTTCGATTTTGATTTCGATTTTGTTGAGGGTTTCGATTTGGGATTTTGGAGGGGCGGCGGAAGGGCGGCGATTGTGTTCCCAATTTGGGATTTTGGAGGGACGGCGGCGGCAGGGCGGCGGCGGCAGGGGAAGAATCGGTGGTGTGGGGGGTGGGGTGGTGAAGAATATGATTTAATTTTTAAAATTATAAATTAATAGTTGTAACTTTTAAATTATTTCTTATATAAATATTTAAGAATAATTTTTTTGTTTGTAAAAATCTAAAGAATTAATGAATTATTTTTTTTGTTTTTTTATCCACATGGATGCCATGTGTATAGGTGGGCCCTAAATTCAGGTCAAAATTGCCACGCAATCGGTCAATTGATGCCACGTAGGTGATTAACGGATAGATTTTAAAAAATGTTGACCGAGGAACCAAAATCGAACTGTATGCCAACTTATGGGACCAAAATCGCGGCCCTCCAAGTTATGGGACCAAAATCGCGGATGAGCCAACTTAAGGGACCAAAACGTTAAAAATCCCGATACGAGATTATCACAAAATAACACTCTATTTTCAAGCATTTTCCTTGCTCTTGTTAGACCATTTGCGACTTTATTCGCCGTTCTTGGTATCCACTTAATCGTGCAATTTCAATAGGGGTGGGACTGGGTATGGGAAATTAGGTACTTGTCCCATTTTCGGCGGGTATTTCCCAATTGGGAATTTTCAATTTGGCAAATTGGGAAAATTGGGAATTCCCGCCTCCCGTCCCAACTAAATGGGACGGGAGACGGGAATCTTCTTGGACACCCGCGTGAAACGGGTATTCAGACTAAAAAAAATAAATAAAAAAATATAGGGTTGAATTGAAATTCTGTAATATAAGCCACTGGAAAATTCTGGGTACCCAGGATACCTGGGAACCCGTTTAGCGGGTTCCCAAAACAGCGGGATGGGAGACGGGTAGCATTTTTTGCTACCCGCAGAAATGCACGTACCCATTTTGCGGGTACCGGTCCCACTCCTACCCCTAAATTCCATGGCATATGCATCAATTTTTTGCACTCCTCCACAAGCGTAACAAACTCCGGTTGAGGAGGTACCTCTTCACGTACTAGCTTATACACCACCAACGAATCCGTCTCCACTTCAAGATTTGGAACTCGCCTCTCCCTTGCCAATTCGAGTTCTTTCTTTAAAGCAACTAACTCCGCTTCATCCACCGTTGGCGAGACCAATGCAACATTAAATCCCCAAAGCCAAGAACCGTCATCCGCCCGAGCTACTCCCTCGGCCACACCCAAATTCTGACTTCCGCAAACACTCACATCAGCATTGAGTTTCACCCATCCTTCCTTCAGTTTGCTCCACGGCTCGGCCTTCCATTTCGCGTGCCCTTTACTTCCTCCGTAGAATAGCTCACGGCTAAGGCTCTTGAGTTGGAAAACTCGCCCTTGAACATCACTCTCGTTTTCGTGAAATACCCTATGTTCCGATGCTTCCTTGTTTTCCAAATTGTCTCCACAAAAATCCAACACCAACCCAAGTTCGACCAAACTTTATTCTTAAACTTCAACTCCAAACAATTCCGCCTTAGCCACTCCTCATTAGGGATCTTATCATATATATCTCCAACTCCTCTTTCCCAAGAATTCGCAGCCAAATCTTCCTCGCCTCCTTACAATAACGCATCAAGTGCAATTCGATTCCTCAACGCAGTCACAAAGTGAACATTGCGATGTAGCTGAAAGTTTCCGAACCCGCCGCAAGTCACTTATTTCCCACGAGCCATAAGAAATTCTGGAGTTTGTGACTTACATCCACGGACCAGACCCAATTTATGCGACTAAGGCGTTGCTCCTCACCTTCATACTCTTTTCGGAAACTCGTGTAGGCCGATTGACAAGTAAACCGTTCGTTCGAGGTTTCGCTCCATAAAATCCTATCATCGTCCTCACTTAATTGGATCACTCTCGATTTTATGTCCTCCAAAATATTCTCGAGATCACGCTGCGTAGCCCCTCAGTTTTCCAACTTCCACTGCCATCAATCAAATCTTTAATCGTTAATTCTCGTTCTGAGGGATCAATAGTAAAATTACGGTCCCAAACCTTCGCCAACCCTCGTCAATTATCGTACCAAAAGGATACACGATCCCCTCGCCCTATCTTCCAATGCAAGAAAGGCCGCATGAGATTAACACATCGAAGAACTCCCTTCCATGTCGGACTATCCGACGCCTTGGCTGAAATATCGAGTAGTCGTCTCCCATGCAAGTACTTCTTCTCAATAAATTCACTCCACACCATGCGCTCCCCAACAAGAATTTTCAAAGCTAATTTTGCGAGCAATGCTTCGTTACACGTTCTCGACACCCGAATCCCAAGTCATCCCTTATCATTCGGCCTTGTCACCTTGTTCCATGCTATAAGGTGCAGGTTTTTTTTCGTGATGTCCGTCGACCACAAGAATTCTCGATTTAACCTATCGAGTTTCTCACAAACGTGTTCCGGGAGCCAAGATGATTGCATTAACTACACCGGAAGAGCCAAAGACACCAACTTTATTAGAGTTGTCCGCCCCGCCATCGAGAGATATTTATTTTTCCATGCACTAAACCGTTGCAACACGCAATCGAACACTTCGGTGAATGTCTCCCTGTTAACTCGGCCATGGATGAGCTTGACTCCCAAATATTTCCCCAAGTTCACGGTTTGGCCAAAACCCAAATACTCGCTGATTGTCCTCTTAAGGCTGCCTCCCCCCATTTTTGAGAAAAAGATTTTAGACTTTTGAGGATTGAGGAATAACCCTGACGCCGTGCAAAACTTGTCCAAAGTTTTTCTAATCTCCCATGTTGTACCCATCGTCACCTTCCCCGATAAAATGAGATCATCGGCGAAGAAGAGATGTGAAATCTTTGGTCCACTGCGACACGGTGTGATTGGAACCCACTGTTTCCTATATACCGCTTCATTAATCAAGTATGATAACCGCTCATCACATAAAACAAAGAGATAGGGCGACAACAGATCACCTAGTCTTAATTCGCACGTGTGTTGGAGGGGTTCCATCGGGGCGCCGTTCCACAAGATCCTCGTTGAGGCATTCCGCACGCAAAACATAATAATTTCCACCATGGCAGCTGGAAACTCAAAGGCCGTCAAGGTATCTTCAAAAAAATCCCACCAAACCTTATCATACGCCTTCTCAAGGTCGAGCTTCATTATCATACTCCCCACCTTGTTCTTTTTCTTAATTCTCAGTGAATGCAATTCTTCTTGCAAGACGAAGATATTATTCTGAGTGCTCCGACCCCTAATGAAGCTAGAATGAGTAGGCGCCACAATACGAGGCATAATACTTCGAAGGCGTGTCGTGATGCACTTTGTAATCACCTTGTACAAGACGTTACAAAGCAAAATAGGCCTATATTGCTTGATCGACTCAGGGTTTTGTATCTTTGGAATTAAGCAAAGAAATGCCTCACAAATAACTGGATTAAACTGCCCCAAGGTGAAAGTCGACCTTGCGAAGGATAACAGCGAAAGTTTAATCCACTCCCAACTTTTCTGGTAGAACAACGCCTGTAGTCCGTCCAGCCCTGGTGCCTTAAACGGATGCATGTTGTTCACCGTCTCCCTCATCTCCTCCAAGTCCACCTCCCTAACAAACGCTTCCTTATCCTCGACGCTCAACACTGAATGGAACCGTGAACGACCAAGGCTATTCCGACATGTATTTGCGCTCGCAAACAACCCTGTGTAGTACCCTTTCGCGTGCTCCTTAAGAGCATCCTCATTCGTCTCACATTCTTTACCAAACCGCAGCCTAACAATTTTATTTTGGCGGCGTCGAACCAACGTACTTTGGTGGAAAAACTTTGTGTTTCTCTCACCCTCCCTGATCCATTTAATCCTCGATTTTTGAGCCCAAATTCTCTCTTCTTTTCTCAAAATCTCATTGTACTTCAGCTTAAGTACCTTTTCCAATTTACGCAAACCCGGGTTCGGCCGAAAATAAAGAGCCTTTTGTAGTCCGCCCAACCGCGCCACCAGCTCTCTCTTTTTTGCAAAAATATTACCAAAAGTTTGTTTGTTCCATGGACCTAAAACCTTTGGCACCTCCTCAATCGCCTCGAGAATAGCTGGTTTATCCTCCCAAATCTGTCGCAACAAAGCTTCACAGTCTTTGTGCATGAACCACATTGCCTCGAAGCGAAAAGGTCGAGTTCTCGATACCAGCTCTTTCCCGAAATAGCAAGTCGCCACTGGATGGTGGTCCAAATGTGTGTGCGGGAGATGCACCACCTCACAATCAGGAAACATGCTTATCCAATCATGAGTCGCCATTGCCATATCAATCCTTGCCTTTATATTCGCACCGTTCCCCCGTTTATTCTCTCACGTGAATTTAGGCCCCAAAAACCCAACATCCATAAGATGACAACGTTCCATGAATGAACGAAGAAATAGAAGACGGTTCAGCGATCTCGTCCATCCCCTACCTTCTCATGCGCATAACCTACCTCATTGAAATCCCCGGTCACCATCCATGGAGTGATCGGATCCCCCACTTTTTCTACCAAGCTATCAAACACACGGACCTTCACCTCACGTCGAGGTTGTGCGTACACCCCGGTAATTTGCCATCTATCTTGCGAGTTTGGCCGAATTATTGAATGAATGGCTTGATCGTCAACCTCAGTAACTTTGACTTCCACCTCATGTTCGTTCCATAGCATCCAAATACCCCCGGCCATGCCCTCAGTAGGCGCAATGACATAGTTCGTGTATCCTAAGAATGGAGCAATTCTCCTCGCATGTTCCTCCCCCACTCTAGTTTCAAGAATAACTGTCAGCCGTTGAGATCGCACTAACTCCCGAAGATTTCTACGAAACTCCTCATCCTCTGCACCTTGGAAATTCCATGATATGATCTTCATTGGAGACCTAATGAGGTGCACGGGATGGACCGGGTACTCAGGGCGAGTCCCATTCCGTGTCACATACAATTGTCTTAGAATTTCCAACATCAATTCCTGTTGGCGATTATGCTCCCAGATGGTTTGATCGAACCTCTGCCACCATGCGTGAATGTTGTCCCAATTCTCTCTCATGTAAACCACCGTTTCGATTTCCCATGTGGTCCCTATAATTTTGACCACCTGCACCAATCAATCCCAACGCTCTATCACTGTTATCAAGCTCGGACCCGTGAACGAGAGGTATTGCGTCTCGAAAGGCCACCCATGTGGCCAGTTCACGACCATGGCGTCGTGTATGAAATTGATTTCCATTGCTCTCGTAATGCAGCGACCCATTTTCCTCTTCGCTAATTATGTTGTTAATGTGACTCTTTCTGTGCGAGAATATTAAAGGAGTTAGTAGTCCTCAGCCCCTCCAACTCATTACCCTTTCCTCTTCATGTCACATTAGGAGTTCGTTTAGTGGTGGCAACATTCCTTTTATAACATGTTTTATTTCCTTTCCTTAATTAGGGGTTAAGGGAGGGCGGTAGGACCCTTTTACCGCATGCATCCGATTTTGAGCCGTGAACTGGACAACATTACTCCTTTCCTTTTCCGTAGGATTTCTGCCCCGATTTTTTGACGTAACACTACTTCTTTCCTCGTTCTCCTTTCCTGCAGGCACATTCGTCCTCCCACGGTTCAACAACTCCACTCTCCAAATTCCTTGTTTTTGGCCTTCCCCGTAAGACGCTGTTCATCACGAATCTCCTTTGTTGCACTTTCAAGTATTATGTTATCCGTGGGACTTTCGCTCGAACGTTGAACACTCTTTATTTGCTCGTAATTTGCCGTATTATGCCCCCTTTTCCCGCACTTGTAGCATAGATTAGTAACGTTCTCGTAGACGACCCGATACATTTTCCCATCGACCCACAAACCTTTTTCAAGAGGTTTGTCTGTACGTATTTGGACACAGAAGCGTTCAAAATTCCCTCGCGTAGCGTTAAAAGTGTTACCATCTATTTTAATGGGTTCCCCCAAACATTCCGCTAGTGCTTGGATCATGGCTTATGTTAGATACTCAAGCGGGAGATCCATAACCCTCACCCACGTGATAGTGCTCTCAATTATATCCGTATCCGTCGGGAAGTTTGGAGTCCATGTTCTAACCGACAAAAATTATCCCGCTATTCGCCACGGCCCATCGGTGAGAATTATCTCCCTTTTTTCTGAGTTCACCCTCTTCATATAATATATCCCTTTCCCGAGGTCCACGAGCTCGAACTCGTTATGTAGCTTCCACATGATATTGAGACGGGTATGTAGAGCTTTCCGGTACAAAGATCTTCCCAGTATTCGGATAATAATGGTATTTTTCATTGCATTCGCATCCTCTCCCTTAGTTCCGAGGAAGTTCGGGGTTGCTTGAATAGGATCACGTCATCCACTTCTCGTATCTCGATCAATTTTCTGTCCTCCACCGTCTTATTCCCATCCATGCGTACATATGTACGTTTGTTACGTTGTGTAACCATGGCAACATATGTTCGATTCTCAGTCCTAGGGTTCGCGTTAGTACGTGGGAATTCATGCAGATCAAATGAGGATTGAGTGTCCATCATCTCCAATCCTTCATCCATTCTCCTTAGGCGTTTCTGATTTCATGGGGCGGAGGGTCCCCCATTCCGAAGGTTGAATTTCGATGAGTCTGATGGCATTAGTAACGGTGGCAGCGACGGCGGCGCAGTGCTTATGGTTTCAATCATAAAGTCGCGTACTAATTCCTCAAAATTTGAAATGAATTGCCTTCCTTTAAAATTAAAATAAAGTTAGCCATTTACTTTTGATTTTAAATTTTCAAATCCGACTCAATCACAGAATCGGTGACACTACTAGTTAGTGGTTCAGCAGGTTGCACCGGTCGAACCACGTGTTGAACCGATTTAGTCAACGGTCAACAAAATATATAATTCAAACTTCAATGACATAACAAAATATTCAATTTGCATAACAACGTGCGAAATATTATAAGTCACTAATATTTGTTATATTATAAAAAATTAAGAATATGGTTGCCACAATACTATGACTTGAACACGTGACCTCGAACAAAATAAGTTCTTGAAAAGTAATGGAAACTATTGAGCTATACAACAATATAATAAATAATTCAACAAACCATATATTTAATAAAAGCTAAAAACATTGTTTTGGATTTTTAAATTAAGCAAAATGGTATCACAAAATTCAATACAATAACAACAATATGTGACACTAAAATCTAGAAATTGAACCAATTACTAGCCATGAAATTGTAGGATGCATGCTTGTTTTGCTTTAAAATGAAATTAAAGAGGGAAAATGACTTTTTGTTTTTCAAAAAAAAAATTATTGGCTCAAACCGACATAGACTGTCTGCAATGGATAGATCTTCTCGAGATACCCCAAATTAAAAAAGAAATCATCCAAAACTGACCCTTCTATACGCCTTTTTTTTCATTTCCGAGGCAAGTTTGTAATTGGCAAAAAAACTAGGGGCTTTTTCACAATTGACCAAAAGGCAGAAAAAAAAGAAAAAAATAATAAAAAAATGTCAGACCGGTTCACTAGTCGAACTGGCCGATCGGGTGAACCGGTTCGACCGACAAATTCACTGGCTGGCTCGTTGGAGCTCAGTAACCCAAAAATGAGGCAAAATCAGACCGACAAGGCCACTGGTTCCCGATCAAACCGGTTAGACCGACCTGTCCGGTCTAGTTCTAAAAAATACCTCCTTTTCTGTACAGGTGTGAGCCACTCGCCCTTCACTGCGAGTAGGAGTTTATTATTGTCCAAAATAGAGGTTTTTACTCCTTCAGATTAAGAAATCATGTATATCTCGTATTTAGAGTATAAATACAATCCCATAAAAAAGTAGTTTAAATTACCGAAAAAATCATTTTTTATTTTTACAAGGAAAAATTCATATTATAATTTTATGTACCTGTCTTAGATTAATTTTTATCAGATGATAAAGTATCTTGTGTGCTTTCTGATTAAGTTGTTGTACTTAATTTTTTTCTTATGAAAAAAAAGATATGTAATTGTACTGTTTTTTGTATCTTATAAAATCAAAGATACACAACCCACCTCCACAACCAAGGTTGACTCAGAGTCGTCCTCGTAAATCCGCTTCGTATTCTAGATAAAGGTTGAGGATTAATGACATATCATGTTTATTCGGGAGGGCCTCATCCTTATCCACTCTACACGTGTCCCCATGCCTTGCGTCCCCTGAAAACTAATTTATCTGTAATAAATAAGGAGGTCTCTCCGGCTAACCTATCTGGCACCATCTTAATGGCCAGAGACTATAAATCTGGGCAGCTTCCCCTACCCATATAAAGAGAAGGCCACACTCTGTGAACAACACAACCGAAAAAAAGGAATAAAACCGTAACTCTTTCTATATAAATCCTCACCATGTCCCTTCGTGAATTTCCATGTTTTTACTTGCATGTTCGTCCTTTCAAAAGTACTAAATTCGAGCTCCGCCTTCTTGTATTTTTTTAAAGAAAAGGACAGGTGTTCTGACCCCTCGAATAAACGCACATGAGATCTATATCATCAAATTTGCGTTGTATGTGGGAACACCACGGTGCCCTTAAGGAAAATTCAGATAGGTCAGAATGAAGGAAAGGGTTGAATAGAAGTAAGGAAAACTATTAAGATAAGAGACTTCGAGTCACCTTTACGTCATGGCCACGGAAGGTTTTCAACCTCAAGATAGATTGGCCGACCACTCGGGGGAAGCACTAGAACTCCGTCCCCCACCAGAAGGTTCCTATGCCAAAGCTCCGGAGGAACCGGACATTGTACGTAGCCCCGAGAGCCTTTTTAAGGACCTCATGAGGACCATGTTACGCACTGGCGCACAACGGCCACAAATTCTGCGATGCACATAGGTTTTGAATCCTCCCAAAATGAAAGACGTTGCAACCACGGGCCCCTTCCCCGAAAAGGAGCTCCCCCCACTTACGAACGAGTACGGGCACACCCTCCCTACGTTCAACCCCATATCACCAGACGGTGGGGAGAACGACAAACTACTCGCCCTTCCCCCTCCCCCCTGTCCACAATGAAGGGCATCCCGGTGAAGACCACAAAACATCCCACTTTGAGGGTGCTCGGGAAGTCACATGGCCGAGACTCCACCTCGAAGACGGATAGGCCGATACGCCAAAGAGTTGGCAGATCCCTTATGGTAGTTGGTGGATAATTTGAAGAGAGAGGTCCAGTCCTTGAGAAATGATGTAAACCCTCATGAGGAGGTGGTCTATCGGGGAACCCTTTTTGCCCTGGGCGTGGCCTAAGTTCAAATCTCACCCAGCATGAAGCTGGTTAATTTACCATCTATGCCTGAGACAAAACAAGTCGTGATCTGCAAGATCACATCAACCAGTACATGTCTAGTATGGATTTGGTATCGGCCTTGGATCCAGTGTTATGTACAGTATTTCGATCTACCCTAATGTGATGAGCACATGCGTGGTTCTCCCAACCTACGGAAGGAGTAATCTGCAACTTCGAACAGCTAACTCACATGTTTATACATCAAGTTACTTGCAATCGAAGATATCCTAAGTCTGCTAGTCACCTTATTGAGGTTAAACAGATGAAGGGAAAAATCTTACGGGCTTACATGCAACATTTTGCAGACGATGTGCTCGAGGTGCCTCACGTCAACCCAACTATGTTGTAAGAACTATTAGTCCAGGGACTCCGATTGAAAGATTTTGCAGATTTTGTGATTGGTACTTGGGTTAAGAGTCTGGATGACCTCATGCAAATATCCAACATGTTCATCCTTCGCGAAGAGGCTCGCAAAGCCAAAGAATAGATGGAAAATTTACAGGCCCCTGACTTCATGAGACTTAAGGCGCATGTGGAGACTAAAAAACACAAACCCATTCAGTGTAGAGAAGAAAATTCTGGACTCCGACAACACTTGAGTCTGGTACTGCTACCCCTCATGACCAATAAACCGGCCGATGTCATGTAAATTATGGAACATGATCAGGTAATGCTCTGGCCACAAGAAGCCAAGGAACCCAACAGGCTAAAGCACACATGCAAATATTGCCTATACCATCGCAGCTACGAGAACCGTTACAATGACTGTGTATGGCTGCTGAGTATGGGGTATCTTGACAAGTATGTAATCCGGGACAACCCCATGTAATTTCGGCTACTATATTTGGAACAGGTGTACAACGTATTCTGATAGACCCCGCAGTTTGGTGGTCGTCCTCTTCCTTTTAACCTTTTCGGCCTTAGGACTCCGAGATAGCCAAATGGACGCGGTCGGGGTCCCACGAGTAGGCTTCTCCCATTTGAAACAGATCGTAGTCTGTCCATCTCCCACATGTCTGTATTACATAGGAGAATTTACAAATTTGTCAAAATGATTTATGATAAACAATAAACTCATTAAATTAAAATTGCAGTCTTCAACGTCATCACCACAATCAAAATTGTGTTCATCTGCTCTCTACACAATCAAATTCATAGTCATCAGCTCCTATCTTTTCTTTTCGATGATGATCTGCTCCTCTCTTCTAATCTATAAATAATTAAATATCCTTCGAGAGTACTAGTGGATAGAACACAAATTGGGGATCTACATGCAGAAGCACAAAGGCAATTAGTTTCAGGTACAAGAAATGAAATTGTCGTATTTTTTTTTTGGGTTTTGTTAAAAAAAAAATGGTCCTTTATCGTGGCCTCATTATGAAAATATATCTTTATCGCGGTTTCGTCCACATTTAGTCTTTTATCGTGGTTTTTTATCCAATTTTGGTCCTTCGACCAATTTTCTTGTTGGGTTTTTTTTTTGTCCCTTAAGTTATTTTTATTACCAAGAAAAGCCCACATGTGTTATTTCTAATTAGTAAAAAGCCTTTGTGTGTTATATATTTACCTAAAATTAAATATTCACCTAAAAAAAATCTAAAATAATATATAATAAGATTAAAATAAATATCAGATTATCTTAAAAAATATTTGAATAATTAATATAAAATAAAAATATATATTGTATGCCATCTTTAAGGTAAAAACTAATATTAAATATTACCCCAAAAACTAATATATTGCATATGTATTTTTTATCAATTAAATATATAATTTATATTATTTTAGTTGTAAGAATTAATTATATAATATTTTAAAATCATATTATCCAACTATATTTTAAATCCTTATAAATTTAAATTTAGTAAAAAACAAATCTGAAATCTGCAAAAGTATTATACCAATAACAATTTTTAAAACATACTTTTCAGTTATACTTAAAAATCATTTATAAATTTAAATGTAATATTAATATTATTTAAAAAATAAAACATTAATGCTAAACTGAATACTAAAGTATTTTTACAATGCTAAACTACATTTTATTAGTTATTATTTGAATTTAATCATATTTAACTTTTATGATTTTTTAATTAATCATCTTGCCTAACCACCACCCATTTAGTGAAAAAATCATAAAAGTGAAATATGATTAAATTTAAATAATAACTAATAAAATGTAGTTTATAGTGGCAAAAGTACTTTAGTAATTAGTTTAGGATTACCTTTAGTTTTTAAATAACATTTATTATTAAATTGAACTTTTTTAATGATTTTAAAATGTAATTGTAAAGTATGTTTTAAATATTATTATTGCTATTATAATTTTCGCGATTTAAAATTTTTATTTTGGAATTATATTTAAATTTATAAGGATTTAAAATATAGTTGGATAATATGTTTTTAAAATATTATATAATTAATTCTTATAACTAAAATAATATAAAATAAAATAAATTATATCTTTAATTGATAAAAAAGACATATGAAATTTTATCAGTTTTTAGGGTAATATATAGTATTAGTTTTTACTTTTTACCTTAAAAATGGCATATTATATATATATTTTTAATTATTTAAAGATTGTTTAAGGCAACATCTAATATTTATTTAACTCTTTTTTTGTTGACTAGTAATTATTTTAATCTTATTATATATTTATTTTATATTTATAGTTGCGTATATAATTTTAGGTTAATAACACATTAACCTAGTTGAGTACATATTTTAATAACACAGTTTAGGTGCTTTTTACTAATTAAAAATAACACATGTGAGGTTTTTTTGCTAATAAAAATAACTTAAGGAGAAAAAACTGAAAACCCAACGATAAGTTTGGTCGTAGGACCAAAATTGAATAAACAATCATGATAAAGACTAAATGTGGACGAAACCGCGATAAATGACTATTTTTATAATGAGTCCATGATAAAAGGACCATTTTTGAAAAAACTCTTTTTTTCAATCATTTTTTCGTTCAGATTCTTGTCACATAACAATTTTTTTGACTGATGTATTCATTATCCATATGAAGTAACTGTTGTACCTTCTAGATACTTAATTTAAAACATTTGCATAGCGTTTATAATGGAAGAACGAAGGATTTTCCCTACATTAACATCCGTTGACGGGTTTCAAAAATTCAAAGCATCTAACCGTTAGTAACGGTCATATTTTCAACAGTGTGGCGCGTGCTGAGCAGGGGAGATACGTGGAGCTTTAAACGTGCTCCACATTTCCACTTCCATGAATTCGATTTTTGGTTTTGGAGTTTTAAAAATCGCCACCTTACAACAAATCGTTCGAAAACTGCCACCAAAAGCCCATAAAACTGGAAATTGAGGTCATGGAGGTGAGAGAGTGATGGATTTAAGTCGTTTTGAGGTGGCTTTGAGGTTTGGTGGTGGTGGATTTGGTGGGTGTGGAGGGGGGTGGGGCATGGGGGATGTTTGGGGTGGGGGGGGGGGGGGGGGGGGGGCAGAAGGTCAGGCACTGGTCATCCTCAGTTGCAACAAACAAAGGAGAATTACCAACCGTGTACAACACACCTTGAAGTCCAAGTCAAGAACCTATATATAGGTGTTGAATTGGATTGAAATAAATCTAATATATTACTGTACACATGAGTTATTTGACATAGAAAATCATAAATTGCAGCTGCATGCATGAGTATTTTGAAAGTACCATGAGTTATTAGAGGTAAATTATAATCTTGTGTTAATATTTGCAGGATGTAACTGACTTTAGGCTAACAAAACAATCTTATGATTTTTCTTTGTTGGCTACTGCATATTACATTTTATGTTTTGTTTTTCTCAACATGAAAATATGGATTCCTTTTGTTGTCTACTAGCAAATGTAGCACGCGGTTCCCGCGAGCATAATTCTTTTTCCAATGTCATTCTATGTGGGTTAAAGAAAAAGATTTATCTAGATAACATGTCCCATTAATTTTGAGTAGAACAATGGAAGAAAAGCAGGAAAACTAAGTCATTAATTATAATTAGTAATGTAATTAATTAGTCTAACTTAATTTGTAAGGCTATTTTGGGGATTTAATAAGAAATTTTCACAATATAGCTAAAACACAAAGGTTAAAGTTGGAAATCAAAAGATTGGTGTCACAATGGGTTTCTTTATATAATAGTATATAGATGAACATGTTATCTGAATTTAAGTCACCTTTATTTGGCCAATCTGCAGGTACCCATCATGGATTCGCGAACAACACTTATTACTATTGTTTGAGAATGTTTTTGAATAATGTTTGGTTTTTCTATTTATTTGACAATGTTTTTCAATAATATTGGGAATTTTTTTATTTCAAAAACATGTCTATTGTTTGTTTATTTGTTAATTGATAACACGAAATTAACCGAGTTGGGTAATTCCTTAATTATCAAAAAGATGTGGTTCAAAACACAATTCCCATGATTCGTAGAGAGAAAATGTGTGAATATGAGAGTTTATACGAAGGAGAATTTTTGAATTACGAAGGCCATTTACGTGTAAAAAAAGAGATAACTTGGATAAATAAAGAGGAAATATATTGTTTTTAGATGAATATAGAGTACATGTATGTTATCTTAATCTAGGTCGGTTTACAATGTTGATTTACCCTTGTATTTATAAGGTCTCGGGAGTGCGAGTGAGATTGGTCGTATGTCCCTCTTGAATGGTGAGTATGGGTGTCTATAAATGTTGCTTCGTGGCGGATGGATCTAGTAACAATAGTTTAATACGGGCCGCCCGGGAATTAAAAAATATCACGTTTTGACAATTATCTAACGCTCTTTATGATATGCGTGATCTATGCTCCAAGTGAAGAGTGTCGGTGGCCCTTCATTCGGTATGAACGACCTTTCTTACGCCTTCAGGGTCGTGGCTGGTAACTTTTACGAGGGCTTTTGTGGTGGGACCCTTTTTCGGGGGTAGTCCAATCTTTTATCGCGTCAGGTGTATTTATATTATCAAGTACAATGTTCCAAATCATAACACTTAAACTATTTTAAACTACTCCTCCTTAATGCCTAACATTTATACTAAATGTTGGCATAACACTGGTTTTCATCAGTGTTGTCTTAACGCTCAGATTAACACATGCACAAAAAATATAAGCAGAACAAAACAGAGTAGTCCTAAATAGTTATCACAAGGAAATCAAAAGCAGTTAAGCATTTAAGCATTTTACAAATCCAAGTAAAGTACAAAGGGAACATCCAAAAGAGAAAATAAAGTGTTCAAGCAGTTCAAAAGACATGAATTTTAAAAATTAGGCCTACTCTCCCCCTTTTTGTGAGTAAGGCAAACTTTCCAGATGCTCCACCATAGAGTCCAGTTCCTTATGGTGCCCTTCCTTTTCTGCAATCTCCCTCTCGGTGTCCTTGATGTTCTGCTTCAACCAAGTCAACTATTGTTGGACAAAGTCAGAAGAGATAACCAGACAGTCTTGCTTATGAGAGGTTGGCTTTGCTGCAGCAATGAACTTTTTCTTCTTCTTCTTCTTCTTGTTGAAAGGTCGACGATTCTGATCTTATTGAAGTAGTTAGAAGTAAGACTCGTTTATTCCTGGGTCTTGGTCCACTTAACACTCATCTTGGTCCTAAACATTTTTTTAACGAGAATTGTAGAGATGAGTGATGGAAAGGGCAGGATACCTTGTTCTCTTTTAGCAGAGTATCCATAGCAGTCAAGAACTTCTTCCTTATGTTCACAGACAAACCATTCTTTAACTTGTATACCAGTATAGCAGTGTCCCTGGTTGGGACTGTTGAGTTTGAAGTAGGCAGCCAATTCGTTGATGCGATTTTGCATGAAACAACACTCAGGGAAGTCAGTCTGGTAGTAGGAAGTCTATCTCTCCAAACCCTTTTCAGTCTACTAGTAAGATCCTGCATGACCTCATCCAATTTAGGGTCATTTCCTTCATCAACATCAAGCACTGATGTTGTAGATAGTACCCCTGACACATGCTCTTTCAACCTTGGGGGATTTTGAATGCAGAACAAACTTGGCGAGGTTCATGTAGAACTCTCTGATCACTTCAGGGACATAAGTCCTCTACTTCACCTCTTCAAGAAAGTGGTTACCACTCTATTCCTTCTAAAACTAGCAACTTCCATTCCTCTTTCCTCATGAATCACCCTTGTCTGAAATGCCTCCCATCTCTCATCAATATCCTTACAAAGGTAGTAATTTGTGTAAAGCACTGCAGGGAAGTCAGATTCAGGGGTCTCAAAATACTGAAATACTCATCCTCCTCAACACCAGTTTCAGTTGGTGTTGTCCCAACATCATCCTCAGCCTCAAGATCCTTTTAGACCCCTTCTTCAGAAGCAACAGTTTCCTCTTCACCATCATAGTCTTCTTCCTCAGAGTCTGGCCCCTCCTTCTCTTTCTCAGCCTTATCACCTTCTTCAGATTCCTCTTCCTTGGACCATTCTTCCTCAATATTCTCATTATTCTAATTATTCTCATCATTCGCCTCAGCCTTATCATTCTCAGAATCCTCATACTCATGAACCAATTTCTCGAGAGAATAAGAGTTTTTATTCTCCCCATGAGATATAGCCTCAAACATTAAAGCAGAAGTAGGGTTTATTACTTTAATACCATATTCTGGAGCGTCAAATGAAGTAACATTTCTCCACAACCTCAGATGGAATCGACAGTGGTTCAGCGTTATCAGGAGAGGATGGTGCAACAACGTTAGAAGACTCACCCGTCTTTGCTTTGACATTGCAGGTTTTGTATGTCACTGTTTTTCGTTTTTGCACAACAGAGGTGGTTAGAGTAGAGCAGTTGTTGCGTGTGTTGTACCGCCTGCAACGTGATCCACAAGTGATAGCCTATTGGTTGATTGCAGCATTAGCAAGATCTATGATGGAAGACTTGCAAGCCATGGTGAGTAAAGAGATTTTTTCACAAAAACTGTTAAAATCGTAAGAGACGAAAAAAATAAGGCACAAATTGTAGTTGAGTGTGTGTGGATTGAAGTGAGAGGGGAATAGCAGCAGTTTCCAAACTTTAAGCAATCAAAATTTATGCACAAGAAAACTTCTCGCGTACTAGGACAACAAGTGTCAGTGTTAGTTTAACACATGACAAGAGCAGTTTTTAAAAGAAACTTATAAGTCACAATGTTATAGAGTGTTATGGTAACACTAAAAGTATGAGTGTTGTCGTAACATCGGTATCTGAGAGTAGTAACACTGGTACAAAGACTTGTGGAGTTACATGGCTTCACCCAAATCAAATCAAGTGAGAGTATGAGATAGATTTGAAATGTTATGTCTGGAACTTAAAAACATATGGCAAGTTAGTACATTTCACTAATATATCACCTGCAGCCAAGTTACCCAAAGTGTATGCCTCAACACTTGAGAACATACTACATACTCCCCCTAAGCCTAACCGACACAAACATGTAGAACGAAAAGAATGCATACCTAAATAAATGCAGAATGTTGTGACAACATGTAATGATGGTGTTAGCAGAACACTGATTGAGAACAACATAAACCAGTTCACTTCAATTTCACAAGATTTTTAGATTTAGTAACTTTTCTCTCTCGAACACATCTGTAAGTTTTATAAAATGATAGTGAATACGCTGAATGCAGGCAGCACAAGACGTCATACACCCCAGTGTCAACACTATTAGAACAACAGTACATGCAAGTACATAGGCATGAATGATGGCAATACAAGATCCCAAAACCCTAAAACCTAATGCATACTTGTTTACTATACCACAATCAATGTTTTAGCACCAAGTGAGCAGCGCTACTAGGTGCAGACAATCGAACCCCAAACACCCTAATAGTAAAGCTCACCATTATATGCCATTTGGCTGAAAAACATTTAACATGTGAAGAAGACACAACTAGATAACAATGTAGCAGTGAGCTCCATGTACCCCGAGTTTCTCCACGTGTAATGCGGGTACCTGTTTATGAATAAGATATAACTGAATATCATTGTAGTAGTGAACTCCATGCACCTCAGCTTATCCATAAACAAATAAATAACCTCATATTTATAAAGGGAGTTTTAGTTCAAGCACTATAAAAAATATCAAGAAACTTTCAATCAGTTGTAGTCTCAAAGAGTAAGTGTTCCACCACACAAACCAATCATGTCAAAACATAAATAAAAACACAAAAAGAAAACAAAGAAAATACAAATTAAAATCTAATGCAATCATATAAAGACCACCACCGGTCTATGGTGTTAGCCATGGTGTTATGTAAACACCAGAATGCAACAATGTTCACATTACACTCATGTCAAGAGCCTAACTCAAACTGAAGAAAATACTTGGTAAACATATGAGCAAGCTGATTGTTGGTCTCTATGTGTTCAATATTACTCAGTTTATCTTCTACCATGTCTCTCAAGAAATGATGCATAATATCTATATGCTTTGTTCTAGAATATTGCACATGATTTATTGAAATGCTAATGGCACTAAGATTGTCACAGAACATCAATAAATTTCCACTATCCAACCCACAGTCATGCAACATGTGTTTAAGCAATACAAGTTGGGTATCACAACTGAGAGCTGCTACATATTCAAATTCAGCAGTTGATAATGAAACACGGTTCTGTTGGTGTTATACCATGAAACCAATTTACTTCCTAAATAGAAACAACATACACTTGTGGATTTTCTATCTAAATCACTTGCCTAGTCATAATCACCAAATCCCACAAGGTTGGTATTAGTATCAAGTGAGCACCAAATGCCAAGGTGTGTTGTCCCATAAATATATTTCAGAATTCTCTTCACAACAATAAAGTGAGACTACCTTGGATCAATCTGATACGTGACACACACACACACACACACACACACACACACACACACACACACACACACACACACAAATAATACATGATATATGGTATAGTGGCATACAAATGCAACAAGCTACCAATCATGGATCTGTACAATGTTTGGTTCACACTATCTTATGTACCATCTTTTGTGATATTCAGAGTAGAAGACATTGGAGTCTTGCTTGTCTTTGACTTCTGCAGTCCAAGTCTCTTCACAAGGTTCCTAGCATATTTCTCCTGATAAAGGAACATCCCACTCTCATGCTGTTTCACTTGCAATCCAATAGAAGTTCAACTCTCCAATCATGCTTATCTCAAAAGTACATATCATGAACTCGACAAACTTGTCTAACGTAGACTTGCTAGAAGATCCAATGACAATGTCATCAACCTAAATTTGAGCTATGCAAACATCATCAGTCTTACTTAGAATAAATAAGGTTTTGTCTCCATCACTTCTACTGAAACCTAGGCTTAACAAGATTCAGTTAACCTTTCATACCAAGCTCTAGGTGTCTATTTCAAAACCATAGAAAGCTTTTCAAGTTTATACACATATTCAGGCTGAAAAGGATCAGTAAAATCTTTTGGTTGTTCAACATAAACTTCTTTATCGATGAAACCATTCAGAAAAGAACCCTTAACATCCATCTAATTGAGTTTAATTTTGAGGAAACATGCAATAGCAAGCAATAGTCTTGATATGGGTAATTACCGGATGGGCCAGCCCAGTTAATTTACTGGCCCAAGCCCACGACATATTGGGGATTCAGGTCCGATATCTTGCCTCATATAGAATATATATTCGATATGGTACAAAGTTCGCCGCAAATCTCAGAAATGGACCCCACCTCTGAGATCTATATATAGGCACGATCTACAATTCAAGGCAACGCTCATTAATTACAAAAAAAAAAAACTGTTCACACAACATATCAAACATTACCTTTCGATATCCTTACATTTGACATAACTCCTTACCCAACATACGTTCACCTCCGATATGGAGACCATCTCCGATATCTACTAACTCTGATGTCTATTATACCTGATATACACATTATCTATGATATCCTACTTACCCAATATGATACCCGACATTCTCCAAGATTCGATGACCTAAGAGATTCGAAATCAGCCAGTAGTATCTCAAGCGTTGGTCTTTGGTGTTCTTAACAAAGTCAACTTAGAAGACAATTTTAAATATTAATCTAAACTTTTCAACCTAATCCGACTTTCAAATAGAAACGAAATACCATGATCAAACGAACATGAGAAATAAAAAATCTATTGGAAATTTATCATTAAACTTACACTTTTAACTTAATGTTTTGTCCAAGATGAATACTTGCCATTTGCAAAATGCATTGAATTCAAAAAATCAGTTTATTATTATACAATGTATTATATCACGTTGAACAAATTAAAGTTGTAGGTTTGGATGTGTAGTATGTACTAGTGTGTGTGTATATGTATATATATATATATATATATATATATATGCATATAATTAATCTCATTTTTATTCATAAAAAAAAAAATTAATCTCATTTTGTTTATAGGTATTGGGTTGTGGAGCCAAAGCTGGACTCGGGCCTGTACTGAAATTTTTTTGGGATGTCGTACATAGGGCTCATGTAAAGTTATATTAGGAGTTGCCTAATATAAATAGCCTCTCTTGTAATTGTAACCCTACAACATAACACATAGTAAAAATCCTGACTTAGTATCGCCCCCAGATGTAGGCAACGAATTGGGTAAACAAATAACGTGTCCTTCTTGCTTTCGTTCGTGTATGATTTTCTGTTTATCGTATTGTTGCGCAACAATAGGAGTATCGTATCAAGCTAGTTGTTGGAGTATCGTAACAAGCTACGTTGTTTCGACGTATGTATCCTATAATCGGACTTTACCCCTTCAATTGTATCGTGCATTTGCAATGCCAAAGGTTATCAATTTTTATTATTTTTTGAAGGAAGCCAAAGGTTATCATTAACAAGTCAAAACACATGTATATTTAACACTAAATTTTTCGACCAAATATTGCTAATTAAGGACGTATGACAAGAGAATGCATTCATCAAGCATATATCTTCAAATTGTTGCCGCGGGAGCAACTTAGAAGGAAACTGCTAATTCCATACGTGTCGTGAGATTTGTGGATAATGGCGATGAGAATTGCCTCGAAGTAATTCTGAATATACGTGATCTCATGAAGGCTAACTTCTTCCGATAAAAAAATTCTTTCAACTTTTTAGACTGTTTTCATATTGAACAATTCCACTCTACATGATGTCATTATATGGCATTGATATGAATGAAGGAATCAAATATAATGAAGGGTTTAATTGCTTTTTTATTTTAGACCCATATCCTATTTTATTTTTTTTCAAACAAATTGCATGATGTAAGAACAGCCTAACTATCAGGGACAGATGTCCTCTTCAACAACATTTCCATGTAGGAAGTCACAATTGCACGCGAAGTTAATGTAACTGTGACGACTTTTAATTGTTCCTAAGCTCTCCCAGAAATCAATTTTGCATGCCGCATATAGTATGTTTTTGAATATTTAATCACGTGCCAATTAATCAAACTTTGCAATACTTGTGAAGAGTCGATGTCTATCAAGTTTTACGTAACATGTTATACATTCCGAAAAGTAAAAGACCGTACTTATATTATTATACATGTATGCAATATTTTCTGAATTACGTAACATGGAGCAAGAATGAAAAACGACTTAGAACTTCTAAAAAATGTAATTATGAAAAGCTAAGGAAGGAAGTAAGCATGCAATGCATATATATATATATATATATATATATATATATATATATATATATATAAAATAATAATATAAGTACGATTTTCATGGATTATTCCTCCACGTAATTATAGAATCACAAAGCTGAAAAAGTTCGAAAAGCGTAATTCTTCCAGGAAGGAATTAAGCATGCAATAGAATATTTAATGAAGCATGCATATATGAAACATAAAAAAGTTTGGAGCTAGGGGAGATGATATAACTCTGATCATGAACATATAAGATTCTGAATGAATGAGTCGATAGTTTTTTTTTCTTAACATGATCAAAGCTGGATCATTAATTAACAAAATCTAATTTCCTCGTTTTCAAATTAAAAAACTTGCACATGTAACCTTGTCCTAAATCATTATGTGAACAAATTAAATAATGTATAGTTCAGATTAAATTAATTCAAGCATGGAACAAAAGTCAAAAACTGATTTAGAGACTCTTTCGTCTAATTCTTTCCCATCATTAATTCCATACTTTAAAGAGCCGTAGAGAAAAGGAAACAAAGCACATACTCATTGCACCACACTTCTATATAAATATACAAATTTGGCATGATTTTGTCATCACATCCATACCTCTTACCCAACAATCAGATATCCCTAAATCAAAAAATCGTAAATCTAATACTTGAATATCCTCATTTATTGAATCATAAAATAGCAATGGATATTGAGAATAATTGCAGTTTGCGATATTATTTAATATTAGTTATTCTTTCTTTAAGTTTATGTTTCACCTCAAGCCTTCATGATGGTCAATTGCATAATGAGTACTTACAAGAAGAATTCGGCTACGAATTGGAAGCTTTTCCTTTGTATTTACGCCCCATTGAAGGTGTCGAGTTTGATAATAAATCGATCGAGTTGGATCAAGGTTTTTATGGTTTCAACACGTTGAAAAAAATTGCAGTCCCAGTGAAAACAGTTAATGTGATAAGCTTTGGAGCTAAAGGAGATGGGAGTACTGATGATACTAAGGTAAGTTCTTAAGGTGTGGATCATCAAATAGTTAGAAAGTAAAGCAAGTTATCTTGTTAGATTAAAATGCAATCTAAAGATAATAATGAATATTTTGTATATAGATCATCAGCTAGCTAGCTAGTATGATTGATTTGATGTTTATGTTTAAAGGTTAATCATGAAGGACATATATGTGTCCCTTTAAATATGTGAAACTTATTTATGATATGGTAAAATAAGTTTCATATTTTTTTTGAGCGCGCTAATATTAATCCTGTGTTATGTGAATTAGGTATATTATATTACCGCCTAAAAATAATAACTAGGCAAATGTACTTTTTATTTTGTAAAATAAGCACATTAGTCCTCTGTAAAAAGATAAATAGGTAACCCCTATAGCTAGTGGTTTAAAAATGTGCACGTTACTTCCCCCTAAAACTTGCATTAAGTAAAATGGGATACGGCGGGTGTAAAATCTACTTCGGTAATAAACCTATTTCATTAAACAGTACTATATATGGGTAATATTTATGATTTTATATGGAACTAATGTGCCTATATTTAACAAATAAAAAGGGTGTTGTGCCGAAAGCTTTTTCTATAATCAAATAAATTTTCAGCAAAGGACCTAATAATTCGAGATTTTTTACTTATAAATTATCTCTTCTCTCAGGCATTCCAGAACGCATGGAGGGCAGCTTGTTCATCTTCAATAGATGTTAATTTAGTGGTTCCACAGGGAAAAAGTTATCTTCTGAAACCAATTAGGTTCCAAGGACCTTGCACATCTGATATAACTGTCCAGGTACCAAATTTCCAAGTTTTAATGAAGAGTGGCTAAATTTAATCATCAAAGAAGTTTATTTTGCCTTTTCCTAAGTGTGACTTTTCTTAACAATTCGAATGATTCAAAAAAAAAAATGTACAGATTGCAGGAACCATTGTAGCGTCTGATAACATGTCCGACTTTAGTAAAGATGGGCGACACTGGATTATCTTCGACGGTGTCAAAAATCTAGCTGTTGAAGGTGGTGGAACCATAAATGGAAAAGGGAATATTTGGTGGCAAAATTCTTGCAAGATAAATAAATCTAAGGTACAAGTAATTAAAGTAATTCTTCCATGTTTCCTCTTTTTTCTTTGGATGAAATTAAATTAATTATGTGCTAACTGTTTTGTAAATTTTTGCCTTTTTATATTTGCAGCCTTGCAAGGATGCTCCGACGGTATGGCAACAACCCCTTTTTTGTTTTTTTATAAATAGTATGGCAACCTGTTATTACTTATTACTATATGTGTGTTTATTTGCAATAAAGTCCAGATCAGTTATGCTCTATGTCTTGTTGAATTCCATTTAATTAAGTCAGAGAGGGGAATATTATTTATAATTTAGGAAACTCAGTGATCGAGTGCTTGATTCTAATTGACAAATAACTCCCTCCTTAGTGTTAAAAACTTAGCAAAAGGTCCACCCATGTGCTGAAATTAATTATAAATATCATTTACCATAAAGAATTAGTGTTATTGGATTTATTATTTTTCCTTTATTAAAGTTTTTCGAGAAAAACATTACCTTAATTCTAGATCAAAAATATATAATTATGACTATTTTCGGTTTAGATACTAAAAGCTTATACTTACTCGACGTACGTAAATCCATAAAATTATGTAATTTGCAGGCCGTAACGTTTAGCAAGTGCACAAATTTGGTTGTAAAGAACCTTAAGATCCAAAACGCACAGCAGATCCACATGTCCTTTGAGAAGTGCACAAATGTTGAAGCTTCAAACCTTATGGTTAGTGCTCCAAGGAAGAGTCCTAACACTGATGGAATTCATATCACAGGCACACAAAATATTCATATCTCAACCAGCACTATAGGCACAGGTAATCAAATTACTCATCATTCCTTAAATTTAATTCAAGAACAAAATAAATTAATTAATTACAACTTAATCTCTTTTATTAATGTTTTCAAACTAACGAATTATATTATTGTTGCAAATCAAGGTGACGACTGCATTTCGATTGTAAGTGGGTCAAAGAACGTTCAAGCCACAGGCATTACTTGTGGACCTGGCCATGGCATAAGGTTTTATTCAACAAAGAACACTAAATTAATTAAATTAATTGAAAAACTAACATGTTGTAGACTATATTTAATTTGTGTTCGTTTTCTCTTCGACTAATTAAGTATTGGAAGCTTAGGATCGGGAAATTCAGAAGATTATGTCTCAAATATTGTTGTTAATGGAGCAAAGCTTTACGGGACCACAAATGGAGTTAGAATCAAGACATGGCAGGTAAATATATTATTATCTTCGCGCGGGTCTGGAATTCTATTCTTAATTGGCTTGGAATTGCCACAACGACTAGTGAAAATGCAAAATGTCTTCTTGTGCAACTTTGTGGCATCGTTCCCCCTTCAAAAGCGAGGAGTAAATGCAACAACTTATTGGTTTTTGTCTTTTGGGAAATTTGAGTTATGAGAAATAATGCGTGTTTTAATGGAATCCAACCTTGTTTACATGACGTTGTTGAGACTTTAAAAGTCAAAGTTTGGAGTTAGATTAATTCTAAGAATAGGTCATTTTCGTATTCTTTCTTTGAATGGTCCTTCTCCCCCTTTCTTGTATCTCCTTTTGAACATTTGATTTGGAGTATTGTTTTACTCTAGTTTTTATATATTTTTTATTTTCTGATAAAAAAGAAAATATTGTAGATAGATAGATATAGTTGTGCAGCTGCATATAATTAAGGGATAGAATCATCAAGTCTCATGAATTACGATCACTTGTGCGACTTGTCCTAAACTAATGGCATATGTTCGATTTGCAGCAACAATGTATTTTCGGCATTATTTTGCTCCGTTTGGGGTGTTTTTTCGCCTATTTTTTGTCATCAACAACGCATATAAGTCGGGTAGGGGAGACTATTCTAGCCGAAAGTGATCCAAAATACACCGGTGGTGCAAATCGAACAGATGACCTTAGTTTAGGAGGCAAAGTATTTATTATATTAGTTTAAGGGGAAAGTCGCAAATGTGGTCATATTTCGTAACATTTGAAGCAAAATGCATTGTTTTGAAACGTTAGGTAGCAAGTCGCAAAACAAGGTATAAGTTCAGCATGCATTTAAACAGGATTAACACTTCAATTATTATATAACAGGGCGGATCAGGAAGTGCAAGCAACATCAAATTCCAGAACATAGAGATGCAAAATGTGAAAAATCCCATAATCATAGACCAAAATTATTGTGATCAAGATGGGCCCTGCAAAAAACAGGTAAAAGAAAACAATAATTTAATGGAAGTATCTAAATAATCTCTGTTTTCTTATAATTTTTTTTTGTATTTTGCATTTTCAGAGTGCAGCTGTACAAGTAAAAAATGTTTTGTACCAAAACATAAAGGGCACAAGTGCTACAAATGTTGCTGTCACTTTTGAGTGCAGTGGGAGTCATCCTTGCCAGGGAATTGTATTACAAAATGTGGATTTGGTTAATGCAAATAGTGGCAAAGCTGAAGCTGTATGCAATAATGTGAATATTCAGAACTTGGGAACAGTTGTGCCACGTTGTCCTTAAATTTAAGGCAAGTAATCTTCAAATTAAGCTGATATGAAACCACAAATATTATAATCAAACTATTAAAAAATTGTCATATGTAAGTACTGCATTTATTTATTTATTCTCCTAGTAATTTTTGATAATAGTAAATTTTGGAAACAATATGATAAATACGGTGAACCAGACACTCGAATTATTTTAGGCCCAGTCTGCACAAAGTTATCCCAAATATTATGATAATAATAATCATAGAGACTAATGAATATTAATGTCTTGTTTTCCTGTTTTCGTTGTTCTTTTAGGTGTCGGGCGAAGTCTTCTAACTGAGACTGAAGACTCATCGCTTTTGATTTGTCCTTTCTATGTACATTTGATTTGGTTGTTGAAAAATATACAAATGTAATTAGGATTCAATTGTTAATTCATTTGAAAATGTAATAATGTAGATTGTCTCCCAAGGATAATGGTTTCCCATCTTTCTTTCTTTCTGTCTTTCTTTTTTTTAATTGTAGGGTAACGGTTTCCTCCTTACCGTTGTATTCATATGTAATAATGTAATTATGTGTGCATCCTGTCCAGTGAATAAAATCTCAGTTCCTGATGTTAGCCTTACATGCAAAAAACAGCTTCTATTAAGTCTTCAAAATGTCTAGCAAATCATATTCCAGAGGTAACACAAATTTTACTTGTCTAAACACTACATTCCACACATAATACGGCAAATATGTATAACGATTTGTCGATATTGCAACCTTGTCGTGCGAATGGACACAATCTAAGATGAGAACAACCAATCTGTAAGAACTATATGAAGTGCAACATAATTTTATTGATTCTGCACAACCAAATAACATTGTCATATTTCAATTTTCAAACAGTGTTATTTATTCATTCCAGACAATTGTTCAGAAAAAGTTGGTAGAGGAAATATAGTACAAAGGTAGCCTATAACTTTGCATATTTTTTTATATTTTCAGCAGCGTCTGTGGCAGCTTCCGGAACGGGTAAGTTGCAAAGAATAGTAACTCTTGAGGATGCAACCAACGTTTTGATCTCAGGTTTGGAAGGATCACATTTTGAGAGGCGCACCTCCCAGACCTGTTCAAAAGTGACAATTCTTAACCAACGCAAGAAAATCTGCATGAATCACGTTTTTAAGCCATTTCACGTGTCAGTGGATATAGCCCTTCCCCGGACCCTCACATTGCGGGAATGCTTTCATGCACCGGGCTGCCCTTTTTTTTTGTATAACTTAATCAAAAATTGGGCTAGGCACATTCTTTTCTTTTCTTTTTTTTCATTTCTATCCAGAGAGTGTCCAAGTCCTCACAAAAATTGGGCTAGGCACATTCACCTA
Source organism: Linaria vulgaris (assembly GCA_948329865.1). Taxonomy (NCBI): domain Eukaryota; kingdom Viridiplantae; phylum Streptophyta; class Magnoliopsida; order Lamiales; family Plantaginaceae; genus Linaria; species Linaria vulgaris. The sequence continues at coordinate 71,397,363 of OX415251.1, forward strand.
AGAAGAGCCCGACTTTACTCCATAAATTAACCAGTGAATTTTGGTTCACACGTATACAGGAATGAAGATAAATTTTATCTGGGTTTTTTGGAGCAAGACTTTGTTCCTAAGCCTGTGTTATGGAGAATTGACCTTCTATAGGGACTAGGGTAGTGGGGTTGCGAACGATCTTGCCACGTCAATGTTTGGAGTGTGGACTAACCATTAAACTGTTTAAGAAAATATACAGCAAGTCTTTATCCTCGTCATGCTCCTTTCTTTTCAATTTCACAAGAAGTATATATTGGCAAGAATTAAAAATGGGGATCATGAGCTCCTTGCTATTCAAAATAAATTTCACAATCAAATCATAAAGATTCCGTTAAACATCGAGCCACTCCTAATCACATTAGGGGCACTGGTACCTAATTCCTGTACTTGGAACATGTACGAGTAGTAATTTACCGTAGGTGCAGCAGCAGCATATGACCTTTATTTAGAGTATTTATTTTAGTTTAGCCTCTCCTAGAGTCGACCTGGTAAATTAATACTGTAACACTTAACTTTTTCAGGGTACTTATAGTATACGCACGAAAAAACCATTCCTTTTCAATTTACGCCTAGAAAGGCCACACGACACATACCTGAATGGTTTTGCCAACGTTGACAGGAGTAGCCTCAGCAACCACAAAGTCACCTAACTGTGCGCTCTTTAGATGACTGATGCTGAGGTGTATTCCAGCCACCCTCTTTAACCCTGAAGCCATATGAGCTCCCATGCTCGCCAGACCCTCTGCTATCAATGCGGATACACCTCCGTGAAGCACCTTGAACGGCTGCCATCCATTTCTCAAAAAGTCAAATCACAAAAATTGTATTCGTAAAATCACCAATGGGTGTGAGGTGTAGAAATATACCTGACAGCATTTGGAAGTGACAAGGAGATGGCCTGAAACTTTTGTTGGTGACAGTTGATCGATTTCAAAGCCAATTGTATGAAGGGGAGTATCCAAAATTTCAGTATTTGGCCGGTCCATCCTTAAATTGATTCAATTAATCTATCTTTGTGAACTTAATCCAATTAATAAAATAACTGATACCAGTAAAAGAATTGGTAACCACAATGACACCAACTCAAAGAGACACAGTTAGGAGGGTAGAAACCAGTCACCTACTGGAAGAAGGAAAAGAAGAGTGATGAGGTATGCATGTTTAATCAGATGAAAACTGAGAAGTAAGAGAATATTGGAAATTGCTTTATAGAGCCAAATAATAACAAGAAAGGTACTTATTGTGTTTACTATATATATACATAGGAAAACCAAACCAAACCAAACCAAACTTGATACTACTTACTGCAGAAAGCAAAAGTTTGATGTTACTAAGAGAAAAAACATATACTTATATATACACATACAGATACAATGAAATCATTGATACATACATACTCAACAACAATCACAGCTAACCAATCATTATTATCTTCTGCAGGACCACTTCCAAACAAGTCAAATAGAGATTGATTGCTCAACTACAACACCCCACTATTCTTAACTCCAAATTAAAACTAAAAATCATTAATAAGTAATAAGCAATTTCCTCATTAATAATTAGGAAAGAAGTGAAGATTTCTCAGTAAATAACTATGAAAATATGAAAAAAAGAAGTCAACAAAATCCGGATGGTTGACCTTGGCGAGATGAATCAATAAATCAAAATTTCGCACAATTGCAACTTCAATTGCAACTCCATTAATCACATAAAAAACATCAAAATTATCATACACCTAATTCGATGTGAGCAATTAGGGCGCCATTTCACCACTTACCCAGCCAGTACTAAACTTGCTTAGCTCGAAAAGGAGAGAGAGAGAGAGAGAGAGAGAGATGGAGATATTATATTATACACTCACCAACGCGGCACGCACCACACATGTGTTAGGTGCCAAAATTATTATTCGGAAAAATAAAACACAGATAAAGAGAGGAGAAGAGAAGAGATGGGCCCGCGTTTATTTGTCTTTTGAAATTAAGATTCCTCACGGTCGTAAGCCGTAACCGCAGAATACATGCCGCATTACGCACGATTGTACTAATTTGTAAAGCATAAAGAAAGTTACTATAGATTTTTATTCAACTTGTACATCTATTTTGGGGAAGATGTTGTAGATCAGGAACGAATAAAGGAAGTTAATTTGCCCACACTATTTATGGTTGTATTTATATATCATAAATCATAACTTTATTTGAATATAAAATTATACATTCAGAATGGTAAATGAATATAAAAAAAAACTCACATGCATATTGTTTTTTATTTAAAAGTTATAAAAGTGAGTTTTAAATTTTATATGATTTTATTAAATACGACGTGTATAAATAAAATTTATATTATTATTTATGGTATGCTTGATGATAGTATTTCTTCTGTGTTTGATAGTATAAAGAGAAAATGTAATTTACATAGGGGTGAGAAATATCACTCCAAACATATTAGGAAGAAAATAGAATTGATGAGTGGACAATAGAGTTGTGTGTTCACTACGTCATTCGGTACAAATTCGTTTGTAATATACGATATGCGATACTACTGAAATACAAGAGAACTTATGCATAACTATGTTCATAATAACCTATACAAGCTTCTAGATCGACTTATGTCTGGAACACCTACAGACTAACTCTAGGATAGTGATCTGAGACATGTCGAGAATCTAAAAACGTCGATCCTAGAAGATGTCGAACTTGGTGGATATCAGGTGTTAATAGACATTGGGTCTATAAGATGTCAGGTCTGGCGGACGTCGCGGATGATGGATATCGGGTCTTGGGGGTATCGAGCTTAGGACACTTCGGGGGTTGTTTTCATGTGATGTGAATGTGGTACGTCGAATGGGTTTAACACATTGAGTATCGATATATCGGGAATATAATGAGTGTGGATATTCGATATGTGGAGTGAACAGAATTGCGTATTTTTTATCAGCTGCCTTGAAATTCGGGACTCGGGTATAACACTCCCGATATTTTTGGATGGAGCATGTACCATGTCGAATGTGTACATTCGATATAGGCAGTACGTCGAGCATGGATGCTCGACATGTAACATGATAACGTGTTCTACGGTTTGGCCCATTCTGCTTAATGGGTCGGCTTGTTGGGCCACGAGAATAGCCCATATCATGTAGCCTCCAGTTTGAGAGCTATTATTGAAGATAATAGCTCGTAAACTTATGTTATCAGTACCCCCATGGCCCCACGGTTTATAGTCCAGGCTCGTGCTTTGACATGTGAGTTTGGCATTTAGATTGTTCGGAAGGCTGGTCCCCTGAAATACAAAGTTACTCGTAATCGAGACCGAAATTGAAACTTTTGATGGAATGTTAATGTTTGTGTCAAGTTGTGTATGTAGCAATAATTTTGCATGTTAGGAATAACGATGCTCGATTTTAAGTTGTATTTCCTCTCGGAATTCCACACCCTAATGAAAAGAGTTAGCTCCAACATCGAGATTGAAAGATATGGAATGTGCAGGATGTCGAGTTGGCATGATATCGAATGTAAATGATACCGATCAGAAAATGTTGGGCAAACGGTCTCAACGTGTTTGCTATATCGAATCACGTAATTCGATATTTGCATATATAGAGTATATCTCTATAATCAACCATGTTGAATCAGTATATGTTGAATATAGTTGTTTCTAGGAGAGGTGCACATCGAGTGTGGATTCTCGATGTGATATTGCAGTTATGCGTTGAATATACCATATTTGGTATAGAATATGGAAGTGCGCTAGTTAATGCGCTTTTTCTGCCTACGAACCAGTATAAATAGTGGTTGGGAGGAGAGAGAAAACATTTGCTTTGGAATTTTTTGTTGTTTGCGGAAAAGGTATATTGAATATGACATCATGTCGAGGATTTGTAAATTCGACGTGTTCTTGATATATGGGTGACGTCGAGCTTTGCACAATGCTTCGATGTCTTTGTATATCTAGAATTCCTGCTCAATATGTAATTGTTGATTTCAACATCTCTACTTCAATTTTGTTTATGCTTTTTAATAGTTTTCACTAATTAAATTATGCATTTTTTCAGGTGTTGTTGTGCGAGCTTGCAATTCTTGTTAATTGAAAGGTGGGTTTAAGGCTTTCGCTTGCAATTTACGAAGTTTAGTAAATTATAGTCGTTTACTCTAAGTGTATGAATTTTAGAGGAATTTTTGCTGTGTTTTTTAGAAAAAAAACATGTCTCAGCAAGGAGAACATAGGGCAGTACCCAAAAATAAAGTCGTGGTTCATCGGGGTGAGCCTGGGAGCATAAAGCAAGCCTATTTCTTGAATTGGGTTATAATGATAAAGAGATATGTGATCCATCTCAAGACCTGATCAGGGATATTTATGGGCGAGAATTTGTCGAGGATGAGGGTTCTAAGCACAGTTCTGGCGAGGAGAATGAATTTAGTCTCATCGGTGAGACCGAAGTCAAGCGCTTCAAAATACAAATGAGTTACCAAAATATATCATCCAGCATGCCTCATACACCAAAGTACCATCAGGACAACTACGGTCTTGAGGGTTATAAGGTAAAGTTTCCCGGGTCAATGCACACCCCTCCGGAAGGTTGGATAACAGTGAATGCGAAGCATTTCGTTAAGGGGTTACGATTTGCCACTAGCCCAGTGCTAAGCGTTTTACTGAGTAGTATAGGCGTCTTCTTAGGCAACTATCCCCCAACACGTTAGGCTCACTAGTGGTGTTCATCTTAATGATGAATGCATTTTTTGCGGTCCCAATTTTTTTTTTCCGGTCCCAATAAGTAGAAATCTCTCTCCCCCCTATCTATATACATGTATATGTATTTGTTATGCTAAGAGAGATGTCTCGTGTTATACGAGTCATTGTGACCATGGTATTGATTTTGTTTCACCATTTTTGTATTACAGTTAAACTTGTCATGGGGCACCAGAATCGAATGAGGAAGTTTACAGCCGCTAAACGCGGGGAAGATGCAAAGGGTTTTTCTGGCCTGGAGAAGACCAGAGGCCGAAAAGGCTTTATAGCGCATGCGCGTGATGCTACGAACTCTCAAGGAGCCGAGGGATGGGCCTGGGAGGATCAAGGTGGGGATTATACTAAGGTGCCATTTACTCAAACTTGTAATGCTAGTTCTAATGGGGCTCCCCCTCAAGCCACGCATGCTCGCGTGGGGGGTGGGCAAGGTTGGTCGAATTTAAGAGGTTGTTTCCCTACGGAGCTAATACCCCCGTCCTGCAAGTAGGTCCACCGTTAATGTTGGCACTCACTAGTTGCCGGTGGGAAATAGTTTGTAGCATGAGTAACATATTTTCGGATTTTGTGAGGGATCCACTGCAACATGAGTAGGACCCGGAAAAACTGAGCCGACAAGGCATCCACGTCTTTCAGACTGTAAGTCTCAATGATGTTTTCGTATGTTATATTTGCCTCAAGCATAGAGGTCTTATAAGACTTTTAGGATGGTCTTGTGAATGATGTATGATTATGTCTTGGCCTTTGGTATGTCGACAAGTTTTTGGCCAGTACCCTGAAATTTGTTGCTAGAGTTGAGGAGGACAAGGCTGAGACAGTGGCGAAGCTCCAAGAGAAGATTCAACAGATGTCCTGTTTTGATCTGTTTGCCGCAAGGGTGGCCTTCGGCGCAAAATAGCATGTGTTGGAGCAGCTTAGAGAGGCCAATGAGAGTCTCCGCTCTTCTCGCGAGGAGAAGAGGAAGGTTGAGCCAAAATGGAGCAGGTTAAGGCAGTTGTCGCGGGGATATCAAGGGCTAGGAAGCCGAGTTCAAGGTGGGGAATCTCAAGGCGGAAAACGAGCACCTTGAGGCAGAGCTGGCTAAAGCACGCAAGGCACTACACTTCGAGGTATTTGTTGTTTATGTCTCTCTCCTATGTTAAGCTGGAAAATATGCGGAGTCTTTTAATAATTTTCCACGCTTGTTGTAACAGGATCTGTCTCTTGAGATCACGCTTCGCATTATTACAAGGATATCAATGTTTTTCACGGCTTGTATAATCGCAAGGAGGCACAAGAAACCATTGTAGGGCAGATTCAAACCCTTCACGATTTTGTCAAGGGTTTCGACACCTCGTAGTTTGATGTGTCCTTGGGGGCCGACCTACTACCATTAGAGGATTCTGATTCAGATGAAGAGACAGAAATTGATGTTTTTGCTCCAATTCTGGATAATAATAGCATTTTTAGAATAGGCATAACTGGTGCTCCCCTACTAATTTATACTAATTTAAGGTATCATCAATGTATATATATATATATATATATATATATATATATATAATAGAGTCATTGCAAAAGCATGTCTTAAATTGATTAAATTTCACCTAATTTTTGTTTTAATCCGTTTGACTTGCAGTATACCAAAATTTATTCGTAATTTTCCTTTTAATGTTATGATGTACTAGAGGAAACACAAAATGATCATGCAACATATCTAAAATGTTCACTGAATCTTTTATTTCTTTGAGAAAACTAAATATTACAATTTTGTTGGTACTTATTTTAATATTTATTTGCGTAATTCATTTTATTTATTACTCTACCTATGTTGGTTACGTGCCTATCAATGTTTTTCTTACTCTAAAACACTTTAATCAAGGCAGGTTACAAACCTTTCAATGTTTTTTCTTAATAGTGAACCAATATATATTCTTGATGAGTTATTGATTTTCAATAATCAAAAGTATGGTATCGAATATACATGTTATTTTGCCAATCGAAATGGGGATAGGAACAATCAAATTCGCTCGCGATTTGGGAGTTAGGGTTCTAAGAGATGAGATTAAATTGATTTAAATGGTTACTGCCTGCTTCTATGGAAGAATGGCTTTGGGTTATGTCCGTTTGAGTTGGGTCGGGTTGGGGTTTAATGGGCAGGTATGATATCATATTATTGAAAAATTGAGTCCAAATAGAGTCAACATTGAGGCAAATTGGTCAAAATCTCCCAGATCGAGTCAGTCGGCCGAATAAATTGGTCGGAGGACCAAAATTAGATAAATACCCACGGTAAGGACTAAATGTGAACAAAACCATGATAAAAAATTATTTTCGTAATGGGACCACGATAAATAATTATGTTTGGGGGGCGGGGGGAAGCTTCTGCACGAAGATTTTCCCGCAATATTCTATCTCATCTACCATCAATAATGTATGTATACGCCTAGTAATTATGCTCTTAATTAGCCGCAAAAAGTTCTCTTCATCATGTTTATTGCTCTTTCCATGCGATATTAAACATAACCCAACGAAGGTTTCTCATGAGAATCACATTGACGTAGCAACTTCATGATTGGACTCTATTGCGCTACAATTATTCCAAAATAATTTATCCACAATAATATCGCTTACTTCATTTCTCTTTACCTTTTTCACATACTTCATAAAGCGAGGATCTACGACCAATGCACCCAAATATTCTTTACGTCCAACCAGACTCATCAAAGCTATACACATTGTGCCAAACATGTGACACTAGTAACAATCATTTTCATCCACCCAACCTTTTCTCTCAACCATGCAAAAATAAGAATGTAACTTTAGATTCATCTTGTGCCAATATTTTAACAAGTGGAAGCTCAAAAACATCCTTCATTATCAAATTGATGCAATGAGCAACAGAAGGTGACCAAAATAATGGCAAATTTTTTTCTTCAAGCAATGTTCCAACCATTTCAATAATTTATGAAAGAGGTCGCATAAATTTTCGGCACTAGGCACTATACCAGATGCATCAACATACTTGATAAATGATATCCCTTTAAATAATAAATCAAGAAATTTATCAATGACCTATGGTCCTATCAGTTCACCCATCAACCATAATTGTGCAACTAGAAGTAACCAAATCTGTTGAAGTTTATAAATTTCTAATTGTGATTGAGACTTAACCTCTTTAAGCAAGGTAGTTATTAGTGCCTTACATTAAGGACCAAAATATCTAACACTCATTGAGGCTGTTTTAGTGCTTGATAATAAAAAATGAACTGCGGTTATCTAGATACAAACATCATACATCCACGTAGAAAGTCACATCTATTTCTTTGCATTTTTATTTACTCCAGGTTGTGCCTACCCGTGCACCCCCTCTAATATAACTCCTTGTGTTTTTTTTCCTCTTACCATTATTATATTTATGCACAAAGCTTTCAGTTCGTTAATTTCATTTACGTCTTTACAGATAACAATGGCCTCTCTTTACTAGCTTTCTCACTTTTCAATAATTCACCCATTTGATAACATACATTTAGAGGAGTCCTAATATAAGTTTCCACATTGTTCTTAATGCCAACAAAATGTTGTTTCATGCGGTTAATTTTTCCTCAATTGTAGTAAGATCACATAAATCACACTTGACAATTTTTCCTTAGATGACTTCATCTCATTGCAATACTTTCATGCTATCTCACCCTTTTGTCAAACATTTTGATTTTGGATACTTTGTTATAGCCATCCTTATGTGGCTGGAGCACATGCGGTAATCAAACCTTCTATCAATTAAATTCCATGCCATAGTGCAATTTCTCTTTAGAAAAATACATTTTCTTAGCGCAACTTCTTTTTCTTGTTCTTCTTAAACCAATAATGATGCTCGTTCTTTGATCTCAGATCAGAGTAATGTGTTATCTTCCCTAGGAAAATCTTTTACTTTTTGTTGATTTAAGTCATTACTCTTATTTACTTTGAGACAGTGATATACACCAAGCGGTTATCCTTCTTATATAGTAATTTGGTTTTATTTTTCAACATTGTCCTAACAAAATCTTCTTGATCGTACATAATCAGATCTTTTTTTCTTCTAATTATGCAATAAAATCTCCAATTATAAAATATTTTATCCCTACTTGTACACCACAACTCTTTAAATCTTTAATCTGCCTTTAATATTTCTTTAATAAAATTTAAAATCGCAAAAAAAGGAAAAAACAGTGTGGATTATTGAATAATTATTATATATATACTCGATATTTTGGCAATATTAAACATCTTAAATAAACACACTCTAACATTTTCTGTCATCAAACCTCTACTTAATAATTAAATTAGCCAAGTCAAAAAAGGAAGAAGAATATGCAATAACTTGCTAGAGCCTAATTAAGATACAGGTAAATAATATAAATATAAAGTTGTGCCTTTATAAATATTTGTTTGAAGTAGAAACATTTGTGAATTAAAAAGTGAAAAACAAATCGAATTTGATATATAATAGTTTTCTCTATATCATTACATTTTTAGGCTTAACATTACACATTTTCTTCCGCCATTCACTCATTCTGAATCAGATGAGAATTTCAAACTTCACAAATAAAACTCTAATGGACAGCAAATGATCAACCTATGTTGAAAGATATGGTGGACTAAAATAATCGAGTATACATTTTCCTTGTTTTAAGAAGGCGAGTCATATTTATTTGGCTTGTTATTCTCCCAGGATAGATAGAAAATGGATATGCAGTTATGGACTTGGATTGAGTTCGGGATCCACTATCTTAGGCAATTGATGAATCAATAACTAGCCAGAGATCCATTGGTTTAGATAACTAAACTTGGGTATTCCATTCAAGTTTAAGGTCTCTTATAGGTCTTCAGCAGAATCCTAATTTTTGCTCAATCAAAAACTTGTATGACTTGGATTATGTCTTTTTTAAAACCTAACTGTAACTTTTTATGTCATGCTATGGTGTTTCAATTTTCATATAATTTACTTGCTTGAAGATTTTCATCTCAATTTAAGACTTTCTCGTTATTTTATGAGATAACTAACTGATTCGTCTTAGTTATTCTAAAAACAAGTTTAGTAAAGTTGATTCTTTATTGTTTTCTTTAGTATGTTTTATGTTCAAAGAACAAAAAGGTTAAGGTAGTTTATATTGTAATTTGAATGCTTATAATTAGCTTGCTAATTGGCCAACTTCTCTTGTTAAATCTCTGATTTTCTTAAATTTAAGATAAGATAAACGCAAATAGTTGAGGAGTCTGTCTTGTTTAATCCACTTGTGTATTCTTGAAATGTATAAATTTGGTGCACACTAAAATATATAATTTGCTACTCACCTTCATTAATCTATTTTCACATATGATCACTATGTGTGTATACATGACTTAATGTCTATTTGGTTGCAAATTGTTTCAATCTTAGTTGAGAATGTGTGACAACTTTTCCTCGCTTTATAGCAAGTTTTCCAAAGTTGTAAAATCAATATTTGTTCATATTTTGTCTACCAAATAGCATTTGTAACTTTTCACAACATCTCAGTTGTTCCTCTTTTCTAGGTTGTCGGTGTACTTCGAACTTGGATAATTTAATCTGTTCATGAAAACAATCAGCGCTTTTGATGCCAGTTGCAGTTATCTTCCTATGAAATGATAGATATATGTTTCCGTTTCCAGAATACCCGTGCTATATTACCCTTAGTACATTAATACACAAGTGTTGTACTAAAGGCGATGTTTCCTAGAAGATTATTCTAACATCACATGGTCATGTGCACTGACCACCTATATCAAATTTTTAATGATTAAACATGAAAACGAACAAATTGGGTTACATGTCAATGTCAGAACAACAATTGTACTTACCTGTTAATAAAAAATGAAGAGAATCCGCCGAACTAATGTACATTTTGAAAGCAACGAATCGTATAATATTGTCATTATCTTGTTTTTTTCTAATGCAACATGAAGTGCATTATTCACGAGCTCAAGAACTAAATAAGGGACAAAAAGGCATAAGGCATTGCATAAAGTCCTTCTCACTACTTTGGATTTTCATTCTTAGGGCTTTGGTTGCTTCTCCTTGGAGGCCCCATTATTAGTGCAGCTACAACACATCTTCTCTACCCGACTATTACAAATACTGCAATTCAAAACAAAATACGAATAGAGCACGCATTGGAGTCAAAGCCTAGAACTCCCTAAAAGGTAAACTCACAAATTGCATAAGGAAAAGACAGACACAACACCTCTTGGAGTCGATTTGAAAATTCTCAATGAATAAAAATTGCATAAAGAAAAAGAAAATACAATTCTGTTAATTAAAGTTGTGCAAAAAGAATAATTTGGGATTCTTCTCTTTTCTTTACTTGTACACAATTTATGTAGCGCAATTTTCTTGAATCTACTTAGTGTATAGAATAAGCCTGAGACCACGTATCACTTCCTCTGTCTTCAATTACAACCTCGTCCTCAAGGTCAAGTAGGTGGAATAATTGAGTCATTGAGAAAGTTGGTGAAGATGATGAACAATATTACAAATGATTTGATGAGAATGGATTCTTGAGATCAAAGAACGACACTAGAGTTAAATCTCCACTGACAACTGCATAACATTTAACAAGCAAACAATACGCTGATAACCTTGTAAATGATTTATGGATCATGCATAACTCATATAGAAGCGATAAGTTTGTGTACCATGGCTGCTCGAGCAACTGAACAACAACCTTAAGTAAGATTACCCTACAAAAACTCCAAGGGGAAATCCGCAAAAGAATAAATTCACATTAAAAAACAAGAACATCGCCCACGATACCGTGATAGTGATTGGGTTTCCTATATAAAATTCACCATTTCGCAAGGCCCGAATGACATACTTCAGAGTATCGAATTGAAATGAAAATGTCCTTAATTGAGACCCTTTGAGGGCTGTAGAGAATATCGTTATGTCTACAAGATGGTCTTCCTCTTGATGCCCAACCACAAAATCTAAGATTGGACTACTTCAGATAATTGATATTTAAGAGAAAATAATATTGGTTGAGCAATAAGAGCAGCATTACGGCCATGTCGCATGCGGACATATTGTAGTATATTTCTTTCCAGGTCTAGCCAAGAATATCAACAGTTTCCCAGCATTAGATGCACAAATTAATCGTCGATGGTCACGACATATATCAAAAGTGTTTCCATGAGTTTTTAAAGAGAGCGGGTTAGTATCATCCAAGAACATGTGAGACTCGTAGGAACACAACAAGTTGCACCTTCACCTGCATGCTTATGCCCTACATTTCCATTCAATATGTTGATACTTGGATCCCACCTTAGATTAACCAACAGTTTAGTGTATCCATCTTGTACTCGCAAGACAATGGTATGTCGTAGAATGCTCATTTGTAACACGTCATCTAATATTACTCTCACAAAATGAGGCCATGAACAAGGTAATCGATATTTTCAACAAAGTTGCCTCACAAGACTATTAACAAACACATGCAGCTCATGGATTATACTAGCATTCATAGGAATTTTATCAAACGCGTGCATCTCATTGAGGTCCTTCACATGCCTTTGATTAAACCCTTTCAGCTCACCAAGTAAAGTTATTTCCCTCATTGAATTATGTGAGGCTACAGTAACATATAAATTCATCTTGTTAAATGGACCATCTAAGGTTCGATCATGCCTCGTTCTACATTGTCGGTTGAAAACTTAGGATAGTCATTTGGTTGAATGAACTAATGATGTGATGTTATATATAAATATATATATATATATAAGGGATTTATTAAAGTGGAAAATGGAGTATAAAGAATACTCACAACAATTATAAAGGAGCTTCGTCACTGAGAACATAGTCATTCAGCATGAGAACATGTCAAAACCCTTTACATTTTGATGAGTTAAACCAAAACCAAGACAAAGTTTTAACGAAGTCGATCACGTTCTCAATTTCTATGTTCCCTCTAATAGATATATCATTCCTGATGCACTAGATTTCCTAGATGTAGAAAAAATTTGGTTGATTTGTCATTGACTATCAATATGCAGTTTCATCGCAACCATCTTCAGTTTCATCGCAACAACATTATTTTCTATAATCTATGAGTTTTGGTTCCATTTTCAGCGATAAATTGCAAAAATGTTGGTCTTTCCAAAACTTTGTTGTTTTGGCATGGTTTATAAGGGATGGTAAACCCAATGAAAGTACGAAAATAATATATGTATTAAGATATAATTATCCTTGTTAAAAAAGAAAATAAACTCCAAAAGGAAAATAGAATTATTAGACAAACGACTTGATATTCATAAACTTTCTCGAACTTACATAATCTTGAATTACATAAGCATAGGAAAAATAATTTCTAGCAACTACTCTGCATACTACCTTAAAATCATATTTATACAAATAATTAGAATTAAAGTATTAATTATTATATTATTTAACAATCACTAAGTAAGATATGTAATTAGAATAAGAAAAAATTATGCATTCCACTGGAAAATGTTTGGCCCATTTTAAAGGCCTTATTGGGCTTAGAACCCCATCAATATTAATGAATTGCTCTATATATATCATACATAACCCTATTTTACATTTTCTCTTCCATTTGAACTCTCAGTTTCGAATCAAAGGAGAATTTCAAGCTTGACAAATAAGACTCTCGGCATCCACAATAAACTGATCTGGGAAAGAAAGATGGTTGACTAACATAATTAAATATGCCTTTTCTTTCTTTAGTGGTGAGTCATGTTTGTCAGGCTTGTTATTCTCCTTTGGTGGACAGAAACTGGAAATAGTCGTTATCAAATCTGGTCGAGTCCGGCTTCCACGCTCTCAGACAGTTGATCAATCGGTAACTGCCCACAGATCCACTGATTTATTGGTACTCCTCTTAAGCTAGGGTTTCGGATTGCTCATCCACTTCAACCCTAATTTTAGCTGATTCTATCAAGATCTATCTGATTCAGACTCTGGCCTATCTGATTTCTCTCATTTCGTGCTATGCGAATTGTTTTTAGGTTTTTTTTATTCTTTGAGATTATCACCTCATTTTTAACACTTTCTGGTCATTTTTCTGAGAACAGTTGAGATTATATCTCGTGTTATTGAAGTGCTTATTATTATTATTATTATTATTATTAGTATTATTATTATTATTATTATTATTATTATTATTATTATTATTAGGTTCTAATATGTTGACTTGCGCTGCTGACAAAAATCTCTGTTTTTCTTATGACTTAATATAAGATTAACACAAATAGTTCAGGAGTCCCACTTGTAAAATTGTGTATTTCTGAAATGTGTGAATTAGGTACAAAAGGCAAGTATATGATTTGTTACTTAACTCCATTTATTTACCTCGCATTTGATTACGGTGGCGATGAAATTGCGTATATTACAGTTTAACGTCTATTTGGTTGCATAATATTCAGATGTCAGTCGAAAAGGCGCAATAACTTTCGCAAGATTCACTGGCAGAAGATTTTGTAGTTTCACTCTTGTAAAATCTATTACGTGCATTCTGAGCATTTGCACTTTTCGCAAGAATCACTGTCCTGCTATGTTGAGATGTTATCTTCTACTAGATCATGTTTTCTACGCATAAGACTTGACTTAAGATACTTAACAATGTTATCAGAATTGATATTACTAACTAATGTCTATTCTATGAGACTAATAAAACCAATTTGTTCAATTATCTCTTTAATTCAGTCATATATTACTGGTGAATTCCATGCCTCAGTTATTATAATTCCACTAGTGTTGAAATGAAATTGCATATCCTATGCGTATGAACATCTATTTGGTGGCAAAATAATGAATGTTTAACTCATTTGCAAGAAGAGGAAATGTAATAATCATTATCAGCTTCATTGCAGCAAGTGAGTGGTTGAATCCACTCTTGGGAAATCAACACTTGTATACATAACTTGCTTGATGGAGAGCATTTTGAATTTTGCATTTTTCTTTGAGATCACAACCCTACCAAATTAAAAGTTTTAGCTCTTGGTGTAGTACCAGCTTGGATGGTTTGTCTTTGTATGGAAATTGACAGTCTTTTGTCTATCAGTTGATGTGGATTTAAGTTATCTTCGTACCAAATGATGAATATCTGAATCCGTTAAGATTTTGTGGAGCTCACTTCAAAATTGTTTTTAACCGTTATATTAATCTTTTAGCAAATCAGTCTGCGTGAAGGGTGGATGTTATGACCACTACCGCTGCGGAAGGTATGTGTCGTGGCATTTTGATATTGGATATAAAACCAAGTTTGGATTTATATTGGCCCCATCATCAGTTCAATGTTTGATCATTGCACAATATTGGGTTCTCTTTCTTTACTTAATCCATGTTTTGGTCTCTGTTTTTCTTAAATGTTAAAACTAAGTTAAACATGAATAGTTAAAGCGTATCTCTTGTGAAATTCACTTAGTTATTTCTGAAATGTGTGAATTTACGTACAAAATGGGAATATATGATTTGTTACTGACTTCCAGGCATTTGTCATATGATGTTGGAATCGTGTATATATCGATTGCGCATCTATTTTATCGCAAGATATTTAAATGACATGAAGATCTGCCAGTCAGATATGTGCGACAACTTTTGCTTGCTTGCAACAGCAAGTTTTTTAGTTTCACATGTTAAAATTGATATTTTGTTCATGATTTGTCGAGTACTAGCATTCTGATCATCTGCAACTTTGCACAAGAATTTTAGTTCAACAACGTTCTCGGCTTTTTGTGTCATTTAAACTGAGTGGTAAGTTAATCTTTCTGTGGAAACTTCCAGCATCTTTTAATTTGTTGCAAGTGCCTGTTATCTTACTTTGGACGATAGATATCTGGTTATTTGTGAGGTTTGTGGAACTTTATGGTAAAAATAGTTTCCATTTTGGTGATCTTTGCGCAATAAGGTCTTCATGAAGGTGGCTGCTGTGACAACCATCAAAGATACCGCTGAAGGATTGCGGCAGTGACATATTAATGAGTAGTTTGAAGTGAGTTATATTATTGGCTCTACCGTTTTTTAAAACATCTTTTGGTAGTGGTGGTTTTTGTTTCTCTTATGACGTAAGCTCGTATGAAAAGGACCCCAAAATCCTTACAGTTGAGATCGCTTGTATAATACTTTCTCTTGCCTCCAATGTACTGTCGATCACATCCATGATTCCGCGAACTTTATGAGCTTGTAATCTGATTTGTATATTGCAGCTGCTTGAAATTTCATTTGAACAAGGCCTATGAGAATTTTTTGTTTCAGTTTCGTTCTTCTTCTTCCTCTTCAGTCCCACTGGACAGCCTTAACTGGTAAATCAAATTTGTCAAACTATCTTTTACGGTCGTGTCAAATGCAGAGCATTGTGCGTTCTTTGGTGAAATGACTCGTTTGATATAATTCCATTAATGTTGAAATGAAATTGCATATCCTGCGTATGAACGTCTATTTTGTGGCAGAATAATGAATGTTTAACTGCTTTGCAAGATGAGGAAATATGATAACCAGTTTCAGCTTCAATTGCAGCAAGTGATTGGTTGAATTCACTTGGAAATCAATACTTGTATACATAATTTACTTGATGGAGAGCATTTTGAGTTCTTACAACTTGGTTTGATAATCACAACCCTACCAAAAGTTTTAGCTCTTGATGTATTACCAACTTGGATGGTTTGTCTTTTGTATGGAAATTGACAGTCTTTTGTCTATCAGTTGATTCGGATTTAAGTTATCTTCGTACCAATTGATGAATAGCTGATTACGTTCAGCCATACTGCTGAGGAACCTTATTACTTCTGGCGTTGTATATTGGCATATTAAGACAAAGTTTGCGACTAAGTTGTTGCATTGGCGCCATCGTTGCGTAATATTGGATCCTCTTTCTTTGAATGGTCCATGTTGGTTGTTGGAAATGTAGAACGTGTACCACAATCCTCATAATAGGGTATTGCTTGTTACCATACTTGCTTTGCTCCAGTTCGGTAGTATTTAATTGATTCAATTCCGTGAATCACTTTTAATTGATTGTTAGATATTTCTCTTGTTTCCTCTGATAATATTGACTTGTTACATGATTTGGATCTTGAAGTTGCCATCTTTTTTTTTTTTTTTCTTTTTTTTGATTTACCTCGCAGTTGCTTGACATCTCGATCAGTAGAGCATGTATTATTTATTATCTTCTTCTACCTCGGGGACAATTATAGATATTTTTGTCAAACTTTACCTTACAATTGTGTAAAGTGTTTACTGTTCAGAATGTCAAGTCCTTTATTTGGCAAAAATAAAAAACTGATCCTTTAATAGTTAAATTATTAATTTTAGTCCGTTAAGTACAATGTGTTCCAATTTTGTCATGGTAAATGGCGCATTGTCCCTCAATTCTGCAAGTTTTTTGGTTTTATTCCAGTCTTCTTAGAAATTCACCGACACCCTTAGCCCCCGTTTGGTTTTCATTTGAGAAATAATTTTCAGAAAACAATTCATTTTGAGAGAATTTGGGCTTCTCAGAAAAAATATTTTCGGCCCATTAACAAGAATTTTGGGGGGAAAATGAAAATATCTGAATAAAATTAAAGGGAAATAGGGGGGAAATATAGCATTTCGCATAAATCGAGGTGGGGATATGACATAAAGCAAATGATAAAGCTGTTGGTTTATGTAGGTAATGATTACATAACTAACAATATTAAAATTTGAAAATAACGGTTGGTACCATTTGCTAAAGAGAGAACAGTTGGTTTGCCTCCATTTTTTGAATATCATTTCAAATGCCCCACTCCACTTTCTGCACGGTAATTTGAATTTTATGTGGTTGTGTTCATGGTTGACAATTTAATTAATTCTATAAGCAATAATCCCTGAATATTATTGTCTCCAAGGGGAAATAATTATAAAAAAGAAATTTCATATTATATTTGGTTAAACCAACCAAAGTTTAGTAGATACATATATATGACCATACGTACCAAAACAATCATCATTTATATTATCCCATTACTAGTATATTGAGTTAACGTTGATCACAACAATAAATTCACAAATATGAAACTACGTTACATATTGTTCATCATAGTATAGGTTACTGGAAACAATGTTATGTCAATGTTTAGCCAACATCCATCTAACATTGAAATCCTAATGTTTGCTAACTATTATTTTAACTATATTTTTGAAGTGTGCGTAGAGTAATTAAATCAGACCAGGACATGACCAGGTGTCATGAATAATAGTGTTACATGTAATTTTTGAAAATAGATAAGTTATTTGATTTGTCTGTTTGTGTACCTATTGCGGAAATTCAAACAAGGGGGGGGGTTGCAACAGGATTTTCCGTACTCGTAGTTGTCCTCGTGCTTGTTCTTACCAAACTTGGTTTCCAGTGGAGCTGTTATAGTAACATTGATGAAAATTGTGTTGTACGAAAATATATGCATGGAATGCCTCTCTTGAGTGCTCTATCTAATTTCCCCCCCGAAAAGTAAACTTTGATTGTAACACTTTTGTGTTGCCATTACTACGCACAACTGCCAATACATATAGGATACATATTAAATGTGGTAACCATTAATTAAGAAGTAGCCAACTCTTCCTGTGACTTATTCAATGCAATCTTGAAAATCTTTTGACGGGATTGGCATGGAAACTCCATAATTGTGAGTCGCCCAGCACATCAATGAAATTTGGTAATATTGTAATACCATAGCTGTGTTGGCCACATGGCTACCTAATTAAATACCCAAGTCAACTCATTTGATTGTTATTGTCAAATATTATTTAAAAACCACCATTTTTTGGTTGCCATGCACGCGATCTAAGCATTACGATATCCCTACTTTATTTCACCATTTAATGAATTTACTAGAAACATGTAAACGTACTCTTGTGTTGAGATATAATTATCCTTTTGAAAATATAATATGTACTTTAATTCTGGGTGGTGAGATTGATTTTGCGTTGCATGTATTTTGATGCAAGGTTGTCCCCGTATTATTTTGTTTTATTTTTTTCCTAGAACGCAAATAAGTTGTTATTTGTAAAAGGGGCGGCAACTCACGGTAACAAAGTTAAGTTCAATCGCCGAGTGAAATATCATCTTTTTCGGCCAAATGAGTGCACGCGCCAGTATGTTAATATTATAGCAAATTGTCTCATCCCATTTACGTGGACTTAATAAAAAAAATACATAAGGCAACCAGCGCATATATTGAGAACTACAAATATAATTCGAGGCAGGTACCATTCTAGCATGATAATAATATAAATCTACGACGAAGCCGCAAAATGTTGGTCGATTGCATGACCACAATGTTCCTATCTTAGTAAGTTTTTGGATGACGCGCATCTCTTTCCCCGAAAATGAACTCCATATAGTCGTAGAGCGGCAAACCGTGTTTGCGAAAGAACTTCTTCCTAAGGTCATCCTGAGAATGCAGAAAACCATAGTTAAGTTATGAATGACTGGCGTCTACGATATTTAACTCAAGTTTAGTTATTTTCCAGGCTGTTACCGCATCGCCGTTCTTTAAAAGCTCTAATTTATTGGATACGCTAACACAATTGTTCTTGGGGTCGAAGGTTACGCCCGGTGAGCGAATGTAGTCCTTGAATCCGACATACCTCCTGCATAGAATCCGGTACTGATCCATTACATCCGTTATCGAGATGCCGAGATCGGGACGAGCGTAGCATAGCATGAAGTGCACCCGGGTGAGTGCTTCTGCGACACCACGTCGCGTTGTTAAGTCGGCCTCTTTTGCAACGCTGTACAATGTGTTTATGTACAACTCATCCAATGAACGGTTCCATCCCCACTTGTAAATAGCCCGGTTGGTATACATAGTACGCACCCCCCGTGTCTTCCAAAAATAAGAAATGGAAATATGATTAGGTTAAGCACCCGCCAAAATGGATGCACAATATATTACTGTAATGTGGCATGAAATGAAACGGAAAATCATAATAAAATGAACGTTTCTCCCGGAATGGCTAATATTCACTTAAATTTAATTTTGCCACGTTACCTGAAGTATGGGTAAAACATGATATTTTGGGTCTGAGCTACCTCCTCCATACTCGAAGTTCTTGCCTCTGCAATCGCCATTAACTTTTTGCTCCATTGCTGCGCAATATCTAATCGTTTTAAAAAGATTTACTGATAATAATTGTTCACTGCACAAGATGTTGTAGTAGACAATGCATTTTATAAGGTGTAACATGTCCCATCATGCTACCTCCTGCGGCGATATTGCCATTATTATCCCTACATCCGGAAGATTGATTTATTTATTAAATGATGGTAAGCAACGGAGTGCTGTATAATTAATGTCCCCACAGTTCCTTGAACTTATTCTATGGCAACTGTAATAACCCGACAACTAATTTGGTCCAACATGACGTTTTACTTTTTGGACCTCTAATGTTTGATTTTTTAATGTAATTACGGAGTTTTATTTTGACCGGCTTCATTAGTAGTAGCTAAATTTATGACTTCCGTTTAGTAATATTTTGAAAAGTTATAGGTTGCCGAGAATATAATGGCCAGTCAATTCCTGTAATTGTTGTACGCAAATTTTATTCAAACTAGAATAAGGATTGTGACGTTATTTTGTCTCAATGTTTGATGCCTGTTGCGTCAACATTGTGACAACATTCAAAGCCGAACCCTCCTATTAAGTGCATATATAGGTAGTCGTTCTAAATACGCGCCCGATGTTCAATATAGCTTACTGCCACACCTCTGTTGACAAATAATCAATGTATTTGGTATCTATACAAGGTCTTGATTATGACTAGTTTTTACTGGTATCAATCATTATGCAAATTGTAGCTAACCTTCAGTAAGTCGTTTGCAGTAAACCATATATTTATAGTATTGGCCATAGTTTGTAGAGTTATGTTCGTTTTCACTTTTTCATAATAACCATGCACGTGTACTCTATTCGTGCGTATCACACGATCCCTAATTACGAACTACGCCGCGAGTTGTTTATAGTTTGATCCGCCTTTGTAGAACAATATGAAAAACCTGCAATATCATTATTTAAAATATATGTTAAGTTAGCGCAACCCATAATATAGTTAATTGGTGTTTATTAAAGTTTGTTTAACAGTTGCAGGTGCCGTTGAATTGTAGTTGTATGGGGATTGGATGTGTACGCAACGAAATAGCCTCGTGGAATTTATTTAGTGGAGGTGTCCTTCAACAACCCCAACCACCAAATGCCATGCAATCTGTCTTAAATACCCTAAGCATGTAGCTATATTATACCTTCTTCTTGTATATTATTCCTTTCCCCCCTATACTTTGCTCACGAGACATTCATCACGTTCGAAATCAATCCTATCTCCAAAACCCTCAATTGCCATTTCACCATGTCGTATGAATTTTCCACTTGCTCCACCATGGATAGCACCGGCCGAACCCCTTCGATCGAGGTACAGTTATCCACTCATTATTGAAAATAACTTTGGCCTTAAATACCAAAGTTATACAAAACATATGCTTCTTATTGGCTATAGTCTAACCGGCCGATATTCACTTGATATTGTTAGGATAACAACCGAGACTATGGACATCCATTTCACTACAACAAATTTTGGTGCGCCGAAACCGAAGCACAACTTGCATTTGCCCTTCGCGAGTTCTCCAAACCTCATCCGATTTTAGATTGCACGCACATGTGGAAGGTTATGAAACAGGCGGGCGTTTTCATGTCGAAAACGTTCGTTAACGATATTACACCCGGCATGATACGAGCTCGCGTTGGCGTATTGCGCGAAAGATTTATCAAGTTCTGTCGATATATGTCAATCCCAGGAGTTAATTTCGACCCACACAGTGATTCTGTTCGCACCGATGAACTCTACGCTGAATACGAGCATAAGGTACTCATTTTGCAAAACCCCCTTATTTCTATGTAATTGATCCATTTTTGCATAACATATCTGAAAAAATCATTTAGCACAAATGAGGGGGTATGAATCACGTGTAGACAATTTATTTAGACCTTGAAGTATGAATCACTCAATTTTCCGTTTATCAACTTTTGGACCCGCGCTATATCTTTGCATTTTGTTTTGGTGGTCCTATTGAAAAAGTGAGTAAAATGCGTCGTTGTAACTACTCACACATGGCATCGAAAGGATATTGTCCTCTTCACTACTCCATACTCATTATGCAGGAAACACTACTTGACTTCTATTTTAAGGTGCACGGAATGCCCAATTATTTTGAGCTTGATTACTTCTTCAACGTCAAGCGTGCTCCGTTGACACGCGTTGAGGAAATTGGATCTTCAAGCACCCCGTATGAGATTTTTGAAGAAGCATCAACAACCCTTCAGCTGAGCTCTACGTAGAGTGTTAAAAATGCTCATTCAATATTGTTATGTTAACAAGTTATAGCTTGGTCAATGTTGTATTATATATCCAGTCCGGCGCAATGAAACACGTGACCACTTATGGTTGTAACAGCCGATACTTTACTATTGGGTGGCCAAATGTTTTGTCCCATTAATTAAATTGATGGAACTTTAGTATATATATTTTTATGGCCGGTAACCTTCAAAACAACAAACATTCAAGTTGATTGTTCTAATTGTCCCATCGGATAAACATGGGGAACACAAAGCATTAAATGCACAAATCTCTCTCATGATTAACATTATCTCAAGAGTGGTTATAGTACAATATTGGCGCTAAAATTACCCGCCATAACTCCAACATCATTTTCCCCCCCTTTATCTTTTGCCTATAAATTACTTCCTTTGGGCAGGCTATTTGACCAAGTAGTAAAAAAAGGCTCTTTGCAATTAGTTAAGTAATATTAAATTATAGAATTGGGTTAAAGTTGTTTTTCAAAGTCTATAGTCGAGTCTTTGCTCTTTGTTGCTGTACTTTGTCATATTACTAAAAAATATCTTTAACAAATATGGATGCCAAAAATGTGTTGTTCTACGAGTCCCCTTGGAATGCCGATATCGATGGCACTTTCATTGGGATCTTGGCAAAAAATGCGGAACTTCTCGAGCGCAACATACAAAAGAATGATAAGGTTGTGTTTGTCGAGTGTATGGATGAATTGAACGAGAAATATGGCACAACATTCAACCTAAAGGCATTACGTGATCGGTTTGAGCACTTGCATGCTAGGTTTAACTGTTTCTCTTGCCTCGTAGATAATCCTTTCATAAAATTTAATCCTATCACTTTTGAAGTTAGTGCTGACTATCAGTGTGTGTGGGACTTCGCCGTGCAGGTATTATTTTTAATGCATGTAAAGTTATGTTCTCGCAAGTTAATTACAACGTTATTTGCGTTAATTACTGCATTGTTTATTTACATATTAACTGAATTCAATAGTCCCCCGCACTCGAGCCGCCATCAACCCACTCTCTTCTCTTCTCCACCAAGGACTGAAGAGCAGGGAAGAAATATTTGGAGGGACCTCACTTTGAACCAAAGGTCGTCTCCCTCTTTGTCCCTATGCGAGACAACACCTTCCAAGGCACTCGGCTCATCACAACCTAAGTTTTGCACTTCTTTCGAAGGAAGCTGAATTTGATCAACTAAGGACCCTCATTTAGTAAGCAAGCTTGCCCTTCCCACGTG
Organism: Linaria vulgaris; assembly: GCA_948329865.1. Lineage (NCBI taxonomy): Eukaryota > Viridiplantae > Streptophyta > Magnoliopsida > Lamiales > Plantaginaceae > Linaria > Linaria vulgaris. The sequence continues at coordinate 71,420,725 of OX415251.1, forward strand.
TAACTTCCAAAGCCGGTCCTCTTCGGGAATGTCGCCACCACTACAAGGGTTGCTGTTAGGTGACCTCCAAGGAATGTCAGCACGAGACAAGAGTGGATCTTTCCTCTTTCCCTCCATCTTGCTTGCCTCTCCTAACAAATGGCTCTCCCGTTCGGAAGCCCTCATTTTCTTTCCCGCTTTCCTCTTCTTCTTCTTCTTCTCTTGTAACCCCTAGGCCACATTGACCTCTTTCCCCTCCTTGGTACCACAAACAGGCATCTCGTTGATATCATTAACATGTTCCTCCTGACCCAGCTTGATAAAAGTGAACCCGGGCGAGCTTTTCGCCTCCAACCTCTTAACGTTTATTCAAGCACCTAAGTGTAATTCTTTGTTAAAATACGACCGCACCAACAAAAGAAGTGAAAAAAAAGAGAGAGAAAATCAGAGAGAATATATTATAACACTTACAAACAAAATTGAAGTCAATTCGAGGAAATTTCTAGATGCCCGTGGACACGGATGTCATGCCACTCATTCTATAGAAAAATGCAAACATCTTGTCATCCAAAATCGTGACCACATTATATTGTGTGGAAAAGAAGCCCTCGTCAGCCATTTCTTGAGCCTAAGCATCCAAACGCTTCCCATCCTAACTAGTTGGTTTTCCCTGCCAGGATAAGTTAACCTTACAAGTGGTCTAAGTAGGAAGCACGTAGAAGTAACGAATCTTCCAATCCCCAAAAGAGGAGGAAGTGTCATCCAAAAATCGAAACTGAGGGTTATAAGGAGTAAAATAATAGAAAGAGGGCCCTAAGGCGACAAACTTACACCATAAAATGCAGAAAGCACTTCGCATAACACACTGACCTCTTCATTAAGCACAAAAACATAAAACAAGCCAGGAAAATGTATCCGTTGGGAGTAACCTGACTAGGAGGTAATCCACAAGCCCTAAATACTTTGCAAAAGAAAGGAGACATCAATGCCCGCAACCTTGCTCGAATCTGAGCCGCGTAAATCATAACAAAACCCTCGGGAGGATTATTGGCTCGTTCAGCAGGATGGGGAATTCGAATCTCCACTATATTAGAATCCACCTCGAGTTTCTTCAAACGAGAAAGTACATATGCCTCTGTAACGATGGATGGAATATCTCCCACCGGAATATGCTTCTTTTCAACCTCCTCCACCACTTTTCTCCTCCCCACTGAGGACCCACCACGACGCTCTGTACATGAGAAATAGTCCCCACATCCATAATACCAAGGTCTGAATAGACACGCTCAACCTCTCCAGCAATAGAGGCGACATCGACATCGTAAGAGGAGGAAGCCATACGCAATTGTAAACGACCAAAAATTTTGAAGGAAAATTTGATAAAACAAGGAAAGAGAGGAAAATTATTAAAGAATCACGGAAACAAGATCGCTAAAATAACTTAGATTTTGGTATGCAAAAAGAAACTTCAGCTATATAAATCCCAAAATTTGGACTCGGATGACCTTTTATAGACAAAGAAATACTACCATTGAAAGTCATCGCCCCCTTCAGAGACCGTCTGATAAGCGACACATGGAGGAAGACGATCAGATCTCCAATGGTCATAAAACCGACAAAAAGGTGACATCCCTCTAAAAAAGAAGAGTAGCAATAAATTTCCCTCACACTCCTCTTGTACGAGTAAAATTTACGAAGCCACGTCCTCTCTGAAAAGAATGACCCACATCAGCTACGATGCTGACTCAAAATCTTCACAAAACTTATCTAATACTGGAGACAAAGATTTAAAAAGCGTGACAAAGGGAGAACGCAATTCTAAACCCAAATATCTAGCATCCATGTACGTATCCTCACTAAAATATGACCCCCCATTTATATTCGTCACTTTCCTAGTGGTTAAAGCGAATACTTCGAGCTGCTTCCCTTACCTATAAAAGGGGAGCTCTGCACTCTGTAATACTCATGAAATAAATCGATTCCTAAAACCTTATTAACAAAGAATAAAGATTCTACTTTTCAAGCGCTTTTAACTAAATATGGTATTCAATTTGAATAAGTAAAAACATATGCTTTCCACTTTGGAGAATATTTGACCCACTTAAAAGGCCTAGAACCCTATCAGTAATATTAGGTTGTTTCATTACTCTTTCCTTTGTTATCTATCTCTTATTTATTTGGACTCATACATAAACGATATCTTATATTTTCTCTTCTATCGCACTCTTGTTTCGAACGAAAGGAGAATTTTAAGCTTGACTAATAAGACTTTCATGGCGTCCGTCGTAAACTGTTCTACCTCAAATTTAACGAATTATTCGTGATGCACTAAATTTCCTAGATGGAGAACAAATTGGTTGATTTATCACTGACTATCCATATGCAGTTTCATCGCAACCATCTTCATCATCATAACAACACCATTAGTTTTTATAATCTATTAGTTTTGATTTTATTTTCAGCAATAAATCACAAAAATGCTGATTTTTTTCCCGAAACCTTGTTGTTTTGGCATGGTTTATGAGGCATGGTAAATTCAATGAAAGCACGAAAATAAAGTATTAATTATTATATTATTAATAGATAATTAAATAGAAAATCCAACTGGAAAAAGGAAAATGATCCCACTTTTTTTTAATAGATTATGGAATCCACTTTGGAGAATGTTTGGCCTATCTTAAAAGGCTTCGCGAGGCTATTGGGCTTAGAACCTTATGAGTAATATTGAATTGTTCTGTGTATATCATTATTTTTTTCTTGATCTCTTATTTATTTGAAGGCAATAAACTTTATCTTACATTTTCTCCTTTATTGCACTTTCGTTTCGAATCAAAGGAGAATTTCAAACTTGACAAATAAGACTTTAATGGCGTACGTCCGTCGTAAACTGATCTACTGTGAAAAAAGATGATGGACTAAAATAATAAAGTATGCCTTTCATTTCCTTGGTTTTAAAGGGATGAGTCATATTTGTCAGGCTTGTTATTCTCCCTTGGTTCGAATCTGGTCAGAGTCCGACTTCCACTCTCTCAGACAGCTGATCAGTTGGTAACTGCCCACAGATCCACTGATTTATTGGTACTCCTCTGAAGCTAGGGTTTCGGATTGCTCATCCACTTCAACCCTAATTTTTGCTCTATCAAGATCTATCTGATTCAGGTTCCAGCCTTGTCAAGACCTATCTGTTTTCTCTCATTTAATTTCATGCGAATTGTTTTTACAGTCTTGTCTTTCTTTGAGATTATCACCTTTCTGGTCATTTTGTGAGATAAAAGAATTTATTAATTCTGAGGATAACACTTGAGATTTTATCTCGTGCTATCTGAGTGATTATTATTAGATCTGCTGACTTGCGCTTCTGACGAAATCTGTGTTTTTCTGAAGACTAAGATTAACGTAAGATAAACACAAATAATTCACCAGTGTCACTTGTATAATTAACTTGTGTATTTCTGAAATGTGTAAATTATGTACAAAGGGAAAGTACAAAATTTGTTACTTAAATTCTTTTTATTTTATCTTTGTGTTTGAGTACTGTGGCGCTGAAATTGCGTATATTACGACTTAACGTCTATTTGGATGCATAATATTCAAATGTTTGTCGAAAAAGGTGCGATAACTTTCACTAGATTCACTGCCAGCAGATTTTGTAGTTTCGCTCTTGTCAAATCTATAATTTGTCCAGTTACGTGCATTCTGAGCATTTGCACTTTTCGCAAGAATCACTGTCCTGCTAAGTTGAGATGTTATCTTCTACTAGATCATATTTTCTACACATAAGACTTGACTTAAGATATTTAACAGTGTTATCAGAATTGATATTACTAACTAACGTCTATTCTGGGGGAATTGCCCTGCTGAATTCTGTTTCTATGAGACTAATAAAACCAATTTGTTCAATTATCTCTTTAATCCAGTCATATATGACTGGTGAATACCATGCCTCAGTTATTATAATTCCTTTAGTGTTGAAATGAAATTGCATATCCTGCGCGTATGAACATCTATTTGGTGGCAAAATAATGGATGTTTAACTCCTTTGCAAGATGAGGAAATGTCGTAACCAGTATCAGCTTCTTTGCAGCAAGTGAGTGGTTAAATCCACTCTTGGGAAATCAATACGTGTATACATAATTACATAATTTGCTCAATGGAGAACATTTTGAATTTTTGCAACTTTGTTTGAGATCACAACCCTACCAAAAGTTTGGAGAGCATTTGTCTTTGTATGAAAATTGATAGTCTTTTGTTTATCAGTTGATGCGGATTTAAGTTATCTTCGTACCAAATGATGAATATCTGATTCCGTGAAGATTTTGTGGAGCTCACTTCAAAATTGTTTAGCTTTTTTTATTAGATTTTAATTAAATCACTCTGCGTTAAGTGTGGCTATTATGGCGACTCTGTCAGCCATACTACCGAGGAACCTTATAACTCGTGGCGTTGTGGTATTGGCATATTAAAAGAAAGTTTGCGACTAAGTTGTTGTATTGGCGTCATCGTTGCGTAATATACTAATATTGGATCCTCTTTCTTTAATTGGTCCAAGCTGGTTGTTGGAAATGTGGAACAAGTACCGTAATCCACATAATGGGGGTATGGCTTGTTACCATACTTGCTTTGCTTCAGTTTTGTAGTATTCAACCGATTCAGTTTCGTGAATCTCTCTTACTTGATTGTTAGATATTTCTCTTGTTTTCTCTGACAATGTTGACTTCACTTGTTACTTTATTTGTATCTTGCAGTTGCCATATAAATTTTTTTTTGATGATATACCTCGCACTTGCTTGACATGTCATACATTAGGACGGAAAATACTTGTATAGACCTAGGTCCACACTCCTCTTGTGGACCTTGTGGTCATTAATTTGACACATCTTTCTCCATTTAAATAAGTAGTACTTATTTAAATGGAGAAATGATGTGTCAAATTGTGGATCACAAGGTCCACAAGAGGAGTGTGTGGACCTAGGTCTATACAAGTATTTTCCCATTAGGACATGTGATTTTTTCTCCTTCTTCTTCTTTCTCGGGGACACTTAAGAGATATTTTTGTCAAACTTTGTCTTAGAAGTGTTTCGAATGAATGTCGAGTTCTTTATTTTGGCAAAAAACCAAAATTGGTCCTTCTAAGTTTCAATTTGCAGTTGTAGTCTCCTAAAGATTGTTTTTTTTTTCTAGTCTGTTAAAGATTATGCGTTCCAATTTTGGTCATGGTACATTGCCACTCAATTTTGAGAAGTTTTTTAGTTTTTACCCCAATAATTTTGAAAATTCACCTCCACACCCTTAACTTTTTTGAAATAATTAATATTTACAATCATGAATCTTTTATACTTTTAAGTTAATTTTGTATTGAATGGCATAAATTATGTTATCAGTCTCGTAATTTGGGGATAATATATTTGTAAAATCGTTGCATGCTTTTCTTTTTCAATTCGAGCTCACCATCCGGTGAACTTCCTTCCACCTCATTCCACCATCAATCAACATCACTTAACGATCAGACATTGTAGAAGTAAAGTTGTTTGAGGTTTGGTATCTGAACTTTATTTATAGTATGAAGGTCTATTGGATTTGTAATAGACGCGTTAGTGGAGAAGATAATTGGATGGGAAGGTGGTTAGTTTCACACCAAACATTATAAAGTGATTTGAGTTATATGTCATTACTGCAGTTGCGTACATCACTGACTTTTTGTTTGCCTTTTCAAGTTTTTTTCAGTTACGGCTTGTAATTCCACGCATAAGCATGCAACGAAAATACGAAATTTATTAATATGATTAAATGGAGGGATTTTATCGAAAGTAGCCCCATAATGATTCAATTTATCAATTTTAGTCCCATAATGATTCTAGTTTCAATTTTGGTACCATAATGAATTTTTCGTTTTCAACATTGTTCTTTCGGCAAAAATTACCCAATTTTTGTCGGAACTCAGCACGTGCGTGTCACATGTGTGAATTTCTGAGGGCATTTTCATCTGTTCAATTGTTTATAAACAATGGACGTGGATTTTGTAGCAATGCAGTAGAATTTATAAATGAAATTGGAATAATTAGGGCTTACAAATTTAAGAACTTTGGGGTTTAAAATGTTTTATTAAATTTTGTGAAGTCTGAAAACAATTAAATTGATGAAAATGCCCTTAGAAACTCGCACACGTGACATGCACGTGTTAAGTTTCAGCGAAATTGGGTGATTTTTGCCGAAAGTACCAATATTGAAAATGAAAAATTCATTATGGTACCAAAATTGAAACTAGAATCATTATAGGACTAGAATTGATAAAGTGAATCATTATGGGGCTACTTTCGATAAAATCCCATTAAATGGATGTACAATCTGGGAGATTTGATAACATAACTTACACAGTGCAATTTTAAGTTTATAGTACACCAATTTAACTTTAAAAAAACTCAAAATTGTAAATGTAATTGTTTCAGAAATATTACGGGTGTAATATTTTTTTTTAAAAATGGAATGAAAATACATAATGCTCACAAATATGAAGTGCAACGTGCCATTCACGAGGACTAAGGGAGTGCGGAGATCCATCCGCTCTTTGGGCAGATATAGATTGATTCTAAAACTCTTCTATAGTATCTTAGACGTGCAAATGATTTTAAAACGAGTTTTTGGATTTTTGTCTACTTAGAAGCTATAAATTAGTGTTTGAAAATAAGATTTTTGTTTCTCCTTGTCTTAAAATAAGCAAAAAAAAAAAAAAAAAGTAACCACAAGCCCAAAAGTAAGGTAAAAGGTGCTTTTGTACGTAGTTTTTTTTTCTCTAAAAAAATCTCTTTTAGGAGCTTTTGATTAGTATTATTTCTTAAGTACTTTTCTCTCCTAATCCCCTCGATAGTGCAATTTATACCCTCAGAATTAGAAAAATAAATCTTCTCTAATTTTTTCTTCCATGTTGAACTTGATTATCAATTATCTATAACTTGAAAACCTTTAATAAATATTTTCAATTATCAATTCTCTATAGCTTCAACGTGATGATTAATTTTCACTTTTGTCGTCCACATTGAACGTGATTATCAACTTTTTAATATTATCTATGTTGAATATATACTTGTCTATATTAGGTGCATGGTAATTATTTTTATGCCTGATAAATAAGGGTATTTATGTCTTAATTGCATTATAAAAGCTTCTTCTCACTTATTATTGAAAAATACTATAAAATCAATTTAACTGCTTTATGTTGGTTTTTTAATAAGGTTTGCAAACACTCGTTACTTTAAGTCAAAAAGCAGTTTTAAGTGACTTTAAGTAAAAGTTTAGAAGAAGGAAATTCTATAAGGTCTTGCAAACAACCCATAAGATTGAAATCTTTTGTCTTTGGTGGATTTAAATTGAGCATTTTTTTCCTTTGCAGGACTAAAATTACCAATTGAACTTTTAACATGACCAATTTTGAATCTTTTCCTCTTTTTATTGCATCCATTACTCTATTAGGGACTTTTGGGGTTAATATGAGAATTGTGGTTTATACGACACGATTTATTGTGTCTTTCTAGACGTTGTTTAGTTGCTATAAGAATCTTCTAACTGTGTTGTTTGTACCTGATTTTGTATCTGGTTTCACTTAATATAAGTGATGATATGCTGTAAAAAGTTTTTATCGCATATTTTGTAATTTGCGGGCATAGAGATATCTATACCTTTTTATGTTTGTTGCATAACCCCAAACATTTCGAAAGGTGAAATATGCATCCTGACCTTTTAATAGAACTTAACAAACATATGTTGCCAATTTTTTCGTGGAATATTTAGGTAGATATTATATTTGTGAAATATTGAGAGTAGAAATTACTCTATCTGTATTTATCTCATTTTTCCTTTAATTTCAATTAAAAGTGTTATATACCATATGGTCGATTATTCCTATTTGAGTCGGAACTGAACTCCGAAGAAAATCTACAGAGAAAGGACTTTTGCTTCAATATTCTACATAAACTTTACAATTGCTAGATAATAAAACTAATTCCACAATCCTTCACATAACTGATATATATATAATTGCTCCTAATTTCCCACTACTTCCACAAATCCTTATATATAATACATTTAATACAATATAATAAATAATTAATATAAATGCTAATTAGAGCCGTATATATCATTCTGTCCCGTTAGAAAGGGCCGTGTCTTCAAGTCCTATGATTTAAAGGACCTTGTTTGGAAGAATTTGAAACAAAAAGCCCTAGTTTGCTATAACAATAAAAGGTGGTTTGGTTGTACGCCATGATAGTCTATTGTAACAATCTAAAAATACTCTTGATGACAAAGCTTAGTCTTAAGTGATGTACATAAACGTGTTTTTCTGTTACCAAATTTAGTTATTTGGGCTGATTAAAATTGCCATTTAGGCCTGGGTATAAATAACTCCATCTATGATATTTTATTTCATTAATTCATTTTTTATTTTCACACCACAGAATGTGTTCTCTCTTCTCTCTTCTCTCTCATTCTTCTCCTCAAACCCTAGCCGTACTACTAAACTAATCTCTCAATATGCATGCTCCACTTAGAAAGTTCAGTAGGGCTATTACCACTCCTACTTACTTGAAATTATATGACTATGATCTTCCCAGTTTTTTGCATGAAACTAACTCTGTTGCATCTACTTTTAAAGCTAAATACCCAATTGCCTATCTGTTTCTCAACTTGGTGTGCAACAAAAAGCTTTTACTGCTGCTATTTCTCAAATAACAGAACCAATGACCTTTATTCAAGCCGATAAATCTAGAGATTGGCAACATGACATGCAACTTTAATTAGCAGCTTTTGAGAAAACAAACACTTGTGTTGTGACTGAATTACCTGCTTCTCAACATTTTATTGGTTGTAAATGAGCTTATAAGGTTAAATATAGGTCTGATGGGTCAATAGAGAGGTACAAGGCCCTTTTTGTGGCTAAGGGTTATACCCAAGAAGAGGGCCTCGATTATTTTGATACTTAACTACTGTGCATGTCTTACTTGCCTTAGCTGCCTCGTATAATTGGTTTTTACATCAATTAGGCGTAAATAACACTTTTTTACACGGTGACTTTGATGAAATAATTTACATGAAATCTCCGCCCGGTTACTGTTCCCCATTGGATAATCGGGTGTGCCTTTTGAAAAAGAGTTTATATGGTTTAAAACAGGCGTCTCGGCAGTGGTATAATAAATTGACCACTTGCCTCAAAGCCTTCGGTTGTGTGCAAACTGTGTCTGATTGTTCCTTGTTTGTGAAAAATAATGATGCTTCTTTTACGGCTATCTTGTTTACGTAGATGACATAATCTTGACTGGCATTATTTACATGAAATTCAAAGTTTAAAGAAACGTCTTGATGATAAGTTTACCATTAAGGATTTAGGTAATCTGAAGTATATTATGGGTATTGAGGTCGCTAGAAGTAAAAAAGCATCACTTTATGCCAAAGAAAATACGTCCTGAACATCTTAACTGAGTCATGGTACATAGGGTGCAAACTCGCCTGCACTCCTATGGATTGCTCTACCAAACTTGAGAAAAACGACCATCCTCTTTTAAATGACCCGACTGAATATCAACGTTTAGTTGGTAGATTATTTTATTTGACTTTCATGCGTCATGATTTATCTTTTAGCATACAATCCACGACAAATCGACCTGAGACCCCCCCCCCCCCCAGTCCGAAAGAATAACCGCCCTCAGAGCAATCGACACCCCCACGAGGCGCCCGAGGAGCCGTCACCAACACTTAGCCAAAATTGAGAAAATAGGACCACACAACAAACATTAAGGACACGAGTAAAGACAAGTCACGGTCAAAGACCCACCATAATCTCATGTTAGTAGTCCATGATCGAAGAACAGCCCCGGGTCTCCTTTACGACGAACAACCCGCAAAGACAGCCCAAATTAACCATGACCTACGACTCACCTCGAAGGATGCACTATTCATCATCACCACTCCCAACGTCACGACTACCCTAATAACGAGAAAAGACCATCCCCCATTGGCCCAACTCTCCCAACGCCACAACTACCCTAATAACGAGGAAATACCATTCCCCCATTGGTCCAACTCATTCATTGGGGCAGAAAGCAACAAACACCATTGGTGCAGACTATTCATTGGTGCAGACCGGACTGCATGCATTGGCGCGGATTATCCCCAAATACCATTGGCGCATAAGACTCCCACACCACTGGGCACCAGCAAAAGCGACAGGATCAGCCCTCATTGGCCAAAGACCCTTGAACTTATACTATAAATAGTCCCCCTTTCTCAGCAAAGAGGGGGGCTCGAACTCAAGCACTAATCCTCTCCACACGAAAGTAGCAATATTCTCCGTTGTCATACACTCCACTTGTACTTAGAATTTATCGCATTTTTCTAGCTCTAACTCGTGCACTCCACACGACCCCTTGTACTTTACTCAAAGTCCTTAATAAAAATAGTGTGCCTCCTTTCCTCAAGCTCGAGATTGGCATTCCGAACACAAATACTTGAGTAACAATATCTCCAAATACCCCGACTATACGGGCTCGGGCGATATTCCCTCACCAAATGGCGCTGTCTGTGGGAACGCCTTAAAAGTTCTCTGAGAAAAGCTTGAGGAAAATTGCATGGCCAGAAAAAGAGCTAGAAGAGTACCAGTTCGAGTATCCTCACGGTCCTCAAGATCCCATACTGAAGTCAAATCCATGGAGAATCACGACAATGAAACAGAGAGGGAGCTGAGCCTTCCACTCCCTCCTGACGAGGTCCCACGACCAGATGGTCCAGTGTCTCCCCCTTAAGTCCCAACACCACCTGTAGCTGAAGGTCATGTACTGTCAGAACACCAGCAGGTACCTCCGGGAAAGGGGCCCACTATGGGTTACGTCGAGGAGCCACAGCCTCAGAAAATGCTCGAGGTCAGGATAGGGAACACTCCGAGGAGAGGGGAAACCCCCCGCGTCGCTAATTGGCCCTACCTCTTAGGGCTCGATCAGAGAGACTGTAGCAAAACGACACCCGAGCTTCCCCTCCACGACGAAGAGAGAGACAACCCTCACCGGATACTGCCAGCTCGGTCAGTGCACCGCGAGGAGGTGAACCCCCCAGGCCACCCTGTCCGCAAGAGGCAGCGTGAATGCGCCCTCCTTCATGAGCCATATTATTTAGAGCCCGTAGCAAGACGACGGCGCTCGCCGACACCCGATGCCCCATTACGAGGCATGATGGAACAAATGTAGAGAGAATTGCAGAAACTCTGTCGCAATCTCAACCCGAACAAGGAACCAGCCTATCAAGGGTCGCCATTCGCGCCCGCTATCACCGAACCTCAGGTCTCCCTGACCATAAACCCCGCCAGACTTCCAAGTTATGCTGGAGAGAGCACTGATCGTGATCCCCTTGACCACATCACCCAATACCTAGCATGCATGGACTTGTCGTCATCCCCAGACTACGCCATATGCCGAATCTTCCGCACAACCCTCACCGAAAGGGCCCAGTCTTGGTTCTCTCATCTGCCTCCGGGTACCATCCATAGTTTCGACCAGCTAACCCAGATGTTTGTAAGGCAGTTTGCCTGCAACATGGTCTTCCCAAAGACTTGCGGTCACCTGTTCAACGTTCGACAGAACACAAACGAACCTATTTGGGACTACATGCGCCGATTCTCTCATGTAGTAGGGGAAGTGGTCCGGTTCGACCTAGGAGTGCTCTCCGATATCATCATTCGAGGATTTCTCCCACGGGACTTCACCAATTACCTCATGAGGAATCGCGCCATCAACCTGAAGGACCTGTTGTAAAAGTCAGAATCCTTCATAGAAATCGAGGTGACGCACAAGATCTTGGAAGCTGTCGCAACCACGAGGGCCCTGACTAAGGGGAAAGAAAAATGCGAAGACAATGAAGGAGGCAAGAGGGAAATGGCCAAGAAGGAACTGGACCCGGTACGCTTGCCGAGCATGACGATATCCCCCATGGAAATCATGACCATCGTGCGGGAAGAACGCTACTTCAAGTGGCCTCGGGCCGCGAGGGAAGCCCAGAGGCTTAAGCACACAAGAAAATTCTGCACGTACCACCAAATGTACGGGCATTTGACAAATGACTGCGTCCACCTCTAGAGGGAGATAACCAGGCTCCTGAAGCTGGGCTTCTTGGAAGAATACGTGATGCCCGATGATCGCGACCCCATGAAAAGGAAAGGGCACGACGAAGCGCCCAAGAAGAAAAAACACAGGTCAGGATCACCCGAAGAGGACGATGAGTCAGAGTCCGCCGAGTAGGGACAGCTTCCCCCACCCCCTTGTACGTATCGTGATAATGCCCTTACAGGTTGCACCGTGAATGTGATCGAGGGCGGGGTACTATCTGTAACCCTCAAACAAAGGCGAAACTACATTCGGAAAGCCCACAATGCGGACAACAAGTTAGAAGTCTTCACCGCTAGAGTAGCTAATCAACCGGTTATCTTCTTCGGCCCCGAGGATCTCATAGGAATCATATACCCCCATGAAGATCCCCTCGTGGTCACAGCTACCATATTGGGGACCAAAGTCAGAAGAGTACTTGTAGACACGGGAAATTCAGTCAATGTTATTTTCCTGCCTACATACATGACTCTGGGAATTTAGCGAAGTCAGATGGAGATGATCGAGGTACCCCTCGTGGATTTCTTCAGAGAATAATGCCAAACATGAGGAATTATAATTCTGCACATGTCTCGGGGAGAAGGGGCCACACGTCGTACCGATCCCACAAAATTTTGGGTGGTGAATGCCCCCTCACGAACGTACAACGCCATATATGAACGACATGCCCTTCGAACCTTTGAAGCGGTTCCGTCCACTCTCCACCTGAAGGTCAGATTTCTGACCCCGTCGGGAACATAAGTGCTCAAGGGGGATCAAATCCTCGGGCGAGAATGCCACATGAACGCCTTGCCAATCGTGTTCGACCTGCCTGAGCTACGACACCCTAACAAGAGAGCTCGCAAGGAGGAGATCCGAGTCCAGCCTGCCGAATAACTCAAAATGATAGAATTGGTGGAAGGTGTTGAGGGAAAAACAGTAAAAATCAGTACCCAGGTCGGGGAAGACATAGAAAAAGCCATCATCGCCACCCTCAGATCGTCCCACCACCTCTTTGCCTAGAAGGACAGACCCCCTGGGCGAATTAGTCAAGAAATATGTGTACACAAGCTCAACGTATACCCTACAGCCAAGCCCGTCCAACATCGAAAGAGGAACATGGGACCAGAGCAGAACAAAGTGATCTGAACCGAGGTCCAACGACTCATAGACCTCCACCATATCCATGAAGTCAGGTACTCAGAATGGCTAGCCAATGTGGTCCTAGTGCCAAAAATAGGAAGTATGTGGCGCATGTGCGTAGACTTCACTGACCTCAATAACGCCCATCCAAAGGACTACTATCCTTTACCAAGTATCGACATGCTAGTCGATTCCACCGCTGGATGCGCCCTCTTGTCCACCATGGACGGGGACCAAGGCTACAATCAGATCCCAATGGCAAGCCATGACCAGAAAAAAACTAGCTTCATCACAGATATCAGCACCTTTTGCTACCTAGTCATGCCGTTCGGCCTAAAAAACGTCGGTGCCACATATCAAATACTAGTCAACCTTATGTTCGAGGGGCGAATCGGTGACACCATGGAGGTCTACATTGACGACATGATCGTAAAAAGCCAGCGAGAGGAAGACCACGCTCGCGACCTCGCTAGAGCCTTCGAGATCATGGAAAAATTTGGAATAAAGATTAACCCTCAAAAATGCTCTTTCGATATCCGAGGAGGAAAATTTCTAGGGTACATGATCACCCAAAAGGGGATCGAGGTTAACTCAGAAAAAGCTGAGGCCATACTCGGCATGGAGTTGCCGAAAACCGTGCGAGACGTCCAGAAGCTAACAGGTAGGATGGCCTCACTAAGCATATTTATTTCTCGCTCTTCTGAGAAAGGGCTTCCCTTCTTTAAAATTCTCAGGAATATAAAGGAGTTTTAGTGGACTGACGAATGTGAAGAAGCCTTCAAAGCACTGAAAGAATGTTTGGTCCGTCCGCCCCTTCTGGTAAAACCCGTCCCCAAAGAAATGCTCTTCTTATACCTAGCCGTGGGAAAAGAGTTGGTTAGCGCAGTTCTCGTCCGAGTTGAAGGAAGGGAACATCTTCATGTGTATTACGTTAGCAAAACCCTCCTCGACGCCGAGACCCGATACTCCCACATAGAAAAGTCGTGTTAGCCCTTGTTTTCGCATCTCGAAAGCTCAGAGGCTACTTCCTAGCTCATGCGATCACCGTCCTTACCGAAAATCCTCTCTAGACTATCCTCAACAACCCCGAGGTGTCTGGACGAATGATCAAGTGGGCCATCGAATTATGAGAATTTGATATTACCTATTCCCCCCGACCAACTATCAAGGCCCAAGTGTTAGTTGATTTCATTATTGAAATGCATGAGAAACCTGAAAGGAATGAGCCGGAACCCCTGTGGCACCTCTACATTGATCGATCATCCACTACCACCCGCGGGGGAGTAGGCATAATCTTCAGGAAAATAGCTCCAGACGAGCCAGAGACTGTCCTGGAATTTGTCGTGCGTCTGGAGTACCCCGAATCTAATAACGAGGCCGGATATGGAGCCCTCTTACTAGGAATGCGCCTAGCTAATGAGGCAAATTGGTGCACAGTGACTCACAACTCGTGGTTCAGCAGATCCATAGAGCCTACGAGGCTCGTGAAAAGAACATAAAGAAATGTTTGGAAGTAGTCATGGCAGGAACAACCCTGTTCCAAGAATTCTCCATCAAGCAGATCCCAAGGTCAGAAAACTAGGATGCCGACGCCCTATCCAAGTTGGCCAGCCAAGCCCGAGCCATCAGCAGTCGGAGGATAACTTTCTTTTCAACCCCTAGACCCAGAAAGCAGAGTCAGGACGAAGAGATCCAGATGATAGCCCCCATTGAGGAGGACTGGATGACCGAGATCATCGACTTCATCAAGAATCCCAGAAAGTTTGCTCACGATTGAATCAAGCAACCTGCCATGTACCTGCGTACCGCCCGATACTATATACAGAACAGGGTTCTATTCCAGAGGTCATGGTCCTACCCGACCTCCCGATGTCTCAACAAATAAGATGCGAAATTAATCCTGAAAGAAATTCACGATGGATGATGTGGAAATCATTCCGGTGGAAGAAGCATGGCCGCTAAAATCATCCACCAAGGATACTACTGGCCGACCATGGTAGCCGACTGCGAAGATTATGCTCGAAAGTGTCGAACATGCAGTTGCACGCCCCCATAAGGCATCAACCAGTTGCCCCTTGGGAACCCGACAACGTCCCTTGTCTGTTCGCCCGGTGGGGAATTGACATCGTGGGAGCTATGGTCACCGATAGGGGGCAAAATAAGTTCTCGCTAGTAACAGACGACTACTTCACCAAGTGGGTCGAAGTGGAACCCCTTTCTAAAATCACCAACCAAGTTGTAATAAACTTCCTCTGGAGAAATATCTTGACTCGATTCAGAGTCCCACAACAGCTGGTGAGAGACAATGGGTGCAGTTCTGCAACGATCTCGTTGTAAAATGGTGCGACAAATGGGGAATCAGACACCGCTTCACAGGGGTCGGATACCCCCAAGGAAACGGCCAAGTAGAGGTAACCAACAAAACACTCCTTAAAATGTTAAAAGCCCATCTTGACCAATATCAGTCGAAGTGGGTCAAAAAAGTCCCCGGCGTACTGTGGGCCTATCGTACTACCCCACGAGTTGCAATAGGTGAAACCCCTTACATCCTCGTTTTCGGTACCGAATCAATAGTCCCTTCCGAGGTGGTGAAACAAAGTCTACGGGTCCAGGAATACGAGGAAGCCCAAAACAGCGTCGACCTCGCCCTAGCCCTAGTCCTAGACCTCTTGGAAGAAAGGCGAATAAGAGCCGCTACCCATGCGAAATTTTACAAAGCCCACATGGCCAAGTACTACAACACCAATGTTCGACCCCGTTCGTTCCAAGTCGGAGATCTCTTCCTTAAAAGGGAATAGGCCTCTAAGAACGTCAGAAATTTGGACCCAAAATGGGAAGGCCCCTATCAGATCTCTAAGATCCTCGGGCTTGCCACCTATCTACTTAAGGATGTGAACGGCCAAGAGCTCACACGAGCTTGGAACAACCTTAACCTCTAGAAGTATTACCCTTAAAAGGCGCTCTGTAGTCAACCCCTTGCGGCGACTCAATTTTGTTCATGTAATTAGTATGCTTGTATTTTGACTTAGCATTATACCCGTGAAAAATCAAACATACCATCGACAATAAAATAACTATGTTTGATAAAAATTTTAGTCTTACGAATCACAAAGAGCCCAAAAGGTAATCTTCCATTAACATGTCTAAATGACCAACGAAAGAAAAATAAGAATTGAGGGGACTTCGCCCATACAAGCGACAACAACAAAAAAAAGAAAACAACGCCCATGAAAAGTGGCAAAATCACACCCACACAGAGCGGCATACAAAAAGAAACAAGGGCAACGCCCGGCTAACACTACTCCTTTGCAAGGCGCTTTCCGACCTTGATCCAGGCCCGATGCTCCTCGGCAGACAACTCGGTCGGGTCAGGCATCATCAAAACTACAGAAGGGGCCCTACGAGGGTCCAATGGGGTAGCACCAAAGGAGGTAGAGAAAAACTCCAGCCTTGGAATTACCAGCCCTCGGGGAACGCCGAGGAGAGAGACAAGAGAGGACGCCGCCATTCCATATCCGACCCTGACAAGGTCCCTCGTCCAAGCACCATTATATGGTTTCGGGGCGGCCCAGACGAGTGAAGGCGAGCACTGACAACACCCACCTGAAGCTCTCTCCTTGCACCCTCAAGTTAGCGGGCTAATCGATCCCGTTCCTCTCGGAGTGGGTTGACCTCCTCCGCAGTACAGAGGGCTTCTCTAGCCCTCTGTTCCCACCTCGCGGCCTTAGCATCGGACTTACCTATAGCCTCCTTCAGATAACTATTCAAGTCCCCCAAGTCCCGATCTGAGGACGCTCTCAACTCGGCCATACGCCCACGAACCTCCTTTAAAGTGGCCTCCAGCGTAGGATTCTCTTCACGAGCATGCTAAGCGAGGTACAGAGAGCATTACACTCCTCCACCACAGCTTTCAGGACACTAGGGCTGGTCCTATATGTGCCTAGCACATCTCCAAGCACAGTAAGCTGCAAAATAAAAGATTAATCGTGAGACCAACGGTTGTTGCAAGAAAACCATAGGCAAAGAAAAAATAAAAAAGAAGGGGGCGTTACCTCGCAGAGGCTCTGACAGAAACACTCCCACAAAGCGACATCACCATAGCCCCCTAGGATCTCACGATCCCCAGGATTCAAGATCCTAATAACAAAAGACATGTAATGGTCGGGGTCCTTGTATCCCTCAATAAAAATAGAAGGCACCGCAGGAGTACGAAGAAACTTTTCCTCCTCCGGGGTGAGCTTAAACTTGCTCTTCTTAGGAGGAGACTCGGGGCAGCAATCCTTTACGGCCGGAAAGGGGTCGATCACCCATTTTCCCTTATCCTTCCTCGAGGAAGACGCGCCTACATCTCGACCCCCCTCTCTTCTTCGAGGGACCACCAACAACATGCGCCTTGTCTGTCAGATAAAACGACGATATTGGTAAGAGCCCAAAGTCAAGATTCGTACCAAATAGAGGTATAAAATGAGAGGCAAAGTGTTTAGCCATCACGGGGTCCATAGGTTGAGGCATACCTTTGGAGCTAACCCCCTCGTCAGCTTCTGCCATCACAACATTCGCATCAGCGGCAGATGGGTTTCCCGGAGCCTTGGGGCAGGACTTGCTGTCTAGAGACCCCGATGGCTCGGTAGACTCTGAAAAGGCGGTCACGCCCCGATCCTCCGACCTAGACAAGTCCGAACCTCCATCGAATAAGGCTAGCATGTCACCTCTAAAGGGTCGACTACAAACCAACATCATGAAGGGTCAGTTAAAAAAAAAAAGGTACTCTATATACTCAGATAAGGGGTTTCGAGGAACATTCAAAATTTAAAAAACAAAATTGAAGGAACTTATGAGACTCCGAGTGTTGTCGAAGGGTCAGCGGGTCAGGACGCTCATCCACCAGCCCGTCTTGCAGAACGGCCACAAGTAAGACCATGTGATTGCTCAGCATCGATGATATGTCGTTGAGGCCGTCGAAGAGGCCTCTCTCCTCCAAGTAGGAAGCAGCGTCTGAAGCCACCAACGGGGAGGGATAAACATAACCCAACCCCCAAACTCGGGGCACACCTTCCCAAATAGTCGACGACTCTCCCATGGTAGCCACGAAAAAGTATCTTCGACGCCAATCACCGTTGCTCGCAGGACCATATGTCGCTGCAATCAGAAACATTCGCTTGCTATCCCGCACCGAGAGGGTAAAGAAGGGCAAATCAACCACTGTGGCCCACAAGATAAATGCCCCTGCCACGGTCGCAGGGGTGCATGGGAGGTTTAACAGATGGCAACAGAGGATAAACCCCACCAGATGGCGGTAGGAAGCCGAAGTCAGTTGGCTCGGACACAATTGCCAGAACTTAAAGAGCTCTCTCACCACTGGATGGAAGAAGTAGCTAAGTTCGCAATGAATTTGCTCCGCATATACCGTCATATGACCCTCGGGAGGGTCAAAAGCCCTATGCATCTCCGAGTGGATGATGATGTGAAACTGTTCAAGGGGAATGTTGAACTCCGCCAGCAAAGAGCCAATCTCCAAAAAACAGCACCCTCCTCCGCGTTCTGGTAAAGAGCACGCCGATTGAAAATCGCGGAAATACGATCTGTCGTGGTCATCTGCGGAACGACAGCCTCACCACCTCGCTCCCGCCGTCGTGAGTCAAAACGGGCAGCCCTTCTTCGCTGATTCCGACGAGAAGCGAAAGTGCTACTCTGTTGTGGGGGAGGACGAGAAACAGATGAGTCATGCGAATCATCGTCGCTGGAAAAGACAGTGATAGCCTGAGAAACCATTGTTGTGGAGAAGGAAGAAAAGAAATAAGTATTTTTTATAGAGCAAAAAGGGAGTTTTTGAAGTGATGAAGAAGAAGAACGGAGGTGGCTATGTTTATATAGGCGGGAAAAGACGGTTCATATCCCGAGTTGTCTCGCTTCCACACCCTCGGTTTAAAAGATGGGACCTTTCGACTCCCCACTCACAACTCAGACAAACCGCCACCTTCCCTAAATCACTGTAACCCTAGCATGTAAAACGTCACCATAGGGGAGCTAGACCGGCGCACCAATTCCCCACGTCTCTTCACAATAAATGAGGCACCTCTTCCCAATGGGGGTAGTTAGGAAACGAAAAGGCGGGCCAATTCAAATCCACGACTACCCTGCCAGTCGCCAACACCCGACCACCCCTATAAGAAGACGCCTACCACAACCACAAGGGCAACTTGAAAGTTTCAAAAATTTTCCTAAGCATAAATCCATCGTCGGAGCTAACGCCTGGTATCCACGGCGATGCTCTGAGGCCCATTAGGGGAATGCTCGATCGACCTCCCTGCGAAACGGGTTACCCTCGGACAAGTCACCCAGAGGGCTGCAACGAGAGGGGAAATGGGTCCTAAATGCAATAATGGTCCCATGGCAACCACGAGCCTCAACGATCGTGATCACTTGCCATAAACTTAAAAATCCTATGGTCGTGGTAAGCGCGAAAAAGCTAAACAAGAAGGGAAAGAGTTCCTCCCGTAGACAAGGAAAGGAAAAAGCTGACTCGGAAGGCTAAAAACAAAAAGTACGACGACAGAGTATTCGAAAAACTTCAAAAAATTCCATTCATAATCAAGAACTCTGGGAGGGGATGACCCAGTACAACCCCAGGAAATGAATGACAAAAAAAAACACTAAACAAATTGTCGGCCACAAGGGTCCCTACAACTATCTACGCCTGATGGGTGTAACTGGGGCCTGCCATCGTAGAAAGAGCATGAGACATTCAGGCCGCCGAACCACGACCGGGAAGAAGGTTCAGAGTATCCTCTGGCTTCTCATGGCGAAACATCGGGTCGTAGACAACCTCTGGGGTCAGCGTCGGAGTGAAAGAAGTTCTTCGCAATGCCGACCTGTCGACAAGCTCGAAAAACCCACAGGAGGTGACCTACGAAGTAGGGGGCGAGCCGCTCCCTTATGTCCTTCTCTTGGGCAGCCAAACGTTTGCCTCGCTCCATTATGGTCTTCTCCACAACCCCCCGGAGCGAAGTCACCAGATTCTCAGAGTCCTCGAGTTTCCTGACCAACTTAGCCTCCCTCCCGGCCAAAACATCCCTTGCCTTCTCAGAAGTTGCCAAACAATCTCTCAACAGTTGCTCCGATCCCTTCAGAGCATCCCTCTATTGGGCCGCCTCCTCGTAGAACCAAGACAGACCTCTCATTCCAACGGGGGCCTGCCAAGAAAAAGGGTGTCAGTCGAAGAAACTCGAGATGAAAAAATAAACATACTTACAACAACATCAATTACCAAGGTCGTGCACAGTTGTGCAACCAAGCCCAACTCCTCGGCATCCAAAAGAGAGGGGGTCGGAGAAGAGCCAAGACGAGCCAACTCGTCAAAAGACCCAGAGTTTGAGCTCACAGGCTCGCCGCACTCCTCAAAAGAGATTGCACCGGAGGAAAGGTAATCTGATCCCAACTCCCGACTTCATTAGCAGGAGCGACCTGGAAGTCCGAAGGCCCAACTCCATGACGCTGAGGAAGGGGCGAAGAAGACTTCTCAGCTACCGACTCTGTTCCGGCAGTCATGGGTTGGGGAGTAGAAGGCTGGCCTGGGGGGGTACCACATGGCCGAAGAGTAGTGCAGCGTGAACCAGTCTCCGGCTGCACCAGACCTCGTTTGCGCAATCGGGGAAAGATGAGAAGCGGTGGGACTATCTCCCACCTGCGCCAGAACAGGACCCTCGTCCTCAGAATCCTGAACCAAAATCACCTTACTTATGGAGAAGACATCAGCCTGCTCCCGATGCCTCTTTCTTCCGACCAGTTCAATATCTTTCTCACTCGACTGGCTCGTACGAGATGGGGCCTCTACCAAAGCGCTCTTCTCTCCAGAAGGCTCATTAGCTGATGCCGCCGAAGTAGCCGACCCCCTTGCTCTTCGAGGTTTAGAACAATGGCCTTCTTCTTCTTCTTCTTGGAAGGATGAGGAGGAGGAGCATCGCATTTCAGCGTCTCCATGATAGACTCTGCAAGATAAAAATTTCGACTCAAAAAAAGAATAAAAACCCGATGAAGAAATATCTACCAAAAACATCAAAGATACTTACTAATCTCAGGACGATGATTCCCCACGGAAGACTCTCAAGCCAGTATATCATTCAGGCCACACTTATCATAAAGGGCCAAAAAAACACGCTGACCTAGGACATGTTGTTCCAGTTGAAGCCTTGATTAAAGAACCCCTCATCCGTCAACTCCTCCCTGGCCTTTGCATGGTCCAGGTCTACAGGAATTCGGGGGTCGAGATTCCACTCCCTCGGAACATCATCCAGAAGGCCCTGGGCCGTGGGTCGGACGAAGAAAAACTTCTCCTTCCAGCTGCTGTGAGAACTCGGGAGGTCGTGAAGAATACTCTTCGTCGACTTCCGCA
Organism: Linaria vulgaris; assembly: GCA_948329865.1. Classification (NCBI taxonomy): domain Eukaryota; kingdom Viridiplantae; phylum Streptophyta; class Magnoliopsida; order Lamiales; family Plantaginaceae; genus Linaria; species Linaria vulgaris. Next base: position 71,442,358 of record OX415251.1, read on the forward strand.
TGGTGAAAGTGTTAAAAAGCTTGTCTGGCGACAAGCTCGCTAAAGAACCTGTACATTGTACAGGGGTGTGCGTAGGCCGCACAAATAAAGGCGAACACCGCAGAGCTGACCATCCGTTAGGAGAAAGTTGACTCGGGCAGAGCATGCAGGCCTTGAAGACCTCCTGATAGAAAACAGGGAGGAAAGATCTCAGCCCTACCTTGATCTGCACGAAATAGGTGGTGTAGCAGCCGGAGCAATGAGAAGTTGCCCTCTCGTGACCCCTAGGTACAGAAAACTCCAGGCCGTAAGTACTTGGCCCATGCTTGGAAGATTCGACCTCAATCTCATCCAGAGATTTCACCAAACTTCGTACACCACCAACCGAAACCCTAGGTGGCGTCGTCGCCGCCATCACTTTTTTCGCCTTTTTAGCGGATGTCTCCGTTGAACCAGAACCAACATGAAGGCGTCGCGATGCCTCCTCTGCAGAAGGCGACACCACAACACCACCCATCGCCACATCAGACGCTGCCCGTCGTCACACCATACCGGACGCCTCCTCACCGGAACTGCTCACAGAAGCCATATCGCTGACAAAAAATTTAAAGTACCGAAGAGAGAGAAAAGAGAGGGAAAAACAAGAAAACTCAGGTAAATGAAGACAAATCACTATAAGCCTCCTCAATTTATAGGCGGAGCAGCTTAAACGACGCCCTTGACGCGTGGCCAACTCAGCGCCACGTGGGGGCAAGATGGACCACTTCTTGAGAAAAAACTCGACAGCACATAGACTCATTTAATGAGTTCCAAGTGATTTCTACAAAATACACTCGAAACTGGGGGAACTCCTGATGATGCATAATCCGCCCCACCCTCGGAGAGGGAAAGAGGGTACCCTACAAAGCAATTGTCCACTGTCTTGAGGGAAAGTACGTAACGGCCACGACCCACCTCCACCCAAATAAAGGTAGACGGTCCAAACTCTGGGGACGGTACCCCCGAGTCACGACCCGAAAGCACCCTTCAAGGGTACTCGGTCTAAACACTCGGAGAAAGGTACCCCCAGATCCGGCCCATGCCTCTTAGACGGGATGGGGTGAGGCTATGAAGGCTCGAACACGTTCCCCCCCAACGACCTAAGACCTACCTAAGATCAGGGTACCCATGACAAAACGACCTGAGATCCCCCAGTCCAAAAGAATAATCGCCCTCGGAGCAATCGACACCCTACGAGGCGCCCGAGGAGCCGCCACCAACACTTAGCCAAAATTGAGAAAACAAGAGCACACAACAAACATTAAGGACACGAGTAAAGACAAGGCATGGTCAAAGACCCACCATAATCTCATGTTAGCAGTCCATGATCGAAGAACAGTCCCGGGTCTCCTTCACGACAAACGACCCGCAAAGACAGCCCAAATCGACCACGACCTCTGACTCACCTCGAAGGACGCATTATTCGTCATCACCACTCCCAACGTCACGACTACCTTAATAACGAGGAAAGACCATCCCCCATTGGTCCAACTCTACCAACGTCACGACTATCTGAATAACGAGAAAATACCATTCTCCCATTGGTCCAACTCATTCATTGGGGAATAAAGCAACAAACACCATTGGTGCAGACCGGACTGCATGCATTGGCGCATATTATCCCCGAAGACCATTGGCGCATAAGACTCCCACACCATTGGGCACCTGCAAAAGCGACAAGACCAGCCCTCATTGGACAAAGACCCTTGAGCTTACACTATAAATAGTCCCCCTTTCTCAGTAAAGAGGGGGGCTCAAACTCAAGCACTAATACTCTCCACACGAAAGCAGCAATATTCTCCATTGTCATACATTCCACTTGTACTTAGAATTTATCGCATTTTTCTAGCTCTAACTCGTGCACTCCACATGACCTCTTATACTTTACTCAAAGTTTTTAATAAAAATATTGTGTCTCATTTCCTCAAGCTCGACTTGGCGTTCCAAACACAAATACTTGAGTAATAATATCTCTAAACACCCCGACTATATGGGCCCGAACGATATTCCCTCACCAGTTGGTTTGCTAAAATTATGCCGTTTTGGCATGATATATGAGGCATGATAAATTCAATAAAAGCATCAAATTGATATGCATAGCGATATAATTATCCTTATTCGAAAGAGAACAATTTTAAGACAAACAAAATTAGATACCCATAAATTGTCATGGACATACATAATTTTGAATACCATAAGCAAATGAAAATAACTTCTCGCAATTGCTCACAACCACTACATGAAAACCGTATTTACATAGATAAATAGAATTAAAGTATTATTTAACAATAATTAAAAATAATATCCAACTAAGCTAAATTATATATGGAGAACTGCACAAACTATTCCCGTGGTATGAAATATTTATAGAGACCACCTTTCATGTTTGAGAAATTTCACAAACATTTCTTATGTCCAATTTTCGTATAAAAATTGTCAAACTTTGTTGAATGTAAATTCTTGCTCCTCATTTATTTTTCACAAAGAACAAAAAATAAATTAAAACTTCTCAAATTATAAGAATTAAACTTAATTTATTTGTTTAAAAAGACAATGAAAAATGAAAAAGACAAAATATAATTTAAAAAATTAAAATAAATTATCTGTAAATTTTAGTTTCTCCTACGGTTTAAAATTGTAACATTGTCATAATCACTTTAACTTTTTTACATAAGGGGTGTTTGTATAAAATCTCAGGCATGAGGCGTAGTCTATGTAATTACCCCACACTTCAGACATAATTTGTGTAATTCCCTCCTATTTAATATTAGGGGTGGGAAAGGGTAAGGGAAATTCCCTTACCCGTCCCCTCCCGCGGGAATTTTTCCCGCGGGAAAATTTCCCACAAATTTCCATCCCGTCAAGTAGACGGGAACGGGAATTCCCGTTCACCACGGGTCGGGAACGGGAATCCGTTTCCGATTCCCGCGGGAACGGGAAATCCCGCCGATAATGTTTATGTATATTTTTTTTAAATTTTTTTTATATATGGGGGTTATATGCGAATTAAAGAAAGTTTATGGCCAAAAGTAAAAATAGACTATTCTCTTATAACCACAAAACAAATTCCATCTCTCACTCTCTCAATTCTCAAACCCGTCGGTCGACACTCTCTCTCAATTCACTCTCTCACTTCGCCGCTACGCTGCCGCCGCGCTTCCAATTTGCCGAGCAGACGAGCACGGAGCAGCAGACGAGCAGTCGTCATCGTCAGTCGTCTCCTCTCTCAATTCACTCTCTCACTTCGCCGTTGCGCCGCCGCCGCACTTCTAATTTGCTGAGCAGACGAGCACGGAGCAGCAGACGAGCAACCAACAATCATCATCGTCAGTCGTCTCCTCTCTCAATTCACTCTCTCACTTCGCCGCTGTGCTGCCGCCGCGCTTCCAATTTGCCGAGCAGACGAGCACGGAGCAGTAGACAAGCAGCCAGCAGTCGTCATTCGAACCCCTTTTGTTAGAAACTTATAATTCTTGATTTAAATGGTGGATTATAGAATTAGGGTTTAAGATTTATGATTTAGGGCTATTGCATTTGGACCCCCTGGAAAATGACGGGATTCCCGCGCGGGAATCCCGCCATGACGGGATCCCGTCGACTCGTGGACGGGAACGGGATCAAGAATCACCTTCCCGTCAAGGCGGGATCCCGCGCCGCGGGATCCCGTGGAACGGGATTCCATCCCGTTCCCAGCCCTATTTAATATGCAATCCACTCAAAGCTATGTTTGGGCTATCTTAAAAGGTCTTGTTAGACTCTGGGCCTAAAATCTTAATTGCTCTAAGAATAATTGTCCTTTTCTTATTTATTAGACATAAACCTCATTCTATCTTTTCTCTTCTATTACACTGTCGTTTCGAATCAAAGGAGAATTTTAAGCTTGACAAATAAGACTCTCATGGCGTCCGGCTAAACTGCTCTTCCTCATTTTGAAAATGTGGTGGACTAAAATAATATGTGTATTGCCTATTGCCTAAGTTCTAGTCTTATCATTTCTTACTTCAAAAAAGGTGAGTCATATTTGTCAGGCTTGTTATTCTCTTTTGGTGCATAGAAACTGAAAAAAGGCGTTATCGAATTTGTCGGGTCCACTCTCTCAGACAACTTATGGATCGTGTAATTGGCCACAGATCCACTGATTTCGGTACTCCTTTGGAGCTAGGGTTTCGGATTCCTCATCCAATTAAACCCTAATTTTTCTCAATATCTGAATCGGGGCTCAGCCTTTTCGAGGCCTGTTTGATTTCTTTCTTTTCATGCTATCTGAATCGGATTTCTTTTTATGCGCATGTTTTACAGTTTTATATTTCTTTGAGATTCTCACGCTCATATTTTATATTTTGTCATCATTTTGTGAGATAAAAATTGCTTATTCTGAGAAAAGTTGGATAAAGGTAAGATTTTATCTCTTACTAGATTTTATTTTTTGTTTCTACTCAGAGGCAGAGGACTATAGGGCTAGGGTACTCCTGAAATGTGTGGATTAGGCACAAATGGAAAATAATGATTTGTTACTAACTTACAGTCATCTCTTTGCATTTTTGATTACTGTAGCGATGAAACTGCGTGCGACAACTTACGTTAGCTTAACTGATATCAAAGTTTTGGAGTTTCCCTCGTAAAATCATTACTTTGTTTTTAGTTTGTCCAGGGATGAGCATTCTGAGCATCTGCAACTTTTAAGCGAGAATCGCTGTTGCTTTTGGTGTCATTCAGACTTGGATTTCTAATCTTTCTACGGACACTATCGGCTTCTTTTAATTTGTTGCCATCAGTTATCTTTGTATCAGATGATAGGTGTCTGTTTCCTTAAGGTATTGTGGATTTTACGGTAAGGTAGTTTGTTCTATTGTTTCTTCACATTAATAGGGGCTGGTGTGTCAACTCTTTACCCTTACTGCATTAATATGTATCAAATATTGCAAAGTGCACTAATACGTTTGTAATCATGAAAATACCTCTATAATGGTTATGCCACCTCAGAATGAATTTGACACGTGATCATGTGGCGTCACAATTTAATTTTCCTCACCAAGAATATTCACGCAACGCTGCTCTTAGTGCAAGTGCAGTGATACATGTGTTAAACGGATCCACACTTGACATGTAATAGTGTACTTGCACTAAGAGAAGTGTAGCATGGATATTCCTAAGGGGAGGAGGAGGGAGGGTTTTAATTCTAACATCACATGGTTGTGTCTCGAATTCTGAACTGGTGCTACCACGATTGAGATATCTTAATGATTACAGACGAAAACGGGCAAATCGCACCTTCACTTGCCTATGCCAAGGCTTTAGACGGAGCAACGACTGTACTTGGAAAGAACAAATGTACAATTTCTACCCTAATATTTTACATTTTGAAAACAATGATTCTAATAATATTGTCTTTCTCTTATATTTTCCTATGCAACATGAAGTGGTTCATGAGCTCAAGAAACTAAACAAGAGACACAAAGGCACAAGTCACTGAAAGATAAGGTCTTTCTCACTTGTTTGGTTCTCCAGCTGGGAACACTTTGGTAGACGCCACTGTCAATGCAGCTGCGAAACCTCTCCGCCAACCCTCTCAAAATCTATCTGAATTCTTTCCCCTTCATTTCATGCCATGCTGTTTGATTTATGCAAACATTTTACAGTTTTATCTTGCTTTTCACCTCATTATTAACCTTTCTCATCATTCCCTGGGATAAAGAATTGCTTCGTCTTCGTTATCCTGATCAAAGTTGGATATAGTTGAGATTTTATTTGTTACTATATTATATTTTCTACTCGGAGAATTTAAAGCTTAAGCTAGTTAACAGTGTCATGTGAATGCTTATCATTAGCTTTCCAATCTACTGACTTAGTCAGCCAAATCTCTGTTTTTCTTGGAACTAAGATAATACAAATAGTTCAGGAGTCTCTCTTGTGTAATTCACTTGTGTATTCCTGAAATGTGTGAATTAGATACAAATGGAACATGATTTGTTACTGGTTTCCAGGCATTTGTCATATGATGGCGCAATCGCTTATATTACAAACTGAATGTCTATTTTGTCGCGTAATATTTAAATGTCATAAAATCAGGAGGTCGAAGAGATGCGATACGTTTACGTGTTTCATTGGCAGCAAGTTGTCGTCAAATTAAAAGTTGGAATATCGATACTTTTATTCATAATCTGTCCAGTAACGAGTAACAAGCATTCTGAACATCTGCAACTTAAGCGAGAATCTCTAATGTACGACTTTTATCATCTTTTGGTGTCATTCGAACTTTATGAAAACCACCAGTGTCTTTTAATTGGTTAATGGTTTGGGTTATATTCCTATCCGGTGACAATCTGATTCCTTTAAGGTCTTGTAGATTTTTACACTATATTAGATTTTTTGAGTTTTATAGATCTCCCACATTCAATGTGGCTGTTGTGGTGACGCTGTCAAAGATACCGCTGAAGGATTGCGGCACTGGCATATTGATGAGTAGGGTAAGTTATAGAATCAACACGACCTTCAGTTCAATCATTGTTTTGTAATAGTGGATTTTCCTTTCCTCATTCAAGCTAACTGTCTTAAAAGGATCTCAAAATCCTTACAGTGGAGTAGCTTGTATGGTACTTGCACTTGCTTCTACTTTTGTGTATATCACACTATTAACTTCATTTACTTGTAATCTAATAGTAGTTTTATTTCATTTTATTACTTCTTCCTCGTCAGGGAATGCGATAATCTATTTGGCAAACTCTCTCTTAAACAGTCATGTAAGGCACGTCTTTCTACCCCTTTTCCATTTAGGGAGCCGTTTTTAGATAGGCTAATAACAGAAAACGTATTGTTTAACTAGATTCTTAAATTGACACTGTATGGTTTCTGTAGATTCTCAATCTGGTATGTGTTTTGAGTTTTGCATTCTCTCAAGACGTAAGTTATTCATCAAACGTGGAATATGTCTTACGTGCTCATTGCATATGTTCATGTTGCAGCATACCACTAACAGTCTATTCTATGAATTACTATACAATTGATCTCTTTGGAGTTTTACTTTAATCTCGTTTTGGTAAAAAAGGGCAATCTGGTTTCTTTAAGACTCATGTCATTGGAGTGGTATTTTATTCAGTTTTAAATTGCACATGAATGCGGGTAAGTTGCACCTTCACCTGTCAATGTCAAGCCTGATGGTGGAGCAACTGTTGTATTTACCTAAAAAGAGCAAATGTTCCGTTTGTGCGCGAATGATTTAACCCTCAGAAGTAAATTATCCTAATAATAATTGTTGTCTTTTGCATATTCCTAGTGCGACATGAAGTGCATTGTTCAGGGGCTCAAGAAACTAAACTTGAGAAGAAAATGCATGTGTCAGTGACAAATAAAGTCTTTCTCACTTGTTGGACACTTCAGCTGGTTGGCTTTGGTTGCTCCTCCTTGGAGACGCTCCCGTCAATGCAGCTGCGACACCTCTGACGATTGTGATTGCCGCTAAAACCGCCACAAGTGCCTCAATCGAAAGGCTAGTCCAGTGGTTCACAGATATTGGCGATGGTTCCACTGGGGAGGCAGCGGATTGCTTACAGGCGACAGTATGTTTGTGGGACAAAACAAAGGTGAGTTGGATTTCAAGCAGTAAATGTGTCTGCTTATGAACCTTACTGCTTTAGAGCAACAAAATTTGGGGGAAGAGAGAGGATGTTTGAACGCGAATCTTTAGTCAAACTGAAAGCTATTCATATCGTTAATATATTTGTTAAATTTGTTTACATGATTTAGAGGACAATACATGAGAGTAACAAGTTAGAGAAGGCTCGAGTGATTCACATATTAAACACAAAACTGCTACGATAGTGTTATGTAAGTATAAATTTTAATACTTATAAGACATCACCTGTTTGCCTCTTTTGGTGGGGCAGAAAACATGCCAGTTGAGGAAAGCGCTTTATAATGACATTCCTTTTGCTAAAGGAAAAAGGTTAACGGAAACGAAAGCTTGTTGTAGGCATATTGTTGCTAATATTCGTGATTTGTCACTCAAAATGTCCAAAATAGTTGAATTATTCTGGTTCCTTAACCAATTTCACATTATCAGGCCGAGATTTCTAAATGGCTAAAAAGAAATACACAAATATATATTCGAAAGATCAATTTCATGTTCTAACTTTTGAAAGTTTCCAAATGTGTCGAACTTCCTCCGAATCTTAGGCCCCGTTTGGATGTATTTTTATCGATTTGGTTTGGTTTATTTAGGTTTTGGTGTTTGAAAAAATATTTTGAAAAACGTGTCTAAATATTGAAATTTAATTTGGATGTAAGTTTATATTATAATATAAACATCACATCATAAAGTGGATACATATATAATATTTTAATTATTAATAGTTTTTGTTGATTAACAATATTTGTATATTATTATTTGAATATTGTAAGCATACTTATCTTTTATTTGTTGATGAAAGGAATGACAAATAACTAATCGGCAGCTTATGTAATATTGTTGTTATGCCCAAAATCATAACTAACAAATTTACATTAAAACTAATTGATATTTTCTTTTTGATAATTGTAATTAATGAATATTTAATATGCATATTACATATAAAGGAATATATATTCATAAAATTATATAACTAAGTATTTCAATGGTCGATCCTCGTATACAAATAAAAAATGATACATGTTGCTCCTGCGTAGCTCAAAAAATCACAAATCTTTTTTACAGTTATTATACAATGCGTTAACTATTAATAAGCAGCAAAAATAACTTATAAATTAGATGAATCAAACATTTCACTGCACATAATGCATGATGCATTTAACACCCTAAACAAAAACAAATGTTATGAGCTATGACAAAAATATAAGTTGCATGCAACCATTTAATTTAGATACGCTACATGTGTTTTACTTACAACTAGTGGCGTATCCCGCCGAAATTATATTTGGGGGGCTTTTGCAGAAGCTGAGTGTGCCAAGAGTTTGCGGGTTTTTTTTTTTTTTTTTTTTTTTTTTTTTCAACTTTTGGCTCCAACAGGAAGCTCTCCTTAGTATATTTTAGGGTAACTGTATCTATAACCAATGGTTTTCTAATATTGCATATTACCAAAACAATATATAATTAATTATTATAACTGTGATATAACTTTTCAAGATTGTTTTGGTCTTATTTCGTCACGGTAATAGAACACAATAAATTATACAAAATGAGATCAAACAATGCTATCCAATATTATTAACGGACTAGCTTGGTCCGGAACACTTAATACAAGCTTTCTAGACAGAATAACTAAATTACAATGTTATTAAAACGTGTCGAATTTCAACTATTCGATACTGACGTGTCGAATGAGGGTCAATTCGATGCGGTACAGGTATCACTGAATGAAAATCAATCTGGAAGGTATCGAATTCGATACGTGTTATAGATGTCGAATTCGATGCGTATTTAGGTATCGAACAGAGATACGTTATTTCTGTGCGTGTCGAACTGGGGTTGATTCGATATGGGTCGTATCGAATGGGGCTGGTTCGATGCTGACTGTACTGAGCTGGTTCGGATCTCGAAAAGTCCCTTTGAATACAAGGGGACGGGCTATTTATAGAACCCGTCCCGTGGAACCCACAATCCAATATAGAAAGCCGTATCGAATCATGGTTGTTCGATACGCGCATCGAATCGGGCGTATTCGATGCGCTGTTGGGCTGGCCCAGCGGGGAGAGCTTACACTGCTGATTCGATGCGCGCCTCGAATTCTCCCTATTCGATGCGCTGCTGGGCCGGCCCAATAACGTTATATTGGGCCAATCCTAAATTACACCCATCATATAGTCCCCCCAGTTTGGGAGACGATATCAATTTAGAGATCGTCTTCCAAACTTTGCAAAATAAAATTGTACTGATTTGAGATATTTCTAATCTTAGTAAAATTGGATCAGCTCACCGTTCTTGTAATAAAAAGATAATTTTCGACGCATCGAATAGTTCGTTGTTCGATACGTGAAATAGCGCGCATCGAATTCCAGCTATTCGACGCGGTTATTCGATGCGGCAGGTTAGCTGGGCCTGATGGGCCTCTCGTCCCCTATATAAGGGGGTGCTGCAGTGGCTCAATCATTATTCCGCTAACAGACGCTGCTCTTCAGGTAATACGCATCGAATTTGCGTCATTCGATGCGTCTCGTATCGAATGATAAGTGATTCGATACGATCAGCATCGAATTGTATAAATTCGATGCGTTAAATTTTTTGGTTATCCTTGTTATGATCGTATCGTTACGTGCTTTTGATCTGCTGTTTTACTTTGTGCAGGATATAAGCAACCACGCAAAACTTTCTATTACCGAGAATATACTTAAGGTGAAAATTTTTTGTTTTTATTATATCTTATCATTTAATTTTTTAACACGTTCGGTGTTGTATATATATGAGTGATATACGAGAGTGTGTAGTGACGTATGCGCGTCCTTAGTGAGTCTCGTTTTTTAAATATATTTCAGTTAATTCTTTATCAAAGATGGTGAGCATTGAGACCCGATCCGGGAGTGATTCGAGTTCAGGCTCTAGCTCCAGTTCGATTAACAAAGAGAATCTTTCAAACGCACCCGCAGTTCCGACCACAGGCGATGCAGATGTCTATGATTTAATAGACAGTATATCCATCGATTCCCCGGCGGATAATAATCCTGCTCCAGAATTGAATCCGACAACTGAGGTCAATAGTAATGAATCTTCGCCCTATAGAGATAATCGTGCTGCGAGCGAGGGTGAGGAAGATGTAGATTACATTAATAGGGAATTTGACTATCATATCGAGGTCCCAGGAATGACCTATGACCAATACGTGTCTCGTCTCCAGCATAATCGTAGGGGATTGCGCGAAAAATTTAATATTCCAGACAAGTATAAAATCGTCATTCCTGGTCCAAATGATCGGATGCATACTCCACCACCCGGTCACATCACTGTGTTTGTCGGACAGCTTTTAAACGGATTGCGCTTTCCAATTCCTTATGAGCTGAAGTGGCTTCTGCGGAAGATAAATGTCGTTCCTGCTCAACTCACGCCAAATTCTTACGGGAGCATAATTGGTTTCATCATAGTGATGAAGGCTCTGGGCGAACGACACAGTCCTAATGAATTCTACGCGTTATTCGAGATTGCGAGACGCGAAGAAGGCTTCTACCACGTAAAAGCTCAAACTAACCGAAAGTTTTTAAACGGTGGGGCAACCGGGTACGGAAAGGATTGGAAAAGAAGATACTTCTTCATTAAAGAGAGTTATCAAAACGAGTTTTTGGGATTCCGCCGGGAGTGGTTCACCGGTTCAAGGGTAACAATTCCCAGTGGAGTTGCCATAACCCTGTGGAATTGCAAGTTTATTCCCACTCTAGTTAGAGAACATCAATTTGATGTTAAAAAGCTTGTTGAAAATCGAGTCCTTTCTTTGGCTGGGTTGTCACCAGTGAAGTACAAGGGAAAAATGACCCTTGGTATATATCTGATCTTTCTGATATTCTTGCTTACGTTTATTATGCATTCTAACGATTTGTCTTTGTTGCAGAAAAATACTTCATGAGTCGACACGCAAGGATGAACCGGGTTCTAGATGCGGATATGGAAAGTTCCCAGACCGAGACAGCTCGTACAATTCCTCCTCCTCGGAAGAGAAAGAGTAAGGGTAAGAAAAAGGTTTCTGAACCCTCAACTGCTACTGCAGCTGCTGCTGCTAGTGTTCAGCCAATTGACGCTTTTGAGGACTTATTGGGGAGTAATCCTGAGGATAATCCAGGAGGTGGCGAGGAGTTGGAAAGCAGAGCAACCGAGACTGGCGAGGATGCCGGCAATCTCATTCAACGTAAAAGACGAAGAATGCCGCAAAATTTATCACAGACCGCAGGGGTTGCTGCCACGATTGGCCAACCTGCCAGGCCAAGTGCCTCTAACCCTCATGTCGGTGCAGCCGGTCCAAGTCACGCGGCCGGACCTAGCCAGGGTCCTCGAGCTCGAGTCGCTGGATACCAACTATCGGAGGCCGAAACCATCGAGCATTTGAAGGCAATATTGCCTGGTTTATCCGTCCCTCTTCCAATTTCTGACGAAGAGAGAAAAAGGTTGGAGCGAAATACATTGCATCTGCTGACAGCGGTAATGACGTCTTGTCTGACTTACATTTTCTGTGATTTTGCTTTGCAAATTTTTATCTAATCGTACGTTTGTTGTTAGGCGGGCGGTTTCGTAGATGTTATGGCCTCAGCCTTAATGGATTTCAAGGAGACTGCCAGTAACGCTGATAACTCTGCACTTGAAGCTGCCCTCGATGCCAAAGAAAAAGCTTTGCAAACGGCCAAAGAAGCTCGAGAGCAAGCTAAAAAAGTCGAAGAAGATCTCAATCAGCAAATTTCTGCGCTGAAGATGGAGGTTGCGGCAGCCAAAGAGGAAGCTCACAATGCTGACATCAACGGCTACATTAGAGGCCTCAAAGATGTAAGATATATTATTCCTACAATTTGACATCTATTCTCTTATTTTCAATCTTATTAATATCTTTTTTATCCTTCTAAAAGGTTTCCCCTGAGCAAACATTGGAAATTGCTGAAAAGTTCCTCCGGGGCAATACGTTTCAAAAGCTGTGCACTCGCCGAGATGATCATGTGGCTCGAAATGCTCAAGCTCTTACGGTGCATCAGTTCTATACTTCTGGCTATGTTCGTGGCAAATTTGAACCAGAATGGTTAGACCTGTCCCTGGGGCCAGATTTGAAGAAACGTCCACCTCGTCACACTTCTGAGGCTACAGAATCTGATGAGTTTGCCCCTCTGCTGGATAGGGAGGATCTCGTTCTTGGAGGGTTATCACCGCCGTTAGAAATGCCCGAACCATATCCCTCATCAGAAGATGAAGAATAAGACTGGTCGTTACTCAGGCTGTCTATTATTTGTGCGTTTATAAACAATTTTCATTTGTAACTTAATTTGTGTAGGGCGCTGCGTCGCCCTAATGTGCTTGAAACAATTTAATATGCGTTACTTAATTTGTGGGATATTGACTGTTGTCTTTTCTTTCAATTTCTTATCTCAGTCCTTTACTTTATTTTGACAACCTGCTGGTTCATTATTTTTCATTGAAAATTGTTTATCAATATTTTTCGTAGTATCTGCCTTCTACTTCAATGACCTTAGTCATTTTGGGGCAAAATGTTTGTTTCAATTTGTTGTTCGTGATTTTCCGAGTTTGTCGCAATATAGCACGTCCCTCCCTTATTTTGTTTTAGGGGTTTATGGTACCTCATGCCACTTTGGGCAGGTTCTCATCCTTCTTGTATTGAACTTTTACCGGTATCTCGTGCCTCTTTGGGGCAGAATCTCCGTTCTTTATGTCGTCTTTGACTTCTACCGGTATCTCGTGTCACTTTGGGACAGAGTATCCGTTTTCTTGATTGATTTAGGGATTTTCGGTATCTCTTGCCACTTTGGGGCAGAGTTTCCGTCCCTTTGTTGCCTCTGGCTTCTTTCGGTATTTCTTGCCACTTTGGGGCAGAGTTTCCGTTCTTCTGATTTCTTCGGGGATTGTCGGTATCTCGTGCCACTTTGGGGCAGAGTTTCCGTTCTTCTAATTCCTTCTGGGATTTTCGGTATCTCGTGCCTCTTTGGGGCAGAGTTTCCGTTCTTCCGATTTTTTCTGGGATTTTCGGTATCTCTTGCCACTTTGGGGCAGAGTTTCCGTTCTTCTGATTTTCTAGACCTGCACTGATTACATTATGCAAAGTATACAAAATTTATGTAAACCAAATAATTCGACATAATCTTCTTTGAACAATTCAAATTAGATTATGTAAATTGAACTGAGCTTTGATCATTGCTCATTTCCATGACTTCCAGTGCTGTCCTTCAGATCCAGGATTTGTGGTACCTGTTTTAAATTCATACATTCTTGTCCCTCATGCGTGTTATAGCAGAGAGAACGAATAAAAACTTGTTCAAGATATTCAAAATGCTAAAAATGCTTGTAAATTTAAACAGAATATTTATTCAATATTCTCCATACGCCCTGGAGCCAAGGCTATTTCTGCGTTTTCTTCTGGTTGCGGCCGCGTCCGGAGCGAGTTAACATAGCACTTCCAACCTTCAATGTGATCTGCAATAACTTCTCCCGTGCCAGCAATGGTGGGGAATTTTATCATCTGATGGTAGGTTGATGGTAGCGCTCGAAATGCATTCAATGCCGGTCTTCCTATGATTCCGTTGTATGCGAAGTGCATGTCAACGATTACATAGTTCTCCCAAATTGTCGTTCTCTTTGGAGCTGTCCCCAATGAAGTTGGGAGCTTGATCATCCCTAGCGGCACTATCGCTGGACCTCCAAAACCATGAAGCGACGTTCTCAACCGTTCCAGCGCCTGGTTGTTCAATCCCATTTTGAGCAACGTAGAGTTGAATAGTACATTTACGGAACTCCCATGATCCACAAGCATTTTGGTGACTCCGAAATTAACTATATCAACAGTTACCACCAAAGGGCAATTTAAATCTGACATCTGTATAGCTTGTGCACTTAGTTTCCGTAGGTCTGCAGTGGAGAATGTGATCTCTTCGTGTGGCATTTCTTCGATTCTTAGCATATTAGCCATATGAACATAATTATCTGCTTCAATAAACCTTGTGATCTTTCTACGACCGTTGGTAGAATCTGCTCCTCCTGGTCCTCCTGCTATCATATTGATGATGCCTCTCCTGGTGTTCCCATCCTCAATCTGGGGGTATTGAAAAAGTTGCGGTTCATCGATTGCCCTCTGCTTATCTTTTCTAGGAGATGGAGTTCTCTTACGGTTGGAATTGTTCTCTTGTTCTTGCACCTTCTTGACAAACTCTACCAATTTTCCATCCTTTATCAACCGCTCAATCTCATCCTTCAAATTTATGCATTCCTCTGTATTATGCCCCTTCTGATTGTGGTACTGGCAGAATTGATTTGAGTACATTGTAGCCTTAGACTCTCTCATCGGTCTGGGATCCTTTAACCATCCTTTTTTCTTTGCTGCCCCAAATACTGCCATAATGTGAGCGTTTAGTGGGGTGTACCTTCGAGGCGAACTATCCCTTTTGTAATTTTTGTTCCTGTTGCTGCTGTTGTGGCGATTTTGATCTTCTCTGCCTCTCTCTCTATCTCTTACGACCACATTGTTAGGAACTTTGGTTGCCATCATTTCCTCGAAATGAACCACATCTCGAGCTATCTTGTTTATTTCTTCAACTGTGGTGGCTTTTCGTTTCAGTAACTCACCGCCAAACATGGTGTTGGTAGTTGCACGAAAAACTATGCTTGCAACCATTTCTCCCGTCGGACTATCAATTCTTAATAGCTCTGTATTGAAGCGTTTCATGAAGTCCTTCAGACTTTCATTAACTTCCTGTTTCATCGTGTATAAGTGGGAGTGATCCAAAACCAATCTAGACTGACTAGAAAACTGATCCTCAAACATCTTTCTCAACTGGGCATAACTCTCAATGTGTCCATGAGGAATTCGATTAAACCAGTCAGCAACCACTTCTGATAGAGTCGTTGCAAATATCCTGGCTTGCATATTGTCCCTGAAACCGTAGAGGGACAGTTTTCTGTCTAACTGGAAAAGGTGATCTCGGGGGTCAGATTTCCCGTTGTATGTTTTTAATTCCGGGATTTTATCTCCTTGCCCTAGAATTTCCGACTCTATCTCTCGGCAAAAAAGACTGTGATTTACAGAATTGTCCTCCCTTGCCGTTTGAGTCTCGGCTATTGCTTTCCCCTTTTCCAATCTTCCAACGTTTCTGCTTATTGTGTTATGCTTGTCATGCAAATCAAGACCTTCTGGCTGTCTTCGGTCATCTCTACGTTTTCTTCTCCGCGATTCCTCTCTTTGATCCTCTTCCTCATCCTTCTCTTTTCTGGAATCACGGCTCTCCGACCGTCTTCTGTCTTCTCTTCTATTTCGTTCAGCAGCACATTCAGTCTCTCTTTCCTTTTGTATCTTTTCATGAGACATTTTCGATTGTATCTCAACAGATACTAGCTTCTTTCCTCGCTCTCCATGAACTGATTTCCCTTTGCTGTTTATCCTTTCCGAAGAATGTTTACTTCTTCGGTCGTCTTGCTGTGATTTTTCCTTCTCTTTTCCTTTCTGCTTTCGGATAGCTGAGCCTTGTTCTCTCAAGTTCTCAGAGTATTCCACAGGAGATAGTATCATAGCGGGAAGCGCGGTAGGGAGCACCTCAGCCACGACCGCTTTTATCATTGCGAATAATTCACTCTTGAATTTATCTGGAATTGCTGCATCTGTCGCTGAAGCTCCAGTCACCTCGGCTTCATTGATGGGTACCTTCTCAGCTTGAGGTCCTTGGTTTTCTTTCCTAGCCGGAGTCGGTACCGCCGGTGGTAATGTTGATGGTCCAACTATATCTGGCATACCCCGTTCAGGTGTACCCGATCGTTCTTCTCCCGTATTACCTTCTAGAGCTCTACTCTTGGATCGAGTTATTCTAGTCATACTGCCTATGAAGCTAATATAATTTGTGTTCCCACAGACGGCGCCAATGTTTTGGTCTTATTTCGTCACGGTAATAGAACACAATAAATTATACAAAATGAGATCAAACAATGCTATCCAATATTATTAACGGACTAGCTTGGTCCGGAACACTTAATACAAGCTTTCTAGACAGAATAACTAAATTACAATGTTATTAAAACGTGTCGAATTTCAACTATTCGATACTGACGTGTCGAATGAGGGTCAATTCGATGCGGTACAGGTATCACTGAATGAAAATCAATCTGGAAGGTATCGAATTCGATACGTGTTATAGATGTCGAATTCGATGCGTATTTAGGTATCGAACAGAGATACGTTATTTCTGTGCGTGTCGAACTGGGGTTGATTCGATATGGGTCGTATCGAATGGGGCTGGTTCGATGCTGACTGTACTGAGCTGGTTCGGATCTCGAAAAGTCCCTTTGAATACAAGGGGACGGGCTATTTATAGAACCCGTCCCGTGGAACCCACAATCCAATATAGAAAGCCGTATCGAATCATGGTTGTTCGATACGCGCATCGAATCGGGCGTATTCGATGCGCTGTTGGGCTGGCCCAGCGGGGAGAGCTTACACTGCTGATTCGATGCGCGCCTCGAATTCTCCCTATTCGATGCGCTGCTGGGCCGGCCCAATAACGTTATATTGGGCCAATCCTAAATTACACCCATCAAAGATTTTTTGAGATTGTATTAAATCATATAGAACTAATCGACATGGTACTATACCGTACTTATGTTCTAGAAACTACTTCACTTCAAGAAAAAAGTAAAAGAATTACACATGTTATGTAATTTGAACGACATTAATTCTTTATGTATCAAATAAACTAGCAAATGGAGCACGCGGTTCCCGCGAGCATAATATTTTTTTAATGTCATTCTCTGTGGGTTAATGATGAAGATTTATCTAGATAACATGTGCTATAAATTTACAGTAGAAGAATGGAAGAGAAGCAAATTATGGGGAAAGTAAATCATTAATTATAATTAGTAGTGTAATTAATTAGTCTAACTTAATTTGTAAGGCTATTTTGGGAATTTAATAATATATTTTTTACAATGTAGCTAAAACTCAAAGGTTAAAATTAGAAATCAAAAGATTGGTGTCACAAGGTTTCTTTATATAATAGTATATAGATAACATAAAGATAAAATTTCATGACTAATTTTAGTACACGCGGATCGATTAAGTGATGTAGAGAACCTTTTGCCCTTTTTTGACATCATTAGGATTAATTTATATAATTTAAAATGACACATAAGAATACGTTTACATCTTTTGAAACAAGCCTATAAAAATGTGTAATACTAAATTCTGTAAAGAGATCAAATCATTCCAAGCTTTAAATTATAATAAACTAGTAGTGCTCCTTAGTTCTTATTGCTAATAAGACAATTAGCATAGATTTATGTTTTCCCCACATTTAAGTGGTCTTCTCTCTGTCCTCCGTCTACCCATGATAGATAATGTCGATTCTCTAATGCTCTTCTCTCTGTCCTCGGTCTACCATGATAGATAATATCGATTGTCTAATGCATATCATATATATGTATATATGTCAGTTTTTTTTTCCCAAAAAAACATATTTTGGGAGGGGACCGACTTTTAGCTTGTAATACTCACAAATTGTATTTCTTTGGTAATTGTTGTTCGTAACTTTATAGAAAAAACTGCACTAAATAGCTATGTTTAAAAAATAATCCTCCCAAATAATTACAATATGTTGATTTTATGCTAACAATTACTTTACACAATTTATAGATAAATCAGTTATATTATTTTGTATTAAACATAATCAATCATCAATTCATATATATACGGCATTACGTTGTCGATTAACTTATCTGCACATCATAAAAACTGAGCCTAAGTGAATGAAAGCTTAAGAAAAAAAATAATATAATTATACAATTCAGAGAACTCTTAGAATGATATTTTGTTTAATTGACTCCTTCAATTTGATATGTGATATGGGCAATTCCCGTATTGGGTTGGCCTATGGGCCAGACTCATGTTCATCTATATCGGGGATGGCATCCGATATGTATATCGAATACAACATTTGATATAGTACAGATCACGTGGAAATCGCGTGTGCGATCCCCGCATTTCGAGGTCTATAAATATTCGGGCTCCGCTAATCAAGGTAAGCTTTAATTATCACGTACAATGTACATCCGATATCGAGTATCCCCGATATCACATCCGATATACATCCGATATAGCACCCGACATACAACCCGATATATACCCCCGATATATATCACTGATACCCATTCCGACATCATTCCCGACGTCCATTCCGACTTCATACCCGATATCCATTCCGACATCATCCTCGACATGGATTCATCCCCGACATAGAAGAGATTCAACGTCACATTTGATATTGCCTTCGACATCAGACAGTGCATCCAAGCTTCAGTTTGAGGTGTTCCGGACCAAGTCTACCTAGAACTAACGATAGTGATAGTAGACCTAGTTTGTAATAGAATCGTAGCACAACACTTGTAACATCACGCTACGTACCTAATCTACGATCTATTGTCAAATTAGAGGCGCCGTCTGTGGGAACACCACGTTCCCAAACGAAGACGCTAGTATGCAGCGCAGGGTGACCCGATCGTGATCTACAAGACCAGATGTTGATTACTCAGTAGCAGAGAGTGCCCTACCACCATTGTCCAAGTACCAGAACCCAACATGGAACAGAATGACCCGTTGCCTCCCCAGCCTCCAGTGGCACCCGAGCCCGTGCCCGCGAACCCCACTGTTCTTACACGTGAAATCATGGCGCATATCAATGCCACCGTTCAAGCAACTATGAACGCCGCTCTGGAGACTTTTTTGCCTCTTCTGATCAATTAGAGTGCTGGTGGCGTACCTCCGCAACCCTAGGAATCTAGAACAAGAGGCCCCGGAGTTGGGTCAAGGGCTCATGAGCGCGAAGATATAACAGAATCCAGGAGGGAGCGCCCACGATCAAGAATTCCCGTGGAAGAGGGCCCCAACCCCATGATGGAAAGGAGAAACATAGAAAGGAGGATAAAACAGTTGAACCGTGAGAAGGTAGAGGTTGGTCGCAAGTTAGCATTAGCGGGGGTCACAGAAGGTTGGCCCCGTTCAGCAAGGAAATTGAGTCAGAAGTACTAGAGAAAGGAGTTATGATCCCTCAACTCAAAGCATATGATGGGAAGAGCGATCCATGCGAGCACTTATACTATGTGGATAGTATCCTGAACCTGCACCGATTTTCAGACAACGTACATGCAAAGATTTTGGCTACAACCCTAACTCGGGCAACCCTGGAGTGGTTCACGAGGATAGAGGTTGGTTCTATAGCCAGCTACGAGCATATGAGACAGAGGCTCTAGAGCCAGTTCTCCAGCCAGAAGAGGATGCGCACGAGCATGAACCACTTGAATTCATTGAAATAGAAAGATAAGGAGAGCCTTGAGGACTTCATAAAAAGATTCAGTAAGGAGTTGCTCAAATTCGATGAGCCAAAGGGCGAGCAAGTGGTCCTGATTCTATTCAATGCAACGTAACATAAAAGGTTCGCGACAGAGCTGATCAAGCTCAAAACCCCTACCATCGACCAGATTAATGCCCTGGCATATGAGGTTATTTACCAAGACAACATGATGGCAGCCAAGCAGACTCCGTACCAGGCCCAAAACTGATCCATAGGCAAGGAAGGTTCGAACAGAGACATGAACGGCATGGACAGGTCCCCGAAGAGGTACACTCAGTTGAACTAAGACATCTCACTGTATTCGCAGCAATGTAGAGGAAGAAATGGCTGAATCAGCCAAGAAAGTTAAAGGAAACCTAGGGAACTAAACAGTCAAATGGATATTGCGAATATCATCGCCACAGGGGACACGACACTGAAGAATGCATAGATTTGAAGGATGAAATTGAACGCCTCATCCATGAAGGAAAGTTGGTCGAATATGTACGAAATGCCAAGGATTCATGAGATCATGAGGAAAATACCACTCCCTCGAAGGGATAAGCAGAAAGCCACCGAGGCTCCAGGCGGACGTGGAAGCGCAATAGTCAATGCGCCATCTAGAGGAGTGATTAACATGATCAATGGTGGGCCAACATGAGCAAACTCCACCAACGCAAGGAAGAGAATTACCAGACGACTACAAGAGGACCAGTACATCAGTTTCACGTTACTTCTGGCCGAACTGCCTAACAAAGCCATTACCTTCTCAAGAAGGGACGTGATGGATCTATCGTTGGAGGCTATCCAAGCAGGTAAGCTTAACTTCCCTCTTGTTGTTAAGCTTGATGTTGCCAATTACAGTGTTCGCAAGGTTTTGATAGACAATGGAAGTTCCACCAATATCATATCTGCGCATGCATTGGAAAAGATGGTCTTGGACTACAACATAATAGAACAGATCCGCACTCATTTGGTTGGCTTTGGCAGAGCCAAGGTGATTCCGTTGGGACAAGTGAATCTACCGACCTTCTTTGGTGAAGAACCATACAGATGAACTATCAATATCCAGTACACGATTGTGAATCACCCATTCGCCTACAACATCATTGTGGGACGGCCAGCCCTGAATGCGATCCGAGCAGTGGTATCTACATAGCACCAGAAAATGAAGTTCCCAGTGCCCGGTGGAATTGGAGAAGTCATCGCCAATCGTGAAGAAGGATGGTTGTGCGATATCACATCACTTGCACTCATTAGGATAAGGAAAGCTGGAGAACTGGTGACCATTGGGAACGGTAATCAACAGATGGCAGAATAGTGTTGTTTCGCTATTTCTTTAAGAACTTTTGAACTTTCATTATGCTTGAACGATTTATGTTTCACCTAAATTGCCCCCCGCGGGCTGGCCTGTAACTAAAATAGGGGGAACTACGCCGGTCTGATTCCCATACCACGGGATACGTAAGCGGGTTGAGATTTACCTAGCCCTCGACCGTTGTCTATCGTTAATTTTTATCTTTGAAGCACTATATATCTGCACTTCAGTGTTGACAAATTAATTGCAGGAACGCACCTATCCTACGGGATATAACAGTAGTCCCTTAAAAAGGGATTCGAACATCTCGTGCCCAAAGTGCACACAAATTAGGATATTCTATAGCTTGAATAACATATTGATATATTTTCTTGCATATATTGTTGTTATCCGCATGAATGACACGGACAACGACATCTCCTGTCAATAAAGGCAAGAAAGGAGTACATCCTTTATCCATCGCAATCAAAAGAAGATGAAGATAGAGTGACTCCGGTGCCCTAACGGGCACGGGGAAGAATACCTAAAATGGTCAAATACCTGCTATCCTACGGGGTACGGTATAAATATACCTAGCGGGTAAAATATCCCCTATCCATCGAGATAAGGAGGACAAAAAGAAAAGAAAAAAGATCCCATATCCATCAAGATAAAGAGGACAAAAGAAAAGAAAAAGATCCATATCCATCGAGATAAGGAGGACAAAACAAAAGAAAAAGATCCCCTATCCGTCGAGATAAGGAGGACAAAAGAAAAGAAAAAGATGCCCTATTCGTCGAGATAAGGAGGACAGAAGAAAAGAAAAAGACCCCATATCCATTGAGATACGGGGAAAAAGAAAAGAAGAAGATCCCCTATCCATCAAGATAAGGAGGACGAAAGGAAAGAAGAAGATCCCCTATCCCTCGGGATAAGGAAAACAGAAAATTGAAAGCAGGCGAGATCCCCGTTTATCGAAACAACAAATATAACACAATTGAGAAAAACGCCTCTTTAAAAATTAAAAGGAGCTAACATGATCCGTAGTTATATATACACTTATTCAAATTGCGAGAAAGGCAAATAAGTACAAATATAGACCTCGAGGAGCAAGACACAGACTTTAAAGGGGATACTTAGGAGCATCCTTAGTATGAATAGGGACTAGACTCTTCTGTTGCAAGATTTCAGCATATTCATTAGGGCAGAATCATCACCATCATCGGACTCGAAATCTTCGAGAATTTGTCCATCTGGACCCAACAACGGATCAAGCGAGCCAATATCGAACCCGTCTCTAAAACCGTTATGCGGTTTGGTGTGACCAATGATGGCATCCTTGACCTCCTCTCGTTCTTGCACACCCCGCTCTGCACATATCTCCTTGTAAGTCTTGCTCAAGAGGAAACCCTTCGCGACACTCACCTTCTGCTCTCGCGTGAGCGCCTGAGTAGACATTGCAAGCCGTGGTTATCAAGATGCCCGATATAGTAAACACTAGAAAAGCAGGGAAGAAAAACATTACCTGGTAACGTATAGCTCTCTCAGCTTGTGCGAGTTCTCCTTGAACACGACGAAGTTCCGCCTCCGTGGCTTCCCCTTTCTCTCTCTCGGACAGAATTGTCGCATTGGCTTTATCTAGGGCGACATTCAAATAGGGTGGAATTCAATTTCTCATTTTGTCCAAGAAGAAGTTGGACATTAGCCTCACAATCGGCGAGTATGCCCATGGCGCCATCACGCTCAGTCGCTACCTTAGCCGCCTCGGCAGGGTCAAAATTACCCATCGCTTATGTGAAATGGTCTTCGCCCTGTCGGGTTGCTGTCACTAGCCACCCTCAAGACATTGGAGAGGAATTTATCGACTTGTGCCGAGCAAGGTTATTAAATTACACCATTTTACCGCTAAAATGTAAGGGCAAGCTACATAACTTACCGCTTGGAAAACGACACTCCCACCCGTTGAGGTAGAAGTACCTGCGGGTCAGGAATTGCTTGAGAAGGCTCGGTGCACTTCCTCTTGGTTTGGGTAGGGGTCCTACCAGGGACCTCCAGGGTCGAATTCCTACTTAAGCTTGCCCCGACTCTGCCCTGCGAGGACATATAGTCCCCATGAACTCCACCGACCTCGCCTCCAGTATGCCCTTCGTTTTGAGACACGCCAGTCGTCATCATTATTGTGTGGTAACCTTCCTGCCCGCGAGTTTTATGAACAACGGGCAGCGTCGCTTCAGCGCCGGGACCCATCTCAACAACAAAGCAATAACATCAAACCTACGACTCTTCACGAGTTGACCTAAATACAACAAAAATATAACATAGCTACCAAGGGAGGAACGCACTAAGCATACAACTCAAAATGTGAAAAACAACGTACTAAGGTTATAGATGCCTTGATAGGCCCTCGGCAACAGATGACCAGCACGTAGAACTTTTCTTGAACGAGCGTGGTATGATCGTATTTGTGGGCCATTAGGCGCTCCAAAAGGCATGCGGTCCAATTAGGCGCACCCACAACATAGCGTCTTCGGTATCTCTCCATTATCTACCATTTTTCTAGGAGAACCTTGATTTCTCCGGCAGTCCTTTCTTCAATATAAAAGTATTCACTCTTGTTCCCAAAGGCGTAACTACTTTGACTACCTTGCAAAAACTTTCGTCCATCTTGAGCCTGTACAAAGAAAAAGCCCTTGTCCCCAGCGTTTTTATTTGTGATAACAGAGAACATGGCCCATAACTCATTAACACCGTGGGTGCACCCAAGGCTTTCATCACTAGAACAAATGCCACGATGACACCAAATGAATTTGGGGAAAGTTATCTTAGATAAACCCTAATGCTCTTCAAGATAGCAACAATCGACGGATCAATGGGAAAACATAGCCCATTGGCGAAATGCTTCGCGTGGACCATAATCCAACCTTGAGGGGGCATATGCATCCGCTCATCGGAATTGGGGAATCTGATCTTGTACCCATCGACATGATACTCAGTCGTATAACAATCAGGACAGTGGTGAACGTGAGACACCATATCCTCATACTTGATAGCAGTCTTGTATTTCTTTACTTCGAGCGACTCGGCCAAATCGAACTCGTTCATCTTACACCCTCATCCTTACTGAACCTCTCATCTCCATCACCGTCACCACCGGAGGCGTCACCCACATCATCATCAACAAATCCCCCACATCGAACATCTCAGAAGCGACGAAACCGAACTGGGATGGTTCGACCTCCTCATCACCATGCTCTGATCCAGATACATTCTCGTTCCTCACACCAGACATCATTACTGCGCAAATGTATTATCACGAGAGAGGCTCGAAAATTCTCAGTGCACTACGGAAGAAAATCAGTGAAATCTGAAGAATCAAATTCAAAAAGGGTCAAATAAATATCATAAGGGAAAACTACACTGAAAAGCATATCGAGTTATATATAGAAAGGCTACATCGAAAGGCTAAATCGAAAATCATGTCGAAGAACATATCAAAAAGCATATCGAATTTGATATCGAAAAGCTATATTGAATGTCATATCAAAAAGTTACATCGGAAATGACATCGAAAATCATACCGGGCATCCCCGACATACCTTTGCAAAAAGGAGGATGAGTTCGCTAAAAGACAAATGACTTTTCTCTCCTCCCAACTGCTATTTATAGACATCGGGCCCTTCGATTATGCATTTATGACAGGGCATATCGCAATCACAAATTCAACGTCCGATATCGAATAAATACGATATAGCAACCTAATTTTGACATCTTTTAAGAAAAATGACAACGCAATTACCCCACAGGAGACACCTTTCCACGATAATTCAAACGCAGACCTCTATGATACGTAAATTATATTGTGAGTCCACCATCGTCTTTAAATAAATTCACGTATCCGAGCTCCGTCATTTGAACTGGCGGGACACGAGGTATTGGTAATTCTAACTTAATTTTAGTTTACGAATTATTATTTACAACAATAACTCCCAAACTAGGAGACTAAATGATATGGGTAATTCCCGTATTGGGTTGGCCCATGGACCAGACCCATGTTCATCTATACCGGGGATGGCACCCGATATGTATATCAAATACACCATTCGATATAGTACACGTGGAAATCATATGTGCGGTCCCTGCATCCCGAGGTCTATAAATATTCGGGCCCGCTAATCAAGGTAAGCTTTAATTATCACGTAACTGTACATCCGATATCGAGTATCCCCGATATCACATCCGATATAGCACCCGACATATACCCTTAATATATATCACCGATACCCATTCCGACATCATTCCCGACGTCCATTCCGACATCATCCTTGACATGCATTCATCCTCGATATCATCTTCGACGTCACATTCGATATCGCCCTCCACATCAGGCAGTGCATCCAAGCATTAGTTTGAGGTGTTCCGGACCAAGTCTACCTAGAACTAGCGATAGTGATAGTAGACCTAGTTTGTAATAGAATCGTAGCACAACACTTGTAACATCACGCTTCGTACCTAATCTACGATCTATTGTCAAATTAATATCTCATATGGTGATATTGCATGACTAAAAATGATTTTTTCATATACACAAAACAAAAAATATTTAGTGATTTTTTAATGAGTTTAATTTATTATTGCAGTATGAAGAACAATAAAAAAAAATCAGTTAATATTTAGTGATTTATCTATCCTTCAATTATCCTTCATTTTTTCATGATTTAACTTATTGTAGTATATATATGGAGAACACTAAAATAAAAATGCATGATTAGTAAAAATGAGAAAGTAAAGACTATGGGCATCTGCCTAGAAAAGTTGCAATTATGTGAAATATTCTGTTCATAAGTTTCATCCGTTTCATTTAAACCAAAACCTGAAATATGAACCAAATTAAATTTTAGCTAGAGAAACTTTGAAAACTCCAACGAGAATTGATCCAAACAAGCCCTTATATTCTAACTTTTGAAAGTTTCCAAGTTTATCGATCTTATGGATCCTCTGTTCCTCTTTAAAAAAAATTATGAAAGAAAGAACGCAATCGGATATTATTAGTAAATTTGGAAGTCAACTGTCCTTTGGTACATTTCTTCGGTTCTACGGCTAGTATTTTCTTTCAATCTTATGGATTCAACAGTGGAGTAGGTCTTTTGCTAGTAACCGTTTTAACTAAAACCAAACTTATATCAGTTGTATTTTTGAATATACTAACCCCGTGGGGTCATGGACTTGGTCCTGCGGGTATATGTGTCTGCTTATTCTAATTTATCTACAATGTATAGTTTGAATATACATGTAGTTAACAACCCATGATCGCATATCAACCTAAAATTCTTCAACCGCACCCTCATAATTCATTAATTCTAGGAGTTTTAAAAATTCAACACGACATTCACAGCATTCAGTTCCAAGCAATTCCATATTGAAATAATTATATTGTCCTTACTTGAGTTTTATAATAAAAGTAAAAGAGTAACTATATCGTGCTAACTATACTGTCACGTTTAAAAGAATATTCTAGAAGATCCTGAAAAGTGGGTGGTGATGCAATATCGTCCGAGATCCGATAAAACGGGAAAATTCGGGGATATTATCAATGATAATGTTCGGAACGTCTATCCCGAGTTTGAGAAAGGAAGAAATATGATTTTTTTAGAGTGAGTTACAAGAGGGGGGGGGGGGGGGGGGGGGGTCAAGTATGAGTGATAACTTATCCGCTACAAATAATGCTTTTTCACTATTTTTTCTAAGTACAAAGATGCGTATAGTGAGTTTGGCGAGAGTTCACCTCCTTTCTTTGATGCTGAATGGAGTGCTATTTATAGTGCTGGTCCGAAGGCCTTTTGCCCAATGAGGGCTGGTCTTCCCTCATAATTTCAGGTGGTGGCGATGACCAATGCTGTAGAGGGTCTTCTGCGCCAATAAGGGTCGGTCGGCGAGGGATGCCCAATAATGTGCTTGACTAGATTCTTTTGACCGGATAATGATTATTTCTGCTCCAATCGTCTTGAGGAGCTTTCTGAGTTAATGAGGGCGAGCTGACTCTGCTCCAATAGCCGTTCTAGGTAGGAGGGGGCCGGTAAGGTTTGCCGCCTACTACCCCAATGGCAGTCACCAATGAGACGAGGTCTTTCGTTATAATAGCGGGTGGTTGGGAGCGGCCTTTAACGTGGGTAGTTGACACTTCCTTTGAGTCAGGTCGTGCCATAATCGTGCTTGTTTCCGATCTTCGGGCGATAAAATCCCCCGAGTTGTGTTTATCTCCGCGTGGTCTGAGTTCGAGTCATACTCCTTCTGAGTAGTTGTCAGATCTTTCGAATCGCGTCTGTCTCCGTGTTTAATGCATTGAGGTCGTAAATGAGAGGTCTTCTTCTTATGCCCTTCATTGTATTCACTCGTTCCCTTATTATTTTGTACTGCTTTCCTTTCTCAAAAAGTTCTTGGGCTAAGTGTTGTGCGCTATCACCCGAGGGTCCTTTATTATGGGTCTCGTAGGATCCGGGTAGTGGAGTTAGCCTGTTGGTGGGTCGTTTATTGCCCGAAGTGGGGGGGGGGGGGGGGGCTTTGTGGCTACTCTTGGGGTACCCTGGAATGCGAGTGAATCTGGGCGGTTAGGTGAGGCGTACCTGGATTTTTTTTGTCCAGACTGTATACCCTCAGGTGAGGCGAATCTGGGCGGTTTGGTCGTGACCCGGGGGAGTTTTTTTTTGAATTTACAGTGGAGTTTTTTTGAATTTCTTTTTGTTTTATTACTAACTACCAACAATAGTAGGTTTCGAACCACAAAACATTTAATGTGTCTCCCAAAACTTGAATTGAAGTACTCAGGAAATATTAACTCCAAACTGCGGTCGAAAATTCGCATGATATGAAGGAAACCCTAACGATGATCTCGCCACCACCGCCGCCGAATTTAATCTTGCCGGGCACAACGAATTATCAACTTGAGAAATCAGGATCGGCTGACTCGAGAAAACAAGCGTTTACATCAAATGGAGGAAAACATTGAGATGGAGGATTTGCAAGATACACACGAGCAAGAGAATGGAAACATTAACATGAACCAACGCACGGATGCGAGCACGGTAATGCAGAAGAATAAAGTAATGACATTCGCATCGATGAGGACAAAATCGCTGAAGAGACTCATTGAGGTGAGGGAGCGAATGACAAAATCCCATTCAAACATATCTGAACTTCACAAGAACTGAGGGACCAAATGCGTATGCAATGGAGGGATACAAATATCATTCGAAACCTCAGAAGACCGTGGTATTTTGTTGCCCTCCAAATGAAGCTTGATCTAATGTAGAAACTCCACAATAACTTCGAACTAGTTGACCTCAGAAACGGATGTTATTTCATGAAAGGCCTAAGCACCAAGATGAGAGAGATGATCCTCACAGAAGGGCCATGCCAACTCGCTGGGAACTTTCTGTCAATTAGGACGTGGACCCCAAACTTTTGGGTTGATAAAGATGTGACCGAGAGCACAATAACATGCATTCGAATACTAAATCTCCCAATTGATACCTTAGGGAATCAATGATCCAATTACTGGCATCATGCATAGGTGACCCTTTCAAAATAGATGGAAATACCTACAATGCTTCGAGAGGGAATTTCGTAAGATTTTGCGTTCAAATTCACACGGATAAACCATTGGAACTCGGACTTTGGATTGATGGCAAAGTATATCAGGTTGTCTATGAAAATGTTACGTCACTTTGTCACGAATGCAGACGGGATGGTCACTCGACTAATACATGCAAGCCGAAGATGGTGCCTATGAGTAGTGAGGATAATGCAGTTGCTACACACATGGCTGAGAAAGAAGTAACAACGAAAAAAGATGAGGTATGGTTGACGGAGAAGGCGAATAGCAAAGAATACAGGGATTGGATGCTAAAAAAAGGATATGATGTTGACGAAAAACTCCCGAAAGCAGCAAAAAGAATCCACCAAAATCCACAATAGAGTCAAGAGACGTGCAAGAGAAAAAGAATGAGGCACCAAATGTTCACCAATTTGCGGCGCAAGGATTAGGTGCACAAGGTAAACGCATTCTTCCTCCATCATTAAACTCTAAGTTGCAAAAGGGGAATAAATCGACAACTAAGGTAACTGCTCCCAAAAAAAAGTCAAACAACGCCCTAGTTGGGAAAGGTAATGAGTCAGTCTCTCTTAATATTCTAATCCCTTTGAGTTTCTCTCAAGAGAGGAAACTGATACAACACTGAACACCGAAAAAAGAGAGTTGTTGAGTTCTCATTCTGGAAATCATGGAAATCAACTTCGAGCACGGAATGATGATAGGACATTGGTCTCAGGGTTGGGATTATGAAATTACCTATCAATTCCACGACCCTTGTTTGATATTACAAACCGAACATTGGGAAATACTAATCCAAGTGATAGAAATTCCAACAAATACGTGGGAAGTGGAAACGATGGTCTACCGTGTAGAGAGATGGGACAAAATGCATACTTGGTGGCAGAGGACCAATCTGAGTGCATGGAAACTAAACAGAAAACATGTGTTAATGTTGGAAATCCCGAGACAACTGAT
Organism: Linaria vulgaris; assembly: GCA_948329865.1. Lineage (NCBI taxonomy): Eukaryota > Viridiplantae > Streptophyta > Magnoliopsida > Lamiales > Plantaginaceae > Linaria > Linaria vulgaris. The sequence continues at coordinate 71,472,225 of OX415251.1, forward strand.
TCCGACGTGGATCAGGATTCGACATGAGAATCTGCTTCACACAACACACATGTTTAATTCCAGCATGAAGATAATATCAAGGAACTACCAGGGTGCGGGATATGGGGAGTTTCGTAGAAACTTCTGAGAGATGGTTAGACAACAACAACCAACAATGTTGTTTATTTTGGAAACTAGGATTGGCGAAGAACAAGCCTGCAACATCGCTCCTTATTTATGATATACTAACTATGTCATCATGCCGACGGTTGGCATGGTGGGGGGCATTTGGATGTTGTGGAATGATTATGAAGTGAATGTTGAGATAACATAGGTGGACTACCAAGCAATACATGCCATCATAAAGCCGAATACACATGATATATATGTGCAACCGTGCAAAGAGGCAAAAATTCGGGTGTTCGATAACTTGGCAGAAAAATCGAAAGATCTGATCCTTCCATGGCTTGTTACGAGGGATTTCAACGAGGTCGGGTTCGCTCATGAAAAGGTTGGGGGAAGAACGAGAACTATGAACCACCTCCTCTTCTTTCGCAATTTTGTAGAGAGATGCGGCTTACTTGATCTCAGGTTCACATGACCTAAGTTTACGTGGGATAAAAAATGTGAAGATGGCGCAAATATTAAATCAAGGATTGATAGGTCTATGGTGAACCAAAAGTAGATTGAGTTGTTTCCCGAATCATGAGGTTTTCCACCTTCCACGGACGCATTCTAATCATCACCCCGTCATGACGTCTTGTTTCGGCAAAGAAATACCGACTGGTAAGCAACCTTTTTGCTTTGAAGCAATTTGGTTATTGAATAAAGAATGTGAAGGACTTCTTAGAAGATCTTGGGAGGAAAAAGAGAACATTATTAATGCTATTGACAAGGTTCCTGAAATTCTTGGCCAATGGAACAAAAGAACGTTCGGCAACATCTTTTTATAAAAAAATGAGAACTCACGACCAGAATCGGAGGTATCCAAAAAGCTTTTAGTAATCGGCCAAGTAAATTTGTCATGGATCTTGAAGAGGAACTCATGAAAGAATACAACGAAATTCTGAAAAAGAAAAGTTGTCTTGGTTCCAAAAATTGCGTGTGAAATGGATAAAGGATTGCGAGAGGAATACTAAATTCTTCCAAAAATTGACGCTTTTGAGGAGGCGACGAAATAAAATCCACATGCTTAGGGTGTATAATGTTTGGACTAAGGAGGAAGTGGTACTGCAAGATCACACAAAAAAGTACTACATGAAACTCGTCTTGGAGGAGGGTGCGGAACATGGTAAAAGATCACGACCTCAACTCAAGAAAAACTGCTACCAAGCCGAACTGAATTCTGATGAACATCAGATTGTGGCGAGACCGATTGATGAGGAGGAGATCAAGATCACAGTCAATGCCATGACCCGATGGCTTTCACGTGGGGTTCTATCAAAAAGCCGGGAGTGGATTCGTCATTCTGTTGTTAAATTTGCAGACGATGCGTTCACTTTGAGGCAATTTGATGAAATGTTGTGCGAAGCTTTTTTGTGTCTCATACCAAAAACGCAAAACCCTAAGACGATTTCACAATCCCGATCGATTGTATTATGTAACGTTTTACACAAGATCATTACTAAATGTAAAACGACGCGACTTAGGGAATTTATGTCGAGGATTATCACTCCTACACAATCCAGCTTCATCAAAGGTAGGAGTACACATGAAAATATATTCGTCTTGCAAGAGATACTCCACTCACTGAGGTCAAAAAATAAGAACATGATCGGATGCATGGTAATGAAATTGGTCCTCGAAAAGCATACGACAAGGTTAGTTGAACTTTTCTTGAATACTCCCTACGTGCGTTCCAATTTCTGGGTAATATCATTAAGTTAATAATGTTTTTGTGTCCACAATGCTTCGATGAGGATTTTGTGGAACGACACCCCCCTTCAGTTGTTCAAACATAATTGTGGCCTTCAATAATGCGATCCTCTATCGCCAAACTTGTTCATGCTTTGTGTAGAGCGCCTCTCCTATTTGATTAATGAGGCGATTGATACACGTAAGTGGGCTCCCATCACCCCTTGTAGAGGTGGCTCAAACTTTCACATTGTTTTTTTGTCGATGACCTCATCGTTATAAGAAAAACGACAAACAAAACGACCTGATCCATTAAAAGGGTGCTCGATCAATTTTGTGCAGCTTTGGGTTTAAAGTTAAACCCCCAGAAATAGAAGTGTTCTTCTCTAATTCGAACGGTTCTAATTTGAAGAGGAATATCAGCAATATTCTCGGCGTTGGAAAAACTTGGAACCTCGGAAAATACCTCGGCATCAAACTTATCCATGGGCAGATCACCAGCGACACTTTTGCAAAAATTCTGGATAGAGTCATAGCTAAATTCAATGCTTGGAAGAGAAACTTACTCTCTATTGCAGGTCGCGCTACTCTCATCCAAGCCGTATCTTCGGCCATGCCTATTTACACAATGCAATTCACGTGGATCCTCGAACATGTGCGCGACAAACTTGATAGGCTCAATAGGAATTTTGTGTGGTCGACGGACGTTACACAAAAAATGTTTGCACCTTGTGGGCTGGCATAGGGTTACAAAATCTAAAAAGGAAAGAGGCCTCGGAGTTCGTACACACACACATGTAATGAAGCTCTACTTTATAAGTTGGTGCAGAAGATTATCAAGGAAGAGTCTATGGTTTAAAGTGATTTAACGCGAGGAAAATACCTCAAAACACAAAAGCCTACTAAATTACTCTTACAAGGCGACGGACAACCCAAATTGGAAAGTAATCGTCAAATGTGTGGGATTAATGAAACCCTTCCTCCGTTGGAAAATCGGCCAAGTGACTAAAATCTCGTTTTGATTGATAATTGGATAGGGGAGGGGAGGTCATGTGGTGAGAATTTTGTCATCAATGGTTCGAACTCAAATCTGACTTTGCAAGACATGGTTGATGATGAGGGGAATTGGAGGACGGAAGAGATTAACACAATTTTGCCGATGACAAAGTGATGTGGAACGAGACCTTAAGCGAAATCTTCACTTATCGGCACACAAGGAATTCCGTAACTACTACTCTCAGATTCTAAAATTCATGATGATAACAGTTGGTTTGGAGAGTGGCCACCAACAACAAGTTGCACCACTTTTTCTGGCTCGTTACTCAAGAGACGTTACCGACTAACCACCTAGAGTGATCCGAAGATCACAAACATAGCTACGTGCAACATTTGCAACCTCTATTTTTCAGCAAAAAAAGAAAAAAAAAATTTAACCGCAATAATTACTTTTTTCTATAACGCTCATTTCATAAATCATAGGTTAAGTGAAGAATTATCAACTATGATGCACGGACACATACACGATAGGACGCGAGCACGACAACATGATTTTTTTTGAAAATCCGACGCGGGCAAGATATGGTGTATTTCATGTTAAAATATATAAAGTATCACTAGAATCTATAGAATTAATATCTTTCACCCACTCAAGAACTCATAACATATTTAAATTCAAAGAAAATTACCACTTAACACTCACCACTTATTAGCCAAAACTAAGTTAAATAAAATGCTCACTTAGTTCAAACTATCAATGTCAAATAAAAATACAAACCAAAATAAATATCAATAAAAAATTATGCAATACACTAAAACATAAAAAGTATTTCATCCAAATCATGTACTAATTGAAAATAATATATGTTTAAGTCTTTTGTTTAGTTGTTTAGTATTTAGAAATTTGTTTCCTAACTCTTTTATCTCTTGATCGTGGATTTATAATGTTTTTCATTAAAATAAGTTTTACAAGTAAAATGTACAATTTTCCGTGGAACATATCTAAAATTTATTTGACATGCCCGCCTCAAGTGTTGACATGCCACTCTGAAGTGTCCGAATAAATTTTGTTAACAGGTTTGTAATTATGACCTAATTAACTGAATTATTTATTGGGGTTGGAACGCCTTTGTCCGTGGTCCAAAAACTAAATGCTATTTAACGAGAGAGTAAACTTAGCAAAAATATTCCTTCCTTTTATTCACTATTATCCACTCTCTTTTCCGAGTCAATATGTGTATTTTCGAGTCTATTTTCTTCTCCCTCTCCTCTTTAACTTCCCGACCTCCCCTGTTTATATAGAGTTTTCAGGGACATGTGTCGTCATGCATGTTTTTACAGGTGTCGCTATGCATGTGGTGGTGTTCTACACGTGTTACAATGTTCATTTAACCAGTAAGATAACGTGTTTATCTAAAAGTGCTGACTGTATTATTTCTTCTTCCGAGGGCTTTGGTCTTCTTCATGATAAGGGGTAGACTGCCTTCTTTGCTTCCGAGGGCTGAGTCTGAGTGTTCTCTTAGTGACAGTGTTTCTCCGAGAGGTGTGTATTCTGGGGTGTTTGCTTCAGGGTATTCTCCGAGGTGGTGTTCGTTCATGGGTTGATCTCCGAGAGATTTTTAGCTATCGTGGGTAGGTGTTTTCTTTCTCCGAGTGCCCGGAGAGAGTTGTTCTGTAGTTGTTGCATTATTGTGAAGTTCCGACCTCTGGGTTGGTCGACAGGAGTAATGTTCCGAGAGTGTTTGAGTTGGGAGTGCATAGCAAGGAAGTGTTTTTGTCAAGGTTCTGAGACTCTGTTGGTTTCCGATAGCTCCAGTGGGCTTTGATAGATTGGTTCTTTTAGCTCATTCTTTCCGAGAGTTCATATTTCTTGGAAAGGCCAAATGAGTGGAGCGGAGTACTTGCCCAATGCTGGAGTAGTTCCGATAGCGGTTAGTCTGTGAGATTCTGCCTTGGTCTCGTATTCCTCCTGTTGACTTTGCTCTAGTATTTGATGTGTTGGAGATGTGCTCCGAGGGATATTTGAGGCAAGATACCTGTATCGTGAATGCATGTCGCATAATCATATAATAATATACCTGGTAATTCTTGCAATTGATTATTTATTTCAAGTAGGTGAATTATCATCCTGTTAACAAACCCCCCCAGTTTCTAGTGCAGTTAGTTATTATTACTGCACTAGAAACTTACTAGTTTAAAGGGTACGAGGGCTCCGGTACTTTATCAGGTATACGGGGAATGTTTCACAAGGCCTCGTAGAACTCTTCAGGGATTTCGTAAACACTCGCCAGTGACATTTATGTTTTGTTCGACGTTTCCCTCGTTCTTGGCATTACCTTTAAAAAGGCGAGGAGTATCGTGATTACTCTCTCCGAGTGATTCCCGTCGTATTCTGAAATGTGCCCTCGTTAGGTCATTATCGGGGCATTAATTATAATTTAAAGTTATGGCATTTATTTAATTGCGATTTAAATGCAATTAATGGTGATTTTAATGCCACGTTTATGTGTTGTGCGGGAATCGAAGCGGCTTGACCGTTGTGTTTCCGTTAACCGAGGAGACGTGATATTAAGCACGACTTTTAATCGTGGGGCGTGGGTGGGTTTAGTGGTCATTGAAGACACTTAGTGGGTGTAGGGTTTTAAAAACCCTCTTCTTTCTCATTATCATCACTTGCAAATTTTGAGCGAACACATTTTCTTTGCAAAAGATTTTCTGCAAAAGTACTTTCTACTTTCTTAAAAATTCTCTGTAATGGCGTCGCAATCCAACACTAATTTGGTGTCGGCTTCTTCCGGTACTGGAGGAGCAGCGGGGGTAGGGTTTCAAGGTTCACGGAAAAGGAGTGCCGCGGCGGTGGGGGCGAGCGGCAGTGGTGGTGCCGGTAAATCAAAGAAATTGAAGAGGAAGGCTGACAAGGGTGGCATTCCGCGGGCTACCCAGAAGGTGGGTGATACGGTTAGCACCGCCACAGAGAAGGAAATTAGAAATCTTTTTATTGAATACGGTGCTTCTGGCCGTAATGTGGAGGTGACGGTGCCGGAGGCCCACCACCGGGGAGATTCTCCTCCGCAAGGGCACCTGATGGTGTACTACCCACAGATAAAGGCGGGACTGTGCTCTTTTTTCCCGCCCTTCTACTGTGATATTTTTAACTATTGCAATCTTTGTCCAAGCCAACTTGCCCCTAATTCTTTCACGGCGTTGGCCCTGTTCGTGTTTTGGTGTCTAGTGAGGGGTATCGAGTGCACGAGAGACATTTTTTTTGCCATTTTTGAGTTGAAGACATCTCGTGTGGGGGGTCCTTTCTATTGTTTTACTCACAGGGATTAGGACGAAAGGATCTCCGAGGGCATGGTCACCTCCCATAGTTCGTGGAAAAGCAAGTTTTTCTTTATCTGCCCTGCTAAGGGAGAGTGGGACATACCCCTAACTTGGAGGGAGCCTACCTTCCCCGAGAGAGTGATGGACGATACCTTGATGTTCTCCCTAGTATTCTCCGCAAAGCCACTCGTGGAGTCGAAGAATTTTATTCGACTCTATCGGACCGCAGGATTGAGGCACATTTATCCCCTAGACAAAATCGAGACTCCACTGGCCATTCCCGAGGAGCTCTTCGACACCTTTGGTAAGTACTTATCTCTCTCGTAGTATATGTAGTTTTAGCACATGTGGTTATTTATATCGTATCTAACTTGTAACTGTTTTTGCAGTGAATGTTTTGCGCCCGTTTATGGTGGAGAACGAGGACGTAGCAATCAAGAAGGGGAAGTCTACCCTAGGATAGGGTGGAGCTTTTGAAGTTGCGGAGGACGAACAAGGGGGGACTGCTTCAAAGGTTGCTACAGCTACGTCCCGATCGTCTAGCGGGACTTCCGATACCCCTGAGGAAGCGGGGTTAGGTGTTACCTCCGCCGATGCAAGCCTGACGGGGGCATTTGTCATAGGAGGTGGGGAGGAGGAGTTTGGGATAGAGGGGATGACTTTACCACCCCCCGGCGTGATCAGGATTCCTTCTTCCTCGGAGTTATCGGGGGATTCTGCTTATGCCCTACTGGCGACTCCTCCTAAAGGTAGGTGTTTCTAGTCTTTAAATAGCATGGAAACAATATATATTTCTTCTATTAGTATAGGAATATGCTCTAGACAGCCGAAGGGATAGCTTTACTTAGATAAATTTCTGATTTTGCAGGAGGTGAAGACTTTTTTGGTCTGGAAGGGGGATCATTTCCCTCAGACCCTGCTATCCCTCCAGCGTTTGATACCATGAGTCTGCTGGACGAGATTTTGGCTGCGGGTCCCCCGCTTACGACTGCTCCTTCTCCGAGACCACTCGCGGCCATCCTGTCGGACAGCCCTATAGTGACTCAGGTTCCACTGTCGGGGGGAGTACCTCCCGAGAGGCCTTCCTCTTCTAAAGCTCCCGTTTTAGAAGGGGAGCCTAGCTTAGAAGATGCCCAGGCGGCACTTGAAATGGTCACCCGATACTTGTCGGCTGCTAACTCCTTGCCATCGGACGGGTGGCAATTCGTCTGAGCTTGTACCAACAATGTGGCTATGTTGGCGAGTTTTTATTTATCTAATTTACTTATGATCCTTTATCGGGATCTTTATTCTTTTGTTTTGCTTTCTTAGGCACCTAAAATGCTTCCTCTTCTGTTACTCGAGGTCGAGAAGCTGCAAAAGCTGGCAAGCGCAGCTGAAGAGAAGTCTCGGAAGCTGGAGACCGAGAACAAGGATATTCTGGAGAGGATGGGGAAGTATAACGAGGCGTGGGCTATGCTTTCGAGACAAAATCACAACTTGAGGGAGGAGAATAAGCAGCTCCACTCTTCTGTAAAGGAGATGGAGGCTTCCGGGCTGGTGCTGAAGGATAAGGTGACCTTCTTTGAGGGGGAAAAAGTTGCTTGGGAGGCCAAGCAGAAAGAGTTGGAGCGGAATCTGTCGGAGGCACTGGGCCAGGTGGACACTCTCAACGAGAAGCTAGCACAGGCCATGGTCTCGGGGGGTGTCACTTCCGAGGAAGTGCAACAAAGGGTGGATGTTGCGGTCAAGCAAGCTCGAGAGGACGCTATTGCTTACGTGAAGGAGCTGTATATCAGCAAGCATCAAGGATACTTAGCAGGATCTGCTATGTGGGGATTCCTTCAGTGCTTCGGGCAGGTACGCAATATGGTGGCTCCCAACTTAGACCCGCGGGTAGTCAATATCGCGGAGATGAAGAGGCAACCTTGGAGGAAGCATACGACCTCTTCAAAAAGAGTAGCTCTCGACTACCTCCCTCCTCCTCTTCCCCGACTCGAGTACCCTTGTCAGCAGTACTTCCACGGCCCTCGGTGCACTCCCCTCTTGGAACTGGAACCCAGGCTGTCTCCTCGGGCGTTCTTCCTCCTGCAAGTGCTCCTGTCCCTTCTTCCACCAGTGAACCATCTCCTGTCCGCTCGAGTGCTCTACCCCCCAGTCTTAGGGATTTTTAATTTGTTTTTTATTAAGGACCATTGTACTTTTTATATTTTTATGTTTATGTGTAATGATACTTTTAATTTTTATTTGGAATGAAACATCTTATTTGGAACGAAACTTTTTTCTCGCGTTAATATTCACATAACTTTTCAACATATTATGGATACTTGGTTCCTTTCCTTCAATTGTAGAACTTTAAGATTTGAGTTTACAGAAATGAGAGAGTATCTCACTCTTACTGGCCAAACAACTTTCTAAGCATAGCGCGTCTACTTGTAGTGCAAGTTTGGGGAAGTATACTTTCCTAAATAGGAGTACTCCCTGACACGCCCTCGTAGCCTTTTACAGTATTCTTTGGGCAGCTCAACTTAATTCAGTTATTCGAGGAAAGGATCCTAAGTATGTATAGATGTTTAGAGTTTAGTGAATATTTTCGCGTCCCTTCAAAGAATCATTCTAATAGAATTGTTTCTATCCTGGTCTTTTTTACTTATTTAGACTTTCGAAAAGCCTTTAATAAGAGAGTATGGGTGAAGTTTTCCAGAATAACTGCTCTTGGAGACAATTCTCCTGGGCTCTTTTCCTCAAGTATTTAACTCGTAAATTATAGAATCTTATGATTTTTCACAAAGATAGCCAAAATCTGACTCGGACTATAACTACTGAAATAAGGATACTTATCTTTGGTGCGTGTCGTTTTGTTGCTGTAGCACCTGCTTTCTCTTTTGGTTGTGGCAATGGTTCCACGAACCTGCTTAGGGGTTTACTGACCGTAAGAATAATTCCTCCCCGATTGGCATCGCTTTCGAACACTCTTGACGGTGAATCTTATGGTAGTTCCCACAGACGGCGCCATTTTGTTAACGGGTTTGTAATTACGACCTAATTAACTGAATTATTTATTGGGGTTGGAACGCCTTTGTCCGTGGTCCAAAAACTAAATGCTATTTAACGAGAGAGTAAACTTAACAAAAACATTCCTTCCTTTTATTCACTATTATCCACTCTCTTTTCCGAGTTAACATGTGTATTTCCGAGTCTATTTTCTTCTCCCTCTCCTCTTTAACTTCCCGACCTCCCCTGTTTATATAGAGTTTTCAGGGACATGTGTCGTCATGCATGTTTTTACAGGTGTCGCTATGCATGTGGTGGCGTTCTACACGTGTTACAATGTTCATTTAACCAGTAAGATAATGTGTTTATCTAAAAGTGCTGACTGTATTATTTCTTCTTCCGAGGGCTTTGGTCTTCTTCATGATAAGGGGTAGACTGCCTTCTTTGCTTCCGAGGGCTGAGTCTCAGTGTTCTCTTAGTGACAGTGTTTCTCCGAGAGGTGTGTATTCTGGGGTGTTTGCTTCCAGGGTATTCTCCGAGGGGGTGTTCGTTCATGGGTTGATCTCCGAGAGGTTTTTAGCTATCGTGGGTAGGTGTTTTCTTTCTCCGAGTGCCCGGAGTGAGTTGTTCTGTAGTTGTTGCGTTATTGTGAAGTTCCGACCTCTGGGTTGGTCGACAGGAGTAATGTTTCGAGAGTGTTTGAGTTGGGAGTGCATAGCAAGGAAGTGTTTTTGTCATGGTTCTGGGACTCTGTTGGTTTCCGATAGCTCCAGTGGGCTTTGATAGATTGGTTCTTTTAGCTCATTCTTTCCGAGAGTTCATATTTCTTGGAAAGGCCAAATGAGTGGAGCGGAGTACTTGCCCAATGCTGGAGTAGTTCCGATAGCGGTTAGTCTGTGAGATTCTGCCTTGGTCTCGTATTCCTCCTGTTGACTTTGATCCAGTATTTGATGTGTTGGAGATGTGCTCCGAGGGATATTTGAGGCAAGATACTTGTATCGTGAATGCATGTCGCATAATCATATAATAATATACCTGGTAATTCTTGCAATTGATTATTTATTTCAAGTAGGTGAATTATCATCCTGTTAACAAACCCCCCCAGTTTCTAGTGCAGTTAGTTATTATTACTGCACTAGAAACTTACTAGTTTAAAGGGTACGAGGGCTCCGGTACTTTATCAGGTATACGGGGAATGTTTCACAAGGCCTCGTAGAACTCTTCAGGGATTTCGTAAACACTCGCCAATGAAATTTATGTTTTGTTCGACGTTTCCCTCGTTCTTGGCATTACCTTTAAAAAGGCGAGGAGTATCGTGATTACTCTCTCCGAGTGATTCCCGTCGTATTCTGAAATGTGCCCTCGTTAGGTCATTATCGGGGCATTAATTATAATTTAAAGTTATGGCATTTATTTAATTGCGATTTAAATGCAATTAATGGTGATTTTAATGCCACGTTTATGTATTGTGCGGGAATCGAAGCGGCTTGACCGTTGTGTTTCCGTTAACCGAGGAGACGTGATATTAAGCACGACTTTTAATCGTGGGGCGTGGGTGGGTTTAGTGGTCATTTAAGATACTTAGTGGGTGTAGGGTTTTAAAAACCCTCTTCTTTCTCTATTATCATCACTTGCAAATTTTGAGCGAACACATTTTCTTTGCAAAAGATTTTCTGCAAAAGTACTTTCTACTTTCTTAAAAATTCTCTGTAATGGCGTCGCAATCCAACACTAATTTGGTGTCGGCTGCTTCCGGTACTGGAGGAGCAGCGGGGGTAGGGTTTCAAGGTTCACGGAAAAGGAGTGCCGTGGAGGTGGGGGCGAGCGGCAGTGGTGGTGCCGGTAAATCAAAGAAATTGAAGAGGAAGGTTGACAAGGGTGGCATTCCGCGGGCTACCCAGAAGGTGGGTGATACGGTTAGCACCGCCACGGAGAAGGAAATTAGAAATCTTTTTACTGAATACGGTGCTTCTGGCCGTAATGTGGAGGTGACGGTGCCGGAGGCCCACCACTGGGGAGATTCTCCTCCGCAAGGGCACCTGATGGTGTACTACCCACAGATAAAGGCGGGACTGCGCTCTTTTTTCCCGCCCTTCTACTGTGATATTTGTAACTATTGCAATCTTTGTCCAAGCCAACTTGCCCCTAATTCTTTCACGGCGTTGGCCCTGTTCGTGTTTTGGTGTCTAGTGAGGGGTATCGAGTGCACGAGAGACAGGTTTTTTGCCATTTTTGAGTTGAAGCCATCTCGTGGGGGGGGGGTCCTTTCTATTGTTTTACTCACAGGGATAAGGACGAAAGGATCTCCGAGGGCATGGTCACCTCCCATAGTTTGTGGAAAAGCAAGTTTTTCTTTATCTCTCCTGCTAAGGGAGAGTGGGACATACCCCTAACCTGGAGGAAGCCTACCTTCCCCGAGAGAGTGATGGACGATACCTTGATGTTCTCCCCGGTATTCTCCGCGAAGCCACTCGTGGAGTCGAAGAATTTTATTCGACTGTATCGGACCGCAGGATTAAGGCACATTTATCCCTTAGACAAAATCGAGACTCTATTGGCCATTCCCGAGGAGCTCTTCGACACCTTTGGTAAGTACTTATCTCCCTCGTAGTATATGTAGTTTTAGCACATGTGGTTATTTATATCGTATCTAACTTGTAACTGTTTTTGTAGTGAATGTTTTGCGCTCGTTTATGGTGGAGAACGAGGACGTAGCAATCAAGAAGGGGAAGTCTACCCTAGGAGAGGGTGGAGCTTTTAAAGTTGCGGAGGACGAACAAGGGGGGACTCCTTCAAAGGTTGCTACAGCTACGTCCCGGTCGTCTAGCGGGACTTCCGATACCCCTGAGGAAGCGGGGTTAGGTGTTACCTCCGCCGATGCAAGCCTGACGGGGGCATTTGTCATAGGAGGTGGGGAGGAGGAGTTTGGGATAGAGGGGATGACTTTACCACCCCCCGGCGTTATCAGGATTCCTTCTTCCTCGGAGTTATCGGGGGATTCTGCTTATGCCCTACTGGCGACTCCTCCTAAAGGTAGGTGTTTCTAGTCTTTAAATAGCATGGAAACAATATATATTTCTTCTATTAGTATAGGAATATGCTCTAGACAGCCGAAGGGATAGCTTTACTTAGATAAATTTCTGATTTTGCAGGAGGTGAAGACTTTTTTGGTCTGGAAGGGGGATCATTTCCCTCAGACCCTGCTCTCCCTCCAGCGTTTGATACCATGAGTCTGCTGGACGAGATTTTGGCTGCGGGTCCCCCGCTTACGAATGCTCCTTCTCCGAGACCACTCGCAGCCATCCTGTCGGACAGCCCTGTAGTGACTCAGGTTCCACTGTCGGGGGGAGTACCTCCCGAGACGCCTTCCTCTTCTAAAGCTCCTGTTTGGTATCTTCGATATGCAACTATTAGAGTAACGTGAGTTCTATGGGGCATCATGGGATCATCTGAGATCCGTAGTACCATGCGCGGACTCTGTACCCCGTGAGTTGCTATCTTGATACTAAGGTACGCATCGTTGTATTTTTGAAATAGGGATAAAAGCATCAAGCTCCCTAACCTATGGGGTTTTTTGCACTGTGGTCCTTAACCTAAGTTTATCAGCACTTTGGTCCCTAAGCTAAAGGGTGTATGTGCGATTTGCCTCAGTTTTGCATTTTCGGCAATTTTCGGCCATTTTTGGCCGGAATATTCTCCTCTACCCGAATCATATGTGTTGTACTAGATGTATAATGATAGTTGGTGAAAAACAAAAGACAAAAAAACACCTCCAAGTGAGGAATATTCTGGCCACAAAAAGACCATGAAGGCACTACATGATTTGCCCATTTCCGGCAATTTTCGGCCATTTTTGGCCGGAATATTCTCCTCTATCCGACTCATATGTGTTGTAGTAGATGTATAATGATAGCTGGTAAAAAAAAAGCCAAAAAAACACCTGAAAGGGAGGAATATTTTGACCACAAAAAACCGGAACTGCACCATAGGACCAAATCGCATAGACGCCCTATAGTTTAGGGACCAAAGTGATGATAAACTTAGGTTAAGGACCAACACGCAAAATACCCATAGGTTAGGGGGTTTGATGCTTTTATCCCTTTGAAATATTACTAAGGCATTAAAAGACAATGATACTCAGGTACGTTTTAGGGATGCCATTTAAGGCGTTGCAGATCCTCGTAAGGTATCATGAAGCTATTTAAGGCATCATATATCCTTGTAAGGCATTGTTTTATCATTTATTTTTTATTTTACTTTTTTATGAACTTGTCGTATCGTACTTCGATAGTTGATATTGAGAATAGTATGTAAGCAAGATAAAAAAAAGGGGACACCACACGCAGAGGGGAGAGTCAGGCAAATCCTCGTACCATCTCCCCTCTAAAGCAGAAAACGTAATTTTTTATTGAGTAGTAGACCTACCATGCTAGTGCACCCATCAAGGGTAACATACATTCTTTTTTCATACGTTTAATGTGACTATTCTACCTATCTGCTTTCTAGCTTTTTGAAGTCTTTCGTAAACTGAGGCAAGCTCTTCGTAGGGGAAATTCCACCGGTTGGGCATAAGAGAGTTTCAATCGAGTAATAAATGCCCTAATAAACAAGGCCAAAAGTTCAAATCCTCATCCCAGACGCATAAAGTACCTGCATATAATATAAACAAACTTGTTGCTTTTGCTCGGAGTTTTCTCTGGCGGCGTAAATGTTCAACAATATAAGGCAGAGTTTATATTTAAACGTGACAACCTAAAATATTAAAGATTCTTGGAATTTGAAAGACTCTCTAAACTTTAAGATGTGAGTTGAAGAAATCACGTATACCAAAGTATCAAAATATGCTATTGGTTCAAGCAGAAAATGAGTTCCAAAAATCAGGTAAACATATTCAAAAGATGCGCTAATTAAACGGGACTGCTAGACGCCTTTGTATCAAGTCGTCCTATATATGTCGTGTCCAGTTAGCACGTGACAAGAAGTGTGTATTGAAATTATTACACTACAACAATTATAGGCTTTTATGACTATTGAAATTCCTGACATTTACAAAACAGTAGTAATAAGTATGATATACGACGGTTTTTAAAAATTAGATACGGTTTAATTTCAGTCATTAATAAGTCTGTTATTATGTATTAAGTCCTTCATTATTATTATTATTATTATTATTATTATTATTATTATTATTATTATTAGATTAGAAAACTCGGTTTATTTCTCTCGTCATTTTGAAAAGTGAAAAACCTAGCCCTAATTCAGATCCACCGCCGAAATATCAACACTAATCCGTCGCACCGCCACAATATCATCACTACTCCACCGCCCAGCCGCATTATCATCAGTACTCTGCCGCAGCGCCACAATATCATCGCCGCACCGCCGCAATATCATCACTACTCTGCCGCACCGCCGATATCATCACTACTCCGCCACGCTGCCACAATATCATCACTTCTCCGTTACACCGCCGCTATATCATCACTACGCCGATGCACCGCCGATATCGCCATTACTCTGCCGCACCGTAGATATTGTCACTACTCCACCGCTACCTACTTGCGGAGAATCGATTAGCTTTCGTAGAGCCCGATTTCCCCCTAATTTTGCATCGATAATGCTTAATTTTCGCCTTTTCTCATTGATGCCATATATTTGCGATAATTGCTAGCGATTGGTCTTACTTTATCACTATCTTTGCAATTTGATTTCATACTGTTTTCCAATTCATTCTTCATTGATCAATTGACTGATTCCGTGAATACCAATTAGCAATTTGATTATCCGATGGGGTTTAGGATATATCGTCCCCAACCTTGAGGTATCGGTAAGTGAGTGGGAGGTCTTTTCGGGTTCTGGGTTGTTCTCGGGCACTTATGATATCAACGGCTTGTTGGAGCTTCTTGAGTCCTTGATCCTTGCAGAGCTTCAGGAGGGGGTGGAGATATTCAATCTCTCTCATCAGCCCCTCCACAATAACTTTTTTTTTTTGTAAGTTCTTCTTCTTCTTCTTTATTTATGGTGCTCCTCAATACTTTGGGTTTACAGTATGCTTATGCTTCTGATAGGTGAGGAGATGGAGACGTTTTCCATCAAGCCCTTCGATAAGGCCTTTTTGGGGTAAATATCACACGGTGGATACGCCTTTTCAGATGACGAGGACTCCCATCAATCGCCTTTCGAGGCGATGACTAGCCCTTCTTTTTTGGAGGAAGGAGAGGCAATGGTTTTGCCCCTGACAACCCCCCAGTAGATCCTTTGGAGCTTTTCGTGCCAGAGGGTCCAATGGCTACCGATTTTTGGGTGGATCCTTCGACACCCCCTTTGATAGCGCGGTCTTCTCCCGAGGGAGATGTTTTTTAGGCAATAAACATGGTAGAGGAGGGTCTTCCTTCTCCTACTCAAGAGGGGTCTCAACCCCTAGGGGAGGGTCTCGATCGCGAAGGCTCTCCGCCTCTTGAGGGGAATCCTATTCCTGCGGGGTCTCAACCCTTCGGGAGGGGCGTTGGTTCCGTCCCTTTAGCTATTTCGTCCGCGGATTTTTTCCGGAACTATTTGAGCGGTCTATTGAATATGCTCTATTGCGAGATGATGAGGACTCTCCCTCTATCCAGCCTTCAGGATCTAGCCTGTAAAGACTTATGCGAGGTATAGTATTTGTTCCTTCATTTTACCCAGCACTAACCTTTATACCTTCGTTGTGGTAATAAGCTTGATTCATGCAGATTTATATGGTGTTGAATGCCATCAGCTCTCGAGGGGGCTCCCCTTCCGATATTGGCTTAGTATACCATCGCCGGGACGAGCTGGAGAGGAATATGTTGGAGGCTCAGGAGGAGATTCTTCGACTGAAAGTGGATCGTGAGGCCTCTCAGGAGGTTTACGATGGGGTGTTACAAGGTGAGAGCAACAAATCGTGGGAATCGGAACGCCGGTTGGTGTTAGAGAAGGCACAGGTGTTGGACTTGGAGGAGAGGATGGGAGACCTCAGGGACCAACTCCGATCTTTCGATGAGCAGTTGCTGCACCTCACGAGGGAGAGGGGTGCGACGAATCAAAGAGCACTGGAGATGACTCATGCCCACGAGGTGACTATAGGTATGGCGTAAGTCCAGGCAGTTTTGGACATTACGGGTCCATCCATCCTTCGTTAGTCTTTTCAAGGAGAGGGGCGTGACTTAGTCCGTATCGGGTATCGGCTGTGCCGGGATGCTATACGAGTTCTGCCAGGGTTTCCTTCGGACCTGGCTATCCCTGAGCTCAGCATTTGCGAAGTTTTTCCACAAGTTTACCCATCAGTTTTCGAAGACTTTGTGGTTCCGACTGTGGTAATTGACGATCATGTAGCCTTGTCCGAGGAGCAGCATCGTCACCTCATTAGGGAAGGAAAGCGTTCGATTGAGGAGGCTTAGGGTATGTAAGGGTTATTTAGTGGTATAAGGACCTTTGTATAGGATATGGTCCGATATATCTATGGGGTGAGAGCTTTGCTATTTGTAATAGATGACCCCTTAGGATTGGGTTGCTGAGATGACTATATATAGGGTCATCCTTTTGTCGTGCAACCATATTTTATCATTTTTTTTTGTACAGGAACCATCCATATATAAACAACTTTTATTTATGTACAAACTTCTACTTTACATTAAGCATAGTACTTTCTAAGGTTAAGGGCATTCCAAGTATTGTGGAGTATTGCGCTTTCAGAGTTGGCAAGCTAGTAGGTTGCGGGTCCGATGATTCCCAATATTTTGTAGGGTTCTTCCCATCGGGGTTCCAGATTTCCTACGTTCTTGGAAGCTCCGACTCTTTTTAGCACTAGGTCTCCAACTTGGAAAGTCATAGACTTTACCCTAGTGTTGTAGTATCGTGACATCCGAGCTTTGTACTCCTCTATTCGGACAGCGGCTCGTGCTCTCCTTTCTTCGAGAAGATCAAAGGCAAGGGCTAAGTTGGAGCTATTGGAGACTTCTTCATACTCCCTGACTCGCCAGCTTTCAACTACAACTTCCAGGGGCACGACGACTTCGCTGCCATATGCCAAGCTATAGGGAGGTTCACCTGTGGTCGTTCTTTGTGTGGTCCGATAGGCCCACAAGATGTCAGGTATCTCCTCGACCCATTTGGCCTTGTTCCAATCTAGCGTAGCCTTTATGTTCTTAAGGAGGGTTTGGCAAGTCCTCTCTACTTGTCCGTTTGCTTGGGGATATCCCACCGAAGCGAAAGGATGTTTGATTTTCCAATGGGTACTACAATCTTCTAACTCAAGCCCGTTATCGCTCACAAGGCTCGAGGAATGCCGATTCGGCACATAATATTCCTCCACAGAAAATTGATGACCGCTCATGCGGTGACTCGGGCTAGAGGTTCTGCCTCAACCCATTTTGTGAAGTAGTCCACTGCCACTAGCAAAAATTTATTTTGTCCGACATCGGGGATGAGGGGTCCTACTATATCGATACCCCAGTTGGAAAAGGGGCACGGTATTAGGTTGGGCTCCCATAGAGCCGCAAGTTGGTAAGTTCGCGAGGCGTAAGCTTGGCAAGGTTTGGACTTTTCGGCGTGTTCTTTGCAATCTCTAACCATCGTGAGCCAGTAGTAGCCTTGCCGAATCAAGCGTCCAGCCATGCTTTCGCCTCTGGTATGACTTCCACAAGTTCTTTCGTGTATTTCCGATAGGACTTGTTGGGCCTCTACCTCATTAAGGCATCGGGCATGAAGAGAAGAGTAAGTTCTCCAAAATAATATCCCGTCCTTGAGAAAGTATCGTACGGTTTTCTTGGACATGGCTCGCCATACGGATTTTTCCTCGTAGTATCCTTCGGGATCTTGTAGATAAGTTTTGATGGAAGTTATCCAACTCGTCGGGAGTCCGCCGTGGCGTTTACTCATTTGCTCTCTACTTTCTTCGACTCACTTACATGGAGGAGGGTGATTCTTCAGGTGTGAATGGTGGTCGTTAGGGTAGCCATCTTGGACAAGGCGTCCGGCTCCTGGTTTTCCTCTCGGGGAATCTGGATGACTTTGTACTCATCGAACCATCCCTGCCTCTGGTGGACCACCCGAAGGTAGTCTCACATTCTTTCTTCTTTGGCTTCGTAAGAGTCATTAACTTGGTGAACGATTAGCTGAGAATCGCTGTGAATGAGTATCCTCTTTATCCCACCTTCTTGTGCGAGCCTCATCCCAATGAGAAGGGCTTCATATTCGGCCTCATTATTGGATAGGGGGTAATCAATTATGACCGCGAAGTGGAGCATTTCTTCTTCAACTTCTTTGTTTACAAGGACTACTCCCGCTCCCCCGTGTGTACTGACAGAGGAGCCATCTACGTAGGTGTGTCATAGGGGTGCTTTCTCTTCGGCTCTAATGCCCATTTGTTCCGTCACGAAGTCCGCCAGGACTTGCGCTTTGATGGAGGGTCTCAGGGCATAGGAAATATCGTACTCTATAAGCTCTATTGCTCATTTTATCAATCTCTCCGATTTCTCGGGTTTACTGAGGATCACCCGCAAAGGGTGTTTGGTCAAAACGGTAATCGGATCAGAAAGAAAATAGGGGCGTAGTTTTTGCGCGATAGTGATCAAGGTTAAAACAAGCTTTTCGATTAGGGTATACCTGGTCTCTGCTCCGAGGAGTGTTTTGCTAACATAGTAGACTGGGTGATGCTCCTTATCCTGTTTTTTGACCAATACGGCGCTGACGGCTTCCTCTCCGACGGACAAGTAGATGAAGAGCTCCTCTTGAGATGACGGTTTTACTAACAAGGGCGGTTTCACCATGTAATGTTTTAGCTCTCCGAGAGCTTCTTCAGACTGTGTGGTCCACTGGAATTCCTTGATATTTTGGAGTATCTTGAAAAAAAAGAGTCTATTTTCCGTCGATTTAGAAACAAACCAGCTCAAGGAGGCCATTCGGCCGACCAACCTCTGGACATCTTTCATTGTCTTCGGTTGGTAACTCTAGGGTGGCTTCTGCCTTTTCGGGGTTAACTTCAATTCCCTTCTCCGTGACCATGAAACCCAGGAATTTTCCTCCTCGGATGCCAAAAGAGCACTTCCCTGGGTTAACCTTCATCTCGAAGTTGTCCATAATGGCTAGTGCCTTTCGCAGATCCTCGGGGTGATCTTCCATGGCATGGCTTTTGACGACCGTGTCGTCCACATAGACTTCTACCAATTTTTCGATGAGTCCGGTAAACATGAGGCTTACCAATCTTTGGTAAGTAGCCCCAGCATTCTTGAGTCCAAAGGGCATTACTAAATAGCAAAAAGTACATGCGTTGGTGATAAAGCTAGTTTTGTCCTGATCGACCGTTGCCATCGGGATTTGGTTGTATCCCTGATCTCTGTCTAGGGTTGACAAGAGCGCGCAGCCGGCGGTGGAGTCGACCAGCTGGTCTATGCTGGGCAGGGGATAGCAATCCTTCAGACATGCTTCATTGAGATTTGTAAAGTCCACACACATCCACCATCTTCCTCCATGTTTGGGGACCAGGACTATATTAGCCAGCCATTCGAGGTATATGACTTCTGTAATTTTCTTTAGGCTAAGGAGTCATTGTATCTCTGACCGAATAATCTTATTGCGCTCATGTCCCATCTTTCTCTTCTTTTGCTGGATTGGTTTAGTCCAAGGCTTCACATTAAGAAAATGTTGGCATACCTTGTTACTGATTCGCCCAGGCGATCCTCCTTCCCATACGAAGAGAAGAACCGGGCTTCTAATTCAGGCTCCATGTTTGTGCCCATCTTAATCATCTTCTCAGGTTCTCCTTCTACGAGTTCTACCATCTTTAGCACTTCCACGGGTTGAACCTGTATCTCTTCGGTCTTACGCTTTTTGCTGTTTCTGAGGGCTGGTTTGTCATTTTCCGGAGGGATAGCATTCATGTGGCACTCCCTGTCTTTGGCTTGGCTCCCTCGGACTTCTTCAATACCTGAGCCTGTGTGGAATTTTACCTTAAGGTGAAGGGTGGAGGGAATCTCTTCGAAGGCCCGAATGGAGGGCCGTCCGCATATGGCGTTGTACGTCCTTCATGAGGCCTCCACCACCCAGAATTTGGTGGGTTCCGTTCTTTAAATGGCCCCCTCCCCCCACGACATGGGAAGAATTATGGTTACGAGGGTATTACAGGCTTCTCCTGAAAAACCTACTAGGGGACTTCAACCACCACTAGTTGTTCCTTCTTCAATCCCATGGCCAGGTAAGTAGGTAGGAACATGACGTCCACGAAACTGCCCGTATCTACGAGGATTTGTTGGATCCCAAATCCGTGGATGGTAGCTTCGATTACCAAGGGGTCCTCGTGGGGATAGATTATACCCTTCAAGTCCTAGGGCCCAAAGGTGATATTGGGCAGCCTTGCTCCTTGAACGGAGCACACATGGATTCCCTGTTCCACCCGCATTGCTTCCTTTATATATTTCTTCTTCTTGCCTTGGGGTGTCATCGAGATGTCTCCCCCCTCTATCATGTTAATAGTTCGCCCAGATGGGGCGTTGTCTTCGTAAGATTCCGGGGGGGGGGAGGTAAAATCCGATGCCATGCGGTCTTCTCTCGTGACCGCCTACTAGGGGTCACTTTTTCTTCTCGTTGTTCCTCTCGAAGCCTTTTTCATACGTTTGGTCTAGGTTCCTCGGGATTGTTTTCCTTTAGGTAATTCTTCAAGTATCCCGCCTCTAAGAGGCGAAGCACCTCCTTCTTTAAAGTGGTGCACTCTTCGGTGGTATGCCCATAGGTTTTGTGGTGCTTGCAGTATTTCCCCGAGTTTTTATCCCTGTAAGGAAATTTTGCTGGTAAGGGCCAATGTAATTAATTATTACCTCTCATCACGTTGAGCACTTCCTGGGGAGCGATAGTCATCGGAGGCAGGGGTACGGGTCGAAGGTACTTCTTGACCACGCCACCGTCGTCCTTTCGTTGGGAGGGTTTCTATTCTTTAGCCTTCTCTTTGGTTTTTGCCTCCCGTTCAGCGTGTTCGCGATGTTTGTTGTCGTCATTCTCCGTATGTCTCTTCGTGTTTTCTGCCTTTTCCATTAGGATATAGGTTTTCGCCTTCTGCATAAGCTCATTCATGTCTGTGACATGATTTCCCATAAGGTATCAGAAGAAGTCTCTTGTTCGGAGTCCTTGAGTCAGTATGTCAGCTAAGATAGTTGGGCTAATATTCGGGACATCTAAGGCTTCATCGGAGAAGCGTTTTATGTATCCTTGCAAAGGTTCGTCCCTTTGTTGCTTAACCGTGAAGAGGTGCATAGCGGATTTAGGGTATCGCCGATTATAGGCAAACTGCCGTACGAATAGGTGGGCCAATCGATCAAAGCTAACTATAGAGTTAGGTGAGAGGTGGATAAACTAGGCTTGAGCCCGTCCTCCGAGAGTAACAGGGAACACGCGGCATAGGGCGTGGTCGAGAGCAGAGGATAGGTCCATCCCTACCAAATATTGATGGATGTGATCTTGTGGATCTCTTCCATTGGTATCCCAGTGTACAAGGGGACGTTGATAGGTCGCATCCCCAACGAAATCGATGCTAGGGCGATCTCTGTAACAAAGGGAGAGGTCTTAAATGTCGAATCCTCCTTGGAGGCCATGGTTTTCTTGATGTCACCCATCTCCTTGCGTAGATCATCAAGGATTACCCATAGGGTATTGTCTCCACCCGCCGGGTAATCCAAGGGGTATGGCCTTTCTTCCCTTTGGCCCGCCCTCGGGGTCTCTTCGTGGTTATAATACATCCGTGGCTCTCGCAGGGGTTTACAACACCAAGAGTCGGGGGTAGGGCTCCATCTTACACGAGGTTCGTCTCCCTCCGAAAGGCTACTTCTCCGATAAGGAGATTCAGAGGGTATGTTACGGGGATTCTCAGATCTCCGTGGAGTTCTTCGAGTTGTGGCCTCCACAAGCCTCTCGAAGACTGACCAAGGGACGTTGATGAAATCTCTTTCCTCGGATCGATGGACCGAGGGGGTAACTTCTGAAACTTCTTAGTGGGTCCGGCGACTCTCGTTGTCAAATAAATTGTTCATACTATACAACACTTGCTGAACACGGTCGAGGATAGCTTTTATGGCGTTCTCATAGACGGCACTATTTTGTTAACATATTTGTTATTTTAACCAAATTAACGAGATTATAAGAGTTGGAACGCCATGTCCGAAGGTTCAGAAGCTTGCTTATGACGAAAACATCCCTCTTTTTATTCACTGAAATTTTTGAGTATATCGTGCTTGTAGGTGTTTTTGTATGTATTGGAGCCTCTGTCCCTAATTGACAAGGAGGATACCCCTTTTATAGAGGTATTTAGGGATAGGTGTCGCTGTGCATGTGCTTAATAAAAACACAGGTGTCGTAGTATGCGTGGGAAGATAAGATGCACTTTATCTTTTTAGGATATTTGTCTACTAGCCGCTGACTGGGATGAATTCTATCCAATCAGATGACTTTAGGGAGCTCCGATGGATTGGCTTCTTTAGGTTCTTATCTCCCATGGAGTAGATCTTTTGGGAAGACTTTATTAAGGTGGCTAGAGATTCATTCGATAGCATTATAGTCCCGATAGGGGTCTATTCTTGCGTTGTCCTCTTCGTGATATGTACTCCGATAGGTGAAGTCTGATAGGTCGTGGATTTATATTTTATTCCTTGTGGTGTGGGCTTCGATGGTTTCTTAACTTCAATAGGGCACTGTTCTTGCGTTTGGGTCTTCATGATGTGTGTTCCGATGGATGGTTGGCTCCAATAGGGTGATGTCTTCATTTGTGGTATATGTTCCGAGGGCTCATTGCCTTCGGTTTGTTCAGTGAGGAGATGTCTCATATTTTTGGGGGACTCAGGGTCCTCGTTGTGGTTCCTATTGGCACATTCATGGATATCAGAGTCTCGCGGGTCCATCGGGATTTACTCTTTTTCCGGTGCCGCGTGGATATCTGATCTTTATTCATCGTGACTTTCCTAGGAACGCTTAAGTGCCTCTTCGGGTGTGTCACCTTTTACCACTTTGGGTTTGTGACACTAGGTGGGCCCTCTCGATACAGCGTGGCATCGGGAGTATATGTGACTTTAGTATCGTCCTTGGGTTAATCCCTATTTTTAGGGTTAACGTTTTGGTTAATCCCTAGATTTATCTTTTAGGGTTAACAATATTTATTCTATATATCTGATTTAAAATATTCTTATCAGATCCGATAAAAGAATTAAAATGAAAGTTTGTGTTATAATTCAAGAAGTGAAAAAAACTTGAGAAAGAAAAAAAAAGTAGGCTGCTTGGTTTTTGTGTAAATGAATAGTGTAATTTTAGTATGTTACAATTTATTGCAAAAGTATATCTAATTTGTTGTAAATCATTAAATTAACCTGATAAAATATTTGCTGTTATTTTTAATTTAGTCCTCAAACGATAAAAAATGGCAAAAAAATATTATCTCCAAATTTGTTGTTGTATTATATAACATCGTGCAACTCTTTTTCTGTATCATTATTGCTAATCATAAGTACTGCAAAGTACTAAAAAAATGATTCGAAATAAGTAGAATAATTTGTACCACTAAATATAATAACACCATACAAATAGAACTATTGAAATTATCACTACAAAGATAACTATAACAAATTGTCTCAATACACATTACAATAAATTTCATATCAAAGCACAATATATTGTACAATTGTGGACCTAATGTCTGTGAAACATGTGATAAAGAGGGAAACATCAAAGCACAATATATTATACAATTGTGGACCTAATGTCTGTGAAACATGTGATAAAGAGGGAAACAAAACGGCTCAGAATCTTTTTGTATGGCGATAAATATGGAAATGGAAGAAATAGCAACATGTAAAAAATAAAAAGAAGATAAGTTAGTATCTAATTTATTTCATAAAAGATAACTGATGGACATAACATATTTAATTATTTTTGTTGAGTTCCCTATTTTTGTGCGTAATTAAAAGAAAAGAATAAAATATTTAGATTTTAGAAAAGTTTACGTAAATTGTATTTTATAGGAAAGAGAAGATATAATTTATTAGAGAGGAGAGAGAAATAGTAATTAAAGATGAGAGAAAAGAGAAAGACTTTGGTAGGATTATATCTATGCTACACCGCGTGTAGTGCACAGTGCACTCACAGGGGTGTGTGCCCCACACACTTTGTGAGAGACAGTGCACTGCACTGTCAGTGTAGCATAGATAAAATCCTTTGGTAGATGGTGGGAGTGGGACCACTCTCCCATAATAAACAAAAGAAGCTTAATCCATGTGTCGCAATCCTAAGGGAATGCGCACAAGACATTGTCGTAGCATGTAATAGATCGAGAGAGAGTACCGGTTGAAAATACATTATACTTATAGTACCAGGTTGTGAGAGTTTGTGCACAATTAAGTTATAAGTGACTTTTATAATGTCAAAGTGTTATTATTGTGAAGATACTTGCGAAATTAAATATTATGCTAAATTTCGGTGTTGTAATGTAGGATAATGTCATCCATCAAATGTATAAAAATATGAGACCATAAATAATAACTTCTCATGATCGTTTGGGATATAATTATACATTGTGATTAGTTACTTATTATGACCAATATATCTGTAAGAGCTTAATTAGCCTAGTTAAATTTAATCAATAATATTATGTATAACATGAAGTGAGGATGCACATTTCTTTTTTTGATAAGTAAAAGGATGCACATTTTCACAATTGTAAGAAAGAAGCGTCAAATTAATCTAGCATGTCATAAGTATTGCATGAGACGTACCAAGATATGTGGCAAGTAAATAATAAATCTTTATGACTAAATTAAATGCAAGAGCGCATGATTGTGATCGATGCGTCGTTTGTGACTATAATCGGAATCTAAGACCTTAGTGTTTGTCAAGCTTATAAAAATTGATGCATATTTGTGTAATCATATAGCTATATATTTCAAATGCTTGTGCAGATAACGGTATAATAACTCCTAACATGCAAAAGAAGCCAATGATGATGTAGATTTCTTGTACATGTCAACGCGTATCTGTTATCAATGTATATTTGACAACCATCCCACAAAAGATATCATTTTATTAACATATATGTTGGTATTAACGAGATAGGTAAGTGGGATGCTGAAATTTAAAGTATAAATTTGACTATCATGGAAATGCGTGACTACGATATGTGCAACTTATTAGGCGTAAACTTTCAATATATTTTATCATGCTTAACACGAATTTCTTTATAAATGATGTGTTTTAAGAAAGATAAAATGTGCGTACATGTTGTACTTGTGGATATAAGGTAATTAATGCAAATATGCGTATTTTTAATGGAAAATTAAATCATACATGATCTGTAACTTTCATGAAATAATGTTGATAATGCGACTAAATTGTGAAGAA
Source organism: Linaria vulgaris (assembly GCA_948329865.1). Classification (NCBI taxonomy): domain Eukaryota; kingdom Viridiplantae; phylum Streptophyta; class Magnoliopsida; order Lamiales; family Plantaginaceae; genus Linaria; species Linaria vulgaris. Next base: position 71,497,731 of record OX415251.1, read on the forward strand.
AACGACTTATAAATGAGTGTGTTTACTGCAAGAATGTATACATCGTGTGTTGATGTATAGTTTATTATGAATTTATGATTAAACATGTATTGTCTGTAAGTGATGCAAGCACCAGTGAGGTTGATAGAGACCATGTGGCAACATTCATGGGTTAGTAACTGGAATAATTTTTATTATTTTTACCTTCCATAAGAAATATGTGTTCACTCCATAAGCATCAAAAGAGACAAGTGTCTCTAGACTTTCTTTTTTCTTTTATGCTCCCTATGTATTTCATTTGATCTAACCATACACTCGGTAATTCTACAGGTTAATCAAATTGAAAGGGAAAAAGACATCCTAAGGTCAAAATTAAAGCATTTCATCAATAAAAAAGTTGTCAAATGTCAACTATTATTTTTCCCCATTTCTTGACGTTCTCTCCGTCTGCATATACATTTTTTGATTTCTAGTTTCAATTTGGAGTTCAGCAAAACAGCTCACTCAGCAAAACAGCTCACTATCCCAAAACCCGAGCTCTGCTGGAGATTCAGAAGACCTGAATGCATTCTCCTGTCAAGCTTCCCGCAACGTTTTGTTGAAGTAATGAATACATAACCTGAGCTTGAAATCATAGATTTAAAATGTGAAGAAATTGATCAAAAATGGTTTTTTCATTTTCTCTTATTTTTCCTACGAAAATAGGAGTTGTTCTCTCTTTTTTCTTCAAAAGAAAAACTGAAAATAATGTAGTAGATGGGAGGGAAACTTGGGTAGTTTATTTAATTCAAAATTAGGGAAGAAACCATCTCCCTCTCTTTATTTGAATTTAAATTCACGGGTCAGATTTAGTCCGCATGGGCGACTCGTTTAATTATTTTCAACATTACATAACCAACTATCTGTTGAAATACGACATTAAGCGATCCGATAAACAACAACAACAACAACCAAGCCTAGAATTCCAATAAATTGGAGTAGGCTATATGAACCACGAATGAATCACGTTGAGTCGTTAACATGAATCTTCTGTCTCCATACGTTTCGGTTGACGAGCATATCTTCGTTTAGATCTTTTAGCTTCATGTCATTCCGTATGACCTCCATCCACGTCTTTTTTGGTCTCCCACGAGCTCTAGTCGTCTGTCCTAAGTCGAGATGTTCAACTAGTCGTATCGGTGTATCTATGAGTCTGCGTTTAACATGCCCAAACCATCTTAAGCGGTTTTTTTGTATTTTCTCGACGATGGCCGCCACACCCAATTTATGCCGAATATCTTCATTGCACACCTTATCTCCCCTGGTATTATCACACATCCACTGTAGCATGCGCATCTCTCTAACGTTCATCTTATGTGCATGACTTTACTTAATAGCCCAAAATTGGGAGCCATAAAGCAAATCAGATTTAATAGACGTACGATAGAACTTTCCTTTAAATGTTAAAGGAAAGTTACAGTCGCACAGGATCCCTGTTGCACGCTTCCACTTTGTCCATCCACCTTCGATGCGGTGGTTGACATCTCCGGCTAACTCTCCATCCTTCTGCAGTATGGAGCCTAAATACCGAAAATGCGAACTTCGCGGTATCTCTTGGCCATCCAACTGAACCGTGCCATTGTTGTTTCTTCGTTGTTTGCTAGACTTTCATTCGAGTTACTCTATTTTTGTTCAATTTAGTCGAAACTTTCATGCTTTTAATGTTTGTCTCCATCGTTCTAATTTAGCGTTAACTCCCGCTCTTGTCTCATCGATGAAGACAATATCGTCTGCAAACAATATACACAATATTTCTTGGATCATGGCATTAAGCGATCCGATCCAAGAAATAATGAGGGGATCCAACCTCTATAGTGTTTTTCTACCTCGTTCAGCAATATGTGATATCCTCATTCTACGGAGCACTTTTACTTGTTCCCTTGAAGTTAGGAATGTTGCTTGAAGGGTCGCAATCCACAAGCCTCAACAAAAGCTCAAATATAGACAAAGCTAAACACCACAACAATTGTAATTATTATGGTGGAAATGGGTATTAGAACGTTTATACCATATGCCCATAAGTTCTGTGTTACAACTTTGGCCGACGAGAGCATTTTGTTCATGTCTTAGAACTAAATTATTGCTTTCGCAGCTTAATCAAGCTATCTCCAAACAATAGGATAAGTACCCCACGAATTATACTTACTGTGGCAAAAGTGGCTATCAAAAATCTTGTATCCTATTTGCATTTGTATCTTGCTTCAGAAGCACTCCCATTAGGCAGGACCATCCATGTGGCCTGAGCTTGGGGCTTGGGCACTGCAGAGTTAGAATCAGCTAACTCTGTACTGGAGTACCAGGCAAGCAAGATATGTGATTATCTCAAAATCACTGTCCAACAAAAACAGAGCATACTGTTGATCGGGCTTCGGTGTTCGTTTTGACTTTTGAGTGTTCAAGAATTTTCAACAAGGACTTAGAGCAGATCCTTGCCGAGCGAACCATCAAACGTGGAGGGGTCTAGACTTGGCGAGAATACTTAATTCGATGGAAGGGCCTACCGAAGGCAGATGTGAACTGGGAAACCAAGGACGATTTATGGCAGTTTTGGGATGAGATTCAAGCGATTCGGAATTTCTAGGCGTCTAGGATGATGCCTATTATGGTGGGGCAAGTCACGGGTGGGCACACTTCCGCCTGTTTCAGCGTGTAGGCACCCGTATAATCCAGCCGTCAGTGCACTGGGTGCAAATAGACCAAGTGACGCGCGCGCCACGCCCATGCACCCCACGCAAGGGCTAAACATTTCAACAACCGGAGAACTGTCGCTCCAAAATGTTTCCAACATTGGGCTCTATCATGTAAATAGGCAAACTCTAGATTTTTTCTTCTATATAATAATGTTAAAATTCTCCAAAACCTTTATGTAAATAGTCTTAGAACTGTTAACTTAGATTGATCTGGATCGTTCATTGAGCTCGGCTCCTTGCATAAATACCTTCTAGCTTTCACTTTTTCAAACATCAATAAAACTTTTCAACTCACTTGCATAGCTTTCAGCGTTCTTTTGTCTCTTTCTCACCCTACTTTCTCTCTCTAATAAGATCCATTTTGTTCTAGGATGATTACTTGGCGCATCAGGGCACTTAGTAAGCCACATGTCTTATCTTTTCGAGTAGAAAAAATACTTTCACGAAACCATTTCCAAGTAATAATTCCATTAATTCTTTCAAATTTCAGTAAAGTTAATATCAAAAGATGAAGCGGTAATATACCTACTAAACAGAAAATTTAAGGATTGCCACATGGAACTTCAAACTTATATAGATAACACATTCACTTCATTGGTGAGTTTAAAAATCTCTTCTTCCAATTTGCCGAACGAGCAATTTTGGACTCCTTAGCAACATTACTAGCTTTTCTGTGGTCTACATTATCTCTTCAGCTTTGATTAACTCCTTGAGAGTTGTTGCCTGAACAAAATTCATTTTAAACATTATAACACAAGCAATAATGAAAAAAGTGAAAAATTATTAAAAATAGGTTGAAAGGTTCTATACCTGATACCGAATGCGTAGCGCTATAACTCGTAATGCTAGAGCTTTTTCCAGATGCATCTCCCTAATCAGTTAAATCTGCACAAAAGTCAAGCTAGCATATAAGAAGGAAAGCTACGACAAAAAGGAAAACCTGTAACAAATTAAAATCTTGATATTCATATTTTACCTCCACCAATGCAGTCTCAGCCCAATCTATGTGTGATTTAACTCTTTGGGTGCATTTGGTATTATATTTTATGTTGTTTGTACCTGCACGTGTAACTAAATGTACTCCTCCTTCGTTGTACTCCATACTCATATTTGGAATAAAATCTTTGCCTATAAAACCGAGACATAATACCCCTCTCCGAAAAAAAAAAGAAGCAAAATATCTCATTATATTATGTCAAATAAACAAATTCTATGTATATTTTTGTATGGTGTATATGTATTTCCTATACGAAGAGCATAATTTGCCTTTTTGTTTGTCATACGACATATGTGTGTTAAATTCTTTGTTAAATAATGAAGAAATATCCCCTAAAGAACAAATTAAAGGTGCATATTATATTGTACTATAGCGTTCTTGGCAAAACTTCAATGTGTTATGTTATGACAATACTTATTTTTATGTTCATCTTCGTTTCACTTAGTATTGGAAGCTTAGGTTTAGGGCATTTAGAAGATTATATATGTCTCAAATGTTGGATATTCTTAGTTGTGAACAATGAGTATCCATTGTAGGGAATAAAGTCTTGAACAAGTTCAAGAGCTAGTCTAGTTGTATTAATTTAATTTCGAATTTACTTTGTTTTAAATCGAAATAAATAAATGAAGAGTTGTAACCCATAGTATTTTAATGTTCAGATTCTATTATGTTTAAATATGAATTTAATTGTTAAAGTGTGCAACTCTATTCTAAGGGACACAACTAGTCGTGAAGAGTTGCAACTCGTAGTTTTATTAGTGAAAGAGTGAAATCTATCCTACGGGACACAATTGGTATGAATAAACATGTTTGTTCAATTGTAACTCTTCGTGTTCTATAAATATATTGAAACAAATTTTGATTTTATTCAATTCACTAAGTAATTTTCTACATCTTATAGAAATTTCAAAATTTCTTGTTGTATCCTGTGAAGCAGATTTTCTTAACATATAGTGAAAATATTACTTTTAGGAAAGTGTTCTAAGTTCACACCCTCAAGGAAACTCGCATATATTTTGTATCATATTCTTTTCTGTTTTTCTACTTCTAATAATCTAAAAGCAATATCTTCAATGAAAACAGAAAAGAGTAGACTCTAGTTTCATGAAAATGAATCCATAAAATGATCCACTCCAGCAAGAAGCCCAACTTGTTCTGTAAAACTTCTCTGATTGGGAAGGTTCCAGAAGGCGTGTGATATATGGTTGGAAATCTCTACCAGTCCTATTTCCAATGAAACAAATGAGAGGTCATTTGGAATTTTTTAGAAAAAGTTATTGCATATTCACTAAGGCTGGAAAGACTGCTTTGAATTCTGGTTTGATGGCATGAATTATCCTCGCTATCAGAATTCAGTTTTAGTGTTTGGAGTTTTTGATGCGGCATTGTATACCTATGGTGTTTGGAAATATGATGAGGACACTTGCAAATGGTGTTCGGCTAAGAATAGATACATGCATCTGAAAGTTTAATTAGTGTTATTTCTGCATCTTTAAAACCGGGCATTCTGATTCTTTTAAATGCTCTCCTTTTTGTCTGACTTGTTGCTTTTCGCTGATTGCATGAGTAATGTTATCTGGGTATATATTACACATCTAAACAGTGTTTAATGCTGATGTGTTCTATGTACATAGAAAACAAAATGTAGATTGTGAAATAACTTCCTTCATGCATGGTCACGGCTTATGTTTTGATTTTTAAATTGAAAAGGTGTGTTTGAATATACAGATATGTGTATGGTCATAATTATATATTAGTGAGAATAAGAATATATACAAACATGTACTATTTTGAACCGCCAAAAGTATTTGTCATGTGGGAAGTAGAAACGTAACTTTCATGTGATTATGATTATAATTAAATACAATATGTAAGTGCATATATATTAATTAATAATCTACATGATGTGTATGTTAAGTTCAATCCATTTTAGTGGAATGGGTGAGTTTGTTTGATATTTTGTATGTTTAAGTATTAAAATTCAAACGTGTCTGTTATTTATGTCTTGATCAAGAATTAAGGAACGGTTATTGTTGATGGTCACTTGGCTGAGAAATAAAAGGATGTGTCTTTTCATGAGTCTCGTTGTGATGAATCAAACATGCATGAAAGATTGCGTCTTTTTAAAATCTTTCAATTTTCTGGGACGTTGTGGATTTATACTTTGAAAGTTGCTACATGTGGTAATGAATTGAAAATGCAGCTTATTTTATCAGTTTCTAATTTACTAACTATGTGATGTATGATTTATGAAGTCATGAAATCTGCATGCGAAAATATGGAATATGTCTCATATATATGTATTCTTATATGGTGACAATATATATACACACACACACACACACACACACACACACACACATATATATATATATATATATATATTATACTACAATTAACGATAAACATGATGGAAAATGTGAAATTTGTGTTGAAGCAAAAATAACAAAGAAACCATTTTTTTTGAAAATAGAAAGAAGTCCTGAATTATTAGAACGCATGCATTCTGATATATGTGAATCAAATGGTCAATTAACAAGAGGTGAAAAAAAATTATCTCCTTTATTGACGATCATTCAAGATATACTTATGTATATTTAATGAGAACCAAGAATGAAGCATTTGACAAATTTAAGGACTTTATGTCCGTTGTCGAAAATCAAAAGGATAAAAAGATCAAAACACTGACAGAGGTGGTGAATATTTGTTAGATTCTTTTAATAAATTTTGTAAGAATCAGGAAATTATTCATCAAAGAACTGTACCATATAGTCTCCAACAAAATGGACAACATGTCATATTTACAATCGAATTCTATTTTAGAAATTTAAGTGTTCACCTTATGAACTTTGGAGCAACAGTAGAAAGCCTAACTTCAATTATTTTAAAGTGTGGGTGTGTGTTGCATCTTATAAAGTTATTATCCTCATTAGTCGAAGTTAGGATCAAGAGGCATTAAAATCATTTTTGTTAGATATGTACATAATTCAAAAGCATATAGACTATTGGACTTAAGTTCAAATGTCATCGTTGAATCCATTCATGTTGAATTCTTAGAAAATAAATTCATTCAAAATTCTGTTCCATCTCAAGGTGGAAACGAAATGCAAAATTAGGTTGTATCAAATCGACAAAATGTGGGGGTCGGTGAGAAAAGAAAAGAAATCGGTGAACCTCTAGAACCAAGAAAAAGTCAAAGAATGAGAAAAGACAAATTCTTGGATTCTGATTTTATCTCACCAGATTCCATTTCCTTCTTGCTTGAAGGAGATAGAACCAAAGTTCTAAACAAAACACCTATAGTGTTAAACTTAGAAAATGATCCAAATACTTTTAATGAAGCAATGACTTCGAGAGATGCTCATTTCTTTTCTAGAAGCGGTAAATGATGAAATGGAATCTATAATGTCCAATGGTACTTACATTTTAGTTGATTTACCTCATGGTTCTAAGCCGATTGGTAGTAAATGGATGTTTAAAAGAAAAATATAGAACTGATGGTTCGGTACAAACCTTCAAAGCACGTTTAGTGACTATAGTGACTAAAGGTTTTTCTCAAAGGGAAGACATAGATTATCTCGATACTTATACACATGTGGCAAGAACAACATCCATTAGAACATTATTTGCTTTCACATCAATTCACAAACTATATGTGCGTCAAATGGATGTTAAAACTGCGCAACCTAAAGGTTTTGTTCGTCCAGTGAATGAATCAAAAGTTTGTAAGCTAATCAAGTCATTATATGGCTTGAAACAAGCTCAAAGACAGTGGCATAAGAAATTTGATGAAGTAATCCTATCAAACGGGTTCAGGCATAATAATGCTGATAAGTACATCTATTGTAAAGTAAGAAATGAGTATGGGGTAATATTGTGCCTTAACGTTGATGATATGCTAATTTTTTAGTACAAATATCAAAGGCATTTGAGGATACCAAAATGTATTGGACTTCAAACTTTCAAATGAAAGACCTAGAGGAAGTAGATACTATTTTAGGTATTAAGGTAACCAAGCATGATAAGGGTTATTCCTTGAACCAAGCTCATTACATTGAGAAAATGCTTGATAAGCTCAAGCACCTTGGTATAAAATAAGCAAATACTCCATTTGATTCTAGTGTCAAACAGTATGAAAATCATGGAAGGATTATTGCACAATTAGATTATGCCTGTGGCATTGATAGTCTTATGTATGCAATGCACTGTACAAGGCCCGACATATCATATGTTGTGTGTATGATGGCAAGATATACAAATAAACCGAGCACAATCATTGGAAAACGGTTAGTAGAATATTTGGATACTTAAAGAAAATAAAATCTTTAACTCTTGTTTATAATGATTATTCAGTCGTGCTAGAAGGATATTGTGATGCAAGTTGGTTGACAAATAACAGTGAAAGTAAGTCAAAGTCGGAATGGATTTTTACTTTAGGTGGAGGAGCTATTAGTTTGGCTTCCAAAAAGCAGACTTGCATTGCACATTCAACTATAGAATCTGAATTTATTGCTCTTGCAGTAGTAGGCGAAGAAGTAGAATGGTTGCAAGTTCTGTTAATAGATATTATGTTGTGGCCACAACTTACGTCAACAACTTCTTTGTACTGCGATAATGAAGCGGTAATATCTCGTGCGTACAGTGATATATATAATGGAAAGTCTAGACATATGACCATGGGACATTCATATATTCGTGAATTAATTTCAAATGTGGTGATCGCCATAATATATGTTAAGTCTGGTGATAATTTAGTCGATCTTCTTACTAAACCGCTTACAAAAGAATTAATGAGAAGTGTGATTAAGGGTATGGGACTTAAAATGTTAAATTTAAGCACCAATGATGGGAACCCAACTTTAAATCAGTAAACTTCTGATTCATAAAGTTCAATGGGTACAAAATAGTCATTGTTATGTTGCTTGAGAACGCTATAAATAAAATAGTGTTGACAATTGCGAATAAAAGTAGGATGAGCGGTTGCTCTTAATGGAGTTAGCTAAGTGTCTTTAGCAACTGAGACAAAAGCACAAACTCTACCTATGTGGACATAAAAGTGGTGCCGCTTAGGTAAGAAAAATATATATTTTTTTCTTATAAATGTTCACAACATACGGGATTAGCACATGTCCGTATATAATAGTGCTAAGGTTGGTAAGAGAATTCTATGAGACGCTAAAGTGATTGATATATGTGTGATTTTCGGTACTAACATTAGGATTTGAGGTTCAATATACGGACATCTATAACTTCGTTAGGACTTTAAAGTATTTACACTAATTGAAGGTTCAAATCTAAAGATACCTTCTCGTACTTGTGTCATTAATTAGACAAAAGTAATTGTTCGCAACTAGTGGGGGATTGTTGGATATTCTTAGTTGTGAACAATGAGTATCCATTGTAGAAAATAAAGTCTTGGACAAGTTCAAGAGCTAGTCTAGTTGTATTAATTTAATTTCGAATTTACTTTGTTTTAAATCGAAATAAATTAATGACGAGTTGTAACCCGTAGTATTTTAATGTTCATATTCTATTATGTTTAAATCTGAATTTAATTGTGAAATGGTGCAACTCTATCCTAAGGGACACAACTAGTCGTGAAGAGTTGCAACTCGTAGTATTATTATTGAAAGAGTGCAATCTATCCTACGGAACACAATTGTTGTGAATAAACATGTATATTCAATTGTAACTCTTCGTTTTCTATAAATATATTGATACAGATTCTGATTTTATTCAATTCACTAAGTAATTTTCTACATCTTATAGAAATTCCAATATTCCTTGTTGTATCGGGGGGGGGGGGGGGGGGGGGGGGAGGATTTCAGTTACCTATCAAAACTTTGGCCCGTTTCACATTTACCTATCTAAACTTACACTTTTGACACCCAACTATCCAAACTTTCACTTTCTTGACACTTTACGGTCCAAACTTTCATTCCGACCTATCTCAGCTAAAAAACATCACTTTTCAGCTTTGTGACATCACGCTAACATCATTAGAGGGGGCAATTTTGTCATTTTACATATTAGAGAGTGTAGTGCAATATGTATAATTAATTCATACACCCTAAATTTTATTTTATTATACATTTTACAATTTTTATTTTTTTTGTTACTTCAAAAATATTAGAAAAATTTAAAACTAATAAACTTTAAACCATCTAAATATAAAGTAAATTCTTTTTGTTTACAAATGTAATAGTAAATATTATCAAAATTTTTTGAAGAAAAAATGTCTTCAAATGAATTATATTTTTAGAAATTAAAAATGTTCAACAAACTTAGTTAGTAATTTTTTAAGCTTAATTTTTATAAATTTGATTCATTATTTAGTTAATAATTTAAAACTGAAAAAAAAAACTTCTTTTCCAACACCCCCCCCACCCCACCCCCCACGTCCCACCCCTTTCCACACCCACCAAATCCACCACTACCAAACCCAAAATCCACCTCAAATCGACCTAACTCCACCATCCTCGCACTTCCATAAACTCAATTTTTGATTTTGGAGTTTTAAAGTCCACCACCTTACAATAAATCGTTCGAAAACCGCCACCAAAAAGCTCATAAACCGGAAATTGAGGTCATAGAAGTGCGAGGGTGATGGAGTTAGCTTGATTTGGGGTTTGGTGGTGGTGAATTTGGTGGGTGTGGGGTTGGAGAAGATAAAGTTTTTTTTTTTCAGTTTTAAATTATTAATTAATTAATAAATCAAACTTAAAAAAATCAAGCTTAAAAACTTACTAAGTTTGTTGAACAGTTTTAATTTCTAAAAATATAATTCATTTGAAGACACATTTTTTCAAATAAAATAATAATATATACTATTAAATTTGTAAACAAAAAGAATTTACTTTATATTTAGATGAGTTAAAGTTATTATTTTTTAATTTTTTGAATATTTTTGAAGTAACAAAAAAGATAAAAAATGTAAAATGTAAAATGTATAATAAAATAAAATTTAGGGTGTATGAATTAATTATACATATTGCACTACACTCTCTAATATGTAAAATGATGAAATTACCCCCTCTAATGATGCCAACGTGATGTCATAAGGCTGAAAAGTGATTTTTTTGGCCGAGATAGGTCGTAATGAAAGTTTGGACCGTGAAGTGTCAAGAAAGTGAAAGTTTGGATAGTCGGATGTCAAAAGTGTAAGTTTGGATAGGTAACTGTCAAACGTGCCAAAATTTGGATAGGTAACTGAAATTTTCCATATCATGTGAAGCAGATTTTCTTAATATATAGTGAAAATATTATTTTTTGAAAATTGTTCTAAGTTCACGCCCTCAAGGAAACTCACATATATTTTGTATCATATTCTTTTCTGTTTTTCTATTTCTAACATCAAACAATGTTGTTAATGGAGCAGGGCTTTACGGAACAACAAATGGTGTCAGAATCAAGAGGTGTTAGGTAATTTAATTTTGTGTAGATTTCCATCACGCAATATATCACATATAATTAAAGACACACATATTATGTCTGAGCTTATATTTAATTTATTTAATTATTATCAAATATATAAACAAGAAGGGTCATGACTCATGAAAAATCCAGAACAAAGAGATGCAAAATGTGGAAAACTTAGACCAAAATTATTGTGATCATGATGAACCATACAGAAGAGCGTGTAGAAGAAAAGAAGAATAATTGCAATTATAAAAATAATCTCAACTTTTTGCATATATAAATCAAGGAAATACTTATTCTTAATTTTGTAATTGGTGTTACTCGAGTGCAGTGAGAATCATCCTTCCCTTTCCAATGATGGTTTTCAAAATATAGATTTGGTGAACGAAAATGGTGGGAAAGCTAAAATTGTATGCAAAATTGCAATAATGTCAACTTGCAGAACTTGGAATCAGTTTCCCCCATTGCCCTTAAATTTCCTTTTGATCAGTAAAAGTCTTTTTCAAGCAAAAACTGTTTATGGGGATAGTACTAGGTGTGTTCATGGTTCGATCTTTTTAACCACTAGTTCAGTTTTCAAAGAACTTGATTTTTTGGTTAGCCTAAAAACGATAACCAATAACCAAACCAATATGATGGTTTAGTTTTCGGTTAAAACCGTTCGATTTTGGTTATGGTTTCGAGTTAACCAATTACCTACTCTTTTAAAGAGAAAAACACTTTCCACACCATTAATAAATATATAAAATTCTTTCAAAATTTTAAATGAACAAAATTTAAAATTCAAATCAACAACCTATTTAACATTACAAACTTGTAAATTCATTTAGAGAAAATTACATATTAGTATCCCAACTTTGACGAATTTTTGTACTTACATGGCCAAACTTTAAAACTTTGCACCCGACTACCTGAACTTTGCTCCGGTGAGCAATTTATTATCCGAACTTTGAAAAATCAAATTTTCGGCCAAATGACATCACTTTTTGGCATTGTAACGTATCCATTATTGTTGCACTTTACGATCCAAAATTTCATTTTTTTGGCACCTGCCTATTTGAAATGACATCATAAAGCCGAAAAATGATGTCATTTGGCCAGAAATTAGGATTTTCAAAGTTCGGATAGTAAAGCGCTCATCGGAGCAAAGTTCAGATAGTCGGGTGCAAAGTTTTAAAGTTTGGTCATGTAAGTGCAAAAATCACCAAAGTTGGGATACTAATCTGTAATTTTCCCATTCATTTATCGTAACTAGTAAAACATATTCAAATATTCGTTCATGAGTGTATTTTATGTATATCAAACAAGTCATCCATCAATTCATAAAACATCATAGTTAAACATTATTATATTGCTTTGAAATCATTCCACAAATTAAGCAAATGAAATCATGTCGAACAAAACATCCATGAATCCATAATTTACAGAACCTAACACTCAAATAAAATCAAATTACAGTTTAATTTCAGTTTTTCATAAAATAAGGGAAAAAAAATCATATGCATACCAGTGGCCCTAGCCCTAGCATAATGGACCTTCAAATTTCATATACAATGACGATTTTCGGTTCACTTGGGTTAACCGGAGTTCGATTTTTAAATAACTTGATTTTTTTTAAACTCCAAAAGCTTAAACCAAAAACCGAACCAAGTCGCTAATGTCGGTTGCGGTTGGGCCTAAAATGTCGATTACCTTATGGGTTTTTTCCGGTTGGGCCGAACCGTGAACACCCTAGATACTACGTTTTGATCATATTCAAAGTAGAAACAATTAGGAAACTCTATATTGTTATGATTATCACCTCAGCTCACGTTGTAAATTCCCCCAATAACTTTAACATAATAATTTAGGCTTCGCTTGGTTGTCTGAAAAATGACGAAATAAAATAAAATAAGGAAAAAACTTTGTTAAAGTTGTTTGGCAGTTCAAGGTTTTCCTTAAATATAATGGAATTTTTCTTTATACAAATGTCAGAACTTATCTTTCTTCGTAAAATAAATGTGTAAAGTTTTCATCAAACCTTTTCTTCTTTTTTGGTAATAAACTGGAAAATTACATGCCCTTAGGCAGCATCCTCATTCAACAACTGAATCAGACTAGGGGGGAGGGGTGAAAAAAAATTACAGCCTTCCTCTAACGAACATGGATATTTCACCATCGCGTCTGCAAGTTTGTTCGCCTTCTGACTTGTCCATTGGAATTTGTGATCCCATGATTTTAGAAATAGTGTGCGGCACTCTTCAATCTTTTGAGAGAGCTCATGTCTCGGGCTTGATTCATCCTTAATTAATTTGAAGGCTTCTTTGGATCTGTTTCTACTTCGATTTTTTGTATCCCCTTATCCCATACAATTGATAAGCTCAGTCGAATTGCTTCGATTTCTGCTTCAAGCGTTGTCGGACATTGCAGCTTCGTAGCAAAACCTCAAATCCAATTTCCTTCCTCATCTCGCAAAACACCTCCTGCCGCTCCATTGTTTCTTCGCTCGACTACGCTGCCATCCACGTTTAACCGATGCCATCCCGGCTGCGGTTTTCTCCATTTGTAATCTATCATAGAATTCTTCGGCTTGAAAGGTAACAAGAAGTCCAAACTTAACTGCTTTACCTGACAGAACGTAGCGGAAGTCCCCGTTTTTTGTCCCTTAAATATGCGATTATTCTGTGCTTTCCATAAGCACCAAATTGTAGCTGCCGCGATCACATTCCAGGGAGTTTTCGGTATCGCCAAGCTCACCTCATTTGTAAAGTGGATGTTTATGTTCAGCCATCTTCCTTCGTCCGTCTAAAGAAGTCAGTCCATAGTTCCTTCGGTAACAAGAATTTCCAGATTTTCGTCGCCGAGGAGCACTCCCGAAAGATATGCATTGGTGATTCAGCAGTATTTGGACACCAGGCACAAGCATCATCAGTCGTTATTCTTCTTTCTTCCTTAGTTCGTTCGTGGAGAATTTATTTTGGCTTGCGAGCCACATAAAATAACGAATCTGATTACTACAAGGGACATTCCAAACCCAATCCACAGAGGTTCTTCTCACATCCGGAGTAGCATAATTATTGTTCGCGCTTTGACACGTAAATTTTCTGTCCGCGGATGGACTCCAAATAATCCTATCCTCTTCATCTTTTCGCGTTATATAGGCTTCCAGAATTTTTTCATGCCACGACTCTGGGATGATATATTTAATCCTCTCGAGTTTCCAGTTGTCCTCATTAAGTACATCTGCGAGTTTAATCTGATAGTCCTCGTGTGCAATATGATTCACCCCTTCGCACACCCTTGACTCGCCCAACCAGTCTTTGAAAAAGAATGAGGTTGTCTTGCCATTACCCACTTTCCATTGAAGGAACGATTGGATTAATTTCATGCATCTAATTATACCTTTCCAAGTACCGTTGTCGGTTGGTCTAACAATGTATTCGTTAATGCGCTTTTTCTTGAGATATATCTCCTCAATTAAATCCGACCAAAGGCATTCTTCTTTTTGGAGAATTTTCTAACACATCTTGGAGAGCATTGGTCGAATGTATCCCCAATCCTCCCTCCTTATTACTTCTCAACACCTTCTTCCAACCCACAAGGTAAATTTTCCGTACGTTAGGATCATCGCACCACATAAAATCTCTATTCATCTTATCTATTTTGTCGCAATTGTTTTTTCGGAATCCAACACGACTGCATTAAATGAATTGGAATTGCCAATGAACCGAATTGAATAAGCACCGCTTGTCCCGCAAGAGATAATTTTTTCCTCTTCCAATTTGTCAACCGATTTGATAGTTTGTCGAACAAATCATTAAATTTTTCCCTACCGATTCGACCGTGATTGAGTTGAACTCCTAAATATTTCCCCAACGATGTTGTTCGTCCGAATCCGAGAATGGCACAAATTCTCCGCTTAATACTCCAGCCCCTTTCATTCGAGAACAACACCTTGGATTTTGCTTAATTTTATTTAAGCCCCGATGCATTACAAAAGTTATCCGAGATTTTTTGTATCTCCCTTGCCGTACGGATCGTGCCTTTTCCCATGAGGATGAGATCATCTGCGAAAAATAGATGAGACATCTTCGGTCCTCCCCTACACGAAAATATGGGTTCCCACTTGCCATCATCAACCGACTCCCGAATAAGGTACGATAGCCTCTCAACGCACATCACAAAAAGATAGGGCGAGAGAGGATCGCTTTTTCTTAAACCACAACCACAAAGCCAAGGGCGATAGACGCGTTGCAAACGTAAAAAAGGATCAGATTAATGATATGAGTTGGAAAATCAAATGCCTTTAGCGTGTCTTCAAGAAAAGCCCAATTAGTTTTGTCGTGTGTCTTCTCGAGGTCGAGTTTTAGAATAATGCAACCTGTCTTATTCTTCTTTTTGGTTCTCAACGAGTGTAAGAGTTCCTGGATAGCAAAATTATTATCTTGGGTACTACGCCCCTTGATAAAACTCGATTGAGTATTAGCAATAAGAGTCGGCATGTAATCTTTTAAGCGCAACGTAATACACTTTGTAATGAATTTATATATAACATTTACAAAGGGAAGTCGGCCTAAATTGCGAGATAAAGGTAGGGTCTTTTACCTTTGAGATAAGGCAAACATGCGCACCACAAACTTTGGGGTCGAATTTGTCTTTTTGAAGAGCTTCCCCAGCGAACTTAAGGAGCGAATCCCCTATCCATCCCCAATACTTTTGGTAAAAAATTGCTTGAATTCCATCCGGCCCCGAGGAATTTTTAGGGTGCGTACGCCAAACGACATCTTTCAACTCCTCAGCTCCTTTACCACGGATAGTCTCTCTTCACTTCCTAGCTTCGCTTGAAACCGAGAGTACCGCAGAATTGCTCTCGAATTGTTGTCTCCTCCGAACAATGCTTTGAAGAAATTTCGTGCGTGCTCTTTTAGTAAATTCTGATCCCGACACTACACGTCATTAACTCTCAACATGAGAACTCGATTTTTTTTCTTCGTATCAAAGTAGCCCGGTGAAAGAAAGCTGTGTTCCTATCTCCGTCCCCGATCCATTGGATTCGTGATTTCTGTCGCCAAAAAATCTCCTCTCTACGAAGTGTTTCATTATATTCTTGAATGAGTTCTTTTTCCATATTCTCAAGATAATTGTTTGGTTTAATTGCCAAATTCTTTTGCGCGCCCTCAATTCTTCGTAGAAGGATCCTTTTCTTCTTAAAAAGATTTCGAAAACACTTATGGTTCCACGAATTCACAACTCTTGAATTGTTGTCTCCTCCGAACAGTGCTTTGAAGAAATTCCATGCGTGCTCTTTTAATAAATTATGATCCCGACACCACACGTTATCAACTCTCAACATGAGAACCCGATGTTTTTTTCTTCGTATCATAGTAGCCCGGTGAAACAAAGTTGCGTTCCTATCTCCATCCCCGATCCATTGGATTCGTGATTCCTGTCGCCAGAAAATCTCCTCTCGACGAAGTGTTTCATTATATTCTTGAATGAGTTCTTTTTCGATATTCTCAAGATAATTGTTTGGTTTAATTGCCAAATTGTTTTGCGCACCCTCAATTCTTCGTAGAAGGATCCTTTTCTTCTTAAAAGATTTCGAAAACACTTATGGTTCCACGGATTCATAACTTCAGGAATCTCATTGATAGCTTCAAGGATATTATCCCTTCTATCCCAAGTCTCTTTGAGGAGGTTCACAATCCGGATGGCGAAACCACATCTCCTCAAATCTGAATGGGCGTGTGTAGTTCCCGTGGGGCGATCCTGAACTAATAGTCATCACCGGGTGGTGATCGTCATGCGTACGAGGAAGATGATAAAACTCGTTATTGGGGAATCTGTTTATCCACTCTTCATTTGCGAGGGCCCAATCAATTCGCTCCATGATAAGCGCCTCACCCCCACGTTTATTCAACCATGTGAATTTTGGCCCTTTGAAACCTAAATCAATTAAACTCCAACTCGCAATCCATCTCTGAAAATCCCGACACCTTCGGGTGGTGTTAGAAATGTCGCCCCTCTTCTCATTAGTGTAACATATTTCATTAAAATCACCTTGTACGAGCCAAGGTAATTCCATTTGTTGTGCCATACTTCTCAAGCTATCGAATATTCTATTCTTATCATTTGTATAGGGCTTGGCGTAGATTCCCGAGAGCATCCATTTAGCTTTATTTTTTGGGCCAACTTTCGCATGAATCCCTTGGTCTTCTATGTTAAGGATCTCAACCTTGATGGTATCACTATTCCAAAGCATCCAGGCACCTCCGTTCATACCGTCTGTGGGCACGATACTATAATCCGAATAACCCAAGAAAGACGCAATTTCCTGATCTGTTTTCGGCATCACCCGAGCCTCCAGAAGAAATACCACATATTGGCGATGGACTCTAACAAGATCTCTGAAGTTAACTCTAAAATGCGCATGGCCTGATCTTTGATAATTCCATGTAACAACCTTTATTGGAAAATTATTAATGTGTATCGGATGAATGGGGTTGTCAATATCCTGCCCCATCCGTATTTGTATTAGTTACCTTAGTAACTCCCAAAACAGAAAATTATGTCTCATTTGTTCCCATTCGCTCAGCGGAATCTTCTACCAACAAATCTGCATATTCACAAATCCTTGGATCTCTTGTGTGTTGATTTCGAGTTCCCATATCGTTGGTGCTATGCTCACTACATGAACTGACCTCGGGTCTATTAGTAATACCTTTGAGTGCCCCTCGAAATCGTGGAGTAGCGTTTTGAAGTCCAAAAAATTTGGAAGAACTTGAACGATCAGTTGTCCATTCTCCATGATTATGTTCATATTCCCATTGTGTTCCATCGTTCTTACTAGCCATAGTGACAGCTCCCAAAATATGTGTTTTCGAATTGACGAGCACACCTTCCTCGTTTATTTCAAACTCTCCAGCACACCGAAAGGGTTCAAAATTTCTTTACTTGTTGAAATTTCCCTGTCTCTTCCTTGAGTATTAGCTTTGCTCTTTCCTTTTGAATGAGGAGTTCTATTCTTGTTAAAATATTGAGGGAGAATCCCCTTGCCACTAGAATCCTTTTTCTTATATAGACTATTTCCTGGATGGAAATTCTCCTTGTCATTAATGGTAATTTTTCCTTTTTTTAGTTGCTGAATTCCTTTTTAGAGTTTGAACAGCTTGTCCTTCCAGAGATTTGCTTATCTCATTTCCCCTCGACTTGACAAGATCGGTATTTTTATTATTTTTCCTCTAGACCACTTGCATCCAATCCTCGAACTAGTCACTCATAGTTTTTTCCCCTAGCCAGTCGACTGGTTTAACTGCATTTTCCTTCAGGATATGCTCATCCGCCATAGTCGAGTTTTTTATATCATTCTCTTTCGTCTCTTTTTTCTCAACACATGACGTGGTGGTATGCCCAACTCTACCACATTGGTAGCACAAAGAAGGTAGATTTTCATAAACCACCTGGTAATGTGGATTCCTCTCTCGAGAGGTTTTTTCGTCGAGATTTGAACGCAAACTCGAGCGAATTTCCCTCGTGCATTCCGTCTATTTTGATTGGTTCGCCAACACAACTAGCGATAGCGTGTATAGCTGCTTCTCCAAACAACTCAAGTGGTATTTTCATGATACGGATCCATGTGGTGGCACAATTAATTGTATCATCGGTATCGAAATCTGGCATCGACTTTCGTATATGCAGAAAGCTTCTTGCAATTTGCAACGGCCCTTGCGTTAGGATAACCACTCATTGAGTTAGGGTTAGACCCTTGATACAATAATTGTCATTGCTTAGATCCACGACTTCGCTCCCCTCTAATAGTTTCCACATGACGCTCAGCTTATTCACCAAATTTAGAAAGTGCCATGGTTTTTCGAGTACCTTGATCAGTATCGTGTTCTGCCATTGTTCACACATTGATGCATGGAGATCGTCCGCGAATTCCACCGTCTTGAACGGCATCTCCTCATTCGATCGATAACCATAATTTTTCTAGCCGTCTCATTAATTCGTTGTTCATTGATAAACACATCCTTTGGTCGCACTATGCTTGCGTATGATTTACTCATACTGATGTGTTGCTTGTTTGACGTCGGGGCTGTCATCTTCTCGGCATAATTTCATACACTAAATGCTTTGAACTCGTAAACCTTACGAGGTCTTTTCTGCGCACCAGATTCAGTCGCCATTTCATCGCCCTGATATGTTATGACGTTCGAATCCTTGTCTTGAATTTCTTGGCAATCGGAGATGGCCATCTCCGATGTTATCGTGTTGATCGGAATATTTCCCCGGATATTCGCCATTTTTCCGTCCCTTATTTTGCGGAGCGTATCTTTTTTATTAGTACGTTTGGGGAATTTGGGGGATTAGTTTTCATCAAACCTTTTCTCAAATTCAAAACTTCTCGTTTTTCCACCAATGTATAACATCATTTTTTATTTTAAATCTCTCAATATATTAAACAACATTTTTTGTTATATCTATTAATCTTCTTCGCAACGTCGGTAAATGTATATTTTTATTATACTTTTATCTTTGTTTAGCTATCCATAATATTTAATTATCATAGTTTGATTAAATATAAGTTATGAGAGTCGTAGATAATTTACATAAGAAAAATTATAATGAAATAAGTATCGTATTTGAGTTCTTCCAGAAAAAAAAAAAAAGGATCGTATTTGAGTTCATCGTCATTAGCCAATGAATGAAGATTGTGTTAATCAAATTATCTATTAGTAAAAATCCACTACGAAAATTATCCGGCATTTAGTATACAGAATTAGTACGGTGCGGTGACTGGAATATAACAAACAACAAAATGAGACCGTAACAAGTATTTAATTCTTCATAGCTAACACTTTCAGTATTCCGTAAAATTACATATACATTCTTCAACATAGTTCCAATTTACATATTTCTGAGGCTTTTAGAATAAAAACAGAGGCGAAAAGGTTACAACATTTCCTCATCATATTCAAAATAATGTTTAAAGATAGAGCTTAAGTAATGTTTGTACATGAGAAGTGTCTAAACTATACTACAAGAAAACCTTCACATCTTGCAAAAATTCACACCTCCAAGAGGAAATGCTCCAATATGCAATGTGCCCCCTACCATTTATAAATCTATGGATTTCAGACAAAAGAAGCATGAAGAAAAGAATGAACGAATTCAATTTGTAACTCTACCAACGCAGCCGTTCAGAGGCTGTAACCCTTCTGCTCTTTCTCGGCAGATGCACGTAATTCTAGCACCACGAACTTTCTTGAGCACATGGTTCGCTAGCACCTTTGTGTAGTATAAAGGGCGCTATGGTCATAAGGGTGCCCAATTTTTTTCCGACTAATTAATTAATCAATTAGCATCCAGCAGCTTTGAGGAAGTTGTCGTATGGACTTGAAGCAGGCAGCCGAAAGGAGTTAGGATGATGCTCATATTCAGCTGCACAAAGGGCTGCTACACCGCCCATAGGTCTGTTTGGAACAACTCCAGGAATATGTTGATCCACAAATGGATTTAAGCTCTGACAGGTGCACAAAAAACAGACAACTTAGACAAAGTCATACGAGTAAAACAATGGGGTGAAACAATGAAAGCAAGTGTAGCACAGAAACAAATTAAATACCGAAACGCATTTAGATATCTATCTTTTAGTTTTGCATACTGCCAAAATAATATGGGGATAATTCCACATACTCTTTGAAAATTTGGTCTGATACAAAAACTTCTTCTAGGATTTGAATTATCACCAAGACACCACGAAACACCGAAAATAGCATGTTCCTTTATAATGTGTTTCAAATTCCATGCATTGTAGGTAATGTTCTCTTAAGTTTCAGGGCAGTGAGTTTCTAATTCATTCAAGAAGGTTCCTTACAGAGATAAACCTCAGAAGGTGTTAAATGTAATCGTCTCAACAAGATATGCCAGAAAACAACCAAAATCTTCCTTAAAGATAGTACCGTTTGCAAATTTGTGTCAAGTAAAGACCACTGTTTGTCCTCGTCACCAGATTTTTGAGAAGATATAGTCACTAAACTCCCTTGTCTCTGATGGGTGTTCATTAAATAAGACATTTTCTGTTGCTTTCCCATTAAAAGTGTGTCGCAGTGATGGGCCATTTCCTTGTACGATGTATCAGGAGCGTTGCTGACAGACAATCTTCCTACATGATGCGCCGTCTCCAAGACCTGCTTGTAAAAGTAGTGACCAACAAGTTATCAGGTGGTGGGATTTAAGATGTTGCTTCTTTGATTAATAAAAAACAAAAAAAATGTCTAATAATCCACGTTTATAAGAGAATCAAGTAATATGTGGAAGACTATTTGTCATGTATAATAAATAGATAACTATATCTATGTGTGCCGGTTTAAAAAGATTTGCAGAAAAACCATAGTTGTGTTTATCTCTAATTAGCAAATAGCAAGTACACAGCGAGACCTAAAGAATGCAAATAGCACCAGAACAATGTTGTGTTCTACATTGACAGCAATGGTGATCACGGATGATGCTCATATTTATGTTAACATACACAAACAAGCTGGTTCATAAGTAGAGTATTCACATCTGAAGAAATAACTTACGGATTGCAGAAGTTGATCTACACTGAGGAGATTTGGAAGGTTGATGGTCACTTGGGGATTTTGTTTGAAACTGCTTCCTAAAGAATCAGGGAGAGAATCTTCATCTAATCCGAATATTGAGACTGCCTGCACCCCATGGTAAAACACTAGATAAGATCTCAACGAATAAACACTGCTGAAAAATCCATGAATAGTTTACCTACCTTTTCTAGATATTTAGGGTTGTAAGAATCCGCTTGATGTCCTTTCTTTGGGCTATCTGTGAACAACTGGCCTCCAAGAGAGCAAGAGTCATCCGGTACAAACTCCTTGAGCAATTGCTCCCTTGTGACTGATTCTTCAGACTTCACCAAAAAGAAACATTGAGACAGAATCAAATATTTTAGGTCATTGAATAATAGAAAACACCGTGGGTTGTGAAAAAACCAAATATGAAACTTACACTTGATAAGTTATCCATATTTCTAATGATAATCGAGACGAGGGATGAAGTAGTCTGGTCCTCATTGAGTTTTATGTCTAAAAGACATTGTAGAGCAGAATTGTCATCTTCTTTGGATCCGTAAATAATGTCATTCTGTCCTAATCCTTTCTCACTAATCTGCAATTTTGAATCCTCTACCAAACACAGAAAAGGATCAACCTGCCACAACCATGCAAGAGAAAGTGAGGCATCTGTGTTTCATGAGAAAAATATTACGTGATTAAGAACTATGAGGAGAATTGGCGTACCACTCTATGAGTGAGAGTAGCTTTAACATGTGAGATTAGAGGAAACATGTTGTAAGCCTTTGATGAAAAGATGATCATAGAAGTTGACAGTACAAAGAGGGATCTGCGGCGAGATGGTGGCAGCGTTCCTGAAAATAATGGGGGACCAAATCCTTGCTATTAGTAATCTATTTCATTATTTTGTTCAGTCATGCTTACCTTAATACACAATCCAAGTTGTTTACCAAAGCACACAGGTAGCTTCGTGAATTCTTGACAGTGGTATCAAAGTATGATACTTTGTGAAAGTTAATTATTTCACATTATCCTTGATAATATTCAAACACCAAGTTCTTTACAAAGTACATGAATAAGGAACCCTCGTGATTATGGATGCCAAGACTACGTACCCAATCTCATAATTGCTTATATATTCGAGATGGAATAGTTTTTATTGGACACAGTCACCTAACATTAGTCGAGAGGGATAAATGACAATGTTAATGAACATACCAATGATTTACCAATGCTATAAAAATCAGAAAAGATATCTTCTCGAAACTGAGAAGCCAAAAAACTGTGCATTATGAAGCAATACCACTTATACGTTAATAACTTAGTATTATGCCGAGGTAGGCAATAATATATACAGCTTTCATTATTTTCTCGGTTATATAACCCTTTCCTCCAATTTCAGTCACTCAGTAATCAGTTAACAATAAAAAGATTGCAACATCATCGTAAACATCAATGGAATTGTAAAATAAGACTGGATTGCCACGCAAAAAATAACTATTGCTAATTTTCCAAAGTGAAGATAACTTAGCGGGCATACCTCCTTCTGCAAGAGAAAAGTCCCTCAATGAAAACGCGAGCTGGAAACTTCGAATAAGGCACTCACGGAAGGAGTTCTGCAGCAGAAGGGAAAGGCCAATGAGAAATCTAACTTCATATTGTCTAAGAATCAGGGGATATGTAATTTTTTTCACCTTGGCTCGAGAAAAAAGCAAAACCAAGCTGTATGTGTGAGAAATAGCTTCATAATTTTCAGGCGTGTTTGCAGGAGACATGGACTGCAACCAAATAGATGAGAGCAGTAGTGTAATTTGGTGGCTGCTCAGTCTAAGAGGAACCGCATCCTGAAATTGAATATGAATGATTGATTAAACATAAGAATATTATACTCAACATGCTTAATGCAACAAGCTCTGCTTCAGCAGTAAAATGATAATAATAACGTAAGAGAAAAATCACAAAAGACAGAGAAAACTACCACTTCTTTACTTGTCGCGTTCATGGAATCAGCATCTGGCACTGGGGAATTTCTGATGCTATATGCTCTACTATATGATGATTTAAGTCTATTCAGTACTCCATTTGTATTATTCATTTGTCCACCATCACCTGAAACCTTTTCGTTGTTCAATCCGGATGGATTTTCCCTAGAGTTGTTTTGCTTCCGCATCTTCTCAAACAGCGCGGCTGATGACGAAAACACAGAAACAGTCCTAGAGAGAGTTCTTGGAATGGTCTTGTTCTTCTTTGCATCAGTGACGGCTGAATCTAATTGAGGGCTAATTGAAGATGGCACAAGCACAACAGAGAAGATTTGATGAGCTCCAATTCGCGTTTCATGATCTTGATGAACCATGGCTGGAAGTAACTGATGAAATAAAGCCTCTGGGAAAGCCTAATGATCAAAAAAGAGGCAACCATCAATAAAAATAATACTGATAGAGAAAGATTGTAAATACTTATTTCACTTAATGAAGAACTTACCTTCTTTTTATAAGATAAGTTAGGCAAAGAAGCTATAATTTGAGCAGTTCGATATACAGCGGAAATAGTAGTTCTAGCTATAACTGTAATGCTTGAGATATTCTCTAACATAGAAGCCATAACATCAAGGATTCGACCTGCATCTCCGACCTGTTAATAAATGGAAAGATAATTATGACCCAAAATCTAAATGCTACAACAGAATCCAGCAATCAGCTAAAAGAAGGAAGTATGCTAGGATACATCACCTTCGATGACAACTCCGTGAGACATTCATCTACTGCTTCATGGAATCTTCTGTTCCATTTGATTAGTTCCTCTCCCAGATTTGCATCATCAAGTGAAAGATGTATGCTTTTGCGTAAATGCCTCATTATATCACTCACGGCACTCACTATAGCTACCGAAGCATGGACCTTTGTGAGTTGAGCAAGGGCGGTGACAACCTGGACAATGTCAAGCTGCATGTGGGGTTGCTTAAGGACATTTTTGTGGTCAAGATGCTTCACTAATATCGTCAACAAGAAGTGTGCATTCTGTCCTGCATCGTCAGAAGTAGAAAGGCAGTGTCAATAGCTAAACATGCAATCATCCTGAAGCAGGATGGTGACAGGATACTGTTTGTCTGAAATATGAAGAGATCAAGCATCCACCCATATGATTACAGTTTACACTCCATGAGATTTAGTCTAATTACATAAACTTCTCCACTTGAATAATTAAAAATACCACTTGAAAAGTAAATGTATAAAAATACTCCCTGAAATTTGAATTTTTGAAGACTCCTGCTGAAGCTTCACAAAACATTACAGATATACCCCTGTTGTATCGAATATCTAAAGCTCCACTAACGTCTTTATGACTATTTAAATCTTAAGAGAGATTTCTATAATTGGAAAAACCTCAATGAATATCAAAATGAAAATACTACACCGACTATTTAAACAATACTTTTGAAACATTCTGAGAAACAATCAAAGCCCCAAAAATGTTTGCGATATTTAGTTGGTCAAAATTGAAAACATTCAATTCAACATCATTAACTATAAAATGCAGATAAGATAAGGTGTCATTCGAGTACTATTTGATTTTTTTAAAATTATCGGTCGAATAAGAATAACACAGATCGTTTTTGCAATTCATACATAAATAGAATCTGACCCGAATCATTCATCAAATGCTGCATGTCTTTGAGAACCGGAAAAGCAATCTCATTTTTGGCAGGCCATAGATTTCCGGTATCGAAGTACCGGAACAAAGATTCCAAAACACGACGCATAGTTGTAGCCTCTTTACCAAGGTTGGCCATGTTATGCAGGCACACCCTAGACCAAAATCGTGGGTTCTTGGCATCTTCTCTGAGTAAGTAAATAGAAATGCACACATTTTATATGAAACCAGATGCTAAAGGAAAAAATCAAAAGATGAGGCAAGAAATTACGGTGTCACGTTAAGCTGTCCTTTATCACTGACGATCATGCTCCACGGAGGAACATTCATCCCTACATCGGGGGGCGAGATATGCCCCTCAGTTTTATGAACTTCCAGAACCCACCGGTTTTGGTTGGTATCAGAAGACACCTTACTCGGACCTCCGTAATTTTCCAAGACTACTGAAACAATCTGCGGGAGTGGAAACATAAAATAATTAGTAAATGAGATCACAACTCATCAAGAAAAGATTTTATAAGGGTATAGCTCTTGTAAAATTCAAGAGAAGCAATATTTCAGTGGCGAACTTATAAAGTGGGACGATCTACTGGTATAACAAGTGCATCGATTTTTTGGAAATGAATAAGTTGAAAAAGAAATGTAGCATATCCTGGATCCTTATTTCACATCAATAGTAGCAAATAAGACAAGTAAAAAAAAAGACTGAATAGAGACACAATGCCATACAGATAAGGAGGAAATCTCCATAATTATCTTCACATCTTTATTTTCCTAATAGAGTAGTCTGTGTTAAATTCCAAACTGTTCAAATTTAGATGGAGTTACAATTTTTTCTGCAGAAAGTAACTCAGCGGAATTAGGAATCAAATGTGGTACCTAGTCTGCAAGCACGAATATATTTTTCTTTTTATCATATTATTACATTATAATATAATACTCATGGCTTTTTCCAGATTTTCATGCAGGACGGCAGGAAATAGCATTTATTTTTTAAAAAGCTTCAGTTTATTCTACTTAACACGAAAGAAGATCATGTTTGTATGCTAGAATTATTGGCAGGAACTGTAAGCAAAAGCAATGAATGGATGATGGTGATCTAAAAGTTTCAACTTTCAAGAGCAGCAAAAAGATGTAATGCCACTTATCAGGAGAATAACGTTTAGTTTTGAGTTGGAAACCTAAATCAATAAGACTAATAGCACATTGAAATTATAGGCAGCAGAACAAGCTTTGGAGAAACAAGTATAGAAATACAAACAAATCGATCATCTGCTTAATGTCAACTCTAGGGAACTAAAGAATGAAACGTCATAACTAGGTAAGTTACTTACGTTATCAAATTCAACTGAAATGTGGGAGTTTTCACCCATGAACCAAATCTGTAAAACAGGAAAACAAAAACAATATGAACCAGATGATATATGTCAATGTCCCTATGAAATAATACAAGTCAAAAAGTCCATAATACAATCTTGAAGGAATTTCAATTAATAATAAATATCGATAGTCTAAATACAAAATCTCCCCAATAGCTAGAATAATTACAGAGACGCCTCTCTAAAACTTTTTAAAGAGGTAAAAGCAGGTCATATGTATATTTTCAAATCCCAAGGGGTCTCTTTGTAATCAGTCAAACCTTAGGGAAGCCGTTCTGTTATATATTTAAAATTCTAAGGACGTTCTGTAATTGTTCAAATACTATGGGAGGTTTTCGTAATTAGACCAAACCTCAGGTGTCGTCATGTAATTATCTATTTTGAAATAAAGAACAATGAGCATGTTCATGAGAGTGAATCAAACACAAACAGGAAGAGTATTGGAATGGGAATACAGTACCATAGCAGAGAGAGCTTGCAGCCCAGCTGCCTGTAGAAGTTCCGTCCTCTCATTCTCTCCGACTTCTTGAGCCAGTTGGCAGAGTTTTGGAATAAATCCATCTATGTTAAACAAGTATGTTCCATCAATCTGGAAAGTATACCAGATTTTGATCAGACAAATGTTTAAGCAAGAGGAAAGAAAATGCACGAATACTGAAAGTTCACGGAACTAGGTACGGCTTCTATATCTAAAAGATATCACGGCAATAGATTTACCTGATTATTCACAAAATCGAATAGACATTGACATCCAATAATTATAATTTCATCTTGGCGTGTCTGATCCAGCAAGGTGTGCATAATACTTAGTAGACTATTGGCAAACAAAGGCCTGAAACAAAAATGACACAGGTTACTTTTTGTACACAGAAATTCCATAAAAATGAGAATACAGCCATTAAGAACCCATAAACAGAAAATAAGAAAGATATGGCCAACAAAGTTTTAGTAAGCCAAATATATAGAAAAGTAAAAGGAGTTTTTCTGATATCGCATATATAGATATATTTTTATATACATATAATGAGAAAGAAAAACCGCAGAAATAGCCGTCAATAGACTTTTATATGAAACCAGAAGGTACTTGGGTTGATTTTCGAAATACATTCTCGTATCCTATCACAATCACTTAAAACTACTATAAAGGATCGGCTATTGATATTGTTATTTAAGGACCACATTCATCGAAAAAGATGAGCTAAGTGCTCTCTATCAATTACAGTTCAAAACTGAGAATTTCAGAAGTGGGAAAATCAGTTCTCATATTATGCTTACCCTGGTTGCCTAGCTTAATCTCATAGGACTATTATTCTCTAGTTTTATAATCTTACATGATATGTACAATACACAATCACTACTCAACTTGGATCACTGCATCATAAAGATACAAATGAGAATTCAGTCTAGTAGAGAAACAAGAGTAACACCTCCAAGTGACGTGCACCAATGCAACAACTAAAATAAAGATCTCACCATACTACTAAGTGTTGTTTCAGTTAGTATCAACTGCAAAGGAAGACAAGTTGTTGACAGACAGTTTCCTTGAATTTTTGTTCGAACAATGTTCAGTAACAATATCAATACTACAGTTTTGAATATGAACTTCTTGTTAAAAGACGCTGAATTCAGAATAGTGAATTCCTGATCTAGCACTCAAGGAATGAATTTAATTAGATGCTACATCACTCACCTCCACAAACACATATATAGAAGCATACATATGAAATTAAAAGATTAACAAACAACAAA
Source organism: Linaria vulgaris (assembly GCA_948329865.1). Lineage (NCBI taxonomy): Eukaryota > Viridiplantae > Streptophyta > Magnoliopsida > Lamiales > Plantaginaceae > Linaria > Linaria vulgaris. Next base: position 71,526,205 of record OX415251.1, read on the forward strand.
GTATTAATAACGTATGGCATGTAATCCCATCCCGAAAGTATCCATACAGGAGTTTTTCTTAAAAATAAACTCCACCCCACTCGATCTCGTATTCCAAATCTCAATGGTATATTACTTCACCAAAAATAAACTAAAGCACCAATAAAGTATCCCGTAAAACCAGAACCTCCTGCATTTCAAATTAAGAAACAATAGCGGCAGTAAGACATACATTTGCTCCTTGCAAGATAGTATCAATTTTCTGTAAATACACAAGACAACTTTCACTGCTCGAAAGTTTTCAGTTCGTAATTCCTTATAGCATCTCTGCTCAAGGTAGTCTGCGATCTGTAATTCAAAGTAAATAAAGTAAGATAAAAAAGTTTTTCTTAGAGGAAATGGTCTGCTATCCGCACATAGTAAAAGAGAAAGAAACAAGCAAAACCAATAATGTATGAAACCTCGAAAAGTTCGTAAGACATTCAGGAAAGTAGACTTCATATACACCAAGCACGATATATTATAAAGTAACAAATAAATCAGATAGGTAAAATGGAGAATACAAACCAGATGCAATAAATCTGAAGTGCTCAACAAATTGGCAAATTTATCTTATTCTATAGGAGACACAATGTTGGCTAACTTCAATTGCAATGGACTGCATAAATTTAAACAGCAAGGTACATTTGGATTGATATGGCGGCATCAGCAGTAAGTCTCTTTTGAGGTTTTGTCTGATAAGAAATACAAGTACTAATCTGAAATACCCAAAAATTCTGGATGTCCATTAGATTTCTGTTCTGAAACCATACATCAGGAGGATGAACAAGGAATATAACAACAACAATACAAGTATCGTCCTCAGACATAGTCACATTTGAAACGTAAGAGCAAACCCCCATATTCTTTTCATAGTACTGTAAAGACCTTGAAAGAAAAAGAGAAAGGCTTTTATGCGAGTAACAACTATGGGTATCTCATACACGATATACAGTGCGACTCATATATTATTATTATTAAGTCGGCCCATCGAGAGTCTTAGGTAAACGAGTAAACGAAGCAACAAGTAAATGGGCAAATACAGGAACCCATGGTGCATAAGGCTGATGAACAAAGGAATCAATGCATTGCTAGATAAGCAAATAATATACCTTTGGAATTCGTAAAGGGTTTTTGGCAGCATATTCACATAGTTTTCCAATCTTCCTGTCATTTGGTTCTTCATCCTAGAGAACAAACCAGAATACAGGTTAGTGATTACAGCTATTCTGAAAGACATGGCATACAAAATTACATTCAGTCCTTTTATACAGACAGAGCTACAAAGGTCATTGCACGTGAAAAATCCTAATGATGAGCAGTGATGCGCGCGCTAAAAGATACGAGACAAGGAGAAGGAGAAGGAGGAGAAGAATAGGTCTGACCTGGGCACGGGGGAAAATATCAGCGATGAGCTTCTTGTACCTCTTGACAGGCTGCCTAGACCTTGCCCGCATTGCAGGACAGAAGAAACAAAGGCTTCCACATGCTGGTAAGACTTGCCTTGATATCAAACCGGAGACGGCACTCATATTTATATTTACAGAAGAAAATTCAAACTTTTTTTTTTCCTCGCAAATCCAACTTGAAAAATGCTTTCTTTCTTTCTTTCCCTTCTTTATCTCTCTCTCTCTCTCTCTCGGTATAATATATAAAATGCAAGATTCTGTCGTGGGGGAGAGTCAGAAGGGAAATGAAAGCTAGTAAGGTGAAGGAAGATTCCAATACCAACCTACACAAAAGTCAAAAAGAGAAATGTGACATCAAATTCCAATTCTAATCAAGATAATTTCCCTCAGAAAATTCATTGACATATATATATAATTTTGCATTTCCTCTTTTTGATCGTATACCGAAGATTTCATCAGCAAATAATATAACATGAGCATATTCATATTCATATTGTTCTGTTCTGTTCTGTTCTGTTTTAATCACAACTATTCTTCTCTTCACATATACATAGATATAATAATAATCTCAAGGCTCATTTCAATCATAAAATGAAATCAAAATGCATAAACGAATGCAAGACTTTTTCAATCAAAAAAACAAATATATATATTCTATTTTTGAAATGGAAATTAAAATATATTACCTTCAGATTAATAGTAATAATAATAATAATGATGATGATGATGCCTTGTGATTAGAGAAGAGAAGAGCAGAATCCTTGTTCTGGTAATTTTGTGTAATGATGATATTCCAACAATGTACCTAGCACCACTCCGAAACTTATGACTCTCCCCCCCTTTCTTCTCTTTCCACAAGCCTCTCTTCTTTTTCTCTCTCTATATATTCGTGCATACCATTCTTTGACTATGCTATATATATAAATAGTTATATAAACAAATTTATGTTTTTATTATTAATTAAAAATAGTATAGTGAAAATGTTGTTAATCGGAGTGCCGGACTGACAACATAATAATAATATTAATGATTGAAAGCGTGTCTGCTGCTTCTAGATTCACAATATTTGGCCATTGCGAGAGATTAGGGGACTGACTACTAACGAGACAATTAAGGAAATGTTTTCTTGTCATTGGTTTACTCATTTCTACGGTTTCATCATCACATTCTTTTTAATTCCATTCATTCTTGTTAGCCTAGCCGCCACTTGTTTGTTGCTCACCAAAATTCACTATCTTATTATTAATTATATCTTTTCTTACCGTTAGTTCCTTTCTTAATTAAATGTATATATATATTGTTTGTATAATTGCCAATATAATAAAAGATATAAAAGACATATTTATTATACTTTTAAAGAAATATTGCTTACAATCCGATTACATACATACCTTCATTAAAGACATATATTTATTATGCTTTTAAAGGAATTTCAACGTTCATATGTTCCAAATTTGGTTACATTCATGAGAGTTGTAATTCATCATGTATTTACGTGCCATTAATAATAAGTGGTCGTATATTTTTAAAATTATCGATGAACTACTAAGTAAGTGTCAGCTCAACTGAGTATGATGAATACCTAACTTTGCATATCCAATTAACACTATATTGAGCCACTAGGAGAATCAACAAATCGTGGTTTCATTTGTGTGCCTACAAAATCGGCCCAAGATGGATTGAGCAAGTGCGGTTTGACCTAAATCGGATTCGAATATGTGACGACGCCTATATCTTTTTGGAAACATGGACGCGATTTGTGATTGCTCTAACTTACTAAATTTGTAATCTCGTTGTCTTTAAAATGATTTAAGCATTGGAAGCGTTCGTTACAAATTAGGTTTGTAGACAATCTTGAAGACGTGTACTTGAGTGTTGCTAGTTTCAACAAAAGTTGAACTTAGTTGGCGTGTCGAAGTAGCACGAAGGTAGATATATCGCGACTAGTTACATCTCTCCGATAAAGTAATTTGTTACAAAAAATTATAGTGATGCACTCGATCAAATCAAACTACAGATGAATAATTAAGTCAAAAAATATATGAGCTTTTAACCAGCAAGCTAGTCGGCTGAATTTATGACTTGCACATAGTTGGTGAAGATATTTAATAACTTGAACAGAGACAGTGCAACACGCGTATTCAACAATGAAGGCTGTTGATTGATTATCTTTGGTTAACGATATCCTTTCGTTGCATAAAAATATTAGAAATTACTATTAAATGTTAATATTATTGATTTCACCCACGGTTACAATTAACCCCACAGTATCAAATACAATATTTAATTCATTGTCAGTCAATAGAATGATAGGTCGAGTGGGACAATGCAAAGCTGTTGGAAATACTAAAGCTTCATCATTTCTTTAATATAACGCATTACATAAAGAATACAACAAACTAAGCTTTTGGCCTCATTGAGCTTAAAAGCTTTAGCTGTTTTTGTATAAAAGATTTGTAAAAGTATTATTGTTCATTGAGCTTAACTATTACTCAATCTGCCTTCAAACTTACTCTAAATTTTTTTCAACATTTTCAATGATGATTTTGTTTTAAAGAAACTTTGCTACTTAGTTTTATTCTTTTAGAATTCTGGGGAAACAGAGAGCACACTATTTGTCTGTCAACATCTTTGTCGTGCTTTTACAGATGAGAACATGGGCAAATCCGGCTGGCACAAGACTCGGCCAAATCTTTTCTTTCCTTCTTTTTGTTCATATGAGACAAATTCTCTTGAATAATTCCAAATATTGATGGGCTTGAACTTTCAAGTGAATTTGTTTTGTCTTTCCTTTTAATTTATTTTAACAACAAAACCTACTCATTTAAGTTTGAATAATTATAAGAACATCCTCCGAAACTTTAAAAGTTGCAAAAAAAAAAAAAAACAAAAAAAAGGTATTCATATAATGTTTTAAAGAGTTCCTCTGTGGCCATTCAAAATCCAGGAGGGTCAATCATTAACTTTCGCTCATCTTTCTATTGGTATTTTTATAATAACTTAAATAGTAGATAAAATTGGTATAGCTAGACCATAGCTCACAGAAGGTGATGTAACTGCATAAGTACCATTCTTCTTTGTGCAATTACGTATCCTAAATCGGTAAATCATTATGATCTAGACGACCTTACAGATGATATGGTTCAAAAGTTCAATAGAAGAGCAATAATGAATCACCAGATGCAAGTTACTTTAAATTGAATGGACTATTTCTTGCTTTGGAACAAGAAAGAAGTTACATTTCATATAGTCAACTGCACAAACACTTACATATCATGTTTCCCGTCTGTACCTCCGTGTCCCAGTTCTCAATGAATAACTAACCAAAAGAGCCCGAGACTCATAAACAAATAAAGCTCAGCATTATTCATCTGCGCTTCTCAAATCATAATTGTCAATGAATAACTAAACCAGAAGCACTTGACTCGCAACAAAAATAACGTTTTAACACAAATTATTGAAACTGTACCTAGACATTCCGCACACGGAATAATTTCCACAAAAATGTTATTGTCGTTTTGTACAATGTAATATGTATCTTGACTTTTGTTCCAACTCAACGAATATTATGGCGGACCCTTGCATCTCAACATCATGTATATACTGTAAAGAAAACCAACTCTGGCTTAGAAAAGTAGTTTTGAACTATTTACTCCTAAAATACATAGAAACAAAGAATAGCTTACTCGCGGTGTTTAAGATATAGATGCTTGTTTCTGATTAAGCTTTTGAAACGCCTTTATGTTCTTTCTCCACATGCTCCACAAGGGACACAGGATCACGGAATCCTTTACTACATTTAGGGCAGACGTCAAGTGTTGCCTTCATAATTTCATTCTTCTTATGGACTTTGTCCACATGATCCACCACGGCTGCACCACTAGAGAATCTTAAACTGCAATAGGGACACATTTCCACTTTTCCACTTGAATTTCCACTATGGCTAGTACCGCTGTTGCTGCTCTGTTCTCCCCCTTTTATACCCAATGCTTGATTGAATTCATTACTCAATTTCACTATTCCTTCTTCGGCTGCCTTGAGGAAATTCGCCCATGAAGATGTGGCCTGAGCTTGTTTGGGCTCGTCTTTTCCTGTCTTATTTAAGAAGCCCTTAAACTGACCCGATGCATTGGGTTTCTTGGGTCCAGGGCAGTTGTGGTCTAGTCCAAATCTATGTTTTAAGCAATGGTCAATGCTACAATCTCGACACTTTACTGTGTTTGAGAATGTGAGTGTTTCTTTGCATCGAGGCACGGGGCATTTCTTTTTCTTTGTAACTTTCTCAAAATTTGATGGATCACACTCGATGTTTACATGTGATTCCCATGTAATATTTGGATTTTCCTCAGGGATTAAGCGAACTCCTTTAGCGCAGAGTGGACAGATGACTACGGTAACATCATGCTTGTTGGCTTTAGGGCATTGATGTCTACTGTAACTCCGGTGGTCAAGACAGAATACCTGAAACGGGTTGTAAGAAAATGCCGAGCATTTGAACAAGGAAGAGAGTATTTAGTCAAAATTCATAGCAAATAATCATTAGAAGTTAGTTAAGGTAGGGATGAATGGGCAACTGAGGATTGTAATATCACATTCCAAAGATGCATCAGTGATCGATTCAGTCTGTACTACTACAAATGTATGGAACATAGCACCAATACAATTAAGCAATCGTCGTCTAAGAAAAATCAGCATGTGTCATCCAAAGCTGGCATTGTAAGGCAATAATAAACTTGACATGAAAATGATGATGGTACATATAATATAGGTGACTAGTGACGTACCTCGAATAATAATAACTCCTTTTTTTCCTTACGAAAATTGATCTAACAGCATTATTAGTGTTGGTCTTAGAACGAACTAATTAATTAAAAAGATGATCGATTCTCAAACAAGGGGAAAGGAGCATGACACAGGAATCTTTCCAGTAAAATTAGGTTCCACTTTAGTTGTACAACAACCAATTAAGAAGACATTGTTTTTTTTAAATTCCAATTTGCAACTTGATACATAAATCTCTAAATTAATGAGCTAGAGATCCAATTGAAATCTAATTTCTACACACATGTGTGCAAGTTCTCTCGATCAGGCAACTGTTAATTAATTTAGCTCCCATTCCCATACATAAACATATTTATTAAGTTAATTGTCCAATTTCCAATAGATTAATTAAAAACAGATATCCTTGATTGATGAATTAAAAGGAGGAAAAAGAATTACAGGGAGGGTGAATAAATAAATAATAATTAATACATACATACCCGGTTGCAGCAATCACAGGTGAAGGGTAAAAAGTCAATGAGGCGACAATCGTCAACGTTGCAGTGTTTCCCGAGATTGGGGAACTCAGGTGTCCCCATTTCTTCTTGTTTTTATGAAACAATAGATAGATATCCCGGGAAAAAAATTGAAGGATTTTGGAGAGAGAGAGAGAGAATTGTGTAGGTGTTTTTGGAGGTGGAATTCGGGGTCAGATTTTCTCTTCCCCGGATTCCGCGTTTGGTCAGGGACAGCAGGGATGAGATTGAATTTGCTTGAGTCAAGTCATTTTTAATTCTTCCTTCTTTCTTCTTCAGGTTCAGCTAACCCACTTGTTTGTTTAATATAATCGCTATTCTCACCTTTACATCTTCAATTATAAAACTTTAAATATACTTTCGAATAATATAACCTATTTTTTACAAGAATTTGATTTAATAATATTATTACGAAACAAATAAAAAAAGAGAAAGAAAAATATTACTTTAATTTGACAACAGATCAAAAGAAAGAAAAATATCATCGTGTATATATATAATGAGGTGGATATTACAAGTGCGGTACAACGAATCTATTACAAACTAGACCTACTTTGACTAATGCTAGTTCTAAGTAGGTTTGGTCTAGAACACCTCGAACTGACGTGGGATGCTCTGCCGGATGTCTGGTATATATTGAAAGTGACGTCGAAGAAGATATCAGGGATGATATCGGAGACCTTCTACGTCGGGGGTGATGTACTTGGTGACGTCGAGAGTGACGTCGAATATGATGTTGAATGGTGTATCGACGATATATATATATATATCTTGTATCTCGAAGATATATATCTGGCGTTATATCGAAGAAATTCGATATCGGTGTACAATAATTGAGGATAATTAAAACTTATCTCGATTAGCGAAATGCGGGTATTTATAGGCATCGAGAAGCAGGGACCGCACACATGATGAACACGTATACTGTACCATATCGAATGTCATATTCGATATGTATATCGGGGATGACCCCCGATATAGATAAAATATGGGTCTCGCGCATGGGCCAGCCTAGTGTAAGAAATACACATATCATGTAGTCCCCCAATTTGGGAGTTATTATTGTAAATAATAATTCGTAAATTAAATCTAAATCTGAATTATTAGTACCTCTTGTCCCGCCAATTCGAATGACAGAGTTCGGATACGGAAATTCATTCAAATATGTTGGTGGACCCCCAATATAATTAGAGTATTCGAGAGGTCCTCGTTCGAATTTACCGTGGTACGTGTCTCTCGTGACGTATACTCGTCATTACCGTAAAGTATAGTATTTTTAACTCTATGTCGAATTTATTTCGATATCAATGTCGAATGTGAAATTCGACGAATGATATTAAATGCGTATTCGTAGGTTTTTGTAGAAATTATATTGAATTATTTTCGATGTATGTATCGAATTTTTTCTTCGATATGGGCTCCATAAATGCTCATCGGAGGACCCGATGTCTATAAATAGCGGTCTACTGGAGTGATTAAGGTCATTTGTCTTCTAGCGAAATTTGTCTTCTTTCTGCAAAGGTATGTCGGGGATCCCCGACACAGGTTTCGATATATGTTTTTACTATTCATCTTCGATTTACATACTCGATATCCATTTTTCGATGTCGATTTTCGACACCATATTCTATATAAGGATTCGATATGTTTTTCGATTGATTTTTGATGAAATTTTTTTGTGGATTTAACCCTTGTAAAATTTGATTTTTCAGGTTGCGTTTGTGTTGGGTATAACTTTCCCAAGAGTTTTTTGCGCTTTATACCTATGCTTCTTTATTAGTAGTCACGATGTCGGGCACGAGACCCCATGGGATCAATGAATTCTGGAATCTCTTCTCTGTCGTCACCAACAAAATGGTGGGTGGGGGAAAAGGTTTTTTCTTCATTAGAGCTCACGCTGGACGAAAGTTCTTACAGGGTAGCCAGACCAGCTATCGCTTTGGGAATAAAAACGAGTACTTCTATGTCGAGGAGAAGACTGATGGGGAGTTCAATGATCTTCCTCAAGAATGGTCGACGATGAAGATATATGAGAGACATTACAATGTGGGCACACCCCGATGGCCCGCGGGATTTTTGAGCAGCCTGTTGGCCCATCGGTATGATCTCACCACCCTTGCTGACGAAGAGGTGCTTCGCGCCGGTGGTCTTTTGCCCGTGCCTTATCGAGGCTCGTTCACCCTTGGTAATCTTCTTTTTGACTGGATTGTATATTTTTTCAAGTAGTCCTCCGTTTGATGATGTTTCTATTTGTTGCGTTCAGCGGAGCTCGTGGAGTATCGGAGATTGAATATGATTGATCAACGTGCTGCTGCATCGAGGGCCGAGGCCGGTGCCGATGCATCACTCCCGTCATCCATAAAACACGCGCGTGAGAAGGGCATTGATTCAAGGAGAAGATGGTCGGGTCGTTCCAAGGTGAAGAATATGTGGAAGGTTTTGCTTCTAGGGGCGGTACGCACCCGCAGGGTGGAGTCGGCTCGAGCTCTAGTAGAAGCCAGGTTCTGGGGACTTCGGGTGTGAACCCTCCCCAACATAAGAGGAAACGCACCGAAGCCAGTGGTATGGCTACGGGAAGCAGTGGCGTATTTCAGTCGGTAAGTTTTGTTATAGCGCTCCTTCTCTTTTTGGTTGTAATAATGATAGAGTAATAACTTGTATGTCCCAGGTTGGGAAGTTCCTTACCTCCTTTCTGAAGGCGAAGAGTGACGATAACACCGATAAGGTTGAGTCCATACCACAGACTATTGATGACCTTGAAAGCTTGGCGAACTATGACCCTGCGGGGACTGCCAAACTAGCAGCCGGGCGTGATGAGGCATTGAGTATATTAAGCTCAAGTGAGGCGAATGTACAGCTCCTATTAGGGCATAACCAAGAGTTGAATACGGCTCTTAACTAAGCCAACCTTTCTCTTGTAGCTGAGAGGGAGAAACGCGAGGTTGTTGAGTTAGAGCTCCAGCAGGTACGGGAAAAACTGACCTTGGCTGAAAGGACCATTCGGTGTCAGGAGCCCACCCGAGAGCAAAAGGTGAGCATTTCCAAGGGTTTCCTGCTGAGCGAAACGTTCAAGGAGATTTGTGCTGAGTGTGGGGTGCAAGAGAGGGAAGTGGCAAAGGCATCTATCATCAGTCAAGTCCAGTTGCTTGACAGATTCAAAAGTGGAATTGACCGCAGTCCACTTAACCCGTTGCTAGGTCTAGATGGGAAATATCCTAAAGACTCGGACTCCGAGGATGACGAAGACCCGATGCCAGATGTCTATGCTGGGATTTTGCAGCAGAAGAGCATGGTACTGATTCACACCAATGGTGCCCCTAAGTACCCTAGGTGAAGACTGTATCTGTAGTGTTTTGGAATTGTACATGTTTTCTTTTATGTTCTTTGTAATTTCGAAAATTAGAATAAAATAGTAGTTATTTGTGCGTATTGTTGGTTGTGTGCCGTTCTTTCTTGATAAGTATGGCCTTTTCTTGATTCGTTGCCCATGCTATTTCGGCAGACGGGCCATTCTTCTTATTCTCTTGTCCTCCTTATCTCGATGGATAGGGGATCTTTTCTTTTTTGTTTTTGTCCTCCTTATCTCGATGGATATGGGATCTTTTCTCCCGTAGGATTTGCAGATAGTGGCCTTGTCGGGTTCTCTCCTCTATATCGCGGTGGATAGGGGAGTTATCCCTCAGAACTTAGATGGCAGCCCTGTCGGACTCTCCCTTCCCTATCGCGGTGGATAGGGGAGTTATCCCTTAGGACTTTAGATGGCCTCCCTGTTGGGTTCTCTCCTCCCTATCACGGTGGATAGGGAAGTTATCCCTCATGATTTTAGATGGCGGTCTTGTCGGGTTCTCTCCTCCCTATCGCGATAGATAGGGGAGTTATCCCACATGACTTGAAGATCTTCATCCCTTCTTTCATAGTCGATATCTCGTAGGATCTGTAGATCTTCATCCTTTTTAGGGTAGTTAACATCCCGTAGGACTTGCACATGAGACATTGATATAGAAGCATTTTAGGGACCATGGTTTTTTGGGGTTCTACGATGCTCATGTCATCTTCATTCAGTTCGACACAGCTTTCTTGCATGATGAGCACATATATTATTATGTTAGAGAAGACGACTTGTTCTACGAAATGGATGTAAGAACCTCGTACAAAACAAGAGATGAGCTTCTATTTCGCTTCCTTAGCGACTATGTGAAGGAGCACAATGTTACCACTGATGTCGGTGTATTGAATGTCGTTGAGACAACAACCAAACTCATGCCTCCCCTGACCACAAACCAAATTCGACGATGCATAAGTTCAAGACACATCACTTTCATGCAGCTCTGGAACTTTGTTACTGAGAATGAGCGAGCGATTGTTTGGGATAGTGGGAAGATAACATTGGATCCCGAGAATTACGATCTCCCGTCTCTCAAATACTATAGTGAGTACGGATTCCTTTCCTACCGCCAGTTTCATAAGTTGTTTATCGTGCATAACGCGACGTTGCTGCCCGAGGAGCTAGTCGTCAACTACGCCAAAGTAAAGCCAGAATGCGCACCATTGGTAACTACGAGTGCAAGCTAGTGGAAAACAGTGAGGGAGAGCATGGTGGATGTACATGGAAGCTCCCATTTTGTAATGTGGCCTGTTTTTCCGACCAAGACTTAACATTTTTGGTGTTATTAGTCGATTCACATGTGTTGCACGCGTAAACATAGAATTTCATAAACTAAGCATAAGTATAAATTTCCAGAACGAGTAACAACAATATATATCATGCTATTAATGGAACTTACAATACATAATATAAATAGACCTTTCACAACAAAACGGAAATTGCGTTGAAAAAGCGGACGAGTCGAAAGCTTAGCTCTATCCCCTTAAGACCAAATTTTTCCTGACTATCCTTCAAGCCCTCGATTGGAAACGATCTCCCAAGGTACAACGCCCTCACAAACAAGGTCGTAGGTGAAGGACAATACTACCTTCTCAAAACAGACACTAATGATATTTCAGAACTCAGAAAATATGAAATGATATGCGTATGCAGAAAATTGGATGATTACTTCCTCTATGTAGAGGTCCCTTTATATAAGGAAGAAAATGATGTAACAGCCAAATCTGAATCATTAAGAGATTAATTGTGCATTGAACACGATTTTGACTAAATTCAAAATCGTGGCTTAAATGTGAAACAACTCTGCCTTAAAACCGATTGGACTCAATTCAAATCGTGCCATTTAAGTCAGAATAAATCTCCATTAGTGTGTGAGATTTTTGAACTCAAATACTTCAGAAGACCTATAACACGGTTATAGGCTCATCTCTCAACCGGGAAATCGTGCAAATACTTGGCCAACAACTGTTATTCAATGCGCTAAGGCTCGACCTTTGAAGTCCGACCTTCACCTACGACCATCATTGGTAACCATAGAGGAACAATAAACTACATTTGGCTTGATTCCCTCTACGGGATACGTAGCCATGCTTCGATCCGAGTTGGTTCAGTGGTGGCCAACCACTTTCTCCAACCCAGACTAAAGCGCAACTCATAGGAAGTGGTCTTACTTGTTCAGGATCAAAAACAATACATGTTTTATAAAATATATTTTGATATATACAACGGAAGTGTTGGTATTACAAATAACGTGACAGTTTTAATGGTTATGCACTGGTGACAAAACATAAATATTCCAAAATGCACCCTTGAACAGTAATTCACTTGATCCATGTTGCCATGTTGATTTTTATTATGAGGAACGGATAAAAGAAATGAGGAATAAGTTTTTAAAGACTTAGTGAGATTCATATAAAAGAACTGGCAAGGCAAGAATTAACTGTAATTTAATGGATACATTTCGATGAGTGATCTTATCGGTATAAATAGTTCAACTAGATAATTTGATGTAGCAATGGTACTGAAATTTTCATAGAATAGTTAATAAACTTGTGCTTAACAATAAATGAATCCAACCTTATGACTTCTAATATTCTATCGTATACCTCCCGACGAGGAGAGACCTCGCAAACAAATCAAGAGACATGCTCGAGTACATGTCGATCCAGCACTCAGGTTACAACCAACTTCTGACTGCAAGCGGCGCCTAGATAGATGGATATCAAGCAAAATTACTTAAACCGACAATCCTTATTGTCCGGCAGTAATTCGACTCAATCCCTGGGCCTAAATTCCCAAAGGCGTCCCAATGGGTGTAACAGATAAACAAATAAGCTAGTAAATCGGATAATGTCCGTTGTTCCGTGAGCTACAGGTCCCAACATAGTTTGTTGCTACTTGCACAGTTCAAGAACCAGCAGGTGAGATTATAATATCGAAGAATTACCATGATTATGAATCAATATGATAAATATAAACGATTATATATGATTTAACGATGAGTAAGAAAACCCTGTTATGAGATGAGATGTAAAAACATGAATAATGAAATGTAGGTTGTTCGAGGTTTGATAACAGGGTAGTGGCTTTTCTGTTTCCTTAGGGCTGGATGCCAATTGGGGTTAGAACAAATTATAAATGTAACCTCACCTTTACTTGTACGGAATATATTGACGTCGTCGATTAGTTCATCAAACCTTTCACAAATTTAAATAATGTTAATTAATTGAACTTATAATTCACTAGAACAAATATTGGTACTTAACTCCAAGTTCAATCCGAATCAACAAACTCCCCAATACACACCAGTGGCTTCTAGCCTAGGCGCCATCAATGAGCACCACTTGACTTAGGCATCAGAGCGCTTACACCGGGTCGGCTCCCACTTAGTTCACGTGCTGTGTTTTTCAGTGCTGGTTTCTCGAACTCAAAGCTGGCTCAGAACTAATATTTAGGGTAGTCTAACGTGGAGTGATTGGTCAGCAAACGAAATCACCCCGCATCACTTACCATCATTTGTTCTTACTTTGAATATTTATATTCGAGATATACATTAACTCTACGTATTTCGAGGTTCGACGTATTTTTGGGCTTGAAGTATTCGTAGGTTCGACACATCAGAAAATACATGTCTGATCCAGCAATGCTACCCAGAAGGTGTTCTGGGCAAATCTAGTCTCAGAGGGTTAGCATAGTTAGAGAGTACTAAGTATATTATGTATTACTTACATGTAACCCAAAACAAAATTGTACCGGACTACCGGGCATTATATTTGCATTTTAGTAATGTCGTAGACTCGTAGCTAAGGTTGTTCATTGGTCTCAAACCCAACAACCCATTTTGTTTTTTAGATAAACTGAACCGAACCAAACAAAATAGTTCGGTTCGGTTAAACTGAAAAAAATCAATTAAAACCAAATATGGTAAATGGTTCAGTGTTGGAAGAAAAAGTCATTTTTTTTAAAGAAATCTTGTTTTACTCTATTTTTACATTAAAGTTGAACTAAATTTATATTAGAGTAGATTAAATATTATATTACCCTCTTTTTATTTAAATGTAGTGTTGTAAACTTTGAGACACGGGTTCAGGATTTTGGTTTAAACCTTAAAAAAAATACATACAAAACTTAAAGAGACAAAAAAATACACACTGCACCTAAAACACATACTACGGCTAAAATTTATCAAAATAAATATACGATACACGTAAAACACCATTTTTCTATTTTCAGTTGAACTTTTTGTCCACGAAACCCATTTTCGACAAAGGATACCATTTTTTCAAGTGAAACGGCTATCTAAGCATAACATTTAGTCTTTACGCCAACATGATTTTCGGTGAATTTCAACATTTTGAGGCTGAAAATGCCGTTTTTCTATTTTGTGCAGGATTGCTTTTGCAAGTTTTAGAGAGGATAACTAAGCTTGAGCATGGGATGATCGAAAAAATAAATTAAAATTCGTTTTTTTAATTAATTAACATTTTTTTTAAAATAAAGGTTTCATTTGTTTCGGTTTAATTTGGTCTCCTTGCAACAGAACCAAAGTAACTTTGGTTAGAAACCGAACCAAACTGTGTTGCAAAAATCTACTTTGGTTCAAACTAAACTGCCTTATTTTGTTCGATTTCGATGGTTTAACCAAACCGTGAAAACCGTTGAACAACCCTACTCGTAGCGGCAACTTTGTTAAATTTACTCTTAGTTATCACTCCAAGACTTTAGATAGACAAAAATACGAAGGAACACTTAGACTTTTTTAAAATTTAATTAAGACTAATGTTATTTTGTATTTGAAGCGGCAACTTTGCTAAATTTAATTAAAACTAATGTTATTTTGTCTTCGCCGTACTCAATTCCTTTCATAATTTGTTCCAAAATTATTTAAATTACTTTCATACACACGGTATATTAGAACTTATAGATACACGCTTTATCAAGTAATCTAACGCGACTTTAGGTAATTGCAAAACATTGGGAGGGAAAAGTAATAGCGCCAAAATTCCACTGTTCCAATAACCCCCTCGAACTTCCATTTATTTACATCCTTGCCCCTCATTCCCCAGCTGATAACGAACTCAATGTACCTCATTTCTGCACACACACACTCATAAATCGAAGAGCTACAATGTTGCACGCGTTTCTTTACGGTGAGATTCCACGCCCTCGAACAAACAGTTGCGACATGCAGTCTTCTCTTGTGTTGTGGTAATTGCTCCACTGTTACTCTGTACGGTGTTTATTGTACGTGTATTTTGTGTGCGATCTTAGAACACTGCGTTTGCTATTGAGTGTTGGTGACCTTGCACCGTGAAAAGCGGGTGGATTATTTAAGGATTTTGGATGTGTTTCAGGTTGCAGTGTTGAATGTAGATTTGACTGATGTTACATTATTTTGGTTTGTTGATGATGGCACCTAATTTCTTTACGTTTCTTCGTTCAATCCACTATTACTCTGTACGGTGTTTATTGTACGTGTATTTTGTGTGCGATCTTGGAACATTGCATTTGCTATTGAGTGTTGGGGACCTCGCACCGTGAAAAGCGGGTGGATTAAGGATTTTGGATGTTTTTCAGGCTGCAGTGTTGAATGTAGATTTGACTGATGTTACTTGTTGTGTTTCTTCGTTCAATCTGCGTGCTCTGCCAATTGCATGCGCGATTATGATGTTACTTGTTGCGTTTGTGCGACATTCGATTGAGATGTGTGGATTATTGACTGTTGAATGTAGATTTGACTGATGTTACATTATTTTGGTTTGTTGATGATGGCAACTAATTTCTTTACGTTTCTTTGTTCAATCTGTGTCTGCCAATTGCATGCACGATTGTGATGTTACTTGCATGTGTGCAACATTTTGAAAAGTGTGTGGATTTTGGATGTATTGCAGATTGAAGCTTTTATTTCGAAGTCATGGATTTAATGATGGAGGAAGAAAAAAACAACTGGTCATCCAAGGAGAAATCTTTAAGGGAACTCATCCACTTTATGGAAAAAGCCCATACTAAGGTAATATCTAAATAGAAAGCAAATAGTGATATGGACTAGAACAATATGTAATGAAATCTCAAACTTGAATACCATTTTGTCATCACCATTAGTGTGTGGAACTTGAACAAAAGTTGGCACGACAGTCTCAGGTATGTGGTATAACTATGGTAGAAATTAACTGCTATCAAGTGTATATAAGATGTTTTGCTTATAATCTTACCTCAAATCACTTAGGAACTTCTTGATATCACTCTTGCCAAGAGAGTGGGGATTGACAATAACTATGAAAATAGAAACCCCAATACCACTATAAAGATTATGCATGAAAGATTCCGCATGGTGAAGATGGACTAGGCAGAAACCAGGATGAATATCAGAATCCCCAGCTAATTTCGGAGCTAAACTGGCATTGAGAAAAAGGCTCTACCAATTTGCTTGCCCTCGCTTGTGGTCCGCTGCGAGATACGAAACCACATGGGAAAGGTACAAATTAGTAATTAAAAATAATTTTGGAAGATATTATAGTATTTTCTCAAACTAAAGAAAGAACTGGGAGGAAAAATAAAACTAACAATAAAACTTTTTTCAGAATGCTCCTATTCACACTTCGACCTGCATTTCTGTTGGTGGAAACGATTTCTTTGCGCCGCTAGCAATCTACAGGGTATGATAGTTATTTTCCATTTATTCGTATACTGATATACTTAATGATACACCTAATGATATTATTTTTTTCATTTAGGGAGCTAAGCCGACTATAGACGCTTGCTGCAATTGGTTTGTTGCAAATATAGCCTTCTTTTGGGTAGCTCGAGATGCAGAGCAGGCAACATTGTACCTTGTTGAATTTCGTTGTAAAGCTTGCGCTCTACCGGCTGCTTATTTTATCTCGAGATTATTCGACCTTATGGTCAGAGACTACCGAAGGTGGACACGTTTTATGGAGCAGTTCAAAGATCTACGAAGACATATGCCTTTTGTGTTAAAGGTTGTGTTTAAAGTTCTATCAACTTGTTCAACTGCATTAGGTGCAGTCTTTTGTGAGAGGGTTGTAGGGGAGTCTGTTATCGGAGTTCATCTGCTTGTATCTGCTCTATGCATAATTGTGTTTCTTGCCAAGTCAAGTTTGCGAACTGAGGAGTTTGGGTATTCAGATGCCATATTGTTATTCTTGTATTGAGTTTTATGATTCGGTTGGCCAACATTTAAAAATCCAAAATAATCTTTTAACTTGTGTTAAATATATAGTTTTTGAATTATTTATTAAATGGTTAGATAGCTCAATGGTTTCCACTACTTCACAAGAACTTATTTTGTTGGAGGTCACGTGTTCAAGTCTTAGTATTGTGATAATCATATTCTTATTTTTCTTATAATATAACAAAATATTAGCGACTTAAAATATTTCTCACAATCTTATAATTTTTTTATACAATTAATTTTTATTATTATATATTTTATTGAATGTTGACTTTAGTCAACAAACTGGTCCACCCAGTGGTCCGACCTGTTGACCCACCACCCGGTAGCCTCACCGGGTCAGTCACCGGGCCGATTTCAAAACACTGATAGTAATAGTAGTAGCAAAAACGTAAGTTAGATTAAATACCACTTTCCAGATGTGACCCTTTTTAATGTAAAATTACGATAACTAGTATTTGTGGTAAAAAATGACACTTTTAAAAATTTGAGGACTAAACGGTAAATTTATATTTTTTTGTAAATTTCGGGGGCGTTACATTAAGATTTCTTGATGTCTTTACAAATAATCAAGAACTCTATATATACAAGTTCTCTGACCCAATAGACGACCGAGATTAATTTTATCCAATGGTGGAGCTGAGTGAATAACAATAATATTATTATAAAATGATCATGGCCGATTGCATGCTGATTCTAGAGAACTCGATACAATAGTTGATCACTCTAGGCATCTATATTTACACGATAGTCCCTTAAATAATAAAAATATAAAAGTAGCCTCCAAGTGTTAACTGCTAGATCCAGTTGTCGGAGCGTGGGGCACGAACACTAGGTCGTGTGTTGGCGTGTTATTCTTGTAAGTGTTGGGCACACATATACCTATATGGTCTTTGGAGCTTTTACCGTTTGATTCGGGATGAGGTGTTGTCGTAGGTGATATTCACCCCACTGATTTTGATTGTTTAGCTGGGAATGGCTCGATTTTGTCTCTAAATTTCCATCTCTCCTCTTTCGCCTCCCAACTTGCATTTGTCGGCAGGTATAAGGTCTTCGGCCTCATGCCTTATCTCTTGACGGGTTGGTCAGAAAAATCACGTCCACCTTTGAACTAAATTATAACAGCAATAGGCACCGGTTCAGATAGCCCTAGGTTGGATCCTCCATGGCTTTGTGGTATGGCTTGAGTTAGCTCACATGCAACAACACTGCTTTGATCCTAAGATTGGGTGCTAACATGAGACTATAAGTGATGCATGGCGAGCTCGACTGTGAATAATATGGTTATTAAGCTATATGTACATGTTTGCAATGGTACATTAAGTAATAATAAAATGTAAGTAAGAATTACGTCTGATGGAGGCAACACACGAGTAGAAATAAGTAAGCAAGTAAAATACTATGCGTACGTTCTTTTCATAAGTGCACGGTCAAGTAATAGTAAAATGGTAAGTATAGTTTTGAACTAAATATTGTATCCCAATGGAGTGTTGGATTAATCCTAGAATCAGTTAAAAGCACCACTAGTTGTCCACTTCTCCACCCTCGTCGTCACCCACAACATACATGTTCTTCAAGATGCCACCACCACCCACAATTGCCAGGCAAGTGACCAAGTCACCGCCCATTTTCCTAACCTGTCAAACCAACCTTGATTTATCCACAAAAAAAAATCCTCACACTTCTTTTTTTTTTTGGTGAAAAATGAATAAACTAAAAGGTCGTTAGAGTGAGTCCGCTAAGTACAAGCTATGAATAAGAGGGGGTGGGGTATCCCAAAAGATCTCCCGTTGCCCAACAACTAACTTAATCTTTCCTAGTCCATCCGCGACTTTATTCTTTCCTCGCGGGATCCATTGTAGCTTTGCTTCCCATGGCCTCTTCAATAGTTCTCGACAGTCCCTTTCAAATGGAGTTTCCTCGTGGTTCCCGTGATTCTCTTCACTAAGTCGCGTGAAGGTCGTGCATGAATCCATCTCGACCATAATGCGTTGATACCTTCTCTCCCATGCAAATGTAAGTCCTATTTTCAGTGCTTCCAACTCGGCCTCATCAACAGTCATCGAACCAAGCTCGTATTTATAGCCCCACAACCAACTACCCTTCTCGTCCTGCAATAAACCAACCACATATCCTCGATTTTCTTCATGAACAACGCCTCCATTCGTGTTCAATTTAACCCATCCATTCATCGGTTTCTCCCACCTAGGGTCCTCAGCCATCCTACCCTTGCGTCGCCTTCCTTGTTTAAGATCCTAGCTCAATAGCTTGATTTGGAAACCGCAAGCTCTCACACTCTCCATCTTGTTCCGAAATACCTTCAAGTTTTGATTCTTCCAAATCGTCCAAAGGTTTGCCGCACACGCATATTTCCAATCCTCCTTGCCCGAGAATTTGCTTGCCAATTTCTTATGTAACAACACTTTTTTAAGCCACCCTATACCCGAAATATCATCAAAGAAAATCATGCAGCTCGGCTCAAGTATCTCCTCCCAAGTCTTACGTGCCATGCGACAAGTCCTAAGGAGGTGAAGTGTTGTTTCCTCGTGCTCTAAATAAACGGGACAAATTTTCGACTTCGGTATTCCCGTTGTGCGCATTAATGTGTTAGTAGCAAGTCTTTCTTGTGCCGCAAGCCACAAGAAATAGACCATTTTGTTACTCAAATCAAGCTTCCATACCCACGTAACATCTGTGGTCGCTTGGTGTTCCTCCGAATAGTACTCAATATAAGAATTATAGGCGGATTGGCAAGAAAAATTACCTTTTGATGTTGCGCTCCACATGACATAGTCGGCCACCTCCCGAAGCTCAATATGCCTATTCAAAATCTCGGCCTTGATCGTTGGCGGTATACTCGAGTTGAGATCCTCCAAGTTCCACGTCCCATCGTCATCCATAACTTGTCATAAGGTGAGCTTAGCTTTCGTGGGGACAATTGTACAACCTTCCTCGCAAAGCCTCTTGTCGCCTAACCAATTATCGAACCAAAAAAGGATTTTCCTTCCATTCCCAACTTTCCACCAAAAAAATGGAGACATCAGCCTTACGCATCGAATAATTCCTTTCCAACACGCGCTATCGGATGGATAATAACATATGTAGGATTAATTTAACTTTGAATTACCATGTTACCCCTAATTTAAATTTTTCACCTACCTCCATAACTCACACCTTCTTCTCTACTTGGGGGAATAATTGTCCAAATACCCTAACCCCAATTTTCTATAATCAATTCTCACCTCAATTGCTCCCGGTTTAACTCAAAATGTCAACCGAGCTTTTTACCTCGTCCAATATAATGGCCAGGCTCCGTTGCTGCAACAATGTTAAGAGAGTTTAGGTAAAAAACCACGTTCTAGTAGCAACCGCGGGGATGAACCGACACACGATGACATTGAAAGCAATGATGAGCCCACTGTCCCCCTGCATCCCATACCCACTCCTCGCAAGGTAACGCGCCCAAACAATCTCTGACCGTGATGCTTCGATTATTGCAGCGTTAATTTATGCATGCTTCGACTGGTTTGTAGGGAATTGGCAGTGATGAGTTCATTTTGGTTACAACTACTACTTCTGGGGATACCAACAAGGTCTCCTTCCAAGTAATTGCAACTTACATGCACACTAACTACTACGACTCACTCAAATTGGCACCAGATTACAATTAATAAGTTTAGGCAATTGAAGAATGAATTGATGGTGTCTATGTTGGAGTGTTCTTATTTTTAATTTATGTTTCTTGTTCAAATTATGCGCTTACTTCCTCTCTTGTTGTCCTTTATATAAATATTAAATACTACCAACCTTTGTAGTTCAAGCATTAGTCTGGGATACATCGGTGAATTGAATGTATCCTTCACAACCTCGCGTGTGTATGGTTTAAATGATTGGACTTACACTTGGCTGGTCTCAACCAAAGTAAATCTTTCGCGTTAACAAATTGAACACGACTTCAACGAATAAGTCTTACATACACAATCATTTGGAAAACAGCAAGGGTAGACATTTGCTAGTATTAAAACTTCCTTGTTGTTTAAGCATTTCAAAGGATGTAAGCGGTTTGTTCTTAGATTACTTATCAAAATCAAATCATGTTTGTTCATTTGTCAATTGTCTACTTTCAGACTGCGTCATTTTTTGAAAGAGTGATCTCCTAAGTAAACTACATGCCTGAATACATCATTCGCTGTTAACTGTTAGGCATAAAATGTGTAAAGATCAAGTGGCTGTTAAGCCTCGTATTAATAATGAATTGCCATTAATGTCTAATCTTCACTCTATTATGTTTCAGCCAAAGACAAGGACCGATACTATTAAGTATCAACTTGATCGGGAGCTTTGGGATGTATGCTTAGAGAGAGCTTTCTTCACTGCTTTGCGTGGATTTTGCGAGTTAAACGACGTGCGCGGTTTACCCAGTGTGTTGAAGGTAGTGAAGCACACATGGCATTAGTTATCAAGCTTTGGTAAAAAGAAGTTTACATCTGAAGACCAAGTCCGACAGAAATTGATATGGATGCGCGATGTATTCTTACAGTTCTTTAATTTTGTGCTATTCAATGAATTGCCCCTGGATTCTAAAGGCAGACAGATAACCACAACCCCCACATACAAGACTTACATCCGAAAGGTAAAAAAGGAAAAACCATTTTCAACTCAATTTGTTCATCTATATTTAATCTGCATTATTACTCTTCTATTTTTAAATAAATGGTTAACCTTGCACATGAGACGTTGATATAGAAGCATTTTAGGCACCATGGTTTTTCGGGGTTCTACGATGCTCATGTCATCTTCATTCAGTCCGACGCAACTTTCTTGCCTGATGAGCACATATATTATTATGCTAGAGAAGACGACTTGTTCTACGAAATGGATGTCAGAACCTCGTACAAAACAAGAGATGAGCTTCTATTTCGCTTCCTTAGCTACTATGTGAAGGAGCACAATGTTACCACTGATGTCGGTGTATTAAATGTCGTTGAGACAACAACCAAACTCATGCCTCCCCTGACCACAAACCAAATTCGACGACGCATAAGTTCAAGACGCATCCCTTTCATGCGGCTCTAGAACTTTGTTACTGAGAATTAGCAAGCGATTGTTTGGGATAGTGGGAAGATAACATTGGATCCCGAGGATTACGATCTCCCGTCTCTCAAATACTACAGTGAGTACGGATTCCTTGCCTACCGCCAGTTCCATAAGTTGTTTACCGTGCATAACGCAACGTTGCTGCCCGAGGAGCTAGTCGTCAACTACGCCAAAGTAAAGCCAGAATGTGCACCATTGGTAACTGCGAGTGCAAGCTACTGGAAAACAGTGAGGAGAGCATGGTGGATGTACATGGAAGATCCCATTTTGTAATGTGGCGTGTTTTTCTGAACGAGACTTAACATTTTTGGTGTTATTAGTCGATTCACATGTGTTGCACGCGTAAACATAGAATTTCATAAACATAAACATAAGTATAAATTTCCAGAACGAGTAACAACAACATATATCTTGCTATTAACGGAAATTACAATGCATAATATAAATAGACCTTTCACAACAAAACAGAAATTGCGTTGAAAAAACGGACGAGTCGAAAGCTTAGCTCTCTCCCCTTAAGACCAAATTTCCTGACTATCCTTCAAGCCATCGATTAGAAACGATCTCCCAAGGTACAACGCCCTCACAAACAAGGTAGTAGGTGAAGGACAATACTACCTTCTCAAAACGGACACTAATGATATTTCAGAACTCAGAAAATATGAAATGATATGCGTATGCAGAAAATTGGATGATTACTTCCTCTGTGTAGAGGTCCCTTTATATAGGGAAGAAAATGATGTAACAGCCAAATCTGAATCATTAAGAGATTAATTGTGCATTGAACATGATTTTGACTAAATTCAAAATCGTGGCTTAAATATGAAACAACTCTGCCTTAAAACTGATTTGACTCAATTCAAATCGTGCCATTTAAGTCAGAATAAATCTCCATTAGTGTGTGAAATTTTTGAACTCAAATACTCCAGACGACCTATAACACGACATGATTATAGGCTCATCTCTCAACCGAGAAGTCGTACAAATACTTGGCCAACAACTGCTATTCAATGTGCTAAGGCTCGACCTTTGAAGTCCGACCTTCACCTCCGACCATGATCGGTAACCACAGAGGAACAATAAACTACATTCGGCTTGATTCCTTCTATGGGATACGTAGCCATGCTCCGATCCGAGTTGGTTCAGTGGTGGCCAACCACTTTCTCCCACCCAGACTAAAGCGTAACTCATAGGAAGTGGTCTTACTTGTTCAGGATCAAAAACCATACATGTTTTATAAAATATATTTTGATATATACAACGGAAGTATTGGTATTAAATGTAACGTGACAATTTTAATGGTTATGCACTGGTGACAAAACATAAATATTCCAAAATGCATCCTTGAACAGTAATTTACTTGATCCATGTTGCCATGTTGATTTTTATTATGAGGAACGGATAGAAGAAATGAGGAATAAGTTTTTAAAGACTTAGTGAGATTCATATAAAAGAACTGGCAAGGCAAGAATTAAATGTGATTTAATGGATACATTTCAATGAGTGATTTTATCGGTAGAAATAGTTCAACTAGATAATTTGATGTAGCAATGGTACTGGAATTCTCATAGAATAGTTAATGAACTTGTGCTTAACAATAAATGAATCCAACCTTATGACTTCTAATATTCTATCATATATCTCCCGATGAGGAGAGACCTCGCGAACAAATCAAGAGACATGCTCGCGTAAATGTCGATCCAGCACGCGGGTTACAACCAACTTCTGACTGCAAGCGGCGCCTAGATAGATGGGTATCAAGCAAAATTACTTAAACCGGCAGTCCTTACTGCCCGACAGTAATTCGACTCAATCCCTGAGCCTAAATTCCCAAAGGCGTCCCAATGGGTGTAACAGATACACAAATAAGCTAGTAAACCGGATAATATCCGTTGCTCTGTGAGCTACAGGTCCCAACATAGTTTGTTGCTCCTTGCACGGTTCAAGAACCAGCAGATGAGATTATAATATCGAAGAATTACCATGATTATCATCAGGGCTGGATGCCAATTGGGGTTAGAACAAATCATAAATGTAACCTCACCTTTACTTGTACAGAAGATCTTGACGTCGTCGATTAGTTCATCAAACCTTTCACAAATTTAAATAATGTTAATTAATTGAACTTATAATTCACTAGAAAAAAAATAGTGGTACTTAACTCCAAGTTCAATCCGAATCAACAAACTCCCCAATACCAATACACACCAGTGGCTTCTAGCCTAGACGCCATAAATAAGCATCACTTGACTTAGGCATCAGAGCGCTTACACTGGGTCGGCTCCCACTTAGTTCACGTGCTGTGTTTTTCAGTGCAGGTTTCTCGAACTCAAAGCTGGCTCAGAATCAATATTTGGGGTAGTCTAACGTGGAGTGATTGGTTAGCAGACGAAATCACCCCGCATCACTTACCATCATTTGTTCTTACTTTGAATATTTATATTCGACATATATATTAACTCTACGTATTTCGAGGTTCGACGTATTTTTGGGCTCGAAGTATTCGTAGGTTCGACACATCAAGAAATACATGACCGATCCAGCAAGGCTACCCAGAAGGTGTTTCAGGCAAATCTAGTCTGAAAGGGTTAGCATAGTTAGAGAGTACTAAGTATATTATGTATTACTTACATGTAACCCAAAACGAAATTGTACCGGACTACCGTGCATAATATTTGCATTTTAGTAATGTCGT
Organism: Linaria vulgaris; assembly: GCA_948329865.1. Classification (NCBI taxonomy): domain Eukaryota; kingdom Viridiplantae; phylum Streptophyta; class Magnoliopsida; order Lamiales; family Plantaginaceae; genus Linaria; species Linaria vulgaris. Next base: position 71,551,298 of record OX415251.1, read on the forward strand.
AGACTCGTAGCTAAGGTTGATCATTGGTCTCAAATCAAACCACCCATTTTGTTGTTTAGATAAGCCGAACCTAACCAAACCAAGTAGTTCGGTTCGGTTAAACTGAAAAAAAATCAATTAAAACCAAATACGGGAAATGGTTTAGTGTTGAAAAAAAAAGTCATTTTTTTAAAGAAATATTGTATTACCCTATTTTCACATTAAAGTTGAACTAAATTTATATTAGAATAGACTAAATATTGTATTACCCTCTTTTTATTTAAATGTAGTGTTGTAAACTTTGAGACACGGGTTCAAGATTTTGGTTTAACCCTTAAAAAAATACATACAAAACTTAAAGAGACAAAAAAATACACACTACACCTAAAACACATACTACGGCTAAAATTTACCAAAATAAATATACGATACACGTAAAACACCATTTTATCTATTTTCAGTTGGACTTTTTGTCCACGAAACCCATTTTCGACAAAGGATACCATTTTTTCAAGTGGAAACGGCTATCTAAGCATAACGTTTAGTCTTTACGCCAATGTGATTTTCGGCAAATTCCAACATTTTGAGGCTGAAAACGCCATTTTTCTATTTTCTGCGGGATTGTTTTTGCAAGTTTTAGAGAGGATAACTAAGCCTGAGCATGGGATGACCGAAAGCAATAAATTAAAACTCGTTTTTTTTAATTAATTAACATTTTTTTAAAAAAATAAAGGTTTCGTTTGTTTCGGTTTAATTTGGTCTCCTTGCAACAGAACCAAAGTAACTTTGGTTTGAAACCGAACCAAGCTGTGTTTCAAAAATTTACTATGGTTCAAACTAAACTGCCTGATTTGGTTCGGTTTCTATGGTTTAACCAAACCGTGAAAATCGTTGAACAACCCTACTCGTAGCGGCAACTTTGTTAAATTTACTCTTAAGTGTGATAGTTATCACTCCAAGACTTTAGATAGACAAAAATACGAAGGAACACTTATTCTTTTTTAAAATTTAATTAAGACTAATGTTATTTTGTATTTGAAGCGGCAACTTTGCTAAATTTAATTAAAACTAATGTTATTTTGTCTTCGCCGTACTCAATTACTTTCATAATTTGTTCAAAAATTATTTAAATTACTTTCATACACACGGTATATTAGAATTTATAGATACATGGTTTATCAAGTAATCTAACGCGACTTTAGGTAATTGCAAAACATTGGGATGGAAAAGTAACAACGCCAAAATTCCACTGTTCCAATAACCCCCTCGAACCTCCATCTATTTACATCCTTGCCCCTCATTCCCCTGCTGATAACGAACTCACTGTACCCCATTTCTGCCCACACACAGTCATAAATTGAAGAGCTACAATGCTACACACATTTCTTTACAGTGAGATTCCACGCCCTCGAACAAACAGTTGCGGCATGCAGTCTTCTCTTGTGTTGTGGTAATTGTTCCACTGTTACTCTGTACGGTGTTTATTGTACGTGTATTTTGTGTGCGATTTTGGAACACTGCGTTTGCTATTGAGTGTTGGTGACCTCGCACCGTGAAAAGCGGGTGGATTATTTAAGGATTTTGGATGTGTTTCAGGCTGCAGTGTTGAATGTAAATTTGACTGATGTTACATTATTTTGGTTTGTTGATGATGGCAACTAATTTCTTTACGTTTCTTCGTTCAATCCAATGTTACTCTGTACGGTGTTTATTGTACGTGTATTTTGTGTGCGATCTTGGAACATTGTGTTTGCCATTGAGTGTTGGTGACCTCGCACCGTGAAAAGTGGATGGATTATTTAAGGATTTTGGATGTGTTTCAGGCTGCAGTGTTGAGTGTAGATTTGACTGATGTCACATTATTTTGGTTTGTTGATGATGGCAGCTAATTTCTTTACGTTTCTTCGTTCAATCCGTGTGCTCTGCCAATTGCATGCGCGATTATGATGTTACTTGTTGCGTTTGTGCGACATTCAATTGAGATGTGTGGATTATTGACTGTTGAATGTAGATTTGACTGATGTTACATTATTTTGGTTTGTTGATGATGGCAACTAATTTCTTTACGTTTTTTCGTTCAATCCGTGTGCTCTGTCAATTGCATGCACGATTATGATGTTACTTGCGTGTGTGCAACATTTTGAAAAGTGTGTGGATTTTGGATGTATTGCAGATTGAAGCTTTTATTTCGAAGTTATGGATTTAATGATGGAGGAAGAAAAAAACAACTGGTCATCCAAGGAGAAATCTTTAAGGGAACTCATCCACTTTATGGAAAAAACCCATACTGAGGTAATATCTAAATAGAAAGCAAATAGTGATATGGACTAGAACAATATGTAATGAAATCTCAAATTTGAATACCATTTTGTCATCACCATTACTAGGACGTGGCGTTTTATGAAAACCAGTGTGTGGAACTTGAACAAAAGTTGGCACGACAGTCTCAAGTATGTAGCATAACTATGGTAGAAATTAACTCCTATCAAGTGTATATAAGATGTTTTGCTTATAATGTTACCTCAAATCACTTAGGAACTTCTTGATATCACTCTTGCCAAGAGAGTGGGGATTGACAATAACTATGAAAATTGAAACCCCACTACCACTATAAAGATTCCGCATAAAAGATTCCGCATGGTGAAGATGGACTAGGCAGAAACCAGGATGAAGATCAGAATCCCCCAGCTAATTTCGGAGCTAAACCGGCATTGAGAAAAAGGCTCTACCAATTTGCTCGCCCTCGCTTGTGGTCCGCTGCGAGACAAGAAACCACATGGGAAAGGTACAAATTAGTAATTAAAAATAATTTTGGAAGATATTATAGTATTTTCTCAAACTAAAGAAAGAACTGGGAGGGAAAATAAAACTAACAATAAAACTTTTTCAGCATGCTCCTATTCACACTTCGACTTGCATTTCTGTTGGTGGAAGCGATTTCCTTTGCGCCGCTAGCAATCAACATGGTATGATAGTTATTTTCTATTTATTCGTATACTGATATACTTAATGATACACCTAATGATATTATCTTTTTTCATTTAGGGAGCTAAGCCGACTATAGACGCTTGCTGCAATTGGTTCGTTGCAAATATAGCCTTCTTTTGGGTAGCTCGAGACGCAGAGCAGGCAACATTGTACCTTGTTGATATTCGTTGTAAAGCTTGCGCTCTACCGGCTGCTTATTTTATTTCGAGATTATTCGACCTTATGGTCAGAGACTACCGCAGGAGGACACGTTTTATGGAGCAGTTCAAAGATCTACGAAGACATCTGCCTTTTGTGTTAAAGGTTGTGTTTAAAGTTCTATCATCTTGTTCAACTGCATTAGGTGCAGTCTTTTATTAGAGGGTTGTAGGGGAGTCTGTTATCGGAGTTCATCTGCTTGTATCTGCTCTATGCATAATTGTGTTTCTTGCCAAATCAAGTTTGCGAACTGAGAGTTTGGTTATTCAGATGCCATAATCACTCTTGTGGTCGGTGCAATGTATTCGATGAACAAAGATAAGAAACTGAATTCTCTATTCTTATTTTTGGGAGTGTTCTTGCCGAGTTTGGTCCACCTTTGCGTTCCATTGAGCAGGTACATACTGACCTCGAAGGCTCTGGGTGTGTCTTCAGTGGCTCCACTTGTGCGTACAGAGGGGCAACCTTCGTGGAAGAGAACTACGATTGCACTGGCCAAAATTTGGTGGAGGAGTGTTCTCATCTCGGTGATCATAGTTATATACGTCATTATGAACGTCTTGGTACGTCTATCTATTACCTTTTTTAATTGTTTTTAAAGAATTATCTACAGCATGAATGATTTTTGTTTGTTGTAGAAATGCGTTGGTCTTGAAGACTACTGGAACTTGGAGCACAGTCTAGTAGGTACGTTATGTCACCACTTCCATTTATAATAACTTTCCGAAGTCTGATTTTACTGTTGAAATTCATTCTCATGAATGATGAATGGTCTCTCAGTTTCATCTACTGCTGCTTCACTTATACAGGCTCCCACTGACTATGTTAAGAAAGAACATACTGATAGAGACGTAAATAAAAGGTTTTGATATCATACTTACAAGGCATAAGGGACGGTACTCTCAGAGGATAGGATAGGGGAAAGCCTTTCCTTGAGAGCTTAAATCTATAATAAATCGTTTGCAACTTATAAACCGACTAATCTGAGTATAATGTAACAATTCCTTTATCATTGTAGTATGCTCAATGGATGATGTATCATGAAAGCCCCCGAGTTGTATACGTATTATATATACTGCACCAACATGTGGCCTTTGCAGTAGTCTAATATCACTGCTATTACCTTTGTCTTATTTTGATGTGCTTGACGGTATCTGTGCAGACATCTCGCCGAAGGGACCATAATGCTTGTAGGGATCTCCACCCTGACGCTGCCAAGATTATACCCGAGTGGTATGAAAAGGGAAAGGACCCCAGTAGTCCTAAATTGAATTGTTGGCACTTTTACTTCAAACTCAATTCTCGCTTATCCTCTTATTCCAATTTTGAAATTCGTCTATACTGTTCTACAACATTTATACCTAAGTTGAATTGAGAGAGTGGTGGTCTTAACTCTTAAGATTTGCTTCAATTTCGATCTTCGGATTCTTGGCGCTTTAGTATGTTTTATCTTTGTGTTCTTTTTTCTAGTATGAATTTAGAACATTTTGTTAACTTCGGTTATTTCTTGAGGCATAACGAGATTTCATTATCAAAATACATGAACTAGTGAAAATTTGACGGCTCAGTGATTTCCCAAACTCAGGCATTGTTTCCGTTTTAGTGTCTTTTCTTTCTTCTTCAAAGTTTTGGGCGCCAATGTGAGTTAGGACAGTTATCCAATACATGAATTCAAAGCTCAATTGTAGTTGCTATGCGTTTTATTGAGAATCATATCGATATCTTTGCTTAAAGAGATAACCCTCTTTATGGCATTCCACCATTTGCTGTAAAAAGAATTTTTTTTAAATGAAGGATGAAGATATCTCTATAAAACACGCACCCAGGACAAACAACATAACAACCCCTCGCATCATCATTTTAATAAGATTTCTTTTAGCAGTATAACTGAAAAAAATTGCCCACAATCATGCACTACAACACAACATGGTGGTAGTAACACAAAGGAACTCAAGTTGCAGTAAATAAATTGGTGCCTCTCCGAGGCAAGGCCACCTTAACCATGGCTCCTCTATCTCTCCACCCTCGTCTTCACCCACAACCTCTCAGTTCTTTAAGCTGCCACCACCACCCACAACTGCCAGGCGAGTGACCAAGTTACCGCCCAGTCTCCTAACCTGTCAAACCAACAGTCAATACAGCCCGTGAGCCAGATATTGATTTCCTAACAAGACTTTCACACATATAGCTGTTTATGATTCCACAATAAGTTACATTTTGAGTCGATTAGTTCTCAAAATGTATCGAATTTTACTCTGTGTTCTCCTGGGAAGATGAAGGAAAACCTGCAAACCAATTGAAGCATGTGTATCGACAACTTCAATCCTGGCCAACATGGCTTGACAGGCATACTCGGTATTCAGTAAAACTGGTTTCTTTTGCCATGACTCCCATATAATCATACCGATACTAACTGATGCAGATAAGGCTGATACGTTTGCCGGAGAATTTATGAAATAGAAAATGCCAAAAGGGTTGCAACCAATGGAGTGCCATTAGTAACTTCACCAATGCATCAGACCACCCAGAAAAATGCTTTGCTGTTAACAAAGGCACTGGATGTTAGTGTGGAAGTAAAGGACTGGGCTTGTCGAGGTGAAGTTATTTCCTCAGTCACAGTAGAAGTGATAAAAAGATCGACGAGCTCTGCATGTGGATAGGATGAGGGAAAGGGCTAAAGAACTGGGAAGCGCAGTTAGGCAGTCAGTGATGGAGAAAGTGGTGCTGCTAGCCTGGAGATGAGTTCATTCATTGTTCACGTTACGTAATAAACTCAGCCAGTCCCCAAGGGAACTTTACACGAGAATATGCTCAATATGAAAGAAAAGAACAGAATGTATTTGCTCAACTCAATGCAATTCTTTATTTCGAAAGATTTATCTTAGCACAAAGAATGGCTGTTGATCTCAATATAATTTTCTTCATTGCACATTTACAAGCTTAGAAAGCCACCAAAGTAAATAAGAAAAAGAAGTATATGTATACTATTTCAAATAACATGCCCCAAAGTGGGCTTTTACTTCTTCTAGGGGTTTTGTGAAATGTAATCATCCTGCATCCAGTCCTAAGCCTTCATCTTCCTCTATTGCTGATCAAGGCCTCATCGGCAAAAACGGCTTTTGCTTGTAAGGAGACAACCTCAATATCATAATACCACAACATTATTACCCTCCCACGAGTGAATGGGTACAAGAAATGCTTCATGTCCATTCCTGCCACGAAGAACCCAAAATCTTCCTAGCACCGATTATTAGCAAATGAAGATGTTTTGCCAGCTAACATCGTGAATATGAGTTACTGTAGGATCTTGAGTCGTACCAATCCCGCCTGGTATAACCTGATTGTCTTCCAGACCAACTTCCTCTTCCATTAGGAGAACAATAAGAAGTGGACAGGCAGCCAGAATTGCCGTTTCTGTTGTTATTTCAACCAACATTCTTCATCTCCTCTTCATGATCATATTGTGATCGCTACAAAGGGCCCAATACATGAATATCAAAGGAATTTCTGATTAACTGATCACAGAAGAACATAACAAGATCCCTATAGTAAGTATCTCTGAGGTATTCAATACTCGAGACCAGTAACACATCCTAAACGAATATAAAGCCTTCGCAGCTAAAAGGAATTGACAGCTCACTAACAGAAGGAAAGAGATGAAGATGTAGTGCTTCTTTTCCCCCTAAGGACATACACATTTGCGCCCTTCTCCAAAGGAGTCCTACGTGTAATGTCTAAGAAATTTTCAGCGCCCAAATGGTCTGGCTATACAAGTATCATTATAAGCCATAAACATCAAACTACAGTGTTACTTCCACATACATCATTCTTCGACTATTATTGCTAATATTTTCCGGCACAAATAGTTATTTATCTTTTCATCCCTTATAAATTAATATTTCAGCAGTGCTAGGATTGGCATAAAAATTACAATATGGAAAAAATTAGAAATTAGTTTCGATAGTATGTTTATAATCTTAATGCTCATAAATACCTTGGAGGGATCCGAAAGTACAGCATATGCCTCCCCAATTACTTTGAACAACCTGTCAGCATCATTATGAATCTTCTCACCAACTTCCTTCCACAAAGTTCCACCATCACCAACATCATTCCTTACCAAGACCTGACCAGCCTACACGAGCATAGGTCATGTAAATTATAACAAAATGTCCAACATAATCCAATTACATAACTAAGAGAAAACGCACTAGACCGTCTCTGGATGATGTCTAATGGTCGCTTTTCAATATGCTTTTTTAATCTCAGATTCTGTGTCAGATGCTTTAATTCCCCTACAAATCAAAATTAAAGTTAATGGCACGTCATGAGATCGTATATCTCTTAGAGTCTGACTCCAAATTTCGGGAAAAACACATATGACAGTCTCAAAAGCATTAAACAGAAGTTTATTCTCATAGAGAGATACAATAACGAAAAGTATCTCGTGCTCCAAACAGATATGATGAACTTACAAAATAAGATAAAGATCCAGGGGAATTTCCTTCTTAGATTTCTCTTCAATGTCCAAAAGATGGCGACGTGCTTTTCTTAAATCCCTCACACTGCCCCCACTTGATTTACTCTGAGAGTTCGACTGGTTCTCGGCTTGTGATTGGCTTTCAAGAAGAGGGATCAATTTCTGTAGGTCACAAGCCGCTTGCCTATAATCTCTGATCATCTCATTTAAAGTAGCTCTCCTGGAAATTGCCTGCAAAGACAATAATGACAATGAGAACTTCAAAGTAACCATGGCTGATTAGCCATGTGGTGATACTTCCAAAACTACTGCTATATTGCTCATATTTTTTAGAGAAGAAAGTTACTCGACATTAGAAATAATGATAAGAGTTAATGCTACGAATGAATAGAAGATCAAAGAGGTATATCATATTATATTTATCGTAATTATTTCATCAACTAGCAAACCTTTTGGTAAAATTGTCCAGAGCGATGGACAGACTACAATCTGCAATGGCATCAACAATCTGGCTAACTGACTGATAAGCAGCAGCACGGTTGCAGAAGCAGACAGCCATAAATGGGTGTGAATCAACACTTTTAGATATTGCGGTTGTATAATGCTCTATAGCCTCCGTGTACCTTCCAGAATTAAAAGCTTCTTTTCCTGATTTCTGTAGTGAACAAAAAAAAAATGCTGAAAAAAACCAAAGGGCGATCTGTCAAAAGAAATTGCCAAAACATACTTGACTTAAATGAAGGAGGGTGCAACATTTCAGATGAATTTCACTAAAAGAGAAGCAGACATTAAAATAAAGAGAACATGCAGACGTGCATTTGATCTCTTTAAAAAACGAAACATGTGAAGTAAAAAAGCTAGCCAATCCGCTTATTCAAATATAAGCTTAGACTAAATATTTCAGGAATAAAAAGAAACCACCCAAGTGCATTACTCAGATAGGCTGCAAAAAGCTGCCGCTAAATGTTATCATTGACGTTTAATTATGTTATTTTGCTCAAAACAAACAAAGGCAAGCAAGAAACCTAATTAACAAGCAACATACTTTCAAACATAATAGTTCCCGTATGGAGGCAGCTAAAGCATCAGATAATTCCTGATTCACGCTTCCAAACCTACACCAAATAACAAGTGATTAATATCTCAAAAGCTTTTGTAACCAGACACACTCTGGGATTGATGCTTACTTGGAGCTAGTTAGCTCTTTTTCTTTTTGTTCAATCATATCAAGAGCAATGTCAAGCCTGCCAAGATGATAATGACACTTAGTCTTCAGATTTCACCTCCAGAGTTTCACATGAGAGCTTTTACAATTCGAATCGTCAGAATGTTCGGCAACAAAGTTCCTTTTGGCGATGTGAAGAGTTTGCTCACATAGTTCAATGGCCTCATTATACATCCGCATCTGTTCAAACAACACAAGAAAAAAAGAAAATTTCTTCTATCTTCAGAATTCATTTTAAAAATGTTGTTGACAGACGTTCAATGATGCATGAAAAGACAGTAATTAGCACATACAATGCATAGAGCCTCCCCTTTCATCTCAAGCATTTTTTCAGAGTAACGGCATACTGACAAGGCTACTCCAATGATCTCAAGAGCACTTTTGGCCCCATCATGTGTTCCTTCTTGCAAGAGTTTGCCAGACTCAATCATATGCTCAGCCACTCTCTGTGAACCATCAAAATTATCAAACAGATACCATTTAGAATAAATAAAGCTGAGGTAACAACCACATGGATCACCAGATAAAAAAATAAACTAGTATGAGGAATTTAAAGTAGGATTGTACCCTACAAAGTTTGCTTTTCGGAAACCACGAGAATAAACTTTCCTTCAAATTTCTATGAAGTTTTTTTTAGGGAAAAAGGGGATATTAGACCCAATCTATTAGCGTTTTTGCGATGTTGTACCCAACCTTTCATTTTTTACAACGCTGTATCCAACCTTTCAATTTTAAAACATGTTGTACCCAAACTAAATTTCCGGCCAAAATTCGAAATTTGCAGGGGTAAAACCGGTACTACACTCAAAAATTAAAAAATAATAATAAAAAAATAAGAAAAAACAACCCCCCCCCCTCCACCCCCACCCCACCCCCACCCCCCCCCCCCCCCCCCCCTCCTTCCCCGTCGCGCTCCACCCCACCCCACCCCCCGCCGATTTGCAGCCACCCCGCTGCAAATCGCGGTGAATCACCGCGATTCGCAGCGGTGTTGCTGCAAATCGCGGTGATTCACCGCGATTTGCAGCGGGGGTGGCTGCAAATCGCACCACCACCGCGATTTGCAGTGGTGGTGGTGCAATTTGCAGCCACCACGGCTGCAAATCGCGGTGAATCACCGCGATTTGCAGCAACACCGCTGCGAATCGCGGTGATTCACCGCGATTTGCAGCCGGGGTGGCTGCAAATCGGCGAGGGGTGGGGTGGGGTGGGGCGCGACGGGGAAGGAGGGGGGGGGGTGGGGTGGGGTGGGGTGGGGGTGGAGGGGGGGGTTGTTTTTTCTTATTTTTTATTATTATTTTTTATTTTTTATTATAAATAAATGAAATGACTATTTTGCCCTCGTGCAAATCGGATTGCTGATGTCACAAGATCAGAATATGACGTTTTTTGGCCGGAAACTTAGTTTAGGTACAACATGTTTTAAAATTAAAAGGTTGGGTACAGCGTTGTAAAAAATGAAAGGTTGGGTACAACATCGCAAAAACGCTAATAGATTGGGTCTAATATCCCCTTTTTCCCTTTTTTTTATTTAATTTTGAAAAGATCTAACTTAATTTTGAGGCAGTGGTCTTTCCCAGTTGTCTTTAATGTGATCCACAATGCACAGGAAAGAGGAAAATAAACCACCTAACAAATTTCACTACTTTAATTCCACTTGTGCACAAAATCTACAAATGTGTCTTTGACATTGCATTGTTAATGTCTCCACTAACTTTACTGATTTGCCTTGATTAAATAAAGTTTTCAAAGCAGAAGAAGCTATATAACACTATGCACTATGTACAAAGCTTAAGATGGAAATGTGTCACCTGAAATTTCTCAATCATTGTACATCTTATAAAGATAGCAACCAGGGATCCCTCCCCGAAAAAAATATTAATTGCAATTACAACATAAATTAAGTCATTGCCACATAGAATCAGCAATACAGGGCCACTAAGATAAAGGCAACAAAAAAACGCAGTTCAACAATTGTAGAGGGGAAAGCAAAATGAAGAAACAGAGAGCGAAAAAAAAAATCAATAAACACCCTAAACTTTCAATTTTAAACACTTGAAACAATGAACTAACAATGTTTATTATGAAAGAAGAGGAACAACACGTCACGCAACAATCAGCAAACAAATACAATAACGTCGGCCTCTCTGGAGCTCAAACTTATCCGCACCAGAATTCATAAAAATAGAACGTTACGCGCTACACCAAATGATAGTGAGGCTTAAAATGCATCTCGAGTTTGCTTAAGCATATTCAGTTTTTTAGCAACTCCGTAAAATAAGCAGGCAGCATGTTTAAGCTAAAACATGTCCTTTGGAACCTCATTAAATTTCCTGGCTTTTCCATGTATACGTCATACCCCATAAAAGAATCAGGACCAGGAAATGCTCTCTCAAACACAAGAAAGGTACAAAATGTTACAATAATCAGTTTTCCTGCACAAGAGTACAAAGTATGGGCAAGGTAAAAGACAACAGATAACAATAATCACTCACCTTTGCTTTCTGAAGGCCCTCTCCAGCTTCAATTGCAATTCTTCCATCTAAGCATACACCAGTCCCTGATCCCAAGCATTTACCATAACAGTGAATCGCATCTTCAACTTCTCCTAGTACTAGATAACAACTACAAAATTTTAGAAATATAGAAGGTTAATAACTCAGATCCAGTCAGTGCTGTTACAGATTACACCCAAAATCAGTAAAATATAACAATAGGTTAACGCCATTCAAATGTGTCTATGTCAGCAACAATATGTGGAATTAATTATTCAAGACCAGAAAGAAACCAAAAAATTATAAGAGTAAGGTACTTACTGTCCAGGCCTTAATGTAACTTTAAGAAAGTTCCGGTCTAATCGAGCAGCCTTCTTACAATCACCTATGGCTTCCCGCATCCTCCCAAGGGATATTCGCGTAGCAGCACGATTACTATAGCACAACAAAAGCGGTTTCAAGGAATATACTAGAGTACTGACATCCGGAACATAATCTATGCCCATTGAGTAAAACTCTTCAGCCTTAGAAAGTTTGCCTGCATGATAGGCCTGATTTCCTCTGGAAAACATATAATTATAAGAAGAAATAAACTTACAAAGAATAATAATATTAAGAACTGATGAAACTTCCTCGACACCAACAAATAGCATCAGATGATGATTACTGCAACTGGGTCGGGGGATTGGAAAAATTATTAGACAGATAATCATACCTTGTTCGCCATTGTTCAGATACTTCATGACTCGTAAGCCGTGAAGAGCCTTGATTAGGGTCTCTTTTGTCTGAATTATTACTTGGGGCTGTTTGATTTGAACCAACTTTGAGTTTGTACTTCTTCATGTATTGTCGCCTTATTGATGACAGGCCATCTTTGGCAGGCAATGAAGGAGCGAAGCTTGACTTGCTGTCATGATCATGATGCTTTTCATAGTTCTCCAGGGTACCTTTCTCTTCCTTAGCAAGGTCTTTTATTTCCGCTACCATAACCACAGGTGGTTCATTGGAAGCATTAGAATTATTATAAGGTGAGAACTCCATGGGTGAACCGCAAACAGGAGAGTTATTAGGTTTCTGGGAACTGCCTCCCAAAGATGTATGATCCTGACAGAACAAATTTTGGACCGTGGTTTTCTTTTTTATTGCTCCATTTTTCTCCTGTGATCTTTTGCCCCACACTGATCTAATATTTCTATTATTCGACATCTTCTCCACAGCGGGGAATAAGTGAACGCTTGAGAAGGAAAACTTTAAATTTGGTGTGATATAGCTTGCATCTGCCTGAGTCTAGTCCCTCTAGCTTCCATGGAAAGTTTATCCCTTCATTTTCACTTTTGTCTTTCGTCTGGTTGTTTCCAAACACAAAACCATCGCTAGTACTGCCAGATAAATCTTCAGTGAAACTTCGGGTGCAACTCGTATCTGCTCCTGATCCATCAATACTTAACCTCTTCATTTCATCTGATAGCTTATTTAAAAGGTCTTTCTCAATAGTCATACCTGAATCACAATTGTTCCTATATTTAGCATTGATGTCTGAGTCTATGTTGTAATTAAGCTCACTAAACTCATTGCAAGCTTCGGCCTTACCCCTATTTTATTGCTTCGGCTCATTAACGGACTTAATATTTCCAGCAGAATAAAGCCTCAACTTTCCTTTCACTTCCCCACCTCCACAAAAAAAGCACCATTCAGACATGCATTCTGAAATTTAATTTCGGTATCTTCATTTTCTTTACCGCAATTTATAAAATTTGGCTTATCTCCACTTTTACCAGTGGGTTCATTTTCCAAATTTGTGCGTAACTTACAACCATTATTTTGAGAACCAAACACAAAATTCTCATGATAGTTTCTGCTGTCCTCATTACAAGGATGATGGACAGAAGCATTTAGCCATCATATCATATCTTGGCGCTTATTTTTTCCACAATCAGACCCTTTTTGATCTGAATTACTTGTAACAAAAGCGTTCTTACTGGCACCAAAAAAAAAAGTCTTGCGCCCTTAAACTCACCAAAACTCGAATGGCAACCAGGTTTATTAGGATCACATTGGTCTGCCTTCACATTTGAATCCGATCTTAAGAAAAAATTGAAATCCTCAATTTTCCCGTACTCGTCCACGTTTGGTCGTCTCACATCTTTAGTAGACTCTTTCATGGAGAAGTTTGAACTAATCTCACCATTACTTTCATTGCCACCAACAACACGATGATTCCCATTTGCCAAATTTGCATCCCTCTCGGGACCATTCTTATTAAAACCAAACACATAAACCCCACCTAGGTTGCTTCCAGAGCCGGCCTCACAAGCACCAAATGTAAAGGTTCCACTTTCCTTCTGTACATCCAAATTTGCAACACTACTGTTAGACCCAAATGAAAATTTGCCATCTTTTGCGTGTAAATTGGAGTGCCGAGCCATTCGCGAAGGAACTAGAAACGGAACTCCCTTTTCCCAAGCCCAAGCTGAATACGCAATCACTCAGATTAACTCCCAAACCCAAACCCAAACCCAATCCACCACCACTTCCATTCACATTTCCACTCTTCTCAACCACATTTGACCCTGAATTTCCCTTTACTCCATCAAACACGTTCCCCGATTATTCACCATCAGATTTGACCTCACCGCTAGCACTACTAAAACCATTCAATCCCAAATCACTTCCATTTTCAGAAGGCCCTGTTTGTTTCCTTCTCACCTTCGTGAGCCTCGAGGAATTTGTTAAGGATAGGGTTCGATTCGAGCTATAACGAGCTCCAAGAATTATTTAGGAGAGAAGAGAGACTAAATTTAAGAGAACTAAACTTTTACTTATTTTCTGAATGAATAAATATTACAAGACTTGGACTATTTATACTAATAAACCTTAACAAAATAACCTTAGATTACTAAAGGAAATAGAAATCTAATACTACTCTAATTAAATAAATATTCATAATCTAAGACTTAATATAAGACTCCTAATATAAGAATAACATAACTTAATAAACTAGTTTCCTAATTAGTAAACTCTGCGGCCTTCATCTTGGGCCGTATCAGAATTCAATTTATCGGGGCCCATTTTCAAGTAACTGAAACCACCAGCAGCAGAAAAATTGAAAGATTTAAAATTCTGTCCTGAAAAACAATCGGGCATAGGCTTCGGTTCGGCATTCCACAAGTGGCGTTGAGAGGGGGAGTGATCGGAGGCGACATTTTTTAGAATTGTTAGGGTTCTATTCTATGTGAAGTAATTTCCCCAAATTTTGGATTGAAATTGGAAGTGTTGGAGGAGAAAGATGAGAGCTTGCAATTTGTTTGAGTCTCTGCGGATTTTTTAAATGTCTTTATTTTATTATATTTATATATTTATAGCATAGGGTTAGGGGTTTGTTTTGTATTTGGATTTCATGGATCCGTTGGGCATATCTATTAAGTAATTGGCAACGATGTTTTCGACCTTCTCTCAACTGCTTGAAGCTGCACCGAAAAAGAGAGTACAAACACTAGTACTATCTTTAGCATTGTTGCTGTGTTTCTTGCTTTGCAAAGTTTGTGAGTTTTCGAGTTAAGTCTAGGATTAGATTTAAGGAAAAAATTCTTGTATGTTTTGCTTAGTTCGATCTACAAAAGAGCGAGAGTGATTTTGTGGTGAGTCTTTGTTAAAACTTGCGTGGTTATTTTGCCGTAAGGCTAGATGGTTGATTATTTATAATAAACAATTGAACATTTATTTTCTTGTGTTCTTTAATTCTGCCGCATATTATACTCTATCAAGAAGATTGTTTAAGATCAAGTTAAGGCAACGCCAGCTTAACTTGAGCTTTGAAAGTTGTATCAATCCTGATCCAACAATTTCATAACGTAACTTGCACATAAGCTAGATCACACGGATCCATGTCTTTGATTTGAAAAGATCGAATTAGTTACCAAACTTTAATTCTTTTAGATTGGTCGCACTTGGGTAGCTGAGTCTCTAGGGAAGGCAAGAGGATTATAGTTGTAATTAGCATTGCATCTAGAGTTTCGGTAATTCAGTGAGCACATGAACTTAACAAGATGAAACTATTTATGGGGGAATTGGTGGTCTGTCTATGAATTACATAATAAATAGATATGAACTCAACTTCAAATACGACTTCATCAATCGGATTAAATCCTTGTTATTTATTTGTTTAATAGTTATAACCAAAACTCTATATTCAATTATGGTTATTATTTGCTTTATTTGTTAGAATCCAAATATCTTCATTAAAATCAATCTACTTTTTCATTTATTTTACCGTTGTCTATTAAGCGAACACTATAGCTACACACTCTATGTGGGATCGATACTTGTTTAATAACTATACTTTTCATTCTATTATTACTTGATTCGTATACTTGCGAACGTGCGTAATTGAAGAATATTTCATATTAATTATAACACGTGAAAATACGCATCAGTACATAACTCATATTTCATGGAAAGCTAGTGCTTGTATATGTATGAGGTGAAAGTGGATTTATCTATTACTATCTATTTAAGGAGTACATATAGTATGGGGGAGAATTTGTTCATAATGGCTCGCCATTTGGTCTTCATTGATAGGATATGTGGTCCGTGTTTAATATTAGTCAAAAGTTGGTAGATTTGCCAACAACCTTAATCAAAGATTGCTCGATATATAAATGCTCTTTGATTTAATAAGTTCAATGAATTTTTTCCACTTTTATTTTAGGAAGAAAGATACGTTTTACATTTTATATAGAGATAAGTTCCAATATTTTGTTTTTCGTTGAACTAACATGTAACTTTTGTTTTCTTGAACTACCCAACACGCCCTTTTGAATACAAAAGCACAACGCGCTTGTTTTCTGTTACGCCTTCATTCGCAGCATAACGTTTTAAACTGTCAAAGATTCCTTGATGTCTTTACAAATAACCAAGAACTCTACATATACAAGTTTTCTGACCCAATAGACGATTTTTGTTTTTTTGTTTGCTTAATCACTTTAGTAGTTGGGTGTACATATCAATAGTTTGTGTTCTTTTTTTTCCTTGAACTACCCAACATGCCATTTTAAACACCTAAGTATAATGTGCTTCTTTTTT
Source organism: Linaria vulgaris (assembly GCA_948329865.1). Taxonomy (NCBI): domain Eukaryota; kingdom Viridiplantae; phylum Streptophyta; class Magnoliopsida; order Lamiales; family Plantaginaceae; genus Linaria; species Linaria vulgaris. Next base: position 71,567,745 of record OX415251.1, read on the forward strand.
TACTCCCTCACTTATCGCGCAAAGTTTTAAACTGCCAAAAATTTCTTGATGTCTTTATAAATAACCAAGAATTCTCTATACACAAGTCTTCGGACCTAATAGACGACTTTTGTTGTTTGTTTGCTTTATCACTTGAGTAGTTGGGTGTACATACCAATATTTTTTGTTTGGTTGAACTAACATGCAACCATTTTTTCCTTGAACTACCCAACATGCCCTTTTGAACACCTAAGCATAATGCGATTGTTTTCTGTTACTCCCTCACGCACCGCACAAAATTTTAAACAGCCAAAGTATGACGACCGCGCCCCATAAGCCATGGTATGATCCAAGTTGGTGTTGACCTGAACAGGAAAAGGAAGTTATCCTATTTTTTATTTTTAGGATATTTCTAAAGAAAATTTGAAAAACACGTCTCGTAGGAAGGGGTGTCACTGTCTAGGATCAACCATACAAAGTATGATAACTTTTCATATATACGGTGGAAGTCTTGGGAATACAAATAATTTGACAATTTTAATAATTATGTACTGATAATAAAATATTTTCAGTCACATGGATATTCCAAAAGGCAAGCTTGACAAAATTATCCACAGATCCATGTTGTCATGACGGTCTTATCATGAGGAATGGACAGACAAAAGAAACGGGAAATAAGTCTTTGATGACTTAGTGAGATTCATGTAAAACAACTAGCAACGTAAGAATTAATTGTGATTCAGTTGATATATTTCGAGGACTGATCTTTCCACTAGAAATAGTTTGACCAGATAATTTGATGTAACAATAGTACCGAAATATTCTTAGAATAGTTTATGAACATCTTCTTAATAGTAAACAAATCCAACCTTATGACTTCAGAATACTACATTATACCTCCCAACGAGGAGCGGCCTCGCAAATAAGTCTTGCGACATGCTCGAGTACATGCTGATCCAGCACGCGGGTTACAGTCAACTCCTGACTGCAAGTGGCGCCTAGATAGATGGGTATCAAGCAAAATTACTTAAACCTACAGTCCTTACTGTCAGACAGTAAATCGACTAAATCATGGGCCTAACTTCCCAAAGGCGTTCCGGTGGGTGATATACAAATAAGCTAGTAATCTTGATAATATTTGTTGCTCATTGAGCTACATATCTCGAACACATTTCGTTGCTCTTTGCACAGTTCAAGACCCAGCAAATTAGATGATAATACCGGAGAATTACCATGATTATGAATCTATATGTGATAGATAATTAAAAATTGGGTATGATTTAACTATGAGTGAGAAAATTATGTTATTAGATAAGATGCAAAAATAGGAATATGATGAATTATAGGTGATTCATTGTTTGGTAACAAAATTGTGACTTTTCTGTCCAAGTTCCTCGGTCTCAGATATCAAATTAGGCTAAAAAGAAATCAGAAATCGAATCTCACCTTTATTTGTATGGAGAATCTTTCTCGTCGTTGATTAATTTGTCAACCCTTTAATAACATCGAGATAATATCAATTAACCGGAATAATCATAATTCACCACAATAAAAATATGTACTTTTCAACTTTCGTGTTGATGAAATTTGAGGAAGTTCTTGTTAAAAATGGTAGCTAATACTAATTTAAGTAAATAGCACATATCATCGATGAAAATATTTTGCGATAAACTTTCATGTTAAAAGGTTAAGTTAAATATCAAATATACTTTGTAAATGTAATCGATGTCTCAAGATTTATCTTGCGCAAACATATATTTACATTTATAATTGTAGTTATATTCTTTTTTCTAAATTATTTCAAATGGTAAGTAATGATATTAAGAAAAATATGATAAACTATCTAATTTGATCCACAATAAATCTTCAAAATATATTATTTAACTAGATTTATGAAAAACCGTTCTGAAAGCCTTTATCCAATCCAAATTTTTCAGGAATCATGACATCAAACAAATATCGTATGAAGTAACGCCTTAAATTGAATAACTTAGTTAATATTATTCTATTTCAAGATTACCTTAAATTACATAAAACTGTATATAGAGCTTATAAAAATATTAATATGTAAACCTAATCAAGATAAATGCTCAAGTAATGTTTAAGTTATGAAACATAATCATATTAGATTGTTAGACCATGAAGTAGCTATGATAATCTCATAAAATTTATCTAACAGTGTGTTAAACGTGATAAATATACTATCTATATGATATTGAAAATCTTAAAAAATATTAATTCGTGATTACTAATTATAATACAGTGGATCCTAAGCATTTTATATCATTTAATAGTCATGTTTGAGTGATCAATCATGAAATCATGATGGAAATTTTCAATCATAAACTAAGAACATAAAGTTATGCAAAAAAGCTAAAAATCGTTGCAGTCAGAGGTTTACCATTGATTGGGTATCCAAATGTACTTTGTATCCAAAAAAGTTTGAGTTTTCTGGTCCCTTACATCATGAGGAACATGTGTATCCAAAATTAAAGGAAAATACGATGTTTTGCTATGCTAAATAATTCTTGTAAACATAAACCTGTTTTTGGATTTTCGGACAACAATATGCCATTTATGCATACGGCCTTCCAAATAACATTATATGAGAAAAATGTGTTCATATAAAAGTTAAAGGACATTATGGAGAGTATGTGGGCAAACATGGTGTGCAAAACTAATTTTTCTATAATTAGTTATGATTTTTCTAAGGTGCAGGGCTGAATGGACAGTTTCTACACGCTAAACGTTTTGGGGTATTTTCGGATAGAAGAAGATGAAATAAAGCATTGGGATGAATTTTAAACACTAAAAATGAAGATATTGATATGAAGAAAGATTGTAAAACTAAAATGGTTTCAATGTGAAAAATTGTAAAACTAAAATGGTTTTGGTGTGAAAAATTGTTGGAAAAGGCCTACTATTTATAGCCAAAAAATCTTATTATAATAACTTGATTAAGGTTCCACCTTAATTTTTTGTAAACAATCACCTAATTCAAATTCTAATCATCCAAATGGAAGATGTTGTTGATTCTTGTTCACTTACTTATAATGTGATATGTCTAATTAAAACAAAATACATATCGATAAATATTTACATATTTATTTTTTTATACATGTTAAAACAATTTAGGTTAATGTCCCACTTTAATTTTTTTATATATAAATACGCAACTAAATCTGATTCCAATATGTAAAGGGTGATGGATGAGTTCAAAAACTCCTACATCAATATGCACATGTAAATATATATATAGCTTAAATATATTTGAAGCATATAGAATGCTAGTTAATTTTCGTTTTCAAGGACTAAAATGCAATTTCTCTCCAACGTTTGGGGCCAAAATGATATTTTTTAAAGTTTGAGGACTAAACCGTAAATTTATATTTTCTTCTAAATTTTGAGGTGTTACAATTTCCCCTCCTTAAAAGAATCTGGTCCAGATTCTTCCTTGATTGTTCTGAAGATAACATGCTCTGGTACAATATTTTATATTCTAACTTTCGTGTACCTCCCTCCGACTATCGATTCCTTTTAGTATGATATGTTAATATAATATTTTGATTCACAAACTTGATCGATTAAATTCTTATTTTCTAGGTAATCTCAATAAACTCCTTCAATATTTTCAAACTTCATCTCAAAAATTAATTTCTTCTTAGACCATTTTTTCAAGAAATCCTCACATCTTTGGACGAATCGATACTTTGTCAACAAAGATATCCATAATTTGAGTTGAACGCTAAATATCAAATGCATAATATCACAACAAAGAATTTGGTTGAGCAAAATATGTTTATAAACTCAAAAAGAATTAGAAGATCTTTTTCTTCATGATTGTCTTTAAAATAATACGAAAGTTCAGATATGTTTTGATTTTATTTACAAAAAAAAGTAGGAATGTGGAAATCAAGCCTTGTTGGTTTTAACATTATAAGGGCTTCAATTGTAAGGGAGACATAAATACCAATTCAAAATGTGGTATTATTCAACATGCAATACTTTAATTTTACACAATTGTAAACTCGTTTCAAAAAGAAAAAAATAAAAAAATATTGTGAACCTTAAAAACAAAATAGCAAATTATGTTGCAGTGTTTTCCTTCGGTTAGAAGAAAATAAAATAAAGCTTTATAAAATTCACCACAAGACACATGTAACCCAATGTAATTCTCCACCTTCGGCAGGGAGAAATAAGATGAAGATAAGGGTATATAAATAAATTTGTATATAAGAATATATTGCCAATGTAATCGTTTATAGCTGTTGAGAGAGAAAGATAATTTTTTTTTTGTAATTTAAAATATGATGATTGAAAATAATAAAGAGTGGACGAATATATCTTTTGTTTGTGGAAAATGAATTTATGCTTTGAAATTATAAAACTGGACCATGTTTGAATGTAAAGTAGTTAATAAATTATTTGAGTTAGTACTTTTAAAATACTCGAATAAAATATATTTTTTTGTTCGATGTCTTTCCTTTGAATAATTATTGTTCACGAAATTAACATCTACTACTAAGAACATGAGGAAATGTAATTTGTAGAATTAGTAGAAATCATCGAATTTTGACTCGACTTAGAAATGAATAATTTTCAGTCTCACGAAGGAATATTCAAGAAGAAAATAAGGTGTTCGAAATTCAATTTCTCTCGTAACTGTCTATATTAATTATGCAAACATTTTGTTTTTAATAAAAAAAATAAGAATCTTTTTTATATATATATATATATATTATTTTAATGCAACAAAAATATGATGAAGCAGAATGATGTTGATGAGGTTACATAGATTGATCAAAATTCAACAATAAAAGATGGTACTTTTTGCGTGTGTGCACGTGATTATTGTTCGTGTATGCAACATTCGTTTGCTAATGAAAGTAGGTGACATCACACTGTGAAAACTGTGTTTGGTGTGTAGATTATTGACGGATTTGGGTCTGAAGCGTTGATTTCGGAATTATGGACTTACCTGAAGAGCACAGTTGTAAGTCACTCTTATTTCTTCGCGAATCATTTGTTAAATTGATTGGTGAAATGAATATAAAATTGTTCCTCTCAAGTAATCTTATGTTGGTTGGATCTATGCATTGAGATTAGTCTCGTCATGAGATGTGGTTTTCTCTAGCCATTTCATATTGCATGCCTCTTTTGCTCTGATAGTTACTTTAATAATGTTTTGGTGTTTAGCTGGAAAGGAAGATGACGACGGGCGTTGTGACTTTTGGCATAAGACTAGTAAGTTGATTTATGTTGCCTCTTCGTTTTAAGATGTCCATTATAGTGCTTCCTTTGATATCTTGTTTGGTTGTTGAAGATACGATAGAAGTTGACCCCTTGAATGAGAGACACTTGGTGGGAGATCTTCGGAGATTGATTACAATAGCGTATGGAAAATTCGTCAAACTTGAGAAAGATGTAATGATGCTTCAGAGAAAACTGGGTTTGGATGACCATGAGGGGTCTGAACCATGCTCCTCATCTCCGAAAGAAAGGATTGACCTCGTTGAGAGTTGGATACAAAGTTTAAAGAAAGAAAAGAGTACTGATGTACATGAATGTGGCATTAAAGTTGAAAACCCTTGGAATGTACCTTTGCTGATACATAGCATTCTGATGCCTTTACTAAAAAAGTTAGGACAAATTAATAGTTGTGACCTATAAGTTTACCCTTTTAAAAACAATGCACAGCAAGTTCCGAGTTATTGGAAATGCCTCGTAACTATGCACTTTCTCTATTTTTTGCCTCGTGTCTGCCACATGTGATAAAATTATTATGTGGCTGCCCAGTTGGAAGAAACGGCACGCGCCCCTTAACAAATGCCTACGCCACCTCAGAATTTCGTCCCTCCAAAACATTTTTTGGCTCTAACACCATAAAACCCAACACTTAGAAAAAAATTCACAAAAATATTTCCCCCCCAATTGAGTTCATACCCGAAACCCTAATTGCAAACTCCAAAATTGTCGATTCTCTCATAGAATCGCGTCGTTTTATAAGGAGACCTTACGTAGTGGACGCACTCGAATCGTGTTCTATCCAAAATCGTAAATCAAAACCTAAAATTGAACCTCAACCGCCCTGATTCACCCCCAAAACTCTGATTCATGGCATTAGCTCTGGTCGTGTAGTGCATGCGCAAAAATGCCGAAGTTACGTTCCCCACTTTACCATGATATGCCCTTGCCAATATATCGTAAGTTGCTCTTATTTGCATTTCTACAAAGTAATAGGAGTCTTTCTGAGTTGTAGTGCGAAAATCTTGTTGTTTTAGTTCACATAAGTGTGCTTAAGTAGTTTTGTGTTGGGTTTAAGTCACTGTTGAGGTAGGGTTTCGATTTTTTGCTGTTTTCATGTTTATTTGTGGATATTGTGTCTTATTATGAAAAAGTGTGGTTGGATTTTGTGGTTATCACTGCAAATGGTCCCCTCATCATTTTTGTGGGGTGTAGTGATATTAGTTAAAAAATTTGTGGTTTGTGGTTTAAACTAATCAAATGGTCCCCATACCTTGTGCCCCAGCCATGGTGACAACACCTTCTTGAGATGTAGTGCAATTACAATCATTTTTTAAAAATGATATGGTTACTTTATACTTTATTAAAAATTATATGTTCTCCTTCCAAAAAAGTTAACCTTTCTTGTTTATTGTGTCCTATTTGGTAAACATATTACTCTTTTGTGCTCAATATGTTTCATTTCTCCAATTTGCAGATCCTAGAAGCAAGATTATTACTCTCAATGTCCATTATGGAGGAAGGTTACAGTCCAATCCTTTTGATACTTATGATGGTGGTGGAGTCATGAAGTTTGACTACTCAGACATTAAAGCGATAAACATGAAGCTTCTGAACATTTATGCTGATAATATGAATACCTAAGGTGAAAGGAAATTCTACTTTGTCAGGCAAGGTTGGTTTAAAGTCATAGAGGATAACAAGCTTCTAAAAATAGCTCTCAATGAAGCACTAGCAAGCAGGGAGTTTGATCTGTATTGTGATTTTGAGATTGATCCACCATTTCCATAAATGCCTCATGATCCTGATGTTGCTGTTGCTGAAACACATTTAGTAACTCCAGGTGGGGATCATACAATAGTTGTCAATGAGGATGCTAAATGTGAGGTTGTAGATGGGGTTAGTGACAATGAGGATACAAGGAAAAAGGGAGTGGAGGAAGTTATAACTACTGGTAATCATGGGCATGTACCTATTGAGGCATTCTCAGCCCCTTAGAATGATGGGTCTGAACCTACTATGTTGGGAGATAAAGGTAAAGCTGTCACTCTTGGAGATTCTGGTACTGACAGTGAGGATGATACATATGAGGAAGAGAGTGAGTATTCTGATAATACATATTTCTTGGAAACTGTTGATGATGATATAGTAGAAGCAGAGACTGTGAGTCCTAGTATAGTTGCTGATCAACAAGTTGGTGGCAATGATAATGTTGAGACTATTATTGTGATGGTTGAAGACATATCCAGTGACAGTGATGATGATACATATGAGGAAGAGAGTGAGTACTCTATGACACAGATTTTGATGAAAATGTTGATTTGATGTAGAATCAGAAGATCAAGTGGAAAAAACTCTAGAGAATGTAAGGGATGAGATAAATGAAAGTGATTTTTGTCAGAGAAGTCAAGGTGATCATGGTGTAGAAATTTGTGAAAATGAGGGTGTTGATAGAGTTGAAATTAGTAGGGATCGTGTAGATGTAGAGGTGTAAATGTAGTAGATGGTGATGTGACAGGTGAGGGTGGAAATACTTCACTGGGAGATAAAAGGAAGGGGATCATTGTTGAAGATTATGTGAGTGACAGTGAAGATCCTACATATGAAGAAGAGAGTGAGTATACATATGAATCTGATTTTAATGACAATGTTGTAGCTGATGTTGAAGAAGAAGATAATGTTAGTGCTAGTGTACATCAGGTTACTGCAGAGTTCAATGCATCTATCAATCCACCTCTCCATACACAACCAAGCCCTGCTATGAATGCAGATACCAATATACCAAGAAGTCCACAAGTTAATACACAAACCAGGGAAGCTATCAATACAGATAATAATGCTCTTAACAATGATACTGATGTTGAATATGAAGATGAACCATATGTGGTTAGTAACATTAAAAGGGTACCTTATAATCCAATGTCTTATGATGATAAAGATGATGACAGTGTTGGTCCAGAGGTGTTTGACAGTACTGACACATGGAACCCCATTTTCAAGTTGAAGATGCTTTTCATCAACAAAGATCAACTTAGAAAGGTTGTGCAATCAGATGAAATAAACAATATGAGAAATGTTAAGGTTGATAAGAGTGGTTCTTCAAGGATCTATTTCAAATGTGTTCATTTATCTTGTCCATAGAGGCTACATGCACCAAAAGTTTCTAAAGAGGAGATCTAGCAGATTAGGCAATATAATCTAGAACACTCATGTGGTAAGAGATATGGTGTAAGGAATCTGAAGGCCCCATGGCTGGCTGAGAGATTTATCGAAGTTTTCAAAACAGATCCCAACAGGAACTCTGAGGCTTTCAAAATGGATTCAATCAGAGCACTTAGAGTAGATGTAAGCAAAAATCAGGCTTATTGTGCCAAGAGGTTGTCTAATACTCAATTGGAAGGCACTCCAGCTTACCAGTTTTCAAGGCTTTGGGATTATCAAGCAGAGTTGAAGAGAACCAATCCTGGTACTTATGTGGCAATTCACACCGAAGATGTTGCTGGTGAATCCAGATTCAAGAGCATGTATATATGCTATCAGGCAATGAAGGATGGTTACAAGTCTGGATGTAGAACTTTTATTGGTGTTGATGGAGCCCACCTAACAGGTCCAAATAAAGGAACCATTTTGACAACAGTTGGTGTGGACCCTGCCAACAATATATTTCCTTTAGCTTTTGCTGTAGTTGCAGTCGAAAACCAGTCCAACTGGGAGTGGTTCTTGTCATTGTTGAAAGAATACGTGGAGCTACATAACCACTCAAATCTAACTTTCATTTCAGACAAGGAGAAGGGATTAATAAATGCCTTTCATGAAGTATTCCCATATGCAACACACATGTATTGTGTAAGGCACTTGATCAGGAATGCTCATAGAGCTGGTTTCAAATGAGATGAGTATGAGAAGGCAATATGGGATGCTGCCTATAAGACAACCACTCATGAGTTTGAGACATCTATGAAGAAAATGGAAGCAAAACTGGGGGGAATTTTTCTAGATGGTTCAATGACAACCCAGTTGAACTATGGTCTATGTCTGGTTTCAAAACAAATTGTTGTGTTGATCTAATCTTGAACAATCTGTGTGAGACCTTTAATGGTGTACTTCTTCTAGCAAGAGGAAAGCCAATCCTGACATTATTGGAGTGTATAAGGGAATATGTCGTGGTAAAGATGACAAATGGCAGAGAAATGGCTAGGAAGAAATGGACTAAAAAGAATCCAGGTGGTCAGAATAAGCACTTATGCCCTAACATCTAGGCTTTGGTTGACAAAGCAGATCTTGAACAGTGTGATTTTTATCCAATAAAGTCAACTGATAATGACTATCAAATCAATAGTTTTGACAGATCCCAGCTTAGTGTCAACTTAGTAGATTGGAAGTGCAACTGTAGGGTGTGGGATCTGACAGGTATTCCATGTAAGCATGCTGCATGTGCCATATTGTATAATGGAGAACAAATAGCAGATTATTTGTCAGATTTTCATACACTTGAACAATATCAGAAAGTGTATAATTTAGCAATTTATCCTATGCCTGGTTTGGATATTTGGAAGGGTGGAGACTACATTCCTCCACTTCCACCTAACTTTGGTAGACAACCTGGAAGTCCAAAGAATGCAAGAAAAAGAGGTGAAGAGGAACCCAGAAATGGCAAGGTAAAGAATAAAGAAGGCAAGGGTAATAAGCTAATACAGACCAAACGGTGTAGGATCCAAGGGGCTAGTAAGTGTGGGAGGTGTGGTGATGAGGGGCATAATGCTAGGACCTGTGGCAAAAATAAAGAATCTGAAACTAAGGGGAGCAAAGAAGGAAACCCTGACCAAGTTGGTGAGTCATCAAGACAGGCAGAAGGAGGAACAAAAGAAATAAGAATGAGGTGCCAGATGATGGTGCTGCTAAAAGTTGTAATTCAACAAACCCTGTTAGGAGGAGCATAAGGCAGAGGAAGATGCAAGTAAATTTCAATGAACTGTTGAAACTAAAGAATTATTATCATCTGAGCAAATATGTCAATGTTTTAACATTTATTATATTTGTCTTGTACTGACTAGAATGTTACCAATAGAGGAAGATACAATCACATCAAATGTTACTATTGATTCACCTCATGTTACTACTGAGATATCAATGAATGTGAGAATGAGCAAAAGGCACAGAAACACAGAGGTTCCTGATGAAATTGTGGAACATGCTCATTGGAAAATATGGTGGATTCATCAATGCCTGCTAGCAATAGAAGAAAGCTAACTTTCTTAGAGGTAAATAATCAAATCAAACTGTCAACTTGCAATGTGGAACACTTAAGTTTAATATTGGTTGCTATCCATTATGTAGCCATAGAAGAGGAACCTTATGATGATCCAGCTAAGGAAGACCAAGATATACAGCATGTGGAGTCACCAATAGATGTCATGGATGAACAATTTGATAATGAAACTTTAGCACAATTTTTGGAATCATCACGGGTTGTTATGAGGAGGAAAAGGCAGAGGAACGTGGAGGTAAATAATCAACCTCTCAACAAAGAGGTCAATCTGGAAAACACTGATTTCACTGCATCTATGCCTAATCAACTGAACTTGAAATTACATGATATATTATCCAGATTTATCTTAATGGTGTAAATCACAGGAGCTACAAAACAAGACTAATATGGATCCACCCATGCCTATTGAAATACAAGAAGATGAGCCTGATGATGAAATCCAAGATGATGGGCGGGTTAGTACTCTGCTCAATAAGAAGCTAACAAGGCTAGCTCCAAAAATAATTGAACATTTGAGTGAATGCTTTGAAATGCTAGGCTCACAGAAAGACAGAATAAATCCATATGGAGGGATAAGCAGGAAATATGTGAAGATTTTTAATTTGGCTGTTGTCATTGGTAAGATGAATGATGAAGGTGACATAGGCAGAGAGAGGAAGAAGGCAATTAAAGTTAGGAAGAAAAGTAATAACAAAACCGGGAGGAAATCTACAAGAGGGAAAGACAAGGTGTAGGGACAGCTGAATTAGGATGCACTATTGTTTAATAATGCTGTCTATTTTGGGACTTAATGTTTTTTAGTGTTCTGGTACATATTTTGGTGGATATTTAGATGTAAATGTCCAGGGATACCAATTTTATTTTGAGGTTAAAATATTTCCAATGTAAAGTGAGCATTATGTGCTCTCTAAATATTTATATTTTGGCTGCAAAATTGTTGTCTAGTTCTAATGAAACTTTTGATCAATTATTGTGGATTTTTTCATTTACACGGCATATTCTTTAATACATTAAACTAATAGGGCAAAAAGGGAAAAAATAGATACAAGTATATATTTGCTGGGCAATTTTTATATTTCTGAATACTTACTGGGCATATATTATACCTGACCAAAATTAACGGGCAAATTTTATAAAGATTTAAATACTTATTGGGCAGATATTTTATAGTTGAACAACTTAAAGGGCAGATTTTATTATAACTCTAAACATAAAGGGCATATTTTATTATAACCCTAAACATAAAGGGCAATTAATTAGAATGTTGAATAGTTTAAGGGTTGTTTTGTATAATCCATTGTCGAAATACGAATAGGCGCGCCACTTGAACGGTCGTGTTCTCACGTCTAAATGAAGTATTCTGCAAAGTGCCCTAAAATAGATACTTACAAACAACAACAGAAATTCAATCCTCACCTAACATCTCTTCAAAAATGGTTGTAATCACTAATAGGCAGCGGCTCCAAATGCTCTATCTCGACGCAAACTTCTTGCCATTTTTGGAGATAATTTTCATGGAATTGTTGGTGGAATATGCAAGAAGGCACCGCATCAGGGACATCAACGCACTGCAGAGTGGCCTGCGCTTGATCAAACCAGAACTCGAAGCAAGAACATTCACTACGCACTATGTTCATCGCATGTACAGGAAGATCCGGCAGTGGAGGGTTAAATGGAGACTGTTTCGCCGATTTGCTTGCCTTATTGGTGTTTGCGTTCAACCTCCTAACTACATGATCAATGCGGGACTAGCATATGACCAACACAAGCCTCATGTAAGGTTCTTATTAAGTTCAAAAGTTGATTACTTACATGTTTTTGTTGTTACTTAACACATTTGTTAACTGTTTTACTTGTTAATTTCTTCATGATTTTTTTTGTAGGAGACTGAGTTTGACCGATATTTTTGGACATTCGGCTCTCCAGATGGCCGATTGTTGTTCCAGATTTTCAATGTCCATCATTGTGCAATGTTCCCACAAGAAGATGGAGTTGGCTGGAATGAACCAGTGATAATCAATGATGAAGAAGAGGAGGTTGCTGTTCCAGAAGTCATTGCCTGGTTTCAGACAATGAGGAAGAGATTGTTGATGCAGAGGAGCAGGAGAACGTTGGTGCCCATGGTGTGGAGGATGAAGTGATGGTGGATGCAGTGGAAACACAGAATGTTGGTGAGGTGGTATGGAAGACATTGATTAATTTTCATCTTTTTTGAGTGCTAGTATTAATGTTTTGGTTGGTGATATTTGAACAAGTTTCTGGTATTCTTCTTGGTTGATGCTTTGTTGATACTTTAGTTGGTGGAATTTAAACAATTTTCATCCTGGTTGATGCTTTGTTATTGAATTGGAAGCTTTGGTTGTAAAAGTTAAGTTCTTTTCACTTTGAACCCTAATGCATGTTAGTACCAGTTCATTTAGGGCGGAACCTTTATGGCATTTAGGGCAGAACATTTATGATAAGTTATAACTATTTCATATGAAGCTCTTCATTGTAGGACAATAGGTAATTTGGAAAACTCTATCAAACTAGTATGGTCTCAATTCATCACTTTAGTATGAATTAGGACTCACTAGAATCTGTAATCAAATCCAATTAGTTCATTAGGCCAATGATAGGTATATGGTAGAGTAGAATGATAGCAAAAAGAGGCCAAACAAGATTTTCTGCCAATTACCATTCATCACATGAACAAAAGCATCAATAAATTTACAAAACAACCTTATACAATAGCACATCCTGATCAACCATAAACCCGAACAACCTTAATCCTACACCCACAAAATCAAACCCACACAACCTCATACCTTAATTACTCAAACATGTAGAAGCTTTTAATCAACTTAGCACACATCATATTAAGGCAAAACCTACTGATTCAATACAACCTTACAACAACTAAACACAATATCAAAATGATCATCAAACAAAATCTAACTCTAACTCCCAATGTTTTGTTCTCAATTTGCAAAACCTTAATTTTATCTTCTTGCTCCTTCATTGTTTTATCAAACAACGAATGAATTGTGTCAAGTTTTGTTTCTTTCTTCGCCGCAACCTCTTCTTGGAGTCCATTAACTCTACCATGCACCCTATCTATTCTTCTTCGCAATAATGGTACTACAGCCCTAGCAAATGCGCAAACAGGTGGATCTTCCCAAATGCAGAGCCGACAACCAATGGGCCATCGTGCACACCCGTGGAACCTTTGACCAGGGTTGTCATCGGTCATTGACACACGCACAATGGTGGGTCTTCCATAATTGGATATCAAATGGGAGCTCATAGTCGATTCGGATAGGGTTTCGGGTTTAAAATCAATTTGGGGGAAAGGTTTTTTTTTGACTAAGTGCTGTGCTTTTATTTTGTGTTTTAAAAGAATCAAAATCGTTGATGAAGGGATAAAATTCTGAGGTGGCATAGCATTTTTTAAGTGGCGCATGCCGTTTCTTTCAAGTGGGCGGCCACGTAACAGTTTTTTCACATGTGGCAGACACGGGGCATAAAAATAATGAAAGTACATAGTTAGGGGGCATTTCCAATAACTTGGAACTTACTAGGCATTATTTTCAAAAGGGTAAACTTACAGGGCACAAATATTAATTTGTCCAAAAAGTTACTATCAAGTTAAAATTACAGCAGGAAGAATTGTGATAGAAGAAGGCTCTTTGAAACTTTTGGTGGAAGGGCTATGGGGATTGATTAAAAAACAAATCAAGATATCGGCAAACTAGAGCAAGATATACAATGGCAATTGGTAGAATTTTTGGAATCCGATGGTCCAATCATAGGTGACGAGCTTATTGTTCCTAGCATGCATAAAATAGTGGCTACTATGTTGTAAAATTTTGGTGCCTTTATAGCATTATCTCGGGGGTTAGAAACACTAAAGATTTCCTTCATAGCGTGATGGGCTCAGTTAAAGATGCATAAAAAACCTATAGGATTGTACAACGTTAATGGTTTCTATGATGGATTGTTGTCGTTTTTCTATAATTGTGCGGCATAGGAATTTATGAAGCCGTCGGCCCGTGAAACTCTAATTTTTGCACATACTGACGATGAATACGACACTCTAGTTGTGACCCATTTTAATGTAAAGTTATGATAACTAGTATTTGGGGTCAAAATGACTTTTTTAAAAGTTTGAGGACTAAATTGTAAATTTATATTTTTCTCTAAATTTCGAGGGAGTTACACAAACATTTCTTGATGTCTTTACAAATAACCAAGAACTCTATATATACAAGTTTTCTGACCCAGTAGACAATTGAGATCAATTTTATCCAGTGGTGGAGCTAAGTGAATAACAATAATCTTATTATAAGATGATCACGGCAAATTGTAAGCTGATTCTAGAGAACTCGATACAAGAGTTGATCACTCTAGACATATATATTTACACGATAGTCTCTTAAATAATAAAAATATAAAAGTAGCCTCCAAGTGTTAACCGCTAGATCCAGTTGTCGGAGCGTGGGAAACGAATGCTAGATCGCGTGTTGGCGTGCTATTCTTACAAGTGTTGGGCGCACAACTTGTATGGTCTTTGGAGCTTAATGTTTTGTCGTAGGTGACATTCACCCCCACTGACTTTGATTGTTTAGCTGGGAATGCCTTGAATTTGTCCTCATCCCTCCTTCTTCGCCTCCCAACTCAGATTTGTCGGCATGTATAGGGCCTTTGGCCTCATTCCTTACCTCTTGACGGGTTGGTCAGCAAAATCAACTCCACAACCTTTGAACTACATTATAACGGCAGTAGGCATTGGTTCAGATAGCCACAGGTTGGATCCTCCATGTATTTGTGGTATGGCTTGAGTTAGCTCACATGCAACAACATTGCGTTGATCCTAAGATTGGGCACTAGCATGAGACTATATGTGGTGCATGGCGAGCTCGACTGTGAATAATATGATTATTAAGCTACATGTACTTGTTTGCAATGGCACATTAAGTAATAACAAAAAGTAAGTAAGAATTACGTATGATGGGGGCAACAGTAAGCAAGTAAAATACTATGGGTACGCTCTTTTCGCAAGTGCACGGTCAAGTAATAATAAAATGATAAGTATAGCTTCGAACCAAGTATTGTATCCTAATGGGAGTGTTGGATTAATCCTAGAATCAGTTATATGTAAAAGAACCACTAGTTATCACAGTTGCTTCCTTCTATGTTTGAATGCAGGAGGAATGTTGTATGAATTAAGAAAGCTTTTGAATGCAGAAAACTATGAATGGAGGTTTGAAAAATAGTTTTAAATGCAAAAGAACATTGTAACTAGAATGCAATGAAAACAATGTGAACGCAATGAGAATGGTTCCAAATGCAAGAAAGCAATAAATAAGACATAAAGTAAATAAGACGAAATTAAAGCTAATTGATGGTTGATTGCTTAAGTTGTAAACATGTGATTAAAAGATGTTTAAAGGTAAAGTTTCACTACTAATTTATACATAATAGTTTATAGACAAACTACATGTATTTCTTTGAGATGCTTCATGCTTATTTGAGTTCCTCTATATCTAATGGGGTTATCCTAACTATGTCCTTAATGGCGCGTTTGGTTGCCACCACAAGCCCTCCATTGATTCATAATATGGGCTAAACTTGTACACAATGGCAGAGCCCCCCCCCCCCCCAATATGTGGGCCCTCCCCCTCATTAAACCATTTTCAGGATCGGACCTTACCCCCTCCTATTAGCGAATCTGGCCCCAAATTGCTTGTAAAATTACTGAAAACCTGTGAGATGTTTTACCTTATTACTCTAACTTCGAAAAAAGGGATGTTCTTCTGAATTTGCCATTTTTTGTTGTTTGAAGCTCTTTTTTTTTCTTTTTCTGAAAAATCTGAACATGATTTCATTTTATCAATGTTTTAGTCTGATGTCATTTCTTCTACAAACGACACCTGATTTGACTCTCCTAAATTTCAATTTCCCCAGTTTTCAAACCCAATTTTTTTAATTTTTTGACTGTCCTTTTTTATGTTATTTTGATCACAGTGGAATTAAATAGAAGCAAAGTTGAATGCTTACGAATTCTTCCTTTTCTTATGCTTAATTTTTAAATAACTATCAATATTCGAGATTTTATTTTGTTTTCTTTTTATAGCTTAAGCTTTCGATCAGTATTTAGGAAACGAAACCTTGTTTTTTCTTAAAGCAAAATTAAATCTTGTTACAACAGTTTTCAAATTTCAAAAGTAATATAAATTTGATGTAAAATAAAAATGATAATTGATCAACGATCATACAACTATAGGATTTCAAAACTAATGTTTCTAATCATAGTCCCAAAATGAGTAATTGATCCACAATTTTATTTTATATTTTATATTTTTGATATTTTATATTCAAAGATTGGGTAGCTATTACAAATTTTAATGAAAAATATAGAGAGACAATTTTGGCAATTGTAAAGGTCTTAAATAACATTGTAGCATCCAAACATGTTTCTCCTCTTTAATCTATGTTCCTATTACTATGATTCATAATGACCATCATTAGAAATGACATTATTGTTGAACTAGGGAAGCAAACACGCCCTAAGTCTTTTACGACCTACCTCGCTAGCAAAATCAGTCCACCTATCAATTATTTTAGAAACGATGTTAAGTCCGCAATCCAATTAACTCACCCGCTTGTGTTAATGTAATGTACATAATTAAGGTTGATTTACAGTGATCTAGGGGTTGCGCATCAACTACATTAGGGTACCAAATTAACAAACCGCATGTAACATAATTAGCATAACTCTACACTATGGCGGTTCCACAGTAGTGCTTTCGTTCATCCAACAAGGGTTAATATTAATCATGCAAAATGAGAACTATCAATCTAGAGACATGAACTCTCAAATACACGTCAATCAACACATGTATGCATATACATAAATCAGAACTACCTCCCTACTATACGGGTCAAGTAATGTAAAATGAAAAATAAGATTACGTCCCAAATATCGAATTCCACGAGGACTGTATTGAATCAATCTTACTTCATCTATTTTATTCTCAATTGGTTACTAACTAAGATTTAGATATTTTAGGTTGAATTATCTAAACTAACTAAACAAATCTATTCTACTATAACTAGTAGACTTAATTGAATTGGAAGGTTGGTTGATTTATACTAATACTAAATTCTAATTATGAATTAACTACTACCTAAGTCTACTAA
Source organism: Linaria vulgaris (assembly GCA_948329865.1). NCBI lineage: Eukaryota > Viridiplantae > Streptophyta > Magnoliopsida > Lamiales > Plantaginaceae > Linaria > Linaria vulgaris. Next base: position 71,585,419 of record OX415251.1, read on the forward strand.
GATGATAGATGAATGTTTAGAGAGTCAGGTCTCATTGGATCTCCCATATATTCATTCTCATGCTTTTAATTAGTAGTTTTGATCTACATGTTAATGGCTTCTTTCGATGACACAAGCGGACATGGTGTGACGTTAGCGTCCCCACACACTCAACATGTTCAACTATCCTACAGAAGGTGCTATGTGGTGTTGCTAACTACCTCCCATAACTTCTAACCAGTCATATATTGGTCGGATACACAAAAGCATTGAGATCAAGATAGATAAATAAACATATAAACGAAAAGTTCTTTTCAAAACATAAGAAATCACATGGGTTTGTCAATCCAACTACGCCATAACTCGTTTTCAAAATAAAATCAAAAAAAACTATGACATAACTCTAAACATAATAAATTAGCTACTCATGATTACAAGTTCAATATCACAACTAGAAAAGATCATCGTAAGGGAATAGTAAAAGATAGATATACTCTCAATCGATGTCGCTTTGCTACTTTCTACCCGATCCTGGTTCGAATCCTTGTTAACAATTTCAATTCTTCTGATTGCTCTTGCCTGCTTGTGTTCTCTAGTTTGCTTGTGTATGCTGATATGAGATTATGAGTTGGTAACTGAATCTCGCGGCCCTAATGTCTTTCTATAGGAAAAATAGCAGCTGAGCCGAAATCAGGGTTTATGTACGATTTTGGGCTTAAATACAGTGGCGTTACAGGACGGTCATGCGGGTCGCGGAGACGGTTTCTCCACTCTCTGTAAATTGATCGACGTTCTGTGATCGCATAGGGTCGCGCGACTTGGCGTGTCGTATGCCTATGTCGCGCTGCTCTTTTCTGCTTTGCGGGCCGTCACGATTTTAGTCGTAACTTCGTCTATAGATGTTGGAATCTCAATCTCGTTGCTATTTGGAACACTGACTCATGTGGCTTTCCAATGGTATGTAGCACAGCCTCTGATTCTTCTTATAACTTTGTCGGCACGTATTTAAATCGACTTTCTTTGGATTCTCCTCATTGCAATGTTGTGTCTTGGAGCAATGTTTTCAAAACATCCATTTTAGGCTCTTTTATTCTTCTTCAAGTTTAAAGGACCATTTAAAAATAAATAAAGATTATTTATTAAGAGTCTGTATATTTCTTTATAACCTATTATAGTTTTTATTATAGTTTACATTTTTGATCGGACTAGATGAAAGCCAATTGGAGTGAGAAAATTATTACAATCGAAAACCTAAAGTAATTTGCAACCACCTCTTTTAAATGAAGTGATTGGCTAAAGAATGAACAATATAGCCCGCAATCAATCTTGATGCAAGCCCTTGCAAATCGTTGTCGTTGCCTTTCAGATTGATATGAGCTGATCCATCGACCTATATAAGACCGAACGTGGGCCAACCCAACTCGTTATACTCAAAGTAAGTCATTTGTTGCATTCTACTGTCAATCGCTCTTTAGATCAAACATAACATTCGACCCATTACATTCGATATATAAGTTTTACATTTATACTCGGGCATATCTTGGATTCTCGATATATTGTTATTACCAGGACAGGACACTCGAAGTACTTCTTGACTTGAGGTTTCCACGAGCATGCGATCTAGCATCATACTCGACATATTAGAATATTGGATCTACTCTGATCGGATATCTAATCTACCGAAACTTTCTCGATTTATCCCAGAAACTTGATCTATAGCCTTGTTAAGTTGTTCAAGTGGTGCTCTCGGGACAAAGCTGATCTTTAAGATTTTTCGAAAAACATTCTAGATTAGCATAATTTATTTATTTAATTAGCTCATTCGTACTGAGAGGAAAATACCCTAAACTAGTGACGAACAAAATCAACTCCTTTCTTCTTTCATTCAGCCATGGCTTCATCATGTTGAGCTAAGTTTCCAAGCCTTAATTGCAATTTGTCCCCTCTTTACCTCCTATCATTTACTCTTTTTTCGAATTCACCTTGCACAAACTTTACGAGTGGACAATTTCTAAATTCAAATACTCGTGTTAAGATTTATAACCATTTTTTGGTGAAAGCTTCAAAAAAGATTATGCATATTGGGTTTACATAATTTTTTGAAAAAATAGAAGGCCATAGGTTATGTACATAAATAGTACGAAACACTAAAAAGACATTTTTGTGTAGGCTTAGGTGAGAAAGTAGGAGCCTTTCATGTTGATAACGTTTGTGGATGAATAAACAACTTCATACTAGGATAACCATCTAATAGAGAAAAGCAAAATATAAGAGAGAGAGAGGAAAATGTGTGTTAAATTTGTGTGTACCTATTTATCGAAAACTTTCACAAAAATGTGGACATAAGGTCTTCATTGTATTAGAGGTCTTCATTGTATTAGAGTGACTAACTTAGTAAGACTAATCAAACTAAGTGGGGGGCTGTGGGAGACTAACCAAGTAAAAGTTTGTCCAACACATCCCCTGATTTAGAGTATGGACCTGTTTACATATTTTTCAAACATTCGTTACCAAATTAATCACATTAATTTATTGGATATGGCTGTCTTGCTGAACCCGTAAATCAGCATAAAGTTTAAGATCTTGATTCTCGCGTGCCGTACCACTGAGTACATCGAGATGTGTTCAATTTTTTATTTTATTATTTTGGATTCAGATTTTAAAGCTTATTACTTCTCGTTCTTATTATTTAGGGAGAATTACACAAAGTACCCCTCAACTATGGGTAAATTACACAAAGTACCCCTCTTCTTTGGGAAATTACACAAACTACCCTTATGGTCAAAAAAATTAAAATAATTAAGACAACCTTTCAAATTCAAATCATAGTAGAGACTGAAATTCGCAGATAATTTATTTTTTCTTAGAAGAGATTATTTGTTATCAATATTTTTTGTCTTTTTAAACGAGATAAATGAGGTTTAATGCAATAATTTTGACTTATTTTTGGTTTTTTGTGCAAAATAATTGAAGAGCATGAATTTACATTCAATAGTTTGAAATAAAAAAATTACGAAAAATCGGTCATAAGGGTAGTTTGTGTAATTTACCAAAGAGGAGGGGTACTTTGTGTAATTTACCCATAGTTGAGGGGTACTTTGTGTAATTCTCCCTATTATTTATTTATTGTTTCAGGCTGGACGGTTATGTACATATTTGTTTAAGTTTGACTTTTACTTCTGATTTAGTGAAGCACCGACAGATGGATATGCTAGTCCATGCATTCTTCGGAATGGTCTGATGTATCCCTGCTGTACAACCACCCCCACTCACAGAGAGGCAGGGGTACATCAGACCATTCCCATGCATCTTCCCAACCCAACATTTAATGAGAACATGAATAGCTACAACTACAGGTGGGAGACTTAGGGAGGAGGTTTTGTTAATTGCTGCTATACCAAACCTTGAATATTTTAGCTGCAATTGTAATATTGATAGGGTCAAAAAGTACAATTTCTAAAATCAAGTAGCATAATACATGAGTCTTCGATCCCAAAATAAAACGAAAGTTTACTGCTAAACTTTACGGTTTTCCTTACATTATCCAGAACACTTTGCGCTACATGTAGTAATTGTGACTTGTGAGAAAGGAAAAAAAAAGAATTATGTCTTTGAATTCTACATATATTAGCCGGACTTCATATGACTTTGTACATATCTAGATCAAGAGAAGAGCATATAATATTGTGACGGGTCACATACTTATGTAATAAATAGTACTGTATGTTGCCAGATCAATTTCTTGTACTTTTCTAATATAGCCTTCTTAGTCTGAGCATTTAAAAGATAAGTTTCAAAATTCTCATAATACTCTGTTATCTTAATTAATTACTTCTTAATCATAGAGTAAAAACATATGTATAAATCTTTTTTATAGTGAAATTATTATAGAAAAGCTAAAACTATTGGGGTTTATAACAATATATTTAAAAGGACATAGAGAAAGAAGAGCAACTAAGGAGTATATTACTTGTGAATTGATGTTTTTCTTTTCATCTTGATGACTCCTTCTATAGGGAAAATTTTTCAATATCTTACACTATTTACAACAACTATTACTATTATAAAATAGTATTTGTACATAATTTTCAACAACAGCCACTAGGCATATCTTATGTACATGATCCGTCTTCTGCACACTTCTTATGCTGCCTCGTTATGAACCTTATAAGAAAAAACCCAGTGGGATAACAAACCTTAATAATGGAAAAAGAGTGCAGCCATGTGAACTCCCCCTCAAGTTGGCATCTCCAATTCTTCATAAGTCTCGTAGGTGACGCATCCCAATACTTTGAACATGTTTCTTAAAAGTCACAGTAGGGAGTGCATTTGTAAAAAGATTTGTCATATTATCACATGATTAAACATATTGGATATTAATTTCTTTGTTCTTCTCGAGTTCCTGAGTGTAGGAAAAATATCTTGAGGTTATGTGTTTGGTTCAGTCACTCTTGACATAGCCTTCTTTCATCTGTGTAATACATGCATAATTGTCTTCGTATAATGTTGTAGGACCATCTCTAATAGGTAAGCCAGATGTACTTTTTATATGATGTGTCATTGATCGTAACCATACACATTCCATGCTTGCTTCATGGAGTGTAATAATCTCAGCATGATTCGATGATATTGCAACAAGTGTCTGTTTCTGAGAACGCCATGAAATGGCAGTGCCTTCATACATGAATACATATCCAGTTTGAGATCTGGATTTATGTGGGTCTGATAGAAAACATGCATCTGCATAACCAATCAAATCTTGTTCTGCATTGTTAGGATAAAATAGACCAAGATCCACAGTTCCTTGCAAATAACTGAATAAATGTTTAATTCTTTTCCAGTGCCTTTTTGTGGGTGATGAGCTAAACCTGGCTAATAAATTCACAGTAAATGATATATCAGGTCTAGTACAATTAGCTAGATACATTAAAGCTCCAATGGTACTTAAATACGGAACTTCAGAACCAAGAATTTCTTCAGTTTTTCACAAGGACGAAATTGATCTTTATCTATAGTCAATGATCTTGCAATCATAGGATGGTTCAAAGTTGTTGTTTTATCTATGTTAAAACGTTTCAATATATTTTTAGTATAATTTGATTAATGCACAAGTATTTCATTTTTAACATGCTCAATTTGCAAACCAAGACAATATTTAGTCTTTCCAAGATCTTTCATTTCAAATTCATCCTTTAAATAATTTATTATTGAATAGTTTTTTTTTGTGAGTGCCAATGATATTTAAATCATCTACATAAACCGCAATAATGGCAAAACCAGCTGATGTTTTCTTAATAAAAATGCATGGACACAAAGAATTATTTATATATCCTTCTTTTAATAAATATTCACTCAAACGATTGTACCACATGCGAACTGATTGCTTTAACCCATATGATGATCTTTGCAATTTAATTGAGTACATTTCTCTACGTTTGGAACTTGATGTTGCGGGTAATTTAAGTCCATCAGGGACCTTCATGTAAATATATTTATCAAGTGATCCATAGAGATAAGCAGTGACAACATCTATGAGATGCATGTTTAGATTTTCATAGACCGCTAGACTGGTCAAGAATCGAAATGTAATTGTATCCATTACAGGAGAATACGTTTCTTCATAATCGATTCCAGGTCTTTGAGAAAAACCTTGTACGACAAGGCGAGCTTTGTACCTTACAATTTGAACCTTACGGGTTTCACACTTTTTGGTGTGAGAACAATGGGTCCAAATATCTTTCGCTTATTAAGCGAATCTAATTCAGCTTGCATAGCATCTTCCGAGTTATCCCAGTCATTCCTATTTTGGCATTCAATTACAGATCTGGGGTCAGGATCATCATTTTCACTCACAATTTCATAAGCGACTAAATATGAAAATATTTCATCCATATTTTCCATCCCATTTCGATCCAATACCATTCCTGTATTGATATAATTTATAGAGATCTCAACGTTCTCTTTATTTATAGGATCTGATTGGATAACTTCTTGAGGTGTCTCATATGTCACATTTTGCGACTCATCAGGCATATATTCCTCAATAATTGGATAATTAGATTTTTAAGCTCCTTTTATTTTTCGAGGATTTTTGTCCTTTGAGCCAACAGTACGTCCACGTTTCTTAGATATATCAAAGATATCATCATTTGATGTTTCTTTTGAAATTACAATATGAGCAGGAGCATTTGCAGCTGGTATATATGATTTTGTTACCGTGCTTATGTCAGTAAATGTATCGGGTAATTGATTTGCAATATCTTGTAAATGCAAGATTTTCTTTACTTCCAAATCACATTGCTTTGTTAGCATATCAAAACTTGTCAAAGATGGATTATACCATGATATATTTTTTTTTCAATTGCTTCTTTTCTCCCCCCTAAGGTTGGAAAATTTGCCTCATTAAAATGGAAATCGGCACAACGTGCCGTAAAGACATCACCTGTTAGAGGCTCAAGATATCTGATTATTGATGGTGAGTCAAATCCAACATATATTCCCAACTTTCTTTGTGGTCCCGTTTTTGTTCGCTTTGGTGGTGCAATTAGAACATAAACCGCACAACTAAAAATCTTTATATGAGAAATATTGGGTTCATGACCAAAAGCAAGTTGTAATAGGGAATATTCAAGATACGAGCTTGGTCTAATGCGAATTAGTGATACAACATGTAAAATTGCATGACCCCATAGAAAACTTGGCAATTTAGCTTTCATCAACAATGGCCTAGCAATTAATTGAAGACGTTTAATTAATGATTCAGCTAAACTATTTTGAGTATGTACATGTGCAACACTATGTTCAACCATAATTCCAGTTGACATACAATAATCATTGAAAGCTTGAGATGTGAATTCACCAGCATTGTCAAGTCTGACTTTCTTGATCGTATAGTCAGGAAATTGGGCTCTTATTTTAATTATTTGAGCCAAAAATCTCGTAAATGCCATATTGCGAGTAGACAATAGACAGACATGTGACCATCGACTTGAGGCATCAATTAATACCATAAAATATTGAAATGGTCCACATGATGGATGAATAGGTCCACATATATCACCTTGAATTCTTTCAAGAAATGTGGGTAGTTCTGTCTTAATTTTAACTGGTGAATGCTTTAAAATTAGCCTTCCAAGAGAACATGCTTCACATGGACTATTGTTGCTCAGATTGAGTTTGGATCCTTTTAATGAATGTCCATGTGTAGTTTCAATTATCATTCGCATCATTGTTGAACCAGGATGGCCTAGTCGGTCATGCCATAGAGTCAATAATTCTGGATTTTCATTGACCACCATATTTGATTTGATTTCAATAATATATGTATAATGCAACCATGATGAGATATATGGTAGTTTTTTAAGAAAATGTTTATTTCTTGGCATATGCTTAGTAATGAAAACATATTTAGCGTTATTTACAGTCATTGACTCAGTATCATATCCATGACGATATATATCTTTAAAACTCAATAAATTCCTTCTGGATTTTGGGGCAAATAAGGCATCATTGATGATAAACTTTGTTCCATTTGGTAAAATAAAAGTAGCTATACCAGATCCTTCAATCAGTTTAATAGGACCTCCTATTGTACCGACTTGAAATTTTGAGGGTTCTAAATATGTAAAATATTTCTTACATGTGAGAATTGTATAAGTTGTACAACAGTCAAGTAGGCAGAAATCACCGGTATGCTCCATATCATGCTTCAGTTCAAATAAACAATATTAAAACAAATATTGCAATAAACAAGGTAAATATTTGAAAAGAGATTAATTTATTGAAAGCACACAATAGAAATGCAGGAAGCAAATAATACAACTTAAAACATAAATCACACTAAGCATATTCAGCCAGAAGATCACAAAACACATACTAAGCCAAACGAACATCATAGTCATCACTAAAGTCTGTCGCCTCCAAAAAGGTGGAATCATCATTTGGATTTTGTTCGACAAGGTTAACTTCCTTTTCTTTACCCTTCAAACTTTCTTGGTACATCTTACATAGATGTTCTGTTGTACAACATTTGTTGGCCCAATGCCCTTTCATTCCACATTTAAAACAATAAACTTGAGAATTTATATATTTTTCTTTGTTCTGGTGGTTATTCTTAAAAACGGTGTTGATATGCGAGGGATTGTGAAAACCCCCTCGACCACGACCACGACCACGACCACCTCTTTTACCGCGTCCACCTCTATAGCCATATCCTCCTCTATGACCACATCTACCTTGATCACGAGCACGACCTCGATTGGCATTATCATTGTTACCTCGTCCATAGGAGTTTGAAAAACTAATGGCATTTGCCTCATGTAATGCATGTGCTCTAGGAGGATGAGATTGATGATTTTTCATCAATAAGTTATTGTAACTTTCTCCCATTAACAACTTTTGTTGCAAGTCGTGATATTTTGAAATATTCAGCAATTTGTATTGTTGTTGGACATTTATCATGGACACATGGAAAGTAGAAAGTGTTTTCTCTATCATTTCTCTATGAGTAAGCTTTCTTCCACAATAAACTAAATCTGAACGAATCTTCATAAGCGCGGAGTTGTATGCGCTTACAGTTTCAAAATCTTGGAATCTTAAATTGTTCCAATCATCAGTGGCTTTTAGTAACATGGTTTCCTTTTGATGTTCATATCTTTCCAATAGGTTTGTCCATAATTAATGAGGATCGGTAACATCGAGATATTCCCTCTTTAAGGTTTTATCTAAATGTTTTCTCATATAGATCACAGCCTCACATTTTTCTGGATCCGTAGTTGTATTTACCGCAGCAAAAGTTTCAACGATACTCTTTGATCTGAGGTACAATTTTGTATCTAATTACCATTGTCCATAATACTTGCCAGTGATATTGAGTATACAACTAACTGTACTCGTGATGTTAGACATTTTTCCAGCTAAATACATAACCAAAAAATATAGTTAGGATCGAAACATTTTATTTAACACATAATCATAGAAGCACAATTATTACAATAATACATTGTAATTATCTCATCTCTAGCCAAATCTTGAAATCGAATATTATTATGATAAAAGGGAGGAATATAATAGGAATAAAGATAGAAGTGTCCTCATCTACTAGCATAAACATAAAAACTGAAAGGTAAATGAGGATCAAGATTGTTGTTGTTGTAGAGCTAGATCATTTTGCAATATGAGAGAAATAAGGTGAAGATTTGTGTGGAATTTGTGTTATGAAATTTGTGTATTTATAGAGGAAAAATGAAAGTAGTCGTTTATAGTCGTTAGAAAAAAAATTATTTTGGCATGTTTTATGAACGGTAATGTCTTTAATAATTTAGCAACAAAAATTAATTGTAATAACATGTAAAATAATTTCCGCCGCATTAGTGATATTTTAACGGACATATGGAATAATATTACGATAAGTAAATACATATATATATATATATATATTCCGTCATTACTATGTAAAAACTTTCATGGGCTTAAGGAATAATGTAAACAAGTAAAATAATTTTAATGAATTAAATGAGTAAATAATTTCCGCCACATTACTATGTAAAAGTTTCATGGGCTTATGAAATAAAATAAGCAATATAATAGGAGGTAAAACCTTCCATAATAATAAATTGACAGTAGTCGTTTCTAACTTGGGGTTAACTCAAGCATCAACGGAAGTTAAAATTAGTGTTAGTGTTAGAATTAGATGACATTGTCAGTAGTCATTTATAACTTGGGGTTAACTCAACCATCAACGAAAGTTAAAATTAGCGTTAGTGTTAGAGTTAGATGACACTAAATATAAAGAGGATTTTAATCTAATCATAATATTATAGATAGGCGGTAATCCGACTTGTCTGTAATAATGGAGATAGATGAACAAGTAAATATAAACTTTCGTATCTTTTAACGTTGAACGTTTTCTTTAACGAAGGAACTGAATTCTTCTAGATCGAGCACTATCGTGCTGATAACGTGTTATAAAAAAGCTAAAACTATTGGGGTTTATAACAATATATTTAAAAGGACATAGGGGAATAAGAACAAATAAGGAGTATACTACTTGTGAATGAGTGTTTTTCTCTTATGGCTCCTTATATAAGGGAAGAATTCTCAATATTTTATATTAGGGCATTTTATAATTTATGTCCGTTAACTTATCCCAAATTCAAGTTTTGCCCTTTTTTTAAACGGGCTCGAAAAATGCCCTGTAACTTTTTTTTTTAATTAATTTCTGCCCGACGGGCTCAAAATTGGGCTTGGTCAATTCGAAATATTGCAGTTATGCCCTCAGACTTTATCAATTCAACTAATTTAGGTTATATTTTATAATTTTATATAAATATTTATATTTTATAATTTTATATAAATCTTTATATTTTATATAAATCTTTATATTTTATAATTTTATATAAATCTTTATTAAAAATAATATATATAATTTTTTATAACAAAAAAAAAAGTCATCTTCCTCACCCCACCCACCCACCCACCCGCCCCACCCCCGCCCCACACGCCCCCACCTCCCCGACCCACCCCTACCCCGCCCCACGCCTCCACCCGCCCCCACCTCCCCGACCCACCCCTACCCTGCCCTACACGCACCATCACCGCGATTTGCAGTGGTGGTGGCGTGGTGGTGGCGTCGATTTGACGCCACCACCACTGTAAATCGCAGTGATGGTGGCGGTGGCGTCGATTTGACTTTTCAAAGGTCGAGTATAGGGGAAAAAATCACTTTTCATACCTAACTTGGTACTTTTCTATTTTTGGTACCATAAGTTGGCAGCCATCAAGTTTGGTACCCCAACTTGGCTACCCTTATCAATTTTAATACCATATGTTTATTCCGCCCAAATCGCCGCCTAAATCACTTACCTGGCTCGTCGTTGACTAAAATAATTGGGGATTTTGACTTTCTTATCCCACGTGGCTGCCAACTCGACAAAAAAAAATCAAAATTTATATCCCTTAATAATTATTTAACTAAAGAAGCTTTTCTTGTATCAATAAAAAAAGTTTATTAATTCTTTACAAAAATTAATATATCTGCCAACATAATTAATTAATTCTTAAAATTTATAAAAAAAAAACAGAAAAATTTAAAAGAAAAAGAAATTACCCACTGTTCTTCACCCCCCCCCCCCAGTCCCGCGACACCCACCCCCCCAAGCCCCACCACCACCTCCATTGAACCGTCGCCGCAGCACACCGCCGCCTCACCACACCTCCACCCCCACAACCGGAATCTGAACTTGCGCATGAGCCGCCTATTGTTGTCCATTTCTTCCACGATCGGGAGCAGATTTCGTTCATAAATCGACGCAATATTCAATTCGTCAATAGTTGAATGTTAGGGTTTGCGATTTCGGAATTGATTTTTCACGATCGGGAGCGAATTTCTGATTCTGACTTTTCAAAGTTGAATGTTAAGATTCTTCGTGAATTTCTGATTCTTCTCTGAATCTGCGGCGGTGGCGGTGAGGTGCGACGGTGGCGGTGAGGCGGAGGTTCAGCGGAGGTGGTGGTGGGGTTGGGGGTTGGGTGCCGCGGGACCCTGGGGGGGTGGGGGGAGAACATGGGGTAATTTCTTTTTTTTTATTTATTTATTTAATATAAGCACAATTAGATTTATATATTGATGATTATTTACTTCTCAAATAAAAAACATTAATAACTATTTGTATGCAATATTTAATTCTTAACAATATAACTTTAAATATCTTAAATAAGATGTTTAAGATTAATTCACATATTAAGGAATTCAATAATAAACATCTAAGAATTAGTTAACTTAATCTTAGGCATATAAATATAGTTTATTAAGAATTATATATTTTTTAATATAACTATATAATTTAAAGAATTAATGAATTTATTTTAAAATAGATCATATGAATATGCAGCCTTTTTTCCCTTGGGTATAGTATTGTAAAAGTTCAAAAGTTGGGTATAGTTTCGTAAAAGAGGCTAAACGATGGGTATAGTTCGTATATTTATTAAACTTTTTAAGATTAACTTTTTTAATAAACTTGAATATATACATTTTTTATGATTTAGATCAATATATACTTTATTTTTAATTTACTGGTATATATAATTTATTTTTAGTTTTTACTAGTAATATAAATTTAGTAAACATTTTAAGACAATTTTTTTTTAATAAACTTGATTTTATACAATTTCTTTATGATTTAGATCAAAATATAAAAATTTATATAAAATATAAAGATTTATATAAAATTATAAAATATAAATATTTATATAAAATTATAAAATATAACCTAAATTAGTTGAATTGATAAAGTCTGAGGGCATAACTGCAATATTTCGAATTGACCAAGCCCAGTTTTGAGCCCGTCGGGCAGAAATTAATTAAAAAAAAAAGTTACAGGGCATTTTTCGAGCCCGTTTAAAAATAGGGCAAAACTTGAATTTGGGAAAAGTTATCGGGCAGAAATTATAAAATGCCCTTTATATTATTTACAACAACTATACTATTATAAAATAGTATTTGTACATAATTTTCAATAATGACCACTAAACATATCACAGTGACCATATTTATAACAGAAATGTCTGTATAACTTTTGAAACCTCAAAAGATGTACTTTCAGTGATTTGTTCGGATTCCCAATTGTGGTTCATGTAGTTATTCAAACAATGGGAGATGTTTTTATATTTAGACAATAATTTAAATGGTGTTGTTAGTGTGATTATCCGTAATATTTTGCATAGAAGTTTCTGAATTCTGATCTTAACTTATGGAACTCAAATCCAAATAAGGACAATTCTAAGTTTCTAACCAATAACTCTAACTACGATTTCTTAAGTATATTATATATATAGGACCGAAAGACAAAAGGATCCTAGAAAAAGGGCACAACATAACATATATCTTTGCCATGAAAATATGAGCAAAGTTGCCAAAAAAGACAAAAGACAAAAAAAAAGAAAAAACAAAACAAAACACTGAAATCAAGATTTCAACAAAATTGAGCAAATCACGGCAAACGATAGCTCTAAAAGAAAAAATTAATAATATCACGGTAAACGATGAGAAACTTAAAAGTTAAAACCAAATACGTGAATAGCACCACATATTCGCGCCTGATTTTCTGCCCATAACATGACCTCTGGTCTCATTTTCCTATTATTTTTTTCTTCTATTGCAAAGTTCACACTCTTTGTTAAGTCAAGAAAGTTGCTTATTAATAAGCACCAATCGTAGATCACTAGCTCCTGCTAAGATCCAATCATTTTCTTACAAAAAAATGGCTTTATCTATCACCATTTCCTTCTTGTTCATTTGCACTCTAAGCATCAACTTGGCTTATGGAGCAGTTGCTCCCCCTCTTGATGGTAAGCTCACATTGATTTTGTAAAGTTCCAATTGTGCTGTTGATGATTTTGTCATTTGGTTATGTATCCTTATCAATATATAATTAGTTACTGTAGAATGTCCGAAGTATGTGGTGTTAAAATTTTCATTTGCTATAGATATTTGAAATGATTTTTTGCCAATAATCAAGGTTCAAGAATTCTGTGTCGGTGGATCTTTTTTAAGGAGAAATTTTAGAAACTTTTTGCAATGCTTTAAATTCTTAACGATATATTCTGAAATGCTCGTGAAAACAGTTGCATGTGATAAACATGAAAAATATTAGTATGTTTCGTTCCATGCACACATATTTGAACCTTCTCAGTATTGTTCGATGAAATGTTTAGAAAGTCGAATATATGCTAATAATTAATTTCTGTCAAATAACATTGTGGGTACTATATTTGGTGTGCGTTTAGGATTTCTTGAAAACGGCAACTTCGAAGTAGGGCCGAAGCCATCAAACCTTAACAAAACTGTAATCATCGGAAGATACTCTCTTCCCAAATGGGAAATCAAGGGCCTAGTCGAGTTCGTTTCGGGCGGGCCCCAACCAGGTAGTTTCTACTTCACCGTGCCACGTGGGGCTCACGCTGCTCGGCTCGGCAACGAGGCCTCAATATCCCAATATGTCAAGAATTTGAAACCAAACTCGACCTATACACTAACATTTGGTGCAACAAGGACTTGTGCTCAAGACGAGGTGTTGAGGGTGTCGGTTCCCGGCATGTGGAGTGATCTTCCTATCCAGACATTGTATAGCTATGACGGAGGGGATACCTATGCTTGGAGTTTTAAAGCAAGTGGAAGTGTTGTTAAGGTTACTTTTCACAATCCTGGGATGCAAGAAGATCCCGCTTGCGGACCACTTTTGGATGCCATTGCTATTAAGGAAATACAGCCCTTGAAGCTAATCAAAGGTAAGTTCCTGATGAGTAAAATCTTATTTTTCAGCCAATCTTTCTTGATAATTAATTAATATTTAATACCGATTGTCGTTGCATTATATTATTACACAAATTAAAGGTTTGAATAATAAGTGCTTCCAACTTTAGACCCAAATAACTTATGAGTGATCTATCTGCTAACTGCATACTGATTACTGCATCTAGATTTTAGATCTTTCTTTACCGGGTGGGGACTTCTGTATTATCTCTAACATGTATGTACATATGTTACATCTTATGTAGACAAATTAAATAATGTATTATTGCATCTACTCTCTTTGAAGTTTAATTAACTCTTTTCTTTTAAGAAATATATCCGAAGGTCTAATCAATAACCGAGACATCTCGCAAAACTTTTTAAGTATTAAAAAATAGGAGTGACTGTAATATTTCTAAATTTTGGAGGTACCTCATAGTAATAATGGGTAATAATTGCTTCTCTTTGAAGTTTTGTTTAGTGAAGGGAAAATCCGAAATAGGAAATTCTGATTAAGAACATAGACATATAATGAAGATCTAAAATATTCAAATGTAGGAGTTGGTTTAATAATTTTTAGATTTTAAAGGACTCCTCTATGATGAATTGATGATTCAAACTTCAAAGAGGTATTTGTACTATATAATTTTATAGTTTAAGGGGTACCAATCGAACTATTCGAACAATGAAACTTTATAGTTAATCAAGAGCCAACCGCGTTTTACCATTACATGAATCTAAAGTTAGACTCGTTATATAATGTGAAAATAATAAACAGATTACAACCTCCATATTATGTTACATAAGTAAATAATTACCCCTAATGTGAATAAAAACATAAGCAAATTTTCCATATGATTACAAAAGTTTTTTGATACAGAGTTAGGGGCCGGGAGACCCAAAAAAAAAAAGAAAAAAAACTAAACCGAAATAACATGTGGCATAAAGTCACCAACAACATCTTATAGAAGAATACTAGCTATAGATAGTGGGGGCCGCTCAAACTTTGGATGCCATAAGTGTGGGAGTGACCAATGTTTGCAAGACAATCAACTACCATGTTAGTTTCTCGTGATGTTGCAAATGAGTGCTATTGCCTTTTTGACATAACATAAGGAAGAAATTTACCCTCTTTTTTTCGTACAAATTAAGATAATATGCCTATTTCACGAGTTACATGTATGTTTCATTTATTCAGTTACTGAATATATATATATATATATACATATATATATAATGATCACAATTTCCAGGAAACTTGGTGAAAAATGGAGGCTTTGAAATCGGGCCACACACCTTCAAAAATTTCTCAACGGGTGTTTTAATCCTCCCCAAGCGCCAAGACCTTTACTCACCAATTCCAGGCTGGATCGTCGAGTCCCTTAAACCCGTTAAATACATCGACTCGAACCATTTCAACGTCCCTTCTGGACACGCTGCCATAGAACTCGTCGGAGGAAGAGAAACTGCCATCGCGCAAATCATACGAACGACGAAAAACCAGTGGTACAACCTCACATTCAAGGTCGGCGACGCCAAGAACATTTGCAAGGGAACAATGACAGTACAAGCTTTTGCAGCACGAAAGAGTGTCGCAGCTCAGTTTGTTTCCCACGGCGAAGGGTGGTTCAAGAACGCGAGTTTGAAGTTCCAGGCAGTCTCGAATAGGACTAGGATCACCTTCTTTAGTCCTTCGTACCATACAAGGTTTCAAGATTATGGTCATGTTTGTGGACCTGTTTTGGATGATGTTAAGGTTGTTCCCATTAGGAAATAGGGAACGATATGTAGAATATTAACATGAGTGACATGCAAGGATTAGAAATAATACAATTAGGAATATGAGTTTTCTCGATTATGGATTTTAAATTGCAGGAGTTATGTGGTTATTATAAGGTTATTAATCATTTCATTTGGAAATTGAATAAAAACAACTGAGTCCTATGTATTTGGATTTTGGTGAAACCAATTTTCTAAAATGGTTGTGATTTTTCTTATAATCTCTTGCAATATATTATAAAGTTGATCGGTCAATTTGACTGTGGGCGGACCAAATGTATAAGTTGTTTTTTTTTTCAGAAAAAAAGAGATTTTATTTAAAACACCGCTCAACGGCCAAGATTACAGCAGAAAAGAGAAACAGAGATCAAAGCATCTTAAGCAACTCTAAATACACATTTTTGGGCACATACACCAATAAAAAAAGAGAACGAAAAACTAGACATTGTAGCCTTAATCGAATTATAAGTTTGGACTATGATGACTTCAACCGTATGAAACACGTTAATTTGATTTCCTTGAAAAAGTATTGTGTTACAATCCTCTCAAGATTCTTATGTTAATTAATTTTCGTTTGAAATCAAGTCGTCAAAATTAAGACGATGTGGCCTAGAAATATTGCACATCGCTGTACAGACTTGAATCCATTCAAAATCAGCATCCGAATCTGATAAGAAATGATAGAGATTCGAAGAAAATTTTCCCCGACGATTCAACTTCAGCCCCGCGCCTATCACAAATTGTTCACTCAAGAGACGCCTCTAGTAGATAGATTAAGTTTGGGTAAAACCAACTATGCACCCCTCAAAGTTAAAAAATTTCGACATTGCACCCCTAAAACTTTTTTAATCAAGTCAACACTCTCAAATTACGGCCTATTGTCACTTTGCACCCCTTTTCTGATTTCAGGCATTGACCAACGTTGTCTTAGGGGTAAACGCATCATTTTACTGTTCACTCCCTCACTCCCTCCAAATATCAGTCGAAATTCATTTCCCCCAATTCCATTTCTAGGGTTTTTTTCTCCTTAACTCAATTTTCTTCTCAATGTACTAAAATCAACAATGGTGTGGCAAATCCGAGAGATGAATCATACCGGCCCGCTCTATGGTAAGTGTTAGCTTCACTTACTACTAATTTGTGCGCATGCATTTACTCCAAAATTTGGCACACGATTCTTACATTTTGTTCATGATATTGTAGTTAATGTGTTTTTTGTCTCAATTTTGTAGGGGATGGGTCGAATTTGTTCACTATAATGCTTCGCCATTCCGATCGATTTGCGGTTAGTAACGACAAAATGTGTTTGTGGGTGGTGGTTGCGCGTTTATTGATAATTGTGACGAGTATGCGTTGAAGATGCATGTATTGCATCTAATTGCTAGGCAAGTAGGGTTGTTACATTGGTTAAGATTTTCTTATAGCCTATTAGAACTTGATGATTCTAATGAGTTGGTGATGATAGCAACTGATAAGGAAGCAATTGAAGTTTTGAAATGCATGAAATGTGATAGATTAATGTGTATCTATGTTGAGGACATTGAATATTTGGCAGTTGATTGTCAAGTGTTGAGTCATGTAGGGACTGGGGCTAGTTTCACCATAGAACCTCAATTTGATATTGCCACAACAACACCATCAATAACACCAACACAATTCTGCCACAATAACACCATCAATTCTACCATCAATTATGCCACAACAACACCATTAAAGCCACAAATGAAACAACACCTAGCACCATACATGTGAAACTATATTGTTATAGTTTCTTTTTAAGAATTTTTGCTTGCCGCTTATGAAGTCGAGCTTTCTCCCTAAACATATCCCTTTCAACCTCCAACTTTGTCAGTTTGTCATCATTCTTTGCATAAGTGGCTTGAAGCTTATGTGCTTAAATTTCCTCTTCCATTTTTTCCAGGTTCTCCTCATACTTCACCACCAATTCTTCTTTCTTTCTTTGCTCTTTCTCATACAAATTAAGTTTGTTCAATTATCCAGGGATAATTTTTTTGGCTCATTCACACATTTCGGAATCAAACCATTCGAAGTACCCACAATCCCCTGCATTCGGCGAATTACAAACAAACCAAACACATTCAAAATCATATCAAAACATATAAAATCCAAATCAACTCACATTTGCAAAAAAAGTTCAATCATAAGAGGTGCAACCCGATAAAATTTCGACCCATACACAATACAGTAGCCCAACTGTTGAATTATACTAACCTTATAATTTGGGCATTGGTAATATCTTCGGCGCGGATTATCATTCTTCCAATACGCTGTAAGCTCCAAACTCGTGCCACATTAACACTTAACAATTGGAATTCGTTGTCCGTAGTGCCACACACTCTCAGACGAGCTAGATGCTCTTGACATTAGGTGAATCAAAGAGGAATTTCTCGAATTACAAAATTAGGGCATGCGAATTAGGGGGAAATTTGTGAATTAGGGCACCAACGTTTTTCAGTTGGGTTTTTTGGGGGTGTAATTACATTATTTGGAGGGAGTGAATAGTAAAATGATGCGTTTACCCCTGAGACAATGTTGGTCAATGTCTGAAATCAGAAAAGGGGTGCAAAGTGACAATAGACCGTAATTTGAGAGTGTTGACTTGATTAAAAAGATTTTAGGGGCGCAATGTCAAAAACTTTTAACTTTTAGGGGTGCATAGTGGATTTCATCCATTAAGTTTTGATGGGATCCTACTGTAAATGACCTTCCAAGCAAAGACCGAGACTTTAGACGACACTGAGTGATCCCAAAAGAGCTTGAAGAATGTTGTATCTTAGTTAATCTGACTTGAGTTGAGCCTATAGTACATCACTTTCACTTTGTAAACCCGGATCCAATCTCCAAATTCAGTTATCTTTCCTATTAGGATCAATAAGCACCTGTTGAGTTAAGGATTTAAACTCCTCGAAAATTTGAGATTCCCAAACAAAGAACCTTTCTTCTTTGCCAATTAAAGTTCCAATTCCACACATCGTTAATCCTCATCCCAAGTTCAGCAATATAGTTTTACAATGGTTGCTTGAAAAAATTTAAGTAGTGCAAACCTCATTTTGAGAGGCTCTTCTCCAACACCACAGTCCTCCCAAATCATTGTATCACTTTGATCTAATCATGAGCAATTCAGTCCTCCCCATCACTAGCCATCGTTGTTGCTCTAAGATCTTTCCACCACAAAAGACCCATTCCTCTCTCTCCTGCCCAACACTTTGTATCTATCTGACGCTCCATTCATTCTAAAATACTCAAATCGGATCAACTTATACCACAGAGCGTCTTTGTCCTTAAGAAGTTTCCATTTCTACTTACCAAGCAATGCAAATTAAACTACTTAAAATTTTTAATCTCAAGCCTACTTTCGTCCTTATTTTTGCACACAAACTCCCATCTCATCCACGCAATCTTTATGTCTTCCCCACTCCACCCAAAAACAAAAATCCTTTGCATTTTTTTGATAACCTTACTACGAGCTTTGCAAAATGAGAATAAGTACAAAGAAATGCCTATCATCACCAATTTTAGGGGGTAACCAGTTCACTGAGGGAGATGACGAAGCTTTCCAACTTGCAAAGTCTATTTTTCAAAGTGTCAACAACATGTTTTCATTCTCTACTATTCCCCGACTTAACACCAACAGGTATCCCAAAGCATTTGAATGGAACCCCTACCACTTACAATTTAGAATTATCCCATTCCCTCATTTGTTCATCACTTCATTATGACTGTTATTGAAATTCACATTTAGACAAGAAACTAATGCAATGTTCATAGATATTTATAATGGCTCTCACATTCGGCTCTATTGGTTTGCAAAAGAAAATGATATTATTATTGAACGTGCAATGCCACAAAATGCAACATACCAACCTCAAATCTATCAAGTATACGACAACGCATCACTCTCTTTTTGTCAGGTTACTCATGGCCTTGGTAACGAGAAGAAACTGTAAAAAAACGGTTAGTAGTTGGAAAAGAAATTGTCAAAGTCTTAATTAAATGCATTGTATAATTACTAGTAGATATTTTGCTAGATTTAAGTCGGTGTAAAATCCTTATAAATATGGGATTATGGCATGTAATTGAATTAAGCCTAAAACAAGAGCTCCAGCCGTGTATAAAGCATTTTGCATCAATAATAAATATTGCATAAAAATCCACCAAGTCCTCCATATTTCATATAAGCCCCAAAATACTCTTTATAGCTTCCTAAATATCCATAACACCCAATAGAAACAAGCAAGGAGATAACAGATCACTTTACCTTAAACCCCTTTGTAATGTTCATCTAGTAGCAAACAATCGCCATGTGAACATCAATGACATCTAGTGCAAAAAAGTAACTTAAGTAACCAAATTGAGTTCCAAGGCAGATTCAAATCACATGCAGTCGAATAAGTTGAGCATTGCTATTATAGAAGTTTCATATGAAGATCATTTTTAATTATAAATTGTTGTGACGTAAGAATATTCAGACTTCGTATTCAAATATGTTTCTTAGTAACTCATGTTCTGAGTTAAATTGTCAGAAATAATTATGTGTCAATTAAGTTGTCTTATCACCTACCTTTAGTGTGCTACTTTAAACATTGAGATGCATGACAATCACACATGGCTAAGTTTCTTGTGTTCTTCCATGGGAAAAATGGTACTTTCATAGTTAGTGCTCGCTGTGATCAGGTTTAAATTTTTGTGCAGTTTACGACTGGTTGCCTTTAACTTCACGCACACATATACATGTATTATGTATACATGCAAGCACACGCGCGCGTACATATAAGGTGGGCCACTTCTTTCATTTGAAAAGTTAGTTAAGAAAACATGTGTTAGACAAGTAGCACGGAAATAAATAAATATAATATATATTGACGAATAAATAAGCAATATTATAATAAGATAAAGTTAGAAATTGTAACCTCAACCGTAGTGAACCGAATGTGAAGATGGTTGAGTCTCTTTCAATTTCCTTAAAGCAGATTATTCATTCTCTATCGTGCTGAGAACGTTGGACTACCACCTCCCAGGATAAAATGACCTACGAGCTGGATTGCTAGCACTCGTAAAACAATTTCGGAGAACTCGCACAATAACTTTCCTCACCACCACACAATGATAAAAAATATTTGACTGCGCAAAAGCCTTTTTTCGTTTATGCAAAGTATTTTTCTGAATGATTAAAACTTATGGAGAGCAACCTCTTTATATACTAGTTTGGGAGAGGGTTGGACGACTTGGTCATCAAGTAAACGAGTTAAAAGATAATTACGAATTTGTAGTTAAGGTAATTACGAATCGTGTAATTAAGATAAGTACAGATCTCACAAAGATCTCAGATGAACTTCGACACGTTTTCAGTTAAAATTGAATCACGATATATTTTATTTCGTAAGGTAATTTTAATTACCAAAATGATGCTACGAATTTTCTATATATAAAATAAATATCAGAAAATAAATACTTATGTTAAACAAAACAGAAAAAGAAATATTGGAATTGCAAAACAAGGCTCACGCGAGAAGGAGCCCAACAGGCTAAACGGATCGACATTTAACGCGTACGTCGTCGTGTGCGTAATTCCGAGTCGCACTAATCCGATGGATTTTGGCCCAAGATTTGCACCCCCCCTGAGCGCGTAGGAGAGGAAAGAGACACTACCTGACACATTCTTACAATGCAAAGAATGCATTTCCATTGATAAAGAAAGTGCTTTTTTTCTCATGTGGGATGACCCTCTTTCCTTATAAGTTTTTTCTCCTTTTTCTCAATATTTTCAGCTTTGTGTAGCTAACTTTGAGCATCAATTTCTCATTCACCTGGGTACCATTTTGAGCGTGTAATATACTGTTTCGAAGCTCTCATATAGGAGAGCACGTCCCCATCTTGAACTCGTCAAAGCGACAAGCGGAACCCAATCAAAATCTGATCCAAAGTCAGTTGTACAAACCCATTTCATTTACCAATTTTCCAACAATCCCCCACATTAATGAAATTGAATGATCATGCATACATCATGCGGTGGTAGAGTTCTACGATCTATGCCTGCATAGGATAGGTAGGACACGCCCTTGAACCTTCCCTTGTGAGAAATACTTTGTTTGCTAGCCGATAGTATGATCTTGATGTCTTTGAACTATCCGCTGTTTGTGTAACCGCTCCATAAATCACAACACAAGTATATTACAGTTACCGTTGCGGTTCTCATAGTTTATGACCATTTTGGCCCTGGACATACGCCTGGTTCTGCAAAAGTTTTCCAGAAAATTAAGCCCCCACAATTCTCCTAAGAGGCGGCCCCTCCTCTCTCTCACATAGGTGATTTCTTATCTAAGAGTAACCCGCATTACTCCGCTCGGATTTCCGACGCGTAAGAATCATTAAAAGCACAATGCTTAACCTTTTCTATTACGGGTATCATTGTTTCATCTAGGAATGGACAAGGGTTGACCCCCACAGTGACCATGCAAAGTTCTTACAATTAGGTTGTCCCATTGAACCAAGATCTTGGGATCTCGAGTCAGCATGGTTGGGTTTTCCTTCATAAGAACCTTATTATTCAATAGGCTTAAGTCTCATTCCTCTCGATGTCTTTTTAACTTGATCTCTGTTTAATCCTTTGCTTAGTGGATTCACAATGTTATCTTTTGACTTCACGTAGTCAATGGTGATAACCCCTCTCGAGATTAGTTGACTAACGGTGTTATGTCGCCGACGTATATGTCTAGACTTCCCGTTGTATAAAACATTATGTGCCTTTCCAATTGTAGATTGGTTATCGCAATTTATGCATATTGGTGGCACAGGTTTGGGCCACTCAGGAATATCTTCCAAGAAGTTACGAAGCCATTCGGCTTCTTCACTGCATTTGTTTAATGCCACAAACTCAGATTCCATCGTGGATCTAGTTATAACCATTTTTCTTGAAGATTTTCATGACACGGCTGCACCTCCTACCGTGAATACGTATCCACATGTTGCCTTGGAGTCTTGTATATCAGATATCCATCTTGCGTCAGTATAACCTTCAAGAATAGCAGGATCCCTCGTATAATGCAACCCGTAGTCACGAGTATAACGTAAGTACTTAAGTACTCTCACAATTGATTTCCAGTGCTCATGCCCTGGGTTACTCGTGAATCTACTCAACGTGCTAATTGTATAGGCAATGTCTGGTCGTGTACAACTCATTAAGTACATCAGACTTCCTATCACTCTAGCATATTTCACTTGATCAATACTTTCTCCCTTATTCTTAGACAAGTGTTGACTCGTGTCAATTGGAGTTTTGTCTACACCAGAATCACCCTTGCTGAATTTTTCAAGAATCTTGTTCACGTAGTGTGACTGAGTTAATATGAGACCCTATGGCAATCTTCTAATCTTAATTCCTAAGATTACATCGGCCGGCCCCATGTCCTTCATATCAAACCTTGAATTCAGCAAACGTTTAATGGAGTTTACCATTTGGTCGTTGCTTCCTACAATGAGTATGTCGTCAACATACAGACAGAGAATTAGATATCCATCTTCTGTAGTTTTGACATAGACACACTTGTTGCACTCGTTGATTCTAAAGCCAATTGTCAACATGACGTTGTCAAATTTCTCGTGCCATTTCTTTGGTGCTTGTTTAAGTCTATACAGAGACTTCACCAATTTACAGACTTTCTTTTCTTTTTCAGGAGCTACATAACCCTCGAGTTGTTCCATGTAGATTTCTTCATCGAGATCTCCATTAGAAAAGCAGTCTTTACATTCATTTGATGTACTGCAAGATATCGGAGAGAAGCAATCGCCAAAATCATTCGTATTGAATTTATTCTCGTTACAGGAGAATAAGTATCAAAGTAATCCTGGCCTTTTGTTGCTTGTATCCTTTTGATACAAGTCTAGCCTTATACTTTTAAATTCTTCCATCCCTTTTCATTTTTCGTTTGAAAACCCACTTGGAACTTAATGGTTTACATCCCGGAGGAAGGTCTACCAGTTCCCACGTGTGATTGTGTAAGATGGAATCAATCTCACTTTTTATGGCTTCTTTCCATAAAGGACCTTCAGCTGACCTTACAGATTCCTTATAAGTTTGAGGCTCAGCCTCTATCATATAGGTTAGAAAATCTGGCCCAAAAGAATTTTCTGTCCTTACCTTTTTGCTTCTTCTCGTCTCTTCTTGGACCTCGCTAGTTTCTTCAATCTCTTTTTGATCTTGACTATTGTCAATATCCTCGAAAGTTTGTTTTGAAAAGCTTCGTCCATCCACAGTGGATTTACAAGTAAATATATGTTCAAAGAGCGTCACATTCCTTGATTCCATTATCCTGTTTTTATGAATCTCGGGGTTTTTAGATTCATGCACAAGAAACCGATAAGCAGTGTTATTGTGAGCATAGCCAATGAAAATACAATCCACCGTCTTTGGACCTATTTTCATTTTCTTAGGCAAAGATGATGACACCTTAGCAAGACACCCCCACACTTTTAAGTATTTGTAGCTAGGTTCTCGACCTTTCCACAACTCATAGGGGGTCTTTTCTTCTTTATTTTTGGGTATCTTATTTAAAAGATAGCTAGCCGACAAAATGGCTTCACCCTACATGTTCTACGGCAATCCAGAACTTAATAACATGGCATTCATCATGTCTTTTAAGGTTCGATTTTTCCTTTCAGCCATCCCATTGGATTGAGGAGAATATGGCGCAGTGACCTCGTGAATAATTCCATGTTGTGAACAAAATTCACCAAATGGTTCAACATATTCACCACCATGATCACTTCTAACCATCTTAATTTTCTTATTAAGTTGGTTTTTGACCTCTTGCTTGTATAGCACGAATTTGTCTATAGCTTCATCATTACTTTTCAGTAAATATACATAACAGTATTTTGTACTATCATCAATGAAAGTTATAAAATACTTATATCCACCTCTTGTTTGTGCAAATTTTAAATCACATACGTCACTGTGAATTAAATCAAGGGGTTATGTATTTCTTTCAACAGTTGGGAATGATGTTCTCGTTAGTTTTGCCTTTACACAAGTTTCACACTTATTTTTGGAATCAATTTTAAACGTTGGTATGTGATTCAGGTTAATTAGTCTACATAAAAAATTGTAATTAACATGTCCTAATCTACCATGCCGTAGATTAGAAGACTCAAGCAAATAAACGGAAGTAGAAGTTTTATTGCCAGAATTAAAAGAAGTGGGCTTAACAACCATTACATTCATTTTCCGCATCCTTTCTTTCACATAACCCTTTCCAATATGAACACCATATTTGGAAATCACAACTTTCTGGGATTCAAACGCCATCTTGAAGCCATGAGTGTCTAGCAAGTATCCAGAAATCAGATTCCTACGAATGTCTGGCACACACAACACATTCTACAGTGTAATCTCCTTTCCAGAAGTCATCTTGAGGCGCACCGTTCCTTTTCCCTTGATCTCAGAGGTAGCAGAGTTGCCCATGTAGATCATCTCCCCAGTTTCAGCAAGAATAAGCTCGAAGAAGCTCAATTTTTCAACACAGACGTGACGTGTTGCTCCAGTATCGAGCCACCATTCCTTCCGATTAGCATCTATCAGGTTCATTTCAGAGATCACATCACATAGGTCCATATCAAACACATCTCGAGCAGCAGTGTCCATCAGATTGGCCTTGTTAGTCTTTTTGCCTTTCTTCTTCGGCATTCTGCAGTCAGACGACTTGTGCCCCGCTTTGTTGCAGTTATAGCACTTCCCCACGAATTTCTTCGTCTTAGAGATTCAACCCTTTGGTCCAATCTTCGACCCAGGTTTAGGCTTCTTGTTCTTCGAGCCTTTGTCATGCTCCACCATGTTTGCCCTAGCAATGTTGGTTTTAACAACAGCATTGGAAGACCTTTTATCTCCACTCTTGTTGTCTTCTTTTATACGAAGTCTGACAATCAAATCTTCAATACTCATCTCCATTCGTTTATGCTTTAGATAGTTCTTGAAATCCTTCGAACCAGGTGGCAACTATTCGATGATACAAACTACCTGGAAAGATTCACTCAAGATCATTCCCTCAGCATGAATTCCATGGAGAATCAATTGAAGCTCTTGCACTTGACTAATAACAGGCTTCGAGTCTTTCATCTTGTAGTCCAAGAATTGACCCACTAGGAATTTTTTGGCACCAGCATCTTCAGTCTTATACTTATGATCCAAGGATTCCCATAATTCTTTTGCCATTTTCTTCACGCTATATACTTGATACAATGTGTCTGTCAAACCGTTCAGAATCAGATTTTGGCAAAGAAACTCAGAGTGCTTCCACGCATCAATTGCAGTCTGCGATTTTGCATCAATTTCATCCTCCCTAACATAAGGAGGATCCTCTTTCAAGAATCACGCAAGATTCAGCATGTTGAGATAAAACGGCATCTTTTGTTGCAATGTTTTGGATTTTATCGGTTTCTCATTATGGCTCAAAGGAACAGTGAGAACAGCTGGAGTCTCCAAACTCGCCATACTCATAGGCTGAGTTTTCAGAACAGAATCAAAGGCATGTGATTTCAACGTATCAGACATCTTCAGATTGGAATCATTAATGACCATAAAATTTTAAAATTAAATATTACTTCAGAAAAATAATGTTAGAACTGACAGGAATATAAATTGATTCACATGTCTTTGGAAACAATAACCAAATTATTAAAAAAAATATAGGTGAGAATGATTTTCCTCATTATGTCTTAAATCATATGCTTTTGATTATCTTTGCTTCATCTTTGCTTCTAGTTCTCCAAACAAAATTCTTGGCGCCATAATGTCTACTGTGTAAGCTAGGCCTTTCCAAAGTGGAGATAGAATAAAGCGTACATAATAAATACGTTTATTACTTTCTCTCGAACCATAGTATAATATTTTATTTTGATTGAATAATTTATTTCTCTAGTTTCTCTTAAAATTTATTAATTGTTCATTTTTACATGCGGCTTGTCTTCAGAGGTTTACATATATTATGTGGCATATGGGTTGTTTTATACGCTTTAAAACTTTCTTTGAGGTACTTTTGATGAGGTTTCCTATAATTTATTAACAATGGTTGCGGTTATTTTGGTAATTGGAACCACCACCACGGTTCGACCTGTTGTTGCGGTAGGTGTCGCGGTGTGAGTTACCTCGACCATTGTTCCGGTTGGTGTTGGTGTTGCCACATTGTCCAGAATTATTGGAGTAGGACACTGCATTGACCGAGGCAACGGGAGATGCGGATTGAGCCTCAATGCGCTTGACATAGATCTCATGAGCAATCAATTTGTCATAAAGCGTGGGGAACGAAAGGTCGTGATCCCGAGCATGAATCTATGCCGCAATGTCACAATATGACGCCCTTAAACCGTTCAAGACAAAGAGAGTAACATCATCCTCGGAGAGACGAGGATCAATCATGGAAAGTTCGTCAATTTTCATCTTGACTTGTTGAAGGAATTCCGCCATAGATTTGGAGCCAATAGTCATCTGTGAAAGAGACTCCTTCAACTGCATGACAGGCGAATGAGACTTGTTAGCAAAGTGATCTTGCAAGGTTTTCCACATGGCGGTCGAAGTATTCTCACCAGAGACGACGTGCATGACGTCGTGTGAGAGAGAACCAAAAAGAGCGGATACAAGAAGAGCATCCTGACGCGTCCAGTGAACGAACGCAGCGATGGACTCTGGGGTCTCACCACAAGGAGTGCAGAGGGTCGTGCCGTCCAAATAGCCAAGAAGGCCATAGCCATAAAAAAGATGGCGAACCTGAGCATTCCAGGATGAGTAGTTTCTTGAATTCAATTGCAAAGGCAGATGAGTATGTGCATTGATAGGCACAAGAGGGGGACCAACGGTAATTGTAGCAACAGTCCAAAACCCGAAGGAGTGGACTGCGAGGCATTGGCGGAGGCCGACTGTATGATCGGAGCCTACGCGGAGGCGGACGGCTAGGAGAGGACGGCAGAAGAAGCCGAGTCGCTAGGGTTTGCAGAGGAAGACATGAGGATCTTATTTTCTCATTAGAGATATTTTCCTGCTGATACCATATAAGATTTATGAAGTGATGATTTTTATTTTTCACTCAATGGTGGTGTATATAGTTACAACTTACAATGAGATAAGGAAAGAAATAAATATAACAAAGAAATAAATACAAACAATATTTTCCTAAAATACAAGAACTATGACTCTTGCCTAATAAATGATCGTTTCGTCATTACTAGTTTGAGGAACTGTTTGTGTGTATTTGACTACGTTAGTATCGCGACAGCAAGACCACCTGGACTTAGGATTTGGATGCTGAGAGATAACAATGTCGATTCTGTTTCCTGGTCAAAGTTAATGACCATCTACAATGTCTACGACTGGTTTTCACTGTCAAAAACTATTACTCCATTATTTTTGACATATAAGAATGAGCTGGTGATGACTTCGGGATATGTCGAAGAAGAAATTGGCGTTTATTATAAATCTACGAAATACACATATAAGAAGTTTGATGCACCCCAAGCTTGGATTGGCTGCAGAACTTTTTTTACTGCTCCATGTTTGGATACTTTGTTTTTCCCTATGAGTATTAAAAGTAAGAACTGAATAAGCAAGGGATGTAGTTTAAAAGTCCTACAAAGGTTTAACATGGTTAAGTTTCTGGTTAATATTAGTTTTTAAGTAATGTTGATTGAGTTAGATTAAATGGTTTTTTTGTTCTTCAATTTCAAGGTTTGATGAGCGTTGATTATTCTTGTTTGTTCTATTGCAGTACAAAGTGCGGTTTTCAGTATGATTTATAAATTTGATAGGAATTGATCTGGTTTCATAATTTACTTTGTTGATTTTGATTTGTCATCGCTAGTCATGGTTTGTACTGGTCATTGATAGCATAATTGTAAGTTAAAAAGAATAGTATGATCTCTGAACTATTTATTATTCTTTGTTGCATACTTGCATATATCTGATGAGATGATGAGATGAGAAAAACTGATAAGATACCACTTCTGCATAACCAGCCTTTTTCCAGTCGACAATATAATGGAATGAAACCGTGAAAATTTATGTGCACATGAAGAAGAGGAACCCATATATAGCATATAGCACAAGAACGGGTAATTTCATCTACCACTGAAGTTTGGTTTAATTACGTATTCATTCCGTACTATTATGTTAATTGTAGAGACGCCCTCTATAACATTCAAAATGTAGTATATGGGAAATCTATATATAATGTTTTCAAAGCTTTAGGGTTGTGTCCGGAACCATTCAAACCTTTAGCCAATTTGAAACGTAGATTTTTTTTTTTTTTCATAATTTTCAAGGTGAGGGGTGGGGGCATTTAGTTATTAAAGCAATAGGGATAATTTTGTATTGGACTAAAGTCTAGGAGATCTAAATGTAAATATTGCAAACACAGATCACCAATCACCGAGAGCTAGAAGACGTACTCTTAGTTTTCTTAGCATGTGTTAATTTCTTCAAGACTCTTATTTCGATTTGAAAGCATATAAGAATCTAGGGCGATGATTACTATTCAGTCGTATTGCACGAGTTTTGGGATTTTGGTCGTGTTTGTGGATCTGTTTTAGATGGTGTAATTGTTAAGGTTCTTTGGATTATGGAGTATGAGTGAATATCATTAATGGATTCTAAATTGTTGGAGATATGTATTGTGACTTGTGTGTATTGATTATCATGTCATAGAGTTGGTCATCTGTGAAGGGAAAAAATTAATCCTCATGTGTTCGATTTGGTGAAACAAATTAACATGCTGAATCGACTGAAGTATTTTTCTTATTAGGGGAGGAAACCGCATATATTATGAGACTTGGTGTATTTACTTGCAATTTGTGTTGGTTTGTTAGTTGGACTACGTGAAGTAATGGAGTAAGGAGCTACCTTCTGAGTTAAGAGTTAACGAAAACTGAATAAGAGAGATCGTTGAAAAACTGATTCAGGAGGAGATCGAAAAGCGAAAATTATCATGCTCGAACAGATGTGAGCAGAATTTTCTTGTAACTATTGGTTTGTTGATCATTTAGTCAAGAAGTATTTGTACGACACTGTTAGCAGCAAGGGTCCATAGCTCAGTGGTAGAGCATTTGACTGCAGATCAAGAGGTCACCGGTTCGAACCCGGTTGGGCCCTTACAATTTTTTGCCTTGTTTTTTTTTGTTTAGATGCCTTGGTGATTCATTATAACTTTTCTATATTTGGTTCTATATAATTTATATGACAGGCTTATACAAATAAATTATAATTCTATACTCTCACCTATATGGCTATATATGAAAGTGCATATAATTCTATACTCTCACCTATATATGAAAGTGCATATATACCTTCTCTATTCTTAATTTCTCACATACAAAAACAACAAAAGCTTAGACTCAAAGCTCATTCCCGGGAAATGTTCTCGAGAAAAACTTTAAAAGCTTAATATTAGAGGCTATTTGATTCTTTCAATCGAGTGATCTTGTACTTTGAAGATGCATTAGCATCCAAGCTAACCAATTACCACTATCTATTGATTCTTTCAATATAGTAATCTCGTATTATGAAGATAATATAGCCATCTAACGTTAACCAATTACGACAATCTAATGAGTAACGAATATCGAGCATATATAAATTGTTGTAATTTGCTGTGATTCTTATCATTCCACTCTGTAGGCGGAAAATAATAACAGCTGGTAGTATTTGATATAGGTATATCGCCACACGAGAAACCAGGTTTGCTCAAAAATGCCTCTCAACATATAGACAGAACTATATACTGCACCAAGTATATCTACCATTGGCGTAATGGCTATCAAAACTCTGTTGTTTTATGCATTTACAACTATGCATTAAGTAATTAATCAAATAAGTCCAGTGGTATGCTCTGTGGTATACTTTGCCAGACAAAATTTTCGTTCACTTCTTGGAATGAATTATTCTCGAGTAACTTATCATGCTTTCTGCAAAACAATAGGTTGAGTCAATAAATTAAACAATAGCTTGAGTCAATAACTAACTGTATAGAATGACAATGTATAATGCATAATGCAAATCAGGAAAGTTTTTGCTACTCTGTCACTCGAGTTTACACAAATCCCTTGTACAAGTCGGCGACTGCAGAAGTAATCAAGTTAAGACAGAGGGACATAACTCGCAGAAACTCAACATGCTAATTCATGGAGGAATGTCTTCTTACCCATAAATTGTTAACAGACTTTAGCAGATGCTTATTATCTTGCCATATTACAGTTAAAGAATATAGTTCATTCAAGGAATATTACCATGTAAATATAAGGATCGGTGCGGCCTCCAGCGCCATGTCTCTTGACCTCCTCCAGCCTCAACAACCTGTTCATGATCAGACTTTCAACAAATAAGATTGAAACACAAATAAACTATGATCATATAATCAATTCAATCATAGATAGGAACAGAACTTGCTCAAATTTTCAGAAAACTTTACAGTTTAAATTTTTTGTTCATAATCCCTGTTCAGGGAATGTCGTTAAGATCCTTTAATGGATGGCACTGCCAATCCAAGCAAAACAATCATGAGCTCGACCTCTAAGCTAAATTAGATGCATATATTGTCCAATTCTCGGACTTGCCACCGTATGTAAAGGAATAATGGGATGAGGAATCACTCTTACATTCTTAATGCTTTGCTAGTAGTTGGACTGTCACCAAGCAACTGGCGGATCCTCACTTCAGAAGCACTCCCATTAGACAGAACCTTCAGTATGGCCTCAGCTTGGTGCCCCATGTGATTAGTAATAACTAGCTGCTTGTTACCAACACTCGTTATACTACTGTAACTCTCGGTGCTGGAGCTACTGGACAAGCAATACGAAGTATCAGCTGTGGTTATCTCAGAAGCAATGTCCGACGATGCTGAGGCATAGTGTAGTTCAGGCTTGACGGGCTTCAGATTCTTTCCGTTGGGAATGCAGATGGTCTTTGAGCGCTTCCTTCGCACTACCTGGTGATTTGATGAGTTATTACAGGAAGAAAATGAAGACATTAGCCAGAGTTTTAGCATAGAAACAAGAAGCTACAACCTTCTGCAGATTATTTCAAAGTGGTGATGTAGTATAATGTACATGAAATTTGTATACCATCAAATTAGTCGAACAATTTTCCAAAGTTCAAAGTAAGAGATGAAGGAAAACAGTAGTGGGGACAGAAGAACATCAGTACATTGTAATCAGGATCCTTATGAGTGCACAACAGTGACCTTTAGAACTAAGAGTATTTGGATACATACTGATTTTACAATCTCATTTAACTTAACAGGACATCTATTGTACACCACAAAGACAAATGATTGGACATTCTCAAATAACTTAAAAAGACAAAACAGCACATTTTTATACAGAATTAGTCATTCGAGCTCGGAATAAGGTTCAATTGCAATACAGAAGATAAAATATAGTGCAAGACGAATAACATCAATATACTGCGAAATCCTCGAGACAAAATCTCAATTCTCGAGATACTCTGTAATACAACGATGATTCAAATCCATAGGCAAAACAAGAGATCTCTCATCAAAACGGTAATACAAACAAAATCTGGAGGCAAAAAGCAGATTCATCGAGTAAACGACAATCAGGCTGCAAATCTAAAACATTGTTACGAAACTTTAGCTTCAGCTCCGAACCACAGAGAGTAATCTTCTTCAAGTCTTAAATCCAGAGACACTCTGTATTAATAATGATATAAATCCATATGAAAACAAGAGACATCTCATTCAAAACAGTACGATAGAGTCATCGAGCAAACATTAGTTTCAGGTGAGAAAAACAGAGAACAAATATATTCGAATCAAAATTTAGAATCCTGTGACACTATGTTTATAAAATGACTTAAATCCATATGATAAACAAGAGATCTCTATGAAATATCGATAACAAAAATCAAATTCATCTAGTGAACTACGATCACCAAACAAAAACAATGATACGAGACTTGAGCTTCAGTTTAGAGAAACAGAGAGCAGATCTTCAATCGCAATCAGCTTCACATTAGAACTTATCAGGCTTCGAATCGCACTCGAACAAACAACAAATTCAGATCATCAGTTTCACAGTAAATGACATCGTGATATCAGACGAGAATCACCTTGAACTTGAGCTCGTCAAACCACGACACATCAGGATCTGGCGATTCAGAGGTTTCTTCATCCTCTTCACTCGAAGATCCACTGCTTGAATTCTTATGGAACAATCTCCAAAAGTCGAATCGATTCCAGCTCTTGCTCCTTTTTCTGAAATTTCATCGTTAAATTAGAAGACAGAGAGAGGTATAATAGTAAGAATTTTAAGATGAATCGAAATCTTACTTTGAAGGAGAAGAGGCGAGGAGGAGGAGAGCAGAGGCGACTGTGAGCTCCAGGTTTGAAGGAAATGAAGCTGAATCCTTCTTCGAATCCATTTTTTGTTTTTTGTTTTTTTGTATTTTGGAAATGGCGGGAGGATTTCAAATTATTATTTTTACGTATTGAAATTATGAATGCATATGGCGTGTGTGTCAGTGTGTGTGATTCAGTTTTTGCATTAACGGTCTGCTATCGTGCACCGATTGCGTAACACCTTTTTCTTCTTCTTTTTTTAATTTATTTATTTAAAAAAATAGCACCCTTAACATATAAAAACTGAATTATTAAAGCAAGTCATATAGAACTCATGAATGTATTAACAATTTAGGTATTTAAAATTCCTTCCTTTTTTTGTTGCGACCAATAACTGGCTTAATATAAATAGTGTTGAGATTTGAGAACACTTACTGGGGTTTTTGTGATAACAATTGAAAAGAAAAATCAACTTGGAAGAGAATCATTAAGTAATATTCAATTTGGAATTTATGTATTTGTCCCTTTACAAATGAATTTTGATAAGCGTAAGGAATGAGCTTTTAGTTGTATTCAAAAAGTATGGAAGATCATGTATAGGAGTATAGAAAAATACACGCAGATATATTGCTTCATGCCTAATGAACTATTATTCTATTAATGAGATTGTTTTCAACTATTATAGGAATGTGCATTTAATTTATTTTTTCCGCAATTGATGAATCAGCTCCGAGACTCGTCTTTAACCACATCTTCGTGTAATTACTACTGTCATAATTATTACGGAATTATGTATTTCAAACTTTTTCTATTACATCATGTGATGCAAGTTATTTTGTATTAGAAATTTATACATTTAGCATATCGCCATACATACTGACATTCTTCGTTTAGGTAGAACCCTTCACATAATTGGTTAATAACTTTTATTATATCGACAACATATTAGTTGACTCCTTATATTTTCCCTATGAATAAAACCGAGGATATAATTGCAGGAATGCAGGTTTACTACTTAGGAAGAGACTAATCTAATATTTGGCAAACTACTGAGTAGTGACTAGTGAGTACTGAGTAGTGCCTCGGTCGCACTTTTTCTAGACAATATAGCGTAATAATGTATTGAATGTTTGACTTGCATAGGCTATAGATATATAAAATCTAAATTAGGACAGAGAATAAGGCCTCCATATCTTTAACTTAATCTTTTACGTATCCTTATGAAAGATCGCCAGGACATGAAACTATGAAAATAATATACACGTTACGCTCAGAGAAACTGATACTTTGTACACAAACTGTGCTGCCACACAAATAACAAGAGTTAATAATTTGATGGCAAACAGCTTATCTGCACTACTTTAGCATCTACAAATACAACACATAACACGCCTAAGACCAAAAATAATAAATGGCTTAATAAGATGAAAAAGGAGTGACTCCAAAAATCACAAACAGAAAAAACACCAACTACATTACAGAATATAATGTGCCTCTTCTATTAGACTACGATCTGTGGGTTTAACTGTAACTATTCTAACATATATCTCACAAGTCACAATTAACTCAAATTCTTACAGCTTGACACAAAAAACCAGAATAATCAAACTGTTCCTAACGCCGTTATTGCACAACCCCGCACGACCCTTTGCAAAGGAAAGCTTGTCTTGTATCAGTTGTCTTGACCCCGATGGCCTCCAAGACCACCAGCTGCCTCTGCACACCTGTGAAACTTCAGCGTTAGTTAAATTATAAGCAGAATAATCAGAATCTATGATAGCAATAATTGAAACTTGGCTGAACTACATCACCCATGTAATAAAAAGAGGAAAAGGGAGCTATATCTTTCCGATCAAACTTTCAAGGAAGTAGAATATTCTGGGACATTTCGTAGATACATGAAATGAGCATAAGGTTAGCAAGACATGTATTTGGTTTATACATTATTGCAAATGAAAGCTCATAGTAGAAACACAAAAAAGCAGCTGAAGGAAGGAAACCTGCCCACCTTGTTAAACCTCTCAAGTAACTGAAGACATTCGAGTCAACATAAATGAGAAAATAAGATATTTCAGTGTAGCCAAGAAAGGCAACTAAAACTTGCACCACGAGAGGCGTCTAGTGCAATCTGCAAATCAATAAGTAACTAAAAGAAAAAGTCTGCTAAGCAATAGTAATATCACTTCTTCTCAAGACTAAGAAAATATAGAAACTTGAAAGAATGTCTTAGCTTCACAAGTATACACATCTGTTATGTAAAAAAACGTCATATTGACAAGTGAAGTGACTAACCTGTGGAGAGTTAGAAGTAAAACTTCTGTAGCACATGTAAGTGCTCAAATCAGACAAGAAGTGTGATTGTCTTACTCATCATTCATATTAATCACATAAAGGCTCCTGGACCAAAAGGTTCATCTTCTCCTGCAAAAATACAAGCACATCTTCTCTCCCTTCCTTCAAGAGCAAATTTCTAAGCCTTCCAAAGGTATGCCTTCCCGGGCGCATTCCTCTTTCGATCATATCTTCCATTAAAACACAAGCCCTCGATGCATCAGCTTTCTCACACAATCCATTAATAAGTGCAGAAAACGTGTGCATGCTCGGAGCAAACTGCTTCTTTTCCATATATCTCCACACCTTCAGAGCTACCTCAAGTTCGTCTCTCTCGCAGAACATCTTAATCATCATTGTATATGTGTCTGCATCCGGCTCACAAACTTTTCTCATTCTGTGAAATATCTTAAAAGCCTCATCAGTCTCCCCACGAGCTATTAGACCAGTGAGAAGAATATTACAAGTCCTTGAATTGGGCCTCACACCCTTCTTGTCCATCTCGTCAACAACCTTATAGGCATTTTGGAACTTATTTACTTTACAGAAAGCACTAATTAAAGCATTATATACTGCAACATCAGTCTTAACTCCGTTTCTCTCCATTTGGAGAAACGTATCAATAGCATCTTCAATCCTATTTTCGATACCATATGTATGGACTAAAACGCTGTAAATAAAAGATGTGGGCTGACAACCAGAGGACTCCATATCCTTAACAACTTCAACTGCTTCATCAGTCCGTCCCGCCTTACAGAGAATATCAACCATGATGCCATACGTCACAACATCAGGATCGCAACCTGAATCAACCATTTCCCTAAAAACTTCTCGAGCTTTTGGCAAATTCGGAGCCCTCCCCCACCCTTCAAGTAAAATGCTATAAGTTTTAGCATCAGGAGGAAATTGATTTCTCATCGCGTCGAAAATCTCCTGAGCTTTCCTAACATTCTTTGACTTGCACAAAGCACTCAACAACCCATTAAAAGCAGCAAGATTCGGAGGTACATCGTATTTCTTCATTACATTAAATGTATACACCGCCTCTTCCACCTTCTGGGCCCGTGCATACTTTCTCATAATAATACAAAAGGTCTCAATATTCAGCATAGTCTTTCTTCTCATGATATTCACAAGATCCCACATTATACCATACTGCCTAATCTTCGCCAAAGACTCGATCATAATATGGTAGGCTCTAACGGTATGCTCGTAATGTCGTTGCTTACCAGCCCATTCAAAGAACCGGTGAGCCAGCATTCCAGCATTTTCGAATTTCTCAAGAACCATTTCAACAACGTCTTCCGAAACTCGGACGCCACTCTGGTCAAGTGCAGTATCAAGGCCTTGTTTGGGGCAGGACATGATAATTTTACAGACCCTTTTCGTTACATCGGATGAATCTTGAACTATTGCTTCGGAACTATACAATCTACTAGCAAGCAAAGCTCTGAAGCAACATTTACGGTGGAGATGGCTTAGCCTCATCGTGATGGTGAAGTAAAATTTCAAGATTTTGACCACCTGAAGAATGTAAACGTATTATGCGTGTGTCTAATTACATAATCAAATGCAAATAATCCACAAGCATTTTATCAAGCACCTTACAAACAACTTTATTTCGAATCAAATTATTCCAAATAAATCAAACTAAATATCAAAATGAGCTGAATTAACTAAACCAAATCAAAATGGATTTAGGTGTCAGTGTGATGGGCAACTGTACCTGAATTTAAAAAAAGGAAGAAAAAAATTCTGCTTACCTGTTTATTTGGTAACACCAGTGTTAAGCTCCCTCTTCCAATAGAGTCTGCCACAACTTGAATTCATATAGGCAACAAATTCGCATAAATATACAACAACGTCGAGTTAAATGGAATCCCTCTTCCTATTTTTTGATAATAATACTTGAGTTTGAACTGAAATAGGTAAAGTTTGTCTAATGCATTGACCTTTTTCACCTTCCTCAGTTTACCATACCAGTTAATTAAAATCAGTGTGTGCACGGTGTATGCTTAGTCCTATGTATGGATATTATAATATTTGTTAATAGCAAATGTTTAGATGAATGACGTATTTATTAACTTCATCAATAAATGTTAGGGGTTATGGATTAAATTATGTTTTGTTTTATCAAATAAGGAAAAACAAAGTTCATTAGACCATGTCAAAATTTAGCAAATCAACTACATGAGGAGGGGGAATATCCCAAAAGAAATCTTGCTCCTCTTCACTCGGTGGGTTCTTCGACAAGCTATCCGCGGTTCTATTTGATGTGCGGGGATCCATTTTAGATTACAAGTCCATGGGAGCTGTAATAGTTCCTTGCATTTGTGTACAATAGTCCTTACATTCTCCGATATTGTAGCTTCGCCCATAATCATTTTATATGCTGAGAGGGAGTCGGTTCTACTTCCACGCGGGGGATGCGTCTTTTCCATGCAAGTTGCAATCCAATTTTGATGGCCTCGAGCTTCGTCTCGTCCACCGTTGGCGTCGAGATTCTTGAATAATATCCCCCAATCCACGCTCCAGAACTGGACCGAAGGAGGCCCGCGGTTGCACCCTTGTTGTTGCTCGTATTAAGGCTTCCGTCAACGTTGAGCTTCACCCAATCGTTTGGGGGTTTAATCCACTTTGCACCATGCCTCGGATTTCTTTTCTTCTTTTTTGCATTTTGCAATTCGAGGCTCAATGTCTTATCTTGAAGACGCTTGTATTCGTTCATTCGGTCGTATTTCTAAACATCTTATCATTTTGTGCTTTCCACAAAGTCCATACTGCGGCAACAAAGATATTGGACCAGCTACAGTTCGAAATTAATGTGCTCTTCCTCGACTTGTGTAACTCATTCTCCTTTAGCCATATAGCATATGCGGCCTTGTTGAAATCATCCTGATCACTCCCCGTAAGCAGCCTTTCCCAAAGTCTTTTCACACTCGGACAATATCTAAGTATATGGCTCACGGTTTCTTTCTCATAGCCGCATATCGGGCAGCGGGCGTGACCAATATATTTCGTACTTTCCTAAGATTATTCGTTGCAAGTCGCTCTTGCGCCGCCAACCACATAAAGTATTGAAGCTTGCTACTAACTTCAGCTTTCCACACCCATTGTATGTGCCTTGCTAGACCTCCCGACTCATATCTTGCTTTGTAAAAAACGCGATATGCAGATTGACACGTGAATGTACCGCTCGAAGTCTCGTTCCACAAGATAACATCCTTCTCATCCCCCAACGTTATAACACAGCTATTTAGTTCGATCCTCAAAAAATTTGGGATATCCGTGTGAAACACGTCCCAATTCCAGCTCCCCTCCTCGTTCATAACATCTCGTAGGCGGAGATTAATGTCGTCAGGATGTACAAAAATATCATCATCACATAATCTTCACGACCCGATCCAGTTATCTTGCCAAAACCGGATAGTTCTCCCATCCCCTATTTTCCACCGAAAATATGGTAGCATTAAATTGGTGCACTTGACAATCCCTTTCCACGATGTACTATCCGTCATCTTCGCCTTATAATCAAGGAGGCTGGAATTCTTGAGGTATTTTTCTTTGATAAACTCACTCCACACGGTCTCCTCGTCCTTAATAGTTTTCCACGCTAACTTAGCAAGTAGTGCTTCGTTACTAGTTCGTGAAATTCGGATCCCGAGGCCCCTTTCATTTTTTGGTTTTGTCACTTTTTGCCAACTAACAAGGTGTATCTTTCGTCGGTTCACATCGGCGGACCATAGAAAATTTCGGTTGAGACGATCGAGATCATCACACACGTGCTCCTGCAACCACGTTGATTGCATCATGTATATAGGCATTGCCGTAGACACTGACTGAATAAGAGTAGATCTTCCGGCGAGGGAAATTGTATTGCTCTTCCAACCACTATACCGTCCCAAAACTCTATCAAATAAAGCGTCGCTCGTTTCCCAACTAACCCGACCGTGGGTGAGGTTTATGCCAAGGTATTTGCCGAGGTTCACCGTCTGCCCAAATCCCAAGAGTGCACAAATCTCCCTTTTCACCGCCGACCATTGACTCTTGGAGAAACTTTTTTTGATTTCCACGGGTTAAGCATTAGTCTAGACGCCGCGCAGAATTTGTCTAGCACTTTCCTCACCGACCGAGCAGTATCAACCGTTGCTTTA
This sequence comes from Linaria vulgaris, assembly GCA_948329865.1. NCBI lineage: Eukaryota > Viridiplantae > Streptophyta > Magnoliopsida > Lamiales > Plantaginaceae > Linaria > Linaria vulgaris. Next base: position 71,625,306 of record OX415251.1, read on the forward strand.
CCCATGAGGATTAAATCATCCGCGAAGATAAGATGAGAGAGCTTAGGACCTCTTCGACATGGGATAAGGGGCTTCCACTTGCCGCTATCAACCGCATCATTAATTAAATACGACAACCTTTCCATGCAAAGAACAAAAAGGTACGGTGAAAGAGGGTCGCCTTACCTATGATCGCATGAATGAGAAAAAGCCTCGATTGGTATTTCGCTCCAAAGGATCCTAGTTGTTGCATTTCGCACACAAAACATTATAATCTCAATCATATCCTTCAGAAAACGGAACGCAAACAAAGTGTCTTCCAAGAACTCCCAACTCACTTTGTCATATGCTTTCTCGAGATCGAGTTTCATAATCATATTGTCGTATTTCACCTTCTTTTTGTTTCTCATCGAATGGAGCACCTCTTGTACGACAAATATATTATCTTGCGTGCTTCGATTTTTTATGAAGCTAGATTGCGTCGGGGCAATAATACGAAGCATGATATCTCTAAGTCTCATGGTAATGCACTTCGTTACAAACTTATATAGCACATTACACAAGGAAATTGGACGAAATTGAGCTATAGTCTCCGGAGCAAAGATATGCCTCACATTTCTTTTTGTCGAAGCACTTGGTTTTGAAGACCTCTTCCGCGAATAAGGGACGGGGAAAGAAACACAAAGGATTTCCACAAATTCGTCATAGCGAGAAAGCAGCGCAATAAAATTACCGAGTTGAAAATTGATGACCATTGGGCGAGCGACGAGGGGCTCCTACAGCAGCATGCCAAATCATACTTCGAGAAGCTCTTTTTGGATGCACAGGGAAATCATATCAAGAACATGGGAGAGTCTCGGTATCAACAAGCTTTGCCGGTTGAGGACCAAGAAAATCTCATGCGCATGGTCGACTTGGCCGAATTAAATGAGGTGGTTTTCGCATCCCATCCTTTTAAGGCGTCGGGCCCGGATGGACTACAAGCAATTTTTTATCACAAGACTTGGAGTTGGACGCACGCATCCTTACTTCGAGACTTCTGAAACCACAACATCTCTTCCTGCTTTAGTACCTGGTTCAGCTCACCAGCCAAATCGCTCTCCAACCTTGTTAGGTATCCATTCGCACCATACGCCAATTTTCTTTGAATTCCCAAAAGCTGAGCATTTATTCTCCTTTTCCTCGCAAATATATTGCAAATTATGCTCAGTTCCAAGGCTCGAGAATTTTTGGTACTTTGGCTATTGCATCCAGAATTGCATATTTTCCCTCTCATATGCGCCGCAATGTATCCTCGCAGTCTTTGTGAAAGAACCACGCGGCTTCCAAACTGAACGGCCGTGTTCCTTGAACTAATTCCCCTCCCTCACAACACGTTAGGACTGCATGGTGGTCCGAACAAGTGCGTGTTGTGTGATAGACTTCATGGCGTGGAAATTTATCAATCCAATGTTGATTCGCCACGGCTCGGTCAATTCGACCTTTGATATTTTTGCCATCCTCCCTTTTACTCGTCCACGTAAACGGGGGGCCTCGAAAGCCTAAGTCGAGTAGACAGCATCTCTCAAGATAGTTTCTAAAGAATCTTAAAATGCTCAAAGCGACCGTCCTACCTCCAATCCTTTCATGAACGTAGTATACTTCGATAAAGTCTCATGTTACTAACCATGGTTCTATAAAATTCGTCGCCACTGAGACTAAATCATCAAAAGCTCTCACTTTATCTTATTTTCTTGGTTGGGCGTAGATCCCAGAAACTCTCCACGACTCATTTGAGTTTGACCGAACCCTCGCATGAATCACTTGATAATTAATTCCTAGAATTTCAATATCCACTCCATCTTCTTGCCAAAGCATCCAAACCCCTCATGTCATGTCCTCGGTAGGGGCCATCACGTGTCTTGAGTATCTGCGAGTCGGGATAATTTCCCTCGCATGTTCCTCGCTGACAAGTGTTTCTAGAATATACACCATGGTTGGCCTATGTACTTTTACAAATTCTCTGAAGTTTCTGCCAAACTCGTCTTTTCCAGCACCTTGACAATTCCACGACACGATATTCATAGACATATTTGTTAAGCGGTACGGACGAATTGGGGAGTCAATCTCGTATCCTAACCATGTCGATATCATCTGTCTCAACATCTCTGTTATGAAGAACATTTGTCTCCGACCCTCCCATCAGCTTATCGCTGTTCTCTGCCACCATGTCATCGTTCCCTCCGTGTTCGGGGTCCGGACCGTCCTGATTTCCACCTCCCACATCTGCGAAGGAATCTCCAATACTTAGACTAGTCTGTCTCGCGATCTTGTTCGTAATGTCATGAAGAGGTCGTTGAATTTGTGTATTCTCGTGACGAAATCTGGAACTTCCAGCCATCGGCCTGTTAAGCTCCCGTTTCTGAAAAACACGTGAAAGATTTGCATGCTTTTGGCCGAACGTGAGTACTGATGTTTCGGCATTTTTCGAAAATTGTTGTAGGTTATGCTCGGCCTCTAAGTTCTCTTGTAGTAAGGAAAACGTGTTCCTTGTGGTGGAAAGTTCTTTTTATATGGCAATTCCCTTATTCTTCTTGGCAAGAATTGTAGTTGACTTAGGTTTCCTAGCCACATTAGAAATCTTCTTTCCTTGTCCACTAAGTTTCTTTGTTGGGGCCTTACTTTTGAAAATTGATTGAGTCAGACCACTAATCTCCAAGGGCCGAAAGCTGCTACCCCTTATATCATTATTTGGTTTAGGCATTACATCGAACACCTTCTCCATTCCTTTCTCCAAATTTCTGTCAACTTTTTCTGTGGACGATCCTTTCCCTTTCGGATTTCTTCTTGGCTGGACCACCATACAATCACCATATTCCTTTTTTTTTTTGCTTTTACAACCAACCATTCTGCCGCATCAGTCTCAGCCACTTTGTCTTCTTCATCATCATTCATTGAAGGTGATGCCATAGCCTTTCCGTTCTTGTCGTTCTTGTTCCTCGTCTCGCATTGCTCTTTCATATGCCCCGCTTTGCCGCAAGTGTAGCATACTAGTGGAAGATTTCCATAGATCACTTGATACACAACATCATCAATGCACACCCCCAGATCGAGTGGGACATCCGTACATACCTCCACGCAGAAACGGGCGAATCTGCCTCGCGTAGTCGAGTGCGTATAACCGTTAATCTTAATCGGATCACCGATGCTTCTCGCAAGTGCGCGAATCCATGCTTTCCGAAAGTATTCAACCGGTAAATCCAGAATTTGGACCCACGTTACCGCACTTTCTATCCTATCTTTCTCCGCCCGAGATTTTGGACACCACTTCCGGATCGATAAAAAACTACCCGCCAATTGCCATGGACCCTCGGTAAGAATCATCTCACGTTTCCCCGAATTAAGACCGTTCATGCAGTAGCAATTATGGCCGAGATCGACGAGTTCGAATTCGTTTTGAAGTTTCCACATGATATCCAATTTGTTAACTAGGGCTGGATAGTACCAAGAATTGCCAAGAACCCTAATTATAATCAAATTTCCCCATTGATTTTTCACTCGATCTTTCATTTCCGGGAGGCTCTTGAATTGTTTAAGCGACATATTATCCGACGGAGGGCTAGTCATGATAAGATCATCTTCTTCGTCAGACTCATCGTCGTTCAATCTCACATGTTCATGTCTCTTCCTAATCACATCGGCGTACGAGAATGGCTTGCGCGGATCCTCTTGCATATTCGGTACTGCATAATTCGAGTGTTCTGTTTCCATGGAATCGTCTTCTCCATGTCGGAGTCTTTTTTGTGTGCGGGTTGCTGAACGGCCTATGTCTGACGGAACGAATTCCGTCAACGGAGGCCTGATCTCGTGCGATTTAGGTGGTGTGAGGTTATTCGCCATTTTGTTGGATTAAATTATGTTACTACTACTACATATTACAATTTTTAATTAAACCGTCATTTCATGATGCATATACTGTTTCATTTCAAGAATATATATATATATATATATATATATATAAATAAATAAAATGGTACTGCCCCAGCACCCATATTAATATTTTTGTATCCTTGCAACATAGTATCACCCCTCTTGTGTTTTATTGATTATAGTTTTTGGTCTTTTTCTTTTAAAATAAAGTGTAATTCGGTTATTTTTTAAAAAAACTAAAGAATATATAGTTTAAACTCATTCATCACACGTTACACTAATTTGTTGACAATAAACGTATACAATCATTTTCTTAACCAAATTTCTTGATCCTTATTAATAAAGTAGATTTGTATTCTTGCACATATCATACCAGAAACCCCATTTGATTATTAAACACACACAAAATATATTTAAATAACTTATCAAAAGGATGATGATAGACTTGATTTTTATACATAAAACCTATCAAAAGAATAAACGAAATTCAAATTTTAACAACTCGCCTTTAAAAGGTATACTACGAATCTAAATAACTTTCCTTATATTAGTTAAGTATGTCATAAAACATGTTTTAAAGTAAAACGATATAGAAAAATATCACCTAACCTTGAATTTTTATTTTTATAAGGTATGAGAATAATAGCTCGGGTGAAGAAAAGAAAAAAAAAAACGTTTGCCCCTGGGCATAGACCTTCAAGGAGCGATTATGGCAATTTTGAATTTAAATTAGTCTCGACGAAGTTCCTGAAAGACTTATATGATAAGGAGGTTATATATTTACCCTCTTCTGCCCTGGTTCATCGTCGGATTTTTCCTCATTATCAAAAAAATAATAAAATAATGAGGGATTTCCTCTTGATAATTAAAGGTAACCCCAAACCACGAGATTAACATGTTCTCGTATGAACGCTCCTTCATTCTCACTAGTAAATTGCCCATGTTGCTAAGACGAGTATGACCACATTTGCTTACGTGAACTTCTAGCTTAAGACTTTTCTCATTATAGTTGCTCTCCTTTTTGTCCAATCACATAGTTTCATTTTTCATAAAAGGTTAATATTCATTCTTCTTACATCATCATCTATTTTGAACCGATCACATCCACTCTTATCCCCTCAATGCTGGTATCACTTAATATTTTTTTTATCAGAGAAAATAAGTTTTATTAAAGAATGAGAGCACTAACAGTGCTCAAAATTCAAAATTCAGAAAATGAAGCAAATACAGCAACCCAGCACTAGCAGTGCTCAAAATTCAGAAATTAAGCAAATACAACAACCCATCAGCAAAAACAAAAACCCCTAAACCAAACAATATGTGGGATTACGATGCCAGTCAACAAAGGAGTAAGGAAACAAATGGTCTTTGGCTTTGATCCACTTCCATGATTCAATTTTCACATGCTCGATTATGGTTTGGATATCGAACCGTGCTCCATCAAAGGCTTTCTTGTTTCTGGCTTTTCAAATCGCCCAGATAACCAAAAACCAAATGTTTCCCCATACTCTCCTTCCCCACTTCCTTGGCCAAAGATAAAGATTTTGAATGAGATGTGACTTCATATGTTTACAATTCACCGTCGAGATTCTGAACCACTTATAAACTCCCATCCAAACTTGGAAAGTAAGATGGCATCCATAAAAGAGATGGTCTGTATTTTCTTTCTCAAGATCACACAACGTGCATTCGCATCTAGTATTTTGTGCAAGTAATCCTCTTTTCAAAAGATTGATTTTAGTTGGAATCCTATCCCTCAAGGCCTTCCACACGAATGAGATAACTTTAGTAGGGACGTGTGCATTCCACAATTTCTTGAACACGGGGTCATGATCCTCATTTGAATGTGCTTAATCCTATCATAAGTTGAGCGGACAGTATAATTACCCGAAGAATCCCACTTCCATTCCCAGTTGTCTTGGACATCAAACTTTGGCTTAAAGTCGGACAACACCTAAAGAAGCTCATCAAGAGCAGCGCTTTCACAATCTCGTAGTACCCTCCTCCAACACCAAACCCACCTCCAAGCATTATCAGCCCAAGTTCCCATGTCTGCGATAGTGGCATGTTTGTTCGCAGCAAGCTGAAACAGTCTGTTGAATCTAACCTTCAATGGTTCGTTGCCAATCCATGCGCTGTTCCAGAAGCTCGTATTACGACCGTCACCAACTGATCTTATAGCCCCTTCTTCAAACCATCTATTATCTTGACTACCTCTTCTTCCGTTCAGAAGATCTCTCCACCAATTTGAGGCTGATTTGGAGATATTGGCATTGTTATGTAATAAAGCATCGTCTTGGAGTCCATATTTAGACACTATGATGTTATTCCAAAGAGATGTATCATCTTGCAGAATCCTCCATCTCCATTTAGATTATAATGCAAGATTGAAAGATTCAAGGTCTCTAACATTCAGTCCCCCACTTTCCTTGGAAGTGCAAATAATAGGCCATTTCACCCAAGCTACTTTTTTCCTATCTTCGTTCCCGGCCCATAGAAATCGTCGCTGAATGTTAGTGAGGTTATTTATGATTTTCTTTGGAGCCTTGAACATTGCAAAGTAGAAAACTGGCAGCCCCGCCAACACCGAGTTGAGTAGAACGATTCTCCCACCGAAAGAAATGAATTTGCATTTCCATTGTGAAAGATACTTCTTGAATAAAGTGACAACGAGCTTCCAAAATTCGACTCTTCGTGGGTTTGCTCCAACTGGAAGACCAAGATATTTAAAAGGAAGACTGCCAATCTTGCAATTAAGCACCTCCGCATACCAATTGAGCTCAGGCACATCTACATTCACCCCCACTAAACAACTCTTAAGAAAATTAACCCGAAGCCCTGATATAAGCTCAAAGTTCCTTAATATCCCTTTAAGCCCCCTCACATTATTAATACCCGTCTTACAAAATAAGATCGTGTCATCTGCATATTGGATATGTGAAACCTCCACTTTACTTCTTCCAATTTTGACCCCTTCGAGAAGTTGTTCATGCTTTGCTTTCTTAATAAGACCACTTAACCCCTCGGCGGCAATGAGGAAAAGTAATGGTGATAGTGGATCTCCTTGTCTAAGCCCACGGGAAATTGGAAAATTCTCCGTCGGGCTTCCGTTCACAAGAACTGACATAGTTGCAGTCCTTAGGCACTCTTGAATCCAAGATATCCACTTGTAATGAAATCCCAACTGCTCCATCATGTTTTCAAGATAATTCCAGTTGACGCTGTCAAATGCCTTCTCGAAATCAACTTTGAAAATAAGACTTTTTTTTCCTTTTCTCTTCAGCTCATCAATTGTTTCAAAAGTAGAAAGAATGTTGTCCACCATGTGCCTTTTTTCAATGAAGGCGGACTGTTCAATGGAGATAACTGAATGCAAAGCCTTGCTCAATCTTAAAGCAAGAACCTTAGCCAACATTTTATAGACACATCCAATTAACGAAATCGGTCTAAACTCGTTGATACCTTGTGGATTCTGAGTTTTCGGAATAAGAACAATGAAGGAGGGATTCCCACCTCTAATCAACTTTCCATTTCTATGGAATTCTTCAAAAAACTTGAAGATGTCCTCCTTAATTACGTCCCAAAACCGCTTGATGAAGTTGAAATTATATCCATCTGGACCCGGACTTTTTCTTCCATCGCACCTCCAAATCGCTGCCTTAATTTCCTCTTGCGTGAACGGGGCAGTCAACGCCAATCTGTCGGCTTTCGAAATCTGTCTAAAACCCACGTTAGCAATTCTGGGCCAGCTCCACGGATCCTCCTTAAAAAGTCCCAAAAAATGATTTTTAATTTCCACTTTCAATTCTCTCGGATCCTGGCACCACCTGCCACCAATATTTTTAGCCCGTAAATCTGATTTTTTTCTTCTTCTCGCTTTAATGCATTGGTGAAAGAACCGCGTATTACTGTCCCCCACTTAATATGACCTATTATTACTTACTATCTTGTTTTCAAGTCATCTTTGTTTAAAATTATCTTAACCTTCATCATAGTATGGGATATTCTTATTTTCATGTGAAGAGACTTGTTTGTCCATTATGAACAAGAGTTGTGTTGCCTCGGCCAAAAGATGTGGATGCCAATCGGCAGGCACGAGGATGCCTACATATATTCCCTTCACGACATCCCATAATGTACATCTGGCCTAAAAGTACTTGTAGATTTGTATTTTGAGTGTTCAAATTTGTAGCTAAAATTTTATCTGATCGTCACCACAAATTGTAATTTCATTTATTGCTATATATCAAATTTTGTATATTTTGTCTTCAAAGTTAAATGAATCAATTAATATAGGTTATTTTTCAAATACTCATCATCGACGAATATGACATAATCAAAGAATTCCACCTTCTATTTGGAAACTTAAGTAATTCTTACATACTCTAGCTATGGCTAAATTGATTAGATGCGATTCATGATAATATCAATATACTACTATAACCTTGATAACTATATAAAGAATAATAAAAAAAAATGACAGCGAATAATAAAATATCTTAAAAGCCTTGATAATTATATAATGAATAATAAAATATCTTAAAAGCGTGAAAAAAACAAAAGTATATAACACTCTTAAGATATTCACGATCAAATTGGTTAACTAATTTAAACATAGTCTTACACTCACCTTAGGCTCGCCTCGCACTTTGTCATCCAATCACTAAAAAGGTGTAATTTATCACCTATGTTATTTATAAGTTGACCGTGATACAATAATGCTCATTCAACCATCGGAATGTGTATATTCGACTGAGATTCTCATGTGTCTTGTGATGAGTTGCTTTAGAAGGGCAAAAACGTTTATCCACCTAACTTCCTCCAAACCCCAACATTTCTGCATTAAAACCCTAATTTACAAAAAAATTGACTAGCGATTTCTAGGATTTATTAGCAATGTGTTAGATTTTATCCACACTTGTTATTTTTCATGATTCACTCTGCTAATATGTTTTACTTTCCATATATCGTGAAAACAATCTTGAAACCAAATTAAAGGTTGTTATTAACAAGTAATGAATTCGAGAACTACTAAAAAACAAGCAATTTCAAGCTCCATTAAGAAATTCAATTTTAATCTTGCTATGACGTGAAACAATAAATACAAATCGTTTTTTTTCACACAATCTTGTTGCAAATTAATGTCATCCGTTGATCATTAATCATTGAACGACGAACGAGAAACTTATGCAATATTTTGACAATTGCACCCAGATAGCCCCACATCGAATCAACCTTCGATAAAATTTGTAATTAAAGAATGGAATTTAAGAGTTTTCATCTTGATTTGTAACTTGCAGTCGTAAGATGCAATGTGACACGATGTATTTCTATTGTTTGCATTCTAGGGAGATTTATTTCACCCTCAGTTGCATGAGATTTTGGGGTACTGGAATTGAGAATTGAGAAAAAATAAGCATGTGGAGTTTTTGCCTTTGAAAAGCAGCTCATCTCAGTTAGAAACATGAGAAAATCGTAGAGCGTTCTTATTAACAACCAACATAAGAAATCAAAAGAGATAAACTACAACTTTTGAAAAACCAAATCACCCGGTACAAAATGTGAACAAGCAATCTGTTTTCCCCCTACTTTAATCGAGGGTTTCGTCGATTACCTGCTATGTTATGCGAAGTTAGAAAATTGCTATGTCATTTGGAAAGATATTTGATTGTTTGCTATCAAAAAATAAATAAATAAATATATATATATATATATATATATATCAATGTGTAGTTAGTCCATTTGCTCGATTTTGACATTTATGGTGATATTTAATTTGTTAGAACGCCTGCTTTCATCAATCCAAAACAAACATAAGTTCTCAACACTCCAAATTAAACTTATAAACATAACTCAAAATTCAGCAGAAGTTCTGATCAGTACAAAACAACTCCTGCTTTCATCAATCCAAAACAAACATAACTCAAAATTAAGCAGAAGTTAAGTCCAATAGAACCCCTGCTTTCATCAATCCAAAACAAACATAAGTTCTCAACACTCCAAATTAAACTTATAAACATAACTCAAAATTAAGCAGAAGTTCTGATCAGTACAAAACAACCCCTACTTTCATCAATCCAAAGCAAACATAACTCAAAATTAAGCAGAAGTTAAGTCCAATAGAACCCCTGCTTTCATCAATCCAAAACAAACATAAGTTCTCAACACTCCAAATTAAACTTATAAACATAACTCAAAATTCAGCATAAGTCCTGATCAGTACAAAACAACTCGTGCTTTCATCAATCCAAAACAAACATAACTCAAACATAAACGCCCAAGCGTCCTCGTAACTATCAAGTGGTTCATCATCATCCGGCATATCAAACATAACACCGTCATCGTCATCGTTCGTGGTAGTTGGTGCCTTGCCCTTTCTCCTATTGCCCCTAGAAGAACCTACGTCGTCTCTACTTGCCATCTAATAAATTTCAATAAACGACATCACTTAAAAGGAAAAGTATAATCTTGAGCACATCTTTTCTGAACATAGCCAAATAATAACTAAAATACAACATAAAACAACATAATTAAAAAGCGATACGTGATTTAGATATTGCACCGATTAAAAGCTTCATATGCTAAAAACAGTTAAAAGCTTCATATGATAAAGCTTATTGGACATTGCTCGGATAAAGACGGGCGTATATTGGTATATGAGTTTATGCCAAGAGGAAGCTTGGATAATCACTTTTTCAGAAGTAATTTTCACTCTTCTAATATATATGTTGTCACTGGACTACTTGACTTATGATATCCAATTTTTGAATAAATATAGAGATTGTTCTAAATTTGTTGTAGTACTTAACTAACTGTAAAGGATAAAATGCAAAAGAAACCAACTATCAGTTAAAGCCCTTTGGTTTCTAAACCTTAAACTTTATCAGTCTCTTTTGCTATCCAAACACTACGCTAATGTTGATCCCCTTGATTTTTACAGGAGGGCATCAGTCACTACCTTGGGCTACAAGAATCAAAGTGGCTCTATGAACTCCCAGCTAACAGCAGCTAATCACAACTAACAGCAGCTAATTGCATAATTTGTAATCATACAATTTTGAAAAAAAAAGTCTAGAATTAAAAAAAAAAACTGAATTGAAGGAGCTCTTTTTGATTACCTGTTTTTGTTTGAAGACGCGGCGGTCCACGGCGGCGTACGGTGCGGCGTGCGTTAGTTGCAATTGCGTAAATCGCTAACTAAAAAAAACAAAATCGAAAAAAAATCGAAATTAGGGCTACGGAAATTTGGGGATGAAAAACGAATTGAAGGATATCAAAGTGTTCCTTGTGAGGAGAGGATTTGATTACCGGTTTTAGAAAGAAGATTCGACGGTCCACGGCGGCGTGAGGGCGGTCCACGGCGGCGCGGGAAGGTGGCAGTTATTTGTCTTGTCCGTTAATGGAGAAATGGAGAAGGAAGAGGGATTTTTTCCCTTTTAGTAATGGGTCGAAATAATTCGACGCCACATGGCTTATGGGTCGAATTATTTCGACCCAACAAATCCCGTGTGGCATATTTGCAACGCAGCCATGTAGGTTGCGTCGAAAATAAGTGATGCCACGCCAGCATCACTTATTTTCGACCCAGACTTGTGGGCTGCATCGAATTAATTCAATGCGGGCTTTTTTTGGATCGAATTTTTTCTTTGCAGGCCCATTATGGATCGAATTTGTCTTGGATGGGTCCAAAATATTTGATCCAGCTTATTTTGGATCGAATTTTAATTTTCCATGCATAAAAAAGGGATCCAATTGTTATGTTTTCTTGTAGTGGTATTTCTAAACAGAACATGTAAATTTTAATTTGAATAAAGTACACAGTGAAAACGTAACTATTCCAAAATAAGTTACATTTGGTATAATAATAGGTATATAAATATTTTGTACTTTATTTTTTCAAAGAGAAACGGTTTAGTATTTACAAAAAAAAGGTTTTTTAAAAAAATAAGGGCATATTGATCATTAGATGTAGTATTTAGTATTTAATCACGTGAAATATCTTTATCTTTACCTATTTATATATATTCTAAAGAATATAAAACACCCACATGCTAATTTAAATACTGTGAAAAAAGTAAATCCTCATACCAAAAAGATACACAAAAAATGAATGTGCTGACTGTGTGAGAGAGAAGAAAGAAACAAACGCTACAACGTTTTTTGTTAATGTTTGGTTCTATTCCTATTTTGTACTTGTAAGAGAGAGAGAGAGAGAGAGAGAGAGAGAGAGGATATCGAGTTGTCCGAAACCAATGGCCATTACTCCTCACCCCAAGATAACAGCAACACCTCCACCACCCCGCCTCGGGTCTCAAACCCGACCCGGAACCACCTCTTCTATGGCCGCTCTTTTCCCCCTCTCTAACGCTCTCCTTCCCACCCACACCAATTTAAGCTACCTCAAAGCCGGGTCGACCCGACGGCGAACAACCGGGTTCGAATTTTCAACTCGGTTGACCAATCGAAGTTCGGGGCTCCGTGTTGTAGCTGCCGCGAACAAGGACGAAGTAGTACTACAATCAGCAGGTTTCTTCTCATTTTTATAAACATAATAATATCAAATTCTGTTCCATTCCATATGAATAAAGTCAAATTGAGTCTGTTTTGAACATAACAAATTAGTTGAATAACAAAGATTTTTATGTGTTAAAATGCATTATTATTATCTTTCTCCTTGCAGCCGCCGCGGAACGTATCGAGAATGTGGCAATTATAGGATCAGGGCCTGCAGGATACACAGCAGCGATTTATGCTGGTCGAGCTAATTTGAAGCCTGTAGTGTTTGAAGGATTTCAAGTTGGTGGAGTTCCAGGAGGTCAATTGATGACCACAACTGAAGTCGAGAACTTTCCTGGCTTTCCGGATGGAATAACAGGTCCAGACTTAATGGATAGGTATATTATTTATTTTTAGCTTGCTTTTTCAAATATGAAATATGTTACAAATATTGTTATTCTATACATTATTATATTTATGACACACAATGTTGTTGTTACTCTTAAACTAGGATGAAACGCCAAGCTGAGCGTTGGGGAGCCGAATTATATCAAGAAGACGTTGAATTCATTGATGTCAAGAACCGACCTTTTACCATTAAAAGTAGTGAACGCAAGGTATATATATATTACTCTCCGGAATCAAATGATTAAATTACATTTTCTTTGTCGGATATAGTTCATCCCCGCCTTAGATTTCCCTGTGCTTCAATCCATAACATCATCACAAGTCCCTTCAAAATCTTACAACTTAAAAGGCAACTTACAACTCCCATTTATCAAAGTTTTTTTATCTCATGTGACTAACTTCAAATCACAGTGTGTTTAAATGATACATTTTCTGTGATATCTTTGAATTTGAATGTTGACGATCTAATTGTTATGATTCCCACTCATGATTTTATCGGGATATATTATTAGTCATCAAGTCCTGTGAAGTAGCACATCTTACTTTATACTGGAAATGGAACTTTTATGTCCACATGGTGGTGACCTGTATGGATTTACTGATGCAATAAGCCTTCTTGGCTACTGCCTGTCTTTATCTTCACATATCTTTTAACAATATAGATTTATGGATCAAATGTTCCATTATATTTTTAGTTTGATTATGCTATTTCATCAATTCTTTATAAATAAATAAAAAATTAAAAAAAATCATCAATTCACTATGTCTCAGTTCAATAGACATGATTTTCCCATTAATTGCTACCTACTGCTTCTTAAAAAAACTTCTTTTTTGCTTTTCAGGTAAAATGCCATAGTATTATCTATGCAACAGGAGCTACAGCAAGGAGATTGAATTTACCTCGAGAAGAGGAGTTTTGGAGTCGAGGAATCAGTGCATGTGCTATCTGCGATGGAGCATCCCCGTTATTCAAAAGTCAAGTCCTTGCTGTAGTTGGAGGAGGTGATACAGCGACAGAGGAGGCAATATACTTGACTAAATATGCCCGTCACGTTCACTTGCTTGTTCGCAGGGAACAACTAAGAGCATCAAAAGCAATGCAAGATAGGTGAGTAAGGCATTTTCTTCTGGTATTATTTGCCTATTGGTCCTTCTATACAGATTTTTCGTTAATTATATACACCCTTCGTGGTTTGGTCTAAACACAAAAACCTTTCTTGAAGTTTGAATAATTATTGAATCTTCAAAAGCAATAAAGAAATATGGCATCTTCTGGGTTGTTTTTCAAAACTCCAGATTGTAATTAGATCTGCACTACAGTTTGTGAGTTCCCTATATTACTTTGTCTTAATTATCGTTTTCCACGGTGCACTTTTTGATTGCCTTTCATGGTCGATTGAGTTACTAATAAACAAGATTTTTTAAGGTTCAACTTCCTGAAATGTTTGTTTAACAGGTTGATTATGGCGAATGTTTCAGAGTATTTAACAATCCAAACATCACCGTCCACTTCAATACAGAAGCCGTGGATGTCGTCAGCAACACAAAAGGGCAAATGTCGGGGATATTGGTCAGGAAGCTTGATACTAATGAGGAATCTGTTCTGGAAGTGAAAGGCTTGTTTTACGGGATTGGTCATTCGCCAAATAGCCAATTGTTGGAAGGCCAAGTTGATCTTGATGAATCGGGCTATATTTTGGTTGAGGAAGGTTCTTCAAATACCTCAGTCGAGGGTGTATTTGCTGCAGGAGATGTACAGGTTAATCCTTTTCTCCCGTGTCATAGCTTTTCGACTTTGTAAGTACTTGTCGAAGTCACGAGCATATTTATTAATTATATACATATTTAATTGTAATTAGGACCATGAATGGAGGCAAGCGGTAACTGCTGCTGGATCAGGATGCGTCGCTGCACTCTCAGTTGAAAGATATCTTACAAGCAAAGATCTACTTGTCGAATTTCACCAGGCAAGTGACTTGTTGCAGCTTCTGTCTTTTTAATAATTTATGCTTTATCTGAAAATGTATAGTAGTATAGTGAAAATTACATCTAAACCCACTGCGCTTTGGTCCAACTACAGAAACCTTTTCAAAGGTTTTGTATAATTGTAGAGACACTCCTTGTAGTTATTTTTACTTCAAGGCAGCCTATCTGGAACTTTATTGTCTCGGCAAATATTCGTACAGTGAAGAAAATTTCTATGATTAGATGAAACTTCATGAGTGTAAGTTTAACAATGATATTGTGTGTGTTTCTCCATTTAGTAATGACCTCATTGGTTTACCACATCTTGGCAATTATTTACTTTTTATGTTGGCAAGTTGTAAAACTTCTAGGTTTTTCCTCGGAATTGAAGATGTAATGTATGGCATAACTGTTGTAAACTTCACTGTGATGAATGTTATCTCATCTTCTTCTGCTGCTTCACTTATACAGGCTCCAACTGAAGAGGTTAAGAAAGAACTCACTGAGAGAGATGTTAATGAAGGTTTTGATATCACACTCACGAAGCATAGGGGACAGGTATTATTTATAGCTAGAATTTAGAAAAAATCGTTTGCCACTTATTAACCGACTAATCTGAGTATAATGTAACAATTCCTTTATCATTGTAGTATGCTCTACGGAAGCTGTATCACGAAAGCCCCCGACTTGTATGTGTACTATATTCTGCGCCAAATTGTGGCCCTTGTAGGACCTTGAAACCAATTCTTAGCAAGGTAAGTTACATTTGCTAATGTTTGTATTTGTTTTCGCATGAAGCATTTATTTAACTACATGAAATCTTACCAACGGTTTGGTTGAAGCAACATGTAACGTTTCTATTCTAGTTTCGTGAACTGGTCAGAAGCCTTTCGAAGTTCGGTTTCCTAGATTTTACGTTGCTTTGACACTCTTAAAATTCTTTGAAAGACAGTTCATTGTGGTGCTGAAACAAGTATATGAATTTTTGCTAGAACTGTTGTTACACTTGCACTTCCTGAGGTTACCTCAGTAATCAGTATACTGAGAAAAAAGCCTTCAATACATTTTGAATAATTATAAAACCAACCCAAGAAATTTTTAAAACTTTCAGAGAAACTATGTGAAGCTTGAAATAGATTACAAATATGCCACTTACTTTGGTAATTTAAGTGTCATGGGGTTTCTTTCAGGGGTATGAATGTAACTATCTCACTAAAATTTGTTTTCCGGTGTGTGAGGGGTCAAAAGTCAAATTGCTATCCATGTCTGGAGCAAAAATTGAATAATAAACTTGAATACAAAACCTAATGATTAATCATGATGTGGATTTGAAATTGTATTCCCTTGCCAGTTTCAACCTTGTTCACGCAAAGTCATTTCTTGCCGAATTCATGACGAGCTCTACTTTGAACTTGTGTTGCAGGTAATAGATGAATTTGACCAGAGCGTCCATTTAGTCGAGATCGACATTGAAGAAGATCAAGAGATCGCCGAAGCTGCAGGCATCATGGGTACACCTTGTGTACAGTTTTTCAAGAATAAGGAAATGATCAGGTTTGTTTGGCTTAAACCTTCCTTTTCCATGTAACATAGTATAACTCTATTGCAATTCTAATGTAATGCGTCATGTTTTTTCCTTGTCTAATCTCCAGCAAGGCAGTAACATCATTTTATATTGAACCTTGAAACCTGCAGGACTATATCAGGTGTAAAAATGAAGAAAGAGTACAGAGAATTCATTGAAGCAAACAAATGAGCATTGCATAAGAGCTAAACTAAACTTTATCTCCCATTCATTTGGTAGCCAAATTGAACTGCCTTATTTTCTTCATGCATCATTGGCATATTCAATTTTGATATGTAAAATTCAATTAAATAATCAATACCATGTAAGTTACTTATGATCTATATGTCAACTTGCAATTAGAATATCAATAAATTACTTCCAAAAGCTCGTTCAAATGATTCTCAACCGAATGATGGCGTAACATAACTCTTCTAAATAGTAACATTTATTCTTAGAAAAATATTCTTCTAGGCGCAATTGTTGTTCTAAAAGTGTTCCACGAGATTTAAAAATTATTTACTTTAAAACAGGCGGCCGTGAAGTACACCTCTGACGCATAAGTCCAATTATAAATTGTTTTTTAACCCGTACTCCAGAGCCCAATTGGAGTTGCTTGAGAATATAATGGCAAAATATATGTGTGTATGCTTTGTCGTAATAATGCGTAGGTCGGTAGGTTTAACAATATACGTACAAATAAAGTATTTGACAATTAAGAAAAAAGGTATTTGACTGTTTAAATTTGTGTTTGAATATAAATAAGTTAACATAATTGATCATCAAAAATCATAACTAAGACAGTCTCGATAATTTTTCCACTTACTAAATTCATGATGCCTAAAAGTATCATTTATTCTATGAAATACTGAGTTTTGCATATAACGAGTTAATAACGATATGAAATCGAACCACCATGGTCCATAATTAGAGTAGATAGAAAAAAGGAAAAGAAAATGTGTGAAAATTAGGTTAGCTATAAAACAACAAAGGTACGAGTGAACAGTTGTGTTTTAAAGGATTTTCATCCACAAGAATCCTTCAACAAAAACTTTGAAAAGATTTCGTGTCTCGCAATCTACTATATGAAAATTATAGAATGGCTTGCAATTTATTGATTTATTAGTATTTTACGTTGTGCTAATTTTAATTTATAATCAAGTGGCAAAGGTTCAAAGTCTGTGCCTCCGTGGTGCTTTCATACTTTGTAAGAGGGTTAAGGCGGTAATTTTTCTATGGGAAAAAAAATCATTTTTGGTCCTTCAATTAAAATTTTGGTTGCTTATTGTGACTTTGTTCATATTTGGTCTCACATTGTGGGTTTTCGTGCGCATTTAGTCCCCTGGCCACAATTTTTAACGAAAATTGCACGTAACCACACGTGCCAGCCAAAATTTGGGGATTTTGATCCCGCATGTGTGAAGCTTTGGCCACGATTTGTTTTGATTTTTTATTCTATTTTAAGAATCTGAAAATAAACACGACACACACACAAAAAAAAAAAAAACCAACCCGCCCCACCCATGAATTAACTCGAATTGATTCGGGT
This sequence comes from Linaria vulgaris, assembly GCA_948329865.1. Taxonomy (NCBI): domain Eukaryota; kingdom Viridiplantae; phylum Streptophyta; class Magnoliopsida; order Lamiales; family Plantaginaceae; genus Linaria; species Linaria vulgaris. The sequence goes on from OX415251.1 coordinate 71,643,176, forward strand.
TACACTTTTCCAAAACACTAGAACCCGATTCTAACCATTACAAACCTAACCACATCATAAAATCCCCAAATTTTGGCTGGCACGTGTGATCACGTTCAATTTTTGCCAAAATAGTGGTCAAAAAAATAAATATGGACGTAAAGTCACAATATGGGACCACATGTTGACAAAATCACGATAAATGACCAAAATCGTAACTGCGCCACAATAAGGGACAAAAATAATTTTTTCTGGAGCAATTTTCAAGGAAGATGTTTTGTAATTTTTAATATATGTGACTTAATTAAATAATAAAGATTTTTCACTAATCTTTAAATATTGAAAAGGTTGTGCTAATTAAGATAATGAAGTGAGGTTATTCATGGATTAGATCTAATACATGGGTAGTACCTCATGTTTGAATATCTAAAAAGATCAAAACAATGCCCCTAGTCATCCGTAAACCACCCTGGTTCGAACAATATACCTCTTTAGATCGATAGTATATCGAATTTATAATCTCATAACTCGTAAATTAGATGTTGAACATTTATATATATATATATATATATATATATTCCAAAAAGTATGTTCACAATATGGCAACAAAAGTATGTTCACAATATGGAAAAGAAACATCAAACACCTACTGTCACAAAAATATATTTTCACCCAACTCACTTAAAACGGCGTAAAGTAATTCATAATCAGTAATTCACCTGAAGCATAAATAGAAGTTTGTCTCGATTTTATTCTAGTAAGGACGGGATTTTTCCATCATGTCTTGTTATATGTCTTGTTGGAGAGATTTCTAATTTTGTATTGAGACAAAATGGAATTAAAATTTGGAATTGAGTCCAAATAACTTAAGAGTGTGAATTACATTGGCTTATTGAGAAGCTAAAAGAATGCTACATTTTTACATGTATATTTTAATATATGTTGTGAGAAAATGTAGTGAATTTATTTATTGAGTAAATAAATTCAAGATAAATATTTAAATCACACTCAATGGTCTATTAATTCATTTGACTAAATTAATTCCTCCCCTTAATGGTGTAATGGTTGTTACATGATTTTTCTCCTATAAAAGGTGGCCTTCTTCAGAAGGGAAAAACATCTTTTCAATCAACATATTTTCTTTGCATACAAAATACATAGCATTTCGATTCTAAGAGTTCTGCAAAATACTTTGAGTGTCCAATTTGAGAAGGTAGTATTGTCCTTCACTTACTACCTTATTGTGTGAGGACGTTGTACCTTGGGATGTCGTTTCCCACTGAGGGCTTGAAGGGTAGCCGGGAAAATTGATCTTAAGGGGAGGAGGTTAAACTTCCAACTCGTCCGATGCTTCGACGGAATTTTCTGACTCGTCTAATCCACTCTAAGGATTTTCCTACAGTTGTTGAGAGGTCGTATTTTAATTTCATTTATGCAATATATGTTATATGTTATGTTTTATGTGATCTGAAAATCATCATACATTTATGTGTATGCTTATATTTATAAATTCGCATGTATATGTGCAGCACGTACCCAACAATCTTAAGATCAATTTCTATCTACGTATTATGTGTTGCACGTTAAGGTGGTTTTTTAATTTTCAGAATATGTTCATCTGCTGCGATGTTATTGCTAATATGTTTGTTGTGTTAGAGTGAATAATCTGTCCAAGAAGCTTTTTGTTGCTGTGATTTGTTGAATTAATTTTTATTTTCTGGTTATTGTATGGTTTTTCAGTTTCAAAAGTTTTGGTTTTCTGTTTTCAAATGTTGGAGTTAGTAGGCTTTTGTCAAATTTTTCTAGTAGCTTTTTCTGTTCTCTCTTTCTGATTTCAAATTCCAAAGTCGCTCAGTTTTTTTCAAAAATAAAATTTTGGTTTGCCTAGTTCTCGAAATCGAACCCGAGTCTCTCTGTTTACCAGCTGTTATCATTACCATTTGAGTATTATGGATCTTGTGTGTTAAGTGGTTCGGTTACGTATTCAATACATGCTATAAATTCGATGTTAATTTAATTCGCTGAGCATATTTTTTAATTCAAAAATGTTTTCCGCTGGAATTGAACCCGCGACCCGCGCATGAGTTTTTTGTGCTCTTACCGTTAGACTAAGAATTATTATTAGTAAAAGCATGTGTTACAGTTTTATTATAATTACTGCTGAGATGCTGTTAATTATTTCAAAATGCTTAAAATTAAAACATAATTGCTGAGATTTGAACCCAAGCCCCTCAGTGTAATTTTTGCTGCCTTTGCCGTTTGAAAAATTTCGATTCTTGTGAATTGTCTGGACGGTTACATAATTTTAATACATGCTAAAATCCCGTTGTTATTTATTATTGAGCATGTTAATTATCAAAATCGTTACAAGTGGAATTCAAACCTGCGACCTCCTCTGTGCTTAAATGAGCTTTTTGACCATCTGAGCCATATTAATTTTGTTATTAATTGCGCGACTTCATATTTATATCAACTTTAAGTCTGGTGAGAGTTTTAATTATATGAAACGTTTCGAATGGTGTTCGAACCTACGACCTCTGCCTTAACATTCTGTGTCCTATCCGCTGGGTCAGATATTAATTGTTGATTAATGTATGCGTTATTATATACTTGACTTCGTGCGGCAGTTTATTATTTGAGTAATATGTGTAATATATCCATGTTATATATTTAAATTTAATATTATGAGTAGATGCAATTTTAAATATGTGGTTATATGTTGAGCATGATTATGTGATTAGTGAAAATAATTGCAATTGAGATATGTAAAAATATATAAAATTGCAAGTGTGCCATATGAAGACTTTAAATAATTCTAAATGCGAGACTTGTGAATTATTTAGAGTTATAACTAGTGAGAGCACTAACAACAATGCTGCGAGCATCGAGAATTCACCAATAACGGGTGACGTTGAGGTCGTTACGCTAAGTCAAAGAGCTAACGGTATTGAGACCTTAGTACCGGTTTTGAGAACCACGATGTCATATTCTCAACTAGAGAAACAGAAAAGAATTTCAAAATAATTCTAAGTACTGAGATTTGTGAATTATTCGAAGGAAATTAAAATTGAAAATAATTCTAAGTATTGAGACTTATGAATTATTTGAAGAAAATTCATAATTAGAATAATTCTAAGTATTGAGACTTGTGAATTATTCGAAAAGATATTTAAAATAAAAATAATTCTAAGTATTGAGACTTGTGAATTATTCGAAGATATTCTAAGTGTGAATATTTATACAGACGGTTCTGTCGCAGAAAGGTGGAGTGTAAGCGGACTTGTCCCTCCACTGGCCTGGGAACCTAATATTATGTCGCATAAATGTGGACTTTAAAGAGGTTTTGCCCCTCCACTGGCCTGACAATATCTGTATAAATAATTCGGTTGAGAATTCTCAGCGATACTAATAGAAATAATTATGTGGATTATTTAATTAGTTATGGCGGCTGAAAATTCAAACAACAACTCGAACGAATGGTAGGTAGACATTGGGGCTACTCGACCACATCTGCGCGAACAAGTGGATGTTCACGACCTATCAACTTGTGGAGAACTAGCAGTGCTTTTTGGGAAACTCTGCAATCTCAAAAGTTGAAGGCAGGGGAACAGTTGTGCTAAAGAGGACCTCGGGAAAAGAGTGACCCTGAACGAGGTGCTTCATGTTCCAGAGATTCACACGAATCTAATAAGTGGTACAGTGTTGAACTAAAAAAGGTTCACACTTGTCTTTGAGTGAGACAAAAATATCCTATCTAAGGGTGGAACCTTTGTAGGAAAGGGGTATGGGTCTAAGAATCTATTAAGATGTTTGTTATAACTATGTCACCTAAGAATGCGGCTAGTACTGAGGCTAGTGTTCAAGTTTGATGTGATAAAAAGTTTTGTGTGAAGAGACTACTTTTACGAATAAATGTAATCGAAGTTGCATGTGAGACAAATATTACATATAAGTTATTTCGATTACTTGTGACGTCTTTATGACATGGAAAAATAATACAAGTGCGAGACTTGTATATTGTGCGTGTGTGTATATATATTTATATATATGTTTGAAGGAAATAACACCAGTGTGAAACTTGTATGTTATATATATTTGTGGAAAATAAAAACAAGTGCGAGACTTGTATTTTATTAGATATATATATATATATATATACATTTGTTTGAAATATTTGGAATTGAGTCCTAATATAAGTGCATAAATTAAATTGGTTAGTGAGAAGCAAGTGAGATTTAATACTATTTATTTTACTAAATAGATTAAATATTCAGATTTATTTGAATTAAGACGATATGTATGCAAATCAAATAAATTCTATTTTCTTTGAGGCTCGAGACACTTCTTTCATTGAGGAAAAGAAAAGAAATGTGGGGGCGAGAGAAAAGAAAATGTTGGTGAGATTTTCTAAATTTTAGTTAGAAAATAATCATACTAATTTCTTTAGACTTTAAGAAGTCAAAGATAATAGTGTAGGCGATTGACGAAAGGTCTAGCGAAAGACTAAGTAGCAAATTCATCGAGGGAAATGGAAAATTTGAGCCCACCTAAATACATCACCCCATGATGGCAACCCTACCTGAATTGTAAACCCCAATTTGCAGGTTCAAAGGGACAACCGAATTGTGGGGGGAGTCGAACAAAGCACTCGAAAAATTGAGTTCCCAACCCATTTCTAGGATGAAAGAGTGATGGACATGTACATGTTAAGGAGAATTTGAGGTTCTAATGATCCTTATGTCTTGTGAATACAAGCGGGGTATTGCAGGATACCCTTAATGAGAGATCACCTATGTCGAATGTGAAAGGACCGCTTCGTTGAGATGAGTTAAAGGGCAAATCTCTAGAGCATTCGATGAAATTTGCCAAGGCAGTCCAGGGCCGAAATGGACAACAACGAGGACCAATATGGTATTGGAATGAGTTGTGTGAGTACCATTGTCTTGGTATACACAAAACGCCGAACAGTTCAAGGCACCACGTCCACTGGTTGACAAGTATATCCGATGGTATTTCACTAAGGAAGGTTCAAGGCCCAAAACCAGCTATCCTGATGCAACAAGTTCCGACAGAACTCTCGAATTGCATATAGCATTGCTAGGCTCACGTGCATTTCAGCCAATTACATTCATGTGGGGGATTGTTGGAGAAATTCCTAATTTGTATTGAGACAAAATGGAATTAAAATTTGGAATTGAGTCCAAATAATTTAAGAGTGTGAATTACATTGGCTTATTGAGAAGCTAAAAGAATGCTACATTTTTACATGTATATTTTAATATATGTTGTGAGAAAATGTAGTGAATTTATTTATTGAGTAAATAAATTCAAGATAAATATTTAAATCACACTCAATGGTCTATTAATTCATTTGACTGAATTAATTCCTCCCCTTAATGGTGTAATGGTTGTTACATGATTTTTCTCCTATAAAAGGTGGCCTTCTGCAGAAGGGAAAAACATCTTTTCAATCAACATATTTTCTTTGCATACAAAATACATAACATTTCGATTCTAAGAGTTCTGCAAAATACTTTGAGTGTCCAATTTGAGAATGTAGTATTGTCCTTCACTTACTACCTTATTGTGTGAGGACGTTGTACCTTGGGATGTCGTTTCCCACTGAGGGCTTGAAGGGTAGCCGAGAAAATTGATCTTAAGGGGAGGAGGTTAAACTTCCAACTCGTCCGATGCTTCGACGGAATTTTCTGACTCGTCTAATCTACTCCAGGATTTTCTTACAGTTGTTGATAGGTCGAATTTATTTTATTGTCGTATTTTAATTTCATTTATGCAATATATATTATATGTTATGTTTTATGTGATCTGAAAATCATCATACGTTTATGTGTATGCTTATATTTATAAATTCACATGTATATGTGCTGCACGTACCCAACATGTATTTCTTAGTTCTTTCAAATACTTAACTTTCATAAGTAATACGATAAGTTATATATTATTGAGATGAGATGAGTTCCATAGCTACTACCATCCAAAAAGTCCAGCATAATTCTTCAATTTGAAAGTTATTTAAAGGATTCCCCTCATTAATAAATATATAAAAATAATAATAAAAATCTAATTTTGACGACGCTATTTGCCCAAACATTTCCACCAATTCTCTAGCAACCTGCAGGCTGTAAAGTGGGCCCATGCCCGACCCGACCCGATCGTATAGCCGACTTCCAAAAATGACGCCCATCCTCTCCTCTATAAATACCCCTCTTGTACCACCCCCATGAATACACACCACTTTCTTCTTTCTTTCTTTCTTTCTTCTCCAGCTCATAATACAAATCTCACAGAAGAGAGAGAAAGAGGTAAGAGGGGCGGGGGAGTGTGAGTGTGTGTGTGTGTGTAACGCTCCTCCTCTAATTTATAATCCTCCTCCTCAGTCCTCACAATCTACTTTGACCTAATTCAATTGCAAGAGAATCTTCGATTATGGATTCGTACTGTTCGGACTGCAAGCGGAACACGGAGGTTGTGTTCGATCACTCAGCTGGGGACACCGTCTGCTCCGAGTGCGGCCTCGTGCTGGAGGCTCGCTCAATCGACGAGACCTCTGAGTGGAGAACCTTTGCCGATGATTCTGGCGATCACGATCCCAATCGTGTTGGTGGACCCGTTAACCCGCTCCTTGGTGATGGTGCCCTAACCACCGTCATATCTCGGGGTCCCAATGGCTCCGGTGGGGATGCCTCGCTCTCTCGTTTGCAGAATCGAGGCGGGGATCCCGATAGGGCTATTGTATTGGCCTTTAAGACTATTTCTACCATGGCTGATAGGTCTGTGTTTGTGTGGATTTGTCTGTGTTTGTGTGTCAGTGTTTAATGGAGACTCTGATGATAAATTAATTAGAGAAAGATCGATCGATATCCATTGATTTGGCTGGCTTTCACAAATTGAAGGACTTTGAATGAAGTTTCTTGAACAATAAATAAAACAATGATAAATCGTAAGATTCCTGAAATGATTGTGGTTTCAGTTGGTGATTACCACCAATGCAGCTTCATGTATTAGTTTATCATAGGAGAATTCGATTTCGATTGCTTCGTGAAAGGGATCATGGGGATGAGAAGATAGCAATAATGGGGTTACCGACCGTTTTAGTATGTTTAGCATTTAATACTAGTGCAGCGGTTTTTCTGCTATATTAGGCCTAGCATTTCTCTAGGGTGTCTGGAAATTTAATGTGATCGTAACCATACACTGTCTGTTATATACCGTGCCAACTGGAATTAGCTTTAGTTTGATTTGTGTTGTTGTGATTTTGTGCGCACCTAGAATTTGCCATGAACCATCTGTATACGTGGCCTAGCATTTAGTTACCGTGTCTGAACATTACATTGAACGGTCCAGAACACAGTTTTATACTGTTTTAATTGGCATATGTGTGTATATAGAATTTGTCATGAATCATATCTGCTGATGATGCTTTCTTGTTGTGAGAGGACAGTAAATATTTATCATGTCAAAAGAGGGAATACAATCGTAACTCAGTCGGGTATTTGTTTGATAAGAATGGATGTTGATTTATTGGAAAACTATAATGTGGTTTTGCTCTTTGTTGGATTGCTTACTGGAAATAGATTCAGTATCACTGATTTTATTTCTCTTTCCCCTTTACAGGTTAAGCCTTGTAACAACCATTAAGGTACATGCTCTTTTTCATCATTTTTCTTGTGACAAATGTGAAGATTGAATTGTTTAGTACTGCTGTTTGAAAATTCATTAATCTGGCCTTTTAATTATATCCATGTTTGTAACCTTTCTCTCTCTCACATGTTGTAGTCTCTGTTCTTTTACCTTTTCCCTTTTTTTTGGGTGGGGGTGGGGGTGGGGGGGGGGGGGGATATGTTCAGCTTGTGGTGGTGCTAGCAGACTTGGTGCAAAGTAATTGTCCCCATCGTAGATACAGGTACCACAGCACAATGTGGATGGTTTGGGAGGTGTAGCGTTATAGTCTCTATTTAATGTACTTCCCCCAAAAGTTTTGAAATTCACGCTGCGTGCACCACCACATGAGCTGTTACCTATGAAAATGAAAATTTCTATTTTTGCGGGATTTGTCAATAGAGCCATAAACTACTAATGGATACTCTTTGGTTACAATAATGCCGAAGATTCTGTTTTTTGATGTCTTGAATATTTCTCGAGTTGCATGTTTTTTTCTTTGTTTTTAAAAAAACGTGGGGATACATCCACAATCTAGATTGGGCAAATTACAGGAGCCCCTTCTCGTTAAGTTTGGACTAGAAACGTTTAGGTTTGGACTAGAGACGTATGATAGGCGGTCCTCGCGTAATTAACAATTTATTTTAAGTGTAATATAATTAATTTGTATGGTAATGATTATAACTTAAATATGGATAAAAAAACTATATATCTTAACCTTATTTTTATGTAAGAGAGAAGTAATAGTTTTTTCCTTTAATGAGAAAGTTTAATAATGATAAAGCTAAAACCAATTACAGTTATATTCCAACTTAATAACAAAATTTAATAGCGTGTTGAGGGATAAAACCAAAAGATGGGTGTTAGGTGGCAAAATGGCTTCCTTTATATAATAGTATAGATATAGATATAGGTAATTGCATAAACCCTAAAGCTTTAAAGCACTAAAAGGTAAGGGCTCTGTATGTTGCACTTTGTAGAACTATTTATTGTCAAGGGAGTCGGCCCATATGTTCTTTTAACCGTCATGAGGTGTTGTTTTAATTATTCAAACCGTAGGAGAAATCTCAGTGATTAGACCTAACATGATGGGATTGAACTTTTATTATTTCTTAAATCTCACTTGATGCATATTTGTCCTTTGGTTGGTAGGATCGGGCTAGTGAAATATATAAAAGGTTGGAAGATCAGAAGTGCACTAGAGGAAGAAACTTGGAAGCTCTAGTGGCTGCCTGCATTTACATTGCTTGTCGACAAGAAGGCAAGCCGCGTACAGTGAAAGGTGCTACCTTTATTATGATAAACTAGCATTTTTTAATTCCACTGTACGAAGTCTACTGAATCTGTGGGTCTCAATAGAAATATGCTCTATTGTTGCTGGAGCTTCAAAGAAAGAAATTGGGCGAGCAAAAGAGTTCATTGTGAAACAGTTGAAAGTTGAGATGGGTCAGTCAATGGAGATGGGTACCATTCAAGCAGGGGACTATTTGGTGAGTCTTAACTGGAAAATATAGTTCATTGTCAGGTGTAGTATTGAAGTTGTTTATACTTGTGATGGACATTCTTTTGTGGTTATCTCATCTAACTTTATTTCTTACTCCCTTCTTCGTTTTGCAGAGGCGTTTCTGTTCCAACCTTGGGATGAACCATGAAGAGGTCAAAGCTGTGCAAGAAACAGTCCAGAAGGCAGGAGACTTTGATATTAGGTACTCTGATATTTTTGCATCGGATTCCATATCCAGTTTAGTTGTTGAGGGTCATGTTGAACTTTTTTTGTTCCAATTATAATTTTCATGGTATTCACCTCAGTTTACCTGGTCTCTCCCACCTTATGACAGCAAGATTTTTGAATTTTCAAATTCTTTCCCTTACTAAAAAATATTCATAGTAATAAATATAGGTATGAGTGCATATCTTTCAGAGCTACGACTTATATTTTTGGCTTCACTACGTTAAGCTACTCCCCTCAAAGAAGAAATTGTAATGCTGAAAAATGAAAAAGGCATCATATAAATATAGGTTCACTAGACCTAGCAGTTGTTGGAAGTCTGGTATCATCTTTGTGTGCAGGTAGTTGTTCTGAAAAAGTAAAATGAACGAATGCATTTTGCTTTGCATTATGTTTTGAAATGTACAAAGAGAGGGAAATAAAGATTACGTATCATTGTTCTCTCCAAGATGAAATCACCATGTAATCGAAAGGACAACGGTGTAAAAGGTTTGCTTAAGTTTGTATAATGTCCGAGGGAGGTTATAAGACCTCTTTTCTTCAGTTCGCAGTTCACGGGTAAAACAGTTGTGGTGCTAAGTTATATAGTCAGGCTGTATATGCCACCACAATGTTGCCTATTACGTTATTACTTGAACCAGTATGTCATATGAGAAGACTATGTAGTGACTTCTGTTGTTTGCTGCAGATGTAGTATGGTTTATTTCATGTTTTCTAATTTCACTGTTATCTGACTGCAGGAGGAGCCCAATTTCTATTGCTGCAGCAATAATTTTTATGATAACTCAGCTCTCAGACTCAAAGAAACCCTTGAGAGGTTTAGCTTTTTACTTCTTAACTAATTCAAAGTAACCTTCTTGAAGTGAATTATTACACTAATCTTGAGTAAATGGTTAAAATCTGCCTCAACTCTCAATCAGTTAAGATTAGTCGCAATTCATGATTTGTAGTGTGCACCATGCAGATATAGGCCTTTCCTCCCCACGAATGTTTTCTTTGTTTTATTTTAATTTGCTTGATTAAAACTTAAGACGACATCTGTGCAGACATCTCGATTGCTACTACTGTTGCAGAAGGGACCATAAAGAATGCTTACAGGGATCTCTACCCTCACGCTGCCAAGATTATACCCGAGTGGTATGCAAAGGAAAAGGACCTCAAGAACCTCAGTAGTCCGAAAGCCTGAATGATCTGGGGTTTTTAGTGTTGGAGGGAACAATACAGTTTTACTTGAAACTCAATTCTTTTCGCTTATCCACATATTGTCAATTTTGATATTCGTCAACTGTTCTATAACATTTATACCTAAGTTGAATTGAGAGAATGGTGATTTCAAGATTTGCTTCATTTTCAATCTTCCTCCGGATTCTTGGCGGTTTATTATGCTTGATCTTGTCATGTTCCTTTTTCTAGTATGAATTTAGAACCGTGTGTTAACTTTTCGGTTTAGTAAGAGAAGTTTCAGTGGGTCTAAATGAGGAGATTATTCCCTAGAAGCTGAGGCCTGAGGATATTGAATTGCATAAACCGGTTGTAAATGCAGCATTTTAATGTAAGCAATAAATTATTAGTAAAAAGTTGAATACTGATGAAAATAACAAACCGAAGCATAGGTTAGGTCAAAAGCGTGCTATGAGGGGACCAGTCTATTTTTCCACTTTTCATAGCCACTGTTGAAAAAGTATTTGTTGCTTTCTATGCGGATTCTATAAATAAATGATGCGCGAGTCACGAGTCTACTTGCCAAAAGAGTCATTACGAAAATGATTTTTTGTCATGTTAAAAATAGTAAATTATTCAGTGCGTAATTAATTAATCGTGGTATTACTGAAGTGGAAAATGCTCATCGGCCGTAAATGTTTTATAATGGGTAGTGCATAATGTCATAACTCTTGGGCTTAACGCCAAGAAACAAGCAAAAATTGACGGCTTAGAAAGTTGGGCATTGTTTCCGTTTTAGTGTATTTTCTTCTCTTCAAAGTTTTGGGCCTCAAACGTGAGTAGGACAGTTGGAGACTTGGAGTATCCCAATACACCGAATTTAAAGCACCATGTTTAAATATAAATCGTAGCTTCCATAGCTCCATGCATTATAATTGCATTATAGTGAGATCTTAACGGCGACTTTACTTTCAAATTCCATTAAACCTAATGTTATTTTGTACTCAATTTCTTTCCTAATGTATACAAAAGTTATTGAGGACATTTCCATTCCTCAAACTTCAAATGGCCTAAAACAAGTTTGGAGAATTTACTATTTTGGTCCCATAACTTGTCCACCTTTCAATTTTGATGCAATAACTTGGCAAGACTAGATTTTGCTCACCTAAATTAGTACATTGATGCGATTTTGGTTCCTTGTCTATCGGATTGCCTAATTTTGCCGTGAAACTCCCACGTGCACATGTTGACTCAAAAATCTCCCGTGTTGACTGATATCTGACCACACCCCTAAACCGGACATCCACGCGAATGCCACGTATTAAAAAAAGAAATCGAAAAAGAAAACCAACATTGGCTAGTAATTTTCTCAAAAAAGTAATCAAAGTAATGCTAAAAGTTAGAATGCATACTTTATTTATAATATTGCTTATCTACCTATACTGTCATATTTAAATACTCTTTAATAATACAATTTTTTAATATCCAATTTGTTATTCAGATTTTAAAAAGAAAAGAGATATATTCAAAATAGGTTAGTAGCGGGTCAACGGGAGCCACATATAATTTTCACGGTGCCAACTAGACAATCCGGCGAATAGGGACCAAAATTGAACAGAGATGCCAACTTGAGTGACCAAAACCGAAGCTTGCAAAGTTATTGTATAAAAATCGATAGGTGGCCAAGTTATGGGACCGAAGTAGTGAATTAGGGAGATCCGTTTTGGGAAGAAGTTATCCCTAGCGCTTTTGGTACGAAGAGAGCAACACGACTTTAGATGTAATTGCAACACTCAAAATGAATAAACCCCCGAAACGAAACTGCCTCGTATTTACCACCTTCACCACCCTCATTCCTCTCTCCTCTGTTAAGTGTTGTTAACCCACCCACCCGCTCCATATCATCTCCAAAATCGGAGAGGTTAATAATACTGCACGCGCTTCTTCTCTACGGTGATGCCCTCGAACATACAGTTACCGCATTGTTCGGGTAATTTCTCGCTGTTTCTGTTACTCTATTTTGTCTGTTAATAATGTCGATTATTTCTTTACATTTCCTCTTTTATTTCGTGCTCTGCCACTTGCATTTGCATGCGCGACTTTTTGTGTGTTTATTGTACGTGTATTTTGTGCGTGCGTTCGTGCTACATTTGTTTGCTAGTGAAAGTTGGTGAGACGTCGCACCGTGAAATGTGCGTTTGTTTGTGTTTGTGTGTGACCTTCAATTATTTCTTCGTTTATTCGTAGTAATAAAGTTTGATTCTTGACGGATTTAACTTTTCTATTTCAGACTGAATCTTTGATTTTCAAGTTATGGATTTGCCTCTTTGGGATGATCAACACTACTACAGCTGTAAGTCAAATCGTCAATTGAGTATGGAAAATGTTCCTTCACGATTAGCTTTTATGTTCGTTCACGATTTCGCCATGAGCCATGACCTGTGTTTTTTGTAGCCATTTCATATTGCATGCCACTTTTCTCTGTCAACTCATTGTTGGTTTGATAAATGTTTTGGTGTTTAGTTGCAAAGGAAGATGATGATGGATGTTGCGACTTTTCTTTTGTGCATAAGCCTGGTAAGTTCATTCATTTGAGAGTGCCGCTTTTTGTTTTTTACCGCTTTTTTTTGATATCTGGTTTTGTTGCTCAAGATACGATAGAAGAAGACGCCCTCAATGAGAAATGTTGTGTGGAAGTGTTAAGGAGATTGAATAGCAAAGCAGATGAAGATATCCTCAAACTTGAGGAAGATATACTGATGCTTCAGTGCCAACTGCTTTGTGATGACCAAGACTGGTCTGAACCATGCTCCAAGGCTCTGAAACAAAGGATTCACCATCTTGGTATTTCGATACAAACTTTAAACAAGGAAAAGACAAATGGTGTGCATGATTATGGCCTTGGATTAGAAGAACAAGGGAATGTACCTTTATCAATACATGCTCTTCTGAAGCCTTTACTGGAGAATTACTATAAAGTAAAAGGGCAGCAGCAGGTAGACCTCACAAACTTGTCAAAACTAGTTCTATTTCTTAGAATATGTTACACTGCCAACTGCCATGATAAGAAATCTTTGTTTACTGATCTATAGATGCCTTCCTTAATTCTTTTTTATCTGTTTGGTTAATTCTTCAATATGGTGATTGGAGTAGCTGCGTATGTATCATTACAGCCTCACTTGTTTCATACTATTAGCAGAAAGAAAAGAGTACCAATCAGATGTCCGGCCCACCTGCCATTCAAGTTGGCAAGCGGAAACTAGTAGCAAACACTACGAAATTTACTCAGGAAGAAGCAAAAGAACGCATCATTCAGAAGAAAAGCAACAAGAGAGTGTGCCCATCAATGGAGCCCAAAGAGAAGAAAATCAGTCCGGTTGAGTCCGAAATAAATCTTAAATTGTCTATGTAGTTTAGATTACGATAATTGTGAATTGAACTTGTGACTTTCCTCCTCTGCAGTCATCTAATGCCACAGTAAAAGATCTTATAGCAAGTGGTTCAAGAGGAAGAGGAGGGAGGAGAAACACTGCCACGATCGTAACCTCTGGGGCAAAAGTTCTTGCGAGCCGTACTGAGCATGAAAACAAAGTGGCTGGTTCTTATCTGGAGTCCCTAAAAACAGGGATAAAAATTGCAGAAAGAGTTAAGGTATGCAAAAGCATTCTCAGTACCTGAATTTACATGTAGCCTGATCCCTAATTAGAGCATTTATATTTTCTAGCTGTTACTGTTCATCTCAATTCATATGCTTGGAGTAGAACATATAGCAGTAGTTTAGCTTTATGTCCCAATACTTTCAAATGTAGCTTGTTGATATCAGTAATATTTACTTGTGAGGTTTCATCATGATGCAGATATAAACTTTAATTGCCTTTTAATTTGTATATACAAACAACTCAATGATATAGTGGTTCATGGAACATACAGGTGAATAGGCATGTAATTAACAAAAGCTCAGTCCCTAATGAGCCATTGGTGAAGAATATAAAGAAGACGGACTTTGGTGAAAGAACAGAGGCACTGGAGATTCACGCAACTGAAACTACAGATACAGATTCTGAGACACTCCTCGAGTTATATAATCGTAAAAGAAGAAATGGAGGCCTGAAGAAGGTGAAGAAGGAACCCAACCTTCAGGTGCAACTAATAGAAGAAATGAAGACTGCTGTTGCTATTAACCAGGATAATTCAAGTTGTTCTACAAAGCCAGAACGAGGACCAGGGAGTAAAAGTGAGCTTGCTCTTAAAATTGCTGATAAGTTGCGCATGGCAGATGAGATGTATTTGATCTCGTCAAAATCAGAAACTTCTGAGGATCAGCAAAAGGAGGAGATTCCTGGAGTCATCAGCAAGAAGAGAAAGAGAGAAGATGCATCACCAGAAGTCGCCATGACTTCATTTTCCTCAAGGCAGAAGAAAAGGAAAATAACCTTCAATTCAGTTGCCAAAAGGGAGAACGAAGGTTTAAAGAAAACTTTCATAAAGTTGGAAAAATTCGACTGCGATTCCTCAAATGAAACAGCAGAAGTCAAAGAGGAATGGGACGCGGAGTTCGTTCCTTACTATCCTCTGCCACTCATGCAGGATATGGAAAGAATGAATCTTAATGAGCTCAAGACCGTTGCAAAGAATAACAAAATAAAAGGCTACTCTAAACTTCGGAAAGAGGAGTTGCTAAAGCTTCTGGGATTTGAATTGACGAACTTGTGAATCATTTTGTTCTCTCGTTTTTGTTCGAATTTTGTGCATGAAAAGCTCATGTGAATGCTTCTTTCATGGAAAAATTCGTAGTAGGCACCTCAGGAATACAGAATATAGGAACATACTCCAGGAAGTTAGTGATACTCATTTTGGTGCTTTATTTTGTGCAGCAGCTGAATAGTGCGGTACACTCATTTTGTATTCAAGTGTTCCACTGACATGGATTTTACGTATATAACAGTAAAGATGTAAGACCATTCCCGTCTTAGAAGATTGACGAATTAAATGTTAAAAACTAATGCGATTACTTTAGCTTGGCCTGTATTTTAGAGTTCAAATTATCCGCCTTCTTGCTTTTAATAGTCAGATTGAATTAAATGTATTATCAAAAAAAGGACTAATTTAAATGTGAACAATGGTCTTTTTTAACTCAATCAACTTGTCGCCAGTTGTATTATGTTTAACCAAAAGTCCTTGGCTCCTTGCCCATGCACTAACACACACATGAATTGGAAAAAGTCCAAATTGTGTTTGTTTTATATTTTAATTATTTCTAGAGTACCTATTGACAAAAACATTTTATTTCTAGAGTGATTGCGCAAAAATAACTTTTGCATTTGTAACTATTTTAAGTAACAATCCATAATCTTGTCGAGCATAGACATGGATCAAAATCTGTCGTAAGAGTAGTTATTGTGTAATGAGCTTAAACATTACCAAAAAAAAAATAGCCAAAACCAATCTTTTTTTTCCAGTATATCTTAGAAAACATTTAAAAATAAATTTTCATCCTAATTGTAATGGCAAGTTAAATGATTTTAAAACTGGGTTCTAGCTGTTAAAACTTTTAAACAAAATAATGTATTGATTGCCCCCATGCAGGATCGAACTACAGACCTTCAGTTTACAAGACTGACGCTCTACCACTGAGCTATAGGGGCTCCTTTTTAACACATGTCCGTCTTATTTTATAAATTGGATATTTAGCATTTTTGTGATATGAATTAAAAATAACAAGATGCAACAACGATATATTGCAGTCAAATTCAGTATTAACCATATGAATCTTAATCAGATTATATGATTAAATACTGAATAATATGTGGGATGTAAGTATATTCTCCATTATAAACAGAAACAATTTGGCCGATATGTGTTCATCTGTATTAGGAGTTAGGACTAGAACTAGTTAAGAGAATATAGAAAAACTCTGGAAGGAACTTGAGGCCACAGTTGGAAGTAAATGCACACAATTGATTCCGCAATAAGAATTAATGTTGCACCTTCTAATTGTTATCTAATTACTTGTAATTGGAGAGTGCAATAATTATAGTCACATGCAAACTACTTTGCAGTTTCATCAAAGAGTCTTCATTATTCAAGTGCTTTATCCGAGACGCAAATTAGTTAAAAAGATTTGAGTTTTAATCCAAACCTGCTTAAATCTTATTAACATGTGAAATTATGAAACAGAAAAGGCCAGAATGGTTGCAAGCAATGGAGTGCCATTATAACTTGCCCAATGCATTCAGACCAGCAAAAAAAATGCTTCGCTGTTAAAAAAGGCACTGAATATTAGTGTGGAAGTAAAGGACTGGGCTTGTCGATGTGAAGTTATTTCCTCAGTTATATTAAAAGTGGCGAAAAGATCAGCGAGTTCTGCATAGAGATAGGATGAGGAAAGGGCTAAAGAACTGGGAAGTGCAGCTAGGAAGTCAGTGATGGAGAAAGTGGTGCCGCTAGCCTGGAGATGAGTTCATTCATTGTTCACGTTACACAATAAACTCAGCCAGTCCACAAGGGAACTTTACACAATAATATGCTCAATATGAAAGAAAAAAATATAATGTATTTGCTGAACTCAATGCAATTCTTATTTTTGATACATTTATCTTAGCATAAAGAATGGCTGTTGGTCTCAATATAATTTTCTTCATTGTGCACATGTACAAGCTTCGAAAGCCACCAAAAGTAAATAAGAAAAAAAAAAGTATACGTATACTACATCAAATAACATGCCCCAAAATGGGGTTTTACTTCTTCTAGTGGTTTCGTGAAATGTCATCCTGTGTCCAGTCCTAAGCCTTCATCTTCCTCTATTGCTGTATCAAGGCCTCAATGGCAAAAACGGCTTTTGCTTGCTAGGAGACAACCTTGATATCATAATATCACAGCATTATTACCTTCCCACGAGTGAATGTGTAAAAGAAATGCTTCCTGTCCTTTCCTGCCAGGAACAACCCAAAATCTTCCCAGGACCAATTAGCAAATGAAGATGTTTTGCCAGCTACCATCGTGAATAAGAGTTATTGTATGATCTTGAGTCGTACCAATCCCGCCTGGTATAACCTGATTGTCTTCCAGACCAACTTCCTCTTCCATTAGGAGAACTATAAGAAGTGGATGGGCAGCCAGAATTGCCGTTTCTGTTGTTATTCCAACCAGCGTTCCTCATCTCCTCTTCATGATCATATTGCGACCGCTACAAAGGGCCCAATACACGAAAATTAAAGGAATGTCCGATTAACTAATCACAAAAGGAACATAACAAGATCCCTATATTAAGTATCTCTAAGGTATTCAATACTCGAACCAGTAACACGAATCTTAAATGAATATAAAGCCTTCGCAGCTAAAAGGAATTGACAACTCACTAACAGAAGCAAAGAGATGAAGTGGTAGTGTTTAATCTTTTTTTCCCTAAGGATATACACATGTGCATGCTGCCATGTTATTCCAAAAGAATTAATTGCTAGATTGGTTGGACCCCAGGATCTATTTCAATCACAGTCCAAAGTCCAAACCTTCCAAAAGAGTCCTACGCGTAAAATAATGTCTAAGAAATTTTCAGCGCCCAAATGGCCTGGCTATACAAGTATCATTATAAGCCATAAACATCAAACTACAGTGTTACTTCCATATACATCATTCTTCAATATTATTGCTAAATAAATTCTGGCACAAATATTTCTTTTTCTTTTCATCCCCTTACTATATTAATATTTCTGCAGTGTTAGGATTGGCATGGAAAAATTTAAAAATCAGTTTTGATAGTATGTTTATAATCTTAATGCTCTCATATACCTTGGAGGGATCCGAAAGAACAGCATATGCCTCCCCAATTACTTTGAACAACCTGTCAGCATCATTATGAATCTTTTCACCAACTTCCTTCCACAAAGTTCCACCATCACCAACATCATTCCTTACCAAGACCTGACCAGCCTACATGAGCATAGGTCATGTAGGTTATAACAAAATGTCCAACATAATCCAATTAAATAACTAAGAGAAAACGCACTAGACCTTGTCTGGATGATGTCTAAGGGCCGCCTTTCGATATGCTTTTTTAATCTCAGATTCTGTGTCAGATGCTTTAATTCCCCTACCAATCAAAATAAAAGTTAATGGCACGTCATGAGATCGTATATATCTTACAGTCTAGACTCTAAATTTCAAGAAAAACACATATGACAGTCCCAAAAGCATTAAACAGAAGTTTATTATCATAGAGAGATATACGATAGTGAAAAGTATCTCATGCTCCAAACAGATATGATGAACTTACAAAATGAGATAAAGATCAAGCGGGATTTCCTTCTTCGATTTCTCTTCAATGTCTAAAAGATGGCGACGTGCTTTTCTTAAATCCCTCACATTGGCCCCATTTGATTTACTCTGAGAGTTTGATTGGTTCTTGGCTTGTGATTGGCTTTCGAGAAGAGGGATCAATTTCTGTAGGTCACAAACCGCTTGCCTATAATCTCTGATCATCTCATTTAAAGTAGCTCTCCTCGAAATTGCCTGCAAAGACAATAATGACAATGAAAACTTCATCGAAGAAAGTAACCATTGCCGATGAGCCACGTGGTGATACTTCCAAAACTACTGCTATAAAAAAAAAGGGCAGCCCGGTGCACGAAAGCATCCCGCAATGCAAGGGTCCGGGGAAGGGTCCCACCGCAAGGGTGTATAAGGCCTTCCCCTATCAAATTTGACAAGAGGCCGCTCCCAGTTCCAAAACTACTGCTATATTGCTCATATTTTTCAGTTGTCCATCAGAAGAAAGTTACTCAACATTGGGAATAACGATAAGAGTTAATGCTACAAATGAATAGGAGATCAAAAAAACATATTATATTATATTTATAGTAATTATTTCATGGGAAAAAGTACGGACTATACCCATCGTTTAGCCTCTTTTACGAAACTATACCCAACCTTTGAACTTTTGCAACACTATTGCAAAAGTTCAAAGGTTGGGTATAGTTTCGTAAAAGAGGCTAAACGATGGGTATAGTCCGTACTTTTTCCCTTATTTCATCAACTAGTAAACCTTTTGGTAATTTTCATCCAGAGCGATGGCTAGACTACAATCTGCAATGGCATCAACAATTTGGCTAACTGACTGATAAGCAGCAGCGCGGTTGCAGAAGCAGACAGCCATAAAAGGGCGTGAATCAACACTTTTAGATATCGCGGTGGTATAATGCTCTATAGCCTCCCTGTACCTTCCAGAATTAAAAGCTTCGTTTCCTGATTTCTGTAGTGAACACGAAAAGAAAATGCTGAAAAAAACCAAAGTAATCTGTCCAAAGGAATTGCCGAAATATACTTGAATTAAATGGAGAGTGCAATATTTCAGATGAATTTCACTAAAAGAGGAGCAGACATTAAAATAAAGAGGACAGGCAGACCGTGCATTTGATCTCTTTAAAGGTCATCCCAATTTTACAACAAAAGGCTTGGAAAAAAAGAAACATGCGAAGTAAAAAAGTTAACCAATCCACTTATTCAAATGTAAGCTTAGACTACATATTTCAGGAATAAAAAGAAACCAAGTGCATTACTGGGATAGCCAAATAAAAGCTCATGAAGCTTTATACCACAAAATATCAGAAAAATACAAAAAACTGGAGTTCAATGTTAGCATTGACTTTTAAATTATGTTATTTTGCTCAAAACAAACAACTGCAAACATGAGAGCTAACTAACAAGAAACATACTTTCAAATATAATAGTTCCCGTATGGAGGCAGCTAAAGCATCAGATAATTCCTGATTCACGCTTCCAAACCTACACCAAATAACATGTGATTAATATCTAAAAAACTTTTGTAAACAGGCAAACTCTAGGATTGGTTATGATGCTTACTTGGAGCTAGTTAGCTTTTTTTCTTTTTGTTCAATCATATCAAGAGCAATGTCAAGCCTGCCAAGATGATAATGACACTTAGCCTTCAGATTCCACCTCCACAGTTTCACATGAGAGCTTTTACAATTCGGATCATCAGAATGTTCGGCAACAAAGTTCCTTTTGGCGATGTGAAGAGTTTGCTCACTTAGTTCAATGGCCTCATTATACATCCGCATCTGTTCAAACAACACAAGAAAAAAAAAAAAAAAAAAAAAGAGAATTTCTTATATCTTCAGAATTCATTTAAAAATTGATGTCACGTTCAATGATGCATGAAAACATTCATTAGCACATACAATGCATAGAGCCTCCCCTTTCATCTCAAGCATTTTCTCTGAGTAACGGCATACTGACAAGGCCTCTCCAATGATCTCTAGAGCACTTTTGGCCGCATCATTTGTTCCTTCTTGCAAGAGTTTGCCAGACTCATTCATATGCTCAGCCACTCTCTGCGAACCATCAAAATTATCAAACAGATGCCATTTAGGGTACATACAGATGAGGTAACAACCACAGGGAGCACTAGATAAAAAATAAACTAGTGTGAGGAATTTAAAGCAGGATTGTCCCCTACAAAGTTTGCTTTTCGGGAACCATGAGTATAAACTTTCCTTCATTTTTTTTTTTTCTAATTGTGAAAAAATTTAACATAATTTGGAGGCAGTGGTCTTTCCCTGTAATCTTTAATGTGATCCACAATGCACAGGAAAGAGGGAAATAAACCACCTAACAAATTTGTCTTTGACATTGCAATGTTATTGTCTACACTACCTTTACTGATTTGCCTTGACTAAATAAAGTTTTCAATGCAGCAGAAGCTTAACACCATGCACTATGTACAAAGCTTAAGTTGCAAATGTGTCACCTGAAATTTCTCAATCATTGTATATCTTAAAATGATAGCAACCAGGGACCCACCCCCTTCCCTCCCCGCAAAAAATAGTAATTGCAACTACAACATAAATTAAGTCATTGCCACATAGAATCAACAATAGAAGGGCCACTAAGATAAAAGCAAAAAGAAAATGCAGTTCAACAATCGAAGAGGGAAAAGCAAAATGAAAAAAAAAAGAGCGAAAAACAATCAATAAACACCCTAAACACTTGAAACAATGAATTAACAAAGTTTCTTATGAAAGATGAGGAACAACACGTCGGGCAACAATCAGCAACCAAATATAATAATGTCGACTTATCCGCACAAGAAAGCATGAAAATCGAAGGTTACGTGTTACATCAAATGATAGTGAGGCTTAAAATGCATCTCGAGTTTGCTTAAGTTTATTCAGTTTTTTAGCAACTAAGTAAACCAAGCAGGTAAACTAAAACATGACTTTTGGAACCTCATTAAATTTCCTGGCTTCGCTCTGTATACGTCATACCCAATAAAAGAATTATGACCAGGAAATGCTCTCTCAAACACAATATACAAATTGTTGCAATAATCAGTTTTCCTGCACACGCGTACAGAGTATGGGCACTCACCTTTGCCTTCTGAAGGCCCTCTCCAGCTTCAATTGCAATTCTCCTATCTAAGCATACACCAGTCTCTGATCCCAAACATTTACCATAACATTGAATCGCATCTTCAACTTCTCCCAGTACTAGATAACAACTACAAAGTTTTAGAAAAGATAGAAGGTTAATAACACGGATCCAGTTGAATGCTGTTACATATTACACCAAAAATCAGTAAAATATAAATAGGTAAACACCATACATATGTGTCTATGTCAGAAACAATATATGGGATTAATTATTCAGGACCAGAAAGAAACAAAAAAAATATAAGAGTAAGATACTTACTTTCCAGCCCTCAACGTAACTTTAAGAAAATCCGGGTCTAATAGAGCAGCCTTCTTACAATCACCTATGGCTTCCCGCATCCTACCAAGGGACATTCGTGTAGCAGCACGATTACTATAGCACAACAAAAGTGGCTTCAAGGAATATCCTAGAGTACTGACATCCGGAACAGAATCTATGCCCATCGAGTAAAACTCTTCAGCCTTAGAAAGTTTGCCCGCATGATAAGCTTGGTTTCCCCTGGACAACATATAATTATTAGAAGAAATAAACTTACAAAGAATTATAATACTACGACCTGAAACCTCCTCGACACCAACAAATAGCATCAGCTGATGATTAGTGCAACTGGGTCAGGGGATTGGAAAAATTATTAAACAGATAATCATACCTTGTTCGCCATTGTTCACATACTTCATGATTCGTAAGCCGTGAAGAGCCTTGAATAGGGTCTCTTTTGTCAGAATTATTACTTCGGGCTGTTTGATTTGAACCAACTTTGGATTTATACTTCTTCATGTATTGTCGTCTTATTGATGACAGGCCATCTTCGGCAGGTGATGATGAAGGAGCGAAGCTTGACTTGATCTCATCATCATCATCATGATTTTCATAGTTCTCCAGGGTATCTTTCTCTGCCTTAGCAAGGTCTTTTATTTCAGCTCCATTAACCACAGCTGGTTCATTGGAAGCATTACAATTCTTATAAGGTGAGAACTCCATGGGCGAACCAGAAACAGGAGAGTTATTAGTTTGCTGGGCACTGCCTCCCAAAGACGTATGATCCTGACAGAACAAGTTTTGGACCGTGGTTTTCTTTTTTACCTTGCCATTTTTCTTCTGTGATCTTTTGCCCCAGAGTGATTTATTATTTCTATTATTCGACACCTTCTCCACAGCGGGGAATAAGTTAACGCTTGAGAAGGAAAACTTTATATTTGGTGTGCTATAGCTTGAATCTGCCGCGTCTAGCCCCTCTAGCTTCCATGGAAAGTTTATCCCTTCATTCTCACCTTTGTCTTTCGTCTGGTTGTTTCCAAACACAAAACCATTGCAATTACTGGCAGATAGATCTTCAGTGAAACTTTGGGTGCAATTTGTATCCGCTCCAGATCCATCAATACTTAACCTCTTCATTTCATTTGATAGCTTATTTAAAAGGTCTTTCTCAATAGGGATACCTGAATCACAATTGTTCCTATATTTAGCATTGATGTTTGAGTCTATGTTGTAATTATGCTCACTAAACTCATTGCAAGCTTCAGCCTTACCCCTATTTGTTTGCTTCAGCTCATTAACAGACTTAGTATTTCCACCAGAATCGAGCCCCAACTTTCCTTTCACTTCCCCAAAAACAAAAGCACCATTCAGACATGTATTCTGAAATTTAATTTCAGTATCTTCATTTTCTTTACCACAGTTTGTAAAACTTGGCCTATCCCCACTTTTACCAGTGGGTTCATTTTCCAAATTTGTGCGTAACTTACGACCATTATTTTGAGAACCAAACACAAAATTTTCATGATTGTTTTTGCTGTCCTCATTCCAATTTGAGGAGAACGCGTAGCCAGAATGATGGACCTTTTCAGAGTCCCCAGAAGCATCCAATTTGACTTTACCAATCATATCAGGCACAGTGTTCACAGGAACTTTGGTGGATTCATCTTGGGGCTTATTTTTTCCACATTCAGGCTCTTTTTGATCTGATTTACTCGTGACAGAACTCGCACCAAAAACAAATCTTGCACCGTTAACATTTCTAAACTCACCGTTAACATCTGAAGTGGAATCACACTTCTCCGGTCTTAAGACAAATTTGAAATCCTCAATTTTCCTGTACAAGTCAACTTTTGGTTGTCTCAAATCTCCAGTGGACTCGAAATTTGAACCCAGCCCACCATTAATTTCATTGGCACCAACAAAACCATTACCGTTTTCCAAATTTGTATCCCTGTCGGGATCATTCTTATTAATACCAAACACGTAAGCCCCACCTTGCAAATTTCCAGAGCCGGCCTCAGAAGCACCAAATGTAAAGGTTCCATTTTCCTTGTTTACATCCAAATTTGTACCACCACTACAGTTAGAAGAACCAAATGAAAATTTTCCATCTTTAGCGTTTAAATCGGAAGCTGAAGTATTCGCAGAAGAATCGGAAACGGAACTCCCTTTTCCCAAGCCCAAGCTGAATACGCAATCACTCGGATTAACTCCCAAACTCAATCCAGCACCACTTCCATTCACATTTGCAGTCTTCTCACTCACATTTGACCCTGAATTTCCTTTATCCGATTCACCACCATCAAGCTTGACCTCACCGTTAGCACTACAAAACCCATTCAATCCCAAATCAAGTTTCACACTACTTCCATTTTGAGAAGGCCCTGTTTGTTTCCTTCTCACCTTCGTGAGCCTCGGCCTCGATCGACTCGAGGAATTCAATTTATTCGAGTAACTGAACCCACCACCAGCACCAGCAGCAGAAAAATTAAAACTTTCAAAAGATATAAAATTCTGACCTGAAAAACAATCGGGCGTCCCGCAAGTGGCATTGTGAGGGGAAGTGATCGGAGGCGACATTGAAGTTGATAATTTTAGGGTTCTATTTATGTGAAGTGATTTTCGCAACCCAGAAAAATGAAAAGAGGAACAAATTGGATTGAAATTGGAAGTGTTGGAAGAGAGAGCTTGCAATTTGTATGAGACTATGAGTCTGTCTGTCTGTCTGTCTGTGCGGATTCCCCCTTCCTTTGTGTTTATTTTCTATTTATTATATTTATAAGGTTAGGGTTTTGTATTTGAATTGAATCATTGATGGATCCGTTGCGCATATTAAGCCAACAGACAGACCAGACCAACTGCTTACAAACTATTGGCACGCTCATGTAAAAAGAAAGAAGAACAAGTACGCTCCATTATTTAGTTATTTTCATATGAGGATAGAATTCATTCTTACGACTTTTTGCTTAAATAATCTTTTTTTTGTTTGAACAAGTAAGATTTATTCATTTTAGTAGGTCAAAATAAGTACAAGCTCTAATATCTATAAGCCAACATATTGGTTATCTCTGTACTTTATATAGGTCAGTCAGTGTCCTTAGTCTAGTATAGTACCCGCTCTAAGCTAACAAGCAAAAACAAAAGGAGAATCCTGAAAATTCCTACTACACTATTACATGGAATTCATGTAAAGAAAGACAATATTGCTGCATTTTACTAGAGAAGAGAGCCCGATTCATAGCAGTGCGATCAACCTTCCTAAGTAACACATTAGCTAGTATCAATCTTTTCTGGAAGATCCGTCCATTTCTTTCCCTCCAAATAGCATAAACAAGTTCAGTGAGAAAAACCTAATTTTTGGGCTTTTAACCTTGATTAGTGGATAAAGGTGTTGGAGAATTTAATTAATTTGGTGTTGAGGCCAAAATATTAATTAAATTATATTGGAAGTGAGTCCAATATAAAGTGTGGCATTTATATAAATAGCCAAGAGTTAGAGGGTGTGAATGGTAATTTGCTCACCTCAAAGTTCTATATAATCCCTACTTATGTGGTTTTGGCAAATACATGGTTTTGAAAAGAAAAAGAAGGATGTCTTTAGAGCTCAAGATAAAACCATCCTTCATATCAAAATTCTTTTGTGCATAAAACTCATAGCATAATCATTTGGAGTTCTGCAAGTATCGCTAGTGTTCGATTGAGGGGATAGTATTGCGCTTCACTTGCTATCTCGGGGAAAGGACGTTGTACCTTGGGAGGTCAGTGCCGCATGAGGGCTTGAAGCGGTAGCCGCGGCATAGTGATCTTAAGGGGAAGAGGCTTGCTTCGGACTCGTCCACTATAAACGATTAAATAATCGTTTGAGGTTTTTCTATCACATTTCTTTATGGTTTATTTTATGTTCTTGCAGAGTTTATTTTATGTTCTTGCATGATATATTTCCTTATGAATGTTTTTTTTTTTTTTTTTTTGTATATGTAAAACATGTTTATTTTTTTATGTTTGTTAGAAATACATGTTCATATGGTTTTTTTATTTGTGTTATTAAAATTTGGAAATTCTTGTTATGGCTATACACCGGGTCCAACAATCTTAAGATCACTATCTTTATAATTTAGTTTTGGTGTTTATAATGATTTCCAGATTTTGTTTGGATGTTTAAACGTTTTCCAGAAATGAGTAATGATGCTATTTTTATTTTAATTCGTTTGAGCATGTTTGGTTCGTGTATAAATTATTTTGTGCGTGTTGTGAAAGCGGTGCGCAGCAGCTACAACTGTTAAGTTTGTGTAAGGAGTTTTATTGTGCAGTTTTTAGAAGTTAACTCGCTCAGGTACGTCTTCTTTTTCGAATGCTACTGTTTTTGACTAATTGCTATGCAATATTTAATTCCGTGGGTAAATTGAAATTAGTATTGGTTGTACGTTATCCTTGAGAAATTACTGCCTATTTGTATGTCAGTTATTGTTGAGTGGTTTATTGCACCAAATTGATATTGTTATTATCACGTATAACTATGCGTTAATTATCGTGCCGTTTAAAACTCCCGAGGATGTTCAATATATATTTGGCTGCATATTGATACGTAATTCATGCATTAAATGAAAGTGCGTTACATGATTGAAGGTGTTATTATTATTAAATTGATCATTTGATTTATTAAGTTGACCAGGTCTTTAATGGTCACCTTGACCAAGTCTTTTATTGTTACATGTGTGATCAGTTAGTTTTTGGGACACGGCATGCATGTAAAATGCTTAAGTGGAATCCTTATATTATCACATGCGGTAATTATAATAATGTTATAAGATATCATTTTATTTGTGATAATGATATTAAAGCTTTAAGCTACTGAGTATAAGGATTTTAATTGTGAACCTTGACTTATGATATAGTCTAATTTTGAGATTAGATGTTCGTAGATCATATGCTCTAGGTCATTGCAAGTGAACCATTAAGTGGAAACATTGCATGTGAATTCGTGAGCAATTCGAAAATTGCATGTTGGCTCTTTGAAAGAATTTTATTAATTCCAAGTATTGAGACTTGTGAATTAACTTGAAGAAAATTCAAAGTGTAACTACAATGTTACGAGCGTAGAGTCCCCCCAAATGAAGCTACGACATTGAGGTCGTTATGTCGCTTCTAAGACTAATGGTACTAATACCGTTATGACGGTTTTCAGAACCACTATGTCATATTCTCAACTAGAGAAACAAAACCAGAATTTTAAAATAATTCTAAGTACTGAGACTTGTGAATTATTCGAAGAAAATTAAAATTTAGAATAATTCTAAGTATTGAGACTTGTGAATTATTCGAAAAGAAATTCAAAATGAAAATAATTCTAAGTATTGAGACTTGTGAATTATTCGAAGATATTTTACGTGAGAATATTTATACAAACGGTTCTGTCGCAGAAAGGTGGAATGTAAGCGGACTTGTCCCTCCACTGGCCTGGGAACCTAATATTCTGTCGTAGAAATGTGGACTTTAAAGAGGTTTTGTCCCTCCACTGGCCTAAGAATATCTGTTTAAATAGTTCAGTTGAGAATTCTCAGCGATACTAATAGAAATAATTATGTGGTTTATTTAATTAGTTATGGCGGCTGAAAAATTCAAACAACAACTCGAACGAATGGTAGGTAGACACTGGGGCTACTCGACCATATCTGCGCGAACAAGTGGATGTTCACGACCTATCAACTTGTGGAGAACAAGCAGTGTTTCTTGGGAAACTCTGCAATCTCAAAAGTTGAAGGCAGGGGAACGGTTGTACTAAAAGAGGACCTCGGGGAAAGGGGTGACCCTAAACGAGGTGCTTCATATTTCAGAGATTCACACGAATCTAATATGTGGTACAATGTTGAACTAGAAAGGGTTCACACTTGTATTTGAGTCAGACAAGGTTATCCTGTCTAAGGGTTGAACCTTTGGAGGAAAGAGATTTTGATTAAGAATCCTTTTTTTTTTTAAGATGTATGTTATGACCATGTCTTCTAAGCGTGAGACTAGTACTGAGGCTAGTGTTCAAGTTTGATGTAGTAAAAAGTCTCGTGTGAGGAGACTAGTTTTACGAATAAATGTAATCGAAGTTGCATGTGAGGCAAATATTATAATTTATCTCGATTACTTGTGATGTCTTTATGACATGGAGAAAAAAAAATATAATACAAGTGCGAGACTTGTATGATATTACATATATATACATAAATCTTTGTTGAAAAATAACACAAGTATTGAGACTTGTATATGATATATTTGTAGGAAATAAAACAAGTGTGAGCCTTGTATATTATGTCATATATATATATATATATATATATAATTTGTTGGAAATAACACAAGTGTGAGACTTGTAAGAGTGAGACTTTATGTTATATATATATATATATATATATATATATATATATATATTTTTGTTTAAAATATTTGGAATTGAGTCCAAATATAAGTGCGTAAATTAAATTGCTTAGTGAGAAGCAAGTGAGAATTAATACTATTTATTTTACTAAATAGATTAAATATTCAAATTTATTTGAAATAAGACGCTATGTACGCAAATCAAATAAATTCTGTTTTCTTTGAGGCTAGAGACATTTTTTTTTTCTTGAGGAAAAGAAAAGAAATGTGGGGGCTAGAAGAAGAAAGTGTTGGTTAAGATTATTCTAAACTTTTAAGTTAGAGAATTAATCATAATATTTTCCGAAGAACTTTAAGAATTTAAAGAAAATATTGGAGGCGATTGACGAAAGGTCTAGCGAGAGACTAAGTAGCAAATTCATCGAGGGAAATGGGAATTTTTGAGCCCACCAAAAGACAACACCCCATGATGGCAACCCTACCTGAATTGTAAACCCCAATTTGCAGGTTCAAAGGGACAACCGAATTGTGGGGGAGAGTCGAACAAAGCACTCGGGAAATTGAGTTCCCAACCCATTTCTAGGATGAAAGAGTGATGGACCTGTACAGGTTAAGGAGAACTTGAGGTTCTAATGATCCTTATGTCTTGTGAACACAAGCGGGGTATTGCAGGATACCCTTAATGAGAGATCACCTATATCGAATGTGAAGGGGCCGCTTCTATGAGATGATACGAAAGGGCTAAATCTCTAAAGCGTTCGATGAAATTTTCCAAGGCAGTCCAGGGCCGAAACGGACAACAACGAGAACCAATACGGTACTGGAATGAGTTGTGTGAGTATCATTGTCTTGGTATACACAAAACGCCGAACAGTTCAAGGCATCACGTCCACTGGTTGGCAAGTATATCCGATGGTATTTCACTAAGGAAGGTTCAAGGCCCAAAACCACCTATCCTGAGGCAACAAGTTCCGGCAGAACTCTGAAATTGCATTTAGCATTGTTAGGCTCACGTGCATTTTTAGCCAATTACATTCATGTGGGGGATTGTTGGAGAATTTAATTAATTTGGTGTTGAGGCCAAAAAAATATTAATTAAATTATATTGGAAGTGAGTCCAATATAAAGTGTGGCATTTATATAAATAGCCAAGAGTTAGAGGGTGTGAATGGTAATTTGCTCACCTCAAAGTTCTATATAATCCCTACTTATGTGGTTTTGGCAAATACATGGTTTTGAAAAGAAAAAGAAGGATGTCTTTAGAGCTCAAGATAAAACCATCCTTCATATCAAAATTCTTTTGTGCATAAAACTCATAGCATAATCATTTGGAGTTCTGCAAGTATCGCTAGTGTTCGATTGAGGGGATAGTATTGCGCTTCACTTGCTATCTCGGGGAAAGGACGTTGTACCTTGGGAGGTCAGTGCCGCATGAGGGCTTGAAGCGGTAGCCGCGGCATAGTGATCTTAAGGGGAAGAGGCTTGCTTCGGACTCGTCCACTATAAACGATTAAATAATCGTTTGAGGTTTTTCTATCACATTTCTTTATGGTTTATTTTATGTTCTTGCAGAGTTTATTTTATGTTCTTGCATGATATATTTCCTTATGAATGTTTTTTTTTTTTTTTTTTTGTATATGTAAAACATGTTTATTTTTTTATGTTTGTTAGAAATACATGTTCATATGGTTTTTTTATTTGTGTTATTAAAATTTGGAAATTCTTGTTATGGCTATACACCGGGTCCAACAAAAGGTTCTGCCAAGCAACCCTTACACTAGCAAGTCCTACATATCCCAACCATCTTAGTATAGTGTGCACAGCATAGTAAGAGCATCCAAAGAAGAGATAGTCACACAGAACACAAAGAAGATCGACAGCTATGCCAAAACTTTGTAGCCTGGACTTTGTGGTTAATCTTTCTCATAAACTGAGCTATAATATGAACAGTACCCAAGGTGTTGCCATATTGTTCAATTGAAAATATCGCACACCCAACCTTGTCAATTAGAAGCCTCACCACCCGATAGATATGGGCCCTTTTGAAGATATCCTTTGTCAATTGCTGCTGCCATTCCACATAATTAGCCACCACCTGCCTAACCTTGATGATTTTTTGAACAAATAAGATGCCAGAGGAGGGGCCTCCATAGACATCACACTCTGTTCATCAATATAATAAGCATGTATCCATTTCATCCACAACTTATCTGCTTTAGTACTTAACGCCCAAAGGAGTTTCAACATACACGTTTTTCCTTCCAAGATGGAAGGTGAATAAGTCCTAGACCTCCTTCTCATCTTGGTCTACATAACTACTCCTGTAACGCCCCTGAAATTTGAACAAAAATATAAATTTACAGTTCAGTCCTCAAACTTTTGAAAATATCATTTTGACTCCAAACATTTGAGAAAATTTGCATTTTAATCCTTGAACGAAAAGCAACCATTTTTTATTATCTTATATGCTTCAAATATCTTTAAGAAATATATTTTACATGTACATATTGATCTTGGAGTTTTTTACCTAGAAAAACTCACATAGTAATTATGTGTAAAAGTATATATTTATTCATATTTTATTTTATTATAAACAACAAAAATAATATCACATCATAGGTGAATGGTTTTGAAATCAACCACATCACTCTTGTGACAATTGGAATCAGATTTTGGTGATTAGTTGTTAAAAAATTAAAGTTGGACATTAACCTAAATTGTTTTAACATGTATAAAAAAATAAATATGTATATATTAATTTATATGTATTTTGTTTGAATTAGACATATCATATTTTAAGTTATGGAAGAAAAATCAGCCACATCTCCCTATTATCAGATTAGGGTCTTCATTAAGTGGCCAAGGATAAAGAAATTAATGTGAGACCTTAATTAAAAGTATTTCACATGATTTTTTGATTATAAATAGTATGACTTCTTCTAACAATTTTCACACCCAAAATCATTGGTTATTCCTTATTTCTTCCTATGAATCTCTAAGTTAGTGAGTCTACTTTCAGGAAAAAATAATCCCAAGTCTTTATTTCATCTTGTCTTACCCGAAAATACCCCAAAACTTTTATTGTGCAGAAATTATCCATTCGGCCGTGCACCTTCGAAAAATCATAACTAATTGTAGAAAAATCTTTTTTGATCAAGGTCAACCGCCGAATACTCCTCATGATGTCTTCTAACTTTCATATGAATAAATGTTTTTCAAATAATGTGATTTAGATGGTCGAAATTTATAAATCGTAGACTGCTGTTAAAAATCCGAAACTAGGTTTTATGTTTTCAAGAATTATTTAGCCTAGCAAACCTTTGGATTTTCCTTCCAATTTGGGTACACATGTTCGTTATGGTGTTATGTACCAGAAAACACAAAAAATATTTGGGTACAAAGTCCATTTCGATATCCGATCAAAGGTAAATCCGATATTGCGATGATTTTCAGCTTATTTTGCGTACTTTATGTTCTTAGTTTATGATTGAAAATAATCAGCATGATTCCATGATTAATCACACACACATGACTCTTATAAGATATAACAATGGTAAGAATCACTTTAATATAATTTGTAACTATGGATTAATATTTTTGAGATTTTTTAATAGTATATAAATAGTATATTTATCATGTTTAACATATCCTTACATTAGTTTAATAAGATTATCATATATACTTTCGTGGTCTAACCCTCTTATATGATTATGTATTGTAACTTAAGCATTTTTTGATCATTTACCTTGATTAGGTTTACGTATTAATATATTTTATAAGTTATAAATACAATGTTATGTAATTTAAGATAATCTTGAAACAAAATAATATTAACTAAGTTATACAATTTACTGGATTGCCTCATAAGATAATTGTTTGATGTCATGATTCCTGAAATTTTTGGATATATTAGAGACTTAAAGAACGATTTTTCATAAATCAGTTAAGTAATATATTTTGAAAATTTATTATGCATCAAATTAAATAGTTTATCATACTATACTTGATATTGTTGTATACTTACCATTTGAAATGATTTTCTAACATTCCAAAAATTATAACTACAATTATAATTATAAATATATGTTTGCTTAAGATAAATCTTGAGATATAAATTACGTATACAAAGTATATTTGATACTTAATTTAATCTTACGACATCAAAGTTTATCGCATAAGATTTTCATCAATGATATGTGATATTTACTTAAATTAGTATTAGCTACCTTTTTAACAAGAACTTCCCCAAATTTCATCAACACGAAAGTTGAATAACACATATGTTTATTGTGGTGAGTTATGATTATTCAGTTAACTGATATTATCTTAATGTTATTAAAGGTTTGACAAATTAATCAACGACGCGCAAGATTCTCCATACAAATAAAGGTGAGGTTCGATTTCTGATTTTGTTCTAGCCCAGATTGGCATCCAGCCTGAGGAACTTGGACAGAAATAGCAATACCCCGTTACCAAATCATAAACAACCTATTATTCACCACATTCCATTTTGCATCTTATCTCATTACATGATTTTTACTCATCGTTAAATCATACCCAATCACTAATTATATATCACATATTAATTCATAATCATGGTCATTCTTCATTATTACAATCTCATTTGTTGGTTCTTAAACTGTGCAAAGAGCAACGAACTATGTTTGGGACATGTAACTCAAGGAGCAAAGGATGTTATCCAGTTTACTAGCTCGTTTATTTATCACTAATTGGGACGTCTTTGGGAAGTTGGGCCCAGGAATTGAGTCGATTTGCTGCCGGACAGTAAGGAATGTCGGTTTAAGTAATTTCGCTTGATACCCATTTATCTAGGTGCCAATTGCAGTCAGGAGTTGGTTGTAACCCCCGTGCTGGATCGACATGTACTTGAGGATGTCGCATGTTTTGTTTGCGAGGTCGCTCCTCGTTGGGAGGTATAAGGTAGTATTTGGAAGTATAAGGTTGGATTATTTACTGTTAAAGCACATGTTCATAAACTATTTACAGAATATTCCGATACCATTGTTGCACCAAATTATCTTGTTAAACTGTTTCTATCTGTAAGATCATTCCTAAAAATATATCAATTGAATCACTGTTAATTCTTGCATTGCCACTTTTTTGTATGAATCTCACTAAGTTATCACAGACTTATTCCTAGTTTTTCCTGTCTATCCATTACTTAGGATAAGAGCGACGTGGCAGCATGGATCATGTGAATATTCTTGCCAATCTTGCCTTTTGGAATGTCCGTATAATTGAAAATGTTTATCAACAGAGCGTAATTATCAAAGTTATCAGCTTATTTGTATTTTCAAAACTTCTGTTGTGTATATTAAAAGATGTTTTTTATCATAATGTGTATGGTTGATCCTGGACAGTGACACCTCTTCCTACGAGATGTGTTATAGTCTGAGCTGGGTAAAGTGTCTGGCCAGCACCGAACCAACTCGGATCGGAACACTACTCATAGGGCGGGGCCATCACACCTCCCATGCAACCAGAGCTTTCCTTGACTCCTCCACTTCACATGTCCAAAGAAACTTCCTACATATGCTTTCAACTACTATTAGCACCTTTTTAAGGAAGAAAAATATTTTGCTCCAGTAGCTTTGGATAGCATACAGAACACTCTTGATTAAATGTAGCCGACCACCATAACTAAGCAATTTAGAGGCCCAATGTCTCACTTTACTAACCATCTTCTCAAGCAAATGTTGGCATTGCAATATGGATAATATTTTAACACTCAGATGGATCCCCAAATATCTAAATGGCAGTGCACCTTCTTGCAACTGAGTTGTTGTAACTATAGTCCCTTTCCTTGAATTACTCACCCCCGCAAAGGAGATTTCACTTTTCTTCATGTTTGCTACAAGGCCAGATGTGGCACTACATCTCAAACTTGGAAAGAGGAGCTGCAACGGAAGTTTAGGTACCCTTAGTGAAAAACAAGAGATCATCTGCAAAGGTAAGGTGAGTGATTCTCAACTAGCCACATTTAGGATGATACCTATAATCTGGATTGTAGTGCAAAGTCTTCATAATTCTGCTTAAGTACTCCATACATAACAAAAACAAGTAAGATGAAATAGGATCACTCTGTCTCAGTCCTTTCCTCCCATCAAAAGGTGGGAGCAACTAGCCATTCAAGAAGATTTGATATGAAACAGTTGTGAGACAAGTAGTCAACCAACCTACAAATAAATGTGAAAATCCCAAGCACCTCAGCAGCTTCTCAACAAACCCCCCAATGAATAGAGTCATATGCTTTCTGCAAGTCCATCTTAATTGTGCACCTTGCAAACATATTTTTTCTTCCATATCCCATAATAATTTCCTGATCCAAGATAGTATTGTCATGAATGAACCTTCCCAGAACAAATGCAGCTTGCTCCTCTCCAACTAGAAAGCTTATCACAGTGCTCATCCTATTTGTAAAAACTTTAGAGATGATTTTGTACAAAATTGTACAACATGGAATAGGCCTATAATCCCTTATGGTTGTGGCAGTACTAGATTTGGGTATAAGGGTGATAAGAGTGATATTAGTACTCTTCAGAAGCCTCCCAGTGGCGAAGAAATCATGTACATTCAACATTACATCATCCCCTATAATAGGCCAAGCCTTTTTAAAGAACTTGGCAGAATACCCATCCACCCCTGGGCCTTCTCATCTCCTAAAGACTGTAAATCACTCCAAATCCCTGCTCTGGTAATTGGTCCCATTAGGGTGTGCCTATGCTCAATACTCAGAACATAACCCAGGGCTATTGTTTGGAGGTCAATATCCTGAGTAGTTACTGTTGTAGTTCCAAGCAGACCTTTGTAAAAGGTGAGAATCTTAGTTTTCGAATCTCCCCCATCTACCAATCTGTCACATTGGTCATTGATAAGAATAGAATTCCTAGCTTTGGATCTTGATTTAAGAGTGGCATGAAAAAACTTATTGTTGACGTCTCCGCATTTAAGCCTGTGGACTTTGGGTCTTTGCTTAAGGATATTTTCTTCCACAGTTAACCAATGTTCTAGCTCTCTTTGTGCATCAGTGAGTTGTGAAACCAGATTCCTATTTGAAGGGTCGAGCTGTAAGGTAGATTGCAATGTATCAACCTGAGTTCTGGCTATAACAACCTTGAGTTCCACCTGAGATACAAACTAAGACAAACTCTTGATCCATGGCTTCAATAGTTTAAGCTTCTGTCATAACCTAAACATTTTAGCACCGTAGTACTCCATCTCGTCTCTACAATAGCCAAGAAATCCACATGCTCAGTGATGTAATTAATGAACTTAAACTGGTTCCTCCTATGTTGCTGCACTCTATTCCCAAGCTGGCAACCAATGGTGAGTGGTCAAATCTCCCACTATTAAGAACTTCCACCACTACTTGCCCAAACTGTTGGTGTCATGCAAAGTTTCTAACTCATTTGCCTATTCTAGTGTATATCAAGTTATTTTCCTGTTTGTTATACCAGGTATAGTACCAACCGATGGTATCCAAATCCTGTAGCTGCAGATCACTCAAAGTGTCCCTAAAAGGAGCACATTCATCCTCACTCACTGGTTGTCCTCCGCACCTATCTGCTATTGAAAGCACATTGTTGAAGTCCCCCAAGATTAACCAAGGCCCCTGAATAGTAGCCTATATTCTCCGGGTGATCCTCTTTCCCCATATTTATTTTTTTTGTCTCGAAAGCTTTTTCAGCTTTACTTAGGGACCCTGAGTCTCGAGGAGCCATCAAAGGGGTTAAGGTAGCTAGGGTTGCACCAATTGTATTACATGTGACGACCGCGCCCTACGAGCCATGCTCCGATCCGAGTTGGTTCGGTGGCGATCAGTCACTTTACCCAACTCAGACTAAAGCATAACTCATAGGAAGGGATCTCACTTATTCAGTATCAAAACCATACACGTTTTATAAAATATATTTTGATATATACAGCGAAAGTCTTGTATTACAAAACAATGTGACTCTTTAATGATTATGCATTAGTGACAAAACATGAATATTCCAAAATGCACGAACAATTATTCACTTGATCATGCTGCCATGTTGATTTTTATCCTGAGGAATGGACAGAAGAAAGGAGGAATAAGTCTTTAATGACTTAGTGAGATTCATATAAAAGAACTGGTAATGCAAGAATTAACTGTGACCTACTGGATACATTTCGAGGAGTGATCTTACCGGTAGAAACAGTTCAACTAGATAATTTGATGTAGCAATGGTACTGAAATTTTTATAGAATAGTTAATGAACTTGTGCTTAACAATAAACGAATCCAGCCTTATAACTTTTACTATTCTACCTTATACCCCCCGACGACGAGTGACCTCGCAAACAATCAAGAAACATGCTCGAATACATGTCGATCCAGCACGGGGGGTTATAGCCAACTCCTGACTGCAAGCGGCGCCTAGATAGATGGGTATCAAGCGAAATTACTTAAACCGGCAGTCTTTACTGCCCGGCAGTAACTCGACTCAATCCCTGGGCCCAACTTCCCAAAGGCGCCCCAATGGGTATAACAAATGAACAATCAAGCTAGTAAACCGCATAATATCCGTTGCTCCTTGAGCTACATGTCCCGGACATAGTTCTTTGCTCTTTGCACAATTCAAGAACCAGGAGATGAGATTATAATATTGGAGAATTATCATGATTATGAATATATATGATAAATAATAAATGATTGGATATGATTTAACGATGAGTAAGAAAATTATATTATGAGATGAGGTACCAAACAGGATTATGATGAAATATAGGTTGTTCGAGGTTTGAACGGAGTAGTGGCTTTTCTGTCCAAGTTCCTCAGGGCCGGATGTCAAAATGGGCTAGAACAAATCAGAAATAGAACCTCACCTTTATTTGTACGGAGAATCTTGCGCGTTGTTGATTAATTTGTCAAACCTTTAATAACATTAAGATAATATCAGTTAATTGAATAATCATAACTCACCACTATAAACATATGTACTATTCAACTTTCATTTTGATGAAATTTAAGGAAGTTCTTTAAGTCTCTAGTACATCCAAAAATCCAGGAATCATTACATCAAACAATTACCTTATGAAGCAATCCATTAAATTGTATAATTTAATTAATTTTGTTCCAAGATTATCTTAAATTACATAACATTGTATTCATAACTTATAAAAATATTAATACGTAAACCTAATCAAGGTAAATGACCAAAGAATGTTTAAGTTTAGATACATAATCATATAAAAGGATTAGACCTCAAAAGTATATATGATAATCTTATTAAACTTATGTAAGGATATGTTAAACATGATAAATATACTATTTATATTTTATTGAAAAATCTCAAAAATATTAATTCATGAATACAAATCATATTAAAGTGATTCTAATGATTGTTATATCTTTTAAGAGTCATGTGTGAGTGATCAATCATGAAATTATGATGATTATTTTCAATCATAAGCAAAGAACTTAAAGTACGTAATATAAGCTGAAAATCATCATAGTTTTGAGTTTACCTTTGATCGGATATCCAAATGAACTTTGTTTTCAAATATTTTTATGACAACTGATCCCTAACATTACTAGGAACATGTGTACCCGAATGGGAAGGAAAATCCAAGGGTTTGCTATGCTAAATAATTCTTGAAAACATAGAACCTATTTTTGGATTTTCAGACAACAGTCTACGATTTAGGAATTTCGACTTTCTAAATCACATTATTTGAAAAATATTTCTTCATATGAAAGTTAGAGGACATCATGAGGAGTATTTAGCCATTAGCCTTGATCAAAAAATATTTTTCTACAATTAGTTATGATTTTTCTAAGGTGCAGGGCCGAATGGATAATTTCAGCGCAATAAAAGTTTTGGGGTATTGTCGGGTGGAAAATGATGAAATAAGAACTTGGGATGGATTTTTCCTGAAAGTAGACCCACTAACTTAGAGCGTCATAGGAAGAAAGAAGGAAAAATCAAAATGATTTGGGGTGTGAAAAATGTTGAAAGAAAGCTTAGTATTTATAGACAAAAATCATGTTAAAATATATTTAAGTAAGGTTCCACTTTGATTATTTTATAATAAATCACAAAAAAATCTTTCAATCATGCTCTTAAGGATGTCATGACTTATCTCATCAAAAATATGTCATGGCTTACTTCATCAATTAGTTAATTGCATATCAAGTCCCTCAATTATTTATAATTAAAACTCAAATAGGTATAATTAGATTTCTTTGTTACATACATATTTATTTATGTAATTTTCTAGATAATTCGATCATCTTGGTTAAGATTTGAAATTAAAATATATGCTTTAGGATTAGAGACCTATAAAAATAATAAAAGACTATCTTTTAAGTTTAGGAACTAAAATGCAACTTTTTTTAAACATTTAGGGTCAAAAATAGATATTTTCAAAAGTTCAAGGACTAAAGTATAAATTTATTTTCTTCCTAGTTTTTGGGGCGTTACATTACATCTACTATTTGCAGACGATTCCTTAATTTTTTGTGAGGGGACACATGACGCAGCGAATGAACTAAAGGGCGTGCTCGAAAAATACGAATTGGCGTTGGGGCAAAAAATAAATTTGGAAAAATCGGTGTTGGTTTTTAGCACAAATACTGGAGAGCCAATTCGGGACGAGGTGGCGGAGATTTTGGGTGTTCTTGTAGCGGATAAACATGAAAAATATTTGGGTTTGGCGACGGTGGTGGCGCGGTCTAAGAAGGAGTTTTTTATATATATTCGGGACAAAATTTGGGATAGAGTGAAAGGTTGTAAAGAAAAGAAATTGTCAATTGTTGGAAAAGAAATTTTAATCAAGGTCGTAATGCAAGATATAACGATGTTTGCTATGAGTTGTTTTCGTCTACCCGACACTTTAATTAAAGAGACTGAGTCTATGATTAGTAATTTTTGGTGGGGTAGCGGCGCAAATAATAAAATTCATTGCCTTGCATGAAAAAAAATGAATGCAAGTAAAAGGGATGGCGGGTTAGGATTCCGAGACTTGAAGGATTTTAACATGGCGTTGCTTGTCGGACTGCCTAACGGCTAAAGTCTTTAAGGCAAAATACTTTTCTATGTCAACTATTCTTGAGGCACGGTGCGGTTCTTCACCATCCTTTTCTTGGTGCAGTTTACATGCGAGTATATAAATCGTGAAAGCGTGGTTGCATTGGAGAATTGGCAATGGAAATGAAATCCGGATTTGGGGCGATGCGTGGATTCCGATGCCGACTTCCTTTCGAATAATAATGCTACCAGTCGAAGGGTATTTGAATTATCGTGTATACGGATTGCGAGATGAGGAGACGGGAACGTGGGATGCGAACTGATACGGCCCAAGATGAAGGCCGTAGGGTTTACTATTTAGGAAATTAGTTTATTAAGTTATGTTATTCTATATTAGGAGTCTTATGTTAGTCTTAGATTATGAATCTTTATTTAATTAGAGTAGTATTAGATTTCTATTTCCTTTAGTAGTCTAGGTTTATTTTGTCTAGGTTTATTAGTATAAATATTCCAAGTCTTGTAACTTTTTATTCATTCAGAAAATAAGTAAAACTTTAGTTATCTTAATTTTAGTCTCTCTTCTCTCCTAAATAATTCTTGGAGCTCGTTCTAGCTCGAATAGAACCCTAACCCTAACAATTGGTGCTTTCATTGAGAGTCACTATATCAAAAAAAAAAAAAAATCATGGATGCGTGTTTATCCAATATGTCAAAACTTATGGAAGCAATGAGAATTTACAAAGAAGGCATGTCTCGCCACTTCGATCGTATGACTGGCTTAGTGTCCAAGATTGAAAGAAATTTGAGTGCACTTTCCCAAATTCCTCCACCACTACAAACGCCGCCTCCACCGCCACCAGCATCACAGTCGTTGTCAACGTTCTGCAACACTCAATATCTTGATTTTGAAGTTGTTGTCGAAAAGCCGAAAGAGTCCACAAAAATTAAGGTCAACGTGGAAATAGTGAAATTCAACATCAACATGGCAATCTTACCACAACCTCCGATTCAACCTAGAGTATCCTTGTTGTTTCTTGCAAAGGATAAAATCAATTCAAGGATGGTGACCCTTGGAAACAATCTGATGGCTTTTCACCCAGGTTATAACAACATAGTGACTATGAATTGGAGAAAGCGGAAAAAAGGTCTTGAGGACAAGACCCTGTTAAGGGGGAAGGATTGATACGGCCCAAGATGAAGGCCGTAGGGTTTACTATTTAGGAAATTAGTTTATTAAGTAATGTTATTCTATATTAGGAGTCTTATGTTAGTCTTAGATTATGAATCTTTATTTAATTAGAGTAGTATTAGATTTCTATTTCCTTTAGTAGTCTAGGTTTATTTTGTCTAGGTTTATTAGTATAAATATTCCAAGTCTTGTAACTTTTTATTCATTCAGAAAATAAGTAAAACTTTAGTTATCTTAATTTTAGTCTCTCTTCTCTCCTAAATAATTCTTGGAGCTCGTTCTAGCTCGAATAGAACCCTATCCCTAACACGAACCTTGTTCGTCAATTGTTTTGGGTTGAGGATGTATCATAAATTCTTGCTTTACGATGTGGCGGGGCGGAAACAATGGACAAACAAATTTGGCATTATTCGAGCTCGAGGCAATTCACGGTGAAAAATGCGTATCATTTAACAATTGCTCGGGGATTGCACTTGGGAAGTTTCGGGCAGCAGCGGTAGCGTGGCGGAGGATTGGAGTGTCATATGGAAGCCTAAATCCAAGTAAAATAAATCTTTTTAGTTGCCGCATGTGTCATTATATCCTTCCTACGCGGTATGCTTTGAAACAAAGACGGATTAACGTTGAGGAGGTGCGCTCGACTTGTCATGGGGAAAGCAAAAATATTAAGCATTGTTTTGTGACGTGTCACGTCGCACGACAAGTTTGGGCGCTCCTATTTGTTCGGGAATCGATATTCTGGCGCGAGGGAGATGAATGCTTGCATTGGTTCAAACAGATTTTTAATGAGCATGGTGTTGACACATTGACGAAGGTTGTTGCAACATGTTGGTCGTTGTGGGGAAATCGGAACCGTATTGTCGCCGGTGAGCCCGCGTCCCAACCATTATCGATTGCAACTTTCGTTAAGGCATGTTTGGAGTTTTGGATCCTCAAAAGAGGCGGGCGAGCGGAGGAACCTGATTTTCTTGGGCCGGAACGTGTGATTTTTTCATCCCCGTGGTCTAGAATCCGTGTTGATGCATAAATAAATTGTGATAGGGGAACGACGGGTCTTGGGATAATCGTGAGCACTCATTCGGGGCAGCAAGTTGAGAGTGAACAAAGATGCTTGACGGGGTATATGCAATCGCGTAACGCGTAGGCATACGCTCTTTGGGCAGCGGTGCAAATGGCACAACTTGCGCAATGGGACAAAGTAATATTCGAAGGAGATATCTTGGTGTAATGCATGATGTTTGGTTTCCGAATGAAGTTAACGGAGATCATGCGCATTATATTGAAAATATTGTCGAAGCGTGGCGTGTTGTGGGATCGAGGAGATGGAGTTTTCATTGGATATCTAGGGACAACACCGTTACTTATTTGTTGGATCATGATGCAACTTTGCTTAATCCGAGAGCAATTCAAGTGCAAAAGGATGACATTCAATAGGCGTTTTATGTTAATTTCTTATTAAGTTTAGTTGCGTGGTTATTATTGCGTGGCTTTTATCATTGGTGTATGAACGTTGGTTTTTTATCCTTTTAATGAATGTTTTGAATATCAAAAAAAGGCCTGCGTGACTTGAAATTGTACCATGACCAATTGTGGGAATGAACTTATTCACGAGAAATAAATATTATTTCCAACTATTTTGCAGGTATTTCCAACAGTGGAGACGTCGACGCAACTTGTTAGACTTTTTTGATGAATGAACTTATTTTGTTAGACTCTGTTGTGGCAAATAATCGTAGGACTGAACTTCCTCGCAAAATTTCTAATCTTGATTATATTTTCTGGTTTTAGGTGAGGTAATTCTATTTCTCACAACTTCATGATAGGCTTTTATAGTATAACAGACTATAGGGTTGTAGCCATAACTATCCCATATTAATGATAATATGTTCTCGAGCCTTGAGCATCTCAGAAATCACTGGCCCGCGTGACTTGAAATTGTACCATGACCAATTGTGGGAATGAATTTATTCACGAGAAATAAATATTATTTCCAACTATTTTGCAGGTATTTCAAATAGTGG
The DNA here is from genome assembly GCA_948329865.1 of Linaria vulgaris. NCBI lineage: Eukaryota > Viridiplantae > Streptophyta > Magnoliopsida > Lamiales > Plantaginaceae > Linaria > Linaria vulgaris. The sequence continues at coordinate 71,686,018 of OX415251.1, forward strand.
AGACGTCGACGCAACTTGTTAGACTTTTTTGATGAATGAACTTATTTTGTTAGACTCTGTTGTGGCAAATAATCGTAGGACTGAACTTCCTCGCAAAATTTCTAATCTTGATTATATTTTCTGGTTTTATGTGAGGTCATTCTATTTTTCACAACTTCACGATAGGCTTTTATAGTATAACAGACTATAGGGTTGTAGCCATAACTATCCCATATTAATGATAATATGTTCTCGAGCCTTGAGCATCTCTGAAATCACTGGCCTACGTGACTTGAAATTGTACCATGACCAATTGTGGGAATGAATTTATTCACGAGAAATAAATATTATTTCCAACTATTTTGCAGGTATTTCCAACAGCGGAGACGTCGACGCAACTTGTTAGACTTTTTTGATGAATGAACTTATTTTGTTAGACTCTGTTGTGGCAAATAATCGTAGGACTGAACTTCCTCGCAAAATTTCTAATCTTGATTATATTTTCTGGTTTTAGGTGAGGTAATTCTATTTTTCACAACTTCATGATATGCTTTTATAGTATAACAGACTATAGGGTTGTAGCCATAACTATCCCATATTAATGATAATATGTTCTCGAGCCTTGAGCATCTCTGAAATCACTGGCCTGCGTGACTTGAAATTGTACCATGACCAATTGTGGGAATGAATTTATTCACGAGAAATAAATATTATTTCCAACTATTTTGCAGGTATTTCCAATAGTGGAGACGTCGACGCAACTTATTAGACTTTTTTGATGAATGAACTTATTTTGTTAGACTTTGTTGTGGCAAATAATCGTAGGACTGAACTTCCTCGCAAAATTTCTAATCTTGATTATATTTTCTGGTTTTAGGTGAGGTCATTCTATTTTTCACAACTTCATGATAGGCTTTTATAGTATAACAGACTATAGGGTTGTAGCCATAACTATCCCATATTAATGATAATATGTTCTCGAGCCTTGAGCATCTCTGAAATCACTGGCCTACGTTACTTGAAATTGTACCATGACCAATTGTGGGAATGAATTTATTCACGAGAAATAAATATTATTTCCAACTATTTTGCAGGTATTTCCAACAGCGGAGACGTCGATGCAACTTGTTAGACTTTTTTGATGAATGAACTTATTTTGTTAGACTCTGTTGTGGCAAATAATCGTAGGACTGAACTTCCTCGCAAAATTTCTAATCTTGATTATATTTTCTGGTTTTAGGTGAGGTCATTCTATTTTTCACAACTTCATGATAGGCTTTTATAGTATACCAGACTATAGGGTTGTAGCCATAACTCTCCCATATTAATGATAATATGTTCTCGAGCCTTGAGCATCTCTTAAATCACTGGCCTGCGTGACTTGAAATTGTACCCCTTAGCCCGAATCACCGCTGGCGCCATAGTTAATTTTCTATCATGTGCCGTTTTGGCATCTCTCGGAGCCTGGTAAGTGATAACGGACGAATCAAGAGTTAGAAAAATGATGTGACCATTGGGAAATCAAACACCGCTTCGCTTCGGTGGGATACCCCCAAGCAAACGAGACAATGTCAAAAACACTATATATGTTAGAGGGTTTGATGTTTTTAACCCTTCAAATAATTTTGTTCAATGGATTTGGGTTGTACAGTCTATCAAAAGTCTAAACTCTTCTTCTTTTAAGGTTAGCAGATTAACCTAATGAGCAGAATTGACGTTTAAGTAAAAGCTTTAGTTTCAAACTGAAGGTCATGGTCTTTTCAATTTCTTTTTACTCCTCGTAGTTATTTTAAATATACTCCTTAATTGATAGAATAATGGAATCGCTGAAAATGTTGATCTCTCAGGACTTTGGTGACCTAAACTGGAGAGAAAAGAACAAACTTAACAAAGGTTAGGGGAGAATGTGCAACTTCTTTAACAAACGGACGTCAAAGTGCTAAACTGGTTATAATTGGGATAATTCTTTTTTTTTTCAAGTTTATTTCTTGAGATAAAGTTTTTCTCATAAGATAAAGTTTTTTTGGCACACCACCTTGTAATATAGGAAAGATGTGCATTACCCCAAAATGTAATAGAAAACCCACATTCATCACATATCATACTCTAAGAAAAAGACATCCATTAAAAAAAAAACTCTTAAGAAAAAGAAAAATAAGCAGTTTCATAAGTTTTGCAAGCAGCCTGTTTCTTTATTTGACGACGTGTCTTACAAAGAACATTAACACGTTGTTATCTATTATTAATCAATTGGTAAAGCTACAGCTACTTACTTACTACTAAAACTTAAACCCCATCGAGATTTGAAGAAAATTTCAGCAGAGCTCAAATTCGCTTTCAAGAAAGCATCTGTGGCTGAGAGGTGGGTTTGTGATTTCCATTTATTTAATGATGACATGCGAATGTGTTTTGTCATACTTAGTAGTTTCTACGCATGGACGTGGTTTACTTTACTCTCTTTTTAGTTGCGCATTTGATGTTTGTTAAAATGCCTAACTGAACCGAACCGAACCACTCGAGATTTGATTGAGTTAATAATAATCGTTAGTGTTATTAGACGATTGAGGGGTTGTTTTAGTTTCGATCGATGTGGGTTTCAACAGACCCTAGTACCAGCTCCATCCCTGTACTGTACTGTACTTGCTGTCAATGCCTGCACAACACCCCACCACTTGACTTGTAGATATATGGTGGTGGCAGCCCGTCAATGACCCAGACTTCCAACAGGAGGCTGAAGCTGAGGCTGTATCAATGACCGTTCTTATTTGCTGTACTACCTTCTTAAATTTTAATTGTCTGTACTCAGTATAAAAAAGGACTGCTGCTGCTGCTCCTGATTTGCTGCTTGCGTTCTTATTTTATCATGTTTACATATTAGCTTCAGCTGCCCATTTTCTACGGCAGATAGTTGTTTCAGCAGGGGCAGCAAAAGAGATATTTCTGTTTGTGATGGAGTTCGACTCTGATGAGACTACACAAGGTACCTCATTGTTGTTTACTTGAGTTTTTGGTTTCGCGTCTGTCTCGATTCTTTAATGTCACAAACAAAGATGGTCCTTTTTTCTTGTTCGTGAAAGGGAACTCAGTTGATTGATGTTAGTAGAGCAGAATCCATTTGAGTTACTCGGATATTATTGGATCCACTCATGTATCTATCTATCTTTTTTTGTCTTCATTCACAATCGATGCATAAACGCAAAACTATAAAATCTTGAACACCTCTCCATTTTTATAACATTTTGAAAGCTTCAGTAGTCGTTCAGAAATCTTAAACCAGCTTCTGCTAGTTGATTATCCCCCTGTTTGCATCAGATAAAGTGGATAGCAGCTCAAAACCCATGAGCGAGAATCTGAAGCAACAAATTATCGAGCCATCTTCTAGGGTTCAAAAAGTCCGCAAATTCGAGAAGTGCTTGGCTCCTACACCTGCAGATGCTTCTGTGGATGTAAATGCAGAGGCTTTTGTCATTGCCGATGAAGTTATGCGGGCTGGTGGGTTTGGTGCTACCGACAGCATAAGTAGTTTCCTACCGGTTGCAAGTGATTCTAGTGATTTTGAGGTTCATCTTCGTGACGCTCAAGGTTATGAAGATTTAGATTCTGATCCTCCTGAAAAGATTCGAAAAGTTGATACTAAAGATGTCATTGATTCTAAGGAGACCGAAGGATCTGTACCTGAAGAAGATGGCGCTGGAGAAGTAAATATGGAAGCTTCTGTCACCTCAGATGAAGTAACGCGAGCTGGAGGCTTTGGAGCTACAGATGATATAAGTAATTTCCTTCCAGTTGCAAGTGATTTTACTGATTTCGAGGCCCATATGCGTGACGCCAGAGACTACGAAGAGTTGAAGGAGGAAGTCAAGCGGCCCGGCCTTGGCTGGAATGATGAAGAAGCTAAGTGAATAAATAGTTGTTACCAATCTGTATCATCTTTTGCTCATCTTGACTTAGAAGTTGTAATGTTCCTGGTGCTTGAATAGCTGTGTTTATTGTAATCCAATTCTGAATATTTTTCAACTTTATATAGTTTTGTTCAAATTGCATCCTCTACCATCAATCTCGAATGTATATTGTTTTGTAGCAGTCAGTGTAGTGTATCCTTGGCAATGGAATCTGATGATTTTCATGCGCCCATTGTGCAATTTGAGTATTCTTTCTTTGTTTGATAGGGGAAGAAATCTGTGTGTTGATTTGCAAGAATCGTTAGGGCAGAATAATTAATGATTGAAGAGTCGCCTAACTGCCCCACCTCATCCCAGATTTGCATGCGCATTTATGCTTATCTCTTGTCCCTTTTTGTTACTGGAAGGTTGGGTAACCCGATCTGCCTAACAATTTGTTGTTTATATTATTACTTTTATCTTCTAGAAACCGAAACTTGTTTCTTATTTACTATTTATGTCGAAAAGTCTACTTGTCATGTGGAATGTGCCATATGCCACTGTAAAATGATTGATTGAATTCCTGCGGCTCTTTTGCTCCGTTGAGCTCAATTTTTTGTATCGCTCTTTTTATGCTCCGTTGAGCTCAATTTTTTGTATCGCTCTTTTTATGCTGATGAACGGAGAAGAGCGACGGTGATCATGGTCGATTCTCATATTCTTGCCTATAATAGAGTTTCAAGATTGAAATGTCATTGAGCATGAGATAGTGAAAGGTTTCAAAAAGAAGAGAGTAACTAGTAACGAAGCTGATCGATCAAGAAACTCAACTAACATATACTTTGTTTCATGACTATTACACAACACACCTCTTCCGCATACTTTCGGGGTTAAAACTAAACAACACACGACGACGTCAAGCTATATGAACAAGGCTAAATAAATACACACAGGCCAACACGAAACACAAAAGCTAAATCAACCTTTTTTTTTTTTTTTTTTACCTTAAACCTCAAACAACAAACTGCACTAATTATTATGCCTAATACGCCTGTTCTTTCGGCATGTTGAGAAACTCCTCAAACTGCGCCTCCATGTTCAACACCTCCTCGTCAACACCAACGTCAATCGTCTCAGGCAAGAATCCAACGACGTCGTCGCCAAATACATCTTCCACTTGTTGCTGCTGACTCAGCCAATAATCCTGAAACCACGTCGAAGTGTTGACCAGGTTCCACCACTCCGGCGAGAAATCCTCCACTTGTCTCACCGCCGCCGGAACGAACGGCGGCGCGTTAGGATTCAGCGTTGACCTTCCGTTTGATACTAGAGCCATTGATTTTAACTACTGTTCAAATCAAAAGCGAGTTAGAGATAAAATTGAACTAAAATCACAATATGAATATAATAAACCTTCATATCTATCTATTTATTAATCAGAAGAAGCACAAAGAGAAAATGGAGCCCACGAACAGTACCTGGCAGTTACAATTCTTCACTGGACAGTGGACACGAACTTTAGGTAATGAACACGTAAAGAATAATGGGTTTACTGCCAGCCATTTATAAGCCTCTCAGTGCCCGAGCCTCGAGGCTCGGGATTACCGAACCTGCCTACTGATTGGAGGGATAAGGTATTATTTTAAGAATCTTCTTTTTTCTTTTTTCTTTTTTTTTTAAATTAAAGAATCTGTTCATTAGTTTTTAGTGCAATTATTTATAATACATTATTATATTCGACATATATTATGATCCCACTAATGTTGCAAACTTAATCTTATAATAGATTTGTGGTACAATTATTTGCTGATTACTATGTTAGGTTTATAAACGTGCAGAGATGTTTGTGGGCTCTGGCTTTTGTTTTATTTTCCTTTCCCTTTCAATCTCTGGTATGTAATTAAATATTCATAAAAAAATAGGTATATAATTATATAATACCCAATGAAAAGAAATATATACTTTTCTAAATAAAATAAAAAAGTCACTCATAAGACCTTTTATTAATGTGACTTGTAATGTTAGGGTTTATCATATTTTGGTCAAGTTCTCGTTTTTTTATTTTTTTGATTTCACACTGGTGTCCTTTTGTTTTAATTCGTAAATCGTAATGATGATATCAAGGTGATTAGGTGAGCTACAACAGTTTTAGTTATGGACTTTTTATTGAGTGTAAAAATACTATTGCTATGGATTTTATTAAAGTAAAATGTGAAGTTACTAGTCAATAATAATAAAATATTCGACAATATGTTTTTTTTTATATGAATAATAATAAAAGAATTAGTGAATTTGGTTTCATTGAGATTTGAGAAGGACACGTTTGTATTTTGTGACTACTTCAATTTGGGACACCATGCATGAAACGTGGGGAAATTTTCTAAGTTTGTCGTTATTAGATCGACGGCCAAGAGACATCGGGAGATGATCGGACTGTTGTAGTAGGAAAGCTGATTAAGAATGATATTCGGGTTAGTGGGACACATAAATTTATGCAGGTCTATTGTGGGCACATGGCTGGTTTTGTAATCTGAAACATCATTATAATTTCGAGATGATACGATGTCCAATTCCTGTCTTAAATTATGCTAAGATAATTGCTAATGATTGATTACACTCCATTTTCTTGTGATAAAATATCTCTCAATTAATATGATCGATTGTATTGATCTAACACGAGAGTCTTGCAAAAAAAAAAAAAAAACTGTGAACAATTTATTCACTTACAATTGGTTACAATATTGTAGTTGTTTTATATTGCTGAGAAAAGTTTAGTTACAAATAGATAATGATACTTTAACCACAAAGTTTGAAAATTCAGTTAGTTCGCTAAATCAAACTTGGAAGTTGAAAATAGCATACTTTTAACATGTAAAGAGACAACCTATACAACTATCAGGAAAAAAAAAAAAAACAGACAACTTATGCCCACTTTCCAAAAAGGATGCGTTCCAGCCATTTTTGGGCCGCGACTACAGCCGAAAGTTGTTAATATATCTAGGCCTTCTTTTATTTTGTTATAGGCCATTTCCATCTGACCTGTATTATTGTATATTAATAATTTACTATAGACCACTATGAATAAAAAAGTAAAGATATAGCAGGCACGTATCATATTGCAGATTCTTGATGAAGGAAGAGATGAACATTTTCCCAAGACAAAAAAACTTTCTTCAAACGGAATCTGCATCGGTGGAACTATAAGTAGAGTTTGGTGCAATAGACAGAAGATCCCCAGAATTATTAGTTGGAACAATGTAAGGTCGGGCACTCACAGTTACAGTAGAGGTCATCCAATTTAGAAAACCATAATAAGTTTGTAAAAATAAATTAATCTACACTTTGTTGTGATGTTGGGATGTTGAAAAGTGTAATTCTAGACATTAACACAATTACCAATTTTTTTTACAGAATAGAGAGTTATGTTAGTCTAGTCCATGACACTCATAAACTAAGATATTTTTCGTATTACACTAACAACGATTGCACTAGCACATACAGAAGTGAAGGTTAACACACCTATCCTTGTAGACTACTAAGAGATAAAACTGTGCAAGCCACGACGCATACCTCTGACCCAACGAGGGTCCACCAATTAGAACCCGAGGTTGCCACTGACTAAAGTAGAGTAATGTAAAAGAAGGCTATGCGGGCCACAAAAGTCGAAACACTCCCACTTTCTTGAAGAAAGTGTATGTCGTTTATTGCAATTGTTAAACTTGACCATGTGCATGCTTCAATCTAAATCTTAACTTAGCATCGACTCGTCTTCATTCGACGCACTCTCGCTAATTCCAACGAACTACTTTGAGCAGATAGATCCTGAAAAAGATAGGTAGGACTCGTAAGTAACACTCATAGTGTTCGTTATACGTGTATTAAAGACTTGTACAAAAAATAATTGGCCAAATAATATTATATATATTCGAGAAGTTAAAATTTGGGCATTAGAAAAGTTGCACAAATTAACAAAAAAAATGTTATGTGTAATTAGTACCTCTCATAGAAGATTATGTGAAGAAAAAACCGTGACTTATCTTAATTAAAGCGGATTATCTCGGACGGAGTAACTTGTTCACTATTGCATTTGAGGGAAAGTTACTAACCTTTAACCCGTATAAAACGGGTTTCATGGTGCTCCATGAATTTGATTTAACCCGCTCGATTTCATAATGTTTTGATCCGCTTTCACGGTCCATAAAGGTCAGATTCCAATCACAAATGGAAGGGAATCAATTGCCACAATCCAATAATCCTTTTTCATGGTGAAATATGCTCAAAATACTCATTTTTGATCTTCTAAAATGGTGCTCATGTTTATGCATGAAAATTGATTTTTTTTCTGCATTTAGTGTGTTTTCCTTAACAAGAAAAATATGGAGATAACTACTCTTGGTAGTTATTTGGATGGGAGGGAAAAGTTAGATGTTTTCTTCAATTTAAAATGAAATAAAACAACTCCCCATATTTGAATTCAAATTCAAATAAAATAGGTCGGATCAACCCACATAGACGACCCGCGACCCATTTCTAACATCTCCCATTCGCACATGAGGGTTGTACCAACGTTCACTAAGATCATATCAACACAATCACCAATTTCATACATGTAAATGGATCATGTTACCAGCGAGCTAACTGAGCTTCAATGCCACACACCGGTTAAGGATATAAAGCAGCTCAACACTTACGCATAGAGCTATCCACCGGTTAAGGATATATAGCAGTTTAACTTCTTCACCACGAGGATAATATATCTCGATATACCCCCAGACTTACTTACTTGCGTCAGCCAGAGCATCTCCAGTTCCTTGTTATAAAAGGAGCACGCTCTCTATAACACTATACATTGTATTCGCAATTATATTTAAAACCTCAAGTTTAACATAAATGCGCGCGCTGTGAATACAAGATAGGTGTAAGTGCTAGATAGTCTTTCTTTCTAACTTTGACCTCTTAACACTATAATGCTTACTTTTCTAGACATGCACCGCATTACCGAATTTGCCATGACTATTAGTAACATGCTAAAGTAGCAACACCAAAATAAAGCCTCGAGAAAAAGTTAAAAATTATAAGGGTACTTTATGAGGTCTTTTAAACCCTTGGGTCTCACACAATGAGGAAACAAGGATCAATTCACTCATTACTGCAATGTCACAAAAGCACATGTGGTATGACACACATGCTATGATGCTTTTCTTCCTTTTGGAAGCGTATGTCATATTCAATAGTTTACACATTGTACAGATCTTAGTTCAAGTGCCTCTAACACATAACTTGAGTTTTCTTCTTGTTAGTCCTCTACAAAACACAAATCACAAAAAAACTCACATCTGTCTATAAAACAAGCATAATGGATGGTGGGAATCCATATCGATTACTTAACTTTACAATAGTAATCTCATCTTGATCATTAGTCAAGGCGACATATTGATATAAGTATGAATTTGTATCCCAACAAAATCATAATTATCTCATCTCTGCATACTACCCAATGTCAGAGGCGATTGCTCATGTGGGAGAGTCAATCTCTACTTGTCAGACATACCTTCAGACTTCAAATGTCTTCATTAACAAAGCAGATGCTTTCGTAACATTCAAGTCTTAAACTTATGGACATAACTAACTGGACATCATCTAGTCCAATTAGGATAAATTTTATGACAACCTTGAGAATTTAAATCGTCTACAAATACATCTCTAGGTTTAAGTTGAGTTACCAAACCAAACCATCATCACACATAGATAAGTATTGCAAAGTGACTTCTTTCTTTGCATAGATATCTCTCACAAACCTTTGTTTTATGATTGTGTATGGCTTTATCACTTTGAGACTTTATTGTAAGGAATTGTTGCAAGTCACCATAATGTACACTACACCTCCCACTTGCCTCTCAGTCTCCAATGATAAATTACTCACTTCAACCAAAACACATAATACTGCAAAAAGGCATGTACTATAAAGTCTCATTTAATACGCACATCAATACACTCATTTGCTTTTAACTATTTTACAAATACAACATCATCCAATGGAGAAGCAAACTGAGAGGTTGATTTACTCCAAGTCAAATCACATCTCTATAATACATGAGTGTATTCTTTTCAATAATGACCAAGTCCATTATTGAGTTTATAAGTATGCAGTGAATATATGAGTCCAGAATCCTATATTAGTATTGTCCACTCTTAAGAATTCGGATATACTTATTGACCAGACCCATGACATTACAATTATTAGGACAAATGTATAGCACAATAAACCTCAATTATGGGAGAGGTTTTACAAATAGTGCTTGGACATCTTTCTAACTATAGTGTTTTATAGATTACAAGGCTTAAGATATTCATCATCCTCATGAGTATTAGTTTCTCCAAAACTCATTCCAAATCACTCAATATAACTCAAGATGCAAGGCATCAACATATTGGATGATTTCTACAAATTTTAGACATAAGAGATATATTTACCTCAATTTCACTCTCTATCCAAATGATAAAAGAATGAACATTGCTAAATGATTGAAACATACTCTTTATAACCCCATCGACCAAGGTATCATTAAGATTCATAGATAGAGTAATTTTACGTGAACCACACAAACTCTTAAACACTTCTCAAGTCTTTTCATGATCAAAGCAATAAAATCACTTCATTATGATTTATAGACAACAAGGTTTGATTAAACACGATGATCTAAAACTTTCATAAAGAAAGATAATGAGTTCACCTTCAAGATGACTCTCACTAACCATACTCTAATCAAAAATGTTGTCTAAACTTTTCACCATAAAGACAAAGATTGCTCTTGGCGAACTTCACATATGATCATCCATCGATGAGTAATGTAAGAACGCCTTCTAGCCAAGTTTATTTAGAATACCCTTCGATAAATCTCATAAACCATAGTCTAAGAGATTGTGTAAGGCCATAGACCAAAATAAAGTTCTTAAACTCTATTTCGATGCCTTCAGAGTGAAAATCTAAAACCTTGTTCATAGATTTCAGTAGACAAATCTTCATTGAGAAATGCAATCTCAAGGTTCATATAAAATATACCCACAACTCATATCTATAATCGAATGATGAATCAATAGTTTTTCACCTTCAAAAGAAGAATAGGTTCTTGTCCAAAACACAACGTATTCTCTTTAGGTGAAATAAACCTTATATTTCTTTAAGATTCTTACAATCTTAAGCATAATAACGAGAACATTGGTCCTCAAATATCTTATGCATTAATCCTAAGTCGACCAGTACATTTACTTGGTCATACTTTCAGACTCAAAAGAAAATGTGTTCCATCTCACATTGCTCGAGAAAACTGGTAAGAGAAGACATGATATTGCTCGTTCCTTGAATTCATTTATCTCATCGATATAAATAAAAAAAAATTGATATTTCTCTAATGTCGCCAAACACTTGGTTGAGAAAATCCTCTAAAGTACTTATATTGTATTTGATTCAGTCATGTTCAATAAGCTTATCTCCATTGGCTCCCACTTGAGTTGTAAAGCATTTATATGCTTAGACTTAAATGGATAATTGATTATGACTAGAATCAATAATTTAACAAGCTTTCTACCTCTTCATATCCTTCCTACCAAAGAAGTCCCTACCTAGAACAATTGAATATCATGATTTACTCTGGATTACTCTTACCACACGTGTTAATGAAGAACACAAACACCTCAGCCACTTGATGCATCTCATACAAACACACCTTTAATATTGGAACATCACTTTCTAATTCACAACAAAAGAGCATGAATACAAGTTCATCGTTCCAAGGCCCAAGGTAGAATAGATAGAGTCTTCCACCCATTCTTATCTAATGTAAAGAGTAAAATAGATACTAAGACGAATGTTCACATTCGACGACTTTAGTTTGGAAAGAATCTCCGTTCGAGATTAATTTTCCAACTTAAGTGTCTGTAAAGTCCTCATCTAAACAATTTTATTTTCATTCTCATAGCAACACCAACATGCGTATATGTGTTAAAGGAAATCATGAATTGTTAGCAAGATGTCGTTTTCATTACATACTCTACGCATTTACTCCAATATTAAGTATCATTACAATCCTACTGATTGGATCTTAACTTTAAAACACCCAAGACACTCAAGTATCTCAGGTTTGTTAAGAATCAAAACAAAAGAAATGCATAAGTGCATTCATAAATGTAATGAAACTAACGATTTCATGTTATGCCTTCGTATTAGGTAAATCATAGAAACTTAAGGAGTTATCCCTGTGGAACTCAGTTAATCCATCTTTTACGATGGTTATTGCATCAAGATTTTCAATGAAGAAGATTCGATTAAGGAGGCAAAATCTGAATGTATGTCTTATAGGCGTTACACCATAACCCCTATCTTCGTTTTTGCCCAATGTGACTGATGTTTTTATTACGACACGAGAAGTTCATTGGTCATTCCTAACAATCAATGTTGTAATAAAAATATTCCTTTAATCACATGTTGACACGATAAGAGAAAACTCAATGTCCAATACCACATTGTGCTACGCCTAACAACACATTTTAACTAAGTCATAACATTGCTCAAGTTACAAAATCATTGAAGAAAAATAATTCTTCAATTCTAAGTCTAACCTCATCAATCTCACATATAATATCATGTAGTGAAAAGTCCAACATCCATATCACCCGATATCTGTGCGTTTACTCTTTCTTGGTATGCCTAGAGCTTACCCCTTACATCTTATCAAGGATTATATGTGAGAGAACTCGTAGATTTCCTTACGTATGATCCAGTCTCAAGTTCTAATAAATCTTAAAGTTCACGTAGGACAAGATTTGCGATTACAACTGTAGAGACAATCTAACTCCTTTGGAAACCTATTTAAGTACCATATCCCAATTAGAGTAATCAAAAGATCACCCATACAGAATGGAATAATATCATGGTAACCACAACAATGTTTATACTAAATCAAACACTTGTTTATATTCTCAGACTATACAAATAGTCCATCATCGTTGGTTACGTTTCAGTACATCATAAAACTGAAACTTACAAGTTCACTTGAAAAGTTGTTGTGAACTTAAAATCAACCTTCAACGCCTCAACGGTGAGTCTAACGACACAAATGTTGTTTATCTCAAATTTAATATTGAGCAACATTTGAACCATTCAGTTTAAATTCAAATCAATTGATGAAGAGAATTGTACGAGGTTTCACTTGAGCTTATTACTCATAAAAAAACAAACGTGTAAGCTGACTGCATACATTGATCACACTCGACATCATTAAAGTCGTGGTCAATCTTAATTAACTCATGTGCCGTTTGAGAGTCAGCTATCTTGAACACGTATTGTCATACATTTTTTCTTCATAGAAAAATGTACACCCAGCCATAGACCAGTGAGCACACGACTTTACAGAGCGGCACAAAAATACAAAAACAGAGAAAGCTACGTAAATCTGAAAGTTGTTAGGTCTATATCTAAAACTGACTAGTTTGAGCTTTTAAAAGAATGAAAGTGACCAAGTTGATGCTCTCATCAGCATCTTACTCATCCTATTGCTATTATAATTCTAACGACACATAATGTCAAATCAATTCACAATAAGTGCAAAAAAGACACTTAACTCAATGAATAGATCGATTGAGTTGCTATAGTCTGTCAATTTTGAGATATCATTTGATGTCCGCTATCATAAACAATTTGATTTTTAATTTATCAAATTAACATTCATGACAATTGTTAGAAACAATGGATTTAACGAACAGTATATAAATTGACACGTAAATAAACAAAATTAATAATAATGCAGAAACTGAAAATTAACCGTAGTAATTGGTCGAGTCCTTCTCGGTTTCCTTAAAGTAGTTTAGTCCTCTCCACGTGCTGAGATCGTTGGACTAACTCTTCCCAGGATAAAACGACCTTTCGAATTGGCTGCTAGCACTCGCAGAACAATCCCGGCGAACTCGAACGGTAACAGACCACCACCACCACACAATGCTTAAAACCCTTTTTTCGTGTATGCAAAAGTGTATTTTTGCTGATGATTAACCTAAGGGGAGCGACCCCTATTTATACTAATTAGGGAGAGAGTCGGCTGACTTGATTAACAAGAAACGGGATCTTTTAGATATATGCAAATCTCTAATTAAGATAATACCGGATCGTAATTAAGATAAGACTATATCTTCGGATGAATCTGGACGCGTTTTGATGCTTCGGATTTAATATAGAAATATTATCCAAATCTGAATTAATTCTGTTACCTAAAACAGAAAAATAAATATTGAAGTTGCAAAACAAGGCCCACACGAGCGGGAGCCCGACAGGCTAAACGGACCGACATTCGGCGCGTACATCGTGTGCGCAAGCCTGAATCGCATTAGTCGCACTAATTTTTGGCTCGCATTTGCACCCCCCCTGCGCGCACGTAGGAGAGGGAGGAGACTCTAGCCAACACATTCTTATTATGCTAAGAATGCATTGCTATTGATAAACCCAAAAAGAGAGTGCTCTTTTTCCCATGTGGGATGGCCATCTTCACTTTATGGTTTTTTCCCTCATTTACTTCAATATTTTCAGCTTTGTGTAGCTATCTTTGAGCATCAATTTCTCATTCACCCGTGTACCATTTTGAGCGTGCAATATATCGTTTCGAAGCTCTCACATAGGAGAAAACGTTCCCATCTTGAAGTTGTCAATACGACAAGTGGAACCCGCTCAAAATCTGACCCGAAGTCAGCTGTACAAACCCATTTCAATTAATCAATTTTCCAACAATCCCCCACATGAATGAAATTGAATGATCATGCATACATCATGTGGTGGTGGAGTACTACGGACTATGCCTGCATAGGATAGGTAGGACACGCCCTTGAACCTTCCCTCATGAGAAGTACTTTCTTTGCTAGCCGATAGTGTGACTTGACGTCATTGAACTATCCGCCGTTTGTGCAAACGTTCCATACATCTCACACAGGTATAATTCCTTTTACCGTTGCGGTTCTCATGGTTTATGTCCATTTTGGCCCTGGACATACGCCTGGTTCTGCAAGAGTTTTCCAGAAAACTAAGCCCCCATAGTTTTCCTCAGAGGCGGCCCCTCCTCTCTCTCACATAGGTGATTTCTTATCTAAGAGTAACCCGCATTACTCCGCTCGGATTTCCGACGCGTAAGAATCATTAAAAGCACGATGCTTAACCTTTTCCATTACGGGTGTCACTGTTTCATCTAGGAATGGACAAGGGTTGACCCCCACAGTGACCGTGCAAAGTTCTTACAATTAGGTTGTCCCATTGAACCAAGATCTTGGGATCTCCAGTCAAACATGGTTGGGTTTTCCTTCATAAGACTTTAGTTTCCAATAGGCTTAAGTCCCATTCCCTTCGATGTCTTTTCAACTTGATCTCTATTTAACCCTTTGGTTAGCGGATCCGCAATGTTATCTTTTGACTTTACATAGTCAAGGGTGATAACCCCTGTCGAGATCAGTTGTCTAACGGTGTTATGTCGCCGACGTACGTGTCTAGACTTACCGTTATATAGAGCATTCTTTGCTCTATATATCGTAGCTTGGTTATCGCAATTTATGCAAATTGCCGGCACCGGTTTTGGCCACTCAGGAACATCTTCCAAGAAATTACGAAGCCATTCGGCTTCTTCACTGCATTTATCCAATGCCACAAACTCAGCTTCCATCGTGGATCTGGTTATGATAGTTTGTCTTGAAGATTTCCATGACACGGCTGCACCTCCCACAGTGAATACGTATCCACTTGTTGCCTTGGAGTCTTGTATATCTGAGATCCAACTTGCATCGGTGTAACCTTCAAGTACAGCAGGATCTCTAGTATAGTGCAACCCGTAGTCACGAGTATAACGTAAGTACCTAAGTACTCTCACGATTGCTTTCAAGTGCTCATGCCCTGGGTTACTCGTGAATCTACTCAATGCGCTAATTGTATAGGCAAGGTCTGGTCGTGTACAACTCATTAAGTACATCAGACTTCCTATCACTCTAGCGTACTCGATTTGATCAACACTTTCTCCCTTATTCTTAGACAAATGTTGACTCGTGTCAATTGGAGTTCTGGCTGCACCAGAATCACCCTTGCTGAATTTTTCAAGAATCTTGTCCACGTAGTGTGACTGAGTTAATATGAGACCCTCTGGCGATCTTCTAATCTTAATTCCTAAGATTACATCGGCCAGACCCATGTCCTTCATATCAAACCTTGAATTCAGCAAACTTTTAATGGAATTTACCATTCGGTCGTTGCTTCCCACAATGAGTATGTCGTCAACATATAGACAAAGAATCAAGTATCCTTCTTCTGTAGTTTTGACATAGACACACTTGTCGCACTCATTGATTCTAAAGCCATTTGTCAACATGACGTTGTCAAATTTCTCGTGCCATTTCTTTGGTGCTTGTTTAAGTCCATAGAGAGACTTCACCAATTTACAGACTTTCTTTTCTTTTCCAGGAGCTACAAAACCCTCGGGTTGTTCCATGTAGATTTCTTCATCGAGATCTCCATTAAGAAAAGCAGTCTTTACATCCATTTGATGTACTGCAAGATTTCGGATAGATGCAATCGCCAAAATCATCCTTATCGAATTTATTCTCGTTACAGAAGAATACGTATCAAAGTAATCAAGGCCTTCTCGTTGGTTGTATCCTTTGGACACAAGCCTAGCCTTATACTTTTCAATTGTTCCGTCTGTTTTCATTTTCCTTTTGAAAACCCACTTGTAACCTAATGGTTTACATCCCGGAGGAAGGTCTACCAGTTCCCAAGTGTGATTCTGTAAGATGGAATCAATCTCACTTTGTATGGCTTCTTTCCATAAAGGGCCTTCCACTGACCTTACAGCTTCTTTATATGTCTTAGGCTCATCCTCTACCTCCACCATATAAGTTAGAAACTCTGGTCCAAAGGAGTTTTCTGTCCTTACCCTTTTACTTCTTCTTGGCTCTTCTCGGACCTCGTCTATTTCTTCATTTTCTTCTAGATCTTGACTATTGTCAATCTCTTCGAAAGTTCGTTTTGAAGAACTTGGTCCAGCCACATTGGATTTACAAGGAAATATATGTTCAAAGAACGTTGCATTCCTTGACTCCATTATCGTGTTCTTATGAATCTCGGGGTTTTTAGATTCATGCACAAGAAAACGGTAAGCAGTGCTATTGTGCGCATAGCCAATGAAAATACAATCCACCGTCTTTGGACCTATTTTCATTTTCTTAGGCAAAGGTGACGACACCTTAGCAAGACACCCCCACACTTTTAAGAATTTGTAGCAAGGTTCTCGACCTTTCCACAATTCATAGGGAGTCTTTTCTTCTTTCTTTTTGGGTATCTTATTTAAAAGATAATTAGCCGACAAGATGGCTTCCCCCCACATGTTCTGTGGTAATCCAGAACTTAATAACATGGCATTCATCATGTCTTTTAAAGTTTGATTTTTTCTTTCTGCCATCCCATTCGATTGGGGAGAGTATGGCGCAGTGACCTCGTGAATAATTCCATGTTGTGAACAAAATTCACCAAATGGTTCAACATATTCACCACCACGATCACTTCTAACCATCTTAATTTTCTTATTAAGTTGGTTTTCGACTTCTTGCTTGTATAGAACAAATTTGTCTATAGCTTCATCTTTACTTTTCAGTAAATACACATAACAGTATTTTGTACTATCATCAATGAAAGTTATAAAATACTTGTTTCCACCTCTCGTTTGTGCAAATTTTAAATCACATACATCAGTGTGAATTAAATCTAGAGGTTTCGTATTTCTTTGAATGGTTGTAAACGGTGTTCTTGTTTGTTTTGCCTCTACACAAGTTTCACACTTATGTTTGGAATCAATTTCAAATGTTGGTATGTGATTCATGTTAATTAATTTACGTAATGACTCATAATTAACATGTCCTAATCTACCATGCCATAGATTAGACGACTCAAGCAAGTAAACAGAAGTAGAAGTTTTATTGCTAGAATCAAAAGAGGTGGGCTTAACAGCCATTACATTCATTTTCCACATCCCTTCTTTCACATAACCTCTTCCAATGTGAACACCACATTTGGAAAGCACAATTTTCTGAGATTCGAACACCATCTTGAAGCCATGAGTGTCCATCAAGTACCCAGAAATCAGATTCCTACGAATGTCCGGCACATACAACACATTCATCAGCGTAACTTCCCTTCCAGAAGTCATCTTGAGGCGCACCGTCCCTTTTCCTTTGATCTCAGAGGTAGCAGAGTTGCCCATGTAGATCATATCCCCGTTATCAGCAAGAGTCAGCTCGGAGAAAGCATTTTTGTCACTACAGACGTGACGAGTAGCTCCAGTGTCGAGGTACCATTCCTTCGGATTAACATCCATAAGATTCATTTCAGAGATCACAGCACAGAGGTCAAGTTCGGACGCAGTGTCCATCAGATTTGCCTCATTAGTCTCCTTGCCTTTCTTCTTAGGCAGTCGGCAGTCAGATGACTTGTGCCCCGCTTTGTTGCAGTTGTAGCACTTGCCCACAAATTTCTTCGGTTTAGAAATTCCACCCTTCAGTCCAATCTTTGGCCCAGGTTTAGGCTTCTTGTTCTTCAAGCCTTTGTCATGCTCCACCACGTTTGCCCTAGCAGCATTGGTGTTAACAACAACATTGGAAGCCTTCTATCTCCACCCTTGTTGTCTTCTTCTATACGAAGCCTGACAATCAAATCTTCAATACTCATCTCCTTTCGTTTATGCTTTAGATAATTCTTGAAATCTTTCCAACTAGGTGGTAGCTTTTCGATGATACAAGCTACCTGGAAAGATTCACTCAAGATCATCCCCTCAGCATGAATCCCATGGAGAATCAATTGAAACTCTTGCACTTGACTGATCACAGTCTTCGAGTCTTTCATCTTGTAGTCCAAGAATTGACCCACGAGGAATTTCTTGGCACCAACATCTTCAGTTTTATACTTATGGTCCAAGGATTCCCACAATTCTTTTGCCGTTTTCTTCACGCTATACACTTGGTACAACGTGTCTACCAAACCGTTCAGAATCAGATTTCGGCAAAGAAACTCAGAGTGCTTCCATGCATCAATTGCCGTCTGCGATTGTGCATCAATTTCATCCTCTCTAACCGAAGGAGGATATTCTTTCAAGAATCTCGCAAGATTCAGCCTGGTGAGATAAAACAACATCTTTTGCTGCCAAGTTTTGAAATTTTCTCCATCGAATTTCGCCGGTTTCTCATGATGGCTCATAGGAACCGTGGGAGCAACCGGATTTTCCAAACTTGCCATACATAGAGGCATAGTTTTCAGAGCAGTGCCAGGAGCCTGCGATTTAGACGTTTGGGGCGTCTTAAGACTGGCATCAGTAATGCTCATGTCCACATTTTTGTTGGTATCAGACATCTGAAACGTTTCAAAAGTTTTATTAGAACACGGAAGAATTACGAAAATTCTTCAAATTATTTTGAGAAACAGAAACAGTTCTTTTGTAGTAGGTGAGGATTCAGATAATCCTTCACGAATAAAAACTATAATTTTGTTAATATATATAAAACCTGTATATAATTTTTGCAACAGAAAAAATTTACTACGGTTATTAAACCGAGTTTTGAAAGTAATTTTCTGAAACAAAAATCTATCGCCAATCGTTTAACCTGTTCGTCTCAAGACATAAACTACTTTAAGATTGTTAGAAACAATGGATTTAACGAACAGTATATAAATTGACACGCAAATAAACAAAATTAATAATAACGCAGAAACTGAAAATTAACCGTAGTAATTGGTCGAGTCCTTCTCGGTTTCCTTAAAGTAGTTTAGTCCTCTCCACGTGCTGAGATCGTTGGACTAACTCTTCCCAGGATAAAACGACCTTTCGAATTGGCTGCTAGCACTCGCAGAACAATCCCGGCGAACTCGAACGGTAACAGACCACCACCACCACACAATGCTTAAAACCCTTTTTTTCGTGTATGCAAAAGTGTATTTTTGCTGATGATTAACCTAAGGGGAGCGACCCCTATTTATACTAATTAGGGAGAGAGTCGGCTGACTTGATTAACAAGAAACGGGATCTTTTAGATATATGCAAATCTCTAATTAAGATAATACCAGATCGTAATTAAGATAAGACTATATCTTCGGATGAATCTGGACGCGTTTTGATGCTTCGGATTTAATATAGAAATATTATCCGAATCTGAATTAATTCTGTTACCTAAAACAGAAAAATAAATATTGAAGTTGCAAAACAAGGCCCACACGAGCGGGAGCCCGACAGGCTAAACGGACCGACATTCGGCGCGTACATCGTGTGCGCAAGCCTGAATCGCATTAGTCGCACTAATTTTTGGCTCGCATTTGCACCCCCCTGCGCGCACGTAGGAGAGGGAGGAGACTCTAGCCAACACATTCTTATTATGCTAAGAATGCATTGCTATTGATAAACCCAAAAAGAGAGTGCTCTTTTTCCCATGTGGGATGGCCATCTTCACTTTATGGTTTTTTCCCTCATTTACTTCAATATTTTCAGCTTTGTGTAGCTATCTTTGAGCATCAATTTCTCATTCACCCGTGTACCATTTTGAGCGTGCAATATATCGTTTCGAAGCTCTCACATAGGAGAAAACGTTCCCATCTTGAAGTTGTCAATACGACAAGTGGAACCCGCTCAAAATCTGACCCGAAGTCAGCTGTACAAACCCATTTCAATTAATCAATTTTCCAACAACAATTAACCATGAGGTACAAAATCGAGAAAGTCACAAGGTGATATATCATCATCCATATCCCCACGTTCATTGTCACAAACTAATTTCTAAAAAAAAAAAAAATCTTAAAAGTTCTAGGTGAGAACTTCTCAAATTCTACCAACTTTAGAACTCCCACTCGAATTTGGTACAAACATGCATTTCTCATGTAAATCATAATACATGTTCAAGTCAATAGCATATAATTAGATAAGCATGTACTCTTGCCATAAAGAAGAACTCAACATAAACATGCGATTCTTATATACATGCTTCCATCTTAGAAATAGCAATATAAAACATGCCATGATAAACACAAAAACGCATGTTCATAAGAAACAATTAAAAATCCTACAACTAGTCTTTATAGCATCACTTATAATTTTTTAGATTCGCGATCCAATTTTTTTAACTATTCAAGTATGCGTAGTAAAACTCTCTTAGGATTCCAAACGCTTTCCATTGACCATATTGAACAACGAGCTACCAAGCTCGGGGTTTTATTTGGAAGACATAACAATGCTCCAAAAAAGATAAAATCCAACTTGTGAGAGTGTATATACATGTTCTATGGTCCAAAACAATAAAAAAGTCCATAAGGATAATCTAAAGCACGTCTCTTCGACACTTGCTACCATTAAGAAATATTTGATGCCTAATTTTGTATTGGTATTAGGAAAAAACTAATTTTCCATACTTGAAAAAATTAATATGACTCCAAAAAAATGTCCATACACTCCCACTAGGCACAAATACCTTTTATATAATTTTCTAAGTCTAAGGAATATTTTTCAACAATTTTCCAAGAACAAAAAATTTTTTCTTTAATTTTCGTAATATAAAATTACAAAAAAGTACAATACTTTTTACTCTGAAAATTATAATATTAATTTACCATAAAAAAATTTAATTCTAAAAATTTTAGTACAAATTTCGTGAAAATCGGACATAGAACACATTCTACACACCCAAACATGCCCTTATCATGAATGGACAAGTGCATGCCACGTGGCACACTCCAGTGCAGCCACATCACCTTGACCGGTCAAAAAGTATCAGGGTGATGTCATCACCGCGTCACGATGATGTCACGTGTACGGTTCATGTTCGTATTCCCGCATGGATTAATTCCAGAAAATTAAATTTGTAACATAAATTTCAAAAATCCACAACTTATTGAGTTCTTGTCCAAATTTTATGTTCTTTATATGGATGAAAATCTCTTGAAGAGTTCTATCAAACTACATATATATCAGGGCACGAAACACAAAATAAAATTCCCAGAAATTCGTATAAAGTTTCTGCCATATATGAAAAACTCCAAAAACATAGATTCAAGAATTTAAAGCATTCTCATGTATAACAAACAAGTCAAATATGATAAAACATGACCAATAACATCAGAAATCGAGCATAAAGGCTCTGATACCAATGAGAGAAAGTTACTAACCTTTAACCCGTACAAATAAAAGAGAACCAATTGCCACAACCCCAAAACCCTTTTTCATGGTGAAATATGCTCAAAATACTCATTTTTAATCTTCTAAAATGGTGCTCATGTTTATGCACGAAAATTATTTATTTTTTTTGCATTTAGTGTGTTTCCCTTAACAAGAAAAATCTGGAGATAACTAGTCTTGGTAGGTATTTGGATGGGAGGGAAAAGTTAGATGTTTTCTTCTGTTTAAAATGGAAGAAAACTACTCCCCATATTTGAATTCAAATTCAAATAAAATTGATCGGGTCAACCCACATGGACGACCCGTGACCCATTTCCAACAACATCGTATGGTTAAAAGTTTAAAACCATTTCCCCTCTCTTTAATTCTTTTCCTCGTTTAATTTTTTCCTAATTATTGGTCGATGAATTTAGTTTTGGGTTTTATTTAGGACAATATTCCAGATATTACAAAATTACGGTAAAAACAGTGAACACAAAAAGGTGTGGAGAAGAAATAGGAGTTAGAAAAACATACAACGCCATTTGATCACTTCCTAACTAATTCATAAAATGTTAGAACATATTAAGGACTTTCATAAACAATCTTATTTGTTTCCTTTACCAACAGATTTGACATTCAAATATTTTAATCTTGTTTAAATATTTCCTCTTTCTCATCAAACTTGTTTAACTCATGTCACAATTCCTAACTCATATTTGGTATCTTTACCATATACCACACTAGTTCTTATGGCAAAAAGTTACAACCATGTGACATTTTACTAAACCGTTCTACACTACACATCACAAACCTCTATAAGTTCAATCTCAATCAAAAAGAAAACAAAGAAAAGAACCACCTCCGTTTTTCTAACAAAAAACAATGAAGCCCAAAAAACAAGTCGCGTCAAACATATTGAAACTCGTTGTACTTTCACTATTCCTCTTCTACCTCATCCACGTATTTGTCACACCAAAATTCCCATCTTTCCGCACACAACCTTCGTTTATACCAATATGCAACAAAATTCCACACACCCTAACCAAAGCCCTCCTCTACTACGCGACCACAACCACCAAACCACAACAACAACTCAACGAAATCATGGTCACTTCCGCCGTCCTGCAAAAGAAATCTCCTTGCAATTTTTTAGTCTTCGGCGTAGGCCATGACAGCCCCTTATGGGCGTCTCTCAATTACGGGGGTCGCACCGTTTTCCTAGAAGAAAACAAGTATTGGATGATCAAAGTTAAGGACCAAATGCCTAACTCTTTGGAAACGTACCATGTGGCCTATGACTCTAAGGCGTCACAAGCTAATGAACTAATGATCATTGGCAAGACAAAAAGTGAATGTCAAGTTGTGAGTGACCCAAGAATATCGAAATGTCCTCTTGTCGAAAAGAATTTACCAATCGAGGTTTATGAAACAGAGTGGGATTTGATCATGATCGATGCGCCAACGGGATTTAAGGGTAGCAGGCCAGGGAGGATGAAGGCTATATACACTGCTGGATTGTTGGCTAGGAATAGAAGAGTAGGGGAGACTGATGTTTTTGTGCATGATGTTTATAGGGAGGTTGAGAATAATTTTTCAAGGGCTTTTCTTTGCGATGGTTACTTGATGGAGGAAGTATGGAATTTGATGCATTATACTATTCCTAGTCACAAGAATGAGATTGGAAGGCCATTTTGTCCTTAGATGTTTGGTCTAGATTAAGTCTATATATTATTTGTGTACTTCAATTTTTTTTTTCTTTTCTTTATGAGATTGTCATTTACCACTTCTTTTGCTAGTTACAAAGCACATTTGCCAGATGAAGATAGAGTTTTTACTTTGTGCAGTTAAAAATTCAGATTCCATTTAATTTTCTACTATATGCCTCTTGAAGACAAACAAATATTATTGGCTTTGGACTTTATGTACCGTAGATCATGGTTTTCTAGGAAATTTTCATTTGGAAGTGGATATTACTAATTTTCCAACAACAAAAGATGAATTTTACAGCAAATGATGATTATTCTTCAGTTTTAAGCGCAATAGCTATATATTACGTGCAGGAATATATATGGCTCAATAGTTATTTTTATAGATAAATAGTTTTATGTACATTTTATGACCACTATTACTGGTTCATATATATTATTAAGCTGACTTGAAACTTCTTTTATACGAATACATGTTTATATATCAGTTAAGATGTTATTCACCAATTAACTTGTTAACTTTAAATTTACGAGTGTATATACTAATAATGCATGGGTAGTGAGCGTTCGAAAAATAAGTGTATTAATTCTAAATCTATATCTTTACATATTACAATGATCACACGTAGCATAAACCTAACAATATACACTCTTTTTATGAGGACAATTGTAGAATAATCGAGATAAGTCCTTCCTTTTGATTAAACAAAAGTGAATGCTACAGGCTCCTGATCAATTAATACACTTAAAGAATGGATTCTTTTTCTTTTTTTTATTTTTGCTAAAACTACATAACCTATCCAAAAACAACTCTAACGAGCTTTCTCTTTAGAAATATGTGAAACGTAACACCAAAATCTGAGGAAATTTTGACTTTGTAGTCCTTTATAGTAACAACGTTTCAAAATTAGTCCTTTATAGTACCTCATGCCGTTTTTTGTCATCTAAAATAACCACCATTTCATTTTTGGTCCTTTATAGTGTCCTGTTTGGTCATTTTTGCTGTGAAATTACGAAGTTACCCTTATTTTTTGGCATTTGACTTGCACATGATTTCTAATTTCGATTTTTTTCTTTAATTTTGGTACAAATCTTTGAGTTATTATACTTACACCCCCACAATTTTACAATAACTATTTTTTTGATAGTTATGTAATAATCATATTTAACATATTAAAAAGATAAGTCTAAACATTTATTATTGTGTCATTCTTTTTAGTTATACAAAATGTGTACATTAGCAACTTAATAATTTCTATAATTTGTTTTTTCTTTATATAATTTTATCTAAGTTTTTTAAAAACCCTAGAATTAATATTAAACAAACAAATTTGAAATTATAAATATTAATATTTTTCTCAATTCAAAATATCATTCATGTTTATCTATGTAAATTGTGAAATTTTATTCGCAAGTTTGATTTAATTAAGCGTAATTCCTAAATAAATCACATTTATTTTTGTTTTTAAAGGAAAAAAGGGAGTTGTTCAAACGATCATCAGCTTAACCTAGCATTTTGGGGGGAAAAAATAACAACTTGAAAAATTACACTTTATTTAAAATTACAAGTATATAATAATAAAATTGACTATGTGTTTAAATTGTGAAGTATATTTGCCATTCTTTTTTAGTTTTTAGGTTATATTAATGTTAATTTTTTACCTTCAAAATTAATAAAAATGTTCTAGGATACAACTGTTAATACAAATAATAAGTAATAAAACTATAAAATTTTAAAGTTGAAGAAAATATATTGTTTTATTTATTTCAAGATTTTCCTTTTATTAAATTTTTGGAGGTAAAATATTCTAATTATTATTATTATTAGTGTGTTGTTAATGTGCAAATTTTGTACAACTAAAAAAGAATTGAAACAATAATGAATTTTTAGGGCTTATGTTTTAAGATATTAAATATTATTATTACAAAATTATGAAAAATGGCTATTATATTATGGGGGTGTAAATATAACAACTGAAAAGATTTAATTGTAAATTGATGGAGAAAAATTGAATTGGAGGTCATGTGCACATCACATGCTAAAATTAAGGGCAAAATAGTAATTTTACAGCAAAAGGACCAAAAACGAAACAAGGTACTATAAAGGACTAATTTTGAAAGTTGGTTACTATAAACGACCAACTTTGCGAAATTCTCAAAATCTGATTAATATTTGTTTCAAATTAAAATTTAATGAAAGTTGCCATATCGGCCCCTCATATTATATATTTTACATTCAATCAGGCCCATATAACAGT
Organism: Linaria vulgaris; assembly: GCA_948329865.1. NCBI lineage: Eukaryota > Viridiplantae > Streptophyta > Magnoliopsida > Lamiales > Plantaginaceae > Linaria > Linaria vulgaris. The sequence goes on from OX415251.1 coordinate 71,712,051, forward strand.
TATGGGCCCATATAAGCAGGTCAGCCCAAATCTAATACTGAAGTAGAGCTTTACGGTAGCTGAAGGGAACACCAAATTGAAACCGCCACCGTCCGCCGTCGACCTCTCAAGCTCAATTCATCTCCTTCACCTGAGGTTAGTTGTTGTTGTTGTTGTTGTTGTACTATATGACGTAATTTTGATATAACTGTTTAATAGTATTAATGATTTTGATCGATATGCTTATTTTGGTTTTAATGTGAAATTTGGTGTTAGGTTAATTCATAAATATGTCGTCGTTAAGGAATGCTCTTCCCCGGAGGGCGCACAAGGAGCGTGCACAGCCGTGAGATTTCTGAAAACCACTCCTGTTTTGTGTTTTTAGCTTAGGTTTTTAATATTTTTATTCATTTGATATATATATTAATGTTAATGCTATTGCAGTCATTCGAGAAAAAAGTTCGGGCTACTCGAAAAGCACAAGGATTATGTTCAGCGTGCCAAAGTTTATCACCAAAAGGAGCAGACTATACAGGTACTTATTTCTTTCTGATTTTGTGTGTTGTTTTTTTGGCTATAGGTTGATTTGATTATGATTTTGAATTTTGAGTAACTGATCGCCGCCGTTGATTGTTTGTTTTCGCGTTCTGCAGAAACTCAAAGAAAAGGCAGCGTTCAGGAATCCTGATGAGTTTAACTTTAAGATGATCAAGACGAGAACCGTTGATGGAGTTCATAGACTGGAGTAAGATAATTTTGTTCTGTTGGATTGTGATACTACTTGTTCTTTTACGTTTGATGTGGATTGGTGTTGCTTAATCTGTCGTATTGCATTTGGTTGAAGGAGCGTGGCAAATAAATACTCTAAGGAGGAGCTTATGTTAATGAAGACGCAAGACATTGGTTATATACTGCAGAAACTTCAGACTGAAAAGAAGGTTTGGATTCTGTTATTTTTGATTAAGTACTTGGCACTTGTCGTTTTTGATAATCTTCCTTATGGAGATGTTATTTTTCTGCTACAGAAAATTGATAGGCTGAGCGGCACGTTACATTCTATTGACAACCCAGTGTCAAGCAAACATGTATATTATGCTGAGGATAGGTGAGTATTTTCATTAAGTTTTACTTTATCCAAACTGCATTATAAAGTAGAAATCAGATCTTAATTTTGAAGCTGATGAATTGATGTAAGGGTGAAATTTTCCTTAATTTTTTAATGCAGTAACGTAATGCTTCTGTTAAATTGAAATATGAACTCGAGGATTTGTATTACAATGTTTTGTTTCATATGTATAGTTTGGGTGGGCTGATAGAAGTAAACTGTTGCAATAACTCGTGCGACTAGCTATCACATTTGAACTGAGTTAATTAAGTCCTGGGCTTGCTTTGGTGCTCAGAGGTTGGAAATCTTGTTTTACTTTCTCTTGTAATGGAGCTTCAATACTCTCGCATGAGATAAGGCCATAACTGAGTTTGCGAGACCTTCCACCTGTAGCTTTGCATTCTTTCCATTTTTTTGATTAAGTGGTGATGATTGAAAAAAATCATGGTTTATATGTTTCCCTGCTTTATACTAGGAAATTCTTAGATTTGTTCGCTGACACTACTGTTCTGTTATGCAGTAATTTTTTGTTTCAAAGGTTGTTGTCCTGTAACTATTTGAACTGTATTGGCCCTAGTACAATTCTTGTTGTAGTCTACCTAATTTGATTTGCCCGTTTTAGGGAGGAAGCCAGGGAAGTCAGAGTAAAGATATCGGAACAGGGGAAAAATCCTGCTGTTGAAGACTTGCCTAAAGATATTAAAAGGTGATACCACCTCCACCTTATTCTTCGTCTACTGTATGGTTGTTGTTGATCATTTTCTTTCTTTCTTGGAATTATATTCTATTGTCTCTTTACATCAAAATAAAGTGTGTGTGTTCTGAGCACACTTCCCTGCTAGTGGCTGTTGAAAGAGAACTGCAGTTCCGATTTGGAATTCATAGTATTCTACCGTAATCACCGCTGCACAATCTAAAACCATTGTCACGATCCTCTAGAAATAGAACTCCTACCAATTCCATTGAAATGCAATCTTAGATGACCCGACTAATTGCATGTGTAAGGTGCCTCAAAAATCACAGCTCCATTATGTCTCTGGTCTGCTTCAACATATAATCAGGCCTTTAGTCTTATATTATTTTTGTGCTTGGTGATCGAAATGATGTATTATGTTGTCAAATATCTTGTATTGGCTACTCAATTCTCTGTCTAGATATTGTATTGGCTTCTTGAATTGGATTCTGGATTGTCATTCCTTTATATACTGAGAAATAGTTGAAGCCTGTTTATATCAATTGGCAACTGTAATTTGCATGCTGTATCTGTTCAATATTAATGTTATAAGTGAGAAATATTGGTTTAGCCCATTCTATTTCAGTTATAAGGAGATTGATTCGTAGGTTGTAAATTCTTATTTGAGACGTGAATGTGTCTTTGCAGGAAATTGGCTTCATCTTACAGAGAGCTGGAGGCAAGACAAGGCAGAGTAAAAGATTTAGAGAAAATATACATGGATATGGCAATGCAAAAGGAGTTGCAGGTATTTAATATTGTTGGGTTTGCTCTGATGTCGTTGGTAGTCTAGTAATGATGATAACATGTATTTCTTTTTATTTTTTACTGGAGCAGAAAAAGGGCAGGAAGCGAAAACTCCGGGAAGATGAGATTGTTAGTCCGACTGAAAGACCTGTGTACAAATGGCGGCAGGAACGAAAACGCTGAAGAAGACAAAACCATGTAACTGAGCCACTGAGGGAGCAAGATGGACTGGGAATGATGATTTTTGCCGATGTAGTGTGTACCAGTACAATTAAATTCATGTTGTAAACTCTCAAGATTTTTTTAATTATCTTGGATACACTAGGACAATCTAGTTTTACTTATTTTGCTGTAGTTAGTTGCTAAACTTTTTTTTGGATGATATGGAACCTGCAACCGCTACTGTAAATAGATGATATACTGACTATCAACCAGATGGTGAAAAACAACCCCAATCAATTATAAAAATGCAAAATAAAGATTTGGTTGTCTGAAACCTCAAGACAAACATGATTTATAGACAAAATACAAAGATTCATAAGATTCACCATGACTTGAGTGAAATCAGGCCGAGTACACAAAATTAAAATTGAGCATATCCATCCTAGAAGACCAAAATTGAATATACCACTTCTGCTTATAACAAAAGAACACTTCTGCTTATAACAAAAGCACACCGAAACCGTAAGGAAGAAATCCCTTGCTCTACAAAACAAAAGAACACCGAAACCGTAAGGAAGAAACCCCTTGCTCTACAAAACCACAGAAATAGCAAGGAAGAAATCCCTTATACAATATTGGGCAAATGTATAGAAAACTTGAAACTTGTAATGCTTAAAGATCATAAGTCAAAAATATAGTCATCGTAAAGTATTGTTGCGGACATTCTTGTTTTGGAACTAAAAAGGTCAACTAAAACAAACTCTTAACGCTTTTGTCTCTATTTGTTTCTTTGCTACCGTGTTTCACAAAATTACCTCAGAAGACCATTTCCTAGATATGCCAATGAGCTCCTTACACCAAATTTAAAACAAACACAATCAGAACTCCATTACTCCAGGGAAGGCACAAAAGAGTAATTAATACGCTGGTTTTTTTTTTCCTTCATGTAAAAGTCAATTTAGTTTGTTATTCTTATTAAATAAATAAATTATTAATACGTAAGCTTTTAGAAACTTGTCGTTTCTTTTATCATTCTTTTTATATAAAATTAGGTTTATGTAACTAGGACAGTGGCATTTAGTTGTAAAAACTTCTAAATAAAATTTTAAAATAATTGAATGGTCTATTAATCAAATATAACATTCTCTTATCCAGACAATGTTAAGTCTTATTTATGTGGCTTTGATATTGTATTGATCTATATTCATTTTTATGGCATGCAGATGATACTCGTTGCCTTATCACAATAAAACGTGTTAAAGCTACATTTGTCGAGGATGATGGGCACATGGGGCGGTGCAACTCCCCCTTCAGCCACCTCGGGAGTTATACTTGATGACTATGAAAGATCAACTTCTAAGAGGAGTGCTATGTCATGAGCTAATGCTTTTCATCCAATTTTTGCAATGCTTACAGTTCGGTAGGAACTACCATGTCGCTTACCAAGTAAGGCTAACTTAAAATTAGTGGCAAATGATTGCACAAACTAAAGCTACAGGAAGGAAGAAAGATAGTTTTATAAAAAGAAAAAGTGGGGGTACTACGTATAAGACCGAGTGATGTACCTAATCACATGGTCAATCAAAAGAAAACCAAGCATCTAAGGGGATTTATAGGAGCACCCTGAATATTTAACATAATTGGCTAGGTAGGTGTCATCAAAACTAAGGGGCGCTTTCCCGAAAATGTAATGACCGCCCGTGAGAGTGAGGTATCTAGAAGTCACACCCAAAGACAAAGTGTGCAATCCAAGTACCCTCTCCCACATAGGGGGGCCAAGACATTTTCGAGATAAGCGCGTTTCCCCAAAATTGTGTACACCGCCCGTGAGAGTAAGGTACTTAGAAGTCACACCCAAGAAAGGACTATGCAATCCAAGCACCCTCTCCCACATAGGGAGGCATAGACAATTTCGAGCGAAACAAGAGATACTAACACTATTACAAAAGAGAACGTATCTCAAAATGGATACCTCGTAAAATAAAATAAGCTAGGAAAATAAAATAACATACGGCTTATTACAAGAAGTTTTCCATCTAAACCTATCAAGTAAGAATCTCCAATCAATTCTTCGAAATTGTCCTTTGCTAGCTTCTCCAATCTTCATGAATTAGATTTGGGAATGCGAAGAGAAGTCCAACTAAGCTTGTCCTTTTCAAGTAGAACCCGAACCTTTTGACTCGCCAAATTGCTCGGATACCGGCCATTAATGCGGAGGATGCAATCCTCATTAGCAAGTTGATCTGCTACTTGGTTGCCTTCTCTATAGATGTGGTGCATGGAGCCATTGACCAAAACCAAGAGTGTACGAATCTCCTCTACTTGTTGAATAATCTTCCACGGGCCTCCCTTCCTAGCGTTCACAATGGGAATGGTGATAAGAGCATCCGTTTCAATATCCACATCATGTAAGCCAAGAGTATGACAATATTTGAGGCCTTGATGAATGGCCAAGAGCTCCGCTTCCACATTGGTCATTGGCTCCAAAGCAACATGATAAATCCAAGCACAATTACCTAAATGGTTGCGAAGAATCCCTCCACCTCTGGCCAATCCGGGGTTACCCTTCGAGCTTCCATCCGTATTAATCGTCCAACGACCCTCTCTCGGCTTCGTCCACATAACCACAATGGGGGGTTTGGGACGGGTCCTTGTAAGCTTAATCCCCCACAACTCCACCACATACTTGGAGCCTTTCCATAGCTTCTCACAACACGGTTTGATGGTGAATAAATCAAAAACATGCCGAACAACCTTATGAATAATAACCTTAGCATCCATAGGGACACCATCATGATGAGCCGCATTCCGTGCCGTCCAAATGTACCAGAAAACAAAGATAGGAACAAGAATGCGAATGTGTCCGGATGGGGTGTGATGTCTCGCATTTATCCAATAAGCAATTAAATTTTTCCAAGAGATAAAAACGGGTTGCTTGATATAGAAAGTGCGAAAAAATAAGACCATACCTCTTGAGTAAGATGGCTTGACCAAAAGACGTGATCCGTAGGTTCAACACTCCGACAACAATTGCATTGTGAGACTACCTCCATGCGTTTTGCAATCTTTTGATCCGTAGGGAGGAGGTTTTGCACATAACGCCAAGTGAAGAAAGATATATTTGGGAGTAGGAGATTGTGCCAAAAGAATCTATAAATGCCGAATGGAACAGAAGGTTCGCAAATGGAACGCCGAGCGGATTTAGTGGAGAAAAAACCATTAGCATCGAGCTTCTAAAGCGGTTCGTCTCTACCCTCTTGCCAAGTGGGATGGCCCGTAAACCTCATTATTTCCTCATCATCCAACACCTCCTCAAGCTTCACAATATCCCATTCACCGTCCAACCAAAAATCACAAACCCGAGAATGGGAAGTAACATGTGCACCATCACGGGGTTGGAGTAAACCGCCTTTCAACTAATGATCCACCCAGAAAAGGGAAGTACCATTCTTGATATTCCAAAAAATATGCGGTTGAGTTTTAGGGGCCGACTTAATCAATCTCTTCCATCCTCTAAACTCCCAAAGTTTGCTACTAAAGATCGGCTCATGTATAGTATACCTCGTCATCATGTATTGCGCCCACAATGAGTCTTGCAACCTAAACCTCCACCAAAGCTTGAGACCGAATGCTTCAACTAAGCAAGCAAGTGATGAGATATTAAGACCTCCCATTGCAAATGGTTTGCAAATTCTTTCCCAACTTCTCCAATGTAGTCTTCTTCTTTCCTCGGTGGAGCCCCAAAGAAACCGAGCAAATAACCTCTCCAAATCATCAAGAACGCTCGCCGGAGGTTCGAGAACTTGACAAAGATAGACCGGAATAGAGCATATGATACTTTTGATAAGGGTAAGACGCCCGCCACAATTAAGGAACTTCAACTCCCAACCGCTTATAAGGCCATAGATTTGGTCAAGCCACCTAGTGAAGTAAAAGTATTTCATTCGACCACTAATGATAGGAGCACCAAGATAGGTCATGGGGAACTCACCTTTCTCAAAGCCGGTGAGATCGTGAATAGCACGAGCATGCGAACCATTAACGTGAGGCAATGGGATGAAGCAACTCTTGGCCACATTGATACGTTGACCCAAGACCATTTGGTAAAGATGTAAGAAATTCATAATCTTAGCCATGTTGTCCACCGTCCCCTTCGCAAATATAATGCAATCGTCCACATAGGCCAAATGTGACACATCAATACCGCCCTCGGAATTGAGATAGAGATCTTGATTCCGTTCATAAAGTTGGTTCAACCCTCTAGATAAGAACTCGACGGCAATAATAAAAAGAGCGGGAGAAATGGGGTCACCTTAGCGAACTCCATGTTTGGACTCGAAGAAACCATGGCTTTCTTCATTGACAAGAACGGTGAAATAACAGTTCTCGACGCAATTCTTGATGAGCCAAATCCATCTTCTAGAGAGGCCAAACTTTATGAGGCATTGGTACAAGAACCCCCAATCCAATCGGTCATAAGCCTTCTTCATGTCAAGCTTCACCACTAAATTATACTTGCTCCTATGACTATTGAGATTTGTAGCCAACTCTTGAGTAAGGAGGATGTTATCTCCAATTAACCGGCCTTTGACAAATCCTCTTTGATTGAGAGAGACAGTGTTGGGTAAGAAAGAAGCTAACTGGTCGTTCAGGAGTTTAGAGATGATCTCGTAGCTCACGTTACAAAGACTAATCGGTCTATACTCCTTCCATTTCGTCGGGTCTTTCTTCTTTGGAATAAGCACAATATTAGTAGCCTTGAAAATGTGAGGAAAGGCGGTACCACAGAAGAAATCCAACACCGCCTCAAGGATATCCTCCTTAATAATATCCCAACATGATTGGTAGAAATAAGCATTGAAACCATCCGGACCCGCCACACTATCCGGGCTTAAACCGAACACAACTTCTTTAACTTCTTCAAGATCCCGGGGGGGGGGGGGGGGGATAGCCAAATGTTGTCATCGTCGGTAATGAGGGTGGGGATAAAATTAAGATCATGGCATGCCGAAATATCAATATGAGAAGCAAGAAGGTGCTCGTAGTACCTTACGACCGAGTTGCCAATCTCTTTCGGATCTTGAAAAAGCCTTGTGTTGCGTTCCCCTTCAATGGCCAATTTGCATCTAGCTCGTTGTTTCCAATATTCTGATTCCATAATGCGAGTAGATACAAATTCGCCTTAACATTTATTCACCAAGGATCGAGATGTAGGAGTTAGATTTTGATCATGAAGGATTTCAGCTTGCTTGAGACATTCTCCCTTATCCTTAATGTTGCGAAAAATATTGCCGAAAGAGTTCCTATTCCAACTCTTAAGCTCCTTCCTTAGTCGTATAAGTTTAGCTCCAAGCTTGAATAGCCCCACACAAGGGGTAGGCTGACCCCAACAATTCGCAACCTTCGTGTGGAAGTCCTTGTGCTTGATCCACATAGTTTGGAAGCGAAAAGGTCTCAGCTTACGAGAGAGATCCCGATCGAAATGGACAAAAAGGGGGTATGGTCCGAGTGTAACCGTGACTCATGGATAATACGAGTGCTAGCAAAGGACAAGATTCAATTATAGTTGATGAGAGAACGATCAATACGAGTGCGTATGCCATTGTTAGCCCAAGTGAAGGGGTTTCCTTCATAGCCGACATCTTGCAAACCGCAATCATCAATACATTCGTGGAAGTCGTCCATCTCACCAACATTAGGAGGGACTGTGCCCCCATTTTTTCTCCTCCTTAAGAACAAAATTGAAGTCACCAACCACCAACCACGACTTTTGTTTTCATAACTTCTTCTCAACCCATCCCAAAGGGACGGACGAAGGACCCGAGATTGAGCGGCATAGACAAAGGTGCATAATAGCGGATGAGGAAGGATATTAGAAGAAAGGAGACAATGTAAAAATCGTTCATGATCCCCTAGAACCTCAATATGCATATCACCATCCCCAAAAATCCAAATCTTGTTGTTGGAGCTAGAGAAAGCCGACTCGTAATGGAACTTTTTTTGGAATTTATGCGCATCAAATCTAGCTTTTGGTTCAAGTAGTGCAAGGACCTTAGGCTTATGGCGAAGGACCATATTCTCAACATTATCCCCATTATTACGTTTACCAACTCCATGCACGTTTCAACAAACAAATAACATCAATGAGATGGGGAGGGTGACGTACCATATCGGGAACGCAAATTGCGTTCAGCTTTTTCCTTATTTTTTTCCTTCTTTCTTTGGTTTTTGCTTTTTGATGAAGACGCACCATGATCATTTGTTTTGTTGTTGGAGTCCTCAAGATACTTTTGGCTAAGATCTGACTCCTCAAGACCTCAACAATCGTATCATCACTCACGACTTCTTCATTAGTATGTCAAAGTAGGGAGATTGGTGAGATATGAGGGGTGGAGATATCACACGAGAAAGTATCCTCTTGAAGGCGCGCCCTTGGAGAGAGGACTCTAGATTTAGGTTGACAGTTAGAATCCAAAAACCTAGCTCTATCATCATTAGCATCCCTCAAAATCATATCTTCAATCTCTTTTTTCTTGAGCCTTTCTCAACTCTTCGACAAGTTCATCATCCCTTAAGAGTTGTTCCTTTCCATCATTTGTCACGACATCAATTTTTGCCAACTTGAGGTGTATTTCTTTATCCACCTCTTCGGCCGCCTTAATCATTTCCTTGTGAAATTGAGCTTCCTCTTCAACCATGGTAATAGCCTTAAGAGTTCCTTCACTCAACTCTTGACTTAACATATTTCCTCCTCCATTGCTAGTTATCTCCATTGTTCTTCCCTTGTCTTCATCAATACTGGATTCTTGCTCAAGAATATCGAAAGGATTTGGATCCCCTCTCTTTAAGAGTTTCTTCAGAGATGAATTCGGGGCGACGTTCCTCCTTGCCTTAGCCTTCCAAACATAAGTAGTAGCTTCACTATGTTTCGGATCTTGCGTATCCTCAACCTTCTAATTAGTCCCTTGAGATTTCTCCACACCACATTCCTCAAGTTTATGGCCCACTCTTTGACATTTTCGACAATAGTTTGGAAGATTTTCATATATGGCCTTTTGCTTGACGATATCCACGTGCCCATGCACATCTTCTATCCCCCATTCTATTTCTTCTTTCAATGGATCAAGGAGGTTGTCCTCAACGCATATTTGAGGATAATCCGGACTTGACATATTGGCCGCTCCTTCATCGAGCCTCAAAGATTTTCCAAAGTAGAAATCAATGTTCATAAGAGCATTTCTTTCACAAATGCGCATATTTAGATTGGTAAACCAATCCACACGGGAGCTATAGGAGGTTCAAGTTCGGGATCTAAATCCGGAGTCCATTTGTAGATCAAACCATTAAGATCAAGAAATTGAAGGTTCTTCTTCAACCATAATCGAGTATAATCCTCCTCCTTGGTCAATTTCAACATAAGGTGCCGCGGGCCAATTGGACCAAGGGTGTATTTGCCTTTGAGTTTGAGTTTTGCCATCTTGTTATGGATACAAGTGTAGCTCGGCTTAACAAGAGGGAAGCGAAGGATTAAGACAAGCTTAAGCCTCTCATCAAGAGCTTTAACTTCCTCCTTCTTGAAGACAATCATGGATTTTCCTTTGACAAATCGTAAGTCCATTGTAGTGAGTGTAGGATCATCAATAAGAGAGTAGTTGATTTCATATTACAGTGGCAACAAAAGTGTGTAAGGGCCTTAAGTATATTGCTCAATTCTTACTTGATGATTTTAGAAATAACACAACATATATTTATAGCATTCATAAACTAAAATGAGTCTCTAAGACCACTTTCATCCTACGGTTACAGTTGACATAAAAGAATATCCTGTCTACGACACCTACCAAATCAAATAAGGTAGCTAACTTACTATATCATCTACCACTAAAAATGTACAAAAATGTTCTACCCGTTAACATGCTAGTCTAATACTTATAAAATTAAAGAGTCGCCCACAAAATCTCAGGATCTGATCTTCAACCCCAAAACTCGATAATTGTAAATTTGTCCTTAAAAGCGTGACAAACAGGTTTGTCAACAACAAGAGCAACAAGTTCAACAATAAGAGCAACATTTTCAACAATGAAAACATTAACTTCACATCATAGAACATCTTCATAGTTGAGGGTGAGTAATAGGATTTTTGGCACAACACTCCCTTGTAATATAGGAAAGAGGCGAATTACCTCTTGCAATTACCCAATGTAATATGTGAAATAAGTACATTACCCCCTATAACTTTAAAAAGTTGCACACCATCCCCTTAATACATATGTATAAGAAGGGTGAATTTTGCACCGTATAAAAATATACAAGGGGTAATGTGCCTATTTAAGATAACACATGGAGTAGTAATTTGCCTATTTTATTTTTACAGAGGGGTAATATGTCTATTTCGTATATCATAGTGGGCGGGGGTAATATGCCCTTTATTTTTTTTTATAGGGAGTAATGTGCCTATTTCTCAATTACAGGGGGTGTTATGCCAAAAATTCTCAGTAATATAATATAATTTGGTAAGAGTATTTGTTTTAATACAACCTTTTACATGTATTTCAAATTCTCAATATTAATTATAAATTAACCATTTCCTCAGTTGATCAGTTCTTTGCAGACGGACTATCTATCTACTAGGTTACTTGGCCCGTGCATTTTACTTACCATTTCGTCTCTCGCTCGGATATCGGTCTCTTATTTACAGGGTTTTGGTGGATCAGTTTCCCGCTCGGCACGGGCCTTAAGTATATTGCTCAATTGGAACTTTAGATGTATATTACCTTTCATTCACAAATATTGGAAGCTTGGATATGAAATCTGCAATATTTCTTAAACTTTCTTTTGGAAAAAATTAGTCCGACATTCAGATGGCGACATTCAAATCTTTTTTATCACTATTTCTATTGTAGAAGCTTAAGGTATGAAATATTAAGAAAGAAAAGAGTATGAACAACAACAATTGTTAGCCAAATCAATGAAGTCAATAGCAAAAACTTAGTAATATGCGCTAAGCTAGTTTCATGAATAATTAAAGACAATGTTAAATATGAATAATTATATATATAAGTAAAGCTAAATATGAGTTTGAGTATGATATTCTAATAAAAAGAATTAAAGACACATGTGAATTTTGCTATAAACATAACACGCAAGTTTTTTTTTTTAATATATATATATATATATATATATATATATATATATATATAAATTTCTCTCGACTCTAATCCACACCCAATTTCATTATTACTCAATATTCTCTCTCTGGATTGTTCAATATAAAATCAAAGATGACAAGTATTATTCATAATTCACTAGGAGCTTTTGATGACGGTCAACAAAGTATGTCTGCAGATGATGTGCTCATGCATCTCCCTCCCGGTTACGTTTTTAAGCCTAAAGACGAAGAGTTGATTCAATATTATCTCCGTAGAAAGATCACGAGTTCTTCTTTGCCGCACAATATTATACGAGAAGTTCAGCTCTATAACTACCATCCACGGGATATTTGTCGTAAGTATATCGTTTACTTATAATGTTTTCTTATATATCTCTATATTTTAGTCGTACGTGAATCTTGTTTCGTGAATGCATATGTTTTCTTTCCATACATTCTTGTTTCTTGAAGTAGTAGAAGATGTTCTTTAACTTTTTTGAAATCAAGAACGTACAATGATATATAACTGTACGTGCACTTTGCTTTAATTAAGACGATTGAAGTAGTAGAAGATGTTCTTCAGGTTCATAAATTTATTAGTACAATTAAGTTTCTTGAGAGGATGTATATATGTACATGTTCATAAAAGCGCGCACTGATGAATTAATGCATGTTTTCTTTCCATACATTGTTGTTTCTTGAAGTAGTAGAAGATGTTTTTTAACTTTTTTGAAATCAAGAACGTACAATATTATATAACTGTACGTGCACTTTGCTTTAATTAAGACGATTGAAGTAGTAGAAGATGTTCTTTAAGTTCATAAATTTATTAGTACAATTAAGTTTCTTGAGAGGATGTATATATGTACATGTTCATAAAAGCGCGCACTGATGAATTAATGCATGTTTTCTTGAAAATTGTTGTTTCACTTTTGAAACTTTAGGTTTCCAAATTAATGTTTTTTTTTCATAAATAATTTAATTTTATTTGAGAATCAAATAATATAGTTCGATGCCTTTTTTGGTCGATGTAGCTTAGCCCCAACTTTTTCCTACTATATTATACCCTGTATATAAATATCATATGTTAATTCTTTTTTCTTTTTCTTTTTTTTTAATTAGGGGAGACAGTTAATTTAGATTGGCACAATAGTTTTCCAAGCTCACAAACAGAAAAACTGGGAGATATCTTTTAAACTGTTTGTAAGTGTGATACGTTAAAAGTCAACCCCGCGCTTTTAAGTGGATAATTTTTAACGTGGTACAATTCTTCTTAGTGGTATAAGAATAAGAGTGTACGTAACTATAATTAAAGAAATTACCAGACATATATAACTATAATTTGATTTTATTTATTCTGCTCCATTTCGGTGCAACAATATAATGGTTTTTTTTCCAAACATTTAGACCAACTACGTGCGACGTCATTTATTTTATTTTTTGTTGATTTGTACCATTTTCAACTTACATGCAGAAAATCACGAATTGATTGATCAAGAAAATCCGTGGTACTACTTCTTTACACTTACGGAAAAGAAATACACGAATGGAATCCGACCAAATCGAACAACCGGAGGCAATGGATTCTGGAAGGCCACCGGAGGTGACGTTAAAATAACAATCAACCGACACGAAATTGGTCTTAAGAAGACATTGGTGTACTATGAAGGAAAGACCAAAGATCACAGTGGAGTCAAGACTAATTGGATAATGCATGAGTACCGAATCGATCCTAAGACATCGCAAGTTGGGTCAAGCACCAATTTGGACAATAATATGGTATGCAATACGTTAATTCATAGAACAAAATATACTTATGATATTGCGTGAGTAAGATTTGATTAATTTTGAAGTGTATATATATTTTTAATGGATTGCATTGTCACACTTTGTTTTACTTTTATGTTTGTGCTGCAGGTAGATTATAGTTGGGTCTTGTGTAGGATATATCATCGACAGACATCAAAATCCAAGGACAATGATGGAAGTGGTCCAAAACTCACTCATGATAATCATCAATCTGATCACGAGAGAAATTTGTCAGCTACGAGGTATGATGATCGAGGCGAAGAATTGGTTGTTCCGTACGTCACTACACCTCCAGTAGCGGAACATGTAACAGATACTCATGAATACCAGCAGCCTAGTAGGCCCGCATTAGTTCGATTTGGAAACCAACTGAATTCATCTGCCGCAGAAGATTATAACCAACAAGTACCGCTTGGCGATGAAGAATTTCCATTGCCAGAGTTTTTTCCTGGCGATTATTTAGAGGACTATGGGCATTTGGAGAGTTTGCTATCCGAAGATGCTAGACGAGACCCAGAGGCATTCTTCGACTTTGATAATTGGGGCCCGATATGACGAGGAGCGTGTGAGATTTCCGAAAAACTCCTGTTTAAAAGGTGATACCAACACCTCCTTATTCTTCTTCTACTGTATGGTGGTTGTTAATGATTTCTTTCTTTCTTGGAATTTATACTTCTTTTGTCTCTTTACATCAAAATTAAGTGTGTGTCTTCTTTGTAAGAGACGTGCAGTTTCTATTTGGAATTCATAATATTCCACCTTAATCATCGCTTCACAATCTAAAGCCATTCTCTAGAAATAGAACGAACTCCTACCAATTCCTACTAATTGCATGTAATTGTAAGGTGCCTCAAAAATCACAGCTCTGTTATGTCTCTGGTGTGCTTCAACATATAACTAGACCTTAGGCTTACATTATTTTTGTGCTCGTTGATCCAAATTATTATGTTGTCAAAAATCTTGAATTGGCTACTGGTTTGTCATTGTCCTTTATATTATGATAACTTAGTTGAAGCCTGGGTATATCGTTGGGCAACTGCAATTTGCATGCTGTCTTTGTTTAATATTAGTGTTATAAATGAGAAGTTTTGGTTTTGCCCAAACTATTTAAGTGATAGGGAAATTGAGTCATTGGCTCCGTTTTACAGTGAGCTGGAGGAAAGACAAAGGGAGAGTAAAAGTTAATAGAGAAATACAGCAAAAGGCGACCAGGTATTGAATATTGTTGGCTTAGCTTTGATGTCGTTGGTAGTCTTAGGGGTGTGGTGTGTATTCATAATTTTCATAATATAGTATGTTTATGTGAATGCGTCATCCTCAAATTTGGTTTATTAGTTGTGACTACAAAGTTTTATATTGATTTTCTCAAAAATTATTTTCCTTTTGCGTGTTATCTAACTGGACGTTGTCTTATATAATTATAATTGTAGACTCGAGATTGAAAAGGCTCGACGAAACCGGTTGCGTATGAGAAACATGAGATTCTTCTTCATCGTCTGTGCGACTTTTGGACTCACAACTCTTCTGAGGTCAAACCTTAACAAATTCAACAATAGACTGAGGGATGCTATGAAGTTTCATGGGATGGTTTTCGTCGTTTTGGTTTTTAATTTCTTGTAGCATTGTTTTACTCATTCTAGCCTTGTAAACTATGGTGTCATGTTATATATGTCTTCCTTATCATGTGGTTTTCTTTTCTCTCATTTACATGATCAACTTATGTGAATGTGAAGTTGAAATTCGATCTTTGTTTTTCAGTAAGTCGCGCACTTTTTAAGCACGCCTCACTGTTATTTGATTGAAATTTGCCATTAATATTTACGCAGTGCTAAATTCTCTTACCCTTGGGACTTAGTGTACTTGCAGAGACATAAAAGGTTACGAAGTTGGAAAAAGCTACCTAAATCAGAAGGTTGTAGCGTGAAAGCTCTCAATGTGCCGAGTGAATGCATACAAACAATATAATATCTATCTAAAAAGGATACTCCTCTTGAAAATAGCTACCTACACCAAAAGCTTTTAGCGTGAAAGCTACTGACTCGTTAACTGATTATGTCTCTGCATTGCATTATTTGTTTCAAAAGGTTAAGACGACTTTGGGGCTACATAAATTGAATTTGGTGGATATTCATGAGAGTGACATTCTGCGGACACACACACGCACACACGACTTATTGAAAGATTTTGGGTTGTGACGGACACGGAATCTTCACAGACTGTTGACGTGTATCTGTGGGTTTGATTTGCACAGAAGTAGGGTATGACATATTCATGTGCCCTTTGTTAAAATTCACACTCATGAGATGCTTGTTTTTGTATATCGAGTGTTGGGATTGATAGTGGTTCTTTGCATTGTCTCTTATTGTCAATATGAGCTTCTTATTACTTATTTTGCTCGAACAGTTGCTAGACTTTAAAAATTAACAAATAAATGAGGAAATTGGGTACAATAGTTCTCTTAATCCAAGATGAGCAAGAACAACTGTTTTTTGTCATTGTCTTTCTTCCAGCTTCTAACAAAGGCAATATCAATAACTGATGACTGAGAGTGAATTATCTAGATATCCTAGCAGCAACCTGCTCTGCTATTGCCATACTTGAAGTGAGACCAGGTGATTCAATTCCCAAAAGATTTATAAGGCTTGCAATTCGATGAATGTCTTCTCCCTGCATTTTAAAAAGATTCAAATTAAGAATTGATAATATTCATTAAAGCCACAACCACATTACGTGGGAAATAAGTTTATAGGCAATCAGATCTTTTCCTCGATTGATTTTCAAAAAGAAACTATACTCAGCAAATGGAACGAGTAGTTTCAAGAAGTCACAAATTAAGGTTGCAAAGAATGTCATGACAATAATACGGATTAGAAAAAACTGTCATGTTATCTTGTGCCGTTACGCTAGTTAAGGATGTCAGTTAACAATAAGAAACATGTCCAGAAGAATAGAAGGTCTGTAGTTTTACCTGTACCACAAAATCAGTGGGATGCTGTTTTGATCCAGAAAGTTTTGGTCGAATGCCAGCATAGCCTGGCTCTAGTGATCCGTCCTTCAACTCTGGGTAGTACTTTCTTATCTCGGGATAAAATCGATTTGCACGATCTTCAGGGACACAATAATCAAACCTTAACATCACCAGAAAGAAATTAGATAATACTATCTCTTCTTCCACAAGACTCAGCAAGAACATAGTTACCATTTGATCCTTAAAGTTTCTATTACAATGATATCTTCACATTGAGGTATTATCATGTTTCCATAAAATCGTAAAACAGTTTATCAAGAAGCCAAAAATGCGGAGAGCAGATACACTAGATGTGGGTAATGACAGTGCTTCGTCGCATGCACATATTTTGGTTCGTACAACATTAAGTAACAAATATCTGTTCGTAGGTTCACTCATGTTATCGAAGTCAATATTAACTTTTTAAGAAAGGAACAAGAATGCAACTTAACTTTGTGTAGTTGTGTATATATATATATATTCTATATTCCGCAAAAGATGGATAAAGAGAAACTGAGTGTAAGTATATATATGTTGCAAGTGCAGAAAACAAAAGAAAAAGGAAATATTCATTGTATTTATGGAAAAGAGAAGTTTTATTAGTGATGCAACAGTTAACAGAACTTAGTACATTTATAGGAATCAATCTAAGCAAGAAGACAAAATACATGTTATGAGATTAGCTAAGAGGAATCTGTTCTGACTGCTTTCATTCTTTTCCAGCTCACTTCCTTTCCAACGGTTAGTGCTGTTGCATAAGGCTTTGCCAGCTTCTCCAAGTGCAGTGCACATTCTCCTTTGGATCAGATTCCATATGCTGCACTTGGTTATACTTTTGATACTCCCCCTCAAGAGGAGAATACATGTCTTGTATTCCAATCTTGTTCATGGTTACTTTGAACTGCTTCATGCATAATCCTTTAGTGACTATGTCATCTAGTTGTCTACTTGTAGACACATGAAACATCTTAAACAACCCCTGCATGAGCTTTTTCCTAACCACATGGCAATCTATTTCTATGTGTTTAGTTTTTTCATGGTAGACTAGATTTGAAGCTATGTGGATAGCAACCTTATTATCACATAACAAGAGAGCTGGTTGATTATTCTTGAAACCTAAATCTTCCAATAGATTCTTTATCCAAACAATCTCACATACTATAGAAGCCATTGCTCTATACTCAGCTTCAGCTGAAGATCTTGACACAGTCTGTTGCTTTTTAGATCTCCATAAAAACTAAGGCATTGCCAATGAAGACACAAAATCCAGTAACTAATCTCCTGGTATCTGTGCATGCAGCCCAATCTGCACCACAATAAGCCTTAATGTGAATGTCATTTTCACTTGGAAAGAACAATCCGTGTCCTGGAGCATTTCTCAAACATCTCACAACTCTGAGAGCTGTATTCATGTGTGATTTCATTGGATTTGCCAGGAATTGACTTAGAGTTTGAACCACATAGGAGATATCAGGACTTGTGATTGTCAGATATAGCAACCTCCCTATTAGTCTTCTGTAAATGGCAGGTTTGTCAAGAGGATCTTGGTTATCTTGAACTATCTTCAAATTAGGATCCACTGGAGTAGTGACAGATTTACCTTTTAGTAATCCACAATCATTAATGATATCCATTGTGTATTGTCTTTTTGATTCAAAGATATTCCACTTTTATTTCTTGCAACTTCAATTCCAAGAAAAAATTTCAAAGGACCAAGATCTTTGAGTTTGAAATTGTCCTTGAGGAACTGTTTTAACTGAACAATCTGTTGCTCATCATTTTCTCAAATGATAATGTCATCAACATATATTAAGATGACAGTTATGGAGTTAGATACTCTTTTGATAAACAGTGAATGGTCAATGGAAGATTGTTTGAAACCTTGAGAGGATATGACAGTGGTAAGCTTATGATTCCACTATCTGGAAGCTTGTTTGAGACAATATAATGATTTGTGAAGTTTGAAAACTTGCTCCCCCTCAGTAGCAAGCCCTTGAGGAGGTAACATGTATACTTCTTCCTCTAGATCACCATAGAGGAAAGCATTGTTAACATCTAGCTGAGAGAGAGACCAACCATGACCAGAGGCAAAATCAATCATGCATCTTACTGTGGTGATCTTAGCTTCTGGAGAAAAGGTCTCAAAATAGTCATAACCTTCCCTTTGATTATAACCCTTAGCTACAACCCTTGCTTTGTGGCTTTCAACAACACCAGTGGAAGAATATTTGACCTTGTAAACCCACCTACAACCAATAACAGTCTTACCAGGAGGAAGAGTTGTGAGGGACCAAGTGTTGTTGTCACTGAGAGCAGTGAGTTCAACATACATTGCAGCTTTCCATAGGGGATCAAGGTTAGCCTCATCAAAAAAAGTAGGTTCAGGGTGTGAAGCAACAGATAAAACAAAATGAAGATGTGAAGAAGACAACCTTGAAAGTGTAAGATGTTCTGGAATCAATGTTGGATGGATGTTGTGCCAACATCCAGAGAACATTGAAACCCGAGAACATTCTTAACCTGAAACATTGTTCCAAAATTCGAGAACATATTCTGGAATAAATGTTGGATGGATGTTGAGCCAACATCAGGACAACATTTAAACCAGAGAGTATTCTGTCAATCTGTCTTTAACTGCTTTATTTTAGTTTTGCCTTTATTCACCTATTAATCAAGTTCCACGATTTTAGTTGTCTTTGTTTATGTCCAGGAACATCTCTTAATCATAAGGAAGAACATTACAAGTTTCCTAAGTTGAAGTTTCCATAATTCAAGAGGAGGAGATCGGTCAAGTCAACACGGTTTCAAAGAAGGAAAGTTTTGGAGTTCAAGTGCAACTAGGAATCTTTCCAAGATCAACTCTGAATTGAAGAAGGAGTATTTCCTTATTAGAACTCAATCTAATAAAGGGAACTATTATTCAAGAAGGAGATCGAGTTCAAGAAGGAAAGTAGAGTTCAACAAGGAAACAACATAAGTTACCAAAACTGTGTACAACACACCTTGGAGATCAAGTTTGAAGAAACCTATATATAAGGTGTGAAGTACATCAAGATACATAGAGAAACAATAGAGCTTATAAACCCGTAGAGATTATATCTTAAGCATTGTTGCTGTGTTTCTTGTTTTGCAAAGTTTGTGAGTTTTCGAGTTAAGTCTAGGATTAGATTTAAGGAGAAAATTCTTGTCTGCTTTGTTGAGTCCAATCTACAAAAGAGCGAGAGTGATTTTGTGGTGAGGAACATCTTTGGTAAAACCTGCGTGGTTATTTTGCCGTAAGGCTAGATGGTTGATTTTTTATAATAAAAAACCATTGAAAATTTATCTTCTTGTGTTCTTTAATTCCGCTGCACATTACTCTATCAAGAAGATTGTTTGAGATCAAGTTACGGCAACACCAGCTTAACTTGAGATCTGAAACTTTGGAAAAGTTGTATCAATCCCGATCCAACAATTACAATTGGCGTCAGAGCCAAGCACCGATTTCACTGGTGTTTGGAGGTGATAAAACACGATGGACAACATCAATCCCAATTCTGGCAGACTCCCAGTCTTAGAAGGATCCATCAATTATGCCTACTAGAAGACCAGGCTCAGAGTTCACATCAAATCCATTGACATGAAAGCATGGGATGCCGTTCTTGATGGATATTCTGTCCCAAAGATTGAGAACGACCGAGATGCAGATATTGTACCAAAACCGAAGTCACTATGGACAGCAAACGAGGTAACACTGTATAACTACAATGAGAAAGCTCTTAATGCTATTTTTAGTTATGTTACCAATCAGATGTTTAAGTTAATTCAGAACTGCACCACGGCTAAATCAGCTTGGGATATCCTTGAACTTCATTGTGAAGGAGATATAGCAGTTAGAAACTCTAAACATAGACAATTGCTTAAAGATTTTGAAAAACTTGAGATGGGTAATGAAGAAAGTATAGATAGTTATTTTGAGAAAATCCTTGACATTGCAAATCAATGTGAAAATCTAGGATTTCCTGTTTCAAATCAAACTATGGTTTATAAAGCTTTTAGAACTATGTCACCTAGATTTGCTCTCAAGAGAATTGCCATGGGAGAGACAAGAGATATTGCCAACATGGAATTTCAATCCTTGTTAAACACTTTTAGAGAATTTGAGCTAGAGTTTCCTGCTAGGACTACCAAACAACAAGCTATTTCTTTGTTAGGAACAAATTATCATGAGAGTGAAGATGAGGATGAAATTATTTCTTCTAACTATGGAAATATTAGCAAGAAACTCAGTAGGTTAAACTTTAAAGATAAATCTAAAGAGGAAACAACCTAGCAATACTTCCACTGGTTATAGAAAATTGCCTCCCAAATTTGTTAAATATATGGCAACAAAATCTAGTCCTGAAGAAATTGAAAAGCTGAAAACGACTCAATGTTATGAATGTAAAGGTTATGGTCATATTGCTGTTGAATGTGCTAACACCCTCCGCAAGAAGGGAAAGTCTCATTGGGTTTGTGTAGATGATTTCAATGAAGAGGATTATAACTCTGGATCAAGTGCTGATACTGAAGAAAAGCTTGAAGAGATTCATACAGATGCGCTATTTACTCATGTCAACTGGACAGAAGAAGATCTCCATAACTGCCTCGGGTCCCAATGTTGCTCCAACATCCAGGACTCAACATCAGAACAGGAGACCTTCTTTGGGAATTGGACTGAATATGATACCCATATTGATTTCAATTCTTTGTCTGATAATGATGAATCTAACTTTGAATGTTTTCATGGCTCAGTTGATCTAGATGAAGAGTATTACTTCGAAGGTGAAATGTCCCAGGAGGAAATCATTGAAGACTTGAAGTCTACTTTTCATAATCTTCTGAAAGAAAATCAGAAACTCACCAAGAAGAATGAAGCTCAGAGACTGGAGATTGATGGACTGAAGAAATTGATGAGGATGTATGAAAGAGACCTTGACAAGAAAGAAGCTGAACTTAAAGAGGTAAAAGGAAAGCTTGAAAAAGATAATCAGATCATTGCTAAATGGAACTCAGGTACATCTAAACTTGATGAGGTACTGAGTATGGGTAATCACGGAACAAATGGTCTTGAATATATTGAGAAACCTACCTCTAAAGTTGCTAATCCTGTTTTCATTAAAGAAGGTTTTGTTAAGGAATCAAAAGACTTGAGCTGTGCTAATCCCAACAAAAGTAAACCTACTTATATCTGTCAATTTTGTTTTCAACCAGGTCACATAAAACCTTATTGCAAGAAATATTTGAAAGAAAATGTGAAGAAAACATAAACTGTCTCTAATGTTGAGTTGGTCAGTGGTATAGATGTTATCCCAACATTAGGAACAAGACAGAAAAGTAGAACGTGGATTGAAAAGTTAAAGACTCCTAAGATGAAACTTGTATGCAATGTTGTCTTTTCTGCTGTATACTCTAACCTTGCAGGTAAGTGGTACTTTGACAGTGGATGTTCAAGACACATGACAGGAGACAAGGAAAATCTTAAACAACTGATTCATCTCAATGTTGGAACTGTCACCTATGGAGGAGGCACCAAGGGAAGAATCATTGGAAATGGAGTATTAGATGTTGAAGGATTTCCACCTCTCAAAGATGTTCTGCTAGTTGAAGGATTGAAAGCAAATCTAATAAGCATTAGTCAACTTTGTGATGATAACTTGCTTGTTACATTTGATAAAAGTTCTTGTGATGTATTTAATAGTGATAATGTCCTTGTTATGACAAGTACCAGATCTAAAGATAATTGCTACCTTGCTCAGGAAGAAGCTGATTGCTTTCATGCTAAAGTTGATGATGCTGTTCTGTGGCATAGGAAGCTAGGACATGTTCACTATAGGAACCTTGAAAAATTACAGAAAGTTGATGCTGTAAGAGGCTTACCAAAGATATCCAGCCCAGGTAAGGTTGTATGTGGGGACTGCCTGAAGGGTACGCAAACCAAAGCTATTCATACACCCCTCCAGGTACATAGTACAATTCCCAGGACTGGTAAGTGTTTTGAATTATTACACATGGATCTCATGGGTCCTATTGAGGTGAGCAGCCTAAGTGGTAAGAGATATGCCTTTGTTATTGTAGATGATTTCTCTAGATATACATGGGTTAAGTTTCTAAAAGAAAAATCTGATGCATTCAACACATTTAGGATCTTACATGCTAGCATCAAAAATCTGTATGGTTCCTCTGTTTGTAAAATTAGGTCTGATCATGGGAAAGAATTTGAAAATGCTAGTTTCAGTGATTTCTGTGATAAGAATGGAATTTTCCATGAGTTTTCAGCACCTAAGACACCGCAGCAAAATGGAATAGCTGAGAGGAAGAATAGGACACTTCAAGAGATGGCCAGAGTTATGCTTAATGCTAGAAACCTATCTAAAAGACTTTGGGCTGAAGCTTTAAATACTGCATGTCATATAAGTAACAAGGCTTATCTTAGACCTGGTAAAAATATGACACCATATGAAATCTTGAAGGGTTTGAAACCAAATATTGCTCATTTTCATGAATTTGGATGTGATTGTTACTTGTTGAATGATAGAGACTATCTTAGTAAGTTTGATCCAAAAAGTGAAAAGGGCATATTTGTTGGTTATTCTGTGAATAGTTATGCTTTCAGGGTTTATAATCCAAGATTGAAGACTATTCAAGAATCAGTAAATATAATGTTTGATGATTCCACCTTTGATTCAGGTATTGATGAAGTTACTGTCTCTGATGTTGCCCCAACATTGGAAACAGAGACTGTCCCAACATCAGGAGCAGAAGCTGAAGACACTGAAGTTGTGACTGGTTCTAATGTTGAGCTAACACCTGCTGCTGTTAGGCCAACATCCCCACAATCAAATTCAGAGGACGACGTTGTTGATGAACCTAGAAGAGATCCCCCTACTAGGATTCAAAAGGATCATCCAGCTTCACAAGTGATAGGTGAAATCACTGGACGCATGAAGACTCGTAACAAAGACAGGGTAAACTATAAAAACATGGTAAGGTTGTGTGTCTGCATGTCTTCCACTTGCACTGTAAGTAATGCTTCCTGTTTTGTCTCAAATATTGAACCTAAGAATGTGAATGAAGCTCTTAAGGATAGTAAATGGATAAATGCTATGCAAGATGAACTGCTGCAATTCACCAAAAATCATGTTTGGAATCTAGTACCTAGACCTTCTAATGTGAATGTTATAGGAACTAAGTGGATTTTCAAGAACAAAACTAATGAAGATGGTGTAATTGTAAGAAACAAAGCTAGGCTTGTTGCACAAGCTTATACTCAGGTAGAAGGAATTGACTTTGATGAGACATTTGCTCCAGTAGCTAGGATAGAATCTATTAGATTACTTCTTGCTATTGCATGTTGTCTTAAGATTAAGCTCTACCAGATGGATGTGAAGGGTGCTTTCCTTAATGTTTGATAGACAAAGAAGTATATGTTGAACAACCTAAAGGTTTTGCTGATCCTAAACATCCTAATTATGTGTATAAACTTGAGAAAGCTTTGTATGGTTTAAAACAGGCACCTAGAGCGTGGTATGAAAGACTAACTCAATTTTTGTTAAGTCTTGGGTTCAATAGAGGATATGGAGACAGAACCTTGTTTATTCTTAGAAAGAGTTCTGATGTTTGTATTGCTCAGATCTATGTGGATGATATTGTATTTGGTTCTACTAACAAGTCTACTCTAGACAAGTTTGTTGAGTCAATGACAGGGACATTTGAGATGAGCATGATTGGAGAGCTGAACTACTTTCTGGGATTGCAAGTGAAGCAACTGGAAAATGGTATTTTCTTAAACCAGGAGAAGTATGCAAGGAACCTGGTAAAGAGATTTGAGCTACATGAGTCAAAACCTTCTAAAACTCCCATGTCTTCTTCTATGAAGATTACTAAGGATGGCACTGGAGACAATGTTGACCCAACATTGTACAGATCTATGATTGGTAGTCTTCTATATCTCTCTGCCTCTAGACCAGATATTATGTTTTCTGTTTGCGTTTGTGCTAGGTACCAAGCTGATCCAAAGCAATCTCACTTGATTGTTGTGAAGAGAATATTAAGATATATATCTGGAACTTCATCATTGGGCATTTGGTATTCTTTTGATACAAATACAAATCTTGTTGGCTTTAGTGATTCTGATTGGGCAGGTGACGTAGATGACAGAAAATCCACAAGTGGGGGCTGTTTCTATTTGGGAAACAATCTAGTTTCATGGTATAGTAGAAAACAGAATTGTGTGTCATTATCTACAGCTGAATCTGAATATGTAGCTGCTGGCAGTTGTGTTACCCAGCTAGTATGGCTTAAACACAAGTTGCTGGACTATGGGTTAGATAGTGATACTCTCCTCATGTTTTGTGACAATCTTAGTGCCATTAGTATCTCAAGGAATCCTGTTCAGCATTCTAGGACTAAGCATATAGATATAAGACATCATTACTTGAGAGACATGGTTGAGGATAAAATGATTAACATTGAGCATATTGAGACAAATAATCAGCTTGCTGATATGTTTACTAAACCTTTAAATAGTGAGAGATTCTTCAGTTTGAGAAAATCTCTCGGCATGTGCAATATGTGATAATGTTAGGATCCCAGTGTTGACATAACACCACTGTCTAGCACTGGTTAATGTTTGTGGTGTAGTATGTAACTTTTTGTTTTTTGTTTGTTTCTTTTCTTTTCTTTTTGAGTCACATTGATCTTTGTTTGGCATATTTGATTGTGTGGTTGATCACTGTGTTTTACTAATCTTTCTAGCTTGCAGATTCACATCTAAGTTTTGAAAAGTATAAATCTCTAAAGTGTGTCTGAGGTTGTGGTAGCCTAACATATGGAGAAGCTGGGGTACACAAAGTTCACTACTTTGATGTCTATTAAGTTGTGTCTTATTCATATGGAAAGGTTTTACATGACATGTGGAGAAGCTGGGGTTCATGATGTTGATAGCTTCAATGATATTCAGTTGTACTTATGTGCATGTCTCTGTGTGTTTTTGGCCAAGGGGTACATAAGAGTGGTTCTTTCTACTAGGGTGTTTGGGGTTTCTACTGCCTTCACTTGGTAGCATTGATCACTTAGTGCTCTCTTGTATACAGGTTAGTAAACAAGTATGCATAAGGAATTGGGGTATTGGGGTACATGATAAATGTGTTGCCAGTATTCAAGGCCTTTGTACTTGCCTAACTTGATGCTGATAATGTTGTTACTGGGGTGTGTGGAGTCTAATGCTGCCCTCATTCAGTAATGTCATTATCCTTTTTTTTAAACAACCCTCAGTTTTTGTTCTAAAAGAGATAATGAAAATAGTGAAGATTTGATGTGATGTGAACTGTTGCTGGTTTGAAAGGTGATTCACTGTGTATACCATCTGTCAATGTTGTCATAACATTGTTGCATTCATGATAGAACTGCATTGTTTTTCATCTTTGATTAGTGTGTTTGACTAGGTTTGGGCTTAGGGGGAGTATATAGTCCCTTTCATGTGTTGAGGCATACTCTTTGGGTGACATATTGCAGGTGACACACTATTTGTGACCTTCTATGCTGTGGAAGTGGATTAATTCTCTAATTCATAACTGTTTATCTCTGTGTGTTTTCTGTTTGATATGTTGCTTATTCATGATTTTGATCTAAATCTTTTGTTTTTGATACTCACTTGCTACTTTGGTGAAGTTTCAGATATAAGTTTGGATATATCTCACGATCTCACATGAAATTGCCTTGAAGAAGCCCAGAACCTCAAATATTGTGGTTTAAAAACTTTCTAGTTTGAATGTTACTCTACTCTCTGATCTGAATGTTATTCCAACATTGCCATACTGTCTGCCCAACATTGAAGTCAGTAACTTATAAGTTTGTTTAAAATTTTAAAAACTGAGTTTTTATTATTTTATTTTGAACTGCTCTAGTTACTTGTTGTTTTTAAATGACACGTGGTGAAGTTCTTACGCGGGAATAGAGTAGTGGGAAAATTTAATTGATCACATTTCACAATCCCACTAGCATTCATCCCTTCTCTCTCCACTCTTCACAACTTAAAAGAACAACTTGCCCTAATTTTTGTCACTTGTGCAATTTTTCTTTCTCTTTGCAAATAATTATCTAAAAATATCTCATATTTTTCTCTCAATTCTCAAAACTAACATGGCGAGCAAGACTCCTTTAGACACTCTTGCAGATTTGGCCCTGGATGTCAAGCAAACAACAACACGCACCAGGGCTTCTGCGCGTGAGGATCAAGGATGGCCTACTACTCAAGTTGCTGCAAAACGACCAACGATTCCTTATCAACGACGGGCAAAGCGAGCTAAGAATGTGGAATCTGAGTCGAATGTTGGTGCAACATCAGAAGCCCATGCTCCTCAAACCAATGAATCTGAATCTGAGGTAAATGTGGCTAACCCTAAACCCCAAGTGAATAATGTTGATGATATAATTGAGGGGGAGGGATCTAGAGCTGGTTCTGGTAGAAAGAGAACACCTATTGGGTCTAGGCCAATGAGTAAAATAGCCTTGCAAAGAGCTGAGGCTAGAAGAGCTCTAAGAGAGAGACTTGAGAAGAAAAAGGCTGAGGATAAGGATAAGGCTGAGGCTGAGAGAGTGAGGAAAGGGAAACATGTTGTGGATGAGGAAGTTGAGGTAGTTGATGTAGAGAAAGAAGAGGAGAAAGAGGAAGAGGAATCTGATGCTGAAGAGTTTGAAGCTAGTGGTGATAATGATGATGATAATGAAGAAGAGTACTGTGACACTCTTGCGTTATCCTATCATAGTAAGGAAGCTAGGTCTAGATACTATCTTAATAAGGAGATAGAGGACAAGGCGTATGAGTTTAGAAAGAGGGATTTTCACAAAGAGAGGGTCATGGACATGGACAACTTTAAAAGAAACAGAGTTTTTGAGTTGTTGAAAGCAAGAGGGGTTTAGAATTCAATGAAGAAGCATGGTGATTATGCTCTTGAGCTTGTACAAGAATTCTACCTGAATCTCTCAAAGTATATCACTTGTGAGTTGTCTCCCAAATATGGTAAAGCATGGGTAAGAGGACAAGTGTTTGACATTAGTCCTCAGAAGATAAATAAGATTTTGGGACTGCCACATGTGGAGGAATCTGAAGATCCAAAGCCAGATGAGGTGATTGAGGATATCACAGGTGGTCTTGAGAGAACCTGGGTTGAACAATTACCAACAACAAAGCTCACTGCCCTAAGTGCTGTTCTGCACAAATGTGCATCTTATAATTGGCTGCCTACTAAAAATTCTACTGTTTTGACTAAGGAGTCAGCTTACTTGGTCTACAAACTGAAGAATGGGCTTGCTGTGAATATTGGGGTGAGAATTTTAAAAGGCTATGGAAGATGCTGCTGGGAGGAATCAAGGGATTCTACCATTTCCTTCTTTGATCACAACTCTGCTGCTAAAACAGAAGATGAACAAGAAAGAGTTTGGAGGAATGTCAGAGAACAAGGCTAGGTTCACCATCACTCAATCCTACTTGTCTAGCACAAGAGTGAAGGACTTGCCTTGGAATCCTGAAGGTGGAGTTGCACCTGAAGAGGAAAAGGAGGCTCAACAATTTGTTGGAGCTTCAGTGCCTCAATCTGATGAGGAAGAAACCAGGGTAACAACAAAATCGTTTGTGGATCAGCAGTTGACTTGGTATAGAAGTGCTTATGCCAATCTTCAGAGGGAAATTGCTTTCAAGGAAAAACAAATGCAGGAGCTGGATGTCTTGATTAAGAACATGGAGGAGCTTTCTTCACAAAAAGGGGGAGAGTGATCTAGTTTTTAATTTTTGATTTCTGGTTTTTATGTTTTTCTTTTTGATATGTTTTGAACTGTTTCTATTTAGTTGCTAGTTCTTTTTCTTTGTTTTGGTTTGTAATGATAATGCTACTTAGCTTTAACTGCTCTTAATGATTTTGCTTATGAAGATAGTTTATATCTGCTGTTTCTGCTGATAAACTTATGTGCAGGTACATTCTGGTCTTAATGTTGAGACAACATTGATGATCTAATGTCTGAACAACTTTGCTGAGTTGTGGTGATGACTTTAATGATTAATCTTTGTTATGCCAAGTTAATACTTGATAGTTTGCATTAAGGGGGAGCAATTTTAGTAGGTGTATATTATTATGCTTAATTGATATTTGGACATATTATCTGTTATGTGAACAAGTTGATTGGTTTTGTGAAGAAAGGCAAAAAGGGGGAGATTGAAAGTGTAAGATGTTCTGGAATCAATGTTGGATGGATGTTGTGCCAACATCCAGAGAACATTGAAACCCGAGAACATTCTTAACCTAAAACATTGTTCCAAAATTCGAGAACATATTCTGGAATGAATGTTGGATGGATGTTGAGCCAACATCAGGACAACATTTAAACCAGAGAGTATTCTGTCAATCTGTCTTTAACTGCTTTATTTTAGTTTTGCCTCTATTCACCTATTAATCAAGTTCCACGATTTTAGTTGTCTTTGTTTATGTCCAGGAACATCTCTTAATCATAAGGAAGAACATTACAAGTTTCCTAAGTTGAAGTTTCCATAATTCAAGAGGAGGAGATCGGTCAAGTCAACACGATTTCAAAGAAGGAAAGTTTTGGAGTTCAAGTGCAACTAGGAATCTTTCCAAGATCAACTCTGAATTGAAGAAGGAGTATTTCCTTATTAGAACTCAATCTAATAAAGGGAACTATTATTCAAGAAGGAGATCGAGTTCAAGAAGGAAAGTAGAGTTCAACAACGAAACAACATAAGTTACCAAAACTGTGTACAACACACCTTGGAGATCAAGTTTGAAGAAACCTATATATAAGGTGTGAAGTACATCAAGATACATAGACAAACAATAGAGCTTATAAATCCGTAGAGATTATATCTTAAGCATTGTTGCTGTGTTTCTTGTTTTGCAAAGTTTGTGAGTTTTCGAGTTAAGTCTAGGATTTGATTTAAGGAGAAAATTCTTGTCTGCTTTGTTGAGTCCAATCTACAAAAGAGCGAGAGTGATTTTGTGGTGAGGAACATCTTTGGTAAAACCTGCGTGGTTATTTTGTCGTAAGGCTAGATGGTTGATTATTTATAATAAAAAACCATTGAAAATTTATCTTCTTGTGTTCTTTAATTCCGCTGCACATTACTCTATCAAGAAGATTGTTTGAGATCAAGTTAAGGCAACGCCAGCTTAACTTGAGATCTGAAACTTTAGAAAAGTTGTATCAATCCCGATCCAACAATTACAAACCTGTTGTAAGATAGATTGAGAGCAAAGGCAGTAGAACAAATAGTTGAGCCAGAAGCATCATTGTGAGGCAATGGAATTGCTGTTGCTGCAGCAAGTCTGTACTGATAGTCTCTAAGATGATCTAATGGTCTCCTGACTCTGGTGGAACGGCGAGGAGAAGAGAGAACATGAGGGATAGTATCAGTGTAAGAAGCATAATCAGTGGTGGGAGAGATTGAAGTATCTGACAGAAGAGTGTTATCATTATCATTATCTTGACTGAGAGTGTTATCAGGGAGAGTGGGAGAATGAGTTACAGGGAAATCATCATAGGAGATACAAGTGTCAGATGATGGAAAAGAAGAAGTGGGAGGTGGTGATATAATCTCAGAGAATGGAAATACATTTTCATAGAAGACCGCATCTCTGGAGACAAAGGTTTCTTTGGTGGTGAGGTTATATAGTTTGTAAACTTTAATGTGAGCTGGATATCCAATGAAGATGCATTTGGTTGCTCTGGCAGTGAATTTGTTATGAGGTTTGGGTAAGGTGGTGGCAAAACACAGGCAACCATATACTTTGAGTTGAGAATAATGTGGTTCTTTAGAGAACAGAAGCTGAAAAGGAGTGGAGTTTTGTAGTAATGGGGTAGGAGTTCGATTGATGAGGTAAGCTGTTGTTTGAATGCACCCTCCCCAGAAGTTAAGAGGCAATGAAGCATGAAGTCTGAGGGCCCTTGTTACATTGAGTAAGTGCCTATGTTTTCTCTCTACAACTGAGTTTTGTTGAGGGGTATAAGTGCAACTCTGCTGTTGTATCACTCATTTGGAGGTGAAGAAATCATTCATATCAAATTCCAAACCTTGATCTGTTCTAACAGATTTGATAACTTTATGAAAATGTGTTTCAATGAGTTGAAAGAACTGAGTAATGAGTCCTCTCACTTCACTCTTAGATTTCATAAGATAAACCCATGTGAATCTACTGTGATCATCAACTATGGTCAAGAAGTATTTTGAACCAGTGAGTAAGGGAGTGTTAAAAGGTCCCCAAATGTCCATATGAACAAGATCAAAATAGTTATTAGTTATGTGAGGATCAAGCTTGAAAGGCTTTCTATGTTGCTTAGCTAGGTGACACACATCACAAATAATGGAATCAAAACTCAAAGAAAATTTCTCATTATTTGATTTCAATAGAGACAATCTGGATACATAGGGGTGACCAAGTCTATAGTGCCACAACAAAGAAGAAGATAAATGAACAGAATGAGATTGAACTTGACTAATTCTACTAGAGTCAGTGCCACTGTTCTTCAAGACTATCTGATACAGTCCTCCCCTCATCTCAGCAATCCCAATCGTCTCCAAATGTGCTAGCTCCTGAATCAAACACAAGTTAGCCCAAATGATAATACAACAATACAGATCTTTACCAAGTTTACTAGCAGAGATAAGATTGAAGGTGAATGAGGGAACACATAAGACATTTTTGAGGGTGAGTTTGTTGCTCAAAAGTACAGTTCCCGAGTGAGTAACATGAGCTGTTTTGCCTGTGGAAAGCTTAACCACAATGTTATATAAAGTACGTTTGTCAATGAAGAAATTAGAGTCACATATAATGTGATCAGTAGCTCCTGAGTCTAGTATCCAAGAGTGTTTTGTGAGGTGAGCTGAGTGAGAACAACTTAGTGCATAATATCTATCTGTGGTTTGAGATGAGATTATAGAGGGTTGTGAGGTTTGAGCAACCTGATTGGGTGTAATGTTAGATCCCTGAAAGTAGCTGCAAAGCTGCTGAAATTGCTTCTGAGTGATTGGCAACTGTGGTTCTAAAACAACAGTTCCCTGAGATGCTTGATTGATTTAATGAGTCCTGTTATAGTTGTTGTTGTTGTTGTTGTTGTAAGACTGAACTTGTGGAGCTGGCTTGAACCTAGCTAGCTTGTGCCCTGGTGGATAGCCATAGATCTCAAAGCAAGTATCTACAATGTGATTTCCTTTCCCACATTTATTGCATGTGAGTTTCTTTCCATTTGCAGTTTTATTCCATGGCATGTAAGGTGATTTTTGACCATGATTCACCATAGCAGCTTGTGGCATAACCTGTTGTGCTCTAACTTGCATTGCAGAGGTATCAACATTGTGACTGGATCCAGAAAACAACTCAAGATTTGCTTTCTCATGCAATATAAAATTGAACACAGAATCCATTCCAGGCAATGGATCTTTCAACAGAACTTGATTTCTCACCTGACCATATTTATCATCCAATACTATTAAGAAATTCATGATGTGTCTATGCTCAGTCTTAGTATTCATAGCATGAGTAGCACCACAGTCTCTGTTGTTACAAGTGTATGGTGCATCATATGCACTTATCTCATTCCATATAGCTTTCATTTTTGAGAAATAAACACTGATAGGACTACCATCTTGTTTCATACCACACAACTGTTGTTCTAACATATAGAGTCTGTTATTACTACTCTTTGAAAATTGTTTTCTTGAATCACTCCATAATTTTTGTGCTGAATCAAAATGCTGAGTATAACATGGCATCTCATCTGAAATGTTGTTTGTGATCCAGGACAATACCATGCAGTTACATCTCAGCCACTGTGTGTATGTTGGATCTGAAATTGCTGGTTCCTTGATAGATCCATCTATGAATCCTAATTTGTTCTCAGCTAACAATGCTATGCTCATTGCTCGACTCTATTTGTGATAATTCTGACTAGTAAGGTGCTGATTTACCAGCATTTGACCTGGATTTTCTCCATGGTGTAGATAGAGTGGGTGAGTTGGGTCCTCTCCTGGATTTACAACTCTTGGTAATGATGGCCACTGTGTGCCACTGTTTCCTCCCTCAGTTTGATTTCGAGGAGATTGTGAAGAAGATGCATCTGTCATTGTAACAGTGAAGAAGAAAAAATGTTCTTCTTCACCTGTTTTGTGACTGGTGCGGAAGTGTGGTATGGATCACTGCAGTGAGAACAAATCTCACTGCTCTGATACCATAAAGAGAAATTGAGTGTAAGTATATATATGTTACAAGTGCAGAAAACAAAAGGAAAGGGAAACATTCATTGCATTTATGGAAAAGAGAAGTTTTATTGATGATACAACAGTTAATCGAACTCAGTACATTTATAGGAATCAATCTAAGCAAGAAGACAAAATATATGTTATGAGATAGCTAAGAGGAATCTATTCTGATTGCTTTTCATTCTTTTTCAGCTCACTTCCTTTCTAACGGTTAGTGCTGTTGCATAAGGCTTTGTCAGCTTTTCCAAGTGCAGTGCACATTCTCCTTTGGATCAGATTCCATATGTTGCACTTGGTTATACTTTTGATAATGGAGGCCTGACTAACGCTCGTGCCCAAAATCTCAACTAGGTTGGCACCTCTAGCACGCAACACGATAGTCGTCATCTACAAAATCATCAAATAAGATTTGAGCAAATGCAGTTTTAAGGCTATTCCACATTCTGAGAGATAAAAAGTTCCTAAAATGTCATTAACTATTTAAATTTCATATACGTCGCTCAATTGAATTTAATTCATAAGGTGGTGAAAAGACATTCGGGGTGATGTTGAGCATGAAGACATAGACTTTCCAAGCAGAGTTTGTTTATGGATAAATATTGGCACAAAAAATACTATTCAGTTGAAAAAACGTATTATTATTATAATTATTACTATCTATTTAACCAACAACCTCTTCGCATGAAGAATTTCCATTGCCTGAGTTTTCTCCTAACGATTATGTAGAAGACACGGGCATTGGAGAGTTTGATATGCGAAGATCTAATACGAAACTCAGAGTCAATCTACGATTTTGGTAATTGGGGCCCAGTATGATATGTTGTTGAGTTAGAGAAATAACATGGATATGAATGCAAGACGAGTTTATACCAGAACATTCATGTAATATTAAGAACTACATTAGACTTGATTTCCAATTCGGGACTTGGGATACGTAGGCAGCTTGGATAGAAGCAAGTAAGTATAAAAATATTTAGTATATTAATTATGGTAACTAGGGGTGTACGCGGGCGAATATTTGCAGGTTGCAATAAAAAAAACACACTATACCCACTTATGGCGGGTTACCAATTTCTACACCCGTGCGGGTTATGTTAATTTCAAAATCATGCGGGTGGCGGGTTGGACAAGCGGGTGGCGGGTTATAAGATAATGAAATACACATAACCAATTCCATGAGAAATACATATATTATAACTTCTTTATTTATAATACTACACATCGATTTACTTATATATATATATATATATATATATATATATATATATATATAGAAAAAATATTTACATTGATATTTACATTAGCAATTGAAGAATGAAAAATAATTCCTTGGTATATTAGGCATAAATTATAAAACAACACTCTCATTAACATAAAGTAAATATATTGATACTAGTTTTCATCTCTTAAAAGTGACGAGAAATAACAACTCACACTAAATAATATTTTTTTATTTTGTAAAACAAGTTTGATAGTAACTTAGAATTCTTATAATAAATAAATGTACGGGTGGCGGGCGGGTGACAAGGTAAACCCACCACCGACCGACATTGAGCGGATTGACAAAAAAATGACCCACCTACATGTATAAAAAAATAAAACCATGGTGGGTGCGGGTGAACGCGGGCGGGTGCGAGCAGGTGAGCGAGGTTTTGTACACCCCTAGTGGTAACGGAAAAGCAAAGAACAACAAGCATATTGTTCCATATGAAGTAGAGCTTGTGGTAGTCAAACACCAAAATCAACCTCTATCGACCGTTCACACTCCACCTCCAATATGTCAAACTCAGTTCATCTCATTCACCTGAGGTCAGTTGTTACTGTATGTCGTAACTTGTATATAATTGTTTAATACTTATAGTGATTTGACCGATATGTGTCTTTTGCAAGCTCTGATTTTAATGTGAAATTTGGTTTTAGGTTCATAAATATGTCGTCATTAAGGAATGCTCTACTTCGAAGAGCACACAAGGAGCATGAAATTTGTGTTCTTTGCTGCTTTATGTTTAATTTATTCTTATTCACAATTGCAATAGTAAAACTGTATTCAAAGTTTAAAAAACTAAACCGGTATACAGTTGCAACTATTGACAAGTTTAATTGTACCTGTTTTCAAGTAATATAGATCCAAGATCTTTCAACTGGTATCAGAGCGTTTCACTATTCTTTACAGTGTAGATTCTAGTTAAAAAGATCTTATTTTTGTCTTGTGTTCTTTTCTCAATGGCGGAAATGAGGGACGTTCTTTCGACCATAAAACCACCTATGTTAACCTCAACCAATTATTCCTACTGGAAAAATTGGATACGAAACTTTATTAAACAACATGATAAGAAGACGTGGAAGAGCATGCTGAAAGGATGGAGTCCCTCAGTAGATGACAATGGCAGAGTAAAATCTAAACTTGAGTGGTCCGATGCAGAGGAACTCCTCGCCAATTACAACTCTACTGCTTTAAATATCATTCTTGTTACAGTTGATTATGATCAATATAAAAGTATTGCTAACTGTGAAATTGCTAAAGATGCATGGCCAGCCAATGAAAACGCTCATGAAGGAAATGCCAAAGTCCGAGCATTAAAGTTGCAACTGCTGAATGATCAATTTGAATTTGTTCTGATGGAGGAGACAGAGACAATTGCTCAGTTTCACTCAAAACTCAGACACCTTGCAAGTGAAGCCACAATTCTTGGTGCAGACTTTCTAGAGTCCAAAATCGTGCTAAAACTTCTGAGGTCACTTCCAGGAAGATTTGCAATGGAAGTTTAGGCAATTGAAGAAGCCAAGGAAATTGATACACTGCCACTTGCAGATCTCATGGGATCTGTCACCCTTCATGGGATGTTTTATTCACCTATTAATCAAGTTCCACGGTTTTAGTTGTTTATGTTTATGTCCAGGAAGGTATCTTAATCATAAGGAAGAGCTATGGAAGATTCCTTACTTGAAGTTTCCATAATTCAAGCTAAGTTGAACAAGTCAACTCAACACGGTTTCAAAATAAGGAAACAATATTGGCGGTTCTTTGCAATGTGATTCTTTCCAGGATTCTCTGATTTGAAGAAGATGTGTTACCTTGCTAGCTCAGTAATAAAGGAAACACATATTCAGGAAAGATATTGAATTCACAAAGAAGGCAAATTTCAACAAAGAAACAACAAGAGTTACCAAAGCTGTGAACAACACATCTTGGTGTACAAGATTCAAGAAATCTATAAAAGATGTGAAGTTCATCAAGATGAAGACAAGACAATCGTGCTAAACAATCTAAGAGATTAATCATACTTTGTATTGTCTTCGCCTTGCTTTTGCGAAGTTTTTGTATCAACTATTTACATCTAGTTCATAGAAGTTAAGTAGTTCTTACTTGTCTGCTTCGTTGAGTCCGATCAACAAAGAGCGTGAGTGAATTGTTGTGAGGAACATTTCTTTGTTAAAACCTTTATGGTTATTTGTCCTAAGGCTCGGAAGTTTTTAATAATATTGAAAACTTCTTAAAATTATATCTTCTTGCATTTATATCCCGCTGCACATTATTTTTGACAAGAAGATCACAATAGAGTTAAGACAATTCCAGCTTAACTCTCTAAGTTGTTGTGTCAATCCACGGTCCGACAATTTCAATTGGTATCAGAGCCAAACACCGACTACACTGGTGGTTTGGAGGTGATACAACACAATTGACAATATCAATCCTAATACTAACATGATTCCAGTTTTGGATGGCTCCAATTGTGCATATTGGAAGATCAGGATGAGGTCTTACATCAAAGCTATTGATATTCGAGCCTGGCAATCCGTGATCAATGGATACTTTCTTCCAACATTACCAAGAGATGGTGAAGGTGATCTAGTACCAAAACCAGAAGCAGACTGGACAGCAGCAGAGGTAAGCCTCTACAACTCCAATGAAAAGGCTCTTAATGCCATCTTTAGTTGGATTAATCATCACATGTTCAAGTTAATCCAGAATTGTACAAAAGCCAAACATGCTTAGGATATACTTGAATTACACTGTGAAGGAGATTCTGTTGTTAAAGATTCTAAATATAGACAACTACTTCTGCAATTTGAAAAACTTGAGATGGGTGAAGATGAAAGTGTTGACAGTTATTTTAATAAAATTCTTGATATTGCTAACCAATGTGAAAATCTAGGTTTTTCTATGACTAATCAAGAAATGGTTTATAAAGCTATGAGAACATTGTCATCTAAATTTGCTCTCAAGAAAATTGCAATGAGTGAATCTAGGAACCTTACTAATCTACAGTTTCAAGTCTTGATGAATACTCTTAGAGAATTTGAGATGGAGCTTGCCTCACAACCTAGCAAACATAGGGCTGTTGCTTTAAGAGGAGCAAGTCTTGACAATGAAAGTGATGATGATTATGAATTAATTTCTTCAAACTATGGTAAAATTACCAAGAAGTTCAATAAGCTGAACCTTAAAGGAAAAGGTAAAGAAAAGAATCTTAGTAATAGTTCCCCAGGTATTAAGAAATTACCTCATAAGTTTGTGAAGTACATGGCATCCAAACCTACTCCTTTAGAAGCTGATAAGTTAAAAGATGTTCAATGTTTTGAATGTAAAGGATATGGTCATATGGCTAATGAATGTGCTAACACTCTTAGAAAAAGAGGAAATTGTAGATGATTTCAATGAAGATGACTTTAGTTCTGGAGAAGCTGAAGAATAATCAGAAGAGGTTCAAACTGCTATGCTACTCACTGAGATTGACTGGACGCCAGAAGACTCCTTGAACTGCTTCGGATCTCAATGTTACTCCAACATTCAGGATCCAACATCAGAACATGAGACCTTTGCAGATTGGGATGAATATGATACTGATATTGAACCTTATCTTGCGTCCTACTTTGATGAATCTAACTTTGATTGTTTTCATGGCTCAGTGAATCTAGATGAAGAATATTTCTTTGAAGGAGAAATGTCCCATGAGGAAATCATTGAAGACCTGCAGTCTATCTACCACAAACTGGTGCTTGAGAATCACAATCTCATCAAGAGCAACAAAAGCTTGAAGGAAGAGATTGGATGCATGAAGGAGATGCTGAAACTGTATGAGAAAGACCTTGACAAAACTGAGGCTGAACTGAAAAAGGTAAAGGTAAAATTAGATAAAGCTGAACAAACCATTGACAAATGGAACTCCTCTACTTCTATGCTTGATGAAATGCTGAGTATGGGAAATCAAGGTAAAAGTGGTTTGGGCTATGTTGAGAAACCTTCCTCTGAAGATGTTGATTCTGCCTATTTAATAGCTGGTTTTATCAAGGAAAGTAGTAGTGTGAGTAGTGAAATTCCTGTCAACACTGTGAAAAAGCCTACTTTTATCTGTCAATATTGTTTTCAACCTGGTCACATTAAGCCTTATTGTAAAAAATTCAGAAGTGTGATTGAGAAGAAAACATGAATTAATAGCAGTACCAATGTTAGAAGAACCTCTGATCTGAATGTTATCCCAACATTAGGTAACAAAGCTGAAGGACATAAAAGTAGAACTTGGATAGGAAAGTTAAAAACTCCTAAGGTTAAAATTGTTTGCAATGTTGTATTTTCTGCTGTTTACTCTAACCTTGCATGCAAGTGGTATTTTGACAGTGGATGATCAAGGCACATGACTGGAAACATTGACAACCTGAAAGATGTAATCCCTTTGACTGTTAGAACATTTACCTATGGAGGACGCACTAAAGGGAAAATCATTGGTAAAGGAGTACTGGATGTTGAAGGATTTCCACCACTCAAGGATGTGTTGTTGGTTGAAGGATTGAAAGCAAATTTAATTAGCATAAGTCAACTTTGTGATGATAACCTGCTAGTTACTTTTGATAAAAGTTCGTGTGATGTATTTAATGGTGACAATGTCCGTGTTATGACAGGTACAAGATCAAAGGATAACTGCTATCTTGCTCAAGATGAAGCTGAATGCTACCATGCCAAGGTAGATGAATCTGTCATGTGGCACAAGAACTTAGGACATGTGCACTATAGAAATCTAGGTAAACTACAGAAGTTAGAAGCTGTGAGAGGACTGCCTAAGTTGACTAGCCCAGGTAAAATTGTTTGTGAAGACTGCCTGAAAGGTAAACAAACAAAAGTTGTCCATCCACCACTGCAGGTACAAAGTACTAACCCTAGAACTAATAAGTGCTTTGAATTGTTACATATGGATCACATGGGTCCTATTGAGGTTAGTAGCCTAAATGGTAAGAAGTATGCTTTTGTTATTGTTGATGATTTTTCAAGATATACATGGATTAAGTTTTTGAAAGAAAAATCAGAGGCTTTCATCACATTCAAGATTTTGCATGCTAGTATTAAAAATCTGTATGGCACTTTTGTAGGAAGAATTAGGTCTGACCATGGAAAAGAGTTTGAAAATCTAAGCTTTGCTAATTTTTGTGAAACTAAAGGCATTTTCCATGAATTCTCTGCACCTAAAACACCTCAGCAAAATGGGATTGCTGAGAGGAAGAATAGAACACTTCAAGAGATGGCTAGAGTAATGCTGAATTCTAGAAACCTATCTAAGAAACTCTGGGCTGATACTGCATGTCATATTAGTAATAGAGTTTATCTTAGACCTGGTAGTACTATGACACCTTATGAAATCTTGAAGGGTTCAAAACCAACATTAGCACACTTTCATGAATTTGGTATTAACTGCTATTTGCTAAAGGATAGAGACTATTTGAGCAAATTTAATCCCAAAAGTGAAAAGTGTATATTTGTTGGATATTTTCCTAATAGTGCTGCTTTCAGGGTCTACAATCCAAGATTGCATACTATTCAAGAATCAATGAATGTCATTTTTGATGATTTAACTGTTTCTGCAGGTACTGAAGAAGTCACTGGTTCAGATGTTGCTCCAACATTGGACTCAACATTGAACACAGACGCTGGATATGCTGAACTGGAAACTGGAACAAATGTTGACTTAACACCAGAAACCCCCAATGTTAGGCCAACATCTGTGCTGTCAGATTCTGAAGATGAAGTGGTTCCTGTATCCAGAAGAGACCCCCCTCTTAGAATACAAAGAGATCATCCAACCTCTCAAGTAATTGGACAAATTACTGAAAGAATTAGAACACGCAACAAAGAAAGGGTCAATTACAAGGATATGGCTAAGTTGTGTGTTTGCATGTCTTCTTCATGTACTGTTGATAATGCATCTTGTTTTGTGTCCTCCATTGAACCTAAGAATGTAACTGAAGCCCTTAAGGATAGTTACTGGATTAATGGCATGCAAGAGGAACTCTTACAATTCACCAAAAACAGAGTTTGGAATCTAGTGCCTAGGCCATCACATGTGAATGTAATAGGTACAAAATAGATTTTCAAAAATAAAACTGATGAGAATGGTGTAATTATGAGGAACAAAGCTAGGTTGGTTGCACAAGGTTATACTCAGGTAGAAGGTATAGATTTTGATGAGACTTTTGCTCCAGTAGCTAGGATAGAATCAATTAGATTACTTCTTGCTATTGCTTGCTGTCTTAGGATTAAACTTTACCAAATGGATGTTAAAGGTGCCTTTCTGAATGGTTTAATTGACAAAGAAGTTTATGTAGAACAACCTAAAGGCTTTGCTGATCCTAAACATCATGACCATGTGTATAAACTTGAGAAGGCTTTGTATGGCTTAAAACAGGCTCTTAGAGCTTGGTATGAGAGGCTAACTGATTTTCTGTTAGGCCTAGGTTTCAATAGAGGAGATGGAGATAGAACATTGTTTGTCCTTAGAAAATGCTGTGATATATGCATTGCTCAAATTTATGTGGATGATATTGTATTTGGCTCTACTAACAAGTCTACCTTAGACAAGTTTGTTGAGTCTATGACAGGAACATTTGAGATGAGCATGATTGGTGAGCTCAACTACTTTCTGGGACTTCAAGTTAAGCAGCTGGAGAATGGTATCT
The DNA here is from genome assembly GCA_948329865.1 of Linaria vulgaris. NCBI lineage: Eukaryota > Viridiplantae > Streptophyta > Magnoliopsida > Lamiales > Plantaginaceae > Linaria > Linaria vulgaris. The sequence continues at coordinate 71,752,973 of OX415251.1, forward strand.
TCCTAAACCGGGAGAAGTATGCAAGGAATCTGGTGAAGAGATTTGAGCTACAAGAGTCCAAGCCTTGCGAAACTCATATGTCCTCTTCAACGAAGATAACAAAAGATGGCGCTGGCAACAATGTTGACCCAACATTGTACAGATCCATGATTGGTAGTTTGCTATATCTCTCTGCCTCTAGACCTGACATCATGTTTTCAGTATGTGTTTGTGCTAGGTACCAAGCTGAGCCAAGGCAATCTCACTTGATTGCTGTGAAGAGGATTCTTAGATATATCTCTGGAACTTCACCTTTAGGCATTTGGTATTCTTATGACACTAACACTAACTTGGTTGGTTTTAGTGACTCTGACTGGGTAGGTGATGTGGATGGCAGGAAATCCACAAGTGGGGGATGTTTTTATTTGGGGAATAATTTGGTCTCCTGGTATAGCAAGAAGCAAAATTGTGTTTCATTATCAACAGCTGAATCAGAATATGTAGCTGCTGGCAGCTGTGTTCCCAACTTGTGTGGCTCAAACACATGCTTTCAGATTATGGGATAGATAGTGATACACTTCTCATGTTCTGTGACAATCTAAGTGACATAAGTATCCCTAGGAATCCTGTCCAACATTCTAGAACTAAGCATATAGATATAAGGCATCATTTCCTAAGAGATATGGTAGAGGACAAAGTGATATAAGGCATCATTTCTTAACATTGAACATATTGAGACAACAAATCAGCTTGCTGATATGTTTACAAAACCTTTAGATAGTGAGAGATCCTTCAGCTTGAGGAAATCTCTTGGCATGTGCAATATGTGAAAATGTTGAGGAAACCAGTGTTGACATAACGCCACTGTCTAGCACTGGTATATTGGTTGTGGTGTAGTAGGTATTCTGTTGTTTTCCTTTGTTGAATTTATTTTTCTTGTGAGTCTCATTTAATCTTTGTTTTGTCAGATTTGGTTTGTGTGGTTGAACTCTTTGATTAACCACTCTTTCTAGTTATCAGTTTCACATCTTTGTTTTTGAAAAAGTAATAAAACTCTTCTGTTTGTCTGAGGTTGTGATAACCTAACATATGAAGAAGCTGGGGTACACAAAGTTCACTACTTTGATGTCTATTCAGTTGTGTCTTATTCATATGGAAGGTTTACAAGACATGTGGAGAAGCTGGGGTGCATGATCTTGACAGCTTCAGTGTTACTCAGTTGTGCTTATTTACATGTGTCTGTTTGTTTGGCTAAGGAACACATGAGGGTGATCCTTTCTACTAGGATGTTTGAGGTTTAGATCTCTTACATTTAGTAGCACTAATTACTTGGCGATTCTCTTGAATGCAGGTTGGTAAACAAGTATGCATAAGGAATTGGGGTGTTGGAGTGCATGATAAGTGGATTGCCAACATTCAAGACCTTTGTACTTGCCTAACTTGCAACTGCTAATGTTGTTACTGGGGTGTGTGGAGTTCAGGTTGCCCTCATTCAGTAGTGACATTAGCTTTGTGTTTTAGCAACCTTCAACTTGTGGTTCAAATAAGTTATGAAAATAATAAAGATTATAGAGAGATGTGTGCTGTGCTGGTTTGATGAGTTTTTCCCATGTGTTTACCATCTACCTATTTGACATTACATTGTTGCATTCATGTAGAACTGCATTGTTTATTTCTTGTTGTTGAGTTATGTCGGTTTAGGCTTAGGGGGAGTATAATTCATGTGTTGAGGCATACAATTTGGGTGACATACTGCAGGTGACACACTTTTCTGTGACTTTCTATGCTGTAGAAGTGAATTTTTCCTTGAATTCATAACTGCTTATCTCTGTGTGTTTCTTGTTATCTATGTTGCTTACTCATGATCTTGATCTGAACAATATGTCTGAGGTACTTACTTGCTATATTGGTTAAGTTTCAAATGTATTTTTTGGATGTATCTCAAGCTCTCACATGAATTTGCCTTGGTGAAGCCTGCACCTCCACCTTCTGGTTTGAATGTTACCGAATGTTATCCCAACATTGAGCACAGTCGCAGGTCAACATTGAACACATGAACTTATAAGTTTTTGAATTTTTTGAAAACCGCTCTGGTTACTTGTCACTTAAACATCAAAGCGTGTGCGCGGGAAAACATAGCGGGAAGTTTTTATTTGGTTCAAATTTAGTAACTGCCCACTAACATTCATTCTCTTTCCTTATTCACGGTATTTCAAAAATCAAAACCCTATTTCCCTTAATTGTGCTTGCAATTTTCTTATCTGTACTTACTCTGCAAAATTACTCTCACTACTCTCCAATTCTCTTGTTTTTCTCTGCAAATTCTCTCAAAACTTCTCTACTAACAATGGCAAGCAAGTCTCCCATGCAAACTCTTGAAGATGTTGCCCTGGGAAGTGAACCCACTGCCGCACGCACTCGTTCACACACTAGGGGTGCTGCTGAAAAGACAGTTGATGCTCCTGTTGCTGCTAAAAGGAAGGCAATTCTCTATGTGCGACGAGGGAAGAAGTCCAAACAGGGAGAATCAACCTCCAATGTTGAGCCAACTACTGAATCAACCACTCCCATCATCAATGAGCCTGAAATTGAGGTAAACACTGCTGAACCCAACCCTGAATTTGATGCTGATATAACTGTTGAGGGGGAGGGTAGTGGATCTGCTGATAAATCTGTTGAGAAGCTCGTGGATAAGTCTGTGGACAAAGCGGTGATGAAGTGGATTAGGGCTCAAAAGAAAAAGAGCAAGGCTGCAGGGGAGAAATTGAAAACTATGTCTGAGACTGCTAAGGCAAGGGCTGAGGCTAGAAAGAGACATGTGGAGAGATTAGCTAGGAAGAGGGCTGCTGAAGCCGAGAAGAAGGTTGAGGAAGAGAAGAAGGGTGCTGCAGCTGCTGCTGAGAGAAAGAGGAAGGGAAAGCAAGTGATGGAAGAGGAAGTAGAGGTGGTGGATGTTGAGGATGAAGAGAAGGAATAAGAGAAGGAAGAGGAGACTGAGGAAGAGCATGATGTTGCGGCTGATGTTGCTGCTGATGTTAAGGCAACATCAGGGACAAATGAGTCTATTGATGGGCTATATGTGATCTACCCCGAGGATGAGGAGGACTACTTTTCTCCTTACTATCTTTCACAAGAACTGGAGAAGAAGTGGGATTCCTTCAAAAGAAGGGAGATTCACACTGAAAGAGCTATAGAGATGGCCAGCTTCAAAGAACAAAAGGTGATGGACTTGCTTGAGACAAGAGGGTTGCAACAATCAGTGATGGAGTTGAGTGATTATGCTCCTGAGGTTGTCATGGAGTTCTACCTGAATCTCTCCAAGTGGATCAGGGACTACAGATCACCAAAATATGGAAAGGCTTGGGTGAGGGGGAGAGTCTTCAACATTGAACCATACACCATTAACAAGATCTGTGGCTTCCCTACTGTTGATGAATCTGAGGACCCCTATTATGATGATGTAATTGAGGACTTGACTGGAGGGTTGGTTAAAACCTGGAGAGACGCCCTGCCAGCCACAAAGCTCACCTCCCTTAGTGTTGTCTTGCACAAGATAGTCTGCTTCAACTGGCTCCCAAGCAAAAATGTCACTGTTCTGACTAAGGAATCGACACTCTTAGTCTACAAAATCAAGAATGGGCTAGCATGCTGCCTTTTCCCTCACTCATCTGCAAAATCCTTAGCAAGCAAGGATTGAAGACAAGTGTAACTGTGGGCTGGAGGAAGAATGATGCTGAATTGACAATTCTCCCAAGCTACTTGTCTGGAGCAAGAGTGAGAGATCTTCCTTGGAACCCAAAAGGAGTGGTGAGAACAAGGGCTGAGAAGAAGAAGGCTCATGAGTTTGCTTGAACTTCAGTGCCTATGTCCAAAGAGGAAGAATGCATGGTCATAACCTCTGCTTTTGTGGATCATATGCTGAACTGGTATATGGGCAGATAGCTGATACTCAGAGGGAAATTGAGGAGAGGAAGGAGCACCTCAAAGAACTGGAGGATATGGTGAAAAATTTGGAGAAACTCCCTTCTTCACAAAAAGGGGGAGAATAGTTTCAAGTTTTTTTTAAATTTCTAATCTTCTAGTTTATGTTGTTTATTTGAACTGCTGATATGGTTGCACTGCTGGTACATTTATCTCTATTTGTTTTTATTTGATCAAGGGACATGTCCTTGATATTTAGCTATGGCCTGTAACTCTAAGTACTACTGTTGAACTGCTCTAACTGCTATTTCTTGCAATTTCTTATGAAAGCACATTTTGAACTGCTTGTCTGGTTAACCTTCTATGCAGAAAACTCACTGGTTTCAATGTTGAGGCAACATTGATGAATGTTGGGATCATAACATATTTGGATGTAGTGATGACCTTAATGAAACTCCCACAGGGAATTTTGAATATGTTAACTTGCATTAAGGGGGAGCAGTTTAGTAGTTTAATGTGATTCTTGTTGATTATAACTTATGGATATAAAACTTGATTGGAACAGGTACTGGTTTTGTGAAGAAAGGCAAAAAGGGGGAGATTGAAAGTACAGGGTTTTCTAAAATCAATGTTAGACGATGCGATGTTAGACGATGTTGGGTCAACATTGAGGATAACATTGAAACCCGAGAGTCTGTGCGAAAACTGTTCTTTAGTTGCCAAATTTGAGTTTTGCCTTTATTCACCTATTAATCAAGTTCCACTCTTTTAGTTGTTTATGTTTATGTCCAGGAAGGTATCTTAATCATAAGGAAGAGCTATGGAATATTCCTTACTTGAATTTTCCATAATTCAAGCTAAGTTGAACAAGTCAACTCAACACGGTTTCAAAATAAGGAAAAAATATTGGCGGTTCCTTGCAATGCGATTCTTTCCAGGACTCTCTGATTTGAAGAAGATGTGTTACCTTGCTAGCTCGGTAATAAAGGAAACACATATTCAGGAAAGATATTGAATTCACAAAGAAGACAAATTTCAACAAGAAAACAACAAGAGTTACCAAAGCTGTGAACAACACATCTTGGCGTACAAGATTCAAGAAATCTATAAAAGATGTGAAGTTCATCAAGATGAAGACAAGACAATCGTGCTAAACAATCTAAGAGATTAATCATACTTTATATTGTCTTCGTCTTGCTTTTGCGGAGTTTTTGTATCAACTATTTATATCTAGTTCATAGAAGTTAAGTAGTTCTTACTTGTCTGCTTCGTTGAGTCCGATCAATAAAGAGTGTGAGTGAATTGTTGTGAGGAACATTTCTTTGTTAAAACCTTTATGGTTATTTGGCTTAAGGCTCGGAAGTTTTTAATAATATTGAAAAATTCTTAAAATTATATCTTCTTGCATTTATATTCCGCAGCACATTATTTTTGACAAGAAGATCACAATAGAGTTAAGGCAATTCCAGCTTAACTCTCAAAGTTGTTGTGTCAATCCACGATCCGACAATTTCAATGTGAATGTCATTTTCACTTGGAAAGAACAATCTCTGTCCTGGAGCATTTCTCAAATATCTCACAACCCTGAGAGCTGTATTCATGTGTGATTTCATTGGATTTGCCAGGAATTGACTTAGAGTTTGACCCACATAGGAGATATCAGGACTTGTGGTTGTCAGATATAGCAACCTCCCTATTAGTCTTCTGTAAATGGCAGGTTTGTCAAGAGGATCTTGGTCATCTTGAACTATCTTCAAATTAGGATCCACTGGAGTAGTGACAAATTTACCTTTTAGTAATACACAATCATTAATGATATCCAGTGAGTATTGTCTTTGATTCAAAGATATTCCACTTTTATTTCTTGCAACTTCAATTCCAAGAAAAAATTTCAAAGGACCAAGATCTTTGAGTTTGAAATTGTCCTTGAGGAACAGTTTTAACTGAACAATCTGTTCCTCATCATTTCCTCCAATGATAATGTCATCAACATATATTAATATGACAGTTATGGAGTTAGATACTCTTTTGATAAACAGTGAATGGTCAGTGGAAGATTGTTTGAAACCTTGAGAGGATATGACAATGGTAAGCTTATGATTCCACTGTCTGGAAGCTTGTTTGAGATCATATATTGATTTGTGAAGTTTGCAAACTGGCTTCCCCTCAGTAGCAAGCCCTGGAGAAGGTAACATGTATACTTCTTCCTCTAGATCACCATAGAGGAAAGCATTGTTAACATCTAGCTGGGAGAGAGACCAACCATGAGCGGAGGCAAAAGCAATCATGCATCTTACTGTGGTGATCTTAGCTACTGGAGAAAAGGTCTCAAAATAGTCATAACCTTCCCTTTGATTGTTACCCTTAACTACAACCCTTGCTTTGTGGCGTTCAACAACACCAATATTTGACCTTGTAAACCCACCTACAACCAATAACAGTCTTACCAGGAGGAAGAGTAGTGAGGGACCAAGTGTTGTTGTCACTGAGAGCAGTTAGTTCAACATACATTGCAGCTTTCCATAGGGGATCAAGGTTAGCCTCATCAAAAGAAGTAGGTTCAGGGTGTAAAGCAACAGATAAAACAAAATGAAGATGTGAAGAAGATAACCTGTTGTAAGATAGATTGAGAGCAAAGGCAATCGAACAAACAGGTGAGCCAGAAGCATCATTGTGAGGCAATGGAATTGCTGTTGATGCAGCAAGTCTGTACTGATAGTCTCTAAGATAATCTGGTGGTCTCCTGACTCTAGTGGAATGGCGAGGAGAAGAGAGAACATGAGGGATAATATCAGTGGGGGAAGCATGATCAGTGGTGGGAGAGATTGAAGTATCTGACAGAAGAGTGTTATCATTATTATTATCTTGATTGAGAGTGTTATCAAGGAGAGTGGGAGAATGAGTTACAAGGAAATCATCATAGGAGATACAAGTGTCAGATGATGGAAAAGAAGAAGTGGGAGGTGGTGATATAATCTCAGAGAATGGAAATACATTTTCATAGAAGACCACATCTCTGGAGACAAAGGTTTCTTTGGTGGTGAGGTTATATAGTTTGTAACCTTTAATGTGAGCTGGATATCCAATGAAGATGCATTTGGTTGCTCTGGCAGTGAATTTGTTATGAGGTTTGGGGTAAGGTGGTGGCAAAACACATGCAACCATATATTTTGAGGTGAGAATAATGTGGTTCTTTAGAGAACATAAGCTAAAAAGGAGTGGAGTTTTGTAGTAATGGGGTAGGAGTTCGATTGATGAGGTAAGCTGTTGTTTGAATGCACCCTCCCCAGAAGTTAAGAGGAAATGAAGCATGAAGTCTGAGGGCCCTTGCTACATTGAGTAAGTGCCTATGTTTTCTCTATACAACTGAGTTTTGTTGAGGGGTATAAGTGCAACTCTGTTGTTGTATCACTCCTTTGGAGGTGAAGAAATCATTCATATCAAATTCCAAACCTTGATCTGTTCTAACAGATTTGATAACTTTATGAAAATGTGTTTCAATGAGTTTAAAGAACTGAGTAATGAGTCCTCTCACTTCACTCTTATATTTCATAAGATAAACCCATGTGAATCTACTGTGATCATCAACTATGGTCAAGAAGTATTTTGAACCAGTGAGTGAAGGAGTGTTAAAAGGTCCCCAAATGTCCATATGAACAAGATCGAAACAGTTATCAGTTATGTGAGGATCAAGCTTGAAAGGCTTTCTAAGTTGCTTAGCTAGGTGACATACATCACAAATAATGGAATCAAAACTCAAAGGAAATTTCTCATTACTTGATTTCAATAGAGACAATTTGGACACAGAGGGGTGACCAAGTCTATAGTGCCACAACAAAGAAGGAGATAAAGGAACATAATGAGATTGAACTTGACTAATTCTACTAGAGTCAATGCCACTGTTCTTCAAGACTATCTGATACAGTCCTCCCCCCATCTCAGCAATCCCAATCGTCTCCCAATGTGCTAGCTCCTGAATCAAACACAAGTTAGCCCAAATGATAATACAACAATGCAGATCTTTAACAAGTTTACTAGCAAAGATAAGATTGAAGGTGAATGAGGGAACACATAAGACATTTTTGAGGGTGATTTTGTTGCTCAAAAGTACAGTTCTTGAGTGAGTAACATGAGCTATTTTGCCTGTAGAAAGCTTAACCACAATGTTATATAAAGTACGTTAGTCAATGAATAAATTAGAGTCACATATAATGTGATCAGTAGCTCCTGAGTGTAGTATCCAAGAGCGTTTTGTGAGGTGAGGTTAGTGAGAACAACTTATTGCATAATATCTACATGTGGTTTGAGATGAGATTATAGAGGGTTGTGAGGTTTGAGCAACCTGATTGGGTGTAACGTTAGATCCCTGAAAGTAGCTGCAAAGATGCTGAAATTGCTCCTAAGTGATTGACAACTGTGGTTCTAAAACAACAGTTCCCTGAGATGCTTGATTGATTGAAGGAGTCCTGTTATAGTTGTTGTTGTTGTTGTTGTTGTTGTAAGACTGAGCTTGTGGAGCTCGCTTGAACCTAGCTAGCTTGTGCCCTGGTGGATAGCCATAGATCTCAAAGCAAGTATCTACAGTGTGATTTCCTTTCCTGCATTTACTGCATGTGAGTTTCTTTCCATTTGCAGATTTATTCCGTGGATTGTAAGGTGATTTTTGACCATGATTCACCATAGCAGCTTATGGCATAACCTGTTGTGCTCTGACTTGCATTGCAGAGGTATCAACATTGTGACTGGATCCAGAAAACAACTCAAGATTTGCTTCCTCCTGCAATGTAAAATTGAACACATAATCCATTCCAGGCAATGGATCTTTCAACAGAACTTGATTTCTCACCTGACCATATTTATCATCCAATCCTATTAAGAAATTCATGATGTGTCGATGCTCAGTCTTAGTATTCATAGCATGAGTAGCACCACAGTCTCTGTTGTTACAAGTGTATGGTGCATCATATGCACTTATCTCATTCCATATAGCTTTCATTTTTGAGAAATAAACACTGATAGGACTACCATCTTGTTTCATACCAGACAACTGTTGTTCTAACATATAGAGTCTGTTATTACTACTCTTTGAAAATTGTTTTCTTGAATCACTCCATAATTTTTGTGCTGAATCAGAATGCTGAGTATAACCTGGAAACTCATCTGAAATGTTGTTTGTGATCCAGGACAATACCATGCAGTTACATCTCAGCCACTGTGTGTATGTTGGATCTGAGATTGCTGGCTCCTTGATAGATCCATCTATGAATCCTAATTTGTTCTTAGCTAACAATGCTATGCTCATTGCTTGGCTCTATTTGTGATAATTCTGACTAGTTTACCAGCATTTCACCTTGATTTTCTCCATGGTGTAGATAGAGTGGGTGAGTTGGATCCTCTCCTGGATTTACAACTCCTGGTAATGATGGCCAATGTGTGCCAGTGTTTCCTCCCTCTGTTTGATTTCGAAAAGATTGTGAAGAAGATGCATCTGTCATTGTAACAGTGAAGAAGAAAAAATGTTCTTCTTCACCTATTTTGTGACTGGTGCGGAAGTGTGGTATGGATCACTGCAGTGAGAACAAATCTCACTACTCTGATACCACAAAGAGAAACTGAGTGTAAGTATATATATGTTACAAGTGCAGAAAACAAAAGGAAAAGGAAACATTCATTGCATTTATGGAAAAGAAAAGTTTTATTGATGATACAACAGTTAATCGAACTCAGTACATTTACCCGAATCAATCTAAGCAAGAAGACAAAATATATGTTATGAGATTAGCTAAGAGGAATCTGTTCTGACTGCTTTTCATTCTTTTCCAGCTCACTTCCTTTCCAATGGTTAGTACTGTTGCATAAGGCTTTGTCAGCTTTCCCAAGTGCAGTGCACATTCTCCTTTGGATTAGATTCCATATGCTGCACTTGGTTATACTTTTGATAATGGAGGCCTGACTAACGCTCGTGCCCAAAAACCCCAACTAGGTTGGCACCTCTAGCACGCAACACGATAGTTGTCATCTACAAAATCATCAAATAAGATTTGAGCAAATGCAGTTTTAATGCTATTCCACATTCTGAGAGATAAAAAGTTCCAAAAATGTCATTAACTATTTAAATTTCATATACGTCGCTCAATTTAATTTAATTTATAAGGCGGTGAAAAGACATTCGGGGTGATGTTGAGCATGAAGACATAGACTTTCCAACCAGAGTTTGTTTATGGATAAATATTGGCACAAAAAATACTATTCAGTTGAAAAAACGTATCATTATTATAATTATTACTCTCTATTTAACCAACAACCTCTTTGCATGAAGAATTTCCATTGCCAGAGTTTTCTCCTAATGATTATGTAGAGGATATGGGCATTTGGAGAGTTTGATATGCGAAGATCTGATACGAAACCCAGAGTTAATCTACGATTTTGGTAATTGAGGCCCAGTATGATATGTTGTTGAGTTAGAGAAATAACATGGATATGAATGCAAGACGAGTTTATACAAGAACATTCATGTAATATTAAGAACTACGTTAGACTTGATTTTCAATTCAGGACTTGGGATACGTAGGCAGCTTGGATAGAAGCAAGTAAATCTAAAAATATTTAGTATATTAATCCTGGTAACTAGGGGTGTACGCGGGCGAATATTTGCGGGTTGCAATAAAAAAATACACTATACCCACTTATGGCGGGTTACCAATTTCTTCACCAGTGCGGGTTATGTTAATTTCAAAATCATGCGGGTGGCGGGTTGGACAGGCGGGTGGCGGGTTATAACATAATGAAATACACATAACCAATTCCATGAGAAATACATATATTATAACTTCTTTATTTATAATACTACACATCGATTTACTTATATATACATATATATAGAAAAAATATTTACATTGATATTTACATTAGCAATTGAAGAATGAAAAATAATTCCTTGGTATATTAGGCATAAATTATAAAACAACACTCTCATTAACATAAAGTAAATATATTGATAATAGTTTTCATCTCTTAAAAGTGACGAGAAATAACAACTCACACTAAATAAATTTTTTTCTTTTGTAAAACAAGTTTGATAGTAACTTAGAATTCTTATAATAAACAAATTTATGGGTGGTGGGCGGGTGACTAGGTACACCCACCACCGACCGACATTGAGCGGATTGACAAAAAAATGACCCACCTACATGTACAAAAAAATAAAATCATGGTGGGTGCGGGTGAGCGCGGGTGGGTGCAAGCAGGTGAGCGAGGTTTTGTACACCCCTGGTGGTAACTGAAAAGCAAAGAACAACAAGCATATTGTTCCATATGAAGTAGAGCTTGTGGTAGTCAAACACCAAAATCAACCTCTATCGACTGTTCACACTCCACCTCCGATATGTCAAACTCAGTTCATCTCATTCACCTGAGGTCAGTTGTTACTGTATGTCGTAACTTGTATATAATTGTTTAATACTTATAGTGATTTTACCGATATGTGTCTTTTGCAAGCTCTGATTTTAATATGAAATTTGGTTTTAGGTTCATAAATATGTCGTCATTAAGGAATGCTCTACTTCGAAGAGCACACAAGGAGCATGCATAGTCGTGAGATTTTTGAAACACTCATGTTTAAAAGGTGTTAGGGCCGAATTCTTATGGGCCCAATTGGGTTAAAAATTGATCTTGTTTTGTAAATCGTATTTGTTAAGTTAATCTTATTTAGATGGTGGTTATCTTGTTAACTTACCTTATCTTTAAAATATATTATCTTATCTTATTTGATTAACTTCCTTGATAATTAAGATATTAATCACATCTCCTTATTATGTATCTAAACATATTTAATAGGCATGTACATTGGAAATATTCTAAAGATCTTGCAAAATCTAATGGATAAGGCAAGAAGATCCGCACGGAATGCAACTAGAGAATCGCCGAGCTTATAAGATAAGGACAGAGGATATACGAGGATTGCAACTGAAGATCTGCAGAGATTCTACCTATGCTTATATAAGGAGGAGACTCCACACTTTAGAGGACAAGCTTTGAAAGATAATTTGTGCCATTCGTCCTGTATCAAGTCAAAGTATTTTTAGTGAGAACTTCTTGTCCATGGAGCTGAGTTAATTTTGAAGTTATTCGACTAAAAGTAGTACACTAAATATAGTTGAGGTTTAGGTGATGCAACGGTAAAATAGTGGGAGTCTAGTTTTACGTTAGAGTAATTCCTAATCATTGTAATTCTTAAGTAGGTATATTATTTAAGTCACAGATCTTGGGTGAAAACCCCGTGGACTAGGACCAATTGGACCGAACCACGTTAAAATCCTTGTGTTCTTTGCTGCTTTCTGTATAATTGATTCTTATTCACAATTGCAATAGTAAAATTGTATTCAAAGTTTAAAGAACTAAAACCGGTATGCAATTGCAACTATTGACAAGTTTAATTGTACCTATTTTCAAGTAATATAGATCCAAGATCTTTCAATTGGTATCAGAGCGTTTCACTATTCTTTACAGTGTAGATTTTGGTTAAAAAGATCTTATTTTTGTCTTGTGTTATTTTCTCAATGGAGGAAATGAGGGGCGGTCTTTTGACCATAAAACCACCTATGTTAACCTCAACCAATTATTCCTACTGGAAAAATTGGATACGAAACTTTATTAAACAGCAGGATCAGAAGGCGTGGAAGAGCATGCTGAAGGGAAGGAGTCCCCCAGTAGATGACAATGGCAGAGTAAAATCTAAAGTTGAGTGGTCCGATGCAGAGGAACTCCTCGCCAATTACAACTCTACTGCTTTAAATATTGTTAACGGGTTTGGAATTATTCCCTATTTAACGGAAGATATTTATATTGGGTTGGAACGCCCTGCCCGTGATTCAAAAACAATAATGGATGGAATTAAAAATAACAAGTGATACAAGAATATTCCTTTCTTTATTCACTGAACTTTTCCTCCTTTTATCTCTATGTGTGTATGAGTGTCAAGTTGAGTTAAGTTGTTTTTCTTCAATGGATCACCTCCCTTTATATAGAGTTTATTAGGGACAGGCGTCATTGTGCATGTGTCTTAGTAAAGACAGGTGTCGTTATTTTGATACAGGTGTAAAAATTAGGATAAGGTTTATCTTTTAGTCTACTAGCTGCTGACTAGACCAATCTTTATGTCTTCCGATGGCTCCGAGAGTCTTCAATGAATAATTGTTTTGGGGACGTTACTCTTCCGAGGGGCTAGGCTTTTGTTGATAAATAATTGGGATGCTCGTCCGGGATATCATGCTTTGGCATAGGTGTATTCGGGAGTAGGGACTGCTGTATATGCCTTCCGAGGGGTTTTATTTCTTTTTCTTGACTCGGATCCGTTCTTCAATGGTCTGGAGTGATCTCCGATGGCATAATGTGATCTCCGAGGGCGTGATATGATCTCCGAGGGCTTGATTTGCTATTCTTGAAATGGTATTTTTTCGTCCAAGCCCTCGGAATATATTATCTGGGCGCTCTGTTATTCATTTCTGGTTTTTCTCCGAAAAATGGGTCCTCGGGTGATGGTCCGAGGGCAGTTCACATTGAGGAGTGTTCAACAAGGAAGTTTTCTTGTAAGTTCGTGGGACTCGGGGTCCGTTGTGGTCCCTCTTGGCGCATTGGTGGATATCGGAGTCGCGCGGATCCACCGGGGTTTGATCTTTTTCCGATGCCGCGTTGATATCTGTTTTTCACTCACCATTTGACTTTCCAAGGGACGCTTATGTTCCTCCTCGTGTACTCCTTTGTGCCTCCTTATGTCAGTGACCTAGGGGTAGGGCAACATCCGAGGGGGTCTCCTTATTAGGAGTGGGTACATCTCATCGGAAGTACTCGTGACAATTGTATTGTCCATTTATTAATTTCCTAATTAGGATTAACCTTCTTCTTTCCCTTTTATTTATTTTTATGGTTAACACTAGGCCCCCCCCCCCAAATTTCGATCGCCTTCATAGAGGCGAGGGAAATTTTATTCATCATCCTCGGTGAGGCGAAGGGTTAATCCATGTCTTGGTCTTCAATATATTTATTTTTTGGTATTTTTCCGAGGGAATATGCATATATATTAATTATTTAAAAACGGATCATATAGAACTTACCTTATTACCCCTAGGGGTACTGTCCTCATGCACACAGAGGTTTCGGTGCATTGGTTGCAGATAGCCGTTGATCGGTTTCAAACTTCAAAAATATCTGACCGTTGGTAACGGTCAGATTTGTAGTGGCGTGGCTGGCGGACGCGGGGGATACGTGGAGCTTTAAATATGCTCCACGTTTTGAGATTTTGTGACCGTTTGTCACTTTCACTCCTATAAATAGGAGAACTATTCACTCATTTCTTCATTCTCACCAATTTCTCTCTTAGCAATTCCTACGAGCAAAAAAGTTTCTTTTTCCTCCTCTCTCGTATTTCAATTTTTCAGCAAACTCACAAGCTATTTGTCTCTTTTCCTTTTCGAAAAAAAACTTCTTATTTACTACTGCACCAATGGCTTCCTCCACCAACATTGATCCCATTGCTGCCTTTACTTCCTCCGAAGTCACTACTCAGGTTGATTCTTCTGTAAATGTGAGGAGTATTCCAGTGGGGGTAGTTACTCGTAAGCGCAAGGGAGAGGCTGCTGCTGCCATCGAGGTTGGCGCCGCTTCTTCTAAAAAAGCTAGGGTTCCCAAATCGAAGAAGGCGGCTCCTCGGAATTTTGCCAAAGTGGAGAGGGTTCCTAGTATCGCCACTCGTGAACAGGTATTGGAGTTATTCACTTCAACTGGGGCTTTCCAAAAGAATATGGTGTTCCAAATTCCGACGAAGGACGAGAGAGCGTGTTATCCTCCTCCGGGTATGTTAACAGTTTACTTTGCTCAAGTGAGATACGGGTGGCGTTCATTCATGCCACCTTTCTTCTGTGAGGTTTTTAAGGCTTGCAATATCAGCCCGAGTCAAATGGTTCCGAATGGGTTCGCCGCTCTTTGTATTTACGTTTTTTGGTGCCAGGTGAATGGGTTAGAGTGTGGGGTAGACCATTTTCTTTCGATTTTTGACGTGGGGGTGTCGCCCGGGGGGTATCCCTTTTACAATGTTCGCCATCGGGATAACTCGGGGAATTCCACAAAGAGGATTTTGGGTGCGTCGATCACCTCGCACATCGTTTAGAAGAATATATATTTTTTTGTGGAACCCGCTAAAGGTGAATGGGATATGCCCTTCGATTGGAGAGAGGGCGCTTCTCCCGTGCATACTTTGGACCCGGAGATAGTTTTATCTCCTGTAATTTCTCAGCACAAGTTGATGGAGTCAGAGGACTTTACGATGTTGTTTGAGACATTCGGACTTCATCATGTGGTTTTTACTGATGACGCCGTGGAAAAGCCTTTGTCCCTGTCTTCCGAGGCGAGGAATCTTTTTAGTAAGTTCTTTATTTTATTCTTTTGTTCCTTCTCTGAGTATAGTAGTGAGTTATACTTATACATGTTTGACTTTGGGGTGATGCAGATGAGGTTATGGCAAATTACTATTTGCAGTCGGGTCCGAGGGAACCAACTCTGAGTGGTACTTCCGATGTGCCAGAAGAGGGTGATCATGAAGAAGAAGAGGTCAATGCCCCCGAGGGCGAGCATACGGCTCCGGAGGCAGGAAGAGCTCACGAGGACCATTCTCCTCTGTATATAGATATGACGGGGGTTATCAGAAGTGCTGTTCCCTTACGCCAGGTAGTTCCTTCTTCCTCTTGGGCTTTGGTGCCGGTCTCTAGGTCCGATACAGGAGATCTGCCCGCCTCTGGACCCGATATAGGAAATTCTCCGAGGGTTTCCGAAGAAGGGATATTTCCGAGGGCGAGTGAGGAAGAATCTGTTCAGAAGACTACCGAGGTGATAGACTTGTCTTCTGATGATCCCTCTCCTGCTTCTACTTATGGAGCTGAGCCTACGCTCATGGAAGTTCCTGAATCTGTCTCTCGTGGTGAGTTCTTATGAGTTTTTAACGAAATTTTCCATATCTTCACTGTAGACTTTATTCATGTGCTGATGTTCTCCTTCTTGATACAGAGACTGTGGACAAAGGCAAGGCTCCGATGGTGGAAGAGCCCTCTTTATATGGTAAGCGTTCTTCACCTGTCCTTCTCTTCTAGTGATAATTTTTTCTAGTTTCATTCTCTTTCTTACACACAGAGGTTACCTTTTGTAGAGGAAGATTTCTTGGCCCAGTTCAGTGTTCCCGAGCAGGAGGCCTCACGAGGGGGTTCGGAGGATACTCAAGGGGAGTTTGACCCCTCATCCGAGGACAGAGACGTGAAGGAGGAGATCCTGAATTCGTTGCTGGGAGAGACTGGCCCGTCTGTCGTAGCTGGTGGTTCTCGGGCCGTATTTACTAACTCGGAGGTGATGAATTCAGTACCAGGAAATACTCCTCCGAGGAGTCACACTCCAGCGTCTCTGTCTGTTCCCGTGACTCTATCTTCGAGAGGTCACACTTTTCAGGCGCCCATACCTCCTAGTGGGCTAGAGGGACATTTCTCGTCTCGGACCGTGGGGGAGGCCTATCAGGACATCCTTCAATTCTTTGCTTCCTCTAGTTCAACACCCGCCAAGGGGTATCAATTTTTGTATACCAATCTTAACTGGTTGGGGCTCATGGTAAGTTTCTTCGCACTAGTCTTCTTGGGGTTGTACGATTTATCCGTAATAACTTCTTTTTGTGCTTATCTTTTGTAGATTGGAAAGACTCGGGAAGCAGTTACTGCGGTAGAGGAGCGTGGTCTGAAAGACGTGAAAGAGGTGGAAGCTCTCCGAGAGCAATTAACGCCTGTTTTATCCAGGGATAAAGAGAGTCAGATGAAGGAAGAGGTGCTCCTCACAAAAATTTCTAACTACGAGTTCACGCTGCAAGAAGTGGAGAAGACAAACGAGGGCCTGCAACGTAGGTTGAACCTGGCGGAGTCTGCCTATAAGAAGATAGAGATCTCCGAGAAGGCTGCAATGGCTAAGATAGCCCTTTTGGAGAAGGAAAAAGGGGAGTCCGAGGGGGTTCTTAATGCTCGGATCGCTGCTCTCGAGAAAAAGATAGCGGAAGGTTTGGAGAGGGAGAGGAGTCTTCAGGAGGCGTTGGGTCAGGTCACCGATAGGGCTGAGTCGGCCAAGGGGAAGTTGATAAATTTCCTTTCTCCCGAGGAGGTGCAGGCTAAGATTGATGCAGCGGTTCAATTTTCTCAACGAGAGATCTCTAGACAGCACTCGGGAGTCTCCGATACACCTTCTCAGGAGCTTTTGACAGGACATCTTTTGTGGGGCTATTTGGAATGTGCTAGGCTGGCCAAGTCTTTGTTACGGTCGGATGTGGACTTTTCCAAGTCTTTTGACCTTCGCAAGTTGAAGAGGCCAACTCCCGATGACTGTCATTACTTTGTGGGGAGATTTGGGGGTTTACTATCCCCTAGGGATTCTCTTGTACCCTCTCTGATGCGTTCTGCCAGTAGTCCGGGTCCGAGGGCTAGCGGTTCCGGGGGGGGGGGGGGGTATTTTCACCAATTTCTCGGCTTGCTCCACTGGGTACTTCTGCTGAGGAGACGACTCCTTCACACCCTTCTACCACGGGGGCATAGTCTATTCGTTGTAGCTTCTATTTCTTGCTTTTAATAAATGTCTTTTGTACATATTACCCTATCCGAGGGCTCTTCGGCTTTTGAATAAATAGACATTTTTTCCACTTTCACTTCTCTACCTTTTGTCTTTACTGTTAAAATCTAATTAAGGAGGATAATGATAAACCACTTAATGTTGCTGACTTAGTTTATCTCCTAAGTAGGAGGTGTTGTCTTGCATGGTGATGTGAGATACGTGTCACTCTTAATTAAGAAGATTTCTTGACACGTGTCCCTTACGTTATGTAATGGGGATCTAATCTTATTTTTCTAATCAAGGGGTGAAGAATATATATGCACTTAGCCCCTTCATCAGTCATGTTTACCACTAACCTCACAATCATAACTAGTTCTTGATCTCCTTATCTTTTCAATTTTGACAATAATTGTAAGCGCGAGGATAATACTTACTTGAAAAGATGATGCCCCCTTACTATAGGCGAAGTGGTTCAGTTTCATCTTGTGGTTCTTCTCGAGACACTGCTCGGAGTCCTTCTGGACCGTCAAGGGCTCCTCCTATCCTCTGTGAGAGTTCCTCTCCGGGGCCGAGGGATAATTTGTCTGGAAATCAGGCGACACTTGGCGCGAGTTCCTCTTTGGGAGTAGCCCGTAGGCTTTCATTCTACAAATTCTCGTAGAGTAAATCATATTAGGGAGATATTTATGGGTATGGAGCCATATCCTTTGGCAGATGAATTTTCTAAATTTGATTTGATTCCTCTTAATCCGTCCAGATTGATAGGTAGAGGACACGTGGGATCTACTACGAGTACGGAGTGCGAGGACTCAGTAAGGTCTCTTTTCACTGGGTATAACTTGGATTTTGAAGAATATGACGTGATAGTGCCTTCCGCGGGTCAGAGAGCTTATGCGCCTCCCTCGAGTTATCTGACTGTCTACAACGAACAAATGCGTTCCGGGTTACAAACATTTTCCACCCTTTTTTCCAAATACTCTTTCGGTACTGGCAGGTATGTCCGAGTCAGCTAACACCAAGTTCATATAGTCATCTGGTGGGGTATGTCCTGCGTTGTGAGCTTTTAAACCTTCCTATGTCCCCTTATCGGGTGGGAACAATATTTACCCTTCGACCCTGTTCAGAGGGGACTCCCTTTTTTAGCCTGACCTATCGGGACAAGGAAAATACCTTCACTCGTGTATCCAGTATCCACTCTTGTAGAGGGGATTGGAGGCGGAGATTTTTCTTTGTCCGTCCGAGAGGTCAATCAGCCAGGTCATGTGGGGTGCCCATCCGATGGGGTCTAGGATATATTGCTCCCAACGCCGAAACACAAGGTCACGAAAGGGAGGTATTGCTTCACTCAGGACTTTTTTCTGGTTCTTATGACATATCCGGGCTACTGGATTTCCCAGAGGCCCTGATTTTGGCAGGTTTACAAGAGGGGGTGGAGGGGTGTACCCCCCATCTCGTACTCTTCATAGTAACTTTTATTTCCGTAAGTTTTTCTGATCACCCTTTATCTGTTTAGCTTATAAATTCTCTGGGTGTCCTCGGACTGTTTGCACACTGATGTTTTTTACAGGCGCAGAGATGGGAGCGTTTTCCCTCGGGTCTTTTAATGATGTTTTTCTGGGGCGGGCGTTGCATGGTAGTCCCGGGCTGCCAGAGGTTGGCGGTTCTGATCCACTCGTAAATGAGGCGATGGTTGATATTTCTTCGGAGGAGGAGGGACTGGAGGCATCGCCTGTAGCAGCCCCCCCAGTAAGCTTTATAATTCCTCTCGGAGTGTCGGATCCGATAGCGGCTCCCTCCCAGACGGACTTTCACACGACTCCAGTTGTGTCACAGCCTTTTCCTCATAACTCTGCCGTAGTGAATGTATTAGAGGAGTATCTTCTCTCTCCCGATACAGAGGACTTGCAACCCCTTGAGGGTGGCCCTGATCGTGTTCCCGCACCACCGCTCGAGGGGAACCCTTCCCTCTGGAGATCTTCTCCCCCCGGGGATAATCATGATGTTTCTCCCCTCGGATCAGCGGTGGGATTTTGTCGAAACTTTCTCAGTGGTTTATTAAACGTGACAGATTGCAGGCTGATGAAAACCCTTCCGGTATCCGATCTTCAGGACTTAGCTTGTAAAGACCTGTGTGAGGTATTTCATTTATTTTATCTATTTTATTTACTACTAACCTGCCGCCCCTGTCTGATGTAATCTGCTTTGTTCTTGGGCATATTTATATGGTGCTAGATGCCCTCGGATCTTACGGGAGTTCTTCTTCTGATCCTGGTTTAGTATATCGTCGCCGAGACGAGTTAGAGCAAGGTCTCTTAGAGGCTCAAGCGGAGATAACTCAATTGAAGTAAGTTCACGAGTCCACTCGGGAGATCCACAACAATGTGTTACAATCCGAAAGAGATAAAGCGTGGGAATTGGAACGCCAATTAGTGCTCGAGAGGGCTCGTGTATTGAATTTAGAGAGGAGAATAGAGGAGTTACGCGACCAGATGCGGTCCTCGGAAGAGCAACTGACGCAGGCTATGAAGGAAAGAGATACCTTGAATCAGCAACTACTAGGGATAACTCGCACTCAGGCGGTAGCGTTGGTTATGGCTCGGGTCCAGGCAGTATTGGAAGTGGTGGGTCCATCTAGCCTTCGTGAGTCTCTCCAGGGTGAGATGCGTGATTTGGTTCATATAGGCTACCGGTTGTGCCAAGACGCTGTCCAAGCTTTGCCAGAGTTTCCATCAGGCTTGATCATTCCGAAACTTAACATTCGTCAGATTTTCGAGGAGCTTCCTTCCTCACCCATTAGGGATTCTACAGTTCCGATTGTGTTTGTTGATGATCCGGTTTCCCTTTCCGAGGAGCAACGCCGGCGACTTATTCGAGAAGGAAAACGCCCTATAGGAGGGGCTTAACTTGTAGAAGGATATTATGTAGTTTAGTTCATAATACGAGGGGCTTTTTTGTTGGGTTGCTAAGATGACTCATGTGTAGAGTTACCCTTTTGTCAAGAAACTCTACTATCTTTTGTAAAGGAACCCTTCGTATATGAATAACCTTTCTTATTTATGCATGACTGTTACATTAAGCATAATACTTTCTAAGGTTGATTGAGTTCCAGGTATTGCGAAGCACTATTCCCTCGGAATCGGCAAGACGATAGGTCGCGGGCCCTACAATTTCCGCTACTTTATAGGGTCCTTCCCATCGTGGATCAGGCTTGCCTACATTCTTGGAAGCCCCTACTCGTTTCATTACTAGATCTCCCACTTGAAAAGTTCGGAGCTTTACCTTAGTATTGTAGTATCGTGACATCCGGGTCTTGTATTCTTCCACTCGGAGGGCTACTCGAGTTCTCTTTTCTTCGAGGAGATCAAGGGTAAGGGCTAGATTTGAGCCATTGGTTACTTCCTCGTATTCCCTGACTCGCCAACTTTCTATGGAGACCTCCGAGGGCAAGACAGCTTCACACCCGTAGGATAGACTGAAAGGAGTTTCACCCGTAGCGGTGCTTTGCGTGGTCCGATAGGCCCATAGTATACCGGGTATTTCTTTAACCCATTTGGCTTTATGCCAATCGAGTCCGGCCTTCATATTTTTCAAAAGGGTTCTGTTGCTCCTTTCTACCTGTTCATTTGCTTGGGGGTACCCCACCGATGCGAAGCGGTGTTTAATCTCCCAATGGTCACACCAGTTTTGTAACTCTTGATTTGTGAACTGTAGGCCATTATCACTTACCAAACTCCGAGGGACGCCAAAGCGACATATGATGTTTCTCCATAGGAAGTTGATGACGGCTCCCGCCGTGATCTGAGCTAAGGGTTCCGCTTCTACCCATTTAGTAAAGTAGTCAACGGCTACCAGTAGAAATTTCTTCTGACCGGCGTCAGGAATGAGGGGTCCAACTGTATCAATGCCCCATTTGGAAAACGGGTAAGGGGTTAGATGGGGTTCCCACAGGGCCGCGAGTTGATGAACCCGAGGGGCGTAAGCTTGGCACGATTTACACCTTTCGGCATGGCTTTTACTGTCTTTAGCCATCGTGGGCCAGTAGTAGCCTTGTCGAATCAAGTGTCCGACCATGCTTTTGCCGCTAGTATGGCTCCCGCATGTCCCCTTGTGAGTTTCCGCTAAAGTCAGTTGGGCTTCTTCTTCATTAAGGCATCGAGCATGGGGACACGAGTACGTCCTTCGGAAAAGTATTCCATCTTTGAGGAAGTACCGAATGGTTTTTCTGGACATCATTCACTGGATACTCTTGTCCGAGGAGTATCCCTCGGGATCCTACAAATAGGCTTTGATAGGAGTCACCCAGCTAGACGAGGGATCTGAGATGGTATTTACCTCTTTGCCTTCGCTTTTTTCAGATTCGTTGACATGAAGTAGAGTAATTCTTCGAGTGTGTATGGCGGCTGTTTGAGTGGCCATTTTAGATAAGGCGTCCGCCTCTTGGTTTTCTTTTCGGGGAATTTGAACTATATCATATTCCTCGAACCATTCGAGCCTTTGACGGAAAACCCGGAGGTACTCTTGCATTCTTTCTTCTTTTGCTTCATATGATCCTTTGACTTGCTGGACAATCAATTGAGAATCACTATGGAGGAGTATTCTCTTCATTCCTCCTTCCTTTGCTAGTCTCATACCAATAAGGAGAGCTTCATACTCATCTTCATTGTTAGAGAGGGGGTAATCTATTCTGATTGCAAAATGGAGCCTTTCATCTTCCCCTTCTTGATTTACAAAAACTATTCCTGCCCCCCCGTGCGTGCTCACCGAGGACCCATCCACATAGGCGTACCACAATGGTTCTTTCCCCTTGGATCCGATGCCCGTAAGTTCCATTACAAAGTCTGCCAGGACTTGTGCCTTGATGGAGGGTCTTGGAGTGTAGGAGATGTCATACTCGGTGAGTTCTACGGCCCATTTTATTAACCTCCCCGATGATTCAGGCTTATTAAGAATTGCCCTTAGGGGATGCTTTGTTACACTGTAATCGGGTGGGAAAGAAAGTAGGGGCGTAGCTTGCGGGCCGTAGTAACCAATGCTAGAACGAGTTTTTCAGTTAGGGTATACCTGGTCTCGGCTCCGAGGAGGGTTTTGCTGACGTAATATACCGGGCGATGTTCTCCGTCTTGTTCTTTGACTGAAACGGCGCTAATAGCCTCTTCTCCGACCGACAGATATAGAAATAACTCTTCTTGAGGTAAAGGTTTTACCAGCAAAGGTGGTTTCAACATGTACCTTTTTAGTTCTCCGAGGGCTTCCTTGCACTGGGGGGGTCCACTGAAATTCCTTGACATTTCGAAGTATTTTGAAGAAGGGAAGCCCTTTTTCTGCTGACTTGGAGACGAACCGACTCAGCGAGGCCATTCTACCAGTCAGCTTTTGAACGTCTTTCACCGTCTTTGGGGTGGGTAATCCCATGATGGCCTCTGCTTTCTCGGGATTTACTTCTATTCCCTTCTCCGTAACCATAAACCCCAAAAAGTTTCCTCATCGGATACGAAAAGAGCATTTCCTAGGGTTAACTTTCATGCCAAAGTTGTTCATAATGACCAACGCTTTCCGTAGCTCCTCGGGATGTTCCTCGGCAGTGTTACTTCTGACTACCGTGTCGTCCACGTACACTTCTACTGTCTTTCCGATAAGTCCTGCGAACATAAGACTTACTAACCTTTGGTAGGTAGCCCCAACATTTTTTAGTCCAAAGGGCATGACTGGGTAACAGAATGTGCCTGCATCCGTAATGAAGCTAGTTTTATCCTGATCTACTGCCGTCATTGGGATTTGGTTGTATCCCTGGTCTCTATCTAGGGTTGACAGTAGTGCACATCCAGCGGTGGAATCAACTAACTGATCTATGCTCGGTAAGGGATAACAATCTTTTGGGCATGCTTCATTGAGGTTAGTAAAGTCAACGCACATCCGCCATCTCCCTCTGTGCTTGGGAACTAATACGACATTAGCTAACCACTCGGGATAGATAACTTCCCGAATTTTCTTCAAGTTGAGAAGGCGTTGTATTTCCGAGCGAATGATTTTATTACGCTCGGGTCCCATTTTTCTTTTTTTCTGTTGGACAGGTTTAGCTCCGGGCTTCACATTAAGAAAGTGCTGACATACCTTGTTGCTGATTCTCCCGGGCGGTCCTCCTTCCCATGCAAAGAGGTGATGGAATTGCTTGAGGAGGGAAATCAGTTGAACCTGTATTGCTGATGTCATGTGGGTACCCATTTTGATCACCTTCTCAGGGCTTCCTTCTACCAACTCTACCATCTTTAATTCGTCCACAGGTTGGACTCGTGTCTCCTCGGTCTTACGCTTTTTATTGTTTCCGAGGGAAGGTTCGCCTTCTTCCGAGGGGATGGCATTCATGCAACATTCTCTGGCTTTAGATTGACTTCCTCGGACTTCTCCAATTCCTGAAGAGGTGGGGAATTTCACTTTAAGATGCAAGGTGGAGGGGATAGCTTCAAAGGCTCGAATAGATGGTCTCCCACAAATGGCGTTATACGTCCGTGAAGAAGCTTCGACTATCCAAAACTTGATGGGTTCCGTTCTCCGAAGGGCTCCCTTTCCCCATGACATTGGAAGAGTCACTGTTCCGAGGGTATGGCAAGTTTCCCCGGAGAACCCTACCAAGGGGACCTCAGCGGTTTCCAATTTTTCTTGTTTCAGTCCCATAGCAAGATAGGTAGGCAAGAAGAGTACGTCCACATAGCTGCTTGTGTCTATGAGGATCTGTTGGGTTTCATACCCATAGATGACGGCTGAAATAACTAGTGGGTCTTCGTGAGGGTATATTATACCTGTAAGATCTTCGGGTCCGAAGGTAATGCTAGGCAGCTTTGACTCTTGGACCGAGCAGACTAGGAATCCTTGCTCTGCTCGTCTGGCTTCTTTCAAATACTTCTTCTTTTTACTTTGGGGCATCATTGAAATTTCACCTCATTCAATCATATTGATGGTTCGCCCTGACGGGGGATTATTCTTATAAGAGTCAGATGGAGGAGGCTAACTCCGATACCCTGTCGTCATTTCTCGTGAATTTGTCGACGGTCTTTGGTTCTCTCTTGGGGTCATAGGCGTCCAACTGTCCTTTCTCGTGACCTCCGACTGGGCATCCTTTCCTCCTCTTCTTCCTCTTCTTCTCTACGTGACCTCTTCCATACGTTTGTCTTGGGCTCCCCGAGATTATTTTCCTTGAGGTAACTCTTCAAGTATCCTATTTCTAGGAGACGAAGTACTTCTCTACGAAAGGTGGTACATTCTTCAGTGGTGTGTCCGTAGGTTTTGTGGTATTTGCAATATTTCCCTGTGTTCTTGTCTCGGTTAGGAAATTTAACTGGTACGGGCCAGTGCAACTCGTTGCTGCCTCTCATTATGTTGAGCACTTCCGGGGGAGTGATAGTCATCGGAGGTAAGGGCACGGGTCGGAGGAATTTCTTAACCACCCCTCCCTCATCTTTACGCGAAGGAGGTTTTCCCTCTTTACCCTTTTCTTTAGTCTTTGCCTCTCTCTCTGCGCGCTCTAGGTGTTCATTATCCTCCTGCTCCATTTGCTTCTTCGTTCCTTCTGCCACTTCCATCAGAATGTGGACTTCCGCCTTTTGCATAAGTTCATTCATATCCGTGACACAATTTCCCATAAGGTATCTGAAGAAATCCCCCGTTCGAAGTCCTTGAGTCAATATGTCCGCCATGATGGTTGGACTAACGTTGGGAACATCAAGCGCTTCATCCGTGAAGCACTTTATATACCCTCATAGGGGTTCATCCTTTTTTTGTTTAATAGTGAAAAGATGTGTGGCGGACTTGGGGTACCTTCGATTGCAAGCAAACTGTCGTACAAAAAAATGAGCTAATCGGTCAAAGCTCGTAATGGAACAAGGTGGAAGGTGAGTGAACCACGCCTGAGCCCGCCCTCCGAGGGTAACAGGAAACACGCGGCATAACACATGGTCAGGGGCGGAAGATAGGTCCATTCCGACTAGATATTGATGGATATGATCCTGGGGATCCCTCCCATCAGCTTCTCTGGTATATAGCGGGATATTGATGGGTCGTATCCCAGGGGGGATAGAGGCTAAAGCAATTTCGGGAATGAAATAAGAGGTCTTGAATGTGGGATCCTCCTCAGGGGCCATGGTCTTCTTGAGGTCGCCCAATTCTTTTCGTAAGCCATCCATCATTCCCCATAAGGAGTGTTCAACATCTCCTCGATACTCCGAGGGGCGGGACATTTCCCCCCGACCTCTCACTGGGGTTCTTTCAGGACAAACATACCTTCAGGACATTTGTCGGGGTTCCTGGTGCCAAGGGACTGAGTTTGGGTTCCGCACCGCCTGGGGTGTATCTCCTTCCGAAGGGAAATTTCTGTCCTCGGGGGGTATAGAGGACATGTTTCTGAGATGTCCCCCCCTCCGGCATGCCCATGTAGCATCTACAAGTCTTTCATAGACAGATCGGGGAATATTAATAAAATATCTCGTACCTGATTCGTAATTAGACAGAGTTTCTTCCGAGTCGCTGTAATGAATTGGAAGGTTTTCACTTTCGAAGAGGTCATCCATCCTAGTCGATGTTTGCTGAATTCTCTCGAGGACAGATATTATGGCACAGACGGCGCCACTTTGTTAACGGGTTTGGAACTATTCCCTATTTAATGGAAAATATTTATATTGGGTTGGAACGCCCTGCCCGTGATTCAAAAACAATAATGGATGGAATTAAAAATAACAAGTGATACAAGAATATTCCTTCCTTTATTCACTGAACTTTTCCTCCTTTTATCTCTATGTGTGTATGAGTGTCAAGTTGAGTTAAGTTGTTTTTCTTCAATGGATCACCTCCCTTTATATAGAGTTTATTAGGGACAGGCGTCATTGTGCATGTGTCTTAGTAAAGACAGGTGTCGTTATTTTGATACAGGTATAAAAATTAGGATAAGGTTTATCTTTTAGTCTACTAGCTGCTGACTAGACCAATCTTTATGTCTTCCGATGACTCCTAGAGTCTTCAATGAATAATTATTTTGGGGACGTTACTCTTCCGAGGGGTTAGGCTTTTGTTGATAAATAATTGGGATGCTCGTCCGGGATATCATGCTTTGGCATAGGTGTATTCGGGAGTAGGGACTACTGTATATGCCTTCCGAGGGGTTTTATTTCTCTTTCTTGACTCGGGTCCGTTCTTCAATGGTCTGGAGTGATCTCCGAGGGCATAATGTGATCTCCGAGGGCGTGATATGATCTCCGAGGGCTTGATTTGCTCTACTTGAAATGGTATTTTTTCCTCCAAGTCCTCGGAATATATTATCTGGGCGCTCTGTTATTCATTTCTGGTTTTTCTCCGAAAAATGGGTCCTCGGGTGATGGTCCGAGGGCAGTTCACATTGAGGAGTGTTCAGCAAGGAAGTTTTCTTGTAAGTTCCTGGGACTCGGGGTCCGTTGTGGTCCCTCTTGGCGCATTGGTGGATATCGGAGTCGCGCGGATCCACCGGGGTTTGATCTTTTTTCGATGCCGCGTTGATATCTATTTTTCACTCACCATTTGACTTTCCAAGGGACACTTATGTTCCTCCTCGTGTGCTCCTTTGTGCCTCCTTATGTCAGTGACCGAGGGGTAGGGCAGCATCCGAGGGGGTCTCCTTATTAGGAGTCGGTACATCTCATCGGAAGTACTCGTGACAATTGTATTGTCCATTTATTAATTTCCTGATTAGGATTAACCTTCTTCTTTCCCTTTTATTTATTTTTATGGTTAACAAATATCATTCTTGTTACACTTGATTATGATCAATATAAAAGTATTTCTAACTGTGAAACTGCTAAAGATGCATGGCAGGCCAATGAAAACGCTCATGAAGGAAATGCCAAAGTCCGAGCATTAAAGTTGCAACTATTGAATGATCAATTTGAATTTGTTCTGATGGAGGAGACAGAGACAATTGCTTAGTTTCACTCAAAACTCAGACACCTTGCAAGTGAAGCCACAATTCTTGGTGCAGACTTTCTATAGTCCAAAATCGTACTAAAACTTCTGAGGTCACTTCCAGGAAGATTTGAAATGGAAGTTTAGGCAATTGAAGAAGCCAAGGAAATTGATACACTGCCACTTGTAGATCTCATGGGATCTGTCACTGCATGGGAGATGAAGCTCAAAAGGGAAGGAGACACCATTGCCAAATGAGTTGCGCTATAGGTAAATCTCCAACAGAACACCACAAGCACCGAGTTGATCCAATCCATGACACTTCTTACAAAAAGGTTCAACAAAATGAACAAGAACTAGAATAAAGGTAACTCCTCCAACCCTGTTGCAAGTCCCTCTGATAATTTTAAAAAGGCTTCCGCTACTAATAGACTTGACATCAAAAATACTGGGAGAGGTGTTCAATGCAGGGAATGTCATAGCTTTGGAGAAATAAGGGCTGATTGTGCAAACCTCCAGGAGAAAAACAAAAAACAGAGCCTTGGTCACTTGGAGCAACGATGAGTCTGACAATAGCGATGAGGATATGGAAGAAAACATTAATGTTGCATTCTCAACTTGGATCCTGTTTGCTAGAAACAACATGGCAGTTGCAACTAACAATTGCACCCCTTTCACTAGAGCCAACATAGTTGTTACAACTGATATCCTGACTGAATTCGATAGTGATTCAAATGATGATTCCAACCTGGATGAGAGGGAGACTACCATGTCAAGATTTGAAGTCGTATGTGAAAGGAACTCTGAAATGGAAGCTCAATACATAATCCTAACACCATTTGGAAGCCCAGTCAGAATAAACAACAAAATCTTGGAGCTTGAAAGGAAGGTACTTTCGCTAACTTTTGAAAGAGATCTACTTTCTAAAGATCTAGAGACAGCTCTCAAAGCCCACAAAGCCAATCGATGATTTTCTTCCTTTCACATAAAATGAATTGGAAACAGTTATGAAGAATGTCAAGTTACTTCACCAGGAACTGAAAAAAACTGGAGAAAGTACTTGACACTCAGAAAGTTGGAACTGGGAAAATGGGATTTGGATTTCTTGACCCTGCCAAACCAGAATTCCTTGGAAACACCTAAGTCACAGTGTCAAAGAAGAAACAGATACCCAGAGGAGTAGAAATCCCACTTGATTACTCTAAGATGCAACTTCAAAACAATCAGGTAAATCTTTGTTGCAATTCGAATAATACTAACACTCTATATGTCCCCATTAACATATCTCAGAGATATCAGTTTGTTCCAACCTGCTATTATTGCGGAGTAAAAGGTCACATTCGACCAAACTGCTATCAATTGTGGGAATCCCAATAACAAATTCCAGACAAATCAACTAAAGTGGGTCAAAGAAAGACAAACAAAAAGTAGAAAGAAGAAAGCCAAGAGAAGTGCACCCATTTTTGCATCTGTGAAATCAGTAAAACAAAACTGGGTTGAGAAATCAGTCAGATCTCTCACTTGCCTTACTTATTGCACCTCTGTTTCTCAACACACTTCAAACTCTAACTCTTGTTTTTTTTATAGTGGGTTCTCCATGCACATGACATGAGATAAAAGTATCTTGAGCAACTTCATGGATGAACGTAAGGGAGACGTGGTCTTTGGAGATGGTAACCGGGGAAAAATCCTTGGAAGAGGAATATTGAATGTGAAAGGTTTTCCTAAACTCCGAGATGTGTTTTATGTTGATGGCTTACATGCAAACTTGACTAGCATGATCCAACTATGTCATGATGATCTTTATGTCAAATTTACTAAAGATGAATGTGAAGTTACTGACCAACATGAGAATCTTGTGTTACAAGGACTAAGAAGTACAAAAAATTGCTAAACCTTGACAATTTGCAACCTTATCATGAGATCACTGACTTGCAACTTTAGTGCAGATAATCTTACAGATCTATGGCAACAAAGGTTGTGTCATATTAACTTCAATCACTTGCCAAGCTTCACAACATCCAAGCTGTGAAAGGACTACCCAAAATCGGTCCCAAACCTGCGGGTAAGTGTACTTCATGTATGAAAGTAAAGCAAAAGAAGATCAGTCATCTGGTGTTAAAACACTCACATTCTGAAAGAATCCTGGAACTTCTCCATATGGATCTTGTCGGACCAATTCAAAAGGAGAGAATGGTAAACGCTACATTTTTGTGTGTGTTGATGACTTCTCACGATTCACTTGGGTTGAGTTTTTGAAAGAAAAAAATGAATATTTTATTACTTTTAAAAACCTGTGCAACATTGTTGCAACTAAAAGGATTTAACAGTTAAAAGAATCCGAAGTGATCTTGGCAAGGAGTTTAATAACTTATGCAATGATAAAGAAATTTTCCATGAATACTCAACACCAATTACACCACAACAAAATGGTGTGGTTGAACGAAAAAATAGGACGCTTGTTGAAATGGCTCGAGTTATGCTGAACTCAAAAAAGTTGGCACTACGGTTTTGAGCAAAAGCAATGAATACTGCATGCTACCTAACAAACCATGTCTATCTGAGTCCAGGTACAAATAAGTCTGCCTATGAGATATGGAAAGGTAAACGCCCTAGTGTTCATCACCTTCACATTTTTGGTTGTACTTGTTATGTTCTTAATGATCGAGAACAAAGGGGCAAGTTTCAATCCAAATATGATTTGGGCATTTTTATTGGTTACTCTCGCAAACGTCCAATCTGTTGTTGGATAATCTAACGTTGAATTTGATGATTATAGGGATTTTGCATCAGCCTCTTTGGATATTGAAATCACTGAACTTGTTGAACCATCTCAGCACTCAGAGGTAGTAGAAGTTATGACTCCTAAAGAAACTGGAATCACATCTATAGTTGCAACTGCTCCTGAAGCAACTACAGTTGCAACTGAGCCTAAAGAAACTAAGATAACTCCTCATTCAGAAAATCTGGATGAGCAACAATGTCTAGAATACAAGGAAGCACCTCCTCACATAAAGACGAATCATCCACTTGAATTAGTAATTGGTGAGCTGAATTATGGTATAAGAACTTGAGATCTTCATCGAAAGAGGTATGACCAAATGGTGCATTTTGTGAGTTATACCTTGAAAGTGGAACCAAAAAATGTAAAGGAAGCCATGTTAAAAGAAGCATGGATTGAAGCCATGCAAGAAGAGTTGAACAAGTGTGAAAGAAACAACGTTTGGGAACTCGTACCGAGGCTCCAAAATGTGAACATCATTGGTACCAAGTGGATATTCAAGAATAAAATTGATGAGCTTGGTAACATTGTGAGAAACAAAGCAAGGCTCGTCGCCCAAGGATATACTCAAGTGGAACGAGCGGGCTATGATGATACATTTGCTCCAGTTGCAAGACTGGAATCCATCCGCCTCTTGTTTGCTGTTGCATGTGTTTTACTATTTAAACTTTTTCAAATGGATGTTAAAAGTGCATTTTTAAATGGCTATCTTAATCAAGAAGTTTTCGTGGAATAACCTAAAAGGTTCATTGACCCACACTTCCCAACTCATGTGTTAAAAATTAAAAGAGCCCTTTTATGGTCTCAAACAAGCACCCCGTGCTTGGTATGAAAGATTGACCATCCATGTGACGGTCGCGCCCCATGAGTCGCGTTCCGATCCAAGTTGGTTCAGCGTTGACTAGACACTTTACCCAGCTCAGATAAAATACGTCTCGTATGAAGGGGTGTCACTGTCCAGGATCAACCATACACATAATGATAAAATTGACTTTAATATACACAACGGAAGTTTGGAAAATACAAATAATTTGACACTTTAATAATTACGTACTGATTATTAATCATTTTCAATTACATGAATATTCCAAAAGGCAAGATTGGCAAAATTATTCATGTGATCCATACTGCCACGTCGATCTTATCCTGAGGAATGGACAGACAGGAAAAAAAATGAGGACTAAGTCTTTGATGACTTAGTGAGATTCATACAAAACAAGTGGCAATGCAAGAATTAATAGCGATTCAATTGATATATTTTTAGGACTGATCTTACCGATATAAACAATTTAACAAGATAATTTGATGTAACAATAGTACCAGAATATTCTGAAAATAGTTTATGAACGTGTGCGTTAACAGTAAACCAATCCAACCTTATACTTCCAAATACTACCTTATACCTCCCAACAAGAAGTGACCTCGCAAACAAAACATGCGACATGCTCGAGTACATGCCGATCCAGCACGCGAGTTACAACCAACTCCTGACTGCAAGCGCCGCCTAGATAAATGAATATCAAACGAAATTACTTAAACCGACACTCCTTACTGCCTGGCAGTAAATCGACTCAATCCCTGGGCCTAACTTCCCAAAGGCGTCCCAATGGGTGATAACCAAATAATCTAGTAAACCGGATAATATACGTTGCTCCTTGAGCTACATGTCCCGAACATAGTTCGTTGCTCTTTGCACAGTTCAAGAACCAGCAGATGAAACAATGACAAATTACCATGATTATGAATTAATATGTGATAAATAATAATCGTTGAGTATGATTTAACGATAAGTAAGGAAATCATGTTATGAGACGTGATAAGATGCAAAAATAGGAATACGGAGAATAATAGGTTGTTAGTGTTTTGGTAACGGGGGTAATGTCTTTTTTGTCCAAGTTCCTCAGCATGGATGCCAAACTCGGCCAAAACAAAATCAGAAATCGAACCTCACCTTTATTTGTACGGAGAATCTTGCGCGTCGTTGATTAATTTGTCAAACCTTTAATATCATTAAGATAATATCAGTTAACTGAATAATCATAACTCACCACTATAAACATATATACTATACAACTTTCGTGTTGATGAAATTTGAGGAAGTTCTTGTTAAAAAAAAGTAGCTAATACTAATTTAAGTAAATAACACATATCATTGATGAAAATCTTACGCGATAAACTTTGATATCGTAAGGTTAAGTTAAATATCAAATATACTTTGTATACGTAATTTATATCTCAAGATTTATCTTAAGCAACCGTATATTTATACTTATAATTGTAGTTATAATTTCTCTAATG
Source organism: Linaria vulgaris (assembly GCA_948329865.1). Lineage (NCBI taxonomy): Eukaryota > Viridiplantae > Streptophyta > Magnoliopsida > Lamiales > Plantaginaceae > Linaria > Linaria vulgaris. Next base: position 71,785,500 of record OX415251.1, read on the forward strand.
TTAGAAAATCGTTTCAAATGGTAAGTATACAATAATATCAAGTATAGTATGATAAACTATTTAATTTGATGCATAATAAATCTTCAAAATATATTACTTAACTGATTTATGGAAAATCGTTCTTTAAGTCTCTAATACATCCAAAAATTTCAGGAATCATGGCATCCAACAATTATCTTATGAAGCAATCCAGTAAATTGTATAACTTAGTTAATATTATTTTGTTTCAAGATTATATTAAATTACATAACATAGTATCTATAACTTATAAAAATATTAATACGTAAACCTAATCAAGGTAAATGATCAATGTTAACAGTAGGCTTTTTTCAAAAGCCCCGTACTCGCTCCCCGATGCCCCCTAAAGCATCACGGGGATCACCCCCAATACCGGTTGACTTAAATGTCCTTCCGATATTGGATATACAGTGTTCTGTCTACAGCGATAAGTATTTTACAAAGTACACATCGCGCGCGAGGTATCGAGAGCTTTAAATATCATCATGAATACCCCTTAGGGATACGATACCCTCGTATTTACCTTACCCTCGTGACTCATAGACCCATACCCTCGTGACTCATAAATCCCAAGATAAAAAGAGAAATAAGCATAACGGAATATTATCTATTGGATAAACTTCTCACCTATCGTGAACAAAGTATCGTGACTCCTTACCTATCGTGAAACAAAGCAACCATGGTTCTCACCTATCGTGAACTATCGCAAAGCGGGGTATCGGAACAAAAAGAGTCGATAGACGTCACCAATCCTATCCTCCTGAAATGATAAGACCACCCACAAAGCCGACTCAGCACACATGAGACACATGTCCGAACGTACCCGATGACACACACACTCGGAAGCTATGTTAGCACCCTCGAAGACAGTTAGGAGACACCTGTCCGAACGTACCCGATGACAAACACCCCCAGAAGCTATGTCAGCCTCTTTGAAGACAGTTGTCAAAAGATAAAACAGTAATTCGATACTTGTTCCCCCAATATCGGACATCTGTCCTAAAAAAGATCCCACTTGTACAAATATTTGCCCCTATAAAAAGTGGACTCCCCGAAAGAAGAAAGGACAACTTAGTTCTTTTAAAAACCCAGGCAAAGGCGTTGTATCCCATTCCACCACCAAAAAAGTTCTCACCAAAATAAAATAACAGTTAACAACATGGTACCGTCTGTTGGAATGCCATAAAAATTTGCTTTCGAGGACGTTTTTATGAAATTTCCCCATACAAAGCCATGAGTTACTCTATTACCCCTCCGAGTAATCCCCAGAATTCTACCGACCAGGTGCAAGGAGAGCCCTCCGAAGCTCAATCATCTCCTATAACAGAAAGATGGGAATTTATAAATATCCCCCGAGCTGCATTCGAGCAACTCGTGGAGAGAGCCACCGGAAGGGCCAGGCCAGAGACAACCTACCCCCGAGAAGAACACCATCTCGGATCTCGTAGGGAACAAAATGAACGAATCTTGTCGGAGGTCCCGCTTCCAACCGGCCTCCTAGGTTCAGGATACACACTTCCCACACACCAGGGGGCGACCGACTCCTTTGGAGGGCCAGAGGGGCAGAAGGCCCCGGGATTTTGAGGGGATGGGATTTCCTTATCCCCGAAAATATCAGTTACTACCTACTTCCGTAGGAGTGGATGATTCCTTATGGAATATGGTTAATAGCTTGCGAAGAGAGATGAGGGACATAAAGAAAAACATAACCTCAGGGAAGAACTCGTCTACCATGGATCCCCTTTCATCCCAAAAATCGCCCATGCCCTGGTCCCCTCAGGGATGCGACCCAACAATCTTCCCTTGTACACAGGGGATAAGGACTGAAGGGATTCCCAAGACCATATTCACCAGTATATAGCCACCATGAACCTGGCCTCGGCGCCCGACTTTGTCCTTTGCCGAGTATTTCGTACTACTCTGGCAGGCCGGGCCCATGCTTGGTTCTCTCAGCTACTTCCTAGCACGATTTCTCACTTCGACCAACTGGCATATTTGTTTGTACGACAGTTCGCTTGTAATCAGAGATATCCAAAATCCGCTAGCCATTTGTTCACAATCAAGCAAAATAAAGATGAATCTCTTAGAGACTATATGAACCACTTCTCAGATGAGGCTTTAGATGTGCCAAACGCTAACCCCTCAATTATTGCGTATATCCTGACCCAACGACTAAGGACCGGAGACTTTTTCTGATACCTTATGGGTAATCGGGTCAAAGATATGAACGAACTTATGCATAAAGTGGAAACCTACATCATCATGGAAGAGGCAGAAAACTCTAAAATTCGGGCAGAAAGCAATGACCTAGAACGGGAGAAGGAACACCAGAATAAAGCGAAGGATGGAAAAACACCCCCGAGACGAAGGGACGATGAAGGTCTGATAAAACGGCATCTCCAACCCAGTCCTTTGTCTCATTTGACTATTACTCCCGCTGAAGTCCTCAACGTTATGAGGGGAAGCGTGGACCTACAATGGCCACGACCAGTCAAAAGGCCTCATGATAAGAAAGACTCAGTTAAGTTCTGCAAATACCATAAAGCATGGGGACATGATACATATGCTTGCAATACTTTAATAATTGAGATACACCGGCTACTCAGCGCTGGATATCTAGGAAATTACTTGAAAGAGAATAATCAACAAGTGCTTAAGCCTAACATTTGGAAGAGGATTCGGTCTGAAGGTCCATCGGAGGAAAGGGGACCCGACGTGAAGTATCGTGAAGATACCCTCCACCATGGACTTCCTCCGCCCCCAGAATCCTACAAGGAAAACCCAACCTCGGGACGGACCATAAATATGATTGAAGGAAGGGATATCTCTATATCGCCCCCCGGAAAGAATAAAAAATATTTAAAGGAAGCCCAGCGTATAGAGCAAGGGCCACCCATATGCTCTATTCAAGGAACCAAGTTGCCTACTATCACCTTCGGACCTGATGACCTGAAGGGCATAATATACCCTCACGAGGACCCGCTGGTCATCAAATCCATACATTTTTGGTATTGAAGTCCAACGCATTCTAATAGATATATGCAGCTTGGTAGATGTCCTTTTCCTACCCGCATACCTAGCAATGGGGTTAAAAAAAGAACGCTTGGAGGCGGTCGACGTTCCCCTTGTTGGCTTCTCGGGAGAAGCATGCCGCACCTTAGGAACCACTACATTGCCCATGTCCTGGGGGGAGGGCGCCCGGAGACGCATGGAACACACCAAATTTTGGGTGGTAGAAGCCTCCTCTCGGACGTACAACGCTATATGTAGACGACCATCTATACGAACGTTTGAAGCCATCCCCTCTACCCTTCACCTAAAGGTCAAGTTCCCAACAATGTCGGGCATAGGGGAAGTCAGAGGTAACCAAGCCAAAGCCCGAGAGTGTAGCATGTATGCAATACCCTCGGAAAACGAAGGCGACGCCACTGCACCCCTTAAAAACAGAAACTAGAAGAGGAGCTGAAAGTACAACCAGTGGAAGAGATAAGGATGATTGAGATAGTAGAGGGAGACCCTACTAAGGTTGTCAAAATCAGGACGGGAATGGACCCCAGAGTAGAAGGAAGAGTGATACCCATGCTAAAACAGTTTAGTCATCTTTTTGCCTGGGAAGGGGGACCCCCGGGTAGGATAAGTGAACGAATTAGTCAGCAGTTCTTAAATGTCAAAACTACAATCAAACATGTTCAACATAAAAAAGGAACATGGGACCAAACAGAAACAAGATTATTCGATCCGAGGTCCAACGGCTACTCAACCTACGATAGATCCGTGAAGTTAGATACCCTGAATGGTTAGCCAATGTGGTCCTCGTCCCCAAGAGAGGGGGTAGATGGCGGATGTGCATTGATTTCACAAACCTAAATGATGCCTCCCCCAAGGATTGCTACCTCTTTCCCAGCATAGACCAACTGGTAAACTCCACGGCCGGGTGCGCCCTATTGTCCATCATGGACGGGGACCCAGGTTACAACCAAATCCCGATGACCACTATTGATCAAGATAAAACTAGCTTTATTACGGACGTCGGCACCTTCTGTTATTTGGTAATGCCATTTGGACTGAATAACGCAGGCGCCACATACCAATGCCTGGTAAACCTCATGTTTGTAGGGTTAATCGGAAAATCAATGGAAGTATATGTGGATGATATAATTGTTAAAATCCCTCAGGCAGAAGACCATCGGAAGATCTCCGCAAGGCATTAGCTATCATGGACCAATTCGGAATGAAAGTCAACCCCCGAAAATGTTCCTTTGCCATAAAGGGAGGAAAATTCCTAGGATTCATTGTAATGGAAAAAGGCATAGAAATGAACCCCGAAAAGGCCCGGGCTGTCTTAGACATGCCTACCTCTCGAACTATCAAGCATGTCCAAAAGCTAACGGGGAGGATGGCCTCCTTGAGTAGGTTCATCTCTAAATCTTCCGATAAGGGCCTACCCTTATTCAAAATCCTGAGGAACATCAAGGATTTTTAGTGGACCGAGCGGTGCGATGAAGCACTCACGGAGCTAAAAATTTATTTGACCCACCCACTGCTATTGGTAAACTCCACACCCCATGAAGAGTTGTTTGTATATTTGGCGATTGGGGAGGAGGTTGTGAGCGCCATGCTAGTCAAGGAACATAATAAAGAACACCGCCCCGTGTATTACGTTAGCAAAACACTGCAAGGAGCCGAAGGACGATACCCCCAAACTGAGAAATTAGTGTTAGCCTTAATCACCACTGCGCGTAAATTGCGCCCTTATTTCCTCTCTCACCCAGTCACGGTGTTAACCAAATACCCCCTACGAACCATCCTCAATAAGCCCGAAACGTCAAGCCAGCTTATTAAGTGGGCCATTGAACTCACGGAGTATGATATCTCCTACGCTCCTAACCCCTCGATCAAAGCTCAAGTACTAGCCGATTTGCTTGTGGAAATGACGAGCCTATAGGTTATTCAGACTCTGCCCCTATGAAATATGTTCGTAGATGGATCCGCCACGGCCACACATGGAAGAGCAGGGATAATCTTGTCCAATACCGAGATAGAAGAAGAGACTCTATATTTCGCAGTCAGACTCAACTATCCCCTATCTAATAATAAAGAGGAGTACGAGGCCCTGCTAATAGGCATAAGGCTGGCCCACGAAGGGGGAATTAAAAGAGTAATAATACATAGCGACTCACAAGTCATCGTACAACAAGTTAACGGTACCTATGAGCCAAAAGAAGAAAGGATGCGTGACTATCTACAACCAGTCCGACAAAGGAGCTCCTGGTTTGAAAGCTGTGAAGTTAAGAAAATTCCACGTTCTGGTAACCAAGATGCGGACGCACTATCTAAGATAGCCTCCCAAACCGCCACCATACACACTCGCCGTATCACACTTCTTCAAGCTCTCACCTCCGAAAAATCTGAGGCTCAGGAAGTACATGCCACACAACAACCTCCGGGCAGTGAATGGATGGCCCCAATACTAGCTTATCTGGACCCGGAAGATCATGAAACCAACAAGGCTGAACAACGGTTAATGGCCAGTAAAACTGCCCGCTACTTCATTCATGAAGGAAAACTCTTCCGTCGATCCTACTCTCATCCCCACGCTAGATGTTTAGGCCATACAGAGGCAGAGCAAGTTATCCAAGAAACTCACGAGGGGACTTGCGGTAGCCACACAGGGAGTGAAAGTATGACAGGACGCATCCTCCGCTAGGGTTACTATTGGCCCACTATGGAACAAGATTTCCAAGAGCATGCTAAACGATGTAAGTCATGCCAAACTTTCGCCCCGCCGAGTCCACCAACCCGCAGTGCCCTGGGTATCGGGACCGTTTCCATGCCCTTTTGCTAAGTGGGTATCGGGACCCTTGATCCCCAACCTAGGTCAGAAGATATTCCTACTAGTAGCCGTGGATTACTTCACCAAGTGGGTGGAAGCAGAGCCCCTAGCTAAGATTACCTCAAGGGCTGTTATCCACTTTTTATGGAGGAATATTATATTCCATTTCGGCATCCCCCGATGTTTGGTAAGTGATAACGGGCTCTAATTGACCAGCCAAGAGCTGGAAAATGGTGCGACCACTGGGAAATCAAGCATCGCTTCGCCTCCGTAGGCTATCCCCAAACCAATGGATAGGTAGAAAGGACTAACCAAACCCTGTTGAAAAATCTAAAAGCAAGGTTAGACTAGCACAAGGCCAGATGGGTGGAAGAAATCCCATGAATCTTATGGGCTTATCGGACCACTCCGAGAATGGCCACTGGGGAAACTCCATACAACCTGACCTACGGCAGCGAAGTAATCATACCACCAGAAGTGGTAATAGAGAGCTGGAGGGTCCGCGAATACGAGAAAGTAGGCAACAGCTCGAATCTAGCCTTGGCCTTGGACCTCCTTACAGAAAAAAGAGCTCGGGCATCCGTTCGCATGGAAAAATATAAGGCACGCATGGCGCAATATTATAATTCTCACATCCGAACCCGAACAATCCAAGTAGGAGATCTTGTGCTTAGAAGAGCGAAAGCCTCCAAGAATATAGGGAAACTCCAACCAAAGTGGGAAGGACCATTCAAAATAGCTAAGATCATTAGGGAGGCCACCTACTTATTGGAGAACGATGAAGGAAACGTGTTCCCCAACACCTGGAATGCCTATAACCTAATAAAATATTATGCTTAGTGTTAACAGGTTTGGAATTATTCCCTATTTAACGGAAGATATTTATATTGGGTTGGAACGCCCTGTCCGTGATTCAGAAACAATCATAGATGGAAATGACTTGAAAATAACAAGAGATACAAGAATATTCCCTTCCTTTATTCACTGAACTTTTCCTCCTCTTATCTTTGTGTATTTGTGGTAAGTTATGTTAAGTTAAGCTGAGTTATCCTTCTTCTATTGATCACCTCCCTTTATATAGACTTTGATAAGGGCAGGTGTCATTGTGCATGTGCTTTAGTAAAGACAGGTGTCGTTTCATTGATACAGGTGTAACAATTAGGATAAGGTTTATCTCTTAATCTACTAGATGCTGGCTAGACTCGTTTTTGTGCTTTCCGATGGCTTCGAGGATCTCCGATAAATGATTGTTTTGGGGACGCTACTCTTCTGATGGCTATGCTTTTGTTGATACATAATGAGAATGCTCGTACGAGAGTAAGGACGCTACTCTTCCGAGGGGTTTTATTTCTTTTTCTTAACTCGGATTCGTTCTTCAATGATCTGGAGTGATCTCCGAGGACGTAATGTGATAGCGTAACAGGATCTCTGATGGCATAATGTGATCTCCGAGGGCTTGATATGATCTCCGAGGGCTGTATTTGCTCTCTGGGGGCTGTATTTGCTCTGCTTGAAATGGGACTTTTCCGTATAAGTCCTCGAAATACATTTATTGGGGGCTCTGTTATTCATTTCTTGTTCTTCTCCGAAAATTGGTCCTCGGATGATGGTCCGAGTGCAGTTTTCATTGAGGAGTGTTCAGCAAGGAAGTTTTCTTGTAAGTTCATGGGACTCGGGGTCCGTTGTGGTCCCTCTTGGCGCATTGGTGGATATCGGAGTCGCGCGGGTCCATCGGGGTTTGCTCTTTTTTCGATGCCGCGTTGATATCTGCTTTTTACTCACCATTTGACTTTCCGAGGGACGCTTATGCTCCTCCTCGTGTGCTCTTCTATGCCTTTGTTAGGTCAGTGACCGAGAAGTAGGGCACAATCCGAGGGGGTCTCCTTATTAGGAGTGGGTACATCACATCGGAAGTACTCGTGACAACTGTATTGTCCATTTATTGATTTCCCAATTAGGATTAACCTTCTTCTTTTCCTTTTATTTATTTTTATGGTTAACACTAGCCCCCCCAAATTCTGATCGCCTTCGTAGAGGCGAGCGAAATTTTAATCATCTTCCTCGGTGAGGCGAGGGGTTAGTTCATGTTCTGGTATTCCCTATATTTATTTTTTGATATTTTTCCGAGGGGATATGCATATATATTCAGAATTTATAAGGATTTTACCTGAATACCCTTAGGGTATCGTTATTAGGCACGTGGAGATCTCGGGGCGCAGGTGACAGATTGTTGTTTGACCAGCTTTGAAAATTGAAATATATGACCGTTGGTAACGGTCAGAATAATGATGGCGTGGCGTGATCAGGCGGCGGTTACGTGGAGCTTTAAACAAGTTCCACGTCTTAAAGATATTTGACCGTTGTCATCTACGGCTATAAATAGGGACACTGTTAACCTTTTTTCTTCATTCTCTCAATTCATCTTTGCGGTAATTCTCTCAGAGCAAAAACTTCTTTTCTTAACTTCTTTTCTTCGTCTTTTGTACTTCAAATTTCCAGCAGATTTACTCGTTCGTCTTCTCTTTTTCGAAAACATTCCCTTTTTTACTATTACACCAATGGCTTCTTCCACCAACACGGATCCCACTGCCGCCGCTACCTCCTCTGAAGTCACTGCTCCGATTAACTCTTCTGCAAATGTGAGGAGTATTCCGGTGGAGGTAGTTACTCGTAAACGCAAAGGAGATATTGCTACTTCTTCTGAGGGCGGCGCCACTTCTTCTAAAAAAGCTAGGGTTCCTAAATCGAAGAAGGCGCCTCTTCGGACTTTCGCCAAAGTGGAGAGGGTTCCGAGTATCGCTACTCGGGAACAAGTATTAGATTTGTTCACTTCAACCGGGGCTTTTCAAAAGAACATGGTGTTCCAAATCCCGACGAAAGATGAGAGAGCGTGTTATCCTCATCCGGGTATGTTGACAGTTTACTTTGCCCAAGTAAAATATGGGTGGCGTTCATTCATGCCACCTTTCTTTTGTGAGGTCATTAAAACTTGTAATATCAGCCCGAGTCAAATGGTTCCGAATGGGTTTGCCGCCCTCTGCATTTATGTTTTTTGGTGCCAAGTGAATGGGTTAGAGTGTGGGGTAGATCACTTTCTTTCAATCTTTGATGTGGGGGTGTTGCCCGGGGGGTATCCCTTTTACAATGTTCGTCATCGGGACAACTGGAAGAGAATTCTGGGTGCGGCAATTACTTCACATAGCGTTTGGAAAAATAGGTATTTTTTCGTGAAGCCCACAAAAGGTGACTGGGATATGCCCTTCGATTGGAGAGAGGGCACAACTCCCGTGCATACTTTGGACCCGGAGGTAGTTTTATCTCCCGTGATTTCTCAACACAAGTTGATGGAGTCGGAAGATTTTATGATGTTGTTTGAGACGTCCGGCCTTCATCACGTGGTGTTTACCGATGATGCTGTGGAAAAGCCCTTGTCCTTGTCTTCCGATGCGAGGAATCTTTTTCGTAAGTTCCTTATTCTCTTCTTTTATTCCTTTTCTGCGTACAATGGTGAATTGTACTTATATATGCTGACTTTCGGGTGATGCAGAGGAGGTCATGGCCAATTATTATTTGCAGTCGGGTCCGAGTGATCCTACTCCGAGTGGTATTTCTGATGTGCCAGAGGAGGGTGATCACGAAGAAGAGGAGGTCAATGCCCCCGAGGGCGAACACACGGCTCCAGAGGTGGGAGGAGCTCACGAGGACCATTCTCCTCTGTATATAGATGAGACGGGGGTTATCAGAAGTGTTGTTCCATTACGTCATGTAGCCCCTTATTCCTCTTGGGCTTTGGTGCCGGTTTCTAAGTCCGATACAGGTGATTTGCCCGCTTTAGGATCCGATACAAGAAACTCTCCGAGGGTTTCCGAAGAAGGGATGTTTCCGAGGGCGACGGAGGAAGAATTTGTTCTGAAGGCTACTGAAGTGGTTAATTTGTCTTCTGATGATCCTTCTCCTGATTCTACTGAGCTTACGTCCTCGGAAGTTCCTGAATCTGTTCCTCGTGGTGAGTTCTCTTGAGTTTTTAATGAAATTTTCCGTGTTTCTCTCGAAGAATTTATTCATATGCTGATACTTTCATTCTTGATGCAGAGATTGCGGACAAAGGTAAGGCTCCGATGGTGGAAGAGCCTTCTTTATATGGTAAGCTTCCGTTACATGTCCTTCTCTTTTAGTGATAATTTTTTCTAGTTTCATTCTCTTTCTTACCTACAGAGATTACCTTTTGTAGAGGAAGATTTCTTGGCCCAGTTTAGTGTTCCCGAGCAGGAGGCCTCATGAGGGGGTTCCGAGGATACTCAAGGGGAGTTTGATCCCTCTTCCGAGGACAGAGATGTGAAGGAGGGGATTTTGAATTCGCTGTTGGGGGAGACTGGTCCGTCCGTCGTAGCTGGTGGTTCTCGGGCCGTATTTACTAACTCGGAGGTGATGACTCCAGTACTGGGAACCACTCCTCCGAGAGGCCACATTCCGGTACCTCCTTCTGTTCCCGTGACTCTATCTCCGAGAGGTCACACCTTTCAGGCGCCCATTCCTCCTAGTGGGCCAGAGGGGCAATTTTCGTCTCGGACCGTTCGGGAGGCCTATCAGGATATTCTCCAGTTCTTTGCTTCCTCTAGTTCAACACCCGCCGAGGGGTATCAATTTTTGTATACCAGTCTTAACTGGTTAGGACTCATGGTAAGTTCCTTTACACTAGTTTTTTTTTTCTTTTTTCTAGGGTTGTACCATTTATCCATAGTAATTTCTTTTTGGGCTTGTCTTCTATAGATTGGGAAGACTCGGGAAGCAGTTACTGCGGTAGAGGAGCGTGGTCTGAAAGACGTGAAGGAGTTGGAAGCTCTCCGAAAGCAATTAGCGCTTCTTTGATCCAGGGATAAGGAGAGTCAGATGAGAGAAGTGGTGCTTCTTACCAAAATTTCCAACTACGAGTTCACGCTGCAAAAAGCGGAGGAAACCCACGAGGGCCTGCAACATAGGTTGAACTTGGCGGAGTCTGCTTGTAAGAAGATAGAGGTCTCCGAGAAGGCTGCGATGGCCAAGATAACCCTTTTGGAGAAGGAAAAAGGGGAGTCCGAGGGGGTTCTCAATGCTCGTATCGTTGCTCTCGAGAAGGAAGTGGCAGAAGGTTGTGAGAGAGAGGGGAGTCTTCAGGAGACATTAGGTCAAGTCACCGATAGGGCTGAGTCAGCTGAGGGAAAGTTGGCAAACTTTCTTTCTCCCGAGGAGGTGCAGGCTAAGATTGATGCAGCAGTTCAATTTGCTCAACGAGAGATCTCTAGGCAGCACTCGGGAGTCTCCGATACACCTTCTCACGAGCTTTTGACATGCCATCTTTTGTGGGGCTATTTGGAATGTGCTAGGCTGGCCAAGTCTTTGTTAAGGCCAGATGTGGACTTTTCCAAATCTTTTGACCTTCGCAAGTTGAAGAAGCCAACTCCCGATGACTGTCATTACTTTGTGTGGAGATTTGGAGGTTTACTATCCCCTAGGGATTCTCCCGTACCTTCTCCGATGCGCTCTGCCAGCAGTCCGAGTCCGAGGGCTAGTGGTTTCGGGTGGGTATTTTCCCCAATTTCTCGCCTTGCTCCGCTGGGTACTTCTGCTGAGGAGACGCCTCCTTCACACCCTTCTACCACGGGGGCATAGTCTTTTCCTTGTAATTTTTTATTTCTTGTTTTAAATAAATGTCTTTTGTACTTATCACCCTTTCCGAAGGTTCTTTGGCTTCTTAAATAAATAAACATTTTTCCACTTTTCATTTCTCTACCTTTTGTCTTTATTGTTAAAATTTAATTAAGGAGGATAATGATAAACCATATAAGATTGCTGACTAAGTTTATCTCCTAAGTAGGAGGTGTTGCTTTGCATGGTAATGTAAGATACGTGTCACTTTTAATTAAGAAAATTTCTCGACACGTGTCCCTTACTTTATGTAATATGGATCTAATCTTCTTCTTTTAACCAAGGAGTGAAGAGTATATATGCACTTAGGCCCTTCATCAGTTATGTACTTAATACTAACCTTATAATCATAACTAGTCCTTGATCTCTTTTCAATTTTGTCAATAATTGTAAGCACTAAGATAATACTTACCTGAAAAGATGATGCCTCTTTACTATAGAAGAAGCGGTTCAGTTTCATCTTGTGGTTCTTCTCGGGACACTGCTCGGAGTCCCTCTGGACCCTCAAGGGCTCCTCCTATTTCTTGTGAGAGTTCCTCTCCGAGGGATAATTTGTCTGGAAATTATGCGACACTTGGCGCGGGTCCCTCTTTGGGAGGAGCTCGTAGGCTTTCATCTACAAATTCTCGCAGAGTAAATCATGTTAGGGAGATATTTATGGGTAGGGAGCCATATCCTTTGGCGCGGATGAGTCTTCGGAATTTGATTTGATTCCTCTTAATCCGTCCAGATTGATAGGTAGAGGACGTGTAGGATCCACTACGAATACGGAGTGCGAGAACTCAGTAAGGTCTCTTTTTACTAGGTATAACCTGGATTTTGAAGAATATGACGTAATAGTGCCCTCTTCGAGTCAGAGAGCTTATGCACCTCCCTCGGGTTATCTGACTGTCTACAATGAACAAATGCGTTGCGGGTTACGAACGTTTTTCCACCCTTTTTTCCAAATACTCTTTCGGTATTGGCAGGTATGTCCGAGTCAGCTAACACCAAGTTCATATATTCATTTAGTGGGGTATGTCCTGCGTTGTGAGCTTTTAAACCTTCCAATGTCCCCTTACCGGGTGGGAACAATATTTGCCCTTCGACCCTGTTCAGAGGGGACTCCCTTTTTTAGCCTGACATATCGGTACAAGGAAAATACCTTCACTCGTGTATCCAGTATCCACTCTTGTAGAGGGGATTGGAGGCGGAGATGTTTCTTTGTCCGTCCGAGAGGTCAATCAGCCAGGTCATGGGGGGTGCCCATCCGATGGGGTCTATGATATATTGCTCCCAACGCCGAAACACAAGGTCACGAGAAGGAGGTATTGCTTCACTCAGGGCTTTTTTCTGGTTCTTATGACATGTCCGGGCTGCTGGATTTCCCCGAGGCCCTGATTTTAGCTGGTTTACAAGAGGGGGTGGAAGGGTGTACCCCCACATCTCGTCCTCTTCACAGTAACTTTTATTTCCGTAAGTTTTACTAATCACCCTTTACCTGTTTAACTTGTAAATTCTCTGGGTGTCTTCGGACTGTTTGCACACTGATGTTTTTTGCAGGCGCAGAGATGGGAGCATTTTCCCTCGGGTCTTCTGATGTTGTTTTTCTGGGACGGGCATTGCATGGTAGTCCCGGACTGTTGGAAGTTGGTGGTTCTGATCCACTCGTAAAGGAAGCAATGGTTGATATTTCCTTGGAGGAGGAGGGACTGGAAGCATCGCCTATAGCAGCCCCCCCCCCAGTAAACTTTTTAATTCCTCTCGGAGTGTCGGATCCGATAGCAGTTTCCTCCCAAACGGACTCTCACATGACTCCAGTGGTGTCACAACCTTTTCCCCGTGGTTCTGCCGTGGTGAATGTATTAGAGGAGTACCTTCTCTCCCCTGATACGGAGGAATTGCAGCCCTTTGAGAGTGTCCTTGATCGTGTTCCCGCACCGCCACCCGAGGGGGATCCTTCCCTCGGGAGATCTTTTCCCCCCGGGGATAATCAGGATATTTCCCCTCTTGGGTCAGCAGTGGGATTTTGTCAAAACTTTCTCAGTGGTTTACTGAATGTGACAGATTGCGGGCTGATGAAAACCCTTCCGGTATCCGTTCTCCAGGACTTAGCTTGTAAGGATCTGTGTGAGGTATTCTATTTATTTTATCTATTTTATTTACTACTAACCTGTCGCCAATGTCTGATGTAATTTGCTTTGTTCTTGAGCAGATTTATATGGTGTTAGATGCCCTCGGATCTTACGGAAGCTCTTCTTCTGATCCTGGTTTGGTATATCGTCGTCGGGACGAGTTAGAGCAAGGTCTCTTAGAGGCTCAAGCGGAGATAACTCAATTGAAGGAAGTTCACGAGTCCACTCAGGAAATCCACAACAATGTGTTACAATCCGAGAGGGATAAAGCGTGGGACTTGGAACGCCGACTGGTGCTCGAGAGAGCTCGTGTATTGAATTTAGAGAGGAGAATAGGGGAGTTATATGACCAAATGCGGTCCTCGGAAGAGCAACTGACGCTGGCCATGAAGGAAAGAGATGCCCTAAACCACCAAATACTAGGGGCAACTCGTACCCAGGCAGTGGCGTTGGTTATGGCTCGAGTCCAAGCAGTGTTGGAAGTGGTGGGTCCATCTAGCCTTCGTGAGTCATTCCAGGATGAGATGTGTGATTTGGTTCATATAGGCTATCGGTTATGCCGAGATGCTGTACAAGCTTTGCCAGAGTTTCCCCCAGGCTTGCTCATTCCGGAACTTAACATTCGTCATGTTTTCGAGGAGTTTCCTTCTTCACCCATTAGGGATCCTTCTGTTCCGATTGTGTTTGTTGATGATCCAGTTTCCTTTTCCGATGAGCAGCGCCGACGACTTATTCGAGAAGGAAAGCGCCCTTTAGGAGGGGCTTAACTTGTAGAGGGATATTATGTAGTTTAGTTCATAATACGAGGGGCTTTTTTGTTGGGTTGTTAAGATGACTCATATGTAGAGTTATCCTTTTGTGAAGCAATTCTATTTTCTTTTGTAATGGAACCCTTCGTATGCGAATAACTTTTCTTATTTATGCATGACTGTTACATTAAGCATAATACTTTCTAAGGTTGATTGAGTTCCAGGTATTACGAAGCACTATTCCCTCGGAATCGGCAAGACGATAGGTTGTTGGCCCCACAATTTCCACTACCTTATAGGGTCCTTCCCATCGGGGATCAAGTTTGCCTACATTCTTGGAAGCCCCTACTCGTTTCATCACTAGATCTCCAACCTGAAAAGTTCGAGGCTTTACCTTAGCATTGTAGTATCGTGACATCCGAGTCTTGTATTCTTCCACTCGGAGGGCTACTCGGGTTCTCTTTTCTTCGAGTTGATCAAGGGCGAGGGCTAGATTGGCGCTGTTAATTACTTCATCGTATTCCTTGACTCGCCAACTTTCTATGGAGACCTCCGAGGGCAGGACAGCTTCACATCCATAAGATAGACTGAATGGAGTTTTGCCCGTAGCGGCGCTTTGCGTGGTCCGATAGGCCCATAATATACCGGGTACTTCCTCAACCCACTTGGCTTTGTGCCAATCGAGTCGGGCTTTCATGTTTTTCAAAAGGGTTCTGTTGGTCCTTTCTACTTGACCGTTTGCTTGAGGGTATCCCACCGAAGCAAAGTGGTGTTTTATCTCCCAATGGTCGCACCATTTTTGTAACCCTCGGTCCGTAAATTGCAGATCATTATCACTTACCAGGCTCCGAGGGACACCAAAGTGACAAATGATACTTCTCCAAAGAAAGTTGATAACGGCGCATGCGGTTATCCTAGCTAGGGGTTCCGCTTCCACCCATTTGGTGAAGTAGTCAACGGCTACTAGTAGAAATTTCTTTTGACCAGAGTCAGGAATGAGAGGTCCAAGTATGTCAATGCCCCATTTGGAGAACGGGCAAGGAGTAAGATGGGGTTCCCACGGGGCCGCGGGTTGATGAATCCGAGGGGCGTAAGCTTGACACGGTTTACACTTTTCGGCATGGCTTTTACTGTCTTTAGCCATCGTGGGCCAGTAGTAACCTTGCCGAATCAAGCGTCCGACCATGCTTTCGCCGCTATTATGACTCCCGCATGTCCCCTCGTGAGTTTCTGCTAAAGCTAGTTGGGCTTCTTCTTCATTAAGGCATCGAGCATGGGGACACGAGTACGTTCTTCGGAAAAGTATTCCGTCTTTGAGGAAGTACCAAATGGTTTTTCTGGACATCATCCGCTGGATACTTTTGTCCGAGGAGTATCCCTCGAGGTCCTGCAAATAGGCCTTGATAGGAGTCACCCAGCTAGACGAGGGGTCTAAGATGGTATTTACCTCTTTGCCTTCACTTTTTTCAGACTCGTTGACATGAAGTAGAGTAATCCTCCGAGTGCGGATGGCAGCTGTTTGAGTGGCCACTTTAGATAGGGCGTCCGCCTCTTGGTTTTCTTTTCGGGGAATTTGAACTATATCATATTCCTCGAACCATTCGAACCTTTGACGGTCAACTCGGAGGTACTCTTGCATTCTTTCTTCTTTTGCTTCATATGATCCTTTGACTTGCTGGACAATCAATTGAGAATCACTATGGAGGAGTATTCTCTTCATTCCTCCTTCCTTTGCTAGTCTCATACCAATAAGGAGAGCTTCATACTCGGCTTCATTGTTAGAGAGGGGGTAATCTATTCTGATTGCAAAATGGAGTCTTTCATCCTCCCCTTCTTGATTTAAAAAAACTATTCCTGCCCCCCCCCCCCCCCCTCGTGCGTGCTCACCGAGGACCCATCTACATAAGCGTACCACAATGGCTCTTTCCCCTTGGATCCGATGCCCGTAAGTTCCATTACAAAGTCTGCCAGGACTTGTGCCTTGATGGAGGGTCTCGGAGCGTAAGAAATGTCATACTCGGTGAGTTCTACGGCCCATTTTATTAACCTCCCTGATGATTCAGGCTTATTAAGAATTGTCCTTAGGGGATGCTTTGTTAGCACTGTAATCGGGTGAGAAAGAAAGTAGGGGGCGTAGCTTGCGGGCCGTAGTAACCAATGCTAGTATAAGTTTTTAAGTTAGGGTATACCTGGTCTCGGCTCCGAGGAGGGTCTTGCTGATGTAATATACCGAACGATGTTCTCCATCTTGTTCTTTAACTAAAACGGTGCTAATAGCATCCTCTCCGACCGATAAATATAGAAATAACTCTTCTTGAGGTAAAGGTTTTACCAGCAAGGGTGGTTTCAACATGTACCTTTTCAGTTCTCCGAGGGCTTCCTCGCACTGGGGGGTCCATTGAAATTCCTTGACATTTCGAAGTATATTGAAGAAAGAAAGCCCTTTTTCTGCTGACTTGGAGACGAATCGACTCAGCGAGGCCATTCTACCAGTCAGCTTTTGAACGTCTTTCATTGTCTTTGGGGTGGGCAACCCCATGATGGCCTCCGCTTTCTCGGGATTTACTTCTATTCCCTTCTCCGTAACCATAAAACCCAAAAAATTTCCTCCTCGGATGCCAAATGAGCATTTTCTGGGGTTAACTTTCATGCCAAAGTTATTCATAATGACAAACGCTTTCCGTAGGTCCTCGGGATGTTCTTCGGCCGTGTTACTTTTGACTACCGTGTCATCCACGTAAACTTCTACTGACTTTCCAATAAGTCCAGCAAACATAAGACTTACTAACCTTTCGTAGGTAGCCCCAGCGTTTTTTAGCCTAAAGGGCATGACTAGGTAACAGAATGTGCCTGCATCCGTAATAAAGCTAGTTTTATCTTGGTCCACTGCCGCCATCGGGATTTGATTGTATCCCTGGTCTCCATCTAGGGTTGACAGTAGCGCACATCCAGCAGTGGAATCAACTAACTGATCTATGCTCGGTAAAGGATAACAATCCTTCGGGCATGCCTCATTAAGGTTAGTAAAGTCAACACACATCCGCCATCTCCCTCCGTGCTTGGGAACTAATACGACATTAGCTAACCACTCGGGATAGATAACTTCCTGAATTTGCTTCAAGTTGAGAAGGTGTTGTATTTCTGAGCGAATGATTTTATTACGCTCGGGTCCCATTTTTCTTTTCTTTTGTTGGACAGGTTTAGCTCCGGGCTTCACATTAAGAAAGTGTTGGCATACCTTGTTGCTGATTCTCCCGGGCGGTCCTCCTTCCCATGCAAAGAGGTGATGGAATTGCTTGAGGAGGGAAATCAGTTGAGCCTCTATTGCTGATGTCATGTGAGTACCCATCTTGATCACCTTCTCAGGGCTTCCTTCCACCAATTCTACCATCTTTAATTCTTCCACAGGTTGGACTCGTGTTTCTTCGGTCTTGCGCTTTTTATTGTTTTCGAGGGAAGGTTCGTCTTCTTCCGAGGGGATGGCATTCATGCAACATTCTCTGGCCTTAGATTGACTTCCTCGGACCTCACCGATTCCCGAGGGGGTGGGGAATTTCACCTTAAGATGCAAGGTAGAGGGGATAGCTTCAAAGGATCGAATAGATGGTCTCCCACAAATGGCATCATATGTCCGTGAAGAAGCTTCCACTATCCAAAATTTGATGGGCTCCATTCTCCGAAGGGCTCCCTTTCCCCATGACATTGGAAGAGTCACAGTTCCGGGGGTGGGACAGGTTTCCCCAGAGAATCCTACCAAGGGGACTTCAGCGGTTTCCAATTTTTCTTGTTTCAGCCCCATAGCAAGATAAGTAGGCAAGAAGAGTACGTCCACAGAGCTGCATGTGTCTATGAGGATCCGTTGGGTTTCATACCCATAGATAATGGCTGAAATAACTAACGGGTCTTCGTGAGGGTATATTATACATGTAAGGTCTTCGGGTCCAAAGGTAATGCTAGGCAACTTTGACTCTTGAACTGAGCAGACTGGGAATCCTTGCTCTGCTCGCCTGGCTTCTTTCAAGTATTTCTTCTTTTTACTTTGGGGCTTCATTGAAATTTCACCTCCTTCAATCATATTAATGGTTCGCCCTGACGGGGGATTGTTTTTATAAGAGTCAGGTGGAGGAGGCAAACTCCGATACCCCATGGTTCTTTCTCGGGAGTTTTCCCGACGGTCTTTGTTTCTCTCTTGGGGTCGTGGGCGTCCAACTGTTCTTTCCCATGACCTCCGACTGAGTGTCCTTTCTCGTGACCTCCGACTGGGCGTCCTTTCCTCTTCTTCTTCCTCTTCTTCTGTTCGTGACCTCTTCCATATGTTTGTCTTGGGATCCCCGAGATTATTTTCCTTGAGGTAATTCTTCAAGTATCCTATTTCTAGGAGACGAAGCACTTCTCTACGAAGGGTGGTACATTCTTCAGTGGTATGCCCGTATGTTTTGTGGTATTTGCAATATTTCCCTGTGTCCTTATCTCGGTTAGGAAATTTAACTGGTACGGGCCAGTGAAATTCGTTGCTACCTCTCATTATATTGAGCACTTTCGGGGGCGTGATAGTCATTGGAGGTAAGGGCACGGGTCGGAGGAATTTCTTAACCACCCCGCCCTCGTCTTTACGCGGAGGAGGTTTTCCCTCTTTACCCTTTTCCTTAGTCTTTGCTTCTCTCTCTGCGCGCTCTAGGTGCTCGTTATCCTCCTGCTCCATTTGCTTCTTCATTCCTTCCGCCTCTTCCATCAAAATGTAGACTTCCGCTTTTTGCATAAGTTCATTCATGTCCGTGACACGATTGCTCATAAGGTATCTGAAGAAATCCTCCATTCGAAGTCCTTGAGTCAATATGTCCGCCATGATGGTCAGGCTAATGTTGGGAACATCTAGTGCTTCATCCGTGAAACGCTTTATATACCCTCGTAGGGGTTCATCATTTTTCTGTTTAATAGTGAAAAGATGTGTGGCGGACTTGGGGTACCTTCGATTACAAGCAAACTGTCGTACAAACAAATGAGCTAATCGGTCAAAGCTCGTAATGGAACTAGGTGGAAGGTGAGTGAACCACGCTTGAGCCCGCCCTCCGAGGGTGACAGGAAACACGCGGCATAACACATGATCAGGGGCGGAAGATAGGTCCATTCTGACCAGATATTGATGGATATGGTCTTGAGGATCCCTCCCATCAGCTTCTCCGGTATATAGCGGGATATTGATGGGTCGCATCCCCGGAGGGATAGAGGCTAAAGCAATTTTGGGAATGAAAGGAGAGGTCATGAATGTGGGATCCTCCTCTGGGGCCATGGTTTTCTTGAGATCGCCCAATTCTTTTCGTAAGTCATCCACCATTCCCCATAAGGAGTGCTCAGCATCTCCCCGATACTCCGAGGGGTGGGAAATTTCCCCCCAACCCCTCTCTGGGGTTCTTTCATACCTTCGGAGCGTTTGACGGGGTTCCTGACGCCAAGGGATTGAATTTGGGTTCCGCACCGCCTGAGGTGTATCTCTTTCCGAAGGGAAATTTATGTCCTCGGAGGATATAGAGGACATGTTTCCGAGATGTTCCCCCCTCCGGGGTGCCCATGTAGCATCTACAAGTCTTTCATAGACAGATCGGGGAATATTAATAAAATCTCTCGTACCTGATTCATAACTGGACAGAGTTTCTTCCGAGTCGCTGTAAAGAATTGGAAGGTTTTCACTTTCGAAGAGATCATCCATCCTAGCCGATGTTTATTGAATTCTCTCGAGGACAGATATTATGGCGTTCCCACAGACGGCGCCACTTTGTTAACGGGTTTGGAATTATTCCCTATTTAACGGAAGATATTTATATTGGGTTGGAACGCCCTGTCCGTGATTCAGAAACAATCATAGATGGAAATGACTTGAAAATAACAAGAGATACAAGAATATTCCCTTCCTTTATTCACTGAACTTTTCCTCCTCTTATCTTTGTGTATTTGTGGTAAGTTATGTTAAGTTAAGCTGAGTTATCCTTCTTCTATTGATCACCTCCCTTTATATAGACTTTGATAAGGGCAGGTGTCATTGTGCATGTGCTTTAGTAAAGATAGGTGTCGTTTCATTGATACAGGTGTAACAATTAGTATAAGGTTTATCTCTTAATCTACTAGATGCTGGCTAGACTCGTTTTTGTGCTTTCCGATGGCTTCGAGGATCTCCGATAAATGATTGTTTTGGGGACGCTACTCTTCCGATGGCTATGCTTTTGTTGATACATAATGAGAATGCTCGTACGAGAGTAAGGACGCTACTCTTCCGAGGGGTTTTATTTCTTTTTCTTAACTCGGATTCGTTCTTCAATGATCTGGAGTGATCTCCGAGGACGTAATGTGATAGCGTAACAGGATCTCTGATGGCATAATGTGATCTCCGAGGGCTTGATATGATCTCCGAGGGCTGTATTTGCTCTCCGAGGGTTGTATTTGCTCTGCTTGAAATGGGACTTTTCCGTATAAGTCCTCGGAATATATTTATTGGGCGCTCTGTTATTCATTTCTTGTTCTTCTCCGAAAATGGGTCCTCGGATGATGGTCCGAGTGCAGTTTTCATTGAGGAGTGTTCAGCAAGGAAGTTTTCTTGTAAGTTCATGGGACTCAGGGTCCGTTGTGGTCCCTCTTGGCGCATTGGTGGATATCGGAGTCGCGCGGGTCCATCGGGGTTTGCTCTTTTTCCGATGCCGCGTTGATATCTGCTTTTTACTCACCATTTGACTTTCCAAGGGATGCTTATGCTCCTCCTCGTGTGCTCTTCTATGCCATTGTTAGGTCAGTGACCGAGAAGTAGGGCAACATCCGAGGGGGTCTCCTTATTAGGAGTGGGTACATCACATCGGAAGTACTCGTTACAACTGTATTGTCCATTTATTGATTTCCCGATTAGGATTAACCTTCTT
Source organism: Linaria vulgaris (assembly GCA_948329865.1). NCBI lineage: Eukaryota > Viridiplantae > Streptophyta > Magnoliopsida > Lamiales > Plantaginaceae > Linaria > Linaria vulgaris. The sequence continues at coordinate 71,806,804 of OX415251.1, forward strand.
CTTTTCCTTTTATTTATTTTTATGGTTAACACTTAGTATAACTACGCTTTGTACGAGGGCATATCCTCTTTCTAAATAAATAAAACAATCTTTACAATAGATGGTTCATGTGTTATTATTGAAAAGGGATAGCCTTGCCATTAGAAAAGAACAGTCCCCCGAGGGCTACCGACAAACCTATCTTATTACACCATCTGTTACAAAAAAAAAACAAACAAAAGAGGAAAATGGACACCAAGCATATATATCGTCGAAAGACGAATATAACAATTTTTACATTGTCAGGTACTCTCCGACAAAGACCACGATGTTCAAGGATCTTCACGATGACGCTTTCCCTCCCTAATCAATTAACGACGATGTTCCTCGGAGTGCTCCATCGGCTTAGCTAGGTCTACCGAGGGCACGGCCAAACCTCCCGACACCGGCACCGTCTCCGAAGACATAGCCAGAGAAGTAGGGGGAAGCTCGGGCACTATATTCAGGTGAGGAATAACCAGGGTGGCAGGAAATCCACGTAATGATCGTACAGCTTCCCCGCACAGCTTGTACCCTATGCGCACCATATCCCAGAATTCCTCCTTGAGCATGTACCGAGGGGCCAAGGCATTGGATATATCCATGATCGCCTGAGTTCGCGCCAACATCAACACCACCTCTTGCTTCTACATCACCGCCAGCAATTTTCGGGTGGCCACCTCCCTTTTTGTCGAGATAAAGGAAAGTCGCTCCTCCAAGGTTCATAGCTAACCCCGCAAATCCTCCACTCTCTCTTCCAAACATACCACTCGTGTCCGCTCCAGCAATAAGCACCTATCCATATCCCGAGATTTCTTAGTGAAATCCTTTAAAGTGCCATGATGAATCTCCCTCGCCGCCTCACTATCAGCGTGAAGCTGCTCAACCTTTTACCTAGTCAACAAGAGCTCTCTTTCTAAATTGTCCCAATGGCGGTATATCAGCTCCGCCTCCACAGATAATTGATCTCTCCGAGAACCCACTGCATTGATCACCATGAAAAGCTAGGAAGGCTAACCAAAGGAAGAGTCAAATAGACATTAAATTAAATATCAAACTTCAAAATGAGAAAGAAGAGAGATATACTTCACAAATATCCTTGTAGGCCAAATCTTGCAGAGACGACAAAGGAAGGGCATTCAGCGGAATACAATCCAACCTATTCAACAATCTACTCAAGAAAGACCGGTAGAAAAGCACATCATGATTGATTCCGGGAAAGTGCTCCACACCCCTTGACCCCTCTCCCTGTTCCACCCCAGCAATCGGTGGTGGCGTATCGAGGGAAGAAGGTGCCTGCTCATCGATCACGTACACGACATCTCTTCGGAATCCAGGAGGACCCTCTTGAGCGTTACCCTCCTCGACATGACAGATATTTAACTCCAGCCAAGGCAAAGGGCTCGGAGCTACTGCAAGCTCCCCCACCCCCGAGGCCTGTCGGGAAGAAGTTCCCACTGCCGCTTCCAGACTCTCCGGGAAACGGAAGGAAGAGTCTCCGACCGCCTGCAAAGAGTGGTAACCCGCAACCCCACGCGCCAAGGTTAATCCCCTGTCTGAACACCAGGACCCCTCCCTCTCCTCAGTCTTATGTATCCCTTCAGACCCACTGCTCGCGGACACTCCCCCGGAAGTCCTAATAGCAAAGAAATCCTTCTCAGACCCTATACAAGAAAAACAAGGTTAGAATTTTTATGCCCCGAAGGACCACGAGACAAAAGCAAGGTGGGAAAATTACGAAAAAAGAACCAGTGAACAGCGGGCGCGGAAGCAGCTTTCGTGCAGCCGACCCCTCTTGTAAATCGGCCAGAGTGAGGGCATCTGATAGCTCTAACAAACCACATATGTCGTAACTCCCAGCAAACATAGGAGTTTCTTGCAAACCCTCCAGCTCATGAACCACAACTTTCGGGCTTGAAACCACATATCCCAGTCCCCAATGGGTAGGCACTCCCCACGAGGAAGCGACCCCCCACCGAGGCCTCAAATAAAAGAAATGATTCTTCGAATCGTCCCGAGGAGTAACACTCCTAGTGATGGTTGTAAAAGAATGGCACTGGTCACGATACACCAAGCTATAAAAGGGCAAACCACCTGGGCAAGAGCACAAGAGGAAGATACTCCCGACGCGGTAAGGGGTAAGGGGTAAATCCAGGAGCACGCTGCAAAGAACATATCCCACTAAGTAGCGATAAGAGTTGGGCGTAAGCTGACTCGGACAGATTTGCCAATATTGAAAAAAAGATCACAGAAAAGGATGAAAAAACAAGCGCAAGCCACAACGAACTTGATCTGAGTATACCGTCATATACCCGCGGGGGGATTATACGCTCGTTGATCAGTCCTAGGCAGCACCATATCATATGTATCCAAATCCAAGTTATATTCAACAAACAGTGCCGCTACTGAGTCCATGGACTCGATGCTTTTCGCCGACCCCACGTGACCCCCGCCAATCAACACCCGGGGGTTCACCATGATCGTATGGAACACTGAGAAATGGTCTATCGGAAGGTATGCCACTCTATTCATAAATACTTCCCTTATCTTGTGCGATAACATCATATCCGCATGAAGTCGCATTGAAGGGGGAGTAAGAGAATGACCCTTGCGGTAGGGGACAAACCACCCTCTGGACGCCGAGAGCGTGACATAAGAGTTTCACTTGAAGTATGTCGCACTGAATATACGGAAGGAGATCTTTGAAGGGGAGTAATGTCCCCATGATTACGAGAGGAACAAGGAAATGTCATGATAGGATCACAAAAGGTTTGACTCTTTTCTAGCCAATTTGACAAAAAGTTCAAGCAGTAGAGAAATCCAAAAAGCAAAAGGACAAACACTCATTTTCTAAGTAAAAAAGAAACCAGAAAAAGGTGATGTTAACAGATGAGGTATATTGGGATTTGGTGAAAATGATGGTTCAGAAGAAGAAACAATATATAGCGGGAGAAAGGGACCCACCCCTAAAGGAAGAACCACTCGGATTTCGCGGTGATCACAGCCAATTAAGAAAAGGTACGAAGGGCCACATGTCGCCTCCTTCCAAAGTCAACGGGATGATTATTCTCGCACACTTCATGCAAGGAGGGGACGAGGGCACGCAATAACTTTATTAAATGCTTAAGATAAGGTTCAACTTTTGCAAAGTTATCCAAAGTAAAAAAAAAAAAAAAAGGAGGAGTTCAAGTTCCCAAAATGCAGGAACGCATTATACATCACTTAATTCGCATAATTACAAAGATGGAGATGAACAAAAGGACAAATTTCATTAAGAACAAAAAACAATAAATAATCATCACTATACTAAAACAAAAAGAAAAAAGGGGGGCTTCTAAGACGGAGGGGTCGGGGAACTCGTAGAAGGAGGGGCACCAGAGAGACCAGCTATTGATCCCGTGGCTGAAGATGGCGGCGTCGGAGGACGAACAATGAGCCTTGGAACAACAGCAGCGATAGGAACTCGGGCAGGGGCGATAGAGGAAGGAGGAAAATGGGAGCTGTGTTTTACGAAAAGGGAAATGTCTTGATCCAGCGTAGGCTTCTGCATCTCCAGAATGTTTATGCGACGTGGATCAGCGTTGGGAGCAATCTTCCTACGTACTTGACCGAAGCATTGGAGGAACCCCCACAACACGTGCCCTATCAAGTACCCATGATTCTTACGGGTATAAATTTTCTGAACCTGGCCAATGGTCTCCTCCTGGGCTTGTTTAGCAGCAGCGGCCAACTTCTGTTGCAGTTCCTCAGGGGAAATGACCCCCGAGACCGGAGTCTTCGCTATCTCCTCCGTAAGAATCTCCACTCGGCAAAGAGTTTGAGATAGACTCTGCTCCAACTCTTTCTGCCTTAGCATTCCTGCGGCCTTTTCTTCCTCAAGGAACCCCACCCCCTCCTTCAGAACCAAACCCGATGCCTCCATCTTCGATATCGAACACTGGAGTCGCTTGTTTTCGGCCCCCAACTCCTGAATCTGCTTCGTGGCCTTTGACCATGCCACATCATACTTCTCTACCCTCTCCCCTAGAGAACTATTTTCCTCCTCCATCTTCCGAGACTGCTCCTCAGCCACGGCAGCAGTCTTTTGCAACTTATCAACCTCGAGTAAAAGAAGATTAAGCACTTTAGGTGCCTAAAAACAAAACGAAAAAATAAGGACCCAAACATTGGACCCTAGAGGAATGAACAAAAGGACAAAGGGTTTACCAGTGTAGCCATCCAGTTAGTATAGGCCTGAATGAACTGCCACCCATCCATCAGAAGCGAGTTGGTGGAAGCCAGGAATCGGGATATGGTCCCGAGAGCGGCCTCAACCTCCTCCGCACCGGGCACCTGCCCCAAAGCAGGAACACTGGAGGACGAAGGTCCCCCTAATGATACCCTTCCGGTAGCAGAACTTGAGTAACACTGGACAAATTCTTAATCTCCTCCTAAGAAGCAGTACTAGCAGTGGCCTCAACTTTCTGGGTAGTTCGGGGAGCGCCACCCTTGTCGGATTGTTTTTTTAAAAAATTTCGCCTTCTTAGCACTTCCGCCACCACTTGCCCCCATCGCCGCCGTCGCGCCTCTCTTTCGAGAAACTAGGGGAGCAGCCCCCGTCACCACGGGGGGATCAGAAGTCGAGGAGAACCCAACAACGCTAGAAATGAAAGCGGCAGATACCAAATCGGTGTTAGAGAGTGACGCCATTAAAGCAGAGGAAGCTTAAAAATCTGATAAGTTGTAGAGAAATCTTGCAGAGAAATCTATGGAAGAGAGAGTAATTGGAAAATTGCAAGGATGAAAATAAATTTGGGGGGAAATGGGTATTTATAACCCTAGGCCCGAGTGGGTATTAATTACCCACTAAACCCTCTTTACATCCCACGACGCCCTTCATTAAAAGCCACGTTCTGTAGTGGTAGAAGTGCCAAAAAAATTGGACCTTTACACCTCCCACAATGAAGAGACGTAACTGCCCGTTATGTACCACTCCCAAGAGACACGACATTAGTTATTAATGTCACGCAAAAAAAAATTTAATACGTATATATATATTATATATATATAATCACATAAAGAAAAAGAGAACGAGAACAGCATAACTCCCTTCAAAATTCCTATTGCCTCTTAAAAAGAAGACAATATGAATTGGGGGGGGGGGGCTACTTTTAACAGTAGGTTTTTTTCAAAAACCCCGTACTCGCTCCCCGATGCCTCCTAAAGCATCACGGAGATCACCCCAATATCGGTTGACTTAAATGTCCTTCCGATATTGGATATACGGTATTCTATCCCCATCGAAAAGTATTTCACAGAGTACACATCTTGCGCGAGGTATCGAGAGCATTAAATAGCCTCACGAATACCCCTTGGGGATACGATACCCTCGTATTTACCTTATCACTCGAGACCCATACCCTCGTGACTCATAAATCCCAAGATAAAAAGAGAAATAAGGATAAAGGAATATTATCGTGAACAAAGTATCATGACTCCTTACCTATCGTGAACAAAGTATCGTGACTCCTTACCTATCGTGAAACAAAGTAACCATGGTTCTCACTTATCGTGAACTATCGCAAAGCGGGGTATCGGAACAAAAAGAGACGATATACGTCACCAATCCTATACTCCTGAAATGATAAGACCACCCACAAAGCCGACTCAGTACAAAGGAGACACATGTTCGAACGTACCTGATGACACACACCTGGAAGCTATGTCAGCACCCTCGAAGACAGTCAGGAGACACTTGTCCAAACGTACCCGATGACAAACACCTCCGGAAGCTGTGTCGGCCTCCTCGAAGACAGTTGTCAAAAGATAAAACAATAATTCAATACTTGTTCCCCCAATATCGGACATCTATCCTAAAAAAGATCCCACTTGTACAAATATTTGCCCCCATAAAAAGGGGACTTCCCGAAAGAAGAAAGGACAACTTAGTTCTTTTAAAAACACAGGCAAAGGCGTTGTATCCCATTCCACCACAAAAAAAGTTATCACCAAAATAAAATAACCGTTAACAATCAAAGAATATTTAAGTTACGATACATAATCATATAAGAGGATCAGACCTCAAAAGTATATATGATAATCTTATTAAACTTATGTATGGATATGTTAAACATAGTAATTATACTATTTATATACTATTGAAAAATCTCAAAAATATTATTTCATGAATACAAATCATATTAAAGTGATTCTAATGATTGTTATATCTTATAAGAGTCATGTGTGAGTGATCAATCTTGGAGTTATGATGATTATTTTCAATATTATTTCCAAAGGTTTGCTATGCTAAATAATTTTTGAATATATGGAACCTATTTTTGGATTTTCAGACAACAGTCTACGGTTTAGGAATTTCGACCTTCTAAATCACATTATTTGAAAACCAATTATTTATATAAAAGTTAGAGGACATCATGAGGAGTATTCAGCCATTGGACTTGATTAAAAAGAATTGTTCTACAATTAGTTATGATTTTTCTAAGGTGCAGGGCCGAATGGATAATTTTCTGTGCAATAAAAGTTTTGGGGTATTTACGGGTAGAAAATGATGAAATAAGAACTTGGGATGAATTTTCCGTGAAAGTAGACTTACTAACTTAGAGATTCATAGCAAGAAAGAAGGAAAAACCTAAATAATGTTGGATGTGAAAATTGTTGGAACAAAGCCTACTATTTATAGCCAAAAAATAAAATTAAAATACTTTTTATTAAGTTCCACTTTAATTTCTTTATCCTTGGCCAACTAATGAAGACTCTAATCTGATAATAGGGAGATGTGGCTATGTTAAAACAACTTAACTAAGGTCCCACCTTACTTTCTTTAACAACTAATCACCGAAATCTGATTTCAATTGTCATAAGGGTGATGTGGCTGATTTCAAAACCATTCACCTATGATGTGATATTATTATTGTTGTTTATAATAAAAAAATATGAATAAATAGATATTTTTACACACATTTACTTATGTAAGTTTTTCTAGGTAAAAAAACTCCAAGATCAATATGTACATGTAAAATATATTTCTTAAAGATATTTGAAGCATATAAGATAATAAAAATGGTTAATTTTCATTCAAGGACTAAAATGCAATTTCTTTCCAATATTTGGGGTCAAAATGCTATTTCTAAAGATTTGAGGACTAAACTGTAAATTTATATTTTTTTCAAATTTCCGAGGCGTTACAATCCATCTTCTTGAAAAGGGGTACACTAGAGAGAGTGTTGATAATACATTGTTTTTAACACTTCAGAACTCATATTCTAATTGCACAAGTTTATGCAGATGGCCTTTTATTTGGGTCTACATCTACTAGCGAGTTGCAACAATTTATCTCTGTTATGAAAAATGAGTTTGAAATGAGCATGGTTGGAGAATTGACTAACTTTCTTGGTTTGCAGGTCAAACAAAAGGTTGATGGAATCTTCATCTCTCAGGCCAAGTATGCAAAGAACCTGGTCAAACGATTTGGACTAGATCATGCCAAACCCATGAAAACTCCCATGGGCTCTACTGACCGGCTCAGTAAAGACGTGAGTTGCAACTCTGTTGATCCAAGTCTTTATAAAAGCATGATTGGGAGATTACTTTATGTCACTGCCAGTCAACCTGATATTTGTTCAGCGTAGGAGTCTGTGCACGATATCAGGCGAATCCAAAGGAATCACATCTTAAGGCTGTCAAAAGAATCATTAGATACATTTCTGGTACACTTGATTTTGGTCTCAGTTACAACTTTAACGACAATGTATCTCTTGCATGATATAGTGATGCAGGTCGGGCCGGAGTGTTGATGATCGAAAGAGTACGACTAGAGGATGCTTCTATCATGGGACTAACTTAGTCTCATGATTCAGTAAGAAAAAACATTCTAGCACTCTTTCTACTACTGAAGTTGAGTACATTGTTGCATGTAGTTGTTGTACTCAGTTGGTTTGGATGAAGCAAATGTTGCAAGACTATGGTATTACTCAAAAGGAACTTTTGTTATATTGTGATAATACTAGTGCCATTAATATCTCTGAAAACCTAGTTCAACATTCTCGCACTAAGCATATTGATATAAGATACCATTATATTAAAGAATTTGTTGAAGCCAAGACTGTTGAGCTGCATCATGTTTGTACTGAACTTCATCTTGTAGACATCTTTACAAAGGCACGATTTGAGCACCTTCTTAGGAAATTGAGACTATGTCTCATGTAAATTTCAATAGGGACACTATTGCAACCAAGAGTGATATATCTGGACTTTATTCACTATCTTTTGAGATTATGTGCCCTTTATTTTTGCTCTGAATCACATGTGATGCCCTTCAGTGGTTCTCTGCTTGAAAAAAAAACAAAAAATAAGAAAAGGGTAAAACAAAGGTCGGCTTTACTGGCTCGTTGTTGCAATCAAAAAAAGCTACTCGACCTGAAAGAAATAAGTGTAAAAGCTATCAATTCATATCTCACGTGTCTTCTCATTGAAAAGAGCTACCTTGTTCACAAATGTGTCAGTGTGAAAGCTACCAGTTTATTGTTTTCAAAGTTGCAACTGAGGATCCATGTTGATTCATTACTGGGAGACACACAATCTTAGAAGATATTGGATTTTCTCTGAATATGTCATTCCTTAGGGGACTCTAAGTCGTTGTTTGCGATTTACATGATTTAGATTCTTCCTTATCTTCTCTCAGTTATGCTTATTTTGAGTAACATTAAAATATGTTGTATTTTGTTTGTTAAGAAGATATTCTTTCCTTCATGATTTTCTCAAAAGATTAAGCTTATCCGTTCTTTTCTTATTGTGTATATTATGAATTTTGCTTAGAAGGAAAGATTAACTAAATATTGAAGAGATTGTGTTTTGGTGGGAAACCTTCCTTCCTTACTTCAAGGGTTTCCGTCATTATTTATTCATCCTTATTTCACTTCTTCTCACCCACATTTTTCCATCTTCAAACTCTCATCTCTTCTCTTAAGTTTCTCTCATCTCTTCTCTTGAGTTTCTCTCCACAGATGGGCGCCTCCTCCAAGGAACCCGCCACCATGGAACGCGACAATGACGAGGTCATTGACATGGATCCCTTGCAGACCATACCACCATCCAATCCACTGTCTGCATCAGAATCCAATGACGAGGAGGTTCCTGATCCTCCAACGGTGGAGGAGCATCAACATCCCATCCCTGATTTTGCCTCAACATCGGCCCCGATTCCTGAGAAGGCATCTGCGTCCAGCAAGGGGAAAGGGAAAGTGGGCAAATTTGCCTCCACTCCGGCCAATTTTGAGGAATTTCCGGTGATACAACCTGCTCGGACTGCTCCTGTCTCTTCTGGAGTTGCAACTCAGAGGAGAACCAAGGTACTTGCTTGGAAATCAGTCCGAGGGCAGAAATTGCACAAACTTTCCAAGCAGTCCTCATCGGAAGAAGAGGATGAAGAGGAAGAAGGCCGCGAGGGAGATACTGATGCTGAACCTTCTGCAGAAAAAATTGGCGTTCTACACCGGTTCAAAAGAAAGGTATACCCCCACCTTTTGAAGATCCTTTTACCCTTCCAGAAGTTGCATCTCCCTCCACGACCCTAAAAGCTGCTTGGGCATACTCCGAACGCATTTATACACCAAAGGCACATGTTAAATTTGACAAGTATTTGCAACGCCCCATTGTTGATGAACGGCCTCTGGATCTGGACTCCTATGCTAAAACTGATGTTGTTGATCTACCGAAGAAGAGAGGTTGACTAGTTGCAACTGAGAAGGCTGTTGCATATAGTACCACTGTGTACATGAGTTTTACGCCAATCTCACGACGCAACTGGACGCTTAGGGATCATATCAGCGGTACAAGGTGTTTGTGCATAAGAACATCTGCTCCATCACTCCTGAAATTCTCTCCTTGGCTATGGAGTTTCCTAAAGTTGACATTGGTGATAAATTTGGGTTGCGACTAGAGAAGAATCTGGGAAAACTTGCATCTAAACTCACCGATGGAAAGGTTAATTGATGGGCCCTTGGCTCTTCCCTTACCACCAGTGATCTCAACAACAAGTATAATCTCTTGTTTCGAATTTAGTTCGTCACTTGATGCCTTGCACACAAACCTCCACATGTTGCCTCTGTCTTGTTTCGAATTGGCACTTTCGAATTTGGTCGGGAATAACATTTAAACTATTCCCGACCGAATTTCGGTCGGGAATAATATTTAAATTATTCCCAACCGATTTTCGGTCGAGAATAAAACTCGCCAGAATAAAAAAAAAATCATATTCCGGTAATAATTATCGAAATATTATTATTTTTAATATTTTAAAATATTTTCGATTTATTACCCAATCTAAAACATTCTTTAGCTTTTTTGTATTGTAGATGGGCAATTAAATTTTGGATTTATTGCTCAATCTAAAGCACAAAAAAGTTAAATAATTGTTTATTTAAAATAGAAGAAAATGCTTGTTTCAAGTTGAAGAAAGAAGAGGAAAAATTTGTTTTGTGGTAAAAGTTGTTGGAAGATGAAAGAATAAATTGTGTTTGTAGAAAAAAATTCTTGGAATAAAGAGAAAGTTGAAGAACTAATGTAAAGTAGATGAAAAAATGAGGAGAATAATGAAGTGTATTTATAGGGAAAGGTTAAAAATTTTGAATTTTCGTAAAATTTAAATTTCCCCCCAAGTCCCGCCAATTTTTTCGAGTATTCCCGACCGAATTTCGGTCGGGAAAAGTTTAAAATTTGAAAATTTAGCCGACCCGCCAAATTTTCAACATTTACCAACCGAATTTCGGTCGGCAAATTATTTATGCCCAGAAACGGCCAAATTCTCGACCGAATTTCGGTCGGGAATACCTATGAATATTATTCCCGACCGAAATTCGGTCAGGAAAAATAGTGAATTTTTTTTTTCGATTTTTTGAAAAATCTTGATGCGTTTATTAAGTATAACTATATAATCTCAATAAATACATGAATTGCACTAACAACTAGTTAGGTTAATGTTCTTTTAATTACAAAATTAATATAGATTAACATATAAGTTAAGTTAGTTTGGAGTTTTGCATATATATTAATCATATGTAGTATAGAGTACTCCCAATTGTCGATTAACATTTGTTACAAACGTTAGTATAGAGAGGTTAATTTTGATATATATTAACATATGTTTAACATAATCGTAAGTAGTTACATTATTAGCAGCTACATATACCAATCTATTTATAAGTGACAATATGAATCGACGCTTCAAACGATTCATCAACGTGCAACTATTTTTTTTTTTTGATTTTTTCAGTAATATATAACTAATATTGATGTACTTGATCATTAAATCAACGATTTATCTAAAATGGAGAGCGAAATTGTGAAATTAAAAATATGAATATTATTCCCTACCGAGAATCGGTCGCCAATACCCCTAATTCCCCACCGAATTTCGGTCGGGAATACCAATGAATATTATTCCCGACCGGTCGGGAATACTTATGAATATTATTCCAGACCGGTCGGGAATACTTATGAATATTATTCCCGACCGAAATTCGGTCGGGAAAAAGAGTAAATTTTACTTTTTTCGATCTTTTGGAAAATCTTGACGTGTTTGTTAAGTATAACTATATAATCTCAATAAATACATGAATTGCACTAACAACTAGTTAGGTTAATGTTCTTTTAATTATGAAATTAATATAGATTAACATATAAGTTAATTTAGTTTGGAGTTTTGCATATATAGTAATCATACATAGTATAGAGTATTCCCAATTGTCGATTAACATTTGTTACAAACGTTAGTATATAGAGGTTAATTTTGATATATATTAACATATGTTTAACATAATCGTAAGTGGTTACATTATTAGCAGCTACATATACCAATCTATTTATAAGTAACAATATGAATCGACGCTTCAAACGATTCATCAACGTGCAACTATTTTTTTTTTTTTGATTTTTTCAGTAATATATAACTAATATTGATGTACTTGATCATTAAATCAACGATTTATCTAAAATGGAGAGCGAAATTGTGAAATTAAAAATATGAATATTATTCCCTACCGAGAATCGGTCGCCAATACCCCTAATTCCCTACCGAATTTCGGTCGCGAATAAGTATTCCTGACCGAATTTCGGTCGGGAATACCTATGAATATTATTCCCAACCGAAATTCGGTCGGGAATACTTATGAATATTATTATTTCAAACCGAAATTCGGTCGGGAAAAAGAGTAAATTTTACTTTTTTTTCGATCTTTTGGAAAATCTTAATGTGTTTGTTAAGTATAACTATAGAATCTCACTAAATACATGAATTGCACTAACATTTAGTTAGTTCAATGTTCTTTTAATTATGAAATTAGTATAGATTAACATATAAGTTAAGTTAGTTTGGAGTTTCACATATATATTAATCATACGTAGTATAGAGTATTCTCAATTGGCGATTAACATTTGTTACAAACGTTAGTATAAAGAGGCTAATTGTGATATATATTAACATATGTTTAACATAATCGTAAGTAGTTACGTTATTAGCAGCTACATATACCAATTTATTTATAAGTGACAATATGAATCGACGCTTTAAACGATTCATCAACGTGTAACTAATTTTTTTATTTGTTTTTTATTTTTTCAGTAATACATAACTAATATTGATGTACTTGATCATTAAATCAACGACTTATCTAAAATGGAGAGCGAAATTGTGAAATAAAAAATATGAATATTATTCCTTACCGAAAATCGATCGCCAATACCCCTAATTCCCTACCGAATTTCGATCGCGAATAGTAACGCTCACTTTCCCGACCGAACCGCGGTCGGGAATGCTCATTTAAAACTTCCCGACCAAAATCCGGTCGGGAATACTTTTCCCTACCGATATTTGGTCAGGAATGCTCCCGACCGATTTCCCGTCGGGATTTTCCGGTCGGGAAAACACCCGAATTCTTGTAGTGATCCACTTTCAAATGTGTCATTTCTTTTTTATTTTTTCTTTTCTTCACGTCATTTAAATTTTTTTTATTCTAAAACACAAAAAAACAATATATAAAAATAATTTAAAACAAACAAATGAGGGGTCAACGGATCACACATCATTCTCTCTCCCCTCATTCTTCCTCCTCGATTCATTCTCTCTTTGCTACGTGCACAAGATTGGAACTTTAGATGTATATTACCTTTCATTCACAAATGTTGGAAGCTTGGATATGAAATCTGCAATATTTCTTAAACTTTCTTTTGGAAAAAATTAGTCCGACATTGGCGTCATTCAAATCTTTTTATCACTATTTCTATTGTAGAAGCATAAGGTATGAAATATTAAGAAAGAAAAGAGTATGAACAACAACACTTGTTACCCAAATCAGTGAAGTCAATAGCAAAAATTTAGTAATATGCGCTAAGCTAGTTTCATGAATAATTAAAGACAATGTTAAATATGAATAATTATATATATAAGTAAAGCTAAATATGAGTTTGAGTATGATATTCTAATAAAAAGAATTAAAGACACATGTGAATTTTGCTATAAACATAACACGCAAGTTTTTTTTTCTTTTTTTTAATATATATATATATATATATATATATATATATATATAAATTTCTCTCGACTCTAATGCACACCCAATTTCATTATTACTCAATATTCTCTCCCTGGATTGTTCAATATAAAATCAAAGATGACAAGTATTATTCATAATTCACTAGGAGCTTTTGATGACGGTCAACAAAGTATGTCTGCAGATGATGTGCTCATGCATCTCCCTCCCGGTTACGTTTTTAAGCCTAAAGACGAAGAGTTGATTCAATATTATCTCCGTAGAAAGATCACGAGTTCTTCTTTGCCGCACAATATTATACGAGAAGTTCAGCTCTATAACTACCATCCACGGGATATTTGTCGTAAGTATATCGTTTACTTATAATGTTTTCTTATATATCTCTATATTTTAGTCGTACGTGAATCTTGTTTCGTGAATGCATATGTTTTCTTTCCATACATTCTTGTTTCTTGAAGTAGTAGAAGATGTTCTTTAACTTTTTTGAAATCAAGAACGTACAATGATATATAACTGTACGTGCACTTTGCTTTAATTAAGACGATTGAAGTAGTAGAAGATGTTCTTCAGGTTCATAAATTTATTAGTACAATTAAGTTTCTTGAGAGGATGTATATATGTACATGTTCATAAAAGCGCGCACTGATGAATTAATGCATGTTTTCTTTCCATACATTCTTGTTTCTTGAAGTAGTAGAAGATGTTTTTTAACTTTTTTGAAATCAAGAACGTACAATATTATATAACTGTACGTGCACTTTGCTTTAATTAAGACGATTGAAGTAGTAGAAGATGTTCTTTAAGTTCATAAATTTATTAGTACAATTAAGTTTCTTGAGAGGATGTATATATGTACATGTTCATAAAAGCGCGCACTGATGAATTAATGCATGTTTTCTTGAAAATTGTTGTTTCACTTTTGAAACTTTAGGTTTCCAAATTAATGTTTTTTTTTCATAAATAATTTAATTTTATTTGAGAATCAAATAATATAGTTCGATGCCTTTTTTGGTCGATGTAGCTTAGCCCCAACTTTTTCCTACTATATTATACCCTGTATATAAATATCATATGTTAATTCTTTTTTCTTTTTCTTTTTTTTTAATTAGGGGAGACAGTTAATTTAGATTGGCACAATAGTTTTCCAAGCTCACAAACAGAAAAACTGGGAGATATCTTTTAAACTGTTTGTAAGTGTGATACGTTAAAAGTCAACCCCGCGCTTTTAAGTGGATAATTTTTAACGTGGTACAATTCTTCTTAGTGGTATAAGAATAAGAGTGTACGTAACTATAATTAAAGAAATTACCAGACATATATAACTATAATTTGATTTTATTTATTCTGCTCCATTTCGGTGCAACAATATAATGGTTTTTTTTCCAAACATTTAGACCAACTACGTGCGACGTCATTTATTTTATTTTTTGTTGATTTGTACCATTTTCAACTTACATGCAGAAAATCACGAATTGATTGATCAAGAAAATCCGTGGTACTACTTCTTTACACTTACGGAAAAGAAATACACGAATGGAATCCGACCAAATCGAACAACCGGAGGCAATGGATTCTGGAAGGCCACCGGAGGTGACGTTAAAATAACAATCAACCGACACGAAATTGGTCTTAAGAAGACATTGGTGTACTATGAAGGAAAGACCAAAGATCACAGTGGAGTCAAGACTAATTGGATAATGCATGAGTACCGAATCGATCCTAAGACATCGCAAGTTGGGTCAAGCACCAATTTGGACAATAATATGGTATGCAATACGTTAATTCATAGAACAAAATATACTTATGATATTGCGTGAGTAAGATTTGATTAATTTTGAAGTGTATATATATTTTTAATGGATTGCATTGTCACACTTTGTTTTACTTTTATGTTTGTGCTGCAGGTAGATTATAGTTGGGTCTTGTGTAGGATATATCATCGACAGACATCAAAATCCAAGGACAATGATGGAAGTGGTCCAAAACTCACTCATGATAATCATCAATCTGATCACGAGAGAAATTTGTCAGCTACGAGGTATGATGATCGAGGCGAAGAATTGGTTGTTCCGTACGTCACTACACCTCCAGTAGCGGAACATGTAACAGATACTCATGAATACCAGCAGCCTAGTAGGCCCGCATTAGTTCGATTTGGAAACCAACTGAATTCATCTGCCGCAGAAGATTATAACCAACAAGTACCGCTTGGCGATGAAGAATTTCCATTGCCAGAGTTTTTTCCTGGCGATTATTTAGAGGACTATGGGCATTTGGAGAGTTTGCTATCCGAAGATGCTAGACGAGACCCAGAGGCATTCTTCGACTTTGATAATTGGGGCCCGATATGACGAGGAGCGTGTGAGATTTCCGAAAAACTCCTGTTTAAAAGGTGATACCAACACCTCCTTATTCTTCTTCTACTGTAGCGTTGTTTTACTCATTCTAGCCTTGTAAACTATGGTGTCATGATATATGTCTTCCTTATCATGTGCTTTTCTTTTCTCTCATTTACATGATCAACTTATGTGAATGTGAAGTTGAAATCCGACCTTTGTTTTTCAGTAAGTCGAGCACTTTTTAAGCACGCCTCACTGTTATTTGATTGAAATTTGCCATTAATATTTACGCAGTGCTAAATTCTCTTACCATTGGGACTTAGTGTACTTGCAGAGACATAAAAGGTTACGGAGTTGGAAAAAGCTACCTAAATCAGAAGGTTGTAGCGTGAAAGCTCTCAATGTGCCGAGTGAATGCATACAAACAATATAATATCTATCTAAAAAGGATACTCCTCTTGAAAATAGCTACCTACACCAAAAGCTTTTAGCGTGAAAGCTACTGACTCGTTAACGGATTATGTCTCTGCGATGCATTATTTGTTTCAAAAGGTTTTAGACGACTTTGGGGCTACATAAATTGAATTTGGTGGATATTCATGAGAGTGACATTATGCGGACACACACACGCACGCACGACTTATTGAAAGATTTTGGGTTGTGATGGACACAGAATCTTCACAGACTGTTGACGTGTATATGTGGGTTTGATTTGCACAGAAGTAGGGTATGATATGTTCATGTGCCCTTTGTTTAAATTCACACTCATGAGATGCTTGTTTTTGTGTATTGAGTGTTGGGATTGATAGTGGTTCTTTGCATTGTCTTTTATTGTCAATATGTTGAGCTTCTTATTACTTATTTTGCTCGAACAGTTGCTAAACTTTAAAAATAAACAAATAAATGAGGAAATTGGGTACAATAGTTCTCTTATTCCAAGATGAGCAAGAACAACTGTTTTTTGTCATTGTCTTTCTTCCAGCTTCTAACAAAGGCAATATCAATAACTGAAGACTGAGAGTGAATTATCTAGATATCCTGGCAGCAACTTGCTCTGCTATTGCCATACTTGAAGTGAGACCAGGTGATTCAATTCCCAAAAGATTTATAAGGCCTGCAATTCCATGAATGTCTTCTCCCTGCATTTCAAAAAGATTCAAATTAAGAATTGATAATATTCATTAAAGCCACAACCACATTACGTGGGAAATAAGTTTATAGGCAATCAGATCCTTTCCTCGATTAATTTTCAAAAAGAAACTATACTCAGCAAATGGAACGAGTAGATTCAAGAAGTCACAAATTAAGGTTGCAAAGAATGTCATAACAATAATACTGATTAGAAAAAACTGTCACATTATCTTGTGCCGTTACGCTAGTTAAGGATGTCAGTTAACAATAAGAAACATGATGTCCAGAAGAATAGAAGGTCTGTAGTTTTACCTGTACCACAAAATCAGTGGGATGCTGTTTCGGTCCAGAAAGTTTTGGTCGAATGCCAGCATAGCCTGGCTCTAGTGATCCGTCCTTCAACTCTGGGTAGTACTTTCTTATCTCGGGATAAAACCGATTTGCACGATCTTCAGGGACACAATAATCAAACCTTAACATGACCAGAAAGAAATTAGATAAAACATACTATCTCTTCTTCCACAAGACTCTGCAAGAACTAAGTTACCATCTGATTTTTAGTGTTTTCTATCACAATGATATCTTAACATTGAGATATTATCATGTTTCCATAAACTCGTAAAGCAGTTTATCAAAGAGCCCAAAATGCCGTGAGCAATAAACTAGATGAATAGAAGTGAAGCACATAATTTGGCGCCTTGCAGCAGAACTAGGCCTTGACATAAATATACAGAAGTTTAAATAGAAATATGGAACAAATTTCCATGAGTATAAGCTGTATAGAAATGTTTGGGGCTTTGAGCTTCCGAAATGAATTTCAATTTTTTTAATCTTGTAGATTAATTAAAAAGTGGTTCTGATCACATGAGAAAAGTGAAAAACTAAGATGTAAATTTAAGGAACTAACAAAAGAGGGATAACTCTGCAGCCGACAGGACTTAAACTGATGACAAAAATAAAAGACAGTATATTTGGCCATATACAAACTGCAAGAAATCTTACGAGTTGAGAAAGCTTGACGTGTCTTCTACATTAGCAATCCATTCAACATCAGGACCAAATTTGACTTGACCGTTTAAATCCAAGGTAACATGCACCCCAAGGCCACCATCTTCAGGAATAGGATAAATCAAATGTTGGAAGGGGGGAGACTTAACATTTGATAACGTAAAATAGCAGCCACGGGCAAAGTATGATGGAGGAATGATTCCATTATCCACACCAAAAATTCTGTTTGACAGAGCTACAGCACCGAGGCCTGCAGAATTCACTACAATTCTAGGAACCAAAATAAGATCTGGCTTCAGTGCAGATCTTGGGTCCCAGTTTTTAACAGCATCAGTATCAACAACGTGAAGCTGAATATGATCATCTACAAGTTGACCACCTATTACGGTAGAACCATAGGAGAAAATTGCACCGTGGTTATCAGCTTCCCCCTAAAGGCTACATTCCTGTCAATTTACATATCATAACTCTAAAGAAGGAGAAAACAATGCACTAGCTGAGATTTTGTCCAGTTACAGAAAACAACAGTCGGTGTCTGACGGTTTTGTAACTAACAGTAACAGGAGACGTTTCTGTGATTAGACCAAACAAACCTCACCAAGTGAACACAATAAGATTTAAGTCCGTACCAGAAGAGATAGCATGAAGGAATGGGTATCCAGTATTCCAGAAGCAGGCGATAGTAATGCTTTGGTGCAATGCAATTCTGGTTCAATTCTCATAGCTTCATGACCCTCCATCATCCTTAGGCCTTCGACTCCATTTTCGGTTCCTCTATTCATCAAGGCGTTCAATTTGGGGATCTCCGAAGAACCAGTGGCAACTATAAGCTTGCCAATCTGTTTATGGGGAATATGGTGCTCTTTACAATACTCGTAAAGCAAATGCCTTCCCCTAACACAAAAACGCGCCTGCAAACGTAATCGGATAAGTCTTTTTACAAATGCTTTGATTTGATACTCTACATCTTCAAAAAGAAAAAACTCCTTAAATAATGGGCTTGAGATTTTACTTACTGTGTCGCTATAATATAACGAAAAGAAAGAATCAATAATATAAACAGGAAAGTGACCTTGAGAGAGTTGTGAGGATAATAAATGCCGGCGTGAATGACTTCACTGTTGCGAGAACTAGTGCCCGTCCCGAAAGTGGGGCCCGACTCAATCACTAATACTTCCCTTTTGTGCTTTACGGCCAGCTCACGCGCCACCGCTAACCCCACCACTCCGGCGCCGATCACAACCGCATCCACCGTCTCTTTAGGAACAGATTCGGCCGAAAATGACCTCAGTTTTCCATATGCTGCTGCAGCACGGAAAATGATCCGTAGTGTTGAGGTATTGAATTTCATCCCTCTTTGCTTTTTTACCCATACCCAAGAGAAAAATTAAAATTTAAAATACTCACTCCACTGTGTTCAGTTAACTAGTAGTAACTGGAAAGAATTGTACAGAAGCTAACTGAAGACAACTAACTATTTATCAAAGAGAATTGGGCCTCGTATAGCTGGATTTTAGGGGGGGGGGGGGAAAGCCCACGGTATGGAACAAATGGGCCACAATTAATCAATTAATTAATTAAACTGATTTCTCTTACTATATTAAAAATAAATGAACACGTATTACATTACTATATTAAAAGGAAAGCTGGAGGTAGTTGCTACACAAAATTTGTATTTGTCATTTTTAACCTTCTAATTAACTTATAACAAAAGAATAGTAAGGGATTAAGGGTTATAGTATCATTTTACTTACCTACAAAATAGCAACTCACTCTACGTTTATTTATATTTCTAATTATTTATTTTTTAAAAATTGAAATAATTTGCACGTGGTTCGGTATGAGTCAAAATTACTATTATTATTATGTATACGCATTCATTCATAATTTTTCCTCTAACACATTGATTCCAAAAGTTCAATAACTTGACCAAAGATTAGACGGACCATATAGAGCACGTTTGGATGGCCCAACTTTGTATTAGCATTTTTTATCTTGTGAATATAATCATTCAACTAATAGCTAATCCTGCGTTTGGTTGTTTAAGTAATATACACATAAAAGGGGTATTATTTAGTAGTACAAGGTTTGGTTGATCGCCTTATATGTGCTATTGCACATTAAATTAAGGTATTACCTATTACACCCCTTTGAAACTAAGTTACAATGGCCCCACTTACACCCTCACACTTCCATTTGTTATTACACAGGAACCCTAAAAACGTGCGGCCTTCTCCTCAAAACCCTCACCCAAAAATCACGATGCGATGACGAAATTTGCTGCTAGCACCTCGACTGCAAGCAAGAGTCAAGGACAAAGAAGCGGAAAACACACCGGAGCAAGAATCACGGCAAATGTGGAAACCAATGTCGTCGCGAATCCAACTGTGATTGTCATGCTTGAGCCGCCAACTCAAGAGCCTAGGGCTCCAGAGCATGATTTCCTCATCTATACGGATAGGGGTGGGGAAGGGATGGGATCCCACGTCGTGGGATTCAAAAACTCACTCACGTTCCCGTCCTTCCAGTTGAAGGGATCCCTCGCCGAGGGATCCCTTGCCGAGGGATCCCTCACCAAGGGATCTCTTAATCCCGCCATTTTTTAGTCTCAAATTAGTCACTTTTTAACACTTGAAATTGGAGAGATTTCCGCGGGAATCCCTCCGATTTCCAGATTGTATCTAGCACAAAAAGTGTGCTTTTTTTTTCTCCCGAATATTTCATCTTTAAAAGATGTCTTCTTTTCGACATTAATAACGAGTACCGACCTGTTAATACGAATCACAATCCAATAACTAGCCCGAATTACATTCAAAAATCGCAATCCACTATCACAAATCCCAAAAGAAAACCCTTCGCGGCTCAAAACTCACAAGACACAAGACACACGTCACAAATTGTCTAACAATTACAAATAAATAAATATCACAATTAAATAACTAGCAATAAAAAGTTGTCCAATTCCTAATATTTCTCATACGCACTCGCATCACATGTGTTTTTTATTTTGCAACTAAACCCCCGATAAACCTAGTAATTATAGCTTATAAAAAATGGTGGGATTCCCTCCTCCCGTGGGAATCGGAGAATGACTCCCGTTCCCGTCCCTCGACTGGAGGGAATCCTGTCCCTCGTAGTCCCACTGGGAAGGAGTGTGACGGGAAATTTTCCCGCGGAAACATTTCCCGTGGGTAGGTACGGGTAAGGGAATTTCCCTTACCCGTTCCCACGCCTATATACGGACCCAGGGGTAAAATTTTAACTTTTAACAAAGTACTTGTATATTTGTTTCTCAAAATTTGCCCACTCCAATTTCAAATTAACTATAGCAATTGGTGATTGTATTTATTATCATATATATATATATATATATATATATATAATGCAGTAGGTTTAGTTACAAGGGTAAGGACAACTTCAATATTTGGATTAGTGATTTCGTTCCTTTGAACCCATAATGCCCCCATTTTTGTTGTGTTAAGATTGACTGATGGAAGAGAAACAAAGTTGTAACTTTGCATGTATAATTAGACAAGAAGTTGTTTGCCTTGTAGGATAGCGCAGTGTTTGTGACCTATAGTCTATTGGCATTGCAAATAGAAATTGTAATGATTCAGGGGGAGGTGGTCATGTAAGATGGGTGAGGCAATTAACACTATAATGTATGAATGCTGAAATCTCAAATTCACTATCAATTGGATACTAGTCCCCATAGGTTCAGCTTTAAGTTCAAGAGAAACTTAAGGCTAAACATCTTTTAGAATCCATCCAACCAATAGTTATATTTGCTCCCCTTTTTTGTTATCAATCGTGCTAAAACAACCTCTTGTCGTAATCCTTAGTAGTTCGATGTATTATTGTGTAATATTTGTTTGCAGTTGAATTATGTTAAGAGTGTGGTACCATCATTTTGATGAAGGTGGAAATTTGTCAAAAGTTTATATATCTGTAAAACTCTTCGATGAATGAATACCATTCTATTGCATTAATAATTTGACAAACACTAATTGTTGTGCAATTCCAGACACGAAAGCATGTGTACCTAGAGCATGATGAGTTGCATGCCCTATACTGACCTTGCGACGTTGAAGATGCATTTTATGCTAAGCTTGCCAATGAATGCACCTTGGTGAATGTCCAGACATCCGATGTGGTACTTGAGGCGTCGGTCTCCAACAAATCAATTCGCCACGACAATGCTACAACCAATGGTGTACCCTATACCAACACAATCTGGCACATTTGTTGCACACACCCACAATGAATAGTGAATTGTCAAGGTCCCTAAACAGTGTATTTGAATGTGCTAGAGATAGGGTGGTTACTAGGGTTACGGTTTTGTGTTGTTGTGTTGCTTAGGTTGTTGTATTAGTTTTTGTCATGGTTATCCTACCATATGTAACTTTTACATTATTTCATTGAGGCAATGTGTAAATCGAGCGATTAGTTGAAGTTGTGTAATGTCTAACACTAAACGTTGACTTTATCTTGATTTAAATTTCTCTATTTGTTTTGTTTTAGCCGTTTGTTGAGATTAGTCGTATTTTCTTCTGATTGTTTTTACCTTCTTAATAATTGACTCAATTTTAGGTTGAATAATCATTGGTTTATCATGGTTGGGTGGGTAGGATTGTTCAAATTTTACGC
This sequence comes from Linaria vulgaris, assembly GCA_948329865.1. Taxonomy (NCBI): domain Eukaryota; kingdom Viridiplantae; phylum Streptophyta; class Magnoliopsida; order Lamiales; family Plantaginaceae; genus Linaria; species Linaria vulgaris. The sequence goes on from OX415251.1 coordinate 71,829,491, forward strand.
ATTTCACCTTGTATGGTCATACATTTGTTGAATTGTGTTATATATATAGACTAGAAATGCATCTAACAATGAGGCAGTGTCTCCGTAAGGTTTCATATGAACCACATTCTGGTCCAGAAGGTAACTTTCATATGCTGTTAATACTGAATGGGATCAGAGCCAAGCAAGATCATTCTATTCCTAATGAGATGCAGAACACAGTGGTGGAAGTTAAAATGCTTTTGAGGAACATCGACGGTGCACGATAACCTACGATAACAACTTAGAGCATTCTAGAACTTTATTCATATCCATGGTATTACATTTGATCCCGACACCAAGAAGTTGTTGACTGTTGGCCCAACGTACCACCTAGGATTCAAGTACCACAACTTGTACGATGAAGTGTTACTTTTCAAGGAATTAATTGACACCATTGACAACTCCTCAGTGTTCTTGGGTGAAGAGGGTTATCTAGGGGATTGTGCTACTTACGATGATGCAAGACCAAAGTATCAGAGTTGCAACAACAACACCAGCATTGATAAAACAGTAGAAGAAGAAGGACAAAAAGCAGCTGGAGAGGAAGAGATACTTGGACAACAAGGAAAAATGCTCTTTTTACTTTAGTTGTACTTGTTGGTAGTTAGGAGGAATATTCCATGTCCTTTTTCTCTTTCTTATGTGTAAAGCTTCTCTTTGCAAGCTATATATATGTAGATGTGCTTTCATTGTAAACATTAACTTTCAGAATCAATGCATTAATTCCTTTTGTCTTTGTTTCCTACCTCACACACAAGAACATGTGCTTGCCTTGTTCCTTTTCTGATATGGTATCAGAGCAGTGAGATTCTGATCTCACTGTCTTCTGGCCGTACTTTCTCTTCCGCGTAGAACTCAAGCTTCACCATGAGTAACACTGGTTCACCAGAATCACAGAACAACACACCAGTCTCACAAAATACTTCGCAAACCAGACCTCAGTTTAATGCCACTGGATCACAATGGCCACCATTGCCTAGATTCAGTAGCTATGCTGAAGATCCAACTCACCCCCTTTATCTGCATCATGGAGAAAATCCAGGGCAGCATCTTGTCACTCAAAAACTCACAAGCCAAAATTACTATAGATGGAGCAGGACCATGCATCTTGCTCTTGTGGCTAAAAATAAACTTGGATTTGTTGATGGATCTATTCCTGAGCCACCACCAACAGAACCAAGTTATGCACATTGGGTACGCTGTAACTCAATGGTCATTTCATGGATTATTAATGCTCTCTCACCAGAGATATCAGATTATCCTTTGTTTTCTGACAACTCACTGAAGTTATGGAATGGATTGCGCAAACAGTTTTCTAGGAGTAGTACCACAAGAATCTATGTCCTTGAACAACAACTTGCTAGTGTCAAGCAAGATGGTAGCCCACTGAGCATTTATTTTTCTAGATTGAAAGCAATATGGGATGAACTCAGTTCATATGACATACCTCTCACTTGTAATAATAGAGCTTGTGGAGTGTTACAAGGTTTGCATGATAAAAATGATAGAAAAAGGGTTATGGTGTTTTTAATGGGACTGGATGATAAGTTTAGCCAGGTGAGAAATCAGATCTTGTTGAAAGAGCCCTTACCACTCCTTGATGATGCTTTTGGGCTAGTGCTTCAAGAGGAAGCAAATTTTGACCTCTCTGTTGGTACTGGTTCTATTGTTGAAACAGCAGCTATGCAGGTGAAAACTACATCTCAAGGTTCCCAAGACAGTGCCATGGTGAACTACACTCAAAGGCCACCATTCAAACCATGGAACAAACAATCAAACAGTAATAACAACAACAGCAGTAACAATGGCAAGCAAAGACCACCTTGCAGCAAATGTGGGAAAACTAATCATACTATTGACACATGTTTTGAGGTTTATGGTTATCCTCCTGGACACAAACTTGCAAGGTTCAAGCCAGCACCACAACCTTACAAAGGCTCTACATCCACTGTCAATCAAACCAACCAAGGGACAGTTGCTCAAGGACCACAGTTGCCTATCACACAAGAGCAGTTTCAACAGCTTTGCTCTCTCTTCCAGAACAATGTTTCCACCTCCACTCAGGTTAAATCAGTTTCACAAAACTCTCACTCAGGTACTCACCAAGTCCTCAACTGTGTTCTGTCCAGTTCCACTTCCACTAACTCCTGGATCTTGGATTCAGGAGCAACAGATCACATCATTTGTACCCCTAGTCTTTTTACTTCTCATCAACCATTGTCAAACACCATAGTAAAGCTCCCTGATGGTAAATACACATATGCCACCTCCATTGGAACTGTTCCCTTGAACAGTAAACTTACTCTCAAGAATGTGCTATGTGTGCCATCTTTTCACTTCAACTTACTGTCTGTCAGCAAGCTTGTCACTGAGTTTCATTGTGTTTTAATAATGTGGGGTAATTTGTGTTTGATACAGGACATTCTCAGTTGGGAGATGATTGGGATAACTGAGTTGAATGCAGGCCTGTACCACTTGTCTCTGAAGAAGCAATTTCCTGATTCCAGTAGAATAGTTGAAAGTAGCAGACATTCTGATTTTGATTCTAGTCATTTTGTTTCTGTTTCTTGTTCTGAGTCTATGTTTTGGCATGTAAGTATGGGACATCCCTCTGTATCTAGATTATCACTATTGAAATCATCTAATGAAATCTTTCCTTCAAAATTTGATTCTATTACATGTGATGTTTGCCATTTATCTAAACAACACAGATTATCTTTTCCTCATAATCCTCAAATATCTAAACATATTTTTGATCTTGTACACATGGATATGTGGGGCCCTTTCAGTGTTCCATCAATGAATGGAAGCAAGTACTTCCTCACCATAGTAGATGACCACAGTAGGTTTACTTGGACATACCTCATGAGAAACAAAAGTGATATAAGAAACCTCATATATCAGTTCTTTGAGCTTGTCAAAACACAATTTAACCTCAATATCAAGAGTATAAGATCTGATCAAGGACTTGAATTCAACGTGAAAGAGTTCTTTGCTTCAAAAGGAGTAATCCACCAGCAAAGTTGTACTTACACTCCACAACAAAATTCTGTTGTGGAAAGAAAACACCAACACTTGCTCAATGTTGCTAGATCCTTGAGATTCTAGGCTTCTCTTCCACTCATGTTCTGGGGAGAATGTCTTCTCACATCTGCATATCTCATAAACAGAACCCCCACCCCCTACTACAAAACAAAACTCCTTTTGAACTCCTCTTTTCTAAACAGCCTCAGTACTCTCACCTCAGAACCTTTGGGTGTCAATGCTTTGCTTCAACACTGCCTCACCCACAACATAAGTTCTCTCCAAGGGCAAATGAATGTATTTTCATTGGTTATCCTCCTCACATCAAATGATATAAGCTATATGATCTGACTTCAAAAAGAGTTTTTGTCTCAAGAGATGTGATTTTTCATGAAACCAAATTTCCCTTCAAATCACCTTCTACTCCTCTACACACTCATTCTCCATTCCCACAGCCTCCTTTTCACACCTTTGACAGTGACATTAGCCCAATACATCACACTCCTTCAGAAATAACTCATACTCCAAGCCCAGACACCACAGTTTCTTCTTCACCTCTATCTGGATCACCTCCCATTGATTCCACTCATTCTTCACCTCTCATCCCTACTCCTGTTGCTACTAGACATTCTTCTAGGATCAGGAGACCACCAGCTTACTTGAGAGACTACCAGTGCAAGCTTGCAGCCACTTCAGTTGTTTCACTCACTCCTACTGAGTTGTCTTCTCCACAAAGTACCTCTCCTTATTTCAACATTAACTTATCTTTCAGTAGACTTTCACCCTCTCATTTACACTATGCTCTCTATGTTGCCTCTCATCATGAGCCTAGTTCCTTTAATGAAGAAAACCTAGACCCCTTATGGAGAGATGCAATGTCTGCTGAATTAGCTGCTCTTCATGACAATGGCACTTGGTCCCTCACAACTCTGCCTCCTGGTAAGAAGGCTATAGGTTGCAGATGGGTTTACAAAGTGAAATTCACTTCAAATGGAGAGGTTGAGCGCTATAAAGCCAGGCTAGTGGCAAAGGGATATAATCAACTGGAGGGATATGACTACTTTGAAACCTTTTCTCCAGTAGCAAAAATCACCACTGTGAGATGCCTTTTAGCCTTTGCAGCAGCTCATGATTGGCCTCTTTTTCAGCTTGATGTGAACAATGCCTTCCTCTATGGTGATTTGGAGGAGGAGGTATATATGTCACCACCTCCTGGATTTGCTACTGAGGGGGAGCAAGTTTGTAAGCTTCATAAATCCTTGTATGGATTGAAGCAGGCCTCTAGGCAGTGGAATCATAAATTGACCTCAGTTATTGCCAATGAAGGTTATAAACAATCATCTTCAGATCACTCATTATTCATTAAACATTCATCATCAGATTCCATCACTGTCATTCTCATCTATGTAGATGATATTATCATTGGTGGAAATGATCCAGTTGAACTTGATAAGTTGAAGGCTTATTTGAAGAAGAACTTCAAACTCAAAGATCTTGGACCCCTCAAGTATTTTCTTGGAATAGAAGTGGCCAGAAACAAGTCAGGAATATCTCTAAATCAGAGACAATATACTCTTGATATTATAAATGATTGTGGTCTATTGGGAGGAAGATCTGTTGGTTTTCCTATTGATCAGAATTTGAAATTAAGTCATGAGGGAGAGGATGTTCTAGAAAATCCCACTGAGTATAGAAGATTAATAGGGAGGCTCTTATATCTTGTTGTCACTAGACCTGATATTGCTTACTGTGTTCAAACTCTAAGCCAGTTTATAGCTAATCCTCTCCAGTCACACATGGATGCTGCTCTTAGAGTTGTTAGGTATCTTAGATCAGCACCAGGACAGGGACTTTTATTTCCAAGAAGAAACATCATGCACATGAAGGGATATTGTGATGTTGATTGGGCCTCATGCATAGACACAAGAAAGTCTGTCACAGGATTCTGCATTTTTCTTGGAGATGCATTGATCTCTTGGAAATCTAAGAAGCAACAAACTGTTTCCAGGTCTTCTGCTGAAGCAGAGTATAGAGCCATGGCTTCAACAGTTTGTGAAATGGTTTGGATTAAGAATCTACTAAATGATCTAGGATGTAAACATGAACAGCCAGCTCTGCTGTTTTGTGATAACAAAGCTGCTATTCACATAGCTTCTAACCCTGTGTTTCATGAGAGAACAAAACACATTGAGATAGACTGTCATGTTGTTAGAGAAAGAATGCAACAAGGTTTGTTTAAGCTGTTTCTTGTCAGTACTGGAAACCAATTAGCAGACATGTTCACTAAAGGACTTGGAGTGAAGCAGTTTAGACAGCTTCTTGGCAAGATCAGAGTGTATGACATGCATGCTGATCTTGAGGGGGAGTATCAGAGTTGCAACAACAACACCAGCATTGATAAAACAGTAGAAGAAGAAGGACAAAAAGCAGCTGGAGAGGAAGAGATACTTGGACAGCAAGGAAAAAGGCTCTTTTTACTTTAGTTGTACTTGTTGGTAGTTAGGAGGAATATTCCATGTCCTTTTTCTCTTTCTTATGTGTAAAGCTTCTCCTTGCAAGCTATATATATGTAGCTGTGCTTTCATTGTAAACATTAACTTTCAGAATCAATGCATTAATTCCTTTTGTCTTTGTTTCCTACCTCACACACAAGAACATGTGCTTGCCTTGTTCCTTTTCTGATACAAAGGGTGTCAGTTCAAATAGAAAATGGAACTGTTACACAAGATTACTACAATGTTTACTTTAGTTAAGTTATTTTTGAACTGTGTTTCTCATGTTTTGGCTTTTGTAATGTGAACAAATATTGACCTTTTAAATTCTCAACGTGTTGAGCTCTTTTTAAAGTATGGAGAATACTATCTCTATTAAGCTGGATAATTTGGATGTATGTAAGGTTATAAAACAAGCTGCATATTTTGGTAATATTAGGCAGCATATCAATCGACTTGCTTTAAGTTGCTTGTGGGTTCTTTGACATTTTGTTTTTTCATGATTAGCTTAGGCTTTGCACTCACGTGAGCTAAAGAATCCTTACGGCGCTTCCTTTTGCTTTTTGCTGATATTATTAGTTGGATGACCTCTGCCATATAAATCAATTCTCAATTACTGATGTTATTTTCCAATAAGTTTCATATACTTGTCAATCTCCCCAATCTTATTCAACAGACTATATCTAATGGTTTTCTAACGACGACCATACCTCATTTCTCTCTCATGATGGTGCATTACGACCATGAACATAAAAACATTTACACGTAAAATAAGTAGTTGCAAGAGAATTAAAATCAATTCTTTTTTTCCAATTCACCATTGGGCACAATAATCATAAATTTCATGACTAAATTCAAGAATCCATTCACAAATCAGAACACCATATATGCATCACATTCACAGGCAGCTATTGCAAATACACAACTTAAGTCAGCTATCATGTTCCTAAATCAGGCAAATTGCACATTGTGAGACCACATCATTTGATCCAACCTTGAAAATATATGACATACTTGTAGTATATAACACTTTTTAGAGATTGAACACAAAAAAAAGAATATATGAAATTACAATTACCCAATCGACTAAACAGATATTGAATACATGTCTTTGAAGTTGAAGAATGTAGGTAAAATGGATTATATATCATTTTGTACAAATGACCAGCCGTTGAGGTTGTGGTTGTATAGTGGCTCATCCAAGTTAACATAAGAGTTGACTAAAACTCGAAAATAACACAAAAAACCCCAATCAAAACAAATGATTTTTACGAAACACAAGATTAACAACAATGAGGGCATGAAATGGCGTTACCTTCCCAGCAAATGTCTCAAGCCGTCAGCAAATATAGGCTTGAGACACTGCCCAAGCTCGTTCAAGACCTGCGACCGAAAAGCAAGCGAAGTATCCGAATTGAGATACTGGGATTCAATGAGCAAATTATTGAATGGAAATATTTTTCAGGAAACAATAGAATGAAATCACTTCGATCCTTCGTACACTAGGTTTTGTAGCAAAATCACCCCCTCTTTTCCCGCTATGAATTGTTCAGATAATATTTGGTTCAACTGAAGAAAGAGAAAGATGAGTTGGTGTTATTACAACTGAAGACATACATAAACACGCTTTCAAGTGTTGTTGATGCGTTTTAAAATTTGAGGGTAACTTAGACATTTTGTTCTGCCCCTTTTCGTAGCAAAAGTTGGATTAAATAATCACAGGGGGTAGAAATTATAGTAAGAAATATTAGTCGCTAGAGTGTCGGGCAATAGCATGTTTCGCAAAAGCCCTAGAACAAGTTTGGATGCTTGAACAAGGCCAAATTAATTATGAGTATGGGTTTAATATAATGTTTGGATCAGCCCACTCTTTAACCCAAAAACCTAGATAAGTGGGCCAGAGAGCCTTATCTCATGACTTATAGTCGTCCTCTCCTCCCTCCGACTCTCAGTTGGCGGATTAAATTGAACGCGAATATACCATATTTTCGAGCATATTACTTTCTCAATTACATCGATTTTAGCTCTCGTTATTTATTTTCGAGCACAAAACAACTGGATATGATCATCGTAATAAGCTATCACTTGAGCTCCTTTGAATTCCATCAATCAATCTCCGCCATATTCATCTCTTGTATGTAAAAGTCTACTAGATTCGATTTTTGATTTTGCATATATATATATATATATATATATATATATATATATATATCCGTCAAGTGTTTGTTTTATCACTTCTTAAATGCTTCCTAGTTGATAAAGTTGCTGGAAAATCGATCAGATTCAACTTAATTTCTCGACTCTGAAGATAATTGAAGTAGCACACGAATGATCTTTTATTGCTGCAAAATCACCTTCGATTTGTCAAATTCTCACCAGGAAATGACTTTTAGCACAATTATGGATCTCGTCGACCTTAGATCTTAATAGTGATGATATATGATTAATCTAGCTGCATAGTGTTCTGCTCAAATTTTTAGGTATATTCTGGTGTTTGTAGATTGGATTCAGTTTGTTCTATTGTAAAATTGGTGGTGGTAAACTTAATTTCTCTACTCTGGTGTAGGTAGCTATTTGAAGTGTTGTAAAGTGGACCCTTCTTATAGAGCGTAAAACACGGCAATAATTGAAAGACGAAAAAATAAACGACTGACAAATTTTACGTGGAAAACCCCAAATTACTTTAGGGTGAAAAACCACGGGCAAGGTAGAAGAACTTTACTATGAGTGTAAAATAGGAATTACAACACTCCGACTTTTACCGTAGTAAAGTCGCACAAAAGTCTCTATTTTTACATCACACTAACAACACTCTTAACCACTCTTTATATATTATTGTTTAATTATATAAGAGAAAGAAAGATGTATTTTTTTTTAGGATGATCAGAAATGAAATGGAAGCCTGCTATTTATAGCCTCAATTCTAAACATAAAAGGTGTTAAATAATGCACCGCCCCAGCAACTCTTCAGCCAAATAATGCACCGCCCCATCAGCCAAATAATGCACTACTCCATCGGCCAAATAATGTTGCACTATTGATTAAAATAATACCGCCCCAACAATCTCTCACTTGAAGATTTGATTAGGGACTAATCAGATCTTCACACCATTCTTTCTACCTCGCCCTTCATGTTGCTTACGTTTTCACCAGACCACACGAGGACCGACACTGAACAAACTTGTCAGCATTAACACTCTTCGTCATGAAATCATCTATGTTATCTTTAGTGTGAATCTTCTGCACATCCACAATACCCTCATCGACTTGCTCACGAACAAAGTGATACTGGACCCGAATATGCTTTGTCTTTGAATGAAACGCTGGATTCCTTGCAAGATGCAACGCACTCTGACTGTCACAGAATAGAGAAATACTCTCTAGTTTGTGCCCGAGTTCCTCTAGAACCATTTTCAGCCAAATCGCCTCTTTACTAGCCTGCGTAGCTGCCACATATTCAACCTCTGTTGTTGATGTCGCAACAACTGACTGTAACTTTGAAACCCAACTCATTGTACCTCCAACAAGAGTAAACGCATATCCTGTCGTGGACTTGCTTTTGTCAAGATCACCTGCATAGTCAGAATCAACATAGACCTTGACTGTAAAACCCGATCCTCCATAACATAATGCAACATGTGAGGTTCCCTGAATGTATCTCAGAACTCTCTTTACTGTACTCCAATGCTCTCTTCCTGGATCCGCCATGTATCGACTAACCACTTCCACTGCATGTGCAATGTCTGGTCTAGTACATATCATAGCAAACATTAGACTTTCCACTGCTGATGCATACGGTACTTGAGACATCTCCTTCCTCTCTTCTTCACTGCTAGGACACATAGTTGAGGATGACTTGAAATTAACAGGAAGAGGGGTAGAGATTGGCTTACAATTTTGCATACTGAACCGCCGCAAAATCTTTAACAGATAGTTACTCTGAGAAAGCCAAATCTTCCTGTTATTTCTGTCTCGGTGGATTTGCATCCCTAGAATCTTGTTTGTTGGTCCTAAGTCCTTCATTTCAAATTCCCTAGCCAGTTCAGCCTTCAATTCTTCAATACGAGCTTTGTTGGGGCCTGAAACCAACATGTCATCAACATACAACAGTAAAATAACAAAGTCATCACCAGATCTCTTGAAATATGCACAAGGATCTGCATTCAGCCTGTTGTATCCAAGGCTTATTATGAATGAATCAAATCTTTTGTACCAACACCTCGGCGCCTGTTGTGACCGTACAAAGATTTGGTCAACCTGCAAACCAAGTTCTTCTTTTCTTCTTCAATAAATCCTTCTGGTTGGAGCATGTAAATTTCTTCTTCAAGATCACCATGAAGAAAAGCCGCCTTTACATCTAATTGTTCAAGATGTAAATTAAATGTAGCGCACATCGCCAGAACTACCCGCACAGTTGTCATTCGGACCACCGGGGAAAATATTTCGTTGGAATTAATCCCCTCCTTCTGAGCATATCCTTTCACCATCAATCGTGCACGATACCTCTCCACTCGGTCATCACTGTTACGTTTGATTTTGTACACCCATTTGTTGCCAATGGGTTTCCTCCCTTGTGGTAGAGACACAAGTTCCCACGTCTTATTCTTATGGAGTGCTTTGATTTCCTACTGTATTGCTGCCATCCACTGAGCTGCATCTGAACTACTCATTGTTTCATGGAGAGTTGATGGCTCCCCGTCCTCAGTTAAAAGACAGTACGCAACATTGTTCTCCATTGAAAAGTCTGAGTGTCAGTCTGGTGGTCTCTTGATACGTATCAATCGACGTATCCCCGAGACTCCTGACTCCGTTGTGTCCTCAGGTTCATGCTCTAGTTCAATAGGGCCATCCTGCTCAGCATCCTTCTCGACTACTACTGTCGTAGTTTCTGGATCTTCCCCTGTACTGCTATCATTTTCTTTCTTATCTTCCGTGAAGATAACATCCCTGCTTACAATGATCTTGTGGGCAGTGGGGTCCCACAAGCGATACCCATTCACTCCTTTAGCATACCCTAAGAACAAACATTTCTTGGATTTTGGGTCCAGCTTTGTTTTCTCTTGAGTATTGAACATAACATAAGCGGGACTCCCAAATACATGGAGATTAGAATAATCAACTGGTTTACCTGTCGACACCTCCATCGGTGTTTTCAGCCCCAGTGCTGTTGACGGAGATCGGTTCACCACATAACAGGCAGTATTGATTGCTTCTGCCCAGAACGACTTTTCTAAGCCTGTAGCCTGCATCATGGCTCTTGTTTTATCCAACAAGGTCCTGTTCATCCGCTCTGCCACCCCATTCTGCTGCGGAGTGTATGCCGTAGTAAACTGCCTCTTAATCCCAGCATCTTTACAGAAGTCGTCAAACTCATTGCCAGTATATTCCCCTCCATTGTCAGATCTAAGGCACTTGATCTTTTTCCCAAATTCAAGTTCCACCATTGCTTTGTATGTCTTGAACATCGAGAACTCCTCGGCCTTACTCTTGATCATGTACACCCAACATCTCCTGGAATAATCATCTATAAAAGACACAAAATACTTTGCATCTCACATGGATAGTACTGGTGCTTGCCACACGTCAGAGCCGCTGATGACTTTACTTCTAGAATCTGAACTATGAAACTTTATACGATGTTGCTTGCCAACAACACAATGATCACAAAAAGCTAAAGATACCTTTGTGAGGCCCGAAAGTAGTTTCTTCTTTGCAAGAACCTTCATGCCTTGTTCCGACATATGCCCGAGCCGTTGATGCCAAATCATTGATGATTTCTCAATCGACTCAGATGAAGCCACTGACGCTTCTCCCACTTGCAGAGCCCTCCCCTGTACCATGTATAAGTTTCCGGCAATTTTGTCCGCCTTTATCAGTACAAGCGCACCCCTTTTAACTTTCATGATCTTGTTTCGCAACCCAATCTCACAACCAAGATCATCGAGTTGTCCATAAGACAACAAATTCTTGCATAATCCCTCCACGTGTCGGACATCTCGAATGGTCCAAACAATCCCGTCATGCATCTCCAGCTTGATCGTACCGATGGCAACAACTTTCAAAAGTTCATTTTTATAGCTATACACAGATCCTCCAGTGATCGGTGTATACTCATGAAACCACTCCCTCCGGGGAGTCATAAGAAAACTGGCTCTTGAATCAATAAGCCATACATCATTGAAGCCACGCATACCTCGAATAGCTGTTGTTGCTTCACAGCATAGTACACCACCATCACCTGAAGTGCTAGCAACGTTCCCTGAGGATCATAACTCTTCTTGTTCGAATCCTTAAGATTCCATCAGTCCTTCTTCAAGTGACCTTTCTTGCCACAGTGCCAACAACTGCCCTTGGTCTTTGACTTGGATCTCCCCTGTTTCTTACTCCCACTTGCACCGCGCTCCGTCGTTCTCCCTCTTGTCACCGACAAGGCACCTGCTTGTTGCAAACCTGCCTCCATGTCTTCTCTGTTCTTGTGCCGACTCTCTTTTTCCAGAATAGCGGCTGCAACTTCGTCGAAGACCAAATAATCCGTGAGGACATTATTTGTTAAGTTGATGACAAGCTGGTCATACGAATCGGGCAGACTTTGTAGCAGAATTTCAGCACGTTCAACCACTTCTATTTTATGACTCAACGACGTCAATTGAGAAAGTAGAGTATTTAAAACATTGAGGTGCTCAGTTACCGGGGTAGATTCCGCCATCCTTCGTGTGTACAATTTCCGTTTAAGGAAAAATTTGTTGTGTAGGGACTTCGCCTCATACAGCTTGTTGAGATGGTCCCATATCTCCTTAGCTGTCCTCTTCTCCTCAACGCTTGACAACACGCCATCACCTAACGCCAGGTGAATATTTGCGATAGCGTTACCGTCCATCTCATTCCACTCCGTATCATCTGTGATTTCCACCGGCATGTCGCCGATAGCCGCGAGACACCTATCTTTCCGCAAGATGGCTTTGATCTTCAGCTTCCACAACGAGAAATTACTCCCGTTGAATTTTTCGATCTCGAATTTCGCCGTCATTGCTTCTATCACGTACCACTGTCACTGAAAAATAATTTCAGTACGATACCCACAGATATCACCGAGACCCCATATATGAACCGAGGCTCTGATACCACTTGTTGTAAAGTGGACCCTTCTTATAGAGCGTAAAACACGGCAATAATTGAAAGACGGAAAAATAAACGACTCACAGATTTTACGTGGAAACCCCCAAATTACTTTAGGGTGGAAAACCACGGGCAAGGTAGAAGAACTTTACTATGAGTGTAAAATAGGAATTACAACACTCCGACTTTTACCGTAGTAAAGTCGCACAAAAGTCTCTATTTTTACCTCACACAAACAACACTTTTAACCACTCTTTATATATTATTGTTTAATTATATAAGAGAAAGAAATATGTATTTTTTTTTGGGATGATCAGAAATGAAGTGGAAGCCTGCTATTTATAGCCTCAATTCTAAACATAAAAGGTGTTAACTAATGCACCGCCCCAGCAACTCTTCAGCCAAATAATGCACCGCCCCATCAGCCAAATAATGCAGTGCTCCATCAGCCAAATAATGTTGCACTATTGATTAAAATAATATCGCCGCAACATGAAGCAGCACATCGTGTTTGCTACTGTTCCAAATTTTAGGCATTTTATTGCTGCAAACTGTAAAATATAATCCTTCGATTTGTCAATTTTACCTGGAAAAATCACTTTTGGTGCAATTATGATTCTCCTTGACCTCAGATCTTGATAGTATGATATGATATGTGATTAAGCTAGCTGTATAGTGTTTTGCTCAATCTTCTAGGTATATTTTGGTGATTGGGGATTGGATTTGGAGTTAGCTGAATGCATTTATGCAATCGTAATGCGATGATTGTGATTTTAGTTCTTAATTACTAATATGCTGTCATGGTTTGCAGTTTTGATCTATGAAAGCATCCATGGAAATGCATGGAAATGCACCAGTTGTGTGATATATTTCTGCAGTGAGCATAATTATATTCAGAAATGAACTGTGGTTTTTGTGTTTAAGTCTGTGTTATCATGAACTAGATAAATACTCGTATTGAATACTTTCCTCGTCGACTTCGTATTTAGGAGAAAAAGATTTCCATGTGTTGGGCTGATTTACTTTTGTTGGGATTACATCAGTAGTCTACATGGTACTCGGCGTGTGCTTTTCTACGCAATTTTATTAGAACAGACATGTCGAATGCCCTCTTGGACGATGAACTACCCTCGATTGCCATCAAATATGGAACTTGAACAAATTACATTGCTGCGGTAGAACCATCGAAAGCTTGGACAAATTTTCCAGAGACCATGGCTTTGCAAATGTACAACGATTGGCAAGCCGCGAGGGGGAGACGTTAATCTAGAATGCCTATTTAATATTAATTGGCAGTATTAGACTGTTGTCATATTTTTTATTTTGGGATTAGTACTTTAATCCTTTCAAAACAGTTCTAAGTATATGTATTCTGAATTGGTGATGAGTTGTATCAGGATTATAATATTATTTGGCTTATGAATTTTAGTGTTTCATTGCATCCGCAGGTTTTAATTTGATTGTTGATATGAATTACAATTGTGGTATTGTCTATGTTGGTCAGACTTTCAATTTGATTGTAGCAATGTTGGTGAGACTTTGAATCAGTGTTTATGTGCATGGTTTATTGTATAATGATGTCATTTTTTTAGAAGAAACGAGTCCATATTTAATTAGTACTAGTCTAATGGATTTTAGTTGTGAATTGCATCAGCAGGTTATTATTTTGGTTGTTAATATGAATAGCATCAGCAGGTTACAGTAGCGTTATTGTATAAAATGATTAAACTTTCATTATATACCTTTTCTAGCAATGTAAGAATTAGAACATAACTCCTTCTATTATAATATTCATAGGTGCTTGGATTCAATGATTTAAATGTTTCATGGATGCTTGCTTATGTTTGTGTGCATGAGTTCATATAATGTTTAAAAAGCTTTGAAATTAGAGGGGTATAATAGGTTTTACATAACTTAATGTTCATAATGCTTGTTTTAAGTGGTGTAACCAAACCTTGTACTTGGAGATAGTATTATGATTGTATGGGTATTTTTATAACAAGCAAACATAATGTTAATTATATGTCATAGAATTAGTTTCACCCTATAATATATTGCCATATACAATAAATGGGTGCAAGCAAACGTGCTCCTAAAAATATGTTTTTCAAACCAAACGAGTTACTAAGTGATAATAATGTTGTTATATCACTTAATTTTAGGAACCAAACACTCTCTTTTAAAAAAAAAAAAAAAGAGAGAGAGAAAAAAGGAAGTATATTAAAAACTGTAACAAGCTGGATTATATCTTCAATCAGACTCAAAATGTTAGATATTTATTAGGGTACTAGATTCTTAACATCGCAATGAATACATGTTACTAAGTATCAGGCGGAGACACAACTATTTACTGTGTTAAATAAATTTGGAAGTTATGAGTTGTACTTAGATTTTCTAAACAGTGGATGATAGTTTACTAAATATGGTATTCAAAATATTTTGTTTCAAAAAGGTGTATTCACTAGGGGTGCGCACAAAAATCGAAATAGCCTGAACCGGCCAATTACCAAAACGTTGGTTTGGTAAAAAAAATCGAACCAAAAAATGCATTGCCGTTTGGTGCGGATAGAAAAACCAATATGAAATATGTTGTGGTTTTGGTTTACTGATTGGTGCGCCAGAACAGAACTATATAGTTTTTTTTTGTCCTAATAATTTTTTTTAAACCACATAAGTCGTTGTTTTGTTGTTGTGATACATATGTTACAAATGGTGATTTATATTGAATAGTTTTGTGATTTTGTTATTGTGCATCGTACAGTGAATCATGATAGTTAAAATTTTATATTTTTAAAATATTGATGGTTGATGATGATGTGATTAATGAACGGTCTTTAAAGATTAAGTAATTAGTTGATTATGTAAATGTATTTTTATATTCTATGTGTCATGTATGGTGTACTTTTATGCTATTATATAGTTTTATCTTTTTATCAAAACACAAAAAGAAAAATAGAAAACAAAATCGGCTCAATTAAATCAAAAAAATGATGGTTTAAACTGGATCGAACCATCTCCAACAGTTTGGTGCATGGCTCAATTAAATCGGATTGCACCAACGGTTAGGTAGAACCGAGATCTCGCCTTCCGTTGAAGAATTGCACCAATGGTTTAGTTTAACGGGACCGCCCCACCCTAGTATTCACAAGAAAGTCATAAAACAACTTGAAAGAGTATGTACTCGAATATGGGGACTAAAATAACTACTTCGGATATTGTTTATGAATTATTGAAGTTTAAATTCTGAATTAAGAATTTATGTGAAACGAAGTTTGAGTTGTTTCCAGCCTTATGGAGGTGAGTGAAATTTCGTGGCTTTTTTTCCTTCTGAAACTAAACAATAAGTTTAGTGAAGGGAGTTTTATATTCAAATTGGGTTGGGGTAAGAATCTTCCGTACATATACAAAATTGGGAGATTAAAATTAGGGATAAATGCATTAAACCCCCTGAACTATGCACGTTTTTGCGCTTTCGTCCTTAAACTAATTTAATAAGCGTTTCCCCCCCTAAACTATGCACGTCTGTGCGATTTGCCCCCTGGCCGGGTTTTCGGCCATTTCCGGCCATTTATAGTCGGAATATTCCTCTCTACCCGACTCATATGTGTTGTACTAGATGTATAATGATAGTTGATGACAAAAAAAAGGCGAAAAAACACCTCGAACCGGGCATTTTCCGGCCAAAATGTGATTTCGTTTTGGCCGGAATATGCCCCGTTCGAGGTGTTTTTTCGCCTTTTTTTTGTCATCAACTATCATTATACATCTAGTACAACACATATGAGTCGGGTAAGGGGAAAAATTCCGGCCAAGAGTGGCCTGAAATGGCCAAAAACCCGGCCAGGGGGCAAATCGCACAGACGTGCATAGTTTAGGGGGAAAAACGCTTATTAAATTAGTTTAAGGACGAAAGCGCAAAAACGTGCATAGTTCAGGGGGTTTAATGCATTTATCCCTTAAAATTAATATCCAAACCCTTCTCTTGAATTGGAGCCAATCTTGTTTCATGAGGCCAGGTTGACCGCATCCAAAACAAACATATTTTTAGCTCGTCTTCCTACCATTGTGAGCGATAATTGCATTAATTTCATGTGAACTATCACTTCACTCAACATTCTCTTGTCAATAAATTCATAAAATCATTTGTTTTCACTTTTATCAAGCAATTTTGTATTCAGGTACTCACACAAATATTGAAGAGAACATATGAGTTTCAAAACTTCATCCCTCGCATCCATTCCAACTCCTATAAATTCAAGCTCAACGACAATTTCATTAAGATGTCTTAGATACTTATATCCTTGTTCATACGTAGTGTGTGAAATAGTCTATTTGGGTATACACGTGATTTGGGGTACCTTTCATCTGTTACAACTCGTTTTTTTTTTCTTCATGTAGCCCCTCAACTCCACATATTCCATGCAAGCTTGCGGGAGTACCTTCGGCTGGCATAGATGGATTATGCTTGCAGCTCTCAAACACAGATACTCTTATTCACCATCGTACATCGATTAAGTGCACTTAAATCTGCGTCGGTCGCGCAGGTAAATAAGAACAAAACATAGAATGTTTACACGTAGTTTTTATTAACAATTGTATTTGCTATATATATATATATATATATATATATGCATAAGAAATTATTGCGACATAAAAGTTATTTTCTGTTATTTATGTGAAATAAGTGGAGAAATTGATTCTCGGGATGCTTATGAACGAGCAGTTGATTTGTGGCTCTTAATTAATTGACTGACTGTAAGGATTAATTCTCACGGCGTCTGTGAGATTAGCACTATTCTTGATTAATGGTGGAAATTAATAAGTAGACGTGCAACATGAAGGCAGGCATGAAATTTAACGGTCCAAAAAAAAAGTTGCATGCGACTTCCCCGCTTATTCAAAACGACCAAAAAAGAAGAAAAGGAAAAAATGAAAAGTTGAGGAACAAGAACAAGGGCCTTCTCTCTTAGCTAGCCCCCCAAACAAGAAAATACAAAACAAAGCACATAACACAACACAACACTTAATTACGACCCTTCCATTTCTTTCTCATCTTTGATTTCTTTCTGTAGGTACATTTTGATTTATTAATATTCATCTCGTTATAAGTGTTGTGTTCATAGTTTTTCCATTATGTAGGAAAATCATTCATAATGTTTCTCTTGTCTTGTTTGTTTTGTAGGACATAATATGTGACAAAAACAATAATGCAAAGTTTTGAGTGTTGATCATTTACCTTAAAGATTGGTGTCTCTGTCCCTTCAATAAACTGCATTCACCATAAAAGGACTATGTTGTGTTGTGGAGGTGCAGAAGAGGAAACAAACACTGGTCCTCCATCTCACCAATACACCGCCCCACCTAAGACTAATCCATACGGCGGTGGTGCTGGCGGAGGCGGTGCAGGTGGGGGTATATGCTATTTATTTTTTATGGTGCAAGAATGAATATCATTTTCATATGACTAAGCAATTTTTAGTCTTTGTTCAAAAATTCTAGGAGGTGAAAGAGGAGAGCCAAGAACTTCTGCTTCAAGAGGTGCAAATCCACAAAAAATCTTGCCGATTGAGATACCGGCGCTGTCATTAGATGAGCTAAACAGAATAACCGGCAATTTTGGAACAAAAGCATTAATTGGAGAGGGTTCTTATGGTCGGGTGTTTTACGCAACGTTGAGCAATGGCCAGCCGGCAGCTATCAAGAAGCTCGATACCAGTTCGTCACCTGATCAGCCAGACAGCGACTTCACAGCCCAGGTGAAGTTTGCATTTTCAGAATTTTCTTTTAACTATTCTGCACAGTAATAAGACAATTTTTTTTAATAGTTTTTGATTGTGGAATATGTGGTTGATACAGTTATCAATGGTTTCGAGGCTTAAGAATGATCATTTTGTGGAGTTGTATGGATACTGTATCGAAGCAGACAACCGAATCTTGGCATTTGAGTATGCCTCAATGGGTTCCTTGCATGATGTCTTACATGGTATACCGTTTAAGATTTGGGGTGAATCATTTTAGTGAACCAACTGAGGAATCCGTTGTTTGATCGCTGATGTAATATGTTGTGATACAGGTAGGAAAGGGGTGCAAGGGGCGGAGCCTGGTCCAGTTCTTACATGGATCCAAAGAGTGAAGATTGCTCATGGTGCAGCGAAGGGCCTTGAATTCTTGCACGAAAAATGTCAGCCATCGATTGTCCACCGTGATGTCAGGTCCAGCAATGTACTGTTGTTTGATGATTTTCTAGCCAAAATTGCTGATTTCAGCTTGACAAATCAGTCATCAGATACGGCAGCTCGGCTGCATTCAACTAGAGTCCTCGGAACTTTCGGATACCACGCTCCAGAGTGAGTTAATATATTTAGAACTAAATGATCAGTTAGACATATATACCGATGTTTGTAGCTTAAGCATTGTAGTATTTAATGGATCAAATTTGATACTCGATGATTCAGATACGCAATGACAGGGCAGATAACACAGAAAAGTGACGTTTACAGCTTTGGGGTCGTACTATTAGAACTTCTAACAGGGAGAAAGCCAGTAGACCACACCATGCCGAAAGGGCAACAAAGTCTTGTCACCTGGGTAATTAAATCTCAAAATCTTGTGTTTCGAATGAGTAACAGCAGCAGTTCATGTGTGTCTAATACTTCCTCAAATACTAACTGCGGCTTTGCTTTCTCCAGGCAACCCCGAGATTGAGTGAGGACAAAGTGAAGCAATGTGTGGATCCGAAGCTAAATAACGACTATCCTCCTAAGGCTATCGCGAAGGTCGAAATCTTTTTCCATTCAATCTTAACCTCCATATTCGTTGTTTATAGAAGCAATGTTACAGTTTGTTTTGTTTTTGCCTTGTGTTTTCTCAGATGGCTGCAGTTGCAGCACTTTGTGTGCAGTACGAAGCAGACTTCCGGCCAAATATGACAATCGTGGTCAAGGCTTTGCAGCCACTACTCAACTCCAAACCAGCCGGACCAGAATCTCATGCATAAAAGACTATATATCTACTAATGCATATTCACATATACATCACCTTGAGAAATATATGAAACAGGCATTGTTACAGCTGTTGTTTTGGAAGAATTCTAGTAGTTACCTGATGATACCTACTCTTCTTTGTACATTAGTGTGGTCCTGTAACATAAGTACTGCAATCAGAATCACCAAAAACTTAGTTTTAATTACTACAGTGGATTTCAAATGTAAACTAGTTGTATTTTAGTGGGAAACTATGCCAGACAAGTTGATTAGTTAAGGATCTATTACTTGTGTCAATAATTTCTAAAGGTAATACTTTACAAGAAAAAAGGAATTTTGCTTCGGTCATCCTTTATATTGGCCTATTTTCAAAGGACGTCCGTTATGTGAACATTCTGGAGCGCAAGTCCTATATATTGTATCAATTTGCATTTTCCGTCCTCCTTGAAAATCTGACAAGGGAATATTCGAATATTCCCCCAAAATATGCATGTGCGACGCACGTGTTCAACTTTCCGGCGAATTTGACTTAAGTCAAAGACTTCACAGTGTGGTGAAGGAGGCTAGAGTTCAAGAGTAGAAAACGTTCTAACGTTTTCACTATTCGCCCAAAATAAAAAGAAAAATAAAGTAAAACAAATAAAAATTATGTCAAGGTGGACGACTGCACACAAATAGTTAAACCTTCAAATATTCTTCTAATCTTATGAACGGTGGACGGCTTTATTTTTTGAGTCGTTATTTTTTTGAAATAACTGTCTAGTGCACTTGTGATGTTTCAAATCATGTCAAGTGATGATCAATGACAAATACTTGGTTTAAGAAGAGAGAATATCATTTGGTCACTTATAGGAGTGGGTCGAATAAGAGTTGCTTAGATTGTAAGGTCATCCCGGAGAAAGTGTGGTTACGCAACATAGGCTTTTGGTGTTAGATATTAGACTGCGGCAAGGATTGAAGAGGAAGTACGCACCGGGTAGAACTTAGGATTAAGTGGTAGCGGCTTAAGGAGTCTACCCAGAAGGCCTTCGTGGAGCGAGTGGTGCAAGAGGTAGATTGGAGGACTCACGACGATGCAGATGCAACTTGGACCAAAATGGCTTACTGTATCAAGAAGGTAGCTAAAGACCTACTAGTTGAATCCCGAGGTAGTAGCCTGACAGGTAAAGACACGTCATGGTAGAATGAATAAGTGAAGGCGACAATCAAGACCAAACGAGATTGCTGTAGGGATTTGAAGAAGAACTATAATGGAGCAAGTTTTGAAAAGTATAAGTTAGCCAGAAAGGAAGCAAAGAAAGTTGTTCGACTAGCGCGAGAGGCTGTGTAAAAGGAAGTTTATGAGAAGAGGGATAACAAGGAGGCCGAGAAGGATATATACGGGATTGCTCGCATTATAGATAGGAAGATTAGAGACTTAGGTGCAGTGAAATGCATCAAAGATGAAGGTCAGATTGTCTTGGTGCGTGAGGATCAGGTCAAAGCACAGTGGAGGGAGTACTTCGAGGGCCTGTTCAATGGAGGCCCCACCCAAGAAGTGGCTGACATCTCGTAGTCCCCTCAAGATCTGAACCGAAATTTTATGCACCGTATTAGAAGGTCGGAAGTCAAAGATGCTTTGAAGAGAATGAAAACACGAAAAGTTGTTGGCCCACATGGTATCCCTATCGAGGCTTGGAGAAGCATGGGAGAGATAGGTATGACCTGGTTGACGGACCTCTTCAACAAAATATGGCAAACAAATAAAATACTAGAAGAGTGGAGGAAGAGTACGCTAATACCTCTATATAAGAACAAGGGCGATGTCCAAAACTGTTCTAATTATCGTGGGATAAAGCTTATGTCTCATACCATAAAGCTATGGGAGAGGGTGATCGAACACCGATTGTGACAAATTGTTCCCATATCTGAGAACCAATTTGAATTTATGCCCAGAGGTTGACCATAGAGGTCATTCATTTGATTCGTCAGCTCATTGAACGCTTTCGAGAAAAGAGTAAAGATTTGCATATGGTCTTTATCGACTTAGAAAAGACATATGACAAAGTACCTCGAGAGGTTTTATGGTGGACCTTGGAGAAGAAGGGAGTACCCATTAAATATATCAACACCATAAAAGATATGTATGAGAATGTGGTGACAAATGTTCGAACTTGTGGCGGTTTAACAGACGTCTTCCTAATTACAATTGCCTTACAGCTCTGATCCCATTTTTGTTTGTTGTCATTGTAATTGATGAAATCGCCAGAACCATCCAAGACCGAGTTCCATGGTGTATGTTGTTTGCAGACGATATTGTCCTCATCGATGAGACGAGAACGAGAGTTAAAGCTAAATTAGAACGATGGAGACAAACATTAGAAGCACGAGAATTTCGACTAAGTTGAACAAAAACAGAGTACCTCGAATGCAAGTTTAGCAAACAACGAAGAAGCAACGATGGCACGGTCTAGTTGGATGGCCAAGAGATACCGAGAAGTTTGCATTTTTGGTATTTAGGCTCCATACTGCAGAAGAATGGAGAGTTAGACGGAGATGACAACCACCGCATCCAAGTTGGATGGTCAAAATGAAAGAGTGCAGCAGGGATCTTGTGCGATTATAACTTTCCTTTAAAGCTTAAAGAAAAACTCTATCGTACGACTATTAGACCTGTTTTGCTTTATGGCTCCGAGTGTTGGGCTATTAAGCAGAGTCATGCACATAAAATGAACGTTACAGAGATGCGCATGCTACGGTGGATGTGCGGTAACACCAGGAGAGATAAGGTGCGCAATGAAGATATTCGACATAAATTAGGTGTGGCCTCATCGACGAGAAAATGCGAGAAACCCGTTTAAGATGGTTTGGGCATGTTAAACATGAACCAATAGATACACCGGTACGACGAGTTAAAGGTCTCGACTTGGGACAAACGGCTAGAGCTCGTGGAAGACCGAAAAAAACGTGGATGTAGATCATACAAAACGACATGAAGCTAAAAGATTTAAATGAAAACGTGCTCGTCAACCGAAACGTATGGAGGCAGAAGATTCAAGTTCACGACTCGACGTAATTCATTGATGGTTCATATAGCCTACCCCAATTTATTGGGATTACAAGCTTGGTTGTTGTTATTGTTGTTGATGATGATGATTTTGGAGTATTTGCAAGTACAACTTTTTTGGTTACACAACTTTTTTAAAGCTAAGAAACCGCACAATCTTAAAGTTGGTGTGGATGTACTTTTGGCTAATTGTGGGTATTTTTAAATAAAATAATTAAATAATTTTAAATTCAAGATTATCTTGCAAACACTCTCAACTTTTAAATTTAAGTATTTTTAAAACTTAACTTAAAATCAGTGTTTTGAAACCCGGCCCGGACCGGCCGGTTCGACCGAGAACCGGAGCCTTGTCCGGGCCGGTTCTTTCGTTATAGCGGGTCGCACGCTACAGTGGACGAACCGGCGAAAACCGCCGGTTCGCCCGGCGACCCGCTGAACCGGTTCCGCTTGTGAACCGGTTCCGCCCCCTTTTTCCTTTTTTTTTTTTTAAAAAATAGAATTTCTAGCTGAAAGTCAGCTTTTAATAAAAGGAAAAAAAAATATTGTCTCTACTTTCCATCTCTCAGCTCACAATTAAGGGAAATTAAAAAAAAAAACCATAAATATTTCTCCACAAATCGGCGTCGGCTTGAAAGAAAGGTTGAAAATATATGGAAGTTGAAAGAAAGTGGGGATGATGAAAGGAGAAAAACAAGAAAAAGAACAAAGAAAAAAAAGAAGAAGAAGAGCAGGTGATGGAGATGGAGAGAGAAAAACAAGAAAAAAAAAATAAAAGAAGAAGAAGAGGAAGATGAGCGGCTTACAAGAGAGAAAGAAAGATAATGTAAGTGCCAAGTGGTGACCTATTTTATATATTTGTGGGCTTTGTTTCTTTAATGGGCTCTCAACCTTTTTTTTTGTCCATTATATATTTATTATTCTTAAAAAAAGATGATGCATACATAAAAATATAAATTTGTTAGTTTCCTATCAAAATTATATTAAATTGAGAGTTTACTTATTTATGAAAAATTTGATCAAGACATAGACATAGCATTTAAGTCCAATTCATAAGAAGATACTTTAATTTTATTTATCAATAATGGAACTTATAACATAACAAAAATAAATATTTATAACGTTTTATAATTATGACACACCAATATATCTAATTTATTTATCATAATTTTAACACGTTACTTAAGTTTTGAACTTTTGATAGTTATTAGGCTAATGGAAAGTGATTATATTACTTAGTAGCGATCACATATATTGTATAAAGATCAAAAGTTGAAAAATGTGAAATATATATAAATATATAATTGAATATAAATAACCTTTACTTATTCAGCGAGTGGAGTTATTTAATATTTTATTTACTTATTTAGTGATTAGTTATGATAATATAATAGCATGATATATTTATTTAGAGATTTTGTAGTTGAGAAACTCAGTATTTTGTTATGACTATTGTTATACAATTGACGTTTGAAACTTTGAATTATATACTTTATTAAACGTTGACTAAAGTCAACAAACCGGTCCAACCAGTGGTTCGACCGATCCGACCTGTTGACCCACTACCCGGTAGCCTCACCAGGTCAGTCACCGGGCCGGGTTTCAGAACACTGCTTAAAATTATGAATTTCTACTTTTTTACTATAGTTTACAAACACCACCTTAGTATCTTTCAAAAGCTAAATTACAATACGGCCAAACTCTCAGACCTCAATTGAAATCGAAAATCGCGCTGCCCATACCAAGGAGTAGAATCTAGCATGTCAAATGCACTTGATAACCTGAGCTATTGCTTTGATCACATAATTAAGCTACGCTCATACTTTTATCACAAGAGGCCCATTGATCGGATCAGATCAGACAATTAATAGGCTCAATGGTTTGAAACGAGCTCCACACAATTATTAGGTCGGACTAAATTATACAAAACGACACAAATATAGAGCTATTTCGAAGTAGCCGAAGAAATGTTCAGCTGAAAGATTATAATCCATCCTATGTAATCTCATGGTGAAGTCAACCCATGCCCGAAATGATTACTTATTTCATACATTACCATTCGATTTATAGTACATGTAATCCAACAAGAGTTGATACCAAGGGTTCGAAAGCGCAACAGAGCATAAACTACCTTCATGTATTTTAAAAGAATCACAACATAACCACATTGCATTAGCCATTGCTGTAACTATACTTCTCTTTAAGAGGGAAAAATGGATAACTTAAAGGCATTTATCACAATTTTGTATTAGACAAAAGATGCATGATACAGAGGAGCTCATTACTAAATTATCCCCATTCAGAGGAGCTCATTACTAAATTATCCCCATTCAGGTCATACCTTGAAACTAAAAAGGGATAATGATATATTAGTACAATCACTATTCTTTCTTCGTTGGTAGTCCGGCTATTATTTTTGAAACCCTTCTTTGGGCAAGGAACTGCATGAAATAAAGCAATGTCCAGTTATTAGATTAGGATAGCATGGGCGGTACTTCAAACATTATGGGGAGTCTAAAGAAATTTAAAGCAACACTCAACAGCACCTAAAAAAGAATACCTTTCATCAACGTCTAGTCCTAGGTTTGCAACGGAATTCAGCTAAAAGTGCTATGTGATCTGATGACCATTCTGGTGAAGGAAGAGCAGTATTTTTTCGCAAGCTATCCTCATCCAAGAGCTCCAGGAGAGACTCCACAGTTAAAGAGTCGGCTAGAGGACAAATTCAAATTCGCTCTTAACTAATTTCATATCAGCATCATTTTACGATATATATGAGAAAATATGAAGGGGAAAAGGCAAATAGGAACTGGGAACTGAAAAGTTGGTACAGATCGAGAATACCTGAATAGAATATGTAATCATGAGTACCAATAAAATCTCTAGTGCAGTTTGTAAATAAGGGTTCATTTGTAGCAGGATCCATTCTCCTTCTCTGCTCTAGACCAAGACCAATAGCTCTAGCGAAGGACGAGTATGCACTTACCTAAAAGGTAAAATGCCACACATACAGATGGTGTTTATTCATACCAATTAACTCAAAAATTTCCCAAAACATGTTTAACACCCACAAAGGACTATGTCATACCAATGGCAGTTGATGTGTTAGTTTGGCAGCAGGCCGAAGAATTCCAAGTGGGTCAACAACTAAATCTGGATGATGTGGATCGACATTGCCTATAGCGAGGAGTGCATGAGGAGCACTGTGCATAAAAACAGAGAAGTTAATCAGTGTCTTCCAACTAGGATTTCGGAATTACTTTTCATGTGCAAAAGTAATAGCTATGTAATCATATATAAAGCAGGAACAACAAATCACCTTCCAGGAACTGAATTGAAATCGCCACACACCAACATTGGGATTTCTGCACTTGCCGCAATTTTTTCCAGGCCTTTCAGCAAGGTATGGACCTGACATGAACGAAGAACAGAAAGCATTTTCCTTAGGCTCTTTTTGGTTCCACAAAAGGATAGGGCTAAAGATCGCAGACATATTAGGAAAGAGAAAATGGGCCTCAGACAAGAACCTGCCAGAGTTTGACATCCTTCAACTCTTGATGAACATTTACATGCGTATTTGCCTGCACCAGAAAAAGAAGCAGATACTGAGCACTGGATGTTCCACCAGGAAACCATCATATTCCAGTGTTTTATTTATGAACAATAAATGCCTTGAGAAAAGCACATTATGCACATGCAATATCAGAGCTAGAGACTAAGGGCAAACTAACACATATTTAAACTCAAAAGGTGATAATACTCATAGAGCACTTAATATCATGACAAAAAGAACAAATTCTACAACTGAATCAAAATATTCTAATACGAAGTCTCCAGAAACGAGTGCTCCCATCACACTGTAGCAATAAGTGCCAACGTGAACCATATGGTGGAGAAAATCTAACATGAGTGGTAGTTTAGTAAGTTTAACAAATTGAATTTGAATAGCATATTTCAGATTTAATCCGATTTTAGTTTTTATTGGTTTGAAATATTTATTAATTGGGGTTTATATTTTATTTTGTCCATTATACTCTCTTTTCGGAAGGGGAGCCTTGGCGCACTGGTAAAGGTGTTGTTGTGTGACTGAGAGGTCACGGGTTCAAATCCTGGGAGCGGCCTCTTGTCAAAAATTGACAGGGGAAGGCTTGCCCCTTATACACCCTTGTGGTGGGACCCTTCTCCGGACCCTCGCATTGCGGGGATGCTTTCGTGCACCGGGTTGCCATTTATACTCTCTTTTCGCTCGCATTCTTTATCATCAACATACTACCAACTAATGCCACCCCTGCCGCCTCATTAACTGAACCACAGTCCTCAGAGAGGAAGCACCATCAAATTGGAAACATCTAGGTTAAGACAAAATTATGGTGGAACAATTTTAACAATAAAATATCAAGTTGTAATTCCTATTCCGTGGTGAATCTTACCACACAAACAAGTTGGCGTTTTCCATGAGTTTCCATCCCCTGGTTGCTGAACTTGGCCTCCAGAACGACAATTAGTGCAACATTATCCTGCATGTTTTAAAAAGGATAGATCATCATATTGACCCAAAATGACCAAACTAACAAACTAAATTACATTTGAGGTTCTGCGAAGCAACATGAACCTAGCTAGCTAATCTACAAATAACTACCTTGACCAATCGATTCAAAGCATTTTTCTTCTGAGCACTCGGGACTAATGCCTCAGTTAAAGACTGAGCCGCTTTGTTAAACTCAACCTACATTAGAGCAAACTATGATTATAATAACAACAAAGGAGTTCAAACAATGTCAGACACTGGCAAATCATTGCTCACCTCATATTTTTTGACATGTGAAAATCTATCACGGCGAAAGAAAGTAGCACAACCATCAATATTATTGATGCTACCAGCGAAAACCTATATAATATAATAGCATCCAGCATTAATAAAAGAACGACATTCTCATCCAGATTCAGATAATGTTTTGACCAACCTCTGCTGTTTTTCTTTTGAAAAGAGCTTGATAACCATGTTTATCCAGCTCAGGTGCAAAGAATTCCTCAAAATGATCACTTTGAATCTGACATAAGAATTAAAAGTGAACAGGGCATTAACAGTGCGTGGGAATTTTCTTGCCTTTAACATGAAAACCTAACTTAAACATGAAGCCATTTCCAATTAAGGACAATGAATTGATTTTCGAACAAAATGCTTATAAAGGCCCAATTATTTGCCCTTGAAGACTGACATGGTAAGTCCTACACATCAAAGTAAGTTAAGCCATTAAAAGGTTCCTCTCCACAAGAGACTGGAAATTCTTAATTCTATTCATCATACTCATGAAACAATTATTGGCGATGTAACCTCCTGGTTCTCAAAATAGATAACGCAGAATCACACAAAGCTGTTGTACCTCTTGTAGACAAACAATATCGGCACGGTAGCCAACAATTTCTCTTAACAGGTTTTGCCTGCGGTATGTCCAAGAGAGAGCCCAAGAGGGGCAATAGCTGTATGGCTCACTAGCAGCATATGCATCGGACAAGATGTTGTATGAGAGCACTGAAAATGTCCCTGCAGACGAAATCCGGCCATCAAAATCAGGATGCCTTGGCATATCAATTCCACTCAGAGAAATCAAGCGTCGAGGACTGGGTGACGGAGCTGGTATCACACGTTGTGTTAATAAGGTATTGGCAGGTCGTGCAGCTGATTTTGTTTCAGCATCTACAACAACGCACTCAAACTTAAGGACATGGCCAATGTCATCATAAGTTGGTGTATATGTCTTAGAACATCCAACTTCATAGGACATCTCACCACCACTTCTCTGAGAAACCGTAGAAGGATACAAAGAAGTGGTTCCGTTCGTCCAGCTTGAATTTGACTGAGATGTACCGACCATGCCAGATGTTGAAGAACCGTTACTATTGAAGGGTCCATATTCTTCCTCCTCATTTCCATTTTCATTTAAAGCACTAGCAGCACGCTCATGCAGAAGACGATGATGTTGCCAGGCATCAGAGAAACATTTTGTAGAACAATGATAACTCTTAGCAACGGGGATTCTAGCCTTTACACAACCCAAACATTGTAATGTAGCTTGTTCAGTTGGGTGAACGCTACAAACTGCAACTTTCTTATCACTTTGAACGCGATACCTTCACACAGAACCAAGTACATATAAGTGAGAAATATTAAAAACCAAGTCCTAATACATCCACTTGCTCCAAATTCAATATCTGTCAAGGTCAGAAACCCAAATGCATCCAACTATCTATTCAAGTAAGCATAGACAAATAATAAAGGTGAGCTTCATGTATCAAATCAGCCGGAAGATCAATAAACCACATATCTTGAAAAACATAAACGAAAGGAATAGAAAAGGAAATTCTGTTTCTGCAAAAAGTTCAAAGATACCCTAAAATGTCCAAAGTTGAGTAAAGCAATCAGCTCTCAAACAAAAGCATACTTATAAACAAACTTCTATTGTTATCAGACCTCTGTCTGGTGTCAAAATCTTGCCACACGGTAAACTACAACGATCAAGGTGACTAGCAAAACATGCAATAGAGGAATCGGTAGTCAAAGCAACTAGCGCTTTTCAGTTATTACTGATACTAACGAATTTGACAATTCACATAAATTTCTAAATTAACAGGTAAAAAGGTTTCTGATCCGGAACAAAATGCGAAGTGCAGCTAGCTTGGTGGAAAAAGCTAACATTTGTCCACAAGATGCAAATAAGGGAACAACAAAAACGTGTGATAAGTTAATAACGGTTAAAGGGGTCTCATACAGCCTGCGGTACCGATCACATTTTAAAATGGTAGGTTAAAGTCATAATTCCCCCTCCATAATATCCTAAATCACTTCTTTAAAGCATACCCCTAAGGCCCCTTAAATGCAACTCAGTTCACGCGGCACGCTCCACCTTCATCCAGCGCCTTAGTACATTCCATAAACCAGGAAATAAACAAAAGTGGAATCCAACCATGACACTTTATAAACTGAACATAATACAGAAGCAGGATTTGATCGAATCAGCATTAAAATCTCATTTTGAAACCTTGGAACTTGATATAGTGAAAAGTAATGATAGTCGTAAAACACTGACCACTTATATCTCAAGAAATGACCATCGATGGGGTTGAACTCAGTGACATCATCGGTAACAATGGACTTATCAGGGCGCCTAAGAAGCACGTATGGCGTCAACTCGCATCCCACGATGGGTATATCGGACGGCAGGTGCACGCGAAGCACAGTCAGCATTTTCCCCAAAGCACTAGCGGATTCAATTTTTCTTCCAACCCTAAAATCGCGGATTCAACAACTAACAGGAGGCGGGCTTGGGGCGGATCCGCCATCACCAGTGACAGCGCCCAAACGCCAGCCTTGCGCCTCTCAAAACCTTGAATAAATATAGCAAAAGGTGAAAATTTAATAAAGTTAAGATCTTTCGTTGAATTAAAATTGGAATCAGGCAAGAATTGGGCGGAATTCAAAGGGAAGTTGATTGATTTTGAAGGTACAGAGGGGATCGATTTTGATTTGAGGGTTAGGGTTTTACAAAATGATGGTGGATTGAGAAAGGTGGTTTGAAGTTTGAAGTGTGATATATATATTTTTTTTAATGAAAAAGGGTAACTAACTATAACTATGTATGAGCCAAAGGACAAGTTATTGTCACTTCAATTCATGCAGAGTGAGTACAAAATTCTTCTACCTCCTTTTTCTTTAAAGTTGAATGGGTGATTTAAATTATCATTAAAATTAAAAGAAGGCTAGAGCAATTCTTTTAAATGCATTGTAATTTTATTGTTTTCTTTGTACTAGATTGATTTATCTTAATACCTTCTAATAACCAAAGATTTTTTAGAAACGTGAAAAACAAAATCTACTCTCCTATTTAATCAATCGTTCTTTATATGAAGGTAAATGATGAGAGGTAAATTTATGAGTTTAAGTTAAGCTTATATTAATAATTCGGGGGAAATGCGAAATAAAATAAAGAAAATGAATATAAATTTGAGGTAAATAGCGGTGCCAAACGTGCATAGGTATGAGCATCGACGTCGTCGTGAGCTCCTTCGCCTCCTCAGCATGGAGCCCATGACTTGCCCGGATAAATGCCTTGGCATCCCAATCTGGCAAGGGCAGCTTCGTTCCAGCTTCTTCAACCCTATAATTGACCAATTCTCCCGCCGTATAGGGGCCTAGCACACACGTTTTTATCATATGCTCGGCACCGCATTCTTACCCGAGCAACCCTCCAAACCATGCATGTTTACCAAATGAGTGTCCAGCGCTTGCCCTGGACGATCCTAACCACCTTTACTAAAATACCCAAATCCTTTATGTGGAACGCAAATAGGGAAGAGCATCGCAAAGTATTAGATCCCTAGCGAACTGTCTGCCTCCTCACTCACATGGGAGGGCTTGGGTTCAGGAACCTGGAACACCTGAATGACGCATACATGCTTAAACTTGCATGGCGCCTCCTTCAAGAACCTAATTCTCTTTGGACCCAAGTCATAAGTGCCAAGTACTTCCCTGACCGACCTCTAATCACAGCCTCTACTCCCTCAAATGCAAGTCGGAGCTAGAAATCGATCAATCTCTTGTTACCAAATCTACTTACCTCAATCAGGTGGGTAGTTGGTGATGGGGCATCCATTAACCTTTGGCACTCTCGTTGGCTTGGACCATTCACTATCACTGAATATGTCCCTTTTATTCCCCCATATCCTTTCACTTACCGTACAAAATATCATCAAACCA
Source organism: Linaria vulgaris (assembly GCA_948329865.1). NCBI lineage: Eukaryota > Viridiplantae > Streptophyta > Magnoliopsida > Lamiales > Plantaginaceae > Linaria > Linaria vulgaris. Next base: position 71,860,925 of record OX415251.1, read on the forward strand.
TCCAAAGAATGGGATCTCATAACAATCAGCCCAATCCTGCTACGAAACATCGCGAAACGTATCTGTGGGATCCCCATTCTGGTGACTGTTGATCTTGGAACCCAAGAGGACAATTCACAATCAAATCAACATATGAATGGTTAGCATGTGAACAATATGGTAAACCGCTCTCCAGTTTACCCTGAGCCGCCCTATGGCACATCTAAACCTTTCATCGCATAATTTATTTTGGGTGGTTGTGAGGAAAGGATGCGCTACCCACGCGCGACTGCTCTCACGCTGACATGTACCTATAAATAACAACTGCCTCCTTTGCCACTCGGCCCCCAAAACAGTCGCACACTTATTCAATGAATGCCCCCTATTTTCAATTATGCGCCAAAACTTTTCCCTTTTTTCAACCTCTCCCGCAAGGCGTGCACATTATACCACATCTCCAATGCCTTCCCCACCCGGTTACAACACTCATAGGGTGTTGGGCCATTTGGCGGGCACAAAATGAATTCCTCTTTCAAGCCATTCCAATTTTCACTGCACTCATCTCTAACTGTCTCTCCCATACACTACTACAAACACCACCTTCCTCCCCAACAAAACCCCTCAGAACGCACACGCTCTCACTCCGCTGGACTTCACCACCACTAGGAATGTTCAAACTCAATACAGATTGTTCAGCTCTGGCCAACCCAGGCCCCACAGGTATCGGTGATGTGATACGTGATTTTGCAGGTAATATTGTTGGTGCTTTTTCCGAAGCAACATGATGCAGCACCAACAACGTAGCAAAGCTCCGGGCTATTCGCCAGGGACTTCTGCTCTCATTACGTTTTTCAATACCTGCCTTAATCATTGAAACATATTTGGAGGTCACGTTTAATTCTCTTACCAAGAAGTCGGGCCTTATGGGCTTGGACGAGATGAAAGCCCTCCTCCGTGACATACGGAGGTTAGGAGGAAGATGCAACACCATGTTCATCTGTTGTATATACCGTGAGATGAATAGGCTCGCGGACGTGCTGGCCAAAAAGTGATCAAACTGTGCTTGTATGGACTGCCCCTGCAGCCGCCCTTTTGTTCAACATGGCTAGGTTGCTAGCCCGATATGAAAGAGCTTGCCTTGTGTGATATTAGTTGTACATATACAAGACTCTCTCACCAGCCCCGACTCTGCACTCCGTTGTAAGTCTTTTAGCTACGACTTAGTATATGAATAAAGTTTCTTCTGTTAAAAAAAATGTTCAATGTATTTATGTTCATTATAATATCAAAAGCACGAACAATCAAGGAAGGGCATTTTTTCCTTCCCCCTCGAAATGAATATATTAAGAAACTGTTGCAATCAAAGAGAGAGAAAAATAAGGTTGCAGCGTTATATTATTTTTCATGCCACATGAACATAAACCATTGCCATCGATATTCGATGAACAAAATACAAATATGGATATTTGTGCAATACATCAAACAAGTCAAAATTTACGTATGTTCACGTCGACTAATGGATATTTGTGCAATACATCAAACAAGTCAGAATTTACGTATGTTCACATCGACTAATGTATTTCAATTAAAGATTCTGTAATTACATAAAAGCACTTACATGACTGTATAGAAAGCAAAGAATATATAACTAAAGCTATGGTGGGTTTAATGTTTTACTTTAGCAACCTTTTTACACAAACTATTTACCTTTTAACTTCTACTTCTAAAAGACGTACACTTGATAATTGGTGGGCATTATATATAAACATAAATTGCTCAAGTTTTTTGGAAGATAATTTGTCGATTTATTTTGTAATTAACTAAATCATTTTTGTCATTATGTTGAAAATGCAGGCAACAAAAGAAATTAATGCAAAATGTTGCATAATATGGTGATGAATATTGGTGACTACTGATATAGATACAACATTGGATTGTGGATAGTTTAATGTGTATAATTAACTTAAATTTATTATATCTGAATTATCGAATGACCACGTTAACAATGCTATAAATGCATAATCGTAGTTTTCTTACAACAAGAGAAATTATAAAACATAAACTACGAGAATTGAAGAGAGAGAATAAGGCTTGTAGAGAAAATAAGATTGCAGTATTATATTAGGACTTGTTTGGTTTGTCCAACAAAGCCCAACAAAGTCCAATTGAATTAATAGTAGTAGATAAGTTTGTTTGTTTTTCTATATTATTAGTAGGGACTATCTTACGTGGCACCTTAATCATATGATTATTAGTTGGGCACCCCCCCCCCTCCCCAACTAATAATACTCAAATTAAGCCCAACTAAGATTAAATCATAAAGTTCATAATGCCCCTTCTTTTTATGTTTTGTGACTAAATTAACTTAAAGTTGACTAGCAAGCATTTCAAAACATTATCTCTTGCTCTACACACCACATGCATACCACAAATTCCCATTTCAAATTACACAACACAGTGGCACAAAAAATAAGGTTGTTTAAAGATGATTAGTACATAATCGGCATTTAAATTATTTGTAAGTGGAATTCACCAATTCGAAATGAAAATAAGTGTGTATTTAACGACACATGGTCACTTTAAAATAAACCTAAAAAATAACACATGTAACATGGCATATTATACATTTGGCTAGTAAACCGGAAAGCACATGCGGCAAAAAACAATTAAGTATACAAACTCAACCACGGACAATATAACAAGACGGAAATTGGGGGTTGAATATGCATCCATACAATAGTTCATAATAGTGCATAACATTTCATCAGTGTTAACAAACAAACAAGTACTTCAAAAGAATACAACAATGCAACACTAATAAAAGTTCAATAAAATTTTTGATAGGGTGTCCGCGAACAAATAGAAACATGGGTTATGTAGATAATGACGTAAATCACTTACCATCCCAAAATCATTTCAATCAACTAACATGGGCGGCGATAGCATGAGTCGTGCGTCCATTCAAAAATCTCGTGTATCGACAATCTTTGAAAGTCTTTGGTAGAGTTTCACACCCAACAGTCCTTTGTTCTTCCAAAAATACCGTTGAATGGTCGTCTCCTACAAATGTAAAGTTTTGGTTGTCTTAAGGACTTATAAATACTTCAACATACAACCCAACAATAAATATAGTAGACATGTAATGCATTCAAACGGGCCACCCATTTTGAGTTGGTGTTGCCATTGTTTTTGCTATGCGGCCTTAGAGCTTTCTTTTGCTTAAGGATGTTTGAACATAAATGAGAAATTGTGAAATTGAAAGTGTAATGGGTGTGTGACAGAAAAAAATACACTTTGTGAATGCATTACATGTCAGTCTACTATTTGAGCAAAATCGCATGTGGACTGTGCTCGTCCGATTTCGTCCAGTTTTTAAAAAAAAGTTGGTTACCGGTGGGAATTATAAATAAAAAATAAAAAAACTCACTTTATTTGAAAGATAATATGAATTCATGATAAACTAACCCATTTGCCTTTTTGTTGAAAATGCACGCAACAATAGAAATAAATGCAAAATAATGCGCAAAAAGCGGTGGTTACCTTTCCTTTGAGAAAGTCGCATTAATTGAGACTTTAGCATAAGTAATAAGAGAGAAAACCAATCGTAAGACAAGGGCGCTTCATGGATTTCTGCATTATTTTGGATGTAAGTTCTGAAGAAGGTCTCAGTTTCTTGCGTCAATCCAGTAATTTATGAATCATAATTAGATTGTCAGTGAAACAAATATTTACTATGGTTATTCATGTCTGATGGGGGTATTTTAGGAAGACCCAAAATAGTATTATGGGCTGACCCAATCAGGAAAGACCCAATAAGTTCAATATCGAACGATGACTATTCGCTCTATACTTGAAGGTCGAACGAAGTCCATTCGACCTACCTAATTCGAATACTGTACGGGCTCCACGGAACGGGACCTATAAATATCATGTCCCCCGATATTAATGGACACATTGACTACTCGGTGCATACTCTCATCGATCGAATTTAGCGATTCGATACTCACTCCAATTCGATCGTCTTGACAGTTCGACTTTATCATACGAGGTAGCACAATCGAACCGTACCCACTCGAGGGTCAGCATCATCGAATCAAGATCATTCGAGACTCATTGGATTTGACGTTAAGCAGGATTGAACCAACCAGTTCAAAAGTTATGAGTCGAACGCTCACAGTTCAACAGATGTTGTTTCTTTGTCTTGGAAGGTTGTTTTAACTGATTTTGTACTTATACGTAGTTGGTGTTCCAGACCAAGCTAGTATGTTCCATGTAATAGATTAATATTATTTTGGCATTATCAGCCCCATTGTAATGAGATATCATGTGTATTGTAACCCAGACGAAATAAGACCAAAATATTGGTGTCGTCTGTGGGAACACCGTTGAAATTACGTTTAGATTTAAGTAACTAGAATGACATAGACATAGTGGTCCATCAGGCGGAGTAGTCGAAGCTAAAAAGAAGCCTAGGACGAGTAGAGATGAGAATGGAAAGAGCCCGAACCTCGAGAGCAAGGCCGAGAAAAAATAGAAAATCAATTAATGAAGCAATGGGAAGAATGCAAGATGGAGCCACTCGGGGAGTTCAAAATAATTGATCTATTTAGAGAAAATACAGGCAAAATCATAAAAATCGGAGCAGCTATGAGCTCTGAAATAGAGGTTGCGTTGGTAGATTGTCTCAGGTGAAATGCTGACATATCCGCTTGGACAGATTAAGATTTGTACGGGATAGATCCAAGAATAATAGTGCACCGACTGAATGTGGATAAAAATGCAAAACCGGTGATGCAGATAAAATGCAATTTTATCAAGAAAAAGAATAGAGCATCCGAAAAGGAAGTACAAGAGCTTTTAGCTGCCCGACATATTTACGCGTTGAGATTTTCAGAATGGTTGAGAAATGTTGTATTGGTTCTTAAGAAGGAAGCAACCTGGAGGATGTGCGTGGATTACAATGATTTGAACAAGCATTGCCCGAGAGACCCGTTTCCTCTACCCAGTATAGATTTGTTAGTGGATTCGACTGCAAGATGCGCTTTATTGAGTATGATGGATGCCAAGAGCAATTTTCACCAGATTTTTATGGGTGTGGGTGATCAGAGCAAAACGGCCTTTGTAACTGATACAAGAGTATATTGTTCTAGGGTAATACCTTTTGGCCTCAAGAACGCCGGAGAAACTTTCCAGAGACTAGTCGCGAAGATGTTTTACCATCAGATTGGTAAATCTATGGAAGTATAAACTGACGATATGTTAGTCAAGAGTCTGAACGCAGAAGAACATGTCCGTCATCTGGATGAAGCGTTTTCCATCATGAGAGCATACGGGATGAAGATGAACCCGAAAAAATGCACATTTGGAGTGACCACGGTTAAGTTCCTGGGATATGTAATGAACGATAGGGGAATAGAGGCGAACCCCGATAAAATTAGGGCAGTATTAGACCTGCCCTTACCAAGAATGGTGAAGGACGTGCAATGTTTGGTTGGCCGTTTAACAGCATTGGGCAGATTCATATCGACTTCAGTAGAAAAGAATATACCTTTCTTTAAGGCTATGAGAAAGAGTAAAGACTTCATTTGGACGACAGAGTGTGAGGAGGTTTTCTAGTAGATGAAGAGATATCTGGTCAGTCCCCCGCTCCTTGCCAAGCCAGAAGAGAGTGAGATGATGTACTTGTATTTGGCCATGTCTTCGCATGCCATCCAGTACAGTGTTAGTAAAGAAAAAGGGGGTTCACCAACTTCCCATACACTATGTGAGTAGAGTTCTGCAGGGCGCGGAGAGAAACAATTGGGAGATAGAGTTGTTCACTCTAGCAATCGTCTCTACTGTGCAGATACTTAGGCCTTATTTCTAGTCTCACCCGATCACGATTGTAACGGATAAGACATTGAAGCAAGTGTTGGCGAGACCTGAGACCTCCGGGAGATAAGTCAAATGGGCGATTGAACTTAGTGAATTCGGTTTTGAGTTCCAGCCTCGCACTTCCATCAAAGTGCAGGCTTTCGCAAATTTCATGGCTGAAACTTTGGGCAATAGTGTGGCAAGATCCACGAATTACATCTATTCAATCTCGGATTAAGCCGGTACTAGTAGGGCTACCACTATTTGGATACTACACAATGGTTCAGCTACGAGCCATTGGGGAGGAATTGGGGTCCACCTGCTCTCTTTCGATCGCCGGGAATTCGAATTCACCATCAACTTAAACTACATGGTGACCAACAACGAAGCTAAATGCAAAGATGTGATAACAGGGATCAATCTGGCACTAACGCTCAACATAGAACACTTGGATGTGTTCACGAACTCCTTGCTAGTAGCGAACCATTTTTCGGGCAAATACGAGACAATAGAGGAGGCGATGAAATTGTATGCTGTGAAGGTTAAGATGTTGGCAAGGCATTTCAGTTTTTTTAACATCTCCCAGATCCCGCGAGACGAGAACAGAAAGGCCGACGCGTTGTCTAAGTTCACTAGTTCTTCAAAAGTCCTAGTCAAGAAGCGAGTCACACTCTTAGCAGCTGACATGCCATCTATCGGGATATCGAAATATAGCAGCGCTAGGACTAGAATCGAGTACATATTGCCGATCAGGGAGGATCCATCTTGGAAAGACAAGATCATGAGTTATCTGGCTGATGGAATATTACCTGCGGCGCACGTCGCAGAATGTGCTATAAGGCCTACAGGCTCACAATTCACAATGGACAACTATACAAACGGTCATTCGAATGCCCATTGTTGTGTTGTTTGACCTCACCCCAGGCTGATTACATCATGAGGGAAATCCATGTTGGAAGTTGCAGAAATCATTATAGGGGAGAGCACTGGCCCAACGAATTTTGCGTTAAGGTTACTATTTACCGACTTTATTGAAAGACGCCACAGCTTTCTCGCGGCATTGCGATAGTTGTCAGTACCACGCTTCCTTAATTCATAGGCCAGCGCAGCCGCTGCAACCTTTTGATGTAGCATGCCCGTTCGATCACTGGGGAATTGACATTGTGGGGTCAAAATCGGTGGCCAGGGGCCAAAAGAGATTTCTGGTAGTGGCTATAGAATATTACACCAAGTGGGTGGAGGCTGAGGCCATGGTGGCCATAACTGAGAAGAATATGATCGAGTTCATATAGAAGAATATTATCTGTCGTTTCGGGATTCCCAGGTATATGGTGTGCGATAACGGCCAACAGTTCATCGGCAAGGAAATCAAATCGTGGTTTGCAGAATTACAGATTTTCTATAATATGACTTCCGTCTACCATCCTCAGTCGAATGGATAAGTGAAATCAACCAATAAAACGTTGAAAGATTATCTCGAGAGAAGATTGAGAGATACCGGGAAAAGCTGGACAGAGGAGCTTCAAGGAATATTATGGTCTTAGAGGATCGTTTCTTTCATGCTCATGTGAATAAATTTGATGGGGATATTTTAGGAATGACCCAATACTAATATTGGGCCGGCCCAAGGATAAATGCCCACTGAAATAGTACATCGAACACGAAAAATTCGATATTGGACGAGCATCAAACAGACGCGATTCGATCGAAGGAGTTGATCGAATCATCCCATTTCGATACACTTTCCCCAACTACCACTATGGCCCGTGGGACGGGGGTTATAAATATCCCGTCCTATGACATTCTCAGCACGCTTTGCAGACTCACTCCAACCTATTCTAGATCGAACCCCTGGCATTCGATACACCACTCGATCGGAGTCTTAGCATTCGATACTCAACCTTACAACGAAGAAGGCCAATTCGATACTCAGAAATCGCACACATACTTACATCGAAGGACTTGAATTCGATACACTTTTGGATCGAAGGACCCCAATTCGATACTGATCTCCTCAAGCTCATTCAGCGTTGAACACACCTAATTTGATACTGCCTAGATTGAATCCTTAAGATTCGATACACTATCAATACTTTGTAAATTACTTCTTTTGCCTAGTAAGCTTGTATTAGGTGTTCCGGACCAAGCTAGTCCGATTTATAATTGATTAGCATTATTTTGGCAACTTATAATCCTATTGTAACGCTTTACGGTGTTTTGTTACCGGACATAATAAGACCAAAATATTGGCGCCGTCTGTGGGAACACCACATTTCCCATTTTATTAGGCATGACTTCTAGAGTTACCACCCGATTTCGAAGTAGAGCAATATAAAGCCCAAATGAAGAGAGTGAGTGAGCAACCGCTAGCCCAACTGTCCCAGAGATTGTGGGACCATCAACACTACCCGTTGAGGTACCCACGCCTGTGAGGCGAGAGATGCCAGAACCGCAAGAGGAGGAGATACCAATTGCGAATGCAGGTGCAACTAGGGCGACAGCAACCACAGCTTCGCTCCCAAACAATTTGAGAGATGAAATTATGGCCATGGTTAAGTCCGCATTGGCTGAGTGTTTGGCCCCTGCACCACCAATGCAGACACCACCGACGGTGGGACGAGCTGAGGCCGTAAGGGAACTGGCATCCGCGGCCATAGGTACAGAGGAAGAAAACAAGGAAAAGTCACATCGGAATGGTAGAAGAGAGAGACCTGACTCGGTGGAGGTGTAAAATAAGGAAAAATCACATAGGGACGATCGCAGACCTGAACCAAAATCTGTGGAGGTGTAGTCGAAGAGGCACCATGACGCAAGAAGAAGAAAAATAGAGGAAAATCAGAAGGATGAACCGAGGAGATAAGAAGATAAAAATGAGAGGAAACACGGGGAAAGCCGCAACCCTAGGAGGGAGCACGATGAGGTAGTAAGAAAGCTAGAAAGGCTTGAAAGGGAGAAAGCAGTGGTCAAAGGCCAGATGGAGCGAGTGGGAAGTGCTCCGCGGAGCTCTCCATTTTCTGAAGAAATTGAGGCGAGATCCTAGGGCACGGGGAGAAGATCCCCGATTTGAAAACTTACGACGGAAAATCTGATCCCTGCGATCATCTTTTCCATTTAGACAGCAAGCTGACCTTGTACAGTTTCAATAAGAATGTACATACCAGGATATTTACAACTACCTTGGCCGAGGTAGCAATGGACTTGTTTACTCGAATCGCTCCAGGGTCGATCTGAACTTACAAGCAACTGAGGAACATGTTCGAGGACCAATTCTCAAGTCAGGCGAGTCTGGTTCTGGATCATTCCCATCTATACTCAATGAAGCAGGAAACCAGTGAAAGTCTAAAGGATTTCATGAGGCGTTTCAACGCAGAGCTAATGAGGATAGACAACCCTAGTGGAGAGATGGTAATGAGTATACTCTTCCGAGCAACCAGGATTGTAGTCTTCAACGAGGACTTACTCAGGCGGAACCCCAACACTATTGAATAGATAAACAAGATAGCACATGGGGTGGTTCACCGAGAAGAAATGATGGCAACCAAGTTAGCCAGTATCGCGCCCTCAAAAGAGAAAGAAAGAGGAAAGGAGGACCAGAACCGTAACAACAACAACACAAACAGGAGCGACAGATACCGAGACGCATTGTCGAGGAGATACACGCCCTTGAATGCTAGCATCATGACAATGTTCGGGACGGCAAAAAGGAAATGGTGGCTAAAAGAGCCCATACATATGAAGGATTCAAAGGTAACAAGGTATTTGACCCATTTCTGCAAATATCATAATCAGAAGGGACATGAAACCGAGGATTGCAAGGATCTCAAGGACGAGATCGAACGACTGGTAAAGGAAGGCCAACTCGTGGATTTTGTCATGAAGATGAAAGAGCAAGAGGACAACACCGACAAGGATAGATCACCATCGCCTAGAAAGGACAAGCAAAAGATAGTTGACCACCGCATATGTTGGAATATCCTCAAATTGGAAAGGGGCAACGTCAGAAGGGGAATGATAAACATGATATCAGGTAGCCCAGTGGGGGCGAATTCCACGAACGACAGAAAGAAGATTTCAAGGCTCGTTGAATCAGAAAAGTTTGTCGATTTTGCTAACATATTAGGAATCGAGTAAATGCCGCAGGAAGAGATCACATTCTCAATAACGGATCTGCGCAAGCTAAGCGCCCAAGCCATTCAAACGGCAAATTTGGATTCCCCGTTGGTGATAACGGTGGACATAGCCAACTTCGACGTGACAAAAATGCTGGTGGACCATGGCAGCCCAGTTAATGTGCTATTCGGCTCCACTTTGGCAAAAATAGGGCTTAATAGCGAGACATTGGAACCAGTAAGAACTTCGCTTCATGGATTTGGAGGCCCGGAGATAGTACCTCGCGGAATGATTTTTCTCCCTACTTCACTAGGAACCGCGCCTCAAAGGAGAACATTGCTGGCGAATTATGTTGTTGTCGACATGCCTTTCTCATACAATGGCATTATAGGAAGGCCTGCGCTGAACGCGTTTTGAGCATTGCCATCAACTTACCACCAAATAGTGAAATTCCCCACTTATGTCAAAACTGGTAAGGTAATCGCATACCACATTGAGGGCTAGAAATGCTATGTAGTGTCGCTTTGATCGTAACCACAGGTGGAGCAAGAAGCAGTGGAAGCACTGGCTCCCATGGAGATGGAGCACATTGATTGAAATGCTCCTATTTAATTTTTGCAAGTCTCTAATTTCTCGAATATTTTGAACAACTCTAATTTGTCCCCTCTGCCCTGACGAACATGAGGGGCAAACATGTACTAACTTAAAATAGGGACACCGAAAACTTGAGCCCCGAGGACTGCCTCGGAGAACATAGGAGAGCGGGCTTTGAAATCAAGCTCCTCCCTATTCTCTTTATATGAATTCATTTCCAAGAGAAACACTTTTGACTAATCAATAGTATTATTATCTTTGTATAAATGCCAAATGTGAAACATCTTATTATGCGGAGGCATGCATAATATCAATTTTATGCAAGACCTAAGAACGTTAGCTCCAAAAATAGAATGGACGAACAGTCTGTCCCAACTGGCAAGGCAGGACCCATGAAGGTTAACTCCGACGAAAGAAGGGACAAACACTCTGCCTCAAGCAACAAATGCCATCCGTAAATCCAAAAGAGATGAGAAAAGGGATGTACACTCTATCCAAAGTGGCAAGTGATACCACAAATCCCGAAAAATAAAAAAAGGGACGGACGCTCTATCCAAAGTAGGAAGTGATACCGCAAATCCCAAAAAATGGAAAAAGGGACGGACACTCTGTCCAAAGTGGCAAGTGATACTGCAAATTCCAAAAAATGAAAAAAGGGACGGACACTCTGTCCAAAGTGGCAAGTGATACCACAAATCCCGAAAAGTAAAGAAAATGACGAACAATCTGTCCAAAGTGGCAAGTGATACCGCAAATCCCAAAAAATGAAAAAAAAAAAAAAGGACGGACACTATGTCCGAAGTGGAAAATGATAACCGTGAATCACAAAAAATAGAAAACGGAATAACTATTATGTTAGAAGTAATAAAATACTAATCATATACCCCAAAAGGAAACTTGCCAACCTCCACAAATATGAAAGGGCGTTCGAGTTGTCAAAATAAAGTAAAAATCAATCATATCAATTGAAAGAAAAGGCAATGGATACGAGCCAAACACATAAGAAACCATTAAAAAAATCCCACGAATAACATGTGACGACGATGCAATTATTCAAATTGTTCAAAACATTAAAGAGCAATGCAGCGCCAAAAAACAAATTAGAAATTGTTGATTACAAGAATAAAACAGAAGCCCTTAGGCTTCAGCGTTATTCTCATCCTCGGAGGAAGGATAAATCGAGGGCATAGGAGGCGGTGGAAAGATTCCCCAAAAAATGAGGTTGTCGCTCTCAAGTAGCACGACAAATTTATCCGAAGAGGATGACTGATCATTCATGACGGGCGGCATAATCTCTCTATTTGGCCCCAACGAAAGATCGAGCCAACCGGGGTTGAAGCGCCCATGGACATATTTGGTGTTGTATAACTGGTGCACAGTGAAAACTTGCACCTTCTGGGCTTCTCGGGTACCCCTCTGAGCACTTATCTCTCAGAAGGTATTGCTCCGGACGAACTCCTCGGCAATCTCCACCCTTTGTTGTGCGGAAGGAACCTGCACGATGTAAAATGGGATTAACAAAGAAGAATAAAGAATATAGACTTATAGTCATGTAAAGTTACTTTAACTCACTGAGGCTGCAAGCATATCCGGTCTCCTCGACCCGTTCAGATTTTTCTTTCTCTGCCGCCAGTTCTTTCTCGAGTTCGGCAACTCGTTTCGCCAGCTCACCTTTGCTAGACGAAAGATTGTTAACTTGCGATTAAAGCTGATTAACAGCCTCCTTTGCAAGTCTCACTGTTTCTCTATCACCGACAACTCAAGCAGCGTAATCCCTCACCTATTGCAGGGTTTCTCATTTTCATCCAGAGCGGCCTTCAAAGCATCAGGTTCACTACCACAAAATTCGGCTATGACCTGATGTTGTCTGCTCATCCTTTTTGCGTGAGCCTGGACCAGGGCCGTGAACATGGCATCCCCAACTCCACCACCCTAAAAGAGAAAAACCAAGGAGTTATGTGATCACACAATGATTCGCATACAAATGCATCCGAAAAATAAAGAATATTATCGCAGTTAATATATGAAGAGCATTTCGCTCCACCATTTTCATATCCACCAACATGGTCACGCGAATCATGGCTTGGCCCCACCCTGACACTTGGCCCCTCTACAGGAGTAGAGCCGCTAGCAGCACCCGGACCAGATGTCCGCGCCGCAGGTGAGATAACTCCCCTGGTTTGAGAACGAGTCTGATGAACTCTTCACCATTTTGCTTAAGCATCAGCCTCAACATTATCGCCTTGGCCAGCGACAACACCATCAACACCTCCTGCTTGGCTAAGATCAATGGGAGGAGGAGTTGATGTCCGACCTTGTCCCAACACATCTTCTAAAGGATCAGTAGAAGCCTCAACGTGGGTCGAGGCCGGAGCACCAGCTACTGACTTTTTGCCCTTGTTCTTCCTCTTCCTTGGGGGTGGCATTGGGGGAACAAAGGTAGTATGTGAACCTTCGTTCTCAGCGGCTAGGGCTCGATTGATCCGGGCATGACGGTCCATGATGAATTGCACTAAAAAGATAAAACACGATTGGTATCATCATATGGGTAAATGAAAATAGGAAATCAACTAAAGATAAAGAAGATATACCAAGTGTATATCTCCCGTTATAACGAACTACGGGCAATCCTGCTAAGAACAATACACGATTTTGTACCAATTTTTTAATGTCAAATTGGTGGTCGTGAACTAAGTTCGGAACAAAAGTACAATCCCACGAAGGTGGATGTACACCTGGCGGTATCGCGACTCTCGCCTCCTAAAACTAATCGCGACGATACGTTTCAAATTCACGCTCATAGCTCTCCTCAATGTAGAAGTAACGTTTCTTCCAATCTTTTCCATAGCTAGTGCCCCCCATCCCCCACTCAAAAACTTGTGATTCATCAATGCCTTAATGTGATAAAAACCTACTTCCCTCCTACAAACCTCAAAAAGGGCCAAAAACTAGTTGGGACCCTGAGGTTTGCCTAAGGCTTTCATTAGGATGATAAAACCAATGATATGTCCAAATGAATTCTGCGTCAGTTGACTCGGTACAAGCCCGATGGACCGCATAATTAATTTAACCTCAACTAGTATAGGGAACCGCAACCCATTAGTCAATTGACCTACAAACACTGTGAGGTGACCATGGGCGGGGTTTCCATGCGATCGTCCGGGCCAGGAATGACTTACTTATACCTATTTGGTATGTTGTACCTATCACGAAGGTAACGGCAACTATGTTGCAACCACGACACGTAAGTGTTATACGCCATCCCTGAGACCTCCATGTAATCAGCAATCTCCCTATTCATAAGTTCAATTTCTTCGCCCGATTCGCTGGAGGCATGATTATCCTCAGAAGAAAATGATTGTGAATCATCGTCCCCACCTTGCGAGGACGATTGATCATCGTTACCACCTGGATGATCATCCCTAGGCGAGTCGACAGAATCAATATCAATTAGCTCATTCTTATCTCCTCGGGGTATATTCGAACCCGCGGGAGCACTTGCACGGCCCACCACAGAGTTGACTGAACCGGAGCTTGAGCCGTTACTAGACTCACTCCCTGAGGTCGATTCAGATCTCACCATCTTGATCGACGCAAACTGAAATAAAAAAATGGCTGACTACGCGTGAATACGTCACTCTCGACACTTACGACATCTACTCGACATGTTTAAATAACCATTCACTAAGAAAAAATAACATGACCCGCAAAGTAAGCACATGATCGTTTACCTTCGTTATAGCTGGAAAATCGACAACGATTGAGAAAAAAATATCCTGAAAAAACTGAGAGCAATGTGGGAATTTTAATCATTTGGTCCCATAATTTGGCGCTTTTTCAATTTTGGTACATAACTTAGCACCCCTTAATTCTGGTCCAATAACTTGGTACTTCAACTGAATTTTGGTCCCATGATCCAAGCTCCGCCCTACTCCGCCGCGAAATTCTTACGTGGCAGCCGTTGACTGAATAGTCATCAATTTTGACCCAAAAATGAACCCCACAATTACACTGTCACACTCATGATATCCAATTAATTTTAGTAGCATTATCACCACCAGTTGTCCACCCCCATTTCAACCACCATTCCACCAATAACGGTTAAGAAGGTCACAAACCCCCAAAACTCACTGAAAGACTCACCGGAAGCCATTGCCCATCATCTTCATCAATAAATCCCGCTGGCAGGGCCATAGGGAAAGATGGTATCTTCGTGTTCGTGAGCTTAGAATCTAGCAACAATGGAGTTTTTAGTCTTTGTCGATGGTTAGTGTCTTGCGTTTTACGTTTTCGCACTCTTTCCCGTACCTTGCTCTTCGTCCTGTTCTTTTCGTTGTTTTGAGCTTCAGTTCCGTACAACAATGGCGGTCTTCGTCTTTGTTGGATGTTAGTTTTTTGGTTGCTGACATTCGCGCGTGATTGTGCTCTTCCCCCTCTCATTTATTCAAACTTTTTTCCCTTAGTTGATACCAGTAGAAGTTCTACTCTATCGTTTTGTGATTTTTTGTTTTCTTGCCGGCGTTCTTGAGTTTTTCTCAAAGCCGAGGTACCTTCACCACTTCGCGTCTCTTTTAATGTTGGTTTTCGTGATCCCCTCACGATTACGAACCTTTTGGTGGAGGTTTCGTTTAATTCCGACGAATTTTCATTTTTTCTCACCGGAGGTGGTTTGATTTTTCTAAAAGCCGAGCCACTTGCTCACGTTTGCGTCCATTTTGCATGTGTTTTTTGGGTTCCCCTTGAGATTTCACATCTTTTGGTCTTGGTCCCAGTTTATTCCGGTGTGTTCACGCTTTTTCGGCGTACCTCTAGTCATATTCCTCGTTGAGATCCGCAGATTTAATTTTTTCTTTTATTGTTTTTTTCCAGGTGGGTGACACCTGAACAAGTGGGGTCAGAATTTGGGTCAAAATTGGTAAGTTGAGAGTCAACGGGTGCCACGTAGGACTTTCACGGCGGAACTGGGCGGAGGAGTGGTCATGGGACCAAAATTCAGTTGAAGTGTCAAGTTGTTGGACCAAAATTGAGGGGTGCCAAGTTGTTGTACCAAAATTGAAAAAGTTCCAAGTTGTGGGACCAAACTATTAAAATTCCCGAGTAATGTTAAACAAAATTAGAGGCAAGACCTACAGATTCAGCAAAAAATATGATTTTTTTGAAGGCATTAGATCGAATGATGTTTTTTCGATACATCCAGCATCGAATAAGAAGCATTCAATGCAGGCTGTATTGAACCATGCCCGTTCGATGCTGCTTACGTTTCAACGTGAGCTTTGCGAAAGGATAATGAGCTTCTCCACCACCTTTTCCCTTTATATAGACATTGAAAAAGCCCGTTAGGCCCATCAAACTAAGCATCGAATAGGGTCGATTCGATATACATTTTAGCATCGAACGCCATCGATTCGATCGAAGAGTAAAAATAAGCGATATACGCATCGAACCACCACCGTCTGATGCAGACGCCAATCTCGAACGAAGCACATTCTATCGACGACACCAACATTACTAAAAAGGCTCAGGAACAATATACTGGGATCCACGTCTTTCAGATCCTGCCTCCCAATCGGGGGCATGATTTTCAACAAAAAGAGTTCAGGTCTTCATAGTTGGAACCCGATCTATGTTCAAGACCGCCTCTCAATCGGGGGCATGAATTTCAACGAAAAGCGTTCAGGTCTTCAGAATTGGAACCCGATCTTTGTTCGAGGCCGCCTCCGAATCGGGGGCATAATGTTCAACATTATCAAAATAGCAATCATAAAGCGACAAATCAAGACTACAGTTTTATAAGTTTGGAACCCGCTCTCTGATCGACATCGTCTCCCAAACTGGGGGGACTATATGATGGGGATATTTTAGGAATAGCCCAATACTAATATTGGGCCGGCCCAAGGAGAAAGGCCCACTGAAATAGTACATCGAAGAGGAGAAATTCGATGTTGGACGAGCATCGATCGAACACGATTCGATCGAAGGAGTTGATCGAATCATCCCAATTCGATACACTTTCCCCAACTACCATTGGGGCCTGCAGGACGAGGTTATAAATGCCCTGTCCTCTGACATTCTCAGCACGCTTTGAAGACTCACTCCAACCTATTCTAGATCGAATCCCCAGTATTCGATACACCACTCGATCGGAGTCTTAGCATTCGATACTTAACCTTACATTGAAGAAGGCCAATTCGATACTCAGAAATCGTACACATACTTACATCGAAGGACTTGAATTCGATACACTTTTGGATCGAAGGACCCCGATTCGATACTGATCTACTCAAGCTCATTCAGCGTTGAACACACCTAATTCGATACTGCCTAGATTGAATCCTCAAGATTCGATACACTATCAATACTATGTAAATTACTTCTTTTGCCTAGTAAGCTTGTATTAGGTGTTCTGGACCAAGCTAGTCCGATTTATAATTGATTAGCATTATTTTGGCAACTTATAATCCCATTGTAACGCTTTACGGTGTTTTGTTACCGGACGTAATAAGACCAAAATACAATTTTAAAAGAATGAACTAATAAGACACAAAAAACGCTGTACTAAAATATAAGCGCATAGTATCAAAGATCCCTCGCAACTGAATAAGAAATTCAAGCAAATTAAGAGTCACTATATATGTGTTTTGAAAGAAACGTAACGTTGGTCACACGAGATTCTCAACTTGATATGGACCGCTTCTGATGAAAATCATTCCGAATTTTCATTATAGCTATGTATAACAATGCCAATGCCAAACTAAGAAGAAAAAAGAGACAATAAATTAGCTAGAATAATTTTATTTGGGAGGTTGGTGGCAGTAATACGTGCATAGGCAATTGTTTCTTGTGCATCTTCCCTTGCCTTGGGGCTTTCCAGAGCATTCCCGCATGCATATGTGCCACTGGCATTTTCCTCCTGAGCCCAATATTTCATGACACTTATGCTCTGGAATCCCAACTGAAACACCGTGACCATCCATTAATCCTGACACTGACATTAAAAATATATTAATCGTGAGTTAAAAATAAAACTTAAATGCAACAAACTAGCAAACATGTTATTATATAAAAGACTGTTAATCAACATTTTGTTACTCGTTCATTAAATAAATTAAAAAGTAAATGAAAATCTTTGTTCTTGGCATGCATTTTCACCTGCAACAAATAAATTTATATCATAAGAAAAATTAAATAGCGTTTAGAAATGAGGAAATTAAACCTGAAGCAGCAGCAAGAATGATGTAGAAAAAGAAGGCAACAGATAGAATCTTCATTCCGAATTGGATGAGAAGTTTACAGTCCTGACTCCAAATCCAAGTATTCCCTACAAAAGCATTGAGTTCAAAGAAAAGCACCACTGTTTACACAAGAAAGACTTGTTCAAACTCCAAGCACATTCTTATATATACAAAAGGAACAAAATTTGTCACTTTTATAGAAATAAATTTTAATTTAATAAACATTACTACATTAGATAGACTATAATAATCTTTAATTAGTTTTTACAATTATATCTCTGATGGTACTAATGTGCCCTCACCTTAATGAAAAGAAGAAAAGATTACTTGTACGTGTCTTATGCTTAGTAAAATCCCGTCACAATTTTTGTTACCAATTGGGTAAAAAGCTGTGTGCTTATATATATAAGCATCCCGGAGAAGTTCACTTGTGGAACACTTAACAAGTAAAGATATGGGCACAAGTTCTTTTCTTTGCACTTACTCCTACAACGAAGTTGTATGAGCTAACGCATGCTTTGAAACACTTAATAACATGGCTACATAATGTAATTCGGTTTCACAGGTTGGTCTGAATCATGGATGAAAATTTCGGTCCGGGAGTACGTTTCGGTTAGCTAAAAATTAGAAATGTTTCGTAAAATTTCGAGAACTTTTCGGCATATTTCAAAAAATTCGTAAAATTGTAGTTATAACTATCATGTAAATAACGTGTATATTTCGTATCAGTGAAGTCAAAAACGGAAACTTCTCAATACTTTTCAAATAAACGCACGGAAATTTTGATCCATGGTCAGAATCCTAGTTTTAATCGCAAGTCGAAACAGCATTTTATAACCAATTATAAGTAGACAAATTAATAACCAATCCAAAATAATAGCGTGTAAACTTAGAAGCCGTTTGCTTTCATAAATGGTGTAGATAAAAAAAGAGGTAAAAAATTACGATTTGTCGTGATATCCAATATGTGTAACTCCTTTGGTTGATAATATTAAATGCCAAAATAAATTCTCAAGCAATTTTTTGTTAAATTTGTGTATTTAACGTTCAGTTAACCAAACAATTATCTTTTTGAACCCTTTCTATAAAGTGGAAAATGTATATTATTTGTTATCAGTTCCATGGCATTGTATCATTAGAACCATGTATTGTGTTTTCGTGCTTTTAATTTATACTATATGTGATTCTCATATTATGTTCAAATTGTAAAATTTATTTGGTCAACTTTGCTATCGCTGATATGCTTAGATTCTTTCATTACTCGACTTCCTATTTTATACGTCCACCACGTATTTACCAAATATAAATTACATGAATTATACATAGGGGTGTGCATTTGGATCGGATCGAATCGAATCGAGACTGGAAGTCGATTTTGATCCTGGAGAAATGAGGATCGAAATCGAATCAATTTAAAACGATATGATTCGATCCAAAATCATTCTATTTCGATCCGATTCAATTCGATTTTGATCATTTTTTTTCTTTTTTTTTCTTATTTAATTTAATATCAATGGGACCCTTCACAACATTCAAACAGAGTTACTGAATTACAAAATTCACTTTCATATGGTGAGAGAAATGTGTTACAAATTTACAATTGTATATGTTTCCCAAAGACAGAAACGTGACCTTCAAATGGACCAAGAAAAAAAATATTAGGTAAGTGTATATATAAAAATATAATATTAGCATTATATATAGAAATATCTTAGTAGATTAATAGGCTTAGCTTTATAGATAAAAATATAATATTATATATACTATTATATATTTATTTATTTTTAAAAAATAAGATGAGTATTCGATCCAATCCAATTCTCAGCCTCTAAAATCACGGATCGAATCAAATGGGGGTTCGATCCTAAGGCAAAAATCAAAAGTCAGATCAAATATTCGTTCCGGTCCTCGGATCGGATCATTCGATCGATTTTCACCCGATTTGATCGATCCGATTCTTTTTGCACATCCCTAATTATACTATAAGAAATTAAATTATGATTATAGAAATGAAGCACACGTTTCTCAGAGTGCAATGACAGTGTCGAACGGGAGATTAAAGAAAAGCTAAAATCCTTGTTCTTATCCATTTTATTCTTACGAATCGATGGGAAATTTTTTTATTTTAAATAAATATCACAATTTGATAAAGTTTTGGCTTATTTTAATTATAATGTTAATTACCCTTAAAGAAGAAAAAGATGGTAAAAGAGACTTAAATTGAAATTATTGTTGTGTGCTACGAACTAAGTTTTCAATATAATTAAATACCAAAAACCTCAAAGTAAACTATCAAAATATTTTTTCTTTTGGATCTTGATTAACAAATGATAAAAGTGACCGTCCACGACAATCTTATAATTTATGTAAATATTTTGCTCAGATTTATTGTTTAAAAATTTAATAATTTATTATGTGTAATTTTATAATAACAAAAAGTAATATAATTTATTTTAAGAGTGTTAATGGACCTTTTCTGTGAACAACAAAAATAAAACGGAACTAAGATTGTTTATATTAGAGGAAAATAGGAGATTATTTATCTTGTATATTGAAATAAAACCAAAATATCCTGACATATTATACTTTTGTGGATAGTTCAGTTTATAATATCAAACAAGAGTTAAACTGAGATAAGATATGATACCTCACTTTATTTATTGAATCAACCGACTTCTTACAAAATTGTCCCCGTTTGTGATAAGAGAAGTCTTACTAGAACATAACGAAATTGAATAAAACAATGATTAACTACATCAACTCATGACGAACCAAGTACTATAACAATACTATTGATTATATTGTGCACCCTAGACAAACTCATTCGTAACAACGTTGGGATTATGGTTTCTAATTGTCCCAAAGCAATTCATGATTTCGTTTGTTTTCATGTTTGGCGATTTTTTTCTGTGAATTCGGCATCATGGTCCATAGTTTATCTTTCTTATTGAGGTTTCTCTTGCGAGCTAGTCCATCTATATGTTCTTTGGAGCGTGAACCCATCCAAAATAAAATAACGGTAAGCCTAAGCCCACATAAAATTTCAAACATTGCCCTGAGTGGTTTGGAAAAATGCTCTTATCTGTATTTACCTGTAATGCAACAATGAGGAACACGCTAAAACTCATTACACATTTCTTTTCTTTTTGTTGTTATTTGATTTGACAAATTACCGGAGTTACTGCACAAAAAGCATCTTTCTTTTCTCTTATCAATTAAAGGTTAAAAACAAAAAGGTTTATCTTGCAGATCCTATTTACTAATCTAAACAATAATGAAATTAATATGTATTCATAACACACTAATGACATTTCATGTCTCGTTATTTAAGGCATAGGAACACGCCTTGATGCAAATACCGGTAACTGATAGGAAACACATGAATATTCCAGTTTTGTATATATACTTTAAACTCTTTTTGGTGCTACTGAATATGAATTACCAATAGAAAAAGAAATATAAATTACTCGAGTTTTAAGCTTCTGCTTTGTTGAATTGAACAAATAAGATCTTTCTATCAAAAAAGAAAAAACAAGTACAAAAATATATTATAGAGGAAAGGGGAAAGAATATTTTGTAGTTTTGAGTCTCCTAGTTGTGAGTTGTGACCGTGGAAGACCATAGACCACCACCCCCTGCTCACCCCACAACCAACAACACATCCCCACAACCACCAGGGGGTTGGTTCGTTCCACTAACAGAGACAGGCAAATGGAATGAATCTAGAGCAAAAGCCCAGATTCCATAACCCAAGGGGAGAACAGAATCAAGTCAATCTTTTTACATACATATATGATCTCCTTGATATCGTGTCTAGGAACCTACAACTAACTCATCTCAACCAAATGTGAGCTAAAAACCAATTATATCAAACAAATGCCTAATGTCATCCCTAATTTGACAAATCCACTAACACACTTTCAGCATATCCAGAGGCAATAGGTCTCCAAGGTTTTTACAGTTTCATTTCAAGTTTGTGAAAGCAAACTTGTAAAGCTTTAATGCTCAATACTCTCTCACAATTAGACCAATAAGAATAACTGAAAAGTAAATAAACCATGAACCATCTACAAATTATAGCAAGAATCCTATTTCATTGTATCTCAAAATGATGAATTGCCAACCAGCCAATTTTTGTCCATCAAATAAGCAATGTCGGTAAAATAACAAAGAACATGTCTAATAATAACCCAACAATCAGCAAAAAGAAATACCAAAGAACAACGCAAAAGTTTGATTGATTCTACTAACAGCACCACCTCAGTATCCACCCTTAAGATCATTGACGACATCATATGGGATGGGAGTGACGGTCTCCAAGGTTGTACCTTGTACCATGAAACCAGGTTTGGGTCCTTGGGGCTGCCTCTTGGTGCTAATGACTTTACCTTGTGCCTTAGCCTCGGCTTTCAATTGGTCGTTCTTCTTAATCCTCTGTTGAACTTCCTCATGGCACCTTGAAGGCTGAACATGCTCGATGCGGACATGAATCCTCTTCTTTAAGATCTTATTACGGACCTGAATTCACAAAAGAATAAGACAAACACTTACACACACCAACTTTGCTAATAAATTATGCACAAGTAATAAATAGATAAGACCGAGAAAAACATGATATTGATGATATCATTGAATCGTACGTACACGTAACAACCAGAGACTACGAAGTAGGGGGTAACCTAATGAAAATGCTGAAACTTTGCAATACACCGAGACACAAATTAACAAATAGAGCTATCGGGCCTGCGACTAGGTATAACAAAACACTTAAAAGAATCTAACAACACTTCCATCCCCATTTCCTGTATAACAAATAAATATATATATATATATATATATTTCTACAACCGAAACAAAATAAGGCATAATTAATTAATTAATTAATTAATCGCGTTACTAAAAAATCTGATCAACCAAACATCAAACTAAGGAATAATTTTAATTGAACGAGCAAAAAATTAAAAATACCTGTTTGTTGACTTCGACACCAATGGCGCGTTTGGTGACGTTCCAGACTTTACCGGTGCGGCCATGGTAGAACTTGTGGGGCATACCTTTGTGGATTGAGCCGTTAACCTTAACATCGACATAGTCGCCGATCTTGAAGATCCTGAGGTAGGTGGAGAGATGGGTGGGACCCTTCTTCCTGAAACCTCTGGCGAACAGATCGCGAGTGCGAGCCCTAACTCCGTGTCCGGCCGGCATTGTGCTGCTGCTGCTGAGTGTAGGGGGGGAATGAAGAAGGGAGATTTTTCAGTGACAATCTGTTATTAATAATATATAGTGAAGTGGGAATTAGGGTTTTAGAATGGGAATGGGCCGGACAACATGTGTGGTTATTCATATGGGCTTTAACTAATCCATTAGATATACATTTTTCAATGGGCTTCTACAAAAAGGGAGAAATTATTTTGTGATTTTAGTTAGTTATAAGAGGACATGGATAAGAATTTCTTGTCCTGTCTTGTATAAAAAAGAGGCTGGTGGCTTTAGCCTTTAGGTGTTCTGAAACGTATCTAAGATGAACGTAGTAACTAGTAAGCAAGCAGTTTGAGTTTGTGAACATAGTAGTATACAATGATGGAAACAATATGTAGATGACTTATTTAGTAGTGAAATCTTGAGATACTTGATTTGCCTACGCATGCAATTTAAACCTCAATTCTATGCAACATATAAGAAGATCTGAAGCTCAAAACGCATTGAAGAGAATGGAGACAAGAAAATTGTTGACCCAAACGTAATTGGGTTCAAGTATGGAATAATAGATAACTGTGGCATGGTTACAAGAGCCCTTTAACAAGATATACAGAAGAAATAAAAGTACCAAATTAGTGAAGAAATAGTACGCTCATACAACTCGATAAGAACAAGAGCTACCTCTGAAACTGTTTTAATATCGTGGCATAAAACTTATGTATTATATATCATGAAGCAATGTGAGAGGGTGAAACACCCGACTCGAGACTGATGAAAGCACGTGTGCAATTGAAGATATCTTAAATGGAGGTCATACAGAATGGCATAATGCTTATAAGTCTAAAGATGCCTACTCAACAAGAACAAATAAGAACTTAATGTGCTCGAAAATGAATTACTTGGTTATAAGTCTAAAGATGCTTATAAGTCTAAAGATTGCACACTTGGTTATTGTTTTCAAAAAAAAATAGAGGACAAAGTTTGAAGAAAAAATGGATTACCGTAAAATTAGTTAGAACTGTAGTTGGACGAATAAATTTGACAACCTTTTTATATTAAAGGACCAAAATATTATAACAAAATAGAAGATAAAAAGGAAATGAGCATACATTAGTGGACAAAAAAACGAGAAAACCCAGTTGCAGTTAAACTAGTTAGTTGATACGACATTCTTATTTTTTTTTCTTTTTTTCTTTTTTGGATAGGATAGCTGATACTCATACGACATTTATAGTTAGGCATGAAGGATGAATAGGCTTTATAATTAATAATTAAGGTAGATTCCCCTATTGTAAAACTTTACAAATTGTTTGTGTATAAAAACATATATGTGTTCGCTAGTAAAGCAATAAAATATACAGATACCTTTTAGATATGTGCTTGTGAGGTGTCTTCCATGAGGTTTTTAGTCTCTAACGTTAGAGCGCAAACGCTTTTCCGGTAAGAACTTATGTAAGTTCGGAACGGCTCCGTAAGCATGCTTTCAGTGCTATCAACATCTCTTTCCTATCTCATGCAGCCATACGATCTTAGGGGATTACGCTCTCTTGTGTCAAATCAAGGTTTCATTTTTTGTCGTTCCGCTCTCTATTGCATCGTTGTTGGTCATTCACTTTTCTTGTTTTTTCGTGTCAGGTTAGGTTTTTCTCGTAGTTTTCTGCTTTTGTAGCTGTCTATTTTTTTTTTTTGGGGGGGGGGGGGGGGAATTTTTGTTAGGGTTCATTTTATTTTTTGATATTTATGTTTCTTACGTTGTAGTTTGGACGAAGAAAGGCATTGGTTGCCTTGGCCGTAACTCACCACGATACGTTCTCAAAGCTTGGACCTTGATGCGTATTTTTCACGTGTTATTAATAAGAGCAATACACACTTCCGCTATTATACGTGTCATGTAATAATAAAATAGTAAGTAACTATAACTAACCAAGTATCGAATACCAAGAGAGTATGTGTCTTAACTTAGCAATCCAAATTGTTGAGAACTTAGTGAAACAATTATTTGAATACTTTTAGTGAAATTAAAAGATTAACTAGATTACTACTAAGACTATCATTATGACTAACTAAACTATTCTAACTAGACTATTATAACAAACAAGGAATTTAATTGATTGATTGATTTGGTTGTAAAGGAGATTTGGGTACATGTATTTAGGAGGTGGATTTTGTTAATCTCGAATGCGGGTACTTCATAGACAAAATATCAATGATACCTATGTAAGCCTCTTTCTATTAATTCTTGCTTTGTTCTTATGTTGACATGATTAACTAAGCACACTTTCGTACTACTTAAACAACCCTCTAACTCCTAATAATGTCAGTACGTTAGGCGCTTTCCCATCTCCAGAAGTTCACCATGTCATAGGATCAATACAGAGTTTTAGAAGAGAATTAGAGTTGACAGCGATAACCTAGATTCTTTGGTAGACGCTAGTGCCGAAGTTCTAGAAATTTGTTTGCTTGATCTACTATGCTAGTGTTGCGTTAACAATCTCCTATGCATAATTCAACATAATACAAGATACTTTGACAATGCTATACTGAATTGATGAAATGCGTGAGTCAAGCATATCAAGTACCATAAGCAACAAATAACATCCAACAAACCAACTCAAACAGAATTAATTAAACATATGTTCAAAGTGCATCCATATGAGATAACTACATCATCTCCCAGACACTGAGAGGATTAGCTACTCATGATCACATTATCATAACAATAATTCATCATAAAGTTGTGCAATAAAGTAATGAAGAGATTAAAATCTTGATCTCAGTGTGATTTCGATGTGTCTTCCTTTTTTGACTCTTTATTGCCTTCCTTCACTTGATTACTTACTCCTATTGATCACTTCTCTCCTTCAACAATGATTGCAATACTTCAAACGGTGGAATTTCAGCTATGAATGTGTTTGTAAGTGATAGTAGATTGAATGTAATAGTGAGTGGTTTTGCTCTCTTTGACAAACGCCCCAGCTGTTGAATGCATTTCCCCCTTTTACAGTTTTTCACCTATGGGCGTCAGGTATAGGGTTTCAGGGAAAGTCGATCCAAGTTGACGTGTCGCGTTACTACATATGCCAGTTCCGCTGCTTTTCGATCTTGTCGTGCCATTCTTTGGACGTTTCCTGTAATGTTCTGTGTTGTTACATTGGTCGCACTACATTCTCTTATCATCATTCAATGCTAAAACCCCTTAAATAAGCCTCGTTTTACTTCGACTCGACCAAAACTACAAAAACAACAAAATAAGACTAAAACAAGTAAAACTACTAATGGAAGAGATCGACATGGCTGATCATGGTGAGTGAGTATGAGAATACTAGTCAAGATTAATGTGACAAAAACACTTCTTAGAGTACTGAAGATTTGGGGTTCGGGGGAACATGGGATGAGTTACATTCATAAATGAGCGCTTACCAAGATTTTGCTATTTGTACGGAATTCTTGGGTACATAATAGCTGATTGTGAGACGGAGTATGAATTGGAAAAAGATATGGATGATATGCAGCTACCATATGAAGACTGGTTGCGGGAATACCCAAATCGAGCAGAAACTTATATCAGACAGAGATTTACAAATTGGAGAGGTATGGGGGTGGTTTTATAGTAGTAGGAAGGGGTAGATTTCAACAGTATTGACCAAGGAATTCTGACTAGCTATGGCATGAGAAAAAATCTGATTCATCAGGATTGGAACTGAAGTAGTGGTTTGGGTATCGTACGCATGTAGAAGCATCATCCACAACTTAGAAAAAGTTCGTGTTGAGTCATAGGGGAATTCCAAGTCTACTAAATCAATCGAAATGACGGCGAACCAAGAGAGAGTGGAAGTTACAAGTCAGGAAAAAGAGGAATGGAGTGAAAAATATATAAAGGGAGGGAGTGACAAATAACATAGTAATGATACATGACACTGATGTGGGAAGGAAACGACGAAAGGATGGAGAGACTGCGTATTAGGAGGGGTGAGTAAAAAAGGCGAAGATTGGAGCATTGAATATTAGTATTGACAATTATTAGCGGAGAATGTGACACAGTCCCATCAACTCCAATGAGTCTTCTATGTTGGAACTGTCAGTGCTTGGGGAACCATTGGACAGTTCCGAAATTGAGAAATGTAAGGCCGTTTGGATGTGTTTTCAGTGGTTTGGTATGACTAGCTTTTATTTAAGTGTTTCAAAAAGTATTTTGAGAAACATGTTAAAAATTTACAATTTGAATGTAATTTCAACATTTGGGTGTTTGAAAGAAAAATAAGAACATCAAATCCATGTAATAGATATATATAGAGTTAATATTTTAATTAGTAATGTAATAATTTGATGATTTAAAAAATCAGATATTATTATTTGATAATTTGTATTATATAAATGATTTATTGTATTCTAGAAAGTATTGTAATAATTTAATTAGATTTTATAAGTTTTACTCACGTCCTTAAAATAAAGTGATTTCAAGTAATCTAAACAAAGTATTAAAAAAATAATTTTCATATACATGGTTATCTTGCCTAAAGTTAAATTTGAAGAGAGAGATAGAGAGAGTAATAATAATAATAATAATAATAATAATAATAATAATAATAATAATAATAATAATAATAATAATAATAATAATAATAATAATAATAATGCAATTCAGCTAGAATTACACTACAACATAAGATGTTAAAATATCATGAACATGGTTATTATATAAGTCAAGTAAGGTAATAATAAAGGATAACGACAATGACACTCATTTAGCTTTAATATAGTATCAAATAACTCTTTCTCAAGTATCACTAACGCCTCGTTTTATAATAACTGTCAATAGAAAAGACCACTTATGTTTGTGTTGGTTTCTCTTTAACATTTTTTACGTTCGAATTACAAAATTAATGTTGCCAATTTCTAATTTTAGTATTTTTGCAATATTTTTTTTATTTGAATCAAAATATCCTGAAAAGAACAACGATGTTGCTTGGCAAAATATTAATTTATAAAAGGTCAACTGTACATATTAAGTTTTTCGTTTCGAAAAAGGAAAGAGATGCATATTTTACCAAAATACTAAGAGCAACATATTTTTATAGACGATTTTCTAATTATTATATTTTAGATAAAATATTTCTTGTCATAGAAATGGTAAAATTGACGTTTGTGGTCTTACTTCGTCTAGGTTACAATACACCGAAAATACAATACAAATGGGCCTGAAACTAACCAAAATATGCTAGCCTATTACAAGGAACGTACCAGCTCTGTCCGGAACACCTAATACACGTTACCAAGCCTAAAATTACTGAAGTAACCCCAGATGGCCGAATCAAGGAACAATCGAACGATGAATAGTTCGATGCTGAAATAACTCTCAAACTAGGGAACAATTGAACCGGATGCTGATAATTATCGAACGGGTCCTTGCGGGTTGTTATCAATCGAACTCAAATGTTAGACGGTCGAACTCGATTACACTCGAACTGGTTGATTCGATTAATGCAGGTTGGTGGATAGTGATTAATGCGTGGATATCGGGGAGCAGGGTATTTATCGGGTGCAAAATAAATGATATCTTGCTTCAAAATACACCCCCAGTTTGAGTGTCGTAATATGGAGGATTGGTTGCCATATAAATCATATATGGCTTCAAAATACACTCCATATTTGGGAGCCGTAATCCTGAGAATTGGTTGCTAAATAAATAATATCTGGCTTCAAAATACGCCCCCCATTTGGAGTCGTAATCCGGCGGATTGGTTGCCAAATAAATAATACTTGACTTCAAAATACGCCCCCATTTGGGATTAGGAGCGCAAATTCGAAAGTTATGAATAATGTCGAATTCGGTGAGATTTGACTGTTTTGGAAGTATCAAACTCTCAGGAGTTCGATTGTCCTGGACGCAGTATTCAATGACTTATGGTTCGACACTTAATTGCCGAACATGCAATATTGAGCGCATGTGGCGGTTTCGAGGCGGTGGTGGGCCTATATAAATAGACCACATGCTGCCAAAATCATTTATATAGTAGGGGCAACCCTTTGCCAGTTTTAAAATAACAATCGAACTGAGAAAACTATCGAACCAAATAAAAATCAAACCAAGTGTTCGATCAAACGCAAGAAAGGTCAAGTAGCAGGAAAAGTAGAACGCCTACATCATTTTAAACTAGAGGCTTTTATGTATAGCGTCATGTGCGGTCTCGTCTAGTGTCAATGGTAAGAACTGGTATGCAGCCGCTAAAAGACGAGTTGATGAAGCTCGACCTACAAACACGCTTGGCCTTCTGAAAATCTAAGGCCCACGCCTCCTAGTAGAAAATCTAATTATAGTTTCCTAAACAATGAGGATTCATAGTCCCTGAACAATGGGATATTGGCTGCGAGAAAAATAGTGTGTCAAAATCATGAAGGGTCTATGGCCTCAACTTGATCGTAAAGCCGTGCTTCAGAGCCTCAAGTATTGCAACCTAGCTCACTTTGGTCGACTGTTTAGTGCTGCCACGAGCATTGTGACGTACCGCCTATGTCGTGATTATATTGGTTTGGGACATGTTCATGATAAGCATAACACGGTGGTTGATAGGATGACAAAAAGATTCAGGAGGACTGATGCGAGTCGCCTTGCTGCGCACAAACGTGATCGCGATGTAGAAAAGTTTCAGGCCAAGGTTGTGAAAGATGCTCTTACTGTCGCCACAAGCGCGAACAGCGCAGAAAACTGCATGGAATCTCTTTGTGCTGAGATCTACTCATTGCAGAAGGAGAGGGATTTTATGAGGCAGGAGAAAGGCTCGTTTAAAGAGTTGAATAAAGAAGCTGAGTCGATAATCCTTTGATTGAGCACCAGGGTTCGTTATCTAGAATCCAAAAGTTATCGATGTGAGGTGGCCAAGTCCTTCATGAGGAGTGGTGTCTATCGTTGAATCGAGCTGTGCCAGGTGGCGTGTAAAGTTCAAAATGGAGCTTGGGGTGGACTAAACCGGTCACTTGGGATTCTTGAAGGAGGTATTCCGTAAGGATATGCTCGATGTGAGCCATGGTCCTCGTATGGAGAATTCTAAGGTTGCTGAAGAAGATGAAGAAGACTTTGCTCCCCCAAAGATTGGAGATCCCTTTTACCGTATCTTGCAAGAACGGCAAGCTGAAGTAGTACCTGACTTAAGTGGGAATGATGTTGGCCCAACCGCAAGCAACGTCGCATCCGCGGTTCAAGACGCAATTCATAGCACCTTTGGTGGCAGCGATGATGAATTGGTCCCATCACCTCTGGTATCTCTGTTAAGATGGGTAGATAAGCCACTGAAGGATGTTGACGATCAGGTTAATGTGACTCTCGAAGTGGTTGTATCTACTGCTTTTGCAAGCTCTGGCGGTGGTATACATACGGTTAGATGACCTATTTTTCCTGGACCCGTCGCGTCAGTGACGAATGTCAACGACAGAAATTGCTTCCGGTCTTGTGGTGTCTTTAGTTCATGTCCATGTTGGCTTGTTGACCACCCTAACTCATGATAGTGACTTGGTGTCGCCCAGTATCTAACAAATTAAAGGGCAGTTGGGCGATATTATTGAGGAAGATGACTTAGTTTGGTTGGAAGAGTGGAATGACCTACGCAGGGGAGGCCTCAGTATGTTTGAAAAGTAGATTGAGAGGAATTGCGCGAGGTTCGCGCGGTCACTTGGTATCGTGCTACGCCCAAAATCACCCAAGTCTCATGATTGATAAATGTTTAGAAGATGCCCCTGTTTTTATTTAGTATGCCTTAGTTCATCTATCTGGTTGTTTGGTTTACAAATTTGCCTTTAGTAAGGTGTTTTTTGATAGAATATCTGCAATTGTAATTGGGGCCTTTATTTCGGCCAAAATTTATTTATGCTTTAAGTTGACCGTTTGAGTCAAGTATCGGTCCTTTTTTCTCTTACTCGAGGTTATGCCGCGTGAGGTTTAATACTCATCATTAATCTCGTGGAGACACTATGTTTACATTCGACCGCTTTGGGTTGAGTGCCCATCTCTGTAGTTTTGTTGGAGGAGATGCCAGGTTTGCATTAGACCGTGTTGGGTCGAATGTCCATCTCCGTTGTTTCTAGGGAGAAATCAGGTTTGCATTCGACCACGTTGGGTCGAATGTCCATCTTCATTGTTCTTAAAGGAGATATCAAGTTTGCACTCAACCGCGTCGGGTCAAATGTCCATCTCTTTTGTTTTAAAGGAGATATCAGGCTTGCATTCGACCGTGTCAGATCGAATGTCCATCTCTGTTTTCTGTAGAGAAGATATCGGGTTTGCATTTGACTGCGTCATGTCTAATGTCCATCTACATCGTTCGACCACCTTGGATCTGCAAGCTCTTGTAACAACGCTTTCGGGCTTGTCAGTCTCAAAGTCATCAGAATCGAGTTATGTGTACATGTTGAGTCATCACATGATTGGTAGCATAAATATCAAATGAGTAACATTAAAGTTAAGATAGGGCTGAGCTCAGCGTTATGCCGAGTTGCTTATGTTTTTCGATTAGTGCCTCGGGACTCAAGCCATCGCAGTTCATTTCTTTGACATTACATTCCGAGTCACATGCGTGGATCACAAAATTAGGCATAATAACGTCTCAAGTGTTGCACATTTCAGGGGCGAGTCAACTTTCGACCCTCAAGATCCTCCAAGTTATAGTATCCTCGGGTGCTCGCCTGTATGACCCGATAGGGGCGGGGTCTGGTGGTTTTGCCAACGGTGGTGGTAGCATTTGAGAAGAGGGAGTGTGGTCGAGGCCGGCGGTGTGAATTGTGAATTAAAATCTCCAAACGATGTTGAGAGAATGAAGTTGAGATAAGAAAAAAAAGGAGTAGACAATTTGAAATTTGAGATACTCCTTTTGTTCAGCTGGGTGGGGATAAAGGAAAGAGAAGGAGTAGCTGGTGTGTTATTGTGGGGTCCCCCTTTTTTTAATTTTAATATAATTTAGCTTCTTTTACCGACAACTGTGAGCTTATTATATGGAGAAAAGTTAACGTTTACAATTCGTTTTTTTTTTGCGTGTAGTATTGTAGTTAAATTTAAAATGATAGTAACATATAATAATAAGTAATTTGATTTTATAGACTATCTGAAATTTTGACGTACGAAATATTATAGTCTTTAGGTTCTAATTGATTGGTATACATTATTAATCGACTTTTTGTACCAAATTACAAATACTACCCCTTCAACTATTTCTAATTTGCAAATATATTTATTTACTCTTTGGCTTAAAAATAATCCTTAAGTGACTTGATATACGTTTTTTCTGGAAAAAAACAACAACTTGTACCTAATTAATCACCTATTAAAATGTAGATCAAAAATAGGAGTAAAATAGTGTCGGCTGCTAAGATGAAAACCTCTTTGATTGAACATGCTCAATATGAAATATTGAAAAAGAGACAGTTAGGGAGTTAATACGGAAAAATAAATTTAATAAATAAAAAAACTAGGATTATATCAAAATTAGTCATGTGGACATTACGAGGAAAAACACAAACCAGATCACAACTTGAAAAAAGATAGAGAAACTAAATGCACAATTAACGAGTTTACCAGAGTAGCAGATAACGAAACGTAAATAAATTATTATAAATTTAAAGTTAACATTATAGGCAAAACTAAATGATATTTTTTTTATTTAGTGACTATAACACGTGTACTAGCATGTGTGACAAACAAAGAAGTGTATATGCTTTTGAACAAAAAGTATTGTCTATTTTTGCAGACAAAGGTCACTTAACTCACGAATTTAGACGAAAAAATTACACTATCAAACATAGAAGGTAATGTCCTACTTTTGAAAATTACAAAATGTGTTCACCCATCATTTACATTGAGTAGTTTATCGAAATATTATAATGTAGAGGGAGAGAATTATTGGAATTAAGTATGATACATCGTTAATTTTAATTGTTATGATATTAACAGAGTTGCGCGTGACTTGATTAAGCCCATGACGATGTGATTATACTCGGCGATTGAACTTAACTTTGTTAGCGTGACTTGCCGCCCCTTTTACAAATACCAACCTATTTAAGTTCTAGCGAAGGAAATAAAATAACATGCGGACAACCTCGCATCAAAAGACATGCAAATCAAAATCAATCTCACTGGCCCGGATAAAGTAGATCTTCTATTTTCAAAAGGATAATTTAATCTCAACACACGAGTACTTTTAAATGTTTTTAATAAATTAATAAAAGGGTGCAATAAATTAGGGAGATATAAGTTGTCATAATATCCAAGGAAATGTATTGTCAAAATTTTTTCCCTGTTTGCTGATATCGTAATGCTTAGATCGAGTGCATGGCAAACACAAAAAATGGGGGTTCGTAAATTATATTTGACGATAACAATCAAATGAGTTGACTTGGGTATTTAATAAGGTGGGAATACTCCCAACACAACTAGGTTATTACTCTATAACAAAGTTCATTGATGGGCTGAGGGATTCACAATTATGGAGTATCCATGCCAATCCCGTCAATAGATTTACAAGATTGCATTAAAGAAATCACAGGAAGAGTTGGCTACTACTTAATTAATGGTTACCACATTTAATATGTATCATATATGTATTGGCAGTTATGTGTAGTAATGGCAACACAAAAGTGTTAGAATCAAAGTTGACTTTTGGCGGGAACATTATATAAAGCACTCAACAGAGGCATTATATGCAAAGTTGTTCGTACTCCTCACTTTTCATCTATGTTACTAGAAGAGCTCCAATAGAAACCAAGTGTGGTAAGGAGAAGCAAGAGGACAACTACGAGTACGGACAAGGCAGCTGCAACCCTCGATTGGACGAATTTCCGAAAAAGGTACACGAACTGACAAATCGACTAACGTATGTATATTAAAACTTGCATGTAACGATATTCTTCATGACCTCTGATCATGTTCAAATATGATTAAATCAGTCAACACAAAGTTCTAAAATATAGTTACAATAATAGTTGGGAAACATTCTGCTTTCAATGTTGGCGGGATGTTGGCTAAATATTGATATAACATTGTTTCCAGTAAACTTTACTTTGATCAAAAATATTTAATGTAGTTTTGAATCATGTCTATATATACAACAAATTCAGACGGGCGCTCAACTTAAATGGGAAGACCATCTATCTATATACAAAGGTTTTTGGTACCGTTCGTTGGACGAGAGCTACATAAGGACGTTAGCGAGCGTAGCCAAAGAGATTGACATTTCAACCCCGGACGGTCTTGAAAGTGCTTTAGATCGCATCCACTTCATTCTATGCGAGATTCATCCGCTCGCTGGAATAAACTATGTGTTAGTTTACAGACAGTACCAGAATATTTGGATGCGATACCAGGATTTTATGCAGTTCATAAACTTGTCCGGGGTAAGTTTCAACCGGCAAACAAAGCGGGTCAGCACAACAAAAGAATACGAATTGTCGCACGAGTTGAAGGTGTGTACTGGCGCCCCGTATACTCATTTTGATAAGTAAAATGTGTTATACATGCCAGCGATGTCTACTCATGATTTGAAATAAACGTGCAGGAATACGCCGATAGGAAATTCTTTCGCAATTACGGGTTGCCGGACTACGAGTTGATGGAATCCATATTCGGCGATAAATGCGCCTACATTGCCCTAGAGAAAATGATAAGGCAGAGGCACATATGGTACCAGGATATGGAATTTGAGGAGATCAAGTCTAAATATGGCATGTATTTTTTGGAATAGTTAATTTAGTGTTGTGATAAACGTTAACTCAATATATGAGTAATGGGATAATATAAATTATGTTTGTTTTGTTACATATGGTGATATATATGTATCTATTAAACTTTGCTTGCTTGTACCATACATAATATGAAATCACCGGATTATAAATATTACATTTTGGAGACAATTGTATTCCGTGTATTTTGATTAGCTCATTATTTAAATATTCAAGCATGAACACAAGCAGGGAATTTTTAAAAAATGTTGCAGAGAGTGAAGTGGTAGATTTAAAATGGCATTCAAAAAATGGAGGCAAAAGTGACAGTTATTTTTTAAAAAATGGAGGAAACCGTTTTTTAAATTAAATTCATGTTAGATATGTAATCATTACCTAAATAAAGCAACAACTTTATCAATTGCTTTATGTATAGCCCCACCTCGGTTTTGGCAAAACCCTACATTTTCCCCTCAATTTCCATTTTTTTTATTCAACTAATTTCAATTGCCTCCTAAAAATGTTGTTAATGGGCCTAAATTATTTTTTCTAAAAAGCCCTATATCTCTCAAAATGAATTGTTTTCTAAAAATTATTTCTCAAATGAAAACCAAACAGGGGCTTAGGTGCCTTGTCGGGTGATACTTCGTACTGCTTTGGGTTGGTAACATCCGATAGGCCTCCTCATCGGGAGTGTGCACTCCTCATCGGAAGTGTATGTGATAATAGTATTGTCCATGTATTTAATCCCTAGATTTAGGGTTAATGCTTCACTTAATCTTATATTTATTTTTTACAGTTAACAGTAATGCTAATGATGGGTTTAATAAAATGGGTTTCAAAGTTTGTGGTTGTGTAAAGTTTGGGGAAAATAGTGTGAAAGGTATGTGTGGTCGCGTATCACAATATTTTTCCTCGATTAATTTTGCCAAATCCACTACTTCAGCATGAGTTATGGCTTGTGGATTGCAATTTCTATTTTAATATCATGTTTTATACCGGAAAGAAATCAATTCAAAACTGCAGACGGAGGCAAATCTGTCATAAATAATTAATACGCTCAAACTGATCTTGGTAGTTATCGATAGATCTTGTTTGACGTAACTTAAATAGTATCGCCACGTGATTTAAGGTCCAAATTGTATCGATAAATCGCGTAGAAACAACGCCCAATTCGTAAATTGATGATTTGATTGCATCCACCGGTACTAATTCAGCGCTCGACCTTTCATGTAGCAAGAGCTCTGCTTAATACGCTGATCTATCGGTACATTTGATTTTTGAAAAACTAATCCGCATGAAAAACCCATTCCAAAGGCTCTTCGCCATCAACTGATTTAAAGTCATTTTTACGGGTTTGGGTAATCAGAATTTGATGTGGTCTGAAAAGTACGATTCTGAAGACTGTTGGAAGAACTACCCACACGATGTTCTAGTTATGGGGGAATAGATGAATTGGTAGATGCCATACTTAGATCAAACTTCCGTGATATCTCATCCATTTCTTGCATTATTCCCTCAAATTTTTTGTGTGTTTCGTGTTGATGATTTGCCAAATTTAATTGCACTTGCTGTATTGCTTCAGTGCTTTGAGTTTTCTCTGAAACCGCAACAAACTAAGTGGGTTTGGGAGGCATAGTTTGCAATGAAAGCACCAAAATGTTAATATACATAATATAAAAATTAGGGGTGGCAAAATAAATTCAAGTCCAATAAGTCACTAAGATCCAATCCAATTCCATAAGGTCCGATCCAATAAGGATCCGACTGGATCCAAAACCGATCCGGATCCATTGGATCTAAATAGTTCACAGCTCACACTATGGATCCAAATGGATCCAATTGCCGATCCATTTTAGATCCAGTTGGATCCAATCTTGGATTCATTTACCAACAACTTATATCCAAATAATGTAAATCAGATCTCATTTTCACTCTCTAAAAAGCTCTGACATTCAATTTTAGGCTCTATCACTCTCTTTCTTGATCGGACAATTATATGCCGCCGTCATCTCTCCCTCTCGCCACCATCGCGCCGCCATAGCCTCCTCGGCACCGTCGTTCCTTCCTCATGGATACTGATGGGTTGCAACAAAATCCAAGGTATGTGCAATAAAACTTAAATTTCACTAAATCAGCTCATTAGATCACTTGCATGTTGCAACAAAACCTTGTAGCTGATAAAAATGTGCAACAGAAATATTTGCTAATATGGTGTTTGTTAAATTGCCTCTTTGAGCTGCTGTGAAATCACAACCTGATGCAAAACTACACATCTCTAATTTATGCCCACATGGTGTTTGCTAAAATGCTTCTGTGAGCATTCTTGTCAATAGCTAGTGGGTCTTTTATATTTTTATTTGCTTTGCTTGCAAGTGGGATTTCTTTGAATCCTAAAGTATTCTCATTATGTCAGAAACTTTACTATTGAGTATCTTGTCTTCGTATGGACTTAATTGTGTTTAGCTCATAGGTGGCATATATAAGACTTTTACACTTTTCCACGCATCCTTACGAGCAGCATGTTACATTATAATTGATTGATAACAATATATTTGTTCATCCTCTGAGTGCAATTTGCTGTAAATTCCCAGCATTGAGATTTTCCATTGACCGGGAAATGAGAAAATCAACATTTTGTTACTTAAAGTAACGTTATTTGATAGAAGTAAAACTAGGGCCAAATGTTGATATTTTATTAAATAGTTAAAGTTAGATTTTTTGATAGGGAGGAAAATAACCAAAGGAGCATAATTAGATTTTCTCGTCAATTTTCACCAGCAAAATAAAAAAGAGCAAAGTTGATAACAAAGAATAAGTGATAACATATCCTACACTCTTAAAGCAGAATGGTTACAAATACGAGCCCAAAATGAAATACCAGGGGTAGGTCCAAACTCAAATTCATTGTAAAAAAGCTTCCAAATTGCTTGGTCCACTGTTGGATCCAAAATGGATTAGTGGTGGGTCTATTGTTGGATCCAAAAATGGATCAGTAGTGGAACCAGTATTGGATCAAAAAAGCAGTGTAAATGGACCTATTGGATCCAAATGGATCCGGATCTGGATGTGGTCTGAGTTGAATCCATTTTGGATCCAACATAGTGGATCATCAAATGGATCTAATCTAATTGGATCAGATCCTATTGGATCGGATCTGGGTTTGGATTGAGCGAATCGTTTGCCACCCCTTAAAAATGTTCATTTAGGAGAAAGAACAACAACAACACAAAATTAGATGGGAGAAGAGAATTATAATAAGAACACTTAAGAGTTTTTATTCACGAATGTCTTACATTTACACACCAAACAGATATATAGAAATCTAGATATGTAACTGCATAACTGCCATTAAGTGGTAACTACCCATAAATTACTTAGAAATGAAATAACATTACATATTAATATTATGTAATAATAAAGCAAACGACTACTGCATTTAGGGGTGTTATGGGCCGGGGTCCCGCCGAGTTGGGACCCCGGCCCATCGGGTTTTGCCGGGGCGGGAGCTGGATTGCAGCTCCCGTTCCTCCCGCCGGGAATACTGTTCCCGGCGGAGCGGGATTCCCGCCGGGACGGGAGGGATCCCGACTCCCGGCGGTCCGTCAACAAGGAGAAGGGGCTGGAATTTTCCAGCCCCTTTTTTTTGTTTTCTATACCTGAAAAAAGTTGTTCTTGTTCTGTTTATTTCTCTGTTCTTCTTTGAGCTTTATTATGTAGATTTTTATGATATAATCTTTCTTTTCTTGGACGTTTTGGCAGAAAAGAATTAAAAAAGAAGTTGCAAATCTTTATCTCTGGCCCAAGTTCCTGGAAGTACCTGTCCTTGATGCTGCGACGCAAGTGTTTTATCAATTTTGAATGAAAATATTCTTGGACGTGCGGCGCAGCAGCGGTGGTGATGATGCGGCGGCGGTGGTTCGGCGTCGTGGACTCGTGGTGGTGTTTTCTACACAAAATCATCACCGTCGTGGTGATGATGCACAAGTAAATGGACAAATTCACCTCACACCTTCTTCATAGACACTATATCCACCGTGCCCGTACGTAGCTAACTCCACTGCCACCATATCCACCGCCTCGTTCTCCCCGGGATCCCGCGGGAGGTAACGGGACCCGATTCGGATCCCGTTACCTCCCGGCGGGAGTCAAACCGGGAGCAAATTCCCGGTTTGACCGGGAGAAAATCAATCGGGTTTTACCCGATTCGGGAAAAACCCGCCGGGTCGGGCGGGAGTCCAAGTTCCCGACCCAGCCCAAACACCCCTAACTGCATTAGATATAAAAGTTAGAAATCCATTTGGGTCGTTGCATCATTCTTGTGGACTTTCTCAACTGGGCTAAATTATTAAATGAGTCCGTAACATGGGATCCTCGATCCCCCATCTAACAACGCATTAGAAATATACCTACTTACATGTACAATACGTTAAACCAGAGAAAAACTCACAAAAATCAGAACTCTCAATAAAGTCATAGAAATTGTTAAAAGCATTACTTAATTATTCTAAAGTCCAGAAGAACAAATTCCAAAAAAGAAAGTTGTCAAATCTTCAACGGTAGGTTGTTTGTCTTCTCCTTTATGTTTTTTCCGTGATGATTTAGACCGGTCATTATATTGTGTTACTTAAAACATGAAAGGAAACACGCACTTACCTTTCCCTTTCTTTCTTTCTTTTTTTTTGTTGGAAAGCTTTCCCTTCTTTCTTTTGCCAAAGAAGGGCAAAGAAAAATAGTTATAATCTTTAATTTAAGTGATAGTCCTGTAGATAGTGTCGTTATCTATGCATCCTAGTCTATAACAAGGGTTTTTGGCAGAAAGCCCCCCTGTGTTGTTCGAAACAGGCAAGAAACCCCCATATAAAATAAAAAGAAGCATAAAACCCCCCTGTGTATTGAAATACGTAGCAAATAACCCCCCTTTGTACGAGAGTGTGATACACTTGCCAAGAAGTGAGAGTGGGAATTAATATTCTCTTATAAAATAACTTGGGTTTTTGGCAGAAAGCCCCCCTGTGTTATTTGAAACGGGCAAAAAAACCCCCTGTGAAATGAAAAGAAGCAACAAAACAATCCCTCATATTATGATAATACACAAATAATGCCAATAATTTAGAAAACTATCTGAATAACCTCTAAAAATTAAAAACTTCAAATAAGTCCATATAATTTCGACATAATTGCAAATTATCCATCTTCAAAAAACTTATGCACTTTTGCCTACATTTTTTGTTGTAATTTTTTGGTATTGTTAAAAAATTGTCGGTAAAACTCTAATTTTGAAATGTATCTCTTCTAAAATAGAGCCACTAGCAAGAAACCCTCCTGTGTTATGAAAAAGAGGCAAGAAACCCCCCTATGAAAATAAAATAGGCAAAAATACCCCTTGTGTTAAACAAATTGTAGCTCACAGCCCCCTTCTCTTTCTTTATACGTATTTTCACCAAAAAAGACTCATTTACCCCCAAATTAAAAATAGTCATTTCTTCTCCCACCATTTTTCCCATTTTATATTTATGCTTAATTATTTGAGCAAATTATTTTTTCTGCCCTTTAATTTTGGCTATATTTGTCTTTTGCCCTTTAACTTTTCGGGCTCCACTTTTGCCCTTTAACTCTTATTTTTTTGACCAAAAATGCCCTATGGGCTTTTTCATAGATTTTTTTACCAAAAATACCCTTTAATTTATTTGTTTTAATTAAATTTAGTTTTCAAAACAAATTTTGAAAGTACAAGTATTTTGTCAATGTTAGATCAACAGTGTATTTACAATGTTAGGATAACATTGAACACAGAAAACAGAAAACTGCACATTCGGGATTTATTACTATAATTGTGTTTTGCCTTTATTCACTTACTAACTTAGTTCCACGAGTTGTAGTTGGTATTTGTATGTGCTCCAGGTCAAGAGACTTCAAGGAAGGATCTATTTCCTTAAAGAGAAGTTGCCATTCAAAGAGAAGTTTCCAAAGAAGAACTTTCTATAATTAAATAAGGAAAGATGTGTGCGGTGCAATGGAAAGATCATGACGTGTGAATTGCAAGAAGGAATGAAGATTACTTGCAGTAGGATTCTTTCCATTGAAGACTACAAGATGGTGAAGGATACTTTCCTTAGAAGACTTCAAGTTAAAGAAGGAAATCTTTCCATTGAAGACTTCTAGTCAAAGAAGGAAACCTTTCCATTGAAAACTTCAAGTTGGACAAGGAAACCTTTCCCTATTGAAGGAGACTTGCCATGAACGAAATTAGAGTCATACAAGGAGATCTAATAGCAACCAAAAACGTGCACAACATGTCTTGGCTATCAAGGAAGACTACACTATAAATAGGCATGTTGGGCATCAAGAAAAAGACACAAAGACAAGAGCGAAAATCTCCCGTGCGGAAATCTTTATAGTCGAGTGTCTTTGTCTTGCTTTAGCAAAGTTTGTGAGTTGTTAGAATAGATCTAAGAGTGAGGAGCTTTTAGAGATAGTCGAAGCAATTCTTGTGTGCTTTGCTTAGTTCGATTAATTTGAGAGTGAGGAGCTTGAAAATTGAGAGAACGACTTTTGTTAAACCCTTGTGGTATTTCGCCTACGGCTCGGAAGATCATATTAATATATTATCTTCTTAAAATTACATCTACTTGTGTTCTTTATTTATCCGCTGCGTAATATTCTCTGTCAAGTAGATTTGTGCTAACGTTAACTGCTGTCAGCTGTTAAACGGATGTTAAGGTAACATCGAGAGTCCAACATCAGCTTAACATTGGAAGAGCTGATCAGTGTTAGACTAACATCGAAGGGTTAACACTGTACGACAAGTATCAAGTCCCGATCCAACATTTTCAATTGGTATCAGAGCCAAGCACCGACTTCACTGGTGTTTGGATTTGATATTAAAGGATGGACAACCGAAATCCGAACAACAACAAATTGCTTGTCTTGGATGGATCCAACTATTCTTATTGGAAGGTTAGAATTCGTGCACTCATTAAATCATTCGGTTGGCGAGCTTGGAAGACGGTGATCAAAGGGTATGCAGTCCCTATGTATGCTCCAGATGAAGATCTTTCATTATTAGCCTCAAATTCTCAAAATAACGATGGTGAGGATTTCAATTATGGATCACGTACTGTGGCCGAAGGACAATCAAATGAGATTCATACAGTTGCGCTACTCGCTCATACTTACTGGACAAAAAAAGACTCCCAGAACTGCCACGGATCCCAATGTTACTCTGACATCGAGGATCCAACACCAGAACAAGAGTTTTTCTTTAGAATTTGGAATAAATATAATTCTTGTATTAATTCTGATTCCTTGTCTATTATTGATGAATCTAACTTTGATTACTTTCTTGGCACTGTAGATCCAGATGAAGATCATGACGCTGCTCCTAAGCCAAAATCAGAGTGGACTCAAACTGAGCTAAGTAACGCTTTCTTCAATGAAAAACCCCTAAATACCATATTTAGTTTGGTTGATTGTCACATGTTTAAGTTAATTAAAAATTGTTCAACTGCAAAGCATGCTTGGGATATTTTAGAAAATCATTGTGAAGGTGATGTGTACACTAAAAAGACTAAGTTACGCATGTTTTTGAACAAATTTGATAATTTAACAATGGGGGAAGAAGAAAGTATTACTGCTTATTTTGAGAAACTGATGGATCTTGCTAATGAAATTCAAAACTTAGGTGA
The DNA here is from genome assembly GCA_948329865.1 of Linaria vulgaris. Lineage (NCBI taxonomy): Eukaryota > Viridiplantae > Streptophyta > Magnoliopsida > Lamiales > Plantaginaceae > Linaria > Linaria vulgaris. Next base: position 71,903,280 of record OX415251.1, read on the forward strand.
TTCCCTGTCTAATAAGCAACTGGCGTATAAAGCTCTGAGAACTCTTTCTAAGAAATTTGAGGTGATTACTATGCAAGAAGCTAGGAATATGGACACCTTAGACTTTCATACTCTATTTTGCACTCTGAAAGAATTTGAGAGGAATCTTGAAAAAATAGATGATGAAGAAGAAATTCAAGCTTATAATGAAACTGTGATTGAAAAGTTGAATAAGCTTAGTCTATGTGATAAAAATATTCTTGCTGATTTAACGAAAGATTTCTCTAAAGAGATGACCAAATATTCTTGTAAACCTACTCCTCATAATGATACACATCTCAAAAAGATTCAATGTTATAAATGTAAAGGTTGGGGCCATTTTTCGTATGAATGTGGTAACAACCTTAGAACAAAAGGGAAATCTGACTTGGTTTGTGTAGATGATAATGATGAGACAGGTTTTGAAGAATATGGTGATGGACAGGTGCCAACGATTGAAGAAACTCAAACAACAGTGTGTGCAAAGGTGGACATACCTGCTGGTGTCAAGGCTTGGTGTTCTGCCAACATCCAGACAGCTCGATGTTATGTTAACATCCAGATGACAACACCAGTCCAGGAGATTTTTGTTGACAATTGGGATGAAACCATTTGTTTAGACAACACTGAATGTTTGATTTCTGTTAATGATGAGTGTGATGATGATTCTGACTTTGAGTATTTGCATGATTCTATAGGTTTGGAAGATGATAGTGTCCTTGAAGGTAAATTGATTCAAGAAGAGTTTCTTGATGAACTGAAGATCATCTACCAAGACCTGCTCAAGGAGAAGGACAAGTTGAGTAGAATTGAGAAGGCTATGGAAGATAATGAAAGCTTGAAGGCTACAATCGCTCAACTTGAGGTTAGTTTGGACAGAAAAGATGATGAAATAGAAAATGTAACTTCTAAGCTAGAAATTGCTGAACATACCATTGCCAAGAGGAAAACATGTACTTATAAACTTGATGAAGTTTTATGTTTAGGCAATGATGGTAATTCTGGTTTAGGATATCAAAGTCAAGTTACTCACTCAACTACTTCTGTTAAATCACCTATTCATGGTTTTGAAAAGGCAAAGGTACTTTCTAGAGAATATAAGAAAATGGCTTATATTTGTCAATATTGTTTTCAATTTGGACATCTTAAACCATATTGCTATAAATACAGAAAGTCTCTTAAAAAGAAAATAGTTGAAAGGAATAGGGATTTATGCAATGTTGATGCTGGTGTTAAGCCAACACTGGAATTTGAACATTCCAATGTTGATACTAGTTATTCCAGTGTTACCTTAACATTCGGTTCCAACATTGCTGAACATAATAGTGAGATGAGAAACACTAGACTTTGGATGCCTGAAACTTATATTGTGTGCAATATTATCTTTCCTACTATGCATACTAACCTTGCAGGTAAGTGGTACTCTGATAGTGGATGTTTGAGGCATATGGCTGGATACAAATCTGATTTGATACGGTTATACACGGTGTTAAGACAACACTGGATAACCAATGTTACCTTAACATTGAGAACAGATTGTATTGCCTCAACACTGCTCAAGACACATGACTGGAAACAAAGTAAATCTGATTTGAAGGAGTGTGCACCACTAACCACTGGAAATTTCACCTATGAAGATGGAAGTAAAGGAAGAATCATTGGCAAAGAAGTGTTGAACGTTGATGGATCCCCACCCTTGAAGGATGAGATGTTGTTGGATGGATTCTATGAAAACCATATAAGCATCAGTCAATTGTGTGATGATGACTTATTGGTAAGGTATGATAAAGATTCTTGTGATGTATGTGATTGTGCAAATGTGTGTGCTTTGACAGGTAAGAGGTTTGAAGACAACCACTTGGTGAGGGATCAAGTGATTTGCTTTCAAACAAAGGTGGACTATTCAGTTGCCAAGAACAAGAAACTTGGACACATGCACAACAAGAATCTGGGCAAAGTGCTGAAACTTGAAACGTGAGAGGCATTCCCAATCTCATGAGTTCTGGTAAGATGGTCTGTTATGATTGCTCGAAAGGTAAGGTGACCAAAGCTTCTCATAATCCAATCCAAGTGGATGAACAGGTTACTAGTACCTCTAATTGTTTTCATCTACTTCATATGGATCTCTTAGGTCTTATTGAAGTAAATAGAGTTGGGGGTAAACAATATGATTGTGTGATTATGAATGATTTTTCTGGATATACTTTGATTAAATCTTTCAAAGAAAAATCAGAAGCTCTTAATACCTTTAGAACATTGCATGCTAGTATTGATAACTTACATGATGCTTCTTTTGGTAATATTGGGTCAAATCATGATAGAGAATTTGAAAATAGGTCATTCTATGGCTTATGTGTGCTTAATGAAAATATTCATAAATTCTCGATTCCCATGACTTCTTATGTGATGATGAAAAAGTAGAAACATGATCTTGCTCATTTTCATGAATTTGGATATGTTTGCTATATTTTAAATGACAAAGATTTTGTGAGCAAATATGATCCAAAAAGTGAAGAACATATCTTTGATGGCTATTCTTTGAACAATACTGTTATTAGAATGTTTGATCCAAGATTAATTATTGTTCAAGAATCAGTTAATGTGGTTATTGATGATTTGCTGAGTGTTGCAGGTTAGTTAGAGGCTGATGTGCCAAGTCTATTGGATTCTGATGTTACTCTAACATTGACTCCAGACAATGTTATTCCAACATCACCTGCAGATCCAGAACCTGAACTGGAACATGAACCAGAAGCTGATGTTATGCCAACATCGACCAGTCCTGATGTTGACACAACATTCGAGCAGTCAAACTTACATGAAAAGGTCCAAGTTCAAGATGTTTGGAGAGATACAACTGATAGGATTCAGAGTAATCATCCTACATCTCAGGTTATGGTTCAAATCATTAATGACATTAAAACACACAACAAGAAAAGGCTAAATTATAGAGATATGATAATGTTGAGTGTTTGCATGTCTGCCGCATGTTCTGATTATTGTTTAGCTCAAAGATTTGCTGATGACATTGTCTTTGTTTATACTAACAAGTCTACTCTAGACAAGTTTGTTGAGGCTTTGACAGGTACATTAGTGATGAGTGAGATTGGTGATCTGGATTTCTTCTTGGGTTTGAAAATGAAGCAAAAGGAGGATGGGATGAGCATGATTGGGTTGGAGGAGTCAAAAGTGAGCAAGACTCCAATGTCTTCTACTTTGGTAATTCAAAAAGGAGACACAAGCTTGCTATATCTATCCGTCACTAGCCCATTTATTATGAAATCGGTTTGTGTCTGTGTTTGTGCCAGGTATTACGCTGAACCTAAAGCTTTTCACTTAATTGTTGTGAAGCGAACACTGAATTATATATCTGGTACTGTAGACTTAGGTGTTTGGTATACACATGATGCAAATACAAACCTTGCCGGTTTTGATTCTGACTGGGCTGGAGATTTAGGAGATAGAATATCTACATGTGAGGGTTGTTTTTCTTTGGGAAATGATCTTTCTTCATGTTATAGCAAGAAACATAACCGTGTGTCATTGTCAACTGTTGAATTTGCAGCTTGCAGCTGTGTTACCCGATTTATATGGCTTAAACACATGTTGCATGATTATGGGATAAAGAGTGACACATTGTTAATGTTTTGGGATAATCTTAGTGCTATTAGCATATCAAGAAATCTGGTGCATCATTCTAGAGCAAAGCATACATTTTCTATGCCTTATTTCTTGAGAAAACTCGTAGATGACAAGGTTATAAACATTGATCACTTAGAGACCAACAATCATTTAGTTGATTTGTTTAAAATATCATTAGATAGCGAGAGGTTCTTCAATTTGAGGAAGACTCTTGGCTTGAATGCTCTGTGATTTAGTGTTGCATTCCGGTGTTGCCATAACACCACTGGCTAACACCGTAGTATGTTTGTGGTGTATAGGATTGCATTAGATTTTTTCTGTTTGATTTCTGTGTTTGTTCTTGTTTGTCTTCATGAATGGTTGTTATTATTGGTTTGTGTGGTTGACCAGGATTGTTAGCTAAGTATTCTGGTGGACATGTTCATATCAAAAGTTTTGTAAAGTAAGAACTCTGTTGTTAGTCTGCGAATGTTAACCTAACATCTGGGAGAAGCTGGGGTACACAGAGCTCACTACTCTGATGTTATTCAGTTGTGACTTATCCATGTTAGGTTAGACAAAGCATGAAGAGAAGCTGGGGTACATGATGTTGAGAGCTTCATTGTCATTCAGTTGTGCTTATTTTTGTGTTTTGTCCATGGCCAAGGTTATGCATGATAGTGATCCTTACTACTGGGGTGCTTTGAAGTTTCGACTGCTTGCATTCAGTAGCATTGTTCACTTGGTATTTCTCTTGTAAACAGGTTGGTAAACAAGTATGCATGAGGAGTTGGGGTGAAGAAGTATATGATAAATGTACTGTCTTCATTCAGTTCATTTGTACTTGCCTAATCTGTAGCTGATGGTTAAGTTGCTGGGGTGTGTGGGGTCTTGTGCTGCCCACATTCAGTGATGAAACTATCCTTTAATATTCACTAGTTTTTGTTCAAAAGAGTTCATGATAATTGATAAAGATTTGAATTGATATGATCTGTTCCTAGTCTATAAAGCTGATACTCCATGGTTACCATCTACTAATGTTAACTTAACATTCTGTATTCTGCATTCTGTATTCTGCATTTCACTTAGGCTTGCATTCATTCATTCATTCTTTCCTTGATGTGTCTGTGTCGGTTTGAGCTTAAGGGGGAGAAATAGTTATGAAGGCATATATTTTGGGTGATTCAGCTGCGGTGACACACTACGTTGTCTCTTGTTATGACTTGGAAGTAGATTAACTCCTTTAATTAACTTCATACCCAAAATGTTGGATTTTCTGTTAACTAACTCTCCTTTCCATGTACAGGTCTGAGATATATCTGTGGTACTAATTTGCTAATATGTCTTAAGTTTCAGATATGTGTTTTCAGATCTAGCTCATGCTTTTAATTGAAAATATCTTGAGGGTAAGCTCAATACCTCCACATTCACAAGAACCAATGTTGATTCAGAACAGGTGTCAATGTTGTGCCAACATCAGTCTGTAAGCATGTTGTCTCAACATCCAGGTTTAAACATTATGACTTATAAGTTTTTTATGAACTGCTCTGGTCATGTGTGAAGTAACTCAGTGTCACTTGTTGTCTCAACAGGCGGTAATTATGCATGATTTATTTTAAGAAACCGCTCATTACTTCTTTTCACTTGTGATTCTGAATCTCTAATCTCTTTGTGCATAATTCTCTGAAATACTATGAATTTTCACTTGCAATTGTTTTTGAAATCCTTGGCATGCATCTTTGATCTTGATTGTGGCCCGTGGTATGGTGAATCAAGGATATAACCCCACCCCTACTCCTGTAGTTCTTTTTCGTAGGTACAACACTCGTTCCGGACATTGTTGCTGAGACAAAACAAGTTAAAACTGAGGAACAAGGTGTTGTTTTTATTGGTACTTCAAACACAGTTGAGGAGACAGTGATTGAGGAACATTTTGCAGAGAAAGCTGATTTGATTGAGGGGGAGAACATGTTAGTTGCTGAGAAACTAATGTGGGTGATAATGGTGGTTTTATTGCTGGTTTTTGTAAACTCTTGTGCAGGTACATTCAGGTTCAATGTTAAGACAACAGCGATAAACGTCAATGTTAGAACAACATTCTGGATTTAATGTTAAGTTAACATTGATACAGTCTGATGTTATGACAACATTGATAGATGTCAATGTTATGCCAACAATGAGTTTGATAGCTTGCATTAAGGGGGAGCAGTGTTATACCGCTGGTACTTGTAAAGAAAAAGAGATGTTGATGCTGCTAGGTGATTGCAAGGTGATAAGGAGAATGAGAAAGAGAAGGAGGATAGAGAGGTAGAGAATGAAGATGAAGTGGTGAAGAAGAAAAAGATGGTTCTGAGGAAAAGGATTTGGAAACTGAGAATGGTGACGATGAAATCGTTGAGATCAAGAGGATAAGGAAGAAGGTTCTGAGAAGTCCGATGATGCTGAGTCTGAGCTAGTTGTTACAACAACATCGCTGGAGAACAATGTTGACTCAACATCAGAGGTAACACTTGAGCTAATATCTACAATTGAAGCTAACTTTAATTTCCTGTTGGGAGATAAGACTGTGGCTATGGAGGATTTTAAGAAACAGTGAATGATAAAGTTCTCATAGAGAGAAATGGAAATAGCTGCTAAAGAAAGAGCTATAGAACTTTATCTTATGAAGTGATTCGTCAAGATTTTGCTTTCCTCACAAAAAGGGGGAGAAGTAAGCCATTTGATCTTCATGTTTATTCTACTGGTTCTGCAATTCTTATATAGCTAATGCCGTCTTAGTTATGCTTATAATTGTGATGTTTAACTCGTTGTATTCTTATTAGTATCTTAAAGCTACTTGATTAATAGTGTCATACTAAGGGGGAGTAGCTTAAGATATTAATGATGTTGTGTTGCTGGAGCACTGTGCATAATATGAATTGTGAACATGTTTGGTTTTGTGAAGAAAGGCAAAAAGGGGGAGATTGAAAGTGCAAGTATTTTGTCAATGTTAGATCAACAGTGTATTTACAATGTTAGGATAACATTGAACACAGAAAACAGAAAACCTCACATTCGGGATTTATTACTATAATTGTGTTTTGCCTTTATTCACTTACTAACTTAGTTCCACGAGTTGTAGTTGGTATTTGTATGTGCTCCAGGTCAAGAGACTTCAAGGAAGGATCTATTTCCTTAAAGAGAAGTTGCCATTCAAAGAGAAGTTTCCAAAGAAGAACTTTCTATAATTAAATAATGAAAGATGTGTGCGGTGCAATGGAAAGATCATGGCGTGTGAATTGCAAGAAGGAATGAAGATTACTTGCAGTAGGATTCTTTCCATTGAAGACTACAAGATGGTGAAGGATACTTTCCTTAGAAGACTTCAAGTTAAAGAAGGAAATCTTTCCATTGAAGACTTCTAGTCAAAGAAGGAAACCTTTCCATTGAAGACTTCAAGTTGGACAAGGAAACCTTTCCCTATTGAAGGAGACTTGCCATGAACGAAATTAGAGTCATACAAGGAGATCTAATAGCAACCAAAAACGTGCACAACATGTCTTGGCTATCAAGGAAGACTACACTATAAATAGGCATGTTGGGCATCAAGAAAAAGACACGAAGACAAGAGCGAAAATCTCCCGTGAGGAAATCTTTATAGTCGAGTGTCTTTGTCTTGCTTTAGCAAAGTTTGTGAGTTGTTAGAATAGATCTAAGAGTGAGGAGCTTTTAGAGATAGTCGAAGCAATTCTTGTGTGCTTTGCTTAGTTCGATTAATTTGAGAGTGAGGAGCTTGAAAATTGAGAGAACGACTTTTGTTAAACCCTTGTGGTATTTCGCCTACGGCTCGGAAGATCATATTAATATATTATCTTCTTAAAATTACATCTACTTGTGTTCTTTATTTATCCGCTGCGTAATATTCTCTGTCAAGTAGATTTGTGCTAACGTTAACTGCTGTCAGCTGTTAAACGGATGTTAAGGTAACATCGAGAGTCCAACATCAGCTTAACATTGGAAGAGCTGATCAGTGTTAGACTAACATCGAAGGGTTAACACTGTACGACAAGTATCAAGTCCCGATCCAACAATTTCAAATTTAAAATACTTTAATTAAATTTAATTTAATTTTCTGATAAATGATAAATTTTAAAAAAAACAAAAAAAAAATAAAAATCGCCCCCCCATCCCTCTTCCCCGTCGCCGTCGCCCCCCTCCTTCCTTCCCCGTCACCCCCCCCCCCACCCCACCTCCTCCCCCGTCCCGTCGCCCCCAACCCCACCCCTCACCGCGATTTGCAGCGGTGTTGCTGCAAATCGCGGTGATGACCGCGATTTGCAGCGGGGATCGGGTTGGGGCGACGGGATGGGGAAGGGGGGGTGACGGGTAAGGAAGGAGGGGGGGGGGGGGCGACGGGGAAGAGGGGTGGGGGGGGGGGGGGGTTGGGCGACAGGGAAGGAGGGGGGGGGAGATTTTTATTTTTTTTTTGTTTTTTTAAAAAAAATTCGTTTATCAGAAAATTAAATTAAATTAAATTAAACTATTTTAAATTTGTTTTTAAAACTAAATTTAATTAAAACAAATAAATTAAAGGGTTTTTTTGGTAAAAAAAATCTATGAAAAAGCCCATAGGGCATTTTTGGTCAAAAAAATAGGAGTTAAAGGGCAAAAGTGGAGCCCGAAAAGTTAAAGGGCAAAAGGCAAATATAGCCAAAATTAAAGGGCAGAAAAAATAATTTGCTCAAATAATTTTTAAAAAAAATATTGGATTCTTGAACCCATCTAATTATGTTACTGTAAATTTTAAAATTAACTTATTCTAATATTTAAATGAACATATATTTTCGTAATATTTATTAAAATATATAAATACTTTAATAAATTAAATATAATTAAATGAAGATTTTTTTTAATTAGTGAAATCCAAAAAAAAGTGAAAAAGGTCATCTTCCCCACGCATAAATAATTATTATTGGGCAGAAATAATAATTCTCCTATTTTTTTTACACCGGAAATAATTATATGTAAAATTTTGTTATTTCATGTGATGAGCTTCTATGAGTTTTCTAAATTTGTACTACTTTAATTGTACGTAAAAGTCCAAAAGAAAATTTACATTTCAAAATATGTTAGAAGAGATACATTTCTAAATAAGAGTTTTACCGATAATTTTTTAACAATACTAAAAAATTACAGCAAAAAATGTAGGCAAAAGTGCTTTTTTTTTCAGAGGGTTTTTTTTTGCCCGTTTCAAATAACATAGGGGGGTTTTCTGCCAAAAATTCTACTAAGAATAAGGGTAGAAAAGTCATTTTATAAGAGAATATTAATTCCCACTCTCACTTCTTGGCAAGTGTATCACACTCTCGTACAAAGGGGGGTTATTTGCTACGTATTTCAATACACATGGGGGTTTTCTGCTTCTTTTCATTTCACAGGGGGTTTTCTTGCCTGTTTCGAACAACACATGGGGGCTTTCTGCCAAAAACCCTCTAAAATATTTTGAAATGTAAATTTTCTTTTGGACTTGTACGTACAATTAAAGTAGTACAAATTTAGAAAACTCATAGAAGTTCATCACATGAAATATAACAAAATTTTACACAAAATTATTTCTGGTGTAAAAAAAGGAGAAAATTATTATTTATGCCCAATAATTTTGCCAAAAATTATTTCTGCGGAAGATGACATTTTTCACTTTTTTTTGGATTTCACTAATTTAAAAAATAAATTTTCATTTAATTATATTAATTTATTAAAGTACTTATATATTTTAATAAATATTACGAAAATATAAGTTCATTTAAATATTAGAATAAGTTAATTTTAAAATTTACAGTAACATAATTAGATGCGTTCAAGAATCCAATATATTTTTTTAAAATAATTAAGCATAAATATAAAATGGGAAAATGGTGGGAGAAGAAATGACTATTTTTTAATTTGGGGGTAAATGAGTCATTTTTGGTGAAAATACGTATAAAGAAAGAAAATACGTATAAAGAAAGAGAAGGGGGGCAGTGTGCTATGATTTGTTTAACACAGGGGGTGTTTTTGCCTATTTTGTTTTCATAGGAGGGTTTCTTGCCTCTTTTCCATAACACAGGGGGGTTTCTTGCTAGTGGCCCTTAAATAATGACAGTTATATGCAAAAATTGCCATGTTCTATATGTATTTACAAAAAGAAACCACATATACTGCCTTGTGTTAGCATTTAATGGACAAGAAAAATCCTCCATACTATTTATGTGTTGCTTAAATCTTTTGTGTAGGCAAAAAGCATTAAATTACCCACACATTATCGCAATTATGAGTAAAAAAATAAAGGGCGATTTATTTTTTTTGCCCATTAATTTATTAGAACTTCAAGTTTTGGCCCTTTTTTTATCGAGCTTGTTTTTTGCCAGGTAACTTTTTTTTTTTTTTTTTTTTATTTTAAATTTGCCTTATGGGCTTCGAACTAGGCTGAGTCGAAGCCCAGTCGACGTGGCCACCCACGTGGTATACAGATGACGGTCACGTGGCGCCACGTCAAATTTATTTATTTATTTGTTTATTTTATAACGAGACTCGAACGCGAATTTACTTATTTACCACCCTATTCTCGCTCATTTTATTACAATGCCGCAACCACCACCACCGCCCCCTTTACTACCGCCCTCTCCACCACTGCCCTCTCTACTACCGCCCTCTCCACCCCCCCGCCCCCGATCTGAGTGTTAGTGGAGACATCAGGGCAGGAGATCGGCATCCAATGCAGCCCTGCCCAGCTCAGCACCGCTACAGTCGCCGTCGCCGTCGATTTGCACAAAGCGTGGCACATTTTCTCGAATATTCCATCATGTGCTCAGCACCACCAACGCACTCGGAATACTCCATCCTCAATCCTCCCCTTCTCCGTCGCTCGAATTCTCCGACCCGAGATTCTCCGAATTTCGCCACCCGCAAAAGCATCTTCGCAGCACTTAATGGATCCGGATCGGAATCTGACACGCGACCCATTTTCAACCACAAGGTCTCTATTTCGTCATTCGCCGCCATTTCTCCGGCGTCGTCGCCTTCTTCTCCTGTATGAATAGCGATTTTGAGGAGGCTGCCGGTCAATGTTCCTATGATGGCGAGGGTAATGAGGCGGAATGCCAAGGATTTGATGACGTAGAATCGGAGGAGGAGAGTGGGGGTTGGAGAGGGCGGAGGAGGGTAGTGGTGGTGGTCGTGGTTCAGTCAAAAAAATCGCTGGAGTAACACCCCTCTCTATACATTTAGTTTCCGCCGCCGATTCTTTTTGTCGAATTAGCTTCCACCGCCGATTCTTTTTATTTTCAAGTGGTGGTAGTGTTTGGGGTGAGGGTGGAAATGAGGGTGGTGTTTGGTTTGTGTTTGGAGAGGGTGGTGGTGTTGATGGTGTTTGGTTTGTTAACTGGCGGCGACAGCGGGTGTGGTGCGGCACCGGGGGGGGGGGGGGGGGAAGACGATCTGTCTAATTGCAGAAATTAAGAAAAAATTAAGAAATTATTATTTTATTGAGAAATTAAGTTTGTTAAGAAAAAATATGTCTAATTGCAATATATTAAGTTTTAATATTTACTAGTAAATATATTTTTTTAAGAATTTTTACTAGTAAATATAAATTTATTAAATATTTTAAGATAAACTTTTTAAATAAACTTAAATTTATACAATTTTTGTTATGATTTAGATCAATATATAATAAAATTAAATATAATTTTGAATATCAATTTATTTTGAATATTTATAATTTTTACTAGTAAATATAAATTTATTTTTCACTTTGACTAGTAAATATAAATTTATTAAACATTTTAAGATAAACTTTTTAATAAACCTTAATTTATATAATATTTTTATGATTTAATTCAATATGTAATAAAATTTAATGACATGGCGCCACGTGGTCGTCGTCTGTACGTCACGTGGGTGGCCACGTCGACTGGGCTTCGACTCAGCCCAGTTCGACGCCACAGGACAAATTTAAAATAAAAAAATAAGTTATCGGGCAAAAAACAAGCTCGATAAAAAAAGGACAAAAACTGAAGTTCTAATAAATTAATGGGCAAAAAAAATAAATCGCCCAAAAATAAAACACTAGTTCAATTTTATGTGACATTGACAAATAGAATATTGTTAGGAAGTATTTTTTACTTAGTAGTTTCTTTGCACTGTTTTATGATCCTCTACAATATTTGGCAAAAGAAGGTCTAGAGTGTAGAAAGTTGTCTGTAACCCATTCGTATGAGTACTTTTAGTACTATTTATTAATAAATTCTTCTTTTCTATGAATAATAAGAAAGAAAGAAACAAAAACAATGTACGTACATTTTTGCGTTAAACTCAAGAGGAATGTTACTCTTTATTTTCTTGAACAATGATCTTCATCATTTATTACAGTAAAACAACAGTTTTTCATAACATAAGCAATTCTATGGAATCTATGGGAGGGGCTTTTCATAATTATTTATTAAGAAAGGCCATAACTATAACAGATGAACTTTTTGACAATTAGGAGACAAACACAAGGATGCTTTTTTGCATTAACACTCACACAATAAATAAGTAAATAACTCTTGCCACAAACCATACAACACGCATCACCAATCTACATTTTCTAGTACAACCATGGCCAACATTTCACCTCCAAAAACCAAACTCCCCATTTTGACACTACTCATCCTCTTCATATTTTCATCATCTAATTTCACTCCAGCAAACTCCCAAATATTCCACAAAAAGCTCTCCAAAACATCACTAAACCTCAAAACCGAAAAGCTGAGCCACCTCCACTTCTACTTCCACGACATAGTCAGCGGCCGCCACCCCACCGCCGTCCGCGTGTCGGAGGCCGCCGCCACGAACACCTCCCACACGGGGTTCGGCATGGTGGTGATGATCGACGACCCGCTCACACTCGGCCCCGAACACGAATCCAAGATCGTCGGGAGGGCCCAAGGGATCTACGCCTCGGCGGATTTGGACACCTTGGGGCTTTTGATGGCGTTGAATTTCGTTTTTGAAGAAGGGAAGTTTAACGGCAGCACATTAAGTGTGTTGGGCCGGAACGCGGCGCTATCCGCCGTGAGGGAGATGCCGGTTGTCGGCGGCAGCGGCGTTTTCCGATTTGCACGGGGGTACGCGGAGGCGAGGACGCATAAGATTAATTTGTACACTGGGGATGCGGTTGTGGAGTACAATGTTTATGTGTTCCATTATTGACTACGTATGATGCGGGGTAATTTCGTCTGCTGACTAATCACTCCACGTCAGACTAGCTCGAGCTCCTGATTGGTCCAAGCTAGCTTTGAGTTCGGGAAACCTGCACTGGAAACACGGCACGTGAACTAGGCGGGGGCTGGCCCCGCGAAGGCACTCCGATGCCTAAGTCAGTAATGGGCCTTAGTAGTAATGGGCCTATAATGCCAATTATAGGCCTCGTAGTGGTGAAATATGCGAAAATATGCTGAAAACGGACTAAAGTGCTCAAAACGGACCAAACAACTCGAATTCAGCACTCAACTCGAATTCAGGGCAAAATAACTCGAATTCGATGCAGATTCTTCAACTCTAACAGATTCTCAACTCGAACAGAGTTTCAACCCTAACAGAGTGTCAACTCTAACAGATTCTCAACTCTAACAGAGTGTCAACTCTAATTCTTCAACTCTAACAGATTCTCAACTCGAACAGAGTTTCAACTCTAACAGAGTGTCAACTCTAACAGATTCTCAACTCTAACAGAGTGTCAACTCTAATTATTCAACTCTAACAGAGTGTCAACTCTAACAGATTCTCAACTCGAATTCGATGTAGCTCAACTCGGATCTCAACTCGAATTCGATGTAGCTCAAATCGGATCTCAACTCGAATTCGATGTAGCTCAACTCGGATCTCAACTCGAATTCCTCAACTCGGATCTCAACTCGAATTCGATGTAGCTCAACTCGGATCTCAACTCGAATTCCTCAACTCGAATCTCAACTCGAATTCGATGTAGCTCAACTCGGATCTCAACTCGAATTCGATGTAGCTCAACTCGAATCTCAACTCGAATTCGATGTAGCTCAACTCGGATCTCAACTCGAATTCCTCAACTCGAATTCGATGTAGCTCAACTCGGATCTCAACTCGAATTCCTCAACTCGAATTAGGTTAGAACTTCTCCAAAAAAGTGCCTTAACAATGAAGATTACCCGGGGTATTTATAGGCAAAAAAGCTTCCGCAATTTCCGGCGTGGGCCGCGCTAATGGGCCTCGGCCTTTTAGGCCTGATTGGTTGGCTTCAACTCGAATTAAGCCTTTCAACTCGAACAGATGCTTTCAACTCGAACAGAGTTTCAACTCTAACAGATTCTCAACTCGAACAGAGTTTCAACTCTAACAGATTCTCAACTCTAACAGAGTGTCAACTCGAACAGAGTTTCAACTCTAACAGATTCTCAACTCGAACAGAGTTTCAACTCTAACAGATTCTCAACTCTAACAGATTCTCAACTCGAACAGAGTTTCAACTCTAACAGATTCTCAACTCTAACAGATTCTCAACTCGAACAGAGTCTCAACTCTAACAGATTCTCAACTCGAACAGAGTTTCAACTCTAACAGATTCTCAACTCTAATTCTTCAACTCTAACAGCCCATTTAACTCTAATTGGGCTTATGGGTCAAATTGGGCCCAAGTGTTGATTTAGGGCCCAATTTTGACTTATTAATCCAATTTTAAAAAAATAAAAAATTTATGGCTTGCCCGTCATCGACTTGCCACGCGTCACGAGCTTATAGGTCGCATATTATTTAGCATAACATAAGTCCCCCAATTTGCATGGGCTCGTGGTACACGAGCGTTTGCAAATTTGATGCTTCAATCTTTTTCTTGGCGCGTCAAATTTTTATTTGACCCTTCATAAGTCCCCCAATTTGCATGGGCTCGTGGTACACGAGCGTTTGCAAATTTGATGCTTCAATATTTTTCTTGGGATTCCCATTACAGTAGAAAATCATGGCTTTCCAACGTGACAAGAAGAATGCTCATCATCTAGCTTCTTCTTCGGTTATGCCATAATTGCTAGTTGCTTTTATTGGCTTTTCACCTCGTAGGTCTTGACCTTGTTTAATTTCTGCAAGGCTTTATTGGCTCGCCTGTTTAATGGGAATTTCATCCAATAGGCTTTCACCTAGTTTAATTTCTGTAGGGCTTTTATAGCTCGTCTACTTTATGGGAATTTCACCCAATAGGCTCTTCACCTAGTTTAATTTCTGTAGGGCTTTTATAGCTCGACTACTTTATGGGAATTTCACCCAATAGGCTCTTCACCTAGTTTAATTTCTGTAGGGCTTTTATAGCTCGTCTACTTTATGGGAATTTCACCCAATAGGCTCTTCACCTAGTTTAATTTCTGTAGGGCTTTTATAGCTCGTCTACTTTATGGGAATTTCACCCAATAGGCTCTTCACCTAGTTTAATTTCTGTAGGCTTTTATAGCTCGTCTACTTTATGGGAATTTCACCCAATAGGCTCTTCACCTAGTTTAATTTCTGTAGGGCTTTTATAGCTCGTCTACTTTATGGGAATTTCACCCAATAGGCTCTTCACCTAGTTTACTTGCAGTCCTTCATCCCTTGTTTTCTCGATATTTGTATCTTTATCGTAGATTACACTTCAAGCAAGTATCCTTTGGCCAAAAAGAAAATTTTATTTATTTCGGACTGCACTTGCGGCCACGACAAGCTGCCTACGTATCCCTTATAAGTGGGAATCAAGCCGAACGTAGTTCATTGTGGCGCTTACATCTCGTCAGGTTCCACAGGTCGGAACCTCGAATTGGCTCCCACAAGTCGGGATCTCATTGTTTGTAGAAAAAATAAACCTACCAATCTACTGCGCTTCCACATCAAGCGCTTTATTTCTTAGAAAATCTAAAATTGTCCTCATTCGTGCTCCATCATTAGGGCTGTGCAAAAAGAATCGGATCGATCGAATCGGGTGAAAATCGATCGAATGATTCGATCCGAGGATCGGATCGAATATTTGATCCGACTTTTGATTTTTGCCTTAGGATCGAACTCCTATTTGATTCGATCCTCGATTTTAAAGGCTGAGAATCGGATCGGATCGAATACTCATCTTATTTTTTAAAAATAAATAAATATATAATAGTATATATATAATATTATATTTTTATATATAATGCTAAGCCTATTAAGATGCTACTAAGATATTTCTATATATTGTTGGTGATACTAACATTGATCAAAATTGGGAGTGTTGGAGTAAGTAGTAACCTTGAATGAAGCTACTGATAAGCCAGTGCATAGTCTGAATGAAAAGTGTAAAGTGGTGAAAATTAATTTGTGAAAGTGTATCTTTTATAATTGATTTGTGTTTTGTGTCAAAAAGTGTGATTGAGAACCATATGAAAGTGAATTTTGTAATTCAGTAACTCTATTTGAATGTTGTGGTTGGTCACAATGATATTAAATTAAATAAGAAAAAAAAAAAGGATCGAAATCGAATCGAATCGGATCGAAATCGAATGATTTTGGATCGAATCGGATCGTTTTAAATTGATTCGATTTCGATCCTCATTTCTCCAGGATCGAAATCGACTTCCAGCCTCGATTCGATCCGATTCGATCCGATCCGATCCAAACGCACACCCCTATCCATCATCCGTTTGGCGAATTTCTCATGCGTAGAAACGACGCAAATTCTGAATGTTCCAGGGCCTTTTCAACATTTTCCCTCCGAGTTTCGCTAAATAATAGTATCCTTTGGTACTCGCCTTGACAACTCTATATGGTCCTTCCCATGTTGGTTGTAGCTTTCTAACATGCCTTCCTGTCGCTTCAACCTTTCTTAATACCAAGTCCCCAACTTGGAATTCTCTAAAACGTACTTTCTTGTCGTAAGCTTTTGCCATCACAATCTTATTAGCGAGCGAACATTGAAAAGCTTCTTCCCTGATTGCACCTATCATATCCAAATCCAACTTCCTTAGTCGAGCGACTTCTTCAGGGTTGTAACTCTCCATTCTATGCGTTGTCATTCCTGCCTCCACGGGTATGACAGCTTCCGACCCATACACCAATAAAAACGGAGTCTCCCCGGTGGCTCTCTTGGGTGTAGTCCTGTAAGCCCATAGAATTCCGGGCAAAGTTTCTGGCCACGTTCCACCCACTTGAGACAAACGTTTCTGCAGGTAGTCCTTCAGTGTCTTGTTGGTGGACTCCACTTGTCCATTTGCTTGGGGATGCGAAACTGCAGAAAAGTGTTGTTTTATCTTTAGCTCTTTACACCACGATGTAATCTCTGATCCCGTGAATTGTTTTCCATTGTCTGATACTATCACACGTGGAAGACCAAAACGACAGATTATATTTCTCCAGATGAACTCAATCATGTTCTTCTCCGTGATTGCTGCTAACGCTTCGGCTTCTACCCATTTGGAGAAATATTCCACCGCCACTACCATGAATCTTTTGCCATTCTTTCCCGCCGGTAACGGTCCCACTAAATCTATCCCCCATTGATCGAAAGGACACGTTGCCTCCATGGGATGTAAGAGTTGAGCTGGTACATGGGTTGAGTGAGCATGCAATTGACAACTCTCGCACTTCTTGACGTATTCCATCGCATCCTTGTATAAGGTAGGCCAATAATAACCTTGCCTCATAATCTTCTGACCCAATGCTCTACCACCTGCATGATTCCCGCATGATCCTCCATGGATTTCATCCATGACATATTCTGCTTGATTCGGCGATAAACACTTCAATAATGGTCCTTCAAAAGACCGCTTGTATAGTTCTTCATTGAAGATCACATATCGCGAGGCACTATACCTCAACCTCCTTACTGCCTGAGGATCCGTGGGCAAATTCCCATCTTTCAGAAATTTGATAATGTCATCCTTCCAGCTAGGTTCGTCAATAATTGGCATCACAAACTCTATCTCTTGCTCATTTGCACGTGAAATTCTGCCTATCGCAGGTTGTTCAGATGCCAATAGGACCACTCGTCGTTCAATGTATACGTCAGTTGAGCTGGCAAATCGAGAGAGTGCGTCCGCCTTGGTGTTTTCTGCCCTTGGAATTTGACTAAGAGTGAATACCGTGAAGGACTCCGCTCCCTCCTTCAACTTAGCCAAATATCTCACCATGTTCTCTTCCTTTACTTCATAAGTACCAGCGAACTGATTGGCTACTAGCTGCGAGTCAGTGAAAACTGCTAGGTGTGTTACCCCTAGAGATTTGCACATTTCAGTCCCTGCTACGGCCGCCTCGTACTCTGCTTCATTATTAGTCACCGTGAAGTTGAGGCTAATGGCGTACTCATATTCCCTTCCTTCGGGGGACCGTAGATAGATCCCTACTCCTCCCTTTGAGGTAGTCGCGGATCCATCTACGTGAAGAGTCCACAGAACAGTGGACAAGTCCCCCTCCAAAGCCAATACTTGACCCTCCGTGGTCATTTCTTCTCTTCCTCCGAATGATTCAGCAACAAAATCAGCAAGGACCTGTGCCTTGATCGCTTGTCTGGGTCGATACTCTATTCCATACTCGCTTAACTCTATTGCCCACTTGACCAATCTTCCTGATGTCTCTGGTTTTGTCAAAACTTTCTTCAACGGTTTGTCAGTTAAGACCACGATTGGATGAGCCTGAAAATAAGGCTTCAGCTTCTTTGCTGAGTGAACTACCGCTAGAGCAAACTTCTCGATATCTATATAATTTAATTCTGCTCCATGCAACACCTTGCTAATGTAGTAGACTGGTAAATGATGCGTCCCTTCAGCTCGTACTAGGACAGAACTAATGGCGTTAGGGGAAACTGCCAGATATAAATACAAGGTTTCCCCCTCTACTGGTTTGGCAAGCAATGGCGGCGTCGCCAAATAGGTCTTGAGTTGCTGTAAAGCGTTCTCACAGTCCTCACTCCACTCAAAGTTTCTGTTCTTCTTCAAAATTTTGAAAAATGGAAGACTTTTCTCGGCAGCTGTTGATATAAAACGACCCAAGGCTATCATTCTTCCTAGCAAGCACTGTACGTCCCTTACAGTTTTAGGAGATGGCAATGTAGTAATGGCCGCAATCTTATCAGGATTGGCCTCAATCCCTCTCTGGTTTACCATGTATCCCAAAAACTTTCCCCCATTAACCCCAAATGTGCATTTTTTCGGGTTTAACTTCATTCCATACAGTCGCATGATCGAAAAGGCTGTACGCAAATGATCAACATGATCCTCTGCCTTGACGCTCTTTATAAGTATGTCATCAATGTATGCTTCCATCGACTTTCCAATGTGGTCATAGAACATCTTAGCCACTAACCTTTGAAAAGTCGCCCCTGCATTTTTAAGTCCGAACGGCATTACTCGATAACAAAAAACTCCTCTATCAGTTACGAAGGCCATCTTCGACATATCATACACAGCCATCAGGATTTGATGAAAACCACTTTGCGCGTCCACCATACTTAACAACGCACATCCTGCTGTAGAGTCCACCAACAGATCTATTCGAGGCAATGGGAATGGATCTCTCGGACAATGCTTGTTTAAGTCCGTGTAGTCTACACACATCCTCCAATCTTGATTGGCCTTCGGAACCAACACGATATTGCTCAACCACTCCGAATAGCGTACCTCGTATATGTGTCTTGCTGCTAATTTCTGTTTTACCTCCTTCTCGGCTGCCAAATTCTTCTCTTTACTGAAGTTCCTTTTCTTTTGGCGTACCGGCCTTGCATCCGGATTCACATTTAGTCGATGCACGACTATTCTAGGGTCTATCCCCTTCAAATCTTCATCCGTCCACGCAAACACATCGTAATGTTCACGTAAACACGTGATCAATCGCTCTTCCACCTCCTTCGTCATACAAGTCCCAATTCTGGTAGTTTTGGCAGGATCATTCTTGGCGAGGGATATCTCTTTAAATTCCCCCAAGGGCTCAACTTTGCCGTTTTGCGCCAACTGCGCCTTGTACCTTCTCAGCCTCTTATTTTCTTCTTCCTCCGGAATCAGTGTCTCGACACCCTCCAGAGCTTCTTCCCCTAATCTTTGCTTCTTAGGTTCCTACTGCACTTCAGCAACATTCATCAACTCCCTCTCTTGGCATACTGTGTTCAGCATATTGACTTCTTCCTTCCTCGTGGGTTTCAATGATGCCACATATGACTTCCAAGCTACCTTGTGGTCTCCACATACCTCGCCTACGCCTCTTGGCGTGGGAAACTTCACCTTCTGATGATAAGTAGATGCTATGGCACGAAACTCATTCAATCCTGGCCTTCCGATTATCATATTGTAAGTGAAAGGGGTGTCGACCACTACGTACTTAAGATTGCGAGTTCGCCTAGTGGGATTGTGCCCAAATGAGGTTTGGAGGGTTACTATACCTATCGGTATAACTGTGGCTCCCCCAAATCCTTGCAGCGGTGTAGTTACCTTTTCCATGTAGAGCTGCCCTAACTCCATCTTCATAAGAGTGTCGTACAAGATAATGTTCGCCGAACTTCCATTGTCAATTAACACTCTTTTCATTGCGTAATTTGCTACTTCAATAGTCACTACTAACGGACAATCGAGCTCATGGGACTCAGTCATCTGAGGATCTAATCGCTCTCGATCCTTCTCATCAAATGTTATCGAATCTGGCAAATCCTCCACCATTCCAACAAGGGACGTATTCCTGGCGAATACTCCTTGATTTACCTTCCTCATGATTCTCTCCCTTCCTTTGTTGGAGTCTGCCCCAACTGGCCCTCCAGATATCATATTGATCACCCCTCTAAGAGGTGCACTTTCTATTCTCAGTGGTTGTTCATCAGCTTCAATTCTTCTGGGTTCATCCCTTTGTCTGGAGTCATCAGTTCTAAGCTTTTTGTTCGAAGGACTTTCCCTCTTGTGATCCCTTACATATTGGGCTAAATGGCCCTCTCTGATCAGACGTTCTATTTCTGCGAAGAGGGTGCGACACTGTGAAGTATCATGACCATACTGCTCGTGGTAACGACAATATTCTTTGGACTTGCGAGTTCCCTCCGTTTCTCTAACTTTGTTTGGTTTTCTGGTCAACCCTTGTTGTCTTGCCACAGCAAACACCTCAGTGATGCTCGCATTCAACGGAGTATACTTCACGGGTGATCTACCCCTTCTCTTATCATTTCTGTCTTGATCAAGACTGCTTCTCCAAGGCCTGTCGTTACGTCTATTGTCATTCATCTTCTGCTTTCCTGGATTTCTATAATCTCCTCTGTTATACTGGTTCAGTTCTTCCACCTCCATCTCACGCCGCAATCTCTCCATGATGAGCTCAATAGTCGGGGGCGGGTTTCGCACTAAATCATTTGCCAAAGCCCTATTCTTTAAGGTCTTGAAAAGGATTCCTCGAATTTCTCTTGGGGTTGGCGTTTTGACTTTTAACATCTCCACGTTAAACTTCTTCATATACTCCCGCAGAGATTCTCTCTCGCCTTGTTTGAGGCGGCATAGGTAATCTGCCTCAAGCGGATCTACCGAGAGTGTAGAGAACTTTGATCTAAACATGTCACGTAACTGTTCGTAACTGTAGATGCTTCCTGCAGGTATACGTGCAAACCACTCCTGTGCCACTCCCGCTAGAGAGATCGAGAAAAGTCGCGCCTGGATTCTAGCATCAAATCCTCCCAGGCTCAGTATTCCATCCAAAACATGCAAGTGCGATGATGGATCTGTTGTCCCATCATAGTTGGGCATTTTTGGGATATCTTGTCCTCTACCCAGGACCACACTTCGTAGCTCCTCACAAAAAGGTGAGGGTTCAGACAACCTAGTGTTATTTTGATTATAACCACCCGTTCTCCTTCTGCCATCTTCGTATCTCGGTGGACTATACTCACGAGGAGCCTCACGGCGCTCCCTCATTTCCAAACTTCTATAATGTCTATCACGCCTGTCTACTCTCTCGGTATCTCTTCCTCTATGAACTGTATCATATGAGTTCACTTCATCATCCAACTCCACACGCCTCCTGCGTGGGTCAGTGGTTCTCATGTCATCCTCAGGCCTCGGACCGCCCGCATGCCTCAATGAGCGAACATTAGAGGAGGCTTGACGGGTCTCTCTATGTGAACGTGAGATCACATCTTCCTCTCTACCTCTGTCCCGATGGGCTATCCCAGCCGATCGGTGATCACGCGAACGTGAGTTCTGCGCCTGAAATTCGGTCCTTCTTTGAAGTCCTGGCTGGGTCTGAGGAGCAACGGTTGGTATGACACCCAACTGTTGTAATGTTTGTACTATTTGCTCCACATGCTATGGTGGTAGAGGAGGTATCACCGCCAGGTCGGTCTGTTGGTTCTCCATTGGTGCAACATTTCTGCGAGCTCGTGCTGTATCAGTCACGGAAGTTTCATCCCGGTTACCGTCCCTATCAACACGGGTCGAAGGGCCTTGCGGCTGACTAGTAGCTGCAGTGTGAGCTCTGGTGCCTACAACCATGTTTGAGTGGTCACGTGTGTTTCTAACTCAGTGCACTTAAGTGGTTTCCCACAGACGGCGCCACTGATGCGGGGTAATTTCGTCTGCTGACTAATCACTCCACGTCAGACTAGCTCGAGCTCCTGATTGGTCCAAGCTAGCTTTGAGTTCGGGAAACCTGCACTGGAAACACGGCACGTGAACTAGGCGGGGGCTAGCCCCGCGAAGGCACTCCGATGCCTAAGTCAGTAATGGGCCTTAGTAGTAATGGGCCTATAATGCCAATTATAGGCCTCGTAGTGGTGAAATATGCGAAAATATGCTGAAAACGGACTAAAGTGCTCAAAACGGACCAAACAACTCGAATTCAGCCCTCAACTCGAATTCAGGGCAAAATAACTCGAATTCAGTTTCAACTCGAATTCGATGCAGATTCTTCAACTCTAACAGATTCTCAACTCGAACAGAGTTTCAACCCTAACAGAGTGTCAACTCTAACAGATTCTCAACTCTAACAGAGTGTCAACTCTAATTCTTCAACTCTAACAGATTCTCAACTCGAACAGAGTTTCAACTCTAACAGAGTGTCAACTCTAACAGATTCTCAACTCTAACAGAGTGTCAACTCTAATTATTCAACTCTAACAGAGTGTCAACTCTAACAGATTCTCAACTCGAATTCGATGTAGCTCAACTCGGATCTCAACTCGAATTCGATGTAGCTCAACTCGGATCTCAACTCGAATTCGATGTAGCTCAACTCGGATCTCAACTCGAATTCCTCAACTCGGATCTTAACTCGAATTCGATGTAGCTCAACTCGGATCTCAACTCGAATTCCTCAACTCGAATCTCAACTCGAATTCGATGTAGCTCAACTCGGATCTCAACTCGAATTCCTCAACTCGAATTCGATGTAGCTCAACTCGGATCTCAACTCGAATTCCTCAACTCGAATTAGGTTAGAACTTCTCCAAAAAAGTGCCTTAACAATGAAGATTACCCGGGGTATTTATAGGCAAAAAAGCTTCCGCAATTTCCGGCGTGGGCCGCGCTAATGGACCTCGGCCTTTTAGGCCTGATTGGTTGGCTTCAACTCGAATTAAGCCTTTCAACTCGAACAGATGCTTTCAACTCGAACAGAGTTTCAACTCTAACAGATTCTCAACTCGAACAGAGTTTCAACTCTAACAGATTCTCAACTCTAACAGAGTGTCAACTCGAACAGAGTTTCAACTCTAACAGATTCTCAACTCGAACAGAGTTTCAACTCTAACAGATTCTCAACTCTAACAGATTCTCAACTCGAACAGAGTTTCAACTCTAACAGATTCTCAACTCTAACAGATTCTCAACTCGAACAGAGTCTCAACTCTAACAGATTCTCAACTCGAACAGAGTTTCAACTCTAACAGATTCTCAACTCTAATTCTTCAACTCTAACAGCCCATTTAACTCTAATTGGGCTTATGGGTCAAATTGGGCCCAAGTGTTGATTTAGGGCCCAATTTTGACTTATTAATCCAATTTTAAAAAAATAAAAAATTTATGGCTTGCCCGTCATCGACTTGCCACGCGTCACGAGCTTATAGGTCGCATATTATTTAGCATAACAACGTACGTTCTTCTTTTTTCGTCTTTTTTTTATGGGATTGTTGTTCTTAGTTAATGTTCATCTTTTTTTATTTCTTCTTTTGTCGGATTTTACTAGCAGCTGGCAACTTTAGCTACTTTTTAATGTGTTATGCCATGCTACGTAGTGTGTCGGTGTGTGTATGGCTTCAAATAATATGTAAAAGCTTCGATCAAGAGGTGGGCAATTTAGCTTATTAATTATATCAGGTATGACATTTTGTATCGATCGGGATAATTATGTGGATGCCTACCCCAATTTAATTAAAGGCTTGGTTGATGTTGTTGTTGGGATAATTATGTGGATCTTGTGAATAGACATGTTGTTTGAAGAATATATGGGCAATGTGTCTATTTATGTCAAATAAGAAAAGCATATTGTGCCAAAAACAGTATCGAGCCTTCTGTGGCCTGTGGGAACTGAGAAGTCAAGAGTGATGTGCAATTCATTGTGCGGCAATTACATGTTTATTAAAAGCGTTGGGCCTAAGATGCGTTGGATTCTTCGCGGGGGCAAGGCGTAAGTCCAACGAACTCGATATTCATTTTTCAAAATACATGATATATACACAATACATAAAGTAATAATATGAAGAAGACAACTATATGTTAAAGATGTTGAAAGTGCTAATATAAAATTATGAGGAGAAAAAAAAAGATGGTATATCGAAATACAATTGTACTCAAACGATTATGATGGTATATCGAAAAACGATGGTATATTTCGACATAAAGATGGGCTCCATGTCGAATATAATTGTATTTCTGGTAAGATGGTATATCGAAAGATGGATCAATATCGAAGGAGCGTATTCGATATGATGTGTGAACAGTAAATATAATATTAATTAACCTCACCTTGAATTGCGGATAGACCATTATATAGATATTGAGGTGGGTCTGTTTCTAGAAATTGTTGCGAGCTTTGTACCATATCGAATATTCGATATGCATACAAATATTTGACATAGAGCTGGGATATGGGGCATAAATCCCCGATATGCATTGGAGTTGGGCCAATAATAGACCTAGACTGGCCTATACGATATTTACCTATATCATGTAGTCCCCTAATTTATGAGTTATCGTTGTAAACGATAATTTTTTAAACTGAAATAAATGTAGTGTCGGTACCTGATGTCCCCCCAGTTTATATGCAGAGATCGTAATGTTCTGTCAATTTTATATTTTGAATCATGGGTCCCGCAATATGAAATTGACAGATGTAAGGAAACGTGTTTAAATTATGCGTAAGGTTCAGGCCTTTACTCGGGACACCCATGCAAAGATTCAGTAAACTAATTTTGCTGAGTCCCCAAAGTTGTATGAAAAACAAGTTTTTATGAAAAAATCGTAATTTGTTTATCAAATTAGGAATTAATATCGAACATGGGCATCAATATCAAATTGGGGATATCGATATCTATAAGGTGTCGATATCAAATTGGGACACCAATATCGAATATGGTGTCAATATTGAATTCAGTGTTGATATCGAATTGAGGACACCGATATCGAATATGGTCACGATATCAAATTGGGGACATTTCGACGTGACAGACGAACCGTCCGCATTAAATGCGGACTCAATCGTTTCTCCACTATAAATAGGAGGAGAAAAGAGAGAGAAATCATTTGTAATTTAGGGAGAGCGTTCCATTTCGGCAAAGGTATGTCGAAATCTTCTTCTATGTCCAATATGTCATTTCGGCATTAAACTTTCGATATGGAATTTTGATATCGAAAAATCTTGGGATTCGATATGTACCCCCTGATATCCATTTTCGATATGGATCATTGTGTAG
This sequence comes from Linaria vulgaris, assembly GCA_948329865.1. NCBI lineage: Eukaryota > Viridiplantae > Streptophyta > Magnoliopsida > Lamiales > Plantaginaceae > Linaria > Linaria vulgaris. The sequence continues at coordinate 71,928,808 of OX415251.1, forward strand.
GCCTATGCTACACTTCGTGAATTTTTTTTGAAGTGATCTGGTTACCTCATTTGCAGATTTTCACAGCAAATGGTTTATACCGCATGCGCAATCAAATGTGGGTTTTCTGATTTAATTCGAAGTTTGCAGACATATAGGTCTTTTTCTAAGTGCGCAAGTTTATAAGCATCTTTTGTGGTTGCTAGAACATGTCTGAAAGATCTTTGGTCGACTTTTAAGGGGGTTTCCGTCGTTCATAAGGATGAACGGGCAGGCGTTAATGCTAGTCCGTTGCATCTGTTAGGATATGTGTCGATGTCCCAAAGTGGTAACGAGATGTGGGACCCCGAGGATCTAGTAGGTGACTCGTACAGGCACGATGAGGAGGGTGATGACTCAGACGAGTGGCCTGAGAAAAAAAGAATGATTATGCTTTGGTCGGGGTAGGTGAGGGAAAGTGATATAGGACGCGAGAGGGATACCAATATATGGTATCTAGCGTGTCGCATAAACCAAAACACTAATATGATAATTACGACTTGGGGGCTTATGAGATCAGATTTCCTGAGAAGGATAAAAGGATGCATACCCCTCCGGTAGGTCATATCACCGTGAATGCCAAGCATTTTATCAATGGCTTGAGGTTCCCAATTCATTCTCTGATCAGTTGTTGAGTAGTATAGGTGTATGTCTAGTGCAGCTGTCACCGAACTCTTTTGGGGCTCTGGTAGCATTCATCCTGGTGATGAAGACTCTTAACACCAATGTGGCGTTAATGAGTTCTGGAAGTTGTTCTCCATGATCAGCTTATAGGAAGGGGGGGGGGGGGTTATTTTGTGAGAGCAAACGCTGGTCACAAGTTTTTGACTGCAACCCAATCTAGCTATGAGGCCAGGGCAAAAAATAAATTCTTCTACATTAAAGAAATAACTTGGGGATAGTTTAGTTGTTTGCCCAATGTTTGGTCATGGTCTAAAGGATGCGGTATTTCCGCAGGTGTTAGGGCACCAACTTGGGAGGGTTTTTTTTTAAAAACAATTTAGTCAATTACAATTTTGACCACACCATTGTTGGTCAAAGATGATGTATTGAGAGCTAGTGGCTTATCGCCCAAGCCTTATAGCGGGCCACATAGCTTGGGTGTTGTTAACCCTATAAGGATAAACCATCGTAATTACATGATGGCTAGTCCACAAAGCAAAGTCATCGGAGAGGAAAAAATCATCGGGCTTGGATGACCCGGAGAACTTACCATAATTACGACACCAAGAAAATCTGAACATAATACAAGATCCGCGTGGCACTACGAGTCTTGGATGACTCCATGATGCCCACATGATTAACGTTATTCTCAAGCATACTTCTGATACTTTACAATTTCCGTATCGAATCCCACGATGGACTACCTCGGAAGAAATGATAAAAAGGATAAAAACCCGATAATATGTATATTGAACAAAGACAGACCAGGTGTCTGGAGAAAACAACTCAAATCAGCAACTAAAAAACCACATGTCGCAAGCCATGCATGCAAGGGTCAGCATGGGAAAACCATATGTCCATATGGAGACATGCATATAGACAACTGCATAACTAAGAAAGCTCTATAAACTGGAGAAGCACTCTGCCATTAAGGGCAAGAAAAAATGGAGGAAAAAGACTAAGTAAATAGAAAATAAAAAGAGAGAAAGAAAAGGAGGAATAAAATCTACATTTACTTGATCCGATAGTACGAAAGATACCTTTGTGGAATCAGGCAAGGCGTCCCGACACTTCAATATTTAATTAACTACTCAATCATTGGAATAAATCATCGAGTATTAACAAAATGATGTCGTCTGTGGGAACGCCATAAAAATTGTCTTGAGAAAGTTCCCAGAATTACATATCGGACAGTTGCAATAAAAAACTTATGGAAGAATCCATTGATCCTCCGCCAAGGAGCCAAGAGGAAGTAAGGGACGAAATGCCGGTACAAGATCGTACGGACGCGCTGCCGATTCCTCCCTCACCAATTCTGAATGCGGAGTTCATTAACGTCCCTAGAACCATATTCGAAGATTTAATGGAAGCAGCTCTACGAGGAGCAGAACGCACCGGAGAGAGAGCCAGAGAACCCCAACTTATTTTACCATACGAAGACCGATATCATGTAGATGAGCAGGGATCTAGAATGACCCCCCCCCCCCCCCCCCCCCCCCGTCATGGCTCTCCATCCAAGGACCAACGTATCGAACAAAAATGAGAGAATATGGAGGAAGGCCTTACAGCCCGTACGATGTCCATTAGATATGAAGAATACCGTTATAGTCCCACCAAAATCTTCGCGGCGTTCAAGAGTTGAACCCACACCCACCCTTTGGGATATTATCAGCCATATGCGGCGAAAGATGCTAGACATGAAAATGACGATGACCCTTGGGGAAGAACCAGTATATCACGGATCTCTCTTTTATCCTGGAGATTGCGCACTCAATCATTTCGTTAGCAATGAGGCCAGTCAACCTGCTATTATACTCGAGAGAGAAAGATGGGAGGGACCCCCAGGATCACATCAATCAGTATATGGCTACGATGGATTTAGCCTCTCCTTTGGATCTAGCTCTTTTTCGAGTGTTTGGTACCACGTTGATCGAACGAGCTCAATCATGGCTTTCTCAGATATCCTCAAGTACGATCTCTAGGTTTGAACAATTAGCTTGTCTTTTCGTTAGACAATTTACTTGTAACAGGCATTATCCTAAGTCCGCATGGCACTTGTTTATGATCAAACAACGAAAAGATGAATCTTTAAGAGATTTCATGAAACTATTCTTGGATGAAGCCTTGGATGTACCCAACATAGAACCCTCCATGATTGCTGATATACTTGCACAAAGCTTAAGAGCCAGTAACTTCTTTCGATATTTGATCGGAAATAGAGTAAAAGACATGAATGAACTCATGCAAAAAGCTGAAACTTACATCCTCATGGAGGAAGCGGAGACTTCCAAGCTAAAATCCGAAAGCGAAGATCACGATCTAAAAGGAAAGGTGAAATATGATAAAGCGTTCACGCAATCGAGGGACAAGCCAGGAAACGTGAAGAGACACTTGAAACCCATTCCTCTTCCTACATTAACAGTTACACCAGCAAAAATATTGAATGTAATGAAAAGCCACAAAGATTTTTATGTGGCCAATACCGGTAAAACAACCGTACAAGAATAAGGACTCCAGGAAGTTCTGTAAGTACCATAAAGCTTATGGGCATACTACCGACAACTGCACCACATTGAAAAAGGAAATTCATCGCTTATTGAGCCTCGGATACTTGAGAGATTATGTGGAAGAAGGTGATCGGAATTCCCAACCGGTAGATGTCAGAAAGAAGGTAAAATGCGAAGAGGGTGAAGACAACAAGGTGATCGCAAGTAAAACAAGATGAGGAAGATTACCATCATAGACTTCCCCCACCCCCAGAGTCATACGAAGACAACCCCCCATCGAGAAGGACGGTGAATATGATAGAAGGGGGCGATATAGCAGTAATACCCACGGGTAAGAAGAAGAAATATATCAAAGAAGCCCGAAAAATGGAGAACGAATTGCCAATATGTTCAATCCAAGGATCGAAGCTTTCGATGATATCATTTGGTCCTGATGATCTCAAAGGGATCATATATCCCCACGATGACCCACTCTTTATAATTGCGACCATTCTGGGAATAGAGGATTCTGATATATAGAGGAAGTTCCGTAGACGTGCTATTTACTCCAACTTTTAGAGCTATGGGACTGCGAAAAGAACAGTTGGATCCCATGGAAACACCACTGATCGGGTTTTCCGGGGAATCCAGTCGCATAATGTGAACTGCTACGTTACCCATGTCGTGGGGAGAAGGGGCCTTGCAACGAACTGAGCACGTAAAATTCTGGGTAGTTGAAGCTTCATCAAGAACATACAATGCGATATGAGGAAGTCCATCAATACACGCGTTTGAAGCGACTCCCTCAACCCTTCATCTAAAAATAAAATTTCCAGCCATGTCCGGTATCGGAGAGGTAAGAGGTAGCTAGACCAAAGCAAGAGAATGTCGCATGAATGCAATCCCTTTAAGTATCAGAGATGAAGCCATCACCCCGGGGAGAAAACGCAAAGTTGATGAAGAAAGAGTACAACCTGTGGTGGAGCTCAAGCTAGTAGAAGTCATCGAAGGGGATGACTAGAAAAAAGTTAAAATAGGAACGAAATTGGAATCAAAGTTGAGGAAGAAATCATCGGAGTCCTGAAAAGGTATAGCCACCTCTTTTCATGGGAAGGCGGGCCACCAGGGAGAATTAGCCCCACGGTGTGTCAACATTACCTCAACTTGAGACACAGTGCAAAACCCGTTCAGCAGAAGAAGAGAAACATGGGTCTGGAGAGGAATAAGATCATTCGTTCTGAAATACAATGATTACTGCGGCTCCAGCAAATCAAGGAAGTTTTATATCCCGAGTGGTTGTCTAATGTGGTATCAGTACCAAAGTCAGGAGGAAAATGGCGCATGTGTGTCAATTTCACTAACCTAAATGAAGCATGTCCAGAAGATTTCTACCCATTACCAAACATTGATCAACTGGTGGATTCCACGACGAGATGCGCCCTGTTATCTACGATGGATGGTGATCAATGGTATAGTCAGATACCCATGGCAGAACGCAATCAAGAGAAGACCAAATTTATTATAGATGTTGGCGCCTTTTGTTATTTAGTAATGCCATTTGGACTCAAGAATGCGGGGGTCATGTATCAAAGGCTAGTCAATTTGATGTTTTCGACCTTATAGAATGATCCATGGAAGTGTATGTGGATGACATGATAGTCAAAAGCAAACAAGCCAAAAGACATCCTGATGACTTCAGCAAAGCCCTTGATATTATGGACAAGTTTGAAATGAAGATTAACCCAAAGAAATGCTTGTTCGGTATCAAATGAGGAAAATTCATGGGGATTAATGGTAACCGAAAAGCAAATTGAAGTAAACCCAGAGAAGGTTAAAGCCATCGTAGAAATGAAAACACCCACGACAATCAAGGATGTCTAGAAGCTGACAGGCATACTAGCCTCACTCAAGAGATTCATTTCTCGGTCCGCAGAAAGGAGTTACCTTTCTTCAAAATTTTGAGGTGTTTGGGCAACTTCTGATGGGACTAACAATGAGAAAAAGCTTTTAGAGATGTCAAGAGATACTTGATTAGCCCACCTCTGCTGGTAAAACCCCTTCCCGGGGATAGATTGTTCACACACCTGGCGGTAGGAGAAGAGGCTGTTAGTGCAGTATTAGTAAAAGAACAAAACAATGAGCACTTATCGATCTACTGCATTAGCAAGACGCTACAAGGGGCAGAAGCCCGGTACATTCTCATGGAAAAGCCGGTGTTGGCAATTATAACAACAATACGAAGGTTACGTTACTATTTCTTATCTTACCCTGTCACTATCCTCACGAAGCACCCACTATGAACTATTCTCAGTCACCCGGAAACGTCGGGAAGGCTCGTAAGATGGGTAGAGGAATTAAGTGAATATAACATTAAATATGCCTCACGACTCGCCATAAAAGCCCAGGTGTTGGCAGACTTTATCTTAGAAATGGCAGAATCAACAATAGAGAATCGTGATCCTTTGTGGCACGCGTCTGTAGATGGATCATCCGTGAGTACCCATGGTGGTGCAGGAGTAGTGCTTAAAAACATGGAAGCGGAAGAAGAAAAACCCAACTTCGCTATATTGGATTACCCACTATCCAACAATGAACCAGAGTATGAAGCATTGTTGGCAGGCATGAGGTTAGCGCATGATAGGGACATAAAATGATTGATAGTCCATAGAGAGTCACAATTGATAGTACATCAAATTATGGAAAGCTTTGAAATAAAGGAAGAGAGAATGAAAGCATATGCTCAAGTGATCCATAAAAGAAAAGAAACCTTTACAGACTTTCAGATAGTCCAGATACCCTGCTCTGAGAATCAAGAGGCAAATAGTTTGTCAAAAATAGCTACACAAACTATTGTGTCCACACGACGCATCACCCTACTGCAAATGAATGAATCAGAGAAGAACACTCCTGAGCTATCAAGAGCCATTGTGGCACCCATCGATAACGTTCGATAACGGATGGACTGCTGAAATCAGAAGATACTTGGAAAATCTCGAAGGACACCAAAATAGAGCGCAAAGCATCCCGATATTTTATCCACAATGGAATACTTTTCAAGAGGTGCTACAGTAACCCTACACCCGATGCTTAGGCGACACAGAAGCAAAAGTTGTGATGAGGGAGATACACGGCGGACAATGCGAAAGCCATGCAGGAGGAGCAAGCATGCGCACCGTATTATCAGACAGGGATATTATTGACCATCTATAGTGCAAGATTTTAAAGAGTATGCTCAGCAATGTTTGCCTTGTCAACTACATGCGCCTTAGGTCCATTCACCTAAAGTCCCATGGGAACCGAGCCTCTTAGTGTATCCCTTCGCCAAATGGGGATTTGATATCATCGGGCCCTTGATCCCCGATGCAAGACACAAGAAATTCCTTCTGGTGGCAGTAGATTATTTCACCAAATGGGTGGAAGCGGAACCTATGGCTAATATTACCACATGAGCGGTCATCAATTTCATATGGAAATATGTACTATACAGATTTGGTATTCCTCGATGCCTAGTTAGCGACAGAGGGCTTTAGTTTGACAGCAACAAACTGTACCAATGATGCACACATTGGAGAATAAAGCACCATTTTGCCTCAGTTGGATACCCCCAAAGTAATTACCAAGTGGAAAGGACCAATCAACCCTTGTTAAAAAGCCTCAAAGCATGATTAGATTGGCACAAAGCAAAGTGGGTAGAAGAAGTTTCAAGTATCTTATGGGCATACCGTACCACTTAAAGCTCCACAACATGAGAAACTCCATATAGATTGGCATATGGTTGCGAAGCTATGATACCGCCAGAGATAGTGGTAGAAAGCTGGCGTATCCAAGGATACAAAGAAGTGAGCAATAGCTCAAAATTAGCCTTAGCGCTTGACTTATTGGAAGAGAGAAGAGCACGAGCAGCTATAAGGATGGAAGGTTACAAAGCAAGGATGGCACGTTACTACAACAAGAAAGTAAGAACAATAACTTTTCAAGTAGGAGAATTAGTTCTCAAAAGAATATGAGCATCTAAGAACGTTTCCAAGCTGAAACCCAAATGGGAAGGACCCTACAAGATATTCCAGATAGTCGGGCCAGCCACTTATCGGCTGAGCAGTATAGATAATCGCAAGTATTCCAACACATGGAATGCCTTCAACTTGAGAAAGTATTATGCTTAGGAACGATGCTGAATGAATGCATGAATATACATATGAATAAACCATGAATGAATAAAGGAGTTTCTTATTTCAAATGAGAAGTGAGTATTACAGTAGAACCAAAAGCGGTAACTACGACCGTCAAAATGTACTCTACTACAAAACTCATAACCTCTGCGATACTAGCCTTCTTATCATCATGACTTATTTAAATCACAACTAGAACTATGCATACTAGTTACAGAAAATTTACAAATTAACATGATTACTCGTCCTCCGCTAGACGTTTACCCTCCCTAATGATTTTATGGTGCTGCTCAGTAGTAAGATTAACAGGATCCATAAGAGTTACTATAGGAGCCACGGTCCTACGGATAGAGTCAGGAGAAGGATCCGTGGAAGGAGCGGAGACGGAAGTATAAATGTCCAGCTCAGGAAGGATAATATCTGGGGGAAATTTTGGAAGATTCTTCACTGCCTATTGGCAAAGGTGATACCCAATTTGAACCATTTCCATCATGTCTTCACGAAGGGTTTCGTGAATTTGTGGAAGACTAGGAAGAGCCATAGTGGCCTGTGCGTGTGCCATGACCAATGCCACTTCATGGGATTTATTCATTTCTTCAATCTTACGGCGGGCGGTATCCCGGTTGGTAGAAAGCTAAGATGCCATCTCTCTCCAACATCATAAGACGTTCTAAATCCCAGGTTTTATCACGAGAAGCGCGGAGCAAATCCTCCAGGATTCTTTGATCAACTTTGGCTTGAAGTATGACTTGAGCCTTTTCCTTACGAAAGTCGGAAAGTTCATTCTCTAAATCCTCAAGATGACAAAAAATAAAGCCGAAATTCTCCGAGTAATCCTCATGCGACTCCATGACATCAACTAGCACAAATATCTAGAAAAGCAAGTTAGTGTCAAGAATGGCAAAGGAAAGAGAAAACTATCTCACATAGATCACAATAAAACCTAGCACGGAGAGTAGATATAGGAAAACACCCAAGTAATTCGCAATCTGTTCAATTTAACAGACAACTGAGAAAATCACGACACAAATCAACATCAGGAGCCACCGAACCCGGAATATCCGGAGTCTCACGAGTCCTACTAGGTTCCTCACCAGTGGGAGAAGCTACCATTGGGCGGAGAAGGAGGTAGTGGTTCATCCACTACATTCACTGATGCTGGGGCGACTAGACTCGGAGGGGACAAGGTCAAACCCAAAGAAGTGTTAGGCCTCGCGTTGTTTGTTGTCGCGAGCATCGTAGGAGCGATTTTGCCAAAGAACCTGTCTATAGGCAAAGGTTCAGATATCCAGCCCAATGAACCAACGCTAGACACCAGAGAGATGCCAGATGATCCCCAAACGACCAGGGAGAGTTTCATACTCGAATAATCGGCAATTAAAATCATTGGAGGAACGGAGAGAAGTAGGTATCGGAGCCATAAAATCCGAAGAAAAAGGCACGACGACATGAGAATTCATTTCCAACCTTACAAAGGCACAAAGAAAGTAAGGAGCCATGCGCAAGATTAAAAGAACTTAAAAGGAAGAGATAAAAAAAACAAAAAGAAATGGTAATAAGGTATTTGACTCACTGTGCAGAGGGTCAGTGTGCAAGGGATCAGAAGGTGGCACCGTAGCACCCTACGCGATTGTAAGGCCGCCATCTCTAACGGCTTTAAATCTTCCAACAGTGTGCAAACATCGTCACACCCGATGAATAAACTCGCAGTAGTGAGATAAGTCATTTCACGAACAGAAATGGCGGGGGTTGGGAACTACAAAACTCAAACCCCAGCGGGTAGGCACACCCCAAGATTCAGCTAACAAATCCTTAGGCTTCAAGAAAAAGAACATTTTTCTCCAATCTACGGGAAAAGCTAAGCGGCGAGGGACGGAGATAAAGTTTCAACAATGATCCTGAGACACTAAGCTAAAGAACGGAAGATCGTTAGGGCAGGAACGCAGAATGAAAGTGGCTCCAGTGCGGTAAGGAGTCAAGGGAATATCAAGCATCTTGCAGCATAAGATGAATCCGACTAAGTGACGAAATGAGTTTGGTGTTAACTGGCTAGGACATATTTGCCAATACCTGAACAAATATTGAACGAACATATGGAAGAATACACGCAAACTGCAGTGAATCTGGTCTGCGTATACATTCATATAGCCTGCCGGAGGATCAAAAGCTCGTTGATGTTGGTGGGGTACCAAGATATCGTAATCGCCTATATCCAAATGATACTCCGATAATAAGCGAGAAATTGACTTCCGAGATTCGATACTTACACAAGACCCAACTCTCTCGCCTCCAATCATAGCACTAGCATTTAAAGAAGATATGTTGAAGATAGAAAAGCGATCAATGGGAACGTATGGAAGCGACTTGAGGATACCCGAGTTACGACAGGAGAATCTCTAAAAATCCTAGACAAGCCACCAACGCTCCCCGCATGCGAGCAGCGACATAGGGACCATCGGTAGAACCCTGCCTTACACGATGAAGGGAGGAGTTTCCAAGAATGACAGTCTGTGAAGGTGAAGAAGAGCGAGACGAGCAGGGAGACATACCCAAACTAGACTGCTGATAAGCATATGGTCAGCAACACTATGTGTTAAGGGAAAAATAACCAAAGTATATTGCAGCTGAAAAGTGCAAAGGGAAAGAAAACAAAGCAGCACTTTTGAGGAGAATGAGAATCAAATGATTAACTTCAAACATATTTATAGGGAGGGGATTCCAGCTTGGGCCCCCATAGTCAGAGTGCTTAAGTCCTCAGGCGGTGGCACTCGCCAATCATCAACGCATGAATCCAAAGTTATACACATGAAGGGGAATGTGTTACCATTAGTGGGCGACATTCCTTGGCATCAGGAACTTCAGATGCAGGAAGAGGAGGATCCGTAGTTGTAGTATCAAGGGAAGAACGAAGAACTGAAGGGCCAGGAACATCTGACGGTACTGGGAGGGTGTGAGAAGGAGAAGGGGCTCTAGCAGCCACCCGAGTAAACATTCCAAAAGCCTCTTCCATTGTCGGGGGATTAGTTAACAGGCTTCGAGGATTCAAATGCCTCCAATTATCCTCATGAGCAAATAGCTTACCCTCTCTACTCATATTTACGCAGCGGAGAAATCCGTAAAGTAGGTGAAATCCGGAGAAATATCGGAGCCCAGCACAGATTTGTACATAATAGATGGTTTTACAACCGTCGGGTGGATTATCACCCCTTTTTTCTGGAGTAGGGATTTGAAGCACCAAGTTCCTTGAAGAAGCCCGATATTCCATGAACATAGCTTGAACCTCTTTTTCGGTGGTGGTGCTAGCCACGACGTTCAGCTTTTGTAGCTTGCGGGGTTCCTCCGTCGTAGCAACTTTACCGGACTTTTTTCCCTTCTTGCAGGTCGTCATAGCTCCACCTTCATCTCTGCCTGCCTTGGCTACACCTTTCCTCTTACAAGCGGGAGCTGCAACGCCGGTCACTGCCAGAGTGTCAGTAACAGGAACAAAAGAGACCGCCCCCATCGTAGAAGTGGCAGAAACTAACTCAGCTGGAATTCGAGTTGTTGCCATGAGAACAAGCTCTTGCAATTTATGAGAAAACGAAATAATTCAAAGTTTTGCTCTTAAAGGGAAAGGAGATTGTGTAGAGAGTAGTGGGAACGTGAGAAGACTTCATTCACTCCTCACTTAATGCGCCCGATCCTTGATAAATAAGGAGCCGTTACTCAGCTAATGTATCCCCCACTACAAGAAGCTGTTATTGCGTGACCAAATCGCTCCGGTGGGAAAATGCAACCCGATAAAGGAAGTTGGAGTGCCCCAAGAAGGAAGTACAAGTCGGATCTACAAAACTACCTCGCAAAGTTCCTCCACATTCAAATGAATTTAGAAGGAACTAGGGGGGACAAGTGTTAACCCTACAAGGATAAACCATCTTAATTACACTATGACCACGATGGCTAGCTCACAAAGTAAAGTCATCGAAGAGGTAAAAATCATCGGGCTTGGATGATCCATAGAACTTACCATAATTACGACATCAGGAAAATGCGAACAGAATACACGATCCGTGTGACACTATGAGTCTTGGTTGACTCCATGATGCCCCACATGATTAACGTTATTCTCAAGCATACTTCCGATACTTTACAATTTCCGTATCGAATTCCACGATGGACTACCTCGGAGGAAACGACAAAAAGGATAAAACCCGATAATATGTATATTGAACAAAGACAGACCATGTGTCCGGAGAAAACAACTTATATCAGCAACCAAAAAACCACATGTCGCAAGCCATGCATGCAAGGGAGCGCGTCAGCGTGGGGAAAACCATCTTTCCATATGGAGACATGCATATAGATTATAGACAGCTGCATAACTAAGAAAGATCTATAAATAGGAAAAGCACTCTGGCATTAAGGGCAAGTAAAAACTGAGGAAAAAGACTAAGTAAATAGAAAATAAAAAAAGAGAGAAAGAAAAGGAGGAATAAAATCTATATTTACTTGATCCGATAGTACGAATGATATTTTTGTGGAATCAGGCAAGGCGTTCCGACGCTTCAATATTTAATTAACTACTCAATCATTGGAATAAATCATCGAGTGTTAACATATTCTTCAATACGTGTTTCTCTGTAGCTTATTTTTAAGCATGTGTTCGTATTGCTCTCATGTGCTAAGAGACTGACTCTCGCAGCCGCTCTTGTGATGGGACGCCAAACAAAGATGCAACAATATGTTGCTGCGAGGCGAGCAGCTAGTGTTGCGACTGACGACGGTGTTGATGGCTCAGATCCCGCTGTGCTAAAGACTCGCGGGCAGATCGATCACCGTACTCAAGCAAGGGATGCCGATGACTCTTAAGTCGAATAACTAGTCTGCGAGACCAATGTGAAGAACACGGGAATGTTCCCCTTGGTGATGCGAGAGCAAGTTCCAGTAACCCTCGGGCCACACCTACTCATCGCGGCAAGGGTTTGGGCTTAGCAGGGTAAAAAATGTTATTTCCTGGAGGACCCTCTACCCCATTCGCGTCTGGCTGCACTACTCCGGGTCCCAACATTAATGTTGCTTCCCATGAGTTTAGAGAGAGTGAAGTCGTTCATGCCATGAGAATAGTCTTTCTTGTCGTCGTGAGGACTCTATTGCTAGGGGATCATGATCAAAGACGAGCCGTGCGCCAAGGAATTTATGTTTTCCAAGCCGTAAGTGATAGTTTCCCCATCAGTTTGCACCTTCCCTTAGTATGGTCATACATGTACCCTTCTCTAACCAATCGTGAAACTTGTGAATTTACATAGGTTGGAAAATTTCTGAAGACAAGCATAACGGTGGCATGTAATGTTGAGGTTGATAAGGCAGAGGCGGTGGAGCAATTGGCGGCTGACATAGATATGATGAGAAATTTTGACCATATTGTAGCTGATAGGGCGATCGCGAAAAAGAACCATACTCTGAGCCAACTCCAATCTGCCAATCAAGTCCTTGCTTCTTCTTGAGCAGAGAATTAAAAATTGAAGACCAAGCTCGAACATGCTCAAAATGAAATCTTAGTTGAGAAGAAAGGCAAGAAAACTGCCGAGCTTTAGCTGGAAGAGATAAAGGCCGAGAATTTGTGCCTTCAATCGGAGCTGGTCGATGCCCTTAGAGCCCTTCAGTTCGAGGTAGAATTCTTGCCTTAAAGTCTCTAACTTTTTAAGAAAAACGGTAACTTTTGGTTCTTAGTATTCTTTGTTTTGTCACGTAGGACCCATCACCCAAAATCAAAGTGTGTATTGCAACGCAGTTCATGCTGAGCAATACATACAAGGACATGAATGTGAGTCATGGTTACCAAGATCGGGAAGAGTGCAAGAAGGCGATCATGGGGCAGATCAAGAGGCTGGACGGGTTCCGCGATGGATTCAATACGACCCAAATGGATGCTATGCGCGGCCTGACGGGTACCCTCTTGATGATACGGACTCTGATGAGGACTCTGAACCCAACGTTTTGGCCGAGATCTTGCAAAAATAAAGCTTGGTGATGATTGGCATGACACGGGTGCCTCTGTTCCCAAACTAAATGGTCGTTGTGGCGTTGCGTCGCCCTTTTTATAGTTTTTCTAATCACTTTGAATTGTCGTATTTTCTTGAACATATTTTCTTTAATCCCAATTATGGGGTAATGTTTGATATTCCAAAATTTGTTGTCATTATTCTGACTATCTTTTTTATTGACAATTTATTTCCTTGTTATATAATTCTACGATATATTATTGCAATACGTAGGCGTAAGCATTGCTATTTGCGGGACTGTATGTCCTATATCTTGTGATAGGAAATGAGTTTATCATTTTCCTTAGGTGAGTTTTACCCGTTAAGGTGTATCTTAGCTGTCTCCCGTAAGATAAGAGATAATTTTACCCATGAAGGCATACTTCTGTCGTACCCCATGGGATAGGAGATAGCTTACGTGTATATTGCTGTCGTACCTCATAGTATAGGAGATGACTTTACCCGTTAAGGTATGTTTCTGCCGCACCCCGTAGGATAGGAGATAACTTTACATGTTAAGGTATATTTCTGTCGTACCCCGTACGATAAGAGATAACTTTACCCATTAAGGTATATTTCTGTAATACCCCGCAAGATTGGCGATAATTTTGAGCCTTTAAGGTATATGTCTGTCATACCGCGTAGGATAGGAGATAACTTTTACCCGTTAAGGTATATTTCTGACGTACCCTGTAGGATAGGAGATACTTTACCCGTTAAGGTATATTTCTATCGTACCCTGTAGGATAGGAGATACTTTACCCCTTAAGGTATATTTATGTCGTACCATGTAGGATAGAAGATACTTTACACGTTAAGGTATATGTTTAACGTACCTCGTAGGATAGGTTTGTTCCTGCAATCACATTGTCAATAAAGAAGATATATATATATATATATATATATCATTCTCAAGATAAACATTAACAATAGATAATGGCCGAAAAATTCGGTAGATTCTGGTTCGCCTACGTATCTCGTGGTAAGGGAATCAGGCCAACTTAATTCCCCCTGTTTTAGTTACACTCCAGCCCACATAGGGCAATTTAGGTAAATTGAAACTGTCCAAACATAACTGAAAATTCATAAATTTAAAACAACTGCGACTCTCAGCTAACTAGTCCACTATTTCCTGAACTTCAGGTGCAACGGCCCCTGGTTCTCCTTTCTAGGAAGCTTGAGCGACACAATGTAGCAAAGCTATGCTTCTTTGTGATTGTCCATGACCTCACCAACTCCTCCGAGGGTAGGGAACTTCATTTTCTGGTAGTATGTCGATACCACTACTCGTATTGCATTCAAAGTTGGGCGCCCTATGATTACGTTATAGGCGAACGCTTGGTCTACGATCACATACTCAACATTCAGAGTCTTCTTACATGGTTCCTCATCAAATGATGCTGGTAGTGTGACCTGTCCTAACGTGACGACCTTGCTCCCCCAAATCCCGTGAGCGGGGTATTGAAATTTTCAATAATATTATGGCCCAATGCCATTTTTTCCAAGGCATGAGTGAATATTACATTTGTTGAGCTTCCGTTATCAGTTAGAACTTTCCATACCCCATATATAGCAATATATAATTTGACAACAAGCGGGCAATTTAGTTTACCTGCGTGGATAGCTTGAGGAGTCAGCTGCATCATGTCTTTCTTCGTAAAGGTGATGTCTTCCTTAGATTACTCCTCAAATCGAGTAGTGTTGCAAATCCCACATATCTATCGTCTTGCATCACTTGTGTGATTGTTTTACATCAATTGGAAGAATCTTCTTCCGTTGGACCTCCATTGATCATCGTGATCATTCCCCTTGTTGGTGCATTGTCAACTCCATGTCCATGTCTGCTTGGTGCCTCAATGGCCTTGTATTTATCCTTTCGCCGGAAGCGAGATCTATCCTTGCCTTCCTGCTCTCCCGAGTCCTTCAAATGACGAACATACTCTATCAATTTACCATCACGGATGAGTCTCTCGATCTCATCATTTAGGTCTTTGCAATATTTGATGTTGTGCACAGTCTGGCGGTGGTACTCGCAATACTTCTTTGAATATTTGGTCCAAGGGGTCTCCCTTAGTTTTCTCGGTTGATTGACCCATCCTTTCTTCTGAGCCACAACGAATATAGTCAAAATATACCTATTCAAGGGGGTATATCTCCTGGGAGATTTGTCTCTGCCGCGATCATTCCTATCCATGTTCCATCATTCCTTTCCCTTTTGGCAGCTCTGTGTCTGGTGTGGTGTTTGCTTTGTGGCCATCATCTTGTCATGGAAAATGGCATGATATGCCAGTGCATTGATCTGATCTATAGTTATGGCATTCTCTTGGAGAAGATCAGCCACAAACCTCTTGTGTTTTGTTGCATTGAAGAGGATGAGAGCCATTTGATCCCCTATAGGCTCATCCACCTTCAACAACTCCTCGTTAAATATTTTCATGAAGTCCTCAAGACTTCATTCTCATCTTGTTTAATCGAGTTCAAGTTGTTCAGGTTGGTATGCATCCTCTTTTGGCACGAGAATTGACTCTCCTACCTCTTTCTCAGTTGCTCATAGCTTGCTATCGAACCAACGGGGATCCTTGTGAACCAATCCAGTGATGTGCTAGAAAAAGTAGTAGCAAAGATACATGGTTGCTCATTGTTAGAAAACCCATGTAGGGTTAGTATCCCATCTACATAGAATAGATGCTCACAGGGATCGTTTTTCCCGTAATAGGTTTTGAGTTGCGGAATCTTCTCTCCCTTCTCTAATGCCTCAACCTCGATCTCATCATTGCATGGCGTAAGTCTTCGATGACCAGATGCTTGGACCAGTCTACGATGCACTTCCTCCTTCTCATGGTTCAATTGTTCCATCCTTCTAGCTATTTCCCTCATTTCTGCTCTCGGGTTGGCGACTCTCTCCCCTGAGACTTGTGAAACTGGACGATCCCTTCTGGATTCAGTTTCATCTTCTCTGTGTTGGCCACTGGTCCTCTCAGCCAGGCCTATCATTCTAGATTCTTATGGGCGAGGCGGCAAAGTCCCAACTCCGGGCACTTGTTGACAAGGCAAGGCGGCAACGAGGGTCGCGGTCATTGTGGCTTGAACAATAGCGTTGATCTAAGTGATCACTTCTGGAGATAGTACGACGGGTGTCACAAGTACGAGAGCTAGTGTTGGTGCATGTAGGGGTGGTTGGACCTGTGTCGTTGCTCCACAATCGGGTTTGGTAGTGATCCTCCCCATGGAGCATTTTCAGAAGTGGAGTTTTCCATCGTTGCCCTATGAGATAGTGACTTGGTCTTTCGTTGCATCCTTGCGTCTTCGTCTGGGAATGTGGTGTTCCCATAGACGTCGCCAATAATTTGGTACAAGATTGTATATTACTAACTATTACAAGAGATTACTAAAATAGCCTTCAACCTAGTACAAACTATGTCAAATATAGCTAACACTATTCTACAGTTTGACTTTGTCTGGAACACCTACGATGACACTCCGGTGCCTCTGTTGGATGTCAAAAACTCTGGGGATGTCGAATATTCTGAAGATGTTGAATGCTAATGATGTCGAAACCTTGGTGATTTTGAAAGTATGTGCGTATGTCGAAATATCGAACTTAAATGATATCGGAGATGGGATCCATGTCGAATATAATTGTATATCGGGTAAGATGGTATATTGAAAGATGGATCGATATCGAAGGAGCGTATTCGATATGCAGTGTGAACAGTGAATATAATTAATCTCACCTTGAATTGCGGATCGGCCTTTATATAGATATCGAAGGTAGGTTCCGTTTCTGGAAATTGCGGCGAGCTTATATTCAATATGCGGACAAATATTCGGCATAAATCCACGATATACATTAGACTTGGGCCACTAATTGACCTAGACTAGCCCATACGATATTTACCTATATCAGAGTAAATTCCATGTCGATCCTCTTAATCTTAAGGTAGTAATTGAGAGTATGTCGAGTGTATAAGTGAAATTAATAATAAACAACATCATTTATTTTGTTTATTTCTTCTTCAAAATAAAGGGATATCTAAAGTTTTATGGTGGTGCAGGTTGGACCCGTGTTGAATCGTTTTTGGATCGTGTCAATTTCATGAATCTTCATAGGTTGAGAACATAATGTAAGTTTAAGTCAATCTTGACCCAAGACAACAATTATGTTGTGAATATCTAGTGATTAAAAGTACAATAAATAGTTTTACAAGTGAATTTGAGATAATAGTGTACCATTGGTCCTTATAGGTCGATGTGGGCTAAAGCTGACTGGTGCAACTTATGCATACGTGGCTCTACCACAATGACATGTGTGTCGTATCTCAAATATGACACATCAGTGCTTTACTTAAAAAATAAGTAAACAATTGAACGCATGATATATGGTAAAATTTGAAAGTAGAGAACTTAAATTGTA
Source organism: Linaria vulgaris (assembly GCA_948329865.1). NCBI lineage: Eukaryota > Viridiplantae > Streptophyta > Magnoliopsida > Lamiales > Plantaginaceae > Linaria > Linaria vulgaris. The sequence goes on from OX415251.1 coordinate 71,946,578, forward strand.
AGAATGATTCATCGAATATTGCACAACTCTTACAATTAATCTGATTGCCAACACGAAAAACCTCACAAAACAGTGCTATATGCAGTGGAGCTTAGTGTCACGACCGGCTTGTTTCAGGGACGCAAAGGTCGAACGGGGCCGGCACACTTGTACGCAAGAATGTTCGACCACGGGTACAGCAGTCGGCTAACGAGCGAAGGGGACGTAGCATTAGGGACAAGAGTGCGAAGTGGGCGTGAGGACGCGGGGCATCCAGGCTGATCAATGCGACTAAGTGCCGTGCCGCGGGGCGAGCACGATGGTCCAAGAAGTTTGACGAAGGTTCTAGAGCACTCCAAACGCAACGCGAAGGAGCACGGACGCCGCCTTACGAGAAGGACTGGGAGGCTTCTAGAAACGCACGATGGCGGTGCGGGGCACCGACTTACTGGAGCTTGCGAGAAGACATGGGAGTTCTCTTGAAGGATCCAGAAGGCGATCACGTGTAAGACGGTCGCACGTGTTGGGCAAATTGGGCAGGCTACGGGTAGGCCACGAGTAGGACCAACTTGTGATATAAATATAAAGTTTTGGGGTCACTTTGTAATTATCAATAGTGTAGGGACGTGTTGTAATTAGTCCGGATCTTGAAGGGTCTAGAGTTAGCCGGAAGGGACTAGAGTCGGCACCGCCTTACTGTTGTTACAGGGGATTCGTCAATCCTACCAAGAGTAAGGTAGGCAATTCTGCTAATAGCTTATGTGGGGCCCAACAGGAGTCTATATATAGGAGGGCACCCTTATGGTCATTTGTAACCTTGGCAACTTGAAGACAAACACTTGTAAACGGTTTTGAGCATTGAATTAAAGATTTGTAACATTATTTCAAAACTCTTGTGCTTACTTAAACTCTTTTCTTCCATTCTATCCCATTCTTCCGAGTTTTGCAACCTCCTTGGGCTTTTAGGCTGACTAGTAAGCCGACGGGACTGCGCTTGCTAGGCCACACGGATGCATCGTCAACACAAAGAGGCGTTTGTCAATAAAATAGGGTTAAGTCCGTGACACATGGTATCAGGGCCACGGTCAGGGAAAGAAATCGAGGCTCTTGGCTTCCGCACGACTCTATGAGTTGTTGCTTGAAGCTTGTTGGTTTAGAGGAGGAGATGTCGGGTCAAGTTGAGCAGGGGCCGACGACTCGCAGCCAAAGGGCGCGCGAGCCTTCGAGTGATCCATCTGCTGGGACGTCGGGGGATGTTTCCCAGGCTTTGGAATAGTGCATAGGTTGGATGGAGCTGGCACTTGTCGAGGCACATCACATGTTTGAGACACTACTTGATTGAGTAGGCGAGCTCGAGACGAACGAGGACTTAACAGAGCGATTAGGCACACTGGAGGAACAAGTTTTATCCTATATAAATGCAATCACTTATGATTTCCAGCAACTAAAGGATGTTATCGGGGACTTAGGCACCTTGTGGGGCGAGGTTCAGGCGATGAAGGACGACTTAACTGTGGTGAAGCGAGCCATCCGCAACATAGAGAAACAGAGGGACATGACGACGCCAGCTAAAGTAGATGTTCCAAGGCCATTACCATATAACGGGGTAAGAAACGCAAGGGACATTGATAATTTTCCTTATAATACTGAGATCTACTTTGCCGCCGCCAACGTGCATGATACAGACACTCGTTTATGCACCATCCCAATCTTCTTCACAGACGTGGCGATGCTATGGTAAAGACGACGACATTCCGACATAGAGAAGGGACTTTGCCACATTTCAACGTGGGATGACTTCGTTCAGGAGTTGAAGCGTCAATTCTACTCAGAGAATGTCGAGTATGAGGTGCAGGGTCGATTGAGGCGACTCCAGCATTGGGCACGATCCGGGACTATGTTAAGGAATTTCAAGAGATCGTATTGGAGATCTCGGATCTTTCGGAAAATGATGCCTTGTTCACTTTCTTGGATGGGTTGAGGCATTGGGCTAGGTAAGAGTTGCAACGGCGCAACGTCCAAGACTTGGCATCCTCCATAGTGGCAGAGGAGGGCCTAATCAAAATTACGCCAAGGGACGACGATAAGAAGGGCAAGGACCGACGGGACGATGAGGGACAACACGGTGTAGAGGACCGTGGTCATTCGGGTCGAAGGGACAGTTCGACCGAGCCGAGCAAAGCCAGGCCGAGTGGTACTAACGGTATGGGATTTCAGGATCACACGGCTCGGCGACCAAAGTCAAAGAACTATCTTTTGTATGGCGGGGCAGATCACTTTGTCAACAACTGCTCACAATGGAGCCGACTAGCGGCAATTGAGCAATGTGTTGAGGAACGTGTTGAGGGACCTGAGGAGGATCGCTGAGAGGTGCAAATGGGAGCACTCCAACTCCTTAATATGGTTCAGGGGCATAACAAGCCGGTGAAAGGACGACGCCGGGTGCTTTTGTACGTGGACGCCCGCATTGGGCAACACTTAGTTCGAATTCTTGTTGATACCAGCGAAAACTATAGCTTTATGGATGACAAAGTGGCGAGTAAGATCAGACTAAACATCACGGGTTCATAAAGCCAACCAACAAAGACAAGGAGCCAATAGTTGGTGCGGCAAAGGATGTTCACGTACGCATGGGACCATGGCAGGGACCGATAAACTTCACGATTGTACCCTTGGATGACTACGACGCCATCTTAGGACTTGAGTGGTTCGACAAGGTACGTGCTTTCGTTGTACCGTTTGCACATCATATACTGGTACTTGGCGACAGGATATCGGTCCATAGAGTGGCGCCAAGGGTAGCAACCATCTCTACCATTATGTTGATCGAGCCGAAGGCGTGTATCAACCAAGAATCGGGACAGGTCAAGAGGCTAAGGAACCGACGGAGGCTCAGGGGGGGCAAGGGAGTCCGCGGTTCCAATGGAGCCGAGGGCATCACCAATTTTAGTAGGGCAGAATGTCATGACCGGCTTGTTTCAGGGACGCAAAGGTCAGACGGGGCCGACACACTTGTGCGCAAGGATGTTCGACCACGAGCGCAGCAGTCGACTAACGAGCAAAGGGGATGCGGCGTTAGGGATAGGTGTGCGACATTAGCGCGAGGATGCGGGGCATCCAAGCTGATCGATGCGACTAAGGGCCGTGCTGTGGGGTGAGCACAATGGTTCAAGAAGTTTGACAAAGGTTCTAGAGCACTCGAGACGCGACGCGAAAGAGCGCGGACGCTGCCTTATGAGAAGGACTAAAAGACTTCTAGAAATCGACGATGGTGATGCGTGGCACCGACTTACTGGAGCTTGCGAGAAGACACGGAGTTCTCTCGAAGGATCCAAAAGGTGATCATGTGCGGGACGATCACACGTGTCGGGCAAATTCGGCAGGCCGCGGGTAGGCCACGAGTAGGACCAACTTGCTATGTAAATATAAAGTTTTGGGGTCACTTTGTATTACCAATAGCGTAGGGATGTATTGTAATTAGTCCGAATCTAGAAGGGTCTAGAGTTAGCCGAAAGGGACTAGAGTCGGCACCGCCTTACTGTTGTTATAGGGGATTCGTCAATCCTACCAAGAGTAAGGGAGGCAATTCTGCTAACAGCTTATGTGGGGCCCAACAGGAGTCTATATATAGGAGGGCACCCTTGTGGTCATTTGTAACCTTGGCAACCTTGTAAACGGTTTTGAGCGTTAAGAGTTGTAACATTATTTCAAAAGTCTTATGCCTACTTAAACTCTTTTCTTTTTTCCATCCCATTCTTCCGAGTTTCGCAGCCTCCTTGGGAAATTTAGGCTGACTAGTAAGCCGACGAGACCGCACTTGCTAGGCCGCACGGAAGTATCGTCGATACAAAGGGGCGTTTGTCAATAAAACTGGGTTAAGTCTGTGATATTAGTCCTTGTATAACGTTGTTTTTTTGACTTTATGTCGTTTAATAATGTAACCGTTAAGTATTAATTAAATAGAGTTTTCGTATAAGTTTCAATACCGAGTTATATTGTTTCTCTTTAGTACAATCATCATTTTTAAATGTTAGATAGTAAATCTGGTTGTCGTGTCTACCCTCTCACAAATGGGTGGGCCCCACAAATATGGGCCCCGCATAGGCATCCCTGATATTGGGCATTGTACATTCGATATCGGGCATCCCCCATATCACATTCGATATAACACTCGATGTATATCCTCGATATATATCATCAACATACCATCCGCCATCACACCTGACGTCATACCCGACATCATTCCCAACATCTATCACGACATCATCCTCGACGTAGAAGGTCCCTATATCACCTTCGACATCATATTCGATATCCACGAGATACTCGACATATCATTCTACTTGATTGTACAATTAACCTATCATAATTAACCCGAGACCAGTCCAAAATCATGAAAGATCTATTCGTCCACTCATCGTGTCTCTTTGAGTACATGCGTGCTAAGGACAAAGTTGGTTCCAGTGTATCCTATAATCTACATGATGTGTAATGTTTCGTCAGTCTGCCAAGTCAGGAGACGATAATGCACCAAATTGGCGTCATCTGTGAGAACACACTGGAGTGTACTTTGAAACAAGCACGCAAGCTTGAAATTCAATCAAGTTCATCAATAACAATGGATGATTGAAGCGCCATCGGACCTATGCCTTACATGAAACTCATTCTTACGATTCTGGGTTGACCCACATTCATCAAAATCGTAGAGCATATCGAGCACCCCAATACCCCGGGTTGCCGATCAAGATAAGTCATATCAATTCACCTGCATATTCTGCAATTAGTTACGTTGTACTTATTCACCTACGTATCGAGCCTATTTTGATATCGAAATGTCTTTTCGATGTTGAGTCTATATTCGATGTCGAGCTTATTTTTGAAATCAAGTCTATTTTTGATATCATCCCAGATTCGACGGAGGGATTACCCAGGAATCAATTGGGCTTAATTATTTCTGCTTTTAATTACGTTGGAACAATTTACATTTACCTAAATTGCCTTTCCCCCATATTAGGCGAACTTGGCTTTACCCGGTTTTTGACCTTTATTCGTTATTAATCTGTATTTTGAGAATGTTATATATCTATCTCTTTCATATTGATAGACTGATTGCAGGAACAAACATATCCTACGGGATAAGACAAAAATATACCTTAAAGGGTAAAAGTATCTCATATTCTAAAGGATAGGCAAATCGGAGGCTATCCGATTTCTGCCTGTTATCATCTTGAGGTTTTAAATTGATATATATTGTTGCATATATTGTTATCTATTTAAATGATAGGAATGTAGACACCCTCCATCAACGAGACAAGGAGGACAAAAGAAAAGAAAAAAGATCCCCTATCCACGAGATAAGGAGGACAAAAGAAAAGGAAAAAGATCCCTTATCCACGAGATAAGGAGGGCAAAAGAAAAGAAAAAAGATCCCATATCCACGAGAATATGAGGACAAAAAAAATGTTGATAAAATAGCAGAGAGATATTGCCCTCAGAGGTATCGCCCTCAGGACATATCGCTTGAAAAGGCGACTGTCCATATGCCTCCACAGCAAAGATGCTCGTAAAACAGCAGAGAGGTATCGCCCTCATGACATATTGCTTGAAAAGGCGATTGTCCATAAGCCTCCACGCCAAAGATGCTGGTAAAATACCACAGAGGTCTAGCCCTCAGGACATATTGCTTACAACGATGAATATCCATATACCCTCGTGGTGGATACGGTGATACAACAACAGATGTTACGTTATCTCGACTACTTATACATGTCAACATACCTCATATATTACAGGATACGACAGAGAATACCTTAACAGGTAGACTTAGTATTGTCCTACGGGACAATATAGCAAATGCCTTAAAATGGTAGAGCTATCTCATCACCTATGGGAAAAAGTCAGAAAATGCCTTAACATGTAATTTGTTTATTTAGGGCGTGTTTGGTTTCATGTATTACTTAATACACGTGCGGATAATTTAATCCGAATTACTTTAATATACAGTTTGGTTATCGTGACTCATATAAGAATTAATTAATATAATTCTTTTAAAAAATGTTTGATTTGTACATTAAGATACATATTGACTTTTATGCCCTTCCACCTCCACCTCCACCACCAGTCACTGTTGATTTTCTGATACAGATACAGATTTGCAAAATAATAATTATGTCTTCAAGACTTCAACACCACATCGAATTTCAATAAAAAAAACTCAAATTAGTTCCAAAAACACGAAATTAACAACAAACTCCATTGCTTTGGATGAGAAATGAGCAAGAAAATACTTTCATTGACAGCCTCAACTTTCTTTTTCTGCCATAGCCGATCAAGAGCACTGTCAGCAGGTTGCTGACAGCTTCCTGGGGATGTACAGATCCATGTTTTGTCCTTCCTCGTTATGCATCTTTGCTAGATTTTGCAGGTGCTCGAATAATAATTCACGAAGCTCCATAACCGCCACCACCGCCTCCGCCGTAATTACCTCCTTCGCCATCACATCCGCGATGGTAACCCCGTCGCTTCGACATTCTTCAGATCCACCGCGCGATCGAGGATTCGGTTGAGCTTGCGTATGTCGTCGACGGCGGGTTTGATGGATCCGGTTGAGCTCGCTTCGACATTCTTCAGATCCACTGCAGCTCCGACCGCCCTTTTTTTTCTTTCTGGGTAAGTAAATGAAATGAAGCTCGATTTTATGGTGGTGATATGAAAGAAAGGAAAATTGGGTCTGCAGTTTCGGGTTGAAAGAGAGAATCCTTGAATAAGGGGAGAAAGAAGGGTATTGTAGAATTTTCACCCGTAATCAATCCTTGTATTAATTAATAACAGGGGGGAGGTGGGATTATAATACTTGAATAAAGTGCTACAGTGCCGGGCTATCCAACATTGGGTAAAAAGCCCATAAATTTTATCCATCGAACCAAACTACATATTAACAAATTCTCAGTTTGGATTAATAGCTAATCCACTGAACCAAACACGCTCTTACTATCTTATAGGATATGGTAGAAAATATTTAACTAGACTTTGAAACGCTCTTTTTATTCACGAACTCAAACGAGGAAACAAACAATGTCGACAACACAAACGAGACATGCCAGCACATAATCGTTGCCAAATGCCTCCTCTAAATCTGGCCTGAGGATGCAAAGGTCAAGCACTTAGCTAGACGCCTACTCTGCATAATTATAATAAATTGAAGATAACAACTATATAATGATAGAATACTGCTAGACAATCAAAAACAGCGCGATAACATGATTAGCTGAATAAATCATTCATACCATAATTTTATGGCAGTGGCGTTACATCCGTCACTGTACTGCGACTAATCTTACAATGAGAAACACGTTGAGTATCGCGTGCGAGACGCGAGTCAAGAAAAATACCAAATTCTAAAATATGTTGTAGTCGCAGTGATTACAACATGTATATCCACTATGAGGGTTAACATCTTACTCATACTAGTCAATCGATTCGAAAACAATCCACTCTACATGGTACGATATGACTTTACCCTTTGAAGTACTGTCAATTCCTAATGAAGCCAGCACAAACAGTAAATTCTCATCTCTAATGAGACTCCAATAATACCACGGCGACTATAAGATATATAATGCAAGGTTCAAAATGAAAAACTACCGTTCAAATAAATGAGGATGCATTCATTAAATAAAATCGCTCTAAAGCATAAGAAGTGTTAACCGGAAGATCATTCCAACCAGCATAATATGCTACACTTTACATCATCGTAAACTATACAACTTACTCAAAGAGTGACTAGCCTACACCCCTTAGTAGCGCAAGCAAACGATCTGATACGCACTAGGCGCATATCTAAGAATGTCAAGAAACTTCTCTGCGCCCATCATCGCATTCATTATTTTAACAATTACTATAGCTGAGAACCTTTCTTACGATGACTTCTCGCTCATTACCTGTCTTATCCTCTTTAAGTTTGACAAAGCCCATGCTTAAGTTTCATGGAAGAAATGTTGACATCTCTCATTGGACCTATAAATGATATGGACGTAAACCATCATTTACAAACATTGGTATGGGGAGTCTCCAGTCCGTCATGACAGGCTTTAACTTTCTCAAATGATGTTTCATATGATTTTTACTATCAGTTGATTCGCCTATGGGAAATGATAGACAATACCCTAACAGGTAAATGATCGTCCTATCTTACAGTAAGATGGTCAAGAATACCTTAACATGTCCACTTATCTCATATCCTATGTGATATGGCAGCAAATAGCTTAACCGACATACTTATCCTACAGTGCACGAGAATAGATTCCTACTCAAGAAAATGATATCTCGTATCGTGAACAATAGCAACCATACAAGATATAACAGCAAATGCTAGAATTCAAATAGAATAGCAAACAAAGTTTATGAGACAACCACAACAAAGGCAGCATAGTGCCCCTCCTACGCTCAGTTTGGACACACACTTCATGCCAATCAACACGACACTCTTTTTCTTGAGAATCTCGACAACGCTAGCAGGCTCGGCATTATCATACCTACACTATGCACTGGTGATAGCTCAAAACCACCCATGAGATGTAACAATATTTGAAGCTACTTTCTACAATAGCTTCAGTTAGAAACTGCCCAATAATGGTATGGTGAAACATACCTTGCGCAGTATCCAAGACATTTACATCTAATGATACAATGCAATATTCTCTACATGGTATTTATGTCGTAGGGCCTACTGAGCATGTTATCATAGATCATACCTCACAAGATATGACAAGTATCATTTGTGATACAATGTCAACTACGTCTACCTGTAATGGTAACAAAAGCGCCGTCAGATACTACATCTGATAAAGTACTCGAATAACTCAAGAGGTATCTACAAAGTTTGAGTTAGTTACATACCCACCTCTCCACTGTGAGACCCAGCAACACTAACGCTATGGCTGGGCTAGAACATTCAAATATTTTCACATATCCCAAATTGTTATGAGGGTAAAATCATAATAAACAATAAAGAACGCTCTCATCGGTGACCCTGAGACTCTCAATCACATGTCAACCTAACGCAAGGTTGGTAAAAACCTGATTTTCATAAACAATCACGCATACACAATCGCAAGTTATAATCACAATAATACATGCAAGCATTGTGCATACAAGACCTCAAGCGGTCCAATTTATTTCTAGCAATAACGCTTTTGGGGCCATGACAGCCTCATGCAGAGAACAACCTCCTCGTGTTCTACACTATTTTTGACTAAGACATAGTTGTCCCTATATTATTATGGGTCCTCTTGCCCATCAACCCATCATACGAAATGGTCAAGCACCCACCTCTGTATGCACGTTATTCGATGTAGTCCTCTTGCGACCACCCATCGCATCCACCTCTATATCGTCATTTGCATCGAATATAATCATGTTACTCGAAATGCATTTCCATAGGCGAGTATAGAGCAACAATGCATCTTAAAGTTTAACGTCTCAAAAATCTCATCGAATGGCAACAATCTTGATGGCCACCGATACATTTAAAGATTATTGCATCGAGGAACAATCCTCGACATCAAGTAATTGTACATTATATATTTTGCAAACATAGTTACAAATAGAGTTTACGGCCTCTACTTACCTGTTGGCGGTCTCCAGTAACACCATCAGCACCGACGTCAACTATAAACCACTTCGACAAATATTTGCATCCGAACAAATGGAGGGGACCAGCTTATATAATAACCACACTTGGGCTCTGGCGGCAATAGATGCCTTCCATATTAGGGAGCTATCGAAAACGCATATTCGATATCTACCTGATATCACTGAATTTTTGACTTCCATTTTAACAAAATTGTCTAGGAAAATGGGGGAGTATACAAGCTCTATTTTCACTATTCCAATTCGTTGTTCATGCAACTCAAAAACTGGGGGAGTGAAGGGTATCCCTCAATAAAATACTCAAGCATATAAATCAAGTTTACGAATTATCATCTACAATGACAACTCTTAAACTGGGAGACTACATGATATTGGTAATTCTCGTATTGGGCTGGCCCATCTTCAGCCATATCCGGGATGGCCCCGATATGTATATCGAATGTAATATTCGATATAGTACAGATCATTGTACGTCATGTGTGCGGTCCCTGCATCCCAATGTCTATAAATACTCGGGTTCTGCTAATCAAAGTAAGCTTCAATTATTCTCATAAATTGTACATCCGATATCGGGCATATCGATATCACATTCGATATAACACCCAGTGTATATCCTAGATATATATCATCAACATACCATCTGACATCACGTTCGATGTCATACCCGACATCATGCCCGACATCTATCAGGACATCATCCTCGACTTAGACGGTCCCTGATATCATTCCCGATATCACCTTCGACGTCATATTCGATATCCACAAGATACTCGACATATCATTCTACTTGATTGTACAATTAACCTATCTCTAATGAACTACGTTCGGCTTGATTCCCTCAAAGGGATACGTAGGCAGCTTGGGATAACCCGAGTCCAGTCCGAAATAAAAGATCTATTCGTCCACTCACCGCGTCGCTTGGAGTACATGTGTGCTAAGGACAAAGCTGGTTCCAACATAGCGTAGAATCAGCATGATGTGGAGTGTTTCGTCAGTCTGCCAAGTCAGCAGACGATAATGCACCAAATTAGTGCGTAAGTAACGATAACATAAGTTACATGATATTTATAGTTCTATGGTGGGTCCGAGTTGGACACAGGGTGACTCGTTGTTGCATATGATCAATATGTGAATCTCTATCGGTCGAGGATGTATAATAAGTCTAAGTCGGCCTTGGCCTAGGACAACATATGTATCGTGAATCTCAACAAATTGACTTGAGACGATCAGTGCGACATAGATCCCTTTAAATTGACATCGACTTACAGTCAATCCAATGAGCATTGTGACACATGTACTGTTCCAAATATTGTACATCACCTGTTATATATGACACGTGTCTTATTCCACATATAGTACATCAACTATTATACATAAGGCCCCGTTTGGTTGCCAAGAAACGAGGGAAAAGGAAAAAATAAATGAAGGAAACACTTATTTCCAATTATTTTGCAATTTAAGATTTTCTGAAAAAAAAAAGTCTTTCAAAAATAAAAATATTTCCTCTATGCAATTCGTGTGAAGCTATCCATTTTTTTAATCTTTCTCCTTCCAAATAAGGTGGGAAATCTTTATCAAGATTTCCAAATCTTTTCTAAAATTTAAAATATTTCCAATTTTTTCCCAAATCTGTAAGACTATAACCGTGTGAATTTTATTCCAAATATATATTTTTTTTCGTTGAATCTTTATTGTTTATATTCTTTGATCTCAAATTTATTGAAAATATTTGAGATATTAACAATAAATGAGTAAAGATAATTATCATAATACCTATGAAATAGAGTTATACAAGTTGTAAATCATTTATGTAATATAATTTTAAGGAGAATTCAAAAATATTTAATATTAACTAATATAATAGAATTTTTTTGAATGCTAGTTTTAACATATAAGTATACTTATGATTTTTAAAAAGTTAGATTAATTTTAAATACAAAAAAGTCTTCACCAGTAACAATAAGTTTTCCAAAAAATCAGTATGAAGCCAAAACATGGGAAATATTCTTAAAATATTTCTTCTTATTTTCTCTTATTTTCCTTTTTTCATTTTCTTTTTCTTTTCCTCGTTTTCCTGCAACCAAACGGTGCCTAAAAAACAAGTCAAGCAATTAGAACATGTGAAATACAATGAAATATAAAAAGTAAAGAACCTAAATTATGAGACTGACTCGTTGAAAATAAGATATAAGACAACCCCTTACAATTAGCAGTAGTAGTTGATCATGTTTTCTAACAAAAATACAAGTGGCTACTCGTAAAATACTCAAGATTTACACCTACAACATTTTTAACAATTAAAATGATTGCACACACGAATAACCCTCACACAACAATGCTATAAGCAGAGGAGCTTCTGGTGTAATTAAATTTGAAAATTGTAAATTCAAGAGCAGCATAATGCTTTCTTCGATTATATAATACAAATCAGATTTTAAAGTTAATTAAGAATTTCCATAAATAGAGAAATTTTCATAATTCTGTTAATTAGTTATAGTTTATTTCTATTTTGGAAAAAATGCAGATGTTTATCCAAACTTTGGCCATTTTTGCACTTACCTATTCAACAGTTAAATTTTGTCAGTTACTGATCCAACATTTTATTTTTTTGCACCCGATGGTATCAACTTTCATTCCACCTTATCTTCGCCCAAAACGTCATTTTTTTGGCAACATGATGTCACGATGACATCGTGCCAGAAAAGTATAATTGTCATTTTAGAGATGGGAAGTATAGTGAAATTTGTATTATTTATTCATACATCTTAAAATTTATTCTTTTACACATTGCACCCCAAATATTTTAATCTTTTAACAAAAATACCATCTTCTCCAAAATAATACACCCTAAATTTATTTTTTTACACATTGCCCCCAAAAGTTTTAAATCTTTAGACAAAAATACCATCTTCTCCAAAATAATACACTTTAAACAACAAAAACGTTAAGATTTTGTACAATTTCTTTTAATTTAAAAATATATTTAATTTTACTACATATTATCTAAATCGTAAATTTCAAAATAATAAAAAAAATTATCTTAAAAATGTCCTATAACTTTTAAGATATATTATACTATTTTATTTAAATTTTTAAAAATTTTATTTAATTTTAATTTTAATAACCTAATTATAGAAACTAATAAACAAAAATAAAATCGTTATACACACATATATATACATACACACACACACATATATATATATATATATATATATATATATATAAACCCATTATTTCGTAACCCGACCCACACATATATATACATACGCGTTGCACACGCGCGCGCATACGCACACACACACACACACACACACACACACATATATATATATATATAACAACAACAACAACAACAACCAAGCATGTAATCCCAATTAAATTGGGGTAGGCTATATGAACTATGAATGAATCACGTCGAGTCGTGAACATGAATCATCTGCTTCCATATGTTTCGGTTGACGAGCATGTTTTCATTTAGATCTTTTAGCTTCATGCCGTTCTGTATGACCTCAATCCACGTCTTTTTTGGTCTTCCACGAGCTCTAGCCGTCTGTCCTAAGTCGAGATCTTCAACTCGTCATAATGGTGCATCTATGGGTCTGCGTTTAACATGTCCAAACCATCTTAAACGGTTTTCTTGCATTTTCTCATCAATGGCCGAGGCCGCCACACCCAATTTAAGCTGAGTATCTTCATTGCACACCTTATCCTCTCCTTGTGTTACCGCACATCCACCGAAGCATGCACATCTCTATAACGTTCATTTTCTGTGCATGACTTTGCTTAATAGCCCAGCACTCGGAGCTATAAAGAAGAGTAGGTCTAATAGTCGTACGATAGAACTTTCCTTTAAAAGAAAGTTACGATCGCACATGATCCCTATTGCACTCTTTCACTTTGTCCACCCAGTCGCCACCACCACGAATCACCTCTAGTCTAATTCAAATGCAAGAGTTCCTTTTCTCTTTAAATCGATCAAAAGTTACAGATCGTCACTCCCCTTCCGCAAAATTGATGACTTCTCCCCCGCAATCAAATCGAGTCCCCTGCTCTTTCCATGTCGGTTCCTCGCGGTGTCAGCCAACTCCATTGCTGAAAAGATTTAACCCCAATTGCATTCAAAAAAGCTCTACAATGAAAGTGCCAAAAAATATTGAACCAACATGTATTGTTGTTGTTAATGCGTTGGGAAAATTATTAATTTGAAGTTTATCAAATCAGATTACAGTTACGGTGATGTATTGTGATTAATGAGTGATTAGTATTTATTTTTGGGAAAAGTTTATAATTATTTTAATTTTAAAGGAAAATATTTTGGGGAGATGAATTTTTTGTTAAAAAGTTAAAATACTTGGGGTGCATTGTGCAAAAGAATAAAATTTAGGGTGTATTATTTTGGATAAGATGGTATTTTTGTTAAAAGATTAAAATATTTGGGGTGCAATGTGTAAAAGAATAAATTTTAGGGTGTATGAATTAATAATACAAATGGCACTATACTCTCCATCTCTAAAATGACAGTTATACCCTTCTCGCATAATGTCATCGTGATGTTATTTTGCAAAAAAATGGCGTCTTTGGGTGGAGATCGGGCGAAATGAAAGTTGGGACATTCGGGTGCAAAAAAATGAAACAAAGGATCGGTAACGCACAAAATTTAACTGTTGGATCGTTAAGTGCAAAATGGGCCAAAGCTTGGATAGATATCTGTATTTTTCACTTTTATTTATAGTAAGTTGTTAGCTGTTGTTAGGAATGTTGTTAACAAAAGTTAGATCATTTCATTTTAGTTGGTTTCTCAACCTATATAAGGCTTGTATCAGCTCTCCATCAACTCATTCATTTAGTTTACAAGTTGTACAAACACATTTCAAGATTGGAGAAGATTTCTCTCCAACATTCATCAATAATATTTTTCTGTTTTTCTTCCTTTTCAAATTATGTTTTCTTCAACAATGTCAAGAACACTTTTACAGTGTTATTATGGTATCATTCGTCCTATTTTCCTGATCTCTCTTCCATTGCAATCTAATCTATTCTCTCAATTCTTGTTGATTCCATTGATTTCACTGTTATACTTTCTTGAAATCAATCAAAATGATTACTCCTGCTTCATCTTCTTCTACTTTCACCACCAAGAACCCAAGTGAAGACTCCAGTTCTATGTATTATCTAGGAAGCCATGATTTCAGTGGCTCATTCATTGTTTGATAAAAACTCAATGTAGCCAACTACCTGTCATGGGGCAAAGGGATCACAATGGCACCAAACATCAAGAACAAGATTAGGTTCCTTGATGGAACTCTCCCCAAGCCAAATCCCATTGATGTTGTCAATGAGACTTGTTGGATTAGAGCCAACACACTAGTTCTCTCTTGGATCAGGAATTATGTTTCTTATGATCTTCACAAAAGTATACTCTACTTTGAATCTGCCTTGGAGTTATGGAAGGAGTTAAAAATGCGGTTTGCAAGAGCTGATGGATCAAGAGTCTACCAGTTGCAGAAACCCCTCTCCACCATCTCACATGGAAGTCTTTCTATCACAAACTACTATAATGCTTTTAGGTTTTTATGAGATGAATTTGTGAATCAAAGGCCTGTGTGGACCGTTCTTGTGGATTGTGTACTTGTGGAGTCAACAGAACTATTGTTGATGTACAATAATATGATTCAGTTGTGAAATTCTTGGTTGGATTGAATGAATCTTACAGTGATGTGAGGAGTCGGATTTTACTACTTAATCCCTCGACTTCTTTGTCACAAGTATATTCAATGTTACTCCAAGAACAGAAGCAAAGGGAGTGGTCTTTTAGCTTTGTTCCCACTATTTCACTAGCCATGTTCACTAGACAAAGATCAACTCAAGATCAAACCAACATAAACAACTTTTTAATCAAACTTCTCAAGCTTATCAGCAAACTCAGGGTCATAATAACTCAAAGAAAGACAAGAAGAAATTAAAGTGCACACAATGTGGACACACTGGTCACACAGTAGACAAGTGTTTACAGATTTATGGTTATCCTCCTAGGTGGGAAGGCGTTAAAGGTAAAACATCTGTAAGTCAAAATCACTCTGCAAATGTAGTGAATTGCCTTGACCAAACTGTTGTGAATGAAGAGTCCAAGCCTCACAATCCTATTGTGGATTTTACTAAAGAAATCATTGAGCAACTCTTAGCTTTCAAACAAGCTCAATCTCAGCCTCAAACTAGCTCTGCAGGCCCAGTCTCAACCTCAAAACACTATGCTGCAGTTTTTGGTAAAAATGTTGCTCTCTCAACTAAAGCTTATTCTATTAATACTATGTCCGAATGTTGGATCTTAGATATTGGTGCTACACATCACATGATCTGTCAACATCAATGGTTTATTGGTATACCTGAGAGAGTAGACATAGACATTCATCTCCCTAACAATAGTACCACAGAAGTTACATATCGAGGATCTATTCAATTTCTTCCTGGTGTTATGTTACATAATGTGATGTTGGTTCCTACTTTCACATAAAATTTATTATCAATTTCTAAACTCACTGGTCAATCTAGCATTACATTGCATTTCCTCACTTCATCTTGTATTTTGCAGGATCAAATCACCAAGAAGGTGATTGGTTTTGCTAAGCTTGAAGATAGTCTATACATCTTACACTCAAACTTTCAGAATGTTGAGAAGAACATTGTACATTATGCTACTTATAATCCTGCTACTGACATTGTGAAACTATGGCATTATAGATTAGTACTAGTACTAAAAAACTATTTGATATTAGTCAATTGAATCTGCTTCATTGTAATAAATCCCATGAATGTGATATATGTCATTTGTCTAAACAAAAAAACCTTCATTTTCCTTTAAGTTCCAGATGTACTACTTATCCTTTTAAGTTAATCCATTGTGATGTTATGGGGTCCTTTTGCTGTCAAATCTCATTGCAATTTTAGATTATCTTTGACTATTGTAGATGACTTCACAAGGATTCATCTGCTTCAGCACAAATCAGAAGTGCAAAGACATTTACTTCATTTCTATAACTTAGTATTAACTCAATTTTCAACTAAAATCAAAGTGATAAGAACTTATAATGGAACAAAATTCATACTTAAAGGATTCTATGAAAAGTATGGAATTGTTCATCAAAAATCTTGTGTTGAAACACCCCAACAAAGTGAATTAGTTGAAAGAAAACACCAACACTAAATACAATTAGCAAGATCTTTGAGATTCCAGTCAAACATTCCTATTGAGTTCTGGAGTAATTGCATATTGTGTGCTACATTTATCATAAATAGGTTACCATCAAAAGTTTTGCAAAACAACACTCTTTACCAGATGCTTTACAACGAACCTCCAGATTATAACTTGTTGAGCTCATTTGGTTCTCTTGCATTTGCCTCTACACTTTTTACAAATTTGATCCAAGAGCAACAAAGTTGTAGTTCTGAGATATCCTCAAGGAACAAAAGGATATCTCCTCCTCAACTTACAAACAAGGAAGACATTCATCTCTAAAAATGTGGTCTTCTATGAAAACACATTTCCATTCCAACAGAGGTCACCTGCTCAACATTACAACTTAGAATACTTAAGCACAAACTTGTGCACTGATACATTCATCTCTCCAAGTAGGAGCTTCATCCAACAAATAGAACCAGCAGAACATCATGCTCCTTCAGAATCTGATGATCTATCCCAAGCACTCCCTAACACACCTCTCTTACATACAAATACTGAAGAGGACAACTCATACACTTCAGATGCATATACACTACCACATCCAACTTCTACAACAAACTCAATAGCTTAGAGTGAACTACCAACTGCGGTTACTCAACAACAAACTACTACAGAAGACCAGAATGCAGGTATTGCTTCAGGTACATCAAACTCTAATTATGAGGTTCACAACACAAGGCCACACAGATCAGTTGGACTTCCAAAATCCCTGCATAAGGCCAACTGTCAACCCTAAAAAAATATATAGGGATTAACCGAAGCGTTAACCCTAAAAAATAGGGATTAACCTAAGGACGATACTACCGTCACATCACTCCCGATGCCACGAAGTATCAAGAGGGCCCACCGAGTGTCGCAAACCCAAAGTGGTAAAAAAGCGACACCCGCGAAGAGGCACCTAAGTGTCCCTTGGAAAGTCACGATGAATAAAAATAAGATATCCATGCGGCATCAGAAAAAGAATATAATCACGATGGACCCGCGAGACACTGTGACCATCTAAAGCGCCAAGAGGGATCAAAACAAGGACCCTGAGTCCCCAAATTTACAAGAACATCCCCTCACTGAACAAACCAAAGGCAACGAGCCATCGGAACATATACCACGAATGATAAAACGCGAGAACAGAGCCCTATTAAGGTAGAAAAACCATCAGAGCACATGTTACGAAGAAAACATAAGGATCGCGCCTTATCGGAGCCGACCATCTATCGGAGTACATATCACGAAGACTAAAAACATAAGTAATAGACCCCTATCGGGACTATAATGGTATCAGATGAATACCCAACCTCACGTATAAAGATATCCCAAGGAATCTAGCCTATCAGAGAAAAGGACTCGAGAATCAGCTTATTGGAGCCTTCTGAAAGTCATTGGAAGGGATAAAAATTTGTCCCAGTCAGTGCCTAGTAGATAAATATCTTAAAGATAAGATATGTGTTATCCTCTCATGTACATTTTGACACTCGTACTTTAATTAAACACATGCACAACAACACCTGTCCCTAAATGCCTCTATAAAAAAAGGTATCCTCCTTGTCAATTAGGGACATAGGTTCAAAAACAGACACACAAAAACACATACAAACGACTTGGATTCAAAAGAAGATTCAGTGAATAAAAAGAGGGATGTTCTCGTCATAAGCAAACTTCTGAACCTTCGGACAGGGTGTTCCAACCCTTATACTCTCATTAATTCGGTTAAAATAACAAACCTATTAACAAAATGGCACCGTCTGTGGAAATGCCATAAAATCTGTCTTTGAGCGTGTTCAGCAAGTGTTGTATATTATGGACAATTTATTTGACAGCGAAAGTCGCTGGACCCACCAAAAAGATTCAAAAATTACCCCCTCGGTCCATCGATCTGAGGAAAGAGATTTTATCAATGTACCTCGGTCCATCTTCGAGAGGCTCGTGGAGGCCACAACTCAGAGGACTCCACAGAGATCTGAGAATCCCCGTAACATACCCTCGAATCTCCTTATCGAAGAAATTTCCCTTCGGAAGGAGGCGAACCCCGTGTAGGATGGAGCCCTACCCCCGCCTCTTGGCACTATAAACCCCTGCGGGAAGCACGGATGTACTATAATTATGAAGAGGCCCTGAGGGCGGGCCAATTAGAAGAAAGGCCATACCCCTCGGATTACCTTGCGGGTGGACACAATAACCTATGGGGAATACTCGACGGTCTACGCAAAGAGATGGGTGACATCAAGGAAACCATGGCCCCCAAGGAGGATCCGACATTAAAGACCTCTCCCTTTGTTCCCGAGATCGCCCTAGCGTCGATCCCTTCAGGGATGCTGCCCATCAACGTCCCCTTGTACACTAGGGATACTGATAGAAGAGATCCACACGATCACATCCACCAATACTTGGTCGAGATGGACCTGTCATCTGCTCCCGACCACGTCCTATGTCGTGTGTTCCATGTTACTCTCGGAGGACGGGCTCAAGCCTGGTTTACCCACCTCCCACCTAACTCCATAGTTAGCTTTGATCGATTGGCCCACCTATTCGTGCGACAGTTTGCATGTAATCGGCGATACCCTAAATCCGCTTTGCACCTCTTCACGGTTAAGCAACAGAAGGATGAACCTTTGCGAGAATACATAAAACGCTTCTCCGATGAAGCATTAGATGTCCCGAATGTTAGCTCAACTATCATATCTGACATACTGACTCAAGGACTCCGAACATGAGACTTCTTCCGATACCTTATGGGAAACCATGTCACATAAATGAATGATCTTATGCAGAAGGCGGAAACTTACATCCTTATGGAGGAGGCAAAATGCACGAAGAGGCGTATGGAGAACGATGAAAACGAACACCGCGAATGCGCCAAACGAGAGGTGAAAACCAAAGAGAAGGGTAAAGAAGGGAAACCCTCCCAACACAAGGATGACGGTAGCGTGGTCAAGAAGTACCTTCGGCCCATATCCTTACCCCCGATGACTATCGCTCCCGAAGAAGTGCTCAATGTGATGAGAGGTAATAACGAATTACATTGGCCATTACCAGCCAAATTTCCCTACAGGGATAAGAACTCAGGGAAATACTGCAAGTACCATTAAACCTATGGACATACCACCTAGGAGTGCACCACTTTGAAGAGGGAAGTGCTCTGCCTCTTAGAGGCGGGATACTTGAAGAATTACCTGAAGAAAAACAACCACGAGGAACCTAGACCGAACGTGTGGAAAAGGCCCCGAGAGGACCAGAGAAAATAAGAAGTGACTCTTAGTAGGCGGTCACGAGAGAAGACCGCGTGGCATAGGAGTTTACCTACCCCCCCCCAGAATCTTACAAAGACAACGCCCCATTAGGGCGAACAATTAACATGATAGAGGGGGGAGACATCTCGATGACACCCCAAGGTAAGAAGAAGAAATATCTAAAAGAAGCAAGCCGAGTGGAACAAGGACTCCCCGTGTGCTCCATTCAAGAAGCAAGGCTGCCTAACATCACCTTCGGACCTGAGGACTTAAAGGGTATAATATATCCCCATGAGGACCTCTTGGTGATCGAAGCTACCATCCATGGATTTGGGATCCAAAGAACCCTCATCGATATGAGCAGTTCTATGGACGTCCTGTTCCAACCTACTTACCTGGCCATGGGATTGAAGAAGGAACAACTAGAGGTGGCTGAAGTCCCCCTAGTAGGCTTTTCAGGAGAAACATGTAATACCCTCGGAACCATAATCCTTCTGATGTCATGGGGGGAGGGGGCCCTCCGAAGAACGAAACCCACCAAATCCTTGGTGGTGGAGGCCTCATCAAAAAACGTATAATGCCATATGCGGACGGCCCTCCATTGAGACCTTCGAAGCGATTGCCTCCACCATTCACCTTAAGGTAAAATACCCCACATGCTCAGGTATCGGAGAAGTCCGAGGGAGCCAAGACAAAGCCATGGAGTGTCACATGAACACTATCCCTACGTAAGAGGACGAACTAGCCCTCAGCAATAGTAAAAGGCGTAAGGCTGAAGAAGTACGGGTTAAACCCGTGGAAGAGCTAAATATGGTAGAACTCGTAGAAGGAGAACCCGAGAGAGTGATTAAGATGGGCAAAAACATGGAGCCTGAATTATAAGCCCAGTTAACTTCCATCCTAAAGCAATTTCACCATCTCTTCGCATGGTAAGGAGGACTGCCTGGGCGAATCAGCAACAAGGTATGCCAACATTTTCTTAACGTGAAGCCTGGGGCTGAACCAGTCCAACAAAAGAAGAGAAAGATGGGACCTGAGCGTAACAAGTTTATTCGGTTGGAGATACAACGACTCATTAGCCTAAAAATAATTAGAGAAGTCATATACCCCGAATGGCTCGCTAATGTAGTCCTAGTCCCCAAACATGGAGGAAAATGGTGGATGTGTGTGGACTTTACAAATCTCAATGAAGCTTGTCCGAAGGATTGTTATCCCCTACCCAGCATAGACCAGCTGGTCAACTCCACCGCTGGTTGCACGCTCTTCTCAACCCTAGACGGAGATCAGGGATACAACCAAATCATGATGGCAGCGGTCGATCAGAACAAAACTAGCTTTATCACCGACGCAGGTACCTTTTGCTATTTAGTAATGCCTTTCGGACTCAAGAATGTCGGGGCTACTTACCAAAGGTTGGTAAGCCTCATGTTTGCCGAACTCATCGGAAAATCGGTAGAGGTCTATGTGGAAGACACGGTCGTCAAAAGCCACGCATCAGAAGATCACCCCGAAGATCTGCGAAAGGCGCTAGTCATCATGGACAACTTCGGGATGAAGGTTACCCCAAGGAAGTGCTCTTTTGGCATCCGAGGAGGAAAATTCCTGGGTTTTATGGTCATAGATAAGGGAATAGAAGTTAACCCCAAAAAGGCTGAAGCCATCGTAGGGTTACCCACTCCAAAGGCGGTAAAAGATGTCCAGAAGTTGGCTGGTCGAATGGCCTCCTTGAGCCGGTTTGTTTCTAAATCGACGGAAAAGAGACTCCCGTTTTTCAAGATACTTTGAAATATCAAGGAATTCCAGTGGACCGCACAGTGCAAAGAAGCTCTTAGTGAGCTAAAAAGTTACATGGAGAAACCGCCCTTACTGGTAAAACCGTCACCCTAAGAAGAGCTCTTAGTCTACTTGTCCATCGGAGAGGAGGCCGTCAGCACCGTATTGGTCAAAGAACAGGACATAGAGCATCACCTAGTATACTATGTTAGAAAAACTCTCCTCGGAGCAGAGACAAGGTATACCCTAACCGAAAATCTTATTTTAACTTTGATCACTATTGCGCGGAAACTGCACCCATATTTCCTTTCCCATCTGATTACTATTTTGACCAAACACCCATTGCATGCAATCATCAATAAACCCGAGACATTGGGGAGATTGATAAAATGGGCAATAGAGCTTATGGAGTACGATATTTCCTACACCCCGAGGCCCTTCATCAAAGCGCAAGTCCTAGCAGACTCCGTGACGGAACCAACGGGCATCGAAGCCGAAGAGAAGGCGCCCCTATGGCACGCCTACATAGATGGCTCCTTTGTAAGTACACACGGAGGAGCGGGAGTAGTCCTAGTAAACAAGAAAGTTGAAGAGGAAATGCTTCACTTCGCGGTTAGAATCGATTACCCATATCCAATAATGAGGCCGAATATGAAGCCATTTTCATCGAAATGAGACTCGCGCAAGAAGGTGGGATAAAGAGGATACTCATCCACATCGATTCCCAGCTAATCATTCAGCAAGTTAATGGTTCTTACGAAGCCAAAGAAGAAAGAATGCGAGATTACCTTCTGGTGGTCCACCAGAGGCAAGGATGGTTCGATGAGTACAAAGTCGTCGAGGTTCCCTGAGAAGCAAACCAAGAGTCGGACGCCTTTTCCAAGATGGCTACTCAAACGACCACCATCCACACCCGAAGAATCACCCTCCTCTATGTAAGCGGGTCGGAGAAAGTAGAGAGCAAAGAAGTAAACGCTATGACGGACTCCCCGACGAATTGGATAACTCCCATTAAAGCTTATCTACAAGATCTCAAAGGTTATTCCAAGGACAAATCCGTACAGTGGACTATGTCTAAGAAAACCATACGATATATTCTCCAGGATGGGATACTATTTCGGAGAACCTACTCTTGTCCTCATGCTCGATGCCTTAATGAGGAAGAGGCCCAATAAGTCCTATCGGAAATTCATGAAGGAATTTGTGGGAGTCATACTGGAGGCAAAAGCATGGTCGGGCGCTTGATTCGACAAGGCTACTACTGGCCCACGATGGCTAGAGATTGCAAGTAACACGCCAAAAAGTACAAACCTTGCCAAGCTTACGCCTCTCGAACCTACCAACTTGCGGCTCCATGGGAGACCAACCTAACATGGTGCCCCTTTTCAAAATGGGGTATCGATATAGTAGGACCCCTCATCCCCGATGCCGGAAAAAAGAAATTCCTGCTGGTGGCGGTGGACTACTTCACCAAATGGGTAGAGGCAGAACCCCTAGCCCGAGTCACCGCAGGTGCGGTCATCAACTTCCTATGGAGGAATATCATGTGCGGATTCGGTATTCCTCGGAGCCTTTTGAGCAATAGTGGGCTTCAGTTTACGAGCAAAGAGTTAGAAGATTGGTGTGACCATTGGGGAATCAAACATCGTTTCGCTTCGATGGGATATCCCCAAGGGAACGGCCAAGTAGAAAGGACTAACCAAACCCTCCTTAAGAACATAAAGGCTAGACTAGATTGGCATAAGGCCAAATGGGTCGAGGAGATACCTGGCATCCTGTGGGCCTATCGGACCACACAAAGAACGGCCACAAGTGAAACTCCCTATAGCATGCCATATGACAGCGAAGCCGTCGTGCCCCCAGAAGTGATAGTGAAAATCTGGCGAGTCATGGAGTATAAAGAAGTTGCCAATAGCTCCAAATTAGTCCTTGCCCTTGATCTCCTCGAAGAAAGGAAAGCACGAGCCGCCGTCCGAATAGAGGAGTATAAGGCCCAGATGTCATGAGACCTAGTGCTAAAAAGAGTCGGAGCTTCCAAGAATGTAGGAAAGCTTGAACCCCGCTGGGAAGGACCATACAAAATCTCGGGAATTGTCGGACCCGCAACATACCAGCTTGCCAACTCCAAAGGCACAATACTCCACAATACCTGGAACGTACTTAACCTTAGAAAGTATTATGCTTAATGTAAAAATGAAGTTTGTAAGTAAATAAAAGTTGTTTATATATAGATGGTTCTTGTACAAAAAAAATGTGGAAAATATGGTTGCACAACAAAATGATGACCCTACATATAGTCATCTGAGCAACCGAACCCAAGGGGCCATCTATTACAAACAACAAACTCTCGCCCCATAGATATATCGGACCATATCCTATACAAAGGTCCTTATACCACTAAAAGACCCTTACATACACTAAGCCTCCTCAATCGGACGATTTTCTTCCCTAATAAGGCGGCGACGCTACTCCTCAGACAAAGCTATAGAATCATCAATCACCACAGTCGAAACCGCGAAGTCTTTGAAAACCACTAGATGAACTTCTATAAAAACCTGGCAAATGCTGAGCTCGGGGATAGCCAGTCCCGAAGGAAACCCTGGCAAAGCTTGAATGGCATCCCAGCACAGCCGATACCCAATACGGACTAAGTCACGCATCTCTCCTTGTAAAGACTCACGAAGGACAGATGGACCCGCAATGTCCAATATTGCCTGGACTTGGGCCATCACTATAGCCACCTCGTGGGTGCGAGTCATCTCCAATACTCTCTGATTCGCCGCATCCCTCTCCCTCGTGACGCGTAGTAACTGCTCATCGAAAGATTGGACTTGGTCCCTCAGGCCTCCCACCCTCTCTTCCAAGCCCAACACTTGTGCCTTCTCTAACACCAACCTGCGTTCCAATTCCAAAGATTTGTTCCTCTCACCTTGCAACATCCCATCGTAAGCCTCCTGAGAGGTCTCACGATCCGCCTTCAGTTAAGATGTCTCTTATTGGGCCTCCAACATACCCCTCTTCAGCTCGTCCCAGTGACGGTACACTAAGCCAGTATCGGAAGAAGAGCCCCCTCCGGAGATGATGGCATTCAGCACTATATAAATCTGCATGAATCAACGAAGGTATAAAGGTTAGTGCTAGGTAGAATGAACGGACAAATATTATACCTTGCATAAATCTTTGTAAGCTAGGTTCTGAAGGCTGGATAGAGGGAGAGCCTTCATTAACTTGCAATCTAGCATATTCAGTAGACCGCTCAAATAGTTTCGACAAAAATCCACGGCCGACGTAGCCGAAGGAACGGAGCCACCACCCCCACCCCGAGGGGCTAGGACCCTGCATGAATGGGATTTCTTTTGAGGGGCGGAGAGCCCTCTCGATCGAGACCCTCCCCGAGGGGTTGAGACCCCCCAAGAGTAAAAGAAGGAAGACCCTCATCTACCACGTTTAATGCATAAAAAACATCTCCCTTAGGAGAAAACCGCAACATCAAGGCCAGCGTAGAAGGACCCATCCGAGGAACAGCGGCTATTGGATCCTCCGCCACAGCAGGAGCCAAAACATTTACTGGGGGGCTACGATAGGCGAAGCCCTCTGGCCCTCTCCTATGAAGAAGGACTTGTCACCAACTCAAAGTTCAATTGATAGGAGCCCTCATCCTCCAAAAAGGTGTATCCGTCGTTTGGTATTTATATCAAAAAAGCCTTAGCGAAAGGCTTGATGGCAAACATCTCCATCTCCGCACCTATCAGAAGCATAATCATACTACAAGCCCAAAGTATCGAGGGGTACCATAAATAGAAAAGAAGAAGAAGAACTTACGAAAAAAGAAGTTACTGTGCAAGGGCTGATAAGGGAGATTGAATATCTCCACCCCCTCCTGAAGACCCGCAAGGATCAGGGACTCAAGAAGCTCCAACAAGTTGTTGATATCATAAGTGCCCGAGAACAACCTAGAACCAGACAAGACCTCCCACCCACGTACCGATGTCTCAGGGTTGGGAATGATATATCCTAAATCCCATCGGATAGGCACTCCCCACGAACTAGCCGATAAGCCATTTGGACGGAAAGAAAATGAACGTCCACCTCCAATCCCCTCGATGAGAATGATGGTTGGAGACATGCGTGAAGGCCATACTATTATCTCGATAGGCCAGGCTAAAAAAGGGAGGGCTACCCAAACAAGGGAGCAAGATGAATATTGCCCCCACCCGATAGGGAGACATCGGGAGGTTCAAAAGCTCGCAACATAGAATATACCCCACCAAGTGACGATAGGAATTATGTGTCAGCTGGCTAGGGCATATCTGCCAGTATCGAAAAAGAACTTGAAGAAAATGATGAAAAAACACCCGTAACCCACAGCGCATATGCTCATAATTAACAGTTAAGTAACCCAAAGGGGGATCATACGCACTCTGATCGGGGTAGGATATAATGATGTCGTACTTATCAAAATCTAAAGTGTACTTGGCAAAGAGGGTCATAATAGATTCCCCATATTCAGTACTCACAGTGGATCCGACATGCCCTCGGCCCATCAGCCTTGAAGGACTCGAGGGAAGCATATTGAACACCAATGAGTGATCAGTCGGGGAATAAGGCTCTCCACCTATGAACACCTCCCTAATATGGTTCATCCGACGTGAATTCGCATGCGAAGGCCTTGACGTAGCCCTCGCCAAAGAGCTCCCCACGAGGGCTGCCAAACCCTCATCGGTCCTATCCCTCGGCCCATGGGAAAAATTCTTGAAGGAGGCATAACGGACGCCTAGCAGCAACGAAGGATTTCGAGCCGAGTTCCAAGGAGAATTCCTCAAAGAAACACAGTCGCCCTGCCTATAGTGTGGAGGCATCATCTTTCCAAGTAAGTTCCTTACTAGTTTTTTCACACTCAGTTTAAAAACTAACAAAGAGAAAGACTAACTTTCCTAGAAAAGAGTGAATATCTCAATACAATATCTAAAGAGGATTTTTGGAAGTGAGTGTGAGAATATTCACTAAACTCTAAGCACATATATACTTAGGACTTTTTCCCCTAATAAACGGATTAAGCTTGAGCTGTCCAAGCTATATTATAGCCACGGCTACGTGTCAGTCGATATTTCTACTTAGAGAAAAAATATCTTCAAAGTTTGTCATGCAAACGGGCACGTTATGTTAAGTCATTTGCTTGGCCATCAAGAATGAGACTTAATCTTAATCTCTTTAAACTCAATCTTAAATCCTAATATGAAGGAAAGAGTCTGGGTATTTATAACTGCTAAGAAGTTATTACTACTATAAGTATGAAAAAGACAAAATATAGATAGGACAAAATAATTGTTCGTTCATATAAAGCCGAGAAGCCCTCGGAAAACACTTACAAACGTGAAAAATAAATTGCAAATGCTAAAGTTCAAAATTTAAAACATAAACATCAAAATAAAACTAGAGACCAGAAAAAGAAAAATCCTAAACTAAGCCCCCGAAGTCGAACGAGGAGAGGCTGAAGGGGTGGAGGAAGCAATCCCCTCGGGTGGAAGAGTCATTGGACTCATAAGGCTGGGCGGCATAGTTATCGGAGGCAATTGAGTATCGGGTAAAAGAACCCCTCCAGAACTGCTAGACCTCGGACTCACACAACCAACCCGGACTTCACTCCCCAGCCTAGAAGGAGAAGGTATGGGATATGCCCGAGGAGACAAGCCACTATGCCTCTCGAAGAGAGCATAAGCTTCCTCGGGACTGGCAAGCTTCTTCAGCTTGCGGATATCAAAAGCCTTCGTGAAGTCAACGCCCGGCCGCAGCAGCCCCATCGCCAACTTGGCACACTCTAAGTATCCCCACTGCATGTGCCCTATCAAAACACCGTGGTGCCGCCTCTCGGCGAGGTCCGAGCACTATCGTACAGTCTCATTTTGGGCGTGCTTCACCGCCGCGTCCACCTTAGCCTGCAACTTCTCAGAGGAAATGGTTGCGGCTAACTTCTCCGAGGCCAACTTCGCCTGATCAAGAGCTTGACCCAGTTGCTCCTGAACACTCCTTTCTCTCTCTTGTGCCTCCTCTTTCTCCTTCTCGAGGAGCACTATTCTGGCCTCCGAAGCCTTCTCAAATCTTCCAACTTCGTAACCGTGGCCTGCAGACGCTTCATCAACTCGCCCTGCCTCATCACCTCATTCTGATCCTCCTCCCATCCGAAATCGTAAGAGGATATCTTTTTGTGGAGGACATCCATCTCCGTATAATCTTCCCCCTCTTGAAATTTAGGGACGCTACCTGCTCTCGGAGGACTCTCATCTCCTCCCCACCCTTGTTATAACCTCGTTCTACCGCAGTAGCAACCTCCATAGCCTTTCCGACCTGAGAACAAAGAGAATTCCTAAAAGGATCAGTTATAAAGAAGGATAAACAGAAGTTAAAAAATAAAAACAAAAAAAAAAGAGGAAAACTTACCATGAGCCCCATCCAGTTGAGGAAGGTCTGCATAAAGTGAAAACCATCAGAGCGAATGGCATTGGAAGAAACAAAGAAACGAAGGACTTCTCTGAAGGCGTTGTCCAAGGTCGGCATTGATGGTAGATCCTCCAAGCGAGGAGGAACCTCTGGAAAAGGCATCCCAAAAGAGATGCCCCCTGGGGAAACCATCACCGGAATCGAGGCAATAGAATCGGAGTCGGTGAATAAGGCCCGATGAACTCCCGCAGGGGCAGAAGGACCCACCGCCCACAAAAGGGAATTCAAGAGCAAAACCTTGATGTCCAGCTGCGACGAGTCGCCAGGCTGCGCCTCGGGAACCTCCAAAACGTCTTCGGAGTCACCTAACGATGCTTCCGAGTTAGACTTGAGAAGTTGCACTAACAAATCCTCCCCTACAAGAAAAACCATAAGTCAGAAAACTATGGATCAACGATAAAGAATGATAAGTAATATAAGGGAACCGAGTAACTACCTGACAGAAGAGACTCCCCTTCCATGATCATCGGAGCCTTTCCTTTATCTATATTACCCATTAAAAAAAAGACGACTTTCCTTAGCCTAAGAAAAAACAGGGACATCAGAATTACTTGAGAAAAGACAAGGATCACAAAGAACTTACTGGGGGCTAATGGCTCGGAAATTGGCCCCGCCGAAGGCGCCAATGAAGGTTCTTCCATTTTCTTCCGAGGAGAAGATGAAGGGTCGTCGAAAGAAATAATCACATACTCCAGCGCGACTGATGACTAATTTCTCTCCGCAGTCGGACTTCTTTCCGAAGGGAAACCTCCCTCCGAAGAAAAATCCTCTCCCCCCCCCCCCACCCCCCCGAAGTCCTCGAAGAACCCTATGTGGTAGAAACTGAACCAGATACCGAAACCATGGCCGATCGAGGGTCCACGATGGACAAGAGGACGACTTCATAGATCACGCCATCTTCCCCGATGACGAAGGGCGAATGATCATCCTCCTCCTCTGCCCCCATCGAATACATATCCGTATCTTCGGGAGTATTAACCTCCTCATCCGCAAAATCTTCCTCCTCGGAAGGGTCAAAAGTTCCGCTAGATGAGCGAGCCAAAGAAGTTGTTTTAGACCTAGACTTCTTCTGACCAATCAAAGCCAGAATATCTTGCTCCGATGGCTTCGTAGTTATGGATAGGTCTGAAGGACCCTTACGCGAAAAATACTTTGCCATAATCTCCCCTGCGTTACACGAAAATCCTTAAGGACCTTGAGAATGAAAATTTAATCGAAGCAATAAAAGAGATTATGTTAGAATTGCTTACCAAAGGAGGCTAACTCATCGGGAGATATGGACAAAGGCTCTCGGACGGCAGCGTCAGTGAACACCATGTAATGAAGCCCTGACTTCTCGTACAAATTGCCGAAGTCCCCCGACTTCATCAAAGACTTCGCCAAAATTATCGGGGAGAAGCTCATCTCAGGGTCTAGAGGGTGCACTGGAGCCTTAGCCTCCCTCCAATCAAAAGGCATATCTCATTTACCATCCACGGGCTTCACGAAGAAGTACTTATCCTTCCAAGTACTGTGGGAGCTGAGCATCCCCTCCAAAATCTTCTTCGTCGAATTCTTGGCAGAATCTCAATGGAAAAAATGGTAGAAAGGGAGCCCTCCATGAGAAATCACAATATCAAAGACTGAAAAGAATCGGGCCACGGTGCAACTAAACCCCTTCAATTGACACCAGGACACGAAGATGCACAAAACAGCAAAACCATTCGGAGTCACTTGACTCGGGCAAACGTTACACGCCTTAAAAACCTTGCAGAAGAAAAATACATGAATGATCACCAAACGTACTTCATCTGCGCATAATACACCGTGAGAGAGCCCGTCGGAGGCTTGTTGGTCCTCTCCTTCTTCGTCGAAATCTTGAATGTCATATTTTTCTGGTATGCCCCCAAATTGGTGAACAGGGATGACACATGTGCCCGAGTAGCAGTGCTCACAGTCTCCTCGGTCTTCTGGAGATTGCGAGTATCGGGCTTTTTCACTTTCGAAGCCATAGCCCTTTTAGATGAGGCAACACCACCCTCCTCCGCCGCAACGGAAGTACTCCCCTTCCTTTTTCGAGTGGATGCAGCAGGTCCACTCATCGTAACGCCACCAGTAACCGCTGGTGAATCGACGGTGAAAGTAAAGGCTACGGCTCTCGAGCCCGATGCAGCAGTGGTAAGATCAGTAGCAGAAAAAAGACATTTTAATCATGAAGAGAAATATGAAAAGTTTTTGCGAAAATTTGGAGAAACTCGTGAAATCAGAGAGAGATAAGAGAGAATTTGCTGATATTTAGAGATTGAGAATGAGAATGAAAGAAAAGGATTTGTTGGCTATATTTATAGCCAAACATAGTGGAGATCGTGGGAAGTAATAACCCCCCACATAACCCCCTAAAGGTGACACGTGTCCTGGACGCGTTACGCCTCAACTAGCCGTTGAGGAACGGTCCGCTACCAACGGTCGAATGGATGCCGTTATGCCACCATCAAAATTCGCCTTAAATGCCTCTCTCACCTGTGTTATTCTACCCGAGGACACAGTTCCAGAAGACAAGAAGGTAATATCCTCACAACACTTGTAGTATATATCTGTTTATATATATATATATATATATATATATATATATATATATATATACCCGTTAAAAAAAGAGAAAGAAAAATCTCCTCGCCTCACCGAAGGCAAAAAATAGAAGGAATAAAATTCATCTCGCCTCTTCGATGGCGATTGAAATTTGGGGGGGCTAGCGTTAACCCTAATAAAATATATAGGGATTAACCGAAGCGTTAACCCTAAAAAACAGGTATTAACCTAAGGACGGTACTACCGTCACATCACTCCCGATGCCAAGAAGTATCAGAAGGGCCTACTGAGTGCCGCTAACCCAAAGTGGTAAAAAAATGACACCCGCGAAGAGGCACCTAAGCGTCCCTTGGAAAGTCACGATGAAAAAAAATAAGATATCCATGCGGTATCGGAAAAAGAATATAATCACGATGGACCCGCGAGACTCCAATATCCATCGAAAGCGCCAAGAGGGATCAAAACGAGGACCCCGAGTCCCCAAAATTACGAGAACATCCTCTCACTGAACAAACCGAAGGCAACGAGCCATCGGAATATATACCACGAATGATAAAACACGAGAACAGAGCCCTATTAAGGTCAGAAAACCATCGAAGCACATGTTACGAAGAAAACACAAGGACCGCGCCCTATCGGAGCCGACCATCTATCGAAGTACATATCACGAAGACTAAAAGCACAAGAAATAGACCCCTATCGGGACTATAATGTTATCGAACGAGTACCCACCCTCACGTATAAATCTCTCCCAAGGAATCTAGCCTATCGAAGAAAATGACCCGAGAATCAGCTTATCGGAGCCTCCTGAAAGTCATCGGAAGGGATAAATATTCGTCCCAGTCAGCGCCTAGTAGATAAATAGCTTAAAGATAAGATATGTGTTATCCTCTCATGTACATTTCGACACTTGTACTTTAATTAAACACATGCACAACAACACATGTCCCTAAATACCTCTATAAAAAGGGTATCCTCCTTGTCAATTAGGGACAGAGGCTCAAAAACAGACACACGGAAACACATACAAACAAGTTGGATTCAAAAGAAGATTCAGTGAATAAAAATAGGGATGTTTTCGTCATAAGCAAATTTCTGAACCATCGGACAGGGCGTTCCAACCCTTATACTCTCGTTAATTCGGTTAAAATAACAAACTTGTTAACACCAACATTACTACTTCTGGTAAACAATATCCAATCTCAAACTACTTATCTACTGAATTGCTTGGTTATTCTCATAAGGCTAACACTACATCTATATCTCAAATTACTGAACCAAAAACCTTCACTCAAGAAAATAAACTCCCTGAATGGAGGAATGTAATGAATAGTGAATTAGATGCCTTAAAGAAAACCAAAAATTGGGAACTAACACCATTACCTCCTGGTCAACATTGCATTGGGTGTAAATGGGTATTTAAAGTAAAGTATAAAGCAGATGGCGCTATTGAAAGATATAAAGCTAGAGTAGTAGCAAAATGATACACTCAAGAAGAAGGCTTAGATTATTTTGACTCTTTCTCTCATGTTGCAAAGCTAAGCACAGTAAGGGTTATCCTTTCTTTAGCTGCTACACATAATTGGCACTTAAAACAACTTGATGTAAACATTGTATTCTTACATGGTGTTTTAGATGAGTTGATATACATGATCCCCACCCCTTGGTTACTGCCCTAAAAGTGATAATAGGGTATTCTACTAAAGAAAAGCCTCTATGATAAAGCAGGCTTCAAGACAGTGGTTCATCAAGCTTACTCAGTACCTCATTACTCGTGGTTACTATCAAACTGTGTCTGATTCTTCTCTATTTACAAAATCAAATAGCTCTAACTTTACAGCTTTGTGTGTGTATGTTGATGATATAATTCTCACTGGTAATGATCTAACAGAAATTAACTACATCAAACATCAATTGGACTCTCAATTCACAATAAAAGACCTTGGCAACTTAAAATACATCCTTGCCATAGAAGTTGCAAGAAGTAAGTCAAGCATTAGTCTGTGCCAAAGGAAGTATGCACTTGATATTCTTACAGATGCAGGTTATCTTGGTTATAAGCCAAGCAACACCCCTATGATCAACAAAGCTAAACTGATAGGTGGTGATTCTCCATTACTAGAAGATCCCTCAGAGTACAGAAGGTTAGTAAGGAGATTACTATACCTAACAATCACAAGACCAGGCCTTTGCTACAACATCCACTGCCCCAGTCAACACATGAGTAAACCTACAACATCTCACCTAGCTGCGGCACACAAAGTACTCAGATTTCTCAAAGCAACTCCTGGCGGAGGCATTCACTACAGCTCTAACTCACAAGTTCACCTCAAGGCCTTCTCTGACAATGGTTGGGAAGGTTGTCCAGAAACAAGAAAGAGCATAACTGGTTATGAAATATACTTGGACAAATCTCTAATCTCCTGAAAATGCAAGAAACAACAAACAGTAAGCATGTCATCTACTGAAGCAGAATACATGTCCCTAGCTACTACAGCATGTGAAGTTCTATGGCTGGATCAACTACTTAAGGATATTGGTTTCAAATAACAAAAGACACCTTTGTTATTTATAGACGCCAGAAGTGCCTACTGTATAGCTAACAATCTTGTTCACCATGAGAAGACAAAGCACATCGTGCACAACAATTCCTTGAAGATTATGCATATTGGAAAAGAACATCAAGTGGCAAATCTACTCATCAAGCCACTATCCTTACAACTTTTCAACATCATGATTATCAAGATGGGCATTCACAACATTCATGCACATCTTGATGGGGCTCTTAGATTATAATACAAATCGGATTTTAAAGTTAATTAAGAAGTTTCCATAAATAGAAACTTTTCATAAGTTTGTTAGTTGGTTATAGTTTTATTTTTATTTATAGTTAGTTGTTAGCTGTTGTTAGGAACGTTGTTAACAGCAGTTAGATTATTTCATTTCAGTCAGTTTCTCAACCTATATAAGGCTTGTATCAGCTCTCCATCAACTCATTCATTCAGTTTATAAGTTGTACAAACACATGTCAAGAATCGAGAAGATGTCTCTCCAAAATTCTTCAAATTTTGTTTTCTTCAACAATGTCAAGAACACTTTACAATGTTATTATACTTTTATGTAATTTGAAAATAAAGGCTTATTATGTCATACTGTGTGAAATTACAGAAGCCTTTAAATAGAAGTGTAGCAACACTATAAGTAATTTGCGCTTATGTCAAGTTGTCCATATATTTCCAAAACTACAGTATTCTTAACAGAGTTTCAACCAAATTGGTTGCCTCTTTTCCATAAATTTTCGAAAAGTACTTTAGATACATGACAATCGAGATGATTTAATTTCCACAACACAATTACTAAATACCAACTTCCAATAGACATGGTGTGGCTATCATAGTCTAAGTATTCATACAAACTAACGGAGACAGAGATGGTTTTCCGTAACCAGAAGTTCAGAGGATTTTTAACTGTTGAGCAAAAACTCGAAACCTCTCATAGTACTTAAATTTCTATGCTAAGTTACACAAGATTTATAATACAAGAGAAAATATTTTATATAGGATTCCATTCGATGGCTCATTTGGGGTCGGTGTCTGGGAGTTTACTAAGGATGGTGTGCTCAGGCTTGTGATCACACTCATAATCGAGATGAACAAAAGCTCTTTCGACCTCAGCAAGTTCTTCGATCTTTATCTGAAGTGATTCTCCAATGGCGTGCGCTTCTTTCAGAGGCAGATCCTCGGGGAGTTCTATGTCGACCTGACATTTGATCCCAAAGTATTCATCAAAAAATTAAACATATTCCTTATTGCCATCTGTAAACTCTACTGGAGGTTACTAATTTCTGTAAAAATGATGCACGTTGAGGATTACCTCAACGAAGTAAAGAGCACCAAATGTGTAAGCACGGACTGTGTCAACACGCTTGATCAGAGGGTGGTGCCTGAGAACAAGATACGTGAGTTTTTGCAACACATCAGGAGAAGCTGATTGTCCAACCAGTGATACTGCGAAAGACGGTCACAACCACAAAGCTGATCAGATTATGTAAGATCATAAGCAAACAAGGAGTAGAGTATAATATCATAGCCAAGCATGAAGTAACCTGCGTTTTCCATCACTGTTCCTGACCAATTTACAATTGTATAGAGTGCAAGAACTATAGCACCACAAGGATCAATCCACCAGTAATATCTGTCGCCAAGAACGGCTGCCACCAATCCCACCACATTTGTCACCACGTCAAAGTAGTGGTCCTGATCCTCAGATGTAGTAAGAAAAAAAATCCAAAAATCAACAAGAGTGGGCATTTTGTGACTCCTTAAAACTGGATGTTTAACGAACGACTACCGACGTTTGCATAGGCACGAACAATCTTGTTTTTTGAGCTTTTGCAGTAAATCCAAAGAGCAAGTTTAACCACGGTTGCTGTGAGCATAATCACGTACAACCAGAGCAATTGGTTCGAACTCATCTTTTCAGAAGCTCCTTCTTTAATCAACTGTTCTACAGCTTCGATAAGCACTTGAAAGCCTGAGATTAGACGAGCTCAACGGTTTTATACTCCACGGGCAATCAACCGATCTCTACAAAGACTTTAGACTTCATTCTGAGCATATAAAATACTTTTATCTCGTGATGAAGAAAGGATACAACCTACCAAGACTTGCCATTACGGCTGCAAAGACGATAATGCCTACCGGTTGTACTCTCAGTTTTCCAATTGGATATTTGTAAATGTTGATGTTTTTCATTGACAAGTGAGTAAACCAAAGTATTCCACCTGCCATAAGATCAAGCAATGAATCGAGCGTTGATGCTCCAATGGCCAAGGAACCACTTCTTACAGTAGCATAAATCTGGAAAATGTACAAGGAACTCGTTCAGCGACATAATTGATGTTAGATAACCATGATATATATACCCTCACCGGCATAAGGTTTGTATGAAGGAAAATAATTTTGAACAAGAATTTAACAGAATGAAGTTGATCAAACTTAGATTATACTGAATATTTATACCTTAAATGCTAGGAGGAAAATGTTTGCCCAATTGGAAATGTTCATCGCCAATTCATGTTGATCTTGTTCTTGTCGATCGTGCGCTTCATCAACAACATTGGACGAATGAATGTTGTCAACTTCTTGGAAGGACTTCAAGGTAGCAAATTGTTGTTCATAATAGTCTCTTTCACCTTTTACAAAATTGAAATTATGCTGATAATAAACATAAAAAAAAAGGTAACCTTAAGAAATGATGAGGGTTCATTTCCTGATTTATTTTTCATGTGAATTCATGGTTCTTGTTACATTTCAAGGAGAAAAAACCTAGTCAATCAATATGTTATTGCTCCCAGGAAAAAAAAAAAAAAAAAAAAAACTCATGAACTATAGATTACTCGTTTGAATTCCTGTGTGGTGTCAACTAGTATCGGTTTACAATTGACCATACTGATGTGTACAAATTAACAAACAACAAGAAGAATTTGAGTAAGATTATCTAGTTAGAGATCTCTAATTACCCTCTACAAGTAGATGGAAAATAGAAAAACTCCTACTTGAATAAACATTAAAAGGGAAAAAATGATTAGAGACATGCATGAAAAAATATGAAAAATTGCCTATGAGCGATTCATTTTATGACAACATGAAAATTATCAAAGCTCTTTAATATTTCATCAGAAATGTTTTATGACTTTTACGTACGTAACATATCGAAAATTGGCAAAAGTTGTATACCGGAATTCTCGACGCATGATCGAATTCAAGGATAGTGAATTGTACCTTTGTCTAAGCCAGAAGTTTTGGAGAAGTCAAGATGAAAAGGTGCTTCAGGATCAAAACCCGATTTTACCTTATCAGGTAACTTTGATAAGAAATTCCGTGCCAAAAGATTAATTGAATCTGCATATCTTTGTGTTTCAGGCTTTGGTCCTGCATTTGACAACAATCGTGATGTCTCCTCTTCATTCATTATTAATGAAAAAGTTGCTAATTCGTGCCCTCCCCCGAAGAATCACAAAGATAAAAAGGGAGGGAAGGAGGGAATAAGCAACTTATTTCTTCTTTCTGCTTATTTTTGGTGAAGTTGATGTGTATGAAATAAAGCTTTTTCTGTTTATAGGTGGAATGGGAAAAAGTTGGCATGGATGAGGGAACGTGTGCATGTGGTGTGTTATCTGTCATAATTAGGACCAAAGGAAATCAGGTTGTAGCTTTTGTTTATTTTCGTTCATGATTTACTTTTCTTAGTCATTTTTTTGCTTAAAGAGTCACATAATTTTGATTTGGAGAGTGAAGATGCGGGCAAATTGCAGCACACAGTAAAATACTCACAGTTTTTAGAGCTTTCTTGTAGTGTTTTTTGAGATTTTGCTCACAGTTTAAATCAAAAGTTTAGTTCACATAACTAAATTATATATCAAAAGTAATTAGAGAATCTTATCATTTAACTTTTATAAATTTTTAGAAAATTGTTCAAGATTAATCTACTAGCAACATTTTTTTATTTTTTGTTCCGCTGGCACTATCTAAATGACAACATAATAAATGGAGCGGAGAGCTATCAAACAAAAACAAATATGGGGAATATAGAAGAAATTATAGCAACTAACTAGTGGGTTGAAAGGTACATTCATTGGGATATTTTAGGATTGGCCCAATATCATTAATTGGGCCGGCCCAACAAAATCAGCCCGCTAAATAGTACATCAAACAGGCATTGTTCAGCATTAAACGCGCATCGAACACCACCCGTTCGATGCGGAATGAGCATCAAACCACTACGGTTCGATGCACTTTCCCCAACTGCCAATGAGGCCCACGAGACGGGTGTTATAAATATCATGTCCCCTCACATTCTCGACACGCATTCAAGGCTTGCTCGAACCTAACCAACATCGAACTCTGAGCATTCGGCACATTCTCATATCAAACTCAGAGCATTCAATATGGAAGCATATCGAAGACACATCATTCAATGCTCAACACTACATCGAACCAGGCTCATTCGACACGCACACTACATCGAATCAAGCTTGTTCGACTTACATCAATTCGACATGGGATCACTACAGTACCATTAGTATCGAACAACCTAGGTTCGATACGACAGCATCGAACGCCACCCGTTCGACACACAACTTAGATTAGTAATCTATTTGTAATATCTAGTGAGCTTGTATTAGGTGTTTCGGACCAAGCTAGTCTGATTGTCTATTGATTATCATTATTTTGGCTATTTGTATCTTAATTGTATCTTTTTACGGTGTTTTGTTACCTGGACAAAATAAGACCAAAATATTGGCGCCGTGTGTGGGAACACCACATTTTTCCCAGTTTACTAGGCATGGCGGTAGAGTTACTACCCGATCGAAGATCAAACTAGTAGAGGGCATGAACGAAGAAGTTGATGG
Source organism: Linaria vulgaris (assembly GCA_948329865.1). Lineage (NCBI taxonomy): Eukaryota > Viridiplantae > Streptophyta > Magnoliopsida > Lamiales > Plantaginaceae > Linaria > Linaria vulgaris. The sequence goes on from OX415251.1 coordinate 71,984,925, forward strand.
GGCAACTGTAAGCCAGACAGTCCCGGACAATGAGTAACCACCAAGAATGCCCACAGGAGTGCCAACACCCGCAAGAAGGGAGACACCAGTGGAGAAGGCACCAAGAGAAGATGCTGGTGCGACCGGGGCAACCGCAACTACTGCTTCAATCCCGAACATGACAAGAGAAGAAATCATGGACGTGGTGAAAACCTCCATGACTGAATTTTTGGCCCAAGCACCAATAACGCAGGCACCGCCACCAGCAGGGCATGCGGAGGGCATAAATGAACAAGGATCCGTAGCGAAAGCTTCGAAGGGAGCTGACAAGGAGAAGTCGTGTCAGGACGACAGAAGGAGCAAACCTGCCTCTGAAGGAGAGCAGAACATAGATAAATCGGTTTGCGACGACCAAAGAGAAAAGCCAAAGTCAATATATGTGCAATCAAGAAGGCACCGTGAGACAATGAGGAGAGAAAAAATAGGAAATCGCAAGGCCGAACCAACAAGGAGGGAAGATAAGGAAGACAGGAGACGTGCGGAGAGTCACGACTTCAGAAAAGAGTATGATGAGATGATGAGGAAACTAGAGAGGCTTGAGAGAAAAAAAGTCATGATTGAGGGTCGGATGGAGCCAGAAGGAAGTGCTTTTATGAGCAGCCCGTTTTCTGAAGAGATCGAAGTTGAGATCTTGGCCAGGGAGAGAAGATCCCTGAGTTAAAAACTTACGACGAAAAAACTGACCCACATGATCCTCTTTTTCACCTGGACGGGAAACTGTCTTTATATGGGTTTAAAGAGAACATGTAGGCGAGGATATTTAAAACCACCCTGACATGGGTAGTGATGGATTGGTTTACTCAAATCACGCTAGGATCGATCAAAACCTACAAGAAGTTGAGGGCAATGCTCAAGGATCTATTATCAAGCCAATAAAGATTGGTTTGGGATCACTCCCACTTTTACGCCATGAAGTAGGGGACCAACGAAAGTTTGAAGGACTTCATGAGACGTTTCAACACAGAACTGTTGAGGGTAGACAGCCCGAGTGGAGAGATGGTAATGAGTATACTCTTCCAAGCGGCTAACAACATGATGTTTGGCAATGACTTAATCAAACGCAAACCCACCACTATCGAAGAAATTACAAGATAGCACAGGGTGTGGTTCATTTGGAAGAAATGATGGCAACCAAATCGTCTAGTGTTGCGCCCACAAAAGAGAAGGAGCGAGGAAGGGAAAACCAACACCGCAACAACAACAACAACAACAACAACACAAACAGGAACAACCAGTACAGGTACACGTCTCCCAAGCAGTACACGCCTTTGAATGCTAATATCATGACAGTAATCGGGGCGGTAAAAAGAAAGGGGTGGCTGAAAGAGCCCAGACAGATGAAAGACTCGAATGCAACGCGGTATTCGGCTTACTACTGCAAATACCACAATCAGAAGGGACACGACACCGCATTGCAAGGATCTCAAGGATGAGATTGAACGGTTACTGAAGGATGGCAAACTCGTGGAGTTTGTCAAAAAGATGAAAGAGTAGGACGATAGCACGGACAGGGAAAGAACACCCTCCCCCAGGAAGGACTAACAAAAGATAGTTGAGCAGCCGCAGTTGTTTGATTATCCTCAAATTGGAAATGGCAATATCAAGAAAGCCATGATAAACATGATATCGGGAGGCCCGGGGGGGGCGGATTCCACGAACTCCCAAAAGAAAATTTCGAGGCTCATCTTCTCGGACAAATTCGTCAGCATGGCAAGTATCCTAAGGATCGAGGAGATACCACATGAAGAGATCATCTTCTCCACCACAGACCTACGAAAACTGAGCGTCGGGGCCGTTCAAACAGCAAACTTGGATTCCCCGTTGGTGATAACGGTGGATATAGCCAACTTTGGTGTTACAAAAATACTGGTGGACCAAGGCAGCTCAGTTAACGTGGTGTTCAGCTCTACTTTGGACAAGATGGGACTGAATGGTGAGACATTGGAATCGGTGAGAACTTCACTTAGCAGTTTCGGAGGCCCAGAGATTGTGCCTCGTGGAATGCTTGTGTTTCCTACCTCTTTAGGAACCGCGCCGCAAATGAGAATTCTACTGGCCAACTATGTAATTGTCGGTATGCGCTTCGCGTACAACGGCATCTTAGGAAGGCCTGCACTGAATGCATTTCGAGCACTGCCGTCAACCTACCATCAAATGGTGAAATTTCCTACTCCTGCAGGTACAAGTGATCGGAGATCACATTGAAGGATGGAAGTGCTACGTGAACTCGCTTCGGTCACGACCACAGCAAGAACAAGAGCGGTAGAGGCATTGGCCTCCATGCATGCAGATGGAGCACATTGACTAAGGAGCTCCAATTTAAATTTTTTGCAAGTTTTTAGTACCCTGAATATTTTGAACACCAACTATTCGTCCCCTCAGCCATGACGAGCTTGAGTGGCAAAAATGTAATAACTTAAAATAGGAACATTAAAGACTTGAGCCCGAGGGCTACATTGGGAAACATAGTAGGTCGAGCTATTGAATTAAGCTCTGCCTACTCCAGTTATTTGAATTCGTCTCCAAGAGAGACACTTTTGGTCAAACTATCTAAAAACCACTTAAATTACGTAATCAATCTTAGGCAGGATATAACATTGTCAAATACGACTTAAAAAGGGATGGAGACTCTGTCTAAAACGGCACGAGATACCGCAACTCCCTAAATAACTAAAAAGGATGGAGACTCTGTCTAAAACGGCACGAGATATCGCAACTCCCTAAATAACTAAAAATGAACGGAGACTCTGCCTAAAACGGCACGAGATATCGCAACTCCCTAAATAACTAAAAAGGAACGGAGACACTGCCTAAAACGGCACGAGATACCGCAACTCCCTAAATAACTAAAAAAGGACGGAGACTCTGTCTAAAATGGCACGAGATACCGCAACTCCCTAAATAACTAAAAAGGGACGGAGACTCTGTCTAAAACGACATGAGATACTGCAACTCCCTAAATAACTATAAAGGGATGGAGACTCTGTCTAAAATGGTACGAGATACCGCAACTCCCTAAATAACTAAAAAGGGACGGACACTCTGTCTAAAATGGCACGAGATCCCGCAACTCTCTAAATAACTAAAAAGGGACAAAGACTCTGTCTAAAATGGCACGAGATACCGCAACTCCCTAAATAACTAAAAAAAGGACGGAGACTCTGTCTAAAATGGCACGAGATACTACAAATCCCTAAATAACTAAAAAGGGATAGAGACTCTGTTTAAAACGGCACGAGATACCGCAAATCCCTAAATAACTAAAAAGGGACGGAGACTCTATCTAAAATGGCACGAGGTACCAAAAATCCCTAAACACCTAAAAGCAACGAAAACATTCTGTGATTATGGAAGGATGCTCGAGTTGTCAAAATAAAGTAAAAACAACGATATAAATTCAAAGAAAAGGCAACGAATACGAGCCTTCGATCAAACAAACAAATGAAAAAGTCATAAATGACAACCATGTGATTAATAAAAATTGTTCAAACACATTTGAAGGCGACGCAGCGCCACTAAAACAGTAAATTAGAAATTGTTCATTACAGAGTAAAATAAATACGAACGCCCTTAGGTGTCAGCTTCAGCTTCATCCTCATCCTCGGAGGAAGGATAATTGGCAGGTATAGAAGGCGGCGGCGAGAGCCTGCGAAGTACAAGACCTTCATCCCCGAGGAGCACAGCAAACTCATCTAGGGAAGCGGACTGAATATTCGTTGGGGACGGCAGAACTTCTAGATCACGCGCCAAAGTAAGATCCATCCAGTCTGGTTTGAACCCCCGGCGGACGTACTTCGTCTTGTAAAACTGATGAACAGTCAGAACTTGAGCCTTATGGGCCTCGCGAGCACACCTCCGAGCGCTAATCTCCTCAAAGGTTCTGCTCCGGAGAAACACCTCAGCAATTTCCAACTTTTGCTGAGCGGGCACCTATACAAATAAAAACGAAAATTAACAAGGAAAATAAAAGAATACGGACATACAAAAGAAGTCAAATTCTTTACCTCGATGAGGCCACGGGAATAGCCAATTCCTTCGGCACGTTCGGCTTTCTCTTTTTCAGCCGCCACATCATTTTCAAGCTCAAAAGTCCGCTTCGCCAGCTCTCATTTGCTAGCAGAAAGGTTAGAAACTTGTGGTCGAAGCTGATCAGCAGCCTCCCTCGCCTCTTTTGCCGCATCCCTATCGGCATTGGCCCTTGCAATGTAATCCCTGACCTTTTGTAAGGCCTTATCCTTCGCCTCAAGGGTAGACCTTAAGGCCTTCGAGTCTCGGCCATGGAACTCCGTTGTGCCCTGGGGCTGCCCACTCGCAGACGTCTCATGAGTGCATATCAGGGCCGCAAACATGGCATCCACTATTCTGCCACCCTAAAAAAATAAAACGAACAGTTAACATTTGCAAAACTAATCCTGCAACGCTATAATCAAGAGGGAACGTATAATACCGTTGTCAACATATGAAGCGTATTCCGCTCCACGATTCTCCGCTCCTCCGCAGACACTGGATGTGGTACGGCAAGGTTGGGATATATCAACTTCAGGGCATCACTGGCCACACTCTCAGAAAGTTCGTACCCACCTATATGGGCATGTGGACCTTGACTAGGGCCCATTCCAGCATTCAGCCCTTCCACAAGGCAAGAGCCACTTCCAGCAGTTGGACCCGAGGTCCACGTAGCAGGGGGATAACGCCCCCAGTTTGAGAACGAGTCTGATGGACCCTTCTCCTTTTCGCATGGACAGCAGCCTTGGTATTATCACATGGGCCACCCGCCATACTCACTGAACCTCCCGCCTAACTAAAATCAGCGGCAGGCAGGGTATCACGATTCCCTTCAAGAACGTCCTCAAAGAGGTCAGCTTGGGAATCAACTTGGACAGAAGCCAAAGGCTCGGCAGCGACTCTCTTTCCCTTACTCTTCTTCTTCCTCGGAGGCGGAATCTCACGAGCGATAGTTGTGTGGAAGCTCATTTGCTCAGCAACAAGGGCTTGATTCATGCGGGCATGTCGATCCATGATATAATTAACTGCAAGAATATCACACTAATTAGAATTGCCATAATATAAACACGAAATACAAGGTCAGCTCAAGACGCAAAGTTATACTAAGTGTCTTCTCCCGTTATACGGAACCGGGGACAAACCAACTAAAGACAAAATGCGATTTTCTACCAATTTTTTAACGGAAAACTGGTGCTCGTGCACCAAATTTTTGGAACAAAATTACAATCCCACGAGGTCGCGGCAATGCCAGGAGGTGCAACCCTACTGCCGGTAAACCAATCGCGACGATAAGTTTTAAACTCGTCTTTATAACTCTCTTTGATATAGAAATAGCGCTTCTTCCAGTTCTTTCCATAACCAGTAGCCTCGCCATTCAAACATTTACGACGCCTTTGCGCCTTGACGTGGAAAAACCCCTCCTCCCTCCTAGCGACCTCAAAAAGAGCCCAGAATAATTGGGACTCTGAGGCTCGCGTAGTGCCTTCAGCACGATTATGAAACCCCTCAGGTGGCCATAAGAATTCGGTGTAATTTGCCCTGGTACAAGGTCGATAGACCTCAGGAGCATCTTCAGCTCCACCAGAATAGGGAACCACAGCCCATTCAGAAGCTAGCCTACAAAAACTGTCAAATGTCGGGGCGACGGAGTATGCATGCGGTCATTTGGATCGGGAAGAACTATCTTATAACTAGTCATCGAATTTCTCGCGAAGCTGTTTGTGACTATGTTGCAGACGTGAAACATACATATCATATGCCATCCCTGGCACCTCGGTATAATCATCGAACTCCCTATTGATGATTTCTGCATCCTCGTCGGCTTCATTAGAGGCACGGTTATCCTCAGATGACGACGATTGTGAACCATCATCTTTATGTTTAGACACCACCCTTTCAACGTTAACACCGAGATTATTACCCGCAGGTGAACCGGCAGAATCTATTTCATTTGGCTCGTTATCGTCTTCTAAGGCTATATTCGAACCCGCGGGAGCACTGAAAGGGCCCACCACCGAGTTCCTTGAACCAGAGCTCGAGCCGCTACTCGACACACTCCCAGAAGTTGACTCAGAACTCACCATCGTGGTCGAGAAAGAATTGAAATAAAATAAAAAAGAAAAAAGCTGACTATGCGCGAATACATCACTTTCGACTCTCGCAACACTATCGCGACATATCTAAAATGACTATTTACTAAGCGATTATAAGTAAACACCTCACAATCAAGAACATAACAAATATGCAAGAGCAACAACGGTTGTTCGAACGATTTGCCTGAAGAAAGAAAACAAAGAAATAAATGTTAAAATTGCAGGGCAAAAAACTATATATTATGCTAAAAAATTCCTAAGGCATTAGATCGAACGATTCCCGTTCGATGCAACAAGCATCGAACAGAAGGTGTTCGATGCAGCCTACATCGAACCGTGCTTGTTCGATGTTACTTACGTGCGTGCGTAAGTTGGCGAGAAGATAATGAGCTTCGCACAAACCCTCTCCCCCTTATATAGGCAGCAAAAAGCCCATCAGGCCCATTAAGATAGAGCCTCGAATCACCACGATTAGACACATAATGTAACATCAAACGCCGCTGGTTGGATCTACGATTCAGGCAGAAAATATCAGCATCGAACTGTCACTGTTCGATGCACTTGCACATCGAACACAGCCGATTCGATGAGCAACTTTAACATTGACAAGGAAATTTATGAACTAATATAATGGGATCCGCTCAGAATAAACTTATGATTAAGAATATCACAAACCAGTACAAAAAACCTACCAAGGTCGCACACATCTGACCGCCTCCAAATCGGGGGCATGATTTAAACGAAAAACGAAAAGAATTTTGGAGCTTGGAACCCGATCTCTCTTCGAGACCGCCTCCCAATCGGGGGCATGATTTTCAAAATACAAAAACAACGGCCGACAAATCACGGACATATTTCATAAGTTTGTAAGCCGCTCTCTGATCGACACCGTCTCTCAAATGGGGTGGACTATGTGATGGAAATATTTTAGGATTAGCCCAATATCATATATTGGGTCGACCCAACAAAACTAGCCCGCTAAATAGTACATCGAACAGGCACTATTCGACATTAAACGCACATCGAACATCACCCGTTCGATGCGGAATGAGCATCGAACCGCTACGGTTCGATGCACTTTCCCCAACTGCCAATGGGGCTCGCGGGACGGGTGTTATAAATATCCCGTCCCCTCACATTCTCGGCACGCATTCAAGGCTCGCTCGAACCTAACCAACATCGAACTCTGAGCATTCAACACATCCTCATATCGAACTAAGAGCATTCGATACGGAAGCATAGCGAAGACACATCATTCGACGCTCAACACTATATCGAACTAGGCTCATTCGACACGCACACTACATCGAATCAAGCATGTTCGACTTACATCAATTCGACACGGGATCACTACAGTACCATTAGTATCGAACAACCTAGGTTCGATACGTCAGTATCGAACGCCACCCGTTCGACACACAACTTAGATTAGTAATCTATTTGTAATATCTAGTAAGCTTGTATTAGGTGTTCCAGACTAAGCTAGTTCGATTATCTGTTGATTAGCATTATTTTGACTATTTGTATCTTAATTGTATCCTTTTACGGTGTTTTATTACCTGGACGAAATAAGACCAAAATATACATGTTAGAATAGTATCATTGTTTATAATGTGTCATGTCATGCGACAAATAAAGGGATAAAAGCATCAAACCCCCTGAACTATGCACGTTTTTACGACTTGCCCCTTAAATAAATTTAATAAGCACTTTTCCCCCTAAACTATGCCCTTTTGTGCGATTTGCCCCCTCAGTGCATTTTCGGCCATTTTTGGCCATTTTTTTGCTGGAATATTCCCTTTTACCCGACTCATATGTGTTGTACTAGATGTATTTTAGTTGTTGATGACAAAAAGTAGGGAAAAAAGCACCTCGAACGGGGAGTATTCCGACCAAAAATGGTCGAGAACGTGATTTGCCCCTTCAGTGTATTTCGGCCATGTTTGGCCAGAATATTCTCCCTACCCGACTCATACGTGTTGTACGAGATGTATTTTTGTAGTTGATGACAAAAAGTAGGCGAAAAAACACCTCGAACGGGGAATATTCTGGCCGAAAATGCACTGAGGGGGCAAATCGCACAAATGTGCATAGTTTAGGGGGCAAAGTGCTTATTAAATTTGTTTAAGGAGCAAGTCGCAAAAACGTGTATAGTTTAGGGGGCTTGATGCTTTTATCCCTAAAAAAAGTGTAGTGCATCACGAAAAACACATTGAATCATAAGCACAATCTCTAGAGTTCTAATAAGTGTAAAAGTTCAATGTTTTGTCTTATTTTACTGAGTTTTATCCAATTAAATTTTTTAGTTATTTAGAGTTAAGCTAGTTGAAAGAGTCGGATCTCTTTATGTACTCGGTTACTATGCAATCACAAACTCTTCATAGGATAGATTGGGATCTAAGCTTTGTAAATTTTCAATTACTAGATATTTTGTCGTGAGGTACGACATGTTGTCTTTGTAATCTGTATAATCTACTTGCAGCTATGTCATGTGCCCTACTTGTTTTTACTGCATAATTGTATATTAAGTGTTATCGTAAGAGAATGCATCTGAAAGTGATCAAGCCTGATTAGTTACAATTGTACTAATCCTCTAGTACGGAAGTCAAAAGTAGGATATAAACCATATCATTCCACTGGCAAAAACATCAGAATCCACAGATTTCGACCAAAAAGTATAGATACTTTGCAAGAAAATAGCTAATCACATATATTGTCAAAACACTAATCCCAAGCACTGGTGACTCCAGCCCCAGGACCATAACCGCCACCATAACTGCCATAACCACCACCACCACCTCCTCCACTGCCATAATAATCATTGCCGCCGCCACCCCTATTGCTATTGAAAGACGACGGGTCTTTTCTAAAATCACGACCACCAAATCGTCCACCACCACGCTTACTTTTCCCTCCTCCGTAAGCAGCTCGGCTTGCAAACCGAGTCAACCATTCAGGAACCTCCTGATTTGCTTCCTGCATTAAATCAGCCAGCGGCTTAGCCAACGACGTGTTATTATCGTTGAAGAATGCTGTAGCCAATCCCGTGTTGCCAGCACGGCCTGTACGTCCTATCCGGTGTACGTAATCATCAATGTCGTTTGGAAGGTCAAAGTTTATTACATGCGCCACATGAGGAATGTCGAGACCACGTGCTGCTACATCTGTTGCCACTAATATCGGAGTGTTTCCGGTCTTAAACGATCTTAGCGCATGCTCTCTTTCCTGCATCAACCAATCAATCAGTCCTCGTGTACTACTAAGAAAAATTACAAGCTAGCTTCTGATGTTTGGTCCAATTACACAAAAAAATATTTCTCTTCTCATTTGCAATGGAAAATAAAACTTACAGAATACAATGGTCACTTGACCCTTGTACACCAAATTAAAGAACTGAAAAAAACTGTGGTATCACACAATTTGCGAAATTTTCCTATAACAGTAGCAAATTGCATAAATGCTTCTAAAGGCTTTATAAATGGTTAAAGAAATGAGATTTAAAAAATATCAGCAAAATGGCTTTTCCGTGAACTTGTGAAGAACTTGCTGTAAAAAACAGACAACATAATATATTAAGAGTATCTTCCTCACCTGCTGCGTCCTATCCCCGTGAATAGTAGTAGCAGAGAAACCATTAAGATATAGCCAATGTTCCAAGGCATCAGCTCCCTTCTTTGTTTCAACGAATACCAAAGTTAGAGCTTGCTGCAAAAGTCAGCAACGACACAAGACATAATGAATATTAAAGGAGAGTCAAATCAACCCATAAGAAACAGTTTTTCAAGTAATGGAAAGCTAAGAATTAGCAAAACATTAACCAACTACTGCTATTTAAGAAAGGAACCACTAAATACGCGTAGTTCAATAACACAATCAACAACTAATGCCAACTTGACATGAGGTACAGTTCAATTAATATGATGATCCCTACGACAAACGTAAAAAAGACTCATATTACATGGTGTTTGAAACTATATATTATGCTCTGAATATAAATTATGAATTACGTGTCATACTTCATTAATGAATTTGACAGACTTTTTCCACAGAGGCAGTCTTTTGGTATAGTGTTAATAACAAAGATTTGCAGATTATAACATACCTAAAATCCAATTCTAAGAGTAACAGTTATAATCACTTCATCAATTTCATGAAATAAGTTCACGTCTCTAGACTTAATAATTAAATTCCCACTAAGCAAAAAAACCATTTAATGAATCAACTGACTAAATTAAAAATATACAAACATAAAATTTGGATTCATCCAAACATGAACTTACCTTTCTCTGAACTTCACTTTCCCTCTGGGCATGAAGGAGATCCATCAAATGGCTTCTCTTGTCACTCTCTTGAACATATTCAACTCTTTGAACAATTAAATCAGTACTAGAACCAACTCTTCCAACAGACAAAAATATGTAATTCACAAGAAAATCGGATGCCAATCTCTGCACAACAACAACAACAGAAAATAGTTGAAGATTAGAAAGCAAAGAATATAACATACAGCAAATCCCCTTCAATAGGCAATTGCAAGTCAAATGCTTCAGAAAACATTACGAATGAGGAACCAGTCTACGTGTAAAAATATTTCGCTTGCATAGATAAGTTTTCTTCATCTAATTTTGAAAATTTGGAGATCTGTGTTTGCTTTCATTTGGATAAACACAACACTAAATATTCTTAAAAAGTTACCAAAATTAACCAGGTAAACGAAATACTAGGTGGCTTTGCATCATGGAGTATATCCAAAAAGTTATAAACTAGAGTAAAGAACTTTTCGTCTTTAACAACTACTACCACAGCCACCAAAACATTTAGAATCGAGATCATTAGATTCTAGACAGTTGAGTCGGGAAATGAACAAGATCAAAGAAAAATTATCAAAAAAAGCCTATAACAATCACCTGGATCTCTTTTGGAAAGGTGGCACTGAACAGCATTGTCTGTCTTTCACCACAGCGAGGCATATCCATTTGTTCCACAATCTTTCTGATTTGAGGTTCAAAACCCATATCCAGCATTCTATCTGCCTCATCAAGAGCCAAATATCTTATCATCTGTAATGAAACTCTCGCCCTCTCAAGCAAATCAACCAGTCTCCCAGGAGTTGCCACAAGAATATCGACTCCTCTCTCAAGTTCACGCAGCTGCAGACAAATTACAAAATTTACTTGCTTTTAAGTAAGAACTACAATTCACAATATCAATGCATCATTGACCATTTTCTAGACAACGAACAATCTTTTACAGTTGAACAAGATATGAACGTGTTACACATAATCGTACTTTTGCCATCAGTTACCATCCTTGATTGATAGTACAACTTGGAAGGACAAGAGAGGTGGCATACACCAAATTTCCACAACAAATAACTCTTTATGAACTTTAACAGTAAAAAACACGCCATAACAGCGCATTGATTCTCAAAAGGGGAAAAAGAAAGCGACATGTAAAGTCGAGATCCAACAATTAGAAAGTGAGAAATGAAGAGGTTGGTTTCTTAGGTTTCCATCACTGTCAACAATTAACTGAAATTATGAAAAGGTGGACATAAACAAAAAGGGCCGAGGTCCAACAATGCACCAACACTGAGGAGAGCAAAAACCAAACCATAAAATCTTCAATCAGTAAGTGTTAGGAAATTAGATGGGGTTGATTGATAAAAGGTAGGATGCAAAAACAAACAGGATGTGAAACCTAACATCCAGAGTACCACAAGTTAGAGAACTACGCACTAAGCACACTTATAAAAGGTTAACTCAACCACATAATTTGTAACAACAATTTACAGTCTATGAGATAACGTGAGCTGCAAGGGTCTATTCAAGTTATTTTGACCTTTCTGGATCCAATGTTGGTCAAAATAACATCTCAATCTTGGAGTAAAATGATTGGCAAGACCGTACAAACATACATTTACTCGATCCAGACCGTGGTAAACGCAACTACAATTTTCAATCAAGAACGCAATTCTAATTATGTAACCAACAAAAATAACCCAATATACAAAAACACAAAATTTACTGCAAACACCACTGAGCAGTAAACCAAGAAACTTTCTCACAAAATCTACAAATCAAGGTTCCCCATAGAGCTTAAAATTAACAATCAAAAGTTCCCAACTGATTTTTTTTAAACACCATTGACTGTCGACTAACCCTAACCGAATCGACTGGGTGAGTCAATTCAGACCCATTATTAATCAGCCAGTTACACAGACCAGAACAAATTTGAAGAAGTAACGTGCAAAAAGAATGCAGGAGCAGCCATGGAAATAAATAGAAGGAGATAACAATAAACGGGTCAATGAAGGTATGCCCTAAAATAGAGTCGCGGCATGGTCGCAAGGTTGACCCAAACGTGTACAGTATTGCAACTTGCTTAGGCAACAGACAGACCTAGACAAATAGGACATGACGACCATGGCAAGGGCTGAGGGGATGGAGATGGTACTAAGGTTAGTGGAAGAGAGGCAGCGCGGCTTTGGGTTTTTTGCAGCCTTCGAGACATTTCCATTGTCTTTTCTTTCATTACGCTTTCATTTTCAGCAGAAGTGACAAGCTGACTTTGAATAGAAACACCAAATTATGAAATATTTAAATGTCTATAGTACAATACAACAAGGATGATCATTGTTGTGTTGCCGATGAAGACGCTGATAATGCATAATCTTGTATCATCTTCACTAAACAACTAAATAAGATCAGTTAGAGCCAGAAGAACTCCTAATCTACTTAGTTAGCTGCTAAACATATTATACAAGAATTTCAGATGAAATTTAATTCTGAAAAGAATCCTCCATACTTACAAGGAAACAAGCTACAGAATACAAACAAGGAAGGCAAGCATGGTCACACCCACCACCAACAAAGCACTCAATCGTGATACAACCTCATCAAATGAAAGCAGAGAATTCAAAAACTGCAGAGAGAGGCATTCATTGATAGAGCAGCTAAATCTGCAGTAGCCAACATTTTAACTGCCTGGCACCAAATTCACACGGTTTTCAATAAAAAAAAATCATCCTTTCTCTTAAAAAGAACTTTGACTTCGTCCACAAACTAATGCTTGTGTTTCTAAGGATGGGGGCATCGTGTTTCATTGCCTAATATGACAACTTATTTCCTAAGAATACATAATTGACACAATTACATTTCTCCCAACAACTTTGAACTAGTGCATACAATACATAGAATCGAATACAATGTTTAAACACACAGATTGCATAGATACTGAAATAACACAAAAGAATAACCTGTTGGTTTATAGGTGCTCCTCCGTACACAACAACCACTCTTACACCAGTTTGAAAGGAAAACTTTTTGGCTTCCTCGTTTATCTACAAGATTAACAGAACAATATTATTGTTAATTCCAGACTTAGAAATCATAGCTCTCATACGCACATGAATTGCGAGAAGAACATATTCATTAACAGACCAACCTGCATAGAAAGTTCTCTGGTTGGTGAAAGAATAAGAGCGCGTGGAAAAACACTGCGACCTCCACGTGGTTTGTGTGGAAAATTCCCGGTCATAATTCCACTGATAATTGGGAAGCAAAAAGCGGCAGTCTTGCCTGAACCAGTCTGAGCACAAGCCATCAAGTCTCGTCCTGCTAGTGAAATGGGTATTGCGTGTCGCTGAATAGGAGTTGGCCTCACATACTTACACCTCCGAATATTCAGATTTAGTGCATCACCCAAATCTATATCGGCAAATGTATTAACTGGTGGCGGCACATTATTCCCACTTGTCTCCACGGGAATATCCTCATAAGCGTCAAAGTTAATACCACTATTCTCCTGCTCAAACGCATTTGTTACCTCGGAATCCACATCATTAGTACCAAAAGGGTTAACCTCTCGTTCCCTACCACCCCAACTACTTCTTCCACCCCAACCGCCACGACCTCCAGCACCATATCCTTGACCGCTGTAATCAGGCCTTGACTGCGACACACTTGCCGAGCCACTATACCCAGACCTCTCATTACCGCCAAGCGATGGAGCTGGAGGATCTGCTGCAGGAGGCTTGTTTCTAAGGTGCGGAGGAACATAAGCCGCCTTGGTGGGCGCAGATGAGCGCTCACTCACACCACCATTCTCAACAGCATCTGCCCAAGAAGTTGTCATTTTCACTAGACGACTCTCCAGAGATCGTTCTCACCCAAAAACAAAAAAAAAAAACAAAAAACTCCAATTCCCAATGTGCCTAAAAAGAGTTGTGTAATACCAATTCCCGGATCCGAATTAAAGCTCGTTTCAAAACATCACAGCTCAAACCCTGATTAAAACACAAAAACATCATCATCATCAACAACAACAACAACAAAAATACATAAAATAAATAAATTCTGCACAAACAGGAACCAATGGAATTCAACCATCAAACAGCAATACTTTTTCACGTTCCGGAAAACAATAATGAATATGAAACAAAATACAGCAGCAAGTAGTAATTGAACAAATGAGACAAAAATCAACAAAAAAAAACAGAAAACAAAAGAACAATGAATATACATACAATGTACGGTGTTAAGAGAGAAAAATACAAATAGCAGAAGAAAAAAGAAGATGGGGGGGAACCTGGAAGAGAATTGGCGTATCGTCGAAAAAGGAATAAAAGTTGAAAACCCTAAGCACCAACACACGCAGGAGAATATATAGTAGTACCTAATCACGGGCGATAAACCGGAATTTTAGGATTCTATTTGGATTTCTTTTTGGATTTTGTTTTTTGTTGTTGTTAGAATTCTCACCTATTTCACGTTTCTATCGCTTTTCAACGTATCAGGATTCCCCAAATATATTATTAGAATGGCTAAATTGCATAATCTAACCCCCTGTCTTATTCTCAATTGCAAATATCTCCCTCTACATAACCAAATACTCTCTCACCAATATTTATTTGATTTTGATCTTCTCATTGTATAAAGAGATGATATTGTCCAAACTAAATTTATATAATTTTCCTTTCACAAAATTGAATAAAACATTAATTTTTAGATTTACAGAAAAATACTTGAGTATTCTGAGCTATCCTAAATTAGACTATTTTGTGTCAATAGTGGTTCCAAAGATTATCTGCTGACAAAGTCAATTTGAAAATTACATAAAACAATAGTTTGAACTTAAAATATAATAATAGGAATTATTTGCAAGTTTGGAAATTTTATATGGATTTTTTGCTAATAAAAATTATATATGGAGTTACTTAACAATTATAACTAATTTATGGATGTTTTTGCAATTACCTTTATCTACAACCGACTAGTAGTCAAAGGTTAGAGTCACGTTTAAAAGTGTCCTAATAGAAGAAGTAGAGGAGAAGAGAAGAGAGGATGGTTGGGCGCAGAATATGGGATACAGAGTAGGGCGTCCCGCATAAATAGTTTTTGGTAAAGACAAGGGTGGGTCCATTACGATGACGACAATCATAAGGATTATTATTTTATTTTATACCTTAAGATGAGGAGGAGTTTTTTTTTTATTATTCTTTGCTAACAATATCGTGTAAATATTTATGTATTTTATTGAATGAAACAGATAACTATAACTATGTAACAACAATAATTATGTACAGTTATTACTTAAATTTATCTGTTTCAAATAATCGTTTAAATTTTTTAACATAATTTTTCTTAATTTTAGAGAAAGTTATATAAGCGACTCATAATTAATACATGTTTAT
Organism: Linaria vulgaris; assembly: GCA_948329865.1. NCBI lineage: Eukaryota > Viridiplantae > Streptophyta > Magnoliopsida > Lamiales > Plantaginaceae > Linaria > Linaria vulgaris. The sequence continues at coordinate 72,000,756 of OX415251.1, forward strand.
AATAAATCTATACTTCCAACAATAATGTGAAATCCTGATCTTCGCTTCTCATTGTCTCCACTCTCCACTTTGAAAATAACTGGATTTTTGTGATGAAATAGACCCAACTATGCATGCGGTTAGGACTTCGGATGGCTAAAAGTCGAAATAACAATGTATTTGCTCTCAAATGGACTTCGGAGGCTATGTTGCATGGATATTGACATAGACACATAGACACGGGATCATGGGTTTTTTAAAGCTTTGGCACGACCGGGACACGGCTATATTTTTTATACTAAAATGAATATCACTATAACTTATAGAATTAATATGTTTAAATACAATTAATAACTTATAACATCAAAAATAATTACCACTTACTTACTCACCAGTTATTAACCAAAGCAAGGTTTAAATATGACGCTCACCTAAATTCAAGTATCAATGTCCAACACAACAAACCAATGATTAACAACAAGAGTTATACAATACAAAAAAATTCAAATACTATTCAATCTAAAATCATGCATTAATTTAGAAACTAAACTTCCAGACCTTTTACTTAGTTGTTTAAGTTCTAGGATTTGTTTTTTCTTTTATATTTTGTTTGTTAATGTATAAATTTTTTTTTTGATAAGCTTTATAACACAAACTACTTAAATATACAATTTTTCTCCAAACATATTGGATACAGACTTCTTAATTCTACAACACGTCACTCTCAAGTGTCGAATACGAGTGCAAGAATTAGCTTTTATTTATTTTAATAAATACACGTCACGCGTCGTGTCAGATGAGTGTCGAGTGTTGGATACGTGTCGGGCACAGACAAGGCTCATGTTTTGAAGTGTTGGTGCATCGTTGGTGGGAGGGTTTGGGTTTCGGGAAATGCATGATTTTAATAAGCTTTAGAGTCTAAACAAGCTTGGAACTTCGTTACTAATTATACTGAAAATTGGATTAAGATGATGCATGTTAAATACTTGAAAGAAAAAAGAATTTTCGTCCACTCAAAAGGTTCCGCTTGATGCCACAGGTGTATGGAAAGATCTTTTTGAATATTGGGAAGACATTTCAACAAAAAAATGTTGCTAAATTGGAAATAATTCGAGTGACTCTATTCGAGACATGCCAACCAGTGCACACTATCAATGATCACATTCTAATACATTTACTACTATGTTTTCTATTGACCGTCTCAAAGTTGCACCTGATCTTGCCGGATCTTCAGGTTCACAATGCAAGTACAATATTTCAAATCAACTTCGATGAAGCTTCAAGTAACGATGTCTTATTTTGGGCTCCCTCGTCATAAGAGTGCTTGAGAAAATCCACTTGTCATTTCATCGTATCATCCCACATGTCTTAGGATTGTAATATGATATAGAAACCTTGTTTAGAACACATAAATCCACGAACGACACAAGTTATTGTCATGGAGAATTGGGATGTTGTTGCCAATGAATGCCTACTTAATAATCCCATCTAACGATTTACTTTGTAGATTTGGATGTGAGAGCGTTGAAACAATTTCTTATATTTCTCTTGAATGTGAACCCATAAGTGCGATTTACTGTGCCTCTAATTAATCAAATGCAGGAAAATAATATTGTCACTGGACAAAAAGTCTAAGTTGTTTCCTTCTCAAATTATCTGCAATTTGGTGTTGATTTGATGCCTTACAGTTTCATTGAAATGAGATTTTTCACGAATTTGTTCACCTTAAGAAGTAGCTTGAAAATATTTTTGACTCCGCATAAGCGAAACACAAAGTATCACGTACAAACTTTTCAGAACATGTCCAAAAGATATCAGAGCATTATGAACCATTTCAACATTTTGCAAAGTAAAACATATTGGCAAACCAATACATAAATTTAAATATATATATATATATACAACTAAAAGTAATATCTATACAATTATATAATAAAAACCATGTTAACACAAATTATTTTATTTTCTTATTTATCTCTTGTGACACTCTATTAACCACTTTTTATAACTTGGGATATAACTATAATTTATAATAACTTTATATCGAATTTAAACCTTCTCATTAAAAGAAAAAATTTATACTTAATCGGTTAATCCCCTCATAGAAAAAAGTAAGATATATAAATTATCTATATTCAAATATTAATCTTTATAATATAAATTAATTATATTAAAATATAGAGGCAAACGCATGTCAACGTTTCTAATATAAATATATGTGTGTGGTGCGCCTGTATATATATTTTAATAAAAACTAATGGAATGTTTGAAACATCTCTTTTCATCGACACACTCAAAACATAACCAAATATAAAGGACCCTTGAGCTCTTTTGACCTCAACTTGACAAATTGTTACGATGTCTGCTAAATGAAGAAAGAAAGAAACGAGCCTCATTCACAGCCACAACCAGTCACTCTTTCTCGCCCGTCTTTCTTTTTTTAGTTTTCGATAATTCTCACGTTTGCCTTTCTACCTCAACCAAACTATAAAAATTTCCCGTGTTTGCTCTTATGGATACACATTCGACGGTTTTTTGAGAAAATATTTAGAAAGTCCATGTAGTTTAGTGCGAGTAACTTTCATTTGGGTGATGCTGAAATATTTGTTAAACTAAACATCCATGTAAATGGGTCATGGGATTTCAGTTCATCACCATATTCCGCGATACAGAATTTCCTTAAAGAGCATCTAAACTGAATAAATTATATAGCGTGTTTTACTGTTTTATCTCTTAACTTTATCCTTCATTCCAAAATAAGTTTAGTCTTTCGACAAACATCGAAGACAATTGCACTGAAAACCAAAACCTTGGGACAAAATAGTCTGCCGAGCCTCATAATCCAAGCTTGCATCAATATAGCAAATCCGCAGCTCTTCTCCTGCAATAGAAATACTTTACTGTTAAAAGTACGGAAAATCCTCAACTTGACGAAAAAAGTTAACCAAACGCATTGCACATGAAATCCGCTTCTATAAGTAAATATGCATTTTGCTAAAAGAAATGGGGAACAAAATTTCATAGTAGTCTGCTGAAACATATGTTTGCTCACAACTGTAATCCTTTTGGTAGATGCTGATACAAACCCAGCACCCTGATTATTCACCATACCAATAGGTCTTCAAAGAGCATAAAGGGAAGGCTTCAACATTTACAGTTTCACTTTAGATCAAAAGTTGTAGAAAAGTTTCTATTAACGACAGTATTAGAACTATTAACAAATATGGATGGACCTTCTTCGATCTCACGGAGAGCATTGATTTTAGCATCCACGTTTTCAACCCATACAATATTGACATTGGGATCTGCAACAAAAGGAAGACAGAGGTCATGCGCGTGGATTTGCCATATTACCAGCTTTTGTGGGCTCTAATGCAGAACATTGGCCCACGGCGACACCTTGTAATCTCCGTATGGTCCGACTTAAACAAAATTGGTTAGGTTAGGTGGCCCTTATTACCGATTAAATAAAAAAAATGAGACATCTTACCACAATCGTGATTGTATAAGGATGGAAGCAGATAAACAGCATTCCCAACAGCCGCTTCTGCTTCAACTGATGCTGCTGCTGATAATAAAAGATCTTCATATGATCCTCCGGCCAACTCAATACGGAAGGCATTGATACGGATGCGTGCCAAAACAGCAGCATACCATTCTTCAGTCAGAACTATTAAGTCAAAGATACACTCTTTTCACTCTTAGTGGATATTTTACTAAACCTTTCAAATAACAGATTCAATAGAGTATGGCAAACATTATAACCCATAAGGAATGAATCAATGTCCAATGTGGGAAAGTGTTTATGAACTTCTACAGCATTTATGAACTTCTACAGCACCAAGGATACATGCCATCCGCTCACTTTCAATGTTTGCATCCTCCAGAGGCCTTCTTAGTAATGCAACTTCCTTTTTCATCTGGGAGGAAATGAAATAAAAAGATTGAAGTAATTGACTAACTTCATATTCATCGCTTACACTTAAATGCAAACGATGCTATGTACATTTGCCATACAAATTTAGTTCAAGATGATGCACAGTCATTATTGTTAATATTGATTCATTTTCTCTGCAGACTGCAGCCGGAAGGCCTTGAAAGTATCTTTAGCACTAATAATGATTAAAGGCCTCTACGTGAAATCTGGCCAACATGCCAAAGAAATTCGGGAATATTCAAGTAACCAAAAAAACAGGCGAAAAACTGTTCAAAACCCAGATCTTCACAGAACTAATCAAAAGCAGTCGGGGTTGGTTTTATAAAGATGAAAAGAATAGAAGAAAAAAGATGTCTTGGTATTTGTATATATATATACTCCCAAACCATCTCCAGCCCCAACCGGGAAAGACCAGATGTTACCATTAGAGAGGGTAGGAAGAGATGGAAAAAGTCAGAGAAGCAGAGCTGGTGAGGAGATTCAGAGCCGATGGAACCTAACCTTTCGACATCCATATAGATGTACATATTACTCATTATAGTCTTCCCACATAAAACTCAAAAATTATGTGGGAATTTTATACTTCCAGGGAATAATAATAAAAATCTACAGAAACAAATGATTCTAGGTTCAACATAATATCTTGTCAGCTCCAGACTTTTGAACAAGAACCCACGCAAAACCATCTACGGGAATGTGCGAACAATTATCAATGGTCTGAAACCTGAATAAATTTCTTAGACTACAACATCATACACAAGGAGGTCACCAAAGCTATAACAATAGCACGAGGAAACATGAGATACTCACCAATGAGATTTTCTCAGAAGATAAAATCTCAGGTTGAAGTATGTCGAGTACATCCGAAGACACAGCTCCCGATATAACCTGGCAAACCAACCGTTTGACAAGGAGAGGATATTTCAGGCCCTGCATTCTTTAAATATCATAGTGAATATAATAATGTTCTCCAATATCATTATCACCACACTTAAAATAAAGGAAACAGAAGATCTCCATACCTGCAATACTCATCGAATCTCGACCAATTTGCCTTCTTCTCAACCTTGTAAAAGTTCTAATCGATGAACTAAACGACGTCATATAATAACATTTAGAGTGAATTTCCAAATAGTAAACATGTTATTTCCAATTCGCCAGCATAACTCACATTCAATTAGCAAATTAGTGCAGATACCTTAGATTGTTCTCGACATTGGTCGCTGCAAAACGACGCAGTTTCGGAGGTGGTTGTGGCTGTGGCTGTGAGTTTCCTAAGGCAGAAATAGCAATTGGTGGTGAGGCAAGAGAGAGTAGGATGCGAGATGAGTGGCTGCGCGGTGTGGATGATTTCGCCGGAGCCGATTCTCCGAGAGGCAAACACGCCTCGACCGGCGGATTCGGTTACTCCGACGTGGATTGGCGGCGCCGCGGGACGGGTGGAGTAAAACGACGGCGTTGTGATTTGTAGCTGAGAGAGGAAATACTTTCTCAAATGGAGAGCCCGACGGCCGGCCGTTAACGCTGACATCTTTCGTGTGTTGTTGGGGTTTTACTTTTTCCAAATGAACTGTTTAATTTCAAAAAATGTTAATTTTGTTATAGAATAACTAAAACTATTTGGGAATTATAACAATATATTAAAAGAACATAGAAAGGAAGAGCAAATAAGGAGTGTATTACTTGTGAATGAGTGTTTTTCTCTTCATCTTGATGGCTCCTTATATAGGTAAGGATTTCCAATATCTTATATTATTTACAACAACTAGTACTATTATAAAATAGTATTTGTACATAATTTTCAACAATGGCCACTAGGCATATACCACTAACAATATTTATAACACTCCCTCCTTGGCCATTTGAAGATTTTGTTATGTACATGATCCGTCTTCTGCACACGTCTTATGCTGCCTCGTTAAAAACCTTATAAGGAAAAACCCAATGGGATAAAAACCTTAATAAGGGAAAAAGAGTGCAGCCGTGTGAACTCCCCCTCAAGTTGGCATCTCCAATTTTTCATAAGTCTCGTAGGTGACGCATCCCAATACTTTGAACATGTTTCTTAAAAGTTACAGTAGGGAGTGCCTTTGTAAAAAGATTTGTCATATTGTCACATGATTGAACATATTGGATATTAATTTATTTGTTCTTCTCGAGTTCCTGAGTGTAGGCAAAATATCTTGGGGGTATGTGTTTGGTTCGATCACTCTTGATATAACCTTCTTTCATATGTGTAATACATGCAGAATTGTCTTCGTATAATGTTGTAGGACCCTCTCTAATAGGTAAGCCAGATGTACTTCTTATATGATGTGTCATTGATCGTAGCCATACACATTCTCTGCTTGCTTCATGGAGTGCAATAATCTCAGCATGATTCGATGATGTTGCAACAAGTGTCTGCTTCTGAGAACGCCATGAAATAGCAGTGCCTCCATACGTGAATACATATCCAGTTTGAGATCTAGATTTATGTGGGTCTGATAGAAAACCTGCATCTGCATAACCAATCAATTCTTGTACCGCATTGTTAGGATAAAATAGACCAAGATCCACAGTTCCTTGAAGATAACGGAATAAATGTTTAATTCATTTCCAGTGCCTTTTGTGGGTGATGAGCTAAACCTGGCTAATAAATTCACAGTAAATGATATATCAGGTCTAGTACAATTAGCTAGATACATTAAAGCTCCAATGGCACTTAAATATGGAACTTCAGAACCAAGAATTTCTTCATTTTCTTCACAAGGACGAAACGGATCTTTATATATAGTTAATGATCTTGCAATCATAGGATGGTTCAAAGGTGTTGCTTTATCCATGTTAAAACGTTTCAATATCTTTTTAGTATAGTTAGATTGATGCACAAGTATTTCATTTTTAACATGCTCAATTTGCAAACCAAGACAATATTTAGTTTTTCCAAGATCTTTCATTTCAAATTCATCTTTTAAATAATTCATTGTTGAATGAATTTCTTTGTCAGTGCCAATGATATTTAAATCATCTACATAAACCGCAATAATTGCAAAACCATATGATGTTTTCTTAATAAAAACGCATGGACACAAAGAATTATTTATATGTCCTTCTTTTAATAAATATTCACTCAAACGATTATACCACATGCGACCTGATTGCTTTATGCCCATATAATGATCTTTGCAATTTAATTGAGTACATTTCTCTAGGTTTGGAACTTGATGCTGCGGGTAATTTAAATCCATCAGGGACCTTCATGTAAATATCATTATCAAGTGATCCATAGAGATAAACAGTGACAACATCCATGAGATGCATATTTAGATTTTCATAGACTGCTAGACTGATCAAGAATCGAAATGTAATCGTATCCATTACACGAGAATACATTTCTTCATAATCGATTCCAGGTCTTTGAGAAAAACCTTGTGCGACAAGGCGAGCTTTGTACCTTACAATTTCATTTTTCTCATTTCGTTTGCGAACGAAGACCCATTTGAACCCTACGGTTTTCACACTTTTCGGTGTGAGAACAATGGGTCCAAATACCTTTTGCTTATTAAGCGATTCTAATTCAGCTTGCATAGCATCTTTCCAGTTATCCCAATCATTCCTATTTTGGCATTCAATTACAGATTTGGGTTCAGGATCATCATTTTCATTCTCAATTTTATAAGCGACTAAATATGAAAATATTTCATCCATATTTTCCATCTCATTTCGATCCAATACCATTCCTGTATTGATATAATTTATAGAGATTTCAACATTCTCTTTATTCGTAGGATCTGATTGGATAACTTCTTGAGGTATCTCATATGTCACATTTTGCGACTCATCAGGCATAGATTCCTCAATAATAGGATCATTAGGTTTTGATGCTCCTTTTTTTTCCGAGGATTTTTGTCCTTTGAGCAGTAGGACGCCCACGTTTCTTAGTTATATCAAAGATATCATCCTTTGATGTTTCTTTTGGAATTACAATATGAGCAGGAGCATTTGCAGCTGGTATATGTGATTTTGTTACCCTGCTTATGTCAGTAAATGCATCGGGTAATTGATTTGTAATAGCTTGTAAATGCAAAATTTTCTTTACTTCCAAATCACATTGATTTGTTAGCATATCAAAGCTTGTCAAAGATGGATTATACCTGATATATCCTTTTCCAACTGCTTATTTTCTCCCCATAAGGTTGGAAAATTTGTCTCATTAAAATGGCAATCGGCAAAACGTGTCGTAAAGACATTACCTGTTAGAGGCTCAAGATATCTGATTATTGATGGTGAGTCAAATCCAACATATATTCCCAACCTTCTTTGTGGTCCCATTTTTGTTCGCTTTGGTGGTGCAATTGGAACATAAACCGCACAACCAAAAATCTTTATATGGGAAATATTAGGTTCATTACCAAAAGTAAGTTCTAATGGGGATTATTCATGATACGAGCTTGGTCTAATGCGAATTAGTGATGCAGCATGTAAAATCGCATGACCCCATAGAGAACTGGGTAATTTAGCTTTCATCAACAATGGTCTAGCAATTAATTGAAGGCGTTTAATTAATGATTCAGCTAAACCATTTTGAGTATGTACATGTGCAACACTATGTTCAACCATAATTCCAGTTGACATACAATAATCATTGAAAGCTTGAGATGTGAATTCACCAGCATTGTCAAGTCTGACTTTCTTGATCGTGTAGTCAGGAAATTGAGCTCTTATTTTGATTATTTGAGCCAAAAATCTCGCAAATGCCATATTGCGAGTAGACAATAGACAGACATGTGACCATCGACTTGAGGCATCAATTAATACCATAAAATATTGAAATTGTCCACATGATGGATGAATAGTTCACATATATCACCTTGAATTATTTCAAGAAATTAGGGTAATTTTGTCTTAATTTTAACAGGTGTGAAAGTGTAAGATGTTCTGTTATCAATGTTGGATGGATGTTGTGTCAACATCAAGAGGACAACATTGAAAACCGAGAACAAGTCTTAATCTGAAACATGTTCTGTTATCAATGTTGGATGGATGTTGTGTCAACATCCAGAGGACAACATTGAAAACCGAGAACAGTCTTAACCTAAAACATGTTTCTGAAATTCTGAATATGAGTAAAGTATTCGGGTTTAAATGTTGGATGGATGTTGAGCCAACATTCACAGGACAACATTGAAACCAGTATATATTCTGTCAATCTGTCTTTAACTGCTTTATTTTAGTTTTGCCTTTATTCACCTATTAATCAAGTTCCACGATTTTAGTTGTCTTTGTTTATGTCCAGGAACATCTCTTAATCATAAGGAAGAACATTACAAGTTTCCTAAGTTGAAGTTTCCATAATTCAAGAGGAGGAGATCGGTCAAGTCAACACGGTTTCAAAGAAGGAAAGTTTTGGAGTTCAAGTGCAACTAGGAATCTTTCCAAGATCAACTCTGAATTGAAGAAGGAGTATTTCCTTATTAGAACTCAATCTAATAAAGTGAACTATTATTCAAGAAAGAGATCGAGTTCAAGAAGGAAAGTAGAGTTCAACAAGGAAACAACATAAGTTACCAAAACTGTGTACAACACACCTTGGAGATCAAGTTTGAAGAAACCTATATATATAGGGTGTGAAGTACATCAAGATACATAGAGAAACAATAGAGCTTATCAATCCGTAGAGATTATATCTTAAGCATTGTTGCTGTGTTTCTTGTTTTGCAAAGTTTGTGAGTTTTCGAGTTAAGTCTAAGATTAGATTTAAGGAGAAAACTCTTGTCTGCTTTGCTGAGTCCAATCTACAAAAGAGCGAGAGTGATTTTGTGGTGAGGAACATCTTTGGTAAAACCTGCATGGTTATTTTGCCGTAAGGCTAGATGGTTGATTATTTATAATAAAAAACCATTGAAAATTTATCTTCTTGTGTTCTTTAATTCCGCTGCACATTATACTCTATCAAGAAGATTGTTTGAGATCAAGTTAAGGCAACGCCAGCTTAACTTGAGCTCTGAAACTTTGGAAAAGTTGTATCAATCCCGATCCAACAATTTCAATTGGCGTCAGAGCCAAGCACCGATTTCACTGGTGTTTGGAGGTGATACAACGCGATGGACAACATCAATCCTAATTCTGGCAGACTCCCAGTCTTAGAAGGATCCATCAATTATGCTTACTAGAAGACCAGGCTCAGAGTTCACATCAAATCCATTGACATGAAAGCATGGGATGCCGTTCTTGATGGATATTCTGTCCCAAAGATTGAGAATGACCGAGATGCAGATATTGTACCAAAACCGAAGTCACAATGGACAGCAAACGAGGTAACACTGTATAACTACAATGAGAAAGCTCTTAATGCTATTTTTAGTTATGTTACCAATCAGATGTTTAAGTTAATTCAGAACTGCACCACAGCTAAATCAGCTTGGGATATCCTAGAACTTCATTGTGAAGGAGATATAGCAGTTAGAAATTCTAAACATAGACAATTGCTTAAAGATTTTGAAAAACTTGAGATGGGTGATGAAGAGAGTATAGATAGTTATTTTGAGAAAATCCTTGACATTACTAATCAATGTGAAAATCTAGGATTTTCTGTTTCAAATCAAACTATGGTTTATAAAGCATTTAGATCTTTGTCACCTAGATTTACTCTCAAGAGAATTGCCATGGGAGAAACAAGAGATATTGCCAACATGAAATTTCAATCCTTGTTAAACACTCTTAGAGAATTTGAGCTAGAGTTTCCTGCTAGGACTACCAAACAACAAGCTATTGCTTTGTTAGGAACAAATTATCATGAGAGTGAAGATGAGGATGAAATTATTTCTTCTAACTATGGAAATATTAGCAAGAAACTCAGTAGGTTGAACTTTAAAGATAAATCCAAAGGGAAACAACCTAGCAATACTTCCACTGGTTTTAGAAAATTGCCTCCCAAATTTGTTAAATATATGGCAACAAAATCTAGTCCTGAAGAAATTGAAAAGTTGAAAACTACTCAATGTTATGAATGTAAAGGTTATGGTCATATTGTTGTTGAATGTGCTAACACCCTCCGCAAGAAGGGAAAGTCTCATTGGGTTTGTGTAGATGATCTCAATGAAGAGGATTATAACTCTGGATCAAGTGCTGATACTGAAGAAAGCTTTGAAGAGATTCATACAGCTGCGCTATTTACTCATGTCAACTGGACAGAAGAAGATCTCCATAACTGCCACGGGTCCCAATGTTTCTCCAACATCCAAGACTCAACATCAGAACAGGAGACTTTCTTTGGGAATTGGACTGAATATGATACCCATATTGATCTCAATTCTTTGTCTGATAATGATGAATCTAACTTTGAATGTTTTCATGGCTCAGTTGATCTAGATGAAGAGTATTACTTTGAAGGTGAAATGTCCCATGAGGAAATCATTGAAGACTTGAAGTCTACTTTTCATAATCTTTTGAAAGAAAATCAGAAACTCACCAAGAAGAATGAAGCTCAAAGGCTGGAGATTGATGGACTAAAGAAACTGATGAGGATGTATGAAAGAGACCTTGACAAGACAGAAGCTGGACTTAAAGAGGTAAAAGGAAAGCTTGAAAAAGATAATCAGATCATTGCTAAATGGAACTCAGGTACATCTAAACTTGAAGAGGTACTGAGTATGGGTAATCAAGGAACAAATGGTCTTGGATATATTGAGAAACCTACCTCTAAAGTTGCTAATCCTGTTGTCATTAAAGAAGGTTTTGTTAAGGAATCAAAAGACTTGAGCAGTGTTAATCCCAACAAAAGTAAACCTACTTATATCTGTCAATTTTGTTTTCAACCAGGTCACATAAAACCTTATTGCAAGAAATATTTGAAAGAAAATGTGAAGATAACAAAAACTGTCTCTAATGTTGAGTTGGTCAGTGGTACAGATGTTATCCCAACATTAGGAACAGGACAGAAAAGTAGAACTTGGATTGAAAAGTTAAAGACTCCTAAGATGAAACTTGTATGCAATGTTGTGTTTTCTGCTGTGTACTCTAACCTTGCAGGTAAGTGGTACTTTGACAGTGGATGCTCAAGACACATGACAGGAGACAAGGAAAATCTTAAACAATTGATTCCTCTCAATGTTGGAACTGTCACCTATGGAGGAGGCACCAAGGGAAGAATCATTGGAAAGGGGGTACTAGATGTTGAAGGATTTCCACCACTCAAAGATGTTCTGCTAGTTGAAGGATTGAAAGCAAATCTAATAAGCATTAGTCAACTTTGTGATGATAACTTGCTTGTTACATTTGATAAAAGTTCTTGTGATGTATTTAATAGTGAAAATGTCCTTGTTATGACAGGTACTAGATCTAAAGATAATTGCTACCTTGCACAGGAAGAAGCAGATTGCTTTCATGCTAAAGTTGATGATGCTGTTCTGTGGCATAGGAAGCTAGGACATGTTCACTATAGGAACCTTGAAAAGCTACAGAAAGTTGATGCTGTAAGAGGCTTACCAAAGATATCCAGCCCAGGTAAGGTTGTATGTGGGGACTGCCTAAAGGGTAAGCAAACCAAAGCTATTCATACACCCCTCCAGGTACAGAGTACAATTCCCAGGACTGGTAAGTGTTTTGAATTATTACACATGGATCTCATGGGTCCTATTGAGGTGAGCAGCCTAAGTGGTAAGAGATATGCCTTTGTTATTGTAGATGATTTCTCTAGATATACATGGGTTAAGTTTCTTAAAGAAAAATCTGATGCATTCAACACATTTAGGATCTTACATGCTAGCATCAAAAATCTGTATGGTTCCTCTGTTTGTAAGATTAGGTCTGATCATGGGAAAGAATTTGAAAATGCTAGTTTCAGTGATTTCTGTGATAAGAATGGAATTTTCCATGAGTTTTCAGCACCTAAGACACCTCAGCAAAATGGGATAGCTGAGAGGAAAAATAGGACACTTCAAGAGATGGCAAGAGTTATGATTAATGCTAGAAACCTATCTAAAAGACTTTGGGCTGAAGCTTTAAATACTGCATGTCATATAAGTAATAGGGCTTATCTTAGACCTGGTACAAATATGACTCCATATGAAATCTTGAAGGGTTTGAAACCAAATATTGCTCATTTTCATGAATTTGGATGTGATTGTTACTTGTTGAATGATAGAGACTATCTTAGTAAGTTTGATCCAAAAAGTGAAACGTGCATATTTGTTGGTTATTCTGTGAATAGTTCTGCTTTCAGGGTTTATAATCCAAGATTGAAGACTATTCAAGAATCAGTAAATATAGTGTTTGATGATTCCACCTTTGATTCAGGTACTGATGAAGTTACTGTCTCTGATGTTGCCCCAACATTGGAAACAGAGACTGTCCCAACATCAGGAGCAGAAGCTGAAGACACTGAAGTTGTGACTGGTTCTAATGTTGAGCTGACACCTGTTGCTGTTAGGCCAACATCCCCACAGTCCAATTCAGAGGATGACAGTGTTGATGAACCTAGGAGAGATCCCCCTACTAGGATTCAAAAGGACCATCCAGCTTCACAAGTGATAGGTGAAATCACTGGACGCATGAAGACTCGCAACAAAGACAGGATAAAATGATTAACATTGAGCATATTGAGACAAATAATCAGCTTGCTGATATGTTTACTAAACCTTTAGATAGTGAGAGATTCTTCAGTTTGAGGAAATCTCTCGGCATGTGCAATATGTGAGAATGTTAGGATCCCAGTGTTGACATAACACCACTGTCTAGCACTGGTTAATGTTTGTGGTGTAGTATGTAACTTTTTGTTTTTTTTGTTTGTTTCTTTTCTTTTCTTTTTGAGTCACAATGATCTTTGTTTTGGCATATTTGATTGTGTGGTTGATCACTGTGTTTTACTAATCTTTCTAGCTTGCAGATTCACATCTATGTTTTGAAAAGTATAAATCTCTAAAGTGTGTCTGAGGTTGTGTTAGCCTAACATATGGAGAAGCTGGGGTACACAAAGTTCACTACTTTGATGTCTATTCAGTTGTGTCTTATTCATATGGAAAGGTTTTCCAGGACATGTGGAGAAGCTGGGGTTCATGATGTTGACAGCTTCAATGATATTCAGTTGTGCTTATTTGCATGTCTCTGTTTGTTTTGGCCAAAGGGTACATAAAAGTTGTTCTTTCTACTAGGGTGTTTGGGGTTTCGATTGCCTTCACTTGGTAGCATTGATCACTTAGTGCTCTCTTGTATGTAGGTTGGTAAACACGTATGCATAAGGAATTGGGGTATTGGGGTACATGATAAATGTGTTGCCAGTATTCAAGACCTTTGTACTTGCCTAACTTGCTGCTGATAATGTTGTTACTGGGTGTGTGGAGTCTAGTGCTGCCCTCATTCAGTAATGTCATTATCCTTTTTTAAAAAAAAACAACCCTCAGTTTTTGTTCTAAAGAGATAATGAAAATAGTGAAGATTTGATGTGATGTGAACTGTTGCTGGTTTGAAAAGTGATTCACTGTGTATACCATCTGTCAATGTTGTCATAACATTGTTGCATTCATTCTAGAACTGCATTGTCTTTCATCTTTGATTAGTGTGGTTGACTAGGTTTGGGCTTAGGGGGAGTATATAGTCCCGTTCATGTGTTGAGGCATACTCTTTGGGTGACATTCTGCAGGTGACACACTATTTGTGACCTTCTATGCTGTGGAAGTGGATTAATTCTCTAATTCATGACTGCTTATCTCTGTGTGTTTTCTGTTTGATATGTTACTTATTCATGATTTTGATCTAGATCTGATGTTTTTGATACTCACTTGCTAATTTGGTGAAGTTTCAGATATAAGTTTGGATATATCCCACGCTCTCACATGAAATTGCCTTGAAGAAGCCCAAAAGCTCAAATATTATGGTTTGAAAACTTTCTGGTTTGAATGTTACTCTACTCCCTGATCTGAATGTTAGTCCAACATTGCCACACGGTCTACACAACATTGAAGTCAGTAACTTATAAGTTTGTTTAAAATTTTTTAAAAACTGAGTTTTTATTGTTTTATTGTGAACTGCTCTGGTTACTTGTTGTGTTTAAGTGACACGTGGTGAAGTTCTTACGCGGGAATAGATGAGTGGGAAAACTTAATTGATCATATTCCATAATCTCACTTACATTCTTTCCTTCTCTCTCCACTCTTCACAACTTAAAAGAACACCTTACCCTAATTTCTGCCACTTGTGCAATTTGTCTTTCTCTTTGCAAATAATTATCTAAAAATCTCTCATATTTTTCTCTCAATTCCCAAAACTAACATGGCGAGCAAGGCTCCTTTAGACACTCTTGCAGATTTGGCCGTGAATGTCAAGCAAACAACAACACGCACCAGGGCTGTTGCGCGTGAGGATCAAGGACGGCCTGCTGCTCAAGTTGCTGCAAAATGACCAACGATTCCTTATCAACGACGGGCAAAGCGAGCTAAGAATGTGGAATCTGAGTCGAATGTTGGCGCAACATCAGAAGCTCATGCTCCTCAAACCAATGAATCTGAATCTGAGGTAAATGTGGCTAACCCTAAACCCCAAGTGAATAATGTTGATGATATAATTGAGGGGGAGGGATCTGGAGCTGGTTCTGGTAGAAAGGGAACACCTATTGGGTCTAGGCAAATGAGTAAAATAGCCTTCAAAGAGCTGAGGCTAGAAGAGCTCTAAGAGAGAGACTTGAGAAGAAAAAGGCTGAGGATAAGGCTAAGGCTGAGGCTGAGAGAGTGAGGAAAGGGAAACAGGTTGTGGATGAGGAAGTTGAGGTAGTTGATGAAGAAGAAGAGGAGAAAGAGGAAGAAGAATCTGATGCTGAAGAGTTTGAAGCTAGTGGTGATAATGATGATAATAATGAAGAAGAGTATTGTGACACTCTTGCGTTATCCTATTTTAGTAAGGAAGCTAGGTCTAGATAATATCTTAATAAGGAGATAGAGGACAAGGCTTATGACTTTAGAAAGAGGGATTTTCACAAAGAGAGGGTCATGGACATGGACAACTTTAAAAGAAACAGAGTTTTTGAGTTATTGAAAGCAAGAGGGGTTCAGAATTCAATGAAGAAGCATGGTGATTATGCTCCTGAGCTTGTACAAGAATTCTACCTGAATCTCTCAAAGTATATCACTTGTGAGTTATCTCCCAAATATGGTACAGCATGGGTAAGAGGACAAGTGTTTGACATTAGTCCTCAGAAGATAAATAAGATTTGGGGACTGCCACATGTTGAGGAATCTGAAGATCCAAAACCAAATGAGGTGATTGAGGATATCACAGGTGGTCTAGAGAGAACCTGGGTTGAACAATTACCAACAACAAAGCTCACTGCCCTAAGTGTTGTTCTGCACAAATGTGCATCTTATAATTGGCTGCCTACTAAAAATTCTACTGTTTTGACTAAGGAGTCAGCTTACTTGGTCTACAAACTGAAGAATGGGCTTGCTGTGAATATTGGAGTGAGAATTTTAAAGGCTATGGAAGATGCTGCTGGGAGGAAGCAAGGGATTCTACCATTTCCTTCTTTGATCACAACTCTGCTGCAAAAACAGAAGATGGACAACAAAGAGTTTGGAGGAATGTCAGAGAACAAGGCTAGGTTCACTATCACTCAATCCTACTTGTCTAGCACAAGAGTGGAGGACTTGCCTTGGAATCCTGAAGGTGGAGTTGCACCTGGAGAGGAAAATGAGGCTCAACAATTTGTTGGAGCTTCAGTGCCTCAATCTGAGGAGGAAGAAACCAGGGTAACAACAAAATCTTTTGTTGATCAGCAGTTGACTTGGTATAAAAGTGCTTATGCCAATCTTCAGAGGGAAATTGCTTTCAAGGAAAAACAAATGCATGAGCTGGATGTCTTGATTAAGAACATGGAGGAGCTTTCTTCACAAAAAGGGGGAGAGTGATCTAGTTTTTAATTTTTGATTTCTGGTTTTTATGTTTTTCTTTTTGATATGTTTTGAACTGTTTCTATTTTGCTGCTAGTTCTTCTTATTTGTTTTGGTTTGTAATGATAATGCTACTTAGCTTTAACTGCTCTTAATGCTTTTGCTTATAAAGATAGTCTATATCTGCTGTTTCTGCTGATAAACTGATGTGCATGTACATTCTGGTCTTAATGTTGAGACAACATTGATGAGTTAAATGTCAGAACAACTTGTTTTGAGTTGTGGTGATGACTTTAATGATTAATCTTTGTTATGCCAAGTTAATACTTGATAGTTTGCATTAAGGGGGAGCAGTTTGAGTAGGTATAGATTATTATGCTTAATTGATATTTGGACATATTATCTGTTATGTGAACATGTTGATTGGTTTTGTGAAGAAAGGCAAAAAGGGGGAGATTGAAAGTGTAAGATGTTCTGTTATCAATGTTGGATAGATGTTGTGTCAACATCAAGAGGACAACATTGAAAACCGAGAACAAGTCTTAATCTGAAACATGTTCTGTTATCAATGTTGGATGGATGTTGTGTCAACATCCAGAGGACAACATTGAAAACCGAGAACAGTCTTAACCTAAAACATGTTTCTGAAATTCTGAATATGAGTAAAGTATTCGGGTTTAAATGTTGGATGGATGTTGAGCCAACATTCACAGGACAACATTGAAACCAGTATATATTCTGTCAATCTGTCTTTAACTGCTTTATTTTAGTTTTGCCTTTATTCACCTATTAATCAAGTTCCACGATTTTAGTTGTCTTTGTTTATGTCCAGGAACATCTCTTAATCATAAGGAAGAACATTACAAGTTTCCTAAGTTGAAGTTTCCATAATTCAAGAGGAGGAGATCGGTCAAGTCAACACGGTTTCAAAGAAGGAAAGTTTTGGAGTTCAAGTGCAACTAGGAATCTTTCCAAGATCAACTCTGAATTGAAGAAGGAATATTTCCTTATTAGAACTCAATCTAATAAAGGGAACTATTATTCAAGAAGGAGATCGAGTTCAAGAAGGAAAGTAGAGTTCAACAAGGAAACAACATAAGTTACCAAAACTGTGTACAACACACCTTGGAGATCAAGTTTGAAGAAACCTATATATATAGGGTGTGAAGTACATCAAGATACATAGAGCAACAATAGAGCTTATCAATCCGTAGAGATTATATCTTAAGCATTGTTGTTGTGTTTCTTGTTTTGCAAAGTTTGTGAGTTTTCGAGTTAAGTCTAGGATTAGATTTAAGGAGAAATTTCTTGTCTGCTTTGCTGAGTCCAATCTACAAAAGAGCGAGAGTGATTTTGTGGTGAGGAACATCTTTGGTAAAACCTGCATGGTTATTTTGCCGTAAGGCTAGATGGTTGATTATTTATAATAAAAAACCATTGAAAATTTATCTTCTTGTGTTCTTTAATTCCGCTGCACATTATACTCTATCAAGAAGATTGTTTGAGATCAAGTTAAGGCAACGCCAGCTTAACTTGAGCTCTGAAACTTTGGAAAAGTTGTATCAATCCCGATCCAACAATTTCAAGGTGAATGCTTTATAATTAGCTTTCCAAGAGAACATGCTTCACATGGACTATTGTTGCTCAGATTGAGTTTGGATCCTTTTAATGAATGTCCATGTGTAGTTTCAATTATCCTTCGCATCATTGTTGAACCAGGATGACCTAGTCGATCATGCCATAGAGTCAATAATTCTGGATTTTCATTGACTACCATATTTGATTCGATTTCATTAATATATGTATAATGCAACCCTGATGAGATATATGGTAGTTTTTCAAGAAAATGTTTCTTTCCTGGTATATTCTTAGTAATGAAAACATATTTAGCCTTATTCACAGTCATTGACTCAGTATCATATCCATGACGATATATATCTTTAGAACTCAATAAATTTTTTCTGGATTTTGGGGCAAATAAGGCATCATCGATGATAAACTTTGTTCCATTTGGTAAAGTAAAAGTAGATGTACCAGACCCTTCAATCAATTTAATAGGACCTCCTATTGTACCAACTTGAAATTTTGAGGGTTCTAAATATGTAAAATATTTCTTACTTGTGAGAATTGTATGAGTTGTACAACAGTCAAGTAGGCAGAAATCACCAGTATGCTCCATATCACGCTTCACTTCAAATAAACAATATTAAAACAAATATTGCAATAAACATGGCATATATTTGAAAAGAGATTATTTTATTGAAAGCACACAACATAAATGCAGGAAGTAGATAATACAACTTAAAACATAAATCACAATAAGCATATTCAGCCAGAAGATCACATAACACATATTAAGCCAAACGAACATCATAGTCATCAGTAAAGTATGCCGCCTCCATAAAGGTGGAATCATCATTTGGATTTTGTTCGACAAGGTTAACTTCCTTTTCTTTACCCTTCAAACTTTCTTGGTATATCTTACAGATATGTTCTGGTGTACGACATGTGTTGTCCCAATGCCCTTTCATTCCACATCTAAAACAATAACCTTGCGAGTTTTTATTATGTTTTTCTTTGTTTTGGTGGTTATTCTTAAAGACAGTGTTGGTATGCGAGGGGTTGTGAAAACCCCCTCGACCCCGACCACGGCCATAACCTCCTCTTTTACCGCGTCCACCTCTATATCCATATCCTCTTCTATGACCACCTATACCTTGACCATGACCACGACCACGACCACGACCTTGATTGGCATTCTCATTGTTACCTCATCCATAGGAGTTTGAAAAATTAATGGCATTTGCCTCAGGTAATGCATGTGCTCCAGGAGGACGAGATTGATGATCTTTCATCAATAAGTTATTGTAACTTTCTGCCATTAACAACTTTTGTTGTAAGTCGTGATATTTTGAAATATTCAGCAATCGGTATTGCTGTTGAACATTTATCATGGACACATGGAAAGTAGAAAGTGTTTTCTCTATCATTTCTCTATCAGTAAGCTTTCTTCCACAATAAATTAAATCTGAACGAATCTCCATAAGTGTGAAGTTGTATGCGCTTACAGTTTCAAAATCTTGAAACCTTAAATTGTTCCAATCATCGGTGGCTTTTGGCAACATGGTTTCCTTTTGATGGCCATATCTTTCCTGTAGATTTGTCCATAATTCATGAGGATCGGTAACATCGAGATATTCTCTCTTTAAGGTTTCATCTAGATGTTTTCTCATGTAGATCACAGACTCACATTTTTCTGGATCCATATTTGTATTTACTGCAGCAAGAGTTTCAACGATACTCTTTGATCTGAGGTACAATTTCGTATCCGATTTCTATTGTCCATAATTCTTGCCAGTGATATTGAGTATACAACTAATTGTACTCGTGATGTTAGACATTTTTGCTAGCTAAATACATAACCAAGAAAAACATAATTAGGATCGAGATAATTTATTTAACACATAATCATAGAAGCATAATTATTACAATAATACAATGCAATTATCTCATCTCTAGCCAAATCTTGAACTCGAACATTATTATGATAAAAATGAGGAATATCATAGGGACAAACATAGGAGTGTCTTCATCTACTAGCATAAAAATAAAAATTGAAAGGTAAATGAGGATCAAGATCACTGTTGTCGTAGAGATCATTTTGCAAGATGAGAGAAATAAGGTGAAGATTTGTGTGGAGTTATGTTATGATTTGTGTATTTATAGAGGAAGAAATATCTGTAAGTAGCCGTTTATAGCCGTTGGAAAAACAATAATAAATTTAAGGTAACCATTAATGATATTTTAACAGGCATATGAAATAATATTACGATAAGTAAATACATATATATTTTCCGCCACATTACTATGTAAAAACTTTCATGGACTTGTGGAATAAAATAAGCAATATAATAGGAGGTAAGACATTCCATAATAATAAATTTTCAGCAGTAATAGGAGGTACGACCTTCCATAATAATAAATTTTCAGCAGTAATAGGAGGTACGACCTTCCATAATAATAAATTTTCAGCAGTAATAGGAGATACGACCTTCCATAATAATAAATTTTCAGCAGTAATAGGAGGTACAGCCTTCCATAATAATAAATTGACAGTAGTCGTTTCTAGCTTGGGGTTAACTCAAGCATCAACGAAAGTTAAAATTAGCTTTAATGTTAAAGTTAGATGACAGTAAAATATAAAGAGTAAAATTATAGATAGGCGGTAGTCCGCCCTGTCTATAATAATGTATATAGATGAATACGTAAATATTAAACTTTAACAACAAAATTATAAACATATATTCATCTAATCATAAAATTATAGATTGGCGGTAATCCGCACTGTCTATAATAATGTAGATAGATGAACAAGTAAATATAAAACTTTCGTACCTTTTAATGTTGAACGTTTTCTTTAACGAAGGAACTTGAATTCTTCCGGATCGAGCACTATCGTGCTGATAACGTGTTATAGAATAACTAAAACTATTTGAGAATTATAACGATATATTAAAAGAACATAGAAAGGAAGAGCAAATAAGGAGTGTATTACTTATGAATGAGTGTTTTTCTCTTCATCTTGATGGCTCCTTATATAGGCAAGGATTTCCAATATCTTACATTATTTACAACAACTAGTACTATTATAAAATAGTATTTGTACATAATTTTCAACAATGGCCACTAGGCATATACCTCTAACAATATTTATAACAAATTTCAGAATTCTGCATCTATCTCTCATAGAAAACTAAAACTATTGAGCTTTATAAAATAATATATTAAAAAGACATAGAAAAATAAGAACAAATAAAGAGTATATTACTTGTTAATTGGTATTTTTCTCTTCATCTTGATGGCTCCTTATATAAGAAATAATTTTCAACATGTTACACTATTTACAACAACTGCTATTATAAAATAGAATTTGTACATAATTTTCAACAATGACCACTAGTCATATTCCACTTGCTATATTTATAACATTCTCCCTTGGCCATTTGAAGATTTTGTTATGCACATGATCCGTCTTCTACGCACGTCTTATGCTGCCTCGTTAAAAACCTTATAAGAAAAAACCTAGTGGGATAAAAACCTTAATAAGGGAAAAAGAGTGCAGCCCTGTGAACTCCGCCTCAAGTTGGCATCTCCAATTCTTCATAAGTCTCGTAGGTGACGCATCACAATACTTTGAACATGTTTTAAAAAGTTACAGTAGGGAATGTATTTGTAAAAAGATCTGCCATGATTGAACATATTGGATATTAATTTCTTTGTTCTTCTCGAGTTCCTGGGTGTAGGCAAAATATCTTGGGGGTATATGTTTGGTTCGATCATTCTTGACATAACCTTCTTTCATCTGTGTAATACATGCAAAATTGTCTTCGTATGTTGTTGTAGGACCCTCTCTAATAGGTAAGCCAGATGTACTTCTTATATGATGTGTCATTGATTGTAACCATACACATTCACTGCTTGCTTCATAGAGTGGAATAATCTCAGCATGATTTGATGATGTTGCAACAAGTGTCTATTTCTGAGAACGTCATGAAATAGCAGTGCCTCCATACATGAATACATATTCAGTTTGAGATCTGAATTTATGTGGGTCTGATAGAAAACATGCATCTGCATAACCAATCAATTCTTGTTCTGCATTGTTAGGATAAATAGACCAAGATCCACAGTTTCCTTGCAAATAACGAAACAAATGTTTAATTCATTTCCAGTGCCTTTTTGTGGGTGATGAGCTAAACCTGGCTAATAAATTCACAGTAAATGACATATCAGGCCTAGTACAATTAGCTAAATACATTAAAGCTCCAATGGCACTTAAATACGGAACTTAAGAACCAAGAATTTCTTCATTTTCTTCACAAGGACGAAATGGATCTTTATCTATAGTTGATGATCTTGCAATCATATGATGGTTCAAAGGTGTTGCTTTATCCATGTTAAAATGTTTCAGTATATTTTCAGTATCACCCGATCACCGTTGTTACGGATAAGCCATTGAAGCACGTTTTGGCGAGACCTGAGACGTCCAAAAGATTGGTCAAATGGGCGATTGAACTCAGTGAATTTGATCTCGAGTTCTGGCCCCGCACTTCCATCAAAGCGCGGGCTTTGGCATACTTCATGGCCGAAACTTTGGGCAATAGTGTGGCCGAATCCATGAATTACATCTTTTCGATCTCGGATCAAGCTGGTACTAGTAGGGCTACAACTACATGGATACTGCACACATATGGTTCAACTACAAGCCACGGGGGAGGAATTGGGATCCACCTGCTCTCTCCTGATCGCCGAGAATTTGAATTCGCCATCAGCTTAAACTACATGGTAACCAACAACGAAGTTGAATACGAAGATGTGATAGTAGGGATCAATATGGCACTAACGCTCAATATAGAACACTTAGATGTGTTCACTGATTATTTGTTAGTAGCGAATCATTTTTTGGGCAAATACGAGATAAGAAATGAGACGATGAAATTATATGCTGCGAAGGTTAAGATGCTAGCAGAGCGTTCAGTTTTTTTGACATCTCCCAGATCCCGCAAGATGAGAACAGCAAGGCCGACGCGTTGTCTAAGTTTGCTAGTTCTTCCGAAGTCACAGTCGAGAAGCAAGTCACACTCTTAGCAACTGACAGACCATCTATCGGGATATCAAAATATAACAGCGTTAGGGAGAGAATCGAATACATATTACCGATCGAGGAGGATCCATCTTGGAAAGACAAGATCATGATTTATCTAGCGGATGAGATATTACCTGCAGACCCAAACGCACGTCGCAGAATGTGCGATAAGTCTTACAAGTTCACAATTTATAATGGAGAATATACAAACGGACATTCAAAGTCCCCTTGTTGCGTTGTTTGACACCACCCCAGGCTGATTACGTCATGAGAGAATTCCACGCCGGAAGTTGCGGGAATCATTATGGGGGAAGAGCATTGGCCAAACGAATTTTGCACTAAGGATACTATTGGCCGACTTTACTGAAAGATGCCACAGCTTTCTCGCGGCATGCGACAGCTGTCAATACCACGCTCGCTTAATTTATAGGCCAGCGCAGCCGCTGCAACCTCTCAATGTAGCATGCCCGTTCGACCAATGTGCAATTGACATTGTGGAACCACTACAAGTGGCCAAAATCCAGAAGAGATTTCTGGTTGTGGTCGTGGAATATTACACTAAGTGGGTGGAAGCAGAGGACATGGCGGCCATAACAGAGAAAAATATGATCGAGTTCATATGTAAGAATATTATTTGTCGTTTCGAAATTCCCAGATATATGGTGTGCGATAATGGCCGACAGTTCATTGGAAAGGAAATCAAATCCTGGTTTGCAGAATTACGGATTTCCCATAATATGACCTCCGTCTACCATCCTCAATCGAACGGACAGGTGCAATCAACCAATAAAACGTTGAAAGATTATCTCGAGAGGAGATTGAAAGATACCGGGAAAAGATGGACACATGAGCTACATGGAATACTATGGGCTTATAGAACGACGCTCAAAACATCAACATGGGAGACACCTTTTATTTTAGTGTATAGGACAGAGGTAGTTCTACCAGCCGAGATTGGCATGCCTACGCACAGAATACACGACTATGACCCGGAGTAGTCGGCCAGGTTGCGTCAAATGGACTTGGATATGATAGGCACTACGAGGGAGGATGCTTATCAGCGTACCGTGGCTTTTAAGGCAGCCATGGCCAAAAGTTACGATAAAAAGGTCCAATTCAGAAATTTCGAAAGTGGGAGACTTGGTTCTGAAGAGTATCGAGGCGAAGCAACATATCACGAAGCTAGAACCAAAATGGGAAGGACCATAAAAGATCATACAAGCTAGCTCACGAGGCTATTAATATCTTGAGGATATGCAAGATCGCAAGCTTAAGCGCCCGTGAAACGTACAACATCTGAGATGTTATTACGCATAGGTGTTAATTTGTTCAGCAAGTCGAAGCAATATCAAAGTATATGAACTATGGAGGCTTGAGTCCCGCATAACATCCGAAAAACGTAGGCAACTCAGTAAGGAACTGAGCTCAGTCCCATCTTCAATTAAAAATAAAAATCTTTTTCTTGGCTAACATTGCAGGAAGAGTCATTATGGAATGACACCGCTGAGCCTATGAAACGGGAGGGAGGTCAAGTGAACCCCAAAATTCAAGATGGACATTTGGCCCCAAAGAGGTCGAATGCCAATCTCATGTCTCATTCTGCATAGACCGCGAAAAACGTCATGTCGAAAGCACATTCGGCCCCAAAGAGGTTGAATGCCAATCTCATGTCTCGTTCCGCATTGACCACAAAAGCGTCACGCCGAAAGCACATTCGGTCCCAAAGAGGTCGAATGCCAATCTAATATCTCATTCCGAGCAGACCACGAAAAGCATCATGCCGGATGCACATTCAGCCCAAAGAGGTCGAACAGAAGCCCGACTTCTCATTCTGCAAAGACCACGAAAAGCGTCATGCTGAATGCACATTCGGCCCGAAGAGGTCAGACACGAAAATAATATCTAAAACCAAATATAATGCTTGACCTAAAGTGGATTGAGGCAAATCTAATGAGAACACCAAAACTGTTGATTTATTCATAGAATAAGCCAGAGTACGAACCACAGAGGTCCAACAAAACTATATATTAAAGTATTGGTCAAACTAAACTATGATATTAGCCACAAAATCGGCCTCTCAAATAACGCCATTACAGAAAGGATATCAGAATATACGAAAGACAAAAAGGCCTAATATTATCAAAACTATATGCTCAGATATACACTACTATCTCGATGGTTGGGGGGACTCCGAACGCAAAACAAGACCAATGGAGCGTGCATAGTTGGCAAAATTTTTATGAATTTGATCATCGGCCAGCATGAGCTCATTCGATTGCTCCCATCCTTCCGGTAATTTAACCTCCTCATGTTCAGATACACCGCCGAAGTGCCCTCCAAGTTGCTAAATGCTGGGAGAGATAAGATTACGCTCATTAAGAGTCTGGCCGAAAACCTCGACATGCGATGAAGTTGCATCAACGCCACAAAGTGGATTTACTTCAGTCATCGGGTTTGGATTAAAATTACCGCTCTGCGTCACGAATAAAGGACCATGCTCCTTCTGTTGTATAGCATCTGGAGGAGCGTGAGGAGCAGAAATTCCGCTAGGCTGAGCAACAAATTCCAACCCTTTCTCTACCTGAGATTTACTTTCTATCATAGGAGACAGCTTCATTTCGTCATCACTGTTGTCGAAAGCAGCATGAATGGCGTCCGTCACTCCGACTGGATAAACTGGAGGTTCGTTCACAATGCCAATATCTGCAGTTTCTTGTCTTGTTGGCAGCACGAGATTTGGTATAGCCACCGCAGGCACATAATTACCGCGTTGTTCCTACCATAGACGAAAGAAAGGGTCACCAACCTTTGGGGCAGAAAATTCCTCCGCATCTTCATCATCAACCTTGGGAGTCTCCATTCGAGTACCACGGCTAACATCTAGCATATCTTTGCGAAAACCATTTTTCACGAACTCAAGATAGTCAGCTTGATCAACTTTAAGTTCCATACCGAATTTCATGTCAACAACGCCTTGTCGCAGTTCGAGCTAACGATAAACTCCGCTCTTCATGAAAGATCTAGCCACTTCGCACCGATAATCCTCTGACTCCAGATTCGATCATCTTAACGATTCGACTTATTCCTCCAAAGCAGTACAATCGAATTGTACCAATTTGAGTGTCAGCAGCGTTGAATCAAGATCATTCGAGATTCACTGGATTCGATGCTAAGCAGGATCGAACCACTCGGGTTCGAAAGTCGCGAGTCGAACGCTCTACGTTCGATCGATCCAGTTCTATGTCTTAGAAGCACTGTTTTCAGACCCTGACCGGACCGTCCGGTTCGACCGGTTTGGCCAGGAACCGGTGGCTTCACCGATCCGGGTCTAGCCAAAAAACGGGTTGCTAGAGCAGTCCGGCTGAACCAGCGACTCGGACTGGTTCGACCGGAGAACCGGTCGCCCGGTTCGGTCTGCGAACCGGTCAGACCCTTTTTTTTACTTTTGGTCAATTGCAAACCAATCTCCCTATTTTTTTTGCTAATTACAATACTGCCTCAAAAATTGGAAAAAATGAAGAAAAAAAATACAAAACTTTGAAAGGGCATAACTTCGCGTAGGAACGTCCGTTTTGGACGCATTTTTTTTATTTGGGGTATCTCGACGAGATCTATCCACCGCAAACAGCCTACAGCGGTTTGGGACAACAAATTTTCAAAGAAACGCTGTTTTCCTTACTTAATTTGACTTTGAAGTTAAACGAGCATGCATTCGAGAATTTCATGCATAGTATTTCGTCCGATGCTAAGTTCATTTTCCAGATTTTAGTGTCACATATTATTGTTCTTGTATTGAATTTTGTGATACGCTTAGCCAACATTTAAAAATTCAAAACAATCTTTTAACTTGTATTAAATATAATATTTATTGGATTGTTTAGTAAATTGTTGGATAGTTCAATGGTTTCCACTACATTCCAAGAACTTGTTTTGTTGGAGGTCACATAGTCCTAGTATTGTGATAACCATATTCTTATTTTTCTTATAATAATATTAGTGACTTAAAATATTTCTCACAATCTTATAATTTTTTTATACAAATATTTTTGTATTATATTTTTTATTGAACGTTGACTAAAGTCAACAAACCGGTCCACCCACTGGTCCAACCGGTCCGACCTGTTGACCCGCTACCCAGTAGCCTCACTGGTTCTGTGACCGGGCCGGGTCTGAAAACACTGCTTAGAAGGTTATTATAACTTACTTTATGCTTGTAATACGTAGTTGGTGTTCAAGACCACGCTAGTCCGTTCGCTGTAATAGATTAGCATTATTTTGGCATTGTGAGATCCATTGTAACGAGATTTGTATTGTAACCCAGACGAAATAAGACCAAAATAAATTTATATTTAGTTATTAGCTGATTTATAACTGTAATGATTTCTAGTGTATTTATACATATATTTTTATATATATATAGATATATAGTATGGTTCAAGTCAAGAAGTGCAATCCATATATTTACTAAAGGAAAGTTTTTTTTTTTCTAATAATAGAAAACCTCTGGGGGGGTGTAGCTTCAGTTAGTCATTTTAGCCAAACGCGTTTGACTTTGAAGTAATCAAAAAAGACATTAGGGCACTTATTTGAACTTAAATCAAAAAGTAAAGCGCGTTTTTGATGGTTTTAATTTGAAGAGACGGTTAAAAGCACTAACAGTCATCATCATCATCATCAATTTTCATCACCCATAAATAAAATAAATTTCATTTTCATCATTTCCAAGCAAATAAGAGGTCTCTCTCTCTCTCTCTCTCACACACTCACACACACACACAGGATTCGAATCGGACGACAATTTTGCCTGAATCAAAGGCTTCCCAGGTACTGCGTCCAATTATTTGTTTTTCCTCATTATAAGCTCCATTTATGCAATTTACTTTCCTATCACCATCATCATTATTATTATTATTATTATGTGTTGTGGTTTCTTTTGTGAATTATTAGCCATGATTCTGATGTATTCATACCCAATTAATTACGTCGAATTTGATCGAAGGCATTTATTTCTTGAATGGGATCTTAATACATTGTGGATGGGTGGTTATTTGGTACATAAAAGTGGCATACAAAAACACGATCCACTGCGTAATTTTGGTCGATCATTGGATTGTGTATTCACTGTCCAAAAGTCAACATATAACATTTTTTTGTGTTACTCTGCCTAGCTAGGTATGACTTATGAGCGAGCATTCCTCCTACGTAAATTGGTTAATAATACGTTCTATATTGAATCTTTAGCAGCTTAAATCAGCTCGTTTGTTTGTATGGTACTATTTTCTTTGAGTTACGTCTTAAAAATGACAACGTTTTGCTGTTGGAAAAAAAAACGACATCTTATTCTTTGTTTATTTTCAACTCTTTCAAGGAAAATACACCGCTCTGTCGTGGAATCATGAATGAAATTTACTAGTCTGGTGTTCTTACTATTCTTGTTTTGTCTTCTAATTGACAATGATTCTCAATTTTCTCATAGCATGAATCCACCTATGGATGAGATCGAGCTCAAACCAGAGAAGCTAGGAGAAGAAAAAGATGGTGGGCCTTTGTTTCATTGTGATCTTTACGACACGGACTTAGTTCACAAAATCGCAGTGGCATTTCTTCCTGGTTTGGCCTCAGCCTGTATTGACAACACCACTGGTGGCCTTTTGAAGACGCCGGCTTCAGTGGCCGTTGACATCCGTAGAGAAATGGTGGACTATCTTATTCAACGAAGCGAAAATTTTGTCGCCGAGTCTGTCGTCCTCGAAGGAGGCCCCGGTGCAGAACAACTTTCCGATAACCCTTACGATATTATTGCTGATTTTGTTGAGGATTTTGCTAGTTCAAAGAGGAACTTTTTTAGCCGAGTTTCAGGATGGATGCTGAGTGAAAAGCGAGAAGACTGGATTGATGATTTTGTGCAGGAGATGGAGATTAATGGGTTTTGGTTGTTAAATAGGAGAAACGCAGTTGCACAAACACTCTTGAAGAATGTTGATATGAAGAACGTATTTCACTGCAGCAGTAGCTTTAAGTTTCAGGAAGATATGGAGGAGCATAAGCTGCAGTGCGGTTTTAGGGCTATGGGTTGCTCAAATGAGGGGTGTAATGCTAGATTTAGTGCAGCTCAGTTGGAATCTCATGATTCAGTATGTCCTTTTAAAATACTTCCGTGTGAGCAGAACTGCCCAGACAGCATTATGAGGCGAGTGATGGACAGGCATTGTGTAACCGTTTGTCCAATGAAGCTTGTGAAATGCCCCTTTAACTCAGTAGGTTGTTTGTCCGCTGTTCCGCATTGCAAGATTGATCAACATCGGTCTGAGGAACTTCCTTCTCACTTGTTACACATTCTACGAGGTTTTCACAAGGAGGCATCAGAAGATGATCTGAAGGATAGGCAGGCAGAACTTGAAAAGGTAAGCTTGAGGAAGGTGGCAATATTTGTTTACTTAATTCAGAAAATGACAATTTGACGTAAAAAATGCCCTAACACTCACATTATGTAGAAACTCATATTCTGACAAGTCTCTTAAGTTGGCAGCAAATGATCAGAATTCTCAATCGAACAGACCTACTGATTGTCTTTATGTATAATATCTTTTTACTTCAAATTAAATTGGCTAAATATCTTTATAGGTTATAGTTTATATAGTTAAATTTCTTCTAATGTAATGAAAACAATGTGTGGATTATGATTTTGACAAAAAACTGAAGACCATGTTAATATTCACCATTCATAGTACAGTAGCTCAAATGATGCGTTGATTTGTGAACCTATGCCATATTTTTAGTGTATCTTTTATCTCCTACTTTTTTGGTAACGTTTCCTTCCTTCCCCTCCATTTTCTACCTCGTCTTTCTATTTGTGTCAGGGTTAATCATGTTAAGATACCAGTTTCTGTGAAATGAATGTCTGAACTTTTTTAGTTTATATATGAGATGATTGGTGGAATAACTCTTTTACCTTATGGCAGTTATCATCTCCTGGGAAACTAGCATCAGCTCGTGATGCAAGATCTTTAACAATTTTGGTTAAGGATCTTGAAGCAAAACTTGGGCCTATGAAGCTTAGGAGAAATGCTAAGCCAACCGAGGATCACACAGATTTGAGAGACGAAAAGGTCAAAACTGGTTTGCCAATCAAAGAAGTGGAATCAAAGGAGTCTTTAAGCAAAAAGGAAGGGAGCGTTGAGTCATTCCCCAAAGGTGATCAGGACAACTCCTCCCACGGAAAGGCTGAGATAGTGGAATCTCCTGCCAATTCCACTACTAAGAAAGAGATGGTTGCATCGGTTCCTCTACCAGAAAACACCAACAAATCAGCCCTTCAAAAAGAAGAGGGTCCACATTCACCAAAAGAGATTGAAGTGGTCATGGAGAAGTCGTCCAAACAAGATTTGGGACATCCCACTGAGTTACAGCCTAAATCATCTGATGTTCAAAGAGAAGAAGGTCCACGTTCACCAAAAAAGGTTGAAGTGGCGGAGAAGTTGTTCAAAGAAGAAGTGGCACATCCCACTGAAGTACATTCTAAATCATCTGTCGTTCAAACAGAAGAGGATTCACATTCACCAAAAATAGTTGAAGTAGCAATGGAGAAGTCGCTTAAAGATGAAGTAGCAAATCCCATAGATGTACATTCTAAATTATCAGCCGTTAAAAGAGAAGAGAGTCCACGTTCTCCAAATAAGGTTGAAGTGCAGACGGAGAAGTTGTCCAAAGAAGTGGTGCATCCCACCGAGGAACATTCCAAATCATCAGCCGTTGAAAGAGAAGAGGGTCCACGTTCACCAAAAAAGGTTGAAGTACAGATGGAGACGCCGTCCAAAGAACAAGTGGCACATCCCACTGAAGTACATTCGAAATCACCGACCAAACAAGAAGAGCATGCAGAATCAGTTACCAAAAAGGTTGAAGTACAGATGGAGACGCCGTCCAAAGAACAAGTGGCACATCCCACTGAAGTACATTCGAAATCACCAATCAAACAAGAAGAGCATGCAGAATCAGTTACCAAAAAGGAAATACACACTGAATGAACTGTCGAGAACAAAGTATCATCCAAATAACTTCTCGGGAAGAGTAAAGGTTGCAAAAATCATCTGCCAGAGAAGTAGGTGAGGAGTCTCACTTCCTCGAGTACTGACATTCTTCGTAGTTCGGCAGCTTTGAGAGCTGATGATGCTAAGAGCAATTTTTTTGTGAAACGTATATAAGTATCTATTTATCAAAACCATGAAATGTGGTTCAGTCCCACATGTTTTTTGTTTTTTACTTTTCAGATGCTGCTTACTTCGACCTTGGGGTCTACCATTTTGGTTTCAGATTTTCACTTTTTAAATGATAAGTGGATAATAATATTTTTTTGTAGTTTATTCTTCAGTTTGCTAGTGTTGTGACTTGATCTTCTTTCTGTTGGTCAATAATATTCATTTCGAACTTCATAAGTAAAATTCGAATGTTAGAGATTCTTTGGGAACTACATTCTCTTTCATACACAATCCGTGAATTCGCATAGACCTAAGGGTAACACCAGAAATGACATTATTCTGACACAAAAATCTGGAAAGATGAAGAGGATCTAAATGATTTCATCAATAAGGAATGCCAACTCTGGCAGCTGTTATTCGATTTCACAGTAATTACAAAACAATTTATCTATTCTATTCCACAATGTACATTGGTATAGTTAATGCTCATACAAAATTCTGTAGGGCAGCTGAAAAAAAATCAAGATACAAATGAAACTCAAATGTATGTTCTAATATCCGTCTCAGAGATAGTTCTTCCACCATCAGGTGACTGAGCCAATTCCGGAGTTTCTCCAACTCATGAAATTGCACTTCTCAAACCACTATCAACTTATTAGATGAAAGGGAACAATATGTACTCAGCATAAAAGAGATTCCATATAAAACGATAATATTCAGAGATTGCTCCCTGCAGGAACATTTTGAATTGTGGTTAATTGGAGGAACAAACATTTAGAGTTGAAGCATACAAACAATAATGTAAAAAGAAGCAGAAAATTAAACATGAATAACCTTTGTATAATTTGCTCTCTCAATTACCCAGGTCTGCGAGCGAAAAAAACAAAAAATATGTCACTACAAATATGATTTTGACATACAATTAAATCAGTTTGGTGCTTTCTCCTTGCAGATTTGAGAAAGGATTCATCTTTTGCAGTTTTATTAGCTTCCATACATAAAATTTGCATGAATTTCCCTCCGGACAAAAAAGAAGGTACTTAAGACATACCTGAAATATCAAACCTAACGCCAAGATGACATGTGAAGGTATCATTAAGCTTCTCCTAAAAGCCTACGATATATTAGAGGGAAAAATGTCATGCTCAGAATAATTACTTTGGAGGCAAATGATTTTGCAGATGATGATAAGTTGTCAAAAAGTGTCAAAAGAATGGTGTGATACCTGAGGCACGTAAATTGCTGCTAAAACAGAGGCAATGTAATTTATTAATAAAAGCCCAGTTCCAAGCAATGTAATATTTCTGACACCAAGCTTTGTTGCAAAAGTAGATATCTGAAACCTATAAATCCACATTTAACCATCAGGATCTCAGTAAATCATGGAAACACCTTATTGAGAAAATGTAGTCAGTGTACCTCGCAGAAATGAAATGGCAAAAACAAGAAAAGGACAACTAGAAAATATTATTTTTTGGGAACCCACTCTTTGAAACCAATATAGGAGAAGACAATTAGAGCAAGAACAGAAAAGCTGGACCAAAGAAACAACCAAGCACCAACAGCAATGTCACGGACTGTGGGCTCTAAACTTACTTGCGGTCACCTTCTACATCAGGGAGATCTTTAGTTATGGCAATGACCAGAGCAAATAACGTTACGAACGAGGTTATGAAAGCAACAGGTGAGCTGCAGGTGTAAAAAAACCATTGAAATCAGTATATTATTGAAGAACACTAGTGGAAATTATCATGCATTCTACACATGGATTAATGTTGTTTGAGGGCAGGTCTAGATTTTGCATCAACATCAGTGTGATAGTGAGCGTTTGTGTGTGTTTTGAAGCAATATACCTCCATTCAAATGTTAGACCAAGAGCAGCTCTTGTGGCATAATAGACACCATAATTGAGGAGGAATCCACGAACCTGAACAAAGATCTTATATTTATATATGACAAACTAATCATATCTAATTAAGAAAGAAAGTTATTATACTATATACTGTCAACATATTTATATCATCACGGTACAACTAATTATCTCGCATAAAAGCTTTATCTAAAGTTCACGGAAGAAAGAACTTATGTCATTAAATAAAACAATACTAGCAGAACTTTAGACAAATAGGATAACCATTAAAATTCAGTCCTAAAATCAAAGGCCTGGAGCAAAAACAACGAGTAAATGTAAAAGAGCTCAATGTTGCTGTTTGCCTATAAAGTAACTCCAATGGATCACCGTATCATCATCAATTACATATGCAACCAAAATTCTGATCTGAAATGGGATCTTTTCACCAATATATAAAGTATTAACATGTGATATGTATATTAGCAACCAACAGTACTGAGTTTAATTTTTCTAAGAAAATGGCATATCATTACTGCCTACATCGAGAATCCTTTTGAAAGGTAAAGCGGAGTGGATGCATGAATGGACTCTCTTTCAATGGGGACATCAATCAGCAGTCTTCATTACTATCTTAAATACATTGTCGTGATACAAGTTCTAGTTTTTCAAAGGAAAACTGAAACAGAGAGTTTGTTATGGCAGTTTCATTACATTGTTAAATACTAACAGTAATTCATTATGGCAGTTTCATTACATTGTTAAATACTAACAGTAATTCGTTATTACACAGTGTTACATGACCGGCAATGAAATCTAAGGATCTTCCCTTTTGATACAAATGTTTTACGTAAGGTCAAAGGAACTATGAAAAACTGAATTAAAGCGCGTTTCTCCACAAACACGCCTAACAAAATCCGTAATTTGCTCCAAGGTTTAGTGTTATCT
Organism: Linaria vulgaris; assembly: GCA_948329865.1. Lineage (NCBI taxonomy): Eukaryota > Viridiplantae > Streptophyta > Magnoliopsida > Lamiales > Plantaginaceae > Linaria > Linaria vulgaris. The sequence goes on from OX415251.1 coordinate 72,035,173, forward strand.
AATCATATAGCTCGGAAACATGCTTACAAGATACCACTTTCCAGGATACAACAGAAGGAGTTTTACGAGCATCAAGAGGAAGCACAATGTTTGCCACTGTGTAGTAACAAGCACTTTCAACCTAGAGAAAGTAGTATAGACAAATCTAAGTGCATAAGAAGAAATGTACCGTGGCTATTATAAGAAATGCCAGGACAGGAAATCTCTTCAACCGAAATGGGGGAACTGAATATATGGTGCCGAGGAAAAGACCTAGGCAGTAAAGAGACGTAATGAAAGGACCAAAGTTGAAGCCGACAATGAGAACACCTGCAGCAGCCAGAAATAGCACCAAGAACCATGCTGATTGTTCCGAAAGGTCCCCTGCCGCTATAGGCAGGTAAGGTTTGTTTACCCTGTAATTCGAGGAAAAAAAAAAAAAAAGAATGAACCAAGTAAATCACTGTAACAGGGGAGTGTTACATGAGCCAGCCACATGCTTAAGCAATATATAAAACACTAAGTAACTCTGCAATGTAATGTAATGTATCTTACTTGTCAATACCAACATCGTATATCTGATTGATCCCGACTATAAAACCATTTCCACAAATGAGTGCAAGAAGACCGGAAAAAGCCTTGAGCAATAAGGACCACCTTATGAGATTTGGATTCTCAATCAAAGCTCTGGTTACTAAAGAGCTGTTACCAAACAACACATGAATTTGATTGATTGATGTTATTCTCATGGGCTGGGCACACTTTTCGAAAGTAGTAGTAGTAGTAGGGCTATATATATATATATATATATATATATATATATATATATATATATATATATAAGTAGTAGTAGTACTCACAGAGATCCTAGTGTTGTTCCGCGGATAGTGTGCGGCCTGAGGAATCTCCAAAAGGCATCCCTGAACTGGGAAACTTTACTATAAAGGGGATCATTATTAGTTCCAGCTGCATCAACTTTAGAGCAGGCCTGCACAAATTCAACTTAATATATATATTTTTTTAAAAACAGCATCAACAAAATGAAGAAAAGAAAAAAGCTACTCCAAATTCTGAGTAGAAATTGAACATTTTGTTTAGTTGTTGTTATTTACCGAGATGGAATAATGGCGGGAGATTTTTCTGGAGTGAGTGTGAGTGAGAGTGAGAGAACGAACAAGTGAAATTTTGGAAGAAGGAGGATTGAGAAGCAGCGAAGAATGTGGTTGTTGACCAATTCTGAATCTTGAAGTTGACAATGAAGGACGGATGACACAGTAAGAGCAATTTGAGATCGAAAGCTCCATTGTTGGACTGGTGGTGGATGAATTGTGGACAGGAGGAGGAGACGACACCTACTAGTACTACCCTTCTTCAATCTGAAATTAATAATTACGTCATATATTTATTTTAATTGTTAAGGACAGGGTTGCCCTTCCGGACATGGCTAATAATAATAATGATACTAAAGTACGGCGAAAGCCACGTAACCAAAATATTAGGCGTAAACCTATGGATTTTGAGTGAGTCACAAATGAAATTAAACTTTTTTGCGCAAAATAACCTTTTCGCCCTTAATCGAGCTTTCTGCTCGCGTGGACACCGCTTGTTAAAGTGTTGGTTCGGTTCATGTGACGAAGTCGCTTGCCCAATCACCAAATGCTCCCCCCGAAAAACATTTTTAATTATACTTACCCTCAAATCGTTCAACTCCCAATTCATTTCCTACAGACCAATTTTCAATTATAAATCCTTGGTTGTCCCTTATCTAAAATTCGATTTATCACAATCCGTTGTTACTTATCAAAATGTTGAAATCGTCAATGAGGTCGGAGTTACTGTGCAAATGCAGAAAACCTGATGTTGTTCGGATATCCCTAATAGATGAAAATCCCATTCAAAAGTTTCATGGTTGTTGGAGGGGAAAATTGGGGCGCGGGTTTCATTTGGGAAGATCTACCTCTTTCTGATACGTCGAGAGTAGTTATACCTACTTTACGTAGGAGAATCAAAAGAACCAATCAAAAGTGAAGGAACTGCTAGAAGAGTTAGAGTTGAACAAGAACAACAATTTGGAGAAAATTCAAATTTTGTTTGAGAAAACAAATAAAGAGATGGAATAGAAGGTGGGGAATCTCCAAGAAGAGAATTAAAGTTGGGTTGTAGGCTAAAGTTTTGTTTGATGGTCATGTTGCTAACTTGTGTTTTTGTGGTTATGTTGTACTCCCCCCAAAAAAAAAAATCATCAATGTTAGTTAAATTAAGCAAGGTATGCCACTGGACTGGTGTGTTGTTGTTGAAGTTGTTAATTGTGTTTTCCGGCTTGTAAGCAGCTACAAGGTAAGAGTTGGATTTGTTGTCTTGTTTGTTTTAATTGTTGCTTTGTTTTAATTGTTTATGGCTCCATTGGACTAGTTGTTGTTGTTTTGTTTTAAATCTCCATGATATTAATGGTGTAGTAGCTTTGTTTTAAGTGTTTATGATTGTTTTGAGTACTTGCTAATAATGCCTTCAAATGGAGAGTTGTCATCAAATCAGTTTACGAACATGCGGAAGTAAAATGAATGGGAAATAGACACTGCAAAAGTAAACATTGAACAATATCATATAAAATTGGTATTGAGCAGCAATTTTGAAGCCAAGATACTGTTTTGTGCAACACATAAAGTTGTTATTACAACAACATATTTTGAACCCAAAATAGATCCGGTATGAACCAGAAAGTTGGATAAGTGAGCAAATCTAATCTCTCCCCCCCCCCCCCAACAAAAAAAAAACCCACCATAATACCAAAAATACAGCAAAAACAAATAATAAAAAAATACCAATACTTTCACTACTAGCACCATACTAGAATTTAAGACATATCTTTCCCATTGTCACTGCTCTTGCCCTTTCTCTTACCTAGGTCCCTTGTTGAGCTCAGAATTGAAACCTCTGAAATCAGTCAACTTCACGTATGCCTTCATATGTATTTGACTGACTTTCCCGAGTACCTAAAACTTGAGAACATTCACTGAGTTGCGTTGTAACTTTTGGTGCTGGTCTATTAGGTCTTGTTGAGCAAATCATTAAACCATCTTTCACTTCGAATTTCAAAATCCTCCGGAGTATCATTGTTTTCCTTAGTTATTGCAGCAACTTTTCTCTCATTTTCTTGCCCTCTTCTTGTTTCTTCTAATTGGTAACTTTGTTGTTGTAGGTGGTGCAAGAGAAACTTTATCAATCATTGTTGAAGTTTAGTTGTGAGGATCCTCATTATGATTTAGATTCGAACCTATGAGAGTGAAGTCATCTCCAGGATCAAATTTCACATGCTACAACAAGTCAAACAACAATCAAACACTAAACAACAATAACTGGTATATATACAAAGATTGCCAAGCACTAAACAACCTTGTACCTTGCTTGAATTCCCTCTCTTCGTCTTCTTAACATATCTGAATAATACACCAATCTCTTGCAGGAAACTGAACTTCATCAACAGCTCTAGAATCAATTTGCAATTTGACAACAACAATACTATCTTGGTCATTGTTTTGGCAAGTGTTTTGCGCATTCACTTGACCAATGTTCTGGTAATCACCTTTTTTCTAAGTCAAAATACATATAAGAATTATATATTAGTGTGAAAGTGACATTTAATGATAGAATTAAATACTACAAAATTTAAAATTAACATCAATGAATAACTAATACGTTCCTTCCTTCTTGCAAAATTCTTTGCATTATGTCATTTTTCAGCATACTTGTCACATTTGATCAAGTTTTGCATCATACTACCTCTAGTAGGACATACCGCATTCGCTTTTCCATTCTTCTTTCATTGTTTGATTACATGGGGCTCATTAGGATCCTTTTTCCTTGCCTTTTTTTGGCCTACAAGCTTGTTTGCCAAAATTTGGAGGCAATGGTGGTACGTAATTTTTGTTCTTCCATGTAGTAACTCCATGAACCCCATAAATTGTAGGTTCATACATCTTCTGATACATGTCAAGAGTATACCAAAATCAACAACTTGACCAGCATTGTGTAGGGTTGCACTTGCAACATGTTTCAAAGGTATTCCAGTACAACCCCAAACTCTACATATGCAGGTCCAATCCTTCATATTCACACAATGTTGAGACCTACCATATCCAGAAACTTAATAGCAGGCATCTTCATCAGACCTCATTGGGATACAATCTGACTGCTTTATTTTAGCCTTGTCAACCAACTCTTGTATGGTAGGCTACAAGTGAATTCTACGGTTCACTGGCTTCACCTTGCTCCACTTACTCTTCTCTCTTTGTTTGTTATGAGCCTCATCATAAGGTACCCTCTTATCCACTCAATCATATTTAGGTTTCTCTCTTGCAAGTAGGATTATACCATTACAGGTTTCACATACATTATTCAATATAAGATCACATTTGAGGTAGAGTGTTAAAATAAGTCTTGGTCCAGTGATCTAGGCTCTTATCATTGAACCATTTTGCATAATTTTCACTCACTACTTCCAATTATTCATTGAAGTTTCAAACTCAGCTTCAGTTGCTTGGTTAACAACATCCCATACATCATCACTATACTCCTCCCATATGAACACAACATCATACATATTACCCATAAGATGCCTACACAATATATGTGTGTGGCATATGGAAATATCTCACTACCAAGCCTTTATGCTTATCTGACATGAAAGTCTAGTTACCATGCTCATGAAGATCCAAATCTTGCTTCAACAATCACAAAAACCATACCAAAATCTCATTGTTTCCCTAGACACTACATCATAGGTTGTTGGGTATATACTATTGGCAGGATCCACACCTACATTAGTTAACAATATCCCCCAATTGGCTCATGCAAGGTCACAAACATCTACACCTATAAAGGACCTACTACATGTCTTATATCCTTCATTCTAAGCCTAAAAACAGATTGCCACTGAAGTTCTCGGATTAGATTTTTTTACTCAGCCTGGTAATCCCACAACCTAGAGAATTGGTAGGCTGATGTACCATTTAATTTGGTAATTGTAGTTCTTTTAACCTTATAAGCCTCGTGTTTAGAAACCTTATAGGCAGGCATTTGATAGAGTATAGTCTAAACCATTATGTATTTCTATTGGGATGAGTCTTAAAAAATATTTGAGAAAGCCAACTAGACTTTAGATTTTTCACCTTGAAACCACTCCCGCATGAGTGCTCTGGACCGTATTCTCAGGTTTAAAACGTCTCCTCACCCTTTATCTTTACGACACTCGTCCTCCAAGGACACTCCTCTCACCTCACATAAATCATACTATGGTCACCTCACATAAATCATACTAGGTCAGTCTTTGTAAGTATAATCAAAAACATTTTTCCGAGATGCATTTGGTGACTCGGTAAAAGAATTTGCCACATGGACTAGCGCTTAAGGAGTTGGCGTCCACGCGAGCAGAAAGCTCGATTAAGGGCATAAAAGATATTTTAGGCAAAATATTTAAAAGTTACGGGGGATCAAAGCCCAATCTAAACATATTGAGCATTTTCATCAAAATGAAAAAAATTAAAGGGCATTTTGAACAATTTGTCAATAGACTTATTTTGATAAAGAAGTGGGACTAGTGTAATAACAAGTCGAAAAAAGGGTTTTTGGCAGAAAGCCCCCCTGTGTTGTTCGAAACAGGCAAGAAACCCCCCTGTGAAATGAAAAGAAGCAGAAAACCCCCATGTGTATTAAAATACGTAGCAAATAACCCCCATTTGTACGAGAGTGTGATACACTTGCCAAGAAGTGAGAGTGGGAATTAATATTCTCTTATAAAATGACTTTTCTACCCTTATTCTTAGTAGATTTTTTGGCAGAAAACCCCCCTATGTTATTTGAAACGGGCAAAAAACCCCCCTCTGGAAAAAAAAAAAAAGCACTTTTGCCTACATTTTTTGCTGTAATTTTTTAGTATTGTTAAAAATTTATCGGTAAAACTCTTATTTAGAAATGTATCTCTTCTAACATATTTTGAAATGTAAATTTTCTTTTGGACTTTTACGTGCAATTAAAGTAGTACAAATTTAGAAAACTCATAGAAGCTCATCACATGAAATAACAAAATTTTACATACAATTATTTCCGGTATAAAAAAAATGGGAGAATTATTATTTCTGCCCAATAATAATTATTTATGCGTGGGGAAGATGACCTTTTTCACTTTTTTTTGGATTTCACTAATTAAAAAAAAAAATCTTCATGTAATTATATTTAATTTATTAAAGTATTTATATATTTTAATAAATATTACGAAAATATATGTTCATTTAAATATTAGAATAAGTTAATTTTAAAATTTACAGTAACATAATTAGATGGGTTCAAGAATCCAATATTTTTTTAAAAAATAATTAAGCATAAATATAAAATGGGAAAAATGGTGGGAGAAGAAATGACTATTTTTAATTTGAGGGTAAATGAGTCATTTCTGGTGAAAATACGTATAAAGAAAGAGAAGGGGGTTGTGAGCTACAATTTGTTTAACACAGGGGGTGTTTTTGCCTATTTTATTTTCATAGGGGGGTTTCTTGCCTATTTTCCATAACACAGGTATTCTTTCCTATGTAAATCTGCAAACACTTCAATTAATTTTTCAAACGAAAAAATTGTTTAAATTTTTTAAAAATCTACAAACACCATCTAATGACGGTATTGGCACACGAGAAGATGGTAATATGTAATAGCGGGAGAGCTTTGCGCATATTCTAACACCTAAATTATGTGAATGGTCTTCGTGAAATTTATTAGAAGAAGAAAAAGGATAAATATATATTAATTTTTTTTTTTTTTTGATTTTAAGCGAGGATGAGTGGTGTAAAAGGGAAAGTGCACATAAATAGTGTTTTTGGAGCTTACTCTCAGCCTCAGCCCTCATGTGAACGAACAGGTCAGATAAACACTTACCTAACTAGGTACATGATAGATATTCGTCTACACTTATTAATCAAATTTATAATTTTGTATAGACCTGATTTAGTTTTGAATATTTTGTAAAGTATTACGTTTATTCAAAGTAAAAATTGAAAGTTTCAGTACTTGTTCAATTTCTTTGTTTTCTATTTCTTTTGTCATTTGCTGATTTTTGTAGTTTTATTCCAAAATAAAATTTAAATTCTACATATTTATTCAAATATCCTTCTCACATGTTAATTTTTATTAATTTATTTATCGACTAAAACTTAAAATTTCTGAATACCATTCAATTCTGCTTTCAATATATTTTTTTCTTCATCATTTGGAATATGCACAAAACTCACTTAAAACAAAAAAAAAACTGTGTAGATAACATTAAAAATAAAGGTTAAAATTGGAGGGTAATTATAGAGTGAATTAATGATTTTAACCGAATCGAGCTTATTATGATCGCATTCTAGTGGCAGCAACGGAAGTTAATAAATAAATAAACAGAAAAAAATAGTGACCTTGAGCAGAAGGATAATAACCATATTTGCAGCAGCAGAACAAAAGAAGAAGAAGAAGAAGAAGAAGATGAGCACGGCGGTAAAAGCGGTGGCAATCATTTCCGGCGACAACAACGTTAAAGGGTTCGTCCAGTTTACCCAAGATTCTGCTGGTACTTTTACAAATAATATAAACCCTTTATGCTTTCATTACACCTCCATATATACAAATTATTAAATAGTGTTTGGTTTGATTTGATTTGATTTATTGATTGTTATGCAATAACAAAAAGGTACCCATTTGAAAGGAAAGATTAGTGGCTTGAGTCCAGGACTCCATGGCTTTCATATTCATGCTCTTGGAGACACCACCAATGGTTGCATTTCAACTGGTTTGTCTTCTCTCTCTCTCTCTCTCTTCTCCTTTAATTTTAAGTTACAAACTTCAAAATTCCACTCATACTTGAACTAAAAAGATTATTACTTTCATGTTATTTATTCCATACTTAATGTTGCATTGCCATTATTTTTGTTCAATTATATGTCTTAGCTATACCCTCAGAACTATTTGAAGCTTACATTCCTTGCTGGCTTAGTTAATTTCGATGTCATTCCAATCAGTGAACACCGAGCTTTACCCGAGTTTGGTTTTCTAAGTTGAAAACCACATTATCGAGAACAAAGTTGTAACTCTAGAGTAATAACCTAGTTGATTTTTGATTGGTGTGTGACTTCATCAAAGCTTCTAAAATTCTTGTTTTGCGTGGTTCATTTCATCTGCATCCTTACATTTGTTATTCTGTTTTTAAATAAATACTCGACTAAGTTGTTGCATTGATACATTCTTCAGGACCTCATTTCAATCCGTTGAAGAAAGATCATGGATCTCCAGTTGACGCAGAACGCCACGCTGGTGACCTGGGGAACATTAGGGCTGGGGCTGATGGTGCCTGCTTCTTCAGTTTGTATTAATTGGTTTAATAAATGTATATGAATTAACCATCTGATAGATTTAGTCAAACTTTGGCATTGCAGGGGTTGCTGAATTTTCAATCACAGACAAGCAGGTAAATCAATGTGAAAGTAGGGCCTAGTTGATGATTATTGCAGTTTGTGTCGCTCAGTTTAAGATATTACAGTTTCGTGTGAAAGATAAAGGATATAAAAACTAAAAAGAGAAAGCTTGGCGAGCTGATCTGTTTATTCTATCTTAGAATTTGGCGGTGATCGTAGTCCTGTTGTTTTGTTATTATGATGTCTTTGTGATGCCTGTTTCTAGAACGTGAACCGTTTGTTCCCGTGGTTGTGTAGAACGTTATGATAGTGCTAAGGCAAGTGTTGTATAAGATTTGTGTTAGAAATAACCAAAAGATTGTATCTAACTTCATAGTGCCAAAATACTTAATTCAAGTTGCAGATCTTAGACAGACATGATCTTGAGTTTTATTTTCTTACCTGTCCCCTCACATGAAGAGCAAGCTATGTTCTCTACGCCGTAGGCATGCTTTTATTGCGCAATTGTGGTTTACTTCAAGTCTCTTTTGGTAAATGAAAATTAAGATTGAAAGTTGCCATTGTATAATATCAAGTTCAATCCTGCTGTTAGTTGCTTTAATTCTTTATACAGATTTTGCTAAGTGGTCAGCATTCCATTCTGGGAAGAGCTGTTGTTGTTCATGCCGATCCTGATGACCTGGGAAGAGGTTCATTTAAATGAATTTAATGCTTCTCACAAACAGAAAATTTCACTCCCCCCCCCCCCCAGCTTATTCTCTAGTGCATTTATAATTTATCGAGCCTTTGGATATCATCAACTCAATCATCTGGCAAAATTGCACAGGTGGACATGAACTCAGCAAGACAACTGGGAATGCAGGTGCAAGAGTTGGATGCGGTATGTAATCTTCGACGTTAATGTAGAAAACTGTTTGATGGAAGTATTATATTTCCTTGTATACACAATACGTAGGTGACACAGACTCGGTATATACTAGACAATGACTCAGAGAATTACTGCAGAGGATCTTCTTTTGATATTTTGATTTACTGTTCTTTTTTCCCCTCCCGCAAGTAGGTTATAATTCACGTGATGAGATGCTTTCCCAGTAAAATTAAAGGTTAATGAGAGTCTGAAAGGAAACTCAAAATCAGAAATTAGGAAAGGAATCGTCATTGATGTTATTTCTGGATGGATGTTTGTTTTAACTCCTCTGTTCCGTTCTTGACAATTCAACACATGTTTTTTTTTCCTGAAGTTTTAGTTTCAATTCTTTGTTATAGCTATTTGCCGTGGTTTTGCATCTTTCGGTAAAAATTATTTTGCTAAGCAGTCGAAGAAGCCATTTGTTGTGACAGCCTTTGCTTTCATTTGATTTTGACAGGTATCATTGGGCTTCAGTCATCAGTTTAGAAGTGGGTGTTCTCACACAAATTATGTGCCTGCACCACTGAGATATGAGACTCAATTCTGATGCATGAATAACTTAGCCTGTCACAATTTAACATTTTGAAGTTTATCCCTGTAAATTTAACGATGTGTTCTTGTTAGAATCCTCCGGGTTTATTGTACAATTATGAAACATGATATAATTGTATTTCAGATTGTTCACTATATATACCTAATATCATTTCCAGTGGTGAATTAAGCTGTGCAGCTACTTTCATTAAATTAAGTTAAACATGTCGCGACTAGAAATGCAAGGCAGTAAATCAGGTCTATTACTATAATATAGAAATAAAAAGGGGTCAAGTCTAGTACTGTAATATAGAAATGAAAATGGGTAGTATTACAACTGCAGATCATCCGGGCATGAGCTCAATGAAACGTCAATTACAACACCCTTGAGTTAGCTTCAACACAGGACTAAGATATTGCCATTGAAACTTTGTTTCTACATATATCACTGTCTCTATCCCCTCAACCATGTGTTACGATAAGATGAGTTGTCTTTAAGCGAAGCATCATGGGGTTTGTATTCCATTACATAGCTGAGGGGCAGCTTCAAATGCCGCTTGATAGAATCCTTCAGTGCCATCACGGCCTGCCAGAAACGAACGAGCTGGTCAAAATGCGCATCACAGGGAAACGGGATTTTGAAGCAAAGAGAAATGAAAAGCTCACCTGATGATCAGAGGCATTCCTGTTCCAAATGCTCAGTATATCCTCATTAAAACGGATACTTAATACTGCACCACAAACATTATCACCATACTCAAGCTGGTCTCCTACTAATGCCAGAACCTGCAAGCAGACATTTGAGAAGCAAACAACAATTACATTTTTAACATTCAAAAGAATCCATTGTATGCAATTTAGAATCGTGCTAGAGAGACGCTGAAAGGCAATATAAAATCTTGGTATTGTTAATTGGCTGGTTCTATATGGGTAATGAAAAACCAATATAGAAAATGCCATGCTGCAGCTCAATTAATCAACAAAAATGTCATCATTCTACAACAAAGAAACAGAGCTTCTCGCGTTCATACAAGTTACTGCTGAATAGACATGCCATGTTCAACATTCTAACATGCGAGGTATGTCCACAACTTAAAACAGACAGCAGTAAGGGAACTGGAAGACACAGACTTATAACAAAAACCAAAATATTTCTATATAGCTATAGATACACAAAATCAAATTATTGAATAGTAACTAGCATACCAGGTCCTCCCAGAAACGGCCTATCACAGCCTTCCTAAATCTTATGATCCATTTCCCACCGTTGCGGTTAGCAGAATCCTGATAAAGGAAAAAGTACCAAATGAGACTGACTAACTACATCAATCACCAAATAGAAGTGAAGCAACTATCACTTGCTCAGCTTGTAGTGTAGTAACTTACCTCCCACAGGGGACGTATTCCCTCCTTGAATAGATGTAGATCTGTTGGGATGGGCAGGGTTGAGGGCCGAGCTAAGTGACAGTAGCAGAGCCAGAAGGCTTCAACCTAAATTAATACAAGCAATTTGTGAGTAAGATACGCTCAAAAAGGGTAAAACTAAAAAAATACAGCAAATGAAATGAATGAAATCACAGTAAAGATAGGAGAACATACTGAACTGAAGTCGACAATCTTCTTGATATTGTCCTCATATGATGTTTGAGTACGGATTCCTGGTGTCCGCCGCGTATACCAAAAGACAAACTTGTGCTGAAGATCACATAATGCAATACGATAAGAGTTCAAACAATTCAAAACAAATTTGGAAAGGCGTAGAAATCAAGAACACTAAAAACAATAGTACATCAATCATACAAATTCTACCTGACTGGTTGTAAGAAATAATCATTCATAGATACTTCAAGACTCGATGGAGAAAGTTAGATGTGGCAGTTGTATGCGGTGAACTTATAGAAAAAGGACAAACATAAATAACCAAGCTCCGGATTAAGGGGCATCCGGCAGCACTTAACCGCCCTTACTAAGGGAATATGTAATGTAACCGCATTTACTCCACAATTCGCCTCTATATAAGGCAAAATAAACTAAATAGGAGATAAACTAGGTCACCAAACGACCATGTAACCATTCAAATGTTACACTATAATCTCTACAGATTCTGATCCATATCGGCTATCAAACAGTCCATTTTTTGACTCAATTCACTTAAATATACATACACGCAGAGTGTCTACTGATTCTGACAGAACTTCCGTCATACCCTATTTTCAACCACAAAGCTCACAAACAAATGTTTACAAATGAAAAAACTCGTTTACATGTAAATACGAACGATAACCAGAATGATAAATTAAAATTCGAAAAAGCGTGTGTGAGAGAGAGAGACTAACTTTGAGAGGGTGAAGACCGGATTTGAGATCGAGCATAACGCGCTCCCAATCTTCGTCGGCCAGTTGAGTTTGATTGTTGTTGTTATCGTGCTTCTCTGCTACCAATTCCATTTTTGGCTCAAAAGCCCTAAATTTCTTCTTCTTCTTTCTTCTTCCCCTTTTTATTACTTTTATTTTAGATTCTAATATTATTGAGCTTCTGTTCTTCTTCTCTGCTTACGTATTTGGGCTTCTTTTCGTCGGCCCAATTTCTAGAATTTCTAAATTGTATTGTTGATGCCATCTGATTCGGAATAACACTCCAAAATTTCCAATCTTCCTATATTAGTAGTTGTTGCTCACACACGATAGTAATACAATGGTTGCATGATTGCATATGATAGATTTCTTCAATTCCTATTAAGCCTAGACCAAGTACGAGATGAGGTTAGGAATTAAGTGTACGCGTATATTTGGCGAAGACTATATGGCGAAGACTTATGCAATAATGCGGCAAATTGAAGCGAGATGTCAAAACAAAGACGCTTCATTGAGGAATATTGAGAAGCAATGAGGTCAAATTGCGAATCAGTTAAGCACTCGACCGATTGGAACATTGTCGAGCAACACAACGACAAATTCAAGGGTACAAGTGAATGTGATCTCAAATTCAGAACCCTAGTGAAGGAGTATTATCCACCAAATCCATATCCTTCAATTCATCATGTGGAACAATTTACTGCGATTTTTAAAAATCTACCGGGATCCATGACACTTGAGGATGCAGTGAGACAAGTACCAACATTCTTGCCCAAACTTTGACGAGGACACCACTTCGGGTTCCACGTCTAACATCATTCCAATTCAACATGGCTCAATATTTACGTAACAAATAGCATTTTTAGACATCAATTTTACAATTAGAGTTTTAATTAGACTTCTAGTTCTCAAATTAACCTTCCTGATTGGTCATGTGTTTCCAATCTTTGTTTGACTGCGGCCTATATCTAATTCTTAGTTAGACGAAGCAATTATGAAAGGATTTGCTTAGACCTCCTATTTGGTTGTATGGTCTCCGAACGTTTCTTTACATGGCCTTGAGGACAAGGCCTTTTTTTCTAGCAGAAATTGATACAAACCTAATTATATTTGCTGTAGTAATATTAATTATTTTATTTAGGTTGCGTTAGCAATATCAATTATTAGTTTCAATATATTATTATAGTCGTTATAGTGTAGTGGAATACGATTTTAATAGGAGTTATGTCGTAGTGAGAAGTTATGCATTTGTGGAAAGGCGGTAAGTTATCTTATATGATGATGATAAATGTAGCTGGAACCGTAATGCAAAAAGTAAGAAGAAAATAAATAAAATAGTTTTTGTTAATTCTCCCTTTCTCATCTCAGCTCTTATGAGTTGTGTTCTCACTCGAAGTAGAACAAAATACGTTATACTTTTGAATTTTACAAATTCCGTAACAAGCTATTAAGATCTTGAAACATTGTGAATGGTTTTTAGCATATATTTAGAGCGAACATACTCCCGAGACAATACTCTGGTCTAGCCCTCTTATGACACGAGGAATATTGGAACTAGATTATCTACCAACTAGTATCACATGTACCCTCTGCTAGCGAAAATTAATCAGACAACAAAGTTTCTAGTTTAGCTTGGACATCTAATCTAGAGACTACAAGCTCATCACACCTTTTTCTTAAAGCATACTATTGATATGAGATTTTATTAATATCTGTAATAAAAGAAAAATACACGAGGATGGGTCGGTCTTTCTCTAATTCGAGGAATAGGAAGATAAGGATGGAAAGAACAAAGATTTAAGATTTTCATTTATCGTCTGATATTTTCGTGGGAAAAAAAGAGATTCGACTTTTAAGGAAAGGAGGGGACGGCTTAATATAGATAATTGTGGGTAGCTCGTAATCAGATCTCCTCGAATGGCGACGTAAGTATGATCGAATGAGAATCTGACGGGTGTCCTGTGCTGATGTGAATTTTGATGATTGGATAAGAATTTCGAGGGGCTAGTTGTGAGCATCATCTTTGTCTTTGTGTTGATCTTTGAGAGGATAAAAATTTTGAGGGGCTAGTTTTCATCACCGTCTTTGTCTTTGTGTTGATCTTTCAAAGGATAAGAATTTCGAGGGGCTAGTTGTCAGCATTGCCTTTGTCTTTGTTAAGTGCAACTTTGTACGAGAATGGTTTCCTAACCTTAATTATAGGACCTCAATTCCTATGATTACCAGGAGTCCCCCAATTTGCCTTGTATTTGAAGAATACGAGGGGAATTTAAAGTGCTGCTTTGGGAAACTCAAAAGGGGGACTTTAATGCGATGCAACTCTCTATTTCTCTACGGTTGGATTGGACGCATTGATTAGGGCCTATTTATGAAGAATTTGGGTCTCTTGACGTGGTGTGACTTTTGGAGTCTGATCAGACACGTGCCCTTTCACGAAGCGATTTGTCTTTGGGTAGGAATTGAATGACACTATTTCACCGCCTATAGAAGGGGTGTCCCGTCATGATTTCCTTATATCGCAAAAAGATAATCTTATATCTTCTTTCTTGAGCTTTATCCTTCTTCGCTTATAGCTTCTTCTTTTTTATTTTGCTTTTTTTTTTCTTTTTCTTGTGAGACTTCGTGGCTTCTGATACCCCTGTTCTGGCGATTTTTTTCTGAGAAGGAGGAGAGAGTTTTGGGGGATACGATGTATGTGGAAGTGATGCCCTCAGAGGTCGGGGTAGGGGTTTCTGAGCAGAGTGGCCGGCGTGAATTGTCTTCTCGGCAACGAAGAGGGGCGAAGGCCGAATCTGAACATATACCAGTGGCTGACATCCATTCGACTGTTTTGGACAAATTCGTGGCGAATAAGTTTGGAGAGTATGCGGTGGATGGTTCGATGGTGCACTTTAGGGTTCGTTGTTCTTCTGCTCGAGCCAATTGTCCTCCCGCTAGACATATGACCGCATACGAGGTGCAACTCAGGGCAGATTTATGAGCATTGATACCTCATTTCTTCTGCGACGTTTTTTGATTATACTTATTTGGCGTGATGGGGGCGTATTTGAGGTGTAATAAAATATAATATATCTCATGACAGAATAGTTACACCTAAATCCCACTATGTCACAAGTGCACGAATCAAGTAATAATAAAATGGTAAGTATAGTTACGAACCAAGTATCGTATCCCAATAGAGTGATAGTTGTATGTATGAATCACTTAATTGCAAAATACTAATTACTGTCATTATCTTTTATCTTGTGTTTACAGAATGTAATGAATGCTTATGGATGATTTAGAAACTAAGGATGCTTTGAATACTTTTTATGCTAAGAATACTTAATCTAGAATACAATGGAAATTAATCTAAGAATGCAAGAATGATCAAATGTCTTTTTGGATTTTTGGTTTTGAATGCATGAAAAAAATTAAATTACTTAATCTAACGAAAGCAATTAAACTCAGAAAATTGGGAAGATGGGAGTGATTAACTAAGCTAAACTAAACACTAGAGAACAAAATTTAATGATTGATTGATTGATTGATTTTGGGTTGTGAACAATAGTTGAAAATACTGTTTAGAGGTTGGATTTCACAATGACTTAACGTAGTAGTTCATAGACAAACCACCTATATCTACTTACAGTACTTGATAGTTATTTGATGGTTGCATGTCTAATGGATCTATGACATATGGCAGGAGCTATCCCAACCATGTCCTTATAAGTCTCTAATAACCTACTGTATTAACAGAATCAGTCCAATTGTGAGTTGTTTTAGTAAAGATATCAAATCTGCGACCCAATTAACTCATGTGAATCAAGCTAACAAAACGTTCATAGTCAATATTGATCTAGTGTGATCTAAAGGTTGCGCATCACTTGCTTTTGCAAATCCAAAGTCACAAATCGCATATATATATATATATATATATAACTCCCTTAGAATTCTACACTCCAGGCGTCCCCACTCGGGTGCTTTCCATTTTGTCCCAGCGAGAGTAAGGTTAGTCACAACATAAGTAACTATACAATCTAGACATTCAAGGTCATCAAACAAGCATCAAGTAAAGCAAATAAATAATATATTCATAATATAAGAGTGTGAACAATAGTTGGAAATAATGTTTAGAGGTTGGGTTTCACAATGACTTAACTTAGTAGTTCATAGACAAACCACCTATATTTACTTATAGTACTTGATGGTTATTTGATATTTGTATCTCTAATGGATCTGTGACATATGGCAGGAGCTATCCCAACCACATCCCTATGAGTCTCTAATAACCTAACGTGTTAACAGAATCAGCCTAATTGTCAGTTATTTCAATAGAGATATCAAATATGCAACCCAATTAACTAATCTGAATCATGCTAACAAAACGTACATAGTCAATATTGATCTAGTGTGATCTAAAGGTTGCGCATCACTTACTTTCACAAATCCAAACTCCCTTAGCATTCTACACTCTCGGCATCCCCGCTCATGTGCTTTCGTTTTGTCCCAATGAGGGTAAGGTTAGTCACATCATAAGTAACTATTCAATCTAGACATTCAAGGTCATCAAACAGACATCAAGTAAAGCAAATAAATATATTCATAATATCAGAGTCACTTTCCTATTCATAATATCAGAGTCACTTTCCTACTCTAAACAACGAGTAGGTTAGCTCCTCGTAGTCATTAGTTCAACAATAAACAAAGAATTAAATATCATAGATAAAGTAAAGAGATAAAAGAAAAGCTTCTCGGATCCGATGGAACGTTGTTGCTTGACCCTCTTCTTACTCCATTTTGCTATCTTCTTCTCCACTAACTAGCTTCTCTTAAACAATAATTCGACTAATCTAGAACAAGACTTTTGATGGTGTTTTCTCTTTGTGACAAACTCTCAGGGTTTCTTCTCACAAAAATGGTTGTGAACTGTTGTGAGTGGTTGTGAACGTGATTCCCTAATTGCTGAACGTAGCCTCCTATTTATAGTTTTTCTTTGCTCTATGCTTCATTTTAGGGTTTTTGAATTCTGGCCCAAATTTCCTTCTGATCTCACGACCTTCGCGCGATGTGCTTCTAATCGCACGATGCACTTCCAATTACACACAAATTTGTTTTCTCCATATGGTCTCCCCATGTCTTCCTCTTCAATCGCGCTATGTTCGATATTTCGCCTTCTTGTAGTGCCGTAGCGCTCCCGTTTTGTCTTGACTCCATAAATTCCTAATAAAACCTAAAATAATGCTAAAGCAAGTAAATATGCAATCATAAGTATTCGAAAGCATAAGTAAACAGATACTTAAATCACGCTAATGAGATGCTTACCAAACACCCTAAACTTAAACCTTTGCTTGTCCTCAAGCAGACTTATTTAACTGACTCGATCTAAATTTAGAATGTAATCATGGACATGCCAACATGTATAAGCGGGAATTTTCAAAGTGCAACCTACTGTCAGAACAAGAGATGAGGTAGAATAGATGAACACGAGCACATTTGGTTTAATATAGTCATCTTCCCATTCGTTTCATGTACTCTAATAGCGTGTGCTACTATTGTTGATGCATAAAAGTTATTTTCATGTTGCAAACTTATAAAAGCATAACTCTTAACATGTAATCACTTCCCTTTTTCACTCTTCACTCTTCTATTGCCATTGACTCAAGTAGATTTCATATGTTCAGGATCATTTAGGATTTTGTAAGCTTGTAATGTAGGCTCTGGTGTGGGTTATAATAGAAAAAGTCATATATGAGTTCTAGAGATGTATGTAGTAAACCACTCATGTATTACTCTTTCCTCCCTTGTTTGTGCCTTCTTCTTTTGGCCATACATTTTAGGCTCTTTTTGGCATCTTTTCATTAGCGTTTTTATTTTTGCAAGTATTAAACCATCCTGAAAGTGCAGGTATTTAGTCAATGTTAGATCAACAGTGTAACTGCAATGTTAGGGTAACATTGAACCCAGAAAAACTGCACATTCAGGATTATTGCTATAATTGTGTTTTGCCTTTATTCACTTACTAACTTAGTTCCACGAGTTGTAGTTGGTATTTGTATGTGCTCCAGGTCAAGAGACTTAAAGGAAGGATCTATTTCCTTAAAGAGAAGTTGCCATTCAAAGAGAAGTTTCCAAAGAAGAACTTTCCATAATTAAAGAAGGAAAGATGTGTGTGCTACAAGGAAAGATCATGGCGTGTGAATTGCAAGAATGAATGAAGATTACTTATAGTAGGATTATTTCTATAGAAGACTACAAGATGGAGAAGGATACTTTCCTTAGAAGACTTCAAGTTTAAGAAGGAAACCTTTCCATTGAAGACTTCTAGTCAAAGAAGGAAACCTTTCCATTGAAGACTTCAAGTTGGACAAGGAAACCTTTCTCTATTGAAGAAGACTTGCTATGAACGAAATTTGAGTCATACAAGGAGATATAATAGCAACCAAAAACGTGCAAAACATGTCTTGGATATCAAGGAAGACTACACTATAAATAGGCATGTTGGGCATCAAGAAAAAGACACGAAGACAAGAGCGAAAATCTCCCGTGAGGAAATCTTTATAGTCGAGTGTCTTTGTCTTGCTTTAGCAAAGTTTGTGAGTTGTTAGAATAGATCTAAGAGTGAGGAGCTTTTAGAGATAGTCGAAGCAATTCTTGTGTGCTTTGCTTAGTTCGATTAATTTGAGAGTGAGGAGCTTGAAAATTGAGAGAACGACTTTTATTAAAATCTTAACGGGTTATTTTGCCTATGGCTCGGAAGATCTTATTAATATATTATCTTCTTAAAATTACATCTACTTGTGTTCTTTATTTATCCGCTGCGCTATATTCTCTGTCAAGTAGATTTGTGCTAACGATTAACTGCTGTTAAACGGATGTTAAGATAACATCGAGAGTCCAACATCAGCTTAACATTGGAAGAGCTGATCAGTGTTAGACTAACAACGAAGGGTTAACATTGTGTGACAAGTATCAAGTCCCGATCCAACAATTTCAATTGGCATCAGAGCCAAGCACCGACTTCACTGGTGTTTGGATTTGATATTAAAGGATGGACAACCGGAATCCGAACAACAAAAAATTGCTTGTCTTGGAGGGATCCAACTATTCTTATTGGAAGGTCAGAATTCGTGCACTCATTAAATCATTCTGTTGGCGAGTTTGGAATAACGATGGTCAGGATTTCAATTATGGATCATGTACTATGGTTGAAGGACAATCAAATGAGATTCATACAGCTGCGCTACTCGCTCATATTTACATGACAAAAGAAGACTCTCAAAACTGCCACAGATCTCAATGTTACTCTAACATCCAAGATCCAACACCAGAACAGAAGTTTTTCTTTAGAACTTGGAATAAATATAATTCTTGTATTAATTCTGATTCTTTGTCTATTATTGATGAATCTAACTTTGATTACTTTCATGGCACTGTAGATCCAGATGAAGATCATGACGTTGTTCCTAAGACAAAATCAGAGTGGACTGAAACTAAGCTAAGTAACGCCTTCTTCAATGAAAAAGCCCTAAATACCATATTTAGTTTGGTTGATTGTCACATGTTTAAGTTAATTAAAAATTGTTCAACTGCAAACCATGCTTGGGATATCTTACAAAATCATTGTGAAGGTGATGTATGCACTAAAAAGACTAAGCTATGCATGTTTTTGAGCAAATTTGATAATTTAACAATGGGGGAAGATGAAAGTATTACTGCTTATTTTTTGAAACTCATGGATCTTGCTAATGAAATTCAAGACTTAGGCCAGTCCCTGTCTACTAAGCAACTGGTGTACAAAGTTTTGAGAACTATTTCTAAGAAATTTGAAGTGATTGCTATGCAAGAAGCTAGGAATATGGACACTTTAGACTTTCATGCCCTACTTAGCACTCTGAAAGAATTTGAGATGAATCTTGAAAAAGTAGATGATGAAGAAGAAATTCAAGCTTATAATGAAACTGTGATTGAAAAGTTTAATAAGCTTAGTCTATGTGATAAAAATATTCTTGTTTATCTAAAGAAAGATTTCTCTGAAGAGATGACCAAATATTCTTGTAAACCTACTCCTCATAATGATACACATCTCAAAAAGATTCAATGTTATGAATGTAAATGTTGGGGCCATTTTGCTTATGAATGTGGTAACAACCTTAGAACAAAAGGGAATTCTAACTTGGTTTGTGTAGATGATAATGATGAGACAGGTTTTGAAGAATATGGTGATGGACAGGTGCCAACGATTGAAGAAACTCAAACAACAATGTGTGCAAAGGTGGACAAACCCGCTGGTGTCAAGGCTTGGTGTTCTGCCAACATCCAGACAGCTCGATGTTATGTTAACATCCAGAAGACAACACCAGTCCAGAAGATTTTTGTTGACAATTGGGATGAAACCATTTGTTTAGAAAACTCTGAATGTTTGATTTCTGATTATGATGAGTTTGATGATGATTCTGACTTTGAGTATTTCCATGATTCTATAGGTTTGGAAGATGATAGTGTCCTTGAAGGTAAATTGATTCAAGAAGAGATTCTTGATGAACTGAAGATCATATACCAAGACCTGCTCAAGGAGAAGGACAAGTTGAGTAGAATTGAGAAGGCTATGGAAGATAATGAAAGCTTGAAGGCTACAACCACTCAACTTGAGGTTAGTTTGGATAGAAAAGATGATGAAATAGAAAAGGTAACTTCTAAGCTAGGAATTGCTGAACATACCATTGCCAAGAGGAATACAGGTACTTACAAACTTAATGAAGTTTTATGTTTAGGCAATGATGGTAGTTCTGGTTTATGATATCAAAGTCAAGTTACTCAGTCCACTAATTCTGTTGAATCCACTATTCCTGGTTTTGAAAAGTCAAAAGTACTTTCTAGAGAATCTAAGAAAATGGCTTATATTTGTCAATATTGTTTTCAATTTGGACACTTTAAACCATATTGTTATAAATACAGAAAGTCTCTTAAAAAGAAAATAGTTGAATGGAATAGGGATTCATGCAATGCTGATGTTAAGCCAACACTGGAATTTGAACATTCCAATGTTGATACTAGTTATTCCAGTGTTACCTTAACATTCAGTTCCAACATTGCTGAACAGAATAATGGGATGAGAAACACTGGACTTTGGTTGCCTAAAGCTTATATTGTTTGCAATATTATCTTTCCTACTGTGCATACTAACCTTGCAGGTAAGTGGTACTCTGATAGTGGATGTTTGAGGCATATGGCTGGATACAAATCTGATTTGATACGGTTATACACGATGTTAAGACAACACCGGATAACCAATGTTACCTTAACATTGAGAACATATTGTATTGCCTCAACACTGCTCAAGACACATGACTAGAAACAAAGTAAATCTGATTTGAAGGAGTGTGCAACACTAACCACTGGAACTTTCACCTATGAAGATGGAAGTAAAGGAAGAATCATTGGCAAAGAAGTGTTGAATGTTGATGGATCCCCACCCTTGAAGGATGAGATGTTGTTGGATGGATTCTGTAAAAACCAAATAAGCATCAGTTAATTGTGTGATGATGACTTATTGGTAAGGTATGATAAATATTCTTGTGATGTATCTGATTGTGCAAATGTGTGTGCTTTGACAAGTAAAAAGTTTGAAGACAACTACTTGGCGAAGGATCAAGTGACTTGCTTTCAAACAAAAGTGGACTATTCAATTACCAAGAATAAGAGACTTGGATACATGCACAACAAGAATCTGGGCAAAGTGGTGAAACTTGAAACCGTGAGAGGAATTCCCTATCTCTCGGGTTCTGGTAAGATGGTCTGTTATGATTGCTCGAAAGGTAAGGTGACCAAAGCTTCTCATAATCCAATCCAAGTGGATGAACAGGTTACAAGTACCTCTAATTGTTTTCATCTACTTCATATGGATCTCTT
The DNA here is from genome assembly GCA_948329865.1 of Linaria vulgaris. NCBI lineage: Eukaryota > Viridiplantae > Streptophyta > Magnoliopsida > Lamiales > Plantaginaceae > Linaria > Linaria vulgaris. Next base: position 72,057,273 of record OX415251.1, read on the forward strand.
AGGTCTTATTGAAGTAAATAGAGTTGGGGGTAAGCAATATGATTGTGTGATTATGAATGATTTTTCTGGATATACTTTAATTAAATCTTTCAAAGAAAAATCAGAAGCTCTTAATACCTTTAGAAGATTGCATGCTAGTATTGATAACTTACATGATGCTTCTTTTGGTAATATTTGGTCAAATCATGATAGAGAATGTGAAAATAGGTCATTCTCTGACTTATGTGTGTTTAATGAAAATATTCATAAATTCTCTATTTCCATGACTCCTTATGAGATGATGAAAAAGAAGAAACATGATATTGCTCATTTTCATTTATTTTTATATGTTTGCTATACTTTAAATGGAAAAGATATTTTGAGTAAATATGATCCAAAAATTGAAGAATGTATCTTTGATGGCTATTCTTTTAACAATACTGTTATTAGGATGTTTGATCCAAGATTAAATATTGTTCAGGAATCTGTATATGTGGTTTTTCATGGTTTGCCAAGTGATGCAGGTGAGTTAGAGGCTGCTGTGCCAAGTCTAGTGGATTCTGATGTTAGGCTAACATTGACTCCGGACAGTGTTATTCCAACATCACATACAGATCCAGAACCTGAACATGAACATGAACCAGAAGATGATGTTATGCCAACATCGACCAGTCCTGACTTGACACAACAGTAGAGCAGTCAAAATTCTACAATGAAAAGGTTCAAGTTCAAGAACATCAGAATACAACTGATAGGATTCAGAGATATCGTCTTACATCTCAGGTTATGGTTCAAATCATTAATGACATCAAAACACAAAACAAGAAAAGAGTAAATTATAGAGATATGATAATGTTGAGTGTTTGTATGTTTGCCACATATTCTGATAATTGCTTAGCTCAAAGATTTGCTGATGACATTGTCTTTGTTTATACTAACAAGTCTATTTTAGATAAGTTTGTTGAGGCTTTGATAGGTACATTAGTGCGAGCGTGATTGGTGAACTGTATTTCTTCTTGAGTTTGAAAGTGAAGAAAAAGAAGGATGGGATGAGCATGATTGGTTTGGAGGATTCAAAGTCGAGCAAGACTCAAATGTCTTCTACTTTGGTGATTGGAAAGGGAGACACAAGCTTGCTATATCTATCCATCACTTGCCCGTATATTATGAACTCGGTTTGTGTTTGTGTTGGTGCCAGGTATTACGCTGAACCTAAAGCTTTTCTCTTAATTGATGTGAAGCTAATACTGAAATATATATCTGGTACTGTAGACTTGAGCATTTGGTATACATATGATATAAATACAAACCTTGTTGGTTTTGATGATTTTGAATGGGCTGGAGATTTAGCTGATAGAAAATCTACATGTGGGGGTTGTTTTTATTTGGGAAATAATCCTTTTTCATGTTATAGCAAGAAACATAACTGTGTGTCATTATCAACTGTTGAATTTGTAGCTCGCAGCTGTGTTACCCGTTTTATATGGCTTAAACACATGTTGCATGATTATGAGATAAAAAGTGACACATTGTTGTTGTTTAGTGATAACCTTAGTACCATTAGCATATCAAGAATTTTGGTCCATCATTCTAGAACAAAGCATACAATTTTTATGCATCATTTCTTGAGAAATCTGGTAGATGACAAGGTTATAAACATTGATCACTTAGGGACCAACAATCAGCTAGTTGATATGTTTAAGATGTCATTAGATAGCGAGAGGTTCTTCAATTTGAGGAAGACTCTCGTCTTGAATGTTCTGTGATTCAATGTTGCATTCTGGTGTTGCCATAACACCACTGGCTAACACCGTAGTATGTTTGTGGTGTATAGGATTGCATTAGATTTTTTTCTGTTTGATTTCTGTGTTTGTTCTTGTTCGTCTTCATGAATGTTTGTTATTATTGGTTTGTGTGGTTGACCAGGATTGTTAGCTAAGTATTCTGGTGGACATGTTCATATCAAAAGTCTTGTAAAGTAAAAACTCTGTTGTTAGTCTGAGAATGTTAACCTAACATCAGGAGAAGCTGGGATGCACATAGTTCACTACTTTGGTGTTATTCAGTTGTGACTTATCCATGTTTAGGTTAAACAGAACATGAAGAGAAGCTGGGGTACATGATGTTGAGAGCTTTTGTGTTATTCAGTTGTGCTTATTTTCATGTTTCTATTATATTTGGCCAGGGAAATGCATGATGATGATCCTTTCTACTGGGATGTTTGGAGTTTCGACTGCCTCACATTCAGTAGCACTGATCACTTGGTGTTTCTCTTGTAAATAGGTTGGTCAACAAGTATGCATAAGGAGTTGGGGTGATGAAGTATATGATAAGTGTATTGTCTTCATTCAAATCCTTTGTACTTGCCTAATCTGTAACTGATAATAATGTTACTGGGGTGTGTGGAGTCTTGTGCTGCCCTCATTCAGTGATGATATTATCCTTTTGTAACATTCTTAAGTTTTAGTTCAAAAAGAGTTTATGATAATTTATAAAGATTTGAATTGATATGATCTGTTCCTAGTCTATAAAGCTGATACTCCATGGTCATCATCTACTAATGTTAACTTAACATTCTGTATTCTGCGTTTCACTTAGGCTTGCATTCATTCATTCTTTCCTTGATGTGTCTGTGTTGGTTTGAGCTTAAGGGGGAGAAATAGTTATGTTATCATGTGAAGGCATATATTTTGGGTGATTCAGCTGCGGTGACACACTACGTTGTCTCTTGTTATGACTTGGAAGTAGATTAACTATTTTAATTTACTTTATACCCAAAATGTTGGATTTTCTGTTAACTAACTCTCTTTTCCATGTACAAGTCTGAATATCTGTGGTACTAATTTTCTAATGTGTCTTAAGTTTCAAATATGTGTTTTCAGATCTAGCTCATGCTTTTAATTGAAAATATCTTGAGGGTAAGCTTAATACCTACACATTCACAAGAACCAATGTTGATTCAGAACATGTGTCAATGTTGTGCCAACATCAGTCTGTAAGCATGTTGTCTCAACATCCAGGTTTAACATTATGACTCATAAGTTCTTTTTTGTGAACTGCTCTGGTCATGTGTGAAGTAACTTGGTGTCACTTGTTGTCTCAACAAGCGGTAATTATGCATGATTTATTTTAAGAAACCGTTTATTACTTCTTTTCACTTTGTGATTCTAAATCTCTAATCTCTTTGTGCCCAATTATCTGAAATACTATGAATTTTCACTTGCAATTGTTTTCGAAATCCTTGCATGCATCTCTGATCTTGATTGTGACCCGTGGTATGGTGACTCAAGGATATAACCCCACCCCTACTCCTGTAGTTCTTTCTCGTAGGTAAAACCCTCGTTCTAGACATTGTTGTTGAGACAAAACAAGTTAAAACTGAGGAACAAGGTGCTGTTTTTGTTGGTACTTCAAACACAGTTGAGGGGACAGTGCTTGAGGAACATTTTGCAGAGAAAGCTGATTTGATTGAGGGGGAGAACATGTTAGTTGCTGGAGAGACTAATGTGGGTGATAATGGTAGTTTTATTGCTGGTTTTTGTAAACTCTTGTGCATGTACATTATGGTTTCAATGTTAAGACAACATTGATAAACGTCAATGTTAGAACAACATTCTGGATTCAATGTTAAGTTAACATTGATACAGTCTGATGTTATGACAACATTGATAGATGTCAATGTTATGCCAACATTGAGTTTGATAGCTTGCATTAAGGGGGAGCAATGTTATACCGCTGGCACTTATAAAGAAAAAGAGATGTTGATGCTGCTGGTTGATTGCAAGGTGACGAGGAGAATGAGAAAGATAAGGAGGACACAGAGGTAGGGAATGAAGATGAAGTGGTGAAGAAGAAAAAGATGGTTCTGAGGAAAAGGATTAGGAAACTGAGAATGGTGATGATGAAACCGCTGAGATCAAGAGGATAAAGAAGAAGGTTCTGAGAAGTCTGATGATGATGAGTCTGAGCTAGTTGTTACGACAACATCGCTGGAAAACAATGTTAGCTCAACATCAGAGGTAACACTTGAGGTAATATCTACAATTGAGGCTAACTTTAATTTCCTGTTGGGAGATAAGACTGTGGCTATGGAGGATTTTAAAGAAATAATGGATGATAAAGTTCTTAGAGAGAGAAATGGAAATAGCTGTTAAAGAAAGAGCTATAGAACTTTATCTTATGAAGTGATTCGTCATGATTTTACTTTCCTCACAAAAAGGGGGAGAAGTAAGCCATTTGATCTTCATGTTTATTCTACTGTTTCTACAATTCTAATATAGCTAATGCATTCTTAGTTATGCTTATAATTGTGATGTTTAACTCGTTGTGTATTCTTATTAGTATCTTAAAGCTACTTGGTTACTAGTGTCATATTAAGGGGGAGTAGCTTAAGATATTAATGATGTTCTGTTGCTGGAGCACTGTGCATTATATGAGTTGTGAACATGTTTGGTTTTGTGAAGAAAGGCAAAAAGGGGGAGATTGAAAGTGCAGGTATTTAGTCAATGTTAGATCAACAGTGTAACTGCAATGTTAGGGTAACATTGAACATAGAAAAACTGCACATTCGGGATTATTGCTATAATTGTGTTTTGCCTTTATTCACTTACTAACTTAGTTCCACGAGTTGTAGTTGGTATTTGTATGTGCTCCAGGTCAAGAGACTTCAAGGAAGGATCTATTTCCTTAAAGAGAAGTTGCCATTCAAAGAGAAGTTTCCAAATAATAACTTCCCATAATTAAAGAAGGAAAGATGTGTGTGCTACAAGGAAAGATCATGGCGTGTGAATTGCAAGAAGGAATAAAGATTACTTACAGTAGTCTTCTTTCTATAGAAGACTACAAGATGGTGAAGAATACTTTCCTTAGAAGACTTCAAGTTTAAGAAGGAAACCTTTCCATTGAAGACTTCTAGTCAAAGAAGGAAACCTTTCCATTGAAGACTTCAAGTTGGACAAGGAAACCTTTCTCTATTGAAGAAGACTTGCTATGAACGAAATTTGAGTCATACAAGGAGATCTAATAGCAACCAAAAACGTGCACAACATGTCTTGGACATCAAGGAAGACTACACTATAAATAGGCATGTTGGGCATCAAGAAAAAGACACGAAGACAAGAGCGAAAATCTCCTGTGAGGAAATCTTTATAGTCGAGTGTCTTTGTCTTGCTTTAGCAAAGTTTGTGAGTTGTTAGAATAGATCTAAGAGTGAGGAGCTTTTAGAGATAGTCGAAGCAATTCTTGTGTGCTTTGCTTAGTTCGATTAATTTGAGAGTGAGGAGCTTGAAAATTGAGAGAACGACTTTTGTTAAAACCTTAACGGGTTATTTTGCCTACGGCTCGGAAGATCATATTAATATATTATCTTCTTAAAATTACATCTACTTGTGTTCTTTATTTATCCGCTGCGCTATATTCTCTGTCAAGTAGATTTGTGCTAACGATTAACTGCTGTTAAACGGATGTTAAGATAACATCGAGAGTCCAACATCAGCTTAACATTGGAAGAGCTGATCAGTGTTAGACTAACAACGAAGGGTTAACACTGTGTGACAAGTATCAAGTCCTGATCCAACAATTTCACATCCTATACTTCATGGTTTTTCGAGAAACACCCCCAAGCTTAAAGTTTTTGCACGGATTATTTGTGTTCTCTATTATATTCATCCTCATTTTCTATTTAGGATTTTCTTTTAACTCATGCTTTTGTTTTGAGCTCCTACCTTACTCCTCCTTCGATCTACTACATCCATCTCTAGAAATGGGTAGGACACAAATTGTTCTTTTTTGGCTCATGGTAGGTAAGTAGGCTTCATAAACAAAGGATTATAAATAATGCTTCAGTGGGGTTATGTGGATAATCTTATATTCATAAAGGGTTCTTGGCATGAAAGGTTAAAACTCATATTTTTAAAATGACGGCCTATTTCATTGCCTCAACACATTTACATCTACCTTTATCTCAAGCAATAGTTAAGCAATTTGTTCAAGAGTTATAATCACATGCTTCATTACCATATTCTCATAAATCAACAACATTCTCTTCCCAATTATAGACAACAATAGATTGAAAGGTGTATATGAAACTAAAACATGCTTTTAACCATATTACCCAAGATGTACCAAATGTATTCACGTATTCATTCATCTCAAATTCATATAATATTATGCATATACTATCATAGGTTCCTACTTATTCGTGCTTTTATGCTTCAAATGACATTCTAATAACCTAATCCAAGAATTAGACTCGAAAACTAGACTCTAAGGATAAATATGTAGCAAAATAAGCAAAACAAACAACGTAGCTACCACCACCAAACTTAAAATCATGCGATGTCCTCATTGCATATAACTAGAACGAATTAAAGTAAAGATTAGAGGACTCCCTTGATCGAGCTCAAATGACACTCGTTGAATTAGTGGCGGTGCTTTCTTCGTTTGTAAAACTGTCTTCAATTTCTCTCAACTCTCTCCAATGGAGAGTGTTGTTGCTCTATTCAAACTGACTCACTGACTCAACATTCTCCTTTTCTAGTTGCTCTTTCACCTCTTGCAATTGCTCGCATGCCGTCTTTTGTCTCTTTGACGAAGGTTGTAAAGTTCCTTCAATTGAATCTGTTAACACTCGCTTTTTCACATTTGGATTTTTGAGTAATTCACTTGAATTTTTGTTCAGAACTCCCTATCTAACTTCCAGAATCGTTCGAGTATCATGAGACTGACGATCATAAGCAGAGTAACTTGGAGAAAATGGAGGTAAAGTTGATTTATTTTATTCAACTTGTCCTGCAGCTATGGGATACATTCTCTATTTATAAGGGGTTTCTTAGAGACAAGTGTCTATTGCATGAATAGAGTTTTGACATGTGGTTATCTATGCAACCATTGGTTGATTAGCCTATTTATTCTTCTGACAACTGGTTCCCTTCTGGAGTGCACTTATTGTGATAGGGCATTTCGTCACATGATTTTATGTGCACAATCGTAGTCGATAGCCTTACTGCGAAGTAACACTCTTAGTATCGTGTGACCATATGGGTTCTTCACGAAGCTTATTAGCATGGGAAGCATGTCTTCAGGTACCGTGCTCGTAGTATCTTGATGTGTGACTTGAAGGGTATCGTAGATCCTAGGGGGCATCGTGGGATCATCTAAGATCCTTAGTGCCACGTGGGGACTCCTTGTACCCTGTAAGCTCCATCCTGATACTATGGGAGGAAGAGAACACTACGATGTCTTTCGAGTGTCACTGAATCATCTAAGATCTATGCACCTTGAGATGAAGTCGTAGCTCCTACTTTATCCCATGGGGTATCGTGTTAGAACGATAGTGCCGATTAGCAGTAATATGACACTTGTGCCATCGTGGTCCAAAGTGAAAATAAGGGGGGTTAACACCAGTCCCATAGTTCATGTTGCATTCGTGAGAATCAAGATAAATTATTATGCTTCGTATCGGGCCATGTGGCATGTTTGAAACCACGCGTTACATGGGGGGGAAAATGTATAACGACTCCTAAAATCTCAGGATTCGTGCTCATTTGTTGTGGGAGTTATGGGTCATTAACCCCCACTAACTTTATTATTAACTCCCATTAACATGTTCATTACCTCCCACTAACATGGTCATTAACTCCCACTAACATGGTCATTAACTCCCACTAACATCCCCAATCTTTAAGGTTATATAAACCCTTCTTCTGTCATTCTTCCCTTTTACCCGAGCTTTCAAATTGTTTGTGCCTTGCTAAGTTTCTGCAACTCGCCTCTAGAGCTTTTCTTCTTTCCCAAATTTCTTTTTGAGCTTTACTAATGGCATCTTCTTCCAATATCGACCCCTTTTCGGCCGCATCTACCTCTAACACTGCCGCATTTTCCTCCACCACAAACCCACCAGTCATCACCGGAGTTGTTGAGCCTTCTTCTCGTAAGAGAGGATCTGTTGCGGTAGCTGGAGGTGAAGGGGGTGGTCTTCCTAAGAGGAAGAGGGCTAAGAAGTCGTCGGATAAGGCTGGACCCCCTCGGAAAATACGGAAGTTGGATTTAACAGTTAGCACCACCACAGATGAGGAGGTTAAAAAATTAAATTTTGGTGCATCAGGCCGTGGCATAGAAGTCATGATGCTGAAGGAGGAGCATAATGGGAATGATCCTCCGACAAAGCACGTCGCAGTATACTATGTGCAAGTAAATGCAGGGCTTTGGTCATTCTTTTCTCCGTTCTAGTGCGAAGTTTTTAAGGCATGTGATGTATGCCCTAGCCAGCTAACCTTGAATGGATTCGTTATCCTACCGATGTTTGTCTTCTGGTGCTTATTAAAGGGTTTAAAGTGTACAGTGGCAAGGTTATTTTCCATATTTGAGTGTTAGTATCACCTGCTGGGGCACCCATCTATTTCTATGGTCATCGTGACTCCAACAAGAGGATTTTGGATGGCGCCATTAACTCCCATAGCAGCTGGATGAGCAAGTTCGTCTTCGTCAAGCTAGAGAGGGATGACGAGTGTGATATGCCTCTTACTTAGAGAGGTCAGAAGGCTTCTCAGTACGACTTGTATGCTGGCTTGGTATTTTTGCCCATGTTTGATGCAAAATCCCTCGCGAAATCTTTGTATTTTAAAACTATGTATTAGGCATTAGGTCTGAAGTTTATAGCTCTTGTGGACAAGGAGGAAAAACCATTGTCCTTACCCCTCAACATGGCAGCCTCATTTGGTACGTAGTAATGCCTTTTGATGCGTTCCTTGTATATTGATATGCATTGTTTGTTCTGACTTGCTTATGGTTTTTCTTGTAATTGCATACAAAATACTTTAAAAGGGTTCATTATTGCCCCTACCTCCGTTGCTGATCCGTCCCCAAGTATCGCGCCGACTTCAACGTGTGATTGTATACAAACACGATCAATATTAGGGGCAACTATAACAGTCACAGTAGCCTTATCGAGGTCCTCAAGTGGTGTCTCTGATGCGCTGAAAGATGATACTGTGATGGGAGCTCAGATTGGTAAGAAGCCCACTTCATACTATCGCTGATGATTCTGATAGGCTGTGTTTGGATCTTGCTTTCCCATCTGCTGTCGTTGTTGCTTCCAAAGATCAGATGGGACCTATACCTGTCTTGGCTGCTGTTGTATCAATTACTGCTGTATCTTTACCGAGAGTAATCAACCTTTTTCCCCCCGTCTAAGTACCTCGGTGATGGTGCGTCTATGCCTCTGAGGGCGGCCTCCTTTTCGGTGCTTTCATCAGGCCCGCTCCCTACCACGGTTGATATGCTTGATGCGATGGAGGCCTCCTTTTGGGAGGGATTATTCGTCTCTGTTTTAGGTAGGCATTTGAGGCAGTCTTTCTTTTGTTTGCGCGGTGTTTTGAATTTTTTACGCATCATGACTAGCGTATTTCCTTTCCTCGTTAGGAGATAAGAGGAAGGCCTCTATGGTGTATGATGACGATGCCCTTACTCTAGGTATGTTTTATTTATTTTCCTTTGAGTCCATACCTTAAAGTGTGTGCCTTCCTTATACTTGTGATATTTTGGTGGTGGTAGAGGACGAACTTTGGGCAACATCAAAAAGGGTTTCTACAGATGGGGGCCCTTTTTCTCTTTTCGATTTCTTTCCCGAGGGTCCCTCAGATGCAGCTGCTGATGAGGCCCTACATTTCTCTGATGCTCATCGGGATAGGTTGTCCGTTCTGGATGAGCTGTTGTCTTTTGATCTCTCAAGTGCGATGGTGCATTCTTGCGATACTAGAACCATGACTTCGGCGCTATTGACTGACTCGCCCCTCACATTCGCGATTCCTCATCGGACAAGTATGCCATTTTCTAACAGATTTATCGTGTCTGGGTCCCCTTTCTTTTCTGCCCCGACCGCTGAGATGGGTTCAAGCACATGTCCTACTCCTCACTCGATGAAGGTAGATGAAGCGCTATGAGTGGTATCGCAGTATCTTTCAGCTACTAAAGCACTGCTTGCGCATAATGAGTCTTTTGCTCGTTGTTGCACTGAATGGATGGTTCAAATGGTAAGATCCTCTAGTCGCTTTGTAAGTCTTTTCTCCGTTTTCGCCATATTCTAACTTTTCTTTTGACCTTTATTCTCTTAGGTCCCAAAAGTTCTTCCTGCCATTTGGCAAGAAGTTGATTCAGCTCAAGCAGTGGCATTTCTGGCAGAGGACAACCTTCGGAAGAAGGACGAAGAAATAAAAGAGCTTCGTGAATCAACATAGACATATCTGATTGCTCTAGGGAGGAAAGTCTTGCGTATAAATAATCTGACATGGGAAGCTACCCAGTTGCCGGAGACCATCGATGCCTTAAAGGCGTCTGAACTTGACCTGGATGATAAAGTGGATGTTTTGGAAAGTGAGAAGGCAGCATGGATCAAAAGGGAAAAGGTCTACAAGTGGAGTTGGAGCAGGCGCTTCGGAGAGTGGACACCATTAACGACGAGTTAGCGAAAGCACTTGCAGTACCAGAGGGATTCATTTCACCTGAAAATCTGCAACACAAATTGGATGTAGCGGTGGCCTTCATGAAGGAAGAGATATTCGACCGATGTAGGGAGACATTTGAAGATGGACTCCATGGGTATCTTATAGGCTATCTTCTATGTGGTTTCCTGAGATGCGTTAACCAAGCTCGTGAAAAGAATCTCTTTGGTCAAGGGGCTATTATACGCCTCCTGGACCTTCATGAGATGCTCATGAAGCCCCTAGACTTGAAGAAGCCTATGATGTTTTCAAGTGATCAACTACTCGCTCTCCCTCTCCGGCGGGTTCTAACACATGGACAAGGAGTCAGGTTGCTTCCCTCATCCGAAGGCCTTCTATCCCTAGTGGAGTAATACCATTCGGTGTGATTTTGCCTCCGGTACCTTTGCGTGCAAGTGTTGTAGCTGTATCTCTTCCTCCTCCTCCTACACCATCGGTTTTTCATATTGCTGCTCCCGTGGTATCTTCGGTTGGCGATGCTTCTTAGTAGTTCTTTAGTTTTTTTTTTTTTTTTTTTTCTGTTGCTTGTCCATTTTCTCTATGTACTTGAACCTTGTTTAAGGATTATGTCTCATGGGGCTTTTTCGGGAAATTTTGATTCTCCCTGTGTATTTGTGATTCAATCATTCGAATGAAAAATGCATATTTGTCATTTTGTGCCATCGTGTAGCTTTATCTTTGCAGCTGTACCACACTTTCATTATTTTATACACGTTTTTGAATGTCTTGGAAGCTGTGTAGTCTCTTAACTCAAGCGTTTATTCATGAGATCATAATATGTTCCCCACTATCTAAGGTATCTTTTACACATGTCAAGGGATGTCAGGTGCATGCATTTGAGATTGGTTAGGGAAGCCACCCGCTCTTTATGCCTCTTCAATGCTAACTGACAGACAAGTGTTTTTTAGTTCTATAAATATGGGCCCTTAGCAAACATTCTTCTTCACTTCCACACTTTTCCACATACATTCTCTTATCACATTGCAGCTTTTCTTCTCCTCAAAAGGAGTTTTTTACTTTTTTTTTCAGAATGTCGCTTTTGTTTCTTCTTGAGTGATAATCGCTCACTGCTTATCACGCTTTGGCCACTTATCATCTCCTTGTCACTTTTCCATGAGCAATAAACGCTTTTCTTTTCCAAACACTTCATTTCCAGCCTTTTAAGGATTGCAATGAATTTTTCCCGTTCCTATAACTCTTCTTCCCATTCTCTTAATAGATCCTTTGCTCCAAAGAATGCTACTACTTTGCATGGTGTTTGGTGTTCCTCAGCTGAGAATTCTGGCAACTCTTTTCGCTCTCGAATGAGAACAGGAAATGGGTCATTAATTGCTCCGATAGGACCTACCATTGCTTCAGCGACTCTGCATTTACGCACAATGTTTTCTTAATTGATGCTATACGACTTGCTCTAATTCGCAGATAGGCTTACTTACACGTTGACCAATTTTCTATGTTCAATGTTGCCCCTTTAAATGCTAGGAACATGGTGGGAGGGGGGAGGACGTGTAGGTTCTTCCGTAAGGAAGGATTTTTGGAGTCTGTGCTCTCATTGTTTGTCTAATACCATCTGAACACGAAAGAGTATGATATTGTCATTCCCATTTCTCGCCAAAGGGCCTTTGATCCTCCAATTGGGTATATGACGATATACTCAGACCATATACGATACAGCCTCTGGATGTTTTTCCATCTGCTTATCCAATCCTTGTTCAAGTATTGGCAAGTCTGTCCCATCCAGCTTACGCTCAACTCCTTATGCCATGTGATCGGGTACATTCTTTATTGCAAGCTATTGAACCTCATGGTTACCATCTATCGGGTAGGAGCAACATTTATCCTTCGCCTTTGCCCAAATGGGCTTTCCTTTTTCAGCTTGGTGCACTGGGATAACCATCGAAGTTTTACCACCATTACCTGGCATCCCTCAGCTGGGCGATTGGAGGCGCGAATTTCTCTTCTTGAAACCAAAGGGTGAATATGCTTTTTCATGGGGAATACCTATTCAGTGGGGTTTAGGGTATGTGGTGCCTACTCTACATACTGCAGTTCATGAGATGGATTTTTTGATGATCACATGTCTAACACTGGCTCGTATGATGTATGCACATTGTTGGAGGATTCTGAGGCTTTAACGATGACTGGTTTGCAATATGATCCCGTGGCACACAGAATTCCTCCCCAGCCTTTGCATGTTAACTCCTTGTTTTGTGAGTTACTCAGAATATCCCTTCCTTCTTTTTGTTATGTTCCTAGTTGTTTCTTGTGGCATTTCCTTTTTGAACCGATATCATCTTTGTGCAGGTTCGGTGATGGATCTTCATGCTATACAACCCTTTGCAAGTGTTTTTCTGCCCCCCTGGCTGATGATAATTCCAATACTGAATGTGGGAGGATTTCTCCTCTTTTAGATTTTGAAATAGTGCCTATGTCATCGCCAACAAGTCGTCCAACTGTCATAGATAATGGCCTTCTTACTTGGGCTATGAGGGCTTCGTCAGAGGGGGAATCATGCTCAGCTCCTCGTGAAGTTATTTTGCCCAACTCTTCTTTCCAGGATGGTTGATTGATTTTTTTTAGTTGACCCATCGTTGGGGCTTACCTGGCTGACTCCCTCCATGGCAACCAGTGCTACCGTTGAGAGAAATTCGGGGTCTTATGACTTCCCTACCATCGCAAATGTGGTGTAAGTGAGCTCCCTAATGCCTTCTTGTATGATTCGTTGTTCTAATGGAGAAGGCCCAAGTCGTGTCCCCCTAGATTCACCTAGGCGTGATTTTGTTTTCCCTTCTACGAGTGCCCCTGATGCCGATTTCTGTCGTAATTTTTTGAGTGTCTTGCTGAAACAAGTGGATTGTGATCTTTTGGGCATGTTTTCTTTGGAGACTCTTCCGAATTTGGTATGCGGGGACCCTTGTGAGGTAAATTTGTCTCTTTAATCCTATTGTAGCTTTTAATTTTTTATGAACATCCGATCCGTATCTCGGCTTGCATGTGTGCCTGCAGTTATTCATGCTCTTCGATGCTATCATGGCCAAGAGAGATTAGTTTCCTCTTAACTTAGGATTTATTTATCTCCATCGAGATGACATGGAGAAAAAGCTTGTTGATGCTCGCAGCCATGCAAGGTATTCACGAAGGTTTGCTGAAAGATGAGAGTGATAAGTTATGGGATCTAGAACGTCGACTTATGTTGTAGATGGCTAGAGTAATGAGTTTGGAAGAGAGAATTGAGAATTTGTACAACCAGATGAAGGCATCGAATGAGTTAGTTTCATTGGTATCTGTCGACAAAGACATGGCTAGGCGTAAAGTGGTGAATGACTAAAGAGCATGACATGGCCTTGGTGATGGCCCGTGCTCAAGCTGTTATGGACCTACAACATCCATCGTAAAATTGAGAGTCATTACGTAGTGAGTTCAGGGATGTGATGCGTATCGGATATAGACTATGTCAAGAGGTGGTTCGAGCCATCCCGATATTTCCTAGCGGTTTGAGTCTTCCTTCTCTAGATATTCGCCAAGTTACCTCTGAGATGTTGCATCCCTCTCCTCCGATTGAACCTACTCGTCCTTCCGATGACTTCTCTGTTGCATCGATCATCATGGTTGATCCAATGGACCTATCTCCTGAGCAACTCCATCGTCTGATTCGAGAGGGCAAGTGCCCGACCCACGACTCTTGAATATAGGGTATTCCTTTAGATAGTTTGTACGCAGACCGCATGTCCCTGAAATATCTGGAGTGTATTATGTATCTTTTCCTATCTCCTTGTTGCCACCATGTGCATAGAAGCTTTGGTAGTCATCGGAGCTACAAAAAAGGTAGGTGTTTTGTGATTGGGTTCGCCTTTATCTTCGAATATTGGAGTTCGTTGTTTTGTGGTCTAGTTAGGTAGCGGGATTTACGATGTGATGGAATCCTTCTCATTGTCCTTTTTTTACCATGTGTAACATCCTCTTCTTAACGAAAAGATCATATTCTGAACAACACATCTTTATTTACTTACAATGCTCATGCTTACATTAAGTGTAATACTTTCTTATATTAACCGCATTCCAAGTGTTGGGATATGCTCTCCCCTCCAGATCTTCTAGCAGATAAGTTGCTGCTCCGATGATCTTTGATATCTTGAAAGGTCCCTCCCACTTAGGTTGGAGTTTTCCTACAATCTTGGATGCTTCTACCCTTTTAAGCACCAAGTCTCCTACTTGAAATGTCCTCGTCTTCACCTTGGAATTATAATATTTGGCCATTTGCGCTTTGTAGTATTCAGATCGGATGGCATCTCTAGCTCTCATTTCTTCTAATAAGTCTAGTGCTAACGCGAGATTTGAACTGTTGCTTACCTCTTTATATTCTTTGACCCGCCAACTTCCCACTACTATCTATGGGGGTATTACTGCTTCCCTTCCATAGGTTAAGCTATATGGGGTTTCCCACGTGGCTGTTCTCTGAGTGGTCCGGTAAGCCCATAGTATACCTGGGACTTCCTCTATCTAATTTGCTTTGTGGCAATCAAGCCGGGCTTTTAGATTTTTTAATAGATTCTGATTGGTCCTCTCCACCTGCCTGTTTGCTTGAGGATACCCTACTGAGGCGAATCGATGTTTAATTTCCCAATGGTTGCACCATTCCTCTAGTTGCTGGCTGGTGAGTTGAAGCCTCTTATCGCTGACTAGATATGAGGGGATGACAAACCGACATATAATAAATCTCCAGAGGAAATTGATAACAACTTTCGATGTTATCTTTGCCAGTGGCTCAGCTTCTACCCATTTGGTGAAGTATTCTACGACCACCAGAAGGAACCTTTTCTTCTCTGCATCGGGGATCAATGGTCCTACTATGTCAATCCCCCATTTGGCAAAATGATATGACATGAGGTTGGGTTCCCATGGTGCAACTGGGTGATGGGTTCTTGATGCATGCCTTGCACTTTTTTGAGAAGTCTTTGCAGTCGCTGACTAACGTGAGCCAATAGTAGCCTTGACGTATAATATGGAGAGCCATGCTTTTTCTGCTGGTGCGGCTTCCGCAAGTGCCTTCGTGGATTTCACTGATTACTCATTGAGGTTTGTTTTCATTGAGGCATCGGTATACAGATGCTAGTAAGATTGGCGATAAATCATACCATCGTGTATGAAGTATCGGGCTGTTTTGCTCTCCATATCCCGCTGGACCGACCTTTCTCTAGAACATCCCTTGCGATTTAAGTATCGATTTGCTTATACTTTTGATTACTTATGATAGCATATTGACTTGTTTTCGTATTGTTTTGTATTTTCATAGGATTTTATGAAGTCATGATGAAACTAAGCTAAAAAGGACCAAAATTGATGCTTTTGGAATACAAAGGGTCAAAGCAGTAATTTGGAGATTCAATGAAGAAATACCTAAGCATAGGGCAATTGAAGATCAGATATCAAAGGATCGTGCAGAAAAAGTAGAGACCAGTATGATTAGAAGAGCGATGAAAAAGTAGATCGTGCAACTGCTGCGCGATGGCACATCACGCATCCCCTGGTCGCGCAGCTTTACAGGAAGTAGGCCTCAACGACAAAAACCCTAGAAGGAGGCATGGAGCAAAGAAAAACTATAAATAAGAGGGTTCGTTCAACAGCTAAAGAGACACACGTGACACTAGAGACACATAACACGAGACACGACGAGAGGACAACTTTCTGACAGAGAAAACCTTAAGAGCCGCCTGAGAGAGAGAGAGAGAGAGAGAGAGAGAGAGAGAGAGAGAGAGAGAGAGAGAGAGAGAGATAGAGAGAGAGAGAGAGAGAGAGAGAGAAAGTCTTAGTTTAGAAGAATCATTGTGTGAGAGGAATCAGTTTAGAAGAAGAAGAGATCATCAAGTAGAGAAGAAGAAAAGTCAAGCAACGAAGTTCCACCAGATCTAAGAAACTTTTATTTACCCTTTTTATCTTGTTTATGTTGTTTACTTCTTTGATGCTTGTTGAACTCGTGACTATGAGGAGCTAACCTACTCATTGTTTGGAGTACGGGAGTACATCGGAGTAATGAATATATTTTAGTTATTTTATGAGGTGTGTACTTGGTGTTCTCTTATGTTTAGATAGAATAATGGTATGCTGTGTGACTAACCTTACTCTTGCTAGGATAAAACAGAAGCACCCGCCTGGGGCCGCCCAAGTGTAGAACGCTAAGGACTTTCATATACATATATATATATATATATATATATATATTTGATTTGTGACTTTGGAGTTGCGAGAGCAACTTGAGCACAATACCTAGATCATATTATATCTGTTTTAATTATGTTGGTTTTGTTGATGCGAGGTTGATGAGTTAATGGGGTTGCAGATTTGAACTCTCTACTAAAACAACTGACAATTGGGCTGATTTTTTTAACACGGTAGGTTATGAGAGACTCATAGCAGTGTGGTTGGGATAACTCTTGCCATATGTCGCAGATTCATTAGGCGTGCACCATCAATCATCTACCAAGGATTAGAACTAAAATATATGAAGAGATCTTAGTGAAACCCGACCTCTAAACAATCTTTCTTTATATTGCTTACAACCAATCAATCAATTCAGTTATGTTCTTATTTAGTTAATTTAGTTTAATTCAAAGATTCCGTAGTTTAATAGATTTAATTGCTTTCTTAGATTTATTGTCTTTTATTGTTATTTTGCATTCAAAACTCCAAAACCATAATTTATTGTTTTCTTGCATCTTAGATAGGATTAATTCTTGCATCCTAGTTATTAAGCATCTTAGACAAATTATTCTTAGATTAAACGCATCCATAGCATTCTTAGATTAAATAGCATTCGCCCTACAAACACAAGAGACAAAAGTGACAGTAAGTTAGTATTTTGCATTTAAGTGATTCATTCAGTAGTCGACCACTCCCTTGGGATTCGATACTTGGTTTGTAACTATACTTACCATTTTATTATTACTTGATTTGTGCATTTGCGACACAGTGGGACTTAGGCGTGACAATTCTTTGTTAGCTTATGTTCTATTTTGTATCACACCAAACTCCCCCATCAAAGTGTTGGCGCAATTACCCCTGGAGTAACTTATATTTTTGTTTTGTGTGAATCATTGAACGTGTTTGCAAGGATTCTGACTTGTCTTTGTTTTGAGGGACAACACATGGATAGAATAAGAAAGACAACCGTAGCACCACCATGGGGAAGCAAGATGAGGTATGGGAACATTGGAAGGACTTACATACATGAACCCCTGTTGCAACCACCATGCATGGGAGCACAACATGAAGCTAGCTGGCCTACTGCAAAATACAAGGAGCACATCAGCAAGTTTGCCATACCATGTCCAAAATTGACATCAACACTGTGGATGAAGAATTACTGAACGTGATCAGATAAGAGAAATTCGAAGGAGAACCATATTACAACCCTCACACACATGTTGAAGAATTTAAAGAAGCCTGCAATTTCTTTGGAATCATAGAGGAGTACAATATGGCCAAACTTTTTCCTTACCCATTGACGAGGATAGCAAAAGAATAGTATGATATTGAGGTTAATTGGAAAGGAGATTGGATTAGAACAACTAGGGAATTCAAATTCAGATTTCGAGGAGGAGTGCATACCAAATCATGCAAGGAGAGAATCTTGAATTTCAAACAAAGACGAGGGGTGACTTTTGTGGAAGCATGGATAGACTTTCAGGAGATGTTGGGAAAAGTAGCGGATAACTTTGTAGAGAGAGGTAGCACTGGGTTTGATGTGTCATGGATGGAAGAGAAACAAGTGATAGACATATATTACTTAGGGTTAAGCAAAGTTAACCGCCATGTCATGGATAAGCTAGGTGGAGAATTCTATCATGGAGAGGGATTTCAACAGTTACCATCCGATGTTGCTTATCACTTGATGTATGATGTTGCTATGATTACAAAGCAGCATGGAGTTCTTACTTCCCGCAATGCAACGTATCACATTGTCAATGGTCTCTTGAAAATGACCATCAATGATGAGAGAGTGAAGAAGAAAGCATCGGAGGAGAAATTTATCTCCCTCGGAAGCATGTGTGGAAGGCAACCCACAATAGTAAGTTTTTATTTCGAGTCTAGAATTTAGTTCAATTTTTAGTCAATTTTATTTTTGAGTCATATATAGAAATTTATCCCAATATTTCTATGAGCTAACAATTGAGAGAGGAAAAAAATAGAAAAAAGTGAAAGAATATATATTAGCAAAGAGATGAACAAGGTACAAGCAAGATGATAGTGGACAAAGTGAGAACAATACAAATCAGAGCACGCATAGCAGGTTTTCCAGTAGCACGAGCGATTCAGACGCGCGACCACTGCTCACATCGCGCCTCACACATGCGATCACGGTGCACGATCTGATTTTGTGGCACAATAATTCCAGAAACTACTGCGTCCAATACCGCTTCAAAGTTTACATCGTGCATCAGACGCGCGATTAGGATGCGTGATGACCATATCACGTCTCAAACTTTTCTTGTAGTACATGTTTATCAGTTTGAAAAGGCATCAAGAGACATGTAGAAATCAGAATCTACGGAATTTGGCTGAGTAATCTCTAACTTTACTGTTATTACTATACTTATATTTTCCTTATGATTAAATTCCATTGATGCATGAGTTGTTTCCATTGTTATTTTATTTATTATAGGAGAGTTATGAAACTTAATGAAAAATTTCTAAATTTCTAATTAAGAATTCTCTTATTTATAACTCTAATTACTCTTGCAATTCTATTATCTCTCAGAATTCATAAGATTATTTCTTCTCTACTTCTCTTATCTACAAAAAATTCTTGAAAGAATTTGTATTTTTCTTTTGTTCTTTGTAGAAGAACATGGCATCAGGAAGGTACTACACAATTGTTCCAAATATGTGAAGACCAACAACAATGGAGAACCTTAGCATAGCACATGAGAAATACAACTTGAACAATTTTACTAGAAGAGAGTGTTATGAGAAGTATATCCAGTTGTTACGCGGTGATTTTGTGGATGAGCAAGCTTTTGCAGTTTCAAGAATTTACATGAAGAAGATCAACGTGGATCTAGTTGCACATAGACCGGGAGTCGTTAATGACAACCTAGTACATGAGTTTTACGCTCACTATGATCATAGGGAGACATGAACTATAATCCGACTTCATGAAGTTTGTCTCATTGTACAAAGAATCAACGAACACTATGGTTTGACGAAGAAATCCATGGAGAGGAGGAGTTCCTATGGTAAATCACCAAAGGGGCTTGCATCAGAACAACTAACCACAAGGAAGGACGCGTTTCAAATTAACTAAGAGGGGAATCTTGAAGCTGATTATAGATTACTTAAAACTCATTTGAAGGAGCTTTATTAGTTCGTGAGTTCAAGAGTTACCGCCAAATTATGAAGGAAATGTTTCATGGGAACAAGCTAAGATCGTGATGTGCATTAAAAGAGGTGATACACCAAATATCGGAGAAATCATAATCAATGCTTTGGAGGAACACACCATAAACGGTCCTCCACGTTTCATGTATTTTTGAGCACTCATAACTGTTATTTGTATCAAAGAAGGATGTCCGAAATACATATCCCATAAATCACATTGCGAGGCAAGTGATTGAAACAACTTGCAACTCTAACGAGTTATCAACAATAGAAGAAATTGAAGAAATTCTTCCACCCTCACCGAAGAGACAGAAAATGGCATATGAGCAATGGCTAGAGGTTAAAGAACAGTTAGAAAAGACTAATACTGAGTTAGTGAATCAATTGGATAAGATCAAGTACCAGTTCCACAGTATCAACGATCTCAACTAGAGAGAGTTGCGAGCTAGGTTGCACGGATACAGATACGAGTATCGGTATTCGTTGGATACGAATACGTGGATACGATTTTTTTAAAATTACCAGATACGATACGTATGCGATACGTCAGATATTTAATATTAATAATTATATATAAGGATATAATTTAAATAAAAATATCAAATATTATTATATCTAATCACTTGCACAGTCATTAGTCACATAATATTGTGAAGCATATCAAAGCTTTGTGTGTTGTTTTTATTTTGGTTTGAAATAGTGGGTTTTCACGATTTTATATTTAAGTTTTTGAAAAAGATATTGCAATTTGGTTCTTGTTGGGCCTTTTTTAGTTTAAAAAAACTACCACACTACTCTTATAAATTGCTGATACGTATCAGATACTTCTCGGATATGCTTTACAGTGTATCCGATACGTGTATCCGTCTTTTTTAATTAATTTTAATGTAGGATACGCCACGTGGCGTATCCGATATGTATCTGAAGAGTATCCAGAGAGTATCAGTATCTGATACGTATCCGACACTGACCAGCCATTTTTTTAGAGTATCCGTGCATCATAGGTTGCGAGAGATCGAAGAGAGCATAACAAACGAAGAAAGCCATACCACTGAAAATACCGACGAGTGTCCTTTGAGCTTGATCAAGGGAGTCCTCTAATCTTTACTCTAATTCTTTCTATTTTTTATGCAATGAGTACATCGCATAATTTAAGTGTGAGGGGAGATGCTACACTTTGTTTGTTTACTTAATTGCTATGTATTTATCTTATTTTTAAGTTTTTGAGTCTAGTTTTTTATTTGAGTCATTAGAATGGAAATTTGAAGCATAAAAAGCATGAATAAGCGTGGATCTATGACATGCAGTATATGCATAATATAGTACAAATTTGAGATGAAGGAAAATATGAATGCTTTTGGTACATCTTGTGTAATATGGTTAAAAGCATATTTTAGTTTCATAGAGAATTTTCAATCTGCTGTTTATGTATGAAACTGAAACTAATGTTGCTTATTTATGACAATATAGTAATGAAGCATGTAATTGTGAAACTTGAATGAATTACTTGGTTGTTATTTGAGATTATTGTAGATGAGATTGTGTTAGATGAATGAAAAAGGCCATCGTTTCTATAGACGGTGTTTGAGCCTTTTAAGCCAAAAGCCTTCATGAAATATAAGAATATTCGCAGTACCCCACTGAAGCCTGTTGTTATGAGCCTTTTGTTTATGAAGCCTAATTACCCACTCTGAGCTGAAAAAGAAAAATCAATATCCTACCCATTTCTAGAGATGAATGTAGTGGATCGTTGGAGGGATAAGGTAGGAACTCAAAACAAAAGCATGAGCGATAATGAAAAATCTAAATAATAAAGAAGGATGAATATAATAGAGAACGCAAATAACCCATGAAAAGCTCTAAGTTTGGGGGTGTCTCTCGAAAAATTATGAAGTATAGGTTGGCTTGAATACATGCGCAAATGGAAACGCGTATGAAAAGATGCCAAAAGAAAGCACAAAATGTACGGCTAAATGAAGAAGGCACAAACAAGGGAGTAAAGAGAAATACATGAATGGTTTATAACATACATATCTAGAACTCATATATGACTTTTTTTCATTTATAGGCCATACCCGAGCCTAACATTACAAGCTTATAAAGTCCTACGATCCTCAACATATGAAATCTACTTGAGTTAAGGGTAATAAAAGGGTGAAGAGGGAAAGAGGAATGGTTATATGTTTTGAGCTATGCCTTTATAAATTTGTTACATGAAAATAACTCTTACACATGAACAGCAATATCACATGCTATTAGAGCACATGAAACGGATGTGAAGATGACCATATTAAACTTATTGTGCTTGTATTTGTCTATTTCCATCTCATCTCTTGTTTTGACCATAGGTTGCATTTTGAGAACTCACGCTTATGCATGTTGACGTGTTGATAACCACATTCTAATTTAGATCGACTCAAGAGTGAATTTTCTTGAGGACAAGCAAACATTTAAGTTTGGGGGTATTTGATAAGAGTTTACTAAGCATGATTTACATATCAATTTGCTTATACTTTTGATTACTTATGATAGCATATTACTTGTTTTCGTATTATTTAGTATTTTCTTAGGATTTTATGAAGTCATGATGAAACTAAGCTAAAAATGACCAAAATGGATGCTTTTGAATATAAAGGATCAAAGGACTAATTTGGAGATTCAATGAATAAAGACATGAGCATACAGTGATTGAAGAGCGGACATCGGAGGATCACACAGAAGAGGCAGAAAACAACGCAATGAGAAGAGCGCTGGAAATGCAGATTGCACAACTGATGCGTGATGGCACATCGCGCATCCCCTGATCGCGCAACTTTTTGGGAAGTGGGCCTGGACAACAGAAACCCTAGAAAGAGGCCTGGAGCAAAGAAAAAATATAAATAAGAGGGTTCGTTCAGCAGCTAAAGAGACACATGTGACACCATAGACACGTAACACGAGACACGACGAGAGAACAACTTTTCGACAGAGAAAACCCTAAGAGCCGCCGGAGAGAGAGAGAGCACCACAAAGTCTTAGTTTAGTAGAATCATTGTGTGAGAGAAATCAGTTTAGAAGAAGAAGAGACCATCAAGGAGAGAAGAAGAAGAGTCAAGCAACGAAGTTCCACCAGATCTGAGAAGCTTTTCTTTACCCTTTTTATCTTGTTTATGTTGTTTACTTCTTAGATGATTGTTGAACTCATGACTATGAGGAGCTAACCTACTCATTGTTTGGAGTGTAGGAGTAACTTGGATTAATGAATATATTTTAGTTATTTTATGAGGTGTGTACTTCGTGTTCTTGCATGTTTAGATAGAATAATAGTATGTTGTGTGACTAACCTTACTCTCGATGGGATAAAACAGAAGCATAATGCTAAGGGCAATTATATATATATGCATATATATATATATATATATATATATATATATATATATTTGATTTGTGACTTTGGACTTGCGAGAGCAACTGGAGCGCAATACCTAGATCACATTATACTTGTCTTTATTATGTAGGTTTTGTTGACGAGAGGCTGATGAGTAGATTGGGTTGCAGATTTGAACTCGCTACTAAACAACTGACAATTAGGTTGATTTTATTAACACGATAGGTTATTAGAAACTCATAGGGGTGTGGTTGGGATAACTCCTGCCATATGCCGCAGATCCATTAGGCTTGCACCATCAAGCAACTACCCAGGATTAGAACTAAAATATAGTAAGTGATCTTAGTGAAACACGGTCTCTAAATAATCTTTATTTATATTGCTTACAATTAATCAATCAATTCAGTTCTGTTATAGTTTAGTTAATTTAGTTTAATTGAAAGCTTTCGTAGTTTAACGAATTTAATTGCTTTCTTAGATTTATTGCCTTCTATTGTTATTTTGTATTCAAAACTCCAAAACCATATTTTACTATTTTCTTGCATCTTAGATAGAATTCATTCTTGCATCCTAGTTATTAAGCATCTTAGACAAATCATTCTTAGATTAAATGTATTCTTAGTTTAAACGCATTCATAGCATTCTTAGATTAAATAGCATTCACCCTATAAACACAAGAGACAAAAGTGACAGTAAGTTAGTAATTTGCATTTAAGTGATTCATTCATAGTCCACCACTCCCTTGGGATTTGATACTTGGTTTGTAACTATACTTACCATTTTATTATAACTTGATTCGTGCATTTGAGACACATTGGGACTTAGGCGTGACAATTCTTTGTTAGCTTATATTATATTTTGTACCACACCAAAAGCCCCATCAAGTTTTTGGCGCCATTGCCCTGGAGTAACGGGTATTTTTGTTTTGTGGGAATCACTGAACTTGTTTGCAAGGATTCTGACTTGTTTGCAACCCCTTTTCGGCCGATCGTGAGATAAATCTGCTCAGTGAAGCCATCTATCCCATTAGTTTTTGTACATCTCTGACGGTTTTTGGTGATGGCATTTCCACGATGGCTTTTGCCTTCTTGAGGTTTACTTCTATCTCTTTTTCTATCACCCTGAAACCCAAGAACTTTCCCCCTTGTATCCTCGAGGAGCATTTGCTTGGATTTATTTTCATCCCGAATTTAGCCATGATGGCTAATGCTTTTCTCAAGTCTTCGATGTGATGTTCGACCTTTCGTCTTTTGAAAATCATATCATCTACGTAAACCTCCATTGTTTTCCCTAATAACCCTGATAACATGAAATTGAACAACCTTTGATGGTGGCCCCTGCATTCTTGAGACCGAAGGGAATTACCAGGTAGCAGAAGGTACCGACATCAGTGATAAAGCTGGTTTTTTCTTTATCTTATGTGGCCATAGGTATCAGGTTGCACTCTTGATTTACATCCATGGTAGATAGCAGCACGCATCCAGCCGTGTAGTCTACTAATTGATCTATGCTGGGTAATGGGTAACATACCTTTGGGCATGCATAATTAAGTTAGTGAAGTCGACGCACATTCGCTATCTTCCTCATGTTTTTGGAACGAGTACCACATTTGACAACCATTCGGGATAAAGGACTTCCCTAATTTGTTGTAAGCCCATGAATCACTTTACCTCTAAATGAATGATTTTGTTCCTTTCCGGATCCATGCTTGTCTTCTTCTGCTGTATCGGCTTTGCATTGGCTTTAACATTCAGAAAATGTTGGCAAACCTGGGGGCTGATTCTCCCCGGTGGTCCTCCTTCCCATGCGAATATGCGGTTGTATTCTCCCAAAATAGCCATCATTTGACTTTTTGTTTCTGGTTCCATTTCTGTTCTAAACTTGACGACCTTTCCTTTGTCCCCTTTTATTATTTCTACCATTTTTAACTCCTCTACTGGATGCACCTTTATCTCTTCCAATTTCTTTTTTTTTTTGCTAGGAATTATTTGGCTAGCTTCATCGGCCTTTAGGGGTATCACATTCATTCGGCATTCCCTTGCCTTGGACTGATTTCCTTTGACCTCCCCGATCCCAGAAGGGGTTGGGAACTTAATTTTAAGATGTAGTGTAGAGGGTACTGCTTCGAATGCATGGATGAAATGTCTTTCGCATATAGCATTATAGGTTCTAGACGATGCCTCTACCACCCAAAATTTGATACTCTCAGTTCGTATCAGGGCACCTTCTCCCCATGACATCAGAAGAATTACTATCCCTAAGGTTCGATGTGATTCTCAAGAGAAATCGACTAATGGAACTTCTTCTGATTCCAACTGTTCTTTCTTCAATTCCATGGCTAGGTAGGTGGGCATATATACAAGACATCTACGGAGTTGTCGTATCAATTAAGATCCTCTGTATTTCCACTATGTAAATGGTGGCCTTTATGACCAGTGGGTCATCGTGAGGGTATAGTACCCCTCTCATATCTGCGGGTCTGAAGGCTATGACGGGAAGTTGGATATTGTATACTGAGCATACCTGCAATCCTTGTTCCATTCGGCGATCTTCTTTCAGATATTTCTTTTTTCTTTCTGGCAGGTATGACTGTTATGTCCCCGCCTTCAATCATGTTAACTGTCCTCTCCGATGGAGGGTTATCTTCGTGGAGGGTTATCTTCGTAGGATTCAGGCGGTGGAGGGAATTCTTCTTCTGCAGGGTTTACTTTAGGGTGGACATTCTCAAGACCATCTTCCTCCGCTCTGTTTTTTTTTAGTATTGGACTCTCTGGACTTTCGTCCATCATCTTTCAAGTAGTTCTTCAACTAAACCAATTCCATCAGCCGATGTATCTCTTTCTTCAACGTGGTGCAATTATCAGTTGTATGCCCATAGGCTTTATTATACTTGCAGAATTTTCCTGAGTCTCTCTTCTTGTAAGGCTGCTTAACAGGGGAGGGCCATTTCAAGTCGTTTCTTCCCCGCATCACGTTCAACACCTATGTTAGGGTGATGGTTAATGCCGTAATGGCACGGGCTGAAGATGCTTCTTTACTGTGCTCATTTCATCTTTTTTATGGGATGGGCGTTTTTCGTCTATACTCTTCTCTTGAGGCTTACCCTGAATTTCTTGTTCATTGGCATTACTCTATAACTTGATCTTTGAACTTTCCACTTCCTCCATGATAATGTACGTTTCAACCTTTTGCATGAGTTCATTCATGTCTCGTATCCGGTTACCGATAAGGTATCAGAAGAAGTTTATGGATCGAAGTCCTTGGGCAAGTATGTACGCTATGGAGGGATCCCTATTTGGTACATCTAGCGCTAGTGGGAGCTATGAAAACAAAGAGTGCACTCGTCCCATAAGCATGGTTCTAAATACTTGGCATAGGACAAAATTTGGTGCTGACGCTAGATCCATGCTGGCTATGTATTGATGAATGTGGTCTTAACGGTCCTTTTCATCCTTGTACCCAAAGTACAAGGGAAAGTTTGCGGGCCGCATACCTATTGAAGTATGTCTTGCACTACATTTGAAATAAAGGGGGAACCGTTGTAAACGAGCTCTTCCCCGGGGCTAATCGTCCACTTCATGTTTTGCATCTCTCTTCTTAGGCTATCTATCATATTCTAGAGGGAACGGTTTTCCCCAAGTGGGTACGAGGGATTTGTACGGTACCTGCGTATAGCATTCCTTCTATGACTTCATCGGATCTTCCAGGTTCATAATCTCTTCGTCTATATTCTCTTCCTGCCACCCTACGCATCGGCTTGTGGTGATGAGGAGTTCGATATGGAGTCTGCATCATACGTGATCCTTATTCTTTCGAATAATGCCTCCCTTGATATGGTAGTATAGGTTGGGGCTACATGGACCCTTCTTCTGCTTGTTGGGCTCTTCTTAGAGTGGCATCCAATAGGTTCTCGAATACCGATCGGGGTATGTTAATGAAGTCACCATTATTGGCTTGTGGTTGCACTAGTGGTGGTATGGGTGACGGTATTGGTGAGGGCACATATTCCTCAGTTTTTTTATGACTCTTGGTCTCACTATCAGGAGAGCCTTCCATTGTGGTATGCATTAACTCCAAGTTGTTCCCCTTCGCGGTTTCAAAAAACACTCGAGATAGTTTTTATGGCGTTCCCACAGACGGTGCCATTTTGCTAACACTCGTTTCTTTTGGAATTTAGTTTTTTGATTAATTAACTTGTATTTTTGTTCGAAACGCCCTATTTAACTTCCGAAATTGTGCGAGTATCGTGAGGCTGACAATGATAAGCAAAGTAATTGGGAGAAAATAGAGGTAAAGTTGATTTATTTTATTCAACTTGTCATGCAGCTATGGGGTACATTCCCTATTATAAGGGGTTTCTTAGAGACATGTGTCTATCTACATGAAGAGTGTTTTGATAGGTGGTTATCCATGCAACCATTGGCTGATGACCCTGATTATTCTTCTAACACCTGGTTCTCTTTTTGAGTGCATGTGTTGTGATAGGGCATTTCGTCACGTGGTTTTATGTGAACCATCGTAGCCGATAGCCTTACAACGAAGCAACACTCTTAGTATCGTGTGACCATATGGGTTCTTCACGAAGCTTATTAGCATGGGAAGCAGGTCGTCGACTATTGTGCTCGTAGTATCTTGATGAGTGGCTTGAAGGGTATCGTAGGTCTTAGGGGCATCGTGGGATCATTTAAGATCCTTAGTGCCATGTACGGACTCCTTTTACCATGTAAACTCCATCGTGATACTGTGAGAGGAAGGGAACGCTACGATGTCTTTAGGGTGTCGCTGAATCATCTAAGATCTATGCACTCTGAGATGAAGTCGTAGCTCATACTTATTCCCCTGGGGTATCGTGTTTGAACGATAGTGCCTATTAGCAGTAATATGACATTTGCGCCATCGGTGTCCGAAGTGAAAATAAGGGGGGTTAACATAATCAATTGCTGGTTTTTCATTAGTGTGATTGATGGGGTATGTATTTCGATGATGGATGTATGTATCAAGTTTTTGACAGCCTTCTTTGATACATGACGCGTTGATGAGTGCTCCAAAATACATAAAGCATGGAGGACCATTTGTAACGCCCCTGAAATTTGGAAGAAAAGTACAAATTTACAATTTAGTCCCCAAACTTTTGAAAATATCATCTTGACCCCAAACGTTTGAGAAAATGTGCATTTTAGTCCTTCAACGAAAATTAACCATTTTGTTTCTTCATATATGCTTCAAATATCTTTAAAAAATATATCTTACATTTACATGTTGATCTTGGAGGTTTTTACGTAGAATAACTTACATAAGTAAATATGTGTAAATATATATTCACATTTGATTTTATTATAAACGATAAGAATAATATTACATCTTTTTGAATGGTTTTAAAATTAGCCACATCACTCTTGTGACAATTGTAATCAGATTTTGGCGATTAGTTGTTAAAAAATTAAAGTTGGACATTAACCTAAATTGTTTTAACATGTATAAAAAAATAAATATGTATATATTAATCTATATGTATTTTGTTTGAATTAAACATAACATATTTTAAGTTATGAAAGAAAAATCAGCCACATCTCCCTATTAACATATTAGAATCTTCATTAGGTGGCCAAGGATAAATAAATTAAAGTGGGACCTTAATTAAAAGTAGTTAAACATGATTTTTTGACTATAAATAGTAGGCTTTCTTCCAACGATTTTCACACCCAAAATCATTTAGATTTTTCCTTCTTTCTTTCTACGAATCTCTAACTTAGTGAGTCTACTTTCAGGGAAAATTCATCCCAAGTTTTTATTTTATTATTTTCTACCCGAAAATACCCTAAAACTTTTATTGCGTAGAAATTATCCATTCGGCCCCACACCTTAGAAAAATCATAACTAATTGTAAAACAAAATCCTTTTAGATCAAGTTCAACAACCGAATACTCCTCATGATGTCCTCCAATGATCATATTAGAGGGTCGAAATTTCTAAACCGTAGACTGCTGTCTGAAAATCCAAAAGTAGGTTCTATGTTTTCAAGAATTATTTAGCATAGCAAACCTTTGGGTTTTCCTTCCAATTTGGGTACACATGTTCCTCGTGATGTTAGGTACTAGAAAACACAAAAATATTTGGGTACAAAGTCCCCATTTGGATATCCAATCGAAGGTAAACCCGTTATTGCAATGATTTTCAGCTTAATTTCCATACTTCATGTTCTTAGTTTATGATTAAACTTAATCATCATGATTCCTTGATTGATCACTCACGCATGACTCTTATATGATATAACAATGGTTAGAATCACTTTAATATAATTTGTAACTACGGATTAATATTTTTGAGATTTTTCAATAGTATATATAATAGTATATTTATCATATTTAACATATCCTTACATAAGTTTAATAAGATTATCATATATAGTTTCATGGTCTAATCCTCTTATATGATTATGTATCAAAAATTAAACATTCTTTGATCATTTACCTTGATTAGGTTTATGTATTAATATTTTTTATAAGTTATAAATACAATGTTATGTAATTTAAGATAATCTTGAAACAAAATAATATTAAATAAGTTATACAATTTACTAGATTGTTTCATAAGATAATTATTTGATGTCATGATTCCTGAAATTCTTAGATGTACTAGAGACTTAAAGAACAATTTTCCATAAACCAGTTTGAAGGTGTTCATCACATTTTCTAAAAATTCGACAAATTAAAACTTAATTCCCCGTGTAATAGCTTTGAATTTTGTGATCACCTTCAAATCGTCCCGACGAGGGGAAGATTCTGAAAAAAATATTTTTTTAGTTGATGTTTTGGTCGGAATATTGCCAGGAGGCAAATCGAACAGGTTGGCGAAGGTTAGGGGGCAAAGTGCTTATTTACAAAGTTTAGGGGGTGGTGCCCAAAAGTCGTTATAGTTCAGGGAGTTTGATGCTTTTATCCCTTATAATTATAAATATATGTTTGCTTAAGATAAATCTTGAGATATAAATTACGTATACAAAGTATATTTGATATTTAACTTAACCTTACGACATCAAAGTTTATCGCATAAGATTTTCATCAATGATATGTGCTATTTACTTAAATTAGTATTAGCTACCATTTTTAACAATAACTTTCTCAAGTTTCATCAACACGAAAGTTGAATAGTACATATATTTATTGTGGTGAGTTAGGATTATTCAGTTAACTTATTATCTTAATCATATTAAAGGTTTGACAAATTAATCAACGACGCACAAGATTCTCCGTAAAAATAGAGGTGAGGTTTAAATTCTAATTTCATTTTAGCCCCTTTGGCATCTGGCCCTCAGGAACTTGGACAGAAAAGTCACAACTTCATTACCAAACCACGAACAACCTATAATTCATCTTATTTCTATTTTTGCATCTCATCAAGAAGCGTGATTTTCTCACTTTTTGCTAAATCATACACAACCATTAAATATTCATCACATATAATCTCATGTACTAGTTCTTGAAATGTGCAAAGAGCAACGAACTGTGTGTTCGAGACATGTAGCTCAATGAGCAATGGATATTATCCTATTCACTAGCTTGTTTGTTTATCACCCATTGGGACGCCTTTGGGAAGTTGGGCCCAGGGATTAAGTCGATCTACTGCCGGACAGTGAAGACTGTTAGTTTAAGTAACTTCGCTTGATACCCATTTATCTAGGTGCCGCTTGCAGTCAGGAGTTGGATGTAACCCTAATGTTGGGTCGGCATGTACTCGAGCATGCCACATGTTTTGTTTGCGAGGTCGCTCCTCGTTGGGAGGTATAAGGTAGTATTTGGAAGTATAAGGTTGGATTGTTTACTGTTAAAGCACATGTTCATAAACTATATTCAGAATATTCTGGTACCATTATTACATCAAATTATCTTGTTAAGCTATTTCTATCAGTAAGATCATTCCTAGAAATATATCAATTGCGTCACTGTTAATTCTTGCATTGCCACTTGTTTTGTATGAATCTCACTAAGTCATCGAAGAGTTATTCCTTAATTTTTCTGTCTGACCATTCCTTAGGATAAGACCGACATGGCAGCATGGATCACATGAGCAATTTTGCCAATCTTGCCTTTTGGAATATTCATGTAATTGAAAATGATTTATCATCAGTACGTAATTATTAAAGTGCCAAATTATTTGTATTTTGCAGACTTTGGCTGTGTATATTAAAGTTAGTTTTTATCATTATGTGTATGGTTGATCTTGGACAGTGACACCACTTCCTATGAGACGTGTTTTAGTATGAGTTGGATAAAGTGTCTGGCCAACGCTGAACCAACTCGGATCGAAATGTGACTCATGGGGCGAGACCGTCACACAATTGATGGTGTGATCCTCGATAGCTTTGATTATGATTTCCCCTATATTTGGAGTGTCGCCTAGTTTGATGCATATCTTAATCTTGGCTTGTTCCTATGA
Source organism: Linaria vulgaris (assembly GCA_948329865.1). Taxonomy (NCBI): domain Eukaryota; kingdom Viridiplantae; phylum Streptophyta; class Magnoliopsida; order Lamiales; family Plantaginaceae; genus Linaria; species Linaria vulgaris. The sequence goes on from OX415251.1 coordinate 72,088,929, forward strand.
AACTTTTCCTACATTGATCAAAAGTATAATTCTTGAACTTACAAATAAATAAAAGCCTATGTAGCAAGTTTTAAGTAACCCATAGTCGGCTTCAAGCTTCCCTTGGTGGTTGAATTGGAATGCTCTCATGCTTGTAGTCAACTGCTCTGATGCAAACTCTTTAGATATGCGCTCCATGGATTCCTTCTTTTTGTCATAATGTTAGTTTATTCTCTGTGCAGAGAAAATGACCTCATGAAGTCGGATGATAGTCGATGGCTCCCTACAATCATAGTGGGTATAAAACGCACGTACTAGGTTATCATTAATGATCCCTGGTCTTAATGCAACTTGCTCCAGGTTGATCGTCTTCATGCTAATCCCCAGGACTGCAAAAGCTTTCTCGTCTACAAAATCACTATGCAACAACTGGATGTATTTATCATAACACCTTCTTGATTAAAATTTCGTCAAATCATAGCTTGGTTGTGCTATGCTCAGTTTCTCTAATATTGTGGGTCTTCCTGTCTTTGAATCAATCATATAGTAGCGTCCAGATGCCATTTTCTTCTACAAAGAATAATTAGAAAAATAGAATTTCCTTCAAGAATTTTTTACAGATAGGAGAAGTAAAGAAGAAATAACCTTATGAATTCTAAGAGATAGCAGAATTATAAAAGTGATTAGAGTTATAAATAAGAGAGTTCTTAATTAGAATTTGGAAATTCTCATTAAGTTGCATAACTCTCCATAAGAATTATAATCACAATGGATATAACTCATATATCAATGGAATTTAATCATAAGGGAAGTATAAGTTTGGTAGGGAAGGTGAAGATAGAGATTGCTCAGCCAAATTCCATAGATTCTGGTTTCTGCATGTCTCATATTGCCTTTTGAACTGAGAAACGTGTGCTCCAAGAAAAAGTTGAGGCGCTATGTGGCCATTGCGCGTCTTGATCGCACGGCTAAAGCACGATGAAATATTTGACGCAGTATTGGACGCGGGTCTTCTGGAATTCTTGTGCCACATAATCAGATCGCGCTACTTGATCGCGCGTGTGAGGAGCGATGGGAATAGTGATCGCGCGTGTCGCGCGTGCTACTGGAAAGCCTGCTCTACATGCTCTGATTTGTGATGTTCTTACTTTGTCCAATATCGTCTTGCTTTTTTCCTGTTCGTCCCTCCACTTATGGTTCTTTCACTTTCTTCGTTTTTTCTATCTCACTGTTTAGCTCAACAAGAAATTGAAATAAAATGCTATATATGGCTCAAAACAAAATTAAATTAAAGACTCGGTAATTAACTGATTATTGTGGGTTGCTTCCCACACAACGCTGAGTTTATTGTCAGTTAGCTTGACAATTATGGCGAAGAATCAGAGGTCCTTTGGTGCACCAATTGCACCGTGGTCTTTCTTCTCCTTTGCTGCTTTCTTCAATTTCTCTTCTTCTTTCCTCTTCCAATTCATTTCCTATAAAAAATAATTTATGTTACGAGGCCTCTCTTTTATTTCTTGCAGCAAAGGCATAGCATCGCAACCGGGAATGTTGATGAAAGAACTTTGATCTGGTGAATTCCGACTAATTTCATCCAGTATGCATTGATTCACTGTACTCAGACCAAGATAGAAATTCTCCACATATTGCTTATCAGTAAGTCAATAAGGTGACATGGCTCGGTGTTTGTGTTTCTCCCATTCTGTAGTTAAATCCTTACGAATATTTTCCATATCAGCCCATGCTTTGTTGATAGTTTCCCCTTGTTTCTGACAAAAAGGGAAGAGTCATTCCTTCAGTGTTTTTACTGCTGGATCCTTCATAATATCCTGTGTGAACTTTTTCACGACTTCACTCCATGGTGTGCTGGTCTTGATGGAGTTAGTATACCACTTTCTTGCTTTTTCTTTCAAAAAGTAGGGAAATATCTCACAAATTTTCTGTTCATCCGAATTCTAAAATAGTGGTATATCTCCTTGAATTCCTCAATGTGATGGAGAGGATCTTCATGGGGTTCTCCATGAAATTACTTGTACCTCACCATGCACTTCCATTCTTCTTTCACTGAGGTGTAACCAAGCATGGATGAGTGTTTGGCTAATTTCTTGATTGATTGTGCTTCCGTCCCTCCATTAGTGAGTTATGGTGTTTCTTCTGGGATCAGACAATTTAAAGCTTTTGTTTTTGTGTGGTTTCCTCGACCCCCAAAAGTTATCCCCCTTACCCAAATAGGTAGACCAGATGTTGCTTTAACACGGTCATACACCATGTTTTGCGAAAGTAAGAGAAAATAGTTCAATGATTATGCAAATCAGCTTGACGATTCACACACGACAATTATGATATTGTTACTCCCGCGCAACAGTGCCAAAAACTTGATGGGGACATATTTGATGTGTAATACAATAGAATACATCTCAGCACAGAATCGTTACACCTAAATTCCACTATAACGCAAGTGCACGAATCAATTAATAATAAAATGGTAAGTATAGTTACGAACCAAGTAGCGCCTGAACATCCCAAAATAGTGTCTTGACCGTCTGTTGTCCAAAACATCCATTTTTGGCCTTGTTTAACCTCGTTTTGTCTTGACTCCGTAAATTCCTAATAAAACCTAAGACAATACTAAAGAAAGTAAATATGCAACCATAAGTATTCAAAAGCATAAGTAAACAAATACTTAAATAACGCTAGTGAGATGCTTATCAACTTCGTATTTTTGTGTCTGATAAAGAGGGTGGTGCACTCGGTAGAGCATTTCTTGGCGGTGTACGGGTGAGCATTTTTCCCTTGGGCGCTCCTTTTTTGCTACTTTACTCCCTATAAGGCTCAATTTTGGGTTTTATGCAACACCTCGTCGTCATTTGGATATAAAAAAAATCCATTATTTCTTCATTCGTCCATCCGGAGTAGCGTGGGAGGTTCTCTACGTATGGAAGCAAAAACCTTCGGCCCAAGATTTCAAACATCTAGACGCTGTGACGAATGAGATGCATGCTGAGGGTTTTTTCAGTACTATGCATGATGCCTCGAAGTTCTTGGATTTGAAGGTGCTTGATTTTTTTATAAGAGGAGTGGTCTTTCTTTGGTGAGTGTGGGCCCTTGGAGGCCTCCGCAAATGGACTTAGACACAATCTGTAAGTTTTTTCAAGTGCTTTCCTCCTTTATTGTTCCTCTCTTCTTCTCTCTCCTTTGTTCTTTTTGTTGGTATCCAGACTTAGATTCTGGGGTTGGCTCGCTTGTTTTCGATTCAGGTGCTCGTATTGACATGGAGTTGCTAGAGCAAGGAGGTGGTGTGGGATCGACATGTAGAGAGGGTGATGAGGAAGAGGTTGGACCAGCTTCAAGGGAAGAATCTGAGCGAATAGGGGAACTAGGGGTCACTGTGGAGGTTGAGGGCACATTTCTGAGTGAGAATAAGAAGAAGAAGGGTAGGAAATACAAGTAGGAGGGTAACAAGAGGAAGAGGGTATCTTTTGGGGGTGATTCTAGGATAAGGGAGGACCAAGAGGCGAAGGGTCCATGAGAAGGGCATAAGAAAGTGTTCCTTCAAGTTCGGGGGCTGGTTTGACGAGGCATATGGGTGCGTCCTTCTAGAATGCTGAGGTGGAGAAGAAATTTGTGCTTCATCATGTGACACTTAAATGTTCTTTGGAGGAGGCGTTCATGGAAGCCCAACAACCCACAATCGAGTTTTTCGGAGGGATATTTTCCAGATGAGGATTTCGGCAATGTTTTTGTTAGTATTACCAAGGGTCCTCCGGTTGATTCTTCTTCACCTTCTCCACCTAGGGAAAGGGGAACGGTGGAGCCGATCGAGGGAACCAAGATGGTGTCAAGTCGGGTGTCTGAACCGGCAGCTCTGAGTTGCAATGAGTCGACCGGGAGGACTGGTCCTTCGGCACATGGGGAGGCTATAAGAGTGCCTACCAAGGCACGAGAGGTTGCAGAGTCAGGATGGGCGGCTTCTCCTCTTTCTTTGGCAGAATCATCTGCAGCGGTGGGGTTACACCGTCATTCGCGCCAAGCCTTCGATGAGGTAAAATGGCTAAGAGCGTTGATTGTCATTTTCTTCTATATTTGATGACTTACGAGGGGGTATAAGTCCTTTGGTTTCATTCTTTTCTCGTACTTTCTTTTGTAGGATTTTGCTTTGATGAGGGAGGTCTGGAGTTTGTATGACAGAGCTCTGGGTCGGATAGGAGAGATGGAGGAACGAGTGAGTGTTTTAGAGGCGAGGGAGGCTCGTTATCAGGCATCACTTTGGAGCATTCAGATCGACATATGCAAGAGTATGCTGCATTACAAGAGCGCCAAGAAGAGGCGGCTCAAGCAGCGAGGCTCGTAGACATGAGTTGGAGTAGTTACAGCTGGCTTTAGATGTTGCAGAACTGGGACAGAAGGAGGATTTGGTGTAGGGCCAGTAGCTGCGTCGAGCCAATAATGAGTTTGTTGAGGCCACTGAGAAGCAGGCGGCGGAGGTGATTCGTCTACATGAGGCTTTGATGAAGGCCTATTCAGATGTCGAGGCGACTAGCGCAAGAAATGGCTCAGCTCCATCAGAATCTTGCCGATCAAGAAGTTGCGTTGACCCGTATGCATGACAAGCATATGTACGAGGTGGTGAAGGAGAATTCCCTTAGGACGTTGGACAAGTATAAAGGGTTTGCAAAGCATTAATCGGCCTTTCATTATCACTGTTTTTGAGCATGTTTTGTTTGGCTATTAGGGTTGTCGTACAAAGGGGATAGAACTTGTCTTGTATAAGAAGGATGCTGATTTGTCCTTACTTTGATCACGATAGATGTAGATGTCAGTCTCTCCTGACGATGTTCTGCCTTTGTTGGGTTGGCAGGGTAGTTCATCTAGTCCAGCCCCGACGCCGGGGATACGTTCATCTGCTCCTTCCTTTTCTGAAGTGGCGGAAGTGGAGATGGAGGAAAATGAAAAGGCGGGAAAGTTGGTGACCCGGGAGGATCTAGTGCGGTGGGCAAGGAAGGAGAAGAGACCATCCTTGTAGTGTTTTTTCTTGTTTTAATGAGTTTATTATTTTTTTGTATTTTTGTTTTGTTTTGCGTTTTATTTAAAGGACAAGTGGGGTACTTGGTAGATACGTTAAAGTAAATAAAGTTTTGTATTTTTTGGATATATATTTTGCAAAAAATCTTGTGCATAGGGTATGCTTCTGAAAAGAACATGAAGAGGGTTTTTTTACACGACTTTTTTTGTACACACGAATTTACCTTTTTATAAGAAAGGCTCATGGGTTGCAATATGAATTTTTCCTTTTGTAAACCAAATGGCTACTAAGATAGATGGTAATCACTGTTACGAGGAGGGGGAATTAAAGGATTTGAAGGATCCTCTTTTGAAAGAGAAAAGGTCTTTGGCAAATATGTACAACTGGAGATTAAGGTGAAAGTTTCCTTTTCCTTTTTAGATGATAGGTTTCTTCAAGGCATAAAGTGTTTCCATTGGGCTCGTATATTTGTTTTATAAATATGTGTATATGGGATGTGTGCTTTTGCTGAAAGTGATACCTTTGCTGTGGTGGGGGACCTTTAGGGCACTCACGAGTCTCCCTTAGAGGTAGTTCCTGGGATGCATAATATCCGATTGTTGTGTGGGGACTAAGGCGATAACCTTTCCCCTGTTTTGTTTTGTTTGTGGGGTTTTTTTTGGACATAAGAAGGTGCCCTCAAACCGTGTCCAAGGCCGCGAGAGCGCTTTGTAAAGTGGCATTCACGGGGATCGCGGTTCCCTTCAACTAGTTGCAGGACCAAGTGATCCCTTGTGGTGGATGGGCTCTATCGGAGTCGTGAGTCTTCTTTAGAACTATGCATATGTTTTTCTGATGATGGTGTAATGAATTATGATGCGTATAAAAGAGAGAAATTCTTACAGTAGCGGTGAGGATGTCAGAGAGCGGGGAGGGGCTGGGGGCTAACCTTTTCTTTATCCTTTGAGTTTTGTTGGACGAGGAAAATCCCTGAACGGGGAACCGCATCGTCTTGCGAGTTTGATTGGGGTAGTGGGGGCGTCTTGTGCGAGTATAAAGTTCTTTAAGGCAGGCTTTCTAGACTTTGCTTCTGATCTTTGTTTTCTCCGAAAGCAGTGATCCTCTCCGAGGGGGTATCTCCTTTCAAGGGAGATATAAATATATTTTATTTTATTTTTTATTGAGGATGGTCTCTCTTTTCGAGAAAGGTATTTTCCTTCGAGGAGTCGATCGAATAATGTAAGAGCCACGTGGCTCGGGGATATTCGCCATGCTAGCGGTGCCCTCTTTGAGTTATTCGACTGCCACTCATACATAAGATAGACATGTAATAATTTTGCTCATTTAAGTGCATTTATGTCCTTCTGCGGCGGTTTTTCTACCAAGCCACGTGAACTGCCATTATGTCCCCACGATCTGGTCATGTCGTATCGAAAAGTCATGGAAGTTCCTTCAAGGAGGCGTTAATACTGAGTACGGAGGTACCTTTGGGGGAGTAGCCTATAAATAGTGGCCCTGATTCATTCTACTTCGTCAACATTTCCGCCTTCTCTTTTCTTCAGAGCATATTTATACACTTTTTTTTTAAAATATTCTTAGTGTAATTAGTAGAACTTATTTATTTCTCTCTTTTTGTGCAAAGTTGCTATGGAGCCTATAACCTCAGATGTATCTAATCCACAAGAGGAGGAGTCTGACTCAACTAGCACTTCCAGTTTACTTACGACGCCTTCTCCTTCTTTGATAAAGGTTGGACAATGTTCAAGTAGGCATCAGGTATCGGGTCGGGTTGAGATTGCAATGCTGGATTCTGGTGTGGCTTCGAGGTCACATTGTCAGCGGGCGACTCGGCTTGCTGCTATGGCTAGACTGCGACGCCATTATTTTAATCCCGCGAGATATGGGTTGCCACATAATCGGGATGCGGATTCAGGTGAATGTATTTCTTCATCATTGATGCTTCTTTTATATTGTGGGTGAAGTGAGGACAGCCTTTCTACGGGGTAAATCTCATAACCTTCCAGTTCTGGGGGTTGAACTGATGTTGGGCTATTTCAAGCCGGATTCTGTAGTGGGTGTGGAGAGGATCGAGAGTGTGTCAAGTGCCATGTCAGAGGAATACGTGCGCATGTTATTAGAGGGGGTATCTTTGGACATATCCAAATTTGACATCATTATTCCTACGGCTGACCAACGAGCCTATGATCCTCATGCGAGGGTTTTAACAGTGTACGATGGTCAAGTTCAGAATGGCCTTCGCTGGTTCTTTCATCCTTTCGTGCGGGATTTATTGCAATATTTGTAGGTTTTCCCCAGTCAGTTACTTCCTTCGTTGTTTCAATACGTAGTGGGATTTGTAATATATTGCAGTTTGTTAGATATCAAGTGCTCTCCATTTGGGTTTTCAACATCTTTTCCCTACGAGTCATACATTCTGATCCTCCCTTCTTTTGTTTCGAACCGGTGGGTCCTCCGTTCTTGGAGGTTGGGGGGTCTTACAGACAAGGGAGACATTTGACAAGAGGAGTTGTTCTACTTAGATCCTCATAATTTTACGATTACGGAGTGGGGAATTCGTATAAGGTGGGGCTTGGGTGTGGCACAGTTACTTCCTTCTTTAGAAGGACAAGTGAGGCAAGATTTGGAATGGAGAGGCTCATATGCGGGTTGTTACGACACGTCATCTATGCTGAATTATCTGGTGGCTATGATCATGGTTGGGCGTCTGCAAGCCGCCAAGGTATTGCAGTTCCTGGAAGGTCCTCTTCATACGAGTCCTTTGTTCAGTAAGTGTCCCTCAGTTTCTATTAATTTTATCTTTTTCTCTCTCTTTTTTTACCTTTTATTTTCATCTTCGGAGCGTGATTTTTTATTAACGCAAGTGGGTTGATCCTATGGGCTGAGATGAATATTCATGCTCGAGAGGCTTTCTCAGTGGATCCCTTACTTTATCTGCAATATTCAATCAATGAAGGGGCACTTGAGCCATTGTCGAGGGGGTTTGATTCAATGACCTTTATCTTGTCGTCCCCCACTCCGTCAGTCGAGGCACTTCCTAGATTCTCACCAGTTTTAGGTAGGGTTTTCCCTACTTAAAGGGTCATCTATCCCGTGAATTGGGTGAAGGTTCTAGTCGTATTTTAAGTTTGTCTGGCATTTGAATGGAGGAACGGGGCCAATCTTCTCTGATAGGGATGGCGGGTGGTCTTTCTCTTTTCACAAGAGTGTCGGGGAGCCTGGAATATTGCTGTCATATTTATGCAAACTGTACAATAAGTGCGATAAGCAATTTCTCCTTTCCTTCACTTTTTCGACCTTGCATGATATTTTCAATAAGAACGCTTGCGAGGTACATGCCATTTTCCTTTTGTAAGGTACTTCTTCGCACGCAGTTTTTTTGACGTTAGATATTCTCATCCAATTTTTTTTTTGAACTTTATCTTTGAGGGGAGAATAGGTATCACTTTTTAGAAGCCATAGGCGAGCGTTTTCGAACTACTCTTTTCGAGTTGCCTATACTACGAAGGCGTTGTCATAAGATGGAATTAGCGCTGAGAGAGGTTCGGGGTCGGCTAGAGCAGAAATAGGCGCAGATAGAAGCCCTATGAGCCATTAATTGAGGGAGTTTCGATGAAAGTAAGGAGATGCAAGAAAGGAAATTGAAACTTATGAGCGACCGGTCAGAATAGGCAAAAACATGGTTAGAGAGTTTGCTTTTTCCCCTCGGTCAGTCGGGTGAGTCTCTTTTTACTGAGCGAGCAGAATGGGACGAATACATGCGTCTGCTAATGGACTTGGGTCGTCGATTTGGGGAGAAATTAGCTGGGGCTCAATCTCAAGAGATGTTAGGGGTGTCAAGCGCAACACGCTCGAACATCTCTTTCAGCGAGGAGGTGCGGTAATTTCTATTGATAGGCTACCGTATTTGTCAGGATGTGGTTCAATCGGTGCCCAGGTTTCCTTTGGATCTAATGATCCCTAAGTTGGTAGTGGATCCTCTCCCAAAAGGTTCTCATGTATCTCAGACCTTGCCGGTCGTAGGGATGTCTATCTTTGGCCTGCATGGACTGAAAGAGGGGGGCTTGTCGATGTCGAGCATTGCTCATTTAGGAGTTTCCTTGGCGGAGGTATCAGAGAGGGAGGCATCGAGCTGCTGTGCGGGGAGGGAAGCGTCCTATTCCTGATTCGGGGTAATGCTTCAGTTAGTTCGGATAATTTTGAAGAGTCATTTTCGTATTTTTTTTTTGTATAGCATCTACGAACCTTTGTAGATAGGGGCGGGTTTTGTAGCATAGGTTTTTGAAGAAGGATGGGTAAGGAGACATTTTATTGTAAGGAATATCCACTAGTTTTATGTATAAAGTGATTTGACGTGCATATATTTCTATTACTCGGGAGTTTTGGTAGCTTATGCCATTTTGTCTCTGGCCATAGGGCGTCGATCTAGGATGCACGGATACTCAAAAAAAGTGCTCGGTCAGCTCCGGATACGTATCGGACATGGATACGCGTCGGATACGCGCGGGATACGTATCCGATACTCCAAATGGAGTATCCTGAATTAAAATTAATTAAAAAATATGGATACGAGTATCGGATACTCTCTTGAGGAGTATCCGATACGTATCGGATACTCTCTTGGAGAGTATCCGATAAGTATCGGGGCCAAATTTTTTTTTTTTTTTGATTAGCAAAATAAGGTTTTATTCAAGAGAAAAGAAGACACTCATGAAATGAGTTGGACCAAATGACATGAGAATATGCAAACCTTTAAACTTAGCATTAAACTATACCCAAGCTCTAATTTTGTTATTTGTTATGTTTTAAAAATATGCTAATCTAGTATTGTTATTTGTTATCGGATACTCTCTTGAAAAATATGCTAATCTAGTATTGTTATTTGTTATGTTTTAAACTCTTTAACTTTTGTTGTTGACCATGTTTATTGTATTTAACATTTAGCCATTAGTATTTTGAGTTTTTGAGCTTATATGAATTGCATATGGCTATTAGGAATCTTTTATATATGTTTATATTTTTTTATTGTGTTGAAATTAATTTTGCAAGTGATTACATATGATATAATATATCATTTGACTTTTTTTAGTTATATATTTATATAATTATTATTTATTAATATTAAATATTTGAAGTATCCTACACGTATCGTATCTTGTAAATTTTAAAAAAATCGAATCCACGTATCCGTATCCTATGGATACGGATTCTCGTATCCGTATCCGTGCAACCTTGGCGTCGAGGGATCACCTACCGTGGGAGAGTCTTGAATTCCTGGCTACTTTCCCTTGTTATTTATTTCTATTGATCCCAACTCTTCTGGAGCATGATTTGATTTTCAAAAAAAAAAAACTTTCTTTTTGAAAAGGAACTTTGGCGATTCTTGTAGGAGACAATGTTGTTTTGTGGTTTTTCATCTTGAACTGGCTTTCTTTCTATATAGAGCAAAGGGGGCCTTCGTTGGCCTTACTCGGACTCCAAGGAGTCGTGATGAAGGGGTGATATGCATGGGATTTGCTAAGTTTTTTTTTTCTTAATTTAAAAGAGAGACATGACTTCCCCTTCTTTTTTCCACCTGCACAAGGCAGTTCGAATCTTTTGTTAGGGGTGAGGAGGCGTTTCCCACAAACGGCGCCATTGTTGATGAGAGATTTAATTAATATCTATAATAAAAGAAATATACACGAGGGTGAGTTGGCCTTTCCCCAATTCGAGGAATAGGAGGAAATATAAGGATGGAGAGAACAAAGATTTAAAATTTTCATTTATCGTCTGATATTTTCTTGGGAAAGAAATAGATTTCCCTTTTAAGGAAAGGAGGGGACGACTTTATATAGATAATTGTGGGCAGCTCGTAATCAGATGTCCTCGAATAGCGGCGTAAGTATAATCAAATGGGAGTCTGACGGGTGTCCTGCGCTGATGTGGATTTCGATGATAGGATAAGAATTTCGAGGGGCTAGTTGTCACCATCATTTTTGTCTTTGTGTTGATCTTTGAGAGGATAAGAACTTCGAGAGACTAATTGTGTGCAGCGTCTTTGTCTTTATTAAGTGCTATTTTGTACTAGAAAGATTTTCTAATTTTAATTCGAGGATCTCAATTCCTACTATTAGCACATAAAATACAATATATAGTGCCTCGCTTCATATGTCCAACTCGGTGAGTTCGATGCTGGTAGCACCAGCAGTGGTGCTACCAGCTATTTTAATCTCTCTCTTCATTTTAATAATCTTTCTCTTTCTTTTTCGGCTGCCACCCAAAATTTGTACCCCACTCTTTTTTTTTTTTTTTTTTAAAGTACATGCATATTTTCTGGACTCATTCCATCTACTTTTTCAAAATAATAAGTTGAATTTTATACCTTAATTTATCAATGTTTCATTAATAGGTTGTTTTTTAAGAATAAACAAAAAATCATGCAAGCAAATACTTTATATTCAATAAAAAGTTAAAGTTTAAAAATATTAGTAATAGTAATATTAAAGTAATCATATAACAAGGATCAAAATAAATAATGATAATTATATAAAAGATAGAGATAGTATTTTTTTTATGGTTGAATAGTATTCAATAAACTCATAATGACGAAAAGAAAATAACTCATCCCCAGTTTGTAAATAACCTTCAACTGTAATTTTCTTCCATCCCCAGTTTATATAACCTTCATTTTTTAGCACTAACATGTTAGTTATGAATTTTTCTTAGACTTTTCGTCATTATTTATTTTGATCCGTGTATGTGATTATTTCTTATGTTCTTATATACATTATGTGTTTATTGAATAATATTTCTATTACTTTATATAATTCTCATTATTTATTCTGATACATGTTATATGTTTACTGTAACATTAGTATTAGTGTATTACTAGTATTTTTAAACTTTAACTTTTTATTGAATATAAAGTATTTGCTTGCATGATTTTTTGTTTATTCTTAAAAAACAACCTATTAATGAAACATTCATAAATTAAGGTATAAAATTCAACTTATTAGATGGAATGAGTCCAGAAAATAAGCATGACAAATATATTTGTACTTTACAAAAAAAAAAAAAAAAAAAAGTGGGGTACAAATTTTGGGTGGCAGCCGAAAAAGGAAGAGAGATTAAATAAACATGTACTTAATATATTGAACATAAAAGAAAATAGGGTGGTAGTATTAAAATGAAGAGAGAGATTAAAGCTGGACACGTGTCACTTTGTGAGCTGGTAGCACCAGTAGGGGTGCTACCAGCATCGAACTCACCGTCCAACTCTATGCATTCTTTACTTTTATTTGATGAATCAAATGTTTCTAATAGATATTTTCATTCTTTTAACGTACTAAATTATTATTTGATATCAACATGTTATAACATTCGTCCTTGTTCAGGATCGGGAAGAGAAAAAAAAGTACAGCTGACTGACAGCTTTCCTCGTCTGGATTCAAAGTATGTCGTACGAACGGTACATTGGGATGGACATATTTCTTATGTGCATGTCTGTACTGTCTCAAAAGAACTATTCTGGTAGGAGTGACATTTGATTCACATTAGGAAAAAAAAAAAGACAGAATTGATGGTTGACTAATCGTTATTTAAGTTAATCTTTTCGTGTAAGTGATATGTAAGCCTATCTGCCCGCTATTTGGCCAAATAATGATTAATCTTAGCAACCCAAATGGATGTTGAATATCACATCCACGTGTGTGTATGTATAATTAGTTGATTCGATGCATGAAATTACATGTCCATGTCTATGGTGTCCTCTTTAATTTGTCAATTTATTAACTAATAGTTTCATTCTGATCTATTAAGTTAATTACGACACACTACACGCTTAATCCGACATAATAGAGTACTCATCCACCAACATAATAAACTAATTAAATTAAAGAAGATGATTAGTCTCAACCGGACTACCAGTATCCTTAATAGAATGAGTATTAGACAAATTGGCGAACCGACACTAGTAAATTGAAACTCGAAATTGATGATTATCGATGTCGTTAGCCAAAAGCAAAGCAACAAATTAATATGATTTCTAGCTAGTTAGCCAAGTCCAAGTATGAGATGAGTATATATAATTAATTGTAAGCACAACCTAGTTTACTAATAAAAATATTCCTTGTAGTTTTTATGTCACACGTAGGATATATAGATTCAATTATTAAACGATTAACACGAGTTCGTAATGTTCACAGAAAAAATGTTAAAAAAAGGGTTTGCTCTAAAACGTGAAAGCGAAAGTTTTAATTTATTTTTAAAAAACAAAAGAGGATTATACAATTAACCCCATACGAAGAAAGCAAGGACAAAACTCAAAATATTTACGACGTCAAGAATTGTTCCACGTTAATTATCAGTAGCCAATTATTCTGGACAACATTATATATATATATATATATGTGTGTGTGTGTGTGTGTGTGTAAAATAGTCGCCTCTGCCTTCATAAGATATCACAAGGGGATGCAAAGAGAGTAAAATAAATAAAATCGCATGGATTCTTGTGTACAAAATGATGTTTTTTAACAAACAACGCCCACATAAGGATTTCTTGCTTCTTTCCGCAAGAAATTAAATAAAAAATGCATTAATAGTTAAATTCATCGTAAAGGATTTTATGCGAAGATCTTAGTTAAATAATAAAACCGTAAAGACCACGAAAAAGATTAGACGCCGACAGCGTATTAGAACTACGATCTTGCCTGATCTGAATTCACTGTATTTCGTACGAACGGTACATGGTGGTAGTCATCTATTATTTTTGTGTGCATATTTATTTCACAATAGGAATATAGTTGACTAATCGTCCAAAAGAAAAATACTTATAGTCAGTCATTTGTTAATCCTTTTTATACTTGTTGTTTAAGTTAATCCGACCTAGCTAATTGGCGACAAAATGATTCCTTTTAACAACCTGATCAATGGAATTCTTAAAATGAGAAAAATGTTGTTCCATACTTCAAAGGCTAAAAGCCTATGTTGCACGGATACAGACACGGGGACACGGATATGACACTATACGGACACGACGACACGGATCTTTAAAAATTATAGGATAGGATACGGCATGGATACGTCTAAATTTTTAATATTTTATATTATTATACGTATAAAAACAACATCTAAACAAAATATTCAAATTATATTTTTAAGTTCATTCACAAATGAATATCAAATATGAGTAAAATGGTTGAATTCGAACCATACAAAATAAATTGGTAAACTAAAATAGTGTAGTACACTTTTAGAAGTTTTCATTTCTAAGTTCTAGATGTAAGATTATTGAAATTAAAAGCCACTAAAATTAAATAACAATCAAGCAATTAACTTATTTTGACAATTGAAGTTTATGTATGAGAAATATAATTAAAGAAAAAAAATGAAGAAGAAAATGAATTCCAAATTTGATTCTCACTTGTAATTGCAGATAAAATGGTTGACGCGCTACATGAGAAGATAATGGAGTTTTAAACTTTGTTTTATAACTCATTAACTAACAAATTAAGTTTTTAAACTTTGATTTTTATAGTGTTATATTTTAACAAAAAAAAAAACATTTTGATAATCAGTAAAATAAACTCAAACGTGTATAAATGTGTCGGACACGCACATCAAAAGTGTCTGACACGCGTGTTCGAATTTTTCTTTTTTATATTAATTCCGGACACGCCACGTGGCATGTCGGACACGTATCCAAGACGTGTCCAAAGAGTGTCGGTGTCCCTCCCGTGTTCGACACGGTATTTTTCAAAAGTTTGGAATATCCATGCAACATAGCTAAAAGCCAACTTGAATGTGGATAAATTGTAAAACTACGCTTTATTAGCCAAAGGCCCCTCGTGATATTAAAAATTGGTAAAAGCCCCCAGTTCTACACTGAATTAATGGTCCGAGATGAGAAATTGAGCTTGATTTGTATTACACTTATCTGAATTCTGATCCATAAATAATTAACAATGTTCAACTCGAATTATAGATGTACATATACTTACCAAAGAAATGGAGATTATTCCTCCCTAAAAAACAAAATGTGTCACTGATTAATTATGTTTTTAAGTAATTTAAAATATATTTTGGTCTTATTTCGTCCGTGTAACAAAACACTGAATAAACGTACAAATAGAAAACAAGAGGCCAAAATAATGCTAATCGATTAATTATCGGGCTAGCTTGGTCTGGAACACCTTATGCAAAACTTACTAAAATGTATTGAAGAAATACAAGTAAATAGAACGTGTCGAACATGCATCGTTCGATGCTGATGTATCGAACCTAGGTTGTTCGATACTAACAAATCTGTGAATGTCGTGTATCGAATTGTTGAAAGTCAAACAAGTCTAATTAGATGCTGGATGCGTATTATAGGAGGTTGGTTCGATGTTGTATTGTGTGCCAAATGCAATAGCTTCGATGTTCAATCGTGTCGAATGTTATGAGTTCGATATGGATCAGGTTCGAGAATGTTTTTCGAATGTGTCCTCAGACTACAATGGGACGAGGTATATATAACCACCGTCTCGGGGGTCCCACTATCAGATGTGGAACGTACATCGAATCGAAGCGGTTCGATGCTTATTCCGCATCGAACAAGTGACGTTCGATGCACATTTAACATCGAATAGAGCCTGTTCGATACGTTATAAGCAGGCTGATGCTGTTGGGCCGGCCCAATATGCAATATTGGGTCAATCCTAAAATATCCCCATCACATAGTTCCCCAGTTTGGGAGACGGTGTCGAGTAGAGAGCAGCTTCCAAACTTAAAATAAGTCCTTGATTTGAAAGCAGTCGGCTGCGTACAACCTTGATAAGGTTTTTTGTACTCGTTTGGAATATTCTTAATCATATGTTCTTCTGTGCGGATTCCAATATATATAGTTCGCAACTTTTCAGTGAAAATTGATGTTGCGCATCGAACAAGGTGTGTTCGATGTGCGAGCACGTTGAACGATGTCGTTCGATGCTCAATTTGTTCTTCGTGAATGATAGATCAAACTAGATGTGTTCGATGCGGGAGCGCATCGAACGGTGCCCGTTCGATGCTTCTTGAACACTAGATCGAAAGCTTGCCGTTCGATGCTTTATTTACTATGGGCCTGATGGGCTTTTCGCTGCCTATATAAAGGGGAGAGTGCTGCGAGTAACTCATTTCTCCTCTTGCGCACTTACTTACTAGTGTAAGTAACATCAAACAGATCATGTTCGACGCGGCCTGCATCGAACACCTTCTGTTCGATGCTCTTGGCATCGAACGGAAAGCGTTCGATGTAGTGCCTTAGGATATATTTGTTGTTTTAGCTTGATATACTGATATTTTTCCTGCAATTTTAACATTTTTCTCGTTGTTTTCTTTTATCAGGCGAATCAATCGAACAAAAGTTGTTACCTTCGTCTACTCGATCAAGGTAATTAATATGTTCTCGTTTGCGAGATGTTTTCATAACTTTTTAATAAGTAGCCGCTCTAGATACGTTGCGATAGTGTTATGAGAGCCGAGAGTGACGTATTCGATCGCAGTAAGATTTTTCTTTTTAATTTGTTTCAGTTCTTTCTCGTCCACGATGGTGAATTCTGAGTCAACTTATGGGAGTGAGTCGAGTAGCAGCTCGAGCTCTGGTTCGAGGAACTATGTGGTGGGCCCATCCAGTGCTCCCGCGGGTTCGAATATAGTAGTAGTAAATGAATACGAGCTAATTAACATAGAAGCTACTGGTTCACTAACGATAATAATCCTGGTGCTAACGTTGAGCATGTGGCGCCTCAGAATGAAAGTGATGATTCACAATCGTCATCATCTTCGAATAACCGTGCCTCTAGTGAGGCCGATGATGATGCAGAATTCATCAACAAGGAATTTGATGATAACGTCGAGGTGGTAGGGATGGCGTATCATATGTATGTCTCACGCCTGCAGCATAGCCGCAAAGAGCTTCGCGAGAAATTTGACATACCGAATAGATACAAAATAGTCATTCCCGGTCCAAATGACCACATGCATACTCCTCCACCTTGGCATATGATAGTTTTCGTAGGCTAACTTTTGAATGGGCTCTGGTTTCCAATACCCGTTGAGTTGAGAATGCTCCTAAGGTCTATTGACCTCGTGCCAGGACAACTTACGTCAAATTCATATGGCCATTTGATTGGATTCATTATTGTACTGAAAGTGCTGTGCGAACCTCAAAGTCCCAACAAGTTCTATGCTCTGTTTGAGATCGCTAGGCGAGAGGAAGGGTTCTATCATATTAAAGCACAACAACATTGCAAATTTCTGAACGGCGAAGCTACTGGGTACAGAAAAGATTAGAAAAGGCGATATTTTTATATCAAAGAGAGCTACGAGGGTGAATTTAAGCATTATCGTCGCGAGTGGTATACCAGATCATGGGCGGCGATACCCCCTGGCATTGCTTCGACGTCATGGGATTGCAATTTTATCCAGAATTTAATGCGACATAAACAATTTGATGTTAAAAAACTGGTAGAAAGTCGAGTGTTATCTTTAGTCGGTTTGTCCCCGGTTCCGTTAACGGGAGATTTACTCTTGGTATAATTTTGCATCTTTTTCGATATTTTGCTTCATGTTAATAATATGAATATCTTAATGATGTGATATTTTTGCAGGCCAGTTTTTCATGGATTGCCATGCCCGCATGAACCGAGCCATTGCTGCTGAGCAAGCAAGCTCTCAAACCGCAATTGTTCAGGAAATTCCCCCTCCAAAGAAAAGGAAGAACAAGGGAAAGAAAACCATTGCTGAGCCTTAGGCCGCTGCCGCTGCCGACTCCCATGTCGATCCTCTCGATGATGTTTTGGGAGTGAATCACAATACTTCGCAAATTGTTGCTGAGTTTAGCCATGTTGAAGCTTCTGAAAGTATGGTGGCTGGTGTGGGTGATAATACCGAAAGTGTTACCCAGGGCAAAAGGAGAAGAGTCCACTAGACCCGCCCTCAAACTGGAGGGGCTATCCCACTTGCTGCTCATGCAGGTGGTCCGAGTGCTGGGCGTGGCCCTGCTCATGCAATAGGGCCAAATTACGGGGTTGGATCTAGCTAGGGTCCACGTGCCCATGTTAAGGGATACGAAATCTCTGAGGCTCCGTCTATTGACGCTCTGAAGACTCTTCTTCCCAACCTTGTTGTGCCTCATCCGGTCTCTGCCGTAGAGAAGAAAATGGTGGAGTGCAACGCTCTTTATTTGTTGACGGAGGTAATAAAAACTTCTTCCTGAGTGAATTATTTTTGGGCTTGTTGTGTGAATGTTGATTTGTTTGCTTATTATCTTTTAGAGTGGCGAAATAGTGGACGCCATGTTTGCGGCACTGGTCCAAGCTCACAAGTGGACTGCCACAGAACAGAGGCGAGCTCCATGGTGGAGATGCTGCAGCCTTAAAGGCTGCTCTTGATGTGAAAGAGAAGGCCTTGCAAAAGGTCAAGAAGTATGCCGCGAGGGCCCATGCCGATAGAGAGGCAGTGAAGCATGCGCATGAGCCTGTTGATCAACTCCAATTGCAAGTATCCAATCTCTCGGTCAGCAAAGGGGAGTTGACCAAATGAGTCACCGAGCTCGAGATAGAGGTGGCAGTGGAGAAGGAGAAAGCTTATCACGCTGATGGTGCTGGATACTTGCGCGGCCTTAACGAGGTAAAGAATTTTGACTCTTTGTATGTTTGTATTCTTTTTTATATTCTTTCTTGTTAATTTCCTTTGTGCTCGTATAGGTTTCCGCACAGCAGAGGGTGGAAATTGCCGAGGAGTTCCTTCGAAGCAGCACTTCCAAGAGATTAGTGCTCATCGGTGTGCTCGCGAGGCTAAGAAGGCTCAGGTCCTGACTGTCCACCAATTCTAAAAGATGAAGTACTTCCGTGGTGGTTTCAAGCCGGATTGGTTGGATCCTACTCTGGGTCCTAACCTAGAAAGTATGTCGCCCCCAACGAGTGCTTAGCCCAACTCACCGGATGAGTTCGCCGTGCTTTTGGAAAATGAAAACCTTGTCCTTCGCGGTCTTTCACCACCGCCCATATGCCTGCAATGTATCCTTCTTCCGAGGACGAGGATGAAAATGAGGCTGATTCCTAAAGGCTTTCGTACTTGTTTCGCTTTGTAATGAATAATTTTTAACTTGTTGTTTTATAGCGTTGCGTCGCCTTTCATGTGTTTGAACTATTCTTGACAATCGTATGTTTGTCAGCTTTGATTTTTCAACTATTTGCTTGATCCAGGGCACATATCGCTGCCTTTTCTTTCAATTGCTATCGTCGTTTTTTACTTTATTTTGACAACGCTAGCATTTTTTCACACTCATGATAGTTTATGGTTTGTTTCGTGGGATGGGCCTATCGTTCGATTTGATTGAATTGGAACCATTTGAAAGCGCGTTATTTAAGTCTCATTATTATTCAGGGAGTCTGGTATCTTGTGTCGTTTTTAGACAGAATTTCCGTCCCTTTTTAGGTGTTGAGGGAGTGAGGTATCTCATGCCCTTTTAGACAGAGTATTTGTTCAGTTATAATTTTTTAGGGAGTGCAGTATCTCGTGCCGTGTTAGACAGAGTCTCCATCCCTTTAGGGAGTGCGGTATCTCGTGTCGTTTTAGACACAGTCTCTGTCCTTTTTAATTTTTAAGGGAGTGCGGTATCTCGTGCCATTTTAGACAGAGTCTCCGTCCTTTTTTTTATTTTGGAGGGAGTGCAGTATCTCGTGCCATTTTAGACAGAGTCTCCGTCCCTTTTTTAATTTTTGAGGGAGTGCGATATCTCATGTCATTTTAGACAGAGTCTCCGTCCCTTTAGGGAGTGCGGTATCTCGTGTCATTTTAGACATAGTCTCCATCCCTTTTTAATTTTTGAGGGAGTACAGTATCTCAGGCCGTTTTAGACAGAGTCTCCATCCCTTTTTAAATAATATTTAATGACATAATATCGTGTGGAGATTCAATCAGGCAATTTATGCGATTTGAGATAGTTTTTTGTAAGTGTCTCTCTTGGAGACGAATTTAAGTAACGGGAGTAGAGCGGAGCTTAATTCAATAGCTCGGCCTGCTATGTTTCCCAGTATTAGCCCTCGGGCTCAAGTTTTCAGTGTACCTGTTTTAAGTTATTACATATTCTTCCCCTCAAGCTTGTCATGGCTGAGAGGACGAATAAATGTTGTTCAAAAATATTCGGGGTATACTAACAACTTGCAAAAATTAAATTGGGGCCCCTTAATCGATGTGCTCCATTTGCATGGGGGCCAACGCCTCTACCGCCTCTTGTCTCTGTTGTGGTTGTGAACGAAGTGAATTCACGTAGCACTTTCATCATTCAATGTGATCTCCGATCACTTCGCATGTGCCTGCAGGAGTAGGGAATTTCACCATCTGATTGTAAGTCGAGGGCAGTGCCCCGAATGCATCTAGAGCGGGCCTTCCTAAGATGTCATTAGATGCGAAGCGCATATCGATAATTACATAGTTTGCCAAGAGTGTTCTTCTTTGTGGCGCAGTTCCGAAGGAAGTTGGAAGCACAAGCATTCCGCGGGGTGCAATTTTCGAACCTCCAAAACCGCTACGCGAAGTTCTTACTAGTTCTAGAGCTTCGTCGTTCAGTCCCATCTTGTCCAAAGTAGAGTTGAACAAAATGTTGATCGAACTGCCTGTATCTACCAACATCTTGGTAACACCAAAATTGGCTATGTCCACCGTTATCACCAACGGGGAATTCAAATTTTCTGTTTGAATGGCCTCGGGTTTCAGCTTTCGCAGATCAGTGGTAGAGAAAGTGACATCTTTGTGCGGCATTTCCTCGATCCTCAGGATATTTGCCATACTGACAAAATTATGTGACAAAACAAGCCTCGAAATTCTCTTTCGAGCGTTGGTGGAATATGCCCCCCAGAACCTTCCGATATCACGTTTATCATGGCCTTTCTGATATTGTCATTCCCAATTTGTGGATACTCGAACGACTGCGGCTGTTCAATCATCTTTTTGCTTGTCCTTTATGGGGAGGGTGTCCTCTCTCTGTCCGTACTATCATCCTATTCTTTCATTTTTCTGACAAACTCCACCAGTTTGCCATCCTTCAGCAATCGTTCAATCTCATCCTTGAGATCCTTGCAATACTCTGTGCCGTGCCCCTTCTAATTGTAATATTTGCAGTAGTGGACTGAGTATCTTGTTGCCTTTGAGTCCTTCATCTGTCTGGGCTCTTTCAGCCACCCTTTTCTTTTGGACACCCCGAATACTGTCATGATATTTGCATTCAGAGGCGTGTACCGCTTGGGAGACGCGTCACGGTACCTATTGTTCCTGCTCCTGTTGTTGTTGATGTAGTTGCGGCTTTAGTCTTCCATTCCCCGCTCCTTCTCTTTCGGAGGCATGACATGGGAGATTTAGTCGCCATCATTTCTTCCAAATGAACCACACCATGTGCTATCTTGTTGATAGCTTCGATTGTGGTGGGTTTATGTCTGATCAAATCCCTTCTGAACGTGGTGTTGTTAGTCGCTTGGTAGAGAATACTCATCACCATCTCTCCACTTGGACTGTCTACCCTTAGTAGCTTCTCATTGAAGCGTCATATGAAGTTCTTCAAGCTCTCTTTGGCCCTCTGCTTCATGGTGTAAAGATGGGAGTGATCCAAAACCAATCTGGCCTGACTCGAAAATTGATATTTCAACATTCCCCTCAGTTGTTTGTAGTCTTTGATCGATCCCGACGCAATCCGAGTAAACAAATCCATTGCCACCCCAGTTAGGGTGGTTGCGAATATCCTCACTTGCATGACTTCTTTGAAACCATACAAAGACAGTTTCCTGTCCAAGTGAAACAGATGATCGTGGGAATCAGATTTACCATCATAGGTTTTCAATTCAAGGATCTTCTCTCCCTGTCCCAAGATCACATCTTCAATCTTTTTGGAAAATGGACTGCCCCTCAGAACGCTTCCTCCTGGCTGCATCTGGCCTTCAACCGCAGCTTTCTCTCTTTCAAGACTTTCCACTCGCCTTGTCATCTCATCATACTCTTTAATGGAATCGTGACTCTCTTCACGTCTCATGTGGGCACAGTCGGCGGTTGCTCATTGTCTGGTACGTTCGGCTTGCTGAAGCCCCATCAACTTCCTCGTTCATACCTTCTACAACTCTGCTTTTCGACCAAATAGTAATTGTAGATGCCACACCTAATAAATATGCAGTGTTCCCACAAACAACGCCAATATTTTGGTATTATTTCGTCCGTGTAACAAAACACTGAATAAACGTACAAATAGAAAACAAGAGGCCAAAACAATGCTAATCGATTAATTATCGGACTAGCTTGGTCCGGAACACCTAATACAAAGCTTACTAAAATGTACATAAAAAATACAAGTAAATAGAACGTGTCGAACAAGCAGCGTTCGATGCTGATGTATCGAACCTAGGTTGTTCGATACTAACATATATGTGAATGTCGTGTATCGAATTACTGAAAGTCGAACAAGTCTGATTCGATGCTGGATGTGTATTATAGGAGGCTGATTCGATGTTGTATTGTGTGTCGAAAGCAATATCTTCGATGGTCAATCGTGTTGAATGCTATGAGTTCGATATGGATCAGGTTCGAGAATGTTTTTCGAATGTGTCCTCAGACTATAAGGGGACGGGGTATATATAACCACCGTCTCGCGGGTCCCACTATCAATTACGGAACGTACATCGAAACGAAGCGGTTCGATGCTTATTCCGCATCGAACAAGTGTCATTCGATGCACATTTAACATCGAATAAAACATGTTCGATGTACTATAAAGCAGACTGATGTTGTTGGGTCGGCCCAATATGCGATATTGGGCCAATCCTAAAATATCCCATCAAAATATCTCAAAAAACTATAAAAGAATCTTCGAATGCTTAGTTGAATAAACATATATTTCTACCATAACACCAAACTTATTAGTCATCGGTACATCACTTGAGTATATAACAGAAGGGGTTTTCTCTATTTTAAAAGGTCACAGGGGTAAATTTACTAAGAATCGAAGAAAACAGATAGATGTGGCTATTTACTAATAAGAAAACAACTAGCGGGTTGTTTTTATGAACGCAGTAAATCCTCATGTCACTATCTACCTTCTCCTCATCCGACAAACAGATCTCTAATCGATCCTTTAAGATGACTAATAGTTTCAATCTATAGTACTATTAAATACGTTAATAACGACATATTGCACACCTAATCCGACATAACCCCCAAAAGGAAAGTAAATAAAATTAAAAAAGATGATTTTCTAAAAAATCGAAAAAGATGATTACTCTCAAGCACACTAGCATACATCATTAACAAAATGACATCACGACTTCAGACAAAAATTGGACAGACGGACTCTAGTAAAATAAGGCTCGTGATTGATGGTTGTTCATGCCCTTTGGCAAAAGAAAACAACAATATGATTACTTATGCAACTAACTTGCTAATGCGAAATAATTAAATGATTAGAATGTAATTAAATATTGTAGAGTTGGATAAGATGCTTTTAATAAAGAAAGTGAGATGGGAATTTAGGGGTGGGAGACCGACAAGAGTATGTGGACGTACGATAGACATTAATTGTTATGTTAATTATATTTTTGCTTTGAAATTGAATTCATTCTTTCGTTACTACCTACTGCCTTTTTGGCGGTGTCCCCACTTAGCCCAGCACAAAGTTCAGATGAATTTCATTTCATTTATTTAATTATATTTGTTTCAGAGGTTTTGGAATTATATGATGAGAAAAGAATTTCGTCGGTGGATCTGTGATAGGACCAAAAATTACCACGCGACCTAAATGAATGGATGGGGAGGGAATAGATAAGCCTTTAAGCCCCTCAACATACCTCAGGAGTTATAGCAAAAATTACTCATGTTTCATCTCTAATTAGAAAATGAAAATTCATGTGTTATTTTAAACTGGTCCCCAAAAGAATAAAGTGGCCGATGGTTTGACAAAGTTTAAAATAAAGAGTTGGGAGCGAGTATTATTTTAGGATAAGTCCTCTATAATTGTTAAATTGTTGCGCTTAGAGTTTAGACATGGTGTAGTTACCATTTTTGTAATTCTTTTTCTACCACAAAAAATAACTGGTAATGACAGCTTGTATTATTTATAATTAAAACACTGCTCTCATTTTTGTTTTGAACGCTAACCGGCGACAAATAGACCATGTGTCATTTAACGTACTTTCTAAAACTCCACGAAAATTGATATATCAGATTGAGAAAAAACAAACGCTAAGGAGAAATTGCCAGTTTTGTAAAAGTATAGAGAGTCAGTTGTCGATTTCATAAAACTTAGGGGGTTATTGTAAACTTCATAAAAATAGAAGAGGTACTTTTGCCAGTTTTATATGGTGTGATAGAGAGCATTTACGAGCAAAATACAATACTGGAGAGCACTGCAAATTGTACAAAATAAACGCAAATAAAAAACAAAGTTGCACATTAAGCATATGTGTTTTTAAAACTTAGCCCAATAATAATAATATCATGAGTCGCCCATTTCTGCTAATTAATAACGCATAATTTTTTGCCAATTAGTAATAGGGGTTTTTGCTACGGTCTCCATACAATAGACCATTTTAGAACCAAATAGTCAAATATCACTTTCTTTAAAAAAAGAATTGAACAATTTGTTTATTAAATAAAATATACGTCGCTATTTGGTTTCCATAATGGTACAGATTTGATCGTAAGTAATAACTAGCCACTAAGCAGTCATGTCAAAAGTTAAATCAAAGCAAGCCAACTAATTCGAAAACCGTGCACTATAATTAATTAAGACGAATAACTGATATTAAAGTTTATAGCTAGACTTATAGTAGGTCAAATAAATATTTATCATAGAAATCCCAGGTCCTAATAATTCTACTATTATTGCTCACTGAAATCTAGTTTTGGTCAAGGCTGAATTTATGCTTGTATTAACTTTTCGATTTCGCCACATTCATTTTCTCATGACCTTTCTTTTTTGAGCAAAAGTTAGAGTAACTAATTGACAACATAGTTTTGTAAACTGAAAACGCTAAAAACGATTCATACGCGTTCTGTTTTTCGTTATTTTTTCTTCAAAAATAAGATAAGTTGAGGTCCCAAAATTTGTATTGTGCGCATGCACTATTAAGGACCACATTTGTTGAATTCATTAGAAAGGGAAGCTAAGAAGCAAAGTTTGAAAGCACTTTAGAGGTTTACCACCAACTAAGGCTCAAATTAAAGTTGGGGCTGGGAATAATAACAATGATTACGAGGGCACAAACGGTTAAACAGATTACCCGCCAAGTGGCACGACAAAAGTAAAAGTAAAAGTCGAAAGTGCTTGTTTGTTTGTTTACTTTTAGAACCCTTTCAATTTGAATTGAAATCGAAACTTGTTTTTTTTTTTTTTTTTTTGAAATTGAAATCAAAACAACTTGTTCGTATTTAATTTGGCATGAAAATATATACAATTGTTAGTTCATCTTTTGAGAGTGATTATTGCTGTAACGAACTACATGCATGTCAGCATGTCATATGAAATATATGCATGTTAATCAGATTTTCTTTAATCGCTCGTTATTACCGCATAAATGTTTTTAACATGGCAACATAACAATGTTTCTCTAAATAAATACATCAAAAGGTTAGTCCCTTTTTACGTGCCAAATTGCATATCACACTCTACCTAATTTCCAGAATTAGGTATTTCCACATAACTCACTAATTTAACAATAGATCATATATATAAAATAAGGTCGGTTACAAGTGCGGTAAAACGAATCTATCTCAAACTATGTCTCCTATCGCTAGTTATAAGACGACTTTAATCCCAAACACCAGGTACTCGAGGTAGAGGTTCGACTGGATAGCCTTACTGATGTCGGAGATGACGTCGAGGGTACGTCAAGGGTTAGATTGGGATTACGTCGAAGATCACGTCGGGATGACATCGGGAACAATATCAAACACGTATCGGGTCAGACGTGTGATGCGATGTCGAATTTCGTACCAGATGAAATATCGGAGTCTATATCGAAAGTGATATCGAATATGAGTATTCGATATCGGTGGATGGATTTAGGTATTAATTGTGTGTGTTCTTGGTATGTGGGAAGCCGTATTTATAGACTCCGCTCTGTAGCATATCGAAGGTATGCATATCGGGAATGATCCCCGATAAAGCCAATCGTGGGCCTGGCCTATGGGCTAGCCCAATACGGGGAATCTCCCTATTATTTGGTCCTCCAATTTACAAACTATTATTCTTGATAATAATTTGTGAATTCCGCTTGTATATCTTCCTTTCCCTCGGGGTACCCATAACTCCCCACAAGTTCGTGACTGATTGGACGAAACTTCGGTTAGGAAAATAGTTGTTCCGGTACTCCCCCATTTTCCTAATAAATTACGGTCAATGAGTCGAAAACTTGCATATATCGAATCCACATCGAATATGAACTTCGATATTACACCCGATATCAGAGCATTAATTGCTCCATGGGCCCCAGTAATATTTGGTTATATAAGTCGGTCCCCCTGTTTCGTCATCATTCGATTATTTTATTTCGAAATCTTGTCTTTTACGATCATAGATCGAAGTTGATATCGAGGATCCACTAGGTATGTTGGGATTCATTTTCGACATATTGTCTGATAATTTTTGATACGCGCGCTTTGTTTTTTGATTTTAGTTTCGATCGCTTCTTCGATGTCTCTTCGATATGCTTTCGACATAGGATTCGATATACCTTAATATAGTGCGTTTTGTGTGTGTGTGTATATATATATATATATATATATATATATATATATATCTTATAGATTTCTGACTGTGATTTCCTTCCAGCTTTAGGGACAGGGATGGTTCGAGTGAAGAATCCTCCTCATAGGAAGTGTGTCGTGTCTCCACAGCCACATGTGTCAGTGCCTCCCCGACGAAATACGTTTGTGGGTTCTAAGGGCGAGACCTCGGGCTCAAATCTTCCTGCTGATAGTGTGGATGTGACTGACGGCCCACCAGCTAATAATGCGCTGAATGATGGTCTTATGCGGGTTCCAGGTATTGCTGCAAAGGTTAGGCTTCCGCGTGTTCGTCTTCACGAGCAGAATTCTCAATTTCCGAGCCGTTTCTTGGTAATTCAGTCGAACCAGGATGGCGGTAGCATTATTGTCCGGAGCCGTGCGAATATCGAAGAAGGTTTACTGTTAGAATAAGAGAGATTGCGGGCTATGGAATTAGAGGTTATGTCCCAACGACGGCTCGCTGCTAATCCCCCTAGAGTTGCTGTGACTCCTCTTCCGTCGGTGCACCTTCTAACTATTGGTATCCAAGTGGTAGGGCGCATTTTAAGGAGGAAGTGCAAAGTCAAAAAATCAATGAGTGGTCCCGAGCTGACAATTTTGATAGTACTATTTCCCCCCACCCCACCCCCTAAATGGGTCGTGCGGTGCTTCGGCGTATCTGAATGTTAGGGGTACATGAGAGCTTGATCCAGGGGAATTTGTGATATGAATCTTGCCACGAATGACTTAATTCAATTATTGGTATGCCCAAGATCGATATAAGAAAAGGATGGATGGATGGAAACCTCAACCCTTATTTCACGAAAAGACAAGAACCTCGGTATAAGAACCTCAACCCCAGCCCTCAACGAAAATAAGAACCTTGGTATGTGAAGACGCCACAAACGGGGATGGAAATCCGTTTGATAAGTCGATGATGAACACCACAGAAAATTTCGATAAGTTCGAAAAGTTCTTTAGAGAACCAAGAGAATTAGTCTCACAAATATTTAGCAAATAAGATATGTTCTTTTTCCATTAAATAAAGCCCTATATATAGGCTGATATTACATGAATTCCAATAGGAAAGAAGACATAGTCCTTCTTGAAAAAGGAAACTTAAATAAACTAGGAAACTAGTTAAATAAAGAAACTAAGCCTCATAAAGGAAACTAACTAAACTAGGAAACTTATTTAATAAGGAAACTTATTAAATAAGAAAACTAAGAAATAAGGAAACTAATAATATGGAAACTAAGAAATAAGGAAACTAATAAATATGGAAACTAAGAAATAAGGAAACTAATAAATATGGAAACTTATTAAATAAGGAAACTAAATAAGCCTAATATAACTAGGACTCATTTTCTTGATCTCCAAGTAATCCAGTACTCTTAATATAACATGGAGTCTTGCTCTTCAAGAACTTGAATCATATTGATGCATCTTTGATTATTTGATGGATCATCCTTCTTGGGGCTGCCAAGATTTGCTTCGGCCCAAACCTTTTGAATTAGCCCATTAAGTAACTCTCTAAACTTCTTTGCTCGTGCTCTTGTAACGGGCCCAATTGGCACTTGATTTGGATCTTGTGGAATCGTGACATGATCTGCGTCATTCCCCTCCTCTTGAAAAAGATTTGTCCTCAAATCTTCACCTACATCAAAGGGACTCAAACCAGTCACATTAAAAGTAGCACTTACATTGTACTCACCAGGTAAATCTAACTTGTAGGCATTATCATTCAGGCG
The DNA here is from genome assembly GCA_948329865.1 of Linaria vulgaris. Taxonomy (NCBI): domain Eukaryota; kingdom Viridiplantae; phylum Streptophyta; class Magnoliopsida; order Lamiales; family Plantaginaceae; genus Linaria; species Linaria vulgaris. Next base: position 72,117,429 of record OX415251.1, read on the forward strand.
CTCCAAGACTTGAAAAGGACCATCTCCCCTTGGAAGTAATTTGGATCGACGCTGCAACAGAAATCTCTCCTTTCTCATATGCAACCAAACCCAATCTCCGGGTTCAAAAGTTAACTTGTGACGCCCTTTGTTGGCTTGTTTTGCATATTGCTGTGTTCTTCGCTCAATGTTTTGTTTTGCTTTCTCATGAATCTGTTTCACAAATTCAGCTTTTCTTTTGCCATCTAAATTCACATGCTCAGAGAGTGGTAAAGGTGATAAATCCAATGGAGTTAATGGATTAAAACCATACACAATTTCAAATGGTGAATATTTAATAGCAGAATGGACAGGTCTATTATAAGAAAACTCAACATGTGGCAAACATTCTTCCCAAGTCTTAATATTTTTCTTGATTATTGCTCTCAATAAAGTAGACAAAGTTCTATTTACTACTTCAGTTTGACCATCAGTTTGTGGGTGGCAAGTTGTTGAAAATAATAGCTTAGTACCCAATTTACACCACAAAGTCTTCTAAAAATAGCTTAAGAACTTAGCATCTCTATCTGAAACAATTGTCCTAGGCACACCATGCAGTTTCACAACCTCCTTAAAGAATAAATCAGCAACATGTGAACCATCATCTGTTTTGTGACATGGAATAAAGTGTGTCATCTTAGAAAATCTATCCACAACCACAAAAATTGAATCTCTACCATGCTTAGTCCTAGGCAATCCTAGCACAAAATCCATCGACATGTCAGTCCAAGGCATGCTAGGAATTGGTAAGGGGGTATACAAACCATTTGGCTGCACTCTAGATTTAGCTTGCCTACATGTGATACATCTTCCACAAATTCTCTCAACATCTCTTTTCATGTGTGGCCAGTAGAAGTGTTCTTGCAGAGTGGCTAAAGTTTTTGCAACTCCAAAATGTCCCATTAGCCCCCCACCATGAGATTCTTTCATTAACAACTCCCTTAAGGAAAAATTAGGCACACATAATTTATTCTCTCGGAACAAGAATCCACCATGCCTAAAGAACTTACCACTAGCTGTTTTCTCACAAGCATGAAACTCCTCACAGAATTCTTTATCACTGGCATACAAATCTTTAATGTGCTCAAAACCAAGCAATTTTGCATCAAGTGTGGAAAGTAACGCATACCTGCGAGAGAGTGCATCAGCAACAACATTCTCTTTTCTTGCTTATATCGAATGACGTATGGAAAAGTTTCAATGAATTATACCCATCGAGCATGCCTTTTGTTTAGTTTGTGCTGCCCTTTCAAATGTTTCAAGGACTCATGATCAGTATGAATAACAAACTCCTTAGGCCATAAGTAATGTTGCCACGTCTCGAAAGCCCGAACTAGCGCATACAACTCCTTGTCATAAGTTGGGTACTTTAAGGCTGCCCCGCTTAGTTTTTCACTAAAGTATGCAATTCGTCGTCCTTCCTGCATAAGAACTGCACCTATGCCAATACCTGAAGCATCACATTCAATCTCAAACATTTTAGAAAAGTTAGGTAAAGACAATAAGGGGGCATTAGTAAGTTTCTCTTTGATCAACTGAAATGCCTTCTCTTGTTCTTCTCCCCATCTAAATCCAACATCCTTCTTGATTACTTCGGTAAGTGGAGCAGCAATACTACTAAAGTCCTTCACAAACCGTCTGTAAAAACTAGCAAGTCCATGAAAACTTCGAACATTACCTAAACTTGTCGGACTCGGCCAGTCTTGGATTGCGCGTACCTTTTCTTCGTCAACCTGTATACCATGTGTACTAACAACAAAACCCAAAAATACAAGCTTATCTGTGCAAAAAGTACACTTTTTCATATTAGCAAATAACTTCTCCTTCCTAAGCACATCTAAAACAGCTTTCAAGTGTTCTTCATGTTCAAAAAAGTTTTTGCTATAAATGAGTATGTCATCAAAGTACACAACAACAAATCTTCCTATATAAGCATGCAAAACATGATTCATAAGCCTCATAAAAGTACTCGGAGCATTAGTCAAACCAAAAGGCATAACTAACCATTCATATAAACCATATTTTTTTTTAAAAACAGTTTTCCATTCATCTCCTTCTTTCATTCTAATCTGATGATAACCACTCTTTAAATCAATCTTAGAAAACACACAAGAACCCCTCTTTCAGTCTCACTCTTCTTTTTTTGCTCACTCTCTTTTTGTAACCACACTTGGTCTTTATATACTTGTTGTGGTGTCAAAGGTACTAGTGTGATGGGTCGTTAATTAAGTACTAGAGTAATTATTTGTATAGCCATCATGCTTCACACGCCGATCAAATTTCCATGGACGCCCTAACAATAGGTGCCCCGCTTGCATTGGCACTACATCACACAACACTTCATCTTCATATTTGCCAATCTTGAATGCAACCAACACTTGCTTATTCACTCTTGTTTCACCACTATCATTCAACCACTGTAACTTATACGGCCTCGGGTGTTTCATCATTGGAAGCCCTAACTTTTCCACCATTATTGTACTTGCAACATTTGTACAACTACCACCATCAATAATCATGCTGCAAACTTTATCTTTCACATAACACCTAGAGTGAAAAATATTCTCACGTTGTTCTTCTTCTGCTCCTCTTGTTCGCAAACTCAAGGCTCTCCTTGCAACCAATGTCAATGCATCAGGTGCCACAAATTCTTCATTAGAGTCGTCCTCCAAATGTGGCATGTCATCAGTGTCCGAACACTCATTATCAGTGACAATCTCCCCGTCATCTTGCAACAACATTACTCTTTTGTTTGGACATTGGCTTGCTACATGACCTCTACCTTGACATCTAAAACATTTAATATCACGAATGCGAGTAGTGGAAGAATCATAATTACCTTGATTTCCTTGGTTGTTTGTCATGGTAGGCTTCTCATCTTTCTTCTATTGATTTGGTTTCCAAGTAGGCGGGCTTGGATTTTGGTTTGCACGTGTGCTGCCCCTCCTCTTAACTTGATTCTCAATCTTTGTGGCCATGTGCATCATCTCTTCCAATTCCACACAGTGGTGTAATTCAACAGCATTCAGAATCTCTCTATTTAAACCTGCCAAAAACCTTGCCATAGTAGCCTCTCGATCCTCCTCTATGTTTGCTCGAATCATGGCTACTTCCATCTCCTTATAATATTCTTCAACACTGCGGTTGCCTTGTCTAAGGCTTTGCAACTTATTGTATAACTCTCGATAGTAGTAACTAGGAACAAACCGTTTTCTCATTACTCTTTTCATCTCTTCCCACGTTTCTATGGGTGACTCTCTATTCCTACGCCGATTTATCATCAATTGATCCCACTAAGCAATTGCATAATCCGACAATTCCATGGCTGCTAAATTTACTTTCTTAAGTTCAGAATAATTGTGACAATCAAAAACTAGCTCCACTTTTTTCTCCCACTCAAGGTATACTTCCGGATCATTCTTTCCTTGAAACGAAGGGATGTTCATCTTAATACTACCCAAATTATTGTCCTCACGGGTTCTAACTTCTCTTACCCGCCCAACATGCCTTCTATTACTAGTAATATAATCTCGATCATATTCCTCATCTCCCTCAGAATCAAGATCAGAGATCTCCTCTTCCCTATGCAAAACCTTCTCTTTCCTACGTGCACGAGAAGTATTTTGGGGTTGCTTAGAATGAGAGTTCTCAACCTTATCTAATCTCTCATTAAAAGACTCCATCTCATTATTTATCATCTTACCAATTTCGCTCCTCAATGCTTCTAAGAGAAACTTGTTCTCTTTTTTGTCGGAAAATCTTCAGAATCACTAGCTTTAGACATACTTGCTGCAAAAAGAAAAGGGTTAGTAGCAATAATAATATAAAAGAGTAGTTCTCACAGCACTCCCTCACGTGTTTCACTCCAAAAGTTTGTCACACTACGCTCGTGTTTCACACAAATTCAATGGCTTTTTTCACCCTCTAATAAGCTCACAACTCTCTTGTCTTTTTCCGCTCAATAATTCTCTTCAGTTCTTTCGGAACTAGTCAAACAACAAAGGAATATCTGAAAGCGATCACCAAGAACTTATCAACAAATTTCTGAAAGTAAAAGAAAAAATACCAAAACTTCCCTTTTTTCACTTTTTTCTTCTTCTTCTTCTTCTTTTTTTGTGCTTTTATTTTCTTGCCTTTTTTGGCTTTTTTTATGGCTTTTTTTTCTTTTTTTTATACGTTCCTGCCTTTTTTAGACTAAGGAACAAAGTAGAAATGGGAAAGGAAAGGAAAAATTCGTTTGAAGAAGACAAGCAAACTAATAAGAAGATACGAAGAAAACTTAATAGAACCTGTCTCTGATACCAATTGATATGAATCTTGCCACGAATGACTTAATTCAATTATTGGTATGCCCAAGATCGATATAAGAAAAGGATGGATGGATGGAAACCTCAACCCATATTTCACGAAAAGACAAGAACCTCGGTATAAGAACCTCAACCCCATCCCTCAACGAAAATAAGAACCTTGGTATGTGAAGACGCCACAAACGGGGATGGAAATCCGTTTGATAAGTCGATGATGAACGCCACGGAAAATTCCGATAAGTTCGAAAAGTTCTTTAGAGAACCAAGAGAATTAGTCTCACAAATATTTAGCAAATAAGATATGTTCTTTTTCCATTAAATAAAGCCCTATATATAGGCTGATATTACATGAATTCCAATAGGAAAGAAGACATAGTCCTTCTTGAAAAAGGAAACTTAAATAAACTAGGAAACTAGTTAAATAAAGAAACTAAGCCTCATAAAGGAAACTAACTAAACTAGGAAACTTATTTAATAAGGAAACTTATTAAATAAGAAAACTAAGAAATAAGGAAACTAATAATATGGAAACTAAGAAATAAGGAAACTAATAAATATGGAAACTAAGAAATAAGGAAACTAATAAATATGGAAACTTATTAAATAAGGAAACTAAATAAGCCTAATATAACTAGGACTCATTTTCTTGATCTCCAAGTAATCCAGTACTCTTAATATAACATGGAGTCTTGCTCTTCAAGAACTTGAATCATATTGATGCATCTTTGATTATTTGATGGATCATCCTTCTTGGGGCTGCCAAGATTTGCTTCGGCCCAAACCTTTTGAATTAGCCCATTAAGTAACTCTCTAAACTTCTTTGCTCGTGCTCTTGTAACGGGCCCAATTGGCACTTGATTTGGATCTTGTGGAATCGTGACATGATCTGCGTCAATTTGAGCCTTCGCCTGACAAGGATGGCAATGCTAAAGCTCGTGGGACCTCTCATTGTAGGCTGACTCCCCCTAGTGTGGCTACTGCATCGGCGTCTCGTGTTTTTGGTTCCCATCGTCGGGGAACGTCACAGAGACCTGAGGGGTTTGCTCCATCTAATAGGGAAAATTATAACTTCCTGCACGATCCTACTTTTGATCGGCTAATCATGAGGATAGGCAGTGAGATAGTTCGTGAACAAGATGCCATTCAAAGTATGAACAACGTTCATTCGAATCTCGACGCTGATGTGCTAGTTTAAAATTTGGGAGCTGTGTTAACGCCACGGATGTTCGTAATGCTCTTTTATGTGGTAAGGTCTTCTATTTTGAAACATTTTTTGTTTATTCGTCACTGTTTCATTCTTCGTAAAATCTGGCGCATAGTGACTGCTTATTAGTTTGGGCATATGTTTCACGCTCTCTACAACGATTATATGTTGCTCGCGGAGGTTCAATTTGGTCATGACGCGAGGGTTAATGAGTTGCGGGCGATGATCGCTCGTAGTAATGTCTCTCGAGAGAGTTAATGTGCGAGCGCGTACGGTCGAGGTTCGCGCAAAGAAGGCTCATGATAAGGCTTGGAGAGTGCAGATTGAAAAGGAAGAAATAGCTAAGGAGTTGAAAGAAGTGAGAGCCGAAGCCTAATAGCTTTGCATGGAAAACATGCTTTTGGAGCGAGAGCGTGACTCTTATAGGGATTCCGTGGTGTCACTTGAGATTCAAAATGCCAAGCTAACAGAAATGATAGGTAATAGTGGTGTAGGGGTGACACATTCTGATCCGAGCGGAAGTCCGATTCCCACTGGGAATGAGGATATCGATATAGCCCCTTCTGTCCAAGTGGAACAGAACTTTTCACCGGAATATGTGGTTCGAGGCTTCTCTGCAGATTCAGATGATAGTCTTGATCAGCCTATGGACGTAGACGCACCTATAAATGGTGGTGACAGCAGTCCTGCAGCTGACCAGCCGACTGTGGGCTTCGGTGGGGGCATACCTCCGATTGCATTATAGAGTGCCTCGTGCATTATGGTACGTGCCTTTCGACATGGATCCTGAAAGTGACAGTCCAAAATGGTACATGTATCCAGATGTTTTTTCGCCTAGGGCGATGGATGAGCTTGCTACTGATATATGTGATGAGATATGGAAGTTTCCCATGGTTATGTAAGAAATGGATTTGGCCCCTCTTGGTCTCGTTAGTAGGGATGAAATTCGTAGTGAGCTGTTCACAGACTTTGATGATGATGACTTCTTTCATAATTTCTAGATTGTACTCTAGGTCTGTAGTTTTGGCTAATAGTGATGGTATAGATGACCTTATGATTCGCATGGATTGCGCTTAGCGGAGTTTCTTTTGTATCTCTCCGCGCCTTGTTGAATATATTTGAACATCGGGTTTTCGACATTTGCTTTTTGTTATGGTCACATTCTTTTTGATGTGTGTATCACATTATTGTTGTGGGCCTTCACCATCTTATGCGTTTTGTATAGTCGAGGACCTGTGTAGTTTCTTCTCCTCGCTTGTTCTGGAGGGATAAGGACAGTCTCCTTTTCAAATGATATGTCTTGAGGGCGATACCTCTGTGCTGTTTTGTCAGCATCTTTTTGCCGTGTAGGCATGTGGACAGTCGCCTTTTCAAGCGATATGTCCTGAGGGCGATACCTCTGTGCTATTTTTCAGCATGTTTTTGCCATGTATGCATTTTAACAGTCACCTTTTTCAAGCGATATGTCCTGAGGGCGATACCTTTGTGTTTTTTTTAGAGTCTTCTGTTGTTTGGGCCTATTGGAAGTGGTCTTGTTCCTACAATTACCCAAAATAGTATTAATGTAATATCGGTGATGGGCCACGAAGATGGCTGCCTACGTATCCCATATAGGGAATCAAGTTTTGCATAGTTCTAATTACAAGATGTGAGAATTCAACAGTAAAAACCGCGCAGATGTTGCACGTTGCATGGTGGGGGTAGTGGGCGTCCATGCATATATTTTAGGTAATAATAACCCTTAGAGCTCGAATGGGTGACCCTGTAAGGTTCATCCCAATTCGCTTGAAGTGTTCCTACATGCTTGCTAGCCCTTACGCTCTTTAACACGAGGTCTCCCACTTGGAAATTGCAAAGATGTACCCGTTTATCAAAAGTGTGTGCAATAGCTGCCTTGAAAGCCATAGTGCTCTGGTAAACATGTTCTCTGGTAGATCCGATCATATCCAGGTCCATCTGGCACAGGGCGCTGAGTGTTCGGGGTCGTACTCTATAATGCAATAGGTTGGCATGCCTATTTCCCTATCACTCATAGTAAAAGTTTAATGCACGTCATTGTAAAAGTTTAATGCACGTGAAGGTTAAAGTAAAATAAATATTGATACGAAAAAATTGAAAGCAAAAGAATGGAAACTGACCAATGGGGACGGCGAACTCATAATAATACGACTCGAAAGCCATCAATATGAGGGGTCGCTCCGTTGTACGTCTGTCTCTCGAAAAAAAAACCCTTTATACAATTCTGCTACAATGAGGCATGGCAAGTTATGAGAATAGGCTTGAGATGTAAGAAGGCTGAATCATTAACGTCATGTACACCTGATGATATACACACAACTTTCTACTTTCTTGACCAAATGTTAAGTGCGCACGTCCTTGTATATTTTCGATAAAGAAAGCACGAGCACTATCCGACGGAAGAACTGTACGAAGCCCACCCTTTCGATCAGGCTCCAGCAACGATGCTGACAAAGAAAGTCTCGAATGACCTTATCCAACACCCAAGATAAGGATAAAATAACATGACGAGAACCAACTATATGGGCAAAACGACACGCATATCCTGATAAAAGTACACTTGTCCTCACCACAAGCAGCCACAAGAGACATACATGCACCAAGTAAGCAAATGGACCCGCTTCCACACCCACTTGGCACCTCCCCACTTGCCAAAGCCCACGAAAACGAGCAGCTTGGCTCCACCTATGAAAGGAACAACCTATACTCCGAAAAAGGGGAGGGCACGTCACTGATAAAGCTGTAATGCAACTTTTTAAACCCCTCGTAGTAAAAATCCTACGACCACTTTCGTAGACACGCCTCTCTATTTTTTCCTCCTTTGGTTCAAGAATCCACGTTCAAATCTAACATCCTCCGCTTAGGAACTAACACAAGGATGTGAAGAACTAACACAAAAGAGGCAGTATCATCGACGCAAAACACAAGTTTCAAGAGAAAGAGAAGATATCAAAGATTCGTCATATATGACGGTTTCCCTCAACATATTAACACTTACAAATTAAAGATCCGCTAAATACCAAACACATACACACTTATGAACAGACCTCACATAAATTCTCCATAGCGCATACGAGACATTATAACAATACGAATAATCTCACCTTAACATCGAAACAACAACAATAATTGGTTTTCATATAGTTAGTTTCTATGAAGGCTATATCACTACTAGCAACACTTGACCAACTATGAAGGCTATCACTATTGGCAACACTCAAGATTTAAAAAGGAGGTTTTCCAATCGTCAAATTGGTGATATTTTATTTGTACCCTCTCCTAAATATTGTGTTATTAGAAAATTTGATTACATTACCCATGCTCATAATTCTATCAGCAACAAAAAGTTTGACGCCCTATATTTTAAAGCACGTGTCCACTCGTGAGTCGTGTCAACTGTCAATAGTATTAATACAATAATAATATATTTCTAAACCTTATGAAGTTATTTTGAAATATATATATATATATATCTATATATATCTTTACCTTAAAACAGTGTAAACAAAATCAAAAACAATCTAAACAGGGCCCCTATGTTTTTGGCAATTAACAAAATAATAATAATATACCATAGGTAGGCAGCCAAAGAAGACGACGAGAAAACACTGTCCCCACTCCCGCACGGCCGCACGCATGCACCTTCCTTCCTCCTCTCATTCATTCATGGTTGCACACTGCACTTTTCTCTCTATTAATTAATAATAATAATTATTATTAATCCTCCATCTATTCTTTCTATATATATATATATATATATATATAAAGAAACACCATCACCACTCTATATATATATATCTCATTCACTCCTCCACTCACTCTGTAAATCAAAAACCAATCAGCTTCTCCTTTCTGCAACTAATTTTCCACAGAGTAATTGAAAGTAAATTTAATTGAAAGGCAAATGGCACCAACAGCTGTTTCATCAGATTTTTTAGACAACAATTCTCTCACCAATGAGATTTTTTCAATTCTCGAAAACAAATTTCTCTTCGGCAACACCACTACCACTACCACTACAACCACTAACAAGCCTTCCGCCGCCGCCGGCAAAGTGAGAATCCTCACCATCGACGCTAACGACAGCCTTTTCGCCGCAAAATGTTTGATACACTTGCAATCCTTACTCCGCACAAAATCCGGAAACCCTAACGCCCAAATCTCCGATTTCTTCGACGTCGTCGCCGGATCCGGCGACGGCGGACTCCTCGCCGCCCTACTCACCACTCCGCCGCTCTTCTCCGCCGAGGAATCGCTTAATTTCATCAAAAATCGCACCACGACGTCCACCAACAAATTCACCCTGTTCAAAAACTCAACTACAAAAAAAGCACTCAACAAGGTGTTCGCTAATTTGTCTCTGAAGGACACCGTGAAGCCGGTTCTGATCCCCTGCTACGACCTCAAAACCGGCGCACCTTTCCTCTTTTCCCGCGCCGACGCGTTGGAGATGGACGGTTGCGATTTTAAGATGGCGGATGCGTGCAAGGCCACGTCGGCAGCGGGCCGTGCGGTGGAGATCAAGTCAACTGACGGGAGGACTAAGATCGTGGCCGTTGGCGGGGCGGTGTCCATGACTAATCCGACAGCTGCTGCTATCACGCACGTGCTGAATAACAAGCAGGAGTTTCCTCTTTGTAATGGAGTGGAGGATTTGTTGGTTTTGTCCCTTGGAAATGATAATTACGTCAGCAAATCGCTCGTCGGAATCGCCGCTGATGGTGCAGCCGACATGGTGAGTTTTGGAATAAATCAATTATTTACTTACTTTTTTACTAAATATTAATTAAAAAATGGCCGGTTGGCGCCACAAAAATTTAGTAAATTATAAAACTCAAATTGAAAACATATAATATATTTATTTTGGTAGTTGGATAAGCTTAATTAATTGAAATTTTGGTTATTTGAATATTGTATAGGTTGACCAAGCTGTGTCGATGGCATTTGGTGAGTGGAGAACAAATAATTACTTTCGTATTCAAGGGAATGGGATTAAAAAGGGAAATTCGGTAGATGAGTCAATATTTGGAAGAAAAAGTGTGGAGTCTGTACTTTTTCAAGGGAAGAAATTAGGGAATAAGACAAATATGGAGAAATTGGAGATTTTAGGAGGGGAATTAATCAAAGAGCAAGAGCGGAGAAGAAACGGCAGCGTTTTACCGACTGTGGTCTTGAAACACAATTACAATTCACCCGCCAGATCATCATCCGCAACCACTAGTTCATCCATTTCGTCCTATTAAATTAATTGGTTGATTATTGTTGAGATCAATTATTAATCATTTATTAATTTGGGATTTAATTAGCTGCCCCTCGCGATGGGACCTCAATTCATTCACACCATCAGAGAGTTGGTGCAGATCACATAGCTAGCTAATATATATATATGTATAGTGGATTAGTGGTGTATGTATAATGGTATGTATAATGTATGTGCCATGCTACCACTGCCGACACATAGTCTTTTTTTTTTGGTTATTATTATTACTAGTTTTTTGGGTTGAGGTTGGTTGTTAATTAGTTGGTGTCTATATATGTTAAATATACCTGGTTTTGTACTTGGTATTTCACTCTTGACTGGGTGTGGAAGATTATAATTGAAAGTAAAATGCTGTTGTGCTTTGGGAAAGGGATGGGATCCCGCGACATGAGATTCAAAAACTCACTCTCGTAGTACCCGCCTCTCCCGTTGAAGGGATCCCTCCCCCAAGGAGGGATTCCTTGCCGAGGGAATCCCTCAAATTTTTAGATTGTAACTATCACAAGAAAGTGTAATTTTTTCTCACTATTTTACCCGAATGTCTTTTTCTTTACATTAATAACAAGTACCGACCTGTTAACACGAATCATAATTTAATATCATTCCGAATCACATTCACAAATCACAATCGCAATTCGCTATCACAAGTGACAACTGACCATCACAAAAGAAAAACCTTTTGTAACTGACAAGTTACAATTCACAAATCGTCTAACCATTACAAATATCACAATTCAAATAACTAGCAATAAAAAGTAAGTCGTGCATGGTCAGGGGTGTAGTGGTGTTGTGTGTCCTGTGATGTGAGAGAGAGAGAAAGAAATGGAAAAGTGAGTTTGTAGACTTGTAGTTTAATATTGTGATTTGATCCCTTACTTTTTTTATATTTATCATACACTTGTATTTGCTTTTTATTTTTCAACTAAATCCTCAATCCTCTAGTAATTATAGTTTCATAAAAATAGAGGGATTCTCTCCTCCCGGGGGAATCGGAGATTGACTCCCGTACCCGTCTCTCGACTGGAGGGAATTTGTCCTTCGTGAAGGGATTGTGATGGGAAATTTTCTCGCGGGAAAATTTTCCGTGGGTCGGTATGGGTAAGGGAATTTCCCATACCCGTTCCCACCCCTAACCACCACTCTTCCGTCTCCTTTCTCGCCTACTTTTTAATGCTACAAACAAAGAGCGACCATTCGCATTCTTTATTCCCCATTCGTTAATTAACACATGCAAAGGCCATTGATAAAAAGAACATTTTTTTTTTTTTATGTCGAGCTGGTTTATTGGATGAATTTGTGCAACGAAATACCCTGAAACTAGCCAGTGTTCGCACAACCTTGTTTATCTTTGAAACTTTAACTAATTTGTATGTAGCAACTAGCAACTAGCAAACTATGCTGTACACGGTAAATACATATATTATCAACAAGATATTGCTTCACAAAAAGTTTAGTTATTTGAATGTTGATGTCATGGTATTTGATCAGAGACAATTAAGAAGCCAAGAAGGTTAGTTTCTGTTCGGAGCTCCTTTGGGAGATATTTCTCCTATATAAGAGAACATTTCTTAGATTTTTGTGCGCGTTTGAAGTTGATATTTGAAACAATTTCAAGCCTTTCCTGTAATAAAACTTGTTTGGAGTTGCTTTTTACCTAGTAGACTGAATTGATAAGAAATCTCTCTCCATGTCATCACAAAAAATTCGTTTGAAAGTAAATGAATATTATTCTTACATTTTCATGTCCACAACAAATTTTTATTTCGTATCAATCAATTCAGCCCTCTTAATAATATGTTACTCTTATTATATACTTAATATTCTACCTTAAATGATAATCAAAATTTTCATAATAATCCCTTGTTCACATGCATATTTTATATATTCTTGAACTGTGAGTTTAATTTCATAATCACTCATACAATATATATATATATATATATATATATATATATTTTATTACGAGGTTTTAATGCTCAACCATGTGTATACGACCCTATCATACTTAGAGCCCTTGCCCATCAATAAGTGTAATTTGGTTTTATTTCGTTTTGTTCACAATACACTGAAATTACAATAAAACCGGGACTAAAATAAACTAAATTATGCTAACCAATTACAAGAAAAGGGACCAGCTTTGTTTTGAACACCTAATACACGGTATAAAGCCTAAAATGACCTAAGTAACCTTGAACGGTCGAATTGGGGACGGTCGAGGCGATTCGATGCAACAATAACAGTTGAATTTTTGAACGGTCAAAAGGTTGGGGGTTCGACCCTAATAACTCTCGAACGGAACAGAATGGTTGATATCAATCAAACTGAAGGGCAGACCGGTCGAACGAAAGAACTATCGAACAGTGGAACGACTTTGTTCTATTGTAGGGTTGGTCAACAGTAATAAATGTATGGCTTGAATTTCGAGATGCATGGTATTCGTAGATATGGGGATGTGAGACCTGGGTTCATACCATCTTTAGTCAACTTAAAAAACTTATCAGAACCGGCATTACTCATTTTGTGCATGCTCTTGTCCTTCAACCACTCTCCAACCCATTGTAGGACGGTTTTACTCTTCTTAGGATGTATCTTCACCTGTCCTAGATGCATCCAGTCGTAAAAAGCTCTCCCATCAAAATTCGAACCCTCATTACGCATCTTATCCTCATAAAATTGGCCTTCATGTGCATCCAAAACCATTTGGCTAAACGAATTGTCAACACAAACAAGATTGTCTAGAATATTGGCGTGGGATGGGTCGGGAGGTTCGGTGGGAAACGATATAGGTTTTGTTGACTTTTCTCTATGCAAAACCCACTCGAAATATCTAGACGCAAATCCCGACTTATGAAGATGATCACCCACTAGGTATTGATTAAAAAACTTTGAATTGCTGCATTTCTTGCACCGGCACCTAATACATTTCCCTAGATGTAAGTAGTCATATTGGTGAGGGAATATCGTCCAGGCATGTATGGTCGGGGTGTTTGGAGATATTGTTACTCAAGTATTTGTGTTCGGAACGCCAATCTCGAGCTTGAGGAAAACATGCACAATATTTTTATTAAGGAATTTGAGTAAAGTACAAGAGGTCGTGTGGAGTGCATGAGTTAGAGCTAGAAAAATGTGACAGATTCTAAGTACAAGTGGTGTGTATGATAATGGAGACCACTGTTTTTCTCTTGTGGAGTGAATAAACTTGTGAGTCGTAAAAGTGGCCTCCCCTCTTTGTTGAAAATGGGGGCTATTTATAGTGTAAGCCCTAGGGTCTTTGGCCAATGGGGGCCCGATTTTGCTGCTTTTGTTGGTTCCAATGGTGTGGGGGTCTTCTGCGCCAATGATCTTCGGGGATAATCTGAGTCAACGCATGCAGTCCGGTCTGCACCAATGAATAGTCTGCACCAATAGTGTTTGTTGCTTTTTGTCCCCAAGGAATGAATTGGACCAATGGGGGAATGGTCTTTTCTCGTTATCAGGGTAGTCATGGCGTGGGGAGAGCTAGACCAATGGGGGGATGGTATTTCTGGTTATTAAGGTAGTCGTGATGTTGGTAGTGGTGATGATGAATAATGCGTCCTTCGAGGTGAGTCGGAGGTCGTGGTCGATTTGGGCTGTCTTTGCGGGTCGTTCATCGTGAAGGAGACCTAGGGCTATTCTTCGATCATGGACTGCTGATATGAGATTATGGTGGGTCTTTGACCGTGCCTTGTCTTTACTCGTGTCCTTGATGTTTTTTTTGTGCTTTTGTTTCCTCCATTTTGGATAAGTGTTGGTGGTGGTTCATCGGGCGTCTCCAGGGTCGTTGAAGGCTCCGAGGAGAGCTGATCTTCGGGCTGAGGGGTTTCAAGGGGATAGTTGTGGGTTCTCTGTTTTTAGATAGGCCCTGGGTCGTTGGGGGGGGGGGGTCGTGTGTAAGCCTTTGTGACCACACCGTATTCCTTTAAGAGGTGTTGGTCGGATCTGGGGGTACCTTTCTCCGAGTGTTTGGACCGAGTACCCTTGGTGGGTGTTTTCGGGTCGTACTCGGGGGTACCGTCTCCAGAGTCCAGGCTATCTACCTCTATCCAGGTGGAGGCGAGTCGTGGCCGTTACGTACATACCCAATCTTAGATCGTTGGGGGTCGTGTTTAAGCCTTTGTAACCACACCGTATTCCCTTAAGAGGAGTCGGTCGGATCAGGGGGTACCTTTCTCCGAGTGTTTGGACCAAGTACCTTTGGTGGGTGTTTTCTAGTCGTACTCGGGGGTGTAATGACAAATCCTTGAATTCTGAAAATAAAAAAACAAGAAAAAGATTACAACATAATTTTTGAATAAATTTAAAATTATAATTGTGGTTCAATCTCTATCTAATTCTCTAATTCAATTCTACAAGAACAATATTAAAATTTGTAATGAAAATCTCCAATTTGATCTTCGCTGAAATGATTTGAACTTGGAAAAACGTTAATTCGAGGGTATTGGACATGATCTCGGATTACACGGTGATTTGATTTGAGGATGTGAAGAACACTGTTTGATTTGGGGATTTGATGGACACCGATTTGACTTAGGAATTTGATGAACACCGATTTGACTTGGAGATTTGATGAACACGGATTTGACTTGAGGATTTGATGAAGGATGATATGATCTTCGTCCTAAGTTCTTTGAATATGTGGGCTTTGATCTTCCTAGCACAGATGTTGATCTTCAAAAACGGTTTTTTGAGGGTCTTGTGACTTGATCTCGGATCAAAATAAATTTTTGGTTTGAATGTTGTTGAAGAACAGTATGAATTTGATTTGAATTTCTTGAATTTGTTGAAGATTTGATCTTCTTGGCAGAGACACGATCTTCAGAAAACAGTTTTTGGATGAAATTGAGGCTTGATGGCAGATTGAAAGAAGTTCTTAATGAAGAACATCTTAAAGATTGTTGAAGGACCTTTGAAGATTGCTGAGTTTGTTGGAGAGGATTTGTTGAACTTCGTTGCTCTGAATTCTTCAAGCTTAATTGTTATTTTTGTTCTTCAAGAGCACTGCTATTTAGTTGTGGAGTGAATCACAATCAAAATCTCCTGATGAGATGAACGATTGTGATCGCGTCTACGATTTCTTGATTTGAAAGACTTGATCTAAATGAATCTTCTTGATATCTCTTTAATATTGAATCTTGGAGGAGAAGACTTTCCTTGTCTTGATATTTGATGAATATATTTATTTAACCCTTTAAAATATTAGAATTAAATAATATATATTTATTTTTCTTTTCTTGCTTTACAAGACTTCTCATTATTTAATTTAATTGAATAATTTAACTTCAATTAATAAATAAGACATTATTCAATTTATCCATCATATATATTAAAATCAATAAATTTAACTACTTTACTTTGGAAACAAATTTATTATAAATCCAAAATAAAATAGAAAAAAATAAATTGAAAATTAATATATTACTCTCCACGTGTCGAGATTTAATTAGACACAAATTTTTAAGTGTCTACAGGGAGTACCGTCCCGGGAGTCCGAGTAGTCCACCTCTATCCAGGCGGAGGCGGGTCGAGGTCGTTACGTACCTTTCCGCAAGACCGTGGATAATTTTTTGTAACGTACCCACTTTTTCGCCCTTCTCCGAGAGCGGGGCAGATTATGCATCATCATATATTATTGCGAATCGAATTCTATGAACGTGCAAATGACAACCACAAAAATATCTTGCAAATAACCATTGCTATCGAATCTATCGTACATCCAAGATCGATCGGCTTAATAATTCATTATTTATCTATGTTGTAAAATATAATTGTTAACCATAAAAATAAATAAAAGGAAAAGGAGAAGGTTAATCCTACTCGGAAAAACGATACATGGACAATACAATTGTCACGAGTACTTCCGATGAGATGTACTCACTCCTAATAAGGAGAACCCCTCGGAGGATTGCCCCACCTTTCGGTCACTGACCTAAAAAGGTTTAAAAGAGCACACGAGGAGGATTGTAAGCGTCCCTTGGTAAGTCAAAGGGTGAATGAAAAACAGATATCAACGCGGCATAGGAAAAAGAGCAAACCCCGATGGATCCGCGTGACTCCGATATCCACCAATGCGCCAAGAGGGACCCCAATGGACCCCGAGTCCCAGGAACTCACAAGAAAACTTCCTTGCTGAACACTCCTCGAAGAAAACTATACTCGGACTATCATCCGAGGACCCATTTTCGGAGAAAATCAAGAAATGAATAAAAGAGCACCCAGTAAATATATTCCGAGAACTCCAATGAAAAAATCTCACTTCAAACAGAGCAAATATAGCCCTCGGAAATCAAGTGCAGTCCTCGGAGATCACACCATGCCCTCGGAGATCACGCTTACACCCTCAGAGATCACTCCTGATTGTTGAAGAATAGACCCGAATCAAGAAAGAGAAATAAAACCCCTCGGAAGAATCGTCTACCAAAACAAACATACATCAGAGGTCCTCGGAGCTATCAGAAGACACTAAAGATTAATCTAGTCAGCGCTTAGTAGATAAAAGATAAACCTTATCATGATTTTTACACTTGTATCAAGGCAACGACAACACCTGTCTTTACCAAAACACATGCACAATGACACCTGCCCCTACCAAAGTCTATATAAAGGGAGGTGATCAGTGGAAGAAGGATAACTTAGCTTAACTTAATTCAACCTGATACTCAGATATACAGGGAAATGAGGAGGAAAAGTTCAGTAATAAAGGAAGGGAATATTCTTGCAATTCTTGTTATCATATACACATATCGTTGTCTCTGAATTACGGACAGAGCGTTCCAACCCAAAATAAATATCTTCCGTTAGATAGGGAATAATTCCAAACCCGTTAACAAAGTGGCGCCGTCTGTGGGAACGCCATAATATATGTCTTCGAGAACATTCAGCAGATGTCGACTAGGATGGATGATCTTTTCGAGAGCGAAGACTTTCCAACTCCTTACAGTGACTCGGAAGAAACCTTGTCCAATTATGAATCAGGTACAAGAGATTTTATTAATATTCCCCGATTTGTCTATGAAAGACTTATAGATGGTACACGAATACCCCGGAGGGGTGAACATCTCGGAAACATGTCCTCTGTACCCCTCGAGGGCAGGAATTTCCCTTCGGAAGGAAACGCCCCTCGGACGGCATGGAACCCAAATTCAATTCCTTGGCAACAGGAACCCCGACTAACGCCCCGAAGATATGTAAGTTATGAAAGAACTCCCGAGAGGGGTCGGGGAGAAATTTCTAGCCCCTCGGAGTATCGGGGAGAGGTTGAACATTCCCTGTGGGGGATGGTGGATGACTTACGAAAAGAATTGGGAGACCTCAAGAGGACCATGGCCCCAGAGGAAGATCCCACTTTCAAGACCTCACCTTTCATGCCTGAAATTGCTTTAGCATCTATCCCCTCGGGAATGCGGCCCATCAATATCCCGTTATATACCGGAGAAGCTGATGGAAGGGATCCTCAGGATCACATCCATCAATATTTGGCCGGAATGGACCTATCTTCCGCCCCTGATCATGTGTTATGCCGTGTATTTCCTGTTACCCTCGGAGGGCGGGCCCAAGCATGGTTCACTCACCTTCCACCTTGTTCCATTACGAGTTTTGACCGATTAGCCCATTTGTTCGTACGACAATTCGCCTGCAATAGAAGGTACCCCAAATCCGCCACACATCTTTTCACTATTAAGCAGAAAAAGGATGAACCCTTACGAGAGTATATAAAGCGCTTCACGGACGAAGCGCTAGATGTTCCCAACATTAGCCCGACCATCATGGCGGACATATTAACTCAAGGACTCCGAACGGGGGACTTCTTTAGATACCTTATGGGAAATCGTATCACGGACATGAATGAGCTTATGCAAAAGGCGGAAGTCCACATATTGATAGAGGAGGCCGAGGGAACAAAAAAGCAAATGGAGAAGGAGGATAATGAACATCTAGAGCGCGCTGAGAAGGAGGCAAAGACCAAAGAAAATAATAAGGAAGGAAAACCTCCTCAGCGCAAGGATGAGGGCGGAGTGGTTAAGAAATTCCTCCGACCCGTACACTTACCTCCGATGACTGTTACTCCCCCGAAAGTACTCAATATAATGAGGGGCAGCAACGAGCTGCACTGGCCCAGGCCGGCTAAATTTCCTAACCAAGATAAGGACACTGGAAAATATTGTAAGTACCATAAAACTTACGGGCACACTACGGAAGAGTGTACTACCCTTCGTAGAGAAGTGCTTCGTCTCTTAGCGATAGGATACTTGAAGAATTACCTCAAGGAAAATAATCTCGAGGAACCTAAGGCAAATGTTTGTGTTAACCCTAAAAATAAAATAAAGAAGATTACTCCTACTCGGAAAAACAATATATGGGCAATACTATTGTCACGAGTACTTCCGATGAGATGTACCTATAAAGAACACCCCTCGGAGGATTGCCCTAACCTAAGAGGTTTACAAGAGCACACGAGGAGAAACCTAAGCGTCCCTTGGAAAGTCAAAACGGTGAACGAAAAACAGATATCAACACGGCATCGGAAAAAGAGCAAACCCCGATGGACCCGTACGACTCCGATATCCACCAAATGCGCCAAGAGGGACCACAATGGACCCCGAGTCCTATGAACTTGCAAGAAAACTTCCTTACTGAACACTCCTCGGAAAAGACGACACTCGGACTTATCCGAGGACCCAATTTTGGAGAAAATCAAGAAATAAATGCAAGAACACCCAATGAATGTAGTCCGAGAACTCTGATAAAGAAATCTCACTTTCAGTAAAACAAACACAGCTCTCGGAGACTAAAGCGAGTCCTCGGAGATCAAACCAGGTCCTCGGAGGTCACATTTACACCCACAGAGATCGCTCCTGATTGTTGAAGAAAAGACCCAAATCAAGAAAGAGAAATAAAGTCTCTCGGAAGAATAGATCTATCAAAATCATCTACACCAGAAGCCCTCGGATATATCAAGAAACACAAAGACTCATCCCGTCAGCATCCAGTAGATAAGAGATAAACATTATCCTAATTTCACACCTGTATCAATATAACGACGACACCTATCCTTACCAAAACACATGCACAATGACACCTGCCCCTACCCAAGTCTATATAAAGGGATGTGATCAGTAGAAGAAAAACAACCTGAGATAACTTAGCTTACTTACTACAACTTGGCATTCAGATACATAAAAAGAAGAAAGGAGGAAAAAGTTCAGGGAATAAAGGAAGGAAATATTCTTGCAATTATTCTTGTTATTTCCACCTATCGTTGCCTCTGAATCACGGACAGGGCGTTCTAACCCAAATAAATATCTTCCGTTAAATAAGGAATAATTCCAAACCCGTTAACAAAGTGGCGTCGTCTGTGGGAACGCCATAATATCTGTCCTCGAGAGAATTCAAGCAGACG
The DNA here is from genome assembly GCA_948329865.1 of Linaria vulgaris. NCBI lineage: Eukaryota > Viridiplantae > Streptophyta > Magnoliopsida > Lamiales > Plantaginaceae > Linaria > Linaria vulgaris. Next base: position 72,137,654 of record OX415251.1, read on the forward strand.
TCAGTTAGGATGGATGATCTTTTCGAAAGTGACAGCCTTCTTTTCCCGAACAACAGCTCAGAAGAAACTTTGTCCAATTATGAATCAGGTACAAGAGATTTTATTAATATTCCCCGATCTGTCTATGAAAGACTTATAGATGCTGCACGAACACCCTGGAGGGATGAACCTCTCAGACGCCCGTCCCCCGTGCTCTCCGAGAACGGTGGTTTCCCCTCGTAAGGAGATGCACCTCCGATGGCGTGGAACCCAAATTGGAATCCGTGGCAACAGGCACCCCGACAAACGTCTCGAAGGTACGTAGTTCGTGAAAGAACTCCAGTGAGGGGTCGGGAAGAAATTTCTTGCCCCTCGGAGTGTCGAGGAGAGGTTGAACATTCCTTGTGGGGAATGATGGATGATTTACGAAAAGAATTAGGTGACCTCAAGAAGACCATGGCTCCCGAGGAAGATCCTACATTCAAGACCTCTCCTTTCGTTCCCGAAATTGCTTCAGCCGCCATCCCTTCGGGGATGCGACCTGTCAATATCCCGCTATATACCGGAGAAGCTGATGGAAGGGACCCGCAGGATCACATCCATCAATACTTAGCTGGAATGGACCTCTCTTCCGCCCCCGACCACGTGTTATGCCGCGTATTTCCTGTTACCCTCGGAGGGCGGGCCCAAACCTGGTTTACTCACCTTCCACCTCGTTCCATCACGAGTTTTGACCGATTAGCTCACTTGTTCGTGCGACAATTCGCCTGCAATCGAAGGTACCCCAAATCTGCCACACATCTTTTTACTATTAAGCAGAAAAAGGATGAATCTTTACGAGAATATATAAAGCGCTTCACGGATGAAGCCCTAGATGTTCCCAACGTTAGCCCGACCATCATGGCGGACATATTAACCCAAGGACTCCGAACGGGAGACTTCTTTAGATACCTTATGGGAAATCGCATTACGGACATGAATGAGCTAATGCAAAAGGCAGAAGTACACATTTTGATGGAAGAGGCCGAGGGAACAAAGAAGCAAATGGAGCAGGAGGATAGTGAACACTTAGAGCGTGCCGAGAAGGAAGCAAAGATCAAAGAAAAGAATAAGGAAGGAAAACCTCCTCAGCGCAAAGATGAAGGGGGAGTGGTTAAGAAATTCCTCCGACCCGTGCACTTACCCCCGATGACTGTTACTCCACCAGAAGTGCTCAACATAATGAGGGGTAGCAATGAGTTGCACTGGCCCAGACCGACTAAATTTCCTAACCGAGACAAGGATACTGGGAAATATTGTAAATACCATAAAACTTATGGGCACACTACGGAAGAATGTACTACCCTTCGCTTAGAAGTGCTCCGCCTGTTAGAGATAGGGTATTTGAAGAACTATCTCAAGGAAAATAATCTCGAGGAGCCCAAGGTAAATTTTTGGAAGAGATCACGAAGGGAAGAGGAGGAACAAGAAAGGGAAGAAAGGACGCCTAGTCGGAAGTCACGAGGGGGGACAACTGGACGTCTCCAATCCCAAGAGATAATTAAAGACCGCCGGCAAAATTTACGAGAGAAAACGATAGGATATCAGAGGCTACCTCCTCCACCAGACTCTTATAAAAACAATCCTCCGACAGGGAGAACCATCAATATGATAGAAGGGGGTGAAATCTCCATGACACCTCAGGGTAAAAAGAAGAAATATCTGAAAGAAGCCCGACGAGCAGAGCAAGGATTATCTGTCTGCTCCATTCAAGGATCAAGACCGCCTAGCATCACTTTCGGACCCGAGGATCTTACGGATGTAATATATCCGCACGAAGATCCGTTGGTTATTTCTGCTGTCATCTACGGGTATGAAATCCAGCGAATCCTCATAGATACGGGTAGCTCCGTGGATGTGCTCTTCTTACCTACTTATCTTGCTATGAGGCTGAAACAAGAAACATTGGAAACCGATGAGGTCCCGTTAGTAGGATTCTCAGGGGAAGCTTGTCAAACCCTCGGAACTGTTACTCTCCCAATGTCATGGGGGAAAGGAGCCCTTCGAAGAACGGAATCTATCAAGTTTTGGGTAGTGGAGGCCTCCTCACGAACGTATAATGTCATCTGTGGGAGACCATCTATTCGGGCCTTCGAGGCTATCCCTTCTACTTTGCATCTTAAAGTAAAGTTTCCCACCTCTTCGGGAATCGGAGAAGTTCGAGGAAGTCAGGCTAAAGCCAGAGAATGCTGTATGAATGCCATTCCCTCGGAAGGGGACGGACCCTCACTCGGAAATAACAAGAAGTGTAAAACCGAGGAAACACGAGTCCAACCTGTGGAAGAGTTAAAAATTGTAGAATTAGTAGAAGGAAGCCCCGAGAAAGTAATCAAGATGGGCACCCATATGGCTCCAGTCATAGAAGGCCAACTGATTTCCCTTCTCAAGCAATTCCATCACCTCTTTGCGTGGGAAGGGGGGCCGCCCGGACGAATCAGCAATAAGGTATGTCAACATTTCCTTAATGTAAAGCCCGGAGCTAAACCTATCCAACAAAAGAAGAGGAAAATGGGCCCCGAGCGTAACAAGATCATCCGCTCGGAAATACAACGCCTTCTCAATTTAAAGCAAATACGAGAAGTTATTTACCCCGAGTGGTTAGCTAATGTCGTCCTAGTTCCTAAGCACGGAGGAAGATGGCGAATGTGTGTTGACTTTACTAACCTCAATGAAGCATGCCCGAAGGATTGTTATCCCTTACCAAGCATAGATCAGCTAGTTGATTCTGCCGCAGGATGTGCGTTACTATCAACTTTAGATGGAGACCAAGGGTACAACCAAATCCCGATGGCAACTATTGACCAAGATAAGACCAGTTTCATCACGGATGCAGGCACATTTTGTTATTTAGTCATGCCCTTCGGGCTAAAGAATGCTGGAGCTACCTATCAACGGTTAGTAAGTCTTATGTTTACAGGACTTATTGGGAAGTCAGTAGAGGTTTACGTGGATGATACTGTAGTTAAGAGTAATACTTCCGAAGAACATCCCGAGGACCTACGAAAAGCGTTGGTCATCATGAACAACTTTGGCATGAAAGTTAACCCTCGGAAGTGCTCTTATGGGATCCGTGGAGGAAAATTTTTGGGATTTATGGTTACGGAGAAGGGAATCGAAGTAAACCCCGAAAAAGCAGAAGCTATCATGGGGTTACCTACCCCGAGGATGGTGAAAGATGTCCAAAAGTTAACTGGAAGAATGGCCTCGTTGAGTCGGTTTGTCTCCAAGTCCGCAGAAAAAGGGCTTCCCTTCTTCAAGATACTTCGGAATGTCAAGGAATTTCAGTGGACCCCCCAATGCGAGGAAGCTCTCGAAGAATTAAAATGGTACATGTTGAAACCACCTTTACTGGTGAAACCTATACCCCAAGAAGAGTTGTTTCTGTATTTATCAGTTGGAGAATAGGCTATTAGCGCTGTCTTAGTCAAAGAACAAGATGGGGAACATCACCCGGTATATTACGTCAGCAAAACCCTCCTCGGAGCCGAAATCAGATACACCCTAACTGAGAAACTCGTTCTAACATTGGTTACTACGGCTCGTAAGCTACGTCCCTACTTTCTATCCCATCCAATCACGGTGCTAACTAAATACCCCCTGAGGGCAATTCTTAATAAGCCTGAATCATCAGGGAGACTGATAAAATGGGCCGTAGAGCTTACTGAGTACGACATCTCCTATGCTCCGAGACCATCAATTAAAGCGCAAGTTCTGGCAGACTTTGTAACAGAACTTACGAGCATTGGATCCAAGGAGAAGGAACCACAGTGGCATGTATATGTAGACGGATCCTCGGTAAGCACACATGGGGGGGCTGGAGTAGTATTGGTAAATCAAGAAGGGGAAGAGGAAAGACTTCATTTTGCAGTCAGAATAGATTATCCCCTCTCTAATAATGAAGCTGAGTATGAAGCTCTCCTCATTGGTATGAGACTAGCAAGGGAAGGGGGAATGAAGAGAGTACTCCTCCATAGTGACTCCCAATTGATTGTCCAGCAAGTTAAGGGGTCATATGAGGCCAAAGAAGAAAGGATGCAAGAGTACCTCCGAGTTGTCCGTCAAAGGTCCGAATGGTTCGAAGAGTATGATATAGTTCAAATTCCCCGAAAAGAAAACCAAGAGGCGGACGCTTTGTCCAAAATGGCTACACAAACAGCCGCAGTACATACTCGGAAGATTACTCTACTTCACGTCAATGAGTCTGAAAAAAGTGAAGACCAAGAGGTAAATACCATTTCAGACCCCTTATCTAGCTGGGTAAATCCTATCAAGGCCTACTTACAGAATCCCGAGGGATACTCCTCGGACAAAAATGTTCGGCGAATGATGTTCAGAAAAACCCTCCGATACTTCCTCAAAGACGGAATACTCTTTCGAAGAACATACTCATATCCCCATGCTCGATGCCTTAATGAGGAAGAGGCCCAACTAGCCTTAGCAGAAACTCACGAGGGAGTATGTGGAAGCCATACCAGCGGCGAAAGCATGGTCGGACGCTTGATTCGACAAGGCTACTATTGGCCCACGATGGCCAAAGACAGTAAAAGCCATGCCGAAAGGTGTAAAGCGTGCCAAGCTTACGCCCCTCGGACCTATCAACCCGCAGCTCCTTGGGAACCCCATTTGAACCCCTGCCCCTTCTCTAAGTGGGGTATTGACATACTTGGACCCCTCATCCCTGATGCCGGTCAAAAGAAATTTCTGCTAGTAGCCGTTGACTACTTCACCAAATGGGTGGAAGCGGAACCCCTAGCTAGGGTAACCGCGGGGGCTGTTATCAATTTTCTCTGGAGGAATATTATTTGTCGCTTTGGTGTTCCTCGGAGCCTAGTAAGTGACAACGGTTTACAGTTTACGGATCAAGGGTTACAAAAATGGTGCGATCACTGGGAGATAAAACATTGCTTTGCCTCCGTGGGATACCCTCAAGCAAACGGCCAAGTAGAGAGAACCAACAGAACCCTCTTAAAGAACATGAAGGCCCGGCTTGATTGGCATAAAGCTAAGTGGGTTGAGGAGATACCCGGGATATTGTGGGCCTATCGAACCACGCAAAGTGTCGCTACGGGCGAAACCCCTTTTAGCTTATCCTATGGGTGTGAAGCTGTTTTGCCCTCGGAGGTCTCCCTAGAAAGTTGGCGAGTCAAGGAATACGAGGAAGTGGCCAATGGCTCAAATCTAGCCCTTGCCCTTGACCTCCTCGAGGAAAAAAGGACCCGAGTAGCCCTCCGAATGGAAGAGTACAAGGCTCGGATGTCACGATATTACAATGCCAAGGTAAAACCCCGAACCTTTCAAGTTGGAGATTTAGTGATGAAACGAGTAGGGGCCTCTAAGAATGTGGGTAAACTAGATCCACGATGGGAAGGACCCTACAAGATAGTGGAAATTGTAGGACCGGCGACTTATCGGCTTGCCAACTCCGAGGAAGCAATACTTCGCAACACGTGGAACGCAAGCAACCTTAGAAAGTATTATGCTTAATGTAATAGTTATACATGAATAAAAAGAGTGTTCATATACGAGGGGATATAGTACAAAAGAAATTAGAGTTGTCCGACAAAATGATGGCTCTATATATGAGACATCAGGACAACCCGATAACACTAAAAACCCTTTGTATTATGAACTAAACTCATTTACTAGCTAAGTCCCTCCTATGGGACGTTTCCCCTCTCGGATAAGTCTTCGGCGTTGCTCCTCGGAAAGGGAGACTGGGTCATCAAAGAACACAGTTCCGGCCGCAAAATCTCTAATAGGGGAAGGAGGAAACTCCTCGGAGATTTGACGAATGTTGAGCTCAGGAAGGAGTAAGCCCGAAGGGAACTCTGGTAAAGCTTGTACGGCATCTTGGCACAACTTATAGCCTATGTGCACCAAGTCACGCATCTCACCTCGAAGAGACTCACGAAGATTGGATGGGCCCACCACCTCCAACACAGCTTGGACTCGGGCCATAACCACCTCTATCGCATGAGAACGAGTTATCCCTAGCAGTTGCTGACTCAAGGCATCTCTTTCCAGGATAGCCTGCGTTAGTTGCTCCTCCGAGGACCGCATTTGGCCACGTAACTCCTCAATTCTTCTCCCTAAATTCGATACGCGGGCTCTTTCAAGCACTAATTGGCGTTCTAATTCCCACGCCTTATCCTTCTCGGATTGTAACACATGGATATGAGTGTCCTGAGCGGACTCATGAACTTCCTTCAAATGAGCTATCTCCACTTGAGCCTCCAAGAGACCTCGCTCTAACTCATCCCGACGACGATATACTAAGCCTGGATCTGAAGAGGAACTTCCGTAAGATCCGAGAGCATCCAACACCATATAAATCTGCTCAAAAAACAAAAAAGTGGCATCAGACCGGAAGACAGGTTAGTATTAAATAAAATAAATAAATACCTCACACAGGTCTTTACAGGCTAAATCTTGGAGAACGGATACCGAAAGGGTTTTTATCAGCTCACAATCTGTTACGTTCAATAAACCACTAAGAAAGTTTCGGCAAAATCCCACTGCTGATCCGAGAGGAGAAACATCCTGATTAACCACGGGGGGAAGAGTTCTCTCGAGGGAAGGACGCTCATCGGGCGGTGGTACAGGAATACGATCAGGAATATCTTCCCGGGGCGGCAAATCCTCTGTACCAGAGGAGAGAAGATACTCTTCTAATACATTTACCACGGTAGAATTATGAGGAATAGGTTGTGATGCTATGGGACTCAGGTAGAAGTCCGTTTGGGAAAGAGCTGCTATCGGATCCGATGGCCCAGAAGGAATTATATAACTGACTGGGGGGGCTGCTAAAGGTTCCTCCTCCTCCGAGGAAATCTCAACCATTGCCTCACTCACAAGGGGAGAGGAATCACCCACCTCCGGCCTCCCGGGACTCCTACGCAGCGCCCTCCCCAAGAAAACGTCTGTAGAAGACCCAAGAGAAAATGCTCCCATCTCCGCTCCTGCCAAAATTGTCAGTAGGAAAACGGTCCGAGAACACCTATAAAGTTTACAGGTTAAAGAATGGTTAGTAAAACTTACGAAAATGAAAGTTGCTGTAAAGAGGACGAGAAGCAGGAGTACATCCCTCTACCCCCTCTTGTAAACCTGCCAAAATCAAAGCCTCGGAGAAATCCAATAGCCCCGACATGTCATGAGAACCTGAGAAAAGTCCAGAGTCAAGCAATACCTCCCTCACTTGCCCTTGCGCTTCGGTGTTGGGGGCAATATAACCCAGACCCCATCGGATGGGTACACCCCACGATCTGGCTGATTGACCTCTCGGACGGACAAAGAAAAATCTCCGCCTCCAATCCCCTCTACTAGAATGGGAACTGGATACACGAGTGAAGATATTTTCCTTATCCCGATAGGTCAAGCTGAAAAAGGGAGTCCCCTCTGAGCAAGGTCGAAAAGTGAATATTGTTCCCACCCGATAAGGGGACATCGGAAGGTTTAAAAGCTCACTACGAAGGACATATCCCACTAAGTGGCTATAGGAAATCGGTGTTAACTGACTCGGACACACCTGCCAATACCGAAAGAGTATTTGGAAGAAGGGATGGAAAAACATCCGTAACCCACAACATCTGGTCGGTATAAACGGTCATATAACCCGAGGGAGGTGCGTAAGCCCTCTGGCCCAAGGAAGGCACTAGTATGTCATAATCTTCAAAATCAAGGTTATAACCGGTGAAAAGAGATCTTACCGAATTTTCACACTCTGTACTCATAGTGGATCCTACACGTCCTCTACCTATCAATCGAGACGGGTTAAGAGGAATCAAATCAAACTCCGAGGACTCATCCGCCAAAGGGTATGGCTCCCTACCCATGAATATCTCCCTGATATGGTTGACTCTACGTGAATTTGTAGATGGAGTCCTACGAGCCACTTCAAGAGAGGAACTAGCACCAAGTGTCGCTTGATTTTCGGATGGACTGTCCCTCGGAGGAACCCGTGATGATCCCGAAGGACTCCGAGCGATATCCCGAGAAGAACTACAAGACGAAGCTGAACCGCTTCTTCTATAATAAGGAGGCATCATCGTATCAGGTAAGTATTATCTTCGTACTTGCAATTATGGAAGAAAATCAATGGTTAATTATGATTACAGAAGTAAAGATAAGTGTATAATTGGTAAAGAGCCTAAGTGCATATATACTCTTTAATTCAAGGTTAAAAGAAGAAGTTTAGATTCTTATTATGTTAGTTGAGGGACACGTGTTAAAAAACTTTTTGATTAAGAATGACATGTACCCTATTTAACCATGCAAAGCAACACCTCCTACTTAGGAAGTCTACTTAGTCAGCAACTTCAGGAGAATTATTATTATCCATGTTAATTGAATTTTAACTATACAAACAAAAGTAGAAAAAGGGAAATTGAACAAAATGTTTATTCAAGCCGAAGAGCCCTCGGAAAGGATAATAAGTACAAAAAATGTTCATTTAAAAAGTAAAAAATTACGTAGAATAAAATTAAGCCCCCGTAGAAGGAGGAAGGAAAGAAGTTGTCTCCTCAGCAGAAGTACCCAATGAAGCAAGACGAGAAATTGGAGAAAATACTCCCCCGGAGCCACTAGCTCTCGGACTCGGACTTGTAGCAGAGCGCATTGGTGACGGTGTCGGAGAATCCCGAGAAGATAGCAAACCCCCAAACCTACCCACAAAGTAACGGCAGTCGTCGGGAGTTGGCTTCTTTAACTTGCGAAGATCAAAAGACTTGGAGAAGTCAACATCCGACCTTACCAAAGATTTCGCCAACCTCGCACACTCCAAATAACCCCACAAAAGATGGCCCATCAAGAGCTCGTGAGAAGGCATCTCGGATACTCCTGACTGCTACCGTGAAATCTCTTGCTGAGCAAATCGAACAGCTGCATCCACCTTAACCCGCACGTCCTCGGGAGACAGAAAGTTTACCAACTTTCCCTCGGTTGACTCAGCCCTATCAGTAACCTGGCCCAATGTCTCCTGGAGAACCCTCTCTCTCTCATTCCCGTCCGCCACCGCCTTCTCGAGAGCCGCAATACGAGCAGTGAAGACCCCTTCGGACTCTTCCCTTTCCTTCTTCAAAAGAGCTATTTGAGCCATTGCAGCCTTCTCGGATGCCTCCATCTTCTTGTAGGCGGACTCGGCAGCATTCAAGTTATGTTGCAAACCCTCTTTCGCCTTCTCTGCTTCATTAAGAGCGAATTCGTAGTCGGAAATCTTGGTGTGAAGAATGTCCTCCCTAGTCTGACTCTCTTTATCCCGGACTAAGAGAGGTGCTAGTTGCGCTCGGAGAGCTTCCACCTCCTCTATATCCTTCCGACCACGTTCTTCTACGGCAGTAACGGCCTCCCGAGTCTTTCCAATCTGCGAAGAAATCAACAATAAAAAAGTTAACAGAGATATATTGTATAATTTCAGAGGATTAATTTAGAAAAACTTACCATGAGCCCCAACCAGTTAAGACTGGTGTACAAAAATTGATACCCCTCGGCGGGTGTTGAATTGGAGGAGGCGAAAAATTGGAGAATGTCTTGGTATGCTTCCCCCACTGACCTAGACGAGAATGGCCCCCCGGACCCACTGGGAGGAATGGACCCACTGGGAGGAATGGACCCACTGAGAGGAACGGGCCCCTGAAATGTATAACCCCTCGGAGACAGAGTCACTGGAACATACCCCCTCGGAGGAGTCATATCCGGTACCGGAGTCGTCACTTCCGAATTTGTGAACACAGCGCGAGAACCACCGACTGCTGTGGGCGGGCTAGTCTCTCCTAACAGGGACTTCAGAATCCCCTCCTTCACATCCCGATCCTCGGAAGAAGGATCAAACTCCCCTTGAGTATCTTCGGAATCCCCTTGTAAAGCTTCCGGCTCGGGAATGTTGAATTGGGCCAGAAAATCTTCCTCTACACAAGATACTCACTGTCGATGAGAAAGAGAATGAAACTAGAAAAAATTATTAAGAAGAATGAGTAAGGAATATTCACCATATAATGAAGGCTCTTCTACCATCGGATCTTTTCCTTTATCCATAGCTACTACATCAAAAGGAAGAGTGTCAACACATCAGCAGATGTCACGAGTAAGGTATGAAAATCTCATTAAAATTTCATAGAAACTCACCACGAGGAGCGGATTCGGAAACTATCGGAGGCTGAGGAGAAGGACCCTCGGAAAATAAGTCTATTACTTCAGTAACCTTCTGAGCAGATTCTTCCTCGGTAACACTCGGAAAGATCCCCTCCTCGGAAACTCTCGGAGAAGTTCCTATATTAGATTCAGAAGCAGGTAAACTCCCTGACTCGGATTTGGAAACGGGCACCAAAGCCAAATCCCAAGGAGCTACTTGACGCAAGGGAACAGCGCTCCTCACGACCCCCATCATATCCATGCATAAAAGAGAATGGTCCTCGTGAAATCCACCCTTCTCTGAACCCATATGCCTACTCTCGGGAGCATTAACCTCCTCCTCCTCGTGATCACCCTCCTCTGGTATCTCTGAGACACCACTAGGAGTAGGCTCCCTCGGACTCGACTGCAGATAGTAGTTCGCCATGACCTCCCCTGCATCATCCCACCAACAATGTGCATAAGCATAATTTACTGTTGTACTCGGATAAAGAGTAAAAGAATAAATAAAGGAACTTACGAAAGAGACTCCTAGCATCAGGAGACAAAGACAAGGGCCTCTCCACGGCGTCATCGGTGAAAACTACGTGGTGAAGCCCAGAGGTCTCGTATAACATCGTGAAATCCTCCGACTCCATCAATTTATGCTGGGAAATTATCGGAGATAAAACCGCATCCTGGTCCAAGGCATGCACGGGAGTAGTGCCCTCTCGCCAATCGAAAGGCATATCCCATTCACCATCAACAGGTCCCACGAAGAAGTACCTATTCTTCCAAACGCTATGTGAGGTAATAGCAGCACCCAAGATCCTCTTCGTGGAGTCACCCGAGTTGTCCCGGTGACGAACATTGTAAAAAGGATATCCCCCGGGCGACACCGCCACATCAAAAATTGAAAGGAAATGAGTCACCGAGCACTCTAGTCCATTTACGTGACACCAAAAGACATAAATACAAATGGCGGCAAACCCATTCGGCACCATTTGACTCGGACAAATGTTACAAGTCTTGAAAAGCTCACAGAAAAAAGGAGACATGAAGGAACGCCACCCGTACTTCACCTGGGCAAAAAATACTGTTAACATACCCGGAGGAGGATAACACGCTCTCTCGCTCTTAGTCGGAATCCGGAATACCATATTCTTCTGAAGGACCCCGGTTGAGGTAAACAGATCCGCCACCTGCTTACGGGTAACAATACTTGGCATCTTTTCCACCTTAGCGAAAGTCCGAAGGGGTGGCTCCTTTGACTTAGGAACCCTAGCCTTTTTCGAGGAGGTGGCGCCGCCCTCGGCAGCAGCAGCAAGCTCTCCCTTGCGTTTACGAGTAACAACTCCCACCGGAATACTCCTTACATTTACAGAAGTGTTAATCGGAGTAGTGATTTCCGAGGAAGTAGCAGCAGCAACGGAATTAGTATGGGCAGAAGAAGCCATAGCAACAGAGGGAAGCTTTTGAAAAAAGGAAAAAAGGTACGAATGAATTTGCTGGGAATTTGAATCGAAGAATATGGAGAGTAAAGGATAATAGAAGAAATCTTACTTTGAGAGAATTATCAGATTTGTGAGAATGAAAAAGAAAGGGCAACAGTATCCCTATTTATAACCGTGAGCTACAACGGTCAGATGTCTTCAAAACGTGGCCGTTATCTACCTCTCCACGTAACTGCTGCATGACCGCGCCACGCCATCAATATTCTGACCGTTGCCAACGGTCAGATACTTCAAAATTCAAAGCCGGTCAAAGCACCAGCCCACAACCTGCGCCCTGAGATCCTCGCATGCTTAATAACCATACCCTAAGGGTATCCAGGTAAAATCACTTGCAAAACTCTGAATACATATATGTTTACCCCTCGTAAAAATATCAAAAAATAAATATAGGGACACTAAGCAAGAAATAACCCCTCGCCTCACTGAGGACGATGATATAAAATTTTGCATGTCTCTACGAGGACAGTCGAAATTTGGGGGGGCTAGTGTTAACCCTAAAAATAAAATAAAGAAGATTACTCCTACTCGGAAAAACAATATATGGGCAATACTATTGTCACGAGTACTTCCGATGAGATGTACCTATAAAGAACACCCCTCGGAGGATTGCCCTAACCTAAGAGGTTTACAAGAGCACACGAGGAGAAACCTAAGCGTCCCTTGGAAAGTCAAAACGGTGAACGAAAAACAGATATCAACACGGCATCGGAAAAAGAGCAAACCCCGATGGACCCGTACGACTCCGATATCCACCAAATGCGCCAAGAGGGACCACAATGGACCCCGAGTCCTATGAACTTGCAAGAAAACTTCCTTACTGAACACTCCTCGGAAAAGACGACACTCGGACTTATCCGAGGACCCAATTTTGGAGAAAATCAAGAAATAAATGCAAGAACACCCAATGAATGTAGTCCGAGAACTCTGATAAAGAAATCTCACTTTCAGTAAAACAAACACAGCCCTCGGAGACTAAAGCGAGTCCTCGGAGATCAAACCAGGTCCTCGGAGGTCACATTTACACCCACAGAGATCGCTCCTGATTGTTGAAGAAAAGACCCAAATCAAGAAAGAGAAATAAAGTCCCTCGGAAGAATAGATCTATCAAAATCATCTACACCAGAAGCCCTCGGAGATATCAAGAAACACAAAGACTCATCCCGTCAGCATCCAGTAGATAAGAGATAAACATTATCCTAATTTCACACATGTATCAATATAACGACGACACCTATCCTTACCAAAACACATGCACAATGACACCTGCCCCTACCCAAGTCTATATAAAGGGATGTGATCAGTAGAAGAAAAACAACCTGAGATAACTTAGCTTACTTACTACAACTTGGCATTCAGATACATAAAAAGAAGAAAGGAGGAAAAAGTTCAGGGAATAAAGGAAGGAAATATTCTTGCAATTATTCTTGTTATTTCCACCTATCGTTGCCTCTGAATCACGGACAGGGCGTTCTAACCCAAATAAATATCTTCCGTTAAATAGGGAATAATTCCAAACCCGTTAACAGTTTGGAAGAGGTCCCGAAGAGAGGAGGAGGAACGAGAAGAGGAAGAAAGGACGCCTATTCGGAAGTCACGAGAGGGGACAGTTGGACGCCTACGGTCTCAAGAGCGAACCAAAGATCGTCGGCAAAGTTCACGAGAGAAGACGACAGGGTATCGGAGTTTGCCTCCTCCACCTGACTCTTATAAAAACAATCCCCCGACAGGGAGAACCATTAACATGATTGAAGGAGGTGAAATTTCCATGATACCTCAAGGTAAAAAGAAGAAATATCTGAAAGAAGCTCGACGAGCAGAGCAAGGATTACCTGTCTGCCTTGTCCAAGGATCAAAGCTGCCTAGCATTACCTTCGGACACGAAGACCTCGCAGACATACTATACCCTCACGAAGACCCATTGGTTATTTTTGTCGTCATCTACGGGTATGAAATCCAACGAATCCTTATAGACACGGGCAGCTATGTGGACGTACTCTTCTTACCTACTTATCTTGTTATGGGGTTAAAACCAGAAAATTTAGAAACTGCTGAAGTCCCCTTGGTAGGATTCTCCGGAGAAGCCTGCCAGACCCTTGGAACTGTAACTCTTCCAATGTCATGGGGAAAGGGAGCTCTTCGAAGGACAGAACCTATTAGGTTTTGGGTAGTGGAAGCTTCTTCACGGGCATACAATGTCATCTGCGGAAGACCATCCATTCGAGCCTTTGAAGCTATTCCCTCTACTTTGCATCTCCAAGTGAAATTCCCCACTTCTTCAGGAATTGGAGAAGTCCGGGGAAGTCAATCTAAAGCTAGAGAATGTTGCATGAATGCCATTCCCTCGGAAGAGGACGGGTCATCACTCGGAAATAACAAAAAATGCAAAAATGAGGAAACACGAGTCCAACCTGTGGAAGAGTTAAAGATGGTGGAATTAGTAGAAGGAAGCCCCGAGAAGGTGATTAAAATGGGCACTCACATGACCCCAGCAATACAAGATCAACTAATTTCCCTCCTCAAACAATTCCACCACCTCTTTGCATGGGAAGGGGGACCGCCCGGGCGAATCAGCAGCAAAATATGCCAACACTTCCTTAATGTGAAGCCCGAGGCTAAACCTGTTCAGCAGAAGAAAAGGAAAATGGGACCCGAACGTAATAAGATCATCCGCTCGGAAATATAACGCCTTCTCAGTTTGAAACAAATTCGAGGGTCATCTACCCAGAATGGTTAGCTAATGTTGTGTTAGTTCCCAAACATGGAGGGAGATAGTGAATGTGTGTTGACTTTACTAACCTCAATGATGCATGCCCAAAGGATTGTTATCCTTTACCGAGCATAGATCAGCTAGTGGATTCTACCGCGGGATGTGCGTTGTTATCGACTCTAGACGGAGATCAAGGATACAACCAAATCCCGATGGCAGCGGTTGACCAAGATAAAACTAGCTTCATTACAGATGCGGGCACCTTTTGCTATCTAGTCATGCCCTTCGGGCTGAAGAATGCCGGAGCTACTTATCAAAGGTTAGTAAGTCTTATGTTCGCAGGACTTATCGGAAAATCAATAAAGGTTTACGTGGATGACACTGTAGTTAAAAGTAATACCGCCGAAGAGCATCCCGAGGACCTACGGAAGGCGTTGGTCATCATGAACAATTTTGGCATGAAAATCAACCCTAGGAAGTGTTCTTTTGGTATCCGAGGGGGAAACTTTTTGGGATTTATGTTTACGGAGAAGGGGATAGAAGTAAACCCCGAGAAAGCAGAGGCCAGCATTGGATTACCCACCCCGAGGACGGTGAAGGATGTCCAAAAGTTAACTGGTAGAATGGCCTCGTTGAGTCGGTTTGTCTCCAAGTCCGCAGAAAAGGGACTTCCCTTCTTCAAGATACTTCGAAATATCAAGGAATTTTAGTGGACCCCCCAATGCGAAGAAGCCCTTGAAGAACTGAAAAGGTACATGTTGAAACCACCCTTATTGGTAAAACCTTTACCTCAAGAAGAGTTATTTCTGTATCTGTCGGTTGGAGAAGAAGCTATTAGCACTGTTTTAGTCAAAGAACAAGACGGAGAACATCGTCCAGTATATTACGTCAGCAAAACCCTCCTTGGAGCCGAGACCAGATATACCCTAACTGAAAAACTTGTCTTAGCGCTGGTTACTACAGCCCGAAAGCTACGCCCCTACTTTCTATCCCACCCGATTACAGTGCTAACAAAGCACCCCCTAAGGGCAATTCTTAATAAGCCTGAATCGCCAGGGAGGTTAATAAAGTGGGCTGTGGAGCTCACCGGGTATGATATTTCCTATGCTCCGAGACCATCCATCAAGGCACAAGTCCTAGCGGACTTTGTAATGGAACTTACGGGCATCGTATCAGAGGAACAGGAACCACTATGGCATGCATATGTAGATGGATCCTCGGTGAGTACGCATGGGGGAGCAGGAATTGTATTTGTGAATCAAGAAGGAGAGGAAGAAATGCTCCATTTCGCAATCAGAATAGATTACCCCCTCTCCAACAATGAAGTCGAGTATGAAGCTCTCCTTATTGGTATGAGACTAGCAAAGGAAGGGGGAATGAAGAAAATACTTCTTCATAGTGATTCTCAATTGATTGGTCAGCAAGTCAAGGGATCATATGAAGCAAAAGAAGAAATAATGCAAGAGTACCTCCGAGTTGTTCGTCAAAGGTCCGAATGGTTTGAAGAGTATGATATAGTTCAAATTCCCCGAAAAGAAAACCAAGAGGCGGACACTTTATCCAAAATGGCTACTCAGACAGCCGCCGTACACACTCGGAGGATTACTCTACTTCATGTCAACGAGTCTGAAAAAAGTGAAGGCAGAGAGGTGAATACCATCTCAGATCCCTTATCCAGCTGGGTAACTCCTATCAAGGCCTATTTACAGAATCCCGAGGGATACTCCTCTGACAAGAATATTCAGCGAATGATGTTCAGGAAAACTCTTTGATACTTTCTCAAAGATGGGATACTTTTCCGGAGAACGTACTCGTGTCCCCACGCTCGATGCCTTAATGAAGAGGAGGCTCAACTTGCTTTAGCAGAAACTCACGAGGGGGTATGTGGAAGTCATACTAGCGGCGAAAGCATGGTCGGACGCTTAATTCGACAGGGCTACTACTGGCCCACGATGGCTAAAGACAGCAAAAGCCATGCTGAAAGGTGTAAACCGTGCCAAGCTTACGCCCCTCGGGTCTATCAACCCGCAACTCCTTGGGAACCCCATCTGACCCCTTGCCCATTCTCCAAATGGGGCATTGATATACTCGGACCCCTCATCCCTGATGCAGGTCAAAAGAAATTTTTGTTAGTAGCCGTTGACTACTTTACCAAATGGGTGGAAGCGGAACCCCTAGCTAGGGTAACCGCAGGGGCTGTTATCAATTTTCTTTGGAGAAGTATCATTTGTCGCTTTGGTGTCCCTCGGAGCCTGGTAAGCGATAACGGTCTGCAATTTACAGATCAAGGGTTACAAAAATGGTGCGATCATTGGGAAATAAAGCACCGCTTTGCTTCGGTGGGATATCCTCAAGCAAACGGTCAAGTAGAAAGGACCAACAGAACCCTTTTGAAAAACATGAAGGCTCGACTCGATTGGCACAAAGCTAAGTGGGTAGAGGAAGTACCCGGGATACTATGGGCCTATCGGACCACGCAGAGTGTCGCTACGGGTGAAACTCCTTTCAGTCTATCCTACGGATGTGAAGCCATCTTGCCCTCGGAGGTCTCCATAGAAAGTTGGCGAGTCAGGGAATATGAGGAAGTGGCCAATGGCTCAAATCTAGCCCTCGCCCTTGACCTTCTTGAAGAAAAGAGAACCCGAGTGGCCCTCCGAGTGGAAGAATACAAGGCTCGGATGTCACGATACTATAATAACAAGGTAAAACCCCAAAATTTTCAGGTTGGAGATTTGGTAATGAAACGGGTGGGGGCTTCCAAGAATGTGGGCAAGTTGGATCCTCGGTGGGAAGGGCCCTATAAAATAGCGAAAATTGTGGGACCCGCAACCTATCTGTTGACCAATTCCGAAGGGGGAGTACTTCACAACACTTGGAACTCATTCAACCTTAGAAAGTATTATGCTTAATGTAATAGTTACGCTTGAATAAGAAAAGTTATTCATATACGAAGGGTCTTATTACAAAAGATAGTTGCTAGTAAAAGGATAACTCTACATATGAGTCATCTTAGCAACCTAACAAAAAAGCCCCTCGTAGTATGAATTAAACTGTATAATCTAAGCCCCTCCCATGGGACGTTTTCCTTCTCGGATAAGTCGTCGGCACTGCTCCTCGGAAAGAGAGATTGGGTCGTCAATAAACACAGTCGGAACTGCAGAATCCCTAATGGGTGAAGAAGGGAACCCCTCGGAGATCTGACGAATGTTAAGTTCTGGAAGGAGTAAACCCGAGGGAACCTCTTGCAAAGCTTGTACAGCATCTTGGCACAACCGATAGCCTATATGCACTAAATCACGCATCTCCCTCTGAAGAGATTCACGAAGGTTGGATGGACCCACCACTTCCAACACGGCCTGGACTTGAGCCATAACCACTGCTACCGTATGAGTACGAGTTATCCCTAGGAGTTGCTGATTCAAAGCATCTCTTTCCATCGTAGCCTGCACTAACTGCTCCTCCGAGGACCGCATGTGGCCACGTAATTCCTCAATTCTCCTTTCTAAATTTAGTACACGTGCTCTTTCAAGCACCAACTGGCGCTCCACTTCCCACGCCTTATCCTTCTCGGATTGTAACATATTGATGTGAGTCTCCTGAGCGGACTCGTGAACTTCCTTCAAACGGGTTATCTCCCCTTGAGCTTCTAAGAGACCTTGCTCCAACTCGTCCCGACGGCGGTATACTAAACCCGGGTCAGAAGAAGAGCTTCCATAAGATCTGAGGGCATCTAATACCATATAGATCTGCTCAAAAAACGAAGCAAGCTCCATCAGACATTGATGACAGGTTAGTAGCAAACAGAATAGATAAAATAAATAAAATACCTCACACAGATCTTTGCAAGCTAAAATAGATAAAACGGACACTGGAAGGATTTTTATCAACCCGCAAGCAGTCACATTTAGCAAGCCACTAAGAAAATTTCGACAGAACCCTACAGCTGATCCGAGGGGAGAAACATCCTGACCATCCTCGGGCGGAAAAGATCTCCCTAGGGAGGGATTCCCCTCGGGTGGCGGTGCGGGAACACGATCGGGGACACCCCCAAGGGGCGACAAGTCCTCCGTACGGGGAGAGGGAAGATACTCCTCTAGTGCATTCACCACGGCAGAAGTGCGGGGTAAAGGTTGTGACACCACAGGAATTATGTGGGAGTCTGCTGGGGAAGAATCTGCTATCGGATCCGGCCCTCCGAGAGGAGTTATAAAGTTTACTGGGGGGCTGCTATAGGCGATGCCTCCCGTCCCTCCTCATCTGAAGAGATATCAACTATTACCTCATTTACGAGGGAATCAAAACCATCAACTTCCAACAATCTGGAACCACCGTGCAAAGCCCGTCCCAGAAAAACGTCATCGGAAGACCCAAGAGAAAACGCTCCCATTTCTACGCCTGTAAAAAAATATCAGTATGCAAACAGTCCGAGGGCACCCAGAAAATTTACAAGTTAAAGAATGATCAGTAAAACTTACGAAAATAAAAGTTACTGTGAAGAGGACGAGAAGTAGGGGTACACCCCTCAACCCCCTCTTGCAAACCCGCCAAATCATGGCCTCAGGGAAATCCAACAGCCCGGACATGTCATAGGAACCAGAAAAAAGTCCTGAGTGAAGTAATACCTCCCTCACCTGGCCTTGCGTTTCAATATTGGGAGCAATATAGCCAGACCCCATCGGATGGGCACCCCCCATGATCTGGCTGATTGACCTCTCGGACGGACAAAGAAAAATCTCCGCCTCCAATCCCCTCTACAAGAGTGGATACTGGATACACGAGTGAAGGTATTTTCCTTGTCCCGATAGGTCAAGCTAAAAAAGGGAGTCCCTTCTGAACAAGGTCGAAGGGTAAATATTGTTCCCACCCGATAAGGGGACATTGGAAGGTTTAAAAGCTCACATCGCAAGACATATCCCACCAAATGACTATATGAACTTGGTGTTAACTGACTCGGACATACCTGCCAATACCGAAAGAGTATTTGGAAAAAGAGATGGAAAAACGTTCGTAACCCACAACGCATCTGTTCGCTATAAACAGTCAGATAACCCGAAGGCGGTGCATAAGCTCTCTGGCCCGAGGAAGGCACTATCACGTCATATTCTTCGAAATCCAGATTATAACCAGTGAAAAGAGACCTTACCGAGTTCTCGCACTCCGTACTCGTAGTGGATCCTACATGACCCCTACTTATCAATCTGGACGGATTAAGAGGGATCAGATCAAATTCTGAAGACTCATCTGCCAAAGGGTATGGCTCCCTGCCCATGAATATCTCCCTGATATGATTGACTCTACGTGAATTTGTAGATGGAAGCCTACGAGCTACTCCCAAAGAGGAACTAACGCCAAGTGTCGCCTGGTTTTCGGATAAATTATCCCTCGGAGAGAAATTTTCACGAGAAATAGGAGGAACCCTTGATAATCCAGAAGGACTCCGAGTGGTATCCCGAGAGGAACCACAAGATGAAACTGAACCACTTCTTCTATAGTAAGGGGGCATCATCTTGTCAGGTAAATATTACCCTCGTGCTCACAATTATTGGCAAACTTGAAAAAAGATCAAAGACTAGCTATGATTATAAGGTTAGAGATAAGTGCATAGTTGGTAAAGTTCTTAAGTGCATATATACTCCTTATTTCGTGATTAAGAGAAGAAGGTTAGGTTCGTATTCTATAAAGTAAGGGACACGTGTTGGAAAAATTTCTTAATTAAAAATGACACGTACCTTACTTAACCATGCAAAGCAACACCTCCTACTTAGGAGATATACTTAGTCAGCAACCTTATAAGGTTTATCATTATCCACTTTAATTGAATCTTAACAATAAAAACAAAAAGTAGAGAAGGAAAGATTGGACAAAATATTTATTCATTTAAGCCGAAGAGCCCTCGGGAAGGGTAATAAGTACAAAGAACATTTATTTAAAAACAAGAAATAAAAAGAGCAAGACTAAGCCCCCGTGGTAGAAGGGGGGAAAGAGGTTGCCTCCTTGGCAGAAGTACCCAGCGGGGCAAGGCGAGAAATCGGAGAAAATACCCCCCGGAACCGCTAGCCCTCGGACTCGGGCTACTGGCAGAACGCATCGGGGACGGTGCAGGAGAATCCCGAGGGGATAGAAAGCCCCAAAATCTCCCCACAAAGTAACGGCAGTCATCGGGAGTTGGCTTCTTCAATTTGCGAAGGTCGAAAGACTTTGAAAAGTCAACGTCCGGCCTTATCAAAGACTTGGCCAATCTGGCACACTCCAAGTAACCCCACAAAATGTGGCCTGTCAAGAGCTCGTGAGAAGGCGTCTCGGAGACTTCTGAGTGCTGCCTTGATATTTCTTGCTGAGCGAATTGAACTGCAGCATCAACCTTAGCCTGCACCTCCTCGGGAGAATAAAAGTTTGATAACTTCCCATCGGCTGATTCAGCTCTGTCAGTAACTTGGCCCAGTCTCTCTTGGATACTCCTTTCCCTTTCACCACCTTCCGCCACCGCCTTCTCAAGAGCAGCGATACGAGCGGTGAAAACCCTCTCGGACTCCTCCCTTTCCTTCTCCAGAATAGCTATTTTAGCCGTTGCCGCCTTCTCGGATGCCTCCATCTTCTTGTAAGCAGACTTGGCAACGCTCAAGTTATATTGCAAACCCTCTTTCGCCTTCTGTGCTTCTTTAAGAATGAACTCATAGTCAGAAATCTTGGTGCGGAGAATGTCCTCTCTAGTCTGACTCTCTTTATCCCGAACCAAGAGAGGTGCCAATTGCGCTCGGAGTACTTCCACCTCCTCTATGTCCTTTCGACCGCGTTCTTCCACGGCAGTGACCGCCTCCCGAGTCTTTCCAATCTGCGAAGAAGTCAATAAAAGTTAACACAAATGCATTTTATAATCCCGAAAAGACTAGTATGAAGAAACTTACCATGAGTCCCAACCAGTTAAGGCTGGTGTACAGAAATTGATACCCCTCGGCGGGTGTTGAACTGGAGGAAGCAAAAAACTGGAGAATATCCTGGTAAGCTTCCCCCACTGTCCGAGATGAGAATTGCCCTGCAGGTCCACCAGGAGGAACGGGCGCTTGGAAAGTCTGACCTCTCGGAGAGAAAGTCACTGGAACAGAGGAGGATACTGGAATACGACTCCCCGGAAGAGCAGCTCCGGGTACTGGAGTCATCACTTCTGAATTTGTGAACACGGCCCGAGAACCGCCAACTGCTATAGATGGACCAGTCTCCCCCATGAGGGAATTCAAGATCCCTTCCTTCACCTCTCTGTCCTCGGAGGAAGGGTCAAATTCCCCTTGAATATCCTCGGAATCCCCTCGTGAGGTCTCCTGCTCGGGAATATTGAACTGGGCCAGAAACTCTTCTTCTACAAAAGATAATCATTGAAGGTAAGGAAGAGAATGAAACTAGAAAAAATTATTAGTAGAAGAGGACATGTAATGGACACTTACCATATAAAGAGGGCTCTTCTACCATCGGAGCCTTACCTTTGTCTATGGCCACTGTATCAAAAAAGAAAGCATCAGTACATGAAGAAAGTCTACAGTGAAAATGTGAGAAATTTTACTAAGAACTCGTAAAAACTCACCACGAGGAACTTCTGAAGACGTAGGCTCAGTAGAAGCAGGAGAAGGATCATCGGAAGATAAATCCACCACTTCCATGGTCTTCTGAATAGATTCTCCCTCAACCGCTCTCGGAAATACCCCTTCTTCAGATGCCCTCGGAGAACTCCCTATGTCGGATCCAGAAACAAGTACATCTCTTGTACTAGACTTAGAAACTGGCACTAAAGCCCAAGAAGAAGAAGGAGCTACCTGGCGTAGGGGAACAACACTTCTAATAACCCCTGACATGTCTATACACAGTGGAGAGTGATCCTCGTGAACTCCCCCCACCTCCGGAGCTGCGTACTCGCTCCCGGGAGCATTAACCTCATCCTCTTCGTGATTGCCCTCCTCTGGCACATCAGAAACACCACTCAGAGAGCAGCAAACCCGTTCGGAACCAATTGACTCGGGCTAATGTTGCAAGTTTTA
This sequence comes from Linaria vulgaris, assembly GCA_948329865.1. Taxonomy (NCBI): domain Eukaryota; kingdom Viridiplantae; phylum Streptophyta; class Magnoliopsida; order Lamiales; family Plantaginaceae; genus Linaria; species Linaria vulgaris. Next base: position 72,160,024 of record OX415251.1, read on the forward strand.
AAAACCTCACAAAAGAAAGGGGACATGAATGAACGCCACCCATACCTTACTTGAGCAAAATAGACTGTCAACATACCCGGAGGAGGATAGCACGCTCTCTCGTCCCTGGTCGAAATTTGGAACACCATATTCTTTTGAAAAGCACCAGTTGAAGTGAACAAATCCAACACCTGTTCATGAGTGGCTATGCTCGGAACCCTCTCCACTTTAGCGAAAGTCCAAAGAGGCGCCTTCTTTGGTTTGGGAACCCTAGCTTTCTTAGAAGAAGTCGCGCCGCCCTCAGAAGAAGAAGCGATCTCTCCTTTACGTTTACGAGTGACAACTCCCACTGGAATACTCCTCACATTTGTAGAAGTATCAATCGGAGCAGTAATTTCCGAGGAAGTAGCAGTAGCAACAGGGTTCGTGTTGGCAGAAGAAGCCATGGGTACAAAAGGAGGATTGCTTTTTTTTAGGAATAAGAAGAGAACGAGTAAGTCTGCTGGAAATTTGGAGTACAAAAAACAAAAAGCAGAAATTAAGGAAGGAGGTTTTTTTGCTCTGAGAGGAAGTAATCGTGAATTAGAATTGAGAGAATGAAGAAGAAAGAGCAACAGTGCCCCTATTTATAACCGGAGCCTACAACGGTCAGATGCCCTTAAAGACGTGGCATTTATTCACGGCTCCACGTAACCGTCGCCTGATCACGCCACGCCATCAAAATTCTGACCGTTGCCAACGGTCAGATACTTCAAATTTCAAAGCTGGTCAATACCTGCGCCCTGAGATCCTCGCGTGCACAATAATGATACCCTAAGGGTATTCAGGTAAAATCCAAATAAATTTTAAATATCTATGCATATATCTCTCGAAAAAATACCAAAAAACAAATATAGAGGATACCAGAACGGGAACTAACCCCTCGCCTCACTGATGACGATGATTAAAATTTCGCTTGTCTCTACAAAGGCAATTGAAATTTGGGGGGGCTAGTGTTAACCATAAAAATAAATAAAAGGAAAAAGAGAAGGTTAATCCTACTCGGACAAACGATACATGGACAATACAATTGTCACGAGTACTTCCGATGAGATGTACTCACTCCTAATAAGGAGAACCCCTCGGAGGATTGCCCCACCTTTCGGTCACTGGCCTAAAAAGGTTTAAAAGAGCACACGAGGAGGATTGTAAGCGTCCCTTGGAAAGTCAAAGGGTGAATGAAAAACAGATATCAACGCGGCATCGGAAAAAGAGCAAACCCCGATGGATCCGCGTGACTCCGATATCCACCAATGCGCCAAGAGGGACCATAATGGACCCCGAGTCCCAGGAACTCACAAGAAAACTTCCTTGTTGAACACTCCTCGAAGAAAACTATACTCGGACTATCATCCGAGGACCCATTTTCGGAGAAAATCAAGAAATGAATAAAAGAGCACCCAGTAAATATATTCCGAGAACTCCAATGAAAAAATCTCACTTCAAACAGAGCAAATATAGCCCTCGGAAATCAAGTGCAGTCCTCGGAGATCACACCATGCCCTCGGAGATCACGCTTACACCCTCAGAGATCAATCCTGATTGTTGAAGAATAGACCTGAATCAAGAAAGAGAAATAAAACCCCTCGGAAGAATCACTCTACCAAAACAAACATACATCAGAGGTCCTCGGAGCTATCAGAAGACACTAAAGATTAATCTAGTCAGCGCTTAGTAGATAAAAGATAAACCTTATCCTGAGTTTTACACTTGTATCAAGGCAACGACAACACCTGTCTTTACCAAAACACATGCACAATGACACCTGCCCCTACCAAAATCTATATAAAGGGAGGTGATCAGTGGAAGAAGGATAACTTAGCTTAACTTAATTCAACTTGATACTCAGATATACAGGGAAATGAGGCGGAAAAGTTCAGTAATAAAGGAAGGGAATATTCTTGCAATTCTTGTTATCATATACACCTATCGTTGTCTCTGAATTACGGACAGAGCGTTCCAACCCAAAATAAATATCTTCCGTTAAATAGGGAATAATTCCAAACCCGTTAACAATAATAATTATCATGCACGATAAGGTTGTAGCGTGATAGAATGATCAATTTACTTCTTAAAGCGTGAAAGAACGATCCTCAAGAATGTTGTGTCCACCTCAAGTAGCTTCGATGTGTTTACGACAATGTCTATCAACAAATAAATAAACAAGTTAGCATACCATACCAAAATATAGGATTGAAAAAAGAAATTTGAGCAAGTAAGGGAAACAAACATGGATACCTTAAGAATTAGTGAAGATTGGAATGAATAACGAAAGTGATGGAAAGGTATATTTATAGAGGGAAACTCGCAGCTCACGACCGTCGGGCGGTCGCGATAGCCAACGGCTAATAGTATTCGCGACCGCCCGATAGTCGCCAATAAGACTAGCCTTTGGCTATCGCGATCGCCCGGCAGTCGCGGAAGCTACAATCCGTTAGCGAGTAGCGACGACCAGACGGTCGTGACTCTAGCTTTGCAACTACCCGACGGTCACGAAAGATGGTCATTTGTGACCGTCGGACGGTTGCGAATAATACTCATGACTTTAATTTGTGCATTCAAATGGTTATTAAAGCGCGTTGTTTGTTAAATTAATAAAATAATTAAAACGAGGAAAATTATACGGTTTTATTGCCCAATCACACATAATAATTAAAACAATTAGGTATATACGATGTTTAGTTGTAGAACATAAAAAAAGTTCATCGTTTATAACTCGCCCAATCACATCTAATCTACTATTTTGAAAACTCATATACTTGTGTTTTAATCATTTATTACTTCAATTCACATGTAATAATAATATTTGTTGTCAAAAACTACAAACACATCAAGATCGTTCCAAAAAATCATAAATTTAAATTAGTTTTTTTCGAAATGTAAATTTGAGGCCTAGTTTTGTAAAAATTAAAAGGATGTGTATAGTTTCGCGAAAACGGGCAAAAGATGGATCGAGTGTGTCGTTTTTCTCTTTACTATACACGGATTAAATTAAACGAAAGGATTGTCATTATCAATTATTTAAAAATACATGGAGGTATTCGCTTATTATATAAACATGTAGAGAGTTTGTTTCAAACTTTATAAAACACGTTTTTATTTACCAAATTAGAGCAAAATAACAGAGTGCATCATCTAAAATAACTGCAAATCAATTCACGCATTAATTAGGGATGTGCATTTCAAAATTTGGTGCCAATTTTAATTTGTTCCAAATGATGGAGGGACAAATGTTCCCCTTTGGTTAAAGGGTTAGTAATATACTATGTTGCACGGACACGGCAACACGAATTTTCTAAAATCTCGACACGATCGGGACACGCCTGTGCTTTTTTAATAATAAAATATATTAAGTATCACTAATAAACTTATAGAATTAATATCTTTAAACCAAAGTAAAAACTCATAACATACTTAAATTCAAATCAAATTATCTCTTATTACTCACTAGTTATTAACCAAACAAAGTTCAAATAAAATACCCATTTTAATTAACCTTTGACTGTCAAACATAAATACAAAATCAAAATAAGATAATAATAACACTCAAAAACATAAATACTACTCAAACCAAATCATTCACTAATTGAATAATATTTATGTTTAGCCTTTTTATTTAGTTATTTAAGTTTGAACAATTTATTTTCTAACTCTTTTATCTTTTATTTGACAATTTATAATATTATTTTAAATAAAGTTTATAATACAAATAATCAAAATATACAATTTGTCATGAACAAGCTTAAAACATATTGGAGATACCCTTAATATGTGTCGGGCACTCGTCGGACACGGCACCCTTAAGTGTCCGACACGGGTGTTGGATTAATTTATATTTATTTTAATTGCGACACGCCACGTGGCGTGTTGGATACGTGTCGGAGGAGTGTCGAAAGAGTTTCGGTGTCGAATACGTGTTTGACAGGAACACGACTAAAGTGTCGGTGCATCACAGGTGATACATGTAAAGCAAATCTCCTAAAAGGCAGATCAAATCGACTTAAAATGGCAATTTTACACAAAATATATACTATTATATATATAAAAAAAATTGTGATACCAAACTTTTGATTTTCAATTTTAGCCTTATAATTTTAGTGTTGGAACAATAGTTAATTATTAAGTTTCTAATTTTAGCCTTAATTTAAGTAGAACCATTACTACAATCATGGAGATTTAGTTTCCCAAAATTTAGAATTTTCTTTATAAATTTCCTATCCTTATATATCTAATCTTTACTCATTTAAGTTATTTTTCTAATCATACAAAATAAAATATATTTAGTGATACATATAAAGCAAATCTCCTAAAAGGCAGATCAAATCGATTTAAAATGGCAATTTTACACAAAATTATGAGAAAAAACAAACTATATAATATGGAGGCGGAGCATGATCTTCTCCTATACATAAAACATCTTTTTGGATGATTGCCAAGTTTTTAATCAACTAATTTAAATAATATCTATTTGCTAATTCTCCTCTTGCTAATTTTCTTAATTTTCTCTCTTAGTATCTTTGTAAATCTCACTTCCCTTTAAATTAGGAAAGAGAACTCATCAAATTGGCAACAACTAAAATATTTAATTTCTTACACCGAAGTAAACTCTATACTGACTAATAAAAAGTATCTTTTTTACAAAGGAGATAGAAGCTTATTAATATACATAAATTACTTAATAATATTTTTTTTTTTTTTTGGTAAAAGAAAGAAAACAAGCCAATCTAGGCTACATCAGAAGTAATCAATGAAAGAACACTAGGGGGAGGGCTGTGCATAACGCAAAAATCTCCATTAGTGCTGCACTCGAGTTTTGTCATCGCGTCGGCCAGCTGATTTCCTGATCTTGGGATCCATCGGAAGTTAATGGACCACGGCATCCTCAGTAACTTACGACACTCCTCGACCTTGTCTTGTAAGGCTTGGTAATCTGATGTGTCTTCAACCATAATATCGTACGCCTCTCTCGAGTCCGTTTCCAGTTCGATCTTGTGAATTCTTTTTTCCCACGCCATTTGAAGTCCCATACGAATGGCTTCCACCTCCGTCTCGAGGACCGTCGGGCTCTGAATCCTGGCCGTGAATCCCCACTTCCAGTCCCCCACTTCATCTCTCAGCACCCCACCAATCGATCCTTTATTCTGTTGGCCTATTACGCTCCCATCCACATTTAATTTCAGCCATCCTTGCTTTGGCTTACTCCACCCCGTCCGCATAATCTTGCTGCTCTTTCCATGAATTTTAGACAAATCTAACGCCAGTATACGTATTCTCCCCAGCGTTGCCAGCACTCCCTCACCTCTAGCCTTAAAGATACGATTATTCCTAGCTTTCCAAATCTCCCAAATGCTTGCCAAGAAAGTAATATTCCACTGGATTCGACCGATCTCTGTATTCAGCATTCCTTTATAGTTTAGGTTTGAGTTCAGCCAAGAGTCATGGTTAGCTTGCATAAACTGGGACAGGAGGTTTGCGGGGACAAGCTTGCTCCAGACTTTGCGAGCGTGGCTGCATTCTTTCAGCACATGATCCACTGTTTCCTCAACTCCGGGGCAGCATTCGCAGCTCGCATCAGTTGTCAATCTCCTTGTTTTCCTTAACTTATTCGTTGCAATCTTATTTTGCACGACAAGCCAAACAAAAAATTTAATCTTGTGACAGCACGGGAGCTTCCAGACCCAGTCAATTCTTCGCGATAGAACTGGCGCATTCGTGTAAGTCCTGTGAATTGCGCGATAGGCACTTTGACACGTGAAGACGCCGTTTGCACTCTCACCCCATAAAATTCTATCGTGTTCTTCGTTGAGGATAAATCTCCTGGAGCAGATTTCTTGACGCCATCTATCCGGAATTTGGGTGCGCAATATATCTAGCCTCCAGTTCCCCGCTTCATCAATCACATCGGCCAAAGTCGTACTAATTTCCTCAAACTCAATTCCCGGAATTACATCCCAAAGCTTACCATTACCCATCCAATTATCCAACCAAAATAACACAGTCCTCCCGTTCCCAACTTTCCATCGAAGGAAAGGCGAGATAAGCAACATACAACGAAGAATTCCCTTCCAAGTGGGGCTATCACCCGGTTTCGGAATATACGTCGACAAAGACCTTCCTTTCAAGTATTTTGCCTCCACAAGTGTCGACCAAAGACTGTGAGTGTTTTGAAGAATTCTCCAACAGAACTTCGCGAGTAAGGCTTCATTGTTCATCCGAGCCCTCCGTATACCCAAACCGTTCTCATCCTACTAGGTGAATTTTATTCACCTCCGGTTTGTTCGACCAAAGGAAATCCCGATTTAATTTATCCAGCCTCTTACAGACTTGTTCCGGAAGCCAACTAGATTTCATGATGTGTATCGGAATAGCCGTCGAGACGGACTGGATTAGCGTTGTCCTTCCAGCGAGCGACAAATTTAATCCTTTCCAACTTGAGTACCGTGCAAGAATTTTATCGAAGAGCTCGTTGAACTGATCGCTGTTCACCCTCCCGTGCACTAATTTAGCTCCAAGGTATTTTCCAAGCTCACTCGTTTGAGAGAATCCGAGCCTAGCACATAGCCTTCTCTTGAGCGCGCCATTACCCATGTTTGAAAAGTACACTTTAGATTTATTATTGTTGAGTTTCAGCCCCGAGGACCGACAAAACATATCCAAAATATTCCGCATACACTTTGAGGTTTTCAATGTCGCCCTTCCCATTAGGATGAGGTCGTCGGCAAAGAAGACATGAGAAATTTTAGGACCACCTCGGCAAGGGATGAGCGCTTCCCACTCTCCTTCCTCAACTGCCTCCTCAATTAAATACGCCAACCTTTCAACGCAAAGGACGAACAAATACGGAGATAGGGGGTCACCCTGACGCAACCCGCACCCATGCTGAATTTCTTCCAACGGTTCCCCGTTCCACAAGATTTTCGTTGCTGCATTGCGCACACAAAACATTACCAACTTAATAATATTCGCAGGGAAGTTGAAAGCAATTAATGTTTCTTCAAGATACTTCCAACTTATTTTGTCGCATGCTTTTTCGAGGTCGAGCTTTAGAATCATGCAACCCTTCTTATTATTTTTCTTAGAGCGCAGAGAGTGGAGGACTTCTTGCATGAGAAAAATGTTATCTTGCGTACTCCTCCCCTTGATAAAACTGGATTGTGTTGGCGCAATTATTTTCGGCATAATGTCTCGCATACGGATGGTAATGCATTTGGTTATGAACTTATAGACCACGTTGCAGAGAGAAATAGGCCGAAAGTGAGAGATGAGAGTAGGGTATGTTACCTTTGGGATTAAACACAAGAAAGCCGCGCACATCCTCGGGTCGAATTCTCCCGCGCTGAAAGCATCTTGTACAAACTTGAACAGTGAGGGATTTATCCATTCCCAGTAGCGTTGGTACACCATGGCTTGGATCCCATCGGGCCCAGGGGCTTTGTTGGGGTGAGTTGACCATACAGTGTTCTTAAGTTCACTCAAAGTGACATATTTCCCCAACTGTTCCGCCTCGTCAACGCTCAAAGCTCTTTGTAAACCGGATATACGTAAGGGGGGAGTTTGGGTCTCTCCACTTGCAAATAAGGAGAGGAAAAAATCTCTCGCGTGCGCGCGGAGGACGGACTGGTCCTTAACCCATTCATCTCCAATTTGCAGCATGCCAATTTTATTTCTCTTTCGCCGAGTAACAGTAGATCGGTGGAAAAAGGACATGTTACGGTCTCCTTCGCCCAGCCATTGGATGCAAGATTTCTGACGCCAGAAAGTTTCTTCTCTCCTTAAGATCTCATTGTGTTCCTCCAGTAGCCTCTTCTCCAATTGTATCAAAAAATCATTCGGACTTTTCGACATTGCTCGCTGAATCCCCCCCAGGCGTCGGACAATGTCCTTCTTACGGCGAAAAATATTTCCAAAACTCCGTTGGTTCCACGGCATGAATATGTCGGGCACATGATCAATCGCCTCGACCAGATCTTTCTTTTCGGACCATATATGTTTCACCAAACCTTCACAATCCGGGTGTGAAACCTTCATCCACATGGCCTCAAACCGAAAAGGTTTGGTGTGAAACGTCTTCTCCCAACCATCCGTGTTTGTGAGTACGGGGTGGTGATCCCCATGAGTTCTTGGGAGATGAAAAACCGCATTCTCCGGGTATAAATCCACCCAGCTATCGTTCGCCAAAGCCCGATCAATTCTTTCTTGAATAAATGTCGTGCCCTCCCTTTTATTTGTCCAAGTGAATTTTGGGCCGTAAAAACCCAAGTCCCGCACCCTCCATGAGTGAATATGCTGTTGGAAATTGCGGCATCTTGCGAAAACATTTTTGCTCCCCCCGAGCTTCTCATGTGCATAACAAATTTCATTAAAGTCCCCTTGGATCAGCCATGGCAAGTTCATGTATTGCGCCATCTCCTCTAGTTTACGGAATGCTCTCATTTTGTCCACTTTGTGCGGTTGCACGTAAACACCCGATAACATCCACTTAGTCTTCCCCTTGTGGCTTACGATCGCATGAATCCCTTGAGCGTCAATGTCTCTTAAGTCCACGTCAACCTCCTCTGAGTTCCATAACATCCAGATTCCACCATTCATTCCGTCCGTCGGGGCGATATGAAAATCCGAGAAGCCAAGAAGCGGAGCAATTTCATAGGCCCTCTCCGGCGAGACGCGGGTTTCGAGTAGAAAAATGACCTCCGGTCTATGTACACGCACTAACTCCCTATAGTTAGTTCTAAAATCGTCATCACCTGCCCCCTGGCAGTTCCAAGTTATGATCTACCTAGTAGTTGGGGCAGACTGATCGGGTTCTCAATACCCCGACCCATGCATAGTGACATCATATGTTTCAGAGCTTCTAGCATCAAAAACTTATGTCTGGTTAATTCCCATTGGCTCATTTGTATGCTCTGCCACCATACCGGTAAATTCTCCACTCTCTCGACTACGTGTGTCTTGATCTCCAATTCCCAAGTCAAAGGGGAGACTTCTATCGTGTTGGCAGTCCTCTCCTCGATTTGTGATATTTTCCAAGGGTCGTTGAATCTGCCGGAGATCGTGCGGTGTTCCCAAAATTGCGGGTCTATCTCGACTTCCAAGTTCCCCCCCTCCATTGCTAGATTTAAGAACTCGGCCATTCTCTGAAGAATTCCTTAAGGCCACTGCGTTATATTGTTGTTCACTGGTGCCTTCCCCTTCTAGATCAATTAATGCTGAAAACTTGTTACCCCTTTTAACCACTTCTCTTTTTTTCCTCGGTTTTGTTTGGTGTCCAGTAACTTGAGTGATTATGGTATTTTCTTTTCCTCCAGCTCTCGGAAGGATAGATTTCGGTAATACTCTCCCTCCTATTATATGAGACTTTCCTTTTCCCTCACTACCCGGATGGAAATTATTGGATAGCTCTTCCTGGTTCAGCCTTCTATCCTTATGAGTTCTAGTAGGAGTTAATTTGTTATGCATCTTTTCTTTCCCTTTTTGAATAATCCTCTCCATGCCCGTATTCATTGGTTTCTTCGGATATTTCTTGTGCGAAACTACCATCCAATCTCCGAACTCGCTGTTCTTCGCTTTCTCTTCAAGCCATAAGTTTGGCATTCTCGTTTCTTTTGCCGGAGTTTCGATATTCATGCCGTCTCCTTTCTCCGGGTTATCCTCGGGGTTAATGATTTTGTTACATTCTTTAGATATATGCCCGGCACACCCACATGTGAAGCAAAGAGAGGGCATGTTCTCGTACATTACTTGGTAGATGCGTCCCCGGATTCGGATACCTCGTTTTAGCGGTTTGTTAATCGGCACTTGTACGTAAAATCTCGCATATTTGCCTCTAGTCGCCGTGAACGTGTTCCCATCAATCTTGATCGGATCCCCAATGCTACTCGCGATTCTTTCAATAATCGCTTCATGAAAGGTTTCGAGAGGCATGTGGGGAATCCTAACCCAAGTAATCACATGTTCGATCTTGTCGCTATCCGCCCGAAAATCAGCTGACCATTTGCGAATTGAAAGAAAGGTCCCCGCGATCTGCCAAGGGCCTTGCGTGAGGATCAGATCGCGTTCTAGTTGGTTCAGCCCTTTAAGAACATAGCTACCGAAACCGAGGTCGACAAGTTCGCAATCCCCCGATAATTTCCACATGGAAAAGAGTTTATTGACAAGATTAGGGTAGTACCATCCTCACCCCAAGATCTTGATTAGGACCGCATCCTTCCACTGTTCATTGGTCTCGTTTTCCAGCGTTTCTGAAAATTCGAAAGAGTCAAACGGGTCCTCGTCGGAGGCGGGAACAACCCTAATTTCGTAGGTAGACTCTACGACTTTATTTCGATCAATTGGCACGTCCTTCGGCCTTAGTTTGCTAGCGTATGAACCCCTTGGATTGTTAAAATTCCATGCAGGCTCTTTCTCCATTGCATCGGGCGCCGTCGGATGGTGCGATTCGAACGACATGCGAGATCTCTTCTGGGCTAACGTGGTGTCGATTCGTTGCCCTAGGTTGTCGGTCGCTGGCTTTGGACTGCAGAAAATAAAAGGTTGTGTTGTTGTAGTGAATTGGCACCGAGTGGGGGTGTCCCCCGGTGCCTGAACGGAACTCTCCAACGGATTCGCCACTGTTCACTGCTTAAAAATCCTCCTTTGTTACGTAATTACTTAATAATATTATTTCGTTATATCTAAGAGATTTTACTATGAGAATGAAGTTGTTTTATGTTATATGTAGATATGATTTTTATATATATATATGTGTGTGTGTCCGTGTGAAGTGTTATTTTGTACTATAAGTCTGACAAACATATTTAAATCAAGATAACAACTATTTTACAACTATATTTGCTCAACGTGATCCCAACCAGTGTTCTGAAACCCGGCCCGGTGAGCGACCCGGTGAGGCTACCGGGTAGTGGGTCAACAGGTCGGACCGGTCGGACCACTGGGTGGACCGGTTTGTTGACTAAAGTCAACATTCAATAAAATATATAATAAAAATAATTAATTGTATAAAAAAATTATAAGATTGTGAGATATATTTGAAGTCGCCAATATTTTGTTATATTATAAGAAAAATAAGAATATGGTTATGACAATACTAGGACTTGAACACATGACCTCCAGCTAAAAAAGTTCTTGGGAAGTAGTGGAAACCATTGAGCTATCCAACAATTTAATAAATAATCCAACAAACTATATATTTAACACAAGTTAAAATATTGTTTTGGGTTTTTAAATGTTGGCCAATCGTATCATAAAATTCAATACAAGAACAACAATATGTGACACTAAAATCTAGAAAATGAACTTAGCATCGGACGAAATACTATGCTTGAAATTCTCGAATACGTGCTTGTTTAGCTTCAAAATCAAATTAAGGATGGAAAACAGCGTTTTTTTGAAAATTTGTTGGCCCAAATCGTCGAGATACCCCAAATCAAAAAAAAATGCGTCCAAAACGGACGCTCCTACGCAAAGTTATGGCCTTTTAAAGTTTTGCATTTTTTTTCTTCATTTTTTCCAAAATTTTCGAGGCAAGTTTGTAATTGTCAAAAAATTATGGACTATCTTGTAATTTTCAGAACAAAAAAAGTAAAAGAAGAAAAGTAAAAAAAAAAAAGTGGCTGCCCGGTTCGAACCGGGCGACCGGGTCGCCGGGCGAACCGGCCGAATTCGCCGGTTCGCCCGAGGCTCGTTACAACCCGGTATATGACCAGAACCGGCCCGGCCAGGCCACCGGTTCCCGGTCGAACCGGTCCGACCGACCGGTCCGGGCCGGGTTTCAAAACAGTGATCCCAACATTAAACTAGTTTAAAATTCTTCGAATTCTTTTCTCTCAAAATGTGTACGTAAAGATATAAACATTATAATGTGTGTATTTCAATGATACGAAAATTAGTTTCACTTAATATCAAAAAAGTTGTACCTTTTTTACATATTCAGTACGTTGATTATTTTTGTAACAACTTATTTGTAACTTGTAATCTACTTATGATATTTATCTGCTTGGATAACCTCTGGCCATAGATCCATCAGGTCCCTCCTTGAGAAAGTAATGACTTCGTCGGGCATTTCGTCCAAGTCTAGAAGCATTGTGAAACCAATGTATCGGTCCTCTTCACTCCTCTGGTAATTCTCTTCCTCCCTCTGGTGGAATCTGCCCCTGTTGGTCCACCATTGATCATGTTGATTACACCTCTAGACTGTCTGTTGACTATCGAGCTTCCACGTTCGCCCAGGGCCTCAATGTCCTTCCAGGTGAGCAAGATCTTTCCTCATGATCTCCTGAATCCTTGGTGTTTCGAACATACTCGACCAACTTTCCTTCGTGGATGAGTCGTTCAATCTCATCTTTCATGTCTATGCAATCATCTGTCTCGTGCCCCCTCTGACGATGATACTCGTAATATCTCTTTGAGTGTTTAGTTCCCAGAGTCTCCTTCAACTACCTTAGTTGATTCAGCCATTTCTTCCTCTGTGCCACTGCGAACACGGTTAGAATGTCTTGGTTCAACTGAGTGTACCTCTTCGAGGATCTATCTCGGCCATTCCTGTCTATGTTCCAACCTTCCTTCCCTCTGGATCGGTTCTGAGCCTGGTATGGGGTCTGCTTGGTTACCATCATATTATCTTGGTAAATAGTCTCGTATGCCATAGCGTTGATCTGGTCGATGGTAGGGGATTTCAGTTTGATCAACTCAGACGCGAATCTTCAATGGGAAGTCGCATTGAACATAATGAGTCCTACTCGCCTTTCGGCTCGTCCACCTTTAGTACTCCTCGTTGAACCTCTTTATGAAGTCCTCATGGTTCTCCTTCTCTTTCTGCTGCATAGAATTCAGGTGGTTCATGCTCGTGTGCATCCTCTTCTAACTAGAGAATTGGCTCTCGAACCTCTGTCTCATCTAGCCATAACTGACTATAGAACCAAACTTTATCCTTGTGAACCAGTCCAAGGCCGCCCAAGTTAAATTCGTCGCCAAAATCTTCGCCTACGCGTTGTCGGTAAATTGGTGCAGGTTCAAGATACCACCTACATAGTATAAGTGCTCGTCGGGGTCACTCTTCCCGTCATATATCTTGAGCTGAGGGATCTTATCACCCTTCTCCAGTACTTCAGATTAGATTTTCTCACTGAACAGGGTCAACTTTTGGTGCCCACTGACCGATGTCAATCTGCGGTTGGCCTCCTGTTTCTCCTGGTTCAAACGTTACATCCTCCTTGCTAGGTTTCTCCTTTCAATCATGGGATCAGGACCTTCTTGAACGGGAGATCTAGAAAGCAGGCACTCCCTCCTGGACTCCGCCACATCCTCGCGTTCATGAGCCTTGAATCCGGTCCCGGGACCTCTAGTCCTGGATTCTTGAGGTTGCGGGGGTATGTTGTCGGCACCCTAGTTGATCAGACAAGGTAGCAACATCTCTAGTGCAGCGTTCAGAGTTGCTTGAACACTGACATTGATCTGCGCCATAATCTCTAATGCAAGGACAGTAGGGTTCACGGGCACAGGCTCAGGTGCCACCAGTTAGGTTGTTGCTCAATACTGAGATCTGGTACCTGAACATGCGGGGGCATTCTATGTTGTCAAGTTGTCAATAACGGGTCTCGCAGATCGCGATCGGGTCACCATGCACTACATCTTATCGTCTTCGTCGGGAATCTGGTGTTCACACAGACGACCCCACTAATTTGACAATATGTTGTAGAATAAGACGAAGTGTGAGATTACAATAATCGGGCTACAAATCTATTACAATCTATGTCTCCTACCACTATTGCTAATACTTAGGTATGGAACACCTCAACTGACACTGGGATGCACTGTCAGATGTCGAAGGGGATCTCGAAGATGATGTCGAAGATGATGTTGAATTAGGGGCGATGTTGAACCTCTTCTATGTCGGGGATATCGAGAGTGAATGTCGGGGATGAATCGGGCCTTACGTCGGGGATATATGTCGAGGATGTATATGGGGAATATATATCGGGTTGTATGTTGGACTATATGTCAGATGTAATATCGGGTGTGATATTGGGTGAATATTCGATATCGAGTGAACAGTGTATGCAATTAATAAAGCTTACCTTGATTAGCGGAGCCTGGATATATATAGACATCGGGATGCGGAAACCGCACACGTGATTTCCATGTGAGGTTTACTATGTCGAAGGGGATATTCGATATCACCACTTATATCGGGTGCCATCGCCTATATAAATAAACATGGATTGATTCTGATGGGCTTGGCTCATGTAACCGAAGCGGACCGACCCATTACGAGAATCACCCATATCAGCCATAAACCTCAATTTATATACCATAAATTTAACACAAAAAACTAGCTATTAAATAAAAAGTTTCGAGTCATATAAACCTCACACTAATATTACAAAACATTAATGTAGCATTCAAATTACATGTACAAAATATTAGTGTTGCATTCAAATTACATAACTCGCAACCAGTATCATAAGTCATGAACAGTGTTAGGATTTTTTATTATTTACGAGACCGGAGATTACAACGAAAACAATTAAAAAATTAAAGGGGTCCGTTTCTATTATCTTTAAGTGTGTGTATTGAAAAAAAAAGGTTTGAATGATTTTACGCAAGGATGTTTTGGGTCTGAAATTGTTTTATAAGTAAATTGTATGATTTGTTAATTTAGATGGTATTTATTAGTAGATCAATGGATATTAAAGAAAATGACTTTTTGGATAGGTTATGAATTTGTTTGGAAATTATTAAGATTATTTGCATTTTGAATGGAGTTAAAATAAAAAAGAGAAAAACAGAATTCGCAATTTACCCTCTTATCCATATATAATAATAAGGATAAGGGGCACTTCAGTTGTGGCCATTGCGTATAAACAATGGCTACTATCTACAGTTGTTTCTCCTCACCAAACTTCATTTTTGTCCCTCCAAATAAAGTGACAGCAAAGAACATTTCCTCATCAATTCCATGCATGAACAACAAACGAGATTTCCCACTGTCGGAAACAGAGTTGAGTGCACATGGAGTCACATGTTCAGACATAGGCCAAGATTGTGTAATAAAAATGTCACTTGAAAATGGAACTTCAGCCAGTTTCATGCTACCAACTGGTTTAATCACTTCTTTCAAGCCTAAAATGTGGCACGGTGGCACCACGGAGTTGCTTCACACATCAGTCTCTCAAGGTGACAATGAATCATACGATGCCATTGTTCAAGGAGGATTATCATTGTCCTTAATCTGCGAAAATCATGAATTTGGAGTCTCCTGGTCTCCAAATGTCTGGTCATTTAATCGAGTTGAGGGAAATCTGCCAGATTCGATCCAAGTTGAATTAAAAACAAACTGCGACTTTGTTGAAGTTAAGCACATTATAACTCTTTGGCAGGATCACTTAACATCAGAGGTACTCGTCTCTAACTCAGCCGAATCATCGTTGAGTCTTATGGGCTCAGTCATAAGCCATTTAGCAGTAAGCACACCGGATGCAACGTATGCATTGGGACTACAAGGGTCGGATTATTTTGTTAGACCATCATTTGTGGGAGATTTCACTATTATCCCTCCAGACTTCAGCACGACAAGTGAGACAGATTCGAAGAAATCGTGGGCGTTCAACAAACTATTTTCTACATGGAACTCAAGAAAAGAGAATGCTGATTACGACGTTGAAAGTTCATCAGAAGAAGATTTGGAGGGCGAAGAAGAGGACGACTACAAGCATTTAACTGAAAAGTTTAGCAGGATTTACACCAGTGCCCCTCAAACTTTTACCATTCTTGACCGCGTAAGCCAACACTGAAATCCAGCTTTTACAATATTTGATTTATCTTACTGGTGTGATTGCACTCCAAGAACTTATTTTTGAGCCTGGCTACATATTGATAATAACAGATGATCAGATAGTTATGGAAAGTGTTGAGCCTTAAAGTAACTTAGTAATTCTATGCGGTGACATTGTCAACTTATATCACTTTCCTTTTAACAGGGTAGGAGAAACTCAGTGAATGTGAGAAGAGATGGTTTTAGCGAAGTGTATATGCTGAGTCCAGGATCAGAACACGAATGGTACAGCAAGTATTCATACATATGCATTGGCCATGCCGCGCTTCTCAAACCCATAATCTTGAATGCACAATGTACATGGAGAGGAGGGCTGCAACTGTGGAATCCCAACTCCTAATTGAGCATCACTATTCCAGCACAACATATCCCACTTAATACTAAACAACGCTGGTTTGAGATTCTTTTCATAAAATTAGGCCAAGGTAGTGAGGAAACAACATGAAATGGATAAATACCGGATACTGAATGTAGGCTTTTGGCATTTTTGTAAACATCAGAATAATGTAAAAGTACAGTAAGAATTAAAACATGTATGAAAGATGAGATTTCTGTAGAAATAATACATTGCTGGAGCAAACCAAGAATTCTTAGTTCAAAACATATGACCAATTCATCAGTGGTCTTTAGCTTGTCTGACATTTCCCATTGTGCTAACTCAAGCTATTGTCAAGATTTTTCTTGAATCTAGCAAATCACATCTAAATCCTACACTAGACAACCTTTTAGGTAGGAACAAGAATGTATTGATCATCCTGATCAACAACTGTCATCAAACACAAAAATACTGCCATTAGCGCAAAGCAAAGGCCACAAACAATGTTGAAGGCAGATCTATGATGCTTATTTGGAATACCGGTGCTCTCAAGTACAGATTTACTTCTGGATATCTCCTCTAGAGAAGCTCGTAAATCTTTGTCAGTTAACAAATCTTCTACCGACTCTGAACTACCATGAAACTGTTCACTACCAGAAGACAAATTTTCGTTGCTATTGTGATTTGATGTAGGAGTTAATGCAAATGACCTTGGTGTTCGACTTCTGAACCTTCTGGCTTGTTTGATAGAGTAGTCTGAGTTAACATCATCTTGATCCTGAAGTGAGCGTATCAGTTTTCTTGGGGTAGTGAAAATCCTCACGTCTTCAACATTTATGCGGGAGTTTGACCGCTGAAGCACAAGGAGTAACAATGTCATTATGAGGTGATACTAGTAAGTAAATCACAGTAACTTGCATGCTTTACCTTGTTATTGTTTGTCGTGCCAGGATTACTAAGTGGCATTTTCAAATTGCATAAATATAATGTGGAAAATCCAACAGAGGCAATCCCTAAAATAATCTTTAAATATGTACAGAGATGTTTGAGCCTAAGAAACATAAGAAAGTACATGAATAGATTACTCAGCATAGCCTTCTGGATTTTACTGACATGATACAATAAGAGCAGATACTAACAGAAACATGTGACGCAACTACTTGAATAACAGATTCGCAAATACTTCTTAAGAATATCATCATATTCTATTTTCTTCATCTTGCTACAAGTTACTTTCTCCATGAATGAGTCAAAAGCATAGAATGGTATTCGCATTACCTGAGGACTGGGAGTATTGCTTCTCATAACTCCATTACTGGAACTTCCTTGTACAAAACCTGCAAAATTCTCATAATGATCGTCATGGTTGTCATAAAATTCATCATACTCAGAGCTCATCATGTCACTTCCTCGTGTTATCTCAGAGAATATTCCATCTTTTAGAGATACATCCAGGGCTCCGTACTCACACCTTCGCCAAACTTTTCGGTTCACACTTTTACGGTCAGAACCCGTGTAACCAGCATGATTTACTGAAAGTGGTGATCCATTACTATAGTCATGCCCAACAAAATAATCAACAGCTTGCGATTCAGGTGATGCAACGAGAGGCGATTGGTTTCCAGAATAAGAGGCATTCCTCCTCCTAATGTTCTCAGTTCTCTCAAAGTTTGATCCTGTGTCTGAGCTTGTTTCTCTCTCGAATTTTGACCCTTTCTCAGCACATATTCTCCTTGCAATTTGTAATGCTTCAAAAGCAGCCCCAGTCACAAAAGGCATTCGTTCAGACTCAGACTGACACTTCTCCATTTCCTTAATTACCAACTCTAGTTCAGATAATATACTTTTGGGATCCAAACATCTCATCAAAGAACTCACCATATGTATGGCTGACAACTGTTTTTGAGAGTTTGCTTCTAAAAACCCAACTTCCAAAATTCGCAATCCAGACACTATCAACAATCTCGCATAGGCTTCAACTATTAGGCTATTATTCTTTGCTAAAGCAGTGACTAAAGCCATGTGGGAATTTGTCAGTGAATGCTTCTCCAAAGCCCCTGCAACTCTCTGACAGACCTCATTAACCATTTCATTCGAAGAAAATCGCCAATTATCAGATTCCACAAGTGCCTGTAAACATAGCGCAGCACCAGAAGAAAGATTTTCTTGACTACCCAATAGGCAATCTGAAAGGGGCTTGCACAAAGAGTGAATGACAAATCTTTTCTTATCATCTGCAGTCGTCGGGTCCATCCCATACCTTGCTATAGCTGGAACCACCTTGGAGCAAGCTTGATGAAGAGCAAAAGCTCCTGCACTTGAGGACAATGTCTTGATAATAGTACTCATAATATTTTCTATTTGAGGAACAATTTTAGGCCCGTGGACTCTTGCAAGAACCTCGTACAACGAGATTGTGTGCTCCCCAGACGAAACACCAGTTTGTTTGGACTGAGAAACCTGAGCAAGAAACAGGGGTATAGCCGTGGAATCCAAGTCTTTGACATAGGATTTCAATGCTTTCATAGCTGATTTTCTACTATCGGCATCCTTGTCAAGATTCTCCAACTCCCTACGCAGTATAGGGCTTAAACTTCTTCCCATTTGACTAGAATCTGAGAATTCAAATGAAAACATGAAAAATCAGACTGTAACTTAGTACTATCCTTTGCTTAATTTAATCGATAAAACGGAGTAGCAATTTGTAAATTGGAAACAATGGTGTCTCTGACTTCTAACATGCATAACAAGATGGAATTTTTCTGGTCAATCAGAGCCTATCATAGTACAGTAAGCATACATAATATATTCTGAATTCTGTAAAATGCACTATTCAGATCAAGAACAACTAAGGTGTTCTTGAACAAGAAGGGTTTTTTTTTCCTATTTCAAGAAACACTTAAAAGTAGCTTGAAAATTAAATCCCACATGGGTCTTCCTTTTGTTGAGAATAAAGAATATTTCTGAGTAAAGAGCTTACACTGTTTCTTCCTTGTTGAGACTTCAAGAACAGAATGCGGAGATAAAAAATGATTCTTGAAATTGAATTGAATTGAATCTACAGTGTGAAAAAGCAAAAGAATTAGAAACAAGTGAAATCAAATAATACCCATTACAGAAATGTCTTCAATTTGAAAGATCTGAGAAATGAGGAGATGTAATTTACCTTCAATTTGTGTGAACTGAAGATCCGCCTCAGTGTTTTTGGGTGCGCAGTATTTTCTTGTTTTGTAATTGTAATTAATTTTGTATGTGAAATTTTGTTTATTTTAGGGGGGGGGGGGGTAGGTTGATTGATTTGAATCTTTCTTTTTGTTAATTTCCCCCGCTATCCTCAAAATATTTTGAAATTTGTCAGTGGGCCCAGCCATGTCTTGTCGTGAGCCCAATTGGACACGTCAACATTATCTTTGCCCGAATGGGAAAAAAAGGAAAACTAATAATTAAAATTTCATTGATTAAAAGAGCTAAAGAAAAGTTTTCAAAAAAAAAAAGAGCTAAAGAAAAATGATTTGTTTATTTCTCCTATATAGATTATTTTGCATTATTCGGATCTACGCGGATGATCAGTGAAAAAGTGTACTTATGCATTTTTACGTTTTATACGTTAAACTTTAATTCCAAAATAATTTTTCTAGGTTTTATAAATATTTTAACTAAATTAAAAATACGACAAGTGTAAAGTATCTTTTTAGTCCGGCTCTCCATCAAAGTATAATTTCTTATTTCTTAATTATACATAATAATATATTCAACACAAATTGTTATGGTAAAAAAGAAAATCCTAGCTCTATTTTCGTTTTGCATGTTACTGAATTTTGGTGGATCTAACAAATTTTCGTTATGCATGTTACTATTCTTGGATCTTCTTGTTTTCCCCCAAATTTGTCATACTAAAAACCCTAATTGCAAAATTCCCTAATTTCAGAATTCCCTAATTTTAGAAAACCCTAATTTCACACTTTGAAACCCTAATTTCATAGTAGGTAACCCTCATTTCACAATAGGTAACCCTAATTTTCCAATCTAATTTTTATTCCAACTTGCTTTCCAGGGCCCCGCGAATTGTATGTTACTGTCCAATTCTTTTATGGAGGAAAATTTGGGTATAACCCTATTGAGTATTAAGGAGGCAATAAAATAGTAGTGGATTATTTGGGGCCTGGTGATCTGAGCTTGGACAGACTGTTCACCATATGCACTGATTTGGGATTCATGGGGGTCAGAGGGTTCTATTTGGAGAGGGAGGTTGGGTTGTGCTCGTAGAACAAGAGAATGAGATTACCTCCCATTTTTTTGGGGAAACAAACTGGGAAGGTTATGAATATATATATATATATATATATATATATATATGTGAACTGTGAAGGAAGGGTTGACAAGCATCAACAAGCTATGTTTGAAGGTGAAGAATTCGAGCAAACAGAGGTTGAATTGGAAAAAGAAAATGCAATGGGTGATGATATAGTGATTGAACTTAGTGAGGAAGACTATGATCTTGATCACTTCAGTGATGAGTCTTATGGCATGGACAGTGATATTGAGCAAGGTCCAAGTCTCAACCTCAAAGTTGTCAACAAAATGTTGGGGATACAGGATAATGATGATGATGACCAAAATCAAGGTAATGCAGAGCTAAATAACAATGATAATGACCAAAATCCAGGTAATACAAGCCTAAATAACAAACCAACGGCAAGGGGAACCACCAGTCTTAGAGTCATTTGAGTGGGATAAATATGAAAAGATGAGGGAGAAGATGAACAATGGTAAGAAAGCTTCTAAGGATAAAGGCAAGGGTAAAGCATCTGCTAAGGGTAAGGGGAAGAAAAGAGCAACAGTTTTAAAAATTAATGATGAGCACTACAGTTCTGAGTCTGATTCTGGATCAGACAACATAAATGGAAGTGATGATGATCTGTTGAGTGATAGAGACAGTGATCAGGAGCAAGATCTAAGTGGTTATGGAGTTGTGTTCAATGAGAAGGATGTAATGAACCCAACATTAAAATCGGGAATGAAGTTTACATACAAAAAATTGTTGAAGGATGCAATTCAATCACTTGCAGTCATTGACAAGAGGACTGTTTGGTTTGCAAGAAATAACAAAAGGAGGATGTGGGTGAATTGTGTTGACAATAAAAGGTGTAAGTGGAGGATTAATGCAACAAAGGTGGTTGGAGAGGTTGGCACATTCAGGATTGTATATTTCAAGCAACCTCACAAGTGCCCTCAAGTCAGTAGAAGTAAGAATCTGACTTCAAGATGGGTTGGCAAAAAATATGTTCCACTATTTCAAAGTAATCATAAAAGAAGTGTTAAGGGCTTCCATGATGATGTTGGTAAGGTAC